>CM062289.1:280275905-282946196 GCA_031216915.1 Pictodentalium vernedei
TCTAATTTATACTCCTTCATTACCAGGTTAGAAACTGAGGGAGGATAAATATATTCATCCTCGTTCAGTTTCCTCAAATTATAGATCAGAAGATCTAAAGCAGGTTTTACTTCAAATAGAAGAAAACCTTCCTTTTCCATGTTTAGGGAACAAAAGCTGAGCTGTTGGGTAATTTCTTTCAATAAAACAGCATACGAAAAGAAATTTGTATTTTCAGCTTTTTCAGTATGCCTATGAGTTTTTCTTCAATTTTCTTAGCATTACCTGACGCGATAAGGTTTTCGATAGCTTGACAGAGCAGGACCCAGTTATGTAAAAGATGATCAAGCCCTCTATTGAGATGGGTGATAAATCTCGTACCACTAACTTTTGGGATAGTAAGAACCTGCATTCCCAGTACTTTCTGACCATGATCACGAATGTGACGTTTCAACTTGCCAGATTTTTTTAACAAATTAAAAAGGGTAATTAAGAGATTCTTTATTGCCTGAAACTGCTTGATTTCAAGCAGAGAATTTTTGATGCTCAGCTCAAGTCTATGCATCACACAATGAAATTTGATAAGCCATGTCCTGTCATCGGATGTTAGTCTTGTTAACAGTCCTTTATATCGACCTGTATTTATGGCTGCACCATCTGCTGTTGCACCAACAAAGTGTTTTTTGTATAATTCGTCTGTCAGACCAACTTTATTGAGAACTAAATTGTCAATACAAGTTTTGAGATTTTCGCCCGTGCTATCTCTGAATCATCAATGTCCTCCAGACCAACCAGATGGAATTGAGCCTCCCCACGTTCCACTTGTTTGGCGCACGTTTTACACCATACTTTGGTAACCAAAGCTTTCCCATTCCCATATTTAGTTGAATAGCCGACAACATTCTTAAAAGACCAGTTCAATAACGTTGAGAGAAACATTGTTTATGTAGAGTTTAAACATTGACCTTGCAGTCGAAATTGGCGGGTTACTGAACTTTAACCATTATGCGGTAACGTGGCGTTTGTCCCCAAACCAGTTGGTTCCGAGACATTTCGACCGAGTCGATTCGTCTCAAATTCCAGAACCTGGGCGTTTCGCCCCAAATTGCAAAACTTGGGATGGTTCTTCCCAGTTCTCAAATCTTGAGACGGCTCATTCCGATTTATATTTTATTTGAAGATTTTATTTTTCGTTACTTTTAGAATTATTCTGGTGCTATATCTTGATATTTTAAACTAAAACTAAACCGTGGCGCGGAAAGCTAAATTCTCGTCTTTTTATTATTTTTAATTATTATTCGTGTTAATTAGGTGAGGACTGGACTTTTCGCCGAAAGTACATTTCGCCGGAGGGAAAAATTGGACAGTTCGCCGAACATTTGGACATTTCGCCAGAAAAAGGCTGGACTTTTTGCCGAACCTTTGGACACTTCACCAAAACTTTGGACACTTCGCCGAAAAAAAGACAATTCGCCGGAAAATATCAGACAGTTCGCCAACCTAAATTTTCCGGCGAGGTGTCTGATATTTTCTGGCAAATAGTCTTTTTTCTCCCATGGACATAGGCCTACTAAATCAGGGGGGGGGGGGGGTAGAAAAAATTTGCAAAACACTCATGCCGGGGTGGATGGGTGGTCAAGGAGGACACAAAAAAAAATTTTCCGATGCTTGGAAATTTTTGCCTCAGACACTTTTGGGCAAAATTGTATACATACCGTAATCAGTCATTCAAGAACCAATAAAAAGACACTCAAGTTATCAGGGGGTACCTACCATGGGTTATGTACGATTATAAAACTGTTATTGCTGAGCTATGATTCGGCTTATAGTGATACAATGTATGACATATTGAATAATGCAAGTTAAAATGCATCACTAATTGCAAGTATCAAACACTGCACTCTAAGGATAAGTTATCTTGGGGGTGTTCCGTTTGATTAAATTTCTAATATGTTTACCCTGGTGAGATCGGCTGGCTTAGATGAGGAGCAAAGACAATTATGGGAAGTCAGCAACAGTTACAGATTTCAGTTGCAGGAACAATTTTGTACAACGATGTATCTAGACCTATTACGAAAACACCAATGACTCTTATTGCCATTGTAGGAACAGGGATCGATTTAATTTTGAAAAATTGCATAGCATTTTGCTACAAGTGTAGGAGAAATGTGTAGCAATTTTGAAAATTGCGTAGCTATTTTCAAATTGTGTTATTTTTGTTTTTTAAGGCCCCTTAAACACAGATTGTCGTGGGAATGCAGCACTCCATCTCTCCTCAATCAAAAACAAATCAATAAATGTTATATAAAGAAAAATCAATAAATTTGGGTGGTTACACCATTGATGCATTGCCAACATTATTTCTTGAGATGTGTGTGATTTCGGGTGATAGTGCATGATTTTGTGAGATTTAGAGCAAGTGCCTGTCATTTCCTTTCATCCTGTGAGGTGCCGTTTCGCTCCAATACCTGTTCACCCCGGGTTATTTCGCCCCCCAAGATTTGGAGGCAAAACGACCCGGGTCAGAGGTGATCTTTTTTATTTAATTTGAATAGTTTAAATAGTTTTTAACAATTTGTTCACTTATCATATCTATGTGTCGTATATGTGGTGAAAAATACCCCATAACCATTACCAATGAGCAAATGAGAAAACAGTTTCTTGAACTTTCCTCTCATCTTTGTGATCATGTCTAGAAAGGAAAAGATGGACTGTGAAGCTGTTTTGACAAGCTGGGCAATTAACAAATAGTAGACAGTATCAGGGACCGATCAGGACTATTTAAAATACGCTCTAGCCTCGGAGCCTATTTTTTCAATTCATGCTCCAGATTTCAATTTACGGAGTCACACTGCTGTTTGTAACACACACTGCAAGTATGTAATAGCTCTCATCATTTCCATTTAGTACACTATAGCAAACATTAATCTTCACTGTGGTATCTGATCAAGTCTTGGCTGCCTATTTAGGCAGCCAAGACTTGATCAGAAACCACAGTGAAGATTAATGCTTGGTAATTAAGACCTGAAGTATTAACTTAAGCACTCTACAACAATGATAAATGATAATCATATATATAATACATGTAAGAGTGTCTCTCTTGATTATGCATCGAAAGAATATCAAAATATGATCTGAGCAGTTACGCGCCAACTGAGAAGCCTATTTCTGAGATTTAAGAGCCAGGTTCTGATGTTTCAGAACCAAATACGCACTGGCGCATGCCCAGGTCGGTCCCTGCAGTATTGTTCTTGATTTTGAAAAAGTTAAATATCCCCATTGTCCTTTTTAACACATTGATATTGTGTATAATAGCAGATTAAATACTGTCATTTTAACACATCGACTTACAATAATATACAAACAATTGATTTTTTGATTTTGTTTTCTATCTAATTATCGAACAGAATTTTAAATAATATTTAATTGTCAGTTTTGTTCTGAATTTTAAAGTCTTTGATTGTACACAATGTATTGTTTCGATGATAAATTATATTCTCAACTGTTATATTTATGAATCTATACGTAGACTTCACCCCCCCCCCCCCCCCCCCCCCCCCCCCCTCATTTGTAGATGTCTGGTACATGAGCCACAGGGAAGGTCATGCCCGGTTTTATTGTCGGAATGGGAGCATGTTTGGAATTGCTGATAAGGGGGTGGGGGGTTATTTGTCTGATGTGCACAAATGTCCGTGCACCACTTCGATACACCCTTAGAGGAAACGTACCAAAGTAAATTAATATGCGTAGCTGGGCTATTCTATCATACAATATTACTCCAGAGTTGCAACTTCTGGAATCTAATTCTTTACTTTGCCGGATAAAGTGTACCAAAACAGAACAAATAAATTACATGTCTCAATACATGTCCAATATAATTTTCGTGGAGAGGGGGCGTGAAATGACCCACTTCCGAATGTGGGGCGAAACAACCCAGGGAAAAACGACCCGGGGGGAAAGGAATTGGGACGAAACGACCCAAGGGACGAACAGGATTTTGGGCGAAACAACCGAAATTGTGATTGTGGTATTTAGCCTTTAACGAAAACCCATAATCGGACGGGGGTACGAATGCTGGCAGTTGTGTTGAATGATTCACCACTTGTGTCAGATGATAAGAACTAAAATCATAATTTATTTTAGGGGACCTCCTGTGTTAAGTGTGATCGGCATTTCACTGCTCGAAGACATTGTAATTCTTATATTGTCATTCAGGTCAACCATTTGAACTAAAGACAAACATTAAAACCATGTGTGTTCATACCAAGAGAATTTCTCATTGGTTAAACCTGAATACATGATAACTGACCCCTCTAGGACATAAAAACACAGCCACGTGTTTTTATGTTACAAGGTTATTGATTGGCTTAATGAATAGCAGAAACAAGTTTTGTATCCAATGACGGGAAGTGTCTGTCTCGATGATTAACCTTCTATCGAAAATCAAAACAATAACGTGCACACTAGATACATTACCAGGATGTGAGGACGGACCCAGGCACTGGTAATTAATATTTAAATAATGAATCGCAAAATGATATACAGAGAAATGAAATGCATCGCTGAAATCGAAAAATGCGTCGAAAAATGCGATGCGATACCGGTTAAATCGACCCCTGTGTAGGAAGTATGTAACACGAAAACTACTAAACATTGAACCTGATTGAACTGCTAATTTATTTCAAACACATCTGAGAAGACAGGTGTCAACAAAATCATGTACCAGACCTTCTAGGGCTGGACTTAAAATAAGTAATAAATCCCCTCCCCCAACCCAGCCATGCGCCACCCAAACCTTCGTCAAAAAAAATAAACAAATACATAAATGACTAAACTCATTGCTTTTTGCATACACAAAGCGTGGAACCTCTCTTGAGAGACCAACATTTTTGCCAGACAAAAGGGGTCTTTCAGACAGGTGGTCTGTACAAGGTCAATCACTCAATACTGTATGATAAAATTGGTTATGGTGCAGTATGGTGGGAAGGATGATGCAGAAGCATGTATTTAGTGGGGGTGGGTTGTTCAGATAACCCCGGAAAAAAATTGTAAAACTGGAAAAAAAATTACATGGGGTGGGTGGGTGGGTCCTCCGACCAGTCAAAAACAAAAAATCAGCATCGGTGTCTGCAAATTTTTGTCCATGGGAGAAAAAAGACTATTTACCAGAAAATATCAGCACTTTTTTTGCACCCTGGAAATGGGAATGACGGGCGCGAGCGCAATAGTGCCCATCTCATGGGAAGGACTGTATGATACATATATCAAACAATAAAATCTACATTAGCAATTTACAGTGTAGTCCTAAAACACATACGTTAGTTCTTATTCATTGCGTTTTGCAAGTGAGCTTTTCCAGTCCATGATGGCTGCATAAATATACTACATAAAACACTTTATTTTAGAAAACGTGTGGCGTCTATTTATTTTTTTTTTTTTTTTTTTTGTCTCCCACTTTTTGAAAAAAATGGGAGATATTAAATTCGGAGTGTCCTTCCATCCTTCCGTGTTTTTCGTTTCCAGACTCTAACTTTCCTTACAGTGACTGGATTTCGATGAAATTTGGGTAGTAGATCACTTTCATAAATTTTGGATCTAAGTTCGAATGTGGGCATTTTCCGCACATATTTAATTAGGTTGCTGAAATTTGATTGGCCGACGGTTTCCAGACTCTAACTTTCCTTAAAATCAACCGATTTCAATGAAATTTCATATATGGATTACTTTTATCAATACCTAGGTCAAGTTCGAATGTGGGAAATTTTGTACCAAAAATCTGTCCATCTGCCTGTCCGCCAACTTCTCCTCGGACTAAAAGCCGTATTTATGAACCGATCTTCACGAAACTTCTTGGGTATCTTTGTTATCATTGTGAGACCAGAATATGTGTTTTGGGGTTTGGTCCAAAACTCAAGATGGCCGCCAGTGGCCATTTTGTTCCGAAATTGGGTGTAATCAGTTTTTTGTACAGAACTTCTATCTGAAAGTTCGGATTTGAATAAATTTCTGTATGAATGTTTAGTAACATGCAATACATCACATATAATTTGGGTTTTGTTCTCGTGCAAAAATTATATTATGTAAATTAGGGAAACTTTGATTTATTCAGTGCTACTACTAATACGCAGTAAGTGCACACCTTCCGTGTTTTTCGTTTCCAGACTCTAACTTTCCTTACAGTCAGTCTATTTCGATGAAATTTGGGTAGTAGATCACTTTCGTCAATTGTGGGTCCAAGTTCGAACATGGGCATTTTCCACACGTATTTAATTAGGTTGCTTAAATTTGATTGGTTGATGGTTTCCAGACTCTAACTTTCCTCAGAGTCAACCGATTTCAATGAAATTTCATATATCGATTACTTTTCACATCAGTTTAATGTAATATGTCTTATCATACAGTCTTAATTTTTAGTGATTCTCACAGTTATACTCCACATCACTTCACTTGCTTTGACAGTGACCTCCGTGAAAATAAATCAGGTAACCACTGTCTGAAGCACTGTCTGTTCTGTCTCTTCTAAATAACTTCCACTTCCACTTGCAACTCAACAATATTCCACTGGATGCATTAATTCCCCTTGAAACTGCTGCCCAGCGGGAGACATGAATTCTCTGAATTTGCTTGTTATTTTTGGAGTTTAATGACACTTTCCACAACCAGGGTCACCTTGTGTCGGACAGTTTTACAGGTAGAGGAAGCCACAGTACCCAGAGAGAACCACCGAACAATGGCATGCAACTGTCAGACTCCCCAATGTACAAACTCCATACAAGCTGGGTTAGTATTGGTTGCTTACAGGAGCACCATCGACGTGCAGTGCGCCTTAGTACACAGTGCCACTGTATCCCTAGATTGGACAATCGGGATGTGATGTCTTTGTCTATTTGTACAGATAATAGCGGTAATATAGATGCGAGATACACATCGATTAATGCCAAAAGTCCAAATTCACATTTTGGGGTTAAGTTTTTGCAGATTTCTCGTCAATAGTTGAATGTAGAAAGTTATTGTTAACAGCACATGATGCACAAATGATTCTTCTTTCCAGCGATATTAAACTTATGGATATATATCTCATAGTTTATTTCTAGTGATAATTGAAAATAGTCATGAGCTGTGAAACTAAAGGAATTTTTTTATTTGGCTTACATATGCAGTGCAAGTTTGGATTATGGCTCACACTGACAGCAAAATTTTTCACGTCAAAATAATCACCATCAATCTACCTTCACAAACATATAATTTTTTTTCGCTCAGCCTTGAAATGTCCAGTTTAACTAATAAGAGGATGTGGGTACCCACTTTCTAAAAATGGTTTGATATTTCATGAGGGTGGCAATACAAACCCATGCAAAAAGTATATTTTGCAGCCAAATTTCTCTGTGCAACTTCTTTTCCTAAAACTAGAATGATTTAGCTACTAAATTATATAGATCACATAAATTCCATCTCCGGGTGACACCTTTGACGATTTTGACCCTGACTGCAATGATTTGATATTTTGTGTGCACCCTCCTTCAGTGGTGTAGTTTAAGTTAAAGTGTTAAAGGAAAGTTTCCTGGGCAGTATTTGGTCTCGACCCAGAAGTTTCAAAATTTATGGCTCCATCTTAAATTTAGTGTTTTCAGAACCAGTCATGCAATTTGAACCAAAATTGGCATGGCGTATTATTAGGTGGTGTATACTTGAATCATGCAAAAACATTTTCCAGTTTCCAATTTCAGTCACTTATATTTCTTGGAACTACAGGAGACAGGTAGATACTTGTTATTTGCTGTAATGCTTCCTTATGAGTAATGGTGTCAAGTGGGCAGGAATACTGCTATCAGTTGCCTTGTGGAGCACCACATGGTGGCCCTAGTTATAACAATGATGGTCAAAATCCCCAAGGACAAAATCTCAGTCAGACAAAATTTCCATGCAGATAATGCAAAATGAACAAAATCCCCTTAATTTTTTTAGGCTTCCCTAAAATATTTCGGGGGATACATATAGTTGCCATTTTGTCCATTAGTCCGTCCATAACAAATGGTTTCCAGATGATAACTCCAGTTTGCTTTGATGTACATTTATTACCTCATTATTTTGCACCATTACTACGTACAATGAAATGCAGGTGAAGTTCGATTTTCACTGTTATTGCATTTCCTAATCCAGAGTTAGGTTCCTTGAAAAGCTACAAAATGGTAAAATCAGTGGTATCCAGATAACTCCAGTTTGCTTTGATGTACATGTATTACCCTATTATTTTGCCCTATTACTACTTTAATGTATGACTTTATTGTTTTTCAACCTTACTACTGACCATGAAATGCAGGTCAAGTTAGATTTTCATCATTATGGCATTTCCTTTTCCAGAGTTATGCCCCTTGAAAACCACAAAATGCTAAAATCAGTGGTTTCTCGATGATAACTCCAGTTTGCTTTGATGTATGACCTTTACCTTTTTAGCTCACCTGACTGAAAGTCAGAGTGAGCTTTTCTTATCACTCTTCCGTCGTCCTACGTGAAGGTGGTGTTTGAGCCTCTTTCTCCTAAACCACTGGCCACATTTTAATTAAATTTCATGTAAGTATTGGTTATATAGGGGCATTTGTTTTTTTTTTTTCAAATTGGATTTCTGCTCATATTGTGGAGTGGGCGTGGCCAAAATGCACAAAATTTTTAAAAATCTTCTTCTCATGAACCAGCCGTAGCAGAGACTTGATATGTGGTATGCAGCTTCCATTTGAGGTGTAGACTCAAGTTTGTTGAAGAGAAGTTTGACGGGCAATATTTACCTTTGTTCTGAGAGGGGCAAGAATTTTTGCCCCGCCCAAAATTTCTATTTTCTGAACCCAGAGGCCGATTTGAACCAAATTTAATATGAGGTATTATTGGGTTATAAGTACTTGATTTATGCAAAAAAAAAAATTCCTGCAGCCCGTGGAAACCGCAGGAGCTAAAAATAGAAAAAACTTAAAACGCCCATATCTCCAAAAAAGCACGGCACAGAGAATTTTTATTTGGTGTGAAGCTTCCTTAGGACCAACAGAAAGGATTGTTAAAAAAAAATTGCCATCAGTTTTATCATAGGGTACAGCTTCGGGACTTTGAAAAAGTGCTGAGTCAGCACTTTTTAACACTGTAAGCAATGGGAAGAACATTAAAAAATCTTCTTCTCCAGATCCAGCAGGCAGAATCTTTTGATATTTGGTATGCAACATTGTAGGGTGGATCTGATTCAAGTTTGTTCAAATTGGCCCCCTGGGTTCATATTTGGGCTCAGAATAGGAGCCCGATTTCGAACTTAGTGCATTTCAGGCAAATTTCTTAAAAAATCTTCTCCAGATCCAGCAGGCAGAATCTTTTGATATTTGGTATACTACATTGCGGGTGGAGCTGATTCATGTTTGTTCAAATCGGCCCCCTAGATTCATATTTGGGCTCACTATACAAGCCCGAATTCGAACTTAGTGCATTTCAGGCAAATTTCTTTAAAAATCTTCTTCTCAAGATCCAGCAGGCAGAATGTTTTGATATTGGGTATGCACCATGCTTAGGGGGGTGAGATTCAATTTTGTTCTAGCCAGGTCCCTGGGTTAATATTTGGGCTCACTGTGGTAGTCCGAATTATAACTTAGTTCAAAATGAGGAATTTTCTTTAAAAATCTTCTTCTTCAGATCCAGCAGTCGGAATGTTTTGATATTTGGTATGCAGCATCCTTAGGGGGGTGAGATTCAAGTTTGTTCAAGCCATGTCCCTAGGTCCATATTTGGGCTCACTGTGGGAGCTTGAATTATAACTTAGTTCGAAATGAGGAATTTTCTTTAAAAATGTTCTTCTTCAGATCCAGCAGTCGGAATTTTTGATATGTGGTGTGTAGCATCCTTAGTGGGGGAGATTCAAGTTTGTTAAAGCCAAGTCCCTGGGTCCATATTTGGGCTCCCTGTGGGAGCCCGAATTATAACTTAGTCAATATGAGAAATTTTTCTTTAAAAATCTTCTTCAGATTCAGCAGTGGGAATGTTTTGATATTTGGCATGCAGCAACCGTAGGTGGCTGAGATTCAAGTTTTGTTCAAGCCAAGTCCCTTGGTTCATATTTGGGCTCACTATGGGAGCCCGAATGACAGCTTAGTTCAAAATGAGGAATTTTCTTTAAAAATCTTCTTCAGATCCAGCAGATGAATGCTTTTGATATTTTTTATGCAGCATTCTTAGGGGGGGGAGGTGGGCGGGGGGGGGGGGGTATGATTCAAGTTTGATCAAGCCATGTCCCTAGGTCCATGTTTGGGCTCATTGTGGGAGCTCGAATTGTAACGTAGTTCAAAATGAGGAATTTTCTTTAAAAATCTTCTTCTTCAGATCCAGCAGTCAGAATGTTTTGATACTTGGTGTGCAGTATCCTTAGGGGGTGAGATTCAAGTTGTTAAAGCCAGGTCCCTGGGTTCATATATTGGCTCTGTGTGGGAGCCCGAATTATAACTTAGTTCAATATGAGGAATATTCTTTAAAAATCTTTTTTTTTTAGATCCACTTGTCAGAATCTTTGGATATTTGGTATAAGCTTTTCTTGGGAGGAGCAGATGCAACTTGTTGAAATCAATTCTCTGGGTTGATATTTAGGCTATCATGTCAGGTGAGCACCCTCAGGCCCCCTGGGGCCTCTTGTTTAGCTCACCTGACTGAAAGTCAGGGTGAGCTTTTCTTATCACTCTTCGTCCGTCGTCTGTTGACCGTCATCCATCGTCTGTCGTCCGTCGTCCTTCGTGAAGGCGGTGTTTGAGCCTCTTTCTCCTAAACCACTGGCCACATTTTAATTAAATTTCATGTAAGTAGTGGTTATATAGGGGCATTTTGATTTTTATGCAAATTACGTTTCGGCTCATATTGAGCAGAGGGGTGGGGAAAAAATGGCCAAATTTTTGAAAATCTTCTTCTAATGAACCACCAGTAGCAGAGACTTGATGTGTGGTATACAGAGTCCTTTTGAGGTTTAGAATCAAGTTTGTTCAAGAGAAGTTTGTCAGGCATTATTTGCCTTCATTATGGGATGGGCAAAAATTTTGGTCACGCCTAAAATTTCTATTTTCAGAACCGTGAGGATCCAAATTTGATATGAGATGATAATGGGTCATAAGTAGTTGATTGATGCAAAAAATTGTTTTCTCATTGCCCCGTGGGAACCTCGGGAGCTAAAAATAGGAAAAACCTTAAAACTGCCATATCTCCAAAACTACACAGCACAGAGAATTCTTATTTTGTATAAAGCTTACTTTTATCCAGTAGAATAGAATGGTTAAAAAAATCTCTATTGGTTTGATCACAAGGTACTTTTTTTCAGGACTTTGAAAAAGTGCTGAGTCCGCACTTTTCAACACTGTAGGCAATGGGAAAAAGAATAAAAAGTTTTCTTCTCCAGATCCAGCTGGCAGAATCTTTTGATATTTGGTATGCAACATTGTGGGGTGGATCTGATTCAAGTTTGTTCAAATCGGCTCCCGAGATTCATATTTGGGCTCACTATAGAAGCTCGAATTCGAACTTAGTTATTCAGGCAAATTTCTTTAAAAATCTTCTTCTCCAGATCCAACTGGCAGAATCTTTTGATATTTGGTATGCAACATTGTAGTGTGGATCTGATCCAAGTTTGTTCAAATCGCCCCCTGGGTTTATATTTGGGCTCAGTATAGGAGCCTGAATTCGAACTTAGTGCATTTCAGGCAAATTTCTTAAAAAATCTTCTTCTCCAGATCCAGCAGGCAGAATCTTTTGATAATTGGTATGCAACATTGTAGGGAGGATCTGATTCAAGTTTGTTCAAATCGGCCCCCTGGGTTTATATTTGGGCTCAGTATAGGAGCCCGATTTCGAACTTAGTGCATTTCAGGCAAATTTCTTAAAAAATATTCTTCTCCAGATCCAGCACGCAGAATCTTTTGATATTTGGTATGCAACATTGTGGGGTGGATCTGATTCAAGTTTGTTCAAATCGGCTCCCTATATTCATATTTGTGCTCACTGTAGAAGCCCGAATTCGAACTTAGTGCATTTCAGGCAAATTTCTTAAAAAAAATCTTCTTCTCCAGATCCAGCAGGCAGAATCTTTTGATATTTGGTATGCAACATTGTAGGGTGGATCTGATTCAAGTTTGTTCAAATCGGCCCCCTGGGTTTATATTTGGGCTCAGTATAGGAGCCCGATTTCGAACTTAGTGCATTTCAGGCAAATTTCTTTAAAAAAAAATCATCTTCTCCAGATCCAGCAGGCAGAATCTTTTGATATTTGGTATGCAACATTGTGGGGTGGATCTGATTCAAGTTTGTTCAAATTGGCTCCCTAGATTCATATTTGTGCTCACTGTAGAAGCCCGAATTCGAACTTAGTGCATTTCAGGCAAATTTCTTAAAAAAAATCTTCTTCTCCAGATCCAGCAGGCAGAATGTTTTGATATTTGGTATGCAACATTGTGGGGTGGATCTGATTCAAGTTTGTTCAAATCAGCTCTATATTTGGGCTCAGTATAGGAGCCCAAATTTGAACTTAGTGCATTTCAGGCAAATTTCTTTGAAAATCTTCCTCTCAAGATCCAGCAGGCAAAATGTTTTGATATTAGGTATGCACCATGCTTAGAGGGGTGAGATTCAAGTTTGTTCAAGCCAAGTCCCTGGGTTCATATTTGGGCTCACTGTGGTAGCCCGAATTATAACTTAGTTCAAAATGAGGAATTTTCTTTAAAAATCTTCTTCAGATCCAGCAGTCGGAATGTTTTGATATTTGGCATGCAGCATCCTTAGGGGGGTGAGATTCAAGTTTGTTCAAGCCATGACCCTAGGTCCATATTTGGGTTACAAGCCCGAATTCGAACTTAGTGCATTTCATATTTTCTTTAAAAATCTTCTTCAGATCCAGCAGTCGGAATGTTTTGATATTTGGCATGCAGCATCCTTAGGGGGGTGAGATTCAAGTTTGTTCAAGCCATGACCCTAGGTCCATATTTGGGCTACAAGCCCAAATTCGAACTTAGTGCATTTCAGGCAAATTTCTTTAAAAATCTTCTTCTCCAGATCCAGCAGGCAGAATCTTTTGATATTTGGTATGCAACATTGTGGGGTGGATCTGATTCAAGTTTGTTCAAATCGACCCCCCCTGGGTTTATATTTGAGCTTCAGTATAGGAGCCCAAATTTGAACTTAGTGCATTTCAGGCAAATTTCTTTAAAAATCTTCTTCTCAAGATCCAGCAGGCAGAATGTTTTGATATTGGGTATGCACCATGCTTAGGGGGGTGAGATTCAATTTTGTTCAAGCCAGGTCCCTGGGTTCATATTTGGGCTCACTGTGGTAGCCCGAATTATAACTTAGTTCAAAATGAGGAATTTTCTTTAAAAATCTTCTTCAGATCCAGCAGTCGGAATGTTTTGATATTTGGTATGCAGCATCCTTAGTGGGGTGAGATTCAAGTTTGTTCAAGCTACGTCCCTAGGTCCATATTTGGGCTCACTCTGGGAGCCCAAATGATAACTTACTTCAAAATGAGGAATTTTCTTTGAAAATCTTCTTCTTCAGATCCAGCAGTCGGAATGTTTTGATATTTGGTATGCAGCATCCTTAGGAGGGTGAGATTCAAATTTGTTCAAGCCATGCCTCTAGGTCCATATTTGGACTCACTGTGGGAGCTTGAATTGTAACTTAGTTCAAAATGAAGAATTTTCTTTAAAAATCATCTTCTTCAGATCCAGCCGTCGGAATGTTTTGATATTTGGTGTGCAGCATCCTTAGGGCGGTGATATTCAAGTTTGTTAAAGCCAAGTACCTGGGTTCATATATTGTCTCCCTGTGGGTTTCAATATGAGAAATATTCTTTAAAAATCTTCTTTTTTTTTAAGATCCACTGGTCAGAATCTTTGGATATTTGGTATAAGGAGGAGCAGATGCAACTTGTTGAAATCAATTCTCTGGGTTGATATTTAGGCTACCCTGTCAGGTGAGCGCCCTCAGGCCCCCTGAGGCCTCTTGTTTTACTTCTCATGTATTCTGTCTGATATATTTGTTTGTTTGCATTTTTGGGGGACATCTGTTGGCTGTGCTTTTAACTTGTTTTCAGTCAGCAAATGTTGGCTTAAAATTTGGTAAAATTTATGGTCTACCCAAAATTGCTTGGCGATTTTCAGAACTGGTCAGGAGGTTTGAATCCAAATTGGTATGCAGTATTTTGGGGTGATAGTGGTCGTGATTCAAGTTTGTTCCAAGAAACTTTCTCTCCTCGGATACCCGGGATGTTCAGCAATGCTTGTTTACAATGATAAACAAGTTATGTTTTTCCGATAAAATATGTTCCGTTGTGCCACAATATCTCCCCCCCCCCCCCCAACCCCTGGACATCTTCCTCAGGGGGAAGATGTCCTACGATACCCCCCCCCCCCCCACAGGGGGATGTTATCCTAGAATATCCACCACCCCCACCCCCCCCCACCCCCCCCCCCCCCCCCCCGACCAAAAAAATATAAAACTAAAACTACTTGCATTAGCATAACATTTATTTACAGAATTTTCTTCACATTAACATTGAAAAAGTTGTTCAAACTCCTGAATGGGAGTGTCATGGCTCAGTGGTAGACTGTTGGACTTCTATGCTAAAGGTCCCGAGTTTGATCCCCGATTGGGATGACCTGCATTGTGTTCTTTGCCAAGGCACTTTATCCTGGTTGCTTGCATGGGGACAGGATGACGCCGTGTACTAAGGTGTACGGCATATCGATGGTTCATATGTCTTCAACCCCTGTAATCCTGCTTGAGTGGAGCTTGAACAGAGTTAGAATGTTGAGGAGCTGACAATTGCTTGGTGGTTCTCTCCGAGCATTCCGGCTTCCTCCACACATAAAACTGTTACGGTCACAAGTAGCCATTGTACATAAGTATGTGGCCTTAAACACCAATAAATAAATAAATCAATCAAACTCCTGAATACATACATTTATACATTTCCTTTTAAGTTCATGTCAGAATATGATTATCTTCCCCTTCATACATTCCCATAGCAACCATTTGAAAAAAAAATAAATAGGTTTTATTTACACTCTCACCCAACCATAACAAAGTCCAAACAATGGTTATAAAGGTCGTATGAATGTCTTCAGGACTTTGACAAGGTGACAGTGGTGGAAGGGGGAGGGGGGGGCCTGGTTTCACCACTAACTTTCTATTTAAGCAGAGAATTGGTATGAAGCAAACATCATCATTGCATTGTGTTACCCACAAAGATAAAGAAGTAAAAATAGAGTCATTTTATTACTTGGAAATTTAAAAAATGAAAATTTTGGAATGCTGTACCAATATTTGTGCACTAATAAATTAGAAACAGCCTCTCTTAGAAACTTTTTTTAAGATTTTTTAAATTAAAAGTGACCCTTAAACACGCTTTAAATAAATAAAATTTCTGAGGCAATATTTGGTCTTGTTCAAGGAGGGGATATATTCATAGCCCAAGCCCCATTTATTAGCTCACCTGACTGAATGTCAGGGTGAGCTATAGTGATCACTTTTGTCTGCCATCCCTCATTGTCTGGCGTGAAGGTGATGTTTGAGCCTTCTCCCAAAAGTTGGTCCAATTCCAGTAAAATTTCATGTGAATGTGATTACTGTGGTAGGGCAATTCAGTTTTGTTAAAATTTATATACTAACCCCCTCCCCCCATGAAGGGATGGGAGAAAATTGCTTCAAATTTTATAAAAAGTATTCTCATAATCCAGTGGATGGAATAGTTTGATATGTGGTATTCAGTTCATGTCGAGGTGTACTTTAAACTTTGTTACAGGGACATTTAAGGGGCAATATTTTCCATTCTAGGTGGGACCAAAATTTGGGCCTGACCAGAAATTTCTATTTTCTATTTTCAGAGCCTATAGGCTGAATAAACCAAATTTGGTATGTGGCATTTTTGGGTCACAAGTACTAGATTCGTGCAAAAAACATTTTCCACATCCCCATTGGAACTCCCAAGAGCTAAAAATAAAAAATTATTCAAACACCCATATTTCCAAAACTGCATGGGACAATGAATTGTTATTCAGTGTGAAGCATTTTTAGGACCAGTAGAATTGAATGGACCAAAAAATTGCAATTTGGTTGTGTTGGGGTATACTACAGGGGAATAAAAAAAATGCTTAGCTTATTTCCAAATTTAAAAAAACTCTCCTGAAGCCCTTGTCAGAATCTTTTGATATTTGATATACAACATACTTAGAAGGATTAGGTTCATGTTTGTTCAAATCAAGTGCTTGGGTTCATATTTGGGCTCCTTATGGAACCCGAATTTCTACTTTGAGCAACATGAGGAATAATATTGTTTCAAAACTTCTGCTGCTCCAGTGATTAGAATCTTTTAATTTTTGGTGTACACCAACTTTACCATGGTCATATTCAAGTTGTTCAAATTGAGTCCTTGGGTTCAAATTTGAGATCCTTATCAGAGCCCAAATTTACACTTAGTGTTATATGAGGGAAATTTTCTTTTTCAAATTGAGTCTGTGAGTTCTTATTTGGGATCCTTAACAATGCCTGAATTTTAACTTAGTGTAATATGAGGAAATTTTTTTTTTAAATTTTCTTGTTCAGATTCACTAGTCAAAATCTTTCGATATTTGTTATACAGCATCCTTAGAGAGGGCAAATTTAAATTTGTTCAAATCATATTTCTTGGTTCATATTCAGGTTCGTTATCAAAGCCTGAATATTGTTTAACTTAGTGTAATATGAGGAATATTCTTTGAAAATCACCTTCTTCAGATCCACCCGTCATTTGTATTTACTATTCAGCATCCTTATGAGGGTAGGTTCAGATTCAAGTTCGTTCTAATAAAGTCCTTGGGTTCATATATGGACTCCCACTCTTTGAAAATCTTCTTCTTCTGTCCCACCAATAAAAATTGTTTGATATTCGGTGTACACCATCTCTGGGGGGAGGGGAGTGCAGATTCAAGTTTGTTTGAATTGAGAATCTGTGATTTCATATTAGAGCTCCTTACCAGAGCATGAATTTTAGCTTAGTGTAATATAAGGAAAATTCTTTTTGTTCAGATCCACTTGTCTAAATCTTGGTCATCGGATTTAAATTTATTCAAATCAAGTTTCTTGGTTCATATTTGCGTTACAAGAGGTAGCCCAAATTTTTAACTTAGTGCAATATGATGAATTTTCTTTGAGAATTGCCTTCTTCAGATCTATCAGTCAAACTCTTTATATATTTGGAATACAGCATCATTATGGGGGTCTGATTCAAAACGTCCATGCTTCGTTCCTCACCAGGGGTAACTGAGTTGTGTCCTTAGTCAAGACACTTAATCCTGATTGACCATATGGAGGCACAGTAATGACTGTGTACTAAGGCATGGTGCACTTGTCTTCAACCAATGCTAACTGTGCATGTGCAGAGTTAGTATGTTAGGGAGTTTTGATAATTGCTGGCTGTTGAAAGTGTCATTAAATCCCAATAAAGTAAGAATCAGTCCTGGAATGAGAGGGTGCGAGTACAATTGCTCCCATCAACACCCATGTTTTCTATTTTCCGGGAGCTAAAAAATGCACTTGTTGAAAAATATTGTGGCGCACTAATATACTGTGAGTGCATATAAATGTGTGTTGTTTTAAGAAAGCAGCACCCGGTGGCCAGTTGCAAGTTACTGTCATAATTCAGCAATTTCTTATACATTTAACCCCTTGAACCCAAGTGGCCTTTTTCTGGACAGGAACATGATATGTCATAACGTCATTAAATAGGATGGCTGTTCAGTAAATGTGTGGGATAGACCAATCAATATTTTCAATGTGCAGCCCTAATGAATATGGACTCTTATAATTGCTGCCATTGAGCTGGCGTGGAAGATACCACTAGAGTTCAAAGGGTTAAGTTTTCTGGTGTTTGGTGACAGTATTCCCTCGAAAATTCATGTACTAACATTTTATGGGTGCAATTTACTCCCGTCTTATATTTCACGGGAGCTTAAAACTGCATCCGTCAACTTTGTTCCTTGCCAGCACTGAAAAATCATACTCCAATGAGGAATAATTCATTAAAAATCTCCTTCCAATCGACCAGTCAGAATCTTTTGATATTTGGTATACAGCATCTTTATTCCAATTCCTCAAATCAAGTCCCTGAGTTCATATTCGGGATCCCTATGGGAGCCTGAATTTTAACTTAGTGCAATATTACATCCACCAGCCACTCAGAATCTGTTGATATTTGGTATATGAAATCCTTAGTGAGGTCAAATTCAAGTTTATTCAAATCAAGGTCTTAATAATCAGTCCCTCAGTCATTTTAACCCTTTGAAATTTATTACTCTGTATTCTGTGGAAATTGGTAATTTTTTGTTTCCATGAATTATTTGGAATAATGCAATTTCCTTGTGGGAACTCAGATGTTTGACAGTGCTTGTTCTCTCAAATGACTGCCCCAGTCAGTGGAAAAAAGTAAATAAGGCCTTAAAAAGTTAAAAATCTGTTTATCAGGCCCTCCCGCATGGTCCTTTTGGCTGCCGCATGCTCTGTTTTTATAACCAATGTAAACTTTAAAAAAAATGAAATGTTTATGTCTGATATTTTACCCAAGTTAAAAAAAAATGATAAATTTGTCCCTTGAGTGCAAGAAGGCTTTGCAATGCTTTAGCATTGCAAAGCCTTCTTGCTCTCAATGAGCGAAAGAGACCACCACCACCCATGCTATTCCATAGATTATGAGGCCTAAAACATAAACCAAGAACATGAACTTTTGATGGCAAAGAAATAATTACAGAAATAAAAAATAAAGTAAAAAACCGCTCGCCCGCATGAAATTTCACAAAATAATGCCTGAGAAACAGAAGATCTACTTTGTGTGGCCTAAGTGACAACTTTTTTCTTTTTAAATTCTTAAACCACTTTGTGAAGAATCAATGGGCCTTTGTCAAGTGAGCATTTCAGGGCCCCCTGAAGCTGCTTGTTATTTTTGCAACCTATTTTATCCAAATTTGGTATGCAGTATTATTCGGTGGTCCACTTGATTAATGCAGAACACATTTTCACACTCTCTCCTGTGACTAAAAATAGATAAGAATTTCAAATTGTGAGTGGTGTAGTCAAACTTGCTGAAAAAAAATCTCATTTTTAAGCAGACTCTTACCCTGGCGAAAGAGCTCAACAGAAAGCTTCCACTCTTCCCATTTACTTCCTCCCCCACCCCCACCCCCCACCCCAAGCACCTGCAATTCCCCATAAACAAAGTGATACAGGTAGGCATTTAAGGTTCACCTGTTTGGGCCTCTAATTTTTAGGGCGTTTCAATTCACCTTTATTCACAGCATATCAATTTCATATAAAGTACTTAAAGTGTTTTTAATTCTCCACATATTCATAACCCAGTGACAGTTGGAAAATATTACTCAATTTTAAGTGTTTGCAATTTTAGTATCGTAATAATGAGTGTGAATTCAACAGTGATCTTAACCCTCTATACAGTGTGGTCAAAATATTAAAACTTCAACATGCAATTATATCCCATAATGCAACTAGGACTTTAACCCAGGCCAGAAAATAATAATCTGTCATTTGCAGAATGAGGTCCCCAGAGGGTGGATGTGATGATGCTATCCCATACAGTGGGCCAGTGTATCCTCTAGGTACCTCTTTCTGTTTAGGTTTGAGACCTTGATTCAGATTGAGGATCACAGAGGGTAAATTTAGTGATACTACCTTGCTTTTCAGGGTAGCATCACCAAATTCGCCCTCTGGGGGCCCTCATTTTGCAGATGACAGTCTGCTTATTTTCTGGCTTGCTTTAACCAATTTAGTCTTGATTGACAGAACTCATCAAGCTCTGTCAAACAAGACTGAACTGGTTAAATTCCTATTTGCATCATGGGAAAAATTAGTAGCCTGAAATTGTGTGATTTTGATATCAGTGTGCAGGGGGTTAAAGGATGGCCATTTCAACATATAATAGGTGTAAAGAATGCAAAACATCACTTAAGGAAAAAATTGTTTAGACATCAAGACATTCTTGGTATTACATTAAGTCATTGGCCAAATTGGTTCATAGAGAATCTATCTCTAAATGGTGGAATGTTTCTCCCCTACCAGCATAGTCAGTAGGGGACATTGATATCGAATCCATCCATCAGTCTGTGCTTCAGACCATCCATCTGTCCATCAGTCCATAATGTTAATGGTTAGAGTTCCATCACAAAGGTTTGCTTAACTCATCATTTATTTTTTATCAGATTTTTACAAAAGTTGGTGTACATGAAGTATCAATTTAAAGTAAAGTTGCACATGTGGACAAGAGAATTTGAGGCAACTTTTTCGTTAGTTTTGGTATCTTCATGTTTAAATGTCTAGATTTCCATCACCCAAGTTTGCCTGTTTGTTTATTGGGGTTCAAGCACAATTTTAACAGCCAGGGTCATATTGTGTCAGATAATTTTATGAGTTGGGATACCTGGAAAGAACCTCTGATCAACAGTGAGTAACTGTAAGACTCCGCAACTTACTAACCATTACAAGCAGGGTTAACATTGGTTAAATTTGTCTTTCTAACTCCCCTGACATTTTTCATCAGAATTTGATGAAACTTGGTTTGAAATATATAGCTGTTACAGTTTGAAAAGTCAGTGGGGAATATTGATGTCTGCAAGGGTGGAGTGGAGGGCCATTGACTCCTATGGTCATTGTTTGCAATTTCTGAAGAGATTATTATAATTCTTGAAACTTCTTTTTCAGAATGTCACTGAACAAAGGACATACCAAATGTGGTATGATGACCCAGAGAGTCTAACCTGGAAATACCTTCTTCAAGCTGAATACAATCTTAGAGGTGTAGGTATGTGGGAAGCTGATGATCTGAATTATCAAGATACACCTGATGCCATTAAACAGCGCAAGGAAATGTGGGCAGCACTACCTACATTTTGAGTACAGTGGAACCCTGTTAATTGAATAGTCACTTTGCCAATGAAAATTATTCAATTAACAGGAGTATTCAGTTAACAGGGATTGTGTCACTTTCCTGTATTCTAGAGATAAACTTGGCATTTATTCAATAATACCTTGTTTGACAGAGCTCCATGAGCTCTGTCAAACAAAATATAATAGATTAAATGCCTGTATTGGATGTACTGAGGCCAAATAGGTCTATAGACAAAGGAAAACTGAGGAGAGTCGAGGTAATTTCTCAACAGGTTACAAGAATTTTTATTCAATTAACAGAAGTTTATTCCTTAACCTATATTCAATTTACAGGTTAAATTTGTACTGGAGGTATGGTAAATGGTTTTGTGTTGGGAAATTATATTCAATTAACAGGATTATTCAGTTAAGAGATATCAAATTAAGTGGGCTCCACTGTTCTGTATGGACTAATGCTACCTGATAATACTCAAAATGTAATTCACAAGTTTGTTGAGGCTGGTGTTATGTTTCTTAACCCTTAACCCATAAGGACCAAATTCCGACTTTGATCATTTTCACTGCAACAGAACAAGTGCCTCAACATGCAGTATCAGAGTTAACTCACAGATTAATGCAAAGTGCCCTGGAAGTTGATTTTAGGTATATAGGCAGCCAAGACTTGCCTAAAAACAACTACAAAGCCTCAGGATGTAGACTGTCAAAGTGTAGCAAAAATATATAAAAATCTCCTGGCCCTTAAGGGATAAGGACCTGGAGATGATTATATATTTTTGCTACACTTTGCCAAAGTATAATCTGTGGCTTTCCAGATGTTTCTAGGCAAGTCTTGGCTGCCTATATAGGCAGCCAAGACTTGCCCCAAAACAACTGCCCCAAAACAACTGCAGAGGTGCTTAGAATGTAACTTGCAAATATACCCAAAGACTGCAGGTTTGCCAGTAAAAGTGATCCAAGTCAGAATTTAGCCACATGAGTTAAAAGTAATTTCATATACAAAATCTGAGGAAATTACAATTACAATGGCTATTCAACAGAATTTCTAAATTCAGTATTCTGAATAAAGTTTTAACACTTAACCTGCTAAGTATTTTATTGAGTTTTCAGGAAAATCTAGTCGCGACTTTTACTAAGCAGCCATGTCTTGATTTTATGAAAATTTCAATGTAGCTGGCATCAAGAAATCATTATGGTCTACTCCTATTTATGGGGGTATATTTTGTTAACGAGATCCAGAACCATACCTCTAGTAGGTAATTTTGTACTGGGTTGGAAAATACACTCAGAGCTGGCAAAGAGGTAATCATTTGAAAAATTAGTGAAATTAAAAGATTGTTAATTTAATTACAGCAGTTTCCTACGATTTCTGTAAATCTGTTTGCTTTTTTTTTTATACTTGTAACCTCATCAAATCCGGTTCCAAAATTTATGTTCTCAAGTTTTATTATGCCGACTTGAAAAGTTGAAGGGGTATCTAGTGGAGACCAACATTTTCCCTTGTATCTCAACCACTGCTACTCCGATTTGAATGATATTTGGTGTTGTGATAGAGCATCATGAGAGAATGATACCTGTGTTGCATGAGTTTCTTCTGCATTTTTTTCCAGATTATGGCCCTTTTTCACTCTTTCTACTTAGAAAATTTTTTGCTTTGACGGTCAGGGGCTTTGCATTGCCCCTCTTGTTGCTCTTGAAAACTAGGGTAGTTGGGTCTAGGTGTTTATTTACTTTTTTTATCTAACCAACCAAAAAATATTTTGCAGAGAATTTTGAAATGGGTTCTGTCTGCCCATCTGCCATTCATCCATCTGCACATTTTGTGAAGATGTATATATATTTGAAGTGCTGTGGCTCATAGGTTAGCTTTTTGCATATGAGATCGAACGATTGATGGTTCAATCCTGATCTGCATGTATTCTTGGCCAAGATACTTCATCTTGATTGCCTATGTGGGAGCATGGTAATGTTGTGCATTAAGGCATGAAGATGGTACACTTGCCTTCAACAGATTCAATTCCTGATCACAGGAACTTGCTCCTGTCCTTTTGATGAAATAAAAATGTTGAGAAAAAATATTCCCTCTCTATATTACTAAATAAACAAGATATCATACTTGCTAATTCAGTGAGAGAAGCTCTTACCTCAGCTTGGGAAAAGTTCATCTTTGAGTCGATTTCTGGCAGGTATGTTATTATTTCAAACCTACCTTGCCATAATATTTCTATCTGTCCATTTCCCAAGCATTAACATCATGAATTGAAGCATAAATTGGTCAAAACAGCAATTTTTTATTAAAAAGATGCTTCACTTCAATGAGGTTTGTTCTGGAAATAAAAAAATATTCCATAACTTTAACTCTTTGCATGCTGCTGGTGGGTATTCCTGCCCAGCACAGGGTTTCTCTTGTCACCAAAATAAGTATAATTTGGGCACATATAATAAAATTTTCACCCTGTAAATTGAATGGATTTTATCACCAAGGATTTCTTATTTCACATTTGGATTAATTTTTCATTAAATCTAGTCATGGCTGCTGCACAGCAGATTTGATGAAAAATATCTTGAAAATACTCAGCAGGTTAAGAGTTAACTATTCTCTTTTTGTGCAATAAATATTTTTGGTTTGCTCAAGTTGCTAAGGTCAAGAATATTTTGTCATAAGCTTCATTTGGAAAACAAACATGCTGAATATGGATAAGTTATATCAAGTTTGGTTCAAGTAATAAAGGGCAGTAACTCCACTATATATTTTTTTTTTAGCTCACCTCACTGCAAGTTAGTGTGAGCTATTGCCATCACTTGGCGTCCTTCATCTGTTGTCCGTCAACTTTTGGAAACTTGTCTTCTTCTTCACAACCATTAAGCCAAATTCAGACATATTTTGCACTGACCATCTGTGGGGTGTACCCTTTCTATTTTGTTAAAATGAAGCAGCTGCCGTATTCGGGCTCTGGTTAAGGCCCCAAAAGCCTAAAAATCTTTAAAAATCTTCTTCCCATGAACCATCAGAGAGAATGCCTTGATATTTGATATGGAACATCCTTTGGTGGTGAAGATGAAAGTTTGTTCAAGGGAAGTTGGTAGGTCAATATTTGGGCTCTCTGTGGGAGCATATCCTGCCCCAAATTTGTATTTCAAGAACCGGTGAGCAGATTTGAACCAAATTTGGCATGTAGTATAAGTGGGTCCTAAGTAATTGAATGGTGCCTGAAACAAAAATTTTTACAGTGCCGTGGGAACCCCAGGGGCTAAAAATAGAAAAAAATTAAAACACCCATATTTCCCAAACCACACGGAACAGAGAACTGTTATTTGGTATGAAGCAGCCTTAGAAACCGTAGAATGGAATCGTAAAATTGCCATCGATTGTGTCATTTTCTTCAGAACCACTGATCAGAATCTGTTGATAATTGTTATATATCATCTATAGGGGCGTCAGATACAAGTGTGTTAAGCCCCTCGGTTATATTTGGGCTCAGTACAGGAGCACAAATAATTAACTTAGGGCAATATGGGGAATAAGTTTTAAAAATCTTCTTCAGATCCAACAGTCCGATTCTTCTGATATTTGGTATTCAACATCTCTAGGGGGTCAGATTTAAGTTTGTTCAAATTGAGTTCCTGGGTTAATATTTGGGCTCCCTATGGGAGCCCAAACATTAACTTAGTGCAATATGGGGAATAACCTTTAATAATCTTCTTCTTCAGATCCACCAGTCAGATTCTTTTGATATTTGATATACAACAACTCTAGGGGGGTCAGATTCAAGTTTGTTCAAATTGGATCCCTGGGTTGTTATTTGGGCTTTGGAGCCCAAAGTTTAACTTAGTGCAATATGAGAAAATTTCTTTTAAAATCTTATTCTTCAGATCCACCAGTCAGAATTCTTTCATATTTGGTATACAACATCTCTAGGGTGTCAGATTCAAGTTTGTTCAAATCGAGGCCATGGGTCAATATTTGGGCTCCCCATGGGAGTCCGAATTTTAACTTAGAGCAATATGGGGAATAATCTTTAAAAATCTTTTTCAGATCCTCCAGTCAGATTCTTTTATATACTACTCAAAGTTTGTTAAGCACCAAGTACATCCAACTATCTGTTTTACGTTTTAGTTGAAATTGTAATGAAAAGTGTATATATTTTTTATTTAATTATATCTTTAATGATTTAAGAACAGAAATTAAGATTTTAACTGTTTGTTATTATTTTTTAGCTTTTGAATACGATAACCATGGAAAATGGATATTTTGGATAAAAGAGGAAATTTTTCAATATGCCAAAATGTTGACGGAGCAAACTGGTATGGCTTCAATATCGAGTACGAGACCCATTACTGTTAATTACAGCTTGACAACGCCTTCTTATGCTCCCAATCAGGTTCCTGGTGGTCCTTTGTGGGATTTTGTTCCATTCATGGACCAGCATGGCACCAAGCTCCTGACACTTCTTGGCTGGACTGGACGGGCAGAAATTGCAAGCTGCAACTCATTCCAGACATGTTCAGTTGGATTGAGGTCAGGGGATCTTGCTGGCCAGTCCATACGCACAATCCCCTCCCTCTGTCGGTACTCCCGGACAGCATGGGCAACACAAGGATGGGCATTATCGTCCATCAGAATGAATCTATCACCCACTGCACCTGCATACAATCTGACGTGGACATCCAGGATCTCATCAATATACCGTTGTGCAGTCAATGTACCACATTCAAGGACACAGAGCCCTGTACGTCCATCCCAGCTGATACCGCCCCAGACCATGATTGACCGTCCACCATAGCAGACATGCTCAGCAATGTTGGCTGCATGGAATCGCTCTCCTGGTCTCCCCCATACCCTAGAATGCCTATCTGTGTGGTCTAGGCAGTACCTTGACTCATCTGTAAAAATAACAGGTTGCAAATCTTATCTGGTCCACCCAACGTGGTCCATGGCCCATTCATATCGTGCCTGGCGGTGGTTCTGGGACAGCAGAATGTGAATACATGGTGTTCTCGATCCGAGACCACCTTCGTGCAACGTTGCCCGGGTAGTCTGTGTCGAAACATTTACCCAGGATGCATCTGAAGGTCACTGCGAAGCTGGGTTGCTATGGCAAAGCGGTTTCTATGGACCTGAATGATCAAAAACTGGTCTTCTGCTGCAGTTTTGCCCTGTCTCTGCCACCACCATGCCATCTTACTGGTGTGACATACTGCTGAAATCTTGCCCAGACTCTAGTGATCACTGTATGGTGCACACCAAGGGCTTCACCAACCTGACGATGGGTAGCCCCTTGCTCCACCATCCCTACAGCCCGCCACATTTCTGCTTCAGACAAATGTTGTCTTACATTTGCATTTGCCACATTCAATCATTAAATCACAAGAGTTTGTGTTGAAATGAAGATTGAATACCCTACACGTGTCATGTACATGTAGACAGTACACGAAAACATCATGAAAATCAAGGGGTACATGCTTTCCAGGACTGTCATGAAATATCTGCCTGTCAATAGAGCTAATGTAAACACTGGGGACCATCTCAATACATTCCTCAATCATATCCACCAAAATATCGCAAAAGTGTCACAAGCAAATTTCACAATGACGTGTCAAATATTTGGTGCTTAGCAAACTTTGAGTAGTATATTTGGTATACAACATCTCCATGGGGGTTAGATTTGAGTTTGTTCAAATCAAGTCCCTGGGTTAATATTTATGCTCCCTATGGGAGCCCAAATTGTAACATAGTACCATATGAGGAAATTTCTTTAAAAATCTTTTTCACATCCACCAGTCAGAATATTTTCATATTTGGTATACAACTTCTCTAGGTGAGTCAGATTCAATTTTTTTTCAAATTGGCCCCTTGGGTTAATATTTGGGCCCATAGATTACTCAGTACAAATTTCTTGAAAATCTTCCTCTGATCCACCAGTCAGAATCTTTCGTATTTGGTGTTTTTTTTTTTTATTGGGGCTCACGGTTAAGTACACTTTTGACAGCCAGGGTCACCTCGTGTTCAACAGTTTTATGAGTGGAGGAAGCCTGATAGTGACTGCCCAAGCAGCAGTGAGCAACTGTCAGACTCCCCAACGTACTAACTGCACAAGCAGGGTTAGCATTGGTTGAAAAAAAGATGTATAGTATGCCTTAGTTCACAGCATCTCTGTGCCCCCTCTGCCCACAGTTTGATCCCCATCAGGGGTGACTGTGTTACGTCTTTGGGCAAGGCAATCAGGATTAAGTGCCTTGCCCAAAGACCTAACACAGTCACCCCTGATGGGGATCAAACTGTGAACCTTTCTGTTTTAAGTCCAATGCCATAACCAGTGAGCCACCACGCTCCCAACTTCATTATAAAATGTCATACAAATGCCAAAACTAAACTTATTCTGCCTTTTACATGAGTAAGGTTGTATGCCAAAAAATGGATTGGTCATGTCAAGTATAGCTGACGTTTTCATCCAGAAACCACAAATAATGGAAATTCAAAATAGAGGACCATAACTCCCCAATGATATGTCAGACGAACCTCAAATTTAAACTTGATTTGCATTTTCTGGGGATAAGGTCAGGTACCAAATATGTATTGGATGTGACAATTATTATAACACAAGTTATTGTCTGGAAACCAAAAAGTGAAATGTCTGGATGGACCATATTCTGCCCTGTTTACACAGGCATACAAGAATGGTACAGTTATCATTCATTGATGCACCCAAAAAGAGGGAGCGCACTTTTGGGGCTGTTGGTGAAGTGTGGGAGGAACCAAATTTAGCCAAACCATCATTGCTAGGGCAGTCCCAATGCAGGGATGAACAATTTATTTGGTAACTATTTTTATACCGAGTAGGGTATATAGGATTCCTCTTGTCCATCCATCCCAAAACTCAATCACGAATAACTTGTAAAGTACTTAGTTAAGTGACTTGATATTTTTGTATCCTATTGCTGTATACACATTGGTAAATGCAGGTGTTGTGCAAGATTTTATTGTCAGAGTCATTGCCCTTTGTGGATTTAGAATTCGTCTGCCTTGAAATTAATTCATGAATAACTTGTAGAGTACTGAATGGAATAACTTCATATTTGGTGTGCAAGTCTATCCTATTGATGTCTACCCACAGTACAAGGCAGATGTTATGCAGTGTATTATTGTAGGAGTTATTGCTTTTTATGGTCTTTGATTTTGTCTGTCCCAAAATTCAATCATAAATAACTTGTGAAGTATGTGGTAGAATGACTTGATATTTGGTATGCAAGTGCATACCTATTGATATCTACTCATAATACAATGCTGATGTTATTGTTGGGAGTATTATTTTCAGAGTTATGGCCCTTTATGGACTTGGTATTCATCATCCCAAAATTCAATCATAAATAGCTTGAAAGTACTTGGTGAAATGACTTAATATTTGATAAGCAAGTGTATCCTATTGGTGTATCCTATTCATGTCTCCCCAATGACCAATGCAGGTGTTATGAGGAATATTGATATCAGAAAATTGTGCATTACAAACTTAGAAATATGTTGCCCATTTTAAAACCTAAACATAGGTTTAAACACTTCTCCCAAAATCCCAAATATGGGCTTTCAGCACTCTATCAGTTAAGATCAATTTACAAAACAGAATCAACTGGAAAAGACATTAATGACAAAATGGTCATCTGAAGCATCTCTATCTGTTATGGAAATTGAACTTCGTATCCATCCATCTCTTCAGCCATCTATATACCCCAAAACTGTATCATCTATAGTCAGGCTTGCATTTGTTAAATTAATAAGAGGAGGTATCTTTTTGTGTCACCGTATGGTTACACTTTATTTTCCTTTCCTTTTCTGAGTATCAAAATGAAGCACCTATACAATGTGCTAACATTTTTAAGAATCGACTTGATAGTCATCTTCATTTTGGGTTGGCCTGCACATTGCGAGAGTATTTCATTAGCTGTGCTTACGAACAGGTCTAGTTAAAGATGGTACTCACTACTTACACAATGTACCCTCTAATGCTTTTACTGATGTGTATGGGATCAGTTTAATTATTTATTGATATTCAAGGTCCTTTTAGCATTTATGGCTACATCAGGGAGCGTGGTAGCTCGGTGGTTACGGCACTTGACTTCAAACCAAAAGGTCTCAAGGTTTGATACCACCAGGGGCAACTGCAGGGACAAGACACTCAATCCTGATTGCTCACATGGGGGCACAGTGATGCACACTACAGAGGAATGAAATCATGTAACTATTCAAAACTCTACTAAGTTGACTAGTCCACTAGTTTCCACTAGGATGACTTTTTCTGGTATTGAGATGCTACCACACAAATAAGGCCCAGATTTCTAGTAATGGTAAATAGGAAGCCCAAATATCCTAGGAACTTAACTTGAACAAACTTGAACTGACTAAGCACTCTCCTCCCTCCCCCCCCCCCCCCCCCCCCCCCCCTCATATCAGGGTTTTGACACAGGATCTGAAGAAGCAGATTTTCAAAGATTATTCCTAATGTTGCACTAAGTTAAAGATCCCAAATATTAACCCAGGGACTTGATTTTTAAAATTTGTATCTGACCCCCCAAAGGATGGTGTATGCCATATATCGGAAGATTTTGATTGGGGGACTGTGAGAAGATTTTTACAGAATATTCCTCATATTGAACCATTTAAATTTTGGGCTCCAATAGGGAGCCCAAATACTAATTGATGGACTTGATTTGAACAAACTTTGATCTGACCCCCATAAGGATACCGTAGCCCAAACATCAAAAGATTATGACTAGTGGATCTGAAGAAGATCTGAAGAAGATTTTAAAGATTATTCCCCATATTGCACCAAGTTGAAATTCACGCTCCCACAGAGAGCGCAGTCATCAAATGGGATTGATTTGGTCAAATGTATTATCTGATCCTTGTAAGGATTCTGTATACCATATATCAAAAGAGTCTGACCAGTATACCTGGAGAAAAAGTGTTTTAAGCATGCACTAAGTTAAAATACGGGCTCGCATAGAGACCCCAATTATTAACTGATGGACATGATTTGAACTAACATGAATCTGACCCCTTTAATTTGTTGAGTGCTAGAAGCCACTCTCAGGGCTTTACTGAAAAGTTCTGAAAGCCACTTTAGTGACTTTACACTGTTACCTTGTTTGCAGGCCTTTAGATTCACCTAATTTGGGCACATCAGATTTAAGTGAAAAATGTGCCCAAAATATGAGAAACTTTATGATTAGTCAATATACATACAAATAGAATATAATGTTGGGCTTTCTAAGACCTATTTTGCATTGTGCAAAAGTATTTCTTATCACATATCTTTATTTTAGAATGTTACAACACGCTGTTGGTTGCCGTCTTCTAATTTGGGCACAGCCTATACCGCCTTGAATTTGGGGTATTAAAGGCCTGCTTGTTTGCTCAGCACTTGAAACACCAAAAAAATTCAAACAAAATTGGCACTCTCCAATAAATTGTAACAATTGCTTGTAGCATGGTACCCTTAAAAAAAAAATACTTGATTACAAATCTCCTTTGAAAAATAATTTAGCACTACTAGTTAAGGATTCTGCATACCATATACCAAAAAATACTGACCAGTGATTCTGGGGAAAAAGAGTTTTAAACATTAGTCCTCATATTGGACCAGGTGAAAATTCAGGCTTCAATAAATAAACTTTTCTGCAGTAATCAAATTGTTGCATCATAATGACTAGTGATTTGTTATGGCATGAATTTAACCTGTGTTGCATTTCTTTTTTTGTTTAGTATACCGGTATATATAAATATGACTGAAAAAAGCTTAAGTTTATCTAATTTGCATAATTTACTTGCGACAGACATGTCAATCATATCTGCCACATGTCTTTTTTCCCCCTGAGAAATATCAATAAGATAAGGGCAACTATTGATAGGAAAACTGCAGAACAACTCATCCATGCATTTGTCACCAGTCATCTTGACTACTGTAATTCTTTGCCGTATGGGTGCAAAAATTCACTTATTGACAAACTCCAATACATTCAGAATTGTGCTGCTAGGATCCTCGCTCAAAATCGTAAATTCTGCTGAATCAGTCCGGTCCTCAAAACCCTTCATTGGCTCCCCATCCAGCAAAGGATAAAATATAAAATACTTCTTATTACATACAAATGTATCAACGGCCTGGCTCCGGAATATTTATCTACACTTGTTAAGCCCTATACCCCAGTCAGGAATCTCCGCTCCTCTGAATCCTATAATCTGGTGGTACCAAAGTCTTAAACTTGCAAGAGCAGGTGACAGAGCTTTCATATGTGCTGCACCGTCTCACTGGAACTCTATCCCAGTGCATCTAAAATCGTATTGACCATAAATCAATTTAAGTCCGGTCTCAAAACCCATTTGTATAAACAGGCCTTTATCTGTTGATTTTGTGATTCCTGATCATTACACGCGTGCGTGTGTGGTTGTGTCAGTTACTTTTGTAAAGCTATAGAGCACAATGTGGATTTAAGGCTTAAACATTATTATTACATTATTATCAGTATTTATGAATGAGAAAAAAACCTGTATGAAATGTTATTTTATGCCGCTACACAACCATACCAAAAATTATTGAAATCGGTTTAGAAGTTCTCTGCAGAAAACTAATTATGCGCAGTTTCCAACAAAATGGCCACCAGTTGACCAGCTTGAATTTTTTTTTTTTAAATTCATATGCATCAATTTTACAGAATGCCTGATCATTGCTGAAAATTTGAAACAAATGTGTCAAAGCGTCTCTGAGATACAGATGGTAACAGGACACACCAATATAATAGATACAAATATGACTGAAAAAAAGCATAAGCTTATCTAATTTGCATAATTTATGCGCAAGAAAAAAACCTGTATAAAATGTTATTTATCTTATGCTGCTACACCTCCATACCCAAAATTATTGAAAGCAAAAATGTCTTTTAGAAAACTAATTGCACATAATTTCCAACAAAAATGGCCACAAGTTGGCAATCTTGATTTTTTGGGGGGGGAAAAAAAATTGATGTGCATCAATTTTACATAATGTCTGATCAATACTGGAAATGTGAAACAAAAGCATCAAAGTGTCGGAGATACATGTGGTAACAGGAAAGACCGACTGATAGTCAGGCAGATGGACATGGGATGCAATCCATAAGTCCTCTCACGGTAACCTGTGGGGGACTAATTATTACAAAAGTCAATCAATCTGGGTTGTCGACTTGTCATATTCCAGCTCATTCATGAACCAGATAGGCCAGTTCAGCATTGATTTACAATATAAAAGACTAAAAGTGAAGCTCGAATTAGCAACACAGTAACCTTTGAACTTAATCTAACCTCCCTTATATATTACAGTTAAAAAATGATGACTATAGCAGCTTGTTTGATCTGGATGATCTGGTCTTGTCAACTCTGTAGAATACGATGAGTCTGATTAATTGACTGTTGTAATAATCTGCATATATCAGGTTACTTTCACATAGAGCACATGCTCCTGGTGCTCCTCCCTGAAAGTTATTCAGATATCAGTATTATTGTTCTCAAATCAAATGTGAGATCAACGAAGCATTAATGGAGTTTGCGCATGATCAGTTATGTTTATCAGCTCCTAAATGTCAAGCAGACAGAAATCGATATAATACACCTTGGGTTAGAAAAATGATATAATGAGTTTAATGGCAAGTGCCCACAATTTGGTAGAATTTCATAATTTCCTCCTTTTTCAAATATTGTTGCTTACAGCCCCGATATGAAATTCATGCACCTTAACAACTGCAAGTATATTTGAGTATCAGTAAAGGTTGGCTCAAATATATTTAGTGCATTTGGCTCAAAAATTTTGATAAGACAGAGCACAATTAGGGTGGAGTATGGGGGACAGGAATTGCGGGGGTGGTGGGGGGCATGCCCCTCCAAAATTTAGTCTGCCCCCCCCCCCCCCACCCCACCCCCTAATTATTGATGTCTTTCACAACTTATAAATTATGGACACAAACGGACTCAGAGTCAAAGAAATTGCATTTTTTCGTCTCAAATTTCAAAATTTCTCCTGGGGGAGCCCCCCCCCCCCCCCCTCCTGCGAGAGGGGGTATCCCCTCTTGTGCTCTGCCCCATCTTGCCACTACCTGGCTCAGATGATGCTGTGCATCCTATTCTGTATGCTCCCTAGTAGTTCAGCGATCTGAACGTAGCGGCTGCTTGGTACAGACCTGCAAACTAATTCCATGCATAATTTGTCTCAGTTACAAGTGAGATAGTTTTCAGTATTCACTCAATAACACTGGATTTTCTTTTTATTATACACTTTTTATAAGAATCTGATCATTCCTATCAATAATTCCACTCTTTTCAACCTTGAATTGATTCAAAGTCAAGCTGAGCTAATCCCATCGCTCTCCGTCCGCCATCTGTCAACACCATGTTTTGGTCTTCTCCTCCAATGCCACTAGGCCAATTCATGTGAAAGTTTGTGTGAGTGATGGTCCCGAAGGGGTATTGCATTTTTGTTCAACTCATCATGCCCAGCCCCATAGGGAGGGAGTGAGGAAAAATGCTCCAAAATATTTTTTAAATCTTCTTATGAACCAGTGTGTACAATGACTTAATATTTGCTGTGGAGCTTCCTTTTGAGGTGTAGAATCAAATTTGTTCAAACGAAGTTCGTGAAGCAATATTTGGCTTTATAATGGGAGGGGTAAGATTTTTGGCCCCGCCCAAAATTTCTATTTTCTGATCCCATGGTCTGGTTTGAACCAAATTTGGTATGTGGTATTATTGGGTCATAAGTACTTGACTCATGCAAAAAAAAAAAAAATTCCTGCATCCCCATGGGAACCCTGGGAGCTAAAAATAGAAATATTTTCAAAAACCCATACTTCCCAAACCACACAGAACAGAGAGCTGTTATTTGGTATGAAGTATCCTTAGGACCAGCAGAATTGAATGGTAAAAATAATTGCCATCAGTTATGTTGGGGGTGTTCTGTAATGGGCATCGAAAAAATGCTGACTCAGCATATTTGCAAAAATTTTAAAAAATCTTTTCTCCAGAACCAATCATTAGAATCTCTTGATATTTGGTATACAGCATTCAAAGGTGGGTCAGATACAAGTTTGTTAAAATAAAGCCCATTCGTTCATATTTGGGCTCAATACAGGAGCCCAAATTTTTAACATGGGGTAATATGGGGAATATTCTTTAAAAATCTTCTTCAGAATCACCAGTCAGAATCTTTTAATGTTTGGTATACATCATTGTTATGAGGCTCAGATTCAAGATTGTTCAAACCAAGTCCCTAGGTTAATATTTGGGCGTCCAAATTTTAACTTTGTTCAATATGAGGGATAATTTTAAAAAATCTTCTTCTTCAGATCCACCAGTCAGAATGCTTTCATATTTGGTATACAACATCTTTAGGGTGTCAGATTCAAGTTTGTTCAATTTGAGTGCCTGGGTTAATATTTGGGCTCTATATGGGAACCCGAAAAATCTTCTTCAGATCCACTAGTCAGAATGCTTTCATATATGGTATACATAGGTTAATCCATAGGTTAATATTTGGGCTCGCTATGCAATTTTAACTTAGTGCAATATGAAGAAATTTCTTTAAAATTTCTCTTCTTCAGACCCAATAGTCAGAATGCCTTCATATTTGGTACACAACATCTCTAGGGAAGTCAGATTCAACTGTGTTCAAATCGAGAGCCTGGGTTAATATTTGGGCTCCCTATGGGAGCCAGAATTGGCCATGTTGCTAAAGAATTAAAAATTTTGTATTCAGTACCCTCTAGAGGTGTGTAACTAAGATTAATCCACATAGGTTGTATTAAGGGGCTTCATAGGGGAGATCTACATTTTACATTATGAGCAACTGAAGAAAAGGCATGATGCCCGAATTATTTTTGTCACTCCTGTGGGGCTCAAGGATTGACAGTGTATCCTATGGAAATGGATTGCTTAATGTAGACTCATTCTTGGACTCTGTTTATATTGTGTTCTGTTCAAGATGCACGCTTCAGGCCCCGTGGGGCCTCTTGTTTTTAAATTAGTCCAGCCTCCATCACGTATTGATATGCACAAGTGATTTGAGGCTACTTTAAAATGTTATTGAATAATTGTGCTTTACTGTTTTTAAAGTAAGTGTTTAATAATCGGAAAGAGAGTCATATCACATGATAGAATTATATACAACACTGTTTGTTTTTCCACCTTGTCTAGACAAAATGTAAATCAAGTTCAAATTCGATGATGCTCCGACATTTCATTGAGGAGTTATTTCCCTTATTGACTTGAATTTCCATGATTTTTGGTTTCCATAATATCTCTCCTGTCATTCTATTTTAATATACTGTGTGACACTTACACACCAGGATGTTCAAGATTCCCGTTAGACATTGCACTCATCTTTAACCCTTTACCTAACAAATCAAATGCACCTGGCCACATAATATTCAAACTGAGCAGTTGAAAAAAAAAGAATTTCAATAAATTCAACAAAATCGTATCATATGACCCCTCATCGAAACAAGCTTGTTTTAATGAGGTATCACATGATATGGTTTAAAATAATAATTTTGATATTGTGTGCATTTGATAAAGGGTTAAAACAAATACAAAGGAAATCCCTCGCTTTGTAACAGAGTGTTTTGTTAATTTCCCCCAAAATAAATCACTCCAGTGAATTTTTTCCAATCAGTCCCCGTTTTTCTCTTCTTTATGAATTTAACCAACTATATCTTGTTTTACTGAGCTGTGTCAAACATGGTATATTTGGTAAAATATCAAATTGCATTTTGAGAAATATTTGCTGCTGAAAACTTTGCAATTTTGACATCAGAGTACAGAGTCTTAAAAATGATGATTTACTGAAAGTGTGCTACCAGTTGAAAAAACACTTTCTGGAGTATTTGCCCCCCACATTAGTGAAGAAGATTCCAGAAGGAAAAACGATCTGTTCTTTAAGTATATAAGATACATAATATTCAAATAGACAGATAGCTACCAGTTGCCAGTAAGAATAATACAGATTACATGTTTTTGTTTTAGACATGAATTTTTTTTGAAAATTTCCAATGTTATGTTAGGATATCCTCAGTTAATGTAGCATTCAAGATAGGTTCCCACGAATCTCAAATTTTGAGTTGAATTAAATCAGGCAGAGGAATTTTTAATGAAATCGAATCTCAAATCAAATCTCACTGCTCTTTATGTTGGAAGATACTACACCTTCTTTTTCAGCTGTTCATTTTGTCAGTCTCCAATCAAGAGTTGTGTTCAACAATGGCTTATCTGTTTGGGCAAGTCAGTCAAAACACGATATATTTTTATACTAAAACCAATGGCCCAGACTTAGCTGGTGCAACCTCAGTATTATTAAGAGCCAAACACAAATTTTGAACCTCCCAATAAACCAAAATTTGCATGCAGTTCCGAATATTGAAAGTCCTATCTGGCCCTCCATACTTTTAGTACTTGCACATGCGCAATACCCAGAAATTGGCGCAAACATCATTCTTTTGTTTGGCCCAAGTCAGTAAACATTTGAACTGACATCTGTGCAATAAATTCTCATTTTTATATGCCCGTTTTGTAAAAACGGTTGTATTATGGTATACCGCTGTCCGTCCGTCCACACGTCGTACAATAACTCGAAAACTCTTGAACAATTTCTGTGATTTTTTGGTGGAAAGTATATGTTGATGGAAGGAAGGTCCATTTCGATTTGTGTCGCTGTCCGATATGTCATTCCAGAGTTATGGGACTTTGTTCATCAAAATATAGGCAATTTTCCACATGTCAGACTTTGAGCAATTTTCATGATTTTTTGGAGGCAAGTATATGTTGATGGAAGGACTCTCCCTTTCAATTTGTGACACTGTCCGATATGTCATTCCAGAGTTATGGGACTTTATTCATCAAAATATAAGCAATTTTCCACATGTCGAACAATAACTTAAAAATGGTTAGAGCAATTTTCGCGATTTTGTAGTTGCAAGTATATGTTGATAGAAGGAATCTTCCTTTCGATTTGTGTTGCTGTCTGATTTGTCATTCTAGAGTTATGGGACTTTATTCATCAAAATATAGGCAATTTTCCACATGTCGGACAATAACTTGAGAATGCTTAGAGCAATTTTCATGATTTTTAGCTTAACTTGACATAGTCAAGACAAGCTATTGCCATCACGCGTGCGGAAGTCTGTTAGTCTGTGAGTCTGTGACGTCTGTTCACATTTTCCTTTAGCACGGGCTACACCCCGCAGTTCTTGTCTGATCGTCACGAAATTTCATATGCAGGTTTGGGGTCATGTCTAGATGAGAACGTCCCCTTTTGGTCGGGATCGGGCAACCGGTATGGCTGCCCGAGCCCAAAACCCGAAAACCATTAGCACAGTCTACAGGTCGTATTTATGAAGGGATTTCATTGTAACTTGGTAGGATGCCTCTGTATAGTGCCTAGATGAGAACGTCCCCTTTTGGGCATGATCTATCAACCGTGATGGCTGCCCAAGCCCGAAACCCAAAAACTTTTAGCACAGTCTGCAGGTCATGTTTAATGTGGAGGGATTTCATTGTAACTTGGTAGGATGACTCCTTATGATGTCTAGATGCGAATTTCCCCATTTGGGCATGATCTGCCAACCGTGACGACTGCCCGAGCCCAAAACCCGAAAACCTTTAGCACAGTCTACAGGTCATATTTATTGAGGAATTTCATTGTAACTTGGTGGGTTGACTTCATACAGTGTCTAGATGAGAAAGTCCCCCTTTGGACGTGATTGGGCAACTGTGACGGCTACAGGAGCCCGAAGCCCGAAAACCTTTAGCACAGTCTAGAGGTCATATTTATGAAACGATTTCATTGTAACTTGGCAGGATGACTCCAAATAATGTCTAGATGAGAATGTCCCATTTTAATCGCGATCATGCAGCCTTGATGGGTGCCCGAGCCCAAAAACCTTTAGCATAGGCAAAAGGTCATATTTATGGAAGGATTTCATTGTAACCTGTTAGGTTGACTCCATATAATGCCTAGATGATGACATCCCCTTTCGGTCGTGATTGGTCAGTTGTGATGGCTACAAGTGCCCGAAGCCCGAAAACCTTGAACACAGTCTACAGGTCATATTTATGAAGGGATTTCATTGTAACTTCTTAGGATCACTCCAGATGATGCTCAGATGAGATTGTCCCCTATGGTTGCGATCATTCACCCATGATGGCTGCCTGAGCCCGAAGCCCGAAAACCTTTAGCACAGTGTACAGGTCATATTTATGAAGGGATTTCATTGTAACTTGGTAGGTTAACTTCATATAATGTCTAGATGAGAACGTGTGATCATTCACCCATGATGGCTGCCCGAGCCCGAAGCCTGAAAACCTTTAGCACAGTCTACAGGTCATATTTATGAAGGGATTTCATTGTAACTTGGTAGGTTGACTTCATATAATGTCTAGATGAGAACGTCCCCTTTTGGACATGATTGGGCAACTGTGACGGCTAAAGGTGCCTGAAGCCAGAAAACCTTTAGCACAGTCTACAGGTCATATTTATGAGGGGATTTCATTGTAACTTGGTAGGATGACTCCAAATAATGTCTAGATGAGAACGTCCCCTTTTGATCACGATCATTCAGCCTTGATGGGCGCCCGAGCCCAAAAACCTTTAGCATAGGTAAAAGGTCATATTTATGGAAGGATTTTATTGTAACCTATTAGGTTGACTCCATATAATGCCTAGATGATGACATCCCCTTTTGGTCGTAATTGGTCAGCTGTGTTGGCTACAAGTGCCCGAAGCCCAAAAACCTTGAGCACAGTCTACAGGCCATATTTATGAAGGGATTTCATTGTAACTTCATAGGATCATTCCAGATGATGCCCAGATGAGATTGTCCCCTTTGGTTGCGATTATTCAACCATGATGGCTGCCCGAACCCAAAGCCCGAAAACCTTAAGCACAGTCTACAAGTCATATTTGTGAAGGGATTTCATTGTAACTTGGTAGGTTGACTTTGTATAATGCCTAGATGAGAACGTCCCCTTTTGGACATGTTTGAGCAACTTTGACGGCTAAAGGTGCCCGAAGCCCAAAAACCTTTAGCACTGTCTACAGGTCATATTTATGAAGGGATTTCATTGTAACTTGGTAGGTTGACTCCAAATAAGGTCAAGATGAGAACGTCCCATTTTGGCCGTGATCATTCAGCCTTGATGGGTGCCCGAGCCCAAAAACCTTTAGCATAGGCAAAAGGTTATATTTATAGAAGGATTTCATTGTAACATTGTTAGGTTGACTCCATATAATGCCTAGATGATGACATCCCCTTTTGGTCGTGATTGGTCAACTGTGATGGCTACAGGTGCCCGAAGCCCGAAAACCTTGAACACAGTCTACAGGTCATATTTATGAAGGGATTTCATTGTAACTTCGCAGGATCACTCCAGATGATGCCCAGATGAGATTGTCCCCTTTGGTTGTGATCATTCAACCATGATGGCTGCCCGAGCCCGAAGCCCGAAAACCTTTAGCACAGTCTAAGGTCATATTTATGAAGGGATTTCATTGTAACTTGGTAGGTTGACTTCATATAATGTCTAGATGAGAACGTCCCCTTTTGGACACGAGTGGGCAACTGTGACGGCTTCAGGGGCCCAAAGCCCGAAAACCTTTAGAACAGTCTACAGGTCATAATTATGAAGGGATTTTATTGTAGCTTGGTAGGATGATTCCAAATAGTGTCCCCTTTTGGTCACGATCATTCAGCCTTGATGGCTGCCCGAGCCCAAAAACCTTTAGCATGTCTGTAGGTCGTATTTATGGAAGGATTTCATTGTAACTGGTTAGGTTGACTCCATATAATGCCTAGATGATGACATCCCCTTTTGGTCGTGGTTGGTCAACTGTGATGTCTACAGGTGCCTGAAGCCCGAAAACCTTGAACACAGTCTACAGGTCGTATTTATGGAGGGATTTCATTGTAACTTGGTAGGTTGACTTCATATAATGTCTAGATGAGAACGTCCCCTTTGGACGCAATTGGGAAACTGACGGCTACAGGGGCCCGAAGCCCGAAAACCTTTAGCACAGTCTACAGGCCATATTTATGAAGGGATTTTAATGTAACTTGATAGGATGACTCATTTTGGAATAATTTCATTGTAATTTTGTTGATATATATTAACTGTGAGGGCCACATATATTAACTGTGAGGTCATATTAACCCACCCCTCAGATCTTTAGTACAGTATACACCTCATATTATTTTTATCATAAACATAGCATACAGGGAACAGAAATGAACATATTCCCAATTATCACAATTCTTGTCTTATTTCATAATCCTTTCATAAACATTGAACATTATCCTTTTCATCAAACACAACACACAAGTTAAGCTACAGTGTCATTGACACTTTCATTTGTGGTTGCAAGTATATATTGATAGAAGGTATCTCCCTTTTGATTTGTGTCGCAATCAAAATTGTCATTCCAGAGTTATGGGGCTTTATTCGTCAAAATATAGGCAATTTTCCACATGTCGGACAATAACTTGAAAATGCTTTGAGCAATTTTCATGATTTTTGGGTTGCAAGTATATGTTGATAACTGGAATCGGAATCTCCCTTTCGATTTATTTCCAAATTAATGAACACAGTATGTTGTTGGTTATGATTTATTGTACAAGAATATAAAAAAACCCTGACAAGTACACATGTATACTCATATTGTGTGCTTCCCTCTTGTAATTAATAACGGGCGTATCATGCGCTCATGGCGCAGCTGTTTATTTAAGATGCCAGACACAAATCAATGATGGTTTTCATGGAATCAACAGTGTAACAGGATTCTGGAAGTGAATAAAGGTGGTTTTGGATGTTCAGGGCTGTATCTTTATAATTTTTATCTAAAATTATTCATGTTCCCCAATTTCTGGATATGCTTCTGAACGTCGTCATTATAATATGACTCCACTGTTGTTTTGTTAGTATTACTTCCCCTCCCTCACCTGAATCCTCCTGTTATACTCCCAAGCTACTTCGGCTTTTTTGTTGAAGAATTTTTTATTAAATTCTTGGGAGTTTAACTTGTAAAACGGAATACGTTTTCAGTTTATCCCCTATGTTTACGTCCTGTTTGTTACTGTTCAGGACGTTTTGTATTCTTGCATCTTCTACCAGATGCATTATTTTTTCTTCATTTGAAAATTTAGCGTTGTATCAGGTGGTTGTTCATCAGTTACTGGCTTTGGGCCTTTGTTGTGTCTGTTGGTTAGTTTCTGTTTTTTCCTCGTGATGTTGTTGTCTGTTCAGTAACGTTTTGGATTTGTTTTAATTCAGTGTTTAGTTAAAAACAATTATTGTTTTTAACTGAACTTTGACATCCATCTCTCCGTCCGTCCATCAACAATTCAATACAGCTCTGGCTAGAGGCCGTATTTATGAATCGATCTTTACGAAACTTCTTGGGTACCTTTGTTATCACCGTGGGACGAGAACGAGTGTTTCTGTGCGTGGTTCAAAATTCAAGATGTCTGCCAGTGACCATTTTGTACCCAAATTAAGTACAATCAGTTTTTTGTACACAACTGCTATACTGCTCAGGCTAGAGGCCATATTTATGAACCAATCTTTACAAAACTTCTTGGGTACCTTTGTTATCACCATGGGACGAAAACAAGTGTTTTGGGATGCGGTCCAAAATACTGATGGACACCGGCAGCCATTTTGTACCAAAATTAGTGGAATTAGTTTTTTGTAAAGAACTTCTGTATGAAAGGTCTGATTTGAATAAAGTTTTGTATGAATGTTTAGTAACATGAAATATATCACATATAATACAGGTTTTTTTCTTGTACAGAAATTATGCAAATTAGATGGACTTGGATTTATTCAGTGCTACTTATACACTGTAAGTACATATGTCAATGTGGCTTGGGCTAGGGGCTGTATTTATGAACCGATCTTCATGAAACTTCTTGGGTACCTTTGTTATCACCTTGGGAGGAGAACCAAGTGTTTTTGGGTGTGGTTTGAAATTCAAGATGGCTGCTGGTGGCCATTTTGTATCGAAATTGGGTACAATCTGTTTTTTGTATAGAACTTCTGTATGAAGGTTCTGATTTGAATAAATTTTTGAATGAATGTTTAGTAACATGGAATACAACACATTTAATACAGGTTTTTTTCTTGTACAGAAATTCTGCAAACTTTCATTTATTCAGTGCTACTTATACACAGTAAGTTCACCTGTCAATACGGCTCGGGCTAGAGGCTGTATTTATGAACTGATCTGAACGAAACTTCTTGGGTACCTTTGTTATCACCTTGGGACAGGAATGAGTGTTTTTGGGTGCAGTCCAAAATTCAAGATGGCTGCCAAGAGCTATTTTATACTGAAATTCGGGGCAATCAGTTTTTTGTACAGAACTTCTAGGAGTACGTTTGTTATCATCATGGGATGGTAACGAGTGCTTTGGGGCTTGGCCAAAAATTCAAAATGCCTGTTGGCAGTCATATTTACAGGAATTCTGTGGATTACATTTTTTGTACAGAACCTGTAAAGAAGATTTTTTATGTCAGTAATGTTTGCTATAAATTTATTGGGTGCCTTTGTTATCATTGTGCTATGAGAACAAATATTTTGGGTTCAGTAAGGCCCACTCGGGAACTCAAAAAGGGAGATAATTTTCTAAAAACACCAGACAAAATAATGTTTCTTGAATTTGGCATGCCTTGAATTTGTATATTCAAATGTGTTGAAGCCAAGTTCCTGTGTTAATATTTGGTGTTGTTTGGGGAGGGTAAACATTATTAGCACAACCTGATTTTCTATTTACAATGAGAAAAATAAAACCTCCTCACCTGTGGGAACCCTGTGAGCTTAAGATAAAAAATTCAAATACCTATATTTTAAGAAGGACTGGACAAATATTTATTAATTAGTATGAATAAACCTTAGAAGGGTTTGATTCAAAATTTTTCGAAATTTTTTTTTTAATTTATTTCAAAAATTTTCGTTATTGTCTATGTTATGTATCCTTGCGATGTTTATTCTGTATCATTATTGGCAGTGCAGCAGACTTATGTTTTTGGCTTCATTACTATTGTATCCATTATAATAATTGGTACTTAGTGTGAGTCCGGGAAGCCTCGGGATTAAAGGCTTGTTGTTTGCTAATAGTTGCGGCACTCCTTCATACTTGTACTATGGGATGGGAATGTTGGAACGGGTGTCAACCTTTGTGGTGAGCGGTGAAGTTCCGATGTAGGAGCTTTCACCGCTGGCTAATACTAGTCTTTCAGTCTCTTTTCCAGAGGAACAAGAACATGGTGATGGTACTTTGACACCTGTCCAGTACGTGCTGCTGTTGTCACACTCTGATGAGCCCCACTCTGATGAGTAAACAGAGCTAGCTGCCAAGGTGCTCATGATATTTGCACAGAATTGAAGCCATTAGAAGCTTAATTCTCTGCATGCAGCTAGCTTGACCAATGAAGCGGTTGTTCCTACATGGGAGCCGGGATGCCGTGTAGGTCCGTTTCGGTCGAGTAGTATAACAAGGGTAGAGCGAGCGCTTCATAATATAAAGCTCACCCAGCGACGATGGCAAAAGGAGAAGAAGCCTGAAAGTTTCTCTACAGGAAACTCAGCGAGATCTTGGGTCAGATTGCAAGTTGGAGAACGCTCTCTGTCCCGTTAGCAGTCGGGGTCGACTGTGTCCATTACGAGAAACTATAATGAGTCGGAACATGTGTCAGGATGTTTCTTCAACACTGCAGCCGGGTTCAGCTGCAGTTATGGCTTTTTCTTCTTTCATAGAAGTGCATGCAGGGGATTAGCCTACAAGTTTCTCAACGGGATACTCGGCGAGATTTGTGGTCAGATCGCAAGTTGGAGAGCGTTCTCCGTCCCGTTAGCAGTCTGGGTCATCTGTTTTCTGTCGTGAGATAAATCAATGAGTCCGAGCACCCGTCCGAAATGTGCGAGTCGGAATGCTCCTTCCACACTTCAGCTGGGGTCAGCTGTTGTTAGGGCTTCCTCTTCTTCCATGGATAAGCACACTAAGGGGTAGAAGCCTACAAGTTTTTAAACAGAACGCCTGGCGAGGTCTTGAGCCAGACCATGAGCTACAGAACCCACTCCGTTCCATCAGCTATGGCTTCTTCCTCTGCTTCATCGATGAGGCACATAAGATCGCAGACCAGCTATCCAACTTTGCATGTTCATGCTGATCCACAGATAATGTTCTCAGTCTTCACCACCGAAGTCGGATTTACCTGTAGCAAGTCATTTGAGGCATTTTTATACGGGACATGCGTCGAAAGATCTGGGGTCAGATCTCCATCCCATGAGCAGCATATGGTGAAGAAAGCGGAAAATCGTTGCTCAGCAAGCCTCGTTCATGGACCTTTTGCCGCAGATTGCGCAGCGTATCACAGCATCCCAGTAATCGCAGGTTCTGCCGTCAGCAGGCTCCGGTAGTGAGCTGACGGACAGTGCTGGGTTGGTCCACTCATGTGTACATTAGGATGGTGTTTACCATGTTTTCAGATGGAACATTCAGATGGTGAGAGGGCTACAGAGGTTGATTCTCCATCCCTCATGGAACGGCACATTAAGACTATGAATTTTTATTCATAAGCTCTTCGAATCTTGTTCCATCTGAACAAAAGTCTGCATTTGCTAGGCAAAAAAACAGCTTAAGGTACCAGGTGAAGGAAAGACGAAGATCTTTCCTTCCTGGATCTTTCGGCTCAGGTGTTGAAGGCTTAGGTCCGATTAATGATGCCTCCCTTGGCTTAGCAATAGTATAAGAAAGGCAATGATCTATTCTTTACAATAGAAGATCGATAGCTCATAGATGGGCTGAGACAGCTGTCTTATTTGGAATAAAGCCATTAGAAGGAATTAGTATGTTTTTTCCTTCTTGGTATTGTATTCCTAGGCATCAGAGGCATTTAGTGCTATTCTGGATGCCATAGTAGCCTTATGTACTGTTAGAGCAGTCTTTTCTTATACATTAGTGGCTAACATTGTAAGTCTCCATTTAGTGAGCTGTCTAAGGCCACAGGGTAACACACAGATATCTGTCTTCACCGATATACGACTTCTAGGCTGTGTTAGCTATGATGAGACTGCTAGCTTTTTGGAATAAAGCCGTTAGAAGGAAAGATTACGTTTTTCTTCTCGGTGTAGTATTCCTAGGCATCACAGGCAATTAGTCCTATTGTTGTCACCTTACTTTAGCTTATGTGAATTAAGAGTGGTCTGTGTTTGTATATCATTAGCGGCTAATGTCATAATGGCCTTATATAGTTTTCAGCATTTTTTTTTCTTATACATTGCGGCTAACATTGTAAATCTCCATTTAGTGAGCTTTCCAAGGCCACAGGTGACACAGATATTTGTCTTCATGGAGATGAAGACTAATAAACTGAGTTAGCTAAGCTGGGGCTACTGTCTCTTTGGAATTACGGCCATTAGAAGAGCGGTCCTTTATTCCTTACTTTTAGTGACTAATGTTGTAAGTCTCCATTTAGTGAGCTTTCAGAGTCGCAAGCTTCACCGAGATATCTGTCTTCACAGGATGAAGACTTATCAGCTGCGCTAGCTAATCTGAGGCAGCTGTCTCTTTGGAATTAGGGCTGTTAAAATGAAAGAGTACGTTGTTTCCTTCTCGGTGTTGTATTCTCAGGCATTTGGGGCTTTTAGTACTTATAAGAATCAAGTGTGGCCTTTTTTCCCTTAACTTGCGTGACTAACGTTGTAAGTCTCTGTCTAGTGAGCTTTCTAAATTCACAATAATTACACCAAGATATCTGTCTTCATGAGATGAAGTCTTCTAAGCTTCCTTAGCTGGGCTGAGAACCACTAAAGGAAAGAGTTAATTTTTTCCTTCTCGGTGTTGTTTTCCATAGTGTCACAAACTTTAGTCTTATTGTTGAGACACTATAGTAGCCTAGCTAGAATTATGAATGGTTTTTTTTCCCTATCATTAGCAAATAGCATGTAAGTCTCCTTTAGTGAGCTTCTAGGGCCACAGTTACCAGCCATTTAATTGTCTTCACGAATAGGAAGACCTTTAGCTGCTTCAGCCAGGCTGAGACCACTGTCCTATCGGACAAGGTACCATTGCAAGAGAAGAGTTTGTTCTTGAGTTAGTTGTTTGAGGCTTTTAGCCCTATTGATGATGCCATATTAACGTAGTGTGATTAATGAGTGTTCTTTCGAATGCCTATAGTTAACTCCTTTTCAGGAATATATTTCCTCTATAATCGGAACGAGGGACAAGGAGTTCATCTAGGTTTTTCTGATCCGGTGCCGGAACATATTTTTTCGTCTCCCGCTTCATTTTTATCCAATCTATTGTTGTGGATTATATTTCCACTCTGTGGATTGGATATTATGTCGATATGGTGTATTATTTGGCGTCATGGCGTGCTGTCTTGATTTCAAGGGATATGTTGATGCTGTTTCAGCAGGTATATTCCTTGCAATAGTGTTGTGTTCATCACGTCCCCCTCCGTCCTTAGTGGCATTATGGAGTTGGTCAGGACTCAGGTGTGAGGGAGCCCTATTGTTTCTATGCTATTGTAGATAACTAACCCTAAAGCATTATGAGTCGCGCCGGGTCAGTATGATTATGCTTGCTTTGACTAACTTAAAGCTTTTTAGCTGTATTACTCTTTATTGAGAATAGCAGCAGCAGTATAGCTTTGGGAATGTAGCGTTAATTTTCTTTTTCGTATAGTGAAAAAGGAATTTGTCACTGTTCCAAACTTTAATATTACTACACCGGCCTTACTTATCTAGCGATTTGAGTAATGCGGGTGAGGGGGGTTTGATATGTTAAGAGGCAATTTCCTGTAAGCCTCATATGCATTCAATTATATGCATGTCTTTCATTGCTCTTCGATTGGCGGGTGGGTTGTGGTCTTACGCTAACAACAGGGGCACATCTTTAATTGGTTTGCTTCCTGTGGTTGGTCATTCATAAGTTGTATATGATTCCTGAACAGTAAATGTTTTGGGATTCCGAATTCTTTCCTGAATACATTCAGTTGATATTGCTAGCCTTCATGTACCTCTGTGTCAGGCATGTCGGTTATGTGGGCGACATTCTCCAAATGTGGCAATTAGTCCACTCTGAGAAGTTTCGCTCAGAGTTGTCTGCTTTTCTTATGACATAGGAGTCTATTCCTCAGGTTAATCGCATTAAGTTTTTGTATCACTCGGTCACACTGTTGATACAAGCTATATTCAGGGGGATTCTGTTGATTGCATGCGTAATATGTATATATTATTAGGCAGACGTATTATTGAATAGATTCTCTTAAATTTTTGCTCTGCGTTAGTATAGAGCTTATGAGAATTTTGGGGCTAGTTGGATCAGTTATGGAGTTTCCAGCAGGCTGTCTATGCATACGTTCTCTATTTTTGGCTTCATTATTCGGAGTGGTATATTCTTTCTCCAAACAGTCATTGGTTTTAACAGACCTAGGAAACAATGAATTATTTGGGGACGGTCTGTGATGGGTTTTTTAATTGTATCCTGTTCCATGTTCTGAATCCAGTCTTCAACCGGAAGCAGTACACAAGGGGAATTCCTATTCTCATATAATTGAACAGTTACAATTTGGAGGTTCAGTATTAGAATTAATTGTACACCTGAATGTGGTCGCCTGTTGGTTGGCTCGGAAGCGTATAAGTTCTATCAGATAACTTTCCATTGGGATTCAGTTGGACAAGTTTAAGGTTGTACATAATAATATCACCAGTTTTCGACCTATCTACGTATTCCGGATGCGGCTTATCTTTAGAAACTTGCGATTGTCACGATATAGCTTTAGCTGGTGATGTGGCATTGAGCGCCAATAAATTAATAATAATAGTCGGGTTCATTTTAGGCGAATATATATATTATTTGGTACCACTTTTTCACTGATTCCAGACCACTTCTCTCATTGTTTTGAACATTATTCCTTCAAAAAAAAAGGGGGGGGGGGGGGGGGTGATTCCTCTTTACCTCTTCTGGCCTTATAATAAGTGTGTAACTATGAGTGAAGCTGTTATCAGCTGTGGATTATTCTGATCGTACAGATTGTTACATTATATATGGCGTGTGTTGGTGGGGGGTAAGTCTCTCACTCTCGGACACACCTTTCCTAATTTTAAGTGTCTTATTTTGGACTAGCCTTAAAATTGGGAGCTTGTTACACCCAATTAGCGTAATCATTTTTGCTAAGTTATAGGGAATTACTTGGATATTAAACCTTATTTCGGTGGTATGTCTTCTCTATTGTTGTATAGAGAGACATATATGTAATTCCTTAAAATTTTAATCTCCCTTTCACCTTGGGAGTTCTAATGCAGGCTAAGGAGCTGAATTTTGGTTTGCTGTTTCTTTGAGTCTTAGACCCTCCACCTTTTTATGATTCAGCTAAGTCTGGGCCATTGGTTTTAGTATAAAAATATGATAAATTTAATGTAATTTGTATATTTTTATACTTATCAATGGCCCAGACGGGGATGGCCCTCCCATGAGTGGGCACTCATACCTCCCCGCTGAGTTATCACTTTAGTAGGCACAACTAGGAAGAATGATGTTGGTGCCAATTCTGGTCTCTTCCTGGGTACTGCACATGCGCAAGTACTAAAAGTATGGAGAGCCAGATAGACTTTTAATTTTCGGTTTTGTATGCAAATTTTGTGGATTGAGGGGTTCAAAATTTGTGTTTGGCCCTTAATAATATTGAGGTTGCACCAGCTAAGTCTGGGCCATTGTAAAGTATAAAAAAATATACAAGTTTCTTTAAATTTATCATATTCCAGAACAGAAACAAAGTAGTTTCTGAAGTGCAATAGTCTTGAGAGTCTTGTTCTATCATCAAGACACCTGTACAGGAGACCTGATGACAGAAGAAGAGTTCAAGAGGAGACACTTGATAGGATTTTAGGAACTTGTCTTCGTGTCAGAAATTTCCAAATCAAGATGACTGGAATCAAATCAAATCATTGAGGAAATATTGAATTGAATCAAAGTTTTGCAAGGTCGAAGGTCAAGGCCATGAAATTAGTGATGCAGTGTATTTTTGGATGCCACTGTTCACCTGTAAAAATTTTTATGGGCTTGCCCCACCTCTCTAAAAAGGTATCTATGCCACTGTAGATACTTGCTGTTTTTGCAGTATAAAGTGTATTCCAATTTAGGTAAATACTATTGGCCATGTTATTGAATAACCCCCTTTGCTAATGAAAAGCATTCAATTAACAAGCAGATTTTCTGACCAGATTTTTTTCATTTTCCTACATTTGGGCAATAAATTGAAGATTTATTTGATTTTATTATATGTTGTTTAACATTGCTCATAGTGCTTTTTCAGTGGACTCTTGTAAATTGAATAGTCATTTTGCCAGTGACAAATATTCAATTTACAGAACATTCAATTAATAGGATTTTGATCATTCTCCTATCATAAAATGAGCATTTATTCTATTTTCACTTGATTGACAGAGCTCATGGAGCTCTGTGAAACAAATAAAATAAATATAATAGATTAACTGATTTTTTATTAGATGTACTGAGGCGAAATGGGTCTAAAAAGGGGAAATTCATTGGTTGTCACAGTATTCTTTAATATTTTTTATTCATTTAACAGCAGATTACTCTATAATAAAGTGCACATAACAGGTGAAATTTGTGCTGAATGTATTATAAATGGTTTAGTGTTTGAAAGTTTATGTAATTGACAGGAATAAATGGGATCCACTGTAATGTTAGTACTGAGGCTCAAGAGATCTGTAAAGTTGGTTAATATGGTGATCATCAGTATAATTTTCCATAAGATAACAACAGTATTGTATTCAATTAACAAGCTTATTCTCCAAAAGGTAGTATCCCTTGAAGTGGAATCAACTGTATAAATGACTTTTTTTTTTTTTTTTTCATTACGTGTACATTGCATACAAAACTGCACTTGTTAATACCCCGTCGTTTGTGTAGAAACGACCGGATATGAAAAGCTGTTTTAGTGCGGTCACGTGAGAAGAATTACATAACCAATTAATGTTTCGCAAGAAAAATCTTTCAGAGACTGTCCCTGATTAGCAATTATATTGTTCAGTCAGAAAATTTCTAAAACCTACATTTAATAAAATATTCAGATACAAATGCCATATCTTTCATTTCCAGAACTCTGTACTGCGGTTTAATATAGGAATTGAAAAAATTTGTGAGATTTTCAATTTGTTTTCATATTAAAATAAAATTTTCACTGATATATGATTTGGATTCCCCCCTGAGTTTGTTCGCTGGTCTCCAATGACTTCAGAATATTTCATGCAATGTAGATCCAATTGATGGAAGAGCCACACTGTTCCTCTTGTTCGGAAATTCTCATATTTTTATACTGACCAATGACCCAGACTTAGCTGGTGCTAACTCTTAAATTCTAGGGCCAAACACAAATTTTACCCCCCAATCCCCAAAATTTCCATCTAAAACTGAAAATTACATGTCCTATATGGTCCTCCATACCTTTCCTCCACTGCTCAGTGTCGAGGAGGTCTCGAAATTGGCGCCAAAAGTCATTCTTTGTTTGGCCCTTCATCAGTTCACATCTGACAGATATTTGTGCTTGTAAATCTCAGTTTAAATGATGCCAGACACATAAATATGAGAGAAATGGTGGATCTAAAGAGGAAATAGAAGGATGAGAGGAAAATTCAGTGGCAGGAAATAATCAGGGCTGTAACTTAAATTTTTTTATGAAATTATGTTATGTTCCCTAATTTCGAGGCATGAGCCTGTTGTTATCATTCTTGCTATGAAAGTTCCACTGCTTGATCAGTGTTGCCTCTCTCCCTTTCCTTTATTCCCCCCCTGCTATTCTCCCATGCTTTTGGCATATTTTTAGCTCATCTTAACAAAGTCAAGCTGAGCTAATCTCATCGCTTCCCGTCCGTCGTCCGTCGTCTGTCGTCCGTCGTCCGTCATCTGTCGTCCGTCATCCGTCAACACCATGTTTTGGTCTTCTCCTCCAAAGCCACTGGGCCAATTCAAGTGAAAGTTTGAATGATGGTCCCAAAGGGGCATTTCATTTTTGTTCAACTCAGCATGCCCAGCCCCATAGGGAGGGAGTGGGGGAAAATGCACCAAAATATTTTAAAAATCTTCTTCTCAAGAACCAGTGTGTACAATGACTTGATATTTGCTATGGAGCTTCCATATGAGGTGTAGAATCAAATTTGTTCAAACGAAGTTCGTGAAATAATATTTGGCTTTGTAATAGGAGGGGTAAGATTTTTGGCCCCGCCCAAAATTTCTATTTTCTGAACCGATGGTCCGGTATGAACCAAATTTGGTTTGTGGTATTATTGGGTCATAAGTACATGACCCATGCAAAAAAAAAAATTCCCGCATCCCCATGGGAACCCTGGGAGCTAAAAATAGAAATATTTTCAAACCCCCATATTTCCCAACCCCCACGGAACAGAGAGCTTTTATTTGGTATGAAGTATCCTTATGACCAGTAGAATTGAATGGTAAAAAAAAATTGCCATCGGTTATGTTAGGGTGTTCTGTAATGGGCATCGAAAGAATGCTGAGTCAGCATATTTGCAAAAATTTAAAAAAATCTTTTCTCCAGAACCAATCATCAGAATCTTTTGATATTTGGTATACAGCATTCATAGGGGGGTCAGATAAAAGTTTGTTGAAATAAAGCTTATTGGTTCATATTTGGGCTCTCTACAGGAGCCCGAAGTTTTAACATAGGGTAATATGGGGAATATTCTTTAAAAATCTTCTTCTTCAGAACCACCAGTCAGAATCTTTTAATATTTGGTATACATCATTGTTATGAGGGTCAGATTCTATATTGTTCAAACCAAGTCCCTAGGTTAATATTTGGGCTTCCTACGGAAGCCCAAATTTGATCTTTGTTCAATATGGAGGGTAATTTAAAAAAATCTTCTTCTTCAGATCCATCAGTCAGAATGCTTTGATATTTGGTATGCAACATCTCTATGGGGGTCAGATTCAAGTTTGTTACTATGGTAGCCCAAATTTTTACTTAGTGCAATATGAGAAAATTTCTTTAAAAATCTTCTTCAGATCCACCAGTCGGAATGCTTTTATATTTGGTATACAACCTCTCTAGGGGGGTCAGATTTCAGGTTGTTCAATTTGAGTGCCTAGGTTAATATTTAGGCTCCATATGGGAACATGAAATTTAACTTAGTACAATATGAGGGAATTTCTTCAAAAATCTTCTTCTTCAGATTCACTTGTCAGAATGCTTTCACATTTGGTATACAACATCTCTAGGGGGGTCAGATTCAAGTTTGTTCAAATCGGATCCATAGGTCAATATTTGGGCTCGCTATGGTAGCCCAAATTTGAACTTAGTGCAATTCGGAGAAATTTCTTTTCAATTTCTCTTCTTCAGATCCAACAGTCAGAATGCTTTCATATTCGGTACACAACATCTCTAGGGAAGTCAGATTTAACTGTGTTCAAATCAAGAGCCTGGGTTAATATTTGGGCTCTCTATGGGAGCCGGAATTGGCCATTTTGCTGAAGAATTAAAAATTTTGTATTCAGTACCTTCTAGAAGTACTAAGATTAATCCACATAGGTTGTATCAAGGGGCTTCATAGGGGAGCTCTACATTTTACTTATGATCAACTGAAGAAAAGGCATGACGCCCAGATTATTTTTGTCACTCCTGAGGGACTCAAGGATTGACAGTGTAGCCTATGGAGATGGCTTGCTTAATGTAGACTCATTCTTGGACTCTGTTTAAATTGTGTTCTGTACAAGATGAGCGCTTCAGGCCCCGTGGGGCCTCTTGTATTTGGTATACAACATCTCCAGGGGGGTCAGATTCCAGGTTGTTCGATTCAAGTGCCTAGGTTAATATTTGGGCTCCATATGGGAACATGAAATTTAACTTGGTATAATATGAGGGAATTTCTTCAAAAATCTTCTTTTTCAGATTCACTTGTCAGAATGCTTTCACATTTGGTATACAACATCTCTAGGGGGGTCAGATTTAAGTTTGTTCAAATCGGCTCCATAGGTTAATATTTGGGCTCGCTATGGTAGCCCAAATTTGAACTTAGTGCAATTCAAAGAAATTTCTTTACAATTTCTCCTCTTCAGATCCAGCAGTCAGAATGTTTTCATATTCGGTACACAACATCTCTAGGGAAGTCAGATTTAACTGTGTTTGAATCAAGAGCCTGGGTTAATATTTGGGCTCTCTATGGGAGCCGGAATTGGCCATTTTGCTGTAGAATTAAAAATTTTGTATTCAGTACCCTCTAGAGGTACTAAGATTAATCCACATAGGTTGTATCAAGGGGCTTCATAGGGGAACTCTACATTTTACTTTATGATCAACTGAAGAAAAGGCATGATGCCCAGATTATTTTTGTCTCTCCTGAGGGACTCAAGTATTGACAGTGTAGCCTATGGAGATGGCTTGCTTAATGTAGACTCATTCTTGGTCTATGTTTAAATTGTGTTCTGTACAAGATGAGCGCTTCAGGCCCCGTGGGGCCTCATGTCTGTAATAATTATTACTAAGATTTCTTGGGAGTTTTGGCTTCGTAACAGAATGAATTTCTGTTCTTTTCCCCATGTTGACGTCCTCATCCTTAGGTGTTTAGGCGTTGTGATCTGCATCTACCATCTGATGTTCTGCAGTTTCTTCTATGGAAATCTCTGTTTTGCATCAGATAGTGTTTAAATTAGTAACTGATTTCGGGCCATGTTTAACTTTATCAGTGCCTGGAGTCATGTTTCCGGTTTTTGTACAACTTCTTGTTTACATTGACAACGGTTACTGCTGATAGTGATTTCTTGTCTTTACATTAGTTTAGACATAGCAAGATACATTAATATTGTATGTAAGTGTTGCATTAATTTTTAGCTCAACTTTGGCGAAGCCATACTTGAGCTTATGCCATGGCCCATCGTCCGTCTGTCCACCTGTCCGTCAACAATTGGATACGGCTCGGGCTAGAGGCCGTATTTATGAACCGAATTTTACTAAACTCCTTTGGTACCTTTGTTATGACCGTGGGACGAGAACAAGTGTTTTTGGGTGCGGTCCGAAATTCAAGATGGCTGCCAGCCACCATTTTGTACCGACGATGCAGAAATCTGTTTTTTGTACAGAACTTCCATATGAAAGCTCTGATTTGAATAATTTTTTGTATGAATATTTAGTACCATGGGATACATCACATATAATACAGGTTTTTTTCTTGTGCGTAAATTATGCAAATTAGACTAACTTTGATGTTTTTTGGTGTTACTTTCAGCACTGTAAGTGCAAATGCCAATACGGCTCGGGCTAGAGGCCGTATTTATGAACCGATCTTTATGAAACTCCTTGGGTACCTTTGTTATCACCGTGGGACGAGAATGAGTGTTTTGGGGTCCGGTCCGAAATTCAAGATGGCCGATGGCAGCCATTTTGTACAAAATTTGGTGCAATCGGATTTTTGCACAGAACTTCCATATGAAAGCGCTGATTTGAATAATTTTTTGTGTGAATGTTTAGTACCATGGGATACATCACATATAATACAGGTTTTTTTCTCATGCAGAAATTATGCAAATTAGATGAACTTTGATTTTTTCAATGCTACTTATACACAGTAAGTACACATGTCAATACGGCTCGGGCTAGAGTCTGTATTTATGAACCGATCTTCACGAAACGTCTTGGGTACCTTTGTTATCACCTTGGGACGAGAACGAGTGTTTCTGGATGCGGTCCAAAATTCAAGATGGCTGCCAGTGGCCATTTTGTACCAAAATTAGGTCTAATCAGTTTTTGTACACAACTTCTATACGGCTCAGGCTAGAGGCCGTATTTATGAACCGATCTTTATGACATTTCTTGGGTACCTTTGTTATCACCGTGGGATGAGAACGAGTGTTTTTGGGTGTGGTCCGAAATTCAAGATGGCCACCAGTAGCCATTTTGTACCAAAATTAGTGCAATCAGTCTTTTGTACAGAACTTCTGTATGAAAGTTCTGATTTGAATAAATTTTTGTATGCATGTTTAGTAACATGGAATACATCACATATAGTACGGGTTTTTTTCTCGTGCAGAAATTATGCAACTTATTTGAACTTTGATTTATTCAGTGCTACTTATACACTGTAAGTGCACATGTCAATACGGCTCGGGCTAGAGGCTGTATTTATGAACCGATCTTCACAAAACTTCTTGGGTACCTTTGTTATCACCTTGGGACGAGAACGAGTGTTTCTGGGTGCGGTCCAAAATTCAAGATGGCTGCCAGTGGTCATTTTGTACCGAAATTAGGTCCAATCAGTTTTTTGTCACAACTTCTACACAGCTCATATTTGTGAACTGATCTTCACGAAACTTCTTGGGTATCTTTGTTTTCACCTTGGGACAGGAATGAGTGTGTTTTGGGGTGCCTTTGTTATCACTGTGCTATGAGAACAAATATTTTGGGGTTCAGTCAGACCCACTCTGGGACTCAAAAGATTTTTTTCTAGTTTAGCATCTGACTGTCACCCACCTTTACAATACTTTACCTATACATTTGTTACAGGCAACGGTCAGTATTTATGTACAGACCATTACAATACTTTATATGTACCTTTGTTATCAGGTCATTACCTAGATGTTTGTCATTGCTGTGTCACATACTATACATGTACATGTCTTTGTCTTGACAAGTTGAGCTACAGTGTCATTGACGCTTTCATTTGAAATGTTTTAAAAATTTTTGTCCACACTTAGGCTTTTTTGGGATCCATTTGGGCTCGGTGTTCCCATTGGGAATTTGGGCTCTTCTGAAAATTTTTCAAAAAATTTTTTTTTTGAAAATTATTTTCTTTCAAAGATTATAATGGATTATGTTATATTATGTATCTTTATTTCAAGGGATAGTGCGACTAATATGACTGTGTATTGTTTATTGATGAAAAAATATTTTTATTTATAATGCGAGGATATCTTCCTCTAATTCTCAGGTTCAATGTATTCGCACTAATTCCTGCTCTGTGTGTGTTGATTGAAATGACTACGTTGGAGGCTTGTGTCACGATATTGTGTTTGCAGGGAGGGGTCCATACCAGTCTTCTCTCCGTAGGGTCACTCTATATTATTATTTTATTTTTCAGAATTCAGAGTGATGTTTTTGTGATGTCTTCAATAAGTGTGTCACCGTCGTTGCAGTGTTAGGGCTAGCGGCTAAGTGCTCAGGGTAATACGACAATTGGCAAAGAGGTCCCTAGTAGGATCGAAGGCATTAATCGTCCACTAGTCCGCCCGGTGTAGCGACCATTCATCGAATGGCTCGGCAGCCGGGTTTGTCCGTTACGGTTCTGGGGAGCAGTATGGGTGATGCGAGCACTATAAACTTGGAACGTGCACATCCAGCAATGACGGATCCGAGGATAGTACGGAGGAAGCCTGTCAGTCTAGTAGCTGGCTCATCCAGGTCTATCCGGACCGTGAGCGAGAGAGTCCCCCTCTCTCTTACAGCTACATTTGAGCCGCAATGTTGTTGTATGTTTGTTTGTTAGTTGGAACATACGTCCAATCCTCCTGTTCGGGATGTTCCGTCACATACACAGTCCGAACTGACTGTGTTATGGGCTTCCTCATCCTCATGTCAACACACACCACCGCACCTTGGCTTGTGACCACAGAGTTTCAGGGGACGTTCGCATATTATATAAATGCAGGAATGAACGTTCCTAGAGCTCCTGCTTTGCCGTCCAGGGAATATTGTCGACCAGGTTACTTCATCTGTTAGCCAAGGATATGAGGTCTTTCCTGATGGGACGTTTGCATATTATACAAATGCAGAAATGAACGTCCCTGGAGCTGCCAGTGGATATTATGTAAGTCACGGCTCCACAGGCCTCATTCAGGAATAAGAATGCGGTGATTTTCTGTGATGTCTTCAAAAAGTGTGCTTCCATCGTCACACTCAAATGAAGAGCTAGCGGATAAGTGCTCATGATATTATGTCAATTGCCTAAGAGGTCCCAAGTAGGATCGACGGCTTTGGCGTCCGCTAGCTCGCCCGGTGTAGCGTCCATTCCTCGAATGGTTCGGTAACCGGGTTCGTCCGTTGTGATCCAGGAAGGAGATTTGGGTGATGCGAGCACTATAAAATATACTACGTGCACACCCAGTGACGATGGATACGAGGAGGGTCCTGAGGAAGCCTTAAAGTCCGGTTCCTAGCTCGTCCAGGTCCACCCGGGCTGCGAGTGAGAGAGGTCCCTCTCTCGTACAACAACATCTGAGAACAGATGTTGTGGTACAAATGTTTCTCATTTGGAGCATACGTCCACTGCTCGGGGCGCTCCGTTACATAGACAGTCCGGAGAGACTGCTCTAATGGCTTCCTCATCCTCACGGCAGCGCACACGACCTTACCTTGACTACGTGACCACTGTTATCTAGCCAGTCTCGCCGACCAAGGATTTCACGACGACCAGGTCACGCCATCCGGTAGTCAGGAATACGAGGCCTACAGACTCCGGACGTTCGCATAAGAAATATGCAGGAGTTAACGTCCAGGGAGCTTTCAGCGGCTAAGTAACGTAAGACCGCTGCTCCACAGGTCTCCGTAACGGATGTGCTATTACAAATAGCACAAATTATCGCAGCATCCCAGCAGATGACAGAATCTCTGTCGGATCAGGATTTATCCGACGACGCTGGGTCGGTACGCTCCGCTGAAGCATCAGGTACGGACGACCGAGAATTTCAAGTGGTCCGACAGGATGGCAAAGGGATACCGAGGAGTTGGTTTTTTCCCTTTCGGAACAACATAAAGTTGCCGTAGATATCATCCGGCATTATCTTTCAGAAGTTGTTCTGTCGGACCAAAAGGCTGCGATGCCGGATAAGAAACTGTTAGCGTCACTGGACACGGAATAATTTTATCGGTTTAGGGACATCGTCCCTGAGTTTCCGACACAGTCCAATAGAGTCACAAGAACATTTGAACTATTGTAGGATGCTATATATAAGCTTGCTACCAAAATGAGCAAGTCAGGTTTCTTATCGGCGAATGCTCTACATCTGCCTTTCATCAATTCAAGGAATAATTTCGAAACGGCAGGACAGGGCATACCGAGAGTTCCTCTGCGTCTGTTGGAAACGACAATAATGTCTAACAGAGTTATCTTAGACGCATTATTGTATGCAGATCACCTTACTAAAGCGTTGTCATTTCGCCTTGAAGGGAAAGAATTCCAGGATGTACTATCTTCCTTAAGAATTCTTTCAAGGGCAATAGCTTATTCCACGTATAACTCCGCCCTTTCAGTGGCAAACCTGGAGTTGGTTAGACGTGACGCGGCCCTAGCTACATCCACGCGCGTGGATGGTAAGGTGAAAAACTCTCTCAGAGTCGCTTCGGTCTCCGGAGAGCTTCTCTTCGACGGCAAGCTTTCAGCAATCTATGATCAGATAACTAAGAAAGCTTCGGATTCTCTGCTATTCAAATCCGCTTCTAAAAAGTCGGATACAGCAGAAAAGAGTAAGACAGGCACTTCTGGGACAAGTATGCCCAAGAGAAGTTCCTATAGAGGTTCCTATGCGTCCTCTAGGTCTTATTCTAGAGACCGTCAAGGCAGCGACTCATATGGGGGACATTATTCTGGCCGAGATAACTGGTCAGACGTCCCTAGGTCGACGGGGCGAGGTGCGGGTCATGGAGGACGTAGTTTCTCCTTCCTCAAGCCTCGCAGGTCCAGGAGGTGATGGTATGAACCTCTATCGTGTTCCGGTAGGCGGAAGATTGTCGAGTTTTATAAACAATTGGGCGTCAATTACGGACGACCCCTGGGTTCAAGGGGTAATTTCGGAAGGACTAAGAATATCCTTCAAACGAAAGCCTCCATTAACTCGAAGTCCAAAATGGACTCAGCTTCCGTCAAATCCGCAGAAAAGAGACGCTCTTCTATCAGAAGTAAGTCTCTTCTGGAGAAGAACGCGGTAGAGGTCGTAGAAGACCAGGAATCACCGGGTTTCTACAGCCATCTGTTTCTGGTTCCGAAACCAGATGGCTTGTTCCGTCCAGTCATAGATCTGAGCTGGATAAACAAGCTGATCGTCGCTCCGAAGTTCTATATGGAGACAATTCGATCAGTCAGCGAGTTTTCGGGTGAACGACTATGCTATAAGCATAGATCTCAAGGATGCGTACTTTCACGTCATAGTGCATCCGACATTCAGAAAGTATCTACGCTTCGCAGTCCTAGGAGTTGTATATCAGTTCCGAGCGATGTGCTTCGGTTTGAACCTAGCGCCCTGGGCTTTCACTCGAATAATGAACTCGGTAATGATACATTTCCGAGCTCATTCATCTGCGGTAACGTCGGCCTACCTGGACGACATTCTTCAGAGGTACGGCAACGAGTTAACGCTTCAGAACGATGTGCAGAATCTGCTTCTATTACTCCGACGTCTCGGTTTTATAATAAATGAGGAGAAGTCGGATCTGGTGCCGTCCAAGTCATTCACCCACTTGGGAATGAGCTTCGAGACGCACAACAATGTCGTTCGTCTGCCGTTAACCAGAGCGAAATTAATCAGTTGTTCTGCTTGCTATTGTCTTCACTCAGACAAAGTTACAGCGAATGAATTCATCAGACTGATAGAGTTGTGTGGAGCTGCCGCGGATTTTATTCCAATGGGGCGGCTACGCACTTGTCCTCTCCAAATCTTTTTGACTCAAAAAGAACAGAGTTGGAGGGTGAAGATTCTTTCGCTCGTTACGTACATCCTCTTGTAAGTCAAGTGAAACGGATTCAGACTTGGGCAGATATTCAGTGGTTTATTCAGGGAAATAACTTCCACTGCAATTGCCGGATCCGAGTTTTACAGTTTTGACAGATGCCAGTTAAATAGGTTGGGACCCAACATTGAGCCCAACGGTTTTTAAGTGCCAGGGTCCTTGGGATCCGTAGTTCCTAATCAAGCACATAAATATCAGGAATTGATGTTATTTTGGCTTGCGTTACGTCATTGCATGAATGTTATCCAGAATGCCCACAGGCAGTTCTGTCCGACAGTTTTCGGAACTAGGGAGGTACTCATTCCATTCTGTTATTCACTGTAACGGAATGAATCCTTCTGTTGGTACTAGAACATCAAGTTCTCCTATCGGTCCATCGTATTCCGGGTCATCTGAACGTATTAGCGGACTCCCTTTCACGAAAGGGCTGCTTGTTGCAGTCAAATGGACTTTTAATGAGTATTTATATCAGATTTGTTACCTATGAGAGCGGCCAATGATGGACTTTTTTGCGACGCATCACAACAATCAGTTGCAAGTGTATGTGTCAACATGTTCGGATCCTCGAGCGTTTGCAGTTGACGCTCTATCCATCTCGTGAGACGGGATAATAGGATATGGGTATCCTCCAGCGCCGTTGATTCAGCAGATATTGCTTAAGTTAAATAATCTCAATGCAATTCTGTTGGTAGCACCTCTGTCTCCACAAAGACCGTGCATTAATCTATTCAGGTGTCTGTTGTGGCTTATGCTGTGGAAGCTTCCTCCACATTTCGGTCCATTCTATAGCTAGATGGATTCTATTAGCTTTCAGTACTGCTTGTGATAATATCTTCAACACAGCAGTCTGCGATTAAGATTTTAGCTCTTGAAGTAAGAGTTCTTTCTACTTCAGAGGCTTATGCTGATAGCGTTGCTATTACAGTTCTAATGACGGCTGCATATTGGTTTTAGCCTTTCACTTGCACGAATTTATACCTCAGAAATATTGAGTCCATTTCTAGAGACCGGCATTGTTTAGGTTCGTTATCTGTTGCTCAGAATGTCGTCCACTAAACAGTTGCAACTATAGTTGTGTAGGCTTTTGGTTCCGGCAGTGACTCTGTGTTGCCGCCCTCTTCGCTCTGGGGTATTTGACCCAGGGCAAGGGGAAGGGGGGGGGGTGTTCCCTTAGGTCACCTGCTTTATAGTGAAAAGCAAGGGAATACCTCCCCTAGAGTCAGTAATTCTAGTCGGTACCGGGATGATTTTTAAAGTGTAAAGATAATTTTTTTACTCATCCATGTAATATTTTTAAGTGTACCTCGGTGTGTAGTATTTGTATATGTCACATATCATGCAGACGTTAATATACAATTATCGGTCACTTTTAATGAATTTAAGAGTCTCATTTATCTGGACTACTTTATTTATCGGCTTTCCTTTAAAAATAATTACCATAATGGATTATACTGGAGGTTAATAGACATCAGTGATGTTATTATGCTCAAGTACAGAATGGTGTTGTGTCTTTCTCATTTTGATGCAGAATAGAAAGATACATGTAAAGCCTATTTCTCCTTTCTCCTTGAGGGGATAATTCTGTATATATATAGTTGAGTTATTGGATTGCTTTATGTCCTAGGCCCTCCAACCTTTTTACTATTCAGCTAAGTCTGGGTCATTGGTACAGTATAAAAATGTTAAAAAATTTATAGTAATTTATATATTTTTTATACTTACCAATGACCCAGATGGGGATGGCCCTCCCATGAGTTGGGAACTCATACCTCCCGACTGAGTACATAACGCTTTTCCAGGCACTGCTTGTAAGAATGACTTTTGGCGCCAATTTCAAGACCTCCTTGACGCTGTGCATGCACAGTGGAGGAAAGGTATGGATGACCATATAGGACATGTAATTTTCGGTTTTAGATGCAAATTTTTGGGATTGGGGGGTAAAATTTGTGTTTGGCCCTAGAATTTAAGAGTTAGCACCAGCTAAGTCTGGGTCATTGGTAAGTATAAAAAATATATAAATTACTATAAATTTTTCAACTTTTTGGGTCAAATTTATCACTCAAAATAACGGCATTTACCGAACCGATTTTCACCTTTGAAGATTTTATTTGATATACAAAATTCCCAAACAAAATGTATCAGGTACAAAAAAAAGATTTAGTGAACAAAAATTAATATGTTAATTGGCGAATCTTTTCCCAGTACAGTCCAATCAACACTGATTAGTGAGTGGAAGTCTGACATTATGTAATTACACATAACACACTCCGTCGATTTATGGATAATTTTTTCGTATGGAGTGTACATGTAATGTTATTTTAATTTTGAATCTGATATATTCACATGTTGAAGTTTTAAATTAATAATGGTATATTTTTTCATTAAAATTATATCTAAGTTTGTATCATTGAATTGTGTTGTGATTTTTAGAAGAATTTTGATTGCTTTTATGAAAAAAACAAATTCACCCAATGCACAAGTACTATTCACGCCTCTTATTTTACATGTTAATTTTGATACCTTTAATTACCATGTGTACATGATATTTAGTATTTCGTTGCTGTTTCTTTTTATATCAGTGTAAAAGTATGGTACACATGAGGAGTTGTCCACAGACAATGGCAGTCAATATGCAGACAACTGGATTCTAGTTGAAGAAAACCCAAAACGTCTTGTAAATTTATTTGTGGATAAATAAAATGTATATGCCAAAACCTTTTGCTAAGTTAACACAGCTGTACTGGTACTTCAGTTTGGTTTTATTGGGCCCCAACAGCCTGATTCGGATACTGCAGACCTCCAATTTTTTGGCTGGCTATGTGTGAGGCATAAGTCTGTGTATGAAATCTAAGCTCATAAGAAAGTACATGATTAGTAGCAAGAATGAATCGATATCGAAGACTCCAATTGGGATGAAAATGTTACAACTGAAAAAATATTGTGGGTGTCAGACTCCACTACCCCCTCCCCTCCCTAACCCCCTCTTAGTGACACCCTTGTACTCACACTTTTAAGACCTGTATCACTCATCAAGACTTAAAAATCAAATAAATGGTATTTTGTCTATCCATTCTTCAAATTTTTCATCATTGGGCTAAAGCATGATGGGCCCAGTATAGCAGGTTATATCCCCTTGATATCTCCCCCACCCCTGCCTGGATATCTTCCCCATCTGAGTTTTTTATGCCCCCCCCCCCCCCTTCCCTATAAAATGGCCATATAATGTTACCCGTCATTCTGAAATAACAGTTTTCCAGACTTTTTTCACCATACTTTGAGATAATTAGTTGATTTCTAGTATGTGGCTTTGTCAAGGATACCTACAAATGGAGTTCGAGATTAGTCCCAGTCAGATGATTTTTCATGGAGTTACTGACCTTGAACTTAGTTTATGATGTGAACACTCAAGAGAATCAGTTTTCTGGCCTTTTTTTGCTCACAGGGACTTATGTGTCATACTGACACATCTAGTTTTTGGCTCACCAACGTTAGTTGTGTGAGCCTATGGCATAGCCCTCATGTCGGCGTCCGCTCTCAAATATTTTGAACTTTTGTGTACAGGTTTTGATTTTTTGGCTTTTCAAATTTTTTTTTAGTTTCAGCATATTGCTATAGTGGTTCACTATAACATTTGACTCTTTTCCAGGGTATTTTGTTGTAATTTTAACCCTTTGAATCAAATTTTAGACTTATTTTGATGTTTGCGTGCAGGTTTTGATGTTTTTTTCTTCCTTTCTTTCAAGTGGAGATATACCTTGCAGCATATGTCCATGCTTTCTATTGTATGTAAACATGCATCTTAGGGCTATGTTTGTATTATTTAACCCTTTTCCTGCTGAATTACTTCAATTTTGGACTTTTATGTACAGCTTTTGGACTTAGGCTTACAGCTTCTTACTTTTATGTACAGGTTGTGATAAAAAAAAACAATTTCAAGTGAGGTTGACCTCACTGCATATTGCAGTGGTGGTTATTATAACATTGATATCTTTCCAGTGCATTTTTAAAAAATTTTTAACCCCTTCAATAGATTTTTAGACTTATTTTGACGTTTGCGTGCAGGTTTTCATGGGTTTTTTTTTTTTTTCCTTTCTTCCAAGTGTACAGTTTCTGCATATTGCTATGGTGGTTCACTATAACATTTAACTCTTTTCCAGGGTATTTTGTCTTCATTTTAACCCTTTGAATCAAATTTTAGACTTATTTTGATGTTTGCGTGCAGGTTTTGATGTTTTTTTTTCCTTTCTTCCAAATGGAGATTTACCTTGCAGCATATGTCCATGCTTTCTATTGTATGTATACATGCATCTTAGGGCTATGTTTGTATTATTTAACCCTTTTCCTGCTGAATTACTTCAATTTTGGACTTTTATGTACAGCTTTTGGACTTAGGCTTACAGCTTCTTACTTTTATGTACAGGTTGTGATAAAAAAAAAACAATTTCAAGTGAGGTTGACCTCACTGCATTATAACATTGATATCTTTCCAGTGCATTTTTAAAAAATTTTTAACCCCTTCAATAGATTTTTAGACTTATTTTGACGTTTGCGTGCAGGTTTTCATGGGTTTTTTTTTTTTCCCTTTCTTCCAAGTGTAGAGTTTCTGCATATTGCTATGGTGGTTCACTGTAACATTTAACTCTTTTCCAGGGTATTTTGTCTTAATTTTAACCCTATGAATCAAATTTTGGACTTATTTTGACGTTTGTGTGCAGGTTTTGATGTTTTTTTTACTTTCATGTGCAGGTTTTGAGGTTTGTCTTTCTTCTCTTCCAAGTGGTGACTTACCTTGTAGCATATTGCCATGGTTCCTATTTTATGTTAGGATGCTTCTTGGGGGCTATTATTATATTATTTAACCCTTCAGCTGCTTATTTACTTTAATTTTGGACTTTTGCGTGCAGGTTTTGTACTTTTGTGTACAGGTTTTGATATTTTTTTTTAAGTGGAGTTTTACCTCACTGGCATATTGCCATGGTGGTTACTGTAACATATTCAGGGTATTTTTCTAAATTTTAACCCTTTGAAACAAATGTGATACTTTTTTTACTTTTATGTGCAGGTTTTGAGGTTTTTCATTCTTTTCTTCCAAGAGGATATTTTTCAGTTAGGGTTTCACCTTACAGGCATATTGCCATGGTGGTTACTGTGACATTATCAGTGTAATTTTCTCAATTTTAACCCATTGAAACAAATGTGATACTTTTTTTTTTTCTTTTATGTGCAGGTTTTGAGGTTTGTCTTTCTGTTTTTCAAAGTGGAGACTTACCTTGTAGCATATTGCCATGGTTCCTATTTTATGTTAGCATGCTTCTTAGGGGTTATTATTATATTATTTAACCCTTTAGCTGCTTATTTTCTTTAATTTTGGACTTTTGTGTGCAGGTTTTGAACTTTTTTTTTTACTCCAGCCACCCCTTTACATTGGCCACCTGTTGGTGAGCCACGGGGTACTGATACCCCCTCTAGTTGATGTAAACATGTAATTTTTTTTGCTATTATTAGACAGTTTGTTTCATTCGTTATTAAACAGCTTTGCATAAAATCACTCTGGAACACATGACAAGGTGGGTGAGTGGACAAAATCCATATAATAATTTGAACATCTCTTAGCTGCGTACATTAGTAAAACAATGCACTGATAATGTATACTTCATACTAAATCATCTTACCTAACTATAACAAAGTCCAATAAATGGCTGTAAATGTCCTATGAATGTCTGTGGTAGTTTGACAGAGTTGGCGGGGAAGATGTCTAGGCCTGTTTATCTTCCTTTGATTAACTGGCATAGTTGTGCTGACCCAATATTGCCCTCATTCTGTTGATTGATTGATTGATATCAAACACTTTGTCAGTCATACAAGTGGAGGTGTTTGGCTCCTCAAGTCAGGCCCAGCAAAACCGACTTTGAGTATGGCTATGCTGATTAACCCTTTATCCAATTCAGACGATATCAAAATGTATTATTTTAAATATCATTTTTTTAAATTTTCCAAAAAATTTCAACCAAACCATATCATGTGACCCCTCATTGGAATGAGCTCAAGAAAGAGGGCTCACATGATATGGTTTTGTTGAAATGTTTTGAAAAATAATATTTTTTCAGCTGCTGAATTTGCATATTACGCAGGCTGATGCGGCCATTTCATTTAGTAAAGGGTTAACTAGAAGAGTGACAAATTATTTTTGATCCTCAAAATTTGTTTAGTTGTGTTTTCCTTGTTATAATTTATGAGATAGTGTCTATGCACTCTCCCATAAATTGTTTCAAAGCAAATTCTAACAAACTGAATAATTTAACTTCAAACATAATATGAAGCATATCCAAAGAATATGAAGTCTTTAAGTTGCAGCACCTGCACTAAACAATAAAGCCCTAATATGTTCTTCCAGCACTGCCAGAAAAATAAGCTTGGAAGCACTTGTGTCTTGGCTTCTAATTAGTTATGCACAACTAAATTTTCAAGCACACTTGAATGCATATTTATCTCGGTTGTCCACTATTCCTAATCCCGACTGCCCAATACCCTAACTAGAACATCAAGCATGCTGTCATTGCTCCAGCAGGTCCTACCTGGTAATTCGCATTTACCATCAAATTCATCTGTTGAACTTGAACCACCACTGCCCCCAAGATGATTATACAAACCACCATATTCACTCCTCAGATGCCAGAAATAACAATTTCTGTTTGAAACCAATTTTTCGAACAAGTCATCAAAGATTTGAATGATGGCAGCCCCATTTGATTCCCTATCTATTTCAAGTTAAGCAGTCAAATTTTTTTTAGGTTTCTGCCCATTTAGGGTTAACACCCTAGTATATGAAATTTTCTAATTAAATGTAAGGAAATAAGAGGAGATTGTTTTTTAAAGTTCACAAATGACTCACCCTTTACTGTCTACTCCCAAACTGGTTGCATTTGGCACCTACCTCATGTGGTTGTTCTAAACCTTAGCCAAACATTCAAACTACAGATTCAAACCGTAACTTACAATTATTGTCGATGGGAAGGTACTTTGATGGAATTAAGGAACAGTGCCCTGAATTAAGGGAGAATATGGGTGCACCCTTTAAAACTTGCATCCCTTCTGCTACCCCAGTCATCTCCCAAATGATGCATGATTTATATAATTTTTATTACACATTACCTATAGGAATAAACAATTAGCTAAACTTGACTTCATACCAAAGTGATCTTAAACAGCAATAAATAAAATAGAGAATATTAATTTGTTGGACAAATTACGAGCTTTTCCTAGTTTTAATGTGAAAAGGCAGACTGTATTGTATAGAAAGCACATTGAGCTATGCACTTTTGGTTTTTGGAGAAAATGAGTGCAGAACTCTGCAAAATTCACTGAAAATCACAATATTTCAAACTGTACTATTCTTCAAGTGGCCAAAGCCAAGTTATACTGAGCTAAGCCATAGAGAAAAATTTAAAACACAAGATTTGTTCAGCGTGTGGCAGGCAGGCAGGTCTGTATAACAACTGCACCGACTGTACTCTTTCACACTGGCATGAGCCCTTGAAGTTGGTCAATTTTGAAGAAAAAATGCTATATTCATGTAATTTTAGGCCATCAGGGTTAATTTTGAAATATTTGTGTGATGATTTTGATGTATCATATTATGCTCTAAATGTTTGGAAAACTGAAGCTAAATAACTGTAAACAGTTTTGAGACTTTTGAAAAATGGCGAAAGTTTGATGGTTTTAGCAGAATATTCAGAATAGAAGCATTTTCACGAAATGACCATACCTCATTTAACTTTCCAGAGACCTGTCGTCAATCACAGCTTGAGTTTCTGATAAGAGACATGGAGGAATCTTGAATCTTGGTATTTGAATGAACATATACAATTTGAGGGTACTCCAATTCAAGGCCAGAGAACTGGCTGAGGGTTAGAACTTTGAAAAAGATATATAACGGAAAAATTGTTCTTGGATGAATGCGCTATCTTCTTATGGAAAACATTTTGAGAAGATATGGCTCCAGTGCTGAGAAATCGCATGTAAAAGCTGGCGAAATAACAATTATTCCGACAGGAGCCTTATGGGAAGTCTTAAATCTGCTAAGGGTTAAACTTTTAATAACAACATATAAAACAAAAGCTGTCATACATTGACTGCTGCATACAGCCATAGAAAACAGTCAGTGCTCAGTCATTCAGAAATGGAGTAAATTGTCCCTAAAACTTACCAAATTCTGAAAAATGGGAGTTTTTGTGAATTGGATGGTGCCTACTTTTATGCAACCAGAATGGGCATAGGGTTAAACTTTACAAGCAAACTTACAACAGCAAATATCCTTGGTAGTCAATTGTGAATACAGACATGCAAAGGGTTTGAAATTAACTCCTTCCAAAATGATAGGAAAAAGCAACCAAAGATGGCTAATTTTGGCATTGTCAAACGGTACTCTTATTCTCACCCTCATTGTGCTTGAGGGTTAAATATGAGATTAAAAAGTCAACAGTAACTTTCTTCCACAATCATTGTTTCATCTATCCATACCAAAATAATTGTTACAACAACCTTGAAATTAGAGAAATTTGCCCTTGAAGTTGGTTAATTGTGAAGAGAAAAGCTATGTTCATGTCATTTTTGGCCAATGGGGGTTAATTTTGAAATATTTTTGTGGTGATTTTCGTATATCGTGTTATGCTGTAAATATGTGGGAAATTTGAGCTAAGTAACTGTTAACAATTTTGAGACATTTTAAAAATGGTGAAATTTTGACGGTTTTGGCAGAATATTTTGAAAACAAGCGTTTTCACAGACATGACGATACCTCATTTCACTAGATTTTATGACATTACATAAGTATATGCTAAATTTGGTTAAAATCGTACAGCTTGTTTTTGAGCAGTGCAACAGACAAAATTGACGGCAGAAAAAAGAAAAAGAAACTAGAAAATTGTAATTTGTTGACCAAATTACGGGCTTTCCCAACTTATTAATGTGAAAAGAAGGCGGTTTTGTGTATTTATGAAACTATCAACCATATTAATTATTTAACCCGATTTTTCTGTACATTAATGATGAATCGTCAGGGTTTACTTTGTGTGTACACACTAGTGTTTCTAAAATCTAGTCAGTCCCACCCACACTCCCTCGCCTTCCACTACACGAGAGGAATGAGGAATTCATTAACCTGTTACTCAATGTAAATGAAGAAGAGTCTTGCAAACAAAATTATTGAATAACATTTCATTTTGTTGGCATCAAAAACATAGCTTACAGACTACATATAGCAAAGCAAAGTGTTTGAAATTAACTATTTCCAAAATGATAGACAAAAAGCATCCAAAGTTGGCTAATTTTGGCATTCTCTCACGGTTCTCTTATTCACACCCGCATTGTGCTTGGGAGTTAAATCTTGAGATTAATAAGTAAACAGTAACTTTCTTCTACAATCATTGTTGCATCTATCCATACCAAAATAATTGCTACAACAACCTTGCAATTACAGGAAATGAGTACAGATGTTTGCAAAATTCACTGAAAATCAATTTTTTTTTCTCACAGTACTATTCTTTACATGGCCAAAGCTTATGTTGTGTTAAGCCTCAAAGCATAACTTACAGCAGAGGATTTGTTCATTAAGCATCTCTACCTATAGCAAAACAAAGTGTTTGGAATTAACCCTTTCCAAAATGACAGGAAGATGCAACCACAGTTAGCTAATTTTGGCATTTTCGGATGGTACTCTTACCCTCATTTGCTTGAGGGTTAAAGATGAGATTAAAAACTAAACAGTAACATTCTTCTGCAAGCATTGTTGCATCTATGCATACAAAAATAATTGTTACAACAATCTCACAATTATGAGACATTTGCCCTTGAAGTTAGTAAATCTTGAAGATAAAATGATATATTCATATCATTTGTGGCCAATAGGGGTTAATTTTTAAATATGTGTCTGGTGATTTTAGTGTATCATATTATGTTCTTAATGTGGGAACATCGATCACAGACTGATTGTCTGAAAAGAGACATGGACTAATCTTGAATCTTGGTATTTGAACGAACATGTACAAGTTGAGGTTACTCCAATTCAATGCCTGACAACTGGGTGAGGATTAAAACTTGGAATAAAACATATAACATCAAAATTGTTCTTGGATGAATGCCCTATCTTCTCATGGAAAAGGTTTTGAGACAATATGGCTCCAGTGCTGAGAAAGTGTATGTAAAAGTTGGCGAAAACAACAATTGTTCCGACAGTACCCTTATGGGAAGTCTTAAATCTGCCAAGGGTTAAACTTTTAATAATAACAAAGAGAATAAAGTTTGTCATACTTTGACTGCTGCAAGCAGCTATAGAAAACATTCAGAGCTCAATCAATTAAAAATGGAGTAAATCGTCACCTAAACTTACCAAATTCTGATAAAATTGGAGTTTTTTTGGACGGTACCTACTTTTATGCAACCAGAATGGGACAGGGTTAAACTTTACAACCAAATTTACAACAGCATATATGTTGGGTAGTTAATTGTGAATATGTACATGAAAAGTGTTTGAAATTAACCCTTTCCAAAATGATAGAAAAAGCAACCAAAGTTGGCTAATTTTCGCATTTTCAATCAGTACTCTTATTCTCGCCTTCATTGCGCTTGAGGGTTAAATCTGAGATTAAAAAGTAAACAGTAACGTTCTTCCACAATCATTGTTGCATCTAGCCATACTAACATAATTGTTACAACTACCTTTTCAATAGGGAAATTTGCCTTTGAAGTTGGTCAATTTTGAAGAAAAAAGCTATATTCATGTCATTTTTGACCAATGGGGGTTAATATTGGAAGATTTGAGTGTTGATTGTTGTGTATCATATTATGCTCTGAATGTGTGGAAAATTTGAGCTAAACTGAAAATAGTTTTGAGACTTTCGAAAAATGTTAAAATTTTGAAAGTTTTGGCAGAATATTTTGAAAATACGCGTTTTCACAGACATGGCAAATGGAATTTTGTGAGGTCCCATGGTGCTACATAAGTGTGCCAGATTTGGTTGAAATCGTTCAGCTAGTTTTCGAGCTATGCCACAGACAAAATTAAGAGGGAAAGAAATTTTTTTTTTTAAAAATAACAAGGAAAAGTATTTTGAAATTTAAGAATAACAATAGTCTGACCCAAACGAAGTTTGGGAAAGGCTAAAAAAAAAAAATAGAGAAGAAAAATTTTGAAAAATAAGAATAACAAGAGTCTTTCCCAAACTGGGTTTGGGAAAGCCTAATAAATAAATAACAAGTGATATAAAGTCACCAGATCAGGTTTTGATGCCCTGTCTATCAGGACTTGTAAGGTGCGCATCATGGCTTTTATGGAGAATGACAACCTTATTGGATGACCAGCTGCGAGTAGGCAGTTGAAAATCTTTTCTCGTCTAATTCACTAACTTTGGGGAAAACTTTTAATTTTAATTTGCATTGCCACAGATAGCTTATGACCCCTCATTCCAACGTGCTCAATCCAATGAGGGTCATAAGCTATGTTTGTGAACAGTGATTTCGAGTCTGTGAAAATGGTGAAAGCATCAGAAATAAACTCTCTAGAAAGAGAATTTATGGAGACTTATTTTGGGGAGTAAACTAGCTTTAAAATGAAAGTGTCAGTGACACTGTAACTAAACTTGACTGTGTGTTATGTCTGATGAAATGGATAGTGTTCAATGTTTATGAAAGGATTATGAAATAAGAATTGTGATAATCGAGAATATGTTAATTTCTGTGACCTGTATGCTATGTTTTCAATAAGAATAATTTGAGTGTAGACTATACTAAAGAATTAAGACCTGGGTTATAGCTTAACTTGACTGTGTGTAGTGTTGGATGAAAAGGATAATGTTCAATGTTTATGAAAGGATTATGAAATAAGACAAGAAATGTGATAATCGAGAATATTTTAATTTTTGTTCCTTGTATGCTATGTTTTCAATAGGAATAATTTGAGTGTAGACTATACTAAAGAATTAAGACCTGGGTTGATGTGGCCCTAACAGTTAACGTTTGTCAACCAAAGTTACCAAGTTACAGTAAAATCATTCCAAAACGAGTCATCCTACCAAGTTACAGTGAGATCTCTTCATAAATATAACTCGTAGACTTTTCTAAAAGAATCTAGGTGACGTAACAGTTCGGCGGTCACAGTTGACTGATCATGACCAAAATAGAGTCTCATCTAGATATCATACCAAGTTACAATGAAATTCCTTCATAAAAACAACCTGTAAGCAGTGCTAAAGGAATCTAGGTGAAGTGACTAGGCGGTGGTAACAGCTGACTGATCGTGATCAAAATACGACAGTCTCATCTGGACACCACACCAAGTTATCTTAACAAGATAAATATGAACTGTAGACTGTGCTAAACAAATCTAGGTCACATGCCTGTGCGGCTGTCATGGTTGACCGATCACGGCCAAAATAGGACGTTCTCATCTTGACATTATACCAAGTCATTCTACAAATTTGCAATGAAATCTCTTCATAAATGCAAGCTGTAGACTGTGCTAAAGGCATTTGGGTAACGTGCCACTCCGGCCGTTGCGGTTGATTGAACTCAACCAAAAATGGACATTCTCATCTAGACATTATTCAGAGTCATACTACGAGGTTAAGATATAAAATCCCTTCATAAATATGACCTGCAGACGGTGCTAAAGCTTTTCAGGCTTTTGTGCCCGCGTAGCCATAACGGTTGACCAATCGCCACCAAAAAGGACGTCCCCCATTCTACCGAGTTAAAATGAAATCCCTTCATAAATACGACCTGTAGACTGTGCTAAAGGGTTTCGATCTCTTGCAGCCGCCACGATTGACCGATCGCGACCAAAAGGGGACGTTCTCATCTTGACATTATACCGAGTCATCCACCAAGTTACAATGAAATCCCTTCGTAAATACGACCTGTAAACGGTGCTAAAGGTTTTCGAGTTTTGAGCTCCCGCAACCGTCACGGTTGACCGATCACGACCGAAGGGGACGATCTCATCTAGACTTTATACCGAGTCATCCTACCATGTTACAATGAAATCCCGTCATAAAAAATACGATCTGTTGACTGTGCTAAACGTTTTCGGGTTTCTGACCGATCGCAACCACAAGGGGACGTTCTCATCTAGACATTATACGAAGTCATCCTACCGAGTTACAATGAAATTCCTTCATACATGCGACCTGTAGACTGTGCTAAAGGGTTTCGGGCTTTCGCAGCAGACACGGTTGACCGATCGCGACCAAAAGGGGACGTTCGCATCTAGACATTATACGGAGTCATCCTACCAAGTTACAATGAAATCCCTTCAGACATACGACCTGTGGACTGTGCTAAAGGTTTTTCGGGTTCTTGCAGCCGTCACGATTGACCAATCGTGACCAAAAGGGGCGTTCTCATCTAGGCATTATACCGAGTCTTCCTACCAGGTTACAATGAAATCTCTTCATAAATACGACCTGTAAACTGTGCCAAATGTTTTCGGGCCCTCGCAGCCATCACGATTGGCCGATCGCGACCAAAAGGGGCGTTCTCATCTGGACATTATATCGAGTCTTCCTACCAAATTACAATGAAATCCCTTCATAAATACAATCTGTAGACTGCACTAAAGGTTTTCGGGCTCTCGCAGCCGTTACGGTTGACCGATCGCGACCAAAAGGGGACGTTCTCATCTAGACATGACCTCGAGCCTGCATATGAAATTTCCTGATGATCAGACAAGAACTATGGGGTGTAGCCTGTGCTAAAGAAAATCTTTACAGACTCACAGACATCCGCACACATGATGGCAATAGCTTATCTTGGCTTTGTCAAGTTTAGCGAAAAATCAGAAACAGCCTTTGAAGATTTTCATGCATGAATTAGATAAAAAAAAAAACAATGAATTTATCTGCACAGTATCTAACGAGTTGTACAAAGGATTCAGAAATGGGTAATTAAGGAAATCAGAAATGAATTATTCTGTACTGCATTTGAAGAGTTTTATGCAGAAAAACATAAATGATTTGCAAAAATGAAATTCTCCACTCATATTTCAAACCTGATATTAGTCCTATGTCAGTATCTCATATCGTACTTGACATGTGAATGTTTTCCCCGTGGGAACCCCGGGAAGTAAGCAGCACTTGTTTACTGTGGTAAACCAGTTCCGCTTTACTAGTAAAATAGGACCCAGTCACCAATGCTTGGGGTGAAAGTCCTCTAAAATGGGCAACATGTAGATCAAATTGCCCCGATATGAATCGTAGCAAGCACTACAGTTTTATGCAATTTGGACTCCCTTGCGTCTGGTACTTTTCTCGTCACACTGTGAACGTTAGTATGTGTCTGCTCACTTTTCCCACCTGGGGCTGACACCCGTTCATTGGCCTACGATGTCTGTGCTGTGCTGAACGTAGTACTTCTATGCAGTGCGCAGTTCAGTCTGGGGTAATGACGTTTGAGAGCTGACAGGTGCTCGTCGTTGCTCGGTGGTTCTCTCCAGCTTCCTCCATCCATAAACCTATCACCGACACGATACGACCCTGGCTGTCAAAGTGTCCTTAATCACCAATACATTTAGCCATAGTGCATAAATATGTGACCTTAAACACCAATAAATAAATATCACCAATAAATAAATTAATTAATAACGCCTGTTGTCAAAACTGTACTCTTGTGACAAGGTATACGTTTACAACTTTAGCAATCACAGGTGGGAAACAATAATCCTAATCCTCAAGCTCTTGTCAAACCGCCATTTCTTACCAATACAACCTCCCATGCCTCTGGTCCTGATCTTAGATCTTAGCCTTCTGTTGTGATGTGTTACTGTATTTCAATTCCTTATACGGTTGTCCACAGCATCATGACATGGCCACCCATATTCACCACCATATTATTATTATTATTATTATTATTATTATTATTATTATCAACTCTTTTTTCTCCTTTTCTTCTTTTTTGTGTCCTTTTACTACTCCTTTTCTTTTTTTACCTTTCTTTGTTTTTTCTTTTACTCTTCTTCAAGGGGAAATCAGGAAGACAGCCAATATGGCTATGACTTTCCCTAGCAATATACTCCTATATACTATGTAATGATCTTTGTGACTTGTTTGATATTCTTGTGTTACTTTGTTATTGTAAAGATATGTATGTAATTATGTATATTGCTGAATAAAATCAAAATCAAACGATTGACTAAACTTGACTTCATCTCCATGTTGTATCACGATTAGCCATGGTGCATAAATATGTGACGTTAACCACCAACAAACAAACAAACAAACATGTAAATGTTTGGGTTTTGGCTCCAATCCACTTTATGAGTGTAGAAAAATATATGTGAACGTCAGGAGTGCATTGGGGGTCATAAAATACGATTTTCAGTAATTCTGAAAAGTGAACTCACTAGGTGCCCCAGTGCCTTTGACCCATATTTTGAACCTCCAGCCGAGTGACTTGATTTATTTGGTGTTGGTCCCAAATCCATAGGTCGTTCCATGCTTGAAAAAAAGCATGGCCCACTTTCAAAATGTTTGGTACAGCTCATTTGTACTCCACTTGTAGAAATACATAAATTAACTTCAGAAAATGAATTGGGGGACTTAAAATGCGATTTCCAAAAATTCTGAAAAATACACTCAATGATCCCTCTATGATTCCAGTGATCTTGACCCATATTTTGAACCTTCAGCAAGTTTAAACTCATTTTGTTGTTGGCCTAAGATACATAGATCAAACCAGGCTTGGGGTAGGATCATGACCAACTTTAAAATATCTTGGCTTTGCCTACTTTTGGGTGCAGAAATGCATGTTTCTACTTCGAGATTGCATTAAGGTCATAAAAAGGCTTTTCCAGCAAGTCTTAAAAATGCACTCAACGACCTATGGGTGACTCAAGTGATTTTGAACCTACAGCCAGTTTCAACTTATTTGGTGTCCACCATTCAAGTAGTAGGAGGGGGTGAAACGCCCCCCCCCCCCCCCCCATTGGCTGGAGGAGAAGTGATGTCATCGTCACAAGACCTAGTTACGTCATGTTTGGTTGTCATGGTAGTCCTCGTGAGTAGCCATGTTGTGACATCATCATCATAGTGATATATGGACTTATTCTCCATTCCTTGGGCGGGCCTGCCTATGCTATGAATTCCCCGTTCTCCCTATAAATAAATAATTCTGACTTTCCCAGATTTGTTTGTGTGCTATTGCAGAATGTGTGCACATCACATGTAGCATATAGGCACATGCTGTATGTGCTTGCGTGCTGGTGCACAGTGTGCGCACAACACATGCAGCACATAGGTATTTGAAGATACCTATGACATGGTAATGCACTATTTGAGGACACCTTCTGGAGGATATCTAGTATGGCCCCTAGTCCTATTCAGCTCCTGGTTTCTAGATCACACCCGCATCTTTCATAGCACCAAGGCCACCGCCATCTGTCGTGTGATCCAGCACTATTGTATGCACTCAATACTATAGTCATCGAGCACCCTTGCCGTCTTGTGCCATTACTGCCTTTTACCATTACCGGTACTATTGGCTATCACCATTCTGTCCTGTGCTAGAGTGTCTCACGTTTTACTGACTTGTAGCACTACTACAAACTTAGTAGCTACCACCGATTCTGTCTCGACATCTACCCTTGGCCAAATCTTTAATAAGCTCAATCGGATCTCCCCACTCATCGAAATCTGTACCAGTCTATACAATATCTAGACCTAGTCCAAGCTAGGGTACCTTACATACAAGAAACTGTATGATGATCGTACCGAGGTGTGCTTATGAGTTAGTACACTATGTGTAACACCGTGTACAGATCACATGTACATACGATAAAAAATGGATTCCAGAAGTAGAGCAGGAAAGGGATTACATGGATCGTGGGACAGGGGGTTGATGTGTCTGTGTATTAGTACACGTTGTGTCACAATGTGTACACGACTCTTTGCAGCACATGCTTGGTGTGCCAATGTGTGCTCGTGTGTTATTGCACAATGTACACACAACACATACTGGATGTGCTGGTGTGTGCTAGAGCACAATGTGCGCACAACACATGCAGCACGTACGGGTATCTGCGGACACTTATAACATGGTAATGTATCAACTGAGGATACCTTTTAGAGGAAAAAAATTAAAGAATTTTTTTTTTTAAATCCTGTACGTGTTGTCTCTCTGCATTTGACTGACTTGGGACAGTTCAAGTTTATTGGACTTTGGCCAGAAGATAAAGATCAAATAACTCAAGAAGCAAAGTTTAATAGAACGTGCCTTACCGGACTGCGTGCTACTATTATAAGCCCAACATTGGGCTTCTCCAAGTCCGTATCGGCGAGTTTAAACACTTTTTTAGTGATTGGGAGTGATTGCCGGGTCTATTTGGGTAATTGGATTACTCTTTTGCACAGAAACGCGCCTATTATTGGAAAAGAAGGGGGATTCTGGAGAAATCCGAACCCATTTCGGTAGTTTTGGATGGTTTGGTGGTGATTTGGAGAGATTGTCGTGTCTTTTTGGGTAATTCTACGAAATAAAGGAGGATTTGGGGAAAAACATAATCCGCAAACCTGCAAATTACTCCTATACAAGGCAACGAACCCTCAGAATAGACTTCCGTCCTATTGTTGCCCAGTGTTATCATAGAAAATGAGGGTGGCCTCCTCTGCGATTTCGCACTTAGTCCGCGTATCAATATGGGGATGACGTCACAACATGGCCGCTGACGCGGGCTATCATGACTATCAAACATGACGGAACTAGGTCATATGGCTATGACGGTACTACCCCCCCCCCCCCCCCCCCACTCCCCCCCTCCCCCCCCCCCCCCCGGTTCTTCCTCCTGCCAATAGGGACCGTTTCATCCCTCTCCTACTACACATGCATAAGATGTAAGCGTGGCCCACTTTCGAGATTTTGGGCTCTGCCCACTTTTTGAGTAGAAATACTTGCATGTACTTCAGGAATACATTAGGGAGTCATAAAATTAATTTCTAACAATTTATAAAATGCTCTCAATGATCCATGTTTAACCCCAGTGATCTTGCCTCATATTTTGAACCTCCAGCTAGTTTAAACTCATTTGATGTTGGTCCCAGCTCCAAAGGTCAAACCATGCTTCAGTTATGAGCGCGACCCACTTTAAAAATTTTGGGCCCCGCCCATTTTATGGAGTGTTTAAGTGAACTTTGGGAATGCATTAAGGCCCCGAAATCCGATTTCTTACCTGACTGCCAGGCGAGCACAGTCACTTCGACCATTACCTGGAACATCTAATGAGTTTCGACTCATTTGATATTGGTCTCATGTCTGAAGGTCAGACCATGCTTGAGAAAAATGCGACACACACTTTTAAAAGTTGGGCTCCGCCTACATTTTTGTGCTTTGAAAGTTAACAAAACCAGTTACTCATCCATGTTCATGCAGAAAAAGGTGTTTTCGATCGAAAATGTGCAAGAAAGGTCATTTGAAAAATGTTAAAAATGTCGTCCGGATCTGCCATATTGGATGAGAGCAAATATTGTTTAGTGTTGGCTAGAAGACCTGATGGAATATAGTCGCTCTGTAAAATATTTGTGTCAAATAAGTCATTAATATGGTTATAGATATTAAAAGGCCCCAAAGGTCTTTATAAACTCCGCCGGAACTGAGAAAATTGTGAGTTCTCGATTAAGTGAAACAATGTTTGTTTACTGTGGTAAAAAATTCTGTTCGCTTGTAAAAGAGGACCCCGTAACCGACGCCTTGGGAAAGTCCTCTAAAGTGGGCAGCATATGTGTAAGTGATTGGCTAAACTCGACTTCATATTTATATAGGAGTCATGATATAGCTATAGCTGCTGGCAGTGACATTAAACACCAATAATTAAATAAATCTGTGTCTGAGTGGCAATGTGAGTACTGAAATGGTTCTTGAATTAAAGCCATACATTAAAAAAAAAAACCTTGGGGCCCATATTGAAGTCTTTGGATGATTAAAACACACCAGTTAAAAACTCCATTTTAATAATTCATAACTGTAGAAGTTGCACTGCCTCCCCAACCCCTTAGAATTGAGGTTATCTTGTGTTATAAGAGAGAACTGAATATTTTGAAAATTGTTTTGCAAAGCAAGGGGTTTTATAAACTTGGTTTGCGGGTGAATTGGAAGCATCTGATTAAAAAAACAGATAAGATTTAAAGTGGCAGCTCTCCTCTTCCATTTAATTTAATTAGAGGGAGCACGGTGGCTTAGTGTTTACGGCATCGGACTTCAAACTGAAAGGTTCATGGTTCGATCCCCGCCAGGGGTAACTGCGTTGTGTCGTTGGGCAAGGTACTTAATCCCGATTGCCCATGTGGGATGTTGGGGCACGGTGGCGCTGTGTACTGGGGCGTATTGCATGCCGACGGTGCACTTGTCTTCAACGAAAGCTAACCTTGCTTGTGTGCAGTTAGTACGTTAGTTCTCTCCAGGTTCTTCGGCTTTCCACCTGTAAAACAGTCCGACACGAGGTGGCCCTGGCTGTCGAAAGTGTCGTTAAACTCCACTAAATAAATATTTAATTTGATTGTTTACATTAGTAGTATGTCATGTACCCGGGGAGTCACTATTTGGGTGACCCCGGAAGTGACGTCATGTCACGTGACCCAGTTGCGCCATATTGTGTTGTCATGGTAACCCGCGTGAGCGGCCATGTTCTGACGTCATCTCCATTAGTGATACATGGTGTTAGTGCGCATGCATAGCACGTGTTGTTAGGGTGATACGTGTTTCCGTCGTCCATTTTGTATACTGGAGGTCGTCATCTTGGTTTCTATGGTAGCACGTAGTTGCAATGTGACCTAAAACCTTCTTGTAGGGCAGAGGTATGTTCGGAGGTGTGTTCTATTGAATAGAAGTAAATCTAATTACCACAAACAACCCGACAAACCCTCCAAATCACCGAAATTGACTTTATTTACTACGGATTTCCCCCAGAATCCCTTTTAGGACCCCCATACTGTAGAAGGGCCCCTGGGGTAATTAGAGTAGTTTTTATGGCTCTGGTTTTCCCAGAATTACTCGATAGCACATTTGCTCGATGGGATTCGAGTCGTTCGAGCAGTATGTGCGAATCACTCGATAGATTTTAGGAATCAAATAGGCTTTTGTTGTACACAATGTAATTAACTCTGCATACAGGATATGGGAAACCAAGCACTGGTGATTATAAGACGAGGGAACCGGAGATAGTTGGGACTAGATAGACTGTTAGTGTGAGAGTAGTATCATATGTAATAGGCAGAAACAAAATGGAATTCTGGGAAAATCAGAGCCAGAAAAACTACTCTAGTTCAACCGAACATACCCCGGGGGTCCTTAGGTCCTATAGCACAACGTGCTACTATTAAAATCTACGGTATGGGGGTCCTAAAAAGGACTGTGGGGGAAATCCGTAGTAAATAAAGTCAATTTAGGTGATTGGGGGGGGGGGGGTGGTTTGTCGGGTCGTTTGTGGTAATTAGATTTACTCCTATTCAATCGAACACACCCTCCGAACATACCCCTATCCTATAAGGAGGTTTTAACTACGTGTTACCATACGAACCAAGATGGCGGCCTCAGTATACAAAATGGACGTCGGAAATATCATATCACCCTAACAACACTGCTGCTCAGGCGCACTAACACCATGTATCACTATGGGGATGACGTCACGACCTGGCCGCTCACGCGAGTTATCATGGCCAAACAACATGGCGCCATTGGGTCACGTGACATGAAGTCACTTCCGGGGTCCCCCAAATAGTAACTGTCCGGGTACATGACATACTACTTAAATTGTTCTCTGATTTGTTTAAATATAATGCTCTTCTTTACTGTTAGCAGATATATTGAAAACCCTATGACCTTCAGTGCCAAAGCATGAAAAACGTAGATGGCCGTGTACTAATGACTGTCTATATGTATGCCAAAGGGAAGCGATGGGGAAACACTTGAATTCGAGTTATCTTGCGGACAAGGAAGTGAAGAGAAGATAGAGCCATATCAAGGCCTTGATAGCCTGAAAAACATGGATGGTCGCGTACTAGTGCTACAGCATCGAGATAAGGGTATTTATATTCGAGTTATCATGCTTACAAGGGTGTGAACGCAAGTTACCCCCCCCCCCCCCCCCCTCCGGACACATCAATGCCTCAAGAGCCTGAAAAACAAATGACAGAGTACTAGTTCTTGTATACCAGTATGCCAAGCAGCATCAAGATAAGAGTATTTGTATTGACTTACCATGCGGACAAGGGTGTGAAGAGAAGATACCCTTCTAGGGACAGATCACTGAATAAAGAGCCTGAAAAACATAGACGGTCGAGTACTAGTTCTTGTCCAGAATGATAAGAGTATTTGTATTCGAGTTATCATGCGGACAAGGGTGTAAAGAGAAGATGCCCCCCCCCCATCTCCCCTAGGGACACATCAATGCCCCAAAAGCCTGGAAAATATAGATGACAGGTTACTAGTTTTTAGTTCTTGTCTATCGATATGACAAATAGCATCGAAATAGGAGTATTTGTATTCGAGTTATCATGCGGATAAGGGTCAAGAGAAGATACCCCCCCCCCCCCCCCCCAAGTGACACACCAATACCCCAGGAGTTGGAGGAACAGAGACGGCCGAGCACCAGTTCTTGTCTATCAGTATGCCAGACAGCCTCGAGATAGGAGTATTTGTATTCGAGTTACCATGCGCTCAAGGATGTGAAGAGAAGATATCCTCTTGGGAAACATCTATGCACCAAGAGCCTGAAAAACATAAATGGGCCAGAACTAGGACTGTCTATCAGTATGCCAAAAGAATCAAGATGAGAATATATGTAATCAAATTATTATGCAGACAAGTGTGTAAAGAGAGGACACCCCTACAGACCCATCCAGTGCCCCATGAGTCTGAAAAAGCATAGATGGCCGATTTCTTGAAACTGTCTATCGGTATGCCTAAAAAGAATCGAGATATGGTTATGTGTATTCCAGTTATTCTAAGGATAATGATGTAAAGAGAAGACAACCCTGGGGAGACATCCAATGACCTAAGGCCTGAAAAACATACTGTTTACTGTTACAATATACATTGGGGGATCTAACTGGGAGATGACTAACATAAGCTCCTAGCTTTCTGTCAGAGCCCCCCATTACATACTAATGTGGTATTTTGTTAGTATATGTTATGTTCTTGATATTCACTATATATTCATATATTTTACTATATATACTGTTACTTTTCTTGGTGCATATTTAGTGAATTGTTTAAACTAACACGGCTGGGTCACACCCATGGCCATTCTGAGTCCGAAAAAGAGAGATGGCTGACTACTATTGAGTGTCAATGAGTGTGCCAAAAAGCGTCGAGATAGGAGTATTTGTAAGTAAGTTACCAGGTAGGCAATGGTGTGAAGAGAAGACACCCCTTGGGACACACCCAATGCCAAAAGAGTATAAAAAATAGATGGCCGAGTCTTGGTAACTATCTAGCTGGATGACAACAAAACTCTTGAATGAAACACTGTTGGAGTCAGACGATGGGTAGGATGAGACTCCCAACTCTCATGTAGGCAAAGAGCTAACACCCATGTTTAGAAAACCCTGGACACTCGTCGACAACTAGAGAAACAGAATTTATCGTGATGAGTAAATTCGTGTCTGTGTGAAAATGGTGAAAGCCTCAGAACTAAACTATGTGGAAAGAGAATTTCTGGAGATTTATTTCCGGGAGTAAAATGTCTTTAAATGAATCAGGGGTCAATTTTCTGAACAACAGTTAAAGCTTTTCATACAGGAATGAAATAAATTTTTCATGAAACCAAACATAACTCCTGTACGCAGCATTTAGCATGTTCTACAAAGGAATAAAAAATGGAAATTTTGTCTCCCCACACTTTTCTGAGTGATGAAATACATGTATGAAGTTCGTGAATGCAGTAGGCGTTATAAAATGCATTTTAGCTATTTTGAAAAATGCTGTCAATGGTCGGGTCCTAGTGAACGATTGACCTTGGCTATACTGTGAACCTTCAATGCGTATTCATTTGGTGTCACAGGTCCTTAGGTCATACTATGCTTGAGATATGAGCATGATCCACTTTCAAAATTGTTTGCCCCTCCTTTTTTTGGAATGTGAAAATACATGTATGAACTTCGGGAATGCTTCAGCAATTCTAGAAATGCACTCAATAACTCCTTAATAACCGCAGTGACCTTGACCTATATTTTGTATCTCTAGCGTATTTCGACTCATTTGGTGCTGGTCCCCAAGGTCTATAGGCGATGCCTTATTTAAGATAAGAGCATCACCTTCTTTCGAACGTTTTTGGCTCTGCTCGCTTTCTCGGGTGCAGAAATACATTCACGGACTTCCGGGAATGCACCAGGGGTTATAAAATGTGATTTTCAGCATTTCTGAAAAATGCACTCAAGGACTCCAAGTGACCTCGGTGACCTTGACGCATATTGTAAACCTCCATTGAATTTCGACTTATTAGGTGCTGGTCCCAAACCAATAGTCATTCCATGCTAAAGATATAAGCGTAATATGAAGAGGGTGAACCCCTTTCAAAATGTTTGACCCTGCTCATTTTATTGAATGTAAATATACATGCATGAATTTCAGGAGTGCATTAGGTGCTCATAAAATGCGATTTCCAGCAATGTGAAAAATACACTCAATGAACCCTTGGCAACCTCAGTGACGCGGATCTATATTTTGAACTTCCGGCGTGTTTAGACTTATTACCGCTCTTTACATAAGAGCTACCATAAGGGCGGATTCTAAAATTCTGAAGGTGGATCACGCTTGTATCTTAAACATGGTATGTCCTCTGGCCTGGGACAAACACCAAATGAGCTAAAGTGCGCTGGAGGTTCAAGATGTGGACCAACGTCACTGGGGTCACCCAGGGGTTACTGAATGCATTGTCCATGATTGCTAGAAATTGCATTTGTTACCCATAATGCATTCTCAAAGTTCATACTGCATTTCATCACTCTTAAAAATAGGAAGAGACGAAAATTTTGAAAATAACCCATTTTCAAACTTTGGCCTCCGTCGACTTTTTAGACTAAGACTGGAGACTAAGAAAAACAGACAGATCCATAAATTTTGATAGTAGTCAGTCTGATATCGCAAGCATAGTATGACATTATCAAATTGGAACTTTTGAAAATCAAGTTAAAACTTACTGAAGGTTCAAAATATGTGTCAAGGTAATTCGAGTCACCATGTGATTATTGATTGCTTAGTTCACAATTTAGACATTCCAATGCATTCTCAAAGTACATATGTAAATTAAAATGTCCCAAAAGTGGACGTGGCCAGAAATGAAAGGAGGTCGAGTCAAAGGTTTGAAAACAGGACACACCTGCATATCAGACATATTGACCTGAAACCAATACAATACTTGTAATATGAAGGGCTGGTCACTCAGTGCAGAACTTCATGTTTTTTTTTAAAATCAAAATCATTTGTGTTTTTTTTGCCTGAAGTTCTTCAAATATAGTACACAACAATATATTTCTGGTTTCTTCAATATCCACTTCTGTTTCCTTGTAGAACACGTTAAGATGTGTGAACAGACGTTGTTTGTGGTATCTTGAAAACATTTTATCTGATTCCTGTTGGAAAATCTTTAAATGCTGTTTACAATAAACTCATTTCTTTTTCTTTAAAGGTATTTTTTCTAAAAAATAAAGCTCCATAAATTCTCTTTCTAAATAGTTCAGTACTGATGCTTCCACTATTTTCACACAGACTCAAATTTACTGGTCACAGGAAATCCTGTTTCTCTAGTTTCAACTCTTTTGATGTTGGTCCCAGGCCCACCCAGTTCCGTGCTTCCAATATGAGCGTGGCACACTTTAAAAACGTAGGGTCCGTCCACTTTACTTTTTGCGTGTAAATGCATTATGGGGTTATAAAATGCGATTTTCAGCAATTCAGAAAAATGCACCCAATGGCCCTTGGGTGACCTCAATGACGTTAACCCATATTTTGAATCTCCATTGAGTTTCGACCCATTTGGTGTTGGATCCGTGTCCATGGGGCATACCATGGATGAGATATGAGCGTTACCCACTTCTAATATTTTTTGGTCCCTCCACTTGTTTGAGTGATTAAATACACTCCAGACATTTTTTGAGAGTAGAGATGTATGTATGAACATCGAGAATGCATTTGGGGGTTATAAAATGCGATTTCCAGCAATTCTGAAAACTGCACTCAATCAAACATGGGCCACCCTAGTGACATTGCCCCATATTTTGAACCTCCATTGAGTTTCGATTTCATTTGATGTTGGTCCCAGGTCCATAGAGCATACCATGCTTAAGATATGAGCGCGAACCCTAGCCCCCCCTCCCCCCCCCCCCCCCACGATACCCTGGGAGACTGAAAAACACAGATGGCCGAGTGCTAGTGACTTTCTGTCAGCATTCCAAAAAAGAAGCAAGATAGGCAGATCTGTATTCGAGTTATCGTGCGGACAGGGAATTGAAGAGAAGACAGGAAACCGTAGAGGAGGAAAAAGCATAGCCTATGTTAACAATAGTCTGTGTGTTTCACAGAGACTAATTAGCAACTTTACAAGGCAACTGGGTGAAAAATGTAACCAGAAGTTCCAAACGCTGCCAGTAGTATAGCTCGCGCGTTTCAGGTCAATTCGGCAGGATCTCATACAGGATCTCATGTGACGTCATAGTCACGTGACCCAGTGGCGCCATGTTTAGTTGTCATGGTAACCCGCGTGAGCGGCCATGTTGTGACGTCATCCCCATAGTAATACATGGTGTTAGTGCGCATGCGCATCGCGTGTTGTTAGGGTGATACGTGTGTCCGTCGTCCATTTTGTGTACTGGGGGCCGCCATCTTGGTATCTATGGTAGCACGTGGTTGCTATGTGACCTAAAACCTTCTTATAGGATAGGGGTATGTTTAGAGGGTGTGCTCGATTGAACAGGAGTAATTTCCTGATTCGTAGAATTACCACAAACAACCCGACAAGTTGTACTATTTCGAATTCTTTCAGAATTCTCTGCTTCTATCTATCTATGCAAAAGTTTTCGTCTATCCGACCATGTTCTTTAGTCCTGGAGTATATTACAGTAGAATAGAAGAGCCTATCAGCTGGAACAGCTTTGCTTATTATTGCTATATTTAGCTGTTCTGGTCTGTTCTTGTTAGTTCTGACCCTATTCCGAGTACTCTTGTTGTTTCATTTATCTAGATCACCCAATCAGTTCACTTTCCTGACGCTAACTAACCAATCAGATTGCTTGATTTCCCAAAACCTGTACTTAACCGTACAGAGTTATCTCCCCTTATTACAATGAAGTCCTATCCGATTCTCATCACCTCTATATCCAATGGTCACGTCCCATGGAATCCCTTTTTGTGAAACGTCTCTGGTTATGGAATCCCTTTTTAGTCCTATGAAGCCATGAGGTCTATGAGAAAAGCCCTCAATGAGGCCTAATTTACTATCCCTCATAGCCTCATTTCTTTTGAGGGCATGAGTTGCCACGAGAAAAGCTCATCAATGAGGCCTAATTTACTATCCCTCTTAGCCTCATTTCAGTATTTGAGGATACCTATGGCCTGGTATTGTATTATTTGAGGACACCTATCGAGGATACCTTTTGGAGAATCCCTTTTTAGTCGTATGAGGCCATGGGGGCTATGTGAAAAGCCCTAAATGATGCCTCATTTACTAACCCTCATCGCCTCATTACTCAGCAGGGTAATGCGTGGCTGTATGTACGTTGCTAGGGTTTGTCGTGACATCCTCAACCAAAACAGTTCTCGATTGACCACCCTACAGTCAGGATTTGTCCCGATCGAGCATTTGTGGGTCGAGCTGGACAGGAGGGTCAGGAAGCGCGTCATCGTCCGAAGCAACGTCGCTCATGCAGCTCACACAGGCCCTTCTTCAGGAGTGGAATAACTTCACACGAAGGGCATAAACAACTTGATGAGGTCAATGATTATAAGGTGAGTTAGAGCATCGACTGAAGCCCAGAGTGGGCACACCCGCTATTAATTTTGATCAGGAAATGGCGTAGGGTAACCACGTTTGAACGTTATCCATGCAAATGCCGTCTGTGTTAACTGGTTGAGTGCTACAAGCCCCCATCAGGGCTTTCAAAAAGTAGGAGTTCCAGAGCAAAAGCCAACACTTTCCTTGCTTAAATTTTATATTCAGTAAAACACAAATAGTATTTTGTTTAGATTAATAGCGCGCGCAAAAGCAGCCCGAAGGGCTGCTTTGAAGCAAGCCTAATAGACAACGTGTACGTGGAATTGGAAAAACCAAGGAATGCTATGCCATCCAATCTAAACCGGAAACCGGAAGTAAAAACATGGGGAACCCCAGTTCTCGTTTTCAGAAGCGAACAAATCGAATGACGCCCCCTAAAAAGCGAACGGTGTAATGCGAGATTTCTCCTTAGATCATTCCATGCAGACTGTGAATAATTTATTGCACGTGCTTTTCAAAATTAAAGTTTTTCCAAACAAACTCAACTGTCGTTTGCTTTGCTGACTAAATGACAGAAATTGTCGAAAAGCTGAATGTTCCCATATATGCACATTGGATTTCATCGTCTGCTGGCTGGCTGTTGGGATCCCGCTGTTGTTCGATTCTGCGGAGTATTCTGTCACGTGATTTATCTGTTTTGCATTTGCAAAACGCTGTTCACTTCAAACCAACACTACGTGTTATTGGAACAAAGTGAACCGAAAACATACAGGTCAATCGTGTCGTCGCATGACTTCCCTAGCAACCACATCGCCCCTTAGCTACCGGCTAACTACTGGTCCGATTTTGACCAAATTCGGTATACGAACCCAAAATGCATTGCAAATAAAAACAGACATATCAATGTTGACGTCTCGTGACTTCCCTGGCAACCAGAGGGCGCCCTTAGCAACGGGCTAACTACTGGGCCGATTTGGACCAAATTCGGTATACGGACCCAGAATGCATTGCAAATGAAAACAGATAGATCAATGATGACGTCACGTGACTTCCCTAGCAACCAGAGCGCCCCTTAGCAACGGACTAACTACTGGTCCGATTTTGACCAAATTCGGTATACGAACCCAAAATGCATTGCAAATAAAAACAGACATATCAATGTTGACGTCTCGTGATTTCCCTAGCAACCAGAGGGCGCCCTTAGCAACGGGCTAACTACTGGGCCGATTTGGACCAAATTCGGTATACGGACCCAGAATGCATTGCAAATGAAAACAGATAGATCAATGATGATGCCACTGACTTCCCTAGCAACCAGTGCGCCCCCTTAGCAACGGACTAACTACTGGGCCGATTTTGACCAAATTCGGTATACGGACCCAAAATGCATTGCAAACGAAACAGACAGGTCAATGGTGTAGTCGCGTGACCTCCCTAGCAACCAGAGCGCCCCTTAGCAACGTGCTAACTACTGGTCCGATTTTGACCAAATTCGGTATACGGACACAAAATGCATTGCAAATAAAAACAGACATATCAATGTTGACGTCTCGTGACTTCCCTAGCAACCAGAGCGCGTCCTTAGCAACCGGCTAACTACTGGGCCGATTTGGACCAAATTCGGTATACGGATCCAGAATGCATAGCAAATGAAAACAGATAAATCAATGATGACGTCACGTGACTTTCCTAGCAACCAGAGCGCCCCTTTGCAACGGGCTAACTACTGGGCCGATTTTGACCAAATTCGGTATATGGACCCAAAATGCATTGCAAACGAAACAGACAGGTCAATGGTGTCGTCCCGTGACTTCCATAGCAACCATAGCTCCCCCTTAGCAACGAGCTAACTACTGGTCCGATTTTGACCAAATTCGGTATACATATCAATGTTGACGTCTCGGGACTTCCCTCGCAACCACAGCGCACCCTTAGCAACGGGCTAACTACTGGGCCGATTTGGACCAAATTCGGTATACGGTCCCAGAATGCTTTGAAAATGAAAACAGATAGATCAATGATGACGTCACGTGACTTCCCTAGCAACCAGAGCGCCCACTTAGCAACGGGCTAACTACTGGGCCGATTTTGACCAAATTCGGTATACGGACCCAAAATGCATTGCAAATGAAAACAGACAGATCGAAGTTTACGTCTTTTGATTTCCCTAGCAACCAGAGTGCCCCCTTAGCAACGGGCTAACTAATGGGCCGATTTTGACCAAATTCGGAATACGGACCCAAAATGCATTGCAAATGAAAACAGATAGGTCAATGTTGACGCCACGTGACGTCATTAGCAACCAGAGCTCCCCCTTATCAACGGGCTAACTACTGGGCCGATTTTGACCAAATTCGGTATGCGGACCCAAAATGTATTGCAAAAATCCAGAAGCACAGGATTAGCAGTTTCATAATTACTCTCAGAATTATCTGTTGTGATAACTACAAACAATACCGGTACGTCGGTATTTTTTCAGTGAAACTAATGAAAACGGCTTATTGAAATTGGCACATAAAGCTCTTGGCCTATTTACTTCAAACGACAAGTCTGTGCTGTCTTGTGAAGTGTGTATGTCTGTGCTGGCTTGTGTGGTTTGTGTGTCTGTTGGGCAAATCGTCCAGAAACCTGGTCCAAATCGTCCACAAACATGGACCGAATCATCCAATAGTCTGGTCCGAATCGGCCAGAAATATGGTCAGAATCGTCCATAGATCTGGGTGCGAAACGTCCTATATAAAAATCTGGTCCGAATCATGAAACTACATTTGTGATACTGAGACTTATTATTTTGAAGATGGCCTTTTCAGTAAAACTGCATTGGAATATTATCATCGTCCTTTTTTTGCACAGCACTGCTGTATTTTCTTGTAGTGGCTACTAAACGTTGGTAATAGTAACAATAAATGCTACACGCTATTTGTGAAAAAATAAAAATGAACGCAGGAATCTCCGTAACGCATCGGATAAATGGCGGAAAACAACGACGCATAAATATATCTTCCAATCAAAGCAATGATAAAATTATCTTTCAATCAGAGGATTGGAAAATATCTTCCAATCAAAACGCAGATAAAAGTAGTTATCTCGAAAAATGGTTGGTCCCCTATTCTTTACCAGTAAATGTAGGCCTGTAGAACATTAGGCCTAATGCATCACTTTCGCTCGCTTTTAGGTTTGCCTAAATTTCATGTTATATTGTAGGTCTGATATGTTTTTAGGGTGAAATAAATCTACAAGACAGTATGTACATGCATTAGTTCACAACACAAAATGTTTTGTTGGACGACCCCTTAAAACACTGTTTTAAATTTTGTTAAGTTTATGTCATTATAATTTGAAAACCACTGTGAGTTGCGCGCGCTTCTTGGTTTTACCAAAGTTCATATTAATTTGTCGCATGAAGATTTTTATTTATCTCCCTCTTGAAGGTAGTGCACCCCTTTCCCATTCCAGAGCTTTTGCCAGTCTCGATACACTGGCACAATAAATGGAACGCTCTTCCTTCTATTTTAGCAATTATCTCCCTTGGATAAAAAAACAACTCGGAATCCAGCTGAAATCAGCACGATTATCAGGGATGTGAGGCGCAATATTCCTTGCCTTTAAAAGCCCAGCCCGCAAGATCGAGTAACGCATGGACTGAATACAAAATGTGTTTCCCTGATAAAATATGAATAGAATAAAGAAGTTACAAGGAATTGGTGAGGAATAAAGTTGGGTTGTGCCCAGCTTGCAAAAAAGCAACCGCCGACCACTGCATGCATACATTCGCTTTAACCCCTGGTATGCTGGTACTGTAGTACAAGTACTACAACAACATTTTCTTCAATCACTTTGTTTTTCTCTTGTTTATCTATGAATTTAACCAATTATATCGTGTTTGAGCTGAGTCACTGAGCTCTGTCAAACAAGCTATATTTGGTTAAATATCAAACTGCATTATGCCTTATGGGAAATATCTACCCCTGAAATCTTTGCCATTTTGTCATCAGAGTGCAGAGGGTTAGCCGTAAAGCCTCGTATTAATTTTATGATAATCACTACGGTACATATGTGTACACAGCTGCAGATGACTTAACAGTGTTTCTACATTATTGTTAGCTAGTATTGTCAGCCAGTATTGTCAGCCAATATAAATGCAGCTATTCAGGGATTTCTCCAGGAAGAATACACTTGGGCCAAGTTGGGGAAACTTTTTCAAAAGCAATATGAAAGTGTCAGCTTGTGGCTGTGTGTGGACCAAAGGGTTAAACCTGTGAAGTGGATATGACACGCTGCATTTCCAATGCTTATGATATTTCTTTATTGGAGTGACTTGTACCTACATGTAATTAGATAAAGCATGAACAATTAGATGGATTTTTGAAGACAGTGTGAATAGGTTGAAACTCTTCACACTGCCTTAAAAAATCCAGTAATTATTCATGCTTTGAAGATATTTCCCCAAAAATGATTCTTGAAAAGCTCTTTGGAGATAGCTTTCCAATTTCCACGGGAATCAATGTCGGATATCATACATAGAGTGTGCATGGAGTGATTTGGTACATAGTCACCCAGTACACTTACTTGTAATAGTTACACAAGAGCTGAACTGATTAAGTGATTAACCAATAATCAACATCTTGATTGATAAAAAAAGTAATTCATCGATTATAACCATTACTTTTGAACTACTTATTATATGGGTTAACAAAGGAATTAACTTGCTCCAAAACAGGCAAACATTGTCACACTGACTCACATCAATTATACGAGAGAGTAAAGCATGCAAGTTCTTGCTGACATACTTGTTCATTTGTATGATCATTATACTGTACCAGTAGCTGGAAATGTTCATTCTTAACTGTTCACTGTTTTAAATTCTTCAATTACTAGAATTTTTCAGTTTTTGTTGCAAAAACATAGCTTATGACCCCTCATTGGAATGAGCTAAAAAATTGGAAACATAATAAAATTTGAATGGAGATTTTTGTATATAGCGCTGGTCGGATTTCATCATTTGTCAAGTATGTTGAGTAAAGGGTTAAAGCAGTAAATCATCAATGGTATGGCAGTTATTCAGCTACCTATTAGGGCAAATGATTAATTGATTAACCAAGATTAAACCATGGATGTGATTAATCGATCAAGAAATCCCTTTAAATGTTTCAGCTCTAAGTTACACAAGTTGAAACTTTACTCTGCAAGAAAATCTGCATTTCACAAACCATTCCATGTAAACATAAATTTGGTTGATTCTTCAAGTTTCTGAAAGTGTAAGAAATAAAGATTGGTCTTGATGTCCACCCACTGGTTGGCTAAGTAACAAATCACACTGTGGAAGAAACAATTTTCCCTGCAGTTATTTTCCAACAGCTATCAGTTGTTATTGTAGACCATCAAAAATGTGATGTAATATTATGAAGTCACATGGTTCAGTTTAACACGTTACACTTAACATAATGCACAGCTTGGGAGACAACAGGTAGACAGCCAATCTGGCTATGTTGTCTCCCTGCAGTATACACTGATATTGTCATGCTTGAGGAGTGTTAATTTACATATCTTTTTTGTAGCCTTAAAACACTCTTTACTACCGTATGTATCATTTCTATTTGTGTCATGTATACTGCAAAATAAAGAAATCAATCAATCAATCAATCAATCATGAATAAAAGACATTTTTTTATCACTAAATATTTTCATTTTTTTGTTTAAAAAAATTAGCCGATTATTCCTCATTGGATTGAGCTGAGTGAGACAGTGAGTTCATTCCAGTGAGGGGTCATAAGCAATATTTTGGAGTAAAAAATTGAAAGAATAATCACATCGTAATTTCACGAAGTCTTCTTGATGCCTGGAGGGGGGTAACCAAACCAAATACAAACATACATACCGGAATAGTCCAGGCCCTGCATTTTGACTGTGCTGATACTGATATGCCCCGTAATCAGCCCCTATAAATTTTTTTGGGGGGGCCTATCAGTAGGCCTCATGAGAACAACAGATTACCATTAAGTTGATGCCCCAAAATTGCTGAAGTAGGTCCCATTAACTGGTAGAGTGCTAGAAGCCCTATAAAAATGAGGTTACAAGAGCAAACGCCTACGTTTTCCTTGCTCATGCCATACTTCATATTCAGCCAAACAGAAATAACATTTTGTTTACATAAATTTGTTCTATTACAAATTATTGGAGAGTGCTGTGGGCACAATTTGTAATAAAACAAATTTTGAGTAATTTTTTCAGACCACCAAAAATAATCTAGCTCTAGACCAGTTAATTCTGTCTACAAGGCCTTTTTGTAGGCTCCAACAATATTTCAGAATGCAAGGCCTGAGAGTCTAAGACAAAAACTAGCATATTAGGTGTTTAAATAATTTATCATATTGTACATGTACATGCAATTGTGTGCCCAATGGTAGATTTAATAAGGATATTTATTTACTCACTCCTTTACAAAATGGCCTTTAAATTCATTAATTTTGGGCACATCATTTTATCCTAATTTGGGCACATTAAAACCAGAAGTAACAGCTTTATTCTGTTATGTTTTATTGCCATGCTTTTCTCTGTGTTTCTGTGGTCATATTATGATGGAAGTTATTCTCAAATGTTGAAGAGGCAGAGAGAATTTACATATTTTTGTTGACATATTCACACCTCTAATTTGGGCACACCTGTAGACGGTGCGAAATTGGGGTAATCTAAAGACCTGACAAAAAACTCTTAAAATATTTGTTTTTTAATCATAATCTAAAGGGGGGAGGGAAAACCCCCTTAAATCCATCCTCTGTCTGTGCTATTCAGGTCATTAGATAGAGATGAACAGCCTTGACTCAAGGGAGCCTGGTAGTGTACAAGATATTTCTCAGCAAAAAATGTTCTTCAAGATGAGTGCTTGTGTTTCGCTTTTACAATGTTTTGTCCCATCAGTTGATCAGTGGCTGCTTTTTACAGTTCATTCCCATTCTCCAAATGTCATGTGAGGTTGAGTGAATTGTAAATTAAATCCTGTAAACCAGACATTTAGATTACCTCAGTTTCACACCTTTTACAGGAGACCCCAAATTAGAGAATATGTGAAGCAAGGTATTTTTTGTTTTTAAAAATTTGATTAGCAGTTTCAATCTTGGTTTCAAAAAGTGATGTTAAATAGTAAATATAAGGCCAATATGAAAGAAAAATGGTTAGCATTTGGATATTTTTGTGTAGCATTTTGCGATGCAAATCCAGTTATCAAATACCCTGTGAAGGCATCAAGAAAAATATGTAAATTCTCTGTGCCTATACAGATTTCAGATAACTTCCATCATAATATGACCATAGACACACAAAGAAAGGCTTTACAATAAAACATAACTGGATAAAACTGTTATTTCTGGTTTTAATGTCCCCAAATTAGGGCAAAACGGTGTCCCCCCAAAAATGAATTCAAAGGCCTGCTGTAAACCTTTTCGCAAACACAAAGAAAAGCATGACAATAAAACATAAAAAAAAATTAACTGCACTACAGACTGTATGAAATGTCATTTCTGGTTACTTCAGGCAGTATTGATGGCCCAGAATGTCAATATCAGAGAATAAAATCTCGAATTTTGAGATAACCTATTTACCATTCATCTGGATATAATAAAGAGAACCCATTACAGTACGGCCATTATGGACGGGTCAGAATCTATGGGTTTTTTTCCACGCATATAATTCAGAGATGATCTGCTATGACATCTAGCAAAATTTCCACCAATGAAGCACCACGTTAATCCCGATATATGGAAAAAATGACACCCCATGGATTTTGACCACTCCCCGATGGCCCTACTGTATGACAGTTCACAGATTTCAAAAGCATCTGTGGCAAGCACAGGGGGCATCGGCTGTCTTAGGGAGTTTGAGCATTGAAGAGAGGGGGGTCTTCCCACAATAACTTTTTAAAACTGTGCTATCAAATAAGGTGATAAGACATAACTTTTTGACAAACTATTTATAGTTTCAGACAAACAACTTTTCGGTTATCTGTTTTTTCATTTAGATAACTACCAGAGGAACGATAAAATCATTCCTCTCAAATTTTATAACCTGCTAGTGCTACATGTATTATTGGTAATCCTATAGGGCCCTTATTCCAACTAATTCCAACTAATTACATTTTACTGCAACAGAAACTCTTAGTTAAATCATAAGAACCTTTGCAGTTGTTTCTCGGCAAGTCTTGGCAGCCAATATAGGTAACCAAGACTTCTCCAGGAACAATAGTCAAGTCACAGGATGTAGACTGACATTGAGTAGCAAAAATATGTATAAATCTCCAGGGCTTTCTTAACTTGAAAAAAAACTGCATCAAGTAATTGCATCAATTCTACCTACTGCACTGCAAGGAAATCAGCGAGAACTTCTCTTCTTAAAATTTCCATGTGCCATAGAATCAAGGACACTGGTTTTGTTTACAATGGCATAGCGGGGGTTCGAACCCATGCTGAAAGAGTTTCAAATGGCACAAGCCACCAAGCGAAACTATACTGAACCATGCACACCACGCAACTACCGACAGACCTGAGGTTCAGTGTAGATCTGCTAGGTGGTTGGTGCCGGAGGAAACTCTTGGCGTGGGTTTGAACCCTGCCATGCCATTGAAAAAGATCCTCAGTAGTTTGTACCATTCACCACAAAAAGTATCTCCATTGGGTTTAGCCTAAATTCCCTTTGATCATCTTAGGGGTTCTAGAAGATAAGTTGCTAAACCCAATGAGTCAGAAAAAAGATAAATTAGGGTAACAAATGAATAAAGTTCATCTAATCAATGTTGTGTTCTCATTGTCACATTTTCTCCTTTATTGACTCGTCCAACAAGCACTGTTTTACTGGTAAAATGGGACCTAGTTACCAATGCTTGGGGTGGAAGTCCTCTAAAAAGGGCAACATGGATATAAACGATTGACTAAGGCCACACAAAGTAGATCTTCTGTTTCTCAGGCCATTATTTGTGAAATTGCATGCGGGCGAGCGTTTTTTTTATTTTATTTTTTATTTCAGTAATTTCTTCTTTGCCATCAAAAGTTCATGTTCTTGGTTCAAGTTTTAGGACTCATAATCTACAGAATACCAATGGTGGTGGTGTATTTCATCACTTGAGTGCAAGAAGGCTTTGCAATGCTAAAGCATTGCAAAGCCTTCTTGCACTCAAGGGACAAATTCATCAATTTTTTTAACTTGGGTAAAATATCAGACATAAACCATTTAATTTTTATTTTTTTTAAGTTTAAATTGGTTATAAAAAGACAGGATGCGGCAGCCAAAAGGACCATGCGGGAGGGCCTGAGGAACAGATTTTTTATTTTTTTAGGCCTAAATTTGGCTTTATCTCCATGTTGTGGTCATGATTCAGGGCTTATATTTCAACGAGAATCTGAGAATCGATTCACACAATAAAACCAGTGAGAATCCATGTAGATTCTCGCTGCACCTCTGCTAGGATTCACGTGAAAAGAATTGAGTCAATTTAACCCTTTATCTAACAGCGGCACAAATTAATTTAACCCTTTATCTAACACAGCAGCACAAATTAACCAATAGAAGGCTAACATGACCTGTATCCTGACAAAATTGCACAAATATGGCTGTCATTGGAACCGGCTCATTGAGCTGGTTCCAACGACAGCCATATTTGTAAGATTTTATTGGTAAATATTGTTCATTTAATTATTTTATCATTTATTTATTATTTATTGTTTAAAAATTATCAAATTTAGTTTTAAAAATTATAAAGATGTGTTGGGTAAAAGGTTAACATGTGTTATCAGTATACAACAGTGGTTCAACCATGGTGGCATCATGGGATCCTGGGACACTCATAGTAGGTATGGATTCTTGCAACCATTTTCACGAGAATCCAAAAGGATTCTCACAAATTTAGACGAAATATAAGCTCTGTGATTAGCCATTGTGCAGACATATGTGACCTTAAACACCAATAAATAAATAAATAAATAAATAAATAAATAAATAAATAAATAAATAAATAAATAAATAAATATTGACTTGTCTGGTGGATGGGTCAGTAAGGGAGAAAATATGACAATGAGAACATGACATTCACCCCTTTGCCGGATAGACTAAAAAATGATGAGAATCCATAGTGGTCACTAGTCCATTTCCAACCCAGAAAGATAGTTTGATCAGTTTATGCACAGTAAACTTGTTTGGTGGGTTTTAGCTGGGTCTTACAGTTTGATTTGCTGCAAAAAATGGAACCGAACCGGAAAACCAAAAATCACCCAGCTCCACATATGAACAAAATATCACTTGTTTCCAGATAAATAATAAGCTTGTGCTTAAGATGCAAAGAATATAAGTACTTTATCATGGCAGCTAACCTTTTCATTAAAGCCAAAGAACGAGTTCCAAGTACTGAACTAGTGAAGATAGAATTTAACCTATAAATCTTCAGTTCACACAATTACTGTCCCTAATATCCCATCACAATTTTCCTAGTAGCATTATGGGAAAACATTTTGTGCTTGAAATTCTTGCATATTAATATTATGCAGGGGTTAATCTGAATGAACTCTTTGATCTGGTATGCCATAAACACCGGGGAAATAAGCAGTCTGTCATCTGCAGAATGAAGTCCCTAGAGGGAGAATTTGGTGATGCTACCATGCACAGCAGGGTAGCATTACTAAAATTACCCTCGGTGAACCTAAGTCTGAACCAAGGTCTCAGACCTAAACAGAAAGTGGTACCCAGAGGATAAATTGGGAGATTCTAGCCCAGTGTATTGGATAACTTCAGTAAATTCACCCTCTGGGGACGTCATCCTGCAAATGACAGATTGCTTATTTCCAGGCTTGACCAAAAGGCCCATAAAACAGTTCAAACGGTTAACAATACTTGGAGTTTATTGACATTTTTTAAATAAAATGTATCTTTTAAAATAACTGCTCAGTCAGCTGGTTCAATTGGAATTTAGAAAATTTGAAAATGGGCTACTCAAACCAAAAAGTTTTTACAAATTCATTTCACTCTTCTTAGGCACACTGTGGCTTATTTGTTTGAGTATGGGACTTCAGATCAATAATTCAAAATGTAGTGCTGGTAGTTTTGATCCAGACTTGCATCCTCTGCATCGTGTCCTTGAGCAAGACACTTAACTGTTAACCCACTGAGTATTTTCAAGATATATTTCATCAAAACTAGTCATGGCTACTATGCAGCAGTCATAACTAGATTTGATGAAAAATAAATTTAAATGTAACTCAGGGAATCATTGGTGAAAAATCCATTCAATTTACAAGGGAAAAATTGGAAAAATGTGGCCAAATTATACTTAATTCAAAGGGCAAGAGAAGTCCTGTCCTGGACAGGAATATCTGCCGGCAGCATGCAAGGAGTTAATCTGGGTTGACCAATTGGGAGCAATGTGGCACAGTGGGCTAAGGCATGTTGCAAGTCGATGATACACATTCTGTCTGCCAATACTAAACCTGCCTTTGTGAGGTTAGTGCGTTGTTGAGTATGACAGTTACTTGACACTGCACAGTGGTTCTCTCTGGGTCTTCCAGCATTCTCCACCAATACAACTATCTGATGTGATATGACCCTGGCCATTGGCAGTGTCGTTAAATACCAATAAATAAATAAATAAATAAATTCCACTCATCTTGAAAAATATAGAAGAGTGAGTGTGATCGCAGTCTTGCATTTTGGAGGTGAGTTGTTTTTTGTGCTCCTGGTTTTTAGCTTACCTGACTGAAAGTCAGGGAGAGCTATAGTGATCACCCACTGTTCGTCGTCAGTCGTCCGTGAGCATAGTGTTTGCCCCTTCTCCAAAAAAACCCTGCTGAACTGATTTCAGCTAAATTTGAGGTGATTTTTTGTTCTGACTTCACATTTTATTTTGGTTCAAATCAACTTGCCCAGCCCCTTAAGGAGGGGGTTGGGCTCCCAGATTTAAAAAAAAATATTCATCTCATGATCCAGTGGGTACAGTGACTTGATATTTGGTACTGAGCTTCCTTTTGAGGTGTAGAATCTAGTTTGTTCAAATAAAGTTCATGGAGCAATTTTTGCCTTTGTAATGGGAGGGGCAAGATTTGTGCCCCCACCCTGAATTTCTATATTCTTAACCGATGAGCTGCTTTGAACCAAATTTAGTTTGTGGTATTATTGAGTCATATGTACTTGATTCCTGCCTCCCCCCAAACTCTGTATCCCATTGGGAACCCTAGGAGCTTAAAATAGAATTTTTTTCAAACCCACATATTTCCCAAACCAAACAGAACAGAGATTTGTTATTTGGTATGGAGCATCTTTAGGACCATCGGTTCTGTTTTAGTGTTCTGTATAGCGATTCAAAAAAATGCTGAGTCAACATATTTGCAAAAATCAAATTTTCTTCTCCAAAACTCAGGCCTGGCATTCTGAAAAATGCAGGAGGGCAAAAAATCGCTCTCCTCAATCAGCTTAGGAGAGCAATTAGCTTTATATAGCATTTTAAGTATCCAGTTGAACGAACTCATTGAAACTGAAACCAACAGACTACATCAGTGATTTTATTAACTTTATTAAGGTAAAGCGAAATCTCAATCTTTTAGACATCTAGATGTCTCACTCAACAACCGAACACACACTTGTCAAGACCTGTTTGTGTACCCAGACCTGTTGTCCAAGAAAGTCATATGTCTACCACTACCACCTTCAACCCCCCAACGGGGGGGTTGAAGGTGGTAGTGACTTCCTTGGACAACAGGTCTGCTTGAATCTACACTCACATCCTGGTGTAAGTGCTTCAAGTGACAGGATAGTAGTAATGGTAGTATATTATAGTGTCAATATTCCTTGAATAATTACCCCTCAAACTGTGATGTCAGTTGTTGAACTTGAAACTGACAGAAAAAAAATATTGCTGTGACCCATTTTGCTTCAAATGATTGCAACTGCGTTTTGGGTATACAAAGTACATACCCAAACACAGTTGCAGCCATTACCTTTTACCACTAAACCACTTTAAAAATGAAATTAAGTGATGTTATGTGACTTCGAAGTTAAATTACATTTTTGCTTTACAACAAAAATTTAATGTGAGCATAATACATGTACATGTAATCTCAATCATCCCAGACCAAAATATTTAGGAGGGCAATTTTTCGCTCTCCTTAATTCTTTCAGGAGGGCAGTAAGGAGAGCTAAAAAATTGCTCTCTTGAAATTGCCAAGCCTGAAAACTATGGATCAGAATCTTTTGATATTTGGTAGACAGCATCCATAGGAGGGGTCAGACACAAGTTTGTTAAAATTAAGTCCCTTGGTTCATATTTGGGCTCAATATAGGAGCCTGAATATTAACTTTGTGCAATATGAGATGTTCTCTTTAAAGAATCTTCTACAGAACCACCAGTCAGAACCTTTTAATATCTGGTGTATAACGTCATCACAGGGGCAGATTCATGTTTGTTCAAACCAAGTTCCTGTGTTAATATTTGGGCTTCCTATTGGAGCCTGAATTTTAAATTAGTCCAATATGAGGAATAATCTTTAAAATTCTTTCTCTCCAGAACCAGTAGTCATAATCTTTTGATATATGATAAACAGAATCCTTACAGGGATTGGATTCATATATGTTCAAATCAAGCCTATCGGTTAATAATTGGGGTCTCTATGGTAGCCCAAACTTTTACTTGGTGCTTGGGGAATAATCTTTAAAAATTTTCTTCTTCAGATCCACCAGTCAGAATCTTATGATGTTTGGTATACAGCATCCTTAGGGAGGTCAGATATAAGTTTCTTGAAACCAAGTCCCTGTGTTATTATTTGCACTCCTTGTGAGATCCAGAATAGTAACTTAATCCAATATGAGGAATAATCTTCTACCCTTTACCCAATGCAGACGATATCAAAATTTATTATTTTAAATATCATTTTTTAAATTTTTTCAAACAAATTCAACAAAACCATATCATGTGACCCCTCATTGGAACAAGCTCGATGAGCTCGTTCCAAAGAGAGGGGGTCACATGATATGGTTTTGTTGAAATTGTTTGAAAAACAATATTTTATCAGCTGCTGAATTTGCATATTACGCGGGAGGATGTGGCCAATTCATTGGGTAAAGGGTTAAAACTCTTTTTCACCAGAACCACTGGTCTGAATCTTTTGATATACATGTAAGGTAGACGGAATCATTATAGGAGTTGGATTCACGTTTGACCAAATAAAGCCCATTGGTGTATAACTGGGCTCTCTGTGGGAGCCTGAATTTCATCTTGGTGCAATATAGGGAATAATCTACAAAAATCTTCAGTAGTGATGTTGACATCACATTAAAAACTAGAAACTCAACTCTCAATATGTCGGTTATTTTTTCTTGACATTCTCATGAAATCATTGCTTGGCTACTATAACTTAATGCAGCCATGACATGGATTGGTGAGAGTTGTAGAAAAACAAAGGACAAATCATTTTGAATGAAGGGGCCAAGTTGGCTCAGTGGTTACGGCATTGGACTTCAAACCGAAAGGTCCATGCTTTGATCCCCTCCAGGGGTAACTGCATTGTGTCCTTGAGCAAGGCACTTAATCCTGATTTAAGATGGTGATGATGTGTAGTAAGGCATACTGTATGTCGATGGTGCACATGTCTTCATCCAATGCTAAGTTGCTAACCCTGCTTATGCAGAGTTAGAACGTTGGGGAGTCCAGTGCAGTTGCTTGCCATTGCTCAGTGGTTCTCTCTGGGTACTCTGGATTCCTCCACATGTAAAACTGTCCAACACAAGGTGACACTGGCTGATGCAAGTGTCATTAAACCCTAATAAATAAATATTTATTGAATGAAATGTTGATCCCATTTATGTTTTTTTTGTGGATTGAAGTCCAAATTATTCTTATATTTATCAGTTGTACGCTGGTGTGCATGTTCCTTATCATCTGTCAAATCAAGTTCGTTCAAATAAAGTTGCCATAGGGAGGGGATGGGGGAAAATGCTCCAAAATTAAAAAAGAATCTTTTTTTCATGAACCGGTGGGTGCAATGTCTTGATATTTCGTATTGAGCTTCCTTTTGAGGTGTAAAATCGATTTTGTTCAAACAAAGATTGTGGAGCAAGATTTGTCTTCATAATGGGAAGGGCATGTTTTTTGGCCCCACCCCAAATTTCTATTTTCTGAATTGATAGTCTGATTCGAACCAATTTTGGTATGTAGTATTATTGAACCATAAGTACTTGCAAGATTCATGCCAAAAAAAATTCCTGTGTCCTCGTGGGAACCCCAGAAGCTAAAAATAGAAATATTTTCAAAGGCCTGTATTTTCCAAACCACACAGAACAGAGAACTGTTTGGTATGAAGCATTTATTAGGACCAGCAGAATGGAATTGCCATCAGTTGTGTAAGAGTGATCTGTAGCAGGGATGCACAAACTGAAAATTTATGTCAAATCCAAAATTTTTATGCCAATAACATTTGGATAACCGTCCAAATTTAGATAACCATTCGCATGTATATTCGCCTTTTTGTTAATGTGTATATTATATATAAAGCTGCCATGGATAGCCGGATATCTGGTTTAAATCCGGTAAGAGGTTGCAAAGAAACTCAACCTGTTAGAAAAGCCATCTCCCGGATAACCGTACTCCTGATATTGCATCCGATAATATGAGGTATTGATTACTATTGAAGTCGGGAACAACCCACGTTAAACTACTGAGAAATTCATCTCCATACTGGCATACATAGGTGGTATATTTTGTTGACAGTACTCACAGAAAACTGGTGCACTGAGTTATGAAACCTATGACCTTGACAACCTGTATGCACGTTTCGGAGAACACGTGCATTGCTTTGTCGGAAAGGATCAAAGGAATCACAAGATTCATGTCTCTCGCAACACTCGACAGTGGCCCAGATTCACTGCGAGTTATCAGAAATCGGCTGCTTTGACCATCATCACACCATCATGGCATCTACAAAAATCAAAGCATGCACGTTATAATCTATTTATTTCAGCATGTGACATCATTTAGTTAATGTCTATAGTATTGCTTGCACATTAGTAGAAACAGATTATAGCGACTCGGTTTGTTTTGCTATCTACACACTGTTGCATCGCATGCACTTTGTCAGTTCGTTCTTTGAAATAAGGAAGGTACATGTTGAATTTATTAGAGAAGCTAACTCAGAATGCATTAACAATTTAGAAGAGCGAGAAATGGTTATCCAACTTTGTTTTTAGAAAACTGCTAGATGAACGTAATGGTTGTTCATCCAAATTGAGCATCCCTGTGTTGGGGTGGCATCTAAAAAATGCTGAATAAGCATATTTGTAAAATTAAAAAAAATTTTTTTTTATCCAGAACCACTGATCAGAGTCTTGTGATATTTGGTATACCACATCCATAGGGGGTCAGATACAAGTGTGTTGAAATTGACCCCCTTGGTTCAGAATTCGGCTCAATACAGGAGCCCAAATCTTAACTTAGGGCAATATGGGGAATAAGCTTTAAACATCTTCTTCAGATCCACCAGTCAGAATCTTTTGATATTTGGTATACAACATCTCACCAGTTAGAATCCTTTCATATTTGATAGACAACATCTCTGGGTGGGTCAGATTCAAGTTCAAATAGGGTCCCATTTGTTCAAATAGGGTCCCAGGGTTAATATTTGGGCTCTCTATTGGAGCCTAAAGCTTAACTTACTCACTGCAATACGATTGAAATTTCTCTAAAAATCTTCATTTTCAGATCCACTAGTCAGAATCATATTTATATGTGACATCTCAAGGAGTGTCAGATTCAAGTTTGTTCAAATCGAGCTCCTGGCTTAATATTTGGTGTCTCTATTTGGGCTTTATATTGAAGTCCAAAGTTTAACTTAGTGCAATATGAGTAAATTTCTTTAAAAATCTTCTTCAGATCCACCAGTCAGAATCCTTTCATATTTGGTATACAACACCTTTGTGGGTCAGATTCATGTTTGTTCAATTGAGTCCCTAGGTTAATATTTGGGCTCCCTATTGGAGCCCAAAGTTTAACTTAGTGCATTATGAGAAATATTCTTTATTCATTAAAAATCTTCTTTACCTCCACCGGTGGGGGTGGGAAAGGGGGGCAGATTCAAGTTTGTTCCAATTGGGTCCCTGGGTTAATATTTGGGCTCTCTATTGGAAAAGTTTAACTTAGTGCAATATGATGAGATTTCTTTAAAAGTCATCTTCTTCAGATCCACTAGACAGAATTCTTTCAAATTTAGTATATAACATATCTTGGAGGTTCAGATTCAAGTTTGTTCAAATGGAGTCCTTGGCTTAACATTTGGGCTCTCTATGGGGATTGGGGTGCAGGTTAGGTTCAAGTTTGTTCAAATCCATTCCTCAGTGTTTTTCCTTAAAATTTGCCTTTCAACCAACATTAACATAACAACCCTTGGAAGTTTGGCAGTGTTTGTCCACAGCCGATAGAATTGGAAGCAGTCAGGAAGACTTATGATAATAATCATCTGACATGGACATCTGAGTTATGAATAATTTCATGACTTCATTCCTCTGTATTGTTGATGAACCATGACTAACTCAATGTGACCCAAAATACTTCTTTGAACCACTTTATCAGGTGAGCGATTAAGGCTCCTTGGGGCCTCTTGTTTTTCTTCTCCTAAGCAAACAACAAGGTACATGTAATGTTCACAGTGTAAAGCCATTATAGTGGCTTTCAGCACTTTTCAATAAAGCGTTGACAATGGCTTCTAGCACTCAGCCAGTTAAATATATCTAACATAAAAGCATTTTGAAACTGTCCCTCAAACTTGATGTTTTCCATTTATTGTTGCTGTCAGTCCCATTCACGACAGAGGTACTCAGGTTTCAATGTGGTATGACTGTTAGATAGTCAAGTATAAAACACTTTAAGTATACCTGTGTTCATTCATATAAAACTCTTCCATTACTGCACAACTTGTAGGTAGTAGTTAATCTCAGTAGATGATTGAATTGGCAAGAGCTTACCTCATACCTAATTAATATTCCTTGTTAACTGCTAGAGTGCTGGAAGACCATATTTGGGCTTTATTCTTTATTGCCGCTACCACAATTTAATGGCTTCATATTCTGTGGATGTGCTTCATATTATCTTTGAAGTGACATTATTTTATCTGTTAGGATTTGCCGTGTTACAATTTAGGGGAGAGGGCCTACTGGCACTCGCCTATAAATTGTAACAAGGCAAAGATGCACATAGAAATTTTAAGGACAAAAAATAATTCAGCTCTCTACCAGTTAATCAGTACTAATGGATTACCATTTGCAATTTTGACAGCTCCAGTTAATAGTAGCTTGTTAATGTGAAGCAGACCTTCCAGTTATATCCAGGTTACAGTTAATAACCGAGGTGACAGGTATAATTGTATTGCAAAAAGATATGCTGAGTTGTGCTTGGTACATGTACCTCTTTTCATAAAACAACCAAATATGGAAAATGTACTTTTTTAGTTTCTTTAGTTTACATTTTTCATTAAAATATATGTAACCAATGCTTGTCCCCTTTACCTCATGCACCAATTTGAGCAGCTCCTTCCGTAAAGAAGTCAAAAGCTAATTTAACTCCTAACCAGCAGAGTATTTTGAAGTTGTTTTATATTTTTTATCAAATCTTGTCATGGCTGCTGTGAAGCTGCCATGTCAAGATTTGATGAAAAATTCATCTAAATTTTACTCAGAAAATCATGAGTGAAAAAGTCCATTTAATTTACAGGGGAAAAATTTGATTTAATGTGCCCCAGTTATACTTATTTCAGTGGAAAGAGAAATTCTGTCCTGGAGAGGAATATCCAACAGCAGCATGCAAGAAGTTAAGCTAAGTTTAAATTAAAAAAGATGAAGTGCTTTTATTATATAGAAGGTATTTTAGATGTCATCTGCAAATCAGGTCAGTTAAAAAGTGATACCTGTATATTGTTCAACGAAATTGAAATCATCCATTGATTTAACCTCCTGCACAAATGTCAAAATATCACAATTTCAAGTAACATTTTCCCCATAATCAGGGCTTAAAATTCATGCGAGAATGAGAATCAATTCTCGTAAATGATTCTCGCAAGGAGAATAGTAAGAATCAACTTAGTTTCTTGCAAAATGTTCATTTGATTCTCGTCATAGATTCTTAAAGTATACTTTAACGACTGGAGAATTCTGCTCATTTTTTGCTTCTCTCATCGCCAAAACTTCAATAGAAACCACTGCCAAAAGACTGTTACTTTCATCAGCATCAAAAGCCTGTCAGTTGGAACAAGTTCTACATGTCTATGTAAGTCAAGAAACTCACAAAAATTGGACCAAGGACATAATGGATTAAACTCTAGAAAATATATGAGAATGCAGTTTGTTTTTTTACTGGGGTGAAGTGGTCACACTCACAAGGACAAGGGTATCACAGAACTCTCAAATTCTGAATAAGGAAATGAAAATTGATTCGAGCAGCAGGAGTTCACAAGAATCAGGACTGATTCTCGTGAATCGAGACAAATTTTAAGTCCTGATAATGCAACTTGGAATTTAACCAATCCAATTTTGTTTGACAGACTCGAAGAGTTCTTCCATCAAACCACATTGAATTGATTTTCTAGATGTATAATAGGGAAAAATTGCAGCTTGAAATTTTGATATTTCAATATCAGTATGTAGAGGGTTAATGGAGTTTGAGAAGTTGGGTGTACATCAACAACCATTTGTTTTCTGAGCAGTACCATTAGTACTGCTTAATTTACTGGGTTTTACATTTGGAAGGGAAACAAGCCTATCAAATTTTGTAACACTTCATCCCTTTTTAACCCTTTGAACCCTGGTGGTATCTTTCATGTCAGTTCAATGGCAGCATTTGGAAGAGTCCACATTCATCATTTGGGGGAAGACTAAGTAATATTTTCAACGTGCATCCTTAGGGCGGCACATTGAAAATATTGATTGGACTACCCCACACATTCACTTAATAGACATCCTACTCTTAATGAAATTATGGACGTATGATGTTCCTGGGCTGAAAAAGCAGCCTCTTCAGTTCAAAGAATTAAAGGTGCGGATCACTGTTATTTTGAAACCTCACATTGTGTTTGTTATCCTAACTTGCACAGGGGATGTATTTTTGGAAAGGAAAGGGGCCTATTGGATTATATTCACACATTTTGTTGAAGGTCAAAGTCAAGGGATATCTTTTTGTATGAATTTTGAAAAAAATTTTTGTTATTATTATTCTGCCTGGCATACCCCATACATTTATGCAAAGAAGGCAAAGTGTAACCTCTGACCATACAACCATCATATGTATGGCCCTATCCATTCTGAAACTTTCATTTCCTTTGGTAGAATGTTTTCAGCTTTTAAAACTGAACTTATGACCATACCAATAGGTCAAGTTCGATTTTAAAAAATTTTGTGCTTGTGAGTTTCCAAGTGAAGGGCCTTGATTATACAAAAATATTGCTCTTGGGGGTTTTCTGCATATCTTTACCTCCTATTAGCAAGATGATTTGAAATTTAAGTTTTAACTTTTCCTGAGCAAAGCTCGAGGACAGACTTACTGATCACTATCTGTTCAATCATCCAGTATGGAAGCCGGAAATCATTTTGTTTTGGGGGTTAGAACTAAATTTTAAATGAAATTTGCAACACAGCTTAAAATCAATGATCCTGTCATGATTTTTATACCCCCGATAGGGAGGCACCTTAAATCCGGATTGATCCGCCCATCAGTCCATCCGACTTTATTTGTCCCTCTGGAGCTGTAACTCTGTAATGCTTTGGTGGATTTTCATGAAACTTTACACAAGGGTAAAGACCAATGGAAGGTCTTCTGCACAGGAACACCATGCTCGAGTGACAAAGGTCAAAGGAATAGGAAAACTTCATTCTCTCTCAGACTGTATTTTTCCATCCGGACTCATAATTCTATAATGCGTGGGTGGATTTCCACAAAATTTCACACAAAGGTAGAGACCAATGGAAGGTCTGTTGCACAGAAACACCATGCTTGAGTGACAAAGGTCAAGGTCACAGAAATGTGAAAACTTAATTCTTTCACACACTGTCCATCCAGAGCCATAATTCTATAATGCTTGGCTGGATTTCCATGAAACTTCACTCTAGGGTAAAGACCAAAAGAAGGTCTGTTGCACAGCAACACCATGCTCAAGTGACAAAGGTCAAGGTCACAGAAATGTGAAAAGTTAATTCTCTCACAGACTATATTTGTGTGTAGCAGTTGTCCTACAACTTTATTTTGACTTGTACTGTATACTATTCCAAGTGATATCCATGTGTGCATGGTTCTGTTGAGAAAGTTCCAACATATTAGTGGCTGTATTGACCTTATGGAAATAAGGTCAATACAGCTTTTGGCTGCTGTGTTCAGTAGTATTTTATTAAATTCGAAATGGACTATAGTGAGCACCAAATTCAACACAAAACATCCAGTATTATAGGCCATTTGGATATAGTTCTGGGGCACCCGTGGGCGGTTGGTCACCGTTAGTCTAGTTTTCTGGGTTTTTTTCACATGCCAATAGAAGGCGTTGCAGTACACACACATAATGATTTCAAGCTCTGATATTCTCTGATGCCTTTAACCTTTACCCAACAAAATGACCATATCCAAAACACAACTTCTCACCCTGATTGGAAATTTGGAATGAACTCTTTGAGGGTTCATAAGCATGTTTAGGAAGCAAAAAATGAAAATTTATAATTATTCAAGAAATAATTCACACACTCCCCATTTATTTTATAGATGATTTCCATACTTTTGGGTTGAAAGTTAAAAAATAAAAAAATTCAATGGTTATTTTTAGGAATAATAATGGACATTATATTAGGTAAAGGGTTAACCCTCAGCACACTGATGTCAAATTACCAAAATTTCAAGTAACAGATGTTTCCCATAATTCATCTAGGAATTTGACCAAATCAGTCTTGCCTGACAGAGCTCAATGAGCTCTGGCAAGCAAGACTGAATTGGTTAAATTCCAAATTGCATTATAGGAAAAATAATCAGGCTGAAATTTTGCTGAAATGGTCACCCATCCAACTACTAACCACGCTCGACGTTGCTCAACTTCGGTGATCTGACGAGAACCGGTTACCGCGATGCCAACGTGCCCCCTATAGCAGATTAAAAGCCTGCAATGGATGTATTGAGATTAAATAGGTCTATAAACAAGGGGAAATAGGTGATTGCAATAGTAATTTCTTGAAATATTTCAAGATTTTTTATGCAATGGACTGGAGTTTACTCTATAACCTATAAGCAAGTAACAGGTCAAATTTGTAGTGAAGGCATTGTAAATGATTTTGTGTTTTAAACTTTTGTTCAATTCACAGGATTATTCTATTATGAGATATCCAATTAAGTGGGCTCCACTGTATTTTGACCTCAGTGTGTAGGGAATTTAAGGTCTCAAGATATTCTTATTATGTGTTTCGTATTCAGTGAGCTGAAAATTATATTTTGTAAATGATTTGGTTTGTTACAGTTCATTGGAGATTGACCAAGTAACAGGTCAAATTTGTAGTGAAGGTATTGTAAATGATTTTGTGTTTAAACTTTTGTTTAATTCACAGGATTATTCTATTATGAGATATCCAATTAAGTGGGCTCCACTGTATTTTGACCTCAGTGTTAGGGAATTTAAGGTCTCAAGATATTCTTATTATGTGTTTCGTATTCAGTGAGCTGAAAATTATATTTTGTAAATGATTTGGTTTGTTACAGTTCATTGGAGATTGACCATTGACCATTGTGCTTTCCAGTAGTTTGTAAGTAGGCCCCTGCGAATATGGATTTTTTTTCGTCTCAAACTTGCAAAACAATTGTCTTGAGTCGACTGAATATCGAATTTGCACCAAGTTAGCCGAAACCAGGGGTCCAATTGCAGTTTTGTATGCGATATTTCCAGTTTAAAATAGCCGCATTAGGATTGTTTTGGCATTGAACTGATGATTTATCCACATATTCATGCTAACATTTAGTCCTTGGATGGGTGACCGTCTGAGCGATCGATTCGGACTCCTGCTTTGTGTCCTTGGGCAAGGCACTTTACCCCAATTGTCCACATAGGGGCAGGATGACGCCACTGACTAAGGGGTACTGCACATCGATTGTGCGCTTGTCTTCAACCTGTCTAACCCTTCATGTACCGCAGTGCGGAGTTACGATGTTGGGAAGCTAGCAACTGCTCGTTGTTGTTCGGTGGTTCTCTCTGGGTACTCCGGCTTCCTCCACCTGTAAAACTGTCACTGACATGATATGACCCTGGCTGTTAAAGTGTCGTTAAACCTTAATAAATAAATAAATAAATGCTAACATTTAACAGTTCGTACGTTAATGAAGCAGCACACTTGAATGCATGGCTGAATAGGAGACAAAGAATCTGTATGTACCTGTGGTTACTTCCCCCCCCTCCCCCGGCAGTGAGATTGACATCGTCCGATCTTGCCTTCTCAAAAAGCGATGGATGCTTCTTATTGAGGTGTAACCTACCGAGAGGTGAAATGTAGTCCCTGACACTTGGGCTTTGTACAAAGTCTTACATGTATTACACGTGTATGCAGGGCTCGATTTAACTGGATTAGCATAGCACTTTGCTCTCCAATTTCTGAATTTTGCTATTCAAGATTTATTAGTTTCAAGTGCTTTTGGATCAACTGCTAATCAATTTTCCAGGGTGAATACTAAATTGCTATTCAAAATTTCCAGATTAAATCAAGCCCTGGTATGTCGCCATGGCTTTATCCAATGTAAAATAGGAGTGTATTACCAATGTCATTTGGAATCACTTGACACGCTAACTTTAAAGTTTTTTATTCATAATACATCAGAATTGGTTGTATCAATGTGAAACAGGAACCGGTGATCAGTCAAGAGTGCATAGTGCATACGTCTTTAGTTTTGCACTCGTTACGAATGACCATGTGTGCTTGTGGCTCACCCTCAGTTCCTCACGTTCTTTTGACATATTATTTGGACAATTTTGTCAGTATTAAATGTACGATTGTACATATACCGAGACATTTACTAATAAGTTTTTTTCATATTTGATTTTTTTATTTGTAGTTTTATTTTCGACTTGAATTCAACTCACATCCATTGATTGACTCGACTTCCATTCGAATATTCACAGGGGTCCATTTGTAAGGAAAAAAATATCAATGAATCGCCATGATAGAATCTTGGTTGCTGATGTGGCAGTAAGCACTGACACTGATAAATAAATATTGATGGACAAATTCTAACTACTGGAAATAATCAGGCATGCTAACAGTGAAAGGGAAAATAAGTAACGATTTTGAAAAAAATAAGTTGATCATTTAACAAAACCACAATTTCTGTTATGCAAAAGTGTCCTCATGGTTTATATATCATTCTTATGAAAGTGTCCAATGTGATTAATTAAATTAACTTCTAAGCAAGGATTTATTTCATATTTGAAAAACAGCCATGGTTTTTCAGTCTGAACTGGTTAGTTGATCACACAGAAATTCTGCGGCAATGTCATTTTCCACATTGGTTGAAATCAGCTTTCTCAGAAAGACAAATGGGAAGTTTGTGGTCACTATATACAGTGGAGCCCACTTAATTGGATATCTCTTAACTGAATAACCCTGTTAATTGAATATAATTTCCCAACACAAAACCATTTACCATACCTCAAATACAAATTTGACCTGTTAATTGAATATAGGTTGCAGAGTAAACTCCTGTTAATTGAATAAAAAATCGTGTAACCTGTTGAGAAATTACACTGACTCTCCCCAGTTTTCCTTTCTTTATAGACCAATTTGAGTGAGTACATCCAATACATGGAGCTCTGTCAAACAAGATATAATAGAATAAATGCTAAGTTCATCTCTAGAATACAGGAAAGTGACACATCCCTGTTAACTGAATACTCCTGTTAATTGAATAATTTTCATTGGCAAAGTGGTTATTCAATTAGCAGGGTTCCACTGTATTGTATACATGTCAGTGAAATCTATTTCAGATTGCATTTGTCGATAAACATGCTGTGGGTTTTATTGGATACATAACTGCAATTTATCAGAAATGATACAAAGGTTTTTTTCAAATTATGTGCAGTTAGCACTAAAATAATGCACAGTTGTTCATGGCAGTCATTTATTCGAACAACAGCAGAGTTAAAATTAGAAACTGTGTGTATTCAGAAATGATGTCAAAAATTTCTTGGATTTGGTCACCTCTAATAACTTTTGCGTAACTTCACTTATATCTTCGCAATGTCATGTTTTCTGAACTTTCATCTATATTAACTCTTTGCATGCTGCTGGTGGATATTCCTGCCCAAGACAGAATTTCTATTGACATTGAAATATGTCCAATTTCCACCCTGTAAACTGAATGTAGATTTCCACCAATGCTTTTTCAAGTTAAATTTTGAAGAATTTTTCACCCAATGTGGGGCAGCCACGACTAGAATTGATGAAAAATATTTAAAAAATACTCAGCGGGAAAGAGTTAAATCTTTCTAATTACACATTTAACTAATTTTGCATTGTTTCTAATGTCTTACACTTTGCATGTAGTGCTTTTTTACATGCTCTTTTACATACAAGCAAAAATTGAGATTCAATATTTTTTTTTTCAAATTAGCAGTGTCCCTTTATAACAGACAGAAATTTCAACGCAAACAGGTTCATATAGTGTAAGAATAAATAAAGTGGTTACTGTATAAAAATCTTTACAAATATTTTTTTATGAATGGATTATATTCAATGAACTGAATTCCTCCAGTGATTGTATACAGTTTAATATGGCTACAAATGTAATTTACTACATAGTACAACTGTTATACTCAGTTTGAATGAAATGAGTTAACACAGCTTGGTTGTGTATTTTAATGTTGACCTTATTTATTTTAGGTAGTCCTGCTGATCAACTGTCGGATTTACCTGCTGTTTGAGCATAAAGAAATTTGTGCATTATAGAAATCCTGTTAATACAATCTTGTCAAGTGTTGAGTCTTTATGTAATGTGTAAATTCTTCATGTGATATACTTGAGGACTATTAAATTTGTAAGGGTAAGTTTAAACTATGGTATTTTAATTGGGAAATACAAGAAATTATCTTTACCTGTGCTCTGTTTAAATGTATTGAACTGTTTACCCTTACAAGCATTGCTTAATTAAACAAGGATGTTGTTCAGTTTGTCAAGTGTAATTCTTGCAATTCAGAAAAATTACTTTCTCCACATTGAGAAAGGAATATGGTGCCAAAGACATGAAGCATATGACTATTATGTATGCAGATGATGTTTTACTGAATGCATGTAGACATTGATTACATCATAAATAAGTACCAGTACCGCATATAGTGGAACCATATTAACTGGTAGAGTGCTAAATTATTTTTAGTCATCAAAATTTGTTCTCGTGTCTTTGCCTTGTTACAATTCATGGGAGAATGCCAACTTTCTTCCATGAATTGTAATAAGGCAAATCCATAAAGACTATATAATTTCATTTCAAAGATAATATGAAGCCTTTAAGTTGTGGTACCTGCACTTTACAACAAAGCCCAAAAATGGGCTTCCAGTACTCTGTCAGTTAATGAAATAGCCACTTTACCAAAGAACAATATTCAATTAACAGGAGTTGTCAACATAAGTTTGGTCATTGTCCTGTATTTTAATGATAAACTTTTGTATTGATTCTATCATATCTTGTTTGACAAAGCTCATGAAGTCAACACTTGCAAGAAAAGACCTGTGAGCTCATTCTGATGACGGCTTCATTTGAGGAGTTTTGGAGGCAAAAATTGAAAAAAAATGATAAATTTGGATGGTACTTTTTTAGCTCACCTGTCTGAAAGTCAGTGTGAGCTTAAGTGATCACTTTCTGTCTGTCGTCCATCCAGGGTAAACTTTACATTATCGACTTCTCATAAAACACTGTCCCGAATTGAAATTTGATTACTCATGTTCCTTATGATATGCAAATTCAAGTTTGTTCAAATAAAGTTGTCCTGCCATAGTGGGCACCAAAAGGGGCATAATTCCATTTGCACCCTACAAAATTTTGTTAAAAAATTAAAAAGTCTTCTCCAGAACAACCAATCAGAATCTTTTGATACTTGGTGTACAACATCCTTCCAGGGGTCAGATTCAGGTTTGTTTGATAAAAGATCCTGGGTTCATATTTGGGCTTGTAGGAGCCCGAAATTTAAATTGGTGTAATATGAGGAATATTCTTTAAAAATCTTGTTCTTCAGATCCAACAGTCAGAATCTTTTGATATTGTATATGTAGCAAACTAAATGGGGTGAGATTCAAGTTGGTTCAAATCAGGTCCCTGGGATCATTTTTGTGCTCCCTACGGGGACCCAAATTTTAACTTGGTGCAATATGAAGAAATTTATTTAAAAATATTCTTCTTCAGAAATACCAGTCAAAATCTTTTGATGTATGGTATGAGGCATCTTTAGGCAGGTCAGAATGAAGTTTGTCCAAATTAAGTCCCTGGAGACATATTTGGGCTCACTGTGGGAGCCCAGATTTTAACTTAATGAACATGAGGAATATTTTTAAACCAGATGGTGTTATTTGTGTGCAAAACATACTATAGTATATCCCTGCATTTGCATTCTTGGTTATTGGTTAATGCTTGATACATTGGGTGCCACACGGGGCCGAATCAAAATACCAAAACCTTTATGCACATCTAGATACCCTACCGCATCATATGAACACACTTTCAATGTTTCATATTAAACCCCCTAGGAGCCTTTTGCCACAAACCAATTCTCTAATGTCAAAAGTGGCACTACAGGTACCACACGGGGTCAATTCAAAATTCTGAAACCCTTATGCACATCTACTGATGCTACCTGAACACCTCAGCATAGTTTAAATGTTTTGAATTACATACTCTTGGTGATATGAAGTTTGGACGTACGGACAGGACAGATGGGACGGACGGAGAGCAACACAATATTAGTGATGAACTTATTATCGGCCATCGGCATCGGCCGATAATGGGGTAATCGGTGAATCATCGGCATCGGCAGAAAAGGGCATCTTTTGCCGATAGGGGTGCGCCGATTGTTACAGGGTTAAAATAAACCGTCGTTTTTTTAATTTTTTTACTCACAGCCATATCGTCGAAAACAGTGTTTACACGTGAAACATCCGGGGAATGTGCCAACACTGCTGATTCCAAAATTCTGTGTGTTTTAATATTCTATGAATAATTTAAAGCTAATCCACAATTTCAATTTGTCACACAGTCATGTATGATTCTTTATTACATGGAAATCTCGGCCCAGTTTCTTAAGTTGTAACATCATTGTTTAAAATTTAGCTTTCCTAATTTACTCCATTTTGGAAATCGCACAATTCTTATTAAAACAAATATCAGACTGTTGGTGCCGGTTTCATTTTTCATTTATTCATAAGTACTAAATTACGAAAAAAAATCTGGTGGGAGACAAGTGAAGTAAATTATACAAGGCAGCTTCTTTGAAAACAATACATGTGCATTCCATGGAGGATTAGTGTCGTTTTGTACACAGGCATTTCGTAGGGAACGGGACAACCCGCCCCAGGGACAACCCAGAGTAGTGAGGGTACCCAGACACTGCCAATGGCAGTGTCTGGGTACTCTCACTACTCTGGGAAGGCTACATTCTGTGAATTTCCGACATTTCAGTTTAGTTGTGTTTGCAGCTTTCCTCAAGTTGCGTTTGGGTGTCAGACCTCGAAAAATGGACAAGCACAATAAAAGTTCTGTATATTTAGGTAATTATTATATTGGCCTTCCTGATTCTTCATGTATTATAGCTTATTTTGGGCATTCATTGAGTTTCACTCAATTTCACTTCCATTCAGTTATGACTCCGGACATAAGAATGAGTTTTATTGAATTTTACTTGGCCTCATGAACAAACCGAAAACCGAACCGAACCGAGGTTTTTCTCCACCTGAAAAACCAAAACCGAAACCAACAAGAAATTTGAAAACCTACAGCTCTAGACGATAGATTTGTTTATTTGACTTAATTATGATGATATTAAAAGTAATATCATGAATAAATCCGAATGAATTATTATTATTAGAAGTATCTGTGGTAATGGTATCTGTGGGTGTCTCATTGTCATTGATGGATGTTTCAGTGGCCTGACTGTTTGTTGTCTCGGACGTGTCCATGGCTTCATCTGAGTCAATGATTGTTATCAGCTTAAGAAGCACATTTATTGTCTTAGTCTTAGATAAAGGAAAAGCGATCAAAGCTGTGATGAATCCATATCACGCTGAAACAACATGTATGGTCATTTGATTTTTTCGCATCAAACAAATATCATTCCCCTTAGAGGGTACCCGACTGAAACAACATGACTAAAACAACACATCACTTCTGACTGGTCTCTACATGCAACCAGTTCAGTATAGAACTATTATTAATTTAATTCAGTCATACTGGGATGTTTTAATAGGATCACTGTGGATTGTGGATAATTTTCGATAAAAAAGTGAGTAAACATTTTTTTATATATTATTATCCCCCAAAAACTTTTTCTTCAAAAATCAGAAAAAAATCGGGACAACCCACCCCAAAAAGTGTGACAACCCACCCCAAAAATAGGCTCGTTGCGGGTTGTCCCTGGGGCGGGTTGTCCCTGATCCCATTTCGTATACCGACTTTCGTATACAAAAGAAGACATTTTGTACATATCACTAGTACACAGGAAAATTTTATAGGGTTTTTAAGAATTTTTTATATGAAATAATAGATTAAGGTATTATAATCCAATATAAAATATTTTTACATACAGGGTTATCTTTACTTGGCTCAAGGCAGTCATAACCCCATGTATGAAACGTCATAGCTTGTGCACAAAACGTCCTACAAGTTTGTGTATGAAACGTCCCAAACTGCTGTGTACGAAACGTCCAGCCCCCTTCCATGGCAGGGCAGAGATCTATTCAGAACGTACATATTGAATATTGGGCTTATGACCGATATGAGAAGAAAGGAATAAGTCGGATTTATCCAGAGTCAGGACAGTGTCTGTCGGCATGTGTACGAGTTCCCACAGGATTGCTACGAGTTTGAAATATATGGGATTTAATCTTATTGGGAGAATATGTAGTATTCCATGCAGGGAGAGTCAATCTGACACAGGTGATTCCATTATTCTCACTGAGGAATGGACTGCACAAAACGATCAGATAAATTGTCTGGGGAGTTGATTTGGTGGAGAGTTTACCAGGAACCAAGAAACACAACCCTGCATTGACATTCTAGTTGCAACTTTGCAGGGTTCCATCAAGTTATTCATGTATTTTCACGAAATTTAAAACATCGGAATCGGCATCGGTATCGGCCGATTATTAAATTTTTAACATCGGTATCGGCCGATGGTTTGTTTACCATATCGGTTCATCACTACACAATATCCCCACATTTTTTTAAAATTGTGGGGATAAAAATCTTCTTCAGTTCCATCAGTCAGAATTTTTTGATATTGTATATGTAGCAAACTGAATGGGGTGAGATTCAGTTGGTTCAAATTTGTTGGTTTGTTGGTCCCTGGGGTCATATTTGTGCTCACTTTGGGAACACAAATTTTAACTTTGTGCAATATGAAGTAATTTATTTAAAAATATTCTTCTTCAGATCTACCAGTCAAAATCTTTTGATGTATGGTATGATGCATCTTTAGGCAGTTCAGAATGAAGTTTGTCCAAATTAAGTCCCCAGAGACATATTTGGGCTCACTGTGGAGCCCAAATTTTAACTTAATGAACATGAGGAATATTTTTAAACTAGATGGTGTCATTTGTATTCAAAAGACACTACAGTATATCCCCGCATTTGCATTCTTGATTATTGGTTAATGCTTGATACAGACAGAAATGAAAAGGTATTATATAAAATTTGAAACCTTTATGCCAATCTGTAGACCCTTCCTGAACACATGAAAACACTTTCAATGTTTTGAATTAACCCCCCCTAGGAGCCTTTTGCAGAAAACTGATTCTCTGATGACAAATGTGTCGCTATGGGTGCCACATTGTGCCGAATCAAAAATCTGAAACCTTTATGCACATCTAGAGATCCTACCTGAACATATAAACACATCTTCAACATTTCAAATTAACACCCCCAGGAGCCTTTTGCCACAAACCGATTGTCTGATGACAAAAGAGGAATGGCGGGAACCATATGGGGCCGGATAAAAAAATCCCAAACCTTTATGGACATCTAGAGACCCTACCTGAACACTTGAACAGACTTTAAGCGTTTTGATTTAAACACCCTAGGAGCCTTTTCCCAGAAACTGATTCTCTAATGGCAAAAGTGGCACCATGGGTGCCACGTAGGGCCAAATAAAAAATCTGAAACCTTTATGCAGATCTAGAGACCCTACTGGAACATATGAACACACTTTCAGCATTTAGAATTAAAACCCCCAGGAGCTTTAACCAGAAACAGATTCTCTAACAACAAAAGTGGCGCTATGGGTGCCACACAGGGCTGAATCAAAATTCTGAAACCTTTATGCACATCTAGATACCCTACTGCAACATATGGACACACTTTCAATGTTTCAAAGTAAAACCCCTAGGAGCCTTTCGCCACAAACCGATTCTCTAATGACAAAAGTGGTGCTACAGGTGCCACACGGGGCCAAATCAAAATTCTGAAACCTTTATGCACATCTGCAGATGCTACCTGAACACCTCAGCATAGTTTAAATGTTTCGAATTACATACTTTTGGTACTTGGCGGATGGAGATCACCACAGTATCCCCACATTTTTAGCTTAACTTGACAAAGTCAAGATAAGCTATTGCCATCACGCTTGCGGAAGTCTGTTAGTCTGTGAGTCTGTTCACATTTTCCTTTAGCACAGGCTACACCCATAGTTCTTGTCTGATCATCACGAAATTGCATATGCAGGTTTGGGGTCTTGTCTAGATGAGAACATCCCCTTTTGGTCGCGATCGGTCAACCGTGATGGCTGCTTGAGCCCAAAACCCGAAAACCATTAGCACAGTCTACAGGTAGTATTTATGAAGGGATTTCATTGTAACTTAGCAGGATGCCTCTGTTTATTACCTAGATGAGAATGTCCCCTTTTGATCATGATCTGTCAACTGTGACAGCTGCGCAAGCCCGAAACCCAAAAACTTTTAGCACAGACTGCAGCTCATATTTAATATGGAGGGATTTCATTGTAACTTGGTAGGATGACTCCGTATGATGTCTAGATGAGAACTTCCCCTTTTGGTCATGATCATTCAGCCCTGATGGCTGCCTAAGCCCAAAACCTGAAAACCTTTAGCATAGTCTATAGGTTGTATTTATAGAGGGATTTCATTGTAACTTGGTAGGTTGACTTCATTTAATGTCCAGATGAGAACGTCCGCTTTTGGTCGTGATTAGTCAGATGTGACGGCTTCAGGGGCCCGAAGCCCGAAAACATTTAGCACAGTCTACAGGTCATATTTATGAAGGGATTTCATTGTAACTTGGTAGGATGACTCTAGATAATGCCCAGATGAGAACATCCCCTTTTGGTCGCGATCATTCAACTATGAAGGCTGCACGAGCCCAAAACCTGAAAAACTTTAGCACAGCCTACAGGTCATATTTATGAAGGGATTTCATTGTAACTTGGTAGGATGACTCAGTATAATGTCTAGATGAGGACTTCCCCTTTTGGTTGCAATCAGCCAACTGTGATGGCTACATAGGCCCGAAGACCAAAAATCTTTAGCACAGTCTACATACCATATTTATGAAGGGATTTCATTGTAACTTGATAGGATGACTCGTTTTGGAGTAATTTCACTGTAACTTGTTAACTTTCTTTGACATACATTAACTGTGAGGCCCACATACGTTAACTGTGAGGGCCACATTAACCCACCCCTCAATTCATTAGTACAGCCTACACCTCATATTATTTTTATCAGCTCAACTTTGACGTAGTCATTAGCTCAACTTTGCCGTAGTCAAATCTGAAGTTATGCCACGGCCCGTCGTTCATCCGGCGTCAACAATTCAGTATGGCTCAGGCTAGAGGACATATTTATGAACCGATCTTTACGAAACTTCTTGGGTACCTTTGTTATCACTCTCGATGAGAACGAGTGTATTTGGGTGCAGTACAAAATTCAAGATGGCCACCAGCAGCCATTTTGTACCAAAATTAGTGCAATTGGTTTTTTGTACAGAACTTCTGTATGAAAGTTCTGATTTGAATAAATTTTTGTGTGAATGTTTAGTAACATGGAATACATCACATATAATACAGGTTTTTCTCTTGTGCTGAAATTTTGCAAATTAGATGAACTTTGCTTTATTCAGTGCTTCTTGTACACAGAAAGTGCACATGTCAATACAGCTAGGGCTAGAGGCTGTATTTATGAACCGATCTTCACAAAACTTCTTGGATACCTTTGTTATCACCTTGGGACGAGAACGAGTGTTTTTGGGTGCGGTCCAAAATTCAAGATGGCTGTGGTGGCCATTTTGTACCGAAATTAGGTACAATCAATTTTTTTTTTGTATTGAACTTCTATATGAAGGTACTGATTTGAATAAATTTTTGAATGAATGTTTAGTAACATGGAATACATCACATATAATATGATGTTTTTTCTCGTGCAGAAATTATGCAAATTACATGAACTTTGATTTATTCAGTGCTACTTATACACAGTAAGTACACATGTCAATACGCCGCGGGGTAGGGGCTGTATTTATGAACCGATCTTCACGAAACTTCTTGGGTACTGTTGTTATCACCTTGGGATGAGAACAAGTGTTTTTGGGTGCGGTCCGAAATTTCAAGGTGGCCACCGGCGGCCAATTACACAAACTTTGATTTATTAATTCAGTGCTACTTATACAGAGTAAGTGCACATTTCAATACGGCTCTGGCTAGAGGTATCTAACTGTCACCCACTTTTACAATACTTTACCTGTACATTTGTTACAGGCTACGGTCAGTATTTTATGTACAGATCTTTACTGTACTTTACAAGTACCTTTGTTATCAGGTCTTTACCAAGATATGTGTCATTGCTGTGTCACATGCTATACATGTACATGTCTTACACAAGTCGAGCTACAGTGTCATTGACACTTCCATTGAATACATAGCATACAGGGAACAGAAATTAACATATTCCCAATTATCACAATTCTCCTCTTATTATACACCCGTTTTGAAAAAAAACGGGAGTATTATGTTATGGCATTGTCTGTCTGTCTGTCTGTCTGTCCGTAAACAATTTTTGAGTCGCCTTCTTCTCCAAACGTTTACATGCTACATTGTTCAAACTTTGCACACATGTTGATCAGTAATTGCCGTTGTGCATGTGACAAGTGCAGGTAACTCCATTTTGTATTTCCAGAGTTATGCCCCCTTTTAGTACTTGAAACATTACAGTATTGTGTCGCCTACTCGATCAACATTTTACATGCTATATTGTTCAAACTTTGCACAAATGTTGATCAGTAATTGCTGTTGTTCATGTGACAAGAGCAGGTAACTCCATTTTGCATTTCCAGAGTTATGCCCCTTTCAGTACTTAAAACATTACAGTATTGTGTCACCTTCTCCTTCAACATTTTACATGCTATTTTGTTCAAACTTTACACACGTGTTGATCACCAATTGCCATTGTGCATGTGACAAGAGCAGGTAACTCTGTTTTGTATTTCCAGAGTTATGCCCGCTTTTAGTACTTAAAACATTACAGTATTATGTCACCTACTCCTTCAACATTTTACATGCTATATTGTTCAAACTTTGCACACATGGTGATCACCACGGGCGTATGTTGCCCCTCTAGGCGGTGCTCTTGTTTCATAATCCTTTCATAAACATTATCCTTTTCATCAAACTCAACACACAGACAAGTTAAGCTACAGTGTCATTGACACTTTCATTTCAAAATTGCAGGATAAAAATCTTCTTCAGATCCATTAGTCAGAATCTTTTGATATTTGGTGTGCAGCATCCTTAGTGGAGTGAGATTCAAGTTTGTTCAAATCAAGTCCCTGGGTTCATATTTGGTCTCCCTTTGGGAACCCGAATTTTAACTTGTTGCAATATGAAAAAATTTATTCAAAAAGTTTCTTCTGCAGATCTACCTATCAAAATCTCTTTGAATATACTGCATCTTTAGGGAGATCAGCTCTAAGTTTGTTCAGGATAAGTCCCTGGAGTCATATTTGGGGTCACTGTGGGAGCCAAAATTTTAACTTATTTTAACATGATGAATATTTAAAAAAAAATCTTTATCTTCAGATCCATAAGTCAGAATTTCTTGATATTTGGAATGTAGCATCCTTATTGGGGGAGTCTCAAGTTTGTACAAATCAAGTCCCTGTTTTCTCATTTGGACTCCCAATGGGAACCTGAATTTTAACTTGGTGCAATATGAAGAGATTTATTTAAAAATCTTCTACATCAGATCCAACAGTCAGAATCTTTTGATATTTTACTTCATGGATGATATTCAAGTTTGTTCAAATCAAGTCCCTGGGTTCATATTTGGGCTCCCTATGGGAACCGAAATTTTAACTTCGTGCAATATGAAGAAATTTATTTAAATATCTTCTTTGGATCCACCAGTCAAAATCTCTTGATATTTTATATACTGTATCTTTTGGGCGATCAGCTTTAAGTTTGCTCAAATTAAGCCCCTGGCGTCATATTTGGGCTCATTATGGGAGTCTGAATTTTAACTTGGTGTAATAAGAGGAACATTTTTAAAAAAATCAGAATCTTTTGATGTTTGGTATTTTGGGCTCCCTATGGGACCTGAATTTTAACAATATGAGGAATTTTTTTTTTTTAAATCTTCTTTTTCAGATCCACCAATCAGAATCTTTTAATGATTGGTATAGAGCCTCCTTAGGGTGGGTCACATTTGTTCAAATCAAGTCCCTTGAGTCATATTTGGGCTCCCGATGGGAACTTGAACTTTAAATTAGTGGAGTATGAGGAATATTCTTTAAAAATCTTCTTCTTCAGAACTACCAGTCAGAATCTTTTGATATTTTGATATACAGTAGTATCCTTAGAGGGTTCAGATTCCAGTTTGTTCAAATCAAGAGCCTTGGTCACATTTAGGCTCCCTTTGGTGTCCCAAAGTTTAACTTAGTGCAGTATATAGACTATCTATTCTTTAAAAAATCCAATGCACTGAAAGATTTTTTTTTCTTCGAAATGTGTGATTCTATGCAACCTAAAAAATATCACCCAACAGATCCCAGCTAAAATAGTTGAAGTATATTATTAACATGTAGATGCTGAATGTAACCTTACATCCTTCATTAAAGAATTTTATCACATGAGTGATTAAGGCCCTTTGGGGCCTCTTGTTTGTGAATAGTGCTGGTGGTTGGATTTGAGCAATACATTATGTAAAAGGTTATATTTCACATAACTGAAGAAAAGCCTCTCCTGATGTCAAGTCCATGCTCTAAATGAGAAGTTTGTGTAAAGGACAATAACCCCTCAATGTTTTATGTATTGCAGATTTTATTCCTTGTAAACTCTTTCCAAATCAGGGTTGAATCCACATAAATTGAGAAGGGGCCTTTTTGGAAGTGAGGATCAGCTATGTAAACCAAAAGCTGTCAAACAAGAGCAAAGTGGGCCATAATTCCACGGACCCCAAAACATCTGTTGGGCCTGACAATTTGTTATGCACCATAGATCTATTGAGGTCCTTGAAATTACTTAAGGGGTTGTCCAACCTAACTTTGGTCAATTTTTTGACATTTTTCCCAATGCCTCAGAAACAGATGAGAGAAGTAAGGAAAGGCAAATTATATATCAAAATAATGAGTCAAGTGCATAGAAAAGGTACATAAAATTTTTTTTCAGGAAAAAAAGTGAATTTTATGATTTTGAAGATTAATTTGTCAATGGTGTAAGTAACGAACCGGTAAAACCACAAAATAATCAGTAATTCGAAAGCCTTGTCCTCAATATAATGATAACATACTACAGACTCGGAGAAAGCATTTTTTTGACACACACTCTGGTGGGTTTTGATGTTTGAATGTAATAACACCAACACAAATTTTGGATGTTCCGGATGTGGCCATGTTTCAATGATGTTTATTCCGGTCATGTGATTACGATGTGTTTCTTGCAGAAATACTCAATTTGGGCAATCGTCAGAATGCAAGGACGTGTCAATGTTTTACACCGACAAATGTGACAAATCTCCTTCACCGGAAACTATCTCCCAATTTGCATATCACAATAAACATAACCGCTGTCAGCGTGACCGTGTGGTCAAAACCGAAACAAATTATCGAATCCACGGTCAAAATTAGCTGCAATTGGCTTTTAAACAATTGAAATACACAAAATATTCACAATTTCTTCATTATCCATGCCGAGTTACTTTTTAACCAGACCACATGCATTCAGTTTCGTTTCTCGGCATCAAACTGATATTGTTTGTGGTAATTAATAGTACTAGAAGGCGAAAGAAGCCAAATATTTCCCATCATCTATAAATTAATTAAAATTGATAATTCCTTTTATTTTACTGAAATTATGAATTGATAAGGTGGGTGTGTTGCGATTATTTTGCCCCATACCTGGAAGTTGTAAAATCAAAGGTGCATCTAGGGCCGTGCAGTGGTGACCTCTGTCCTCTTAGTCTTACCCATTCATCATTACATGTACCAACATTCTCCCTTGTATCTCAACCACTGCTACTCCAATTTGAAGGATATTTGGTGTTGTGATCAAGCATCATGGAAAAACAATGCATGTGTAGCTGCTGCAGCATGTGTTTCTTCCCACATTTTTATACCCCATGCAACAAAGTTGCGGGGGTATAATGTTTTTGACTGGTCCGTCCGTCAGTCCGTCAGTCAGTCCTACTTGTTTTCCGGACTTTTTTTCTACACGCTTCCAGATATTGAGCTGATTTTTGGTATGTGAGTCTAACATGGTGGCCTACAGATTAATATTGCATTTTGTTCCGCTCCACTGATTTTTACCAAAATTACGGCCCTTAGACTCTGAAAAATTCATCAAAAATACAGATTTCCAGACTTTTTTTCTACACGCTTCCAGATATTGAGCTAATTTTTGGTATGTTAGTCTGACATGGTGGCCTACAGATCAAGTTTGCATTTTGTTCCGCTCCACTGATTTTTACCGAAACTACGGCCCTTGAACTTTGAAAAGTTCATCAAAATTACAGTTTTCCAGATTTTTTTCCTACACGCTTCCAGATATTGAGCTGATTTTTGGTATGTTAGTCTAACATGGTGGCCTACAGAACAAGTTTGGGTTTTGTTCTGCTCCACTGATTTTTACCAAAATTACGGCCCCATAGACTTTGAAAAGTTCATCAAAATTACAGTTTTCCGGGCTTTTTCTCTACATGCTTTCAGATATTGAGCTGATTTTTGGTATGTTTGTCTAACATGGTGGCCTACAGATCAAGTTTGCATTTTGTTCTGCTCCCCTGATTTTTACCGAAATTACGGCCCTTCGACTTTGAAAAGTTCATCAAAATTACAGTTTTCCGGACTTTTTTTCTACATGCTTTCAGATATTAACGAAATTACAGCCATTTTAGTATGTGAGTCTACCACAATGACTTACAGATCAAGTTTGCGTTTTTTTCTGCTCGGCTGATTTTTGCGGAAATAACGAGCCCTGGACTCTGAAAAATACAAGTAACAGATTTCCAGGTCAATTTCCTAAAAATTACAGTTTTCCAAGCTTGACATATCGGGGCGCGTGGGGTATGTGAGCGTGCTCACTAAGGTTCTATATTTTCAGAGGTGTGGTACTTTTTCACTCTTTTGAGTTAGAAAATTTTGTTTATAACTAGTTGATTTGTTACAATTTGTTGGAAAGTGCCTGCTGATACCCTCAAATGTATTGCTACAAAATATTTCTGGTGAAGATTTCGTTCCTTTTATTTATCAAGCAATAACCTAATGAATATTCTGTATAAAGCCACCAATCTGATGTTTGATACTTTTATCGGAGCTGTTATGAAGGCTTATGGAACTCAAAATGTTGATTATGGCAGGACTTTTATATTCACCATTAATCGATAAATTAAGTGTTATAGTTGGAAGTAAGAAGCATGAAAGGTCCAGAACTTAAAGTCTAAAAAGAATGTTTTGCAATGTAACATAATTTTTGCAGATACACTTATTTGGAGGGTTACCTGTCTGATAGTGTTTGGAACATGTGTGGCCAGGTTCTTCAAAAAGAAAAAAGAGTTAAACTTTGAGAAAAAGGCATATGCCTTGAGTGCCGGAGGTAGAGTCATACAAGGAAGAGAGCCCCCCCCCCCCAGGAATTTTTTTGTGTCAAATGGAGCTCACTAGTCACCTTTGGGGGATTGCTTTGTGTACTGCATTCTTGAAAAAAATATGTGAGACCCTCTGGATGTGCCCTTCTGATCTCAATATGCCAATAAGCCTCCTTGGGGAAAGTACATGCAATAATGGTTATGAGAGGTTGATTTGATGTGTTTTTAATAACAATGTACTTTTAAGTACATTAGATGGTTTATTGCAGTGACAGGTTACAGTTACCCTTATTTCTTCTCCAACAGATTTCATGACTATATTGGTGTCCAAGAGTAAACAAAGCTATTATACTTATTGATAAACCAGACAAATTTAACAATTTAAACACTATCAAATTGATGCATGGGATAAAAGGGGTTACAGTGCAAGGGGTTTGTAAATATATTTATTCAACTACAATGTATGACTTTGCAGTGCATTCTACATAGGAGAATATCATAGTTTCCAAACCACCACAGTGACACATACATCTTTATATTGGAAGACACTCTTTTGCCCTTCCATACGTCTTCTGGTGGACTCCTTCAAGTTGACATTTGTTGAACTCCCCACTTATAACATTTGGTCTCAATCTTTATTACTTTCATGAATTAGGAAAAGATTTCTTCGAGTATGTACTTAAATGTTTATAGAATACAGCTGTTATTTTATTTTGAGGTATTTTATTGTAAAAATTTTGTTCTCTTACTTATGCCATAGCAGACTTTCGGGTGGTGCTATTTACACATGGCAGCAGTTCCATGGCAAATTTCAGTTTCCACACGTTCTATGTTTCATTCCAAGAATTTTGGTATATAATTTATTGGGGTTATTCATTTTGGGCCTTTTTAGACTTGAAAGAAAATTGCATGAAATTTGACCAAAGTTAGGTTGGACATCCCCTTAAGATTCATTCTTTAACAGACAGTGCTGAAAGCCCAAATTTGGGCTTAACCGAATAGTGCTGGCACCACAATAGAAAGGCTTAGTATTCTGTGGTCATGCATGCTTCATATTCAATTATATTGAGCCTATAGAAAATATTGAATATCCATGTACACAATCTATGACCTAGAATACCTCTAGCCGTGTAATGCTCAGGTAATTGAAGCCTTATCCTAATCTACGAAAGATTTTGCCAAAAGGGGCGCAGATAACGCAAGGGGCGCAGATAACGCCTACTGATCTAGAGGACCCCTAGCCATGTAATGCTTGGGTAATGAAGCCATAACCTAATCATGAATGCTGTTTGCCAAAAGTGGGGCACAGATAACGCATATCACCTAGAGTACCGCAGCCGTATAATGCTCTGGTAATTAAAAGAATTTAAACACAAACCTTAAATGTGAAAACATCCTGATCCCAGACAACATTTACCGAAAGCTAATGGCCATGTAGGCACGGAAGGAGTTACCTGTATGTGTGTGAAATGCTGAAAGAGCACCAGAATCCCAGCCTGTAAAGCAAGGATAGGCACTGAAAGTCTTCATAAACCCTAAAAGTCCTGACACCGAAAGTCTCCCCCAATCCCAGCCTATGAAGCAGGGATAGAGGGGGTCTGCATCATGGAGAAACACAGTAAGGCACGAAGAGGGAAAAAAGTCGGTGACACAATATTCCAAATCCAATCCTGCGTAGAAGAGATGAAGGTATCCACTATCCAGATGCTGAGGTCCTGAGCTGTGAAGCAGAAGCAGGCTTTCCAAACTCCAGAATGATTTCTCTGATGATCCAGGCATCCAAGTTAGCATGTCTCTCAGCTTGCTCCGAAAGGAGTTGCACGACCGAGATTCTAGTTGGGGACAGGGAAACTCAACCCAAATTACTATGTTAAAGATTCTGTGAAACTGGAATATGGCATGATAAGCACTCATAGCGAGAGGCCTGGCTTGGCGGAGCGAGGGGAGGTGGTGGGAAATAATTTTGTGAACTTGATGGCACCGCTGAAAAGTTTGGAGTGACGCTAACCTGTTGATCAAGAACTTGGTGCCACCAGTGGAATGGTTCGTACGGATTCTGGGATTGACAGTTTAAACAAAGGAACTATAGCCTGTTCCTGAAAATTGTCAGACTCCCCAGAAACGCTGTAACCTGCACAGTGCTGGGGAGAAACCGTATTCCGGAAAAGATTATACACAACCAAAATACCCACTGGTCAACTGGGGGTCACTGGATCGAAACCTGAGCATCCTGGGGCGTACAGTTGGGACACAAACAAACTGGCAGTAGTTTCCCCATAAATTCATTATGCCCTGGCCTAAATTTGCTTTATGGAAGAAACCATGCCGATGAAGAACCTTTCAAACCCTAAACCTGGGGAGAAGCTAAGTTTGGCAAAATAACAAGCCTGAAATGATGATAATGGGCTACTCATTGAGTGTCCGTTTTGTTTATTGAGCCTATAGAAAATTTTGAATATCCATGTACACAATCTATGACCTAGAATACCTCTAGCCATGTAAAGGTAATTGAAGCCTTATCCTAATTTACGAAAGATTTTGCCGAAAGGGGCGCAGATAACGCCATTGGCTGACAGCCCCCCAAGCTGGCAGCCTGCGCCACTCGAATCCCCAGGAACGTATCCCCTCACCTACTAGGAACATTTCGCAAGTACAACCGAAATGCATCCGAAGACCAGCGCCCTATTTGCCGAATCTGCGGGTCAGTGAAGCCAGATTGGGCCAGAAAGGTGCCCCGCCAATGCGGAAACTGTGCGTTTTGTAGAATGCGACATTAAGGCCGCAAAAACTGAGGCAACGCTGGAGCACAGATGAAAATTGGGAACGGGTGGCGGGGGAGCCGGCCCTCGAGGCAAAGTAGGATACAGTTGGCGGGCGAATCCGATGGTAGCTAACCAAAGCAGAAACTGGACATGGGAGAGGATGTGCTTTGGGAGTTAATTGCAGGACAAAAGGTTTGCCCGGAGCGCTGTGTTTATAGTTGAGTAAAGTCAACTGAACACCTGGCGGGTTCCAACGGAAACAGGCAGCGGTAAGCGGGGATGGAGACAGGTGGGTAGGAGAGGTGAATTCACTTACCCGCAGCAAGGCGAAGAAGGCCAGCAAGAACATGGTTCTAAACAGCAAAGCATCATACCAAGAGAGACCCACATGCTGTAAGCCACAAGAAGTCTTTGTAAGATCGATAAGGTGATGGGGAGGCGGATATCTGGAGTGTGGTTAAGGTGTTTCACCCCATGGAGAAGTTTGCGAAGTAAAAAGGACTGTGCCAGGTCATCCAAAGTTTGTGGACATCGTTTAGCGCCGACAGATAGGTTGAAATGGAGCTGTACTTAAAACCTTGGTGATAGAGCCATGAAATAAAGAGGCCGGCCTGAAAGGGTGCAATCGGCATTGTGGGGGTGCGGAAAAAGGTAGCCTGATAAAAAGAGCGAAAACTATCGAGGGCTCGAGCATATGTTTGGTGAGTGGATGGTGCAAGAGAAGCAGTCAGGATGGTACCCATTATTTGAGTAAGCTCTCGGGTCGCAGCTGGTGAGGGATCGATGTTGGCTGTGGCTCGGCATTGGGATAGAGCGCCTGAAAGTCCTGTACCTGTAAACGAGACAAAGCATCTGCATAAATATTAGTCGACCCAGGTATGTGGCAGGCCCGAAACAGTATGTATTTGAGGGAAGAGACAACGAGGTGGCGGACTAGCTGCATGAGTTTGACCTCTTTACATGTTTGCTTGTTGAGAACTGGGACTAGGGCTTCATTGTCTGTGTGGAACAGGATGCAGTGATTGGCTAACAGAGGGCCCCAAAGCACTAAAGACAGGACAATGGGGTACAATTCGAGGACTGAGATATGGCACTGTGGGAGGTCATCGGGCCAGGCCCCGTACGTCCAGCGAGAACCAAAGATTGCCCCGAAACCTAAGGTGGAAGCAGCATCTGTGTACAAGGAAATTGTCTGATTATTGCACCACCGGTCATGCAAAAACAATGATCCCCCATTAAAATGGTCCAGGAAAAGGAGCCAGGCATCCATGTCTTGACGTGCTGCTGAAGTGAGCCGAATTCGATGTGTAGGCCGTGATACACCCTTAGTAAGATCAATCAGTCGCCGGAGAAATGGACGACCTGGGAGGATCACGGAACAAGCAAAATTGAGAACGCCGATCAGGCTCTGTAACTCTTGAAGTGTGACCTTTTTCCTAACCTTATATTGGAGGAGGAGATTACGTGCCTGGGTAATCTTCGCAGGTGGAAGGCGGGCTTCCATTTTATTGGAATCCAAAGTAATGCCAAGGAAATCCAAGCACTGGGTGAACCGCTCAGTTTTGTCAGCAGCTAAAGGGACCCCAATGTCATGACAGAGAGATTGAAATGTCTCCAAGGCGTGAGCACAGTCTTTTACTGACCGATGGGCTAGGAAAAAATCATCTAAAAAATGAACCACAGATGCAGGAACCAAAGCCGTCAAGATGGTCTCGAGGGCTGAACTGAACTTCTCAAAGAGCTGACAGGATGAGGAACTGCCCATGGGGAGGCAACGATTATAGTAATAATGGCCTGCCCAAGTGAACCCCAGCAGGTGAAAGTCCTGGGGATGGATGGGGAGAAGCCAAAAAGCATCCTTGATGTCCCCTTCGCCATGAAACTATGACGGCCCCAATGTTTCAGGTGGGTGATGGCATCTTCTACTGAGGCATATGCCACCGTGGAGTGCTCACTGGGAATCCCATCGTTCACCGAGGAGCCCCTAGGAAAAGAAAGGTGGTGGATAAGACGGAAGGAGCCTGGAGTTTTCTTAGGAACCAAACCTAAAGGAGAGAGATGGAAATCGGGAAAGGGAATGTCCGAGAAGGGACCAGCGATACGGCCTAAGAGAAGTTCGGCTTGTAATTTGGCTGACACGACTGCTGGGTGGCCCCAGGCAGACTTGAGATTCTGGGGCGGTGACTGCGCCAGAACCACCTCAAAAGACCCAAGCCGAAAACCAACCCTAAACCCCTCCAGTAAGAAAGCACTGCCTGGAACGGAGTGGTTAAGCAGGTATTTTCCCAGCTGCTCCAGCTTGATGGGTGTGGGCATGTTGGGGCTTCCATGAGGCTTGGCTAGTGGAACCTGAGACGGAAGGGTTGGAGCCCGAGACTGGGCTGCCATTGGAGTGTCGTGACCAACAGGAGGAGGCTGGATGGGGTCGCTGACAGATGTAACACCTATGAGGGAATTGACAGTTGTTATGACAGGTGAGCCCTTTGTGATACCGAAAACACTCCCCGGATGGGACACGAAAATTGGGGTTCCCCCGGCCATTCCAAAATTGGTTGTTGCGCAAAGAAGGCCGGAAGTTTGAGGTGCGAGGGGTAACCTGATCAATTAGCTCCCAGAGAATCATGTTCCATGGGAGTTTGCACATTTCGCGCAGTGCCCGAAATTGCTCATCATATTGGAACCAATCAGAACCTTTTTGAGCAAGGTTCCTAATATTTGCGATATAGCTCATGAGGTGAGGTGCCTCCTGTGTGTGTTTTTGTGCATAGATGGCAACAAAGATGTGAAAGGCTGTGAGCCAGGTGTCCAAATTGAGGATATTGCGTTGTGGAGGCTGACTGATGCACAGCTCAGGTGCGCCAGAATCCTGAGCTGTGACAGTGACAACTGAAAAGGCAGGCTTCTGCTTGTTGAGAAGTTCCGCCATGTGTACAAACTGGTCATTCCAGATTTTATCCTTGAGTGAAGATGGGACAAACGCATCAAGTGGGGTGGCCAAAGAGTGAAAGACAGGCAAAGAGGGATCCACCGGGACCTGCAGAGGAGAGGGCGGTGTGTAACCGTCGAGGATAGGGAAATGATTACCTGCAGAAAGTGGGTCATGCTGACTGGACAACTGAGGCAGAGTGATGTTTGGCACAGACTGGAGCATCTCAGGATAAAGTTCTGTAGGGTGAGCTGGATGTGACTCGTCGGTGCCACCGCTGTGATAGAAAGCATGGTTCTGTTGTTCCAACCGATTAACGGACTGAGTTAGGCGGGTGATGGAGTCCTGTAACTGCGACAAGGTAACTGGCAAAGGCTCCCTGCCGGAACTGGTGCTGACCTCTGGTGGTTGCAAGCTGCAATGTGGTGTAGTGCTGGCACTGGAGGTTGTTGTAGCGGCAGCCTGGCTGAGATTAATCCCTGGAATAGCGTCCTGTGCACTGTATATGCGTGGCGGTTCCGACAACGGAGGCGTAGCCCAAGGGCCTGGTGCTGTTGGGCGTCTCCTAGTAGGCTGAGGTGGCCATCGCCATGAGAGACGATGGAGCAATGTCTGTAGGGTATGGTCTAGGCACTGCCTGATGCTGCACCGAGTGTGAAAAGGAAACCCCTGGAACAGGGCTGCCGGTAACTGTAGCTGAAAGAACATGGCTGGAGGCATCCGAGCCAAGCGGTCTGACAGAAAAGGATAAATCCGTCTGAGACAGCGGTCCACTGGAAACGGGCGTGTCACCCCCTATGTGTTGAGAAACAGCCAGAGCCTGTCGCAGGCTCTGTCTGGATGGCACGGCCCTGTGCCGAACTGGTTTACGCTTCTTGGGAGCCATCTGCAAGTATAGGAAAGGCGAATAAGATTTTAGGGAAAAGAGAGAAAAACAAAAACAAAAAACAACAAAACAATTTAGTTGACGCCTACGCAGTAAGGCTGCCCCCCCCCCCCCCCCCACCCTTCCCCCCATAAAACGAAACAATTTAGTTGGTGTTTACTCAGTAAGGCTGCCCCCCCCTCCCCCCAAAACCGGGTGGATGGGCCAGCTGAGGGAGGGAGAAAGAGCTGGGAAACAACCGTGCACATAGCCCTAGCACCCTGATAGGGGAGGAAAAACAAACGGGCACTGAGCCCACTGACAGCACACGCAACAGACTGAGCCCACCAATAACTGAATAACATTAACAACCCGTCAAAAGACTGAAAACGGGCACGAAGCCCCCAAAGCAGTAGCACCAGTACATCAAGTGGAAGACGTATCACAACAACGACGGACGGGGGAGAGTCATCCCCAGGTAGTAGCAAAGCCGCGAAAGTTATGGCTGTGAGATGATGTGAAACCTGCGCGTGGCATGCATTAGTGCTGCACGGAGACTATAGTAGAAACGGAAGGTGCCCTGCGGTGCTAAGTGGACGCCGTCCCGTAGGAAGAGGGGGGCTGGAGAGTGATTGAAACGGCGATGTTTCCAGAAGATCGCAAAGTCGTGTCGAATGCAAAGATTTTCTAAACGGGCATTGAATTCATCTAATTTGGATAGGTAAATGGGGTCGTTACGCCAAAATTCCGAAAAAAACACAATCAGTTTGACGTTGTAGGCGTCATGTAACACGGAACCAAATTCAAAAACTTGACGAGCAATTTCTGCGGGATCCTCCGCAGACACAGCAAGGTTGTTCCCCCCAAGCTGGATCATTGCGTTCTCCGGATGAAACAAACTCACGACAGGGATAAGGGAATAGTGAGCCCTCCCAGGCCTAAGTAGTGGACATCGTATTCGGAGACCCCGAAATTTGACCGATATTGAGGGAAATTTGCATCCATGTGATCACGAAAATGTCTGATAAAACTGTGCCCAATGAGAAGGATTTTCATGGTTAACCCAGTGAGGGATTAATGATACAGCTTACGAATATCTGTGAATGAGTCCACGAAAGTCCGAACGAATGCACACAATAAAACACAACGAACAAAAATAATTTTGTGAACTTGATGGCACCGCTGAAAAGTTTGGAGTGACGTTAACCTGTTGATCAAGAACTTGGTGCCACCAATGGAATGGTTCGTACGGATTCTGGGATTGACAGTTTAAACAAAGGAACTATAGTCTGTTCCTGAAAATTGTCAGACTCCCCAGAAACGCTGTAAAGGGGTTTGGAAAAAATTTGCAAAACACTGATGCCGGGGTGGGTGGGTGGTCAAGGAGGACAAAAAAAAAAAAAGTTTCCGATGCTTGCAAATTTTTTCCTCAGACACTTTTGGCCAAAATTGTATACCATAATCAGTGAAGTATCATTCAAGAATCAATAAAAAGACACTCAAGTTATCAGGGGGTACCTACCATGTGTTATATACGATTATAAAACTGTTATTGCAGCTGAGCTATGATTTGGCTTATAGTGATACAATGTATGACATATTGAATAATGCAAGTTAAAATGCATCACTAATTGCAAGTATCAAACACTGCACTCTAAGGATAAGTTATCTTGGGGGTGTTCCGTTTGATTAAATTTCTATGTTTACCCTGGTGAGATCGGCTGGCTCAGATGAGGAGCAAAGACAATTATGTGAAGTCAGGAACAGTTACAGATTTCAGCTGCAGGAACAATTCTGTACAACGATGTATCCAGACCTATTACGAAAACACCAATGACTCTTATTGCCATTGTAGGAAGTATGTAACACAAAAACTACTGAACATTGAACCTGATTGAACTGCTAATTTATTTCAAACACATCTGAGAACACAGGTGTCAACAAAATCATGTACCAGACCTTCTAGGGCTGGACTTAAAATAAGTAATAAATCCCCTACCCCAACCCAGCCATGCCCCACCCAAGCCTTCATCAAAAAAGTAAACAATTTGTATGATATTTTACAAAGCTCTCTGAACTCTGTCGAATACCATATATATTGATGGTTTCTACAACATGTCTGAACACATGGAGAGATAACTGTAGGTAAAAAGTTAATGGTATGACATTCAAGAGTGTTAATGAATTACAATAGAAAATGCCTTAAGAGACTGATGTCTTTGGAGACCATGTTTTATATGGACATACCTGGACATACCAGCTTTACTCTATATTTGATTTGTTATGGGAGACCATCTGCCTTAAGAGACCACTTTGGTCTGATAAAACGGATGTTCTTTCAAGACCTGTCCTACTGTACAAGGTCAGTCACTCAATACTGTATGATAAAATTGGTTATGGTGCAGTATGGTGGGAAGGATGATGCAGAAAATGTATTTAGTGGGGGTGGGTGGTTCAGATAACCCTGGAAAAAAATTGTAAAACTGGAAAAAAATTACATGGGGTGGGTGGGTGGGTTCTCCGACCGGTCAAAAACAAAAAATCAGCATCGGTGTCTGTAAATATTTTCCTAACCCCCCCTGCACCTATGGGAAAATATTTAATGCTGTGATACCTATAGGAAATGTGTTTTTTGCCATTTTTGGCTTCCAAACCTGATTTAATTATTATTTTTTGAGCTTATTTCACATTTAAATGTTCATTGGGGGACCACACACCTTACAACACTGTTTAATTGTTTTGAAAAGTTACATTTTTGACACAATCAGCAATAAAGGCTATATATTACCAAAATAAGGTTGTTAATACAGGCAATTTCCCATCTTGAGCATGTGCAGTCTGCAGGAGCGCAATATCACCTCGGGCAACTGCCAACTAACAGCCTATCTTACCCTATTAACATATTTATTTAAACCATGGTTCCTCCTCATAGTACTAGAGACAGGGGGGATCTTCCAATCTTCCAACCTCCTCCCAGATCATCATTCAAACAAACAGTCTTAGGGAGACCAAATATATTGTTTCAATAAACATTTGAAAAATTCTAATGACATGTTGCATTATTGATGAATATTCCAGATAAATTAAGAGGGTGTGATTTGATGACTTTTGGACCTAAAATATACAATTGACTTTTGGTGTGTTTTTTTGAGAATTCTCTGAAAAATATGTGCATGTGACTGGTACTTCCCTTCCTGTCAGTTTTTCTCTCTTATTTGTTGCATGACCCCCCGTTTCGGGTAAAAAAAAGTTGTCTGAAGGGCTATACATGATAAAGATATTTGAATGCCAAAATTAAAATGATGCAACCATAATTTTTTTCGCGTGAATATTATAATGGTCGCCTATAGGAAAATATTTAGTGCTGTGATACCATGAGATTTTAATCCACAGAGTGTTACTCATATCATTATACACTTGCATGACATTAATCCCACCCACAACAATAATGTCATCCAGTGAGATTCCAGTACAGATATGTGTGACATCCCATGAATGCTTATTACAATCCATACAGAATGTCAATGAAAATTTTCAAGCTTTTTGTTTACATTCACATTATGTTTGGGCAGTTATAAAGCAAAATGAAGATCCAGACTAGTACAAGAACAGATTCATTACGGGATTGACAAAATTGTGTATTACAGCGGAGCCCACTTAATTGGATATCTCTTAACTGAATAACCCTGTTAATTGAATATAATTTCCCAACACAAAGAATATAATTTCCCAACACAAAACCATTTACCATACCTACAGTACAAATTTGACCTGTTATTTGAATATAGGTTATAGAGGAAACTCCTGTTAATTGAATAAAATATCTTGTAACCTATCGAGAAATTTCCCTGACTCTCCCTAGTTTTCCTTTGTTTATAGACCTACTTGGCCTCAGTACATCCAATACAGGCATTTAATCTATTATATCTTATTTGACAGAGCTCATGGAGCTCTGTCATACAAGATATATTAGAATAAATGCTACGTTTATCTCTGAAATACAGGAAAGTGACAAAATCCCTGTTAACTGAATCCTCCTGTTAATTGAATAATTCTCACTGGCAAAGTGGCTATTCAATTAACAGGGTTCGACTGTACTATAGTTTGAGAGTTTTCAATATTTTTCTTTGTGTTTTATGGCATTATACGTGCATTAAAAAATCTGCAAATGATGGCAAATACGAATACTAGCGAGTATCGCCGCTGGGTTGGAATTTGTTATCATTTTCGGTAAATTACGGCAGTTCCTTAAAAATATAATAAAAAGTATTGTGTATCGCTACATGTATATATACAGACTTTTTCAGTGCTGAACAGTGATGGTTTCAGTGGTATATAGTAACTTTGCTGGTAGTGACTACCCCCATCCCCTTCCCCATGCTGTACGTGCATAGTACCTTCATGCTGGCACAGTACATAGTGACTTGTCCCCACAACACAGGCTGTGCATATTTGTTTGTGGCGTGTGTTGGGGTGAAATATTCAGAGGTATATAATAAACAGTAACAATTTTAATGGATATTACTATATATTTTAAAGCACTAGGCATATATTCCAAAACGCAACAGGCCCTATAGCACAGAATATGTAGCATAGCATTACAAATAACTAATCTGTCTTGTAAATACCTTCCATAGAGCATAGCCTATATCGAACAGCACATGATCACTAAGTTGTAAGCATATATACAGTACGTGAAGAGTGTATTATCACCAAATCACCTGCAGGGTGGACATTCCACCAAAGCAATAATTGCAAATTTGTTGCAAAGCATTACAAGCCCAAACAAAGTTCCAGACAAAGGACCTCTGGGTTATACCCGGGGGTCCATTGGCTGAAACATTGCTTGTGTTTTTTGTCCACATGCACAGAATTTGAAAGTGATACTTTGGGTGATTACTCCACTCTGCAGGTGATTTAGTTACAATCCACTCTCCACGTACTGTACCTCACAACTTTTTTTCAGTAAATTTTATTACTTGGTTTCCATCATATAGCGAGGAATATGAACCACGATGACAACACATGTTACTGGTGGGGAAAGAGTTATGTTGGCCTATACAAATAGACTCGAATCTTTACTGTATGGATCCCTAAGGCTATTTATCATATGGGACAGGAGGGGAGGTGTTCACTAGCCATACAACATTTTTTTCCTCAACTATGTTTCTCTGGAGCTAAAATATCCTAGTGGTTGGGGGGAGGGGGGTGTGGGATTGTGATGTCCAGGATTTCAATCAACTTTAGTCTGCTATTACATGTAATATTCTGTATTCCTTAATGCAATCCTGACAAAATTCACCAAGCCAAAAGGGCCATTGACTTGAAGACAAAGTCTACCCCCATCTCAAAGAATTATGTGTATGTGAATGGAGGGGATACTTTTTTTCTGGTTGTCTTTTATCTGATTGAACCTTTTGTCGGGAGCTGGGGCAAGTGGTGAGTAGACCAGCCTTACAGGCTCTTTGCACCTCCCATCCCCTATTTCCGATGAGAAAAAAACCCAAGCCCACCTCTCCCTCACTTCCCAACTCTTTTCCAATGAGAGAAACCATAATGCCCCAGCTGCTCCTCAAGCCCTGTTTCCCGTAAGAAAAAAATGTTACCCTCTCTAACACCCTGCCCCATCCCACACCCCTCAGTGAGTTGTATATTCTTTCTCATCGTGAATGGGGGCTACAAGTTGCAGCACACCCCCACCACAGGCCCTACTTCCACCCAAGGCAAACCTGCTGATTCTGTCTGTATCCCTACTGAAGTGCTACCAGGTTGTTGATGTAAAAGACCTGATTAAAAAAAATATGCTAAGAAGACCATTTTTAATTCATCTACTAATATGAAGTCATGGGCTATTATAATGGTATTGGCATCAGTGTCAACATCAGCCCTATGTGTCCAGTTTTGTAAGAGTGAAGTGTTTAACCCTTTACCCAACATAACTACCAAAACCGGCCAGCACTGTTCTCAAAAATTGCCAATTAATTTTCATTATTTTTTCATTTTTGTCTCAAAAACATAGCTCGTTCCAATGAGGGGTCATAACCTAGGTTTCTGAGACAAAAATGAAAAAAATTAGTTTTTAAAGAATTTTTTTTGCAAGTGTCGTCTGCTTTTCATGTTCGGTAAAGAGTTAAAACAACTGTGTACTACCATTGCTACAAAAGTAGCAACAGTAGTACACCTTTGTTTTAAACATTACACTCACCACACCCTCATGTATACAAGAAGATGATTTTGCCCCAGCAGTTTACATGTAAATCTGAAAGTTCTGACAGGACACTTTTCTTTTCTTCCACTTGTTACTGCAATGTACTGCTTTGCTATGAATTTGATGGTATAACTTGTCAAAAAACATTAAAACTTTCTTTAAAAAAGGTGGGGTAGAGGATCAAAGCCAGCTCCGTGGTGCCTTTTTTTCCCATCATGGATGACCAGATGAATGTTTTTTCTCATCTATGGTTACAAAAAAATATTCTGTCTGTTACCTTTTTATGACAATCATTTCCTGCTTATCAATAAGAAAGAGTTTTAAATCATTGCAGTTTGAAGCTTTCTGACGTGATGATTCATTCTCATTGATAAAAATTACCCCCTAGGGAAATGAAATTTTTTTTAAATGAGTCCCTTCCTTGATACTGGTCATCAAATCATTGACGTTTATACAACATGGTTTTATGGGAGTACAGTAAAGGTTAATTCAGTGTAAGTGACAGAGTAATTCTTGAAATTTTAGAATTTTTGTTTATTTTAATCTATTATTGCCAGTGTTTTTCATTATGATGGAAGAGTATACAAAAATACTCATTCAGTTGCAGGGTTGTCTGTTATTCTAGTTTGCATCACATTTTCCAATACTAAAATTGCACTTGGATTTAATCAGATTTAATTATAACGTTTTTAAAGGAAGACAGCAAATAATTTTACATTGAAGTCATGAAGAATTTTTACGACTAGCATTAATAGAAAATCACACTTTTGTATCAGATTTTGAATAATTTTATGGGTATTTTGAGTGCACAAAGTACTTTCCATCTGCAATCTAATGTCTTTTGATGTAATGGTTTGAAATTCTACATCAAAATCAATGACAGATCATGGCTGTTAGGGAAGTTTGTGTGTGTGTGAGTAGAGGTTTTTCTTAACCCGCATCCAACTCAGGCTGCAGATGTCAGTATTTTTTCACAATTTACTAAAATATTTTGTCACAATCAGAAGCTTATGCCTTTCTTATCAACCTACTCACAATTGTTTACTACAGGCTTGCACTACAGTGGAAGTCCCTAACTCGGATAAAATACTCTCTATTTTTGTCTTTCCCAAGCAAGTTGGGAAAGAAAAAGTGGTGCAAAAGCACCAATAAAAATAAGCCAAAACTGGGTCGAGTGCAACCGGCGCAGACCCAGTACGGGACGCTCTCTCCCAAGTACAACTCCACGACTTCCGTTGCCAGTGCGCATATACCGTCTCTAAAGACTCATTCTTTTTAAAATCCGTTTCGTGTCGAGATGTTTTTGCACGCTTATCAGTGTTCCACCAGCTCGATGTTTGATGATTCCTGATTCATTATACCACAGTGTATCCTTTGTATTCTCAGGAACAGTGTTTTATATTCTCTTTTTTCTATTATATGTCCATAATGTATATTTATTTGCTCTTTCTCGGGTCGCGCGCGATTTTCGCGGGCCACGCGGTTCGGACTTAGATTTTCACAATTATTGTTCATGCTTTTTTTGCAAATTTTTCTAATTGTGTTAGAGTTAGGTGTCAGCGGGGTACCACTCCTACAGTGTTTCTTCTTTCTGTTGAGAGTAGTCTTCCTGTTGGGTGGTTCCCGGTCGACCGTCTGGGGTCTTTGTTTCTGTCACCTTTCTCTCTTTGGGGGTGTTCTGTTTTCTGATCTCACCTTCTCTGCTCCTCTCACCTCTTTCATGCCTAGGACAATTCCTTGTGGGCAGTGTCTGCTGCCTAAGCATGTGGACGATGTACATTCGTCGTGTTCCTCCTGTAATGGGTGTTCGGCCGAGCGGCCGTGTGGTGTCTGTGGAACATGGTCTTCCACCTTTTGGGCGTCTGTAAATCGTGTCGTTCGTTCTCGTGGCCGTGCCTCCCGCTCCCGCGGGAAAGGAGAACTGGTCGTTCGGGGCCTCCCGAGCCGACTTTGTCTGGTGAGAGTTATTCCTCCTCCGTGGGGGATGTGCAGTCTTTTCCTGTGGTGGATACTGCGGGAGCCGTTGAGTGTTCTGGTGTAGAGATGCCTGGTTCCGGGACTACGGTCCCCCTCCAGTTGACATCTGAGGCTGTCACTAGGGTTGTGACTCCTCCTTCGGAGCCGAGCCGGTGTGCTCTCTCCATTATTTCACCAGCCTCAACGACTCTCGACGTATCTACTACTGCTGCTGGTCCGTCTGCTTCGTTGTCTGTTTCAGCCGGCCTCGGCTTTTCGCTGCAGGGGACTGCAGAACTGTCCGATACTGTCGACGTGGGATATCGGCCCCAGCCTTCCCTGACTTCAACTTAGCGAAGTCGGAAGGGGCTGCCGGCCGAGCCCATCGCTGTGGTCTCGTCGCCGTCGAGTACCACAGTTGTGTCTTTGGATTCGGATGTTCGTAGTGGAAACACTATGAACTCCGTGGCGTTTCCGTCCACTCACTCTGGTCACACGACCAGTTTTGGGGGACCAACACCTTTTGTGCAGCCTGGACCTTCTGCCCCGCAGAGGTTCGCGGTGACTCTCATGAGTTCTCGCAATATTGATCCTCGGGGATGCATCGTACCCCTATACACGTCTGCCTTCAGATGTTTCGGCTGCCGCCCGTCGTCCCGCGTCGGGTGTTTTGGAGGATCGTGACCCTTCGCTGGTTAAGAGGGTCAGAGGTGAAGCCACTTTGCCGGTTCGCTCCCCTGTCGAACCGGTCGGTACAGGCAGTGAGCTTAGGGAGGCCCTCTCCTTACTCACTCAGGTTCTCTCAAAGAGCCTTCCTGTTACTTCCAGCGAGGCTATGGGTGGTTTCCAAGCGCCTCCTATGGCGCCGCCTCCCGGGATTGGAAACAGGCCGGTTTCCGATTCCTCTGGTGTCCCGACACCATGGGAGGCGTCGGCTGGTTTGCCCACGATGGGCTATGTGTCTTCCGACTCTGGGGAGGAGTCCGACATGCTTGAGGTCGAGGGCCAGCAGTCTTCGGACTTGGGGGCGGCTCTTGACTTGACTTGACTGCCAACAGCCTATGGAGCAACCTGCTTCTGGGCGCCTTCGACCATGCCAGTCGGTACAGGTGGTTGAGGCTTTTTCAGCATTGGATGCCAAGCTGAATTCCAAGGCTTTGAAGACTTCGTTCTTCACCAGGGTTGACACCTTTTTGCCTCCTGTGCGTTATCGTTCCTACGATTCCGCCAATCCGTCAGTCTGCCAGACTTTGACGGTTCTGGATCAGGACTCCACTTTCCTCGGGCTTTCCAAGCCCAAGTCTGCCGTCATTCCAATGACGACTCTGGAGTCCACTTTGGGCTTATCTAGAGAGATGCTTGGCATGCTTTCTCTCTCAGATCACGTCGTCTCAGCTTTGGCTGCTTATCTGCCTCCAGATAAGTTTGACGAGGTACAGGCTCCTTTGCGTGGGCTGTCCAAGGCGCTTATGCACCTTACTCACACGCATGCCTGTAACACGGCCAATTTGGAATTAGTTCGAAGGGACGCTGTGCTGGACACAGGACGATCCATTCCCGAGGAGCAGCGTGCTACTCTTCGATCTGCTTCTTTGGCAGGTCCGCAACTTTTCCATGGTTCCGTGTCGACGGTCCGGGATGACGTCCTACGTCATTCCAAAGATCAGCTGCTGTTTCGTCAGCTTGATCAGCCTTCTCGGGGAGGCAAGGGCCGTTCCAATCCTAACAAGTACCCTTCTGCTTCCTCTGTGAAGCAAAAGGCTGGTCCTTCTGCCGCCGCCTCTACTTCTTACTCACGGGGTAAAGGTAGGGGTCGGCAGAATCGAGGGAAGTCTCAGGATTCTTTATTTAGCAGAGGAGGTGGTTTCTCCTCTCGTGGGCCTCGTCGGGGCTCGAAATGAAGGTCCTCACCTCGACTCGTCCCAGGTTGGTGGAAGGATAGCAGAGTTTGCAGACCATTGGACCACCATCACATCCGATCCATGGGTGTTAGATGTTGTTCGGTCCGGGCTGCGCATATCCTTCCGACGGCACCCCACTCTGTCAAGGGTGCCTCTTCCAACCACAGTTCCTTCAGACGTTTTACGTCGGGAACTTTTGTCCACGGAGATTGCCAATCTCCTGGCAAAGGGGGCGATCGAGGTCGTCAAGAACGTTCAGTCAGTGGGTTTCTATTCCCGCCTGTTCTTGGTGCCGAAGAAGGACGGCCGACTCCGACCGGTTATCGATCTGAGCATCCTGAACCAGTCTATCATTGCTCCCAAGTTCAGCATGGAGACTTTCAGGTCGGTCCGCCAATCAATTCACCAGGGAGATTTCGCAGCCAGCATCGACCTGCGAGACGTTTACTTCCACGTTCCGATGCATCTGGCGTCACGGAAGTATCTCAGGTTCGCTTTTCTGGGGCGAGTTTACCAGTTCAAGGCCATGCCTTTCGGCCTCAACCTGGCTCCTTGGGCGTTCACCAGACTGATGTCGCATGTGATAGCGTTCCATCACACACAGTCCAGGGTGACTACTTCGGCATATCTGGACGATATCCTCCAGAGGCATTCCAATGCTGCCTTACTGGAATCGGATGTCGCCACTCTGTTGAGCTTGCTCACGTCGCTAGGATTCAGAGTCAACGAGGAGAAGTCGGACCTGGTCCCTTCTCAGTCGTTTTGTCATCTGGGGATGTCTTTCCAAACCAAATTCAATTTGGTGGCTGTTCCCCAGGCCAAGGCTGTGATTCTCTCAGCTTTTGCTCTGACTCTGTCCCAGTCCAGGACCGCGACCGCTCGGAGTTTTCTCCGGCTGATCGGTCTCTGCGGTTCGGTGACGGATCTCATTCCTCTAGGTCGGCTGCGTGTCAGACCTCTCCAACACTTTCTGCTCAGTCGTTGGAGACCGAATGTAGATTCTCTGGATCAGGTGCTTCCGTTTCCGGACTCTCTGTATCCTCACCTTCTTCCCTGGACAGATGTTCAGTGGATTACGCAGGGTGTTCCGCTGGACTTACCCACGTCCAATCGCGTTCTGATGGCAGATGCCAGCGATCTCGGATGGGGTGCGACGTTGGATCCTCTCGGTCTTTCCCTACACGGTATGTGGGACCAGGATCAAGCAGCTCTACACATCAACCAGAAGGAGCTTCTTGCTCTTCTTCTGAGTTTCAGGCAGTGGATCCCTCACCTGTCGAATCGCCAGGTCCTTCTACTATCCAACAATTCGACAGTGGTTGCTTACATTCGGAACCAGGGCGGCACGCACTCGCTTCCAATGTACGAGTTAGCTCGGGATCTTTTACTGCTCGCTCAGGAGGTTCACGCCAGGGTGGTTGTTCGTCACATTCCCGGTCGTCTGAACGTCCTAGCCGACTCCCTGTCCCGACAGGGCAGGGTTATTTCCACCGAGTGGATGCTTCACAGGGCAGTGTTCCAGTCGCTTTGCGATCTCTGGGGACGTCCCCACATCGATCTCTTTGCGACTCGTTGGAACCATCAGGTGGACACTTTCGTGTCCCCGTGTCCAGATCCTCTGGCTTTTGCCGTGGACGCTCTGTCACTCGATTGGAACGGTCTAGTCGGCTACGCCTTCCCGCCGGTTCCGATTCTTCCTCAGGTTCTCGCCAAAATTCGAACCTGCAGTTGTCGAATCATTCTGATCGCTCCCCTGTCGCCTCAGCGGGTGTGGATCAATCAGCTCCGCTCGCTGATGGCGGCGGTTCCGGCACGTCTCCCGCTACGTCGCGACCTTCTTTGTCAAGGTCGCCCGAGGAGGTTTCACGTCGACCCGACTTCATTGTGCCTTCACGCATATCTTTTGTCAGGTCCTGTCTCCTCCGTAGAGGTTTTTCGAGACGAGCAGTGGAGTGCATTTCTTCTTCAAGGAGGCACTCCACTGGTTTAGCTTATGCAGCTAAATGGAAGGTCTTCTGTCGATGGTGTGCTGATCACTCTGTTGATTATGCCAATCCTTCGATTTCACAGATTGCGGAGTTTCTGGTATATCTGTTTGATTCTCGGGGTCTCCAGCCTGTTACCATCAAGGGTTACAGGTCTATGCTTTCAGAGACTTTTTCTTATGTGGGGAAGCGTCGTATCGGCACTAATCCTTACCTCTCCAAGCTTGTTCGGCACTTTTCTTTGAAAAGGCCTCGGACTTTGCAGCTTACTCCACGATGGAATCTTTCGTGGGTGCTGCTTTGCTTGGGGGGGGGGGGGGGGGAGGGGGGGGGGGGGCGCCGTTCGAACCTTTATCCCAGGTGGATATGCAATTTCTCACATACAAGACGGCTTTTCTGATGGCATTTTCTTCGGCCAGACGGGTTAGTGAGCTTCACGCCCTCTCGGTTGACCCGGCCTTTTTTAGGAGTTCTCCCAACAGTGTTACTTTTACCACTGATTGCTCCTTTTTGGCTAAGAATCAGTTACCAGATACTCCTCCTCCTCCTATCTGTATCAGGGCTCTTCCCTCTGTTGAGGGTACTCGCCCTTTGCTCTGTCCGGTCCGTGCTATTCGCATTTATCTTGATCGGACACGCTTCATACGGAAGGGCAGAAAACGGTTTTTTCTGTCTCTCATTCCGGGTCGACAGAAGATCTCTCCTCAATCCATTTCTCGATGGATTTGTCTTGCTATTCGTACGGCTTATAGTCGTTTAGCAGTTGGCGATTGTATTACCAATCGTATTTCTGCCCACGAGGTGCGGGCACTGTCTACCTCTTGGGCTTATTCTAACTCCGTCAAGTTGTCGGATGTTATGCAGGCAGCCTACTGGAGAAATGCTTCTACTTTCTCCACCTTTTATTTACGCCAGTTGCAGGAGCAGTCGGAGGACCTTTTTGCCTTGGGTCCTCTTTCTTCTGCTCAGGCTGTTGTCTGCCATAGCCATTAGGCTTCTTGAAGGTCAGTTTCAGCCTTGTGCTGTTACTGCCCTTTTTTCTGTCTGTGTGTCACACAGGCTCATATGTCTCTTTTCATTGTCCTTTACCAATGATTGCGACATTATGGTTGATAAGCCTCGGGACCTCTTCCTTCTGCTTCACGGTTCCAGTGCACTAGGGTTATGTGGGGGTTGGTTATGCGATTCCCTCCAGCCTTTTGTCTATTCAGCCTGTAGTAAACAATTGTGAGTAGGTTGATAAGAAATCTAAATTTTATAGTAAATTTCCTTTCTTATTATACCTACCACAATTGTTTACATGGAGGCCCTCCCGTCTTCTTTACGGGTAAAGAATCTTTCCTCCCCGCTGATCACATAACTCTAACGTTTACGGATTCAAAAAGAATGAGTCTTTAGAGACGGTATATGCGCACTGGCAACGGAAGTCGTGGAGTTGTACTTGGGAGAGAGCGTCCCATACTGGGTCTGCGCCGGTTGCACTCAACCCAGTTTTGGCTTATTTTTATTGGTGCTTTTGCACCACTTTTTCTTTCCCAACTTGCTTGGGAAAGACAAAAATAGAGAGTATTTTATCCGAGTTAGGGACTTCCACTGTAGTGCAAGCCTGTAGTAAACAATTGTGGTAGGTATAATAAGAAAGGAAATTTACTATAAAATTTAGATTTCCATGGAGCTAGCATGACATGCTTCAGAGTACTCATACTTGTACTCGAGTACTGGAGTCTAGTACTCGCCCCAGCCTTGCGCAGGGCTGGGTCCAAAGTACTCAGTACTCGTACTCATAGTACTCGAGTACCACTTTTTTAACAAAGTACTCAGTACTCATACTTTACTCATATAATTTCATATACTTGTACTCATACTCATTACATTAAAAAAAATGGTCAGTACTCCTGAGTATTTTATGAGTACTTTATAAATATTTGGAAATTTTTCAGAATAATGCCATGTTCTACCACAAATGGCAACAAATCAGCGGCCGGCCAAAGTGTTATTACCAGCTATGTATACCTGTTTCAGTTCAAAAGAAGCACGTCCTCTAGTTTCTTCACTGAATGAAAGAATTCCTTCATTGACACAGAGCAGAATTGTTTATCAATAAAATAGTTCAATGACATTTAAGCTGTTAATATCAAGTCTTGTTTTGATTTATCCTGATTAGTACTGATTAAGTAGCTAAGTATACGACAGCCAGTATTATAAAGTTAATTTTAGTCAGTCAGCGATCAATTGACTAGCAATATGGTTAACAACTTGTATGTGAGGAGAACAAGCTTAATAATAATAAAACAACTTAATTAATCAGATGTTAATCAAACTCTCTGATCACAATCAAAACATTTTATATAAAAAACTTATTGCCAATCAACTGCGAAGAAAGAGGTGAGCAATTTTAAACTTCAAATCTACCGCCTATAGGAAGTAGTTTTGAAATATAAAATTGTTTATCTCTTCATTTTCATCATTTCATTGCCTATTATATATTTCCCACCAGCAGAGGGAGCCTGAGTTTACAAGAAACTGTCCGTAAATAATTGTTTTGTTATAATTTATTGAGGGAGCCATTTAGCTCATTTCAATAAATTGTAACAAAACAATTATATATTAATCTTTTTTCTAATAACCTGGTGCATATTTATGAAATCACTAAAAAAACTTCAGCACTTTTCAGAGTTCATCCTAACAATCGATTAAAAGTCAATTGAAAAGGACCCTTATTCCTGTACCGTTTTTTTCTTTGCCATTTTTTTCCTGTATTGTTTTTTTTCCATGTACCGTTCCTTCAGGGCGCCACTGAAATATGTTGTAGGATAACTACTGGAAATTTTTTCTCACATTTTCCCATTAGAACTTCCCGAGAATCATGTCCAGTGTTGGAATCATCAACAGAGAGAAAATGGTATAAAAATTTACCTGTGGTTATCCTACAACATTTTTCCCCTGGTAATGTGCATTATTTAATTACCGTACCTTAGTTTATTATTTAAAGAGTAAAACAAAATCCTTTTATGCCTGTGTAAATTGTGACATACAATGTTCTGGTCTTATTAAGTATTTCATACATGTAGCAATAAAATATATTTGGTATATCAAGTGTTATTCATTTTACATGTAAGAGTGAGTACTCATACTCGAGTACTTTCAAAGTACTTAGTACTCGTACTCATACTCATACATTTTCCCCAGTACTTTTTTACTCGTACTTTACTCACACATTTTCAGAGTACTCATATTCGTACTTGAGTACTGGAGTCTAGTACTCACCCCAGCCCTGCAAGGGAGGTAACAAGTTGAGCAATGAACATTAAATAATACATCCTGACGTCGCCTGTGTTTCTGTGAACAAAGCGCCATACAGCTTCACAACACACATTAACATGTATTCTTACACAGAACTGTATTAACACTATTTACCAGAATAACACACAGTCATCACAAGAGAACAATATCATGTGATTGTATCGTCTATAATGATCTTCCCCCACCTCAACTCCCCAAAATGCAAATATTATTTTGGCAAATATTGCCCAGCACTAAACATGCATACTCTGAGAACTTGTGTGGTATTAAGCTTTTGTAATTGGTGATTTATCAATGAAATTCTGCAGTATAACTGGCACTAACAGATTTTCTTCTGGATCCTATTTCAACCATCGGAATTGAAATCTGTATAATCGGCAGTGAAATAATCGGTAATCGGTTCAAATCAGTTTTTCAAATCAGTTTTTGATAATTGGTTCATCACTATGCTGCATGCCTTATATCTGCCAAAAATGTTTTCTAGGATGGTAACTTTTAACATTCCTGTAATTGTTGGCAGTGTTCAAGATCAGCACTTAACCCTTAATTCTGACTTGGATCACTTTTATTGTAAGAGAACAGGTGCCCCAACATGCAGTCTCTAGGTTAGCTCACAAGTTACATTTTAAGTACCTTGGCAGTTGTTTTTAGACAAGTCTTGGCTGCCGAAAAAGTCAGCCAAGACTTGTCTAAAAACAACAGCAAAGTTGCATGATGTAGACTGTCAAAGTTTATCAAAATATATAAAAAATATCCAGTCCTTTAAGGGTTAACCCACCAATGACAGCCACATCCATCATTGAGCTTATAATCTGTGATCACTACAATTTATTTTTCACTAAATGACACCTGGAAAGAAAATAAACTGTGTATAGCTGACATTGTCCAACAGCCTCTACCTAGAGTGTGACGTCATCGCGTAGTCATCGTGAAAATTTCCAATTTTTCAACTTCAATTGCTTGTAAAAAAATAAATAAAAATTGTTGACGGCCACAAAGCAACACGTTTGTTAATAAAATATCCATGAAGAAGTGGGTCTACAAGAAATTCTATTATTGTATGTATTTTCTTTTCGTGAGACGTTTAAACCCGACGAGTCGACATTTTCTCGCATTTTGCATTTCTGACCCGCGTTTTTTGTAAACAATGGATTTACCCCTCTCGTGCTTATGATGATTTCCGCTGGACGATACGTCATATACAATTAAATGAGGCACACAATGGGATTCCTGAGATTTTGCTCTTTATCATAGGGTACCATACTTTTTGAATCATATTTTTTTTACTACTTTTCGGACGCAATAAAGTTTTTGGAACGATTTTTCCACGTCAAAGAAAATATCAAAAAGTACGGTACCTGGTAATATTTCAGTTATGTTCTTTCCATTTATGAAGGTTTTAAAGTGATACACCCAAGCACCTCCAGCAGAAACTCCGCCAAAAATTGTTGCTATTTTCGGATTGACCCACTTTTACGTCACGCGGAGATTCTTGTGTACTAATTTTGTCAGGGAAAGACCGTTTGAAAGACTGTTTGACGTCTTCGGGTTGTGATTGCAAGAGAAAATTGTCAACACTCACGCAGTTTGGAGACACATTTTTCTTTGAATATAAAATTAATCAGTAAATAGTTCATGACTTTGATTCATTCTAAATATATATTTTTAAGAAAAAAATGAGACAGACCAGAAGGTGAAACTGGTGTCATTTTTGATCTGTTACAGAGTCCTTCCTATCAAACAACATGCAATCTCCAAGTGTTTTCTCAATTTCAAATTTCAGGCAACCAGCTGACTGGACTAGCAAATTAAAATGTCGCAACAAAAGTTATTAATTGCATAAATTTTATACCAGGCAGTTTTACATCCACTGATACTGAATTCATGTTTAATCTGGGTCCCATACATTTTTACATGAAGTTTAACAACCGGTCGGTATTTGATGGAATCAAAATGTACTATTCAAAATTGCAGAAAAGACCACATAAAATTAAGCAAAATAACATTCTAATATACTTGCAAATACAACCATAGATTTGGGTCTGGAGGGGTGATGCCCTTTTTCCAGTCTACATGGAACTGGAGGGGGGGGGGGGGGGGGCAGAGGTTGAATGAGTATATTTGTTGTGCTGTTGTGTCCCCCCCCCCCCCCCCCACCCACCCCCCACCCCCCACTCAAAAAAAAAAAATCAACCAAATGTAGGCCTTCTTGCAAATACAACCACTGATATGGTTATTATGGAGGTGGTGTATGGGTATTTGATGCCCCACCCAAATCCCATCACAGATTCCTGAGTATGGAAGTTCTGAAACTTAAAAGTGGTAAAAAAAAGTAAAAAATTTTCACTAAAAAAATTGAAAAACAATCTTTTCTCACTAAAAAAAATTGGAAAACAATCTTTTCTCGCTGATAAGAATTCAACATGATTTGGGAATAGTCAAACACAAAAAGAAAAGATGCAGTCAGTAATTCACACTTCCAAGACCATGAGAAATATTTGAAAGGGGTAATAGCATTCACCTTGCTTTTCATCCAATTGTTAATTGTAATTACTGAGAGCACTGTTAGAAAACCTCTGGGTGGATGGGGGGGGGGGGGGGGGGATATAAGTGGTAAACTGGAATTTCACAAGACCATAAAAATATAAGGGGTAGTGGCAGGTAACTAGATTTTTGGTGAATAGTAATTACTGTGAACACTAATTGGAAAATATTGGCTGTGGTGGTGGGAGGGGGGGGACTGAAATTTTGCAGGACCATAACAAATATATTTGAAAAGAATGTTATGTTGGGTGGGCAACAGGACTTTCACCAAATTGTAATTATTATGTCATAAGTAGAAAATTCTAGGGATGCCAGTGGCTTCTGTCTAAATCCTCCTAATCAGGTCGGAGGTCTCTGAGTGAAATCACAGAACAGCAGTCTTAGTTTATTCAGTTATTTCAGGTACTATTTTTCAAGGAAGTATAAGAAATGTAAATGTTTCAGCTCATAGATCTATTGCACCCCAGCTGTTTTGTGCTGTAACTTTTCTTGTTTTCTGAGTTCTGATCTTAAAAAGTGTGCATAATTGTTGTAAACGTTTTGTGGTTTAATGGTGATCCACTCTATCCAGGCTGTATCTCCTCTCCAACTCCATGCTTCTCCAATTCCTTACTGGTTAGTCTCAAAACTTGAATATGAACAAGCCTTCAGCTTGCCAGGATTTTTCGGTAGGCCATAGTGAAATTTGGGGGGGGGGGGGGGGGGGGGGGGGGGAGGGTGGTGATTGGTGAGGATGATCTTCTTCCCATATTCTAATTCTATATGTATTTTCTTTCACTGACCATTGTCCTTATGTTTCTTTACTGAGAATTGTGTCAGAGGAGGTATACTCCTGTCATCCAAATAATTGTATGGTGCAGATTAATAGTAGAGGGTGGAAGATTTGGTAAAATTAAATGATACTGTGGGTTGAAATAATAGTACAGGGTCGAATATTTTTGCCTAATACTGAAGTTTCAAACTGACTTTATAATACTTCAAAATGCCACATCTTGGATAAATAACCTCAAAATTCTAAAATAAACCCAACTTTCAACAGCTATGGACAAATTTTAAGAATTTAGTCCAAACTCCAAAATAGTGTATCCTGGTGCTTAGCTCGCAGTCCAACCTGGTGAAATTGAATAAAAACAGGGGGGCTCAAATTCGAACAATATGGAGAAGAAAAATAGAAAAAATATGAATATTACAGGTAGGATTATATGGAACACAGGAGCAGGAATCAAATACTTTTTTCCCGACTGATGCATTCATTCTTCTGTTGTCTTTTTCACTCAAAGATTTGTTGTCAATCCCAGTCAGTGGCCTCTTTTGGATTTTGCCCTGCTGATCAAAGCTGTAAGACTTTCTCATACAATGATTGTTACACATTTCAAGCAGCACACTACTCTTGTACACAAAGACAGTCCAGCTAGCTGAAAGAAAGGTGGCTAGCTTTCAGAGTGACATTTTGGTAGCCTTAGTCACAAGCATTCAACATTCATTTCCCCACCGTGCTGCTGGAGTTACGCGTGAAATTAGAAGAAAAAATAGTTGTTGGTTTTAGCAATGAATAGTAGTAAAAAATCAAACCGAAATGAATAAATATGCATATTTATTAAATAATTAAAATAATTTAATTATATTTTATCACCTCATAAAGTTGGAGACCATTAGTTCAATACAAGAGGGTTTAGATTTTATTCTCACCATGCTGACTGACTTTGACTGAGAAGTGAGACAAAATGGTAGATTGAGATAAGAATGAAGCTTTTGAAATACATAACACCACTGAATAAATTTGCATATTTAATTAATTTTAAATTTTATTAGAACCAGAACTGGGCTTCTATGAACTTTGTCTTCAGCATAATATTGGAATCAGTTGGTTAGTAGATACATGTTTTCTAGGTAAGATTTAGTTTGGTTGTATATTCAAACAGTGACATATATTTTCTAATTTTTCCAAAGAAGTGGGCGTGGCCTAAATATTTTAATTGTGCTGCTATTTATAGTTATATCTAGCTGGTGGCATGCTAACATGTTTCAGGGGTTCAAAATGTTGTGGATTCATTACTTATGCCATTTTGTGATCAGTTGTGTTTGTCAGTGTTCAATTCATTCCTTAATAGTGAAATTTCAAAAAGTGGGCGGAGCTTAAATATGCAAATTAGGAAATTTCACCTGTTTTTTTAAATCAGATATGGTCACAAGACAAACTGTCAATGTTATGCAAGTTGCTGCAGTACTCCTGTGATATAATTTCAGTTCCAGTAGGAAAAATGTGGGAATATTCTCTAAATAAATGAAAAAATTGACATTTTTATGCAAATTATATGCAAATTAACTTGAAGTTGGTTCAGTCATGTTAAAAAATTTTAAAGTTAAATTCTGGGCCAGCATGTGGCCCATGACTGTGTGAAATTTCAAGACTCTGTGATTACTGCTTTCATTTTTATTAGTGTTAATGCCTTTTTTACATGAAAAAAGTGTGCTAAAATCCCCACTTTTGGGGGCGTTTTTGGCTTTGGAATTTATACAGAAAGCACTCTGTCCCAATGACTAAATTTTCGACATATTTTGAAACTTCAAATGACCATAACTTGAAAATTGCATGGAATTTTCAGATTTTGTAAAAAGATTTCTTTTTCTCACCACATGAGGAATATTTTCCAATCAGTTTTATCACATATAACCCATTATGAAAATTTTCATGTAATATCCCTACGCTACCCTTCTTCGGAGAAGCAGTAGTTGAATTCCATTACATACCCATGTCATAATTATAAACACAGAATGTGCTTTGCCAAATCAGTAACTTAATAAATGACACACAGGCTAACCATCTTCAGGCATTTGTGCTTACCATATCACGCAGCCTGTCACATGTAGATACCAAAGGTTACTCATTTTGCCTGTAATTCTATAATTATAATTCTTGTTATAAAATATTCAAATGTCTTTAGACCCCAAAAGCAGGTTCATATTAGAGACTGAGGAGAGCAATTTTTTGCAGCTCTGCTTTTGTAGAACACGAGTCTTGGTAAACTCTGGAATGCGTGAATATTCAACCAATAAATAGCAAGCTATTAACTGAAAATAGAATATGTTTTCTTTTTTGGAATTCACTGAAAAACCCTTTTTACAATTATTTCCAATGAGGGTCAGAAGCTGAGTTTGAATGCTTTTTGAGAATAGTACTGGCTGTTTTGGGTCATTACGTTGAGTAAAGAGTCGATATAGATGAGATTTACACTAAGGCTATACAGTGCACAGGATTTTTTTTAACCCGGGTTAGGCCTAAAATGTTAAAAATCTGTTTATCAGGCCTTCCCGCATGGTCCCTTTGGCTGCCACATGCTCTCTTTTTTATAACCAATGCAAACTTAAAATAAAAATTAAATGGCTCATGTCTGATATTTTACCCAAGTTAATAAAATTGATAAATTTGTCCCTTGAGTGCAACAAGGCTTTGCAGTGCTTTAGTATTGCAATGGCTTCTTGCAGTCAAGGGATGAAATACACCACCACCCATGTTATTCTGTAGATTATGAGGCCTAAAACATAAAACAAACATGAACTTTTGATAGCAAAGAAATAATTACAAAAATAAAAAATAAACTGCATGCCATGCAATTTTACAAAAAAAATGGCCTGAGAAAAAAAAAGATCTACTTTGTGAGGCCTTAATCAAACTTTCTGGTTATAAAAAATTGGTAATGATCATATCGAACACTACATGAAAACTCACTCAAACATAATAAATATGATCTTATTTAAACCCAGAAAGAAGAGTCACTCAATGATTGAATCCTGTGCATTGCACAGGGTTAGCTGGTGAGTTTACGTAAACATATACACTGACTATCCATAGGCATTAGGATTAGTCGATAGGCTGCCATACACACTGACTAAGAATGTAAAAATGTGCAGGGCTAGTTGGTTATTTATTTAATGGGGTTTAACCACTCTTTTTCCGTGCAGGAACCCCGGGAAGTGAAGTAGTGCCTGTTCACTGCGGCAAACAGGCTCTGTTTTACTGGTAAAATAGGACCCAGTCACCAATGCTTGGGAGGTGCAAACCTTCTCTAAAATGGGCAACATGGCTTATTAACGCTCACCCCTGGTCTTGAGTTGATACTCATGTTGTGGTCATTATTAGCCATTGTGCTAAAATATGTGCCCTTAAATACCAATAAATAAATTAAATAACCACTCTTTTGACAGCCGAAATCACCTTGTGTCAGACAGTTTTACAGGTGGAGTATCTGGCGAGAACCACTGAACAGCGACGAGCAACTGCCAGACTCCACAACGTACTAACTCCACACAAGCAGGGTTAGCATTGGTTGAAGACATGAACTCCAGTAAAAAATCCCAAAACAACAAACAGTGCACCTTACAACTTTATAACTCTTTACCGGGTGAGTGTTCTTAAAAATATTTTTCATCAAATTTAGTCATGGCTGATGTGAAGCAGCCATGACTAGATTTGATAAAAAACTCATGCAAATTTAACTAAGAAAGTATTGGTCAATAAATGTTTATTCAATTTATAAGAAAAAGTTTGGTTAAAAGTGCCAAATTATACTTATTTTAGTGTCAAGAGATTACATGTCCTGGGCAGCAGGGCCACCATGAGTGAAGACAGGGCCCTGGGGCAGTGTGTAGAATGGGTGTTACAGGCCCTGCAAGTACCAAATACACGTTAACCGATAAGCAGGGGGAAGGGGGTTGGTCTGGGTGTCCACCACCTGAAAATTTAGTTCTAGGAGAAGCATTCTCTTGCATTTTCTTGTCAATATCAACTCCAATTGTTTCCTTACAATTTGAGTAATTTATTTCCACTATTTCTGTGTGTTTGGTTCATTTTATCTCCAAAGATAATTGTGACCACCACAATGCAGGAAAGATCAGTGGAAAACCAACAAACTGGAAGAAGTGGGGTTTTATATATGAATGGAAACTGGTCAGTAATGCAACTATGTACTCTTGCCACCTCTACCAGCATCGGAGGCAGCTCAGATGTATTGATAGTTGAACCTACACTTTTTTATAACTCCAAAAAGTATCCCAGGCCTTGTAACCCGGGGTAGTCCCCACAAACCTCCCCCTGCCTCCTTCTCGGCATTAGTTATGGGCAGGAATATCTGCCAGCAGCATGGAAGGAATCCATACCGTTTCTAGCTTCATTATTGATTTTAACAAATACAATAGCAGGTATAAACCATCATTAAACATCTTCAGTGTATCTGCAAATAAAACATTTGACCATAGTTAATCCGCTGGTGATTATCTCTTTTTGTACCTGAATGCATTCTGTTATGGCTACTGCAGATGACTGAAGTCTTAACAAAATTATTCAGATCACAGATGACATTTACTTGTGATAAGAAAACTATCAAATGTTACATACATTATGATAGTCAATGTCATATTTCATGTCTTATAAAAATGAAAATATTGGCTTTTATTGCTGGTGATTGTTTTCAATTCTGTAAAGTAACTTTTTAACACCAAGCACTCTGTTTGGGCTTGAGACCTTGATTCAGGCTGAGGTTCACAGAGGGTAAATTTTGCTGTGCTGGGTAGCATCACCAAATTCACCCTCTGGAGACCTCATTTTGCAGATGACAGTCTGCTAATTCTCAAGCTTGATTATATATTATATTTTTTTTAACCTGCCCCACCGCATAGGCCACCAGACCCACTCAGCCCCTCCAAGCCTTCCAGCCCATAAGCCACAGACCCATCTTGCCCCTGAGCCTCCCAGTCCCTGTTCAGCCTAAGGATGGCTGTGTCAGACAATAGAACCTTCATAGTAAAATGGCATAAACCATGCCCATGAAATTTAAAGTGCTCATGGCTTTTAAGTGGATGAGTCTATCTATGTCTGAATAGAGCCTCCAGTGTTTACTATGCTGAACACAACTGGCTGATCAAACACGATGCAGTACCATATGGAGAGGTGGTATATGGAATGATTTTAGGCTACATAGGGCCCATGATGGCAACACCTTGCAAACATCTGCATCATTTAAAAGTCCTCGCGAATATGGAATTTGCCTTGGTATTGACAGAACTAAAATATGCAACTTCCACCCTTTCCTTGCAAGAATGAGAAATAGATTTCTCCGAGTCTGTACTAAAAGGATTGTAGAATATAACTATTCTGTAAATTTAAAGTATTTTATTGTATAAAATCTGGTCTCTTACTTATGCCACAGTAGACTTTCAGATAGTGCTTTCTACCACATGGTAACGGTTCCATGGAAAATATTAGTTTCTGCATGATCTATGTTTCATTCCCCAAAAAATTGATATATAATTTATTGGGGTTATTCCTTTCTGGCATTTTGTGGACATTGAAGAAAATTACCTGAAATTTGACCAAAGTAAGGTTGGACATCCCCTTAAAAATAGATTCTCAAAACAACAGTGCAGAGTAATGAATTTTTCAAGGACACTAACAAGCGTTCAAGCACCTGCAGCAGCTTCTAGGACTATTACTAGTTACTTCCTCTCACACAAAATCATCATCCTCTTTGGATATGGTTCATTGTCACAAAAAAGAGGATTGTCTCTCATTTCCAATCCAATTTCATCAAGTGATAGAAGCTTTCAAGAGAATAAATGCTCTTCTTTTACAGAAAGCTGATACAGCTTCCTTCAAATTATCAGTGGATTCAGCATAACCATTTAGTGAATCAAAGTTCTTCAGGTTGGACCATCCATTCAGCTTACACTGCTTCAATTGGACAGAAAGTCTCACGATCTGAACATCCATTTAACGTCTCATTGTTCCATTTCTACATCCCTTCTGTATCAAGCTATTAAATCCTGGGAGGACTTACTGGATGTTCTATCCTTTGCCAATCATATAACTCTTGCTCTGGATAAAAGAGTGGATAAAGATGAATTTGAAGACACACTTTCTCCATTGAGAGGTTTATCTCGCTCCATTATGGTTTCTGTCTATACAGCAGATCGGACCGTTGGTAACCTTGAGCTGGTTAGCTGTGACAATGCCTTTCAGTCAGCATCTATCCTAGACAAATCTATTAAAACTTCTCTTAGAGCAGCTCCACCTATCTTTAATGATGAAGTCCCTTTTGTACACGGAGAAGTTACCAAACAAGCCACAAATAGTCTTATTCTTCATTAGATTGCTCCAGATTTCTCTAGTTACAAGAAACCAGGGTGTGCTGGATCTGAGAAATCTCATGGCTTGTCGCACTCTAAATCATCAGCTCCTCACAACCAGTCTCTCGGAGGCAAGTCGGCTGGGGGAAAACAAAGTTTCTATCGGAAGCCTCGAGGATGGTTCAAGATGAGGTTTTCAACCACTATTGTTTTCCTTTCGGTGGAAGACTTTCCCACTTGGCAAATAATTGGAAGAAAATTACAACAGATCCATGGGTTTTACAAGTTATTCAAGAGGGATTAATTGTTTCAGAAGAAAACCTTTGTCAAGAATTCCTATATGTACAAATTTTCCTGCCAACCTTACCAAAAGAAGCTGCCTTCTCGAAGCAGTAATCTTGATGATATCCAAGAAGGCAATAGAGGTTATAGAGAACATTTCGTCTTTCGGTTATTATTCAGGAATCTTCCTGGTGCTGAAGCCAGTGGTTCCTTCCGACCAGTCATAGATCTAAGCTGGATCAACAAGCTCATTCTCACTCCGAAGTTTTATATGGAAACCATTCTGTCGGAAAGGAACAGCATCCGAGTGAATGACTTTGCAGCAAGCAATGACATCAAAGGTGCATACTGTCATGTAATGATTCATCCTTCATTCTGGAAGTACCTGAGGTTTGCCATAAACGGACACGCTGATGTGCTTTGGATTAAACCTTGCTCCATGTGCGTTCACTTGGATTATGATGTCATGTCTCACTTCCGAGTTCACTCGATGATTCTGATTTTGGCTTATCTGGACGATAGATATCCCCCAAAGACACTTCCCCAACGAAACTCTTCATCAAGATATTCAGAAGCTTCTAACTCTCTTGCAGTCACTGGGGTTTCCCGTCAACGTGCAGACACAGATCTAACCTCTTCATCCACCTTTCAGCATCTGGGAATGGAATTTCAGACTCACTTGAATCTTGTCCATCTTCCTCTTGCCAGAGCTTGTCTCATAAGAACATTTTCCCTCTATTTTATTCAAGCGGGGACAGTGACTGCGAGGGAGTTCAGATTACTTCTCCATCTGTGCAGAGCAGCAACAGACTTAATTCTGCTCGGAAGTCTCTTCACCCAGCCTCCAGTTTCACTTTCTAGAAAACTGGATCATGTAATTTACCTTTCTCCAACTATCAAGGAGAAAATTTAAATATGGACAAATGTGGCGTGGATGATGCAGGGGGTACCATGGTTTTGTTGACATTTTTTGAAACTTAAAAAAAACAATAGTTAAAATAATAAATTTTGATATCATGTGCATTGGGTAAAGGGTTAAAGGTAAAAAAACTTTAAGGCTAATTCCTAACTGGAATCTAGCATGGGTCTTGTTAAAACTTCAAGAAGCTCCATTTGAACCTTTATATTCTGTGGAGTTTAAGTTTTTGACATTTAAAATGGTATTCTTTCTTGCTTTTGTTTCAGCCTGAAGAGCTTGTGAACTTTATGCTCTGTCTATTGAGGATTCACATTATCATACATGAGATCTTCTACATTCACTTCATTCTATCTAAGGAATCTAGAATCTGTGGTAGGGGATCCAAGGTGTCAAGACCCTCTGTCTGTTGCTCAGAATGTTGTGTAATTTAAGTTTGAAGCTTCTGCATTGTGACACCTTACATATATCATACCCTACCTCCTTGTTTTTCAAAGTATTTCTTTCAAAATGGGAGAGGGGGTGGGGGGGGGGGGGGGTATTCTCTCATACGATTTGGCTTTATAGTGTTAATTCTGTGAGTCGCCCTCTTGGCTTTGGTGGACCACAATGCCAATGTTTGGTATATTGTGTAGTTTTAAAAGTTATGAGCTCATTCCATACAATAACTCATGATATGTAATCTTGATATAAAGCATCTCATGTTACCTCTGGATGTATTTATATTTTGGTCCCCTTAATGTAACGTATAGCATTTGGGATATGCTCTGGTCTTAGAAGAGGTAATCAATCTTACTTTGGTATGGATTCTTGTATCTTTATAGGTATTGCATCCAATGATATTTATCTATCACTCTTGGATGTAAATAAATCCTGTCTCATCATTAACAAGCTGTTTAAGGATTCCTATTGATTGGAGTAGGCAATAGACTGCTTATTATTGTTTTTTTCCTTTCAGTCCTGTTTTAGACTCCCCCCCCCCCTCTCCATCCTATTATCCATTCAGCATGTCTGGGCCAGAGGTAGTGGTGGATAAATAATGGAAATTTCAAGTAATTTCTGTATTTATCATAACTACCACTGGCCCAGACAGGAAGTGCCCTCCCGTGAGTTATTCACTCATACCTCACCGCATTAGAACTCTTATACTCAACAGGTATCACAAAAGAATGGTTATTGTTGGGAATTAAGGACTCTTCCTTTTTTTTTGATTTGGTTTGATTTTTGGAGTGTGGAAGTGTTTAAAATTAAGTGTTTGGACTGAATTCTGACAAATAGAGTGCCAGCATGTCTGGGCCAGTGGTAGGTATGATAAATACAGAAATTACTTGAAATTTCCATTTTTTGTACTGAGTGCACTTTCAGACACATAATGATCCTCTGCCCAATGATCAGGGATAACAGAACTCACCAGGCCTGCTCCTGGATCTTGTCAGACTAGGAAATCAACAACACAGACACCAAGGAATGATCCAAGACTATTTGTGGGCCTTCTATGATCTGTTCCAGGGGGAACCCACCTTGTAAATCATCAATTACTGCTCATCCTTAAAGGTTCTTACGAAAAAATGGATATGCTATCAGAGTTGGCCATCAGTGGCCACCACACAGAGCAAAGCGTCTGGGTGGTGACCCAAAAATACAACTCGGTCCTGAAAAACCTCAGGGAGCAGACCCACTGGGTTCTGTTTCACTGCCAAGCCCATGACAGCTTTAAAGTCTATCTTTGGGAGAACAGTGTGATTATAGGTATTGAGGAATAAGCTGAAATATTCCAGCTCTTGCCCAAAACTAAGCACATTAAGCTCCTACTAAAGATTAATCAGCCAGCTGCTTATAAGGTGCTAAAATAAACTATAGCATGTTGGAAGCAATTTTGCTGACCTGCCAGGCTGCAATTTTGTGTTGTGAAATTTTTGAGTATATTAAACTTAGGTTAGTGAGAATGGACTAAGATGAAGTTATCGACTGACTATTGTCTGAAGAAGATGAGGAGCTTGTGCCTCTTGTGCCCCTTGCATGGACATATCACACCTCTTGAACCCCTCGCAGGAACAAATCTTGTAGAAATTACTGCACTTGAAATTCAAGACTTTTTTTTTTAATGATTTGGTTAATTTTCTTCAGTTTGGAAATGTGTTTTACCAAGCTGTAGCTAGAATGACATTAACACCACTCTGTTTTGTGTGCTGTCATTTGGAACAAACATTTGACTAATATTGTTTTTGATGTTAGAACTTCATATTATACCTTTAATCCTCATCCTTAACACGAAGGTCTTGGACCATAAGTTGAATTCTGTAAGGAATTTGATGCTGTTATGGGCTGTTAGTTTAACCACTTTTCTTGGAGTTTGCACACAGACTACCTTTGATGCGATGCGATATTCCTTTACTCACAAATATATACAGATATTCTTTTGTTCTCTTGTCAAAGACCTTGAACTTCCAAAATAACAGTTTTCCAAACTTTTTTCAGTTCAAGTTCAAGGTCAATAACTCCACAAAAAATCATCCGACCAGGACAAAACTCCTCTCAATATTTAATTTACCTTAAAACTACAAGATAATAACACACTTTATAGAACTACACGGCATAATTATAAAACTACAGCTGTGGTGTGCCTTTATTCATAATATTTATGAAACAGACATCTAATAGTAATGGTAATGTCTTCAAAGATTCAGTCAAATCAGGTCTCGATTGAGAAACATTTCTTGCATTGATTAAAAAAAATGAATGTTTATGGTATTCTTAAATTCAGTGGAATGAAATATCTCATTTGGCCAGAAAAGTGAACCATTCAGCATCAGTGTTCATACAATGTTGCAGTCATGATGTAGCCATAGATTTTGAAAGTGACCTTAAAAACCAATAAATAAACAATTCAAGTAGTAATTCCATGGATTAATACTTTGTTCTCTGAGGTAAGTCAGGCCTTGCATTTTAAAATCTTGACTGGGTCTAAATATCGCACCATTGAAAGCACCACTGTACCTGTTTACAAAGGTACAGTACAGTTGCCGTGGACTGGTCGTAATCCATGCATGGACAGTGATGACTACCCATGCGTTTACGAGGTAATAAAAATCATCATCAGCAAAATTTTAATTAATGAAGCACCTAGTACAACCCAGTGCTTCATTAATTAAATTTTTGATGATTATTCCTATAATTAGTTTAAACAATATTTATTCAACATTTTCAAGAGATACAAAGTACAACATAGAAGATGGTGGATCCGACAGAAAGCTAGAAAGCTTATGCAGATTTGTTTCCTATAGTGTTTGGAATCTAATAATATTGCATCCTTGGAAATATTGCCCACTCGTGGAAAGTGACCAGTCCACGGCGACAGTACTGTAAAGGCTGATTACTCAAAAGTATTCAGTTTCAAAATTTATTTGTGAGTATATTGCCAGTTGTACATATCCAGCCAAGGTAAATCATGAGTGGAAAAGAAATGGTTAAGCTCTATATATGAAAAAAAGCTCATACCTTACATTATATGTATGCGGCATGCATGTGCAGTCAGTGAAATTCAGAACACCATCGTCAGTTCTGACAAGTGGTAATAAATGAAACACTGCTGTCGATTTATGTCACTGATAGTCGGTCACAATTTGATGAATTCTGTTATGATCAAATGCACATCATGACCCTAATTAACTAAAATAGAGTACAGTTGAACTCTGTTAATTGAATAGCCAATTTGCCAGTGCAAATATTCAATGAACAGGAGTATTCAATTAACAGGGATTTGTCACTTTTCTGTATTTTAGAGATAAATTGATCATTTAATCTTTTATATCTTGTTTGCCATAGCTCACTGAGCTTTGTCAAACAAGATACAAATAGATTAAAAGCCTGCACTGGGCGTACTGAAGCCTAATAATTAGTAAAAACAAACAAGGGGAATTGAGTGATTTCTCAAAATATTTTTTGGTTGTTTATTCAGTTATCATCATGATGTAGCCAAAGATGTTAAAAGTGACCTTAATCACCAATAAATAAATATTCAATTAACAGAGTTTATTCTGTAACCTGTATGCAATTAAAAGATCAAATTTGTGCAGAAAGTATGGTAAATGGTTTTGTGTTTGAAAGTTACATTCAATTAACAGGGTTATTCATTTGAGATATATCCAGTCAATTAAGTGGGCTCCACTGTAATATGTCATGTCTACAATACATGTCTGTGATTGTCGGCAAACAAATTATCAAGTAACTGAGGCCTAAGTAAAGTACAGTGTACTAAAATTTAAAATATTTAAAAAAAATTATTTCATCATAATTGGAGTTACAATAAATAGCTAACTTGGACAATAAATAAAATCAAGAATGCACTTAAATAATTTATTTATGACGATGGATATGAAAACCAACACCCCACATCAGTATGCTGGTCGTTGGTTATTATAATCGTCATAAATTCTGTCATACTTGAGATTTTCTTACAAGCTTTTTATGGGTGTTCAACCATCCAAAGAACATGTATCCTAACTTCTGGATGAATCAGAAGAAAGAAGAAAAATTGTTAACAGATTTTTATGAGTTTTACAGTTGTGCTTTGTGAGTTCTATTCTACAATCAAACCACATATATTTATTATTTTCCTTTAACTGGTTGAAGGCTAGATTATTTTGGATGGCCTGAATTTGTTATTCAAATTTGTTTTATCGCAAATTAATGGAGAGTGCCCACAGGTACTTTCCAATAATTTGTTATAAAACAAATTTACAGAAATAAAATGCTATTTGCATTTTAACTGATTATGAAAAATTAACAAGGAAAATGTTTTTGCTCTGGTAACCTCATTTTTTTTTAATGCCCTGATAGTGGCTTCTAACACTCAACCAGTTAATGTTATTAGATTTTATTCCATTTATGTGGATGAAGCAGCTAAGCTGGTGGGCCCTGGCTGGCATGTGCCTCTCCACGCTCTCGAGCTACCAGTCTTATTCTGTAGGGAATTTGATGCTGTGATGGTCTGGAACCAGTCTAGCCCTGAAATGTCCCATCGTCTATGTTTAGATTCAATCAGCTGGAATATTAGCAAATCTAAGGTTTGCTTTTCCGACCAACTGAAATATTCCATAGGATTGAATGTGAAAGACTTTGATGAACATTCATTTTCCTTGAATTGACGCAAGGAATGTTTCTGGCTTCCAAACTTGATTTGACTGAATCTTTGGATATCTCTTAACTGAATAATCCTGTTAATTAAATATAATTTCCCAACACAAAACCATTTACCATACCTCCAGTACAAATTTCACCTGTTAATTGAATATAGGTTATAGAGTAAACTCCTGTTAATTGAATAAAAAATCTTGCAACCTGTCAAGAAATTACAATGACTCTCCCCAGTTTTCCTTTGTTTATAGACCTGTTTGGCCTCAGTACATCCAATACAGGCATTTAATCCATTATATCTTGTTTGACAGAGTTCAAGTTTATCTCCAGAATACAGGAAAGTGACACAATCTCTGTTAATTGAATACTCCTGTTAATTGAATAATTTTCATTGGCAAAGTAGCTATTCAATTAACAGGGTTCCACTGTATTTACAATTATGAATGAAAACTCACCATAGCTGTAGTTTTATGATTATGCTGTGTAGTAACACAAATTAGTCTGCAAGCAAACTGCACAAAATCTGGGTAAACACACAGCCCTTAACAGCATCGAAATTCGGACAGAATTAGACTGGGAGCCTCATAGCTTGGAGCCTCCATCTTTTTCCCCCAGGAATATCCATTCTTTCACTGGATTCTATGCATCTTCTCAGAGAACCCAGAGAATATAAACACTGCATGATTGCTGTGGTTTCACTAGCACAGTGTAACCTTGATAATTGAATAGCCACTTTGAATATTCACATTAAATTATTCAGTTAATAGGACTATTCATTTAACTGGGAATTGGTCACTTTACTGTATTTTAGAAATAAACCGAGCATTTATTTTATTCTTAAATCTTCATAGAGCTCTGTCAAACAAGATATAATAGATTAAATGCCTGTATTGGATGTAGTTAGACCAAATAGGTAGAAAAACAAGGGGAATTTGGTGATTGTCAGGGTAATAACTCGACATATTACAAGATTTTTATTCAATTAACAGAAGTTTACCTATATGCAATTAACTGGTCAGATTTGTACTGATGATATGATGAATGGTTTCTTGTCTAGAAATTTAATTCTAATAACAGCGTTATTCAAATACGAAACATATTTATCTGTTAGATACCAAGATTTTGCCTAGGATCTTGATATCTGCCTTCCTCATACTTATGGAGCATGATTTGTCTTTTGCCAGGCACCTCCACCAACGCATTCTCATTGCCAATGAAATTGTTTAAGCTTCGCTCTGTTTTTCCTCTTTAATTTTCGAACTGGTAAATTGAAATGAATAACTAGTGTTTTAATGTAGTAATGTTATCAGCCATTGCTCATTGGCCTGAGGGTGATAACATGTTTTTTACCATGGGCTTATATCAAGGCGGATATAAACTAAACAAGTAAAAAACTTTTAATATAGCCCCCCCCCCCCCCCCCCCCCCCCCCCCCCACCCCATCCTTCCTCCATTTACATGCATGCTTCTTGGTGATTTTCTAAATATCTTCACAGTTGAGTTAAATGTGTGGAGTTACCACTAATCATTCATTTGCAAAACATTAATTACAAATCTGGTTTACTATTTGCCTGCTGGCTTAAGAAGACCCCCCCCCCCCCCCCTCCCCCCCACCACACACACACACACACACACACACACACACACACACACACACACACACACACACACACACACACACACACACACACACACACACACACACACACACACACACACTTTATCCAGCACTACAGCTCAGTAGGTAGAGGTGCAGGCTGCAAGCCAAGGTGTCCTCAGTTCGAATCCCACCTTGGGCAAGACGCTTCACCCCCATTGCCCACGTGGTAGCATGATGGCATTATGTACTAAGGCGTAATGCACGTCGACGGTGCACTTGTCTTCAACCAATGCTAACCCTGCTTGTGTGGAGTTACTATGTTGGGGATATCTCCCATATAGAGGTCACCCTAAACTTGCCCTTGTTTGGTGATTCTCTCCGCGTACTCTGGCTTCCTCCATCGTAAAACTGTCATGGTCATGATTAGCCATTGTGCAGAAATATGTGACCTTAAACACCAATAAATAAATAAATATCCAGCACTACAAGAAAGAACACTTCAAATATATTACATAACAAAATGTTTCATTTTCAGTGCATAGATTATTACTACATCTCACTGTAATGTGCTCATTGGGCTAATTTCAATGAGGTGTCATGAGCTATGTCTTGGAAACAAAAATCTGAAAAAATAATAGGATTTGAATAGTGATTTTTGTGTTGAGTGCTGGACACATTTTGTTATTTTGTCATGTAAAGGGTGGGGAGATTTCAGGTATAGTCCAAATTTTCATTTTTCAGAATTCCTGGGCCTCTTTAATTGAAATTTGGAACCAACATGGGTGATATATACATGATTATTGCCAAAAAAAAAAATTAGCAAGGATGACTGTAGAAACTCTTGCAGGCTTAAAAAAGAACAAAATTCCAAATGACTATTTTTCCAAAGCTAAACAACGTAATTTATATTTGGTATGAAACACCCTTTGGAGTAATATAATCAGATTGATGAAAAAAATAACCCTGATCAGTTATACATAACTCCCAAAATCCAAACAACAAACCAACAAACCTCACACTGTGAGGAAAAGAGGAAACATTAACCCTTTACTCAACGAATCGGTCACATCCACCCGCGTAATATGCAAATTCAGCAGTTGAAAAAAATATTATTTTTAAAAAAATTTCAACAAAACCATATCATGTGACCCCTCGTTGGAACGAGCTCGTCGAGCTCATTCCAACGAGGGGTCACATGATATGGTTTTGTTGAAACTTTCTGAAAAATTTGAAAAAATAATATTTAAAATAATAAATTTTGATTTCGTCTGTGTTGGGTAAAGGGTTAAAAAACATCTTCTAAATCATCGCTCCAAAAACTTTCATATCTGATATACAATCTCTCTGAAGGAGGACTCTCAGGATTGTTCAAATCAAGTCCATGAGGTCATATTTATGGGTGTTCAGCCCCCTCTCCCCAAGCTAATTTTAATACAGAAGGTAATGAGGAAAACAATTCAAAAATCTTTGTCCAAAACAATTTCTCGAAATAAGATATTTGATATATCACATCATTCAAGGATGATTTAGATCTTAACACTGGGAATAATGGGGGAAAACAAGAAAAAAATGTTCTCAGAAGCCACAGGGCCAGATGCTTTTATTTGTGGAATATTGCATGTTAGTAGTGAATACTTAATTTGTTCAGAGCAGGTTCCTAGGGATGTATTCATGAGTGTCAGGAGATCTCATTGTGGGATGAACAAAACATTAAAAATCGTCTCCCAAACCACTGCACCAAATACTTCCATGTTTGATATATATCGTTTGCATAAGGATGATTTACACATTTGTTCCAATCATGCACCTGGCATTATATTTAGGAGTGTCGTTGGCTACCAGATATTAACAGCATGGATTGGAACTAGGGGTGCCGGAAGTCTGGGAGCAGAAGGGGCTACTGCCCTCCCTGCCTTTGGACCACTGGGGCGAGAGAGGGCAGATAATGCTCTTCCCAAGTTTGTCAATCAATTTTTTTCAATGATTTATTCTCGAAGTAAAGCTAAAATATATCCCAAATCCATTCTGGGAGCTTTCAAAATTCAGTAGGGGAGTTGGGGGAGTTTGAGAGGAGGTGCCACCCTCCCAGTGGGGGATGGATACCACCTCTCAAACGCCTCCATCTAGGACCTTCGACCTTCGAGACATGTGAGCTTCGGTATGTCATGGAAGGACTGCTAGTGCGAGTTAATGCCCTGATCCCCCCCCTGCCCTGAAGTGCTTCGAACCCCTGGTCGGAACCATAAAAAATCTTCTCCCAAACCACTGTTTCAAATGCATTCATGTTTGGCACAAGATGTATGTGATTAAAAGTGTATTCAAATCAAACCCACAAGTCATGGATGAGGGTTCTGGGTGGCTGGGACACTTGGTAATTGATGCAACAGAAACAAAACATTTTCTCACAGACCACTGGTGTAAATAGTTTCATGTTTTACAAATCATGTTTGTAATGTTAATTTACAAGTTTGAGGAAATTTAGCCACTGGAGATATATGGAGGGGTACTAGAATTTTGCTGGGACATCTTTTACTTTGGTCACAGAATTTGTAAATATTTGTCAGTTTGGAAATCGATCCCACCATAATTTAATAATTTAATCATAATCCACCCTCTCTGTAATGGACAGCTTCAATTTGTGTCATTCAACCCTTTACTCAAGGCACACAATATTAAAATTTGTTGTTATTTTTTTTCAATTTTTTCAAAACATTTCAACAAAACCATATCATGTGACCCCCTCATTGGAATGAGTTCAATGAGCTTGTTCAAATGAGGGGTGACGTGATATGTTTCTAGCTCAACTTGACAAAGTCAAGCTGAGCTATTGCTGTCACTTCTCGTCCTTCGGTGTACGTATGTATGCACATCCACAATTTCCTTTGGCACATCGCACAGGTCACATTTATGATCTAACTATTTTGAAACTTGGTATGCTTGTTTGGGGTGACCTCTAGATGGGAGCTATTGATTTTCTTCCATCAAAAAATGCAACAGCCTTCGATGAATTTAATGCAGGTATGCATCATATTTCCCTTTGCCACACCCTGCAGGGCACATTTATGATCGGATCGCTTTGAAACTTGGTGTGCTTGTTTGGGGTGACCTTTAGATGGGAGCTATCGATTTTCTTCTATTTCCATCAAAAAATGTTGCCATTGGCAACGACCTTTGAACCTTGTTTTATCAAGCGTCATATGCAGTTGGCATGTCCTACAGGGCACATTTTTTATTGGATTGCTTTGAAACTTGGTATGCTTGTTTGGGGTGACCTCTAGATGGGAGCTATTGATTTTCTTCTATTCCTATCAAAAAATGTTGTCGCTGGCACACCCTACAGGGCAGATTTATGATCGGACCGCTTTGAAATTAGGTGTGCTTGTTTGGGATGACCTCTCTCTGGGGGCTATCGATTTTCTTCCATTTCTGAAATTCAAAAAACAAATGTTGCCGCTTTCAACGACCTTTGAACTTAGTTTAGTCAGGCATCAATATTTACCTTTGGCACACCCTACAGGGCATGTTTATGATCGGATGGCTTTGATACTTGGTATGCTTGTTTGGGGTGACCTCTATATGGGAACTCTCAATTTTCTTTCCAAAATAGTTGCTGTTGGCAATGACCTTCGTTGAACTTAGTGCAGTTATGAATCGCTATTTCCCTTTGGCACAGCCTGAAGGGCACCTTTATGATCAGTTCACTTTGATACTTGGTGTGCTTGTTTGGGGTACCTGTAGATGGGAGCTATCGATTTTCTTCCATTTCCGAAAAAAATGTTGCTGCTTTCAATGACCTTTGACCTTTGTTTAGTTAGGCATCATTATTTTCCTTTGACACACCCTAAGGAGCACATTTATGATCGGATTGCTTTGAAACCTGATATGCATATTTGGGGTGACCTGGAGATGGAAGCTGTCGTTTTTCTGTCATTCCCGTCAAAAATGGTTGCCGTTTGCAACAGCCTTTGATGAACTTAGTGCAGTTATGCATCAATATTTCTCTTTTGGACTCCCTGCAGGGCACATTTATGATTGGGTCGCTTTAAAACTTGGTGTGCTTGTTTGGGGTGACCTTTAGATGGGAGCTTTCATTTTCTTCCTTTTCTGTAAAGAAATATTTGTCCTGGCAACTACCTTTGAACTTAGTTTAGTTAGGCATCAATATTCCCTTTGGCACACCTTACAGGGCACATTTATGCTCAGATCACTTTGAAACCTTGTATTCCTGTTTGCGGTGATCTCTAGATGGGAACTATCGATTCTCTTCCATTTTGTCAAAAAGTCAAAAAACGTTGCTGTTGGCAACAGCCTTCAAACTTAATTTAGTCAGACATCAATATATTCCTCTGGCACGTCCTTCAGGTCACATTTATGATCGTATCGCTTTGAAACTTGGTATGCGTGTTCAGGCTGACCTCTAGATGGAAGCTATTGATTTTCTTTCATTTGCATAAAAGATTATTGTCATTAGCGCCTTCCTTTATACTTAGTGAATTTGAGCAGCAACTTATCCCTTTTGCACTCTCTACAGGGCATATTTCTGAATTTCCATAAAAAAAGAAGAAAAAAAAACATTGCCACTAGCAATGACCTTCAAACTTATGCATTTGTGCATTAACATCTTCCTTTGGCATGCCTCAAAGGGCACATTCATTATCGGGTTGTTTTCAAACTTGATATGCTTATTCAGGGTGACCAAGATAGAAGCTATCGATTTTCTTTTCATTTCCATCATTTACTGTTGCTGTTAGCACCAACCTTTGAATTTATTGCATTTGTGCATCAGCATTCTTCTTTGACATGGCCTACAGGGCACATTTATCATAGGATTGTTTTTGAAGTTGGTGTGCTCATTAGGTGAGACCTCTAGGTAAGAGCTATCGATTAGCATTCATTTCTGTGAAAAAAGTTGCCGTTTACAATGACTTTTAAACTTACTGCATTTGTGTATCAACATTCTTCCTTTAGCCAGCCTTACAGTTTACATTTAAAAATGCATGGATTGCTGTGATGTTGTGCACACACAATGCTGTTATGTTGAAGTTTCACCAAATAACATTGGAACCAATGATCTTCAGTTTTGCCATTTCACTTTTAATTTACCAAGTTCAAGTTTGTGAAGTTGAGCTACAGTGTCATTCACACTTTGATTGTTGAAATGTTTTTTTTTTTCAACTGCTCAATTTGTAAATTAGGTAAAGGGTTATGAGTTTACAATCAGGTGGATTTCGTAACTTAGATGTTTTCAGTTACGTTATTTTATTTTACGTTATTTTTCCCTTCAAGTAACTTGACTCTCATGCAAATTCAAATCTGATAGTGTTACAAGAAAAATATTTAGACAGTATAGTTTGTTCAGCTCATCTACCACCAGGCGTGGATATCTCAATCTAACAAATTTGCATAACAAGCTTTTTGTGGCTTTTATGACAAGGATACAAGGTGGTATGTAATTGCATTATTATCCAATACAAAGGCTGAGATATCTCCTTACAAGAATATAAAGATTGCAAACTGGCTGTGTTGTATTTACTGAGTATTGCTTGTAAGGTCAAGTGTGATATTTCAATGAGGACAAAAAGCACATGTTCTTGTGTTGACAATTTGTGCTACTGTATACTGAACAAGTGTGTTTGGAGGGACACACCGAGTTCACACTTGACACAACATGAATACAGTGGAACCCTGTTAATTGAATAGCCACTTGCCAATGAAAATTATTCAGTTAATAGTTGCATTCAGTTATTAACTGGTAGAGTGCTAAATTAGTTTTGGTCATCAAAATGTGTTCATATAACTTTGCCTTGTTACAATTTATGAGAGAGTGCCCACAGGCACTCTCCCATAAATTGTAACTAGGCAAATTCACACAGATGAAATAATTTCACTTCGAAGATAATATGAAGCACCTCCACAAAATATGTAGTGATTAGGCTGTAGTACATGCACTTCAAACTATAGCCCAAATATGGGCTTCTACCACTCTACCAGTTAACAGGGATTTGGTCCCTTTTCAGTATTCTAGAGATAAACTTGGCATTTATTCTATTATATCTTGTTTGACAGAGCTGATGGATGTAACAGATTACATTCGTGTGTTGTATGTACTGCAGCGAAATAGATATATAAACAAGGTGAATTCAGTGATTGTCAGATTAATTTCTTGACATATTGCATGATTTTTATTCAGTTATCAGGAATTTACTTTAGGGCCAATATGCAGTTAATAAGTCAAAGTTATACTGAAGATATGGTAAGTGGTTTTGTGTTTGAAAATTCTATTTAATTAACAGAGTTATTCAGTCTATGCATATTTAATATACAGCATCTTTATGGGGTTCAATCATGTCCCTGGGTTCATATTTGGGCACCTTATCAGAGCTCATATTTTAACTTATTGCAATATGAGGAAAATTCTTTTAAAATCTTCTTGTTCAGATCCACCTGTCAGAATCTTTTCATATTTGTTATACAGTATCTTTAGAGGAGTCAGATTTAAATTTGTTCTCTTCAAGTCCTTACACATTGGTTGAGTTCACATTGATTGATAAAATCCAGATGCTTTTTGGTTCTAGATTTGGGGTTCAGTATGGGATTTGATCTTTATTGTTTGAGGTTACATTTGGGATACTGTATCACATTTGTATATGGTATAAACTAAAGTACTCGTCCCTAAGTCTGCTTTAAACATTATCATGGCATAAATAAAATAAATGTATAGTGTGGGAAAATATAAAATTTATTTATAAAATTTTCATATTTGGGCTCCCTGTGGGAGCCTGAATTTTAACTTTGTGAAAATCTTCTTCTGATCCACCTGTCAGAATCATTTGGTTATTAGAATACAACATCAAGTTTGTTCAAATCAAGTCCATATTTGGGCTTCCTATGTGAGCCGGAAGTTTAACTTTGTGCAATATGCAGAAAATTCTTTTAAAATCTTTTTATTCCGATCCACCAGTCAGAATTTGATATTTAACTTCTTTATGGGGGTCTGTTTCACATTTATTCAAATCAAGTCCCTGAGTTCATATGTGGGCCTGAATTTTAACTTAGTGTAATGTAAGTATAACCCCCGTGGGAACCCCGGGAAGTGAAGCAGTGCTTGTTTACTGTGGTAAACAAGCTCTGTTTCACTGGTAAAATAGGACCCAGTCACTAATGCTTGGGGTGCAAGTCCTCTAAAATAGGCAACAGGGGGTATAAACGATTGACTGACCTTGACTTTATCTCCCTGTTGTGGTCATGATTAGCCATTGTGCAGAAGTATGTGACCTTAAACAACAATAAATAAATATAAATAATAATGTAAGTATAATGCTTTAACAATCTTCTTATTCAGATCCACCAGTCAGAATCTCTTGGTATTTGGAACATGAAGTCCTCAGTGAGGTCAGATTCAAGTTCATTCTAATCAAGGTCTTACTAATCAGGCCTTCAGTCATTTTAACCCTTTCAACTTTATAACTCCATATTTTGTGGAAACATAATTTTCTTTTTTTGTGAAGTATTTGTGATAATTCAATTTCCGTGTGAGAACTCTGAGATGTTGCGAACTGCTTGTTCTCTTAAACCACTGCCCCAGTCAGTGGAAAAAAAATAAAAGTAAATAATAAGTAATGAATTATTGTTAAAAAATCCTTAAATCACATTGTGAAGAATCAACAGGCCTTTCTCAGGTGAGTGCTTCAGGCTCCTTTGGGCCTCTTGTTGAATTTTTGTGCTCAATGAAGTGGGTGGCACAGATAATTCTGAAAGTCGGTGGTGGTCATATTTCTGGCATGTATGATATATTACCTTGTTTTTGTTAGTATAGGTTCTTACCAACAAAAGGAATTTTTTTTGCGGCTTATGCTTTCAATGGCATTGTTCGTGGTGGAGGGGGGGGGGGGGGGGGGGCATGCATATAACACACTTCACATTACCCTTGTTTTCTCTGATACTTTGTAATTGTAACATATCTGGGTGAATACTGCAATTCTTTGGGGTAGGCTAGTTCTCTTCTGGGAAATTCACTGTGTGACCTGCAAAATTTTGTGATGATATATATACATAGTTAATTTAGCCATTCAAATACCATGAAACTTGCTTATATTTGATTGTCTCCATCTCTTTTAATAATTTAATAAATTATATACTGGTTTTTTTGTCGTATTCATTTCGTTTTGTGTTGTCAACATTTATATATGTTCTTCATAAGGCATTTCAGTAAGTTTTAACACTTGGTCAGCCCCCTCCCTTATCTTTCAAAGTGGCAACAAGATTAACATCCACTGTCCACAATATCCACACAAATATTCAAGTAAATTGAAGTAATGCAACTGTAATTAATCTCTATGATAATCCCAGTTGTGAAAACCTTGTGCAATCATTGCCAATCATGTAATGCGTCAGTGACATGGTGTCACCCACCTTTCATTATTTGGGTCCATCTTGATGAACAAGTAAAATAACATGTTTTATGATGTTCATCTAGTTGCAGTTATAGAGTATTTGAGTGGAATCACTCTATGAGTGGTAACTTATGGTTCCTGGCTTCATACACGTTTCTGATAATTCCAGAGAATCCACGATTTTCTATGATAAATTAGGGTAAATTTCCATTTTCCATGAGAAAAAAATGTACAAATCGATGATTTACTAATAGCAACAAATCATTTTCAAAGCATTTGCTGTGCCTCGATCAGTCAAATGAACTTTGATAATGCTAAATCTGATGTCGCCTGTTGGCTTCTATACATTGTTTTTTAATGTGTCTTAAAATTTAGGTCAATCACATCTTTCCAGTGTGCGTTCGCGTGCAGTATAAATTATTTATTTGAAAGAATATAAAACAGATGATTGGGTATTAAAGTTTGGGGGCTTGTATTTTAATAAAATGTTCAGTTGTTAAAAGTATCTGCAACTTTAAATAGCAATGCTGAATTGAAAGAAATGCTATAAAAAAATTGTTGAGAGGCTATACCCACAGACAATATTACCGTTTGTATGTCAAATTGTCAAGGTATTGAATTGTCATTGCCAGTGGATTATTTCCAACCAATTGTCAACCAGTCAACCACCCACCTGACCCCTAATGTCCCCTGTGAATAAATCATACAATGATTTCCAGAAAATATATTGAATCAGTCTGAATGTTAGGAACTCGGGAACTGGGCTGTATTTCTTATCAACCTACCTCACAGTTGTTTACAACAGGCTTGCACTGCAGTGGAAGTCCCTAACTCGAAAGTGTACTCTCTATTTTGTTCTTTCCCAAGCGATTTGGGAAAGAAAAGTGGTACAAAAGCACCAAGAAAAAATAAGCCAAAACTGGGTCGAGTGCGATTGGTGCATCCCCAGTAGGGGATACGCTTCTCTTTGTACTAATACATGGCTTCTAGTACCAGTGCGCGGCCGTATAACCAGCTTGTCATTCTTTTTTCTTCCGCCATCTCTTGAAGATGCGCTTTGATTTTGCTCATCAACAGTGATACCTTTTGACTCAATGTTGATGATGTTCCTGTTCTGAATTGTGGACTCGTAGTTGTTGCTTCACCATCCAGACAAACAGGGCTGTGTTTTTGTATCTTCTCCCGATTATTCACCTTGATATATGTTTTTTCTCTATACCAATTTTGCGTGCAATATTTGCGTACTGTGCTGTTTTGGTCTCTTGTTCATTAAAGCTAACCCTCTGGGTTTTGCGTTTATCTGAGTTTGGTGTCAGCTGGGGACTATTGTGGCAGCTTTTCTCCCCTCTGTTGACTCGAATTTCTGCCAGCTTTTCCCTTTTTGGCTTTGAGGTTCTTTTATGTTCCCGTCAGGCTTTTATTTCCTGCCACCTTACTCTGGTAGCTGGGGGTGTCCTAATTTATTTTTCTTTGGGTTCACCTTCCCTTCTACTTTGCTCTCACCAGATATGCCTAGGACTGTTCCTTGCTGACGATGTTTGTTGCCTTAGCATGTTTAGGTTTTCCATGGTTCATGCTCCACTTGATATGCCATGGGTGTTCCATTGAAAGACCCTGTGGGCGGTATAGTTCTTGGTCTTCCACTGTTTGGGCTTCCGTCTATCATGTAGTTTGGGCATGTGGCTATTTCTCCCACGCACGCGGGGAGAAGAATGCAGTCATTTGGGCCCTCCCCTTGGTGGGGGTTTTGCAGTCTTTTTCTGGCATAGATACCGCTGTAGCTTCTGACTTTCTGGCGAAGAGATGCCTTGTTTCGGGATTGCTGTCCCCACCAGTCGACATCTGAGGCTGTCACTAGAGTTGTGACTCCTCCTTTGGAGCCGAGGTTGGTTGCTCCCCCCGCTTTCTGCCTTTGTCAACAGCTACTGATGTATCCACTCCTGCTGAGGGGGCGAGGTGGCTCAGTAGGTAGAGGTGCAGGCTGCAAGCTGAGATGTCCTCGGTTTGAATCCCACCTGAGGCAACCACGTTGTGTCCTTGGGCACGACACTTTACCCTCATTGCCCACGTGGAGGCACTGTGTACTAAGGCGTACTGCACGTCGATGGTGCACCTGTCTTCAACCAATGCTAACCCTGCTTGTGTGAAGTTAGTATGTTGGGGAGCTGACAGTTGCTTGCAGTTGCTCGGTGGTTCTCTCTGAGTACTCCGGCTGCCTCCACCCGTAAAACTGTTGTGGTCATGATTAGCCATTGTGCAGAAATATGTGACCTAAAACACCAATAAATAAATAAATAAATCCACTCCTGCTGCTACTCCATCGGTGACATCATCCGTCTCTGTTTCAGCCAGCCTCGGCTTATCCCTGCTGGGTCTGCAGGTATAAGTGCTTCTTTGGACATGGGTTCCTGGCCTCAACCTTCCTTGACTTCAACTTGGCAAAGTCGGATGGAGTTGCCGGCCAGTTCCTCTGCTTTGGTCTCCCAACCGTCGAGCCAAGCAGGTTTTGCTTTTGATTCAGTTGCCCATGTTATGCTTCTGTCCACGCACTCTGGTCTGTCGGCCAGTTTTGTTGAACCAGTGTATTTTGTGCAGCCTGGACCTCTTCTGTCCCTCAGAGGTCCGCAGCGACTCTCCTGAGGTCCTGCACTTTAGATCCTCAGGGTATTTCATAACCCTATAGGCATCTGCATTCAGATGCTTCATGCTGCTACCCGTCGTACCATGTCGGGTGTTCTGGAGGATCGTGACCCTTTGCTGGTTAAGAGGGTCGGATGTGAAGCCATTTTGCCGGGTCCTCTCCACGTCGGACTGGCAGATTCGGGTTGTGAACTAAGGGATGCCCTCTCCTTGCTCATTCAGCTTCTTTCCAAGAGCCAGCGAGGCTACTAGTGGTTTCCAGGCACCCTTGGCAGCTCTGCCTCCCAGAATTAGAAGCAGGCTGCTTTCTTATTCCTGTGGTGTTCCTACACCATGGGAGATGGGAGGCATCAGCTGGTATGCCTGAGTTGGGCTATGTGTATTCCGACTCAGGGGATGGGTCAAACACACCTGATTTTGAGAGCCATCAGTCTTCTGACTTGGGGGCGGCTCTTGACTTTGTGTTTGAGTTTCTTCCAGATCTCAAACCATCAGACCAGCCGGAGGTTAAAGCCAGGCCAAGATGATCATCGGTCACACACCTGCAGCCTCTGGAGCAACCTGCTTCTGGGCGTCTTTGGCCGTACCAGTCGGTACAGGTGGTCGAAGCTTTTTCAGAATTGGACTCTTAAGCTGAGTTCCAAGGCTATGAAGACTTTGTTCTTCACTAGGGCTGATACCTTTTTGCCCCCTGTGCATTTTCGTTCCTACGATTCCACCATTTCATCAGTCTGCCAGACTTTGATGGTCTTGGATCAGGACTCCTCCTCCCTCAGGCTTTCCAAGCCCAAGTTGGCTGTTATTCCTATGGTGACTTTGGAGTCCCTGTTGGGCTTATCCAGAGAGATGCTGGGCATGCTTTCTCACTCGGATCACGTCGTCTCTGCCTTGGCTGCTTATCTGCCTCCAGATAAGTTTGATGACATACAGACCCCTTTGCATGTGATTTCTAAAGCACTCATGCATCTTAATCACATGCATGCCTGTAACACAGCTAATCTGGAATTAGTTCGCATGCCTGTAACACGGCTAATCTGGAATTAGTTTGCCGGGACTTTGTGTTGGACACTAGCTGTTCCCTTCCTGAAGGGCAGCGTGCTGTTCTTCGATGCGCTTCTTTGGTGGGTTCACGTCTATTCCATGATTCCGTGGCAATGGTCTGGTATGACGTCCTGCATCATTCCAAAGATCAGCTGCTGCTTCTTCAGCTTGATCCGCCTTCTGTTGGAGGCCGGGCCATTCCAAGCCTAATAAGCACCCTTATGCTTCCTCTGCGAAGCCAAGGGCTGATCCTCCTGCCGCCGCATCTTCCTCTTACTCACGTGGTAACGGTAAGCATTGGCAGACCAGATGGAGGTCTCAGGATCCTTTACTACCAGAGGAGGTGGTTTCTCCTCTCGCGGGTCTTGCTGGTGCTCGAAATGAAGGTCCTCACCTCAATTCATCCCAGGTTGGGGGAAGGATTTCATAGTTTGCAGACCATTGGGCCACGATCACATCCGATCCTTGGATGTTAGATGTTGTTCGGTCCAGTTTGCGGATATCCTTTCAGAGGCACCCCACTCTGTCAAGGGTGCCGCTTCTAACCCACGTTCCTTCAGAGGGTTCACATTGGGAACTTTTAATTACAGAGATAGACAATCTCTTATCAAAGGGGGCGATCAAGGTCATCAAGAACATTCATTCAGTGGGATTTTATTCCCGCCTGTTCTTGGTGCTGCAGAAGGACGGCCGACTCGGTTATCGATCTGAGTATCCTGAACCAGTCTATCATTGCTCCCAAGTTCAGCATGGAGACTTTCAGGTCGGTTCGCCGCTCCATTCACAAGGGAGATTTCACTTCCAGCTTTGACCTGCAAGATGCTTACTTGCTCTTCACATGAACTTCTTGCTCTTCTTCTGAGTTAACAGGAGGGGATACCCCACCTTTCGAATCGTCAGGTTCTTCTGTTTTCCGACAATTTGACAGTAGTCGCTTACATTCAGAACCAGAGCAGCATGCACTCAGTTCCCATGTATGAAACGGCTCGGAATCTTTTACTGCTCGTTCAGGATGTCTACTCCGGGTGCAGTGGGTGGCATAGACAATTCAGTAAGTAGGTGGTGGTCATATTTCAGGCTTGTATGATACATTACCTTGTTTTTGTTAGTATAGGTTCTTACCAACAAATGGAATTTTTTTTTTTGCGGTTTATGCTTTCAATGGCATTGTTCGTGGTGGAGGGGTGGTGGGGGGTGGTGAAGATGGGGGGGGGGGGGGGATGCATATAACACACTTCACATTACCCTTGTTTTCTCTGATACTTTGTAATTGTAACATATCTGGGTGAATACTGCAATTCTTTGGGGTAGGCTAGTTCTTTTCTGGGAAATTCACTGTGTGACCTGCAAAATTTTGTGATGATATATATACATAGTTAATTTAGCCAACCAATACAGCTTCAAATACCATGAAACTTGCTTATATTTGATTGTCTCCATCTCTTTTAATAATTTAATAAATTATATACTGGTTTTTTTGTCGTATTCATTTCCCTTTGTGTTGTCAACATTATATATGTTCTTCAACTTCAAGGCATTTCAGTAAGTTTTAACACTTGGTCAGCCCCCTCCCTTATCTTTCAAAGTGGCAACAAGATTAATGTCCACTGTCCAGTGAATCCTGTGTCCAATATCCAAACAAATATCCAAGTAAATTGACGTAATGCAACTGTAATTAATCTCTATGATAATCCCAGTTGTGAAAACATTGTGCAATCATTGCCAATCATGTAATGCGTCAGTGACATGGTGTCACCCACCTTTTATTATTTGGGTCCATCTTGATGAACAAGTAAAATAACATATTTTATGACGTTCATCTAGTTACAGTTATAGAGTATTTGAGTAGAATCACTCTATGAGTGGTCACTTATGGTTCCTGGCTTCATACACGTTTCTGATAATTCATACACGTTTCTGCCATCCAGATAATTCCACTCTATGATAAATTAGGGTAAATTTCCATTTTTCATGAGAAAAAAATGTACAAATCGATTATTTACTAATAGCAACAAATCATTTTCAAAGCATTTGCTGTGCCTCGATCAATCAAATGAACTTTGATAATGCTAAATCTGATGTCGCTTGTTGGCTTCCATACATTGTTTTCAATTTTTCCACAGGATGTCAACTCCAAGGTGGTGGTTCGTCACATTCCCGGTCTTCTGAATGCCCTAGCCAACTCCCTGTCCCAACGGGGCAGGGTCATTTCCAGTGGATGCTTCACAGAGCAGTGTTCCAGTCGCTTTGCATTATCTGGGGTCGTCCCAACATCTATCTGTTTTCGACCCGTTGGAACCATCACATGGACATTTTCGTGTCCCTGTGTCCAGATCCTCTGGCTTTCGCTGTGGACACTCTGTCACTCGATTGGAACGGTCTAGTCAGCTACACCTTCCCGCCGGTTCCAATTCTGCCTCAGGTTCTAGCCAAGGTACGCACCTGCAGTTGTCAAATCATTTTCATTACTCCCCTGTTGCCTCAGCGGGTGTGGATCAATCAGCTCTGCTCTCTCTTGGCGGCATTTCTGGTACATCTCCCTCTATGTCATGACCTTCTCTATCAAGGTCACTCGAGGAGGTTTCACATTGACCCGACTTCATTGTGCCTTCACGCATATCTTTTGTCCGGGTCTGTCTCCTCCGTTCGAGATGAGCAGTGGAGTGCATTTCTTCTTCAAGGTGGCTCTCCACTGGTTTATCTTATGCGGCTAAGTGGATGGTCTTCTATCTATGGTGTGCTGATCATTCTGTTGATTATGCCGATCCTTCGAGTACACAGATTGCAGAGCTTCTGGTATCTGTTTTATTCTTGGGGTCTCCAACCTGTTACCATCAAGAGGTACAGGTGTATGATTTCGGAAACGTTTTCATATGTGGGAAAGCGTCATATTGGCACTAATCCATACCTCTCCAAGCTTATGCGGCACTTTTCCTTAAAAGGCCTAGGGTTTTGCAGCTGACCCCAAGTTGGAATCTTTCTTGGGAGCTGCTTTGTTTGGGGGGGGGGGGGGGGGGGGGCGCCGTTCGACCTATTATCCCAGGTGGATATGCATTTTCTCACATACAAGACAGTTTTTCTGATGGCTTTTGCAGCAGCCAGAAGGGTTAGTGAGCTTCATGCCCTCTTGGTTGATCCGGCCTTTTTCAGGAGCTCTGCCAACAGTGTTACTTTTACCACTCATTGCTCCTTTCTGGCCAAGAATCAAATACCAGACTCACTCCGCCTCCAATCTGTATTAGGGCTCTTTCTTCTGTTGAGGGTAATCACCCTTTTCTGTCTGGTTTGTGCAATTCGCATTTACCTCAACCGGACGAAGTTTATCAGGAAAGGCAGCAAATGATTCTTTCTGTCTCTTATCCCTGGTCGACAGAAGATCTCTCCTCAATCCATTTCTGAGTGTTTTGCTATTCGTGCGTCACACGCTCATCTGGCAACTGACGATTGCATTTCCAATCACTTTTCTGCCCATGAGGTGCGTGCATTGTCTACCTCCATGGCTTATGCTAATTCCGTCAAGTTGTCGGATGTCATGCATGCTCGTGACTGAATGTTGTGTGAGAACACATGGGAGTTAAAATATCTGTTTTCTACTTTCTCCACCTTCTACCTGTGTCAGCTGCAGGGGCAGTCTGAGGACCTTTTTTCTTTAGGCCGTCTTTCTTCTGCTCTGGCTGTTATCAACCCTAGCCATTAGGCTTCTTCCAAGGTCAGTTCCAGCCCTGTGCTTGGTTACTCTTCTTTCTGTCTGTGTGTCACACAGAGCCATACGCCTCATCTCTCATTGTCGTTTCTAATGTTTGTGATGTTATGGTTTTATAGGCCTTGGGTACTCTTCTTCCGTCCACGGTTTCAGTGCAGTCGGGTTATGTGGGGGTAGGTTATGTGATTCCCTCCTCCTATTGTCTATTCAGCCTGTTGTAGACAATTGTGAGGTAGGTTGATAAGAAATTAAAATTTTATAGGAAATTTCCTTTCTTATTATATCTACCACAATTGTTTTCCTGGAGGCCCTCCCATCTTCTTATTCGGGTAAGAATCCTTCCTCCCCGCTGATCATGTAACTCCAATGTTGGCAGATTCAAATAGAATGACACATTGGTTATGGATCTGCGCACTGGTACCGGAAGCCATGGATTAGTACTAGAAGAAGCGTGACCCCTACTGGGTGTGTGCCGGTCACACTCAACCCAGTTTTGGCTTATTTTTTCATGGTGCTTCTGCACAACTTTTCTTTCCCAAATCGCTTGGGAAAGAACAAAATAGAGAGTATACTTCTGAGTTAGGGACTTCCACTGTAGTACAAGCCTGTAGTAAACAATTGTGGTAGGTATAATAAGAAGGAAATTTACTATAAAATTTAAATTTCTTTAGAAACGGAAATACCAAGTAAACAACTTGCTATTTAATGTTTTTCTGCCGTCACTTTTTTATTTCTTTCTCCAATGTATTCAAAGGGTCTCCTGCTAGGCTGCCTGTCACTCACAAAGTTCACATTTGCCCGTTTTCTTCTCAATTTGATCAAAATATGCAGCCCTGAGGCTTTTAGATTTACGACCCACTTTGATGAGTTTACTTTTTGTCAATTTCGAAGAAAATATAAATACCGAAATAATCAATATTTTTATATGGTTTCTGTATTGTTTTTGGTATGCCTGTAATACCAAAACTGTACCAGAAATCAGTATACCGCACAGCACTACCTATGTAATTTGAAAACAAATGAGAGTGTAACAGCATGTCTCATTCATGGGCATCTGGATTCCTCAGCCAACTGATAAGTGTATATTTTAGACACATGTATCTATGTGCATTGGTAGTTTCTGTTAAAAGTAGTTTGTCAGAGGTAATTTTATTTGCTAATCCACCTGGCAGTAAAGCCCAGTCTCAGAGTTCAGAGGTCTGGTTAATTCGTTTGGGCTGTTAATGTCAAGTGTAACTGCTTTAGGTTACGTTTAGATTTCAAGGTAGTGAACTGCCGGTGTATGTGACTAGCACTGTTCATATGTTATATTTCAAATTTGTGAACAGCTGGTGTGTATAATGTAGGTCCCTGCAAAACTTCGAGCTTTGATTCGATTTTGAATCTTAAGTTGATATTTGGTTTGATTCAAAATCGCCTGCCCAATTCGTTTCCTCTTGAATCATTTTCATAAGAATATAGCTTGGTATCAGTCAGCTTTATCGTCTCACAAAACGTATTGTTCAGATGGAAATCATACATAAATAATGTTGAAATAAAAGATGAAGTGTAACTTCAGTTACATTAACATAAATAACATCTGCACTTATGCCACCAGCCATGCTAATTTCAGTATCACTGGCCCTTACTACTTTAAATGCAAATTTAACGTTTCCAAGCAATGTCTACGGTGAACTATAATCCTTACAGGTTAATATTCCAACTACATCATCAAGGCATGCCTTCCACTATTTTCAATTGTCTCTCTTGATTCAGTAATTATTTCTCAAATTTTTTTTTTATAAAGTCTCGAACCACTGATGTAAATGTGTTGTGTCTATATCATGATCTCAAGAGACTACTTTTGCAATCTCAGTACCATATAGGGGATTGAAAAATATCTGAACATGTACACAAATGAAGTTGATGAGGGAGGGCCTTCAGAGGTTGTAGTTACAGCATGAAAGAGAAATTGTGGAAATGTGATTTCCTTCTGATCGACAACTTTTGATAACTTCCACTTGCCTGGCCTACACAACAATAATAGCGATAATTTAGGCCATATTGTGTACAGGAAAGTGCTGTATTGTTTACCGACAAACATTGTCAACATTACATAAAAGAGCATAAAAACTTGGCAACACTGCCATTAGTGAAAAAAAATTATTATTCTGAAGTGCTTACTGGTCAGCGTGAAAAATGTTCACTGATATTAAGAGCACCCACCACACAGAATAAAAGATATCAATAACCATGCTCAGTGTAACATCTTCAAATCCGTGCTGATATTAAGAACGCAGGCAACTTCAAAATCCACAAACTCACAATGTTATCGTCACTTTCAACTTCAGTCTCACTTTCTAAATAACAATAAATCTTCTTTTGACATGACCATAACACACGGCACACAATCTAATATGTCAGAAAATCTGCAGTTTTTATTCCATGGGAATACTATAAACATTGGAACACTAAATTTACATTGATTTACGAATTCAAATTGACCAAATTGAAAAACTTCCAGAAGCAAGATCTGTTTTGGAAACAAATTGATTAACAAATAGACTCCATCTGTTTTCAGTCCTGTGATAGTACTTGATTTGACATTTTCCCTCACAATACATTTATTCTATATAGACATGATGGGATGAATCATTTTTTTTTAATTAAGGTAAACAGGGAGCATGGTGGCTCAGTGATTATGGCATTGGACTTAAACTAAAAGGTCCACAGTTTAGTCCCCAACAGGGGTAACTGTGTTGTGTTCTTGGGCAAGACACTTAATCCTGATTACCCACTTGGGGCATGGTGGCAATATGTACTAAGGTTCACTGCCTGTCGATACTGCAATTGTCTTCAACCATTGCTAACCCTGCTTGTGTGGAGTTAGTATGTTGTGAAGTCTGACAGTTGCTCTCTGTTTCTCCGTGATTCTCGCTGTTGGAAGCTGGGCTTTGTCATTGCTGGGAGAAATAGATTCACGCCGCATATTCAGCCAAACTCAATGAGTGTCGCCTGAAGCGTAGTATCATATGTCTCACCATGACGAACTCGCCCGTTGGGGTGGTTCTTATCCTGAAGAGGTCAATGACTTTTCCTCGAAAAGCATAGATCAACTGGGGTTCACTGGAAACAACAATTTTAATACACACATATATATATATACTAGTGGGTGATACCCGGCGTTGCACAGGAGAAGATGGTTATATCAATATACCCTCAGATATGATCGGCTTAAGGTCAAGGTCAAGGTCACCCCCACATGTTACTCGCAGGGACGAATTACCCCCGTGTAGAAAATTTGAGATCGATCAGAGAAATGGAGAAGTTCACCCAGAACAAAGATAGAGAGAGAGAGAGATATAGATACAGACATTCGCATTTATATATTAGATATAAATAAATATGGAAATTTGTGACTTACATGAAATCCAATGAAGCAGAAAAACAAAATGTCAATCACACCCCCACCCACACAGTTTTTGAGTCACTTGCGGGCCCGTATTCTCTGCTGTCGCTGGCTTTCCTTCCTTCTCGCTGGGGCTTGGACTTTGGTCGCCTTTTCACTTCACTCCTTCACTGCCGTCACACGGCCACTAACGTATTGTGACTTTACAATATCTACTTCCCTCTAATGAGGATGGAATGTCACTCTAACATTGCCGTCGCACGACCACTAGTTTATTGTCACTTTACTGGGCACTTTTCACTCAAGCAGTCGCCACCAATGGGGTTAAATCCCCCCCCCCCCTCCATTTATCACAGAATAATGTTCATACAGGCAAAGCCTTCCCTGTCTACGTATGGCTTGCCTTCTACAACGGGTAAGCCGTCTTCTTAAATACCAATAAGTGCCTTAAACTCCATAAAACAAACAACCCCCCCCCCCCCCTTCCCCCTCCCCCCCCCCCCCCAAAAAAAACAAAAAACAAAAAAAACAACAAAACATTAAGATGAACTGTGAAGACTATTGACAAAGGAATTTATTTACTTCAGTACTTGCTTCTTCCAGAAAAGTTCAGTTTTGCATGTAATACTTTTTTATGCCCCCTCCCCTCCCCCCAGTTTAGGTCAGGGGATTGAAGTGGGGGAGTGTGTGTGTGTCCAAGCCAATACCTCAGAAATTATTGGGGCTACAATCATCCAGCTTCACATAATTATAAAGGACAATAGGAGGATGTGTTACATGCCATAACTGGGTCTGCCACTTCAAGGTCAAAGTTAAATTTCAAGGTCACTCTTACAATCTGTTGATATTCATTTTTCAGTCATAACCCAGAAATGAATGGAAGCACAGTTATCAAACTTCATACAAATGTACTAAGGACATCCAGAAGATATGTCAAGTGTAATAGTTACTCGGAGGTCATACTGAGTGTGAATGGGGAGGGGGACAGGGGGCAGGAAAGGGGGCATGTGTTACTCTAGTGACATTTCTTGTTATGTAAATTAGGTAAATGTTTCTGTGATGATAATATACATTATAATAATCCAAGAATCTTGCAAAAGGTGACAAATCATTTAACCCTGAACCAAAAAAATAACTTGAATCATTTATTTATTATTAGAGTTTGAATATTGACACAAAATGCCTGTTCACAGCCACACAAAGGTTTCGTTTCAATTGAGAATGTTTCCTCTCACATGCCTGGAAATCAAGAGCTGGCATCTTTACCAGGTCTTTTAGCAGCTTATGCTATATAACATCATGTTATTTAATATAAAGAAGTGTTGTGATACTTTTCTGCTTTCCCTGTTTTTACTATCTCTAAACATAATCCACCAAATAAATTGCAACAACTAAAGTGTGATCTCATATTTGTGATATCGCAAAACTTAGTTGTTTCTATTTTGGGGGGAAATTCTGTTAACTGGTACAGTGCTGGAAGCCAATATTTGGACTTTATTATTAAGTGCAGGTGCTGCAACCTAAGGCATCATATTCTGTGGATGTGCTTCATAAAATACCTTTGAAGTTAAATAAATTTTGTCTGTTAGGATTTGCCTTGTTACAATTTATGGGAGAGTGCCTATAGGCACTCCCCCATAAATTGTAACAAGACAAAGACATGTAAACAAATTTTGATGGCCAAAAATAATTTAGCACTCCACCAGTTAAGATGTAAAGACCAGGTCACTCTGTTCATAAGTGGATATTATGCACAACCTTTGAGCCGAGTGTCCTTGGATGGGTGACCATCTGAACGATCGATTCAGACTCCCACATTGTGTCCTTGGACAAAGCATTTAACCCCGATTGTCCACATGGGGACTCCAGCTTCCTCCACCCATAAAACTGTCACCGACACAATAAAACTGTCACCGACAAAATATGATCTTGGCTGTTAGAGTGTCATCAAATCTTTTTAAATAAATAAAAAAAATTTGAGCCAAGTTCGTCATGAAACATTGTTAATTCTGACTGGCAAAACAGGTTGGATTAGGAATTCAATTCATGTTGTATTATTTTGTCATAACCTGTAGTTCGTTTGTATATTTTCTATTCGAAGTAACCCAAACATAACCTAAAGGATCGTTTGCGAGTTATTTCCAGGCACACTCTCAACCTTTTACTTCATCTGGTACTGGTGCTTTCATCCTATTTATCCAAGGGCTGACTGAATACCCCGTCATTTGTGTAGAAACGACCGGGTATGAAAAGCTGTTTTAGTGTGGTCACATGAGAAGGATTACATAACCAATTAATGTTTCGCGAGAAAAATCTTTCAGAGACTGTCCCTGATTAGCAATTATATTGTTCAGTCAGAAAATTTCTAAAACCTACATTTAATAAAATATTCAGATACAAATGCCTTATCTTTCATTTCCAGAACTCTGTACTGCGGTTTAATATAGAAATTGAAAAAATCTGTTCGTTAATTCGGGAGATTTTCGATTTGTTTTCATATTAAAATAAAATTTTCTCCGATATATGATTTGGATTCTCCCCTGAGTTTGTTCGGCGGTCTCCAATGACTTCAGAATATTTCATGCAATGTAGATCCAATTGAAGGAAGAGCCACACTGTTGCTCGTGATCGGTGAAATTCTCATTTTTTGGGTCAAATTTTTCACACAAAATAACAGGATTTACCGAACCGATTTTCACCTTTGAAGATTTTATTTGATATACAAAATTCCCAAACAAAATGTATCAGGTACAAAAAAAAAGATTTAGTGAACAGAAATTAATATGTTAATTGGCGAATCTTTTCCCAATGCAGTCCAATCAACACTAATTAGTGAGTGGACGTCTGACATTATGTAATTACACATAACACACTCTGTCGATTTTTGGATAATTTTTTCGTATGGAGTGTACACGTAATGAGTCAGAGCACAGAAATTTCACATAGTTTTGTCTTTCATTGACATTTTTATTGACAATTTAACATTGCTTTGTTGTTCAGTTTTTTGTTAAGTAAGTTACAACACATGAGCATGTGATCATTTTTAATAAACAAGAATTGAAGTAGGTATTTATTTATGTCCTTGGTTCTCAGTGGTTAATATTTTTATTTTTGTATGTTGAGAAAAGAGTCGCAACATGCATCATATCATAAGAGATGTATCAAGATACGTATCCTATCTTGAAGATTGTGTATCATTACCTCTCCAAGGCTCAAGTTCTGTTACCAGTCAAACAGCAAAAACAAACTGAAAGAAGACCGAGTATTCATCCAGTAACATGCAGGTATGTGTCTCGGAGGGGGGGGGGGGGAGGGAGGGGATTGAGAGGAAATGACACGAGACACCACTCCACATCTTTGTATTTTATTCAGACAACAGAGTTGAAACACAGGTGTGATACAATCATACCCATTTATCACAAACTTCCATTCAATGCAAACAAACACCAGATTTTGGGATACCTTGGATTGGTGATACTTTGCAAAAATTGCATTAACTTACATGTGTGCCGACATGTGCACTAAACCAATTTGTGTGCACTAAACATCAAAGATGGTACTTGGAGGGTTGAGCACTGTTCTAGTTGATATCAGTTACTAGCTGTTTTCATTTATCAAATATTCATGAATATCAGTTAGTTCTTTGTTAGTTGGTGTAGTGGGTAAATTCCTTTTCATTCATTTCCTGAGTAAATATGTGATAAAATCTGATGGCATACTCCCTCCTGGCTGTTTTGATAAGACATCAGTACTGAGAATTTATACCTGGTTGCTCACTGTCTATTGTGCAGTTTTTGCAGCCCGCTGATTCATTATATTGTGATGTGTAAGATATTGGGGGAAGGGATTATATAGATAAGAGTGATATTTAGGGAAAGCATATCTCACCACAAGTTGATTGTTGCTGCATCCCATATGGTACCACACCTGACACTTTGACATTAACCGTTAGGACCTCAGATTAATTTAATTTAAATAAGTACCGTTTATACATTTACATAGTTGCAGATGACTTAACAGTGTTTCTACATTATTGTTGGCTGCCTGTACAGGCAACCAACAATGATTTAAAAACACTGTCAAGATAAATGCATCCTACAGGTAAAGTTCTCAAGGAAGAATACAGGAAAACCTTTTTCAGAGCCATAAAAAAGGGGCAGGTTGTGGTTGTATGGGGACTTAAGAATTATTAAGTTCATTCCAATGAGGGGAACTTGACAGGGCCTAGTGTTTTTAAGGCAAAAAATGAAGAATTTTGGTTATTCAAAAGAATTGTTGGCAAGAATTGTCTTATCATGTTAGGTAAATGTTTCTGTCATTTGGAATGGATTGGAATCAACTCATACACTAAGGTTCCTCAAAGACTCCCCATCTTATACTGAGATGTTATGAAATGAGTTCAGTAAACAAGGTTGCGCTGAGCCTTTGGTAAGGTCCAGCCTAATTTACATGACAGATTTTGTGAATTTTGCTCTAAACTGATGTTTACTTAAAGATTCTGTTACTTGATCCTAACCCCAATACAATATGTCTAATTTCATTAGCAACTACAGCACTTCCCATATGTCCGAGAATTGTGTTGTTCAAAACAGTTTGTTGTTTGATGAACCATCAGCTTCCAAAAATAGTCTGCCAAGACATAGATATTTTTATGCGCTCTGTTATGGGCCTGTATTATGTTGTCAGAATTGATGTCTTCGGTTAAAAACTATAAACAATTTTATATTTTCTAAAACTGTTTTGATTTAACCCTTTACCTAACATGGAAGGCAGACAACACTTGCAAACAAAATTCTTGAATAACTAATTTTTTTCGTCAAAAACATAGCGTATGACCCCTCATTGGAATGAGCTCATTCCAGTGAGGGACCATAAGCTATGTTCTTGAAACGAAACATAAAAATTAATGAAAATTGAATGGCGATTTATGTGAATAGCGCTGGACACTTTTGACTTTTACTTTGGATAAAGGGTTAAAGTAAGCAGCCTTTCGCTGGGCTGATCACTTATTTGCACTGACTAACCTTTGAATGTACCTACAATATGTTTACAAATGCTGTTACACGGCATCTATTTTTTAGCTCACTGATTGTTTATTTGGGTCACACTTGTTTACTTGAAAGTTGACAGAATGATCTAGAAATGTAATGAGGTGATTTACTTGAGTCAGTCAGCAATTACTGGAACAAAAGAACATTGGAGAAATGTTTCCTTCTGGAACTTTCCATTTGATGCCTATATCAACAAACCTTACTCACTCATTTCATCTCAGTCATTCATCTGATGTTTCATCTCACATGCACAGCATTGAGAAGTGACAATACTTTATACATTCAGCATTCTTTGAACACTGGAGATTATTACAGGACAGTGCATTCTATTTTTATATTTAGTTAGTAGAAGATGAGATTATTTTGATGAATTTCATGATATTGGCTATTGAGTCATTTTGTATTGGAAAGTGTTTCCAAACTTTTGAAGTGAATTTATTCTTCCTGTGGACCAGGATTCTTTTGGATTATTTTCAAACTACATGTTGCACCACTACTTGTTGGACATTATTTCCATTTGATTATTGCTGCGTGCTTTATTAGAATTTATTGGACAATGCTGGATTTGGAGTGAACATTTCTGACAAAACATTTCATTACAATTTTATTAGATACTGTTTCTGCAGAACAATCTAAGACATAATATCAGCTGGGAGGGAGCGCGGTGGCTCAGTAGGTAGAGGTGCAGGCTGCAAGCCGAGAGGTCCTCGGTTCGAATCCCACCTGCGGCAACTGCGTTGTGTCCTTGGGCAAGACACTTCATCTCCATTGCCCGCGTGGGGGCACGATGACGCCGTGTACTAAGGCGTACTGCACGTCGATGGTACACATGTCTTCAACCAATCTAACCCTGCCTGTGCTGCAGTGCGGGGTTACGATGTTGGGGAGCTGGCAGCTGCTCGTCGTTGCTTGGTGGTTCTCTCCGGGTACTCCGGCTTCCTCCACCCGTAAAACTGTCACAGTCATGATTAGCATTGTGCATAAATATGTGACCTTAAACATCAATAAATAAATAAATAAATATCAGCTGGGAAGTTAACAGATTCTTGAACTTGATTTTGGACTAACTGATAAATATTTCTGTTTTATGTTTCTGTAAATCACACATTGTAAAACATTTTGTACCATTTTCCTTTCATGTTATTTTTTTTAATTGAATTTCAGTCTAGTTAAATTGAAGTCATTGTTTGAACTCAGATTTTTTCTGTTATCAGAATTATTTTTACACACCTTAACAATTCAGTAATAGAATTTTCTTGAAACATTGGTTTAAAACTCATTAAACGATTCTCTGGAAGTGTTTTAAACAGACAACTATGGGTCAGGATTCTTGTTTCACACAACAACACAACTGTGTACACATAGGGTTACTTCTTGAATGTTCCTGAATGATTATGCTTTATTGCCTTTAAATTACTAATGTAATATGACAATATGCAAGGCATAAGAAGGAACCCCAAAGTATCCAGCATATTGGAAATATTTCATTCTGCAACCATTACTCTAAAAACATTTTATGCAATCTAATTCCTGCAATTGTTTAATTTCAGCCAAACATATATATATCACAGTACTAAATATTTTCCCATAGACAACCATTATAACATTCAGGCGAAAAAAAATATGGTCGCATCACTTAAATTTGGCATTCAAATATCTTTTGTCAAGTATAGCCCTTCAGACAACATTTTTCTCATCCTTAAACAGGGGGTCATGCAACAAATAAGAGAGAAAAACAAACAGAAAGGGAAGTGCTGGTCACTTGTTCATATTTCTCAGGGAATTCCCAACCAAAAGACACCAATAGTCAAATTAATTTTTAGGTCCAAAAAGCCCTCAAATCTCAATCTTTATTCATCTGGAACATTCAACAGTAATGCAAGATGTCTGTAGAATGCTTCAAATGTTTATTGAAACAATATTTTTTCCCAAGACTGCTTAGTTTTGGGGATTACATAATTTCCGTTTCGAGGCAGGTAAATCTAATTCAAAAATTTACAACAGTTATACCTATGAGCAAACCCAACCCTACCAAAGATACATTTACCTCTTTCATGTGATGAATGACTTATTTCTGCAATAGAATTCAACTTTTGGCTTCTGCCTTGTCGAAAGCATGGAAAATTTGTTCTTTTGAAGAGAAGTGTCCAATCTGTGTTAACTGGGCTTAAAAACTGGTATTGTCTCCGACAGAATTCCTACTCTGTTACCTAAATGAGTAAGCTGGGAGGGATAAGAATTCACAGCTTTCTTTGAAAACTACCCTTATCTCAAAATAATATTAAAATCTGCATCAGCACACAACACCTTTTGGCAAAATCTGTCTTAATTAACCATACAGCTAGATAAATAGTGCCCCACCCCCATGAAACAATATGTCAATTTTGTTTCAAAATTGGGGTTGTGCAGGGCTTATAATTCCTCTAAATTTGGGAGAATCCATTCGGATTCTTGCTAAAATCTTTGCGAGAATTCAGACCTGCTAGGAGTGCCCCAGGATCCAATGAGGCCAGTATGGTTGAACCCCTGTTGTATACTGATAACACATGTTAACCCTTTACCCAATACAGTTTTTTAATTTTTAAAACACCAACTACTGATTTTTAAAAAAAAACAAAAGCCCCCCCCCCCCCCCCCCCCCCCCCCCCCCCCCAACAGGTCTTAATCACCCACTGGTTCAGAGAAGTATTTTGGGTCACCTTCAGTTAGTCATGATTCATCAACACTACATAAGAATGATGTTTTTGAACTGAATCTGACGACCCACCTCTGCCCCTTCCCCTTCTCCCGCTCCTCGAGATGTTGTATTCCAAATATGAAAGCATTCTGACTGGTGGATTTGAAGAAGATTGTCAAAAAAATTCCCTCACATTGCACCAAGTTAAACTTTGGGCTCCAATAGAAACCCCAAATATTAACCCAGGAACCCAATTGGATCAAATTTAGATCTGACCTCCCCAGAGATGTTGTACACCAAATATTAAAGCATTCTAACTGCTGGGTCTGAAGAAAAAGATTTTTAAAGAAATTTTCTCATGTTGCACTGAGTTAATTTGAGCTCCCATAATGAGCCCAAATATTAACCCAGAGACTTGTTTTGAACAAACATGAATCTGACCCCCTTAGAGATGCTGTATGTCGAATATGAAAGGATTCTGACTGGTGGATCTGAAGAAATAGATTGTTAAAGAAATGTCCTCATACTGCACTAAGTTAAACTTTGGGCTTCAATAGATAGCCCACATATTAACCCAGAGACTCGATTCAAACAAACTTCAATCTAAGTGTGGGCAGTGATGTCCACTCATGCATTTACCAGGCAATAAAAATCATCAGCAAAATTTTAATTAATGAAGCAACGGGTTGTACCTGGTGCTTCATTTTTTAAATTTTTGATTATTATTCCTATAGTTAGTATTTGGCATCAAATATTATTGTATCCGTGGAAATATTGCCCATCCCTGGAAAGTGAGCAGTGCACAGCAGCTGTACTGTATTTGTTTCAAGTATATAATACTCTTTGATGTTCAATATATTTGTGACGGGTCTGGGTCCAAAGCACTCAGTACTCATACTCGAAGTACTTGAGTACCACTTTTTTGACAAATTACTCAATACTAGCCCCAGCCCTGATTTGTGTATGTGTGTGGGGGAGGTTGGAGGGTGAAAGATAGCTGCAAATTATTTAAAATGTAGAGTCAGACAAATGAAAAGCAAAGAAACATTTCATCTGAAGGACAGACAGACATACAGTAACACATTTTGGAAGCCTACATAAAAGTAGTGACTGACTTACAATGAAAAATATAGAGAGAAGAGCCAGGGCAATGTTGTCAAACAGAAAACAAGAGGCCCCAGGGGGCCTGAGGGCGCTCACCTGACATGGTAGCCTAAATATCATCCCAGGGAATTTATTTGAACAAGTTGCATCTGCCCCTCCTAAGAAAAGCTTATACCAAATATCCAAAGATTCTGACCTGTGGATCTGAAAAAAAAGATTTTTAAAGAATATTCCTCATATTGAACTAAGTTATAACTTGGGCTCCCACAGGCAGCTCAAATATGAACCCAGGGACTTGGCTTGAACAAACTTGAATCTCACCTCCCTAAGTATGCTGTATACCAATATCAAAAGATTCTGACTCATGGATTTTAAAGAATATTCCTCTTATTGAACTAAGTAATAATTTGGACTCACCCAGGATGCACACATACGAACCCAGGGACTTGGCTTCAACAAACTTGAATCTCACCCCTCTAAGGATGCTGCATACCAAATATCAAAAGATTCTGAACGGTGGATTGGAAGAAGATTTTTAAAGAATATTCCTCATATTGCACTAATCTAATCATAGAGAGCCCAAATATGGACCCAGGGATTTGATTTCAACAAACATGTGAATGAATCTTCCAAAGATGTTACATGCGAAATATGAAAGCCTTTGGAGCAGTGGTATGGGAGAAGAAGATTCTTTAATGTTTTTCCCATCACTCACACTGTTAAAAAATGATGACTCAGCATTTCTTCAAAGCCCTGGAAAACTACTCTATGATAAAACCGATGGACCCTTCCTTGCTGCTGTTCCTTAGGAAGCTTCACACAAAATAAAAATTCTCAGTGCCATGTAGTTTTGGAGATATGGGCATTTTAAATTTTTTTCTATATTTAGCTCCTGCAGTTCCCATGGTGCGGCGGGAAAATTCTTTTTGCGTAAATTAGGTACTTATATTACCCAATAAGCCTGTCATATCAAATTTGCTTCAAATCAGCCTCTCAGTTTGGAAAATAGAAATTTTGGTACAATTAGGGCTCTGACAGGAAGCCCAAATATCAACCCAGGGACTTGGCTTGAACCAACTTGAATCTCACCTCCCTAAGGATGCTGCATACCAAATATCAAAACATTCCAACTGCTGGATCTAAAGAAGATTTTTAACGAAAATTCCTCATTTTGAACTAAGTTACAATTCGGGCTTCCACAGTGAGCCAGGGTTTCGCAAATATATTTTTTGCAGGACCCATTTATTTTTTGAAGGACCCATTTCCAACATGTGTCTTAATCACATGAATTATGCTTATTTATCTTCAAATACATGGATCGTTAGATTGTTCAACCACCACCTCAAAGGCTATTGCAGAAATCATGTTTATAGAAATTAATTATGGAACTAGGGCCATGGCTTGAACAAACTTGAATCTTACCCTCCTAAGGATGTTGCATGCCAAATATGAAAAGCATTCATCTGCTGGATCTGAAGAAGATTTTTAAAGAAAATTCCTCATTTTGAACTAAGTTATAATTCAGGCTCCCACAGTGAGCCAGGGTTTCGCAAATATATTTTTTGCAGGACCCATTTATTTTTTGCGGGACCTATTTCCAACATGTGTCTTAATCACATGAATTATGCTTATTTATCTTCAAATACATGGATCGTTAGATTGTTCAGCCACCACATCAAAGGCTATTGCAGTAATCATTTCTTTTCAACCTACTCACAATTGTTTACAATTGGCTGTAACATAAGTGCAAGCCCTACTTTGGAACTAACTCAAGCTTTTAGAATCTTTTCCAAACGAGTTGGAAAAGTACTAGAGTGCAAAAGCATGAAAAAGATCGAAAAAAGGGTCGAGCGAGACCAGCGCTCAAAATTACAGGTACTCTCTCTGCACACCTCTTGCGTTTACCGAGCACATGCGCAACAACCGTGACGTCAATTCCTTTATTTTCCGCCATTGTACATGGTCGAAAATTTTTGTGACTCGTGCTAAATTATGCTGTTTATTCTTCGTGAACAACTTATTCTCCATATTTAGTGTGCTACTGGATTGTATCCTTTTATCAAGCTACCAAATTATTATTTTTTAATGTTAATTTGTATTTTTATTGCTTGTCTCTTCACACTTTGTCTTGTCTTTCCCCCACGTCTGAACACGACCTTAGTGCTGTTTTCCGTCGGCGGGAAGCTTGATTATTATTTTGCTATAATGCCTAAGATTATTCCTTGTACTTCTTGTTTGCAAGTGAAACATGTGGACGACCTCCTTTGGCCGATCGCATCCTTACTGCGGATGCCAGCGATCGGGGCTGGGGTGCGACGTTGGATCCTCTCGGCCTGTCTACTCACGGAGAGTGGGACAGCGAGCAGGTAGGCCTTCATATCAACCAGAAGGAGCTCCTTGCTCTTCTGAGTTTTCGGCTTTGGATCCCTCATCTGTCGGACCATGTTGTCCTACTTCTTTCGGACAATTCGACAGTAGTGGCCTACATACGGAATCAAGGAGGCACACATTCGATTCCCATGTATCGGCTGTCTCGGGATCTTCTTCTGTTGGCGCGGGATGTGAACGCTCGGGTGTCCATTCGACACATTCCGGGCATCTCAACGTCCTAGCCGACTCCCTGTCCCGACGCGACAGTGTCCTTCCAACCGAATGGATGCTACATCGGTCGGTGTTTCAGGCGATTTGCGAGCAGTGGGGTCGTCCTCAGGTCGACCTTTTCGCTACTCGCTGGAATCATCAGGTAGAGACCTTTGTCTCCCCTTGTCCAGATCCTCTGGCTTTTGCAGTAGACGCTCTGTCTCTGGACTGGACAGGTTGGATCGGCTATGCCTTTCCTCCTGCACCGATTCTTCCTCTAGTATAAGCGAAGATTCGTGCTTGCAGTTGCAGGATCATTCTGATCACACCCCTGTCTCCACAGAGGGTGTGGATCAATCTGCTGCGGCCTCTATTGGCCGATCGACCGATTCGTCTACCTCTACGTCGCGATCTCCTTTCACAGGGTCGTCCCAGGAAGTATCACAACAACCTGGCAAGCCTGTCCCTTCACGCCTGTCTTTTATCAGGTCCAGTCTCCGACATAGAGGTTTTTCGAGACGAACAGTGGAGTGCATTTCTGCATCGCGACGACATTCCACTGGCATGACTTATGCCGCCAAGTGGAAGGTTTTCTGCCGCTGGTGTGCAGATCACAATGTGAATTACCGTGATCCGTCAATCGCTCAAATTGCGGATTTTCTGGTTTTTCTTTTTGACTCCAAGGGCCTCCAGCCTATTACGATTAAGGGCTATCGGTCTATGCTGTCTGATACTTTCTCATATGTGGGAAAGCGGTGCATCGGTCGTAATCTTTTTCTCTCCAAACTTATTCGGCACTTTTCTTTGAAGAGGCCTCGAGTTTTGCGTCTTACACCCAAGTGGAACTTGGCATGGGTGTTGCACTGTTTGGAGGGGGCGCCATTCGAGCCTTTATCTGAGACCGACATGCGTTTTCTCACCTATAAGAAGGCTTTTCTTCTAGCGTTTGCTTCTGCTCGTCGAGTCAGTGAGCTTCGTGCGCTATCTGTTGATTCTTCCTTCTTTCGAAATGAGGCTAACAGTGTCACCTTCACTATTGATTGCTCTTTTCTGGCTAAGAATCAACTTCCTGATTCGGTACCTCCTCCCATCTGCATTCAGGCTCTTCCCACTGTAGATGGCCGGAGGCCTCTTCTTTGTCCTGTTCGTGCGATCAAGACTTACCTTAGTCGCACTCAGTTCATTAGGAGGGGTCGGAAGAGATTCTTTCTGTCTCTCATTCCTAAGAGGCAGTCTATCTCTTCCCATTCTATTTCCAGGTGGATCTGTCTTGCAATCAAGCTGGCTTATTCTTGCTTGTCAGCGTCGGATCTTGTTTCGAACCGGCTTAATGCTCATGAGGTTCGTGCCATTTCTACATCCTGGGCGTTCTCCAATTCTGTTTCGCTCCGGGATGTTATGAATGCGGCTTACTGGAGGAATGCTTCTACCTTCTCCTCCTTTTATCTCCGCCACCTTCAGCAGCAATCTGAGGACCTTTATTCTTTAGGCCCTCTCGTTGCTGCTCAGGCTGTTGTGCACCCTCGTTAAAATTGTTTTTGTCGAGGTTGCGCTTCGCTCAGCCTTGTTCTTTTCAGGTGCCTTCTCTCTTTCTTCATTACAGGTTTTCGTTTTTGTTCTCTGCCATCCTTGCTTCGTTCTGCTACTCTTGTTGGTATTGGTTATGTGATTCACCTCCTCCTATTGTTTATTCAGCCAATTGTAAACAATTGTGAGTAGGTTGAAAAGAAATTAAAATTTTTTAGTAAATTTTGTTTCTTAACATACCTACCACAATTGTTTACCGGAGGCCCACCCTCCTTGGGGATATCTTTGATATCGATGCCTTCCCGCTAAATCACAAACTTCTCGTTGGCGGAAATATGGAATTGATGTCACGGTTGTTGCGCATGCGCTCGGTAAATGCAAGAGGTGTGCAGAGAGAGTACCTGTAATTTCGAGCGCTGGTCTCGCTCGACCCTTTTTTCGATCTTTTTCGTGCTTTTGCACTCTTGTACTTTTCCAACTCGTTTGGAAAAGATTCTAAAAGCTTGAGTTAGTTCCGAAGTAGGGCTTGCACTTATGTTACAGCCAATTGTAAACAATTGTGGTAGGTATGTTAAGAAACAAAATTTACTAAAAAATTTTAATGTTTATAGAAATTAATTAGGGATGATCCATGCAATTAACTGATCAAGAAAACCCTTTAATCGTTTCAGTTCTAAAATTAATCTAATTTTATTAAATTTTATCTGATGAAAAAATGCTTAGATTTTTGTGGGAATGGTAAATGGGTCTCCTTAAGCATTTGCGAGGATATCACAGGAAAGAAACGACCGTTCTCGCAATTTGCGAAACCCTGGTGGGCTCAAATATGAACCCAGGGACTTAGCTTGAACAACCTTAAATCTCACCCGCCTAAGGATGCTGCATACCAAATATCAAAAGATTCTGATTGGTAGATCTGAAGAAGATTTTTAAAGAATACTCCTCATACTGCACTAATTTCAACATTTGAACTCCCATAGAGAGCCCAGATATGGACCCAGGGATTTGATTTCAATACATGTAAACAAATCTTCCAAAGATGTTATATGTGAAATTTGAAAGCTTTTGGAACAGTAGTTTGGGAGAAGAAGAGCCTTAAATGCTTTCCCCGTTACCCACAGTGTTAAAAAATGCTGACTCAGCATTTTTTCAAAAGTCCCGAAAAAGTACCCCATGATAGAACCGATAGCAACGGCAAGTGATCACTGTCGCTCACCCTGACTGAAAGTCAGGTGAGCTAAAAACTCAGTGGACCATGAGTGTTGCAGTTGGGCGAGAGACTTGGTTAAAGGAGGGAAGAAACTTGTAACTGTTGGCTGTCGAAACTGTTGTTAAAACCCAATAAATAAATAAACAAGAGGCCCCACGGGGCCTGAAGCACTCACCTTGAACAGAACACGATATAAACAGAGTCCAAGAATGAATCTATATTAAGCAATCCATCTCCATAGGATGCACTGTCAATCCTTGAGCCACTTAGGAGTGACAAAAACAGTCCAAGCATCATCAGTCCAAACACCATGCCTTTTCTTCAGTTGATCATAATGTAAAATGTGTAGCTCCCCTCTGAAGCTCCTTGATACAACCTATGTAGATTAATCTTAGTTACGCACCTCTAGAGGGTACTGAATAAAAAAATTCTAATTCTTCAAATACATGGCCAATTCTGGCTCCCATAGGGAGCCCAAATATTAACCCAGACACTTGATTTGAACAAAGTTGAATCTGCCCTCCTTAGAGATGTTGTATACCAAATATGAAAGCATTCTGACTGGTGGATCTGAAGAAGAAGATTTTTAAAGAAACTTCCTCATATTGCCCTAAGAAAAAATTTGGAACCACTTTTATCATTGAAAAATCAGTTTTCTTCAAAAGGCTCCTGGGTTATTTAATTCAAAACGTTTAAACTATGCTAAAGTGTTCAGGAAGCATCACTAGATGTGCTTGAAGGTTTCGGAATTTTGATTTGGCCCTATGTGGTTCCAGTGAAACCACTTTTATCGTTAGAAAATCAGTTTTCATCGAAAGGTTCCTGGGGTATTAATTCAAAATGTTAAAACTATGCTAAGGTGTTGCTAAGGAAATGTGGGGATACACCATTGTGTGCTTTGCACACAAATAACTCGATCTAGTATTACTTTGTTATCAGATGTTAAAAAATATTAATATTTGTAAACACACCCACCCACTTAGGATTAGTCCCTGCTCATATCAGTGGTGCAGACATACAGTACAGTTGCAGTCAACTGGTCATAATCCATGCGTGGGCAGTGATATCCATGCATGCTTTTACGTAATAGAAAATTATCATCAATAAAATTTCAATTAATGAAGCACCGGATTGTACCCTGTGCTTCATTAATTAAATTTTCGATGATTTTTGCTGTAAACAGGGTTTGAAATCTAATATCATGGTGTCCGTGAAAATATTGCCCACCCGTGGAAAGTGACCAGTCCACGGTGGCTGTACTGTAGGCATTAGGCATGGGGGCTGGGCACATGCCCTCCCCAATTTCAGTCATGCCCCCCCACCCCCTCCCCCTCCTCTCCCCTGTTAACCCATATAATGAACATCCGACAAGACATTTTAATATCTAGATATTTATGCTTGTTCGCAACTTATATATTATGGACACAGAGTCAAGGAAATTGTGTTTTTCTGTCTTGAATTTCACCTGACCCGACCCCTCCACTGATGAGAGTGATGCACAGCATTACCTGAGCCCCCATCTTCCTGCTATGTGGCTCAGGTAATGCTGTGCATCATATTCTTTATGCCCCGGCCCCCACCCCCACTAGATATTACTCTTGCCCCTAACTTTGATATCCTAGCTAAGCACCTGTATCATGGTAAACTAACATCAAATTGTGTGCTTATGTCCAGTAGCTAACATTGGGATAGTATAATGTGCTTTGTCAGAGACTTGATCAAGTATTGATGACGAACGACAATTTTCATTACCAGTACCTGGTACCAGTAATAAAATAAGATTTGCAAATATTACCCTGCATTTTTTCAGCTATTAACTAACATAAAATTTTGCGCTTGCTGAAAATTATTTTGTTACTACCTATTAAGAATTATTGTTTCTTGTTTTGCTATTTTAGAAAAAATAATCACTCCTTTTCTGGCGGGCATACTAAACACCGAGGCAAACTGAAGGATACCAAGGTGAATGAAAGCAGGAGTGAAACGGGCATTGGGTGGTGTGTTCTTTTTATTATTTATTTATTGGGGTTTAAGGTCACATATTTCTGCACAACAGCTAATCATGACCATGACAGTTTTACAGGAGAGAAATCCAGAGTACCCGGAGTGAACCACTGAGCCACAGAGAGCAACTGTCAGCTCCCCAACATACTACACAAGCAGGGTTAGCCTTGTTCGAAGACAGGTGCACCAACAACATGCAGTATACCTTAGTACACAGCACCACTGTGCCCCCACATGGGCAACAGGGGTGAAGTGTCTTGCCCAAGGATACAAAGCTGTGGCCGCAGGTGGGATTCAAACCAAGAACCTCTCGGCTTGCAGCCTGCACCTCTACCTACTGAGCCACTGCACCCCTGGTGGTGTCTTCTGATCAGGTAAATAGATTTAAGCAGTATGTGCATGGTTTTAATGCCAAATTTGAAAATTATTCGTGCTAAAGTAATAGAGTGTGCTGAAAAATCTTCCCTTTGGTATTTAGTTGGTAGCTTGGTAATGGCATTTAAAGCAACTGCACCTCAGTAAGCAAATTGTTAATCACATAGTGACTTCTTAATTAGTTCTCTTTGTGGCTGTGGCAATTGTCTTCTTTTTTATGGCAAAAAAATTGTTATGGACCAATATCATGACATGGGAAACAGTATTTTTCGAAAGTGGTAATTTTTCAGTTGCCAATGATGAAAAAAATTTGCCGTAAGACTAGAGACGTGGTCAGCACTCACGGCTGACCAACGGGACCGACGATTAAAAGGATACCGACTTAATTTTTCTTCAATTCTATAAAACGGCGGCAATTATAAAAACAACTGATCACGTGAAGAAGGTGAAAACCTTGAAAACAAAAAAGTGTCAACAAATCACCATATATTAGTGCCGTTATCACAGGTGAAAGGACTAAAAAGTATACTGTATACATACAGTAGGTGCGGAGTGTATTATCACTAAATCACCCACAGAGTGGATATTTCACCCAAACAATAATTCCAACTTTGTTGCAAATCATAACAAGCACAAGTTAAGCTCTCTGGACAGCCAATGGACCTCTGGGTTAAACTTGGAGGTCCATTGACACCACTGGCTGAAACATTGCTTGTGTTTTTTGTTCATATGTACAGAATTTGAAAGTGATGCTTTGGGTGATAACTCCACTCCACAGGTGATTTTGTTGCAATCCTCTCCCCATGTACTGTACATATACCAAATACAAGTTGTAGCTTTCGGTGTACAGCCAAGCGATACTTATCGCAGTACGCCACAAAATCATAATAGCATAAAGCCAACACAGGGCTTGCCTTGAGTCGGGCCTGATCAGCCCAAGCCCCGAGATCAGCCCCGAGGAGCACTTGCTGGGGGCTTTTTTTCAAGCCCCGACATTTTCCACAAAAAAGCACAAACAATAATGGACAAAATGGAAAATCAGCCCCGAAAAGGCCCCGACCTCAATATGTGGGGGAATTTTTTTAGGCCCCGACCATTTTACTCAAGGCGAGCCCTGCCAACAATGGCAAAACAATAAAAAAAAATAATAATATAAATAAATAAAAATTAAAAAAAACAAACTTTAGAGCTGCAAGAACTGAAAAGTTTGGCCAGCCCAAGGCCCAGATAAAATCTGATAGGAGTTTTATTTTTATCAAATATTACAGTGATTTGTTTTATGATACCCAGTTACCACTTAAGCGCTTCATCCACGCACAGACATAGCCCATTAATAACCAGGCTACCTACTATATACCAAGCGATAGTTTTCGGTAACAACTCGGTCTACATGTATTTTTCTTGCATTTACTCGAATAAATCAAGTAATATCATGTATATTGCTTCGAAGGAATCAATTAAATGTCTGCAATTATATTTAAACCTTTTCAAACAACCCTGACTTACTTTTTAGCTCATCTTGACAAAGTCAAGCTGAGCTAATCTCATCGCTTCCCGTCCGCCGTCCGTCGTCCGTCGTCTGTCGTCTGTCGTCCGGCATCCGTTGTCCGTCGTCCGTCGTCCGTCGTCCGTCAACACCATGTTTTGGTCTTCTCCTCCAAAGCCACTGGGCCAATTCAAGTGAAAGTTTGTGTGAATGATGGTCCCAAAGGGGCATTTCATTTTTGTTCAACTCAGCATGCCCAGCCCCAGAGGGAGGGAGTGGGGGGAAATGCACCAAAATATTTTAAAAATCTTCTTCTCAAGAACCAGTGTGTACAATGACTTGATATTTGCTATGGAGCTTCCATATGAGGTGTAGAATCAAGTTTGTTCAAACGAAGTTCGTGAAGTAATATTTGGCTTTGTAATAGGAGGGGTAAGATTTTTGGCCCCGCCCAAAATTTCTATTTTCTGAACCGATGGTCCGGTATGAACCAAATTTGGTTTGTGGTATTATTGGGTCATAAGTACATGACCCATGCAAAAAAAAAAAATTCCCGCATCCCCATGGGAACCCTGGGAGCTAAAAATAGAAATATTTTCAAACGCCCATATTTCCCAAACCCCACAGAACAGAGAGCTTTTATATGGTATGAAGTATCCTTATGACCAGTAGAATTGAATGGTAAAAAAAAAATTGCCATCGGTTATGTTAGGGTGTTCTGTAATGGGCATCGAAAAAATGCTGAGTCAGCATATTTGCAAAAATTTAAAAAAATCTTTTCTCCAGAACCAATCATCAGAATCTTTTGATATTTGGTATACAGCATTCATAGGGGGGTCAGATAAAAGTTTGTTGAAATAAAGCTCATTGGTTCATATTTGGGCTCTCTACAGGAGCCCGAAGTTTTAACATAGGGTAATATGGGGAATATTCTTCAAAAATCTTCTTCTTCAGAACCACCAGTCAGAATCTTTTAATATTTGGTATACATCATTGTTATGAGGGTCAGATTCTAGATTGTTCAAACCAAGTCCCTAGGTTAATATTTGGGCTTCCTACGGAAGCCCAAATTTGATCTTTGTTCAATATGGAGGGTAATTTAAAAAAATCTTCTTCTTCAGATCCATCAGTCAGAATGCTTTGATATTTGGTATGCAACATCTCTATGGGGGTCAGATTCAAGTTTGTTCAAATCAGATCCCTAGGTATATATTTGGGCTCACTATGGTAGCCCAAATTTTTACTTAGTGCAATATGAGAAAATTTCTTTAAAAATCTTCTTCTTCAGATCCACCAGTCGGAATGCTTTTATATTTGGTATACAACCTCTCTAGGGGGGTCAGATTCCAGGTTGTTCAATTCGAGTGCCTAGGTTAATATTTGGGCTCCATATGGGAACATGAAATTTAACTTAGTACAATATGAGGGAATTTCTTCAAAAATCTTCTTCTTCAGATTCACTTGTTAGAATGCTTTCACATTTGGTATACAACATCTCTAGGGGGGTCAGATTCAAGTTTGTTCCAATCGGATCCATAGGTCAATATTTGGGCTCACTATGGTAGCCCAAATTTGAACTTAGTGCAATTCGGAGAAATTTCTTTTCAGTTTCTCTTCTTCAGATCCAACAGTCAGAATGCTTTCATATTCGGTACACAACATCTCTAGGGAAGTCAGATTTAACTGTGTTCAAATCAAGAGCCTGGGTTAATATTTGGGCTCTCTATGGGAGCCGGAATTGGCCATTTTGCTGAAGAATTAAAAATTTTGTATTCAGTACCTTCTAGAAGTACTAAGATTAATCCACATAGGTTGTATCAAGGGGCTTCATAGGGGAGCTCTACATTTTACTTATGATCAACTGAAGAAAAGGCATGATGCCCAGATTATTTTTGTCACTCCTGAGGGACTCAAGGATTGACAGTGTAGCCTATGGAGATGGCTTGCTTAATGTAGACTCATTCTTGGACTCTGTTTAAATTGTGTTCTGTACAAGATGAGCGCTTCAGGCCCCGTGGGGCCTCTTGTTTCATTTCACCTTGGTATCTCTCAGTATACCTCGCTGTTTAGTAGGACCCTATTCTGAAGGGTGGTTTGGTTTGGATCAAATTGCCATAGAATGATTTGGGTTAAATTAGAACTTGGTTTGGGTCAAATTGCTGGAGGACAGTTTGGATGCAATTCTCACTGATAACAGTATATTATAGAACATATGGAACGTGCATTTATTTATTTATTTATTGGGGTTTAACAGCACTTTTGACAGTCAGGGTCACCTCGTGTCGGACAGTTTTATGGGTGGAGGAAGTTGGAGTACCCAGAGAGAACCACCAAGCAACTGCCAGACTCCCAACATACTAACTCCACACGCGCAGGGTTAGCAATGGTTGAAGACAAGTACACCATCAATGTACTGTACTCCTTAGCACACAATGCCACTGTGCTCGAACATGGGCAATGGGGGTTCAGTATCTTGCCCAAGGATACAATGTGGTTGCCGCAGGTGGGATTCGAACAGAGGACCTCACAACTTGCACCTCTACCTTCTGAGCTGTCGTGCCCCCTTCGAACGTGGATTACTGCCGAGATAATTATACAATATAAATTATTTTTTTAAGAGTGAAAAAAAATATATTGTGGCGTATCAAAAATATCTCACAGATGTATAACTGTATTGCTTTTCTTTGGAATGAAACTATCCAGGCCGAGTTTTCCCCAGACCGAATCTTCATGTTCCCAAAAAACAATGACATGTTATTTTCGATGGCATTAAAAATCTAACAAGGTTATAAGTTTTCTGTTTTTTTGGTTTACAAAACTACAAATCATTGTTCATAAATAAAGATGGACATCATAAAGTACTTTGTTTTGATTTCTGACTGGACCATAAAAGTAACTTAGATATCGGGTCGTTTTGTCCCAACTGCCCTTCACCCTGGTTGATGTGTTGTTTCACCACGGGTCGTCTCTCTCCCTATATTGGGGCAAAATGTCTCGGGTATGAGGGGGTGAAACGGCAATAATATTATTATTAAATTGTTTTAATAGTTTAAAGTACTTTTCCACCATCAAGTAACATTATAATACATAAAACTAATACGGACACAACACACCATCTTGAAAACAATTTTTAACAACGGCAGAAAATCCACTACCTGTTGCATTGTATGAATGTATTGGTATTATTACAAAGGTGTAAAGAAATTTCTTATTGGTAGCTTTGAGATGAATGACTCAAACTCTGTGGAAACATATATGGAGAGGTGTCTGGGGATAAGAATAAAAGATCCACAGAAGAGAAACTGCACAGGCCGATTGATAATTGTAATGCATTGTTACAGATGTTATATAAATGTACAAATTATACTCAAATGTCAAAAGTTGTGCTTCTGAATACTAAACTGTAAAAATATAAACAAATACATAAGTAAAACAGGAATAAAACATAATATCACTGCAAGTTCTGTTTTTGTTTAATCCATACCTCATTGACTTCACAAGCTATGTGTCCATGCATATCTTTATGAAATCATACCAATATAATGAACAAGATCGTCAGCTATATCTGCAGTTTTTCGATGAAGCTACATCATGTAATCGCCGAATAGGACAAGTTAAACGAAATCAGGAGAGTTCAATTTGAAATAACAAGAATATAAGCTGAGCATATTGAAAAACCTCTAAAAGGACAGAATACGAGTGATGTGTAGACATGTAAATATCATGCAATGCTGAGATGTGAGTTGGGTTGCAACAGAAAACGAATGCATTTGACATTTTGTTTGATTGTTGATATCGGCCCAAAGATTCCTAGAGGGGGATAAGCCGATTGCAATTGTATCGGCAATTTTGAACCGGAAGTCACGTGATTTTTTCGCTGAAATTTACTGTCCAATTAAAATATCACTTGACGGTATCAGAAAATTCTGTTCTGGAACACATTTATCTGATTGGGTATGTTCAAACCCTTGCGGGCCTATGGCCCGCTGTTGTTCCTATAAGTATAATGGTAGGAAAAAGGGTCAGATCAATGGGTCAGTCTATTATATAATTTAACCCTTCATCTAACAAATTGGTCACAGCTGCCCACATAATTTACCAAGTGAGCAGTTGAAAAAATACAATATTTTTCAAAATATTTACACAAAACCATATCTTGTGATCCCCTCATTGGAAAGATCCCATTTAGCTCATTCCAATGAAGAGCCACATGATATGGTTTTGTTGAAATATTTTGAAAAATTATATAAAACAATAATTAAAATCATAAATTTTCATTGATTGATTTATTTATTGGGGTTCAATGACACTTTTGACAGCATGATTGATTGATTGATTTATTTATTGGGGTTTAATGACACTTTTGACAGGCCGGGGCCACCTCATGTTAGACATTTTATGGGTAGTGGAAGCCGGAGGACCTGAAGAAAACTACTGAGCCATGGCAGACAACTGTCAAACTCCCCAACATACTAATTTCACACAATAGGGTTAGCATTTGTTGAAGACAAGTGCACCATTGACGTGCAGTACACCTACAGGATCAATCGGGATTAAGTGCTTTGCCCAAGGGTGCAAGGCAGTTACCACTAGTGGGGATCAAACCATGGACCTTGCAGTTTGATGTCCAGTGCCGTAAGCACTGAGCCACTGTGCTCCGTAATAAATTTCGATATCCTGTGTGTCGAGTAATGAGTTCAGAGAGGTTCAGTAATATATTTTATACTACATCCCTATAGGCTATAGGAATAAATTATTTCAACTCCTCCTATACAATATGCAGTTTATAGCGTCAACTCCTCATTGACAGCAACATTAGTTTCTTTTATGAAAAACTTTATGCCCACCACATTAAGAGGGTTAGTACTTAGACCAAACACAATGAGTGTGGAGTACCGGGGACTGGAATCAACTATCTGAATTGGAGTGTTGTTTCCTGTATCTCATGTGTGACATATGCATGCAAGAAAGACATGAAAAACTCCCAAGAAGGGTCATTGATTCCTGTCTTTGTACTCTACCTTTGACATGTACATGTATTTATACCTTGAGTTGTGTTGTGTATTTATCCCACGATTCAGCTTGAATCAAGTCAGTGAGGATGATATTTTTAATGAAAAATATCACCTTAAGTGGTATGTTTACATTCTTGCTTGACACCATTGTGTGTCGAGGCATATCATTCACATCATAACATCACACAGATGCATAACAAACAATCAGTTTCATCCTTACACATAGGCCAGATTCCACACATGATATACCTAGCACATTTCTCAATGTATTGTATTTGGTAACATTGCTTTCACACAGCAATTGTAGTACATGCATAGATACCTTGCTACCAGTCGATACATTTAAATTCTGCAACTATCTTGATGCTGGAAGCTAATATCAAGGATTTACTGAAAAGTACTTGAAGCCAAGCACCATAAGGGGTTTACACTCCACATGTTCTCCGTATTAATCCTTTCCCTAAAACAGCTAGAGAATGACACTTGCAATTTGTTTTCTTGAATAACTAGAAGTGTTTTCATTTTAAGCCTCAAAGCATAGCTTATAACAGTTTATTGGAACAAGTTCAATCAGCTTATTCCAATGAGGGTTCAGAGATAAGTCTTGAGGTAAATTTTTTTACAATATTAAAATTTGAATGGTTATTTTGTGAACAGTGCTAGCCACATATATCTGTTATGGTAGGTACAGGGTTAACAAGTAATTAGAAAATGTTTTGAAAATTTGTTTTGATACAACTCAAATCAGCCCTTCAAACTTGATTTTGGGGTGATACAATCCTAAAGTTTGAAGTTTTTTTACCAAACACAACAGTCAAAAATGGCCAGTGCTATTCACAAAAAAATCGTCCTTCAAATTTTATTATTATTTCAATTTCAGTCTCAAAACCCTAGCTTATGAACCCATTATTGGAACAAGCTCGTCAAGCTTGTTCCTATGAAGGGTTGCAAGCTATATTTTTTAGGCAAAAAATGAAAAACTTTAGGTTATTTGGAAATGTTTTTTAAAGTGTCATCAGCTATTATGTTAGGTAAAGAGACAAAGGGCAAAATGTTGTATAAATCAAGATAAACAGTCGCTGTTTGTTTGTCGAAAGCTGATTTTAATCCACAACTTTTTTCAGTTTTCATATTGGTATTCTTACAATATTTCATATTGGTATTCTTACAATAGATGTTCAATGGATAGTCAACAACCATATATCATCATTACTACTCTTGCTTTCTGTTCAGGTACATGTTATTTGAAATATTGTTTGTGTCTGGTCAATGCAACAAACAAAGAACAATGAATTGAAAACCAAAGTTGTGAAGTAGGTTGTCAACCAATCAGTACCTGTTGGAATATTCATTAGGAACATGAGATCTGAATTACAGGGCAGCAATGACTGCTTCACCTGGTAGAGTGCTGGAAGCCCATATTTGGGCTTTGTTCAGAAGTACAGGTACCAAGATTTAAAGTCTTCATATTTTGTGGATAAAGTTCATATTATCTTTCAACCCTTAAGGAACTGGACAATTGTCCTGAATTCACACCTGGCCACAGCCAAGCCAGAAAATAAGCAGACTGTCATCTGCAAAATGAGGTCCCCAGAGGGTGAATTTAGTGATGCTACCCTGCATAGCAGGGTAGCATCACTAAATTTACTCTCTGTGAACCACAGTCTGAATCAGGGTCTCAAAACTAAACAGAAAGAGGTACCCAGAGGATAAATTAGCCCACTGTATGGGAGAGCATCATCAAATTCACCCTCTGGGGACCTCATTCTGCCAATGTCAGATTGCTTATTTTCAGGCCTGGCCACAGCCGGTACACGTCCAGTGGCTTAACAGTGATTTCCAGTCAAGTCTTGGTTGCCTAAATAGGCAGCCAAGACTTTACTAGAAACCACTGCCTATGTAATTTGTCTATTGTCAGCAGGATCTCCTTATGATGGCATGTTAGGGGCACCTGTTCTAAGGTTGTAAAAGTCAGAAATAGGCCTTTAACCCTTTACCTAACACGAAAAGCAGACAACACTTGCAAACAAAATTCTTGAATAACTAAATATTTTCATTTTTTGCATCAAAAACATAGATTATGACCCCTCATTGAGATCGTTCCAATGAGCAGTTATAAGCTATGTTTTTGAGAAAAAATAATGAAAATTTATTGGAGAGTTTTGTGAATAGCGCTGTCTGGTTTTAGCCATTACGTTGGGTAAAGGGTTAAGGGTTAAATGAAATTATTAAGCCTGTAAGGATTTGCCTAGTTATAATTTACAGGCACTTTCCCATAAATTAAAAGAAGGCAAAGATATGTGAACAAAGTTGGATGACCAAGAATAATTTAGCACTCTACAAGTTAAGAATGTCTTGTGATGTGAGGTTGAGAAATGTTGACAGTACCATAATAGCTCTTTAATATTACTGCAGTTCTGCAAATTACACAACATTTTACCCATTTGACTGAAAACATTTAATTTATTTGCTATTTTACAGTTTTTTTCAGTCCTTGCAGTTTCATATCTTGTGCTTTCTTAGTATTGATATTGTTTGTTTGTCTATTTTCATTTTTAGCTTAACGTGACAAAGTCAAGATAAGATATTGCCATCCCACGTACGGAAGTCTGTGAGTCTGTTCGCATTTTCCTTTAGCACACGCTACACCCCGTAGTTCTTGTCCAGTCGTCATGAAATTTCATATGCAGGTTTGAGGTCATGGCCAGATGAGAACGCCCCCTTGGTGGCGATCGGTCAACCATGATGGCTGCCCGAGCCCAAAACCCGAAAACCTTTAGCACAGTCTACAGGTCGTATTTAAGAAAAGATTTCATTGTAACTTGGTAGGATGATTCTGTATAATGTCTAGATGGGAACTTCCCATTTTGGTCATGATCTGTCAACCGTGATGGCTGCACAAGCCCAAAACCCCAGAACTTTTAGGACAGTCTACAGGTTGTATTTAATATGGAGGGATTTCATTGTAACTTGGTAGGATGACTCCATATGATGTCTAGATGAGAACTTACCATTTTATCGCGATCTGTCAGCCGTGACGGCTGCCCGAGCCCAAAAACCCAAAACCTTTATCACAGTCTACAGGTCGTATTTATGGAGAGATTTCATTGTAACCTGGTAGGATGACTCCATATAATGTCTAGATGAGAACATCCCCCTTTGCTCGTGATTGGTCAACTGTGACGGCTACAGGGGCAAAAAGGCCAAAGCCCAAAGACCTTTCGCATAGTCTACAGGTCGTATTTATGAAGGGATTTCACTGTAACTTGGTAGGATGACTCCAGATAATGTCTAGATAAGAACGTCCACTTTTGGTCACGATCATTCAACTGTGACTGCTGCCCGAGCCCAAAACCCCCAAAACTTGAGCACAGACTACAGGTCGTATTTATGAAGGGATTTCATTGTAACTTGGTAGGATGACTCAGTATAATGTCTAGATGAGGACGCCCGCTTTTTGGTTGCGATCGGTCAACTGTGATGGCTACATAGGCCCGAAGCCCGAAAAACCTTTAGCACAGTGTACAGGCCATATTTATGAAGGGATTTCATTGTAACTTGATAGGATGACTTGTTTTGGAGTAATTTCACTGTTACTTGGTAACTTTGGTTGACATATATTAACTGTGAGGGCCACATTAACTCACCTCTCAATTCTTTAGTACAGTATGCACCTCAAATTATTTTTATTGAAAACATAGCATACAGGGAACAGAAATTAACATATTCTCAATTATCACATTTCTTGTCATATTTCATAATCCTTTCATAAACATTGAACACTATCCTTTTCATCAGACACTCCCCGCGGGAACCCTGGGAAGTGAAGCAGTGCCCGTTCACTGCGGTAAACAGGCTCTGCTTTACTGGTAAAATAGGACCCAGTCACCAATGCTTGGGAGGTGCAAACCCTCTCTAAAATGGGCAACATGGCTTATTAACGCTCACCCCTGGTCTTGAGTTGATACTCATGTTGTGGTCATGATTGGCCATTGTGCCAAAATATGTGACCTTAAACACCAATAAATAAATAATATATTTCATCAGACACAACGCACAGTCAAGATAAGCTACAGTGTCATTGACACTTTCATTATATTTCAACATCTAGAGCACTTATGTGGTGGAGATAGCTGGAGTACCTTGAGAGAACCACTGAGCATAGGCAAGTCTTATCAGACTTTGCACAGGCAGGTCAGTATTGTTTGAGGGCAAGTGCACTGTCAACATGTATGCCTTAGTATGCAGTGCCACCGTGCTCCCACTTAGGGCATTGAGGCTTGCTCTTTGACACAACACAGATGATGTGGGCCAGGATTGAACTGTCAAACCTATGATCTCAAGTCTAGTGCACTAATCAACGAGCCATCATACTCCCAGTATTCATATTATAATATTTAGTTCTTTCGATATGCTGAATTCTGATAACACAAGTGCCTGTGTCTTCAGCCTATGATTACTTCAATAGGTAATTTATATACTCACAATAAAGGCACACTACAGGTAATACCGATTTATTTATTTCTCAAACTTTGTTTACATTGCATACACTTTTGTTTGAGTGAGTACTTATCGCGCAATTGTCGTTGTTGATCTCTTAATTCCTCATGTATGTACAATGCAAAAACTAAAACTGCCTGATATGGCTTAAATGGGGCTCAGCAGCTGGTACCATTATTTGGATGAATGCATCTCTGCGAAATGTGGATCATTTTTGTTGTGTCAAGTAAGATTGGTTGATAGCAGTCTGGCTGAAGCGCTTGACCCAAAATTACATGGAGACACACTGCATCCATTCACTACTCTTTAGGCCATGACCTGGGAAATTTGAGTGGTTTGTGCGTCTGCAAGTAGACCACTAAAATGTCCAATGTCTAATAGCCCTGTTAAATAACCTGGAACAAACGGATATTGAATGGGGGGCCTAAGTGAAACGAACGGCCCAAACAGAGCTGGCACCAATGGACAGCCCCAAGAATGGGACGTATCCACCATTGGCACTCACAAAAGAAAGAACATAGGATGGGAAAGGGCTGTGAAATGGGGAATCAAAGCAATTTGGAAAGAACAATCTAGAGAGGAGCCCCTGGTTAAGACACTACGAAAGTAACTCAATAACCGACCATGCTCGGAAGAGTGATACCAACACTCTGCAACCCCCCCTCCCCCCCCCCCCCCCCCCCACCACATGAACCAAACCAAAACAGAGGAGGAAGGAAGAGGACTATGGCGCAAAGGGAATGTTCAGGTGGTTAGGGCAAATTGAGCCTGGCACAAGACGGCATCGGGTGTATGGATGTAGGTTGTGTAACAATTGGAGGACCAACGCCCAAGAGTTTTGAGATGATCTTCTAAATGAGCCGTGCAAGCAGAAGATGCGCCTCCAATACAAAAGCTATACCCAGAGAAATTGGCAGGGTTGAAGCCTGAAAGCTGGAGCAAAAGACACATATGTTGAATGAAATAGGCCCTACTCATTGGGTGGAAATGTTCAGTCAAAAACAGTGGGTCATGGGTATGAGCCCTGGCCTGCAACCGAATCGTGACCCAGCGACGCAAAAACGAAACAATATCATGGCATAGTTCTGGCAGGACAAAGAATTTAATGTGGACCCCACGCCGGAATGGGTCGGTTTGAGATGTAATATTGCCATGTGACCAGACGGATGAAGGAAAACATCTTCTAAACAAAGATGAACAGACGGATCAAATGTGATTGAAGGGGTGGTAAATTCTCTGCATCGAAGGAAACCGAAAAAAGCCACTAAGAAGACGGCTTGCAATAATGAGCATGTATAAGTGCCAAAAGAGGAGGCTGCAAGTGCTGCATGAGTTGTTTTAAAACTGGAAATATGATGGGAAGCCGAGTACGAGGACATGAGTGGGGCAATTTGCGAAGAGAATGTAGGATAATTTGCAATCGTGGCCAGGGAGTCCCACTAGGTTGTTCCAAGGGGTTCGGAAAAATCACTAGCGATACAACAGAAGCGGATGCCCGCCAGATACGAGTTAATAGTAGAATCGACCAAGTGAAGCTCAGCATGGCAAAACACTAGAAAATGTAGCAATGACAGTTCAGAGAGTAAGGAAAATGTGAAGAGCCATATCTGGGAAGATGATACATGGAGGCAAATTGAAGCAACCAATCCAATCCTGTGGCATACTGATGGCATGTCTGGGTGGTAAGGGAACCATTCCTCAGAGAATGGAGAATGTACGTCAGACGGCCATAACTTCATCCCACTTCTGTGGCTGAGGATCAGCTTCTGGGGCCCAGCAATGGAACTCCTGCAAATTAGAATGAGAAAGGCTGTCAGCTATTTTGTTGTGATAACCTGCGATATGTAAGGAATAAACATGAAAGTATGGTGCAAAGCTCACCAAATCAAATCAAACGGCGCATTAATTTCATGATGATGGGAACCTGTGATCGGCCCTTGTACAGAATCTGAACTGTGGCCTCATTGTCGCAAATGAAAACAATACGTTTTTAACCCAAAGATGGCCCCATAGCATAGCCGCCACCACTTTGGGGTAAAGTTCGAGCATGGCCATGGACCAATTGGAAGCAGTCAAAGAAGCCAGTGTTGCCGGCCACTCAGACTGAAACCAATGAGAGTAGAGATAACCCCGAACACAATCGTCGAGCTGGCGTTGGTGAACAATGAAAGGTCACCTGAAGAAATGGATTGTGAATTAAGAAAAAAGGAGACCCCGTTCCACGAAGACAGAAAACTATGCCACATATGCAGTTCTTGATGGCATGAGGCAGAAATATTGACATGATACCACAGCTGAGAGACCGAATAAGCCAAGGAAATGCGATAGGAAATAAAGGACCTGCCAGGTTGGACAACTCGTGAGGCAAAACTCAGATGACCTAAGAGGCTCAAGAGCTCCCGCCTGGTACATGTCCATTTGAGAAGAAAGGAATGGACCAGCTGGGTAATGCAAGCCAGTTTTTCGGCTGGGAGGCAACTTTCCATCTTTCTTATCAACCTACCTTACAATTGTTTACTACAGGCTTGCACCACAGTGGAAGACCTGGACTTGGAAAATATACTCTCTATTTTGATTGGGGAAAGAAAAGTTGTGCAAAAGCACCAAGAGAAAATAAGCCTAAACTGGGTCGAGTGCTACCGGCACGCACCCAGTAGGGGACGCTCTTCTCCAAGTACATATCCACGGCTTCCGGTAACTAGTGCGCAGACAGTAACTAATGAATCATGCTTTTTTCGTCCGCCCGCATGGCTTGACATCCATTTGCATTCAGAAACAGTGATAATTCAACTCGTTGATAATGGTTACCTGTGACTGGAATTATGGATCTGAGGATCGTATAATAACAGGACTGTGTTTTATATATTCTCGTTATTATTTTCAACCACATTTCATTGTATTTTATATATTCTCCGTGTTCGCACACGACTTTCGAGTACCATGCGATTCGGACATAAAAATTTTTGGTTGATATATTTATGTTATCCTTTTGGATATTATAATTATTTTTGGAGTTAGGTGTCGGGGGGGGGGGGGGGGGGGGGGGGGGGGCTGTATGGACAGTATTTCTCCTCTCTGCTGAAGGCAGAATTTCTGTTTTTTGGGTCCCTGTCGGCCATCTGGGTTCAGTTGTGTTCCCTCCGGCCCTTTATTTTCTGCCACCTGTCTCTCGTAGTTGGGGGTGTTCTACTTTCTACATCTGTTGAGTTCACCTTTTTCTTCTACTGCTCTCACCTCTGTTATGCCCAGGACTGTTCCTTGAGGGCAGTGCCTTTTGCCAAAGCATGTGGTGTGTCCTCGTGGCCATTCCTCCTGCACCAGTGGGGGGGGGGGGGGGGGGGGGGGAAATGCTGTCGTTCGGGGCCTTACGACACGACCACATCTTCGGGGCCTCTCGACACAACCACGTCTGGTGAGAGTTATACCCCCTCTGTGGGGTTTGTGCAGTCTTTTTCTGTGGTGGATACTGCAGGAGCTGTTGAGTTGTCTGGTAAAGAGATGCCTGACAGCCTTTCTCAGATGTCATTATGGTCCCTCTCCAGTCGACATCTGAGGCTTTCACTTGGGTTGTGACTCCTCCTTTGTCCCTGCAGAGATGACTGGTAGTATGGATGTGGGGCCTCAGCCTTCCCTGACTTCAACTCGGCGAAGTTGGAAGGGGCCTGCCGGCCGAACCCTCTGCTGTGGTCTCTCAGCCACCGAGCACTGCAGTTTTCTTATTGGATTCGGATGTTCATGGTGGGGCCACCATGAACTCTGTGGCGTTTCCGTCCACGCACTCTGGTCCCATGGCCAGTTTTGCGGGACCAATGCCTTTTGTGCAGCCTGGACCTTCTGTCCCTCAGAGGTCTGCAGCGACTCTCCTGAGGTCCCGCTCTGTAGATCCTCAGGGCATGTCATACCCCTATACGCATCTGCCTTAAGATGTTTCGGCTGCCACCCGTCGCCCCGTGTCGGGTGTATTTGAGGATGGTGGACCCTTCGCTGGTTAAAAGGGTCAGGAGTGAAGCCACTTTGCCGGTTCGTTCCCCATCGAAGCTGCCGACACAGGCCGTGAGCTTAGGGAGGCCCTCCCCTTACTCAATCAGGTTCTTTCCAAGAGCCTTTCTGTTGCTTCCAGCAAGGCTACTAGTGGTTTCCAGGTGCCCCCTGCGGCACCGCCTCCCGGGATTGGAAGCAGGCGGCTTTCTGATCCCTCAGGTGTACTCTACTCCATGGGAGGCATTGGCTGGTTAGCTCATGATGGGCTATGAGTCTTCCGCCTCAGAGGAGGAGTCAGACATAGCTGACATCAAGAGCCAACAGTCTTCTGACTTGGGGGCAGCTCTTGACTTTGTGTTTGGGTTCCTTCCAGATCTCAAACCGTCAAACCAGCCGACAGTGTCAGCCAGGCCACGATCAGCGGTCGCGCGCCTACAGCCTGTGGAGCAACCCGCTTCTGGATGCCTTCGACCGTGCCAGTTGGTACAGGTGGTTGAAGCGTTTACAGCTTTGGACTCTAAGCTGAGTTCCAAGGCTATGAAGACTTCGTTCTTCACCAGGGTTGTCACTTTTTTGCCTCCAGTGCATTATCGTTCCTACAATTCTGCCAATCCGTCAATCTGCCAGACTTTGACAGTCTTAGATCAGGACTCCACCTCCCTCAGGCTTTCCAAGCCCAAGTTGCCGTTATTCCTTTGGCGACTCCTGAGTCCCTGTTGGGCTTATCGAGAGAGATGTTGGGCATGCTTTCTCTCTCAGATCAAGTCGTCTGCTTTAGCTGCTGCTTATCTGCCTCCAGATAAGTTTGACGACATACAGGCTCCTTTGCGTGTGTTTTCCAAGGCTCTCATGTATCTTACTCACACACATTCCTGTAACATGGCTAACTTGGAATTAGTTCACTGGAAAACTGTGTTCATAGGCATACGAGGCAAGGGGGGCAGGGGGGGGGGGCAAACCAGCTTTAAAAATCCAGGCAAGGAACGACAGAGAGAGAGAGAGAGAAGAGAGAGAGGGAAAGGGTCATGTATATTTGTATTCCATCCATGCAGAATTTCGGGCAAATCAAAAGGTTTGTCCCTCCCCCCATCCCCCCCCCCCCCCCCCCCCACCCCTTATATCACAAAAGCCCCATATACCCATGACAACAACCATCCCACGCCATCAGAGAAAGATGAAAATTTTACTTTCCTCTGAACGTATCCTCGCCAAGTGGTTTGACATGCACATGCACAGGTCTCAAGAGTTGAATTTAATTCAATAGATATGTATTAAGACTTTTTCTGTTAAAAATAAGGCCATGTTCCCCTTCTGAAAATACCTTGACTGAGTACTAAGGAAGCCTCGAAATTGCCCTCATTGTCACGAATGTTTCACAATTTTACCGGGAACTCCCCCCTCACCCGGACCCCCACCATGCCTACCCCTATCTCAGGTCTCCAGCTCTCGGGAGATGCCTTTGGCATCTCGTTGCCAATTTTTCGGGCAATTCTGTATTGACCCCCCCAAAATTCTACCTCCTGTACGACTATGGCTGTGTTGGACACAAGCCATTCCCTTCTTGAGGGGCAGCGCACTGCTCTTCGATCTGCTTTTTTGGCGGGTCCACAACTATTCCATGGTTCCATGGCGACGGTCCGGCATGACGTCCTACATCATTCCAAAGATCAGCTGCTGCTTCTTCAGCTTGATCAGCCTTCTGTTGGAGGCAGGGGTCGTCCAGAGCATAACAAGCACCCTTCTGCTTCCTCTGCGAAGCCAAGGGCTGATCCACTTGTCGCTGCTTCTACTTACTCACGGGGGCAGGCTAGAGGGAGGACTCAGCATTCTTCATATAGTAGAGGAGGTGGTTTCTCCTCTCGCGGCCCTCGCCAAGGCTCGAAGTGAAGGTCCTCACCTCGATTCGTCCAATGTTGGAGGAAGGATATCAGAATTCGCAGACCATTGGGCCACAATCACATCCGATCCTTGGGTGTTAGATGTTGTTCGGTCCGGGCTGCGGATATCCTTCTGGAGGCATCTCACTCTGTCGAGAGTGCCTCTTCCAACACAAGTTCCTTTAGACGTTACATGTTGGGAACTTTTGATCATGGAGATAGACAATCTCCTGTCAAAGGGAGATAGCGAGGTCGTCAAGAACATTCATTCAGTGGGATTTTATTCCCGCTTGTTCTTGGTGCTGAAGAAGGATGGCCGACTCTGACCGGTTATCGATCTGAGTATCCTGAACTAGACTATTATTGCTCCCAAGTTCAGCATGGAAGCTTTCAGATCGGTTTGCCGCTCCATTCACCAGGGAGACTTCGCTTCCAGCATCGACCTGCGAGATGCTTGCTTTCATGTTCCAATTCATTGGACATCGTGAAAGTATCTCGGGTTCTCTTTTCTGTGGCGAGTTTACCAGTTCAAGGCCATGCCTTTCTGCCTCAACCTGGCTCCTTGGGCCTTCACCCGACTGATGTCGCATGTGATAGCCTTCCATTGTACACAGTCCAGGGTGACTTCTTCGGCATATCTAGACAATATCCTCCAGAGGCATTCCAATGCTGTGTTTCTGGAGTCAGATGTCGACACACTGTTGAGCCTGCTCACGTCGCTGGGGTTCAGAGTCAACGAGGAGAAGTTGGACCTGGTCCCTTCTCAGTCGTTTTGTCATCTGGGGATGGACTTCCGTACTCGTACTCAGCTGAATACGGTGGCGGTTCCCCGGGCAAGGGCTGTGATTCTCTCAGCTTTTGCCCTGACTCTGTCCCAGTCCACGTCCGCGACAACTCGGGAGTATTCTCCAACTGCTTGGTCTCTGCGGTTCGGTGACGGATCTCATTCCTCTAGGTCGGCTGCATGTCAGACCTCTCCAACACTTTCTGCTCAGTCGTTGGAGGCCGAATGTCGATCCTCTGGGTCTGGCGCTTCAGTTACCAGAGCCTTTTCATCGTCACCTTCTCCCCTGGACGGATGTTCAGAGCATTATGCAGTGGGTTCCGTTGAACTTACCCACGTCCGATCGTGTTCTGACGGCAGACGCCAGCGATCTCGGATGGGGTGCAACGTTGGATCCACTAGGTCTTTCCCTTCATGGGGCATGGGACCAGGATCAAGCAGCTCTTCACATCAACCAGAAGGAGTTTCTTGCTCTTCTTCTGAGTTTCCGGCCATGGATCCCCCACATTTCGAATCGCCAGGTCCTTCTGTTGTCCGACAATTCGACAGTGATTGCTTACATTCGGAACCAGGGCCGCACACACTCTGTTCCTCTGTACGAATTGGCTCGGGATCTTCTACTGTTCGCTCAGGATGTCACCGCTGGAGTGGTGGTTCGTCACATTCCTGGTCGTCTGAACGTCCTAGCCAACTCCCTGTCCCGATTGGGCTGGGTCTTTTTCACTGAGGATGTTCCACAGGGTGGTGTTCCAGTCGCTTTGCGATCTCTGGGGTCGTCCCCACATCGATCTCTTTGTGACTCGTTGGAACCATCAGGTGGACACGTTCATGTCCCTGTGTTCAGATCCTCTGGCTTTCGCCGTGGACGCTCTGTCACTCGATTGGAACGGTCTTGTCGGCTACGCCTTCCCATTAGTCCGATTCTGCCTCAGGTTTTAGCCAAGATACGAACCTGCAGTTGTCGAATCATTCTGATCGCTCCCCTGTTGCCTCAGCAGGTGTGGATTAATCAACTCCTCTCCCTGTTGGCGGCGGTTCCCTTTACATTGCGACCTTCTTTGCCAAGGTCACCCGAGGAGGTTTCACGTCAACCTGCCTTCATTGTGCCTTCACGCATATCTTTTGTCAGGTCCTGTCTCCTCCGTAGAGGTTTTTCGAGACGAACAGTGGAGTGCATTTCTTCATCAAGCAGGCACTCCACTGGTTTAGCCTATGCAGCTAAGTGGAAAGTCTTCTGTCGATGGTGTGTCAATCACTCTGTTGATTATGCCAATTCTTTGATATCGCAGCTGGCGAAGTTTCTGGTATATCTGTTTGATTCTCGGGGTCTCCAGCCTGTTACCATGAAAGGGTACAAGTCCATGCTTTCGGAGAGCTTTTTGTATGTGGGACAGCGTTGTATCGGCACTAATCCATACCTCTCCAAGCTTGTTCGGCACGTTTCTTCTAAAAGGCCTAGGACTTTGCAGCTTACCCCAAGGTGGAATTTTTCTTGGGTGCTGCTTTGCTTGAGGGGGGTGGGGGGGGGGGGGGGCGGGAAAGCCGTTCGAACCTTTATCCCAGGTGGACACATACAAGATGGTTTTTCTGATGGCTTTTGCCTCAGCCAGATGGGTTAGTGAGCTTCGCTCCCTCTCGGTTGATCCGGCCTTTTTCAGGAGCTCTCCCAACAGTGTTACGTTTAACACTGATTGCTCCTTTCTGGTCAAGAATCAGTTTCCAGAAACAACTCCACCTCCTATCTGTATCAGGGCTCTTCCTTCTGCTGAAGGTAATCGCCCTTTGCTCTGTCTGTTTCGTGCAATTCGCATTCATCTCAATCGGACACAGTTCATTAGGAAAGGCAGGAAACAAATTTTTTCTGTCTCTTATTCCTGGTCGACAGAAGATCTCTCCTCAATCCATTTTCTCGATGGATTTGTCTTGCAATTCGCACGGCTTATGCTCGTCTAGTGACTGACGATTGTTTTACCAATCGTATTTCTGCCCACGATGTGCGTGCATTGTTATTTTGTATAAAGCTTACTTTTATCCAATAGAATAGAATGGGTAAAAAAATCCTGATCGGTTTGATCACAGGGTACTTTTTTCAGGACTTTTGAAAAAGTGCTGAGTCAGCACTTTTTAACACTTGTTGGCAATGGGAAAAAGATTAAAAAATCTTCTTCTCCAGATCTAGCAGGCAGAATCTTTTGATCTTTGGTATGCAACATTGTAGGGTGGATCTGATTCAAGTTTGTTCAAATCAGCCCCCTGGGTTCATATTTGGGCTCAGTATAGGAGCCCGATTTCGAACTTTGTGCATTTCAGGCAAATTTCTTTAAAAATCTTCTTCTCCAGATCCAGCAGGCAGAATCTTTTGAAATTTGGTATGCAACATTGTGGGGTGGATCTGATTCAAGTTTGTTCAAATCGGCTCCCTAGATTCATATTTGGGCTCACTATAGAAGCTCGACTTAGTGCATTTCAGGCAGATTTCTTCAAAAATCTTCTCCAAATCCAGCAGGCAGAATCTTTTCATATTTGGTATGCAACATTGTGGGGTGGATCTGATTCAAATTTGTTCAAATCGGCCCACCGGGTTCATGTTTGGGCTCAGTATAGGAGCCCGATTTCGAACTCAGTGCATTTCAGGCAAATTTCTTCAGAAATCTTCTTCTCCAGATCCAGCAGGCAGAATCTTTTCATATTTGGTATGCAACATTGTGGGGTGGATCTGATTCACGTTTGTTCAAATCGGCTCCCTAGATTCATATTTGGGCTCACTATAGAAGCTCGATTTCGAACTTAGTGCATTTCAGGAAAATTTCTTAAAAAATCTTCTTCTCCAGATCCAGCAGGCAGAATCTTTTGATATTTGGTATGCAATATTGTGGGTGGATCTGAATCAAGTTTGTTCAAATCGGTTCCCTGGGTTTATATTTGGACTCAGTATAGGACCCCAAATTTGAACTTAGTGCATTTCAGGCAAATTTCTTTGAAAATCTTCATCTCAAGATCCAGAACATTCCAACTGCTGGATCTTCTTCAGATCCAGCAATTGGAATGTTCTGATATTTAGTATGCACCATGCTTAGGGGGGTGAGATTCAAGTTTGTTCAAGCCATGTCCCTAGGTCCATATTTGGACTCACTGTGGGAGCCCGAATGATAACTTAGTTCAAAATGAGGAATTTTCTTTAAAAATCTTCTTCAGATCCAGCAGTTGGAATGTTTTGATATTTGGTATGCAGCATCCTTAGGGGGGTGAGATTCAAGTTTGTTCAAGCCATGTCCCTAGGTCCATATTTGGACTCACTGTGGGAGCCCGAATGATAACTTAGTTCAAAATGAGGAATTTTCTTTAAAAATCTTCTTCAGATCCAGCAGTTGGAATGTTTTGATATTTGGTATGCAGCATCCTTAGGGGGGTGAGATTCAAGTTTGTTCAAGCCATGTCCCTGGGTCCATATTTGGACTCACTGTGGGAGCTCGAATCGTAACTTAGTTCAAAATGAGGAATTTTCTTTAAAAATCTTCTTCAGATCCAGCAGTCGGAATGTTTTGATATTTGGTGTGCAGCATCCTTAGGGGGGTGAGATTCAAGTTTGTTAAAGCCAAGTCCCTGGGTTCATATATGGGCTCCCTGTGGGAGCCCGAATTATAACTTAGTTCAATATGAGTAATATTCTTTAAAAATCTTCTTTTTTTTTTAGATCCACTGGTCAGAATCTTTGGATATTTGGTATAAGCTTTTCTTAGGAGGAGCAGATGCAACTTGTTGAAATCAATTCTCTGGGTTGATATTTAGGCTACCATGTCAGGTGAGCGCCCTCAGGCCCCTTGGAGCCTCTTGTTTCTTGGTGCTTTTGCACCACATTTCTTTCCCAAATCGCTTGGGAAAGATCAAAATAGAGAGTATATTTTCCACTGTAGTGCAAACCTGTAGTAAACAATTGTGGTAGGTGTAATAAGAAAGGAAATTTACTAAAAAAAATTTAATTTTCGGTATCCATAATGATGCTGAAATATTCCAAACAAGGTGATGGACCCTCTGTTTTATCCGTTGAGAGGGGGGTGCCAAGGTATTCGAAAAGATGAAGCAAGGAACGCATAGCGGCATGTGGATTACTGGTGGCCAGGGAAATTGACAAAAAATCATCCAAAAAATGCAAAATATTAGGGATATCAAAATGTTCCCGTGCAATCCAACACACAGCCTGAGACAGATTGTCAAATAAATGGGAAGACGAAAGGCAGCCGCAAGCTAATTGAGAATAAACAGAAAACTTTCTTGTAGCAATGCCGATGGAGTTAATATGATAAACCATAAAGAGTGGGAATTCAAATGGGCCAAAGAGGAAACCGTTCCTGAATTCAGACTCGAGAAGTCCATCAACTGCCTTGGGATTGTCCAAAGCAGACCTCAAGTTTTTAGAATGAGGGAAGGTGTAGGAGGATGCTGAATACCAGTATCAAAGCCTTTCCAAAACCCTGAAAGGAGATAGGAGGTGAAACTTGTATTGGGGTGTCCGGCTAAAGCAAACTGGAGGGCAGAGAGATTGATGGGGGTGGAAATAGACTGGGGAATGCAGTGTGCAGTATCAAGCTGTGACACCAGTCATTTAGGTTTGAATGGAGCAACTGAGGGAGAGCGGCTGATCAAGACGATAGCTCAGGACAGACTGTACGGGGGTGAGAATCCATGCAATTCAGGCAAGAATGAATGTAGCGACAATTTTGACCAAAGCTGCAGCCCTTAATGGAGTTGAACTGGAGGCAAAGCTCTTTAGTAGAGGAAGAGGCAGTACTAGCAGTATCTCTGGAACGCTGAAATGAATTGGAGGAACGAGATGCGGAATTCAACGGACAAAATTTGGAACTATGATCAGAGCTATTGCACGAGTAGCAGGCGTGTCTTTTATGGCCAGCGAAAACAGAGCAGAAAAGGTTGGTGTCATACACTTCCTAATTCACTCTTGTGCTCCTGGCCATCCAAGCAGCAGCTTGCGCAGAGAATGCCAGATGATAGGAATAAAAGGCATCCCCATATTGAGCTGAAATGGATAATACATCATTAAGGTAACTGTCAAGCTTGTCATGACAATTTAGGAAAATCTAGTAAATAATTGTTTTGTACTTACGAAAATCCTGAACAAATTCAGGAACGGACAAGTGTTTGGAAAGGCGACCGTCATACTTCTCCATTGGTTTGGAAGGGTCAAGAAGAGGCATAACGAGTCGCGAAAGCAGAGCAGAAAAGGTTGGTGTCACGCACTGCCCAATTCACTCTTGTGCTCTTGGCCATCCAAGCAGCAGCTTGTGCAGAGAATGCCAGATGATAGGAATAAAAGGCATACCCATATTGAGCCGAAATGGATAATACATCATTAAGGTAACTGTCAAGCTTGTCATTGACAATTTGGGAAAACCTAGTAAATAATCGTTTTGTACTTACCAAAAGCCTGAACAAATTCAGGAACGGACAAGTGTTTGGAATGGCGACCATCATACTTCTCCATTGATTTGGAAGGGTCAAGCGGAGGCATAATGAGCCACGCTAAATTAACATCTTTACTCACCAAAATATCCTGCTGGAAAGGGGAAATGGTAAGATCGATACCTGGGAGACAAGACAGAGGAACGCCAACTGAAGCCATGATGGGATTGGGAAGGGAAACCTCGTATCTAAAGAAGCCATACCTGAAGTAATGGAATGCGAAGCCATGGCCAGGGAAAGCTGTAGCCAGACTGGCATGTGGAGGAGCAGTTGGCGGAGAGCTTCCACTGGAACCTGGTGCAAAAGGAGCTGAAGTGCCACAAAGTTTAGCAGTGAGAGTCTCATTCTGCTTGAGCAGTTGGTCGATTTGTAGTTTTTGTCTTGTGATGAGAGTCTCATTCTGCTTGAGCAGTTGGTCGATTTGCAGTTTTTGTCTTGTGAGCTCATGTTGCAATGGAGTGAACAGAGTTTAGTTGTACTGCATATAAAGATGCATTGCGGGAAGTAGGCAGCAAGAGTGAGTCAGTAGCATCTGGAAAGGGTACTGTAGGCCTGGTAGGTGTGGGCTGAAAAGTATCTCCGTGTGAACGAACCGGCACTGTTGAGTCATTGCGTGGTGTTTGATTGCACTGCATGAAAGGTTGCACGATGGGAAGTAGGCAGCAAGAGTGAGTCAGAGGCCTCTGGAAAAGAAACTGAAGGCCCTGAAACTGTAGGTGCATGCTGAAAATTATCTCTGTGTGAATGAATAGGCATGGTTCTTTCCTGAGAGGATGCACATGGATTAGGAAAAGACAACCACGAACAATCCTGAGAAGGCAAAGCGGTGCCAGGAGGAAGTGAGAAAAAATTTGATTGGCGTGCACTGTCGCTTGTCAGATGCAACAAAGAACTCTGAACTGGAAATACTTGGTGTACCTGTGCACCTGTGGCATTGGCCTGTGGCATTGACGACGAACTGACAGAAAACACTGGCGATTCTTGAGATACGGATGTGGTACGGTCCAGAAATGATGGTGTCGACTGAATGGAATTGAATGATGAATGTGAAGATGATAGTTGAACCAACTGGATGTCACTTGCAGCTGCGGTGGTAACACTGAGATTGTCCTCCAAGAGGCATATGAGTGCAGACTTTCAAACTTTGGATGTTGGAGTAATGCCCTGAATAATGAGTTCTGCATGAATTTGTGCAACAGTCCAATTATGTGGATTCGGACTGGAGGTTCACATATCGGTTCAAGTTGGGGGGGGGGGGGGGGGGGGGGCTTTTACACTGCTGGTGTGCCCATCCGAGACTGGAAGATGAAGGCCATGCTCATTGTCTATATCTGCCACGTTTGTTATTGTCGAAATGGGAAGTCACAAAGACACTTCCGGTGATGACAGGGCAAAATGTATTCTGCTTAAATTGTCCACGGACGAACATGGCCTGACCAAACTGATAGGCAAAACTGTCTTTGAACGTCCTAGTGTTTCCCATAATAAGTGCTGGACGAAAGTTAGTTGTTAAGCTTGCAAAATTAGCAGATGCATGCTGGCCAAGTTGCATTGACCATTACACGAGTAAATCGCTGATAACTTTCCCGATACAACAAACGAAGAAAATGAAGAGTTCTGGAAATGACAATACAAAGTCCACAGGAATGTCGAAAAATTCTTTGACAATAACACAAAGTATCTGCCGCCCGGCAAAGAATCGTGATTCAGCACCATAGATGAAAATGCAGCTTAGACGTGTACACAAATAAAGCACTATTAGCAATGTAATATAAAACTGCAAAATTAACAACAAAGCAACTATGCACAACTAATTTTTTTACATGGAAAATTTTTCAGAATTTAAGATGTACGTGTGCTAGATGAATGAAGACTGAATCAGAAACTGCTGTAGTGTCCTCATTCTGGTTGGTGATGTAGAGACATGCTAAATTTGGCAATTTTTTAACATGGGACAGTAAGGAGCAGGGATCTGGAAACTGCCCCTGCAAAAACTCTCCTAACAGACAAACAATAGGTGTCTGTCCTTTAGATGAATAGGAGTCTGTCCTTTAGATGACTTGGTGATCTTGAGATTTCCAGTTCTTCTGGAATGCAATTCTCAAGATCGTGATAGTCCTCCTCTAAGCTGAATTGTGTCATGCGGTGATCTAAAGACTGTGCGGCCAACAACCAGCTCGGCGATTAACCCATGCAATTCAGGCTCCTAAAGTAATTAACCCTGTGCCGATATTCTGAATACATAAACTACAGGAAATGGTACCATTTCCCTACAATTTAAAAAAAAATCATAGTTAACCAAAAAACCCAAGTAATGTGAAAAAGCTCGTAACTAGGGCTTATGAACACCATTTTATACAAGTGGCCAATAATTGCACATTATTTATTAGATGTGACTTTCTTTCCCAGAATTGCTCATCATCAAACTCGTCTGACAAGGCCTTATAGACTCAGCTTATATGATGCCGTTCTCAGCTGAATCAAGCTACAATTATCCACCCCGATGCATTACCAGGTGCAACCAATTTGTTCACATTGAAACATTAGATTTTTCATCGATTGTAATAAGGAAAATTGGTGTTACTGGGCATGATTGAGTTGTTTGTTGAGGAAAATGGCATTAGGTAATGGTTAGGTGCTTGTAGAAAAAGAAATAAGGGAGTTGTACAGAAAATTCAACCCAAACTAAAATTCAGAGTCAGGGATTTGTCGAAGTGGGAAAAGAGATAATTTGGCTATCTGAAGGTCATGCCTTTCCCAGTGGGGAGGCCAACGCATTCGTCCGGATAGCTGAACTAGGAAAAGAGGACATTTTGGACTTTGTGAAAAGATTTAGAAACAATAGCACTGTAAAAAAAACTGTAAGAGATCTGAGAATTTTAAGATATCGGTTGAGATATCAGTCCTCGGTAACTTCACATCAGCCTTCGGTCTTTGGTCTCGGACTGATATGAAGTTACCTCAGGCTGATATCTCGGCCAATATGAAACTAATCAAGTAATTACCTACAAATACATTCACTGATTTGATTGATGGCTTTTTGAAAAATTCTACCCACAGATCACTTTTGAGTTTATGGTTCGAGTTAATGGTTATTCTCTTTATGAACTTGAGATTCATTAATAGTCTTATCAGTGGCAGATCTCAACCTGATTGAGGAAAAGAGGCAGGGCAGATACAATCCACTAATCAGTTTTTATGCCCCCGAGAACCTCTCGGGAGGGGCATTATGTCTTCACCATGTCCGACCATCTGTCGCCTGGCATCTGTCATATGTCGTCCATCCATTAACTTTTGGTTTGCATCAAATAACTAAAGAACTGCTTATTTGATCAAATCATAATTTTAGGAGTAACTTGTGGATGACTAAACAATGCTTCCTTTCGATTTTGGTCCAGCTAGTGAATTCAATATGGCTGCCATGGCAGCCATATTGAATTTGGTTTGCGTCCAATAACTAGTGAAGGTTGACTCGATTCATTTATAGTTTTTAATTATGCATTGTTGGTGTCCAGAGGAAGCTTCCTTTTTATTTTGGACCAGTTAGCTGATACAAGATGGCCACCAGTGGCCAATTCACTATGGGGACCATATTAAATTGGGTTTCTGTCCAATAACTAATGAATGCTGACTCAAATCATTTTTATTTTTTATTTTTCAATTATGCATTGATGGTGTCCAGAGGAAGCTTCCTTTTGATTTTGGACCAGTCGGCTGCTGAACCAAGATGGCCGCCGGTGGACAATTCATTATGGCTTCAGTGGTGGCCATCTTTAATTTGGTTTCCATCCAATAACTAATGAATACTGACTCGAATCAATTTCAGTTTTTCGTTATGCATTATTGATGTCTAGAGGAAGCTTCCTTTTGATTTTGGATCAGCTAGCCAATTCAATATGGCTGCCATGAATTTGATTTCTTATCGACCTACCTTCACAATTGTTTACAACAGGCTTTCACTACAGTGGAAGTCCCTAACTCAGAAGTTTTCTTTCTATTTTGTTCTTTCCCAAGCGAATTGGGAAAGAAAATGTGATGCAAAAGCACCAAGACAAATAAGCCCAAACTGGGTCGAGTTCAGCCGGCTCACACCCAGTAGGGGACACTCTTCTCTGTACTAATCCACGGCTTTCTGGTACCAGTGTGCAGACGTATAACCAACGTGTCAGTCTTTTTTCTTCTGCCTTCTTGCTAAGATGCATTTCATTTTGCTCATCAATAGTGATACCTTTTGACTCGATGTTGACAATGTTCCTGTTCTGAATTATGGACTCATAGCTGTTGCTTCACCATCCAGTCATACAGGTCTGTGTTTTCGTATATTCTCTAGATTATTCACCATATTTTTAGCTGCGACTAGCAGCTCTATAAGTGGCAATGTCGGTCTGTCTGTTGGTCGGTCGGTCGGTCTGTGACCAATGAGTTTCAAAACTCAATAACGTTTGAAATACTTGATGGAATGACTTTATATTTGGCATGTAAGTGTATCTTATTGATGTCTAGCCACTGTTCAACGCATGTGTTGTTCCAAATATTTTTATTGGAGTTATGGGCCTTGATGAACTTAGAATGTCGGTCGGTCTGTCTGTGACCAACGAGTTTCAAAACTCAATAACTTTTGAAATACTTGATGGAATGAATTTATATTTGGCATTTAAGTGTATCTTATTGATGTCTAGCCACTGTTAAATGCATGTGTTGTTCCAAGTATTTTTCTTGGAGTTATGGCCCTTGATGAACTTAGAATTTTGTGAAATTGCACCACCTGCCGCAGCTACGGCGTCGATGTCGCGATTTTTCGTGATATTTCTCTAGACCGATTTTGTGCATGATATTTGTGTACCATGCTGTTTCGGTCTCTTGTTCATTACTGCTAACCCTTTGGGTTCTGCTTTTATCTTAGGTGTCAGTCAGGGGCTGTTATGGCAGCTTTTCACCCCTCTGTTGAGATTCAAATTTCTGTCCATTTTTACCCTTTTGGCTATTGTACTTTTCTGTTCCTGTTGGGCATTTGTTTCTTATCAACCTACCTTTCAATTGTTTACAACAGGCTTGCACTACAGTGGAAGTCCCTAACTCAGAAAAAATACTCTCTTTTTTCTTCTTTCCCAAGCGATTTGGGAAAGAAAAAGTGGTGCAAAAGCACCAAGAAAAATGAAGCCAAAACTGGGTTGAGTGTGTCCGGTGCACAGCCAGTAATGGACACTTTTCTCCTTGTACTAATCCACAGCTTCCAGAACCAGTGCGCAGACGTATAACCAACATGTCATTCTATTTTTTTTCTGCCATCTTACAGGATGCAGATCGTTTTGCTCTTCAACAGTGATACCTTTTGACTCGATGTTTCCTGTTCTGAATTGTGGATTCATAGCTGTTTCTTCACTATCCAGACATACAGGGCCTAGTTTTTATATATTCTCTCGATTATTCACGTATTTTTCGTGATAAATCTCTAGACCGATTTCACGCACGATTTTTGTGTACCGTGCCATTTCGGTCTTTTGTTCATTAATGCTAACCCTTTGGGTTATGCTTTTAACTGAGTTAAGTGTCAGCTGGGGATGGTTGTGGCAGCTTTTCTCCCCTCTGTTGAGGGTAGGATCTCTGCCAGTTCCCTTTTGGCTGTTGGGGTACTTTTCTGTTCCCGTTTTGTGCCTTTGTTTCCTGCCACCTTACTGTGGTAGCTGGGGGTGTCCTGATTTATTTTTTCTTTGGGTTCACCTTCCCATCTACATTGCTCTCACCAGATATGTCTTGCGGGCCATTTTTGTTGTCTTAGTATGTTGAAGTTTCCCATTATTCATGCTCCACTTTATTTGGGTGTTCTATTGAAAGACCCTGTGGGCTGGGTGGTCTTCCACCTTTTGGGCTTCCGTCTATTGTGTAGTTTGGGCACGTGACGTTTTCCTCCCGCTCCCATGGGAAGGGGAATGCAGTCATTTGGGGCCTTCCGATTCAACTCTGTCTGGAGAGAGTTATACCCCCTGGGGTTTTGCAGTCTTTTTATGGCATGGATACTGCAGTAGCTGCTGACTTTCTGGCAAAGAGATGCCTAGTTCAGGACTAAGGTCCCCCTCCAGTCGACAGCTGAGACTGCCACTAGGGTTGTGACTCCTCTTTTGGAGCAGAGCTTGGTTGCTCTCTCTGCTTTTCCGCCTGTGTCAACAACTACTGATGTATCCACTTCTGCTGCTACTCCATCGGTGACGTCATCGGTCTCCGTTTCAGCTGGCCTCGGCTTATCCCTGCAGGGGTCTGCAGGGATTTCTGCTTCTTGGACAAGGGATATCGGCCTCAACCTTCCCTGGCTTCAATTCAACGAAATTGGAAGTGGTTGCCAGCCAATCCCTCTGCAGTGGTCTCTCAGCCGTTGAGCCCAGCAGGTTTTGATTTGGATTCAGATGTCCACGATGGGGTCACCGTGGACTCTGTTGCGCTTCTGTACATGCACTCTGGTCCTTTGAAGCCACTTTTCCGGGCCATTCCCGCATCAAAGCGGCAGATACAGGTTGTGAGCTTAGGGAGGCCTCTCCTTGCTCACGCAGGTTCTTTCCAAGAACCTTCCCATTGCTTCTATTGGCTTCCAGGCACCCTCCACGTGCTGCCTCCCGGGATTGGAAGCAGGCAGCTGCTTTCTGATTCCCCTGGTGTTCCTACACCATGGGAGGCAACGTCTGGTATGCTTGACATGGGCTATGTGTCTTCCGACTCAGGCAATGGGTCAAACACACCTGACGTTGAGAGCCATCAGTCTTCTGACTTGGGGGTGGCTCTTGACTTCGAGTTTGAGTTCCTTCAAACCATCAGACCAGTCGGAAGTTTCAGCCAGGCTATGATCATCGGTCGTGTGCCTACAGCCTGTGGAGCAACCTGCTTCTGGGCACCTTCGACCGCACCAGTTGGTACAAGTGGTCGAAGCTTTTGCAGCATTGGACTCAAAGCTGAACTCCGAGTCTATGAAGACTTCGTTTTTCACTAGGCTGATACCTTTTTGCGCCCTGTGTGTTATCGTTCCTATGATTCCCCCAATCCGTCGGTCTGCAAGACTTTGACGGTCTTGGATCAGGACTCCAAGCCCAAGTGGGCCGTTATTCCTATGGCGACTTTGGAGTCCATGTTGGGCTTATCCAGAGAGATGCTAGGCATGCTTTCTCGCCTGCATGCCAGTAACATGGCTAATCGGAATTAGTTTGCTGGGACGCAGTGTTAGACACTAGCTGTTCACTTCCTGACGTTCTGTATCATTCCAAAGATCAGCTGCTTCGCCAGCTTGATCCACCTTCTGTTGGAGGTGAAGCCAAGGGCTAATCCTCCTGCCTATGCTTCTTCCTCTTACGTGGTAAGGGTAAGCATTGGCAGAACAGAGGGAGGTCTTAGGATCCTTCTACTAGCTGAGGAGGTGATTTCTCCTCTCAAGGGCCTCGCCAGGCCTCAAAATGAAGGTCCTCACCTCAATTCATCCCAGGTTGGAGGAAGGGTATCAGAGTTTGCCAACCGTTGGGCTGCGATCACATCCCATCCTTAGGTGTTAGATGTTGTTCAGTGCATTCTGCAGACATCCATTCAGAGGCCGCCCACTCTGTCATGGGTGCTGCTTCCAACCCAAATTCCTTCAGATGGTTCACGTCAGGAACTTTTGATCACCGAGATAGACAATCTCCTGTCAAAGGGGGCGATCAAGGTCATCAAGAACATTCATTCAGTGGGATTTTATTTCCTCCTGTTCTTGATGCTGAAGAAGGACGGCCGACTATGACCAGTTATCGATCTGAGTATCCTGAACCAGTCTATCATTGCTCTCAGCATGGAGACTTTTGGGTCAGTTCGCCGCTCCATTCACCAGGGAAACTTCGCTTCCAGCATCGACCTGCGAGACCCTTACTTTCACGTTCCGATTCATCGGACATCGCAAAAGTATCTCTGGTTCGCTTTTCTGGGGCGAGTTTACCGGTTAAAGGCCATGCCTTTTGGCCTCAACCTGGACCCTTGGGCCTTCACCCGACTGTTGTCGCATGTGTTAGCATTCCATCACATACAGTACAGGGTGACTATTTCAGCTTACCTGAAGGTACTCCAATGCTGCCCTTCTGGAGTCTGATGTCGACACACTGTTGAACCTTCTTTCGTTGCTAGGGTTCCGAGTCAACTAGGAGAAGTCAGGACTGGTCTCTTCTCAGTCGTTTTGTCATCTGGGATGGTCTTCCGTACTCAGCTGAATATGGTGGCAGTTCCCTGGGCAAGGACTGTGATTCTCTCGTCTTTCGCCCTGACTCTGACCCAGTCCATGTCCGCGACAGCTCAGAGTATTCTCCGGCTACTCAGTCTCTGCGGTTCTGTGACAGATCTCATTCCTTTAGGTCGGCTGCATGTTAGACCTCTCCAACACTTTCTGCTCAGTCGTTGGAGGCCGAATGTCTATCCTCTGGATCTGGTGCTTCAGTTACCAGCATCTCTCAGTCACACCTTCTTCCCTGGATGGATGTTAAGTGGATTATGCATGGAGTTCCATTGGACTTGCCAACATCCGATCGTGTTCTGATGGCAGATGTCAGCTATCTCGGATGGGGTGCGACGTTGGATCCTCTAGGTCTTTCCCTTCAAGGTGTTTGGGACCAGGATCAGGCAGCTCTTCACATCAACCAGAAGGAGTTTCTTGGTCTTCTGAATTTCCGGCAGTGGATTCCCCACCTTTTGAATCATCAGGACCTTCTGTTGTCGACAATTCGACAGTGGTAGCTTACAGTCAGAACCAGGGTGGCACGCATCTGGTTCCCATGTACTAATTGGTTCAGGATCTTTTACTGCTCGGTCAGGATGTCAACTCAGGTGTGGTGGTTCATCACATTCCCGATTGTCAGAATGTCCTAGCAACTCCCTTTCCCGATGGGGCATTGTCATTTTTACCGAATGGATGCTTCACCAAGGAGGTTTCACGTCGACCCAACATCATTGTGCCTTCACTCATCTCTTTTGTCAGGTCCTGTCTCCTCCATAGAGGTTTTTTCGAGATGAGCAGTGAAGTGCATTTCTTCTTCAAGGCGGCATGCCACTGGTTTAGCCTATGCGGCTAAGTGGAAGGTCTTCTGTCGATGGTGTGCTGATCACTGTTGATTATGCCAACCCTTTGATTACACAGATTGTGGAGTTTCTGGTATATATTTTTGATTATCGTGGTCTCCGACCTATTACCATCAAGGGGTACAGGTCTGTGCTTTCAGAGACATTTTTCGTATGTGGGAAAGCGTATAGGCACTAATCAGTACCTCTCCAAGCTTCTTCAGATAGCAGAAACTATGCCTCCTATCTGTATCTGGGCTCTTCCTTCAGTTGATGGTAATCGCACTTTGCTCTGTCCAGTTTGTGCAATTCGCATAGGTATGCGGACCAGAACGGACCGCCAGTGGTGATCCAGTCTGTCGGAAACCGGGGCTTTGGTTGTTGCTGGGGGAAATAGATTCACACCATATATTCAGCCAAAACTCAAGGACTGTTACCTGAACCCGTGCGTGAACGTATGTCTCACCGTAACGAACCCACCCATTTCACTTTGTTGGGGTGGTTCTTATCCTGAAGGGGTCAATGACTTTTCCTCGAAAAGCATATATCAACAAGGGTTTGCTGAAAACAGCAATTTTAATACATGTACATATAAATAAATATGGTAATTTGGTGACTTACATGGAATCCAATGAATATGAAGAACAAAATATGTCAATCACCCTCAACCCACACAGTTTTTGAGTCACTTGCGGGCCCGCATACTCTGTTGTCGCTGGTTTTTCCTCCTTCTCGCTGGTGTTCATTCTTTGGTCGCCTCTCACTTCACCCTTTCACGGCCGTCGCATGGCCACTAACGCATTGTCACTTTATCCGGATGCCTTTGCTCTAACAAGTGACAGAATGCCACTCTACCACTGCCGTTGCACAACCACTAGCTTATTGTCACTTTACTTGACACTTTTCACTCAAGCAGTCACTACCAATGGGGTTAAACATTCCCCTACATTTATCTCAGAATACTGTTCATACAGGCAAACCTACTCTGCCAACTTATGGCTTGTCTTCTTCAACAGGTAATGCCGTTTACCGTATGCCGAATAGCTTCCTGCATGGCATAGAACATCCCCCATCTACTCTCAATGACCCACAGCCTTACACACCTTCAGAATGAATTTTTCGAGAAATCCCCCGATTTTTATTTCAATACCCAGAACATCAATTCTCAGTTTAATCGCTTCTCTTGAACTTGGCCGCTTAGATCTATCTTAATTTAATATTCACTTTTAAGTTCCCTTGAAAGTCTCGTATTTTGGCATATACTGACATTCGTGACAGACCAGATGCATAATATGGGTGTAGGTCCAGAACATATGTGATGTACTGTTTTTACAACAATTACCTATTAACTGGCCATAAATACACAGATAACGACTTGCAGGAGAATACTGTCTCTCTTACTTTTAATCTTTATCAGATAGCTACTAAATGGGTTCTCCTGACCCACGGTAATGGACATAAAATTTCATGCTCAATTAGCAGCGCTTGAATTATTGCTGGTCTGTTTAAGTGACAAATCGGTTTTCGGGGTCCGTCATATAAACGCACATTCTTATACGAGAAAAATTATCAAAGATATATACACATACAACAAAATAGAAAATTCAAGCTATCACCTTGACACAGTCCAGGGGAGAGGTGGTCCATTCTGGTCTCGTCAAACCCTAGGTGATCTGATATTCTTGCCTGGACCGGTTCCGGACTGGTCCAATCATTACATAATACTTTAAATGAAGTGAAATGTGTTAAAATCTTACTTTTGGTAAAACCAAATTAAGATTTTAACACATTTGCTTTATTTAAGATATTGGTATACGCACTTGTGTTAAAGAAAGCATCATGTTACTGCCATCTGACAGGCAAGCTTGGTAACTCTGGGCATGTTATGTAATACATTGTATGCACATTGTGGACATGTGTAGTGTATTTTGAAATATTTTCTCATATCCATCATTCGTTATTGAGAAGTTGGAGAGCGAATAAATGTGCTTACAACTTGTGACTGTGACTTACTGTGCAGTCTGTAGTTCACGTTTCCCGCTGTCCTGCACATGCTATATGGCATATAGCATGTGTAGGATAGCGGAAACGTGAACTACAGACTAAATGTTATTTGTGCTGAAAGACTTAGAGCATTTGCACTATCTATCTTTAAGATCTTAACTCAGTCATATACTATGTATCAAAAAGTATATGATTGGGTTAACAACTTAAAGATAGATAATGCAAATGCTCCAAGTCTTTCAGCACAAAAACATTTTGTTCTTAGCATTGGCACCTGACATATTCCAGACAGATTGGCCAATTTCCGACATGCAGGTATGCATACCGGTATTCGGTATTGGATGTAGTGACTTGGAGTTAGATATTGCCAACTATAGGCTAATTAGTTTGTAACTAAACCAAGCGCGTTCCAATCAGGGCATTCTCTGAAGTCAGTGGCATCAAAAGACAGAGGCGGTACTCGGTAGTCACTGTCGTTTTATGTCACCGACATCAAAGAATGTATCCGACGAGCTGTTATGAGATCTCACACCAGATTACCAGACATTTGCAACACTGTGTATTGAGTCTATTGACTGGTGATTGGAACTTCGGATTTCTGTGCCAGATAACCCCAGTGCTAAAGCTAGATATACATCTATGCATTAAAGTCTGTGAACCGGTCAAAAGCGGTCCAATGATGGCAGTCCGGTCTGGTCCAGTCTGCGGTTTGGACCACAGACAATACCTTTTTTTGCAGTTTGGTCTGCATCCCTAAATTCGCATTTACCTCAACTGGGTGTAGTTTTTTAGGAAAGGCAGGAAGTGATTCTTATCCCTTGTGGACAGAAGATCTCTCCTCAGTCGATTTCTAGGTGGATTTGTCTTGCTATTCGAGCATCATACGCCAGTTTGGCAAGTGACGATTGTATTACCAATTGCATTTCTTTTCAACCTACTCACAATTGTTTACAATTGGCTGTAACGTAAGTGCAAGCCCTACTTCGGAACTAACTCAAGCTTTTAAGAAACTTTTCCAAACAAGTTGGAAAAGGAATAGAGTGCAAAAGCACGAAAAAGATCGAAAAAGGGTCGAGCAAGACCGGCCCTTAAAATTACAGGTACTCTCTCTGCACACCTCTTGCGTTTACCGAGCGCATGCGCAACAACCGTGACGTCAATTCCTTTTATTTCCGCCATTGTACTGGTCGGAAATTTTGTGAGTCGTGCTATTTTTCAGCTGTTATCTTCATGAACAACTTATTATACCCCCGCTTCGAAGAAGTGGGGGCTATATAGGAATCGCCCTGTACGTCTGTACGTCCATCCATCCGTCCCTCCATCCGTCCCTCCGTCCATCCGTCCGTCTGTCCGTCTGTATGTCTTTCCGTCCAAACAAATTCTTGTGTGCGCAACTCCTCCTACATTAAAGAACCGATTTTAAAGAAACCTTTCAGACATCATCACCACTAAGTGAACATGCGCATATTCCCAAATTTTAGATCTGCGACAATTTTAACCAGGTTATCTCTCTTGAACTTTGATTTAATATGGGTTTCTACATGAAATTCTTGTGTGCCAACTCCTCCTACATTTATCAATCAATTTGGACAAAACTTCGCCTACATGATCAGAAGTGCATTCCTCTAAAAACCCAAAGCAGGGGTATTAATCATCTTCAGTGATAGTTCTAGTTGTATGTCTATCTTAATCTGATTATGTGCAAGTGGATTGTATCCTTTTCAAGCTTCTAAATTATTTACTATTTGATGATATTTTTGATAATTTTTTATTGCTTTTTCACACATAGTCTTGTTTTTCCACCACATATGAACACAACCATTGTTCTGTTTACCATCGGCAGGAAGCTTGATTTCATATATCATATTCATATTATGCCTAAGACTATTCCTTGTACCTCTTGCTTGCAGGTGAAACATGTGGACGACTCATTCCACATGTGTCACTTGCAACAATTGTACTCAGGCCCAATCGTGTGGTATTTGTTGGGTTTGGTCCTCAAAATTCTGGGCTTCTGTTAACAAGGTGGTTCTTCTAAAGCTAGAACCCCTCGTTCTTGGGGTAAGGGTAGCCATGTCTTATCAGATATTTCTGTGAGTGCACGTAGTGACTCTGTCACACAGGATGCTGATCTGTCTTTTTCTGTGGTGAGTTCCTCTGCAACTATTGGCGGTGCCAGTGCGGTGATACCTGACGTGGAGACCATGGTCTCTTTGTCTTCTGATGTCACTCTTGAGGCGTCTGTTTTCGTAGAGAGCTTCTCCGAGGTCAGCTCGGTGACACTCTCCGATTTGCCTCTTACGCCGTCGACAGTTGCTGAAGAAGTTGTTACTAAAGATCCTATTCTGTATGATGGTGGCTATTCCATCTCCTCTGGGGATAGTATACAGTCTCGGGGGTCCGAGACTGTATCTGCTGGTGTGTCTATGAGCTCTCAGCCTCCCCTGGCTTCATGGCGAAGCTGTGCGGGTTTGCTGTCTGCTCCGCCTCATCTGGCTAGGTTTGCTCCTAGTCGGTTGAGCCGTTCGGTCGCTTCAGCAGTGATTCCTCGCCCCTCCAGTGAATCGTTTATTGTTCCTCCTTCCCCTGCTAGTGTGCCGACTAGCAGGATGGGGTTGGGACATTGGCATCCAGGGCCTGCTGTCCGGCAGAGGTCAGTGACAGCCCCGGTTAGCTGTCACTCTTAGAACCTTGCTCCGGTAATTCCTCACTGTGTTCCAAGTCTGGATGTCGATCGATGCTTGCCGTCGGTCTCAGAGGATGGGCAGTTGGGGCCTTCTGCCACGCAGAGGCCAATGGCAGGTTCCTGTCATTCTTGGGACAATCCTCCAGTGTCTTCTCACCATGTCCCAGGTCCAGCTACCGATCGATGTACGCCATCGGTCTCTTTAGAGGATTTGCAGGCAGGGCCTTCTGTTCCGCAGAGGTCAGTGATTGCCCATGGGCATCACAATCGGGACTATCCTCTCACCGTCTTCCTGTTCTGTCTGCCGATCGACGTTCGTCATCGGTCCCGTCTGAGGATTTTGGTTCTACCAGAAGGGTCCATTGGGAGGACACTCCGTCGGGCGATGCTGCTGCGACGGATTCTCAGGGTGACCTGCGTCAGGCCATTTTGGCGCTCACCCGGTTGCTTTCTAGCAACCCTCAAGTTGGATTCCCTGTGCCTCCTGAGGCACAACCTCCTTTGGTCGGTCGCCGAGATGTCTCGTCTGGCCCTTTGGATACTGCACAGTATTCACAGGGAGTTTCTGCTGGTCAGCCCGAGTTGGGCTACGTCTCTTCTGCAACAGAAGATGACGATTTTCTTGAAGGTGATGGGCCCCCTCGTCAGTCTTGGAGCAGGCTTTGGATTTTGTCTTTGGCTTATTGCCGGACATTCAACCTTCAGATCAGCCATCTGTGACCGTCCGGCCGCGGTCCTCTGTGGAGCGCCGTAACCTTGTTGAGCCTTCTAGCACTGGGGCTTTGCGTCCTCTGCAATTGAGTCCTTCCAGGGCTTGGATGCCAAAACGTGTTCTAAGGCCCTCAAGGGTTCTTTCTTTTCTGGAGCTGATGCCTGTCTGCCTCCATCGCGGTTTTGTGTTTATGATTCCGTCTGTCCACCAGTCTTCCAAGGGATGACTACGGTGGATGAGGATTCTTCTTCCCTCGGGTTAACTAAGCCTAAGTCGGCAGTTCTCCCGATGTCGGTAGTTGAGTCTATGGTGGGTCTGCCCCGAGAGATGCTGGGTATGTTATCTCTCGCGGACCGTGTCGTCACTGCCCTGGCTGAATATTTTCCACCAGGGGAGTTTGATGAAGTTCAGGTGCCTTTGCGTGTTTTGTCGTAGGCTCTTATGAACTTGACACACGCTCATGCCTGTAACATGGCTAATTTGGAGCTGGCACGCCGGGATGTGGTGTTGGATTCTTCTCCATCCCTTCCTTCTGAGCAGCATGCTGCTCTGAGGTCTGCCTCTTTCGTTGGACCTCAGTTGTTGTTCCATGGTTCCATGGAAGCTGTCCCTGGCGAGGTTCTTCGTCATTCGAAGGACCAGCTTTTGCTACGACAGCTGGACTAACCTGCTGCTGCGGGTGGTGGTCATTCCAGGCCCGCCAAGCATCCTTCTGCATCTGTCTAGTCGGCGACGTCGGCTACGCCTTCGGCTCCGTCTGCTCAGAAGAAACGATGACGCGGCCAGGCTCGCTGGCAGCCTCAGGCAGGAAAGTCTCAGGACTCTGTCACTTCCTGATGTGGTGGTTTCTCCTCTCGGGGGCCTCGTCAAGGCTGCAAGTGAAGGTCCTCACCTCGATTCGCCTCCAGTCGGGGGAAGGCTGTCGCTGTTTTATGACCGTTGGACAGAGATAACGTCAGACACTTGGGTCCTCGACGTCATACAATCCGGTCTGCGACTGTCCTTCCGTCGGCACCCCAGTTTATCTTGGGTGCCCCTCCTGACTCGGGTCTCTTCTGATTCTCTACGTTGGGACCTTCTGGTGCAGGAGATCGACAATATCCTCTCCAAAGGGGCGAGCGAAGTGGTCAGGAGCACCCTTTTACCGAGGTTTTACTCAAGACTTTTCTTGGTGCCGAAGAAAAACGGCTAAGTTCGTCCTGACATCGATCTGAGTATCCTGAACGAATACATTATAGCACCTCGTTTCAGTATGGAGACTTTCCGGTCAGTTCGACGTTCAGTTCATCAGGGCGCCTTTGCTGCTGTATCGACCTGAAGGATGCCTACTTCCATGTACCCATTTATCTGGCGTCACGGAAATACCTTTGGTTCTCGTTTCGGGATCGAGTCTATCCATTCAGAGCTCTCCCATTCGGTTTGAACCTGGCTCCTTGGGCCTTCACCCGATTGATGTCACATGTGCTTGCTTTTCACCGTACTCAGTCGGCTGTGACTTCGTCAGCCTACCTGGACGACATCCTCCAACGGCACCACGATCTGCTGTTCTGGAGTCAGATATCCGGCAGTTTCTTTGCCTACTAGCGTCGCTAGGTTTCAGAGTCAATCACGAGAAGTCAGATCTCCTTCCTTCTCAGCAATTTCGTCATTTGGGGATGGATTTCGACACCCTTCACAATGTGGTGTCAGTCCCCAATGCTCGGGCGACGATTCTTTCTGCCTTGACTCGGAACCTGCTTCAATCTTCCTCGGTCTCGGCCAGGACATTCCTTCAGATGCTGGGCCTTTGCGATTCGGTGACAGATCTCATTCCGCTCGGTTGCTTGTTTGTCCAACCTTTCCAACACTTCCTGTTGGATCATTGGCGTCCCGATTGTATATTCGCTGGACCTGGAACTTCCTATTCTTCGGTCCCTGCTTTGTCACCTCCACCCTTGGGCAGATGTTCCCTGGGTGTTCCGTTGGATCTTCCTTTGGCTGATCGCATCCTTACTGCGGATGCCAGCGATCGGGGCTGGGGTGCGACATTGGATCCTCTCAGTCTGTCCACTCACGGCGAGTGGGACAGCGAGCAGGTGGGCCTTTCGACAATTTGACAGTAGTGGCCTACATACGGAATCAAGGAGGCACATATTCGATTCCCATGTATCGGCTATCTCGGGATCTTCTTCTGTTGGTGCGGGATGTAAACGCTCGGCTGTCCATTCGACACATTCCTGGGCATCTCAACGTCCTAGCAGACTCCCTGTCCTGACGCGACAGTGTTCTTCCAACCGGATGGATGCTACATCGGTTGGTGTTTCAGGCGATTTGCGAGCGGTGGGGACGTCCTCTAGTCGACCTTTTTGCCACTCGCTGGAATCAACAGGTAGAGACCTTTGTCTCTCCTTGTCCAGATCCTCTGGCATTTGCGGTAGACGCTCTGTCTCTGGACTGGACAGGTTGGATCGGCTATGCCTTCCCTCCTGCACCGATTCTTCCTCAAGTATTAGCGAAGATTCGTGCTTGCAGTTGCAGGATCATTCTGATCGCACCTCTGTCTCCACAGAGGGTGTGGATCAATCTGCTGCCGCCTCTGTTGGCAGATCGGCCGATTTGTCTACCTCTACGTTGCGATCTTCTTTCCCCGGGTCATCCCAGGAAGTATCACAACAACCTGGCGAGCATGTCCCTTCACGCCTGTCTTTTATCAGATCCTGTCTCTGACGTATAGGTTGTTTGAGACGAACAGTGGAGTGCATTTCTGCATCGCGGCGACATTCCACTGGCATGACTTATGCTGCGAAGTGGAAGGTTTTCTGCCGCTGGTGTGCAGATCACAATGTGGATTACTGTGATCTGTCAGTCACTCAAATTGCGGATTTTCTGGTTTTTCTTTTTGACTCCAAGGGCCTCCAGCCTATTACGATTAAGAGTTATCGGTCTATGCTGTCTGATACTTTCGCTTATGTGGGAAAACGGTGCGTCAGTCATAATCTTTTTCTCTCCAAACTCATTCGGCACTTTTCTTTGAAGAGGCCTTGAGTTTTGTGTCTTACACCCAAGTGGAACGTGGCATGGGTGTTGCACTGTTTGGAGGGGGCACCATTCGAGCCTTTATCTGAGACCGATATGCGTTTTCTCACCTATAAGACGGCTTTCCTTCTAGAGTTTGCTTCAGCTCGACGAGTCAGTGAGCTTCATGCGCTATCTGTTGATTCTGCTTTCTTCAGAAATGAGGCTAACAGTGTCACCTTCACTACTGATTGCTCTTTTCTGTCTAAGAATCAACTTCCTGATTCGGTACCTCCTCCCATCTGCATTCGGGCTCTCCCTACTGTCGATGGCCGGAGACCTCTTCTTTGTCCTGTTCATGCGATCAAGACTTACATTAATCCCACTCAGTTCATTAGGAGGGGACGGAAGAGATTCTTTCTGTCTCTCTTTTCTAAGAGGCAGTCTATCTCTTCCCATTCTATTTCCAGGTGGATCTGTCTTGCAATCAAGCTGGCATATTCCCACTTATCTGCTTCGGATCTTGTTTCGAACCAGTTTAATGCTCATGAGGTTCGTGCCATTTCTACATCCTGGGCGTTCGCCAATTCTGTTCTGCTCTGGGATTTTATGAATGCGGCTTACTGGAGGAATGCTTCTACCTTCTCCTTTTATCTCCGCCACCTACAGCAGCAATCTGAGGACCTTTATTCTTTAGGCCCTCTCGTTGCTGCTCAGGCTGTTGTGCAACCTCGTTAAATTTGTTTTTATCGGGTTTGTGCTTCACTTCCTTGTTCTTTTCAGGTGCCTTCTCTCTATCTTTATTACAGGTTTCGCTATTGTTCTCTGCCCTCCTTGCTTTTCTTTCTACTGCTCTTGTTGGTATTGCTTATGTGATTCACCTCCTCCTATTGTTTATTCAGCCAATTGTAAACAATTGTGAGCAGGTTGAAAAGAAATTAAAATTTTTTAGTAAATTTTGTTTCTTAACATACCTACCACAATTGTTTACCGGAGGCCCACCCTCCTTGGGGATATTTTTGATATCAATGCCTCCCCGCTAAATCACAAACTTATCGTTGGCGGAAATACGGAATTGACATCACGGTTGTTGTGCATGCGCTCGGTAAACGCAAGAGGTGTGCAGAGAGAGTAGCTGTAATTTCGAGCGTCGGTCTCTTTTGACCCTTTTTCGTGCTTTTGCACTCTGTTCCTTTTCCAACTTGTTTGGAAAAGTTTCTTAAAAGCTTGAGTTAGTTCCGAAGTAGTGCTTGCACTTACGTTACAGCCAATTGTAAACAATTGTGGTAGGTATGTTAACAAAATTTACTAAAAAATTTTAATTTTTGCCCATGAGGTGCGTGCATTGTCTACCTCCTGGCCTTATGCTAACTCCGTCAAGTTGTCAGACGTTATGCAGGCAGCCTACTGGAGAAATGCATCTACTATCTCCACCTTCTACCTGCGTCAGTAGCAGGAGCAGTCTGAGGACCTTTTTTTTCTTTAGAACCTCTTTCTTCTGCTCAGACTGTTATCAATCCTAGCCATTAGGCTATTCTTTCAGGAACAGTCCAACCCTGTGCTTGGTTACTGTCCTTTCTGTCTGTGTGTCACACATGGCAATACGCCTCATCTCTCATTGTCCATTTCAGTGTTTGTGATGCGATGGTTTTTTAGGCCTTGGGTACTCTTCTTCTGTCCATGGTTCCAGCCCAGTTGCATTATGTGGGGGTTGGTTATGCGATTCCCTCCTGTTATTGTCTATTCAGCCTGTTGTAATCAATTGTGAGGTAGGTTGATAAGAAATTTAAATTTTATAGTAAATTTCCTTTCTTATTATACCTACCACAATTGTTTACCTGGAGGCGCTCTCGTCTTCTTATTCGGGTAAGAATCCTTCCTCCCCGCTGATCACATAACTCCAATGTTGGTGGATTTAAATAGAATGATACAGAGGTTATATGTCTGCACAGTGGTACCGGAAAGCCATGGATTAGTACAGAGAAGAGTGTCCCCTACTGGGTGTGCACTGGCTGCACTCGACCCAGTTATGGGTTTTTTTTTCTGGTGCTTTTGCACAACTTTTTCTTTCCAAAATCAATTGGGAAAGAACAAAATAGAGAGTATACTTCTGAGTTCGGGACTTCCACTGTAGTGCAAGCCTGTTGTAAACAATTGTGGTAGGTATAATAAGAAAGGAAATTTACTATAAAATTTAAATTTCCGTCCAGTAACTATTGAATGCTGACTCCAATCAATTTTAATTTTTTTTATGCATTATTGGTGTCTAGAGGAGGCTTCCTTTTGATTTGGTTATGCCCCCGAGAAACTTACCTACTCTCTTATGACACTGATGGGGTCCTATGCCAAGCTTTGCGTTGCTCTTGTTTCAGACATAAAATGCAAATTTTCAGTTTTTCAAGAGAAAATGCAAGTGTTGTCCACTACTTGCATTAGGTGAAGAGTTGAAATAAATTATAAACTCTCCTGATGGAAAACCTGCCTGCTTCCTACCTCTCCCCCTCCCTCAGCCTGAACAAAAATCTTGCTCCATCACTGGAAATAAATTGCATAAATATAGATGATTGATGGACTGGGTGTGACAGGCCTCCACTCTCCTCCTGTTCTGTCATTGAGACTCATTATGCATGAACTTGAGAACTTAAAAAATATCTTCAATCTGTGACAACATAGCAGCAGTGGGAGTTTGAACCTGATCTACAAAGCTTGCAGAGCCTTGAAATAAGAACATCACCTTCCCACTTTTCTGAAGTGGAAGGGAGAGTATATCAGTGTACATCAAACTAATGTGACTTTAACTCGAGCCATTCCTTAATGGAACCCTGGGAAGTGGAGCAGTACTTGTTTACTGTGGTAAACAAGTTCTGCTTTACTGGTAAATTAGGGCCCAGAAATCCTCTACACTGGTCAACATAGGTATAAATGATTGGCTAAACTTACCTTTGTTGTAGTCATGAGATAGCCAAAGATGCTGAAAGTGATCTTGAGTACCAATAAATAAATAAATAAACTCAAGCCATATCACAACTGCAGCTTTATCAATACTTTCTCGCTGGTTGCAGACATGTCGCCTTTAACACAAAATAATATGGGTTTCATGGGGTTCAGCTACATCAATATTCCATGTGTACATTTGACCTGTACAAAAGCCATCATGATTGTGTTTTCATTGCAGAAGAATTTTAAGGTTGATGGTGAATTTCACCTTCTAATGGAATTCTCTCTGCACAATGTGGACAGAGCTTTCAAAGATTGCCCCAGAAGTAGCCTTTGTGAACGATACAGAGCTTTTCAACTTGTTCATATCCTCTTTTGATTATGACATACCTCCCATAGCTGGGTCACATGCATGTAGGATATATTGAGAACATGTGGATGTGAAAAAAAGTAATAGGCAAATTTAGAAGCCTGCCTAAAATCTTCAAGCTTGTTAAGACTGACCAAATAGTTTAGGCTTTATGATTTGTCTTTCAAAAAGTATCCCTCTTTTTTAGCAAATGAATTTATAGCTTCAATTTTGATTTTATAAAAGGTGTGCATGTGAGATTTGTGTGCAAAGATGAACAGTTGTTCGGTGTGGGTGTTTGTAAATTGAATTTAACTGTGAGGTTGGTCGTGCGAAAAGTAGCGTGTGTGTGTATTTGTGATTAAGTGTTTAAGTGTGTTAGGGTGTGTGTGTATGGGGTGTGCATGTGTGTAAGTGCTGGTGAAATATGCATAATCAGGCTATGAGTTCATTATATGTGTCTTGTATTTTAATTGTTTACAAGTGTATCAAATATTGTGTAAGTTTCTTTGTCATGTATCTAAGTTTATTACTTAAGAAATTAACTGAGAGATTGCTAAATTGCTTTTCAAATGTGATTTGAAAATGTGAGTATTTCCTTCATGCAACCATGAAGGTGAGCCTTAGTTTAGGAATGTTTTGCTCATAATTGTTTTTAGCTCAACTTGACAAAGTCAAGCTGAGCTATTGCCATCACTTCTCGTCCGTCGGCATATGTACGTACGTATGTCCGGGAGTACGTATGTACATATGTCCACAATTTCCTTTGGCACACTGCACAGATCGCATTTATGATCAGATCACTTTGAAACTTGGTATGCTTGTTTGAGGTGACCTCTAGATGGGAGCTATCGATTTTGTTCCATTTCTGTCCAAAAATGTTGCCGCTGGCAACAGCCTTTGAACTTAGTTTTGTCATGTAACTAAGTTTATTACTTAAGACCTTAACTGAGAGATTGCTAAATTGTTTTTCAAATGTGATTTGAAATGTGAGTATTTCCTTCAAAGTTACCATGCAACCATCAAGGTGAGCCTTAGATTAGGAATATTTTGCTCATAATTGTTTTTAGCTCAACTTGACAAAGTCAAGCTGAGCTATTGTCATCACTTCCCGTCTGTTGTTGTACGTACGTACGTCCACAATTTCCGTTGGCACACTGCACAGGGCACATTTAGGATCAGATCAGTTTGAAACTTGGTATGCTTGTTTGGGGTTACCTCTCGATGAGAGCTATCGATTATCTTCCATATCCATAAACAAATGTTGCTTCTGGCAACGACCTTCAAAGAACTTAGTGCAGTTATGCATCAATATTTCCCTTTGGCCTCCAAACTTACTGCATTTGTGTATCAACATTCTTCCTTTAGCCAGCCTTATAGTTTACATTTAAAATGCATGGATTGCTCTGGCATTGGCACACGCAGTGCTGTTATGTTGCAGTTTCACCAAATAACATTGGAACCAATGATCTTCAAATTTACCATTTCAAGTTTGTCAAGTTGAGCTACAGTGTCATTGACACTTTCATTTACAATTTATTGGTTTGTGCCTGTTGGCTCTCTTCAGTAGATCATAATAAAAGATTTTAAAATAAATGTTTATGCTAGAGGTCCCAAGTTCGATCCCCATCCAGGACGACCCGCTTTGTGTTCTTGGGCTAGGCACTTTATCCCGTTTGCCTACATGGTGGCACGGTGATGCCGTGTACAAAGGCGTACTGCACGTCGATGGTGCACATGTCTTCAACTGCTGTAACCATGCTTGAACCAAGCTTGAACAGAGTTAGAATGTTGAGGAGCTGACAGTTGCTTGTCAATGCTCAATGTTTCTCTCCGGGTATTCCGGCTTCCTCCTCCCGTAAAACTGTCACGGTCACGATTAGCCATTGTGCAAAAGTATGTGACCTTAAAACACCAATTATAACTTAGTCAATATGAGGAATTTTTAGCTCACCGAAGGGAGCTCAACTTATCACTTGCCGTCCGTCATCGTGAACATTTTTCAAACGACTTCTCCTCGGAAACCACTGGTCCGATTTTCACGAAACTTCATGTGGATGTTCATTACTCTATGGAAATTCATGTTTGTTCAAATGAAATGTCCATGTTCCATGGGGGCTCTGTATGGGACATAACTCTGATAGCACTGTATGAATTATAGAAAAATTATTAAAAAATCTTCTTCTCCAGAACCAGTGGGCAGAATCTTTTGATACTTGGTATGCAGCATCTTGGTATGGGTCTGATTCAAGTTTGTTCAAATCGAGTCCCTCAACCAATATTGGGGCTCACTCTGGGGGCGTGAATTTTTACTTAGTGCAATTTAAGAAAAATTCTTAAAAAATCTTCTCCAGAACCAATAAATAAATAAATAAAACCATAAAATATGTGTCTTAACAGAATGGAACATTCGGTGAGCGCCTAAGGCCCCCCTCCCCCCCCCCCCCCCCCCCCCCCCCCCCCCCCCGGGGCCTCTTGTTTCCTACTACTAAGCAAATAGCAAGCTTATGTATAAAAGTGTAAATCCACTAATGTGGCTATCTACTTTTCAATGGAGCCATGATAGTGGCTTCTTGCACTCAACCAGTTAAATAAATAAATCATGAAAGATTAAAAACTTTTATCACTTACTCAATTCCCAGCTCTGTGTTGACATAAATTTATTGTGAGCTCTGTCAAACAAGAAATAATTAGTTGAATTCTCACTGATACAAAAAGCAAATTTTGCAACTGAAGATCGACAATTTGACAGTTAAATTGATAATATGTTCATTATAATTAGGTCTGTTATCAAGGGCATCTACACTACTATAATCTAGTAACTGTGTAATATTGTGAGTTGTTTGATCCCTGTAGTAATATCAAACAAATACCCAGTGCACAAATGATTAATCATTTCCACATTACTTATATGTGTCAGATTATTATCAAGGAGAGAGTAATACACAGAAACATTCATTTGTATGCCTTCACCTCACTGAATACAGATGAGCACTTGTTCCACAACTAACATTACAAGCCCAATTAAACTCCACTGAAAAGTTCTTATCTTCTAACAACTTTATTCGCCATAAAGAATCTCTTTACTTTTCTCAACAGTGTCCAATCTAAATAACAGAGTGGTCTTGAGAATGTTAGTCAAGCAGTTTCTGTTGTAAATAATCATGATATAATAGACTTTATTATACGCTAAACGATAGATTATAGACAAAATTGCAGAAAGATACAAATAATATCCACCATTGTGAAGATATAGAAATTTTCACTTTCACAGTTTCAATCAAAATGGCGGCTTTCAAAGCATCACTTCAAGGTGAATATGAGTCAAATCATCACTGGAAATGATCAATTTGTTCTAAAAACATATAATGAAAGGAAAATCTAGTGTTTTTGAGTGGATACCGATCATTTCCAGCAATAATTCAACACGTATTCACCTTGAATTGTTGCATGAAACCCGCCAGCTGAATCAGATCGCAAGACGCTACCTGTTCCGAGTATCGATCAAATCACTTCCATGTATCAGTGCGCGATGGTGGCCGGATCAGCTGTTTACTTTCATGCATCAGTTCAAGGTTGAAACGAGTGGAATTATCGATAGGAATGATCAGATTCTTAAAAAAAGCATATAGTATAGTAATAAGAAAATCTAGTGTTTTTGAGTGGATACTGAAAATTATTTCACTGGTGAGCAAGACAAATGGTTATTTTTGCTTGTGCAAGCACCCGTAAAAAATAAACATGTGTCTCGGTCACTCATGAGATAATTTTCGGTATCCACTCAAAAACACTACGTATCCTCTAATGATCAGCATTCTCTGTGTTTTGTCATGTGAAGGTGGGCACACATCACATTTGTTTCCAAAACAATAAACATATGTGGAGTGAAATCGGGAGCCAGATATGACAGATGTCAATCGATTCTTATGTCACTCATTTCATTTCATATAACTCAACTATGCAAACTCCTATGTACAGGTATTGACAATAGTTTATTTATATCAATATATTTCAAATGTTGAACCTTCGAAATAGTAGCTCAGTCTCACTTTGCAAAGCACCGAAGATATGCAACTTGATTCAGACTGTATGCAGTCACATTTCAATGTGTTCTTAACCTAAAGTTTTGTTTTCAACTTGGATTTACCATATTGTTAAAAATATTACAGTTGATACTTAATATAAAAGTTAATGTTAACCCTTTACCTAACCTGAAAAGCAGACAACACTTGCAAAAATAATTCTTGAATAACTAATTTTTTTCATTTTTTGTCTCAAAAACATAGGTTATGACCCCTAGTTGGAACGAGCTCAACGAGCTCGTTCCAACGAGGGGTCATAACCTATGTTTTTGAGACAAAAAATGAAAAAAATAATGAAAATTAATTGGCGATTTTTGAGAATAGCGCTGGCCGGTTTTGGCCATTACGTTAGGTAAAGGGTTAACACAAAAGATTAAGCATGTAATATACCAATATCTATTGGTTTTTCATTGAGTCAAATTCATATTTGCCATTTTTTAATTTTTGTGCCTGTTAAATATTCCATGTGTCATTTGTTTTGGAAATAAAGGTAACATGTGCTCCGCATCCTACCTCATGTACCCAAGATGGGGAATGCTGATCTCTTCGATTGTATGCAATTTGTTTCTTTATGCTGAATTGTATTATCTGATCTACTTTCAACATATACTTAATCATTTGCATACCATATCATGTCATTGCTATTCAGGAGGGTAGCAAAGAACTGATATTGGGGGAGGGTACTCTCTAGTGCATGAACCAGGATATCCATTGCAAAGCGGCAGCACAAAAAGATAGCACAAGCCTTCTCATGCTCTTCCCGGCGACATGGGAAGGCCCACATCACCCAAGGGAGATCAGTGAAGGGGTGTCCAGGGGATCATCTCATGAGAAAATTTTTCAGAATCTGTTGTTAAAACAAACAATTTGGTGGCTTTCCCTGTAGTTTCCAACAGGATTTTTCTAACACCACAAACCCACCTGATATTGAATAATGCCGTGCAAACTTTGTGGCAAAATAATTGTACCCATGCAGTAAGTACATCTATTGTTAAAACAAACAATTTGGTCGCTTTCTCAGTAGTTTCCAACAGGATTTCTCTAACACCACAAACCCATCTGATATTGAATAATGTCTTGCAAACTTTGTAGCAAAATAATCATACCACATGCAGTAGGTAAATCACTGCATTTTGAATTTGATAATACCTATTAGAAGAGTCAGTTTTGCAGTGATATATTTGTCAAAGAATCTTAACATATGCGTACTGAACATGATGATGGAAGAAAGTTTATATCGTACCAAAAATTAACCCTATCTTCTGCTATCTTTGGCAAATTTTGGAGATAAATATTCCCCTTACCCCCATGGTTTCTATGCCACTGGTGCTATGTACAAGAATCCCCATTCAAATTTATATTATTATTGTTCTAATCATTGCCTCCTGCTCATGTATGACTGATCCATCATGAGCATGAGCTCACTGAGATAGTTCCATTGAAGGGTCTTAAACTTTGTTTTTAAGGTAAAATTGAAATTTTCTCTCCGTTTTCCAGTCTGTGTAGTATCCTTACTTTGTTTGGAAAATGATGTCAAATCTTAGTTGAGTTGTTTTCATCTTTTAAATAAATAAGCAAACAAACAAAAAACTAAATAAATTAGAATGACACAGTGATGTTGTCAGTTTATGCAGATTTATTCCACATGCACAGGTTGCTTGACCTTTCATGATGTTACATCTAAACATGAAAATAAAGTTTGACATATCTGAACATTTGATAAAATTTGAAACTTTGTCATAGTTTTTGCATGTACTTAGTATCCATAATGCTGATGCTTTGACCAACATGTTTTCTTAACTGGTTGAGTGCTGGAAGCCCACATTTGGGCTTTACACTCAAGTGTGGGAATTGCAACCCAAAGTCTTCAAACTCTGTGGATGTCCTTTTAATTGTCCCCCGACCCTTTGGGGGACTATTGTAATCAGCAGTGTCCGTCTGTCCGTCCATCTGTCCATGCGTGCGTCTGTGTGTGCATCTGTCCGTCCGTCATACCCTCGTCCGGATGATAACTTTAGTCTGATGATTTTACTGAAACTAAATTTGGTATGTGTCTTACTTGGGTGGAAATGCAGGTCAAGTTCGAAAATGGGCACACTCCACTGATTTCTACTGGATTTATTCCCCTTTTTCGACTTAAAAAATACAGTTTTTGTGTTGTCCGGATGATAACTTTAGTTAGGATCATTTGATTGAAACGAAATTTAGTATGCCGCTTATTTGGGTGGAAATGCAGGTCAAGTTCGAAAATGGGCACGCTCCACTGATTTTTACTGGATTTATTCCCCTTTTTCGACTTAGAAAATACGGTTTTTGTGTTGTCCGGATGATAACTTTACTTTGGATCATTTGATTGAAACGAAACTAAGTATGTGGTTTAATTGGTTGGAAATACAGGTCAAGTTAAAAAATGGCCATGCTCTGCGAACAAATTGCATCCTAACAGCTCCCTTGAATTTGCCATCTTGGCCGGGGGACCGGGGGCATTGCCCTTGTTATCTTTGAAGATCAATTATTTAGTCTGTTGGGAATTTCCTTGTAATAATTTATGGGAGAGTGCCTAAAGGCACTCTCCCATAAATTGTTACAAGGCAAAGAGTTGTGAAAAAATTTTGACGACTAAAAATAATTCAGCACTTTACCAGTTAAACCTTCCCTTTACCTAATGAATTTGTCACATTCGCCTACATAATTTTCAAATTAACCATTTCAACAAAACCACATTATGTAACCCATTGAAATGAGCTTATCACGCTTGTTCCAATGAGGGGTCACATGATATAATCTTGTCAAAATTTTTTGAAAATTTTTAAAAAACACCAATTAAAATAATAAATTTTGATAACTTGTGCATTGGGTAAAGGGATAATAAAATTTCACAAAAGTTTTGATGGCATGGAATGAGTTCACCCTGTATGTAACTGCCATATATGGCCAGCACTGTTCCCAAATATGGCCACTAAAAATTTATTTATTATTTTTGCAATTTTGGCCACGTTAACAAAGCTTGTGACTCTTATTGGAATGAGCTGATTGAGCATGTTCTGAAGAGGAGAAATAAGCTGTGTTGCAGATTGAGTTGTCAAATGAAAAATTTTAGTTGTCAAAGAAATGTTTTTAAAAATGTTGTGCAGTCTAGTTAGAAAGAAGGTTAACTTATAATTTATGTTGAAAAATCACCTGTCATTCTGTAGTGTGAAAAGTAATACATTAACACAGTTTCTTGAAATAATAACTTTTGACAATGAAAGGTTCATAAAAATGTTTTATACATTTATTGATGTGGTTTTGATAGAGTTTTTTTCTCCCCCCACTGCATGTGTAACATACGTCTGTCCAGGGTGAGATAGCAGGGAGAGACAGATGTATCCAACCCCACCCACGTGACGTTATACATTTACAACATTATTATGACGTTATGCATATCGTATCAGTTTCTTGCTACCAACTAATTCATATTGACGTCATCGGAATGCCGTGTGATCAAAGTTTGATGCTCTAAAACTCTTTAAACCCCAAGATGCCACCGTTTCTAATTGATTTCGTGGTATATACCTTTGGTATATACATAACTTTTGCATTCTCTTTCCGATGGTGTCATTAGTTTTTCAAAACAACGAATACCAAATGAGTTGATTATATCAGAACGTGACCGCCGATTACCTCTGGCTAACGTAACTGCTGTATGGTGGGGGGAGAAAAATAATCCCTGATGGGTACGGGTGTGGGATGGGAAAATCTCACCCTCGGGACAAGATATTTGGTCCAGACACTCGGCAAGCCTCGTGTCTGGCCCAGATATCTTGCCCTCGGGTGAGATTTTCCCATCCCACACCTGTACCCATCAGGGATTATAATATTCTCTCTCATTGACCCTGACTAACATCAGTTGTGGTTTATTTTGAACCAAATTGCTGACTTCCTGTCCAGAGCAGGAGGTGTGACTTTCCCCTGTGAAAACACATGGAGATGGAGCAGTCTGTGATTTTGTTTTACCAGTAATAGGACTTGGTAACTAAAACCTAGAATGCCTGTCCTGAAAATGGGCAGCTTATGCAAAATGTTACTATAAAGGCGCTCTCTCAAGACAGTTCGTCTTGGTGGTTAGGTTTTACCTTACTTCTGTACAAACATTTTTTATTATAACTCAAGTATTGGTTGTCAGAGTTTGATGTCCTTTCCTATGGTGACAGACAGCATGGGAGAAAAGGATATCCACATATTGTGGGTTTCTTCCATGCATACATACCAGAGTTTAGGGGGCGCAGTGGCTCAGTTGGTAGAGGTGCAGGCTGCAAGCCGAGAGGTCCTTGGTTCGAATCCCACCTGCGGCAACCGCGTTGTGTCCTTGGGCAAGACGCTTCACACCCATTGCCCATGTGGGAGCACAGTGACGTTGTGTACTAAGACATACAGCACGTCAATGGTGCACCTGTCTTCAACCAATGCTAACCCTGCTTGTGTGGAGTTAGTATGTTGGGGAGCTGACAGTTGCTCGCCATTGCTCGGTGGTTCTCTCCCGGTACTCCAGCTTCCTCCAACTGTCGAGGTCATGATTAGCCATTGCGCAGAAATATGTGACCGTAAACAACAACAATAAATAAATAACATACCAGAGGTATGGCCCTTGTTATACCTGGAAAACTTTCCATACAAATGTTTTTGCATTATAACTCAAGCATCAGATGTTGGATTTTAATGTCCGATGGTATGATGAGAGACCAGCATGTGAGAAACGATCTCCACATATTGCAGGCTTCATCTATGTATATGTACCAGAGTTATGGCCTTGTTACACTTACAAAGTTTTCCATACAAACGTTTTGCATTATAACTCGAGCTCCGGTTGTTGAATTTTAATGTCCTATGGCCTATAGTATGGTGACAGACCAGCATGTGGGAAAGGATATTCACATATTGCGGATTTCATCCACACATACATTCCAGAGTTATGGCCCTTGTTACACTTAGAAAGTTTTTGTACAAATGTTTTGTATTCTAACCCAAGCATCGATTTCAGATTTTGATGTCCTTTAATATTGTATGAGACCAGCATGGGAGAATCCATATATTGCAGTTTTGTCAATGCATACATACTTGAATTTAGGTCCTTGCTACACTTTTGAAAAAACCTATACAAATGTTTTGCATTATAACTCAAGCATCGGTTGTTGGATTTCTCAACCTACTCACAATTGTTTACAATTGGCTGTAACATAAGTGCAAGCCCTACTTCGGAACTAACTCAAGCTAAGAAACTTTTCCAAACAAGGTGGAAAAGTGAAAGAGTGCAAAAATACGAAAAAGATAGAAAAAGGGTCGAGCGAGACCGACGCTCGACATTACAGGTACTCTCTCTGCACACCTCTTGCATTTACCAAGCGCATGCACAGCAACCGTGACATCAATTCCTTTTATTTCCACCATTGTGACATGATCGGAAATTTTGTGACTTGTGCTGCTTATTTGCTATTATCTTCGTGAACAACTTAATTTTGTATGTGCTTCTTGTCAATTAATGTGCAAGTGGACTGTATCCTTTATCAAGCTCTAAATTGATTATTATATTATAATATTTATGCTCATTTTTGCTTGTTTTCTCATATATTTTCTTGTTTTTCTCCCGCGTGAAACGCGACCATTGTTGTTCGGTTTTCCATCTGCGGGAAGCTTGATTTCTTTGATCCTCTTGGGGATCTTTTCCCAGTTGAAATTATTATTATGCCTAAAACAATTCCTTGTACCTCTTGTTTGCAGGTGAAACATGTAGACGATTCTCATGCTACTTGTGTCACTTGCAACAATTGCACACAGGCCCATTCCTGTAGTATTTGTGGGGTTTGGTCCTCTAAATTCTGGGCATCCGTGAACAAGGTGGTTCTCTCCAGGGCTAGAATCCCTCGTTCTCAGGGTAAGGGTAGCCGTACCTCTTTGGACGTTTCTGAGAGTGCATGTGGTGACTCTGTCATGCAGGATGTTGATCAGTCTATTTTTGTAGCAAGTTTCTCTGCAACTGTTGACGGTGCTGGTGCTGTGATGCCTGAAGTGGAGACTGTGGTCTCTCTTCCTTTGGCTTCTGATGTCACCCTTGAGGCGGCTGTTTTTGTCGAGAGTTTCTCCGAGGTCAGCTCGCTGACACTCTCCGATTTGCCTCTTGCACCGTCGACAGTTGCTGGGGAAGTTGTTCCTGCTGATCATATCTTGTATGATAGTGGCTCTTCCATCTCTTCTGGGGATGGTGTACAGTCTCTGGGGTCCGAGGCTGTATCTGCTGGTGTGTCTCTGGGACCTCAACCTTCCCTGGCTTCTCAGCGAAGCTGTGCGGGTTTGCTGTCTGCTCTGTCTCATCTGGCTAGGTTTGCTCCTGGTCGGTTGGTCCGTCCGGCAGTGATTCCTTGCCCCTCGAGCGAATTGTTTGTTGTTCCGCCTTCCCCTGCTGGTGTGCTGACTAGCAGGATGAGGCTGGGGCATTGGCATCCAGGGCCTGCCGTTCGGCAGAGGTCAGTGACAGCTCCGGTTAGCTGTCACTCTTAAAACCTTCCTCCGGTGATTTCTCACTGTGTTTCAAGTCTGGCTGTCGACCGATGCTTGTCATCGGTCTCAGAGGATGGGCAGTTGGGGCCTTCTGTCGCGCAGAGGCCAATGGCAGGTTCCTGTCATTCTTGGGACAATCCTCCGGTGTCTTCTGTTCCGCAGAGGTCAATGATTGCCCCTGGGCGTCACTCTTGGGACTATTCTCCGGTGTCTTCTCACCGTCTCCCTATTCTGTCTGCTGATCGACGTTCGTCGTCGGTCCCTTCTGAGGGTTTGGGTTCTTCTGCTCGAAGGGTCCATTGGGAAGACACTCCGTCGGGCGCTGCTGCTACGACGGATTCTCAAGGTGAGCTACGACAGGCCGTTTTGGCGCCCACCTGGTTTCTTTCTAGCAACACTCAAGTTGGCTTCCCTGTGCCTCCTGAGGCACAACCTCCTTTGGTCGGTCACAGAGATTCCTCGCCTGGCCCTTTGGATGCTGTTCAGTATTCACAGGAGGTTCCTGCTGGTCAGCCCGAGTTGGGCTACGTCTCTTCTGCTACAGAGGATGACGGTTTTCTTGAAGGCGACAGGCCCCCCCCCCCCCCCCCCCCCCCCTTGTCAGTCTTGGGGCAGGCTTTGGATTTTGTCTTTGGCTTATTGCCAGACATTCAGCTATCAGACCAGCCATCAGTGACCGTCTGGCCGCGGTCCTCTGTGGAGTGCCGTAACCCTGTTGAGCTTTCTAGCTGTGGGGTTTTGCGTCCTCTGCAATCGGCTCAGGTTGTCGAGTCCTTCCAGAGCTAGGATGCCAAAATGCGTTCCAAGGCCCTAAAGGGTTCTTTCTTTTCACGATCTGATGCTTTTCTGCCTCCGTCGCGATTTCGTGTTTACGAATCCATCTGTCCATCAGTCTTCCAAGGGATGACTACTGTGGATGAAGATTCTTCTTCCCTCGGGTTGACTAAGCCTAAGTCGGCAGTTCTCCCGATGTCTGCCGTTGAATCTATGATGGGCCTGTCCTGAGAGATGCTGGGTATATGTTATCTCTCGCGGACCATGTCATTGCTGCCCTGGCCGCATATTTTCCGCCAGGGGAGTTTGATGATGCTCAGGTGCCTTTGCGTGTTTTCTTGTAGGCTCTTATGAACCTGACACACTCTCACACCTGTAACACGGCTAATTTGGAGCTTGCATGCCGGGAGGCAGTGTTGGATTCTTCTCCATACCTTCCTTCTGAGCAGCGTGCAGTTCTGAGGTCTGCTTCTTTGGTTGGACCTCGGTTATTCCATGGTTCCGTGGAAGCTGTGCGTGGTGAGATTCTTCGTCATTCGAAGGACCAGCTTTTGTTACGACAGCTGGACCAACCTGCTACTGTGGGTGGTGGTCATTCCAGGCCTGCCAAGCGCCCCGCTTCGTCAGCCACGTCCGCTCCTTCTGCTCAAAAGAAGCGCCGACGCGATCAGGCTTGCTGGCAGCCTCAAGGAGGAAAGTCTCAGGACTCTGTTGCTTTCCGAGGGGGTGGTTTCTCCTCTCGGGGGCCTCATTGAAGCCGCAAATGTAGGTCCTCACCTCGATTTGCCTCCAGTCGGGGGAAGGCTGTTGCTGTTTTTCCACCGTTGGACAAAGATAACATCGGACCCTTGGGTCCTCGACGCCATCCAATCCGGTCTGCGACTGTCCTTCCGATTCTCCGATTCTCTGTGTCGGGACCTTCTGGTGCAGAAGATCGACAATCTCCTCTCCAAAGAGACGATCAAGGTGGTCAGGAACACCCTTTCACTGGGGTTTTACTCGAGACTTCTTGGTGCCGAAGAAAAACAGCCAGTTTCGTCCTGTCGTCGACCTGAGTATCCTAAACGAGTCCATTATAGCACCTCATTTCAGTATGGAGACTTTCCGGTCGGTTCAACGTTCAATTCATCAGGGCGACTTTGCAGCCAGTATTGACCTGAAGGATGCCTATTTCCATGTACCCATTCATCTGGCGTCACGGAAATACCTTCGGTTCTCGTTTCGGGATCAAGTTTTTCAATTCAAAGCTCTCCTGTTCGGTTTGAACCTGGCTCCTTGGGCCTTCACCCGACTGATGTCACATGTGCTCGCTTTTCACCGTACTCGGTTAGCTGTGACTTCGTCCGCCTACCTGGACGACATCCTCCAACGGCACCACAATCCTGCAGTTCTGGAGTCCGATGTCCGGCGGTTGCTTGGCCTACTGGCGTCGATGGGTTTCAGAGTCAATTGCGAGAAGTCGGATCTCCTTCCTTCTCAGCAATTTCGTCATTTGGGAATGGATTTCGACACTCTTCACAATGTGGTGTCGGTTCCCAATGCTCGGGCGACGATTCTTTCTGCCTTGACTCGGAACCTGCTCCAATCTTCCTCGGTCTCGGCCAGGACTTTCCTTCGGATGCTGGGCCTTTGTGGTTCAGTGACAGATCTCATTCCGCTGGGTTGCTTGTTTGTCCGACCTCTCCAACACTTCCTGTTGGATCGTTGGCATCCAAATGTGGATCCTCTGGACCTGGAACTTCCTATTCCTCGGTCCCTGCTTCGTCACCTCCACTCTTGGGCCGATGTTCCCTGTTTGACTCAGGGTGTCCCATTGGATCTTCCTTTGCTGATCGCATCCTTACTGCGGATTCCAGCGATCGGGGCTGGGGTGCGACGTTGAATCATCTCGGTCTGTCTACTCACAGCGAGTGGGACAGCGAGCAGGTGGGCCTTCATATCAAGCAGAAGGAGCTCCTTGCTCTTCTGTTGAGTTTTTGGCTTTGGATCTCTCACCTGTCAGACCACACCGTCCTACTTTTTTCAGACAATTCGACAGTGGTGGACTATGTACGGAATCAAGGAGGCACACATTCTATTCCTATGTATCGGCTATCTCAGGATCTTCTACTGTTGGCGTGGGATGTAAAGACTCGGGTGACCATTCGGCACATTCCCGGGCATCTCAACATCCTAGCAGACTCCCTGTCCCGATGTGACAGTGTCCTTCCCACCAAAGGGATGCTGCATCGGTCAGTGTTTCAGGCGATTTGCGAGCGTTGGGGGTGTCCTCTGGTTGACCTTTTCGCCACTCACTGGAATCATCAGGTAGAGACGTTTGTCTCTCCTTGTCCAGATCCACTAGCATTTGTGGTAGACGCTCTGTCTCTGGACTGGGCAGGTTGGATCGGCTATGCCTTCCCTCCTGCACCAATTCTTCCTCAAGTGTTGACAAAGATTCGTGATTGCAGTTGCAGGATCATTCTGATCGCACCTCTGTCTCCACAGTGGTGGCCTACATACGGAATCAAGGAGGCACACATTCGATTCCCATGTATCGGCTATCTCGGGATCTTCTACTGTTGGCGCGGGATGTAAACACTCGGGTGACCATTCGGCACATTCCCGGGCATCTCAACATCCTAGCAGACTCCCTGTCCTGACGTGACAGTGTCCTTCCCACTGAATGGATGCTGCATCAGTCGGTGTTTCAGGCGATTTGCGAACGGTCGGGACGTCCTCTGGTTGACCTTTTCGCCACTCGCTGGTATCATCAGGTAGAGACGATTGTCTCTGCTTGTCCAGATCCACCAGCACTTGCAGTAGACGCTCTGTCTCTGGACTGGACAGGTTGGATCGGCTATGCCTTCCCTCCTGCACCGATTCTTCCTCAAGTGTTGGCGAAGATTCGTACTTGCAGTTGCAGGATCATTTTGATCTCACCTCTGTCTCCACAGACGGTGTGGATCAATCTGCTGCGGCCTCTGTTTGTAGATCGGCCGTTCGTCTACCTCTTAATCGCGATCTTCTTTCCCAAGATCATCCCAGGAAGTATCATAACAACCTGGCAAGCCTGTTCCTTCATGCCTGTCTTTTATCAGGTCCTGTCTCCGACGTAGAGGTTTAACGAGACGATCAGTGGAGTGCATTTCTGCATCGCGGCGACATTCCACTGGCATGACTTATGCTGCGAAGTGGAAGGTTTTCTGCCGCTGGTGTACAGCTCACAATGTGGATTACCGTAATCCGTCAATCGCTCAATTTGCGGATTTTCTGGTATACCTTTTTGACTCCAAAGGCCTCCAGCCTATTACTATAAAGGGATATTGGTCGATGCTTTCTCGTATGTGGGAAAGCGGTGCATCGGTCGTAATCTTGTTCTCTCCAAACTGATTCGGCACTTTTCTTTGAAGAGGCCTCAAGTTTTGCGTCTTACACCCAAGTGGAACTTGGCATGGGTGTTGCATTGTTTGAAGGGAGCGCCATTCGAGCCTTTATCTGATACCGATATGCATTTTCTCACCTATAAGATTGCTTTCCTTCCAGCGTTTGCTTCTGCTAGACGCGTCAGTGAGCTTCATGCGCTATCCGTTGATTCTGCTTTCTTCAGAAATGAGGCTAACAGTGTCACCTTCACTACTGATTGCTCTTTTCTGGTCAACTTCCTGATTTGGTACCTCCTCCCATCTGCATTCGGGATCACCCTGCTGTCGATGGCCGGAGGCCTCTTCTTTGTCCTGTTCGTGCGATCAAGACTTACATTAATCACACTCCGTTCGTTCAGAGGGGTCGGAAGAGATTCTTTCTGTCTCTCATTCCTAGGAGGCAGTCTATCTCTTCCCATTCTATTTCTAGATGTATCTGTTTTGCAAATAAGCTGGCTTATTCCAGCTTGTCTACTTCAGATCTTGTTTCAAACCGGTTTAATGCTCATGAGGTTCGTGCCATTTCTACATCCTGGGCGTTCTCCAATTCTGTTTTGCTCCGGGATGTTATGAATGCGGCTTACTGGAGGAATGCTTCTACTTTCTCCTCCTTTTATCTCCGCAACCTACAGCAGCAATCTGAGGACCTTTTTTCTTTAGGCCCTCTCGTTGCTGCTCAGGCTGTTGTGCACCCTCGTTAAATTTGTTTTTATCAGGTTTGTGCTCCGCTCAGCCTTGTTCTTTTCAGGTGCCTTCTCTCTTTCTTCGTTACAGGTTTCGCTATTATTCTCTGCCCTCCTTGCATTTCTTTCTGCTGCTCTTGTTGGTACTGGTTATGTGATACACCTTCTCCTATTGTTTATTCAGCCAATTGTAAACAATTGTGATTAGGTTGAGAAGAAATTAAAATTTTTTAGTAAATTTTGTTTCTTAACATACTAACCACAATTGTTTACTGGAGGCCCACCCTCCTTGGGGATATCTTTGATATCAATGCCTCCCCGCTAAAGTACAAACTTCTCGTTGTTGGAAATATGGAATTGACATCACGGTTGTTGCCCATGCGCTCGGTAAATGCAATAGGTGTGCAGAGAGAGTACCTGTAATGTGGAGCGCCGGTCTCGCTCGACCCTTTGTCGATCTTTTTCGTGCTTTTGCACTCTTTCACTTTTCCAACTTGTTTAGAAAAGTTTCTTAGCTTGAGTTAGTTCAGAAGTAGGGCTTGCACTTACATTACAGCCAATTGTAAACAATTGTGGTAGGTATGTTAAGAAACAAAATTTACTAAAAAATTTCTTTGGTATACTGATAGTCCAGTATAGTTGAAAAGGACATCTGCATATTGAGGATTTTGCCCATGCATACATACCACAGGTAAATATATATTTGATTATGCTCCTTGTAGGACTTCGAAAACTGTTCCTATGAGCTTCTTATATTGTTGTTTTTGTTCATTTTTAGCTTAACTTGATAAAGTCAAGATAAGCTATTGCCATCATATGTGCGGAAGTCTGTGAGTCTGTTCACATTTTCTTTAGCACAGGCAACACCCCAAAGTTCTTGTCCGATCATCACTGTTTGAGGTTATGGTACAGCCTGAGGCCTTAAGCACCAATAAATAAATATCTGTAAAAATAAAAAAATATACAGTGTTTTTCTAAACTCTTTGAAACATTGTACATGGGTGTATCTGAGGCTGAAGGATGTGTCCTTCATATTTCAGTCCAAAATGGCTGGTGATGAGCATCCTTTTTCTCAAATTGCTCCTTTATGAATACTGGCAGATAATTTCGAAATGCATTCCTAATTTGAATATTTTTTTGTATGAATGTGATACCAAAAAAAAATTCATTGCATTCTGTGTATTTTTATGCAGAAATTATGCAGATTACAGGCCTGTAGAAATTAGAACTTGACGCAACCTGAAAAAGTGTTACCTTAATTTTTTGAGGCAACCCATTTTTTTTTACATTTTTTCAGAGAGGCCAAGAGAAGTTGTAAAAGTGATACTGAAAAATATGCTATTCTAAATGTAAATGGTAAGAGCTCATTTCATGAGTTTTATTCACATGAGCGATGAACTTTGGTGCAATGTGCTGTTGGAAATGGCTCAAAGTCATCATTATAAAATATATTGTCTGTTCAGAGGAACAAGGTGTCATCTGTCCAACTCCAGGGACTATATGGTTGTTCTGACTAAGTTAATGAACGAGAGTATTTGTCCAAATTAAGTCCCTGGCTCCTTATATGAGACTGAATTTTAACTTAGTGCAATATGATAAAAATTATTTTAAAATATTCTGCAGTTTCTTCGGTTTCACTTTTCAGAATCTTTTGATATTTGGTGTAAGCAATAAGCATCCTTAAGATGGTCAGATTCAGCCTGTTCAAATCAAGTCCGTAGGGTCATATTTGGGCCTCTTGTTGTTTATAATGACCATCTGGAAGGTAAAAGTTTGTCTTCGCCAGGACAGGGAGAGTGCTTTCAGCCAAATCTCAAGCATTAGCCTTCTTACATAAATGACCAATTACGTTTGTTACTTAAAACGAGTGAGTGTCAAAGAACCTCCATAAAAGCCCAAAAATAAAGCATGATGCTTAACAAAAATCAGGTTATTACTCTCACTAAAGCATTTCCATTTTGCATATTTTTGTTTAAGACTGGTTATCGGGATTGTAAATGTTTGCAAGATGTTCATATTAACAGTCTGAAAAGAAGTAAAATTATTTTTTGCATCATCCTATACTAACCAAGGTCCAGGGGCGTGGTGGTGTTGCTGTAACTAGTTCTTGTCAGATCACTGAAGTTAAGCAACGTCGAGCCCTGTTAGTTTTTGGATGGGTGACCGTCTGAGTGATTGATTCGGACTCCCGCGTTGTGTCCTTGGGCAAGGCACTTAACACCGATTGTCCACGGGGGGGCATGATGACGCCATGTACTTAGGCATGCTGCACGTTGATGGTGCGCATGCCTTCAGCCAATCTAACCCTGCCTGTGCTGCAGTGCGGAGTTACAATGTTGGGGAGCTGGCAGCTGCTTGTCGTTGCTTCTTTCTGGGTACTCCGGCTTCCTCCACCCATGAAACTGTCACCGACACGATATGACCTTGGCTGTTAATGTGTCGTTAAACCCTAATAACAAAAAAATTAAAATACTATCCAAGGTCAGAATGTTGATTTTACAAAATTGTTTAATAATCACAATGAAACTTTTAACCTTTGATCTAACGCAAATAAATGATGACATGAAAAAAATCATCCTTCATTGGAAAGATCTCAATGACCACGTTCCAATGGGTGAACATAAATTATGTTTTTAAGGCAAACATAAATAGAAAAAAATAGAATGTTGATTTGGGGAAAAGTGCTGGTTGATTATATTACGTAAAAGAGTTAAAAATGAATGACCATCTGTTTTGTACAGGGTTTGAGCATCTACTGAATTTTTTGTGATGTTTTGCCACATGTTGGACCAAAAATACATTTCATTTTCATAACTGCCCCAGCACATCTGCCATGCAGTTCCTTGTGAATTCAACATCATGATAAACTGAAAACTAGATGGTGTCATTTGTGTGAACAGCACACTATAGTATACAGAAAAAGTTTTACTCCGTAATGGACCTGCTATGGGAGACCACCTGTCTTGAGAGACCACCTGTCTTGAGAGACCACTGTGATCTGGTACCAACTTGTATTTTTATGCCATAATGGACCTGTCTTGAGTGACCGCCCCTTTGAAGACTGAAACCATGACAAAAACTTTTTACCTGTTCTGGAATTGGAAAATTCATTGTGGTTATACTAACATAATGAAAAGTATTAAAAGCTCTTAATTAGGTTTCAATTGCTAACTCATTAAAGATTGAGATGTTTTTATAAGACCCCTGTGAAAAGATTAGGATTATTGCTGAATAAACAATTTCATACATACCTGAAATGTGACAGATAGGAATAAAAGTAAATTTGTGTTGAAAATCTTTTTGTAATCATCTGAAGATTTTCAACACTAATTTATTTTTATAATTTTTATAACAGTCCATTTCAATTTGTTACAAAAACTTAATAAAAAAGAACAGCTACAAAGTAATTACAAAAATCCATTCTTCTCCATTTCTGAATTTTGTGGTTGGTTATTCACTGACTTGAGAAAACCTGAAACCTGTTATGAGAGACCACCTGTCTTGAGAGACCACTTTTGTGTGACCCAAAGGGCGGTCTCTCAAGACAGGTTCTACTGTATCCCTGTATTTGCTTCTTGATTATTGGTTATGCTTGATACAGACAGAAATGAAAAGGTATTAAATAAAATCTGAAACCTTTATGCACATATTAAGACCCTACCTGAACATATGAACACACTTTCAATGTTTGGAATTAAGCTCCTCAGGAGCCTTTCTTAGGAAACTGATTGTGTAATGACGAATGTGTTGCAACGGGTGCGACACATGGTGTCAAATCAAAAATACAAAACCTTTATGCACATCTAAAGGCCCTGCCTGAACATATGAACACACTTTAAGTGTTTTGATTTAAAAACTCCTTGGAGTCTTTTGCTGGAAGCTGAATCTCAAATAACAAAAGTGGTGCTATGGGTGCCACATGGGGCCAAATCCCAAATCTGAAACCTTCATGCACATCTAAACACCCTACCAGAACATACGGATAACATTTCAACATTTTGAATTAAAACCTCTAGGAACTTTTGCTGGAAACCGATTCTCTAACAACAAAAGTGGCACTGTGTGCACCATGTGGGGCAACATTAAAAATCCAAAACCTTTATGCACATCTAGACACCCTACTGGAACATATGAACATACTTTCAATGTTTTGAATTGAAACCTCTATGAGCCTTTTGCCGGAAACTGATCGTCTAATGACAAAAGTGGTGCTACGAGCATGACGCCGAGTAAAAAATCTGAAACCTTTATGCACATCTAGACACCATACTCGAACATATAAACACACTTTCAACATTTTGAATTAAAACTCCCAGGAGCCTTTCGCCGAAAATCAATTCTCTAATGACAAAAGTGGTGCTACAGGCACCACATGAAACCAAATGAAAAATCCTAAACCTCTACGCATGTCTAGAGACCCTACCTGAACACATGAACACATTTTCAACGTTTCGATATAAAACCCATACAGTCATTTTGCTGCAAACCAATTCTCTAACGAAGAAAGTGGCTCTACAGGTGCCACGTGGGGCCAAATAAAATATCTGAAACCTTTATGCACATCTAGAGACCCTACCTAACATATGAACACACTTTCAATGTTTCAACTTCAAACCCCTAGGAGCCTTTTGCCAGAAACCGATTCTCTAATGACAAAAGTGGCATTATGTGCACCACATGAGGCTGAATCAAAAATCATATGAACACACTTTCAACATTTCAAATTAAAACCCCTAGGAGCCTTCCACTGGAAACTGATTTTCTAACAATAACAATAAAAGTGGTTCCACTGGAACCGTTTGGGGGGGGGGGGGGGGGGGAGGGGGTGGGGGTGGGGGGGGGGTCAAATCAAAATTCTGAAACTTGTATGGGCATCTACAGATGCTACCCCCGAACACCTCAGTATAGTTTTAATGTTTTGAATTACATACTGTTGATGATATGAAGTTTGGACAGATGGGACGGGACTGACAGAGATCACCACAATATCCCCACTTTTAAAAAATGTGGGGATAATAATGCACAAAGAATGCCTAAAAGGGTAAAAAATGAGTGAACATCTATTTTGTACTTCTGTTTGAGCATCTACTGAATTTTATGATGCTATGCCACATGTTGGGTCAACAATAAATGTTTAGTTTTCATTGTTGGTCTAGAACATCCTGCTTGCAGTTCTCTGTAATTTTAACATAAAAATGCTATTTAACTGGTTGTGGGCTAGAATTTTTTTGGTGGTCTGAATTTGTTATTCAAAACATGTTTTATTACAAATTATTGGAAAGTGCCTACAGGCACTCTCCAATAATTTGTAATATAACCAATTTATATAAAAATATTATTTGCGTTTTTGACTGAATATGAAACATGAGCAAGGGAAACGTTTACTTTCGCTCTAGTACCCACATTTTTTGAAAGCCCTGATAGTGGCTTCTAGCACTCAACCAGTTCATAGGCTCCCATATCACACACTACATGAAAAGACAGACTGACTAAGGCTGTTAAAATGCACAGGGTTAGTTGGTTACATGTAACATAGGGTGCTGGATTCAAGCAACTAATGGGAATACTTCTACTGGATTGTGGACATTTTTTTAATGTCAATTCCATAAATGAAAACAGTCCATTTTCAGTTAATAGCATGTTCATAATGGTAAACAGAAAATAATACACAAAGAATGCCTTTACAAGTGTAAATAGTAGGAACCTGAAGCTAGTGTATTGTGTGTGGTGGCTTTAAAATGGACCTGTGAATAATAATAGCCAAACACATCTGGAGGCCAGCATCAGGACTAACTTGAAAAATGCGGAGAACTACAACCGTAGCATTACACTCTTTGCATGCAGTTTAATTTTTTCAACATTGACATGTGGTTCATGTAAATTTGCTTCAATTGTTGTAAATTATTTGAGACTGACAGTAGACAGTGCAAACAAATTCTAACAGAACCACATTCTTCTACTGAACTGTGTACACTATTGCAGACAGCGTGCAAGAAAAAGCGGTAATTTTTTCAAATTTTTATTAGCCCTTTGCCCAACACCATGGGTAGATGGCACATACAAAAATATTTCTTGACAACTAAAAAAAATCACACTTGATGCCTCAGAACAGAGCATTTGACCCCTCAATGGAACAAGCTCATTGATCTCATTACCTTGAGAGATCATAGGGTAGGTTCCTAAAAAAAAATTTGAACGGTGAGTTTTGTGATGAGCACTGGCAGGTTTGGTCATTGTATTGGGTGATGGGTTAGCAAACAAACAAACGAATACCATAGTGATGCCCAGTACAGTGTACTTTGGCCCTGTTTGCACCTTGTAACTGAGAGGCAGATAGATCAGATGAATTCCTTCTGAAATTGAAGTGTACATTTTCATTGTGAAGTTTGTGTATTTTTGTGTACAGATACAAGTAAACATGTATGAAGAGGTTGGGTCATCTCATTAGTATTCGGAGTCAACAAACTTCCAAATTTTCCTGCTTTGAAAGTGATGATTCAAAAACAAACTTCAACAATTTGATTTTAACGCTTTTTGTCCCAAAGCAGCAAAGTTTATACATGTATTATGTCAATCCTTTCTAGAAGCATGTTGGCTCAGGTTAGGGCATTGGATTTCAAACCGCTGCACACTGCAGTTCGGTGGTTCTCTTCTCAAACTCCAGCTTCATCCACCCGTAAAACTATCCGATACAAGGTGATCGTTTCTGAAAGTGTCATTAAACTCAATAAATGCATAAATAAATTTCATCTCCCCATGGGAACCCTGGGAAATGGGGCAGTGCTTGACTACTGTAGTAAATAAGTTCTGTTCTACTGGTACATTTGAACTTTGCAACTAATGCCTGGGTGCTAAATCCTCCAAAGTGGACAGAATGGATAAGTACTTGGCTAAAATTAACTTCTACTGTAGAGCCCACTCAACTGGATATCTCTTCATTGAATGACCCTGTTAATTTAGTATAATTTTCAAACACCAAACCATTTACCATACCTTAGTACAATTTTTACTTGTTAATTGCATATGAGTTATAGAGTAAACTCTTGTTAATGGAATAAAAATCCTGTAATATATCCAGAAATTACCCTGTCGATCACCAAATATCCCTTGTTAACCCTTTACCCAACGTAACGGCCAAAACTGGCCAGCGCTATTCTCAAAAATCGCCAATTAATTTTCAAAATATTTTCATTTTTTGTCTCAAAAACATAGGTTATGACCCCTCGTTGGAACGAGCTCGTCGAGCTCGTTCCAACGAGGGGTCATAACCTATGTTTTTGAGACAAAAAATGAAAAAATTTAGTTTTTCAAGAATTTTTTTTTGTAAGTGTCGTCTGCTTTTCATGTTAGGTAATGGGTTAAAAGACTTGCTTGACCTCAGTCATCCAATAGAGGCATTTAATCTATACTACTCACATTTTGCTGAGGATCACTCCTACCCATCCATATAATTGATACATAAAAGGTCAAATGTGTACAGTTTTAAGTTTGTTTATTTGTTCATTGGTGTTTAAGGACAATTTGACGTTTTGATCATATAATGTTTGACAATTTTCCGGGTGGCAGGAGCCTGAATACCCGGAGAGAACCACTAAGCAATTGTGAGTAATTTCTAGCTCTCTAATTTACCATCCTGACACAAGCATATATGGTCGACATGCTGTATACCCATGGTTCACTTGCCTAACCCTGCTTGTGCCAGGATGATAAATTAGAGAGTGTGACAGTTACTCAGCATTGCAGTAGACTATCTTCCTCTACCCATAAATTTGTACGACTTGATATGACCAGACTGTTAAAAGATTCCTTGCTCCCCAATAAATATACAAAACAAATAATAAACACATTTTCCTTTCATGTTCAAATTATGCTGATGAATAGAGGTTGATTCTTAGCAAAATGTGAGTAGAATATTATACCTTGCTTGACAGGACAGAGCTCTATGAGCTCTGTCAAATAAGATATAATAGAATAAAAGGCCAATTTATCACTATAATACAGATGAGAGTACAAATTCCTGTTAATTGAATACTCCTGTTAATTCAATAATTTTCACAGGCAAATTGGCTATTCATTTAACTTGTATTGTGATCATTATATAGATGCTGAAAGTGACCTAACCAAGTCGAGTGCTAAATTATTTTTCAATGGTCATTTGTAACATGAGTATTTGTTTTCAAAGATATTATCCTACCAGAAAGGGAACCTCAGTTTAGCAAGATTTGGTCATATATAATTGTTTTGTTACAATTTATTGCAGAGTCTTTGCTAACAATTTAATAAATAGTAACAAAACGATTTATGTAAAGATTTTTTTTTCAGCTGTTGGACAGAAAACAAACTAATGCATAGCGTGTAAAGTCACTCAAGTGGCTTCCAGCACTTTTTCAGTAGAGCCTTGATAGTAGCTTCTTGCACTTGGCCAGTTAACCACCATCAGACAAAGAAATAAAGAAAGAAAGAAAGAAAGAAAGAAAGAAAGAAACAAACAAACACATAAAAGCATCTGTTAACTAATTGATGTTGTTCATTTAAGGCTGAATTATCTTCAAACTAAAAGAGGATGTGATGGATCATCAGTAAGTACATCCGACTTCAGATTTAAATGTTGATAATCTGATCCTGACCCACAGCATCAGCATTGTTCCCTTGGACCAGACACTTAATCTAGATTGCCCAAGAATAGGTATGGTAGTGCTGTGACTTAAAGCGAATGGCATGTTGATGATACACTTGCCATCAACCAGTGCAAACTCTGCTTGTACCATGTTGGTAGGTTATAGATTCTGACACTTGCTTGCCACCACTTGATGCTCCAGCTTCCACCATCCGTAGAGCTGCCAACATGACATCACCCTGTATATACATCCACTCTTGAAGAGACTAAGAGTGGTGTACTAGATTACATGTGTTTGTCAAATCTATGTGCGAAATTGTCTGTCCATCTGTCAGTGCATCCATCGCTTGAATCAATAGCATCACCAATAATTGACAGATTTTGCTTACCATGTGCCATCCTGACTATTATGCCCCAATTCCATCCCTGCATGCATTCTGTGTGCTATCTATTTCTGCCTCTTATCACTGTTGAATATGTAACATTTAAGCAACTAGGAAGTTGCCATGTCCTTTAAAATGCCAGTAATTCAAGTTCAGCTACAAATATTAATAGGAGGAAAATACAATTCTTGAAAATAAAATTGTAAAAGTTTTAATGGATTTCTCCCCCCCCCCCTCCCCCTCCCCCGCTCTATTGAGATCTCCTCATGAAGTGTTGATAAAAAATGTGCAATGTGTGTTGTCCATTAATTTACAATAGTTTTGAGAGCCTTTGTCTGTACCTAGCCCTACCCCCATCCCTGTTAGTAAGTAGGTTTTAAACCAAAACTGGGTGCTGTGTATAAAAAAGGGTTTCGATTCATTGTCAAAGTATTTCAAAATTTTAAGAATTATTTAATTATTTTTTAGTGCAGCAACTCCACCCCCCCCCCCCCCCCCCCCCCCCCTGAAAAAAAAAATTAGACCCTGGTTATGTGCCTTGCTTGGAGTGAAGTTTCCACCAAGATAGTAACCAAGATAGTAACTCTCAAATTTTGTGTAAAGCATAACAAGTACCTTTGGCTCAGAAAGTTTTCTAATACATCTTATGCTTTTTCACCGAACATCAATATTTGCCTCAGTAGAAATGGAATGTCTGATGTTTTAGTATGAATCTGCTTTCCATTTTCTGTTATTCTGATTTACCCATTACACTGTTTGTGTACTGGAATTCTACATTTTTCCCTTGACATGAACTTCAAAGCAGTGCAACAATCGTTTTTTTCTTTCAGAAATCTTTACTCTATGACTCAGAGTAATTAGCACCTCTGAGTTAGTAGTTGGTAAAAAGTACTATAACAAACAATTATTCATGATACGTTTTCTTTTTTATAATCATTATTAAGCCCTAAAGAACCGGAGAATTTTCCAGGATTTTTCATGTGTTCACACTCTATAGGTCTCTTGGCAGTGATTTCTTTAGGCAGTCTAGACTCGTGCCTGACGTAATGACAGAACAATTTCTTGGAATTGAATAAGAACCTGACCACTTGAATAAAGTAGGCATGTCCAATACCAAACTCTTGGCTTTATCATTTATTGGAAGTACATGAGGCGTAACGCATGTTGATGGTGCACCTGCCTTCAACCAATGCTAACCCTGTTTGTGTGGAGTTAGTTCGTTGGGGAGTCTGACAGTTGCTTGCTATTGATCATTGGTTCTCTCCAGGTGCTCTGGCTTCCTCCACCCATAAAAGTGTCCGACACGAGGTGACCTTGACTGTCAAAAGTGTCATTAAACTCAAATAATAAATAAATCAATTTATTGGAAAGCATATGCAATAACAAGACAAGATTATTGTTAGATCTGCAGATACAATTAACATACATGTGGATATTATTAACTTGACACACTACAGAATTCACCCTTGAATTTTAGAAGGCGAAAGTGAAATATTGAATTTGACGAACATAAACTATTTGTCTCTCTTGGTGACCAAGAGACATTAACCCCTTTAACTTATGAATCAGCTGCATCCATCCAAATAATATACGAAGTGATTAGTTGAAAAATAATTATTTAAAAAAAAAATTCAGCAGAACCATATTATGTGACACCACATTGGAATGAGCTTGTTGAGCTCATTCCAATGATGGGGTAACATGATACGCTTTTATTTAAATTTGATTCCCCACGGGAACCCCGGGAAGTGAAGCAGTGCCTGTTCACTGCGGTAAACAGGCTCTGTTTTACTGGTAAAATAGGACCCAGTCACCAGTGCTTGGGAGGTGCAAACCCTCTCTAAAATGGGCAGCATGGCTTATTAACACTCACCCCTGGTGATACTCATGTTGTGGTCATGATTAACCATTGTGCAAAAATATGTGACCTTAAACACCAATAAATAAATAAATAAATTGGAATTTGATGAAATGTTTGAAAAAATAATATTTAAAATAATAAATTTTTCAACAAGTCACATCATATGAGCCCTCATTGGAACAAGCTTGTTCCATTGAGGGATCACATGATATGGTTTTGTTGAAATTTTGTAAAAAATATATTTTTTCAACTGCTTAATTTGTAAATTATATGGGTAGATGTGGCTAATTCATTAGGTAAAGGGTTAACTCTTAACCTGCTGAATATTTTCAAGATATTTTTCATCAAATCTAGTCATGGCTGCTGTGAAGCAGTCATGACTAGATTTAATGAAAAATATTTATCTAAATTTAACACAAAGAATTATTAGTAAAAAAATCGAGCACCGGGGCTTAGTGGTAAACTGTTGGACTTCTATGTTAGAGGTCCCGAGTTCGATCCCCATCCGTAACGAACTGAGTTGTGTCCTTGGGCACGGCACTTTATCCCGGTTGCCTTCATGGGGGCATGATGATGCCTTGTACTAAGGCATACTTCACGTCGATGGTGCACATGTCTTCAGCTGCTGTAACCCTGCTTGAGCGGAGCTTGAATAGAGTTAGAATGTTGAGGAGCTGACAGTTGCTCATCGATGCTCAGTGGTTCTCTCTGCATACTCTGGCTTCCTCCATCTGTAAAACTGTCACGGTCACGATTAGCCATTGTCCATAAGTATGTGACCTTAAAACACCAATAAATAAATAAATAAATAGTGAAAAATTCCGTTTAATTTACAGGGAGATAATATGATTAAATGCACCCATTTTTCTTATGTCAGTGACAAGGGAAATTCTGTCGAGGGCAGGAATATCCGCCAGCAGCATGCAAGGAGTTAAAAGTGCATTTTTTTGCCCAGAGTAGTAGTCAGAGATGAAAAAGTAACTACAGTATATTTAGAACCTTGGTATCAGGTTAATTTTGCTGATATACAAATGGTTAATTGTTCATTCCTTAAGAGATTAAAATGAAAAATGATACAGAAATATGCATCTGTTTTATGTAGAGTATATTTCCTCCACAAGCTTTGTCACCCTCTAAAAAGTTTAATAACATTCCTCTCTGCCTTTGAATTTAATGTCAAAGCATCAAACAGATTGGCTTGACTCCTTTAAACTTTTCTTTGTGTTCTGTATTATAATGTTGTGGGATCCTGCTGTTTCTTTCACTTATATATTCACTTGAGATTTCCAGTGCACATTCGCTGGTGTAAATTTTTCATTATGTCATGTGCATTTTGTTGGGTTTGTAAACAGTATGGAATTCCCATGGGAACCCAAGGAAGTGAAACAATGCTTGTTTACCATTGTAGATAAGTTCTATTTTAGTGATATAATAGGTACCAGTACCCAAAGCCTTGGGTTAGAGTTCTCTACAGTGGACAACTCAGGTTATAAACTCAGGTTATAAATTATTGTCAAAATTTGACTTTTCTTCCAAGAAATCAATGGGCGTATTTCAGCTATGCTTGTTTACTGTGGTAAACAAGTTCTATTTTACCAGTGTATGCTTTCTTTTTCTTTTTATTAGCTCATCTTGACAAAGTCAAGCTGAGCTAATCTCATCGCTTCCCGTCCGTCGTCCGTCAACACCATGTTTTGGTCTTCTCCTCCAAAGCCACTGGGCCAATTCAAGTGAAAGTTTGTGTGAGTGATGGTCCCAAAGGGGCATTTCATTTTTGTTCAACTCAGCATGCCCAGCCCCATAGGGAGGGAGTGGGGGAAAATGCCCCAAAATATTTTAAAAATCTTCTTCTCAAGAACCAGTGTGTACAATGACTTGATATTTGCTATGGAGCTTCCATATGAGGTGTAGAATCAAGTTTGTTCAAACGAAGTTCGTGAAGTAATATTTGGCTTTGTAATAGGAGGGGTAAGATTTTTGGCCCCGCCCAAAATTTCTATTTTCTGAACCGATGGTCCGGTATGAACCAAATTTGGTTTGTGGTATTATTGGGTCATAAGTACATGACCCATGCAAAAAAAAAAAAAATTCCCGCATCCCCATGGGAACCCTGGGAGCTAAAAATAGAAATATTTTCAAACGCCCATATTTCCCAAACCCCACGGAACAGAGAGCTTTTATTTGGTATGAAGTATCCTTATGACCAGTAGAATTGAATGGTAAAAAAAAATTGCCATCGGTTATGTTAGGGTGTTCTGTAATGGGCATCGAAAAAATGCTGAGTCAGCATATTTGCAAAAATTTTAAAAAATCTTTTCTCCAGAACCAATCATCAGAATCTTTTGATATTTGGTATACAGCATTCATAGGGGGGTCAGATAAAAATTTGTTGAAATAAAGCTCATTGGTTCATATTTGGGCTCTCTACAGGAGCCCGAAGTTTTAACATAGGGTAATATGGGGAATATTCTTTAAAAATCTTCTTCTTCAGAACCACCAGTCAGAATCTTTTAATATTTGGTATACATCATTGTTATGAGGGTCAGATTCTACATTGTTCAAACCAAGTCCCTAGGTTAATATTTGGGCCCAAATTTTATCTTTGTTCAATATGGAGGGTAATCTAAAAAAATCTTCTTCTTCAGATCCATCAGTCAGAATGCTTTGATATTTGGTATGCAACATCTCTATGGGGGTCAGATTCAAGTTTGTTCAAATCAGATCCCTAGGTATATATTTGGGCTCACTATGGTAGCCCAAATTTTTACTTAGTGCAATATGAGAAAATTTCTTTAAAACTCTTCTTCTTCAGATCCACCAGTCGGAATGCTTTTATATTTGGTATACAACATCTCTAGGGGGGTCAGATTCCAGGTTGTTCAATTCGAGTGCCTAGGTTAATATTTGGGCTCCATATGGGAACATGAAATTTAACTTAGTACAATATGAGGGAATTTCTTCAAAAATCTTCTTCTTCAGATTCACTTGTCAGAATGCTTTCACATTTGGTATACAACATCTCTAGGGGGGTCAGATTCAAGTTTGTTCAAATCGGATCCATAGGTCAATATTTGGGCTCGCTATGGTAGCCCAAATTTGAACTTAGTGCAATTCGGAGAAATTTTTTTACAATTTCTCTTCTTCAGATCCAACAGTCAGAATGCTTTCATATTCAGTACACAACATCTCTAGGGAGTCAGATTTAACTGTGTTCAAATCAAGAGCCTGGGTTAATATTTGGGCTTTCTATGGGAGCCGGAATTGGCTATTTTGCTGAAGAATTAAAAATTTTGTATTCAGTACCTTCTAGAGGTACTAAGATTAATCCACATTGGTTGTATCAAGGGGCTTCATAGGGGAGCTCTACATTTTACTTATGATCAACTGAAGAAAAGGCATGATGCCCAGATTATTTTTGTCACTCCTGAGGGACTCAAGGATTGACAGTGTAGCCTATGGAGATGGCTTGCTTAATGTAGACTCATTCTTGGACTCTGTTTAAATTGCGTTCTGTACAAGATGAGCACTTCAGGCCCCGTGGGGCCTCTTGTTCTTCTTTTTCTTTCTCTCTCTTTATAGGGGAATGCTTTCCCCTGTCAGTATACTTATGTATCCTATATGTATAATAGTTGTTATGTACCATATGAATACTGTAAATATATGTGGAATTATCAATCTTATTGTAATCTATATATATATCAAATGGCTTTGTAATTTACCCTCATAATCCTTCCTAGCCATGGATTGTGGCCCCTATTGGGGCGGGCTCACCAAGCCAGTTCAAAAGGGGGGCCGCACTCCGCGGTTTGGAGAGGAGAAAATTAAATTTTTCAATAGAACTGTTTCTTATCCGGATACTACAAATTCCTGGAACACACTTTGTCCGAACAGGACACGTATAACCCTCTGAATTCAGATTGAATTGCTCCATGAATGGTGACCAATAACTGAATTATGAACCAATAATTCAAAAAGAAGAAGCATCCATGTCGAGATTTTACAGTGTCTTGTATCAACTGCTCTTAATTTTTCGCCTGCACTAACTCATCTTTATGCGTCATCTGTAGCCTAAAAAATATTTCCCAACTCAGATGGGATAGCACGGAAAACCGGCTTTTTGCTGATGTTGGTTTCCTCAATGCCTCCACTATCAGTGAATGTTTCTGCCAGGAAAGTGTGAAGTGTCAGTTGTGTCTCCTTAACTTGTAAACACCGGACAACTGACTCGTGACCGCATGATGCAACCTGTCTGGGTCATCCTCGGGTTCTCTTGACACAATAACTTAATTACCCAGCGGAGCTTGACAACGTTTAATTCACTGGTCTCGAAATTAATCACCATCCAGTATCTGTTGCTTCAGAAACTCATTTCGACCTGATTATTCCCTGAATGTATTGATAGTGTCAAGTTAAATACATTTGATGTGAACACAATCCTCATCTCGCCTCGAATAAGAAAAAATGTTCACCAACACTGGTCATGTGTTGACTCTTTTCTTTTTCTTTTTTTGACCAACCCTTCAGTGGTTCTCCATAAGACTAATGAAAAAATTGTGTAATTCTTTACGTTTAGAACGTGGACTTGTTTGTTCGCTGAGGCGAGACAGATAACAATGGTTCCAAGTCCTATCTACACTCGATATTGGCAACCTGGCCAGACAATGGTCTCAGGCTCTGCCCATGACCATTCTCTGGTTGTGTTCCCGGACAATCGAATGTTATCGGTTATCTGGGTCATCCTTGCGTTCTCTGGACACAATAACTTTATTACTCCTTTGAAATAGGTTCAGCCGAAAAGCTCATACACCCCATTATTAACCCCGTGGACTCTATGTAAATTTGAGACACCTTTGTAATATTGTTCTCCACCACGACGAACGTGTAAAGAGTTATAATTTATATATTAACCTATGTTCAGCTGTCATGGGCTGAAAAGGTTTACACCAAATATGCTTTATTCAAATTTTAACTACACATTTATTACAGCTGTTATTCTACCACTGCTTATGGTCCACATTTTTCTACTTTACCTGATGCGCACTCATGGCGAATGAAAATATAACGTTGGATGAGATACAGAGTGACGACCGATATAATCTTGCATCCAAGTATAATCACTCGATGAGTCTTTTGAAGGACGATGATTCAGAGTCCCCTTTTACCATTCATGGTCACTCATGCAATTATTTTTCGCCTTCCAACTTCCGACAAAATTTCCACAGACAAAAACTGCAGAAGCCTTAGTGCCATCTGGGACTGATTCACCAACTTCCTTTGTGACATCCAGCAAGGTGTGAATATGTTCAACGTAATTGGTCTAACAGAAATCTTCAAACTCCACGAGCATCTCAATTACAAAATTGATGGCTACCACCCAATTGTCTACAAGACCCACCCTAGTCCAAATGACAACAGAGGAGGAGTGGGTCTTTTTATTTCTGAGAATGTTTCTTACAGACTAAGGCCCGATCTGACGATTTTCATTCCAAATGTCATTGAAACTATTTTCACAGAAATCAATCCAGGGCACAAAAACTCGTACATTGTTGGATGCATATACAGGCCAAACACTGCACCTCTAGCTGATATTGACGTGTTTGTCTCTTCCATAAGCGACATTCTCACCAAAATCAACTTAGAGCACAGCCAGGCTTTCTTACTAGGCGATTTTAACATAGATTTGCTGAATTTTAATAATCACAGCAAAACTAACGCATTCATAGATAACATGTTTAGTGACGGATTCATGCCAGTAATAACTAAACCAACCAGAATAACCAAGTATTCAGTGACTTTAATTGACCATATTTATTCCAATAATGTATCCGCTAACTACAGTGCGGGAATATTAGTTACTGATATTTCTGATCACTTCGCCACATTTGACATACAGGAAGGTGATAACGAGCCCGACAAGCCATCACCCCAACTTAGAAGGTCATTCAAGAGAGAAAATATTGATCTACTCAAAAACTTGCTTCATAATATTAATTTTGACTCAGTGTATAGCTGTACGTGTGCCCATGCAGCATACGAAACATTTTTGAATATCTACCTTGACACATTCGAATCGGCATTTCCCCTGAGAAGCTTGAACGTACCCAAAAAGCTCATAAAACGTAAGCCCTGGATGACATCGGGTCTGTTACAGTCCTCCCAAACTAAAAATAAACTTTACCTAGTTAAACTGAAAAAACCCACGGAAATTAACATCAATAAATATAAAACGTACTCCTCGATTTTTAATCAATTAAAGAGAAAAAGTAAGGCTACATACTACAATGACGTTATAGAAACAAACAGACACGACTCTAAAAAAAACATGGCAAATACTTCGTACCTTAATCAACAAATCAAAATCAGCGGCGACACTTCCCTCTAGCATATCTCATAATAATGTTGAAATATCTGACCCCGATAAAATCGCCACCAGTTTTAATGATTACTTCTCAGAAATTGGTCAGACTATTAATGATAACGTCCCCACATCCGATAAGAACTTCGGTGACTTCATGAATGGAAATTACCCGGACTGTTTTTTTATTACCCCAACAAACGAGCAAGAAATCATATTGACAGCCGGACAATTGAAAGGGAAAGCGAGTACCGACGCTTTCAATTTATCTACTAAAATAATGAAAGAGACAATTTGTGAGATCGCGAAACCCCTGGTCTATATATTCAATCAGTCATTTATACAAGGTAAAGTGCCCGATAAAATGAAAATAGCAAAGGTGATACCAATTTTCAAAGGAGGTAATTCTCGTGAGCTAGGTAACTACAGACCAATCAGTTTATTACCGGCTTTTTCGAAACTTCTGGAGAAAATAATGAACCGGAACTCTCTAATTTCCTCAATGATTTTAATATCCTGTACGAACATCAGTACGGTTTTCGCAAAAACCATTCTACTTTTCACCCCATCATGCACCTTTTGCAGTATGTCGCTGAATGCAACGACATGCCTACAAAAGACTCTACTCTAGCCGTCTTCCTCGATTTGTCTAAGGCATTTGACTCCATTAGTCATGAAATTCTACTTAGCAAAATGGAATTCTACGGAATAAGAGGGATAAGTAAACTTTGGTTCCAAAGCTATCTAACAGGCAGAGAACAGTATGTGGAATACAACACGAATCGGTCCCCAAACCGACATGTCACTTGCGGGGTCCCCCAGGGGTCTGTGTTGGGACCTATCCTCTTTTTAATCTACGTGAATGATATGAGATACTCCTCTGTTCTTAACCTCTTATCATTTGCCGACGACACAACCCTGTTTACAACTGGACATGACCTGAATACTCTGGAGACTACAGTTAATACTGAGCTGAATAAAATATTCGACTGATGCTGTTGCAACAAACTCAAAGTGAATGCCAATAAATGTAAATATATCATGCTACACCCACCGAACAATCCGAACAAATCCGACTTACTAAATATTGTTCTTAACAATACTAAGCTTTCACCCATAGGTAACTCCCAACAAGAAAAAGTCGCTAAGTTCTTAGGCGTATACCTTGACGAAAACCTCAATTTTGAGTACCACATATCCACAGTATGTTCTAAGATGTCAAGTGCAATCTACTGTCTAAACAAAGTGAAAAATGTTCTCCCCAAGAAATCACTGATATTACTGTATTATACATTAGTTCATAGTCACCTACTGTATGCAATCCATATTTGGGGGCATGGGCCATCCAGCAGTAAAATATACTCTCTACAGAAACACGCGATGCGAGTAGTTAGTTGTAAAAAATATAATAGCCATACTGATCCCTTATTTAACCCTTTACCCAACGCAGTCAGTATCAAAATTTATTATTTTAAATATCATTTTTTTAAATTTTCAAAAAATTTCAACAAAACCATATCATGTGACCCCTCGTTGGAACGAGCACGACGAGCTCGTTCCAACGAGGGGTCACATGATATGGTTTTGTTGAAATGTTTTGAAATATAATATTTTTTCAACTGCTGAATTTGCATATTACGCGGGCGGATACGGGCGATTCGTTAGGTAAAGGGTTAAGGATAATAACATTTTAAAATTTAACGATCTATACAAAGTGAATGTCTCTCTATTCATGTATGACTGGAAAAACGATAGGTTGCCCGACTCATTCAGAACTTTTTTTAGTGTACACTCATCAACTGGACTTCAAACAAGACAAGTTGGCACGATACAGTCGCAGAAAGCTAGAACCCAATTCTCTGCCAAACTGCCAAAACATAGCTTCCCAAAGATTTGGAATGGAATTGCTTCTGACTTACGGGACATACCTTCCAGATATGTTTTCAAGAAACAACTTACTAATGAATGCTTAACAAACTTCTCCTCACATGTTACCTGTTCGTATCAAATGTGTCCAGATTGTAGGCCTAATGCTCATTGATACTCGCATGTCTCGTCACTCGCCCGTGGGACCCATTATATGAGAGAGAGAGGGAAAGATGTCGTCGCCTGGGTGCTTGAATGCTTTATGTGCCAGTGGGACATAGGACACTCTTGCACTATGGTATATCTTTAGTCTCCATTAACGTCCATACCTTAAGTATGACGTCAATGGAAACAGGAAATCGTTCTATTTGCCAATAACATTCCCTCCTAGTTACAAACGAGCCTTATTCTAAATACTTCTGCTCAAGGTGCCGACTGTTCGAGTCTTTCCTGTCAATAAAAAAAAGCTTTCTTAATCGTAGGACGTCATTGTCAGCCCTTGTCGGTGACTTCTCCAGTTATCTCATCCCACCCGACCTCAAATTAATCTCCCAATCATACCTTGCCCCACCATCTCATGTCTAATCTTATATATCCAAATTTGCAGACTACCGTCAAATTGCACTCGCGTATATCGTGTGCAGTCTTTCGCGTACACTGGGAAGGGGCTAGCATATAGTTTCGAGGTCTTCCTTCCTCTCATCATTCATTCAGTAGTTGAGCCATAGGCAGTGGTACTTATGAACAAAAATATCCAGCCTACTCCTTTTCTGTATAGTCATTTCTGTATAGTCTTTCTCTCTTCCTGGGGGCAACAGGAAGACAGCCAATGTGGCTATGTTGTCTCCCAACAATTTACCAGTGTATCCTATATATGTAAAACTCTCTGTACAAATCTAACTTGTAAATTTGGTATTTTGTTGAATAAATTTCATTTCATTTCATTTCATTTCATCTATAGTATACTGGTGAATAAATATATATCATCATACCAGTGAAATAGGTTCCCATAACCAGTTCCTGGAGTGGAAGACCTCTAAAGTGGGTAACACAGGTGTAAATAATTCACTGAACTTTTCTTTATACTTGTGTCACTGTCATGATATAATCATGATATAATAAAACAGTAACATTATTTTGGAGGGCATTGCAGTGTCTTAATGGCTGAACAGAAATGGTTAACAGCCCAAGAATTTATAAGTGGCCCAAGACGAAGTCTAGGGCATCTAATAAGCTCAAGGGCTGTTAATCATTTCTGTTGAGGCATTAATACACTGCAATTCTCGACAGTCATGTTATTACTATTATTACCATGTCATGGAAAAAGATAAATTTGAAAATATTACAGTGCCCCTTACACGTAAAGGAATAATGATTAGAACAATTTGTCAACAATAGAAACTTTAATTCAAAATAATTTCAAATAATCTGTCCAGTCAATATTCATAATTCAGTCTTGTTTATTTATCTTCTGCCATGTGGTTTTATTGTCAAACAAAAGCCACATGACCTTCTTCTTCCATTTACTGCCCACATTCAACATTTTGAATATTCTGGCAACCTAATTGCCTTGTAAATAGAAAACACAATATGGACAAAATTTGGGCTGATTGTGAGGTTTATTGCATCCATACCTTTAAATAAATCATGGATTCTAACCTTTAATAACCTATTTATAATCCTGCAGCGTAATTTCATCATGACAAAGAAGAAACAGAATTCTGATGTGTTTACACTAAAAATTGAATTCATTTTTGGAGTGCTGAAGAATTGTGGGAAGAGAAATTATCGATCTATCGAATTCTTGAGTCACGTTACATGTCGAGATGTTATTGGACTTGTTAACCCATCACTGACCTGACACGTCACGTGACCTGTTGAGCACTACGGTACATTAATGCTCAATAAAACTCTGTTACGGTTCTAGGAACGCCCGCTAAAGTGGTAATAATTGACCTTAAACACTAATAAATAAATAAATATAAATGAATAAGCAGATAAATAAATAAACTTGACTCTGTACTTATGATGCAGTCATGATACAGATATGGATGCTGAAAGTGATATTGTAGAGGTTATTACTTGGTTCATTTCATATTGGCCAAGATGTTAGCGTGAGGTAACTTCATATCAGCCTGAGACCGAAGGTCAAATGCTGATAATAAGTTACCGAGGACTGATATCTTGGCAGATATGAAACTAACTATGTAATAACCTCTTTATTAAACAAAAACAAATAATTACAAAATGTTCTCAGATCTGTTACAGTTTTCTGACAGTGCTATTATTTCTTTTTATAAAGTCCAAAGTTTCCTCTTGCAGTTCAGCTATTGTAACATTGCAGCTTTCCCAGTGGGGAAGCTGCGATGTTTTGATAGCTGAACTATCTTTCGCTCCGACAAATCTCTGCTTATGGTTACAAATCATAGTTTGCACTATTTTGTGTACAAGTCTCTTCTTTTTTCTCTTCATCCACCTAATCTTTACTTATTGCCATCATTAATGGGTCACCTTATAAAAACTACTTCCTTTTGACTGGTAACACCAATTTTACTGATTGGCCGAGATCTGTGTCATATCAGCTAAGCTTGATAATGGGCAAGTTTGGGGAAGAAAATCATATCTAATAACACATAATAACATGCAAAATAAAACTGCTTTGGATGTTTTCTGCATGTGGGGACCTCAAAAAGTGGAGCTGTGTTTGTTTATTGTGGTTAACTGGTTGAAGCCACTATCATGGCACTACTGAAAAGTGCTGGAAGCCATATTAGTGGCTTTACACTGAAAGCATTAGCTTGTTGTTTTTGCAACAATTGAAAAAAAACATTTGTTTAAATTTTTTTTGTTAGAATATATTGGAGAGTGCCATTGGGCACTCCAATAAATTGTAACAAAACAATTATTTAGGATCAAAGTCATGGTATGCTGAGGCTCTCCTTACTGGTAAACTAGAAGCCAGTAATCAAAGCCTGGAGTGGAAGTCCTCCAAAGTGAGCAGCATAGGTATAAACAATTGGCTAGACTTGGTTTACGGTACAAACTGAAAGTGACCTTCAACACCAATAAATTAATTTGGATGTTTTCAGAATGGCCAGTATAATGTATTCATTGTCATGAGAAGGAACTGGTTCAACATGGAGGTTCATTGCTGGAAATTTTACTTGTGTTTTTGTTTCTTTCCTCACAGACTACCAGTTGGTATCTAGATAGAAAGTCAACACCTTGTGTGTTTTAGTGGTTATCCACTCTCCACACACTATAGATCATGGATTCAAGTGATAAACTTCAGCAGTCACTGACCATTTCACAAATCAGCCATTGCACTTAGACTAGTTACTGTTATAACTCCTTGCATGCTGCCCTCGGATAATCCTGCTCAGGATAAAAAATCTCTTGCCATTAAAATCAGTATAATTTGGCTGCTTTTAACCAAATTGTCGCCAATAAAGTAAAGCAACGTTTTGTCCAGTGATTACTTGAGTAAACATTTCATGAATTTTTCATCAAATCTAGTCATGGCCGCTTTACAGCCTGGTAAAATGACAATATCTGGGGTGAAAGTTATCCACCCCACTTTGTTAAACTTTACTTTATACTTGTATTTTGGTAAGTAATGACATAGAGTCCCTGGGAACCCAGGGATTTGAGGCAGTGCTTGTTTAGATTGTAGGACATAAACCCTCCTGCAGATAATTCCCTCCAATCCAAAATCGACCATGCAGATATGAGTTCTCTGGTTGAATTGCCAGGGTGGATATGATCTCCCCAGGCTGAAAATTCAGGTTGAATAGAAGCCCCCTGTCTAAAAATTTACTTGGATAGAAGCCCCCAGTTACATCATCCACCCCCTCAATTTAATGTAACTAAAATAATTTGTGATTCTATAGTTTATTACACCCAATGAGTGATATGTGAACAATTTAACATGTGCAAACAAGCATATTTTATGGGTGAAACACACTGAATAAAGAACTACAAATTATGATTAATCATTCTTTTATTTTCTTTGTCAAACTTGTTTTGGGAAGACTGATCTACACACTGAGGCTAGAGTGGCAGGTAGAGTGAATAAGATGGTCCGGCCCCCTGGTAAGGGCCCGACAAAGTAGTCTGAGTAGTTGTTGGTAGGCTGAAAAACATCCTGATTCATTTGTGAAAATCATTCAGGTGATGTATGTGGCAAAAGTGTGTAGAAGCCTACCAAGAGGAGATCTGGGTTATACTTATCATTCCAGCAGTGAAGTCTCTTGGTAGGGATTATCAATTGTCATTACATAACTCGATCCTACCCCCATCCCTTCTACATCTCCCTACCCCTCTCTAGTCTGATCTTAAATATTAACAAAGAGAGTCCATGTTGTTTGACAAAACAACTATTCAAGTCAACTGTGTGTATATACATGTAGTTGTATATGTAGCAAACACACCCCCCCCCCACCCCCACCCCCCCCCACCCCACCCCTGCCAAACAATTGCAATGGCAGCAATGTACATCTGGAAGTGTTTGGACCATCCTCCAGATGTTAAGCAAAAAATGAAAGTGCAAACACCCAGAACACTGCCAGCCACAGTCCTTATTCGGCAGATGAGAATTTCCCTGTCTTTGGTATCAGAATACCTGTAACAATACCTCCGTAATTGTTTTCACTGAGATTGTTTGTAACCATGGTCGCGTGCCAAAAACTGACCCTAAAACCATGATGAAACAGTACTAAACCTGTAACATGCAAATTTCAAAAATGGATCAAAATAGTACCACGCAATACAACTGTACAGACACACACTCATTAGCACGGCTCATATTGCTATGGGATTTTTGCAGATTGTCTTTAAATGTCTAAATAATTTATATACAGATATCAGGGTACTGAGGGTACTAGGTACTAGGGTACCAGTATACAACATGTGTACCCAGTTGTCTTTGCCTAACAAGCACGTATAACAAATTGTCATCATTTAGAAGTTCATTGTCCTTACACTCCAGGTGGAGTATAAATTTACGGTACACGTTTAAAACATGCTACATCCTGTAAGTTACAGTTTCTCTACATAGAATATGGAGGATAATCCCCCTCTCATACAAGCATGTATGCGAGGGATGAGATGGATTCTTTCTAACATAAAACGGAAAGGAGGAGGGATTACAATAGCATTATGTCGTCACATATTGCACACAGTTCTCAATTCAAAGCCACCCAACAGTGACGGAAGTCACGAGATTTCTAAGGGTGAGTGATCATTCATGCCCTCGTATAAAAGGGAATATCCCTGACAATATTCATATTTCAACGCTGGAGAAAGTAATAGTCGCAGAAGCTGTAGGACATAGTTGTGAAATGCAAAATTTCGAATTTTGAGTTTGGGAGGGTAACCCCTCTAACAGGGAGGGCGTAATCCCTCCTCCTTTCCGTTTTATGTTAGAAAGAATCCATCTCATCCCTCGCATACATGCTTGTATGAGAGGGGGATTCTTTTCCACATAAAACTCCAAGTATCCTGGATTACAATAGCATATTTATTGTTTTCGCAACTATGTCGTAGGTCAAAAATTAGATATGTATATATATATACATATACATATAACTTCGTCAAATTGCCGTCATGCTCGGAAGTTTACTTCCTTCTAAGCGGCTTTCATTTTTGACTAATACTTCTTCCGTTACGTTAAGTGCCGTACCAATGTGTATCGCGTCATGGGAACGTAAAATTTAGCGTCACGCTGATCCTAATTGTTGAATGGGAATTATAAAATTGATCGTGATACGCGTACGTCTTACAGATCGATTTATTATTTGGCAAGTGGCTGCCTAGCTCCTAATCACGAACCCGTCTGTAAAATCGCCGATGCATGTCTTCCTTGGGTGGCAACAAGTAAAGATATGTTCCGCATTACACATTGTTCACTGTTTTTAATTGTAAATTATGGACAAACAAGACCGTATCATATCTTCCTTAGGTGGTAACGAGTGGAGATATATTCCGCGTTATTGCGCGCATTTTTTGTTCTCAGCCTTAGAATTAGAAGCATTCAATCATTTATCTCAACCTCGCCCTGGTAACAGAGGCAGAAGCGAGTTTGCATGCAGTATTCACACATTCAACCATTCCTTGACCCGAATTGTTCAAACGCGTTGTTCTCCATATTCAAGTGTATTGCTTGTAAAAACACCGTATCATATCTCCCTTGGGTGGTAAAGATATGTTCCCCGTTTCATGTTGTTCCCCGTATCCGAGTCTATTACGCGCAAAATAACTGTATCATATCTTCCTTGGGTGGCAACAAGTAAAGATATGTTCCGCGCTTCACTTTGCTTTTTGTATGCAAGTGTAAATTATGAAAAAATACCGTATAATATCTTCCTTGGGTGGCAACAAGTAAAGATATGTTCCGCGTTATTACGTAAATAACAAATATGAATTAGACACTATTTCTAAAACCTCGCCCTGGTAACAGAGGCAGAGGCAAGTAAGTTCGTATACCGTATTCACACATCCAACCACTCCTTGGCCCGAATCATTCAATCATTTAAAAGCGCGCCTCCATATCTCCGCCCCAGTACCCAACCCGCGTCAATCAGACATCAATACCGCTGATGGAAAATATAATTTTTTTATACCCTCCTTGCGTAGTAATAACCTCCCCCCCCCCCCCGCCCAATCCTTCCAGGGTGTGTAAATGTCTTGCCCCCGCCCACTATTGCAGCATATATATGCCCTCCACCACTGATCTAAGGGCAGTCCCTCCTATAATGTCTACACTGACAATCGTAGGCTAGGGTTCCATACCCCCCCCCCCCCCCCACACACACACACACACACACACACACCACATACACATGGTGTACGCACTGACATATACCAAATGATCATAATCTCACAACATATACACGCTATGTTCAACACCAATGCGTGTTCAGGTGTAATTGCTCTGTACACTAATTTATTTAATTACTGTACAGAGCAAGGAAGATATGATACAGTTATTTTGCGCGTAATAGACTCGGATACGGGGAACAACATGAAACGGGGAACATATCTTTACCACCAAAGGGAGATATGATACGGTGTTTTTACAAGCAATACACTTGAATATGGAGAACAACACGTTTGAACAATTCGGGTCAAGGAATGGTTGAATGTGTGAATACTGCATGCGAACTCGCTTCTGCCTCTGTTACCAGGGCGAGGTTGAGATAAATGATTGAATGCTTCTAATTCTAAGGCTGAGAACAAAAAATGCGCGCAATAACGCGGAATATATCTCCACTCGTTACCACCTAAAGAAGATATGATACGGTCTTGTTTGTCCATAATTTACAATTAAAAACAGTGAACAACGTGTAATGCAGAACATATCTTTACTTGTTGCCACCCAAGGAAGACATGCATCAGTGATTTTACAGACGGGTTCGTGATTAGGAGCTAGGCAGCCACTTGCCAAATAATAAATCGATCTGTAAGACGTACGCGTATCACGATCAATTTTATAATTCCCATTCAACAATTAGGATCAGCGTGACGCTAAATTTTACGTTCCCATGACGCGATACACATTGGTACGGCACTTAACGTAACGGAATAAGTATTAGTCAAAAATGAAAGCCGCTTAGAAGGGAGTAAACTTCCGAGCATGACGTCAATTTGACTAAGTTATATAAAATATTTGATGAAGTGTACATATACATATATATATATATATATGTATTACTCACATACCTGTGTTAATATTGTAATGTAACATAACAACACAAAAGTAGATTGAATCTGTTGAATTTAATGATTTTCGAGGACATTCATATTTTTCTGAAATTAAAGTTCTTCATTGCAGGATAGGTCCTGTAAGAACAGCATTGGAAAACTTCTTTTCTGGATTGTTGTCAACCATAGGTACCATACTGTCTCTAAAATAGAATTGATGAAAGATCTTAGCAGAAGACCAATTGGCAGTTTTTAAGATATCCTGGTGTGTCACCCCAGATTTCAGATCCTGCGATGTCGCTGCCCCTCGAGTTGAGTGGGCATGAAAGATATTAGTGTCTATGCCAGCTGCTTCTAAAGAATCTGATATCCATCTCGATGTAGTAGATGTTGTAATCTTATTAAAAGTTTTAAATGAAACCAGCAGTTTACTTGTTTTTCTTTTTTGTTCTGTTTGTTTCAGATACTCTTTGAGGGTACATATGACACATAGCTTGTGATTTTTGAATTCAAATAATTTGAGTGTCTGGTACATGTGAGATGGCCGAGACGTTTTTGTTAGCTCTTGAATTTTGAATTCCACAACATTCTTGGATACGGTCATAAACTGCAAATCTAAGCCAACCAATGTTTGTGATCGAGCCGCTGTTGTAAGAGCTATTAAGCATACAAATTTATGTGTCAGCAATTTTAAGTTCAAATTTGATAGAGGAGATAATGATGCCAAATATTTTAAAAGAATACTGACCTCCCATGTACCCCTGTATCGGGGTATTGGGGGTTGAAGGTTAAAAATTCCCTTCATCACTCTGTTAATGATAAGTGAGTGAAGTGGTAAAAGATGTTCCATTTAATAAAAGCAAGGTTTGGTTGATCATTGACCTGTGAGTGTTTATAACACTCTAAGATTTGCCCATATGAGCAAGTGAACTTAAGTCAGGCCTGGCCGTTTGAGGAGAGCTATTGCTTCGGCTCTCCTTGGCTCCCCTCAAATCATATTGGGGAGGGCCATAATTGCCCTCCTTAAACTGTAATGGCTCTCCTCAAACCTTCAATTCCCTTATTAAAAACCGTGTATAATTAATATAAGTGTGGAATAGCTCCCCTGAAACAGATTTAGGGGAGCCGTAGCGGCTCCCCTGGATTTTTCAAAAGGCCAGGCCTGTTAAGTAATCGGCCACTTTGTTGATAGAGGGATTGTAGAGATCAATTTGTTTCCACATACACCAAATATACCATTTTCTCCATGTCAATCCTTACTGTTTTTGGGATGATTTCCGCCATGAGGATAAAATGTGTCTGATAGAGATGTCAGAAATTCCTCTTGCTTGGAGAGTATTGTTGATAACACACAAGTGTGAAGGGACAATTTCCTCTCCATTGGATGGCACTCCTCGTTGCGAGGTGTCAGGACTTTCTTCCAACTCTGTGGTATGAAGATAGGTTTCTCTATCAGAAGTTGAAGCAAGATGGGGTGCCAGGGTTGGGTGGGCCATTTGGGTACTATGATCAATGTCTTCCTCACCTTGTCTTCGTTTATCTTGTGTAGTATTCTGGATAACAAGCTGAAAGGAGGAAAAATATATGGGTTAAAATTTGACCAGTTGAGTGTAAAAGCATTTATATGAAAGGCTGAGGCTTCTGGAATCCAGGATACATATTTATTAACCTGATGGTTGAGTGCAGAGGCGAATAAATCAATGTCCGGGTGAAATGTGAGATTGCAAATTTGCTTAAACGTGAGGTTATCAAGCTGCCATTCCGTGGAGTCACAAAATGATCTGGATAACCAATCAGCCCGTGTATTCAATTTCCCTGGTATGAAAGTTGCGGATAGTTCAATATTTTTAGTATGAGCCCAAAGAAAAATGTCCTTGGCAATATCTATCAATTCCAAATTTGTGCCTCCAATATTATTAATGTATGAAACAGCTGTTGTGTTATCTGATTTTATACAAACATGACATGATGATTTATCAAAACAAATTTGTGTCAGACCCAAATAAATAGCCTTTAGTTCCAAAAAATTAATACTATGTAGTTTATCTAATACCGACCATTTGCCTTGTGTGGATATTGGATCACAAAATGCCCCCCAGCCCAAAAGGGAGGCATCAGTCTCCAGATATAATGATACTTTAGAAGGTTGGATGACTTTTCCATTCATATTGTGTATATTTTCTATCCACCATGTTATTTCATTTTTAGCAAGTTGTGATAGTCTCATGTGACCCTGAAAATTGTAATTATTAACAAAAAGGGCTTCATTCTTTTCTTTGTCCAGATTTCTATAGAACAACTGTCCTAATCTCACCGCCCTCATTGATGAGGTATAGATACCTATCAGTCTGGCTACATCTCGAATTGACATTAGATCTTGAGTTAAAAGCCTATTAGATTCCTCAAGTAATCCACCAATTTTCTCTTCTGGTAAAAATACCTGATAGCTTTCAGAGTCAATTATAAACCCTAGGTATTCAATTGTTCGACTGGGTTTGAGGTGAGATTTATCCCAATTAATCCTAAATCCTAATGAATGTAGAATCGTTATAAGAGTGGTAGAGTTTCTTTTACAAATGAGTGGATCAATATGAGCTAACAGAGAATCATCAATGTAGTAGAATGATTTGATACCTTGCATTCTCAAGAAAGAGAAAATAGGTTTAAGAACCTTAGTGAACACACGAGGTGCTGTGGAAAGCCCGAAAGGGAGACAAGTAAACTGAAACAGTGAACCTCCCCACTGAAATTTCAGAAATTTACGTTCTTGACTGGATATTGGTATACTGAAGTATGCATCCTGTAAATCAACAGAAGTAAAAAATTCCATGGGTTGAATGGATTGTAGAACAACATCAATGGTCTCTTGTTTAAAATGAAAATATGACATAAACTTATTTAACGATTTCAAATTGATAATAGGTCGGTAAGTACCTTTCTTTTTTTCCTGTAAAAAAATGTTGGAAATAAATTGGTCATTTTGTTCAGTTGATAAACTAATAGCTCCTTTTGAAATAAGTTCTTGGATTGCTCTGTCCTCAAATTGGACCTCATTGTCCCTAAACCTGATGGGGTTAGGTTCAAAAATTTGTTGTGGTATTTTCTCAAACTCGAGGCTATACCCATTAACTACTTTTATGATCCACTGATCAGAAGTAAATTTTCTCCACACATGAAGGAAATTAACCAGATGAACAAGGAAGATTAATATGATAACCAGGAATGCCAGAAATGGGTGGTGTTACAAAGTGTGTACCGGTACCTACCCTCTCTGCACTTATTTGTTGACGTCTCGAACTCATGGGAAATCCTGTTGCTGCCAACTTGGACGTCTGAAGTTGGTGAAGGGACGTCTTCCCCTCTGGTGTCCTCTCGATCTCCCCCTGTTATACTGGCCCCGACCTAAAAAAGACCTATTGTACTGTCCCGAAGCTGCAAATGATTCCTTAAGAGATTTATTATTTGCAGTCCTCGAGAGTTTGTTGATTTCCTTAATACGCTTACACACGTCCTCGCCGAATAGAAAACTTGAGATTTTGTTATCGGCTACAAAAAGGCTTTTATAAGAATTTTTAAATATTGGCCTCAGAGCAGTTCTCCTTAACATGGAGAGTTCAAATTGTACATTAGCCTGCAGTAGCAGGTTATCTACAGCTAATTTTTTTATATTTTCCAAATTTGGTTTCTTTACTCTCAGTTCTTCCATGAGTTGAAGCGTTGATGAGATTGCTGAAGATAAGGTGCGCTGGACCTTTTGAAGGTTGCAATCTCTTATTCTAAAATTGGAATTCCTAATTTGTCCACAAATTTCTGGATTAATTCTGGGAGGGGCTGAAAGCAGAGCATTTTCCGGTACTGGGTACCTCTCAATTAACGTTTCCAGTTTATCTTTTTCCATTGGGTTGGTACAATTTTTATTTGAAAAATTTGCCAAATTTTCATTAACTTTAGGGCCCGTTTTAACAGAATTGTACTCAATTGTAATGTGTGGCAGTTCAAACCCAGCAACCTCGTCAGTTTCATCATAATTGCCTTCAGGAAAGGAATCTGAATCGGGCCCAAATAGATCATTCACTTCCTGAATGCTGTCTAAAGCCTCAGAATTTTTTCTTTGGACAGTGATATTCTCAGAGGCAGTGTTGGTTAACATTTCCCTAGTTACAGTATGGGGCAATTTTTTCGTTCTGTCATTATCAAAAACCGGAGAATCAAGCAAATTTGAGGAATTCTTATTGTATTTTGGCCGATACGACTGGGTCGAGTTGGCTCTGGGCATATCCCTATTGGTGTTACGTAACAGGACTGACCTACCCATTTCGGTGTTCTTATTTGAGGCACCGTCTTTAGCCGTTTCAACTACGTTCAGACATTCGTTAATTGAACTAATTGAACTTAAAATTTCCTTTAAAAGAAAATTACTTTGCCCACTTACTGATGAATCGTCAATGGGGATTGCGATAATTTCCCGTGAAACGTCATTTTCGGTTTCTGAGAACTTCAACTGCTTTGCCTGTTTTTCCTGGTCCATAACACCAGAAGTACCTGGTTTATCGCCCGTGGATACTTTTGTTTGTTTTCATTTCCGGGATTTTGATTGTAGTGATTTGACGTTGTCAAGTGTGGCTTTGCCGCGATCTCATTAGATTTTTTCGAATCAGCCCTTCTTTTAACCGATTTAACTGCCTCTCCCTCGTCGAAACCTGAAATGGCAGTCTCCTCAGTGTCTGAGACGAAGATGCTAAGAACATCGTCTCGTTCATCTTCAGAAAAAGAGGTATCGATATGCCGACGTTTTCTTAGGCATAATCAACCTGTTCAGTGTGCTCTCGATGACAAAATATGAATATTGTTAGGGACATTCCCTTATGTACTAGGGCATGAATGATCACTCACCCTTAGAAATCTCGTGACTTCTGTCACTGTTGGGTGGCTTTGAATTGAGAACTGTGTGCAGTATGTGACGACATAATGCTATTGTAATCCAGGATACTTGGAGCTTTATGTGGAAAAGAATTTGACTGAGATATTGAATACACAATTCACACTAGATGAAAACAGCAGAATAAATCCAAATCACTCATCGTGACTTAGCAGTCAATATGCTGTCACACCACATCCATCCTTTCTGTTTGAAATAAATGCTTATTAGGGAACAAGTATTATCCTACCAGTTATATACTATTCAAAGTTTGCTAAGCACCAAAAATATTAGTTATCTGATAGTTGTGTTCTGGAATCAAGCAGATGGCTGAAGACAACTGATCAAATATTTTCAGGCTGCTTCGGCAACCAAAACCAGCCTGCAAAAGAAATAATACTTCCCCCTCCAAGTGCCAGGGGGAAGGGTGAATAGGAAGTAGTTTAAAGGCATCTGTTACAACCAGTAGTGTATAAATTTACCAGTAATGTCGAAATCAACCAGTAATGTCGAAAAAATTAACCAGTAATGTCGAAATCAACCAGTAATGTCGAAAAAATCGACCAGTAATGTAAAAGTCCGTAATGTCGAAAAATTAACCAGTAGTGTCAAAAAGTGACGACCACAATGACGATTTTTTGCAAAAATTTCAGTATTTTTTTGGGTTGCTCAAATTGTACTTTTGCCTATATTTATCGACTTTTAACCATTTTCGTGCAAGATTAAACACATTTACCCCAGTAAATATGGAATGTTATGTTTAACAATTATTTCCCTCTTTCATATGCACAACATATCCCATCCTATTTGCTCTCTCTCTCTCTCTCTCTCTCTCTCTCTCTCTCTCTCTCTGCCGTTGCCCCTCTCCCCCTCTCTCTCTTTCCTCTTTCTCTCTATCTATCTCCCCTCTCTTTCTATCCCATGTCCCTCTGTCTTTGCCCAACTCTCTTTCCCATCCCCCCTCTCTCTCTCTCTCTCTCTCTCTCTCTCTCTCTCTCTCTCTCATTCTCTCTCTATCCCCCTGTCCCTCTGCCGTTGCCCAACTCTCTTCTCCCACCCCCTCTCTCTCTCTATCTATCTCTCTCTCATTTTCTCTCCCTCATTCTCTCTCTCTATCCCCCTCTCCCTCTGTCTTTACCCAACTCTCTCTCTCTCTCTCTCTCTATATATCTATCTATCTATCTATTTATCCCTCTGCCTTTGCCCCTATCTCTGCCCCCTCTCTCTCTCCCTATCCCCTTTCCCTCTGTCTTTGTCCAACTCTCTCTCTCTCTCCCTCTCTCTCCCTTTCTTTCTCTCTCGATCGCTCTCTCTCTATCCCATTCCCTCTGTCTTTGCCCAACTCTCTGTCTCGCCCCCCCCCCCCCCCCCCCCCCGCTCTCTCTCCTTCCCTCTCTCTCTCTCTCTCTCTCTGGATAGATAATGAATTGATACGACGCTGAAATATTTAGTCTAGTATTTAGCGCTCGCACAGACAGACATACAGTCACACATGTAGGCTGGCAAGTGTGTAGGCAGGCAGGTTAGCAGCATCCAGGCATACGGACAGAAATCCAGACAGACAGATAGCAATGTGGCGTGTGAAAAATAACCACTAGACGTGGATAGACAACTGAATGATGGAAAGACACTGAGGTAAATATGTTTAAACTTGCGCGAAAATGGTTAAAAGTCGATAAATATAGGCAAAAGTACAATTTGAGCAACCCGAAAAAATATTGAAATTTTTGCGAAAAATCGTCATTTTGGTCGTCACTTTTTGACACTACTGGTTAAGTTTTCGACATTACGGACTTTTACATTACTGGTCGATTTTTTCGACATTACTGGTTGATTTCGACATTACTGGTTAATTTTTTCGACATTACTGGTCGATTTCGACATTACTGGTAAATTTATACACTACTGGTTGTAACAGCATCCACTATGTCAATCTTGCACATCAAGCTCCCTTTTACCAGTGTCTTAATAACTTTGATAGCATCACCTACTTTGACATATATAGTTCAGGGAAAATTCTTCTTTATCTATCAGGTCATTCAAACTTGAGTGGTCTGTGTTATCATGTGGAGCTGACAGAACAATGATTATGCATTTCTTACCGGAGCACTTTCCTGTCGCCACCCCAATTGGACTGATGCAAAAAATTTTGAAAGGAGGTGTGCAAAAGGGACCTAACATATATCCTTTTTCGAGCTCTATGCGCAATGCCTCATCAACAAATTCTGGGTCTTCTCTGACAGCAAATTTTCACATTCACAGCTAATTTCAATTTGTGATGAAATTCCGGTATCAAATCCATAACGTAAACCATCCAGCAGAAAGTTAACAAACTGCCGATCTGTGTGGCCTGTCAACTCTCCCTCTAGGTGGTCTACACCAAGAGGTGTGGTAGCCGTCAAAGAGAGAGAACTATAGCCCTCTTGTAGTCACTTGGCTGAATTATTTCGTGACATCGGAATTGCCCCACCCCCAGTGCTCCCTCAACCAACACTTTTTGTTTGACTAGACACCGAGCTTGGCCTAGGGCAGTTGAGAACAGCATGCACCCCTTTACACTGCAGGCAAGCATGCAGCATAGAACAATTGTACTGCGCACATCCAGACTCACCATTGAAATTGTTACATATCTCTACCCCCAGATGTGTGACGCATCTGCAACCGTTGCTGTCAACCCCACCTGCTCTGTTAAAGTTAGGGAAAGCAGAACCTGTTTGCTTTTGTGGCCACGATGGCAGAGAAACACCATGTCTGACTGGGTGATGGGCAGAATTTTAGGACAAAACTTGGTCTTGCACGAAGCACTCTCACAGACATCACACCTATTGTATGTAACACCCGAGAAAATGTGTTGTATCAGTTCGGGGCTGCCCTTCGATCAGTCCACAAGGCTATTTCTCTGCAGTAACCATGCTGCAGTTTCTCCTGAAAAAGCTTTGTGAAACTCGTAAAACCCAAAACCACCATACTGATTATGCAGTTTCACAATCATTTTTTCAGAACTATCCAGTTCTGATATTCTGTGTGGATATGCCTCACACATGACATTCTTGTATGTGGTGAACGCCAAAATAAATTCCGAAATTGTCAGGTTTTTGTAAAGCAGATTGTTGCTATCTTTTAGCTGGAAGGCAAGTTTGCCAACCTCGACAGTCCTCTCACCCCCAAATTCAAAATTTGGAATCAAAACGCTGGCTAGGTTCACATCCTTTCCCTCCAGTACAGCTTTTTTGAGTGCGGGACTAATGACCTCAATGTCATGGTTGAGACTATCCAATGAAACACTCCCAGTTAAATTAATGGTATTTAACCTACAATTCTGATGTTCACTCGAGCCCCACTGAAACGAAGTTGATCTTCTGTCCTGTGGACCCAGCCACTGTGGTTGGTGGAGGTGTTGTCGGTATTCCTGGCGCGTTGAATCTAGGGCCGTATCGATGGTAAATTCGTCCTCGGGCACAGAATGCAAGGGCAAACTAGATTCTGGATGACAGCCTAGTGTCTGAGAATTTCCAGGAAACGTGTGCTCGAAATTTTCAGGCTGTCTGGTACCACTGACAGTTGTATGTGAAAAGAAGCTATCCAGTGCACTTCGAAACTGGCTCATGTCCTCGTTGAACTGACTGACCATCCTGCCCCCACTAAATGTATTTGGCAGAGATTGTCTCGTGTTTTCCTCCTGCTGTAAATTGGTAGCCTGCACAAAGGATTTGAAGGGGTCTTTCAAACCACTGAGCTCCTTTGCCAATTTCCTCAGTTCGGTCGAGTTTGAGTCAGTCTGTGTTGTGTTTACAGCGGAAGTGCTGGTGTCTTCTGGTCCATATGCGTCAGCTGGTGGAGGCGGAGCGGCATGATATTCCGAACTCGGTTCCTTTACCGGCTCTTGTGCATGAGTTGTTTGTGTGAATAGTCGCCCCAGCTTCCAATGTTGACATTGTCCTTATACAACTGGACGAGCAACGACTTTTTGGCAATGGGCGGTATTACACCCAGCTCTTTTAGGTGCACTTTCAATTGTGCGACCATCCAAAAGTTTACGGCAACTGCACATGTTGTTGTTGAGCTGCTGGGATTTCTGTCAGGTTTTTCTGTGACTCTCCCAGCACCATTGTTTCTTTCACCCTGCTGGCATCCTGGGGTGGATGGTGCCCTGCATCTTCCCAAAGTCGTTTTGTATCCAGGGAGGGAGGGTCGACGTACTCTTGACCTCCCTTGTGTCACAAATACATCCAAATCGACAGATTCTAAATTGTGAACAGATGAGGATCTGTCTGTTACTTCTGCATTGTTTCCTCGAGAAAGAAAGTCAACATGAGAAGAAGTTATGCTTCCTGTTTCCATAATAGTTTCTAAATTATCTAATGCAGACACATTTCCTTCTTCGCTTTGTGTCGACAAAGCACAAAATGAATCCTGATCCAAGTTTTCCATACTAGGTGTTAACTGGTGTTGGCCGATATAAATGAATTTAAATGTTTTTGTTGTAACTTGATTTCTTTCCAACTTCCAGGAAGACTGAATTGGTAGACAAAGAAAGTTAGCGTCCCCATTAAAAATAGCAACATGTAGAATCGTCGACCTTAGAAGTGAACTGCCCAGTCCAGAATAAACGATTCCACCTGTTGCTGACCAACCAGCATGTTCCCCCCACAAACCACACCAAATATGTCGAGGCATATTTAGTTTCAATTAATATACACAATTTATCAATCACAATCCATGCAACATGTTGAACTTTAGTTGATGTGTCTAATGGTTTGGCCAACTGCTCTTAAGAAATCACCAAAACTTTTCTCACCCTTGATGATTTGCTCACACAAGGTTTTCAGCTTTTTCTGAAGTTTTACAGAACCTTTGTTCTTCTTGTTGTTGGTTCCCCATTGGCAAGTCTTTGCAACTCAGTTATAGCATTTAGTCGATCTTTCTATATGCACAAACTTGGGTTTCATTATCGACAAGATGGGAGAAGTTGTATTCACAAGCATTGAGTACAGCAATAAGAACTTCCTTATACGTTGAATGTTGTTTATTTGGTAATTGAGCATAAACACACGTTACATAAACATCGAATGAATTGGCGCTTTGCGAGATTTTTTGACAGTGTACGAATAACCTTCATGAATTAGTTTTCGACCACCTTTTGCACTTTTTATGACTTTCATTTTGTTCATAGTAGGTATGGATAAAATTCAGGGTTTTATACCCAAGTGAAGAATGAACAGCTTACATTGAATTTGCAGCAGACTCCATATCCATTAATTTAGCAAAGATCTCTACCACGAAAGCCAGTATTATTAGCCAGAGTGTATTATATAATTAATTGTCAAAACACAACACCTACTAAAGGAAACCACTTCTGGCCAAATTATGTATTGGCTGGGCACAATATCTTTTTCTTAATGGGAGATTAATAACTTGTAAAATTGAATTGGTGCAAAAATATGATGGGGGGGGGGGGGGGGGGGGGGGGGGGGCTTCAATCCAAGTAAATTTTTAGTCGGGTGCTTCTGTTCAACCACAATTTATTGGAGGAAACATATCCACCCTGACAATTCATCTGGGGGGTGGGGTGGACTTGGTGCAATATCCATGTTGTGGTAATGTGCAGAAATATGTGACCTTAAACACCAATAAATAAATATGATATAGCCTTACTGGCTGCTGCAGTACTCCAGCATCCTCCACCTGTAAAATTGACTGTTGAAATTGTCATTAAACTCCAATAAACTGACAATGATATAGCCATAGTTCCTGATAGTGATCTTTAACATCAATAAATAAATGTACTTTACCTAAAATAACACCCATATCCAGCCAGTGCTTTTCACACAAATTAGATTTAAATTTGATTATATTAAAATGTTTGCCTCCAAACTATAGCTCATTTCGTATCAACCTACTCACAATTGTTTACTACAGGCTTGCACTACAGTGGAAGTCCCTAACTCGGATAAAATACTCTCTATTTTTGTCTTTCCCAAGCAAGTTGGGAAAGAAAAGTGGTGCAAAAGCACCAATAAAAATAAGCCAAAACTGGGTCGAGTGCAACCGGCGCAGACCCAGTACGGGACGCTCTCTCCCAAGTACAACTCCACGACTTCCGTTGCCAGTGCGCATATACCGTCTCTAAAGACTCATTCTTTTTAAAATCCGCTTCGTGTCGAGATGTTTTTGCACGCTTATCAGTGTTCCACCAGCTCGATGTTTGATGATTCCTGATTCATTATACCACAGTGTATCCTTTGTATTCTCAGGAACAGTGTTTTATATTCTCTTTTTTCTATTATATGTCCATAATGTATATTTATTTGCTCTCTCTTGGGTCGCGCGCGATTTTCGCGGGCCACGCGGTTCGGACTTAGATTTTCACAATTATTGTTCATGCTTTTTTTGCAAATTTTTCTAATTGTGTTAGAGTTAGGTGTCAGCGGGGGTACCACTCCAACAGTGTTTCTTCTTTCTGTTGAGAGTAGTTTTCCTGTTGGGTGGTTCCCAGTCGACCGTCTGGGGTCTTTGTTTCTGTCACCTTTCTCTCTTTGGGGGTGTTCTGTTTTCTGATCTCACCTTCTCTGCTCCTCTCACCTCTTTCATGCCTAGGACAATTCCTTGTAGGCAGTGTCTGCTGCCTAAGCATGTGGACGATGTACATTCGTCGTGTTCCTCCTGTAATGGGTGTTCGGCAGAGCGGCCGTGTGGTGTCTGTGGAACATGGTCTTCCACCTTCTGGGCGTCAGTAAATCGTGTTGTTCGTTCTCATGGCCGTGCCTCCCGCTCCCGCAGGAAAGGAGACTGTGGTCGTTCGGGGCCTCCCGAGCCGACTTTGTCTGGTGAGAGTTATTCCTCCTCCGTGGGGGATGTGCAGTCTTTTCCTGTGGTGGATACTGCGGGAGCCGTTGAGTGTTCTGGTGTAGAGATGCCTGGTTCCGGGACTACGGTCCCCCACCAGTCGACATCTGAGGCTGTCACTAGGGTTGTGACTTCTCCTTCGGAGCCGAGCCGGTGTGCTCTCTCCACTTTTTCACCAGCCTCAACGACTCTCGACGTATCTACTACTGCTGCTGGTCCGTCTGCTTCGTTGTCTGTTTCAGCCGGCCTCGGTTTTTCACTGCAGGGGACTGCAGGACTGTCCGATACTGTAGACGTGGGATATCGGCCCCAGCCTTCCCTGACTTCAACTCGGCGAAGTCGGAAGGGGCGGCCGGCCGAGCCCATCGCTGTGGTCTCTTCGCCGTCGAGTACCACAGTTGTGTCTTTGGATTCGGATGTTCGTAGTGGAAACACTATGGCTTCCGTGGCGTTTCCGTCTACTCACTCTTGTCATACGACCAGTTTTGGGGGGCCAATGCCTTTTGTGCAGCCTGGACCTTCTGCCCCACAGAGGTCCGCAGTGACTCTCATGAGTTCTCGCAATATTGATCCTCGGGGTGCATCGTACCCCTATACACGTCTGCCTTCAGATGTTTCGGCTGCCGCCCGTCGTCCCGCGTCGGGTGTTTTGGAGGATCGTGACCCTTCGCTGGTTAAGAGGGTCAGAGGTGAAGCCACTTTGCCGGTTCGCTCCCCTGTCGAACCGGTCGGTTCAGGCAGTGAGCTTAGGGAGGCCCTCTCCTTACTCACTCAGGTTCTTTCTAAGAGCCTTCCTGTTGCTTCCAGCGAGGCTATGGGTGGTTTCCAGGCGCCTCCTATGGCGCCGCCTCCCGGGATTGGAAACAGGCCGGTTTCCGATTCCTCTGGTGTCCCGACACCATGGGAGGCGTCGGCTGGTTTGCCCACGATGGGGTATGTGTCTTCCGACTCTGGGGAGGAGTCCGACATGCTTGAGGTCGAGGGTCAGCAGTCTTCGGACTTGGGGGCGGCTCTTGACTTTGTGTTTGGGTTTCTGCCTGAGCTCAAACCTGCTAACCAGCCGACAGTGTCAGCCTGGCCGCGATCATCGGTCGCGCGCCAACAGCCTTTGGAGCAACCTGCCTCTGGGCGCCTTCGACCGTGCCAGTCGGTACAGGTGGTTGAAGCTTTTTCAGCATTGGATGCCAAGCTAAATTCCAAGGCTTTGAAGACTTCGTTCTTCACCAGGGTTGACACCTTTTTGCCTCCTGTGCGTTATCGTTCCTACGATTCCGCCAATCCGTCAGTCTGCCAGACTTTGACGGTTCTGGATCAGGACTCCACTTCCCTCGGGCTTTCCAAGCCCAAGTCTGCCGTCATTCCAATGACGACTCTGGAGTCCACGTTGGGCTTATCTAGAGAGATGCTTGGCATGCTTTCTCTCTCAGATCACGTCGTCTCAGCTTTGGCTGCTTATCTGCCTCCAGATAAGTTTGACGAGGTACAGGCTCCTTTGCGTGTGCTGTCCAAGGCGCTTATGCACCTTACTCACACGCATGCCTGTAACACGGCTAATTTGGAATTAGTTCGAAGGGACGCTGTGCTGGACACAGGACGATCCCTTCCCGAGGAGCAGCGTGCTACTCTTCGATCTGCTTCTTTGGCAGGTCCGCAACTTTTCCATGGTTCCGTGTCGACGGTCCGGGATGACGTCCTACGTCATTCCAAAGATCAGCTGCTGTTTCGTCAGCTTGATCAGCCTTCTCGGGGAGGCAAGGGCCGTTCCAAGCCTAACAAGTATCCTTCTGCTTCCTCTGGGAAGCAAAAGGCTGGTCCTTCTGCCGCCGCCTCTACTTCTTACTCACGGGGTAAAGGTAGGGGTCGGCAGAATCGAGGGAAGTCTCAGGATTCTTCATTTGGCAGAGGAGGTGGTTTCTCCTCTCGCGGGCCTCGTCGGGGCTCGAAATGAAGGTCCTCACCTCGACTCGTCCCAGGTTGGAGGAAGGATAGCAGAGTTCGCAGACCATTGGACCACCATCACATCCGATCCATGGGTGTTAGATGTTGTTCGGTCCGGGCTGCGCATATCCTTCCGACGGCACCCCACTCTGTCAAGGGTGCCTCTTCCAACCACAGTTCCTTCAGACGTTTTACGTCGGGAACTTTTGTCCACGGAGATTGCCAATCTCCTGGCAAAGGGGGCGATCGAGGTCGTCAAGAACGTTCAGTCAGTGGGTTTCTATTCCCGCCTGTTCTTGGTGCCGAAGAAGGACGGCCGACTCCGACCGGTTATCGATCTGAGTATCCTGAACCAGTCTATCATTGCTCCCAAGTTCAGCATGGAGACTTTCAGGTCGGTCCGCCAATCAATTTACCAGGGAGATTTCGCAGCCAGCATCGACCTGCGAGACGCTTACTTCCACGTTCCGATGCATCGGGCGTCACGGAAGTATCTCAGGTTCGCTTTTCTGGGGCGAGTTTACCAGTTCAAGGCCATGCCTTTTGGCCTCAACCTGGCTCCTTGGGCATTCACCAGACTGATGTCGCATGTGATAGCGTTCCATCGCACACAGTCCAGGGTGACTACTTCGGCATATCTGGACGATATCCTCCAGAGGCATTCCAATGCTGCCTTACTGGAATCGGATGTCGCCACTCTGTTGAGCTTGCTCACGTCGCTAGGATTCAGAGTCAACGAGGAGAAGTCGGACCTGGTCCCTTCTCAGTCGTTTTGTCATCTGGGGATGTCTTTCCAAACCGAATTCAATTTGGTGGCTGTTCCCCAGGCCAAGGCTGTGATTCTCTCAGCTTTTGCTCTGACTCTGTCCCAGTCCAGGTCCGCGACCGCTCGGAGTTTTCTCTGGCTGATCGGTCTATGCGGTTCGGTGACGGATCTCATTCCTCTAGGTCGGCTGCGTGTCAGACCTCTCCAACACTTTCTGCTCAGTCGTTGGAGGCCGAATGTAGATTCTCTGGATCAGGTGCTTCCGTTTCCGGACTCTCTGTATCCTCACCTTCTTCCCTGGACAGATGTTCAGTGGATTATGCAGGGTGTTCCACTGGACTTACCCACGTCCGATCGTGTTCTGACGGCAGATGCCAGCGATCTCGGATGGGGTGCGACGTTGGATCCTCTCGGTCTTTCCCTACACGGGATGTGGGACCAGGATCAGGCAGCTCTACACATCAACCAGAAGGAGCTTCTTGCTCTTCTTCTGAGTTTCAGGCAGTGGATCCCTCACCTGTCGAATCGCCAGGTCCTTCTACTATCCGACAATTCGACAGTGGTTGCTTACATTCGGAACCAGGGCGGCACGCACTCGCTTCCGATGTACGAGTTAGCTCGGGATCTTCTTCTGCTCGCTCAGGATGTTCCCGCCGGAGTGGTTGTTCGTCACATTCCCGGTCGTCTGAACGTCCTAGCTGACTCCCTGTCCCGACAGGGCAGGGTTATTTCCACCGAGTGGATGCTTCACAGGGCAGTGTTCCAGTCGCTTTGCGCTCTCTGGGGACGTCCCCACATCGACCTCTTTGCGACTCGTTGGAACCATCAGGTGGACACTTTCGTGTCCCCGTGTCCAGATCCTTTGGCTTTTGCCGTGGACGCTCTGTCACTCGATTGGAACGGTCTAGTCGGCTACGCCTTCCCGCCGGTTCCGATTCTTCCTCAGGTTCTCGCCAAAATTCGAACCTGCAGTTGTCGAATCATTCTGATCTCTCCCCTGTCGCCTCAGCGGGTGTGGATCAATCAGCTCTGCTCACTGATGGCGGCGGTTCCGGCACGTCTCCCGCTACGTCGCGACCTTCTTTGTCAAGGTCGCCCGAGGAGGTTTCACGTCGACCCGACTTTGTTGTGCCTTCACGCATATCTTTTGTCAGGTCCTGTCTCCTCCGTAGAGGTTTTTCGAGACGAGCAGTGGAGTGCATTTCTTCTTCAAGGAGGCACTCCACTGGTTTAGCTTATGCAGCTAAATGGAAGGTCTTCTGTCGATGGTGTGCTGATCACTCTGTTGATTATGCCAATCCTTCGATTTCACAGATTGCGGAGTTTCTGGTATATCTGTTTGATTCTCGGGGTCTCCAGCCTGTTACCATCAAGGGTTACAGGTCTATGCTTTCAGAGACTTTTTCTTATGTGGGGAAGCGTCGTATCGGCACTAATCCTTACCTCTCCAAGCTTGTTCGGCACTTTTCTTTGAAAAGGCCTCGGACTTTGCAGCTTACTCCACGATGGAATCTTTCGTGGGTGCTGCTTTGCTTGGGGGGGGGGGGGGGGGGGGGGGGGGGGGCGCCGTTCGAACCTTTATCCCAGGTGGATATGCATTTTCTCACATATAAGACGGCTTTTCTGATGGCATTTGCTTCGGCCAGACGGGTTAGTGAGCTTCACGCCCTCTTGGTTGACCCGGCCTTTTTTAGGAGCTCTCCCAACAGTGTTACTTTTACCACTGATTGCTCCTTTTTGGCTAAGAATCAGTTACCAGATACTACTCCTCCTATCCTATCTGTATCAGGGCTCTTCCCTCTGTTGAGGGTACTCGCCCTTTGCTCTGTCCGGTCCATGCTATTCGCATTTATCTTGATCGGACACGCTTCATACGGAAAGGCAGAAAACGTTTTTTTTCTATCTCTCATTCCGGGTCGACAGAAGATCTCTCCTCAATCCATTTCTCGATGGATTTGTCTTGCTATTCGTACGGCTTATAGTCGTTTAGCAACTGGCGATTGTATTACCAATCGTATTTCTGCCCACGAGGTGCGGGCACTGTCTACCTCTTGGGCTTATTCTAACTCCGTCAAGTTGTCGGATGTTATGCAGGCAGCCTACTGGAGAAATGCTTCTACTTTCTCCACCTTTTATTTGCGCCAGTTGCAGGAGCAGTCGGAGGACCTTTTTGCCCTGGGTCCTCTTTCTTCTGCTCAGGCTGTTGTCTGCCATAGCCATTAGGCTTCTTGGAGGTCAGTTTCAGCCTTATGCTGTTACTGCCCTTTTTCTGTCTGTGTGTCACACAGGCTCATATGTCTCTTTTCATTGTCCTTTACCAATGATTGCGAAATGGTGGTTGATAAGCCTCGGGACCTCTCCCTTCTACTTCACGGTTCCAGTGCACTAGGGTTATGTGGGGGTTGGTTATGCGATTCCCTCCAGCCTTTTGTCTATTCAGCCTGTAGTAAACAATTGTGAGTAGGTTGATAAGAAATCTAAATTTTATAGTAAATTTCCTTTCTTATTATACCTACCACAATTGTTTACATGGAGGCCCTCCCGTCTTCTTTACGGGTAAAGAATCTTTCCTCCCCGCTGATCACATAACTCTAACGTTTACGGATTCAAAAAGAATGAGTCTTTAGAGACGGTATATGCGCACTGGCAACGGAAGTCGTGGAGTTGTACTTGGGAGAGAGCGTCCCGTACTGGGTCTGCGCCGGTTGCACTCAACCCAGTTTTGGCTTATTTTTATTGGTGCTTTTGCACCACTTTTCTTTCCCAACTTGCTTGGGAAAGACAAAAATAGAGAGTATTTTATCCGAGTTAGGGACTTCCACTGTAGTGCAAGCCTGTAGTAAACAATTGTGGTAGGTATAATAAGAAAGGAAATTTACTATAAAATTTAGATATCTATTCACATAGACATCTAAAGAAAGGAAATTTACTATAAAATTTAGATGTCTATTTAGCTTTTGACCCCTTATTAAAATGAGGACTTAAGGTCCTCATTTTAATAAGGGGTCAAAAGCTATATTTTTCGAGGAAAAAATGGGATTTTTCCAGTTATTCAAGAAACTTGTTTACCTCTTGTAATGGATAAAAGTGTAATTTAGATTGAACACATGTTATGAAGAGAATGTACAGACATAAATACCACCAGTTTTCTTGGCCATTTTGGTGTAGACACTTCCAAGATAGTTCTTAGTTAACTCTTTACTCAACGTAACGACCAAAACTGTCCAGCGCTATTTTAAAAAATGGCCAATTAATTTTCATTTTTTATCTCAAAAACATAGGTTATGACCCCTCGTTGGAACTAGCTCATTCTAATGAGGGGTCATAACTTATGTTTTTGAGACAAAAAATGAAAAAAATTAGTCAAGAATTTTTTTTTGCAAGTGTCATCTGCTTTTCGTGTTAGGTATAGGGTTAAATCTCCAGATTATTTCATACTTTATCCAACTTGCCATGTACAGGATTGTTGCCTTGTATTGTTTGCTTTCACACTCTTCATGCTGATTTCTCTGACACAGTGTTAAGTTGAGACAGGAAGTAATGGAGAATAAAATTGTTATGATATGGAAATCAAAAAGCCAATAATGTGGTATAACAAGTTTGAATGAAATATCTTAAGGCTACTTCCTTTATAAATATTCCATTAGGGTGCTTAGATGTCAGAATAATGTTAGCAGTTCACCTGATTCAATTGTACTTTTTCATTAATGATCAAGTACACACTGTTGTGGTTTATTTTCTACTTCTTTTCCATAAAATTAAATTGTTCTAGCAATTTTGATACATTGGAATTCTGTTTTCTGTATTTAGTCTGTGTGCTTTGTATTGTTTCTTCTTATTTCTTCATTTTTTCTTCTCACCCTCAAACTCCCCACAAAACCCCATCCTCTCCCAGCCACCCCGCCACCCTCCACATCATCCACCTCCTCCATCCCTCCTTCCTCCTCCATCTCTTCATTCCTCCTCCTCTTTACTGTGCAGGGAAGTTATTCCTGGTTTCTTGAAAACTTTTATCTGATTCCAGGATGAAAATCTTTAAATACTATTTATGAAAACCCATTTTTGATTTCTTTATTTTACTTGAAAATAAGTCTCCATAAATTGTCTTTCCATATGGTTTATTCCAGATGCTTTCACAATTTCCCCACACACTCAAATTTTCTATCACAGTAAATTCTGTTTCTCTAGTTGAAAAGTCTAGTGAAAATTATTAGCTCACCTGACTGAAAGTCAGGGTGAGCTTTTCTGATCACTTTTTGTCCGTGGTGAAGGTGGTGTTTGGGTCATTTTCTCCCAAGCCACTGGCTGCAGTTCAATGAAAATTCACATGAGTAGCAGTTATATAGGGGCATTAGGGTTTTTTTATGTGTACCCATACTATGTATGGTACACATAATGCCGGCATCCGGGGTGACCATCCGTCGTTCGTCCATCCTTTGTCCGTCCATCTGTCTGTCTGTCCGTCTGTCTGTCTGTCCATCCATCCATCCATCCATCCATCTGTCCGTCCGGCATCCGTATCCATTTCTTTGTCATTCGATAACTTGAAAAATATTGCTTGGATTGTCAAGTTACTTTATATTTGTGTTCAGGTTATTGATGTGCCGAGCTGTATAGTTTTGGTGTAAATCGGATAATTTGATCCTGAAATATTAACCCTTTATCCTTCAAATTGAAAATTCCTCCAATCCCTTTGGCACTCGATAACTTGAAAAATATTACTTGGATTGTCAAGTTACTTTATATTTGTGTTCAGGTTACTGATGTGCCGAGCTGTATAGTTTTTGGTGTAAATCTGTTATTTTGATCCTGAGATATTAACCCTTTTTCCTTCAAATTGAAAATTTCTCCAATCCCTTTGGCATTCGATAACTTGAAAAATATTGCTTAGATTGTCAAATTACTTTATATTTGTGTTCAGGTTACTGATGTACCGAGCTGTATAGTTTTTGGTGTAAATCTGATAATTTAATCCTGAGATATTAACCCCTTATCCTTCAAATTGAAAATTCCTCCAATCCCTTTGGCATTCGATAACTTGAAAAATATTGCTTGGATTGTCAAGTTACTTTATATTTGTGTTCAGGTTACTGATGTGCCAAGCTGTATAGTTTTTGGTGTAAATCTGATAATTTAATCCTGAGATATTAACCCTTTATCCTTCAAATTGAAAATTCCTCCAATCCCTTTGGCATTCAATAACTTGAAAAATATTACTTGGATTGTCAAGTTTCTTCATATTTGTGTTCAGGTTACTGATGTGCCGAGCTGTATAGTTTTTGGTGTAAATCTGTTATATTGATCCTGAGATATTAACCCTTTATCCTTCAAATTGAAAATTCCTCCAATCCCTTTGGCATTCGATAACTTGAAAAATATTGCTTGGATTGTCAAGTTACTTTATAATTGTGTTCAGGTTACTGATGTGCTGAGCTGTATAGTTTTTGGTGTTAATCTGATAATTTGATCCGGAGATATTAACCCTTTATCCTTCAAATTGAAAATTCTTCCAATCCCTTTGGCATGAGATAACTCAAAAAATATCAATCCGATTGTCATGTTACTTTATATATTTATTCAGGTTACTGATGTGCTGTGCTGTATTGTTTTTTTTTATGTAAATTTGATAATTTGATCCGGAAATATTAACCCTTTATCCATCAAATTAGACACTCCTCCAATCCATTTCCATATGTACCCATACCTTGTATGGCGTACATAATGTTGGCATCCTTGGTGGCCCTCTGTCATACAGCTTTCTACTAGTTGCGCATATGGGTACACATCTGACGATTTCATCGGCCTATTTTCTTTAAATTGTGTTTCTGCTCATATTGAGGAGGAGGGTGGAGCCAAAATGCACAAAATTTTTAAAAATCTTCTTCTCATGAACCAGCCGTAGCAGAGACTTGATATATGGTATGCAGCTTCCATTTGTGGTGTAGACTAAAGTTTGTTCAAGAGAAGTTTGACAGGCAATATTTGCCTTTGTTCTAGGAGGGGCAAGAATTTTCGCCAAGCCCAAAATTTCTATTTTCCAAACTGAGATTCAGATTTGAACCAAATTTGATATGAGGGCTTATTGGGCCATAAGTACTTAATTTATGCCCAAATTTTTCTTCCCGTTGTCCCATGGGAACTGCAGGAGCTTATTGAAATCAATTCCCTGGGTCCATATTTGGGCTCTCTGTAGGAGCCCAAATGTTTAAATTAGTGCAGTTTGAGGAATATTCTTTAAAAATCTTCTTCAGATCTACCAATAGGAATCTTTTGATATTTGGTATGCAGCATGCTTAGGGAGGTGAGATTCAAGTATGTTCAAGCCAAATCCCTGGGTTCATATTTAGGCTGAAAATTTGGGGTCCCAGTCCGGACTTAGAAATTTTGGACCAAAATCCGGAAATTAGTTTTTTGTTTTTTTATGCGTTTTGGTCAGTTTTAAGAAGAAGAAAAAAAAAATTTTAGTCTGAAAATGTTTTGTTTGGGACTTCGAAAATTTCCGAACAAAAATAAAGAAAAATCTGTTTTTTATGCATTTATCTCAATTTTGGGACGTAAAAGTGCACAAACTGAAAATAGAAGGAAAATCCTGTGTATTGTGTGGGCACAATCACTTCATCTAGTTGGTATATGCTTTTCTTCAGAGGGGCGTATGCATCTTATTCAAGTCAAGTCCCTGGTTTGATATTTAGACTACCTTGTCAGGTGAGCACCCTAAGGCCCCCTGGGGCCTCTTGTTCAATTAATGGTCATATTCAATTAAAAGGATCTTGTTTCTCACATATATTCTAGAGATAAACTGAGCATTTATTCTGTTATATCTTATTTGACACAGGTCATGGAGCCTGTATTTGATGTAAAGAGGCCAGATATAAATAAGGGGAAATTCAATGATTATCAGGGTAATATCTTGACTTGTTAGAAGATTTTGTATTCAAGTTACAGAACAGCATTTGTATCTTTAGCAGAGTTTGAACAGAGTTAGAATCTTAGAGAGCTGACAGTTGCTTGCTGATACATTGTGGTTCTCTTCAGGTACTCTGGCTTCCTCCACCCGTATAACTGTCATGGTCACGATTAGCCATTGTGCATAAGTATGTGACCTTAAACACCAATAAATAAATAAATTACAGAGTTATTGCCCTTGAACTTTGAAAGACGACGGTTATAATAGGTTTTCTGCACTTTTTTCAGCTATGGATGGAAGTACTTCGAATTATTTTTTTTTATGTAGCTTCCTGATGAGCACTTGCAGATCAAGTTTAAATTCCATTCTACTCAACCAATGCTAACCCTGCTTGTGTGGAGTTCGTATGTTGAGGAGTTGACAGTTGCTTGCCGTTGCTCGGTGGTTCTCTCTGGGTACTCCGGCTTCCTCCACCCGTAAAACTGTCGCGGTCATGATTAGCCATTGTGCATAAGTATGTGACCTTAAACACCAATAAATAAATAAATAAATAAATATTCCATTCTACTTGTATGGTTTATTACAGGGTTAATTACCTTGAACTTAAAAATTTGACTGTTATTCTGCACTTTTCTTCTTGGGAAAGACCTTAAAAAATCTTCTTCTGCCAAACCACTGCTCTAAATAGCTTCATATATAATATATGAAATCATTGTGTGGATGATTTCCAGATAATTTGTTTAAATCAACCATCTGGGATCATATTTTGGGAGTTTATTATAGGACCTCAGATTTTAACACTATGGATAATGGGGGAAAAGTGGTAGCTGCATTGTGTCCTTCAGCAAGGCACTTAATCTTGATTTTCCATATTGGGACACAGTGGCACTGTGTGCTAAGCTAAGGCATACTGCACGTTGATGGTACACTTGCCTTAACTTGTCCGGAGTTAGTATGTTGGAGAGTCTTAACAGTTGCGCACCCTTGTTTGGTAATTCTCTCTGAGTGCTTCAGCTTGATCCACCTGTAACACTGTCCGACACAAGGTTACTTTGGCGTCGAAAGTATTGTCAAACCCCAATAAATAAATAAATAATGGGGAAAATTAAAAAAAAAATCTTTTCCCAAACTGCTGCCCCAGAAGCTATAATGTTTGATAATGACCCTCTAAAAATATGATTCACAGATTTGTTCAAACGAATATTGAGGTGTTTGGGACTCTAGATTTTAGAAGTGGTGGAGTAATGGAGAAAACGTTTAAAAATCTTTTCCTCCCTAATTCCTCCTTCAGAAGCTTTCATATTTGATTTTGGATATCCTTGTGTGAATGATTCTCAGATTTGTTCAAATCAACTCCTTGGGGCATTGTAGGGGTGTTAATAGGTACCAGATTAAAACTGTGGGTAATGGAAAAACCCTTCAAAAGTTTTCTACCAAACCACTGCACCAAACGCCTTCATACTTGATACATAACATCATGATGATTTCCAAGTTTGTTCATAAACAAATAAAGTTATTATACCCCCGAAAAATTTTCGAGGGGGTATATAGTCGAGGTCTCTGTCTGTACGTCAGTCCATCTGTCCATCCGTACATCCATCCTGAAGTACGAACATTTTGTATTATAACTCGAGCATCAGTTGTTGAATTTTAATGTTCTTTGGAAAGGTGATAGGGCAGCTTGGGGGAACGGATGCCCTCATGCCTAGCATTTCGTCCATTCATGTTTGGTAGAGTTATGGCCCCTGTTTGTTTTTGGCCTCTGTTTCTGACTAAGGTAAATTGTACCATAGCCTTTTGGGCAAAGTGCTGCCCAATTTTTTTTTAGTTCATTATTTTTCTGGGGCCCAGTGCTTGCAGGGGAGGTTGCATTTCATTTTAACCTCTACATATCAATATATCCATATAAATATGGATGACACAAGAATTATAATGATTTTGGTTCCAGACCATATAAACTTGTATCACCGCACCAATCGATTTCAAATTTTATTTGCGTATTACTAATGTCAAAATACAGGTCAAGTTTGATTTGGAGTTTCACTACGACCATTCTTGCAAGAGTTATGCCTCTTTTTGAATTAAAAAATCACAAATTTCCCAATTTCAGCTTTATTCTTACTGTCCAGTGCCTATAGGGGAAGTGCTGCCTGATTTATTTTTAGTCCACTATTTCTGTACTGCCCAGTGGTTGCAGGGGAGGTTGCATGTCATTTTAAACTACATATCGATATAACCATATAAATATGGATGCCAATTTCAGCTTTATTCTTACTGGCCAGTGTCTTATAGGGGAAGTGCTGCCCAATTTTTTTTAGTCCACTATCCCAATTTTTCCTAGTCCACTATTTCTGTACTGCCCTGTGTTTGCAGGGCAGGTTTGCATGTCATTTTAACCTACTACATATCGATATATTCATATAAATATGGATGACACAAGAATCATAGTGTTTTTTAATTCCGTTAATTCAAAGTTGTTTGGGTGAACCATTTCTCTTCAAACTTTCAGAAGTTATTTATTTACATGCAAGTCTGACTTTGCTACCTTCGGGGGCATCAGCACACGCGTTAGCATTGCTCTTGTTTGGGTTGCAAGGGATTTCAATCCAACATTGTTCCCATGCTCCTTGGGGGTGCTGAAACTTTTTATTCATCATCAAGTTTGTTCCAATCAACCCCTTCGGGATATATTTAGTGGTCCAGGGTAAGATTTTAACAGTGCCAGTAATGGAGGAAACATTAAACAATCTTTATCTCTCAAATCACTCCTTGAAACATTTTCAGATTTGATGCCTAACATCTTTAGAAGAAGGATTTACAGATGTGTTAAAATAATGTGTCTAGGGGCATATTTAGGGGTGTTATTATTTTGGTATCTGGACAAAACACCCCTATGACAAAACACCCTCGGACAAAACACCCTCAAAAATTGCAACCTGGACAAAACACCCTTGATGAGGTTGGTAACATGAACAAAACACCCTTAGGATCCGGACAAACACCCCTAGGACAAACCAACCTCAGACAAAACACCCTCAAAAATTGCAACCTGGACAAAACACCCTTGATGAGGTTGGTAACATGGACAAAACACCCTTAGGATAAAACACCCTCTAGACAAAACACCCTCGTCATGATAATAACATATGTTAAAAACAAATTAATAAGCTGTATATGTATGACATTCAAATTCTCTAAATTGTTGTTGATTTGATGGGCTTCAGAAAAATGGAATCGCTGGGCAACAATTAATTCACAGCTCAGACAATTTCACCTCACTGATTTGTTTTTTTTGTTTTTAGCTCACCTGACTTTCAGTCAGGAGAGCTATAGTGATCACTCACCGTCCGCCGTCCGGCGTCCGTCGTCCGTCGTCCGTGAACATGGTGTTTGCGTCTTCTCCTCCCAAACCGCTGAACCAATTTAATTGATATTTGAGATAATAGTTTGTTATGACATCGCAATTTGATTTTGTTCAAATCAAGTTGCCCCGCCCTTGGGTAGGGCCACACCCAAAAAGTGAGCTGAAATCTTAAAAAATCTTCTTCTCATGAACCAGCAGTAGCAGAGACTTGATATTTGGTGTGCAGCTTCCTTTTGAGGTGTAGACTCAGATTTGTTCAAGAGAAGTTTGTGGGGCTATACTTGGCGTCGTTATGGGAGGGGCAAAATTATTGGCCCCGCCCGAAATTTCTATTTTCCAAACCGAGAGGCTGATTTGAACCAAATTTTATGTGAGGGCTTATTGGGTCATAAGTACCTAATTTATGCTGATTTTTTTTTTCCCGTAGCCCCATGGGAACCGCAGGAGCTAAAAATAGAAAAAAATTAAAACGCCCATATCTCCAAAACTGCACGGCACCTAGAATTTTTATTTGGTGTGAAGCTTCCTTAGGACCAACAGAAAGAATTGGTAAAAAAAAATTGCCATCGCATCGGTTTTATCATAGGGTACAGTTTCGGGACTTTGAAAAAGTGCTGAGTCAGCACTTTTTAACACTGTAGGCAATGGGAAAAACATTAAAAAGTCTTCTTCTCCAGATCCAGCAGGCAGAATCTTTTGATATTTGGTATGCAACATTGGAGGGTGGATCTGATTCAAGTTTGTTCAAATCGGCCCCCTGGGTTCATATTTGGGCTCAGTATAGGAGCCTGATTTCGAACTTAGTGCATTTCAGACAAATTTCTTAAAAAATCTTCTTCTCCAGATCCAGCAGGCAGAATCTTTTGATATTTGGTATGCAACATTGTGGGGTGGATCTGATTCAAGTTTGTTCAAATCGGCCCCCTGGGTTTATATTTGGGCTCAGTATAGGAGCCCAAATTTGAACTTACTGCATTTCAGGCAAATTTCTTCAAAAATCTTCTTCTCCAGATCCAGCAGGCAGAATCTTTTGATATTTGGTATGCAACATTGTGGGGTGGATCTGATTCAAGTTTGTTCAAATCGGCCCCTTGGGTTTATATTTGGGCTCAGTATAGGAGCCCAAATTTGAACTTAGTGCATTTCAGGCAAATTTCTTTGAAAATCTTCTTCTCAAGATCCAGCAGGCAGAATCTTTTGATATTGGGTATGCAACATTGTGGGGTGGATCTGATTCAAGTTTGTTCAAATCGGCTCCCTGGGTTTATATTTGGGCTGTGGTGAGTAGCATCCTTGGGGGGGAGGGGGGGGGGGGATTCAAGTGTGTTAAAGCCAAGTCCATGGGTCCATATGTGGGCTTCCTGTGGGAGCCCAAATTATAACTTAGTATGAGGAATTTTTCTTTAAAAATCTTCTTCTTCAGATTCAGCAGTTGGAATGTTTTGATATTTGGCATGGAACAACCTTGGGGGCTGAGATTCAAGTTTGTTCAAGCCAAGTCCCTTGGTTCATATTTGGGCTCACTATGGGAGCCTGAATGACAACTTAGTTCAAAATGAGGAATTTTCTTTAAAAATCTTCAGATCCAGCAGATGAATGCTTTTGATATTTTTTATGCAGCATCCTTAGGGGGGTAAGATTCAAGTTTGTTCAAGCCATGTCCCTAGGTCCATATTTGGGCTGATTGTGGGAGCTCGAATTGTAACTTGGTTCAAAATGAGGAATTTTCTTTAAAAAATCTTCTTCAGATCCAGCAGTCGGAATGTTTTGATATTTGGTTGCAGAATCCTTAGGGGTGTGAGATTCAGGTTTGTTAAAGCCAAGTCCCTGGGTTCATATATGGGCTCCCTGTGGGAGCCCGAATTATGACTTAGTTCAGTATGAGGAATATTCTTTAAAAATCTTTTTTTAGATCCACTGGTCAGAATATTTGGATATTTGGTTTCAGCTTTTCTTAGGAGGAGCAGATGCAACTTGTGGAAATCAATTCTCTGGGTTGATATTTAGGCTACCATGTCAGGTGAGCGCCCTCAGGCCCCCTGGGGCCTCTTGTTTTTAATAGTAAAACAGATAAATAAAAAAGAAACAAATAGCACCTCGATAGCATAAGCACATTCATATACAACTGAAGTAACCCATTACCCCAAAAAAGCGGGAAAAATTGAAAAAAAAACATCATACATAATTGAGTGAGGTATATCAAAGAAAGAGAATATATTCAATCCCAATAACAGCCAAAAAACATAATTTTTAATTTAAAATTAAAAAAATTATACAAATTTGAAAAAAAAATTGAAAAAAAATATACATAATTGAGGATGTTTTGTCAAAAAGTGCTTTATCAAAAGGGTGTTTTGTCCTAAGGGTGTTTTATCCTAAGGGTATTTTGTCCTAAGGGTGTTTTATCTGAGGGTGTTTTGTCCAAGGAGGTTTTGTCCGAGGGTGTTTTGTCCTGCAATCAGAGTTAACATTTAAAAATCTTTTTTGCACTAACCACTGCTCCAAATACCTCCATATTTTATATATGATATCATTGTCAGGATGATTTCCAAGTTTTTTTTCAGCCAAGCTCTAAGTGGCATATTTAGGGGTTTTAAAGACATCCAGATTTTAACTCTGTGGGTAATAAGGAAAAACTTAAAATCTCCCAAACTGCTGCCCCATAAGATTTCATATTTGATATTCATTATCGTAATAAGTTTGCATCACAGGTTTGTTTTAATAAAGCCTCTGAAATCATATTTGGGAGTGTTATTGGGACCCCCATATTTTCACACTATAGGTTTGTTTGTTTGTTTTATTGGGGTTTAATGACACTTTTGACAGCCAGGGTCACCTCAATACATGTTGAACAATTTTACAGGTGGAGGAAGCCGGAGTACCGGGAGATAACCATCAAGCAGTGGTGAGCAACTGTCAGACTCACCAATGTACTGACTCCACACAAGCAGGGTTAGCGTTGGTTGAAGACAAGTGCACCATCAACGTGCAGTACTTCGTAGTACACAGTGCCACCATTCCCCCACGTGGACAATCGGGATTAAGTGCCTTGCCCAAGGACACAATGCATTTACCTCTGGTGGGGATCCAAATCGGTTTTGGAATAACATTTTCAGCTCACCTGATTAATTGTCAACGTGAGCTATTGCCATCACCTGGCATTTAGTTTAAACAGTATTTATTCAATAATAATTGACTTGTGTATACATATCACAATAACAGAAGGGTAACAAAAATTCTGAACAGCACTAGATACAATAGTATACACAAAACAAGGAAAGCAGATTACTGTGTAGAGGAGGGATTCACCTGGCATTTGTCATTCATTGTCCATCATCTGTTAGCTCTGCATATTAGGGTTCTTCTGAATCACTGAACCAAACCCAACCACACTTTGGAGACACATTCCATGTCTGTTTGACAGAAGTCACTCAACCTGACGGGCTGGGGGTGGTTTCTGAAAAGTCCAAAATTCTCTAAAAATCTTCTCATAAACTAAATACTGTGAAATATGGTATCAGTATGTGCTCATGATTCAAGTTTGTTAAAAAAAAGGTTCGTTGGGAGGGGCAAAAGTTTTTGCCCACCCAACATTTCTATTTTTAAAATGGGTTGGCCAATTTGAATAAAATTTGCTATGATAATTCACTAGTATTAGGAGACATGTACTTGATTCATGCTGGAAAAAAATTTGGAATCAGAATCTTTTGACACTTTACATACAGCAATGGGGGTGGGGGTGGAGGGGCAGGGGCAGGGGGAGTAGATTTAAATTAGTTAATAAATTAAGTCTCTTGTTTTATATTTGGGCTCCTTTCAGGAGCCCAGTATTGAACTTACAAGGAAAATTCTTTAAAAGTCTTCTTTAGATCCATCCATCAAAATCTTTTCCTATTTGGTATACAACATCTTAATTTCAACCTAAAATTCTAACCAACCTAGCAGATCTTTTCAGACAATTTCAACATAATTTTAAGCCTAGCATAGGATGTGTGTGTGTGTGTGGGGGGGGGGGGGGGGGGGGTGAGAGGGTGGGTGGTAGCCTGGGGAATGGACCAAAAAACATGTTGATTTTTGGCCTTCGTCTCTCCGATTCCTTTACACTTGTTTAACAAACCCCCTTTAATTTCCCTCTAGGTTTAAATGCTCTTCTCTCAAGCTCCTTAAGTTCTTTATGTTTGACTCTGGCGAATATTATAGATGATTTTCATGTCAGTTCCCTGGGGGATATATTTAGTGGCGTTGTGGAGCCCACAGATTTTAACACTATTATTAACTCTTAGCATGCTGAGTATTTTCAAGATATTTTTCTTCAAATCTAGGCATGGCTTTTATGTAGCTGCCATGACTAGATTTGATAAAAAAATTCATCTAAATTTAACTCAAGAAATCATGGGTTAAAAAATCTATTCAATTTACAGGGGGAAAATTTGATACAATATTCCTTAATTATACTAATTTCAGTGACAAGAGAAACCCTGTGCTGGGCAGAAATATTGATTAAATATGCACAAATTATACTTATTTCAGTGGCAGAGAAATTCTGTCCTTGGCAGGAATATCCGTCAGCAGCATGAAAGGAGTTAATACTTATTCAAAGAAAATGCAAAATGATACAAAACTGAACAACAACAACAACAACAACAACAACAACAACAACAACAACAACAACAACAAAAGTACAACAAAAGTAACAGCACAAGGCACCGCAGCTCACAATATAACATATATTTAACACTAAACAAATTGCTAATTGAAGGAGGGATTCGACAGGAAGCTTGGACTCATGTCTTATCAGGCCTCAGATTTTTACAAAGTGTATAATGGAAAAACATTCACCTGAACTGCTGCTCCAAAAGTTTTTATATTTGATGTATAACATACCTGTACACAGGGGTTTTTTAACGCATTACCCAACGTTATGGCCAAAACCGGCCAGCGCTATTCACAAAAATCGCCAATTAATTTTCATTATTTTTTTTCATTTTTTGTCTCAAAAACATAGGTTATGACCCTCTTTGGAATGAGCTCATTGAGATCGTTCTAATGAGGGGGCATAACCTATGTTTTTGGACACAAAATGGAAAAAAATTAGTTATTCAAGAATTCAAGAATTTTGTTTGCAAGTGTCATCTGCTTTTTCGTGTTAGGTAAAGGGTTAAATTTGAATTCCTGGGTTCACATTTACACAATTGTTATGGTGATTTAAAATCTTGTCTCTGCAGAATCAATGCTGTGTTGTCAGATGTACTTTTCAGGCCCCCTAAGGCCTCATGTTTAAAATGTTGCATCAGAATGAAAAAAATGCCTATGATCTGCATGAATTCATTTGTTTGAATAGAGCAATTACATGTACTCCAGATTTCATTCTTCAAAGTAAATGCATAAAGATTAGGCCTATAACTGAACAAGGACAGTCAGTCAGTCAGTCAGTCAATCCTATTTCATTATTTTCATCTCATACATTCCATTTTGATATACATATTGTTGACAGTTTAAAAAGACATTTTGTTACCTTGAATGGGCGGAAGAATTTATTTTCGTGATTTAACCAATTTAAATTACTATGATATGTGCATGTTTCTATTTTAGTGTTCTCCATTTGTAAGGACTGATGAGCAAATTAAGTTAACAACACATTTTTGTCCAGTCCAGAGTGCTCATCTTATTCTGTATTCCATTATAACTCAAGGATTAGTAGCAAGACATGTTAGTGAAAAAATCACTCTGTTTTCATTCTGAAGGACTGAAATAATAATGAAGGTTAGTTATTTTAATCCTGAAGTTCTTTCTGATTGTAATATGTGAATCATATATTTGAGTACAGTGGAACCCACTTATAAGTAAATGGATTTCTCTTAATTGACAACCCTGTTATTGCATATAACTTCCAATCACCAATCATTTACCATACCTTCATTACAGATGTGACTTGCTTACTGCATGTAAGTTATATAGAGTAAATTCCTGTTGATTTCTCTTAATTGACAACCCTGTTAATTGCATATAACTTCCAATCACCAAACCATTTACCGTACCTTCATTATAGATTTGACCTGCTTACTGCATGTAAGTTATATAGAGTAAATTCCTGTTGATTAACCTCTAGCACTCTGGCAGTGTAACAGAATTTTTTCCAATTACTCTGTTTTTTTCTTAACTATCAATTTAACTAATTATATCTTGTGTGACAGAGCTCACAGAGCTCTATCAAACAAGGTATATTTGGTTAAATATCAAACTGCATTATGAGAAATATTTTCTGCTGAAAACTTTGCCTTTTGACATCAGTGTGCAGAGAGTTAAATAAAAATCTTGTAATCTAACAGAGAACTAGTTTGACAACCAGTGAATTCCCTATGTTTGTAGACCTATTTGGCTTTTGGTTCATCAACTATATATTGCATCTTATTTGTTTGACAGAACTCAATGAGCTCTGTCAAACGATTTAATTTAATAAATGCTCAGTTCATCACTAGAATAAAGGAACATCACCAGACTCTTTCTATTTGAATACTTCTGTTAAATCAATATTTTTTGCTGCCAGATGGCTGTTCAATTACATGTCCGTCAATGTGCAGTATGCCTTAGTATACAGTGCTGCTACGTCCCCATGATACACTGGTGTAAAATTATATCATGACCAGATTGCTATCCTATCATGTTTTGATCAAGCAAGGGAACATTTTTGCAATTACAGTGCAGTGATACCATTGTAGTCCTCTGCAAAAAAGGAGTGCCAAGAGCATAGTGGCTATTCAATTAACAGGGTTCCAATGTACCAATTCTATTTGGAAGAATCATAATGGCCTCTTCCAGCATTGTGACAGTTTGGTGATAAATATGGCTGCAGATGTATGCCATCCAATTTCTATAGGTACTGTCCATTTAATGTTCGTAAAGGCCATTGAAAGTACTTGAATTTAGAATTCGAAAATTTAGAAATAGAAATTCCAGGCTCTTGAAAGTGCTTGAAAATTTGACTTTTTCTGAAAAGTCATGGAAAGTCCTCAAAAAGATATTTTGGAATAACTTGGCTCATTTTGGTTAAAATGTCTACCCAAAAGCTGTAATATTTGTGCATTTATGATTGGTAGATAGCAATTTTCCTCCCCTGAATAATACCCCCATTTGACATTGATCATGGGGAAACTTTCTCAGAATGCTTTCCAAGGACCAGTGTTAGTTGCAAGTGTTATAATAATGGTTTGAAATTGGTGGCTATTATGTCTACGAACAGAGGTGGTTGAAAAAACAAAAAAAGTTTTGATGCACCTTAAACATTTCTGTGTAGATGAAAAAAAATTTGAAACAATAATAAAAAGCAATATACCATGGGAAAGCTAAGACATTTATTGACAAATGTATTATTGTTACAAACAAATACATTTACTCTCTGCATGATGCTGGTGGATATTCCTGTTCAGGATGTGATTTTTCTTGACATTGAAATATGTATAATTTGGGCATATTCAATCCAATTTTCACCCTATAAATTGAATGTAGTTTTTCACCAATGATTTCTCGAGTTAAGTTTTAAAGAATTTTCCATCAAATCTAGTCATGGCTGATTTACTGCACCCATGACAAGATTTGATGGAAAATATCTAAAAAATACTCAGCAGGTTAAGCGTTAATGCATGTGTGTGGTATCACCCATGATGTGCACAAGTGGTCAGTATCCAATAAGCATATTTTACTAGTAAGTATTAGGTGTGTTCACATCTCACCTGCAAACATGCTAGACACCTCTGCCTCATACTGTGAAGGAGAGAATTTGATCCCATTCCTGGACAAGAATGTTACACTAAAATTTCTAGTCACCCTTCCAGTGCACATACAAGCTTGATTTTGCCCAAGAGTTCAGGCTTTCTCATGAGCAGGTACTATTCCTGTCAGGGGCAATGTACAGACTTGTTTAACCCTTAGGGACCTGGACAAGTGTCCTGAATTCCCACCAGCCCACAGCTTTTATTTGTCCAGTGGCTTAGCACTGATTTCTTGTAAAGTCTTGGCTGCCTTAACAGGCAGCCAAAACTTGACAAGAAACCACTGATCAAGACTGAAAATAAGCAATCTGTCATTTGCAGAATGAGGTCCCCAGAGGGTGAATTTTCTGATGCTATACCATACAGTGTGCCAATTTATCTCCTGTGTACCTCTCGCTGTTTAGGCTTGAGACATTGATTCAGAAAGAGGTTCACAGAGGGTAAATTTAGTGATGCTACCCTGCTGTGCATGGTAGTATCATCAAATTCACCTTCTGGGGTCCTCATTCTGCAGATGTCAGTCTGGCTTGCCACTGGCTACCTGCTTTGTCTGTTAACATGATGTCATGTTAAGGGCAGTGTTCTGAGATCAGAAAAGTCAGAAATAGACCTTTAAGGTTTAAGGAGCACAAATGTCATGAAATGCACAGAGATCTACTATACATGTTGCTTGTTAATTTGTGATTTTCAAAACACTATCCTTGGCCTACTTATTGGCCACTGTAGTGGTCAAGCATGCACATAGACAAAATGTCAAAATTAACATTTTCTTGTGAAAATACTGGAATTTTTGTCATACATTTCACAAAACATTCAGCCAGTTGTGCTTTCAAAAAAGTTGGAAAAACAAGAGCAGTTCAGAATTTTTTTCTGTAGTATATTTACAACAGTCAATAAGTTTATGCTCTAAGTTCATGGAAAGTACTTGATGCCATGATGGGAATGAAAAAAGGATGCAAACTCAAAAACTTGGAAAGTGATTTTGGCTAGATCATGAGGTGGATGAAAGATGATTCCTCCTCTATCTGGAGAATCAGCCTTCCATAATTGAACTGATGCCATACATTTGTCATACATTTGTTACAGATTAAGACCCCTGGGTCCCAAGTAGCTCACATCACTGTCTGGACATCCTAACAACATCCTTTGGTTTGGATGTTTGGCATCAAGTTAACCATGAAAATGCTAAACAAAACTGTTCCCCTTGAGAAGATATTTAAACGTAACCTCGGTGAAAGAAAATGAAATGATACAGAGCTTATTGGCATCAAGAATCTCCTGCAATCAGTTGAATACAGAACAAAATTCTGATGGCGTCTTTGTGCTTTGCTGCCAAATGGTAAAGTGATGCAGAGACAAGGTTCTCTTACTCTTGACAAATAAAATGGCCTTATGGGATTAATTTACTGAAATGAAGAGGACATTAAAGTTTATTCCCAAAAAGTGAGGGGGTTACTGATAGAATTTTAATGTTCCAACTCACATTATTCCAGGAGTCAGAACCAAACTATAGGTACTTCTTTACAACCAACTGAATATTCATGGTGGGAAACTCTATGCTTGAGTGAAAACTTTCTAGTCTTATTAACCTGTTGTGACTTATGAATTATTACACATCCATTAAACTTTAAACTCTTGTATTCAATGGAATCGCCACTGTGATATAAATGATTCTGTATTCAACGGGTGATATACAAGCCGGAACTTTTTTACCGCACCGTTTAGTTGTGCTTCAAAAAGTTTCCAAATTTCGTTATACAATCATCGACCGTCTGTCGCATTGTGTGAAAATGAAAACGTCCAAAGCAAAATAAAGTCGGTTCACAAAAAATTAGACAAAAATGAGATAATATTTAAAAAAACCCCCAATCATTTCCAACCAGAACATTAACCCAATCCCGTGGCCGTCTCATTTTGTGGATCCCATTATATCTAAATTGGTCAACTTTATTTCGGTAAATCTTCGTACATCTTGACATGCTTCAAACTTCTTTTAAAAACGTTTCTCCCAGCTGTTTTGCAAATCTGCACATATTTGTACTTATATTTTTACTAACAGTAATAGCCACCAAATGGTTAGCCAAGAATGGGCACCAGCCCATTCACGCCCAACCATTTGGTGGCTATTACTGTTAGTAAACAGTGATACAAATTTCAACAAACACTGGTTTCGAAAAGGTTGTTTTGATTTTTTATCGATCCCTTTGATCGGTACAGCTTCAGTCAAAACAAACTCTTCACCTTTGGGTTTAAACATCGGAATTAAAATTTGTTTATTTAAATTTAATTTTAATGCATGGGTTGTTTAATAAACACAGAACGCGATGTGTGTTTGAAGCAGTGGGTGTTTTACATAACTCGTTGGAATGGCATAATCATATTTTGCTCGAGCGAAACATGACTACGCCATTCCAACTCGTTATGTAAAACACCCACCGATTCAAACACACATCGCGTTCTGTCTATTTACACAATGCCTGAGACCCCACATAAAATTGTTTATGCTTCATATAATTTTTTTTTTATGTGAAGTTTGTGGAAAGTGCTTGAACATTTCCCAGAAAAGTCCAGGAGGCTTTTTCTTTTGTTGAACCCTATTGTTAGAGCTGAGCATTTTTGCTTTTTCAGATTCTGTTTCGGTTCGATTTCAGGAAAAAAAACTTCATTTTTGGTTCAGTTTTTCTATATGTTAAGAACATGTCATAAATAAAACTTCAGGCTCTGTAACTTGGAAAATACCCGCAATAGTTTATATGGCACCACTTGCCAAAAAAAGCCCGGTCTTTGAGTATTTCCATTGGGTCCAGCCTAACTTCCCTTTGTTCATTCTTAGATGCTAAACAGGCCTGAAAATAAGCAGTCTGACATTTGCAGATTGAGGTCCCCAGAGGGTGAATTTGATGATGCTATTCCATACAGTGGGCCAATTTATCCTCTAGGAACCTCTTTCTGTTAAGTTTTGAGACCCTGATTCAGGTTGAGGTTCACAGAGGGTTAATTTAGTGATGCTACCCTGCTGTGCAGGGTAGCCTCACTACATTCACCCTCTGGGGACCTCATTTTGAAGATGACAGTCTGCTTATTTTCTGGCTTGTTGCTAAGCCTATTGAGTCAGAAAAAAACATAAATTAGGGTAACAAATGGATAACATTCTCATTGTCACATTTTCTCCCTTATTGACTCGGCCTGTGGACAAGTCAATAAGGGAGGAAGTGTGTCAATGAAAATGCATTGTATTTGCCCCTTTGCCCAATAGATGATGGGATGAGAGTCAGTATGGGCCACTAGTCCAGTTCCTTCCCAGTAAGATAGTTTGATCAGTTTATGCACAAACACAGTAAAACAGTTAGGTCAGTTTTTGCTGGGTTTGGTTTTCTGGTTTGCCACAAAAACCGGAAATGAATTGGAAAACTGAAAAACCTGCCAGCTCTACCTGTTGTCACACTTTGTTAAAGTTGAGTAGTTTCTGTTCACTTGGCCATCCTTCAGTTTCAAAACAGTTGGACTCATATCACCCTGACTGTGGAGAGTGTTGTAAAAGTACACAAAATAATCAACAGTTAAGTTGATAAGCCCACCAGATGGTCACTATTTAAATGTATACAAACTTGTGTGGTGTCATTTCATTTTATACTTTGCCTTTACATTACAAATTTTCAAAAATCAGACCTTCAGAAGGGGAGTAATTTTAGTGTAATTATCTCGTCAAAATTTATGTGAGTGATGTCTATATAGAGACCTGTGATAACAATGGAAAATACCGTGAGATTGATTGAATGATAGCATGAAAGAATCCGAAAAGTTGTGGATTATTATGTTCATTATGTCTGAAAAATGATTTTTCAAGTTTGTTTGAAGGTAAGTCATTATTTCAATCTTGTTTGACCGAGTTTACAAAATTGAATTGGTTAAATAAAGTCCTGCTTGCATTATAGAAAAAATTTGCCACTTGAAATTTTGGTATTTTGGCATCAGTGTGCAGAGAGTTAATTTTGTGTTGACCACAACAAAGTTAGTGCTGAAGGACTTAAAAAAAAAATACCATGTCTCAATCTCATTCTGTCTTAAAATGGGTACACTTTAGAAGCTCATATTTATACCCCCACAAAACAAAGTTTAGGGGGTATATAGGAGTCAACTTGTCTGTCGTCATCGTCGGTCCGTTGCGCAGGTAAACTGGTGGAGCGAACTATTTCCACAGTTTTAGTCACATTTTCATGAAACTTCACAAAAATGATCAACATCATGAGGGGAAGTGCGTGGCATAATTTTTTTCCAGATGGAATTCAAGATGGCTGACTGGTGGCCATATTGGATTTTGCAAAATACTTGTGGAGTGAACTACTTCTACAGTTTTTGCTGCATTTTCATGAAGCTCAATATAAATTGATGTACATGATGAGGAGCAGTGCGTGACATAAGTTTTTTTAAAATTAGATTCAAGATGGCCAACTGGAGGCCATATCGGATTTTGCAAAATACTTGTAGAGTGAACTACTTCCACAGTTTTAGTCGCATTTTCATGAAACTTCACCAAAATGATCAACATGATGAGGGGAAGTGCGTGACATAATTTTTTTCTAGATCCGATTCAAGATGGCCGACTGGTAGCCATATTGGATTTTGCAAAATACTTGTGGAGTGAACTACTTCTACAGTTTTTGCTGCATTTTCATGAAACTCAATATAAATTGATTGACATGATGAGGAGTAGTGCATGACATAAATTTTTTCCAAATTGGAATCAAGATGGCTGACTGGAGGCCATATTGGATTTTGCAAAATACTTGTGGAGCAAACTACTTCCACAGTTTTAGTCGCATTTTATGAAACTTCACCAAAATGATCAACATGATGAGGAGCAGTGCATGACATAATCTTTTTCCCAATCGGATTCAAGATGGCCGACTGGTGGCCATATTGGATTTTTTTTTTACTTAGAAAAACTGAATGCCCCTTTTCAGTCACCCACCCTAGGCGGTATGCCACGGTGGGGGTATACCAGGCACATATTGAAGTTGTCAGTTCTGCATGAACTGTGTGTATTTCAAAGGACAGGAAACATTCAAGGAGAGTTCTATCAAAGGACACATGTATAAGGTATGTGACATAGACTTGCTAAACTAGCCGACAGTGGATAAACTGAATCCAAATCAGAACTGTGTTGCTACAAGGTAACTAACATTGCCAGTCGGGATCCCCTGGCAGTCAGAGCTGCAAACGCGCACAGGCACAAAAGATTAAGACTCGGCATTTTAAGCTCCTGTTGCAAGCCCACGACAGTGACAATTTGAGAGTGTACTATAGCACCAGTACAGGGCTATAGATAAACTGAATTTGATGAAAAACTATTAACCCCTGTGATAAATCTTCTACCATGTTGATCAAATTGTTAAATGTGTGGAATATGGAAATGAGTTTATTTTGAATGTAAATAAAAGAATCGTTACTTTAATCATTGTTACCTTTCTGCAGCCTGAAGTGATTAGGAATCACACCTAACAAAGAATGAACCTATATTTCGAGTTCACTCGGCTGGGAAGAAAATCATAGTGCGGTCCCAACTCAGCTCTGTGAGCCGAGTTTGGCCAGTGCCCGGATTCCGACCCTCCAAGTTGGCTTGTCCCCAATATTTTTAATGGTGAGGCTAAACAACCCCATGTCACCCCTCCCACATGGATAGAGGTGTTCTGACACCTAAATTTCGTGCCCTCATTGCCAGCACAGATCATGATATTAAATCATGATTTATAGCAACAGATGCATTATTTTTTTCTCAGCAAAATTCATAAATAAATTTAACCAGTGAGTTCTTTTCCCAGGGGTATCAAGAGGAATATTGCACCCTGGGACAGTTTGGATGAAGGAGCCCACATGATGCAGAATGCATCATCTGTGCTGTGAAGTGACAAGATGGGAGCAAGAGGGGATGTCCCCTTTTCACAGGTGGGAGTCCAGGAAAATTCTCATTCTTGAGGTGTCAAATGACAAGGTTTTCTACCACCAAGAATTGCTTGATTGGACAATAACAGATTTGTGACTTTGGTATGAAGACTGTACGTAAACTACACAAACATGCATCCAAGCTGTTTTAGCGATGGAACCTAGAGTGGGCCCCCAATAATGCTGGGCCCTGGGGTAACTCTCTCACTTCTCTCTGCCTTGTTGACTTGACAGTCCTGTCTATTCCTCAGAAAGTCCTGAGGTTCTCCATTCTCTTTTTTAGGCTCAACTGACTGAAAGTCAGGGTGAGCTAAAATTATTACTTTTAGTTTGTTGTCTATTGTCATTTGTCTATTCATCCATCCTTCATCACCTGTCATAAAAATAGTGTTTGGATTGTCTTCTCTACAACCACTGGTCTGGTTCCAATGAAACTTCATGTGAGTGATTATTGGTGTGGGGATTTTAAGGGTTTGTCCAACATAACATTGGGCATTTTTTTTAAAATTTCCGTAATGCCCTAAATACTAATTGAAGCAGTGAATAACGACTTATATACCAAAATAATGACAAAAGTATACAAAACGCAAATTTATCCACTTTTTGAAAATTTCTTTAATTTTTTTTGCTTGTGATGACAAAGAAATTGCCTTCTGCATAAGTTACCGTCAGGATTAACAAGGAATAGATCGGTAATTCAAATGTCTGAGTTGTAAATAAAAGACTCCACACTCCATACTTGGAGAAAGCATATTTATCATTTCATCACCAACGTGGTGAGAACGCTCAGGGGAAAATGGATGACCACAAATGCTTGATTTCGTTCGGGTGACATGTTTGTTATGATCACATGGGTTTTGGGAAAAGTTGGGAAATGATTTGATTTCTCACAATCTGAAATCTTCAAACATTTCACTGCTGTTTTTTTAATCTGGCAGGCGATGTATTGTACAACTCACAACACATTCATAGGAAAATATTCAACTGACAATGTGATAATTGCGAGGTACAGTCCATAGTAGCGCTTTTGATATCAGAAACTGTACAATGTGATGTAAGTGTCAGCAAGGGATTAATATGCCACCGATTCATACTACTATTATTTGGTTAGTGATTAAAAATTATGTTTGAAAACAAAAATGTATTCACATCATCATACATTACAGTCCTCACAATTGTATATTTACGAAAAAATAATTTTACTGTCGACAAACTATATTAATGACGTAAAGAAGGCTTGATGGAGTCTGCTTTGAAAAAAGAAGACCAATGTCAAGGAGAATTATCAGAAAGGTTTCTTCCTGTTCACCAAGTATAGCGAAATGTGTGTATAAGATGGATCAATGTCGATTTTGAGCGCTGTTAGCAACAGAAGGTTGCAAAAATCTATGTGTGTTGACACTCTGTGGACAGAAATAGAAAAAATCCGTTAGGTGGAAAAGGAAAAAAATTCACCCGAATTAGCGAAATGAGACCACAACCTGTAATAAGTGTTTAGATAAATGAATTTAATAACCAATACAATTCCGATATTGTTCATGCCGGTAACCCTCCGCCTATAAAATTAGTATTGGTAAGCAGATCAGTTATTAATGTTCTTAAATCTCACGAGAAAACAACAGTCAAGCCTCCCCAAACAGCAACTACGGAAGGCCGATAGTTCCAAAACAAATGAAACATACCAAGTCATGTACATAAATGAATTGGAAGCCAGGATTTCTAACAAAGTGCAGCCAATTGGTGAAAGTATTCTACAGGCAGGACAGGTCATTTTTTGTTGTTTTGGCCACACTTGAACATTCAAATGGCACTCTTGGCAGCTGTCATTGCTCATGCAACCCCAGAAAAGGACACATATAATACTAAATGAGAAAGTTTGGCAGTTTACCCTTTTTTGGTGTATCAATCTCATCGTATTGTACCAATGTGATACAGATCTCATGCAAAATGGCACAGGTTTGTGGGGGTATGGTCACAGCAGACTCGCAAAAGCCACATTGGACATTCTTCATTTTTCATTGATGCTCTCTCTCATGACTGCATACTTATTCTTCTGAACTGTGTGGATTTGATCCTTGGTGAACTTCATAAAAGGTAAACAAACACATGAAAAATGGCAGCCCTTTTGAAATGTAGGCATCCTAAATTATTGGATATTGAACAATATTACAGGCATTAACATTTGAGTTGTCGGGCCTACTGACTCCGTGCTCTCTATTATGCGCAATTAACTTGAGAACATGAGATTATTTCCCAAGAGATGAAGAAACTTTTGCCGAAAGGCATTATAAAATCAGCAACGTCCAATTGTATTTGAGAATATATTTCAACTGTCTTTATTCAACCTAAAAAGATGGGTCATTCAGACTCAATTTGAACTTGAAACAATTTAATGAACATGTTGACAAGAATCATTTCAAAATGCAAAGTCTACAATCTGTCCTCAATCTCATGATACCTGGCTGTTACATGGCATCTGTTGATTGGAAAAACGCCTATTATTCCTTACCAATAAAGGACAGTAAAAAAAGGAATAAAATACCAGTTCTGTGTTCTCCCGAATGGGCTCTCTTCAGGACCTCGTATTTTCACCAAAATTTCTAATGTGTTTTATGCTCATCTTCGATCTCTTGGCTATTTAAATGCATCTTACATAGACGACTCCTGTCTGGTGGGTGAAGATTACAAAGATTGTTGCAATAACATGTGGGACACTGTTGATCTGGGCCTTGAAGCCAGGTTTATAATTCATCCTGAGAAATCTCACCTGGACCCCTCACACACACTTATTAGTCCCCCACGGTTTTACCGTTTTGGGGGACTATTGGATTGCACTCTGTCTGTCCGTCCGTCTGTCTGTCCATCTGTCTGTCCATCTGTCTGTCCTCATTTATGTTACCACCTGTATCTCATATATGCTTCGATGCTGTACTTTCATTTTTATACCATTGGTGACACATAATAGGAGGATGATGCACGTCGACAAAAATGTTTGAAAAAAAATTCAAGATGGCCGACTGCCGGCCATTTTTGTCATCATTTTTTGCTTCATTTGATGTTACCATATGTATCTTAGACATGTTTTGATATATTTGCTTCAGGTTTCTAACATTGTTCATAGATGCTATGAGGATGATGCACGTCAAAATTGTTTGGAAAAAAAATTCAAGATGGCCGAATGATGTCCATTTTTGTTCATTCATTTTTTGCATTCTCAAGTTACGTTATCACCCGTACCTTGGAAATGTTTTGAGATATTAGTTTTAAATTATCAACATTTGTCAGAAATCATAGGAGGATGATGCATGCCAAAATCTTTTGAAAAAAAATTCAAGATGGCCGAATGGCAGCCATTTTTGTTGTCATTTTTTTGCTCTATTTGACTTTACCACCTGTATCTTAGTTTATGTTACCACCTGTATCTCATAGATGCTTCGACGCTGTACTTTCATTTTTATGCCATTGGTGTCACATAATAGGAGGACAATGCACGTCGAAACTTTTTGAAAAAAAATTCAAGATGGCCGACCGGCGGCCATTTTTGTCATCATTTTTTGCTTCATTTGATGTTACCACCTGTATCTTAGACATGCTTTAAAATATTTGTTTCAGGTTTCTAACATTGTCCATGGATGCTATGAGGATGATGCACGTCAAAATGTTTTGAAAAAAAAAAATTCAAGATGGCCGGGCCATGTTTGTTCATTTTTTGCATTCTCAAGTTATGTTATCACCCATATCTTGGAGATGTTTTGAGATATCAGTTTTAAATTTTCAACCTTTGTCAGACACCATAGGAGAATGATGCATGCCAAAATCTTTTGAAAAAAATTTCAAGATGGCCGAATGGCAGCCATTTTTGTTGTTATTTTTTTTGCCAGATTTGACGTTACCACCTGTATCTTAGACATAGTTTGAGCTATTACTTTCAGATTTCTAACATTGGTCAGAGATGCTAGGAGGATTTCTAACATTGGTCAGAGATTCTAGGAGGATGATGCACGTCACGAGGAGGATTTCTAACATTGGTCAGAGATGCTAGGAGGATGATGCACGTCAAAATGTTTTGGAAAAAAAATTTAGAATGACCGAAGGACGGCCATTTTCATTGATTTTTTTGTTTTCCTATTTTATGGTTACCACCTGTATCTAATAGATAGATGCTTTGAGACTGTACTTTCATATTTATACCATTGGTGACACATAATAGGAGGATGATGCACGTCAATAATTTTTGAATAAAAATGCAATATGGAATGATTACATTGTTGTTCCTGTTGTTAAATGGTAGGTGCCTGAGAACAGGTACATGATGGGAGAGAGAGGACTTCACTTCCCACTTGCTGTTGAAATCTTTTATCCATTTCATAATGTGCAACTTATTTTTTAAATGCCCAACAGGCCTAAAAAATATTTTGCATGTTTTATAGAACAGACCATCCACCATGGGGGACTAGAGTCTGATTGCCTGTGATCGGCGTTGCACTTGTATACTTGGGGTTCATTTTGGATTCCACTACGATGACTGTCTCACTGACACCTGAGAAAGCTGCTGAAATTCGAATGTTATGTATTCAGTTATTACGTCGGGATAAGACTACAATTCAGAGTGTGGCTGAATTGGTAGGCAAAATGGTTGCAAATTTTCTGGGGTTTCAGTTCGGAGTTAGTTTAGACAATGTTAAAACTCATGCACTAAAACAAGCACATGGTAATTTCAGCCATTTAATGAGCATCTCTCCAGCAGTCCAGGATGCCTTGAGATATTGGATAGACCATATAACAAAATCCAATTCCCCTGTTTTCCATGGCAACCCTGAGATCATTCTGCAATCAGATGCTTCAAATCTTGCATGAGGTGGTGTTTTTGAAACACAAAAAACAGGGGGGAAGTGGTCAATGAGGAAGCAGGCCTCCACATAAATGTTAAAGAGCTTTTAGCAGTTTGGCTTTGCAACTTTGCAATCATTCTGCAACACTTTCACCAACAAGCATATTCAAATTCAGAGTGACAACACAACCACAGTAGCATATATCAATAACTTGGGCGAAACCAAACATACTTATAATCGTCTGGCTCAGAAAATATGGCACTGGGCTTTGAATCGGCAACTCATATCCCAGGTGCTCTTAATGTCGATGCAGATCACCAAAGTTGACTTCATCATGATAATACTGAATGGAAATTAGATCCACTCATTTTTATGTGTAACCATACTATGTATGGTACACATAATGCCGGCATCCGGGGTGACCATCCATCGTTCGTCCATCCTTTATCTGTCCGTCTGTCCATCCATCCGTCTGTCCGTCCGGCGTCCGTATCCATTTCTTTGGCATTCGATAACTTGAAAAATATTGCTTGGATTGTCAAGTTACTTTATATTTGTGTTCAGGTTACAGATGTGCCGAGCTGTATAGTTTTTGGTGTAAATCGGATAATTTGATCCTGAGATATTAACCCTTTATCCTTCAAATTGAAAATTCCTCCAATCCCTTTGGCATATTCGATAACTTGAAAAATATTGCTTGGATTGTCAAGTTACTTTATATTTGTGTTCAGGTTACTGATGTGCCGAGCTGCATAGTTTTTGGTGTAAATCTGATAATTTAATCCTATGATATTAACCCTTTATCCTTCAAATTGAAAATTCCTCCAATCCCTTTGGCATTCGATAACTTGAAAAATATTGCTTGGATTGTCAAGTTACTTTGTATTTGTGTTCAGGTTACTGATGTGCCGAGCTGTATAGTTTTTGGTGTAAAACTGTCATTTTGATCCTGAGATATTAACCCTTTATCCTTCAAGTTGAAAATTTCTCCAATCCCTTTGGCATTCGATAACTTGGAAAATATTGCTTGGATTGTCAAGTTACTTTATATTTGTGTTCAGGTTACTGATGTGCCGAGCTGCATAGTTTTTGGTGTAAATCTGATAATTTAATCCTATGATATTAACCCTTTATCCTTCAAATTGAAAATTCCTCCAATCCCTTTGGCATTCGATAACTTGAAAAATATTGCTTGGATTGTCAAGTTACTTTGTATTTGTGTTCAGGTTACTGATGTGCCGAGCTGTATAGTTTTTGGTGTAAATCTGATAATTTAATCCTATGATATTAAATTGAAAATTCCTCCAATCCCTTTGGCATTCGATAACTTGAAAAATATTGCTTGGATTGTCAAGTTACTTTATATTTGTGTTCAGGTTACTGATGTGCTGAGCTGTTATAGTTTTTGGTGTAAATCTGATGATTTGATCCCGAGATATTAACCCTTTATCCTTCAAATTGAAAATTCTTCCAATCCCTTTGGCATTCAATAACTTGAAAAATATTGCTTGGATTGTCCAGTTACTTTATATTTCTGTTCAGGTTACTGATGTGCCGAGCTGTTATAGTTTTTGGTGTAAATCTGATGATTTGATCCCGAGATATTAACCCTTTATCCTTCAAATTGAAAATTCCTCCAATCCCTTTGGCATTCGATAACTTGAAAAATATTACTTGGATTGTCAAGTTACTTTATATTTGTGTTCAGGTTACTGATGTGCCGAGCTGTATAGTTTTTGGTGTAAATCGGTTATTTTGATCCTGAGATATTAACCCTTTATCTTCCAAAGGGATTGGAGCCCTTTGGTATTCGATAACTTGAAAAATATTGCTTGGATTGTCAAGTTACTTTATAATTGTGTTCAGGTTACTGATGTGCTGATCTGTATAGTTTTTGGTGTAAATCTGATAATTTGATCCAGAGATATTAACCCCCTTTATCCTTCAAATTGAAAATTCATCCAATCTCTTTGGCATGAGATAACTCAAAAAATATCAATCCGATTGTCATGTTACTTTATATATTTATTCAGGTTACTGATGTGCTGTGCTGTATAGTTTTTTATGTAAATCTGATAATTTACTCCGGAGATATTAACCCTTTATCCATCAAATTAGACACTCCTCCAATCCATTTCTATATGTTCCCATACCTTGTATGGTGTACATTATGTCGGCATCCGTGGTGGCCCTCCGCCATACAGCTTTCTACCAGTTGCGCATATGGGTACACATCTGATGATTTCATCGGCCTATTTTTCACAAACTTACTCTAATATTGGGCATCCCCGAGATTGACCTTTTTGCATCCAGACTAAATTATCAGGTGGTGCAATATGCTTGGCAGCCAGATTCAGGGGCTGTTGCCATTGATGCATTTTTCTTCCTATGGTATCACACATTGGTCTACATCTTTCCACCATTTAACTTGTTGGGAGAATTTTGCAAAAAATTGACCGGTTGATAGCCCCCTTTTGGACAACACAATCATGGTTCTCAAAACTTAGAAAACTTATAGACTGCCCTTTTCTTTCACCCTGGGGAAAATACACACTGACACTGCCCTACAAGAATGAACTTCACCCATTGACGAAGATGCAGCTGATGGCCTGCAGATTATCAGGAAAACTCTCCAAAGTAAGAAGATTTCGACACAAGCTGCTGACATCCTCATGTCAATATGGCGACACTCAACAAAGAAACAGTATCAAACTTACATCAGTCAGTGGCAAAAATTTTGTGGTGAAAGGGGTGTCAATACACTCACCACCTGTAGGTATGGTCTTGGAATTTCTCACTGTCTTATTTGACAGAGGTTTGCAGTATAGTGCAATTAATACAGTTCGCAGCGCACTGTCAACTTTTTAGCTCTATTTTGACGTAAGTCAAATTTGAGCTTATGCCATGGCCAATCGTCCGTCTGTCCATCTGGCCATCAACAATTCAATACAGCTCAGGCTAGAGGCCGTATTATGAACCGATCTTTACAAAACTTCTTGGGTACCTTTGTTATCACCGTGGGACGAGAACGAGTGTTTTGGGGTCCAATCCGAAATTCAAGTTGGCCGCTGGCAGCCATTTTGTACAAAATTAGGTGCAATCAGATTTTTGCGCAGAACTTCCAGATGAAAGCGCTGATTTGAATAATTTTTTGTATGAATGTTTAGTACCATGCGATACATCACATAAAATACAGGTTTTTTTCTCGTGTGTAAATTATGCAAATTAGACTAACTTTGATTTTTTCAGTGCTACTTACACACAGTAAATACACATGTCAATACAGCTCGGGCTGGAGTCTGTATTTATGAACCGATCTTCATTAAACGTCTTGGGTACCTTTGTTATCACCTTGGGACGCAAATGAGTGTTTCTCGGTGTGGTCCAAAATTCAAGATGGCTGCGAGTGGCCATTTTGTACCGAAATAAGGTCTAATCAGTTTTTTGTACACAACTTCTATACGGCTCAAGCTAGAGGCCGTATTTATGAACCGATTTTTACAAAACTTCTTGGGTACCTTTGTTATCACCGTGAGATGAGAACGAATGTTTCTGGGTGTGGTCGGAAATTCAAGATGGCCACCAGGAGCCATTTTGTACCAAAATTAGTGCAATCAGTTTTTTGTACAGAACTTCTGTATGAAAGTTCTGATTTGAATAAATTTTTGTATGAATGTTTAGTAACATGGAATGCATTACATATAGTACAGGTTTTTTTCTCGTGCAGAAATTATGCAAATTAGATGAACTTTGATTTATTCAGTGCTACTTCTACACAGTAAGTGCACATGTCAATACGGCTCGGGCTAGAGGCTGTATTTATGAACCGATCTTCACAAAACTTCTTGGGTACCTTTGTTATCACCTTGGGACGAGAACGAGTTTCTGGTGCGGTCCAAAATTCAAGATGGCTGCCAGTGGCCATTTTGTACCGAAATAAGGTCTAATCAGTTTTTTGTACACATCTTCTATACGGTTCAGGCTAGAGGCCGTATTTATGAACCGATTTTTACGAAACTTCTTGGGTACCTTTGTTATCACCGTGGGATGAGAACGGGTGTTTTGGGGTGTGGTCTGAAATTCAAGATGGCCACCAGCAGCCATTTTGTAGCAAAATTAGTGCAATCAGTTTTTGTACAGAACTTCTGTATGAAAGTTCTGATTTGAATAAATTTTTGTATGAATGTTTAGTAACATGGAATACATTACATATAGTACAGGTTTTTTTCTCGTGCAGAAATTATGCAAATTAGATGAACTTTGATTTATTCAGTGCGACTTGTACACAGTAAGTGCACATGTCAATACGGCTCGGGCTAGAGGCTGTATTTATGAACTGATCTTCACGAAACTTCTTGGGTACCTTTGTTATCACCTTGGGACGAGAACCAGTGTTTCTGGGTGCGGTCCAAATTTCAAGATGGCTGCCAGTGGCCATTTTGTACCGAAATTAGGTCCAATCAGTTTTTTGTCACAACATCTATACGGCTCGTATTTATGAATTGATCTTGACGAAACTTCTTGGGTACCTTTGTTTTCACCTTCGGACAGGAACGAGTGTGTTTTGGGGTGCCTTTGTTATCACTGTGCTATGAGAACAAATATTTTGGGGTTCAGTCAGACCCACTCTGAGACTCGAAGATTTCTTTTCTAGTCTAGTTTAGCATCTGACTGTCACCCACCTTTACAATACTTTACCTATACATTTGTTACAGGCTACGGTCAGTATGTAAGTACAGACTGTTGCAATACTTTATATGTACCTTTGTTATCAGGTCATTACTTAGATGTTTGTCATTGCTGTGTCACATACTATACATGTACATGTCTTAACAACTTGAGCTACAGTGTCATTGACACTTTCATTTACTAACTGATGAGGGGAAAACTGTTGACAGTCGCCCTTTAATAATGTGTTTTCTAGGAGCACGGGAGCTCAGTGGTAGACTGTTGAATTTCTGTGGTAAAGGTCCCGAGTTCGAACCCTGTCCGGGACGACCTGCGTTTGTGTCCTTGGGCAAGGCACTTTATCCTGGTTGCCTACATAGGGGTATAATGATGCTTTGTACTAAAACGTACTGCACGTCAATGGTGCACATGTCTTCAACCACTGTAACCCTGCTTGAGTGGAGCTTGAACAGAGTTAGTATGTTGGGGAGCTGACAGTTGCTCATCGATGCTTGGTGGTTCTCTCTGGGTACTCCGGCTTCCTCCGCCCGTAAAACTGTCATGGTCACGATTAGCCATTGTGTATAAGTATGTGACCTTAAACACCAATAAATAAATAAAATAATAATGCATTTTCTTCGTGGAGTTTTCCAACTCAGACCAGCTGTTCCCAAAAATTTGGGGGTCTGGATACAATCAGTCACTATCACTGACAGCACATCTCAAACATTGTTAACCATTAAGTTAGCTCTTCTTTTGGCCTTATTAACAGCACTGAGGGTTCAAACCTTACATTTATTGTACACTTAATATTTGATACACATTACAGACTTAGTTAAACAAAGTTGGCCGGGCAAACACATCAGGCCCATAGAACTTCATCAGTTTCTGGATGATAAGGACTTGTGTGTATACACCACATTACAAAAATATTTACTGAATACTTGTCAGTTGAGAAAGGATATACAACAACTGTTCATAAGCTATGTACACCCACATAAACCAGTCACAAAATCCATTGCTCGTTGGATCAAAACAGGACTTGCAAAGGCTGGAGTGGACATGTCATTGTTTACACCACATAGTGCAAGGTCGGCCTCTTCCTCATCGGCGGCACACAATTTGGTGCCGGTTTCAGCTATACTATCTACTGTAGGCTGGTTCCGAGAAACCAGACCTTCACAAAGTTTTACAAAACGCCTATTACCAAGCAAGGAGAATTTGAATCCTTCTTGTTATCAACATTCAAATAAAATTAGGATATAATATATAGCATCAGCAGATGCAAAACTATACACAAATTTATTCTCAAACACTGATATAACTTCGAGGTCAGCGTTAAACATCTCGTGGAATCCTGTACAGAGACGGGAGACGACAGAATTGTCTAGTTAAACGAGACTTACCTGAAAGGTAAGGTGCTGTTTGACTGTAATTCTGTCGAAGGGAGGGATAACACGCCCTCCCTGCCCGAACCCATGCATGTCATCCATACTAGCAGTATGTGTCATAACCACAACTCATGCTATTTAATATAAACACATATAAAACATTCACTTGCAATAAATGCCAGTTGATATCATATTGGGGGTTAATTGTACATGTACACATACATGCATGTTACCGTCCTCTTGTTACGTTAAAGTATGACCTCTCGGTGAACTCACACAATCTCGTGTTATCCCTCCCTATGACAGAAGAAGACAGAATTACAGTCAAACAGCGCCTTATCCTTCAGGTAAGTCTTGTTTAACCAGACAATTATTTATCAGTAGCTTTACTGAACCCATTATCACTGCACTGGTAAACATGTAGAAAAACTGCCCAGAAGGATGTGAGGATGTTGTGTAAATTGTAAATACCACATCCTCTGAGTTGAGAGTTAGAGAACCCTGCTTCTATTCCTTGATAGACACGAAAAAAAACCTCTCCCTCATTTTCCACCCATAAATATGGCTAAAAGCATTCTGCTGTTGTGAGCCCCCTTATTTATGAGTTCATCTAAGATGGGTTATATGAATCAGGCATACAACGAATCTCTTTTGAGATGTTGCTGCAAAAAGTTTTAAGCTTCTCTGTTCAGATAAAACACACTTTTCCACTTATTGCTGTGATGTCGAGACTTAAGTGATTTGTATTATAATGGCATTTTTTTCATCTTATCTTTTCATAAAAATTATAATTTCAGAAGCTGACACATTAAGTGCTTTTTAGTGACAGTTCTTTAATGATTTACACAGTTAACAGGTAGAATGTAGGTAATAATTAATCTTGCATGACTGGGGGTATATTGTTAATGGTAATTGCAGCTCTCTTGATTCTTGAATTGACTTTAGGGCTTGTCCAACTTCATAACTACGAATGTTTCAGGGGACTGTTTCAGAAGTTCAAAGTGTACACAGGTTAATCTCATCTCATTTCCTCAACATGGCTTGCTGGAAAGGTGAGGAGTGAGAAAAGGGTCACTGTTATGGGCATGTTCATCTTTGTCTCTTGGAAGAGATTCGGTGACTCATGAATATGCATAGAAGCCCATGACATTGACTCTGAATGCCCATGTAGTTTTCCAAATACAGTGGAGCCCACTTAATTGGATATCTCTTAACTGAATAACCCTGTTAATTGAATATAATTTCTTATCAACCTACCTTACAGTTGTTTACTACAGGCTTGCACTACAGTGGAAGACCCTAACTCGGATAAAATACTCTCTATTTTAACCTTTCCCAAGAGATGTGGGAAAGAAAAGTGGTGTAAAAAACACCACGAAAAAATAAGCTAAAACTGGGCCGAGCGCCATCGGCGCACACCCAGTATGGGTTGCTCTTCCCTAGTACAATTCCACGACTTCCGTTAACCAATGCACAGTGCAGTCATCAATTAGTCATTCTTTTTTTGTCCGAGATGCGTGGAGGATGTGTCTCCATTTTGCATTATGAAACAGTGATAATTCAACTCGTCGATAATGGTTTTCCTGTGACTGGAATTGTGGATCTGAAGATCGTATAATAACAGGACTGTGTTTTATATATTCTCGTTAATATTTTCAGCCACATTCTCTTTGAATTTTATTTATATATTCCGTTTTCGCAAATGTTTTTCGACATTGTGTCAATGCGATTGGGGAATAAAATTTTTCAGTTGATAAATTTTATTATTATTATTGGAGTTAGGTGTGGATTTAGGTATTGTAAAGGTGGGTGACAGATTTCTTCACTCTGTTGAGGGCTGAATTTCTGTTTTTTTTAGGTCCCTGTTGGCCGTCTGGGTTCTGTCATGTACCCACCGGTTATTTTTTTCTGCCACCTTCTCTCGTAGTTGGGGGTGTTCTTCTACTTTATGTATCTGTTGAGTTCACCTTTTTCTTCTACTGCTCTCACCTCTGTTATTTCCAGTTCGATTCCTTTAGGGCAATTCCTTTTGCCCTCGCTTTTGGTGCATTTTCGTGGCTGTTCCTTCCACACCCGTGGGAGGGGCGGGGGGGGGGGGGGGACGCTGTTGTTTCTGTCTCCCAACATGACCACATCTGGGTGGGGGATGTGCAGCTCCTCCAGCACCCGCGGGGGGTGGGGAATGCTGTCGTTTTGGGGTTTCCCGACATGACCACGTCTGGTGAGAGTTATTCCCCCATCCGTGGGGGATGTGCATTTTTTTTTTACCGTGGTGGATACTGCGGGAGCTGTTGGATATCTGGTGAAGAGATGCCTGGTTCCGGGACTATGCGCCCTCTCCAGTCAACATCTGAGGCTGTCACTAGGGTTGTGACTCCTCCTTTGGAGGCCGAGTTAGGTTGCTCCCTCCTCTTTTCCGCCAGTTTCAACAGCTCCCGTCGTATCTGCTGCTACTGCTGTTCCGTCTACATCGTCATCGGTCACCGTTTTAGCCAGCCTCGGCTTAACCCTGCAGCGATCTGCAGTGATGTCTGTAGGTAGTGTGGTTGTGGGGTATCGACCTCAGCCTTCCCTGACTTCAACTCGGCGAAGTCGGAAGTGGCTGCCGACTGAACCCCCTGCTGTGTCCTCTCAGCCGTTGAGCACAGCAGTTTTATCCCTGCAGGGGTCTGCAGAGGTATCTGGTAGTGTTGACGTGGGGTATCAGCCTCAGCCTTCCCTGACTTCAACTTGGCGAAGTCGGAAGTGGCTGCTGACCGAACCCCCTGCTGTGTCCTCTCGGTCGTTGAGCACAGCAGTTTTCTCCCTGCAGGGGTCTGCAGAGGTGTCTGGTAGTGTAGACGTGGGGTATCGGCCTCAGACTTCCCTGACTTCAACTCGGCGAAGTCGGAAGTGGCTGCCAACCGAACTCCCATGCTGTGTCCTCTCAGCCATTGAGCACAGCAGTTTTATCCCTGTAGGGGTCTGCAGGGATGTCTGGTAGTGTAGACGTGGGGTATTGGCCTCAGCCTTCCCCGTCTTCAACTTGGCGAAGTTGGAAGGGGCTGCCGGGCCGAACCCTCTATTGTGGTCTCTCAGCCGTCGAGTACCTCAGGTTTTCTCATTGGATTCAGATGTTCATGGTGGGGTCACCACAAGCTCCGTGGCATTTCCGTCCACGCACTCTGGTCCCATGGCCAGTTTTGTGTGACCAACGCTTTTTGTGCAGCCTGGACCTTCTGTCCCGCAGAGGTCCACGGCGACTCTCCTGAGTTTCCGCTCTGTTGATCCTCGGGGTATGTGATACCCCAATACACATCTGCCTTCAGATGTTTTCGGCTGCAGCCCGTCGCCCCGCGTCGGGTGTATTTGAGGATCGTGACCCTTCGCTGGTAAATGGGTCAGGAGTGAAGCCACTTTGTTGGTTCGTTCCCACGTCATTCCATTCCGACAGTCAGTGAGCTTAGGGAGGCCCTCTCCTTGCTCACTTAGGTTCTGTCCAAGAGCCTTTTCTGTTGCTTCCAGCGAGGCTACAAGTGGTTTGCGGGTGCCCCCTGTGGCACCGCCTCCCGGGCTTGGAAACAGGCCACTTTCTGATACCCTGGTGTTCCCACACCATGGGAGGCATCGCCTGGTTTGCCCATGATGGGCTATGTGGGATGAGTATGACATTCCTGATGTCGAGAGCCAACAGTCTTCTGACTTGGGTGCAGCTCTTGACTTTGCGTTTGGGTTCCTTGCAGGTCTCAAACCGTCAAACCAGCCGACAGTGTGAGCCCGGCTGTGATCATTGGTCGCACACGTACAGCCTGTGGAGCAACATGCTTCTGGGGGAGCGCGGTGGCTCAGTAGGTAGAGGTGCAGGCTGCAAGCCGAGAGGTCCTCGGTTTGAATCCCACCTGCGGCAACCGCGTTGTGTCCTTGGGCAAGACACTTCATCTCCATTGCCCGCGTGGGGGCACGATGATGCCGTGTACTAAGGCGTACTGCACGTTGATGCTACGCATGTCTTCAACCAATCTAACCCTGCCTGTGCTGCAGTGCGGAGTTACGATGTTGGGGAGCTGGCAGCTGCTCGTCGTTGCTCGGTGGTTCTCTCCGGATACTCCGGCTTCCTCCACCCGTAAGACTGTCACGGTCATGATTAGCCACTGTGCATAAATATGTGACCTTAAAAATCAATAAATAAATAAATAACATGCTTCTGGGCACCTTCGACCGTGCCTGTCGGTACAGGTGGTTGAAACTTTTACCGCTTTGGACTCTAAGCTGAGTTCCAAGGCTATGAAAACGTCGTTCTTCATCAAGGTTGACACTTTTTGCCTCTGGTGCATTATCGTTCCTGCGATTTCGCCAATCCATCAGTCTGCCAGACTTTGACGGTCTTGGATCGGGACTCCAACTCCTCAGCCATATGGAGACTCTGGAGTCCAGGTTGGTCTTATCGGGAGGGATGCTGGAATGCGTTCTCTCTTCGATCATGTCGTCTCTGCTTTGCTGCTTATCTGTTCCCAGATGAGTTTGACGACAAACAGGTTTTGTTTTATGTGTGCTGTTCAAGGCGCTCTGCATCTTCTCACACACATGCCTGTAATGTGGCTAGCTTGGAATTAGTTCACAGGTATGCTGTGCTGGACACAAGACGCCCCTTCTTGAGGGGCAGTGCGCTGCTCTTCGGTCTGCCTCTTTCGGCGGGTCCGCGACTATTCCATGGTTCTGTGGCGATGGTCCGATGTGGCTCCCTTTGTCATTCCATTGATCTGCTGCTGCTTAGTCAGCTTGATCGGCCTTCTGATGGAGGCAGGCGCCGTCCAAAGCCTAACAAGTACCCTTCTGCTTCCTCTGCGAAGCTAAGGGCTGATCCTCCTACCGCCACTTCTACTCACTCACAGGGTAGGGTAGGCGTCGGCAGTAGTCACCTCGATTTCGTCCCAGGTTGAGGCATTCCACTAAGTAGATAGTGCCTCTTCCAACATGAGTCCCTTTCAACATTACATGTTGGGAACTTTTGATCACGGAGATAGGCGATATCCTGTCAAAGGGGGCAATTGAGGTCATCAAGAACTTTCTTTCAGTGGGATTTTGTTCCCGCATGTTCTTGGTGCCGAAGAAGACGGCCGACTCAGATAGGTTATCGATCTGAGTATTCTGACACAGTCTATCATTGCTCCTCAGTTCAGCATGGAGGCTTTCAGATCGGTTCGCCGCTCCATTCCCCAGGATGTTTTCCAGTTCAAGGCCATTCCCTTTGGCCTCGGCCTGGATCCTTGGGCCTTCACCTGTCTGATGTTGCATGTGTTAGTCTTACATCGCACACAGTCCAGGGTGTCTTCTTCGGCTTGTCTAGTTGATATCCTCCAGAGGCAATCCAATGCTGCTTTTCTGGAGTCCGATGTCGTCACACTGTTGAGCCTACTCACGTCACTAGGGTTCAAAGTCAACGGAGAGAAGTCGGACCTGGTCCCTTCTCCGTCTTGTCATCTGGGATGGACTTCATCAGCTCGGAGTCTTCCCCGCCTGCTTGGTCTCTGCGTTTTGGTGACGGATCTCATTCCTCTAGGTCGACTGTATGTCTGCCCTCTCCAATACTGTTTGCTCAATCGTTGGAGGCCGAATGTCGATCCTCTGATTCTGGTGCTTCTGTTAACGGAGTCTCTTCCTCATCACCTTCTACCCTGACAGATATTCAGTGGATTATGCAGGGAGTTCCGTTGGACATCCCCATGTCCGATCGTGTTCTGACGGTAATCGCCAGCGATCTCGGATGGGGTGTGATGTTGGATCCTCTAGATCTTTTCCTTCACGGGTCATGGGACCAGGATCTAGCAGCTCTTCATGTCAACCAGAAGGAGCTTCTTGCTCTTCTTCTGTGTTTCTGGCAGTGGATCCCCCGCTTTTGAAATTATCAGGTCCTTCTGTGGTCTGACAATTCTACGGTGGTTGTTTACATATGGAACCGGGGCGGCACGCACTATGTTCCCATGTATGCATTGGTTCAGGATCTTCTACTGCTCGCCCAGGATGTCAATGCCAGAGTGGTGGTTTGTCACTTTCCCGGTCGTCTGACCTTCCTAGCCGACTCCCTGTCCGGACGGGGCAGGTTCTTTTCCATCAGGTGGATGCTCCCCCATGGCACTTTTCCAGTCTCTTTGCGATCTATGGTGTCGTCCCCAGATTCATATCTTTGTGACTTGTTGGAACCATCAGGTGGACACTTTCGTGTCCCTGTGTCCAGATGCTCTGGCTTTTGCCATGGACTGGATGCTTTGTCTTTCCTTTGGGACGGTCTTGTCGGCTCCGCCTTCCTGCCGGTTCCGATTCTGCCTCAGGTTCTAGCCCAGATATGGACCTGCAGTTGTCGAATCCTTTCGAGCACACCCGTCACCTCAGTGGGTGTGGATCAATCTGCTCCGCTCTCCGTTAGTAGCGGTTCCGGCATGTCTCCCTCTGTGTTGCGACTTTCTTTGCCAAAGTCGCCTGGGGAGGCTTCAGGTCGACCCAACTTCATTTTGCCTTCGTGCATGTCTTTTATCGGGTCCTGTCTCCTCCGTAGTGGTTTTTTCGAGACGAGCAGTGGAGTTGCTTTTTCACTCCACTGGTTTAGCCTCTGTGGCTAAGTGGAAGGTTCTTCTGTCTATGGTGTGTGATCACTCAGTTGCTTCTGTCACTCCTTCTATCACACCGATTGTGGAGTTTCTGGTATATGTTTGTTTCTGGGGGTCTCCAGCAATGGGTACAAGTCCATGCTTCTGAGACCTTTTTCATATGTTGTACAGCATCGCATCGGCACTCATCCTTGCCTCTCCAAGCTTATTCAGCTCTTTTCCTTGAAAAGGCCTTGGACTTTGCAGTTTACTCCAAGATGGACACTTTCTTGGGCGCTGCTCTGCTTGGGTGTGGGGGTGGGGGGGGGGGGGGGGGGGGTGTTCGCGCCTTTATCCTGAGTGGATATGCATTTTCTCACATGCCAGATCTCTCCTGAATCCATTTCTCGATGGATCTGTCTTGCTATTCGTGCAGCTTCCGCTCGTCTAGCTTCTGGCGATTGTATTACCAATCGTTTTTCTGCCACGAGGTACGTGCATTGTATTCCTCTCAGGGCTTATACTAACTCCGTCATGTTGTCGGATGTTATGCTGGCAGCCTACTGGAGAATGCTACCTTATCCACTTATCTGCGACAGTTGCAGGAGCAGAAGAGGACCTTTGTTCTACGGGCCCTCTTTCTTCTACATCACCATACGCCTCTTCTTTCATTTTCTTTTACTAATGTTTGTGATGCTATGGTTTGATAGGCCTAGGGATCGCTTCCTCAGTCCACATCAGTCAGTTATGTGTGGGTTGGTTATGTGATTCCCTCCATCCTATTGTCTATTCAGCATGTAGTAAACAATTGTAAGGTAGGTTGATAAGAAATATAAATTTTATAGTAAATTTCCTTTCTTATTATACCTACCGCAATTGTTTACATGGAGGCTTCCCATGTTCTTCTTCGGGTAAGAATCCTTCTTCCCCGCTGATAGCATAACTCCTATGTTGGCGGACTCTAAAGATTGACTAATTGATGACTGCACTGTGCATTGGTTATCGGAAGTCGTGGAATTGTACTAGGGAAGAGCGTCCCATACTGGGTGTGCGCCGATGGCGCTCGGCCCAGGTTTTGGCTTATTTTTTCGTGGTGTTTTTTACACCACTTTTCTTTCCCACATCTCTTGGGAAAGATTAAAATAGAAAGTATTTTATCCGAGTTTGTGTCTTCCACTGTAGTGCAGGCCAGTAGTAAACAATTGCAGTAGGTATAATAAGAAAGGAAATTTACTATAAAATTTATATTTCGCAACACAAAACCATGTACCATACGTCCAGAACAAATTTGACCTATTAATTGAATATACGTAATAAAGTAAACTCCTGTTAATTGAATAAAAAAATCTTGCAACATGTCGAGAAATTACCCTGACTCTCCCCAGTTTTCCTTTGTTTATAGGCCTATTTTGCCTCCGTACATCCAATACAGGCATTTAATCTATTATATCTTGTTCGACAGAGCTCATGGAGCTCTGTCAAACAAGATATAATAGAATAAATGTTAAGTTTATCTCTAGAATACAGGAAAGTGACACAATCCCTGTCAATTGAATACTCATGTTCATTGAATAATTTTCATTGGCAAAGTGGCTATTCAATTAACAGGGTTCTGCTGTAGTCACTTCACCACAGCTTGTAAGTCAAGGAGCTTTGCAGCAGGAGCCTTGTGAAGATGACTGAATGGAGGGCGGGAGGGAGGAGTAGACATGATTTGTCCTGACTGAGATTGCTAGTGCCGTGACTGATAACATATTCCAACAACATCATCATTGCATATGTTGGTCGAAGGCATGCCATGATGATATAGTTGTAATATTAGTCAATCTGGAGTTCTTTGAAATTTTTCTGCATGAGCTTCCCAACTGTTTACTTAATTAGCACATATCCTACTTGAAATTAGTCATACGGGACTCCAAAAGCACAAATCGGGTACCAGTGACATCCTTTTCTATGATCAGCTGTATATGTAACAAGTATCAAATTTAGTCTAGTAAGAAAATACATGATAATTAGCAAGAGTGAATTGATATCTTGATATCAAGCACTCCAGTCTAGACGAAATATTAGGGCCGAGGGGGGTGGGGGGGGGGGGGGGAGGGGTAGGAGGCACACATCCTCAACCCCTCATTTAGCTATGCCCGTGCTTGGCAGTGATTTCTTTTAACCCTTTACCCAACGTAATGGCCAAAACCAGCCAGCGCTATTCACAGAAATCGCCAATTAATTTTTAGCTCACCTGACTGAAAGTCAGGGTGAGCTTTTCTGATCACTTTTCGTCCGTCGTCCGTCGTCCGGCGTCCGTCGTCCGGCGTCCGTCGTCCGGCGTGAAGGTGGTGTTTGGGTCTTTTTCTTCCAAACCACTGGCCGCATGTTAGTGAAATTTCATGTGAGTAGGGGTTATATAGCGGCATTTTGATTTTTGGGCAAATTAGGTTTCGGCTCATATTGAGCAGAGGGGTGGGGCAAAAATGCTCCAATTCTTAAAAAATCTTCTTCTCAAGAACCAGCAATAGCAGAGACTTGATATTTGGTATGCAGCTTCCTTTTGAGGTGTAGACTCAAGTTTGTTCAAGAGAAGTTTGTAGGTCTATACTTGGCGATGTTATGGGAGGAGCAAAAATTTTGGCCCCACCCCAAATTTCTATTTTTTAAACCGAGAGGCCAATTTGAACCAAATTTTATGTGAGGGCTTATTGGGTCATAAGTACCTAATTTATGCAGAAATTTTTTTTCCTGTAGCCCCGTGGGAACCACAGGAGCTAAAAATAGAAAAAAATTAAAACGCCTATATCTCAAAAACTGCACGGCAGTGAGAATTTTTATTTGGTGTGAAGCTTTCTTGGGACCAACAGAAAGGATTGGTAAAAAAAAATTGCTATCGGTTTTATCATAGGGTACTTTTTCGGGACTCTGAAAAAGTGCTGAGTCAGTATTTTTTAACACAGTAGGCAATGGGAAAAAAATAAAGAATTGTTTTCTTCCAAACCACTGCTCTAAAAGCTTTCATATTTTACATATAACATCTTTGGAACATTGATTCACATATTTGTAGAAATCAAATTCCTCGGTCCATATTTGGGTTCCCTATGGGAACCCAAATGTTCAAATTAGTGCAATATGAGGGATATATTTTAAAAATCTTCTTCTTCGGATCCACAAATCAGAATCTTTTGATATTTGCTATGCATCATCCTTAGGGAGGTGAGATTCAAGTTTGTTCAAGTCAAGTCCTTCGGCTCATATTTGGTCTCCCTGTGGGAGCCCAAATTATAACTTAGTTCAATATGAGGAATATTCTTTAAAAAAAATTTTTTTTTCAGATCCACCAGTCAAAATGTTTTGATATTTGATGTACAGCATTCTTAGGGGCTGAGAGTGAAGTTTGGTAAAGCCAAGTACCTGGGTTCATATTTGGGCTCACTGTGGGAGCCCAAATTATACCAAAATTTTTATTTTCCAAACCAAAAAGTCGATTTGAACCAAATTTGATATGAGGGCTTATTGGGTCATAAGTACCTAATTTATGCCGAAAATTGTTTTCCTGTCCCCCACGGGAACTGCAGGAGCTAAAAAAATTTTTTCTTTTTAAATGCCCATATCTCCAGAACTACATGGCACTGAGAATTTTTATATGGTGTGAAGCTTCCTTAGGACCGGAAGAAAAAAATGGTAAAAATTTTATCATAAGGTTCTTTTCTAGGACTAAAAGTGCCGAGTCATCATTTTTTAACAGTGTAGCTAATGGGAATAACGTTGAAGAATCTTCTTCTCCCAAAACACTGCTTCAGAAGCTTTTATTTTTGGGCTCCCTATGGGAGCCCATGTATAACTTAGTTCAGTATGAGAAATATTCTTAAAAAATCTTTTTTTTCTGTTACTCCTGTCAGAATCTTTTGATATTTGATTTTTGATTTTCTTAGAAGTGGCAAATTGAAGTTTGTTCAAGTTCTGCTTTATTGATAAAATTGGGCCCAGTAGTAACCAATTCCTGCATTGAAAGCCCTGTAAAGTGGGCAGTGATAGGCAGTGATAGGCATAAACGATTGACCAAACCTGATATTATAATTATGCCTCTGTAATGATGTAGCCTTAGAAAGTGACCTTAAATTCCAATAAATAAATAGATAAATTATTGAGTACCCAATATGGGGATCTAACATATGAACACTCTGGGTTACTAAGTAGAGAAAACACTTTTATGTTGAAAAACTGATAATAACCACAAGGCAGAATCCCTTGCTATTTTGGTGATATGACTCGGCCAGTATCAGGTGAGCGCCCTCAGGCCCCGTGGGGCCTCTTGTTATTATTATACCCCCCCCCCCCCCAAACTTTTGGGGGTATATAGGAATCACCCTGTCCATCCGTCCGTCCGTCTGTCCATCCTTATAAGCGCAACAACTCCTAAACCGTTTGAAGAATTTTCATGAAACTTTACACAATGGAAGAACTCCATATGAAGATGTGCATGAAGCAATATAATTCCGTTCTGACATTTCCAACAGGAGATAATCTAACTTATACGTTTCAATTGCTGCATCATATGGTTGTGTCCTCGTAAGCGCAACAACTGAGGCACGGGGGGTGGGGGGGGGGGGGGTATCCTCTTTGTGAGCTTGCTCACAGTACCTCTCGTTTTTTTCATTTTTTGTCTCAAAAACATAGGTTATAACTCCTCTTTGGAAGGAGCTCCTCGATCATAACCTATGTTTTTGAGACAAAAAATGAAAAAAAATTAGTTATTCAAAAATTTTGTTTGCAAGTGTCGTCTGCTTTTCATGTTAGGTAAAGGGTTAAAGTTCTTTAGGCAGCCAAGACTTGACTGGACACCAATACCGAAATGAATGGATGCTTATCTTGAGAACTTCATTCAGACTACACAGCTGATTACCTGTTCTGAGGTCAAAAAGTCTATCAAAGCAATCCTATAGTTTTGAGATGGGCAATTACCATCACTGTCTATGGCTTGCCTGATTTGGAAATAAGGAGAATGCCGATTGTCTACCCAGAAAAGATCTAAAAATTGTGGTTGCACAGTAAATCTGAAGAGAAGCCCTCATGAGCCTCACCTTGGTCGAGTGCTAAGTTATTTTTGGTCATCTGAAATTGTTCTTGTGTCTTTGTCTTATTACAATTTATGGGAGAGTGTCAGTCGCACACTCCCATAAATTGTAATAAGGTAGCCCCTTATAGACCAAGTAATTTCACTTCTGAGGTAATATGAAGCACATCCACAGAATATAAGACCTTCAGGCTGGGGTATCTGCTCTTCATATTAAAGCCCAAATATGGGCTTCCAGCACTGTACCAGTTAAGGGGTTGGTCCTATTTCTAGACTTTATACTACACCTCAGCTGGCGTCTTGCAGCTTAGCAATGGTTTCTTCTAGTAAATCTATCCAAGTCCTGGCTTCCTCTAGAGAGAACCAGGTCTTGGTTAGAAACCAAAGCCAAGGTAATTTGACTATTGTCTGCAGAACTTCTTGATTGCAGGTTTAACTCTTAAGCCACTTTCAAGATATTTTTTCATCAAATCTAGTCATGGCTGCTTTAAAGTAGCCGTGACTAGAGTTGATGAAAAATTAATCTAAATATAACATGAAATCATTGGTGAAAAAATGCATTCAATTTACAGGGGAAAATATGTTTAAATATGCCCAAATTATACTTATATCAGTGACAAGAGAAACCCTGTGCTGGGCAGGAATGTCCACCAGCAGCATGTTAAGAGCAAGTTCTAAAACAACAAAATTTGTCCATTCAACACCTGAAGGTGAAAAACTCCCAATATCTGTTATTAAAGAAAGGCCTAAGGTCCAAGGTCTCTCATCATTGTGCAAAACCACAAAACATGTTCAAAGTTTGAAGAAATGTTTTGAAAAAGTGTCTTATCCTGTGCTATTTCCATTGTTTTTTTTTAATTTCCATGCATTGCCTGACAACCAAAATTGCCTTTGATGAGATCTAAAGCAGAAAAAAACAACGAAGAAAAAAAAATCAAGCTATGATAGTTTTTCATTGTATATACTTGTGAGAGAGGATTATTATACAGAAAGTTTAAACATAGAAGAGTTAATGAGGTGTAAAGATAATATCTATGAATTTTTCTGAAATGCATTGTATACCCCTATTTTATATTTCATGTGAGTACTCTTATTGTATTGTGTGTGACATATGTCAGTCAAAGTTACAAATTAATTTTTCTTCTGTTGTTCAATTTAGAATCAAAAAGGATAGTAAATTGTGGGAAACGTCAATAATTCTTGCATTTACCATGCTTTTCCCATGCCAACCCGGGAACAATACTATATTGCTTTTAGACTTGTATTTACCACAACTGTATATTCTATCTATAACTATGAATGTTTTATTGACTCCCAGTTTATGGCAACTGATTGGATGTTTGTCAGTTTCCGTGTGTTTGCCTATCTGACAGCTACTCAATTCCTTCCTGTCTCTTTGTTTCTTGCTCTTTCTCTGTCTTTGTGTGTATATTGACGGACACAATTCTGTTTCGAAGAATTTGGAATGTTACTGTCTGATCCCTGGCTGGGAATCAAACCATCGACAACAATGCTTGACAATCAGGAGTCCAACACCTAAACCACTAGACCATTTGTGTGTGTGTGTGTGTGTGTGTGTGTGTGTGTGTGTGTGTGTGTGTGTGTGTGTGTGTGTGTGTGTGTGTGTGTGTGTGTGTGTGTGTGTGTGTGTGTGTGTGTGTGTGGTTAAAAAATCGCACTGGCACAGACATTTCATACTGAAACGTTTTTTTCTTTTAATATGCCGCCGAAAATATTGTTTTCATTTACTGAACCCTGATGGGTTTCAAACATGACAAAAAATTACACAAAATTGATTTAAACTAAGTGATGAGCTTAGGAACTGGTTAAACTGACTGGCAATAATTGATGTTATTCATTGATGGGCTCTAATTTAGTCCTTACAAGGATGTTACGCAAGCTTTTGTTTTTCTTATAGGCGATGACAGGTCGAAGATTCAAAGGTTCATTTAATTTAGCATTGGTAAAATTGAATTCATCTTTTAACATTTTTGCTATTTCGATATTCATTCTGTTGTACGTTAAAGTGAAAGGAATGATGGACCTCCTTTCGCATTCGCCCTCTGATATGTTCATACCAAATGGCCAGAGGGTTTGAAGCATACTGATCCAAAAAGCTTCACGTTTTTTTCTAAATTCATCCGTTTCTTCTAATGTGTCTTTAATTGGTGGTTGTTCAATTGGGTGGATTTCGAAATTGTCCAAAGAATGGCCAGGAAGGTTAAAATGTTGTGCTACTGGGGCATCAGCATTATGTTTTATATCCTGTTTGTGTCTAGTAGCACGTTCTCGGAAAGGATTTTGACTTTGACCAACATACTGTTTCCGACATCGCTTACAAGTGATAAGGTAAATAATGTTTGGTGAATCACAATGGAGGGGGTTACGGATCTGATAATGATTTTTCGTTTGTTCGGAGGAAAATTCCTCTTTCTGATCAGGCATAAAAGTATGCAGTCTACAACGAGGCTTTTTGCAATTAAATACCGCGCCACTACTATTTTGCAACGGTCTGTTGTGTTCAATCTTCAGTGGTTCAAAATCGGTAGTTTCAGCTGGACTTTCGAGCTTTTTCAGAGTTTGGGATTTCAGGCTACGCAAAAGGCGCAGCGAGTACCCTCTCGATCTGAGGGCGCCAAATAGAGTAGAACAAGCCTCATTGAAATTTACCTTATCACTTGAATTGCGGTGGAAACGAATGAGTTGTGATTTGATGATACCTTTAAATGTATGTTGAGGATGAAATGATTTTGTGTGCAACAACTGATGTGAATCAGTTGGTTTAAAATACACTTTATAATCTAAATGACCGGACGCCTGAAATTGCTTGCCTTTATACACGGTCACATCGAGAAAATCAACAGAATTTTCACTGATAGTAGCTTTCAATTCAATATTTGGATCGTGATTGTTCAAAATTTCTAAAAATTCATCAAAATCTTCTTTTGAATGTTCTCAAATAATAAAAATGTCATCTAAATACCTGAGATATACGAGAGGATGCTTTGCACATTTGCTTAAGGCATTTTCCTCCCATTCCGCTACATAAATACTTGCAAAATTAGGACTGAATCTTTTGCCCATAGGACAACCCATTATTTGTAGAAAATATTCTCCATTGAATTGAAAGTCATTACCTTTTAAGCTCAGCTCTAAAAGATCCAAAATTTGTTCATCCGGGCGTTTCGCATCTGGATATTTTTCAAATGCATTTTTAACTGATTTAACACCTTTATCAATATCAATGTTCGTATACATACTGTCGATATCCAAAGTAGCCAGAATTGCATTTTTCGATATTTTCAATTTCGAAATTTTTGACAGGAAATCCTGTGTATTTTTTAGATAGCTCGGATGTCTATTTGCTATAGGTTTCAGATGATAATCAATTAATTCCGAGATCGCATAAGAATCCGAATTACAATCTGATACAATTGGCCTCCCGGGTGGAGTTAAGTCATCCGTCCATGAAGAACGGACACAATTCTGTTTCGAAGAATTTGGAATGTTACTGTCTGATCCCTGGCTGGGAATCAAACCATCGACAACAATGCTTGACAATCAGGAGTCCAACACCTAAACCACTAGACCATTTGTGTGTGTGTGCATGCGTGCGTGCGTGCGTGCGTGCGTGCGTGCATGCGTGCGTGTGCGTGCGTGCGTGCGTGCGTGCATGCGTGCGTGCGTGCAAATAAATTTCTTGAGTTTGATTTTTCTTCAGTTCCTGACTCTAAAATAAATTTATTACCCTTTGTCACTAAACTTGTAGACTGCTACATTTTTCTTGGTTGCCAGAATATGTTTACATGTCTTTGTCTAAAAAGGCACTCTTCCATAAATTTTAACAAGACAAATCCATACAGATACAGATGAAATAAATTCACTTCAAAGATAATGTGAACCACATCCACACAATATGAAACCTTCAAGTTCTTGTTCCTGCACTTAAGAGTGGAGCCTAGCTACTTAAAGAAGGGTATTAGGCTCTGTGATCTGTCCACTCATCCTTCATGCACAATAACTTTTGATACCACATTTCTCAATAAATGGATGAGTGAACATTTAATTTCAGAAATACTATATTTATTATACCCCACGCTACGGGGTATAATGTTTTTGACTGGTCCGTCTGTCAGTCCGTCAGTCTGTCAGTCCGTCAGTCTGTCAGTCCTACTTGTTTTTCGGACTTTTTTCTACATGCTTCCAGATTTTGAGCTGATTTTGGTATGTGAGTCTAACATGGTGGCCTACAGATCAAGTTTGCATTTTGTTCCGCTCCACTGATTTTTACCAAAATTATGGCCCTTGGACTCTGAAAAATTCATCAAAATTACAGTTTTCCGGACTTTTTTTCTACACGCTTCCAGATATTGAGCTGATTTTTGGTATGTTAGTCTGACATGGTGGCCTACAGATCAAGTTTGCATTTTGTTCTGCTCCACTGATTTTTACCGAAATTACGGCCCTTGAACCTTGAAAAGTTCATCAAAATTACAGTTTTGCAGACTTTTTTCCTACACGCTTCCAGATATTGAGCTGATTTTTGGTATGTTAGTCTAACATGGTGGCCTACAGAACAAGTTTGCGTTTTGTTCCGCTCCACTGATTTTTACCGAAATTACAGCCCTTGGATTCTAAAAAATGCATCGAAATTACAGTTTTTCGAACTTTTTTTCTGCACGCTTCCAGATATTGAGCTGATTTTTGGTATGTTAGTCTAACATGGTGGCCTACAGATCAAGTTTGCATTTTGTTCCGCTCCACTGATTTTGTCCGTCAGTCAGTCCTACTTGTTTTCCGGACTTTTTTTCTACACGCTTCCAGATTTTGAGCTGATTTTTGGTATGTGAGTCTAACATGGTGGCCTACAGATCAAGTTTGCATTTTGTTCCGCTCCACTGATTTTTACCAAAATTGTGGCCCTTGGACTCTGAAAAATTCATCAAAATTACAGTTTTCCGGACTTTTTTTCTACACGCTTCCAGATATTGAGCTGATTTTTGGTATGTTAGTCTGACGTGGTGGCCTACAGATCAAGTTTGCATTTTGTTCCGCTTCACTGATTTTTACCGAAATTACGGCCCTTGAACTTTGAAAAGTTCATCAAAATTACAGTTTTGCAGACTTTTTTCCTACACGCTTCCAGATATTGAGCTGATTTTTGGTATGTTAGTCTAACATGGTGGCCTACAGAACAAGTTTGCGTTTTGTTCCGCTCCACTGATTTTTACCGAAATCACAGCCCTTGGACCGGGGGGGGGGGGGGGGGCAGGAAAAAATTTGCAGACACTAGGCCCGAAAAAATTTTTTCCACCCCTAAGGGACCCACCACCCCCCCCCCCCCCCCCCCCCCTCTGCATATTTTTTCCACCGACAGTTCAGGGACCCACCCCCAATTCCACAAAAACTGTTATGGATAGTCAGGATTTCAGTCATATTTGTTCCATTTCATACTTTCAACTTGCTTCCACATTTTTTAACAGTCTTATTCAAGGGAATTAACTCCATTAGAACAAAATTGGAAGTTTCAGAGTTATGTTTAGAGTCACAATTTTGTCTCCAGTGATGAGAAAACAACAAACACATTATATGTAACTTGTCCTCAGAAAAAGGTATCAAAATAGTGTTCCACATTAAGAACAGATGTCTTTTAATGAAAAGTTTGTTATGTTTTTTTTTGGTAGGAAGTGGGCATCCCTAAATTCCTGCTACTGCGAGGCCCCCATGATGATGCTCCTCAGCTTTATGAGAACATACAAGTGAGTGAAGTGACATGCACTCATGTTGAAATGAACCAAGTTGAATCAACCAAGTTGAATGATCAAACCACAGTATGAACACTGGTACTGATATGAACTGAACAGGGGCGGATCCAGGATTTTGAAATAGAGGGGGTGCCATCCAATGACAGTTTGACACTCAGTTGCAAGTTCTGGGGGGGAGGGGGGCACTAACTCATCTGCGAAACGGAGGCAGACGGAGGGAGAAAAAATTGGAAAATGATAAATCAACTTCACACTTTCCGTGGCTATTCGACGGTACATGGCGATCATTCGAATTGTGGGGGTTTGGGTTGTTTGGGGTATTTATATATTCACTTCAGCACTTCTGGAGACTGTGACATCAACTACCAATGGTGGACTCAGAATTTAGCTAAGAAGGGGCACCGCTTGTTTGCCTAGTATGAATTTCAAAAAGATTGAAACTGGTATTTCACATATCAATGATCTTCGTTTGAACAGATTTTGGTTTGGGCAATAGAGGGGGAATGCGCCGGGTGCGCCCCCATCTAAATCCACCCATGGTGAAGTACCGGTTTTCAAATCCCATGCCTACGACCCTCACTCAGTCACACAGTGTCAGAGTCTGAGGAGAAAACCAAACATGATTTGAGTGGCAAAACACAACTCAAAAATGCTAGATGCAAACATTTAGCTAGTAATAGTATCACCATCGGAGGTTGTTAGACCAAATTTGATGCAGGCTGCAGGAAGACTTTGTTTGATTCATGAAGCTTATTTGTGCCTTGATTGACCTAATATTGGGTTTATTGGTTGCCTTAGGTTACCAGACAGGCAAACATTGATTTTGAGCTTTGTGGGCCATACATCCTGTAAAGCATCTGCAGTCAGTACATATCAACTGACCCAAATGGAATGATCATTCATAAACAAAGAGAGGGACCCGCAGCAAAATTGGTAATCAATCATCATCCGCAAGATGCCGGTCAGGTTGTATCCAAGATAAATTTCGATTATTCAAGATCTCAACCCCCCAAAAAACAAATTTATCATTCTAAATGGGCTAGAATGCATCCAGATACATGCTAAAATGGTTTTGTAAGCTCAATCTATTGCAAAAATGTGTTTTTTTGGCTGGAGGAAAAAATTTGCAAATTGTCTACTTTACGTGTTTTTTCCAGCCTCGGGGTACCCACCCACCCCGGCCTAGTGTTTGGAATTTTTCTGCAGACCCTCCCCCTGCTTGGACTCTGAAAAATGCATCAAAATTACAGTTTTGCGGACTTTTTTTTCTACACGCTTCCAGATATTGAGCTGACACGCTTCCAGATATTGAGCTGATTTTTAGCTCAACTTTGGCGAAGCCAAATTTGAGCTTATGCCATGGCCCGTCGTCTGCTGTCCGTCTGTCCATCTGTCTGTCTGTCCGTCAACAATTGGATACGGCTCGGGCTAGAGGCCGTATTTATGAACCGATCTTTACAAAACTTCTTGGGTACCTTTGTTATGACCGTGGGACGAGAACGAGTGTTTTGGGGAGTGGTCCGAAATTCAAGGTGGCTGCCAGCCACCATTTTGTACCGACGATGCAGAAATCTGTTTTTTGTACAGAACTTCCATATGAAAGCTCTGATTTGAATAATTTTTTTGTATGAATGTTTAGTACCATGGGATACATCACATATAATACGGGTTTTTTTCTCGTGCGTAAATTATGCAAATTAGACTAACTTTGATGTTTTTTGGTGTTACTTTCAGACAAGTAAGTGCAAATGCCAATACGGCTTGGGCTAGAGGCCGTATTTGTGAACCGATCTTTACGAAACTCCTTGGGTACCTTTGTTATCACCGTGGGACGAGAAAGAGTGTTTTTGGGTCCGGTCCGAAATTCAAGATGGCTGATGGCTGATGGCAGCCATTTTGTACAAAATTTGGTGCAATCAGATTTTTGCACAGAACTTCCATATGAAAGCGCTGATTTGAATAATTTTTTGTGTGAATGTTTAGTACCATGGGTAACATCACATATAATACAGGTTTTTTTCTCGTGCAGAAATTATGCAAATTAGATGAACTTTGATTTTTTCAGTGCTACTTACACACAGTAAGTACACATGTCAATACGGCTCGGGCTAGAGTCTGTATTTATGAACCGATCTTCACGAAACGTCTTGGATACCTTTGTTATCACCTTGGGACGAGAACGAGTGTTTCTGGGTGTGGTCCAAAATTCAAGATGGCTGCCAGTGGCCATTTTGTACCGAAATTAGGTCTAATCAGTTTTTTGTACACAACTTCTATACGGCTCAGGCTAGAGACCGTATTTATGAACCGATCTTTACGAAACTTCTTGGGTACCTTTGTTATCACCGTGGGATGAGAACGAGTGTTTTTGGGTGTGGTCCGAAATTCAAGATGGCCACCAGCAGCCATTTTGTACCAAAATTAGTGCAATCAGTCTTTTGTACAGAACTTTTGTATGAAAGTTATGATTTTAATAAAGTTTTGTATGAATGTTTAGTAACATGGAATACATCACATATGGTACAGGTTTTTTTCCCGTGCAGAAATTATGCAAATTAGATAAACTTTGATTTATTCAGTGCTACTTACACTCTGTAAGTGCACATGTCAATACGCTCGGGCTAGAGGCTGTATTTATGAACCGATCTTCACAAAACTTCTTGGGTACCTTTGTTATCACCTTGGGACGAGAACGAGTGTTTCTGGGTGCGGTCCAAAATTCAAGATGGCTGCCAGTGGCCATTTTGTACCGAAATGAGGTCCAATCAGTTTTTTGTCACAATTTCTACACAGCTCATATTTGTGAACTCATCTTCACGAAACTTCTTGGGTACCTTTGTTTTCACCTTGGGACAGGAATGAGTGTGTTTTGGGGTGCCTTTGTTATCACTGTGCTATGAGAACAAATATTTTGGGGTTCAGTCAGACCCACTCTGGGACTCAAAGATTTTTTTCTAGTTTAGCATCTGACTGTCACCCACCTTTACAATACTTTACCTATACATTTGTTACAGGCAACGGTCAGTATTTATGTACAGACCGTTACAATACTTTATAATGTACCTTTGTTATCAGGTCATTACCTAGATGTTTGTCATTGCTATGTCACATACTATACATGTACATGTCTTTGTCTTGACAAGTTGAGCTACAGTGTCATTGACACTTTCATTGGTATGTTAGTCTGACATGGTGGCCTACAGATCAAGTTTGCATTTTGTTCTGCTCCACTGATTTTTACCGAAATTACAGCCCTTGAAATTTGAAAAGTTCATCAAAATTACAGTTTTCCGGGCTTTTTCTCTACATGCTTCCAGATATTGAGTTGATTTTTGGTATGTTTGTCTAACATGGTGGCCTACAGATCAAGTTTGCATTTTGTTCTGCTCCACTGATTTTTACTGAAATTACGGCCCTTCAACTTTGAAAAGTTCATCAAAATTACAGTTTTCCAGACTTTTTTTCTACACGCTTTCAGATATTATCAAAATTACGGCCATTTTAGTATGTGAGTCTACCACAATGACTTACAGATCAAGTTTGCGTTTCATTCTGCTCGGCTGATTTTTACGGAAATTACGGGCCCTGGACTCTGAAAAATACAAGTAACAGATTTCCGGATCATTTTCCTAAAAGTTACAGTTTTCCGAGCTTGAAATATCAGGGCACGTGGGGTATGTGAGCATGCTCACTAAGGTTCTATATTAAAGATGTGTTGTGCAATGTCTCTCACTTTTCTTAAAAGTGCAGGCTTGCTTGATTTGTATTCTTCATATTTTCGTTCACCTGATTGGAAGTCAGTGTGAGGTATAATCCATATTGCCACCACTTGATATCGAAGTTGGCTTAATTATGCTATGGTTAAAAATGTATGTCCATCTGTCTGTCTCTCTGACCATTAACTTTTGTTTGTACCTCACTAACTTGAAAACTATATGTCCCACAAATCCCCATTTTTTATGGTGGATTAGACCTGACTGGAGTAATCTTCCTTTCGATAACCAACATTCTTTCTGATCCAGTATGGCCACTATCACTAAGCAGTCATCTTGGATTTTTTGTGATTTTTGCTTGTTGAGGCAATAACTTTAAAAAAAAAGACAAAATGGAAAGATTTTCTGGTGCATTAGTAGTTTCTGTAGGTTTCTTTCAAAAATACATATTCTAGCATATCATATCCAACATGACTGCTATGTCAGACATCTTGGATTTGGGGGTAAATTTTGATTGTCCATGCATTAACTCAAAAAACAAATGATCAGTGGATTCCATTTTTCACTGTGAGTAACTGTTTACTATAAGGAAGGATCCTTTCAATTATCTATGATCCAGTATATCCAGGATGATCACCATGTCAGCGATCTTGAATTTTTAGCTCAACTTGACGAAGTCAGGCTGAGCTATTGCTGTCACTCATCTGCCAGCATATGTACGTACATGCATCCACAATTTTCTTTCGCACACCACACAGGTCGCATTTATGAATGGATTGCTTTGAAACTTGATATGCTTGTTTGGGGTGACCTCTAGATGGGAGCTTTCGATTTTCTTCGATTTCCGTAAAAAAATGTTGCCGCTGGCATTGACCTTTGAACTTAGTTTAGTCAGACCTCAATATTTCCCTTTGAAAGATGTGTTGTTTAAAAACCTTTACTTACAAATTTTCATTTGGGTAAAGAAATGATGAACATCACAGCGTGGTTGCCATTAACATCACAGTGCCATTGCCACTTTCCACAACTGGGTGGTTCACTTTGACGGGCTGTGTTGGGGTTATTCTGCATCCGGGATCTGTTGGGGTAAGTTTTTTAAATCGAAGGGATATTTTTTAGGCTACGAGGGCAATTTTCTGGCGTCAGAACAATGGGGCGTCACCTAGGTATGTGATTTTGAGTCAAGTGGCGATGCACAGAAGTTGTACCCAGGCATTTTGTGAGCCATATTATTCGAAGAGAGATAATATCTGCTACATGAAAGTAAGCTGACTGGGATTGGGAAACATCAGTGTAACTGATAAAGTAAAAAGCTGTGTTTCTTACCTCTCCATTTGAATGAAAATTGATAAAATCAGCTGCAGCGATGACTTTTCACATCAAAAAAACACGTTACAGCACCCGAACAGAACATCACAGCGTCGAATTGCATGTCACAGCATGGGACCGATTTGTAGGTGTGAGTTATGCATAAATATTTCCCTTTGGCGCACCCTGCAGGGCACATTTATGATCGGATTGCTTTAAAACTTGGTATGCTTGTTCTGGGTGACATCTTGATGGGAACTGTCAATTTTTTCCATTTCCGTAAAAAATAGTAGCCGTTGGCAACGACCGTTGAACTTAGTTTAGTCAGACCTCAATATTTCCCTTTGGCACACCCTACAGGGTACATTTATGATCAGATCGGTTTGAAACTTGGTATGCTTATTTGGGATTACCTCTAGATGGGAATTATCGATTATCTTCAATTTCCATCAAAAAATATTGCCGCTGGAATCGACCTTCAATGAACTTGTGTGCAGTTATGAATCAATATTTCCCTCTGGCATGCCTACAGGGCACATTTATGATAGGATTGCTTGAAACTTGATATACATGTTCTGGGTGGTTTATGGATGTTAGCAGTAGATTTCTTTTCATTTCCATAAAAAAATTTTGTTGTTAGCACCAGCCTTTGGACTTTGTGCATTTTTGTAGCAACTTATCCCTTTTGCACTCTCTACAGGGTGTATTTACGAATTTCCATAAAAAAGATAAAAAGACCATTGCCACCAGCGAGGACCATCAAACTTAGTGCATTTGTGCATTAACATCTTTCTTTGGTATGCCTCAGAGGGCACATTCATTATCGGGTTGTTTTGAAACTTCATATGCTCATTCTGGGTGGCAGAGATAGGAGCTATCAATTTTCTTTTCATTTCTATAAAAATCTGTGGCTGTCAGCAACAATCTTTGAATCTATTGCATTTGTGCATTTACATTCTTTTTTGACATGACCTACAGGGCACATTTATCGTAGGATTGTTTTTGGACTCTGCATGCTCGTTTGGCGAAACCTCTACATGTAGATTCATTTCTGTGTAAAAAAATTGCCATTAACAATGACCTCCGAACTTACTGCATTTGTGTATCAACATTCTTCCTTTAGCCAGCCTTACAGTTTACATTTAAAACGCATGGATTGCTCTGATATTGGCACACACAGCGCTGTTATGTTGAAATTTCACCAAATAACATTGGAACCAGTGATCTTCAGATTTACCATTTCAAGTTTGTCAAGTTGAGCTTCAGTGTCATTGACACTTTCATTTCCATTTTTTATGGGATTTCAGTTTATTTCTTACCCCACTGCCAATTGTTTATTTCTTTAAATTTACATGAAAATGGTCTTCGAGACCATTTTCATGTAAACTCAAAGCAATGAAATGTTCACTGTCCATTGTGGCATGATCACTACCGGACATCCTTTATTATGATTCATAATGTATGATTTTCAAACAGTTATCTGTATTCCAAGATGATTTCAGTTGGTTCAAGTTTATTTTTATACCCTGGGGGTGCGGTGGCATTGCAGTAACCGGTTCTTGTCAGATCACCGAAGTTAAGCAATGTCGAGCCTGGTTAGTCCTTGGGTGGGTGACCATCTGAGCGATCGATTCGGACTCCCACGTTGTGTCCTTGGCCAAGGCACTTAACCCCAATTGTCCACATGGGGGCACGTTGACGCCGTGTACTAAGGCGTACTGCACGTTGATGGTGCGCATGTCTTCAACCAATCTAACCCTGCCTGTGCTGCAGTGCGGAGTTACGATGTTGGGGAGCTGGCAGCTGCTCGTCGTTGCTTGGTGGTTCTTTCCGGCTTCATCCACCAGTAAAACTGTCAAGGTCATGATTAGCCATTGTGCATAAGTATGTGACCTTAAACCCCAATAAATAAATATAAATAACTTTATACCCTTAATACCCTTATATGTAAACATTCAGTTATCCCAAAAATGGTTGTTGCAGAGAGTTGATTGAGCTGTTTTCAGCCTACCTGTATAATTATGTTGAAGTAGTTTGTAATCTCTCTGTGTTAACAGACCCTTGGGCAGTGAAAAGGAAGGTAAATAAATTGTTACAGATTTAGTAAGTTTACTTAATGAATGGAACACATTGAATATCCCTCAATGAAATACTTCAAATTCATGTAACAGTGTCAACTATCATTGATGCTTTTAAGGAATGTTTATTGCCTCATATTATCCTTTTAGCACTCTTATCTTCTAAGCTATGATAAACAAATCCATAACCACTTCACTGTTGATCTGTAAAGGAGAAAATTGCTTTAATTCACTTCGTCTATCTGACCAACCATTATTCATCTAAAGGTCATAATTTTAACTATTGACATGCTGTTGTGTGGTGTTGAGTAATCAGTGTGGGAACTTGCTTAACTGATTTGAGTGCTAGAAGCCACTATCAGGCCTTTCAAAAACATAAGGGTACCAGGGCAAAAGCCAATATCTTCTGTGCTCATGTTTCATGTTCAGTCAGACGTATATATAATATTTTTAGCTCAACTTTGACGAAGTCAAATTTGAGCTATTGTCATGGCCCGTCGTCCGTCGTCCGTCTGTCCGTCCGTCCGTCCGTCTGTCTGTCTGTCCGTCTGGCCGTCTGTCCGTCTGTCTGTCTGTCCGTACGTCAACAATTGGCTATGGCTCGGGCTAGAGGTCGTATTTATGAACCGATCTTTACGAAACTTCTTGTGTACCTTTGTTATGACCCTGGGACGGGAACGAGTGTTTTTAGGTGTGGTCCAAAATTCAAGATGGCTGCCAGCGGCCATTTTGTACCGATGATGCAAAAATCAGTTTTTTGTACAGAACTTCTGTATGAAAGTTCTGATTTGAATAAAGTTTTGTATAAATGTTTAGTACCATGGGATACATCACATATAATACAGGTTTTTTTCTCGTGCGTAATTTATGCAAATTAGACTGACTTTGATTTATTTAGTGTTACTTTCAGAGCTGTAAGTGCCAAGCTGCTATGGCTCGGGCTAGAGGCCGTATTTATGAACCAATCTTTACGAAACTTCATGGGTACCTTTGTTATGACCGTGGGATGAGAACGAGTGTTTTTGGGTGCAGTCCGAAATTCAAGATGGCTGCCAGCAGCCATTTTGTACCGACGATGCAGAAATTTTTTTTTTGTACAGAACTTCCATATGAAAGCTCTGATTTGAATCATTTTTCGTATGAATGTTTAGTACCATGGGATACATCACATATAATACGGGTTTTTTTCTCGTGCGTAGATTGTGCAAATTATACTAATTTTGATGTTTTTTGGTGTTACTTTCAGCACTGTAAGTGCAAATGCCAATACGGCTCGGGCTAGAGGTCGTATTTATGAACCGATCTTTACGAAACTCCTTGGGTACCTTTGTTATCACCGTGGGACGAGAACGAGTGTTTTTGGGTGTGGTCCGAAATTCAAGATGGCCGATGGCAGCCATTTTGTACAAAATTTGGTGCAATCAGATTTTTGCACAGAACTTCCATATGAAAGCGCTGATTTGAATAATTTTTTGTGTGAATGTTTAGTACCATGGGATACATCACATATAATACGGGTTTTTTTCTCGTGCAGAAATTATGCAAATTAGATGAACTTTGATTTATTCAGTGCTACTTATACACTGTAAGTGCACATGTCAATACGGCTCGGGCTAGAGGTTGTATTTATGAACCGATCTTCACAAAACATCTTGGGTACCTTTGATATCACCTTGGGACGAGAACGAGTGTTTCTGGGTGCTGTCCAAAATTCAAGATGGCTGCCAGTGGCCATTTTGTACCGAAATTAGGTCTGATCAGTTTTTTGTACACAACTTCTATACGGCTCAGGCTAGAGGCCGTATTTATGAACCGATCTTTACGAAACTTATTGGGTACCTTTGTTATCACCGTGGGATGAGAACGAGTGTTTTTGGGTGTGGGCCGAAATTCAAGATGGCCACCAGCAGCCATTTTGTACCAATCAGTTTTTTGTACAGAACTTCTGTATGAAAGTTCTGATTTGAATAAATTTTTGTATGAATGTTTAGTAACATGGAATACATCACATATAGTACAGGTTTTTTTCTCGTGCAGAAATTATGCAAATTAGATGAACTTTGATTTATTCAGTGCTACTTATACACTGTAAGTGCACATGTCAATACGGCTCGGGCTAGAGGCTGTATTTATGAACCGATCTTCACAAAACTTCTTGGGTACCTTTGTTATCACCTTGGGACGAGAATGAGTGTTTCTGGGTGCGGTTCAAAATTCAAGATGGCAGCCAGTGGCCATTTTGTACCGAAATTAGGTCCAATCAGTTTTTTGTCACAACTTCTACACAGCTCATATTTGTGAACTGATCTTCACGAAACTTCTTGGGTACCTTTGTTTTCATCTTGGGACAGGAATGAGTGTGTTTTGGGGTGCCTTTGTTATCACTGTGCTATGAGAACAAATATTTTGGGGTTCAGTCAGACCCATTCTGGGACGCAAAGATTTCTTTTCTAGTTTAGCATCTGCCTGTCACCCACCTCTACAATACTTTACCTATACATTTGTTACAGGCAATGGTCAGTATTTATGTACAGACCGTTACAATACTTTATATGTACCTTTGTTATCAGGTCATTACCTAGATGTTTGTCATTGCTGTATCACATACTATACATGTACATGTCTTTGTCTTTGTCTTGACAAGTTGAGCTACAGTGTCATTAACACTTTCATTTTCATACAAATTTGTTTTATTACAACTTGTTGGACAGTGTCATTGGGCACACTCCAATAATTTGTAATAAAACAAATTTTGAATAATAAATTCAGACAACCAAAAATAATCTAGCCTTCAACCAGTTGAAGCATTGCCTTTTTCTTAGTGTGGTAAACAAGTTATGTTTTAACCCTTTACCCAATGCAGACGACATCAAAATTTATTATTTTAATATTTGTTTTTTCAAATTTTTCAAAAAATTTCAACAAAACCATATCATGTGACCCCTCATTGGAACAAGCTTGTCGAGCTCATTCCAACATGATATGGTTTTGTTAAAATTGTTTGAAAAATATATTTTTTTAACAACTTAATTTTGTAAATTATGCGGGCGGATGCAGCCGATTCGTTAGGTAAAGGGTTGACCCTTTACGTGGAACTAGTGGATGAATCCATGCTACACATGGGTATTCGATAGGTAACATTTGGAGTTTCCTCCCATATACCATAGAACACTCTGAATCATAAAGTATTTTATGAATACCTATCTTAAAAGTTACGAAACAATTATCAGTTGTTAAAGTGTGTAATAATAATGATTCTGTAACAATAAGAAATCGGACATCCAAAAAGGGATCCACAGGTAGTTTGAAAATAATTCAGGTGAATCCTGGTTTTTCAAGAGCAAATCTTGGTTCACAAGAAGAATAAATTCACTTCAAATTTTTTAAACACTTTTCCAATACAAAATGAGGCACAGGTCATAAAACATAATATTCCACAGAATACATAATAATCCCGCTGCTTTCTAAAATAATGGAGTGACCTGTAAAAATAATGTTCAATGAATGCTTAATGTATAAACACTTGTCTCTTCTCAATGTTGTGTCTGTGAGATGAAATCATGAGATGAATGAGAGATGAAATGAGTGAAGTTTGTTTATATAGTCATTAAGTGGAAAGTTCAAGAAAGTGAAATTTCAACAATGTCTTTTTGTTCTACAAAATGCTTATTGGCTGAATTAAATCACCTCATTAAGTTTTGAGATCAGTCTGTCTAATTTCAAGTAAACAAGTGTGACCGAAATAAACATTCAATGAGCTAAAAATAGATCCTGTTTGACAGTATTTGTAAACATGTAGATAGGTATATTCAGAGGTTACTCAATGCAAATAAGTGATCAGTCCAGCTAAAATCTGCTTACTTTAAATCAAAATAATTTCAGAAAATATAAAATTGTTTACAATTATTAATGAAGGACATATCTATTCTGATATCTTAATTAATAGTGGTCCCTAACACCAATTCTGGTAAATATTGCAAAGTTTTAAATGTGTCCCATTCTTTTGTGTTGCATTCAGTTAAATTGAAAACACCATTCTTGTCTAATAACTTTGTTTGTTTGTTGATTTATTTAGTTTTTTCCATAGCTGGAGTCATATAGTGTAAGACACTTTTGTGGATGGAGGGAGCCATAATATCCAGAGAGAATCACCTAGCATCAGCAAGTAACTGTCTTACTTGAACTTTATGATCCTGCATAAGCCGGGTTAGCACTTCTACAACTGTAGGGTATGCCTGATGTCCAAGTAGTGTTCATGGTTTACTGTAGTTACATTAGGCAGTTAGTGCTGAAGGAAACACTGCGTGGATTCAAACCCCTACTATGACATTTGCAATAAGTTCTGTTTTACTGGTTAAATGGAGCCTTACAAGCAATGCCTGGGGTGGAAGTCCTCAAAACTGTGCATCAGAAATGATTGGTTAAACTTGACTTATAACTTGTGTTGCAGTTATAATTTAGCCATAGATACTGAAAGTGACCTTAAACATGAATTATAAATAATCACTGCATGCCCCTTAAAATATAGCACAATTGTTAGTTCATAAAACAGCTTTAAAATTAGGTTTCTGCTTCCTGAACAGTGCTTATAATTATGCAATGCAACAAGCTCCATGTTGAGCTGGTCCAAGTTGAGATCTTAGACCACTAAGAGAGGGAAGAGATTAATGTGGTAACATCAGCAAACATTGACATATACAAATTTGGCCTGTTAATTGCATGTAGGTAAAAGAATACCTATTTGTTAATTGAATGATAAATTTTGTCATTTATTGAAGAATCTCTCTGCCAAGCACATATTTCTCCATGTTTGTAGAATTATTTGTCCTTGGTACATGCAGTATTGGCAAATAATTTGTTATATATAGAATAAATAGGTAGTAGGGCCAGTAATCAGATTTAAACCATGAGTAGGATAAGGCTTTTAATCGGCCCTAGTACCTGTTTGTTTTATTTATACCATGCTCTTAATAACTAATTAACTTTGTCACTTAAAATGGAAAACAAAACTGATACTTTCTATCACAAACACATGGGTTTGTTTTGTTTACATCTGTGCAGATGGGCAGTTCTTCCAGAAGCACGTGAATGCTTGATTGACAGCTAGACACATTGTCAGAGTTGAGTTTTCCATGCTCTTTCAGTCAAATTATTATTAACAATTCTTAAATTTTATTTTAAATATTTAATTGTAGATAATTTATTAAAATAAAAGCTCTATATTGAGCCCAAGAGAGTGAATAGCTTGGCTATACCCTTTGTGGTAGCTGTATTGCCTGACCAGTTTCGTTCTTTGGTGAACTCATCAGAGGCAAAACGTTGAGTCAGTCTCCCCCTTTATATACCTTTTGGTCTGGCAGTACCATTTTGGTATACCGTTATATGTCTGACGGTACCAATATTGGGATGTGTATGGCGGTACCGTTTTGTTTGTTCTGTGACGTATCTGTGGACTGAATGGTAGAGTAGCATCTGGTGGTACCGTTTAGGGTTTGGCAGTACCGATGTTGTATAATAACCATAATCCCTCCACGGACATCACCTATTCCAATACGGATATAACTCCAGCTAACCGCCCCCCATGCAAGAACTTGAGAAACTTTAGTGTGAAAGCAGTTAAACTTGAACTGCAACAGCAATTTTTACAAAATTGTGCAGCAGATAAACTGGCCCCAATAGGTCTGAGAGCTGCCATACCTCAGTGTCGGGGTCCTACAATGGACCTAACCAAGAATAGATGTTCATTTAATCCCTTGCTCTAAATGTGGTAAACAATATGTGGGTGAAACAAAACGCCATTTCCCCATTCGCATTTAAGAACATCTAGCCAACATCAGGTATAAGAGAGACACACCAGTCTCCTATCATTTCAATCAACAAATCACCAAATCCACAATATAGAATATAGGATAATACAAATCTTAAACTCTGATCCAGACGACCCGACAAATATGGATAGAAGACGCACTACTGGAATGTGATGAATATTCCAACTCAAAACGCTCATACCGCTCGGCTTGAACAGAAAGGACTTTTAGTCTATTATTAATTATTTAATTGTAGATATTTTAAACTTAATAACTCATTGCACGTAGTAGATAGTCCCGCAAAACGTTGTATATTTGAATGAAACATCGCGAAGTGTGAATGTATCAATGTTGGCAAATTAGGTCATATCAAAGGTCAAGTTGGATGTACTCCCTACTATAGGTGTAATTTTTTTTAACTGCAGTAGAACCTTTATACCAGTAGTGGAGGTAAAAGCGATATTTAACATACAGGCTTTTCACGGGTAGTAACTTAGGTGAGCATGGTATAAATCTTGTTTGACATAACTCCATGAGCTCTGTCTAAGAAGATAGAATAGAATAATTGCTCAGTTTATAACAAGAATACAGGAAATTCACCAAATTCCTGTTAATTTATTATTCCTGTCAATTGAATATTTCTCATTGGTAAAGTATCTATTCTATTAACAAGGTTCCATTGTATAGAAAATGATAGTTTGTCAGCAACCTGATTAGATTAGCTATTTAACATAACTAGCAGATGAGACTCACAATATTTTTGCTAAATCAGGCATAAAAAAATTAAAAATCTGTTTCTCAGGCACTGCCACATGCTCTCTTTTTATAACCAATGCAAACTTAAAAAAATAAAATTTAAATGGTTCATGTCTGATATTTTACCCAAGTTAATAAAATTGATAAATTTGTCTCTTGACTGCAAGAAGGCTTTGCAATGCTTTAGCATTGCAAAGCCTTCTTGCACTCAAGGGATGAAATACACCACCACCCATACTATTCTGTAGATTATGAGGCCTAAAACATAAAACAAACCAAGAACATGAACTTTTGATGGAAAAGAAATAATACAAAAATAAAAAATAAAATAAAAAAAACGCCCGCCTGCATACAATTTTACAAAATAATGGCCTGAGAAACAGAAGATCTACTTTGTGGTGCCTAGTAAAAGAAAATTTGTTGTTTGCTTCCAAAACAAAGCTCATGCCCACCTTATTAGACTGACCTCATGGAGCTTGTTCTAATGACAGATCAAATGCTAAGTTTTGAGCACAAATAAAATCTGAGTGTCGATTTCTTTTTGAGGCAGATTTGTCTCTTTTGTTTGGTAAGAGACTACAGAACTGCTTATTAAAGTATAAAGATATGCATGTAAAGGTGGAATAATTACTTTCTGTTTCTTTGCTTTGGGAACCCTGAGAAGTGGTGAAGTGCTTGTTCACTTTGGTGAACAAGTTCTTTTTATTTGTAAATTGTGTGCTTGTAACTAATGCCTAGAGTGGAAGTCCTCTAAAGTGGGCAGCACAGATATAAATGATTGTCTAATTTGACTTCCTACTTGTACTGCAGTCATGATACAGCCCAAAATAGTCTTGATACAGCCAAAAATATGGAAAATGACCTTCAATTCTGGCTTAAACACAAATAAATAAATAAATAAATAAATAAATAAATAAGTTTACTTCATTAACATCCAAAATTTGAGAAATCCCATGTTATAACTAATCCTCTGTGAAAAATGGTGTTCTTTTTATCCCACCAAAGGGGAGAATGTAATGTAGAGCTCTATCCAGCTATCCCTTGCCTCCCTCCTTCATTCCCTTGCTTGCTCCATCTATCCATCTGTACATCCACCGTCCATCCATCCATCCATCCATCCATCCATCCATCCATCCATCCATCCATCCATCCATCCAGCCAGCCAGCCAGCCAGCCAGCCAGCCAGCCATTGAAATGTATGAATTTCATTCATCTCTGCATTCATTCATACACTCATTTGTCTATCTGCTACACTTTCATTTATGCAGTTTCACATGGGAACCCCACAAGGTGAAGCAGTACTTGTTTGCTGTGGTAATGAACACCTAGGAGTCCCCAAAAATGGCCAGCTAAAGTATGAACAATTGGCTGAACTTCACATTATACATGTGTTGTAGTCGCGATAGTTCCATGGATGCTGAAAGCAACCTTAAACACTAAAGGATCCATAAACTTTGTACACCATTTTTTAAAAATTAATGTGTTTTATTTTCAGTAAATGTACTCTGGCTTCCTCCACCCATAAATCTGTCTGACATGTGGTAACCCTGGCAGTCAAAAGTGTCATTAAACCCCAATAATTAAATAAAATACTGCCCCTTTTATATTGTGCCAAAAAGGTTGTCCCAAGATTCAGTACCTTGAGAAAGTCCTTTGGATTCAGTACCTTGAGAATTCTACTGGTAGGATGCATTTATCTTAATAGTGTTTTTACAACCTTGTTGGCTGTCTGCCTAGGCAGCCAACAATAATGTAGAAATGCTCTTAACTCATCTGCACTAGAGCTGTCTCGGTGTCGTTTTTTTCGGTGCGATTTTTGGTGTACAAGAACACCGAAATTTGAACCGAAGCAATTTTTTAAAAATCACGAAAGTCGTTATACCCATAATGCAATTTTCTGTTGCTGTTGTGCGTTTGCAACATGGAGCGACGTGCCACTCGCATAAAAGAAAGCAAGTTACAATTTTTTCTCTCAATATTTTCATAATTCATAATGGACATCTAATTAACAAAAGAGCGTGTGGTCAATAGTCAATACGCACACTAATCAGGGCTTGCCTTGAGTCGGGGCCGATCTGTCTTGGCTCCCGAAATCTCAGTGTTGGAAGGTTTGGGCAACGAAATTTTGCTAGATTAATTTTTCCATTCACGTCTCATTCACACAAGTGTGATTACAATAGAAGCAGCAAATAACAGATAAAATAATAATACAAACTGTTTTTGTCTGATTCGAATTAACATCAACCTAAATCCACAGGAAAACTGAGAAAATCCCAAGATTAAACAAAAAAAAAATAAACACATTTACGAGACTTCGAAAGCACGCTTGTCAACTAATGGGGGAATTCCCTTCAATCCCACAATACTATCCGCGGGTACATCCAATCCTAACATCTCAATAAATGCAATAAATGCAACACAAGACACAGAAACTGCCATCAAAATAAATATACAAAATAAAATAAAATGTGCACCTGTGTCTACATGGAGAGGTGTGGGCCAGGGGAGGGGGGGGGGGGGGGTGCATTCCATTTCTGAAATATCCAAAGCTGTGGGGAATTTTCATAGATTGAAATTATTTAAACGGTAAACTGAAATGGGTTTTTTTTTTCAATTTTTTTCTTTAAGACAACCCTTGCATCGAAAATACACACCCTACAATATGTACGAAACGTCCTAAAATTTTATCAACAAAAAATCCAAAATGTCTATGTACGAAACGTCCAGCACCCACATGATGGGTCCAAGTCGTTTCGTCCCCGGGACGATTCGTCCCCTAACATAGTGGGACGTTTCGTCCTCGAGACAATAGCAAATCATTAAGATGATATGGGATGTTGGATTTTTTTCATGATGTAACAAGACATGATCGCATCCTTAGAAATGGTTTGCCAAACCAGTTTTAATGATACACATCACATGTTCACATTAAGTTGTGGATTTGTTTTTGCCTAAAAAACATCTAGGTAGATAAGAAACACATTTCACTGGAATGTGTTTTTTATCTACCTAGATTTTTTTTTTTAAGGAAAAGCAATCAACTAAGGTCGCCATTGGAAAGAATGTAGCAACATAAAATTACCCCAAAAGGCCCCGACCTCAATATCTGGTATACTTTTTTCAGCCCCCCAGCAGGCCCCGACCTCAACATCTGGGGGACTTTTTTTAGGCAAGGCAAGCCCTGCACTTGATTGATAGTCGAGTGTCCCTGCTGCTAATTGTGCAAATCCCTCAGTCCCGATAATCTTCCAATCTGTGTGCCGTTTTCTGTTCAATTACTGGACTTTTGTTTCGAGAGTTTGTAGCAGGAACACTCAACTGTCAATCGAGTGTGCATATTCAGCACGCACTCTTATGTTAGTTAGATGTTTACACGTGAAACCTAAACTAACATTGTGGATTTAAAGGCTCTTCATTTCATTACGTTGATTGATAGAATATTCAGTACACATCATGAGATGCATAGATTATTAGATTAATGCCTGACGATCATAAAGGTACTGTATTTTTTTCAATATTTTACAAAAAAAGTGTTTTTATGGACTTGAAACGAGGCCCACTTTTCTCAAAACAGTGCTAAAAGTTACTAAAACCTCACTCGTGCACGATTTTCAAACTCGAAAGACAGAATGAGGCACATGTGTTATTAACATCGACATTGAGGTTTTTTGTCCAAAAAAATCGAAAATTCACATCGAAGTCTAATTTCAACACCGAGACAGCTCTAATCTGCACCTGTGTACATGTATATATGGTAGTTATTAATGTCAAATTAATCTGAGGACTTAACAATTAAAACACCTTATCTGATGTCACATTTCTTTTGTAAAATATACATTTCAACAAATATTTTGGAATAAATACCCTTTGATGTGAACTCTGACATGGAAGTCAGGCTGATTTTCAAAATGTCCTCAGCAGTAAAAAAGTTATCTTAATGAGACAGGTTATGAAATAAACAGTATAGTAATATCAGAAGCTAGACATTGGTGGTCCAGGTGGAGTGCACCTGTGTGATTCATTTCAGTAGCATCTTGGACAGGTTCGAAGGTCACCATAATCCTGGATAAATTAAGAGAGTTATTGCCCTTTTTTTTTCAGTGTTATATTCAGAATTTGTTTATGGCATAACTTGGGCAAATGCATGGAAAAGAATTTTTACGTGTACAAGTATGCTTTAATTTTTTTTAAGTGCTTAAGAAATTTTGTTGCATGCTTTAAAATTCTCTTGTTTTCAAAAAGAATTCACCGATTTCTGTAATCACAGATGTTTGATGAGCTCTGAGGTTAAAAATATCTTAAAATATTTTTTGATAGATTCTGTAAAATGTTATCAAATATAATTTTTCGAATTTTCAACTTATACCAAGAATGTGCTGTGTTTAATCCACTGCATACACATAATCAAATAGCAATATTTCAACCTCCAACTTTCTCCAGAAGTGCAATTAGGAATTTAACCAATTCAATCTTGCTTAACAGAGCTCTGTCAAACAAGATTGAATTGGTAATATTTCTAGTAAATATGTAAAAAGACTTGCCACTTGAAATTTTAGTATTTTGACATCAGTGTGCAAAGGGTTATTTAACCCTTAACTCTTAACCTGCTGAGTATTTTTAAAATATTTTTCATCAAATCTAGTCATGGCTGCTATTAAGCAGCCATGACTAGATTTGATGAAAAATTCAGTAAAGTTTGACTCAAGAAATAGCTATTCAAAAAGTCGGTACAATTTGTCGGTGAATATTTGGTTAGGTGTGTTAAAATTTTACTTATTTTAGTGACAAGTACTTTACTGCCCTGGGCAGAATATCCTCCAGCAGCATGCAAGGAGTTAAACCGAAAGGTCCACAGTTTGATACCTTCCCCAGGTAACTGTGTTATGTCCCCGGGAAAGGCACTTAATTCTGATTGCCCATGTGGGAGCACGGTGGTGCCATGTACTGAGGCATACTACACGTCTTTGGTGCACTTGTCTTCAATCAGTGCTAACCCTGCTTGTGTGGAGTTAGTACGTTGCGGAGTCCAACATTTGCTTGTCATTACTCAGTGGTTCTCCCCAGGTACTCTGGCTTCCTCCACCCGTAAATCTGTCTGACATGTGGTGACCCTGGCAGTCAAAAGTGTCATGAAACCCCAATAAATAAATAAAAATACTGCCCCTTTTATATTGCACCAAAAAGGTTGTCCCAAGATTCAGTACCTTGAGAAATCCTTTGGATTCAGTACCTTCAGAATTCTACTGGTAGGATGCATGTATCTTAACAGTGATTTTACATCATTGTTGGCTGTCTGCCCATGCAGTCAATAATAATGTAGAAATGCTGTTAACTCATCTGCACCTGTGTACATGTATATATGGTAGTTATTAATTAAAATTAATTTGAGGACTTAACAATTAAAACACCTTATCTGATGTCACATTTCTATTGTAAAATATACATTTCAACAAATCTTTTGGAATAAATACCTTTTGAAGTAAACTCTGACATGGAAGTCAGGCTGGTTTTCAAAATGTCCTCAGCAGTAAAAAAGTTATCTTAATGAGATAGATTATGAAATAATAAACAGTATAGTAATGACAGAAGCTAGACATTTGTTGTCCATGTGGAGTGCACCTGTGTTTGATAGTTCACTAATTATAGAATCGCTACATCTGCACCATAGATAATAGCAAAAATGTCTACCCTGCTGAGAAATAAATATTCTTCTCATGGTATGTTTTTCTTTCAAAAGTAAAAAGTGTCAAAGTCAATTACATCATCAAGCTGCCACAAGTGAACATTTCATAACACTCTTTACAAACATGGCTCTCTCCATGCAATGAGAAGTGGAATGAATGACACTGGCATCTCAGATCTACCATTTAATCCTTTTTTTTAAGAAATGAGATTTTTTTTAAGTTTATACACAAAAAGAGCCTTTTAACCTTTTACCCAATGGAGATAATATAAAAGAAAATTATTTTAAATATTTTTTAAAAATTTTCCAAAAAATTTAACAAATTCATATCATGTGACCCCTCATTATTATTTTTCGATACCATATCATGTGACCAAAGTATTATTTTTCAACAATTTTAAAAAAAAAAACATATCATGTGAATCCCTCATTGGAATAAGCTCGTGAGGGGTCACTTGATACGTTTTTAGCTCACCTGAGCAAAGCTCAAGTTGAGCTTTACTAATCGCTTTCTGTCCGTCGTCCATCGTCGTCTGGCATAAACTTTACAAAACCAACTTCTCCAAAGAAACCACTGGCCCAATATTTTTCAAATGTTGGGTAAATGTTTATTACCTAATGTCAATTCAGATTTGTTCAAATGAAGTTGCTCCTCCTCCTGGGTGGGGCCACGCCCCCAAGGGGCAAGAAAATCTTTGAAAATCTTCTTCTCATGAACCAGCAGTAGCAGAAACTTGATATTTGGTATGCAGCTTCCTTTTGAGGTGTAGAATCAAGTTTGTTCAAGAGAAGTTTGTCGGGCATTATTTGCCTTCGTTATGGGAGATGCAAAAATTTTGGCCACGCGTAAAATTTCTATTTTCTGAACTGTTAGGTCTATTTGAACCAAATTTGATATGAGATGATAATGGGTCATAAGCAGTTGATTGATGCAAAAAATTTTTTCTCATTGCCCCATGGGAACCTCGGAGCTAAAAATAGGAAAAACCTTAAAACTGCCATATCTCCAAAACTACACAGCACAGAGAATTCTTATTTTGTATAAAGCTTACTTTTATCAGTAGAATAGAATGATAAAAAAAATCCCTATCGGTTTGATCACAAGGTACTTTTTTCAGGACTTTGAAAAAGTGCTGAGTCAGCACTTTTTAGCACTGTAGGCAATGGGAAAAAGATTAAAAAAATCTTCTCCAGTTCCAGCAGACAATCTTTTGATATTTGGTATGCAACATTGTAGGGTGGATCTGATTCAAGTTTGTTCAAATCGGCTCCCTAAATTCATATTTGGGCTCACTTTAGAAGCTCGAATTCGAACTTAGTGCATTTCAGGCAAATTTCTTCAAAAATCTTCTCCAGATCGAGCAGGCAGAATCTTTTGATATTTGGTATGCAACATTGTGGGGTGGATCTGATTCAAGTTTGTTCAAATCGGCTCCCTAAATTCATATTTGGGCTCACTATAGAAGCTCGAATTCGAATTTAGTGCATTTCAGGCAAATTTCTTCAAAAATCTTCTTCTCCAGATCCAGCAGGCAGAATCTTTCGATATTTGGTATGCAACATTGTGGGGTGGATCTGATTCAAGTTTGTTCAAGTCGGCTCCCTAGATTCATATTTGGGCTCACTATAGAAGCTCGAATTCGAAGTTAGTGCATTTCAGGCAAATTTCTTAAAAAAATCTTCTTCTCCAGATCCAGCAGACAGAATCTTTTGATATTTGGTATGCAACATTGTGGGGTGGATCTGATTCAAGTTTGTTCAAATCGGCTCCCTAGATTCATATTTGGGCTCACTATAGAAGCTCGAATTCGAACTTAGTACATTTCAGGCAAACTTCTTCAAAAATCTTCTTCTCCAGGTCCAGCAGTCAGAATCTTTTGATATTTGGTATGCAACATTGTGGGGTGGATCTGATTCAAGTTTGTTCAAATCGGCCCCCTGCGTTTATATTTGGGCTCAGTATAGGAGCCCAAATTTGAACTTAGTGCATTTCAGGCAACTTTTTCTTTGAAATCTTCTTCTCAAGATTCAGCAGGCAGAATCTTTTGATATTGGGTATGCACCATGCTTAGGGGGGTGAGATTCAAGTTTGTGCAAGCCAAGTTCCTGGGTTCATATTTGGGCTCACTGTGGTAGCCCGAATTATAACTTAGTTCAAAATGAGGAATTTTCTTTAAAAATCTTCTTCAGAATGTTTTGATATTTGGTATGCAGCATCCTTAGGGGGGTGAGATTCAAGTTTGTTAAAGCCATGTCCCTAGGTCCATATTTGGACTCACTGTGGGAGCTCGAATTGTAACTTAGTTCAAAATGATGAATTTTCTTTAAAAAATCTTCTTCTTCAGATCCAGCAGTCAGAATGTTTTGATATTTGGTGTGCAGCATCCTTAGGGGGGTGAGATTCAAGTTTGTTAAAGCCAAGTCCCTGAGTTCATATATGGGCTCCCTGTGGGAGCCTGAATTATAACTTAGTTCAATATGAGGAATATTCTTTAAAAATCTTCTTTTTTTTTAGATCCACTGGTTAGAATCTTTGGATATTTGGTATAGGTTTTTCTTAGGAGGAGCAGATGCAACTTGTTGAAATCAATTCTCTGGGTTGATATTTAGGCTATCATGTCAGGTGAGTGCCCTCAGACCCCTTGGGGTCTCTTGTTTTTTTTTAAATTGAAAAATAATATATTTTCAACTGCTGAATTTGCATATTATGTGGGCGGATATGGCTGATTTAGTAGGTAAAGGGTTAACTCATAGAAGTCTGGAAAATAAGAATGAATTTATCGAATGATTAAAGAAATGTCCATGGCTATTGGTCTTGCAGATGTTTCGTGTTAAGTGTCATCAGCCTGTTTGGGCAGAACAGACAGAAAAAGTTACATGATTTTTCTCATGGAGCCAAAACTATAAAACTTTTAGAATTGTATTTTCTAGAATTGTATTTTCTACCTATTAATATAAATGACTAAAATAAATCATTAGCATTTTAAAAGATATGGCAATTTGCCAACTGGCAAATTGCCACATCTTTGAAAAATCTAATGGTTCATTTCAACCCATTTAAAGTCATAACTAAAAGATACAATTCTAGAAAATACAGTTGTAAAAGTTTTATGGTATTGGCACCTGCTCATAATCCAAACTGCCAATGTCAGAGCACCCCTTGTACAATATCAATAGCACTCGGTCCCAAGTGAGTGGACTGCATTTTCAAGGCTTCTTGGTTCTGAATTTAGTATGATCACTTTTATTTCTTTGAACTATTTATGATCCACACTTCAGTGGACTTCTTCTGGAGAGAGTGATAAGCTATGGTGTGTAAGTTAACATGTTTTTGTTACTTTGGGAAAAATATTGATCCTGTCATATACTCAGTTTGGGCCAAAAATAGAAATACATGCTTTCTCAGTGACCATGAGAGAATTTGCCAAGAAAAGGGTTTTTATTAACTCTTAAACCCACTGAGTGTTTTCAAGATATTTTTCATCAAATCTACTCATGGCAAATCTACTCATACAACATTGTTATGGGGATCAGATTCAAGTTTGTTCAAAGCAAGTCCCTCGATTAATACAGAGGACCTCACTTAACTGTCGAGTGCTAGAAGCCCATAATCATCCCCTGCCCAGAATAGGTCCTGTATGTGAATGTGTGTGCCTACTCATCCATAGATCGCTTTGAACATTTGGCTGCAAATTTTGTGAACACAGTAAAATGAAGAAATATTATCAGATTTTGAAAAAACTTGGTACATGCATACATTGTGGAAAGATCTCACTGTGATTGGATGTTTAGCCAATTTCACGGAACTGAGTAGGAGTTATGCCCCTTTTTACTCCAAATTTGGTGGCTGAGTGATAATGACTTTGTGGACGTGATGTAACTTGAACAAATATAATCAGATTTTGTAAAACTTGGGGGTGCGCGGTGGCTCAGTAGGTAGAGATGCAGGCTGCAAGCTGAGAGGTCCATGGTTTTAAATCCCACTTGTGGCAACTACGTTATGTCTTTGGATAAGACACTTAATCCTGATTGCCCATGTGGGGACACCATGGCATTGTGTACTAAGGCGTACTGCACGGTGATGGTGTACTTGTCTTCAACCAATGCTAACCCTGTTTGTGTGGAGTTAGTATGCTGGGAAGTCATACAGTTGCTTGGTGGCTCTCCGGGTACTCTGGCTTCCTCCACCCATGAAACTGTCCGACCCGAGGTGACCCTGGCTGACAAAAGTGTCATTAAACCCCAATAAATAAATAAATGTAAAACTTGGTTTTAGCATACATTGTGGGAAGGTAATCTCTAATTGGATATTCAACGAATTGCATTGTTTTTAGCTGACCGAAGCGAGCTTAACTTATCACTTGCCGTCCGTCATCGTCGTCCGTCGTCTGTCATCGTTCGTCGTGAACTTTACTTTATCGACTTCTCCTCACAAACTACTCGACCAAATTGAACCAAATTTTGTGTGCATGTTCCTTATCATATGTCAATTCAAGTTTATACAAATAAACTTGCTGCACCCACAGGGGGCACCAGAAGGGGCTTAACTCTGATAGCACCCATAAATTTTTACAAAAATTAAAAAAATCTTCTTCAGATCCACCAGTCAGAATCTCTTCATATTTGTTGTACAACATCTCTAGGGGAGTCAGATTCAAGTTTGTTCAAATCGAGCCAATGGGTTAAGATTTGGGCTCTCTATTGGAGCCCAAAATTTAACTTGGTGCAATTTGAGGAAATTTCTTTACTTTAAAAATCTTCTTCTTCAGATCCACCAGTCAGAATGCTTTCATATTTGGTATACAACATCTCTAGGGGGGGTCAGATTCAATTTGTTCAAATCGGGTCCCTGAGTTAGTATTTAGGCTCTCTATTGGAGCCAAAAGTTTAACTTGGTGCAATTTGAGGAAATTTCTTTAAATATCTTCTTCAGATCAGCCACTCAGAATCTTTTCATGTTTGGTATACAACATCTATAGGGGGGTCAGATTCAAGTTTGTTCAAATTGAGTCGCAGGGTTAATATTTGGGCTCCCTATGTTTGCTCAAATTTTAACTTTGTGCAATGTGTGGAATATTCTTTAAAAATCTCCTTCTTCAGATTCACCAGTCAGAATCCTCTCATATTTGGTATACATCATTTCTAGAGGGGCCAGATTCAAGTTTGTTCAAATCGAGTTTCTCGGTTATTATTTGGGTTCCTATGGGGGCCTGAATTTTAACTTAGTGCAATATGAGAAAATTTCTTTAAAAATCTTCTTCAGATCCACCAGTCAGAATGCTTTCATATTTGGTATACAATATCTCTAGGGGGGTCAGATTCCAGTTTGTTCAAATCGGGGTCCCTGAGTTAGTATTTGGTCTATCTATTGGATCCCAAAGTTTAACTTGGTGCAATTTGAGGAAATTTCTTTAAAAATCTTCTTCAGATCGACCACTCAGAATCCTTTCATGTTTGGCATTACAACATCTATAGGGGGGTCAGATTCAAGCTTGTTCAAATCAAGTTGCTGGGTTTATATTTAGGCTCCCTATGGGAGCCCAAATTTTAAGTTTGTGCAATGCGTGGAATATTCTTTAAAAATCTTCTTCTTCAGATTCACCAGTCAGAATCCTCTCATATTTGGTATACATCATCTCTGGGGGGGGGGGGGGGGGGGGGGGGGGGGGGGGCAGATTCAAGTTTGTTCAAATCGAGTTTCTCGGTTAATATTTGGGTTCCCTATGGGAGCCTAAATTTTAACTTGGTGCAATATGAGAAAATTTCTTTAAAAGTCTTTTTCTTCAGATCCACCAGTCAGAATTCTTTAACACTTGGTATGGATCATCTCCAGGAGGGGTCAGATTCAAGTTTGTTCAAATTGGGTCCCTGGGTTGAAAATTTTGAGTCTGGTTCGGACTTAGAAATTTTTGACCAAAATTTGTAGAAAAAATTTGGTATGGATTTTTTATGCGTTTTGTTAAATTTTGAGATGAGAAAAAAACCCAAATTTTTAGCCTGAAAATTTTGGGTCCACTTCTGACTCCGAAATTTTTGACCAAAATTCAGAATTTAAAAAAAAATTTTATGCGTTTTTTTTTTCAATTTTGAGACGAAAAAAATTTTTAGCCTGAAAATTTTGGGTCCGGTGTCTCACGGTATCTCCCCCCCCCCCCCCTGTGTACCTGCAGGGGAAGATACACTAGTGTATCTCCCCCCCCCCACCCTGGGTATCTCCCCTCCCCCTCTCTAATGTGTTTTCAACATGAATTTGAGTACCTTAACCACATTTATTATTTTTATGACATTCAGTGGAAGATACACATAGTGGGTGGGGGGGGGGGGGGGGGAAGATACCCTAGTGTTGATATAGGGCGCTGGGGGAATCCCTAGATTTGAGTACCCTAACCACATTTATTATTTTTTATGACATTCAGTGGAAGATACAGAGTGGGGGTGAAGATACCCTAGTGCATCTCCCCCCCCCCCCCCCCCCCCCCCCCCAGGAGAGAAGATTCCCATGGGGGAAGATACCCTGTTACAATGGTATCTTCCCCTGTGTATCTTCCCCCTCCCTCCCACCCTGGCTATCTTACCACCTCTAATCTTTTTTCAACATGGATAACACCAGGCATGTGTTGATACAGGACGCTGACGGGGAATTCCTAGATTTGAGTACCCTAACCACATTTATTATTTTTTATGACATTCAGTGGAAGATACAGAGTGGGGGGAAGATACCCTAGTGCATCTTCCCCCCCCCCCCCCCCCAGGAGAGAAGATACCCAGGGGGGAGGATACCCTGTTACAATGGTATCTTCCCCCTGTGTATCTTCCCCCTCCCTCCCACCCTGGCTATCTTACCCCCTCTAATCTTTTTTCAACAATGATAACATCAGGCATGTGTTGATACAAGACGCTGAGGGGGAATTCCTAGATTTGAGTACCCTAACCACATTTATTATTAACCCCCCAGAGGGGACAATAGGTTTGCACTCTGTCCATCCATCAGTCTGCCAGTCTGTCAGTCACACTTTAGTTTTCCGGAGTTTTTTTGGAAACGCTTCAACGGAATGATTTAATTTTTGGTAAACTACTATAAAACGATGACTTACAGATCAAGTTTGAGTTTCATGCTGATTGCCTTATTCTTGTGTGAGTTACGGCCCTTGGAAATATGGAAAAAGCACCAAAATATCAGTTTTCCAGAGTTTTTTTTGGAAACGCTTCAACGGAATGATTTCATTTTTGGTAAACTACTATAGAACGATGACTTACAGATCAGGTTTCATTTGCACTCTGTCCATCCGTCAGTCTGTCAGTCAGTCATACTTTAGTTTTCCGGACTTTTTTTGGAAATGCTTCAACCGAATGATTTCATTCTTGGTAACCTATTATAGAACGATGACTTACAGATCAAGTTTGAGTGTCATGCTGATTGCATTATTCTTGTGTGAGTTAAGGCCTTGGAAATATGGAAAAGTGACAAAATATCAGTTTTCTGGACTTTTTTTGGAAACGCTTCAACGGAATTCATGCTAATCACATCTAGATTATAACATTTGTATAATTATTAATGCTCATTAGTCCGGTAGAGGACATTGTATTGCTTCAGTGATACGTGCACTCTTGTTTTTTATGACATTCAGTGGAAGAAACAGAGTGGGGGGATGATACCCTAGTGCATTGACCCCACCCACACCCCACCCCCACCCCCCCAGGAGAGAAGATACCCAGGGGGGAGGATACCCTGTTACAATGGTATCTTCCCCCTGTGTATCTTCCCCCTCCCTCCCACACTGGCTATCTTACCCCCTCTAATCTTTTTTTCAACATGGATAACATCAGGCATGTGTTGATACAAGACGCTGAGGGGGAATTCCTAGATTTGAGTACCCTAACCACATTTATTATTTTTTACGACATTCAGTGGAAGATACAGAGTAGGGGGAAGATACCCTAGTGCATGTTCCCCTTCCCTCCAAGAGAGAAGATACCCAGGGGGGAGGATACCCTGTTACAATGGTATCTTCCCCCCCGTGTATCTTCCCCCCCCCCCCCTCCCACCCTGGCTATCTTACCCCCTCTAATCTTTTTTCAACATGGATAACATCAGGAATGTGTTGATACAGGGCGCTGAGGGAGAATTCCTAGATTTGAGTACCATAACCACATTTATTATTTTTTATGACATTCAGTGGAAGATACAGAGTGGGGGGAAGATACCCTAGTGCATCTCCCCCCCCCCCCCCCTCCAGGAGAGAAGATACCCAGGGTGAAAATACCCTGTTACAACGGTATCTTTCCCCTGTGTATCTTCCCCCTCCCTCCCACCCTGGCTATCAGGATTAATATTGTCGCTCAATATCGCTGAAACCAATAATCTGAATCAGTAGTGGCAAGATAACAATACTTTCATCTCATTTACACTCATTAAAGAGTTATGGAGTTGTCTTGCATTCTGATACTAATGTCTTTAGGTTTGAAAAAATAATAATCTTGGGTAGAGAGGAGAGGTTAACTTAATATTCATTTTTATTTTCTTTCTTCCATTCAGAGCTCCCTGCTTATACCAGGTAGTTACTATTTGACTTTTTCTCTTATGAATAATGTTTTTCAGCTTAAAAAAATGTTAAGTTGGTCTGTGTTGTGTGTGGATGAGGGTGGGTGGGTGGGGGGGGGCTACACAGGGTGGGGGAGGGGGGATAACCTAGTGCATCTTCCCCCAGGGGGGGAAAGATACCCAGGGGGGAAGATACCCTGTTACACCGGTTCAAACTTGGACATTTTGGACGAAAATTAAAAAAAAAAATTGTTTTTTTATGCGTTTTGTTCAATGTTGAGATGAAAAAAAAAAATTGGGGGTCAAGTTTGGACTCCGAAATTTTGGATCAAAATTCGGACATTTTGGGGGATTTTTATGCATTTTGTTCAATTTCGAAACGGAAAAAAAAAATTTGTAGCCTGAAAAATTGTGGGTCCTGTTCCGACTTGTTTTTTTAAATCTTCTTCAGACCATGTAGTCAGAATGCTTTCATATTTGGTATACAACATCTCTAGGAGGGTTAGATTCAAGTTTGTTCAATCCTAGTCCATGACTTGATATTTGGGCTTAGTACAATATAACAAAATTTCTTTAAAAAATCTTATTCAGATCCACCAGTCAGAATCCTTTCATATTTGGTATACAACATCTCTTGGAGGGTAAGACTCAAGTTTGTTCAAAACCTGGTCCCAGTGTTATTAATTTGGGCCACCTATGGGAGCCTGAATTTTAATTAAGTGCAATATGAGGGAATTTCTTTTAAAATCTTCTTCTTCAGATCCACCAATCAGAATCCTTTCATATTTGGTATACAACATCTCTAAGTGGGTCAGATTCAAGTTTGTTAAAAGCAGGACCCTGGGTTAATATTTTGGCACCCTATTTGAGCCCAAAGTTTAACTTAGTGCAATGTGAGGTGATTCTTTTCAACCTACTCACAATTGTTTACAATTGGCTGTAACATAAGTGCAAGCCCTACTTCGGAACTAACTTAAGCTTTAAGAAACTTTTCCAAACAAGCTGGAAAAGTAATAGAGTGCAAAAGCACGAAAAAGATCGAAAAAGGGTCGAGCGAGACCAGCGATCGAAATTACAGGTACTCTCTCTGCACATCTTTTGCGTTTACCGAGCGCATGCGCAACAACCATGATGTCAATTCTTTTTATTTCCGCCATTGTACTGTTATCTTCGTGAACAACTTATTTGTATGTGCTATCTTCTTCTGATTGTGTGCAAGTGGATTGCATCCTTTTCAGGCTTTCAAAATTATTACTATTTGATGATATTTTTGATAATTTTTGCTTGCTTTTTCACACATAGTCTTGTTTTTCCCCCACGTGTGAACACAACTATTGTTCTGTTTTCCGTCGGCGGGAAGCTTGATTTCATTTTCATATTATGCCTAAGACTATTCCTTGTTCCTCTTGCTTGCAGGTGAAACATGTGGACGACTCTCATTCCACATGTGTCACTTGCAACAATTGTACTCAGGCCCAATCATGTGGTATTTGTGGGGTTTGGTCCTCAAAATTCTGGGCTTCTGTTAACAAGGTGGTTCTGTCTAGAGCGAGAACCCCTCGTTCTCGGGGTAAGGGTAGCTGTGCCTTATCAGATATTTCTGTGAGTGCACGACTCTGTCACACAGGATGCTGATCTGTCTTTTTCTGTGGCGAGTTCCTCTGCAACTGTTGACGGTGCTAGTGTGGTGATACCTGACGTGGAGACCGTGATCTCTTTGTCTTCTGATGTCACTCTTGAGGCATCTGTTTTCGTAGAGAGCTTCTCTGAGGTCAGCTCGGTGACCCTCTCTGATTTGACTCCTACGCCGTCGACAGTTGCTGAGGAAATTGTTACTACAGATCCTATTCTGTATGATGGTGGCTCTTCCATCTCCTCTGGGGATGGTATGCAGTCTCGGGGGACCGAGACTGTATTTGCTGGTGTGTCTGTGAGCTCTCAGCCTCCCTTGGCTTCGCGGCGAAGCTGTGTGGGTTTGCTGTCTGCTCCGTCTCATCTGGCTAGGTTTGCTCCTAGTCAGTTGAGCCGTTCGGTTGCTTCGGCAGCGATTCCTCGCCCCTCGAGCGATTCGTTTATTCCTTCCCCTGTTAGTGTGCCGACTAGCAGAATGGGCCTGCTGTTCAGCAGAGATCAGTGACAGCCCCGGTTAGCTGTCACTCTCGGAATCTTCCTCCAGTGATTCCTCACTGTGTTCTGAGTCTGGATGTCGATCGATGCTTGCCGTCGGTCTCAGAGGATGGGGCCTTCTGCCACGCAGAGGCCAATCTCAGGAACTGTCATTCTTGGGACAATCCTCCGCTGCTTTCTCACCATGTCCCAGGTCCAGCTACCGATCGACGTACGTCATCGGTCTCTTTAGAGGATTTGCAGGGCAGGACCTTCTGTTCTGCAGAGGTCAGTGATTGTCCCTGGGCGTCACAATCGGGACTATCCTCCGGTGTCTTCTCACCATCTCCCTATTCTGTCAGCCGATTGACGTTTGTCGTCGGTCCCTTCTGAGGATTTGGGTTCTTCTACCAGAAGGGTCCATTGGGAGGACACTCCGTCGGACGATACTGCTGCGACGGATTCTCAGGGTGACCTGCGTCAGGCCGTTTTGGCGCTCACCCGGTTGCTTTCTAGCAACCCTCAAGTTGGCCTCCCTGTGCTATCTGAGGCACAACCTCCTTTGGTTGGTCGTCGAGATGTCTCGCCTGGCCCCTTGGATACTGCACAGTATTCACGGGAGGTTTCTGCTGGTCAGCCCCAGTTGGGCTACGTCTCCTCTGCAACAGAGGATGACGATTTTCTTGAAGGTGATGGGCCCCCTCGTCAGTCTTGGGGCAGGCTTTGGATTTTGTCTTTGGCTTATTGCCGGACATTCAACCTTCAGACCAGCCATCTGTGACCGTCCAGCCGCGGCCCTCTGTGGAGCGCCGTAACCCTGTTGAGCCTTCTAGCTCTGGGGCTTTGCGTCCTCTGCAATTGGCTCAGGTTGTTGAGTCCTTCCAGGGCTTGGACGCCAAAATGCATTCTAAGGCCCTCAAGGGTTCTTTCTTTTCTAGAGCTGATGCCTTTCAGCCTCCATCGCGGTTTCATGTTTACGATTCCGTCTGTCAACCAGTCTTCCAGGGGATGACTACTGTGGATGAGGATTCTTCCTCCCTCATGTAGTTGAATCTATGGTGGGCCTGTCCCGGGAGGTGCTGGGTATGTTATCTCTCGCGGACCATGTCGTCGCTGCCCTTGCTGAATATTTTCCACCAGGGGAGTTTGATGATGCTCAGGTGCCTTTTCGCGTTTTGTCACAGGCTCTCATGAACTTGACACACACTCACGCCTGTAACATGGCTAATTTGGAGCTGGCATGCCAGGATGCGGTGTTGGATTCGTCTCCATCCCTTCCTTCTGAGTAGCATGCTGTTCTGAGATCTGCCTCTTTGGTTGGACCTCAGTTGTTCCATGGTTCTGTGGAAGCTGTCCGTGGCAAGGTTCTTCATCATTCGAAGGACCAGCTTTTGCTGCGACAGCTGGACCAACCTGCTGCTGCGGGTGGTGGTCGTTCCAGGCCCGCCAAGCGTCCTGCTGTGTCTGCGACATTGGCTATGCCTTCGGCTCTGTCTGCTCCTTCTGCTCAGAAGAAGCGCCAACATGGCCAGGCTAGCTGGCAGCCTCAGGCCGGAAAGTCTCAGGACTCTGTCGCTTCCCGAGGTGGTGGTTTCTCCTCTCGGGGGCCTCATCGAAGCCGCAAGTGAAGGTCCTCACCTCGATTCGTCTCCAGTCGGAGGAAGGCTGTCGCTGTTTTACGACCGTTGGACAGAGATAACGTCAGACACTTGGGTCCTCGATGTCATACAATCCGGTCTGCGACTGTCCTTCCATCGGCACCCCAGTTTATCTTGGGTACCCCTCCCGACTCGGGTCCCTTCTGATTCTCTACGTCGGGACCTTCTGGTGCAGGAGATCGACAATCTCCTCTCCAAAGGGGCGATCGAGGTGGTCAGGAACACCCTTTCACCGGGGTTTTACTCCAGACTTTTCTTGGTGCCAAAGAAAAACGGCCAATTTCATCCTGTCATCGATCTGAGTATCCTGAACTAGTACCTTATAGCACCTCGTTTCAGTATGGAGACTTTCTGGTCAGTTTGACGTTCAGTTCATCAGGGCGACTTTGCTGCCAGTATCGACCTGAAGGATGCCTACTTCCATGTATCCATTCATCTGGCGTCACGGAAATACCTTCGGTTCTCGTTTCGGGATTGAGTCTATCAATTCAGAGCTCTCCCGTTTGGTTTGAACCTGGCTCCTTGGGCCTTCACCCGACTGATGTCACATGTGCTTGCTTTCCACCATACTCAAGTCGGCTGTGACTTCGTCAGCCTACCTGGACAACATCCTCCAACGGCACCACGATGCTGCTGTTCTGGAGTCAGATGTCTGGCAGTTTCTTTGCCTACTAACATCGCTGGGTTTCAGAGTCAATCGCAAGAAGTCGGATCTCCTTCCTTCTCAGCAATTTCATCATTTGTTGATGGATTTTGACACTCTTCACAATGTGGTGTCTGTCCCCAATGCTCGGGCGACGATTCTTTCCGCCTTGACTCAGAACCTGCTTCTATCTTCCTCGGTCTCGGCCAGGACTTTCCTTCGGATGCTGGGCCTTTGCGGTTCGGTGACAGATCTCATTCCGCTCAGTCGCTTGTTTGTCCAACCTCTCCAACACTTCCTGTTGGATCATTGGCATCCGAATGTAGATCCGTCGGACCTGGAACTTCCTATTCCTCGGTCCCTGCTTTGTCACCTCCACCCTTGGGCCGATGTTCCCTGGCTGACACAGGGTGTTCCGTTGGATATTCCTTTGGCCGATCGCATCCTTACTGCAGATGCCAGCGATCGGGGCTGGTGTGCGACATTGTATCCTCTCGGTCTGTCCACTCACGGCAAGTGGGACAGTGAGCAGGTGGGCCTTCATATCAAGCAGAAGGAGCTCCTTGCTCTTCTGTTGAGTTTTCGGCTTTGGATCCCTCACCTGTCGGACCATATTGTCCTACTTCTTTCGTACAATTTGACAGTAATGGCCTACATACGGAATCAAGGAGTCACACATTCGATTCCCATGTATCGGCTATCTCGGGATCTTCTTCTGTTGGCGAGGGATGTAAACGCTCGGGTGTCCATTTGACACATTCCCGGGCATCTAAGCATCCTAGCAGACTCCCTGTCCCAATGCGACAGTGTCCTTCCAACCGAATGGATGGTACATCGGTCGGTGTTTCAGGTGATTTGCGAGCAGTGGGGACGTCCTCTGGTCGACCTTTTCACCACTCGCTGGAATCATCAGGTAGAGACTTTTGTCCAGATCCTCTGGCATTTGTGGTAGATGCTCTGTCTCTGGACTGGACAGGTTGGAAAGGCTATGCCTTCCCTCCTGCACCGATTCTTCCTCAAGTATTAGCGAAGATTCATGTTTGCAGTTGCAGGATCATTCTTATTGCAGCTCTGTCTCCACAGAGGGTGTGGATCAATCTGCTGCGGCCTCTGCTGGCAGATCGGCCGATTTGTACACCTCTACGTCGTGATCTTCTTTCCCAGGGTCATCCCAGGAAGTATCACAACAGCCTGGCGAGCCTGTCCCTTCACGCCTGTCTTTTATCAGGTCCTGTCTCCGACGTAGAGGTTTTTCGAGACGAACAGTGGAGTGCATTTCTGCATCGCGGTGACATTCTACTGGCATGACTTATGCTGTGAAGTGGAAGGTTTTCTGCCGCTGGTGTACAGATCACACTGTGGATTACCGTGATCCGTCAATCGCTCAAATTGCAGATTTTCTGGTATACCTTTTTGACTCCAAGGGCCTCCAGCCTATTACGATTAAGGGCCATCGGTTTATGCTGTCTAATACTTTCTCTTATGTGGGAAAGCGGTGCATCGGTCGAAATCTTTTTCTCTCCAAACTCATTAGGCACTTTTCTTTGAAAAGGTCTCGAGTTTTGCGTCTTACACCCAAGTGGAACTTGGCATGGGTGTTGCACTGTTTGTTTGATCCTTTATCTGAGACTGATATACGTTTTCTCACCTATAAGACGGCTTTGCTTCTAGCGTTTGCTTCTGCTCGACGAGTCAGTGAGCTTCATGCGCTATCTGTTGATTCTGCTTTCTTCAGAAATGAGGCTAACAGTGTCACCTTCACTACTGATTGCTCTTTTCTGGCTCAGAATCAACTTCCTGCTTTGGTACCTCCTCCCATCTGCATTCGGGCTCTCCCTGCTGTCGATGGCAGGAGACCTCTTTTTTGTCCTGTTCGTGCGATCAAGACTTACATTAATCGCACTCAGTTCAATAGGAGGGGTCGGAAGAGATTCTTTCTGTCTCTCATTTCTACGAGGCAGTCTATCTCTTCCCATTCTATTTCCAGGTGGATCTGTCTTTCAATCAAGCTGGCTTATTCCCGCTTGTCTGCTTCGGATCTTGTCTCGAACCGGTTTAATGCTCATGAGGTTCGTGCCATTTCTACATCCTGGGCGTTCGCCAATTCTGTTTCGCTCCGGGATGTTATGAATGCGGCTTACTGGAGGAATGCTTCTACCTTCTCCTCCTTTTATCTCCACCACCTACAGCAGCAATCTGAGGACCTTTATTCTTTAGGCCCTCTCGTTGCGGCTCAGGCTCTTGTGCACCCTTGTTAAAATTGTTTTTATCAGGTTTGTGCTTCGCTCAGCCTTGTTCTTTTCAGGTGCCTTCTCTCTATCTTCATTACAGGTTTTCACTATTGTTCTCTGCCCTCCTTGCTTTTCTTTCGGCTGCTCTTGTTGGTATTGGTTATGTGATTCACCTCCTTCTATTGTTTATTCAGCCAATTGTAAACAATTGTGAGTAGGTTGAAAAGAAATTAAAATTTTTTAGTAAATTTTGTTTCTTAACATACCTACCACAATTGTTTACCGGAGGCCCACCCTCCTTGGGGATATCTTTGATATCGATGCCTCCCCGCTAAATCACAAACTTCTCGTTGGCGGAAATACGGAATTGACGTCACAGTTGTTGCACATGCGCTCGGTAAACGCAAGAGGTGTGCAGAGAGAGTACCTGTAATTTCGAGTGCTGGTCTCGCTCAACCCTTTTTCGATCTTTTTTCGTGCTTTTGCACTCTATTACTTTTCCAGCTTGTTTGGAAAAGTATCTTAAAGCTTGAGTTAGTTCCGAAGTAGGGCTTGCACTTACGTTACAGCCAATTGTAAACAATTGTGGTAGGTATGTTAAGAAACAAAATTTACTAAAATATTTTAATTTCTTTAAAAACCTTCTTCATATCCACCAGTCAGAATTCTTTCCTATTTGGTATATGACATCTCAAGGGGGATCAGATTCAAGTTTGTTCAATTTGAGTCCTTGGCTTAATATTTGGGTTCCTTGGGCAGAGGTGGGGTGTGGGGCATGTTACGTTCAGGTGTGTAAAAATCCATTCCTTTGTGTTTTTCCATAAAATTTGCCTCTCATGACTTCATTCCTTTGTAGTGTTGATGAACCCTGTCTAACTGAATGTGACCCCAAATACTTCTTTGAACTGCTTTGGCCAGTGAGCGATTAAGGCCCCTTGGGGCGTCTTGTTTGTGAAAGTTATTTATGCCCCTTTTTTAAAAAGAAATTTGGGGTTTCCAGACAAATGAAAAGTCCTTGAACTACGGCCCCTTCTTGAAAAGTACTTTAATTTGTTTCTATTCTTGAAAAGTACTTGATTTTCTACTACCACTCTTGAAAAGTACTTAAATTCAGTTTACCTGTAATAACCTCTGTGAGAAGAAATTTCATGATAACCCCACCTCACAAACATGAAATATCATAAAATCGGTCAGGAACCACATCTCTTTTATCTCGATATTGTGTGACTTGAGTGCAACAAGACACCACCTCAATGTTTTAGCATTGCAGACGGCACCTCTTTGCCCTCAAGGGACGATAGATACCTTGATCGTTGTATTTTCCAGAGATCATCTGGGTCCTCTAGGTTTGAAATTCTTTGTGTTGTTCAAGGTGTTGTAAGTTCAAATGAAAATTATTATAGAAAATTATTATTTTATATATGAAAATAGTGGTCAGAATCCTTGAAAAGTGATTAAATACTGCTTGAATTTGATTGTCTGGTATCAGTTGGAACTCTGAGATTGGTGTTTGTCTGATAATGGCTTTGTGAACATGATAATATAAGTTTTACCCTCTTGTGGCATACGCTTGTTGTACTTTATTTTAAAGTGCAGGTACTGCAACTTAACCCTTTGAACCTTAGCGGCCATTTTTCCAGCCAGCAACATGATACATCATAACGTCATTAAATAGGATGGCTGTTCAGTAAATGTGTGGGATAGACCAATCAATATTTTCAATGTGCAGCCCCGAGGCTGCACGTTGAAAATATTGATTGGTCTACCCCAAATAATGAATATGGACTCGTCTAATTGCTGCCATTGAACTGGCATGGAAGATACCACTAGAGTTCAAAGGGTTAAAGGCTTCACGTTCTGTGTATGTGCTTCTTATTGTCATTGAAGTAAAATAATTTATTCTGTATAAATTTGCTATATTACAATTTAGAGGAATGCAACTATTGGCACTTTACCATAAATTGTAACAAGTCATAGACATGTGAACAGATTTTGATGGGCCAAAAAAATTGAGCACTCTAACAGTTAATTGGATATTTCTTAATTGATTAACCCTATTAAGTTCATATAACTTTCAAATGCTGAACCACTTCCCTATCATTCAGTACAAATTTGACCTGCTAATTGCATGTAGGTTATTGAATAATCCTTGTTCATGAAATAAAAATCTTGTGATTTACGGAAGAAATATTCTTAACACCCACAGAATTCTCCATGTTTATTGACCTCTTTGGACATGGTGCATACAACAAAAGTATTCAATCTATTACATCCTGTTTGACAGAGCGCATAGAGCTCTTGTCAGACAAGATATAATGGAGTAAATGCTCAAGATTAACACGAGAGTATGGGAAAATGATGTAACTCCTGTTAATTAAATACTATGATTAATTGGATATTTTTCACAGGCAAAGTAGCTATCCAGTTATCAGGACTCGACTATAGTAATCTAATATACTAAAAGAAGATATTGTTTTTCCTCTAGAATGTTCTTTGCTTTTGTGGGGGCATTTTCACCTGAAGACTTTTTTCTAAATGGTAACATACATCCCAAAGACAGTAATTTTTAAGTATTAGATGCTGAAGCTTCATATATTTGTGAAATTAACTAAAAACTGATGTTTTCTATTTAAAGATGAGCGTGATGTCACACAGGAATCTAACATCCTTGAGTGTATTTGTCATATTGTCCACTAAAATAGAATGACTGAGAGATATCCGTCGGGGACAACCTGCGTTGTGTCCTTGGGCAAGGCACTTTATCCCGGTTGCCTACATGGGGGAACGATGACGCCGTGCACTAATGCGTACTGCACGTCGATGGTGCACATGTCTTCAACCGCTGCAACACCGCTTGAGCGGAGTTTGAAAAGAGTTAGAATGTTGAGGAGCTGACAGTTGCTTGTCAATGCTCGGTGGTTCTCTCTGGGTACTTCGGCTTCCTCCACCCGTAAAACTGTCACGGTCACGATTAGCCAAAGTGCATAAATATGTGACCTTAAACACCAATAAATAAATAATTACTAAGAGATATTATAGCCTGTTGTGAATTATGTGTGCATCGTGACTTGAGTTGATACTCATGTTGTGGTCATGATTATCCATTGTGCAAAAATATGTGACCTTAAACACCATTAAATAAATAAATAAATAAATAAATAAATAAATAAATAAATAAATAAATAAATAAATAAATATGCATCGGGTCTGCAAAGTAAGAGAAATGATGACACTTAATGAATTAATAGTCTAAAGATCACATTTCCACACACTGTCATTCTCAATTGAGAACAAGAATGTATATAAGCAGAGCCACAAGCAGTCCTCTTTGCCTTTGATGAAGTTCACTCTCGAACGAAACCAGTTAGGCTATAACCAGACTGATACGGGATACTTTCAGGAATAGGTTCCCTCGAACTCTAGTTGTATTTACTTGGATAAATAAATTTTGCATCACAAAAATCTCAGTTAAAACGTGTGATGGGGAAATGGGTTTCTCCTTCTGTGTCGACTCTTCTGGATTAATACATTGTGCATGTTTCATGTGTTTTGACAAGGAGTTATTTTAAGATTTTATTTTCAATAAAAGATATTTTGCTTCCTTTCTCCATTACCTTTTATTTCCATGCTTGCGCAGGTTTTTTTGAGTTATTAACTGGTAGAGTGCTGAATTATTTTTCAAAGATGATTTGTAACCCAAGTATTTTTTTTTCAAAGATTCCAGGCTACCAGCAAAGGGAGCCTTAATTAGGCAAGATATTGTTCATAAATAATTGTTTTATTACCATTTATTGGAGAGTGCCTGTTGTAACAAAACTATATAAATAAAAAAAATTCTGCAGCTGAGCAAACAACAAGCTATTGCATTTAGTGTAAATCCACTAGAGTGGCTTTCAGCACTTTTCAGTAGACCCATGATGGTAGCTTCTAGCACTCAACCACAAATGTTATTGGCTTCCAGTACTGAAACAGTTTAGCGTTTGATTCTCGGGTTGTGTGTTACTAAAGGAAATGGATGGAATATCATGTAAAAAACCGTGCTCCAATATCCTTTATAATTTACCTGGACCCCCAGAAAAAAAATTTTGTGAAAAAAAAGGTTTTTAAACGTTTGGTCCCCCTTCCCTCAGGGCCCAGGACTCACACCTCCTCTTCTTATGGGTGAGTCACCACTGGTTGTAGTATAAACATATCTCTTGAGTGGGTTAAGGTACTAACTGCCATGCTAAAAAAGTTTGTATATGTGCTGATGCATTGCCTTTGGTGCCTTAACACACTCAAGGCACGATATATTATTCAATCAACTTCTCATTGATAAATCTATAATAATTTCACGTATACTTGATAATTTAGTAAAACTGGGTTAATTAATCAATTAACCAACTTTTGTATCCCTTAGAAAGAAAGATATGTATTTCTAACTGATCGAATAACTTGGATGGGTTACTCATGATCATTTGTGCGTAGAACTTACTCAACTCCAGACACCATACCAATTAATGGAAACCTGATCATGGTTGTTATTCCTACAAGATGTGCCAGAAAAAATACAACAACTCCAAAACATATTTGTAACACTGCGTTTGTAAGTTTTTCAGCAGATAATAAAGAGTTTAGATGTATATAATATTGGCTCAAGTCCCAAGTAATACACAATAGGAGTCAGTCTCATGAAATATCATAATAACCCTATTCCTTCAGTTTATAAAGCTACTTTAAGTCTTTTGTGTATAGAATTTTTGGGTCCATTTGTCAGTTATTTGTGAAACTTATTTTCCATTAATTTTTTATACCCCCAGCAGGGGTATACAGGAATCGCCTTAACTGTCTGTCAGTCTATCCGTCCATCCATCTGTCCATCCATCCGTCTCAAAATTCAATCATGAATAACTTGTAAAGTACTTGGTTGAGTGACTTTATATTTGGTATGCAAGTACCTCCTATTGCTGTGTACCGAAAGTTAAATGCAGGTGTCGTTCAAGATTTTATTGCCAGAGTCATTGCCCTTCATGGACTTAGAATTTGTCCGCCTTGAAATTAATTCATGAATAACTTGCGGAGTACTCAATGGAATGACTTAATATTTGATGTGCAACTCTATCTTATTGATGTCTACCCACAGTACAAGGTCCGTCTGTCCATCAGTCCATCTGCCCATCCATCCATCTATCCATCCCAAAATTCAATCATGAATAACTTGTAAAGTACTTGGTTGAGTGACTTGATATTTGGTATGCAAGTGTATCCTATTGCTGTATACCCATAGTGAAATGCAGATGTTGTTCGAGATTTTTTTATTGCCAGAGTCATCGCCATTTATGGACTTAATATTTGTATATACCCCAAAACTGTATCGCCTGTAGTCAGGCTTGCATTGTTAAATAAGCGGGGGTATCTTTTTGTGTCACCATATGGTGACAATTTATTTTCCTTTCCTTTTCTGAGTATCAAAATGAAGCACCTATACAATGTGCTAACATAATTTTAAAAATGGACTTGATATCAATCTTTATTTAGGTTGGCCTGCACATTGCGGGGGTATTTTGCAATATGCTAACATATTTTTAAAAATGGACTTGATAGCAATCTTTATTTTGGGTTGGCCTGCACATTGCAGGTGTATTTCGTTAGCTGTGCTTATGAACAGGTCTAGTTTTTTCAGTGATTTTCTTTTGTTGTTGACAAATATTCCTTTATATTAGTTCAGTAAATCCCATTTAATTGGGTATTGGCTAATAAAGTAACATTGTTAATGACATACTTAGAAGAACCCTATTAATTGAATAGCCACTTTGCCAATGAGAATTCAGTTAACCCTTAAGGGACAGGAGATTTCTTATCAACCTTCCTCAATTGTTTACTACAGGCTTGCACTACAGTGGAAGAACCTAACTCGGATAAAATACTCTCTATTTTAATCTTTCCCAATTTTTGGGAAAGAAAAGTGGTGTAAAAACACCACGAAAAAATAATCCGAAACTGGGCCGAGCGCCATCGGCGCACACCCAGTATGGGACGCTCTTCCATTGTACAAATCCACGACTTCCATAACAGTGCGCAATGCGTCTATTCGTCATTCTTTTTCTATCCGAAGCACGAGCAGGATGTGTTTCTGCCATATGCATTATGAAACAGTGATAATTCAACTCGTGGATAATGGTTTTCCTGTGACTGGAATTATGGATCTGAAGATCATATAATAACAGGACTGTGTTTTATATATTCTCGTTTATATTTTCAACCACATTCTCATTGTTTATTTTTTACTATTCCGTTTTCTCGAATGTTTTGTTTGCGACATCGTGTCATCGCGATTCGACAATGAATTTTTCGGTTGATAAAAATTTATTGGAGTAGGTGTCAGCCGTCTGGTTCTGCCACCTTCTCTCGTAGTTGAGGGTGTTCTTCTACTTTCTGTTTCTGTTGAGTTCACCTTTTTCTTCTACTGCTCTCACCTCTGTTCTTTCCAGTTCGGTTCCTTTAGGGCAATTCCTTTTGTCCTCGCCATTGGTGCGTTCTCGTGTCCGTTTTGTCTGCACCCGCAGGTGGTGTGGAATGCTGTCGTTTCGGGAGCCTCCCGACTCGACCACGTCTGATGTGAGTTTACCCCCTCTGTGGGGGATGTGCAGCTCCTCCCGCCCCCACAGGGGGGAGGGGGGGGCACTGTCATTGCAGCCCCACCACCCCCCCCCCCCCACCCCCCGACTCGACCACGTCCGGGGTGAGTTTTACCCCCTCCGTGGGGGATGTGCAGCTCCTCCTGCTCCTGCGGGGGGTGGTGAACGCTATCGTTTTGGGTCGCCCAATTCGACCACGTCTGATGAGAATTGCTCCCCCTCCGTGGGGGATGTGCAGCTCCTCCCGCACCAGCGGGGGGTGGGGACCGCTGTCGCTTCGGGGCTTCCCGATTCAACCATGTCTGGTGAGAGTTATTCCCCTTCTGTGGGGAATGTGCAGTGTTTTACCGTGGTGGATACTGCGGGAGCTGTTGGTTTTCTGGTGAAGAGATGCCTGGTTCCGGGACTATGCGCCCTCTCCAGTCGACATCTGAGGCTGTCACTAGTGTTGTGACTCCTCCTTTGGAGGCCGAGCTTGGTGGCTCTCTCCGCTTTTCCGCCAGTTCCAACAGCTCCCGTCGTATCTGCTGCTACTGCTGTTCCGTCTACAACGTCATTGGGCACTGTTTTTAGCCGGCCTCGGCTTCTCCCTGCCAGGGTCTGCAGGGATGTCTGTAGTGTAGTTGTGGGGTTTCGGCCTCAGCCTTCCCAGACTTCCACTCGGCGAAGTCAAATGGGGCTGCCGACTGAACCCCCTACTGTGTCCTCTCAGCCATTGAGCACAGTAGTTTTATACCTGCAGTGGTCTGCTGCGGTGTCTGGTTGTGTAGACGTGGGGGTATCGGCCTCAGCCTTCCCTGACTTCAACTCGGCGAAGTTGGAAGTGGCTGCCGACCGGACCCTCTCCTGTGGTCTCTGCGCCGTCGAGCACCACAGTTGTCATTGGATTCGGTGGGACACTATGAACTCTGTGGCGTTTCCGTCCACTCATTCTGGCCACACGACCAGTTTTGGGTGTCCAACGTCTTTTGTGCAGCCTGGACCTTCTGCCCTGCAGAGGTCAGCGGTGACTCTCATGAGTTACTGCTATGTTGATCCTCGGGGTGTGTCACACCCCTATACACATCTGCCTTCAGACAATTTCGACTGCTGCCCGTCGTCCCACGTCGGGTATTTTGGAGGATCGTGACCCTTCACTGGTTAAGAGGGTCAGAGGTGAAGCCACTTTGCCGGGTCGTTCCCCTGTCGAACCGGCCAGTATGGGCAGTGAGCTTAGGGAGGCCCTCTCCTTACTCACTCAGGTTCTGTCAAAGAGCCTTCCCGTTGCTTCCAGTGTGGCAGCGAGTGGTTTCCAGGCGCCCCTATGGCGCCGCCTCCTGAGATTGGAAACAGGCCGCTTTCTGATCCCCCTGGTGTTCCGACACCATGGGAGGCGTCGGCTGGTTTGCCCACGATGGGCTATGTGTCTTCCGACTCAGGGGAAGAGTCAGACATGCTTGATGTCGAGAGCCAGCAGTCTTCTGACTTGGGGGCAGCTCTTGACTTTGTGTTTGGGTTCCTTCCGGATCTCAAACCATCAAACCAGCCGACAGTGTCAGCCAGGCCGCGATCATCGGTCGCGTGCCTACAGCCTGTGGAGCAACCTGCTTCTGGGCATCTTCGCCCATGCCAGTCAGTACAGGTGGTTGAAGCATTTTCAGCATTGGACTCTAAGCTGAGTTCCAAGGCTATGAAGGCTACGTTCTTCACCAGGGTTGACACCTTTTTGCCTCCAGGGCGTTATCGTTACTACGATTTCGCCAATCCGTCAGTCTGCCAGACTTTGCCGGTTTTGGATCAGGACTCCAATTCCCTCAGGCTTTTCCAAGCCCAAGTCGGCCGTCATTCCTATGACGACTCTGGAGTCCAGGTTGGGCTTATCGAGAGAAATGCTGGGTATGCTTTCTCTCTCCGATCACGTCGTATCTGCCTCCAGATAGGTTTGACGGACTTGGAGGCAGCTCTTGATTTCGTGTTTGGGTTCCTTCTGGATCTCAAACCATCTAACCAGTCGACAGTGTCAGCCAGGCCGCGATCATCGGTCGCGCGTCAACAGTCTATGGAGCAACCTGCTTCTGGGCGTCTTCGACCGTGCCCATCGGTACAGTTGGTTGAAGCATTTTCAGCCTTGGACTCCAAGCTAAGTTCCAAGGCTATGAAGGCTCCGTTCTTCACCAGGGATGGTTGACACCTTTTTGCCTCCGGCGCGTTATCATTCCTACGATTCCGCCAATCCGTCGGTCTACCAGACTTTGACGGTTTTGGATCAGGACTCCAATTCCCTCGGGCTTTCTAAGTCCAAGTCTGCCGTCATTCCGATGACAACTCTGGAGTCCACATTGCGCTTATCGAGAGAGATGCTTGGTATGCTTTCTCTCTCCGATCACGTCGTCTCAGCTTTAGCTGCTTATCTGCCTTCAGATAAGTTTGACGAGGTACAGGCTCCTTTGCGTGTGCTGTCCAAGGCGCTCATGCATCTTACTCACACGCATGCCTGTAACACAGCTAATCTGGAATTAGTTCGATGGGACTCTGTGCTGGACACAGGCCGATCCCTTCCTGAGGAGCAGTGCGCTACTCTTCGATCTGCTTTTTTTGGCAGGTCCGCAACTTTTCCATGGTTCTGTGTTGACGGTCCGGGATGACGTCCTACGTCATTCCAACGATCAGTTGCTGTTTCTTCAGCTTGATCAGCCTTCTAGGGTAGGCACGGGCCATTCCAAGCCTAACAAGTACCCTCTGCTTCCTCTGCGAAGCAAAGGGCCTGATCCTTCTGCCACCGCTTCTACTTCTTACTCAAGGGGTAAGGGTAAGCGTCGGCAGTCTTGAGGGAAGTCCCAGGATTCTTCATTCAGTAGAGGAGGTGTTTTCTCCTCTCGCGAGCCTCGTCGGGGTTCGCAGTGAAGGTCCTCACCTCGACTCGTCCCAGGTTGGAGGAAGGATAGCAGAGTTCGCAGACCGTTGGGCCACCATCACATCCGATCCTTGGATGTTAGATGTTGTTTGGTCCGGGCTGCGAATATCCTTCCGACGGCATGCCACTCTGTCCAGGGTGCCTTTTCCAACCACAGTTCCTTCAGACATTTTACGTCGGGAACTTTTGTCCACGGAGATAGACAATCTCCTGACAAAGGGGGCGACTGAGGTCATCAAGAACATTAGGTCAGTGGGTTTCTATTCCCGCCTGTTCTTGGTGCCGAAGAAGAACGGCCGACTCCGACCGGTTCTCGATCTGAGTTTCCTGACCCAGTCTATCATTGCTCCCTAGTTCAGCATGGAGACTTTCAGGTCAGTCCTCCGTTCATTCACCAGGGAGATTTCGCTTCCAGTTTCGACCTGCGAGATGCTTACTTTCACGTTCCAATTCATTGGGCGTTACGGAAGTATCCCAGGTTCGTTTTTCTGGGGCGAGTTTACCAGTTCAAGGCCATGCCTTTCGGCCTCAACCTGGTTCCTTGGGCCTTCACCAGACTGTTGTCGCATGTGATAGCTTTCCATCGCACACAGTCCAGGGTGACTACTTCGGCATATCTGGACGATATCCTCCAGGGGCATTCCAATGCTGACTTACTGGAGTCGGATGTCGCCACTGTAGAGCTTGCTCACGTCGCTACGTTTCAGAGTCAACGAGGAGAAGTCGGACCTGGTCCCTTCTCAGTCGTTTTATCATCTGGGGATGGCTTTCCGCACACAATTCAATTTGGTGGCAGTTCCCCAGGCCAAGGCTGTGATTCTCTCAGCTTTTGCTCCGACTCTGTCCCAGTCTACATCCGCGACGGCTTGGAGTTTTCTCCGGCTAATCGGTCTCTGCTGTTCGGTGACGGATCTCATTCCTCTAGGTTGGCTGCGTGTCAGACCTCTCCAACACTTTCTGCTCAGTCGTTGGAGGCCGCATGTAGATTTTCTGGATCTGGTGCTTCAGTTTCCAGAATATCTTTATCCTCACCTTCTCCTCTGGGCGGATGTCCAGTGGCTTTCGCAGGGTGTTCCGTTGGACTTACCCACGTCCGATCGGGGTCTGACGGCAGATGCCAGCGATCTCGGATGGGGTGCGACGTTGGATCCTCTAGGTCTTTCCATTCACGGGATGTGGGACCAGGATCATGCAGCTCCACACATCAACCAGAAGGGGCTTCTTACTCTTCTTCTGCGTTTCAGGCAGTGGATCCCTCACCTGTCGAATCGCCAGGTCCTTCTGTTGTCCGACCATTCGACGGTGGTTGCTTACATTCGGAACCAGGGCGGCACGCACTCTGTTCCAATGTACGAATTGGCTTGGGATCTTCTACTGCTCGCTCAGGATGTCCACGCCGGGGTGGCTGTTCGTCACATTCCCGGTCGCCTGAACGTCCTAGCCAACTCCCTGTCCCGTCGGGGCAGGGTCATTTCCACCAGGTGGATGCTCCACATGGCGGGTTCCATCGATCTCTTGTGACTCGTTGGAACCATCCGGTGGACACTTTCATGTCCCCGTGTCCAGATGCTCTGGCTTTCGCCATGGACGCTCTGGCCCTCCTTTGGGATGGTCTTGTCGGCTACGCCTTCCTACCGGTTCGATTCCGCCTCAGGTTTTCACCCAGATATGAACCTGCAGTCGTCGAATCCTTTCAATCACACCCGTCGCTTCGGTGGGTGTGGCTCAATCTGCTCCGCTCTCTGTTAGCGGTGGTTCCGGCATGTCTCCCTCTACCTCGCGACTTTCTTTGCCAAAGTCGCCCGAGGAGGTTTTCAAGTTGACCCGACTTCATTGTGCCTTCGCTCATGTCTTTTATCGGGTCCTGTCTCCTCCGTAGTGGTTTTTCGAGACACGCAGTGGAGTTGTTTTTCTTCTTCAAGGAGGCACTCGCTCCACTGGTTTAGCCTCTGTGGCTAAGTGGAAGGTTCTTCTGTCAATGGTGTGCGATCACTCTGTTGCTTCAGTCACTCCTTCGATCACACCGCTTGCGGAGTTTCTGGTATATGTTTGTTTCTGGGGGTCTCCAGCAATGGGTACATGTCCATGCTTCGGAGACATTTTTTCCTTTGTGATACCGCATTGTTTCGACACTCATCCTTGCCTCTCCAAGCTTGTTCAGCTCTTTTCCTTGAAAAGGCCTAGGACTTTGCAGTTTACTCCAAGATGGTCACTTTCTTGGGCGCTGCTCTGCTTGGGGGTGGGGGGGCATTCACACCTTTATCCTGGATGAATATGCTTTTTCCCACATGCCAGATCTCTCCTGCATCCATTTCTTGATGGACTTGTCTTGCTATTCGTGCAGCTTCCGCTCGTCTAGCTGCTGGCGATTGTATTACCAATTGTTTTTTCTGCCACGAGGTGCATGCATTGTCTTCCTCTTTTTATAACTCTTTCATGTTGTCGGATGACTGATGTTATACTGGCAGCCTTCTGGAGAAATGCTACATTCTCCTTTTATCTGCGACAGTTGCAGGAGCCGACAGAGAACCTTGGGGCCCTCTTTCTTCGGCTCAGGATGTTGTCTATCCAAGCTTTTCAGCTTTTTTCAGGGTCAGTTCCAGCTTTGTGCTGTTACTGCCCTTTCTGTCTGTGCGTCGCACTTCACTGTACGCCTCATCTTTCATTGGCTTTTCTAATGTTTGTGATGCTATGGTTTGATAGGCCTAGGGATCTCTTCCTCTGTCCACGATCCCAGTGCTATTGAGTTATGTGTGGGTTGGTTATGTGATTCCCTCCAGTCTTTTGTCTATTCAGCCTGTAGTAAACAATTGAGGTAGGTTGATAAGAAATATAAATTTTATAGTAAATTTCCTTTCTTATTATACCTACCGAAATTGTTTACATGGAGGCCCGCCCGTCTTCTTATTCGGGTAAGAATCCTTCCTCCCTGCTGATCACATAACTCCTGTGTTGTTCGGAATCAAAAGAATGACGAATTGACGCATTGCGCACTGTTACGGAAGTCATGGATTTGTACAATGGAAGAGCGTCCCATACTGGGTGTGCGCCGATGGCGCTCGGCCCAGTTTTGGCTTATTTTTTCGTGGTGTTTTTACACCACTTTTCTTTCCCAAATCTTGGGAAAGATTAAAATAGAGAGTATTTTATCCGAGTTAGGTTCTTCCACTGTAGTGCAAGCCTGTAGTAAACAATTTCGGTAGGTATAATAAGAAAGGAAATTTACTATAAAATTTATATTTTATATACTTTCCCAAAAAAGAAAGTGTGCATGCTAAAAAATAACACTAAAAAAAGATATATATATCATTTTCATTCATGGAAATTTTATTCAATCACAGATGAATCAATTTGTGATCAACACGAGAAATTTCATTATGCAACGACGAATACTCTTGGTGCCATGGAGAGTCAAAGACACTAACACAAAAGTCACACACTCAATATCTGGTATGACCTCCGTCTGCATCAACTACTGCTATGCATCTACGCCTCATGGAAGCGAACAAGTTAGCATGGAAGTGGGTTAGGGTAGGGTTAGTTAGGGTTAGGTTAGGTAGGGTTAGGTTAGGGTTGGGGTTAGGGTAGGGTTAGGGTTAGGTTAGGCTAACCCTAACCCAACTCTACACCACTGCAGTCGAGCACGACGATGATGTAACGTCAAAATCGGATGAATTGCAGGTCTTCGAGGACGTAAGCCATATTCTCTCAGCCGGTTGATTACTGTTTGAGGATGTATCCGTCTCAGGTTAGGGATGTTCCTGGCTGTCGTCGTTGCCGTTTGTTGCCGGTTCCGGTGATGGACGACACGGATATACCGATCTTGTGCAGGGGTGGTAACTCGGGGTCTCCCGGAGCGAGGTCGGTCTCGAACGTCATCATGTTGTGCATGTCGATGGACTAGCCTGTCTACAGTGTTACGGTGGCAGTTCAAATTTTGGGCAACCTCTCTGTGTGTTCTGCCAGCTCTAATCATACCCAGGGCAAGGAGACGTTGATTCATTGTCAATCTTGGCATGCTAATGTGGAGTCATTTTAACAGCAGCGCAAGTTTGAATGTGAACGATAGGAAGGCCCTACTTTAGTGTTTAAATACCCAAGGATTCACACTGCTGCATGAATTTTCAGACTCTCCACGTGCAAAACTTGCCTTTTCACAAATGTGCAGCACGTCATTTAACGTTAATGCAATTTTAACGGGGAAAGGTGTTTTTGTGTTCAATATAACTTATTCATGAACAGGTTAACACTCTTTACACCTACGAAATTATTTTTTTGGAGTTTGATCAATTTCTGCAATGCACACTTTCTTTTTTGGGCGAGTATACATTTTCACTATATGTTGAGAGTCCACCCCATGTGGCGTTGCAGTTGTTTCTAGTCAAGTCTTGTCTGCTTACGGAGGCAACCAAGACTTGCCTAGAACCAACTAACAAGTTACTTCGAAAACAAGTTTGGTGTTTATCCAAACAATGCATGTTGGGACACCTGTTTCATTGCATTAAAAAGTTTTCAAAGTCGAAATTAGGCCTTTAAGGGTTAACAGGAGTATTCTGTTAATTTCGATTTTGTCACTTTCCTGTTTTCTAGAGATAAATTGAGTATTTATTCTATTATTGTTTAGCAGAGCTTAGGGAGCCCTGTGAAACAAGACATAATAGATTAAATGCCTGAAATCGCTTTACTCAGGCAAAATAGGTCTATACACAAAGGGAATTTGGTTTGTGAGGGTAATTTCTTTACATTCAAGAACTTATTGCAAGATTTTGTGGGGGCGTGGTGGCTCAGTAGGTAGAGGTGCAGACTGCAAGCTGAGCGGTCCTCGGTTCGAATCCCACCTGTGGCAACCGCGTTGTTTCCTTGGACAAGATGCTTCACCCCCCCATTGCCCATGTGGGGGCATGGTGGCATTGTGTACTGAGGAGTACTGCATGTAGATAGTGCACTTGTCTTCAACCAATGTTAACCCTGCTTGTGTGGAGTTAGTACGATGGGGAGCCTGACAGTTGCTCGCTGTTGCTCGGTGGTTCTCTCTGGGTACTCTGGCTTCCTCCACCTTTAAAATTGTCCAACACAAGGTAACCCAGGCTGTCGAAAGTGTCATTAAATCCAAATAAATAAATAATAGCAAGATTTTGTATTCAATTCACAGGAAAGTGACCAAATCCCTGTTATTTGAATTTTCCTGATAACTGAATAATTTTCACTGTCAAAATGACTATTCAATTTATCAGTTTCTGCCTAAAAACATAGCTTATTATCCTCATTTGAAACAAGCTCATGCATTGAGAAACTTCCAGTGATGGGCCATAAGCTACGTTTTAGAGGCAAAAATGAAAAGATTTAGTTATGTTCCAATTCGACTAAAATCCTCGCCCTCTGATTCGATGAGAACTTTTATAGTTTTTTCTATGTTTTTGGCTCAAGGAGCAAATGTTACCATTTGACGTCACCATGCAAATTATATGAAATGAGGTTACCCATTTTGCATTTTATTTCATCAATGGAGTGACTTGCCAAACGCTTCATTTTTCTAGAGATTTCATACGTGCAGCAGTTTTCGATTTGAACTAAGATGGAGTGAGCTCAACTTTTATCTGATTTATTGATTATATTTGTCCAGTGTGAAGTTGTGGAGCCACCAGTCAGAAGTTTTTGATATTTGTTATACAACATCCTTAGGGGAGTCAGATTCAAATTTGTTCAAATAAAATCCCTGGGTCAATATTGGGGTTCTCTAGGGGAGTCCAAATTTTAACTTGGTGCAGTATGAGAATGTTCTTGAAAAGCCTTCCTCTGATCAACTAGTCAGAATCTTTTGATATTTGGTATGCAGCATCTTCATTGGGGCAAGATTCAAGTTTGTTCAAATCAAGTACTTGAGTTCATATTGGGCTCCTTTTTGGAGCCCAAATTTCATCTTAGTGCAATATGCGGACACATTTTTAAAAATCTTCTTCTTCAGATCTACCAGTCAGAACGATATTTGGTATACAGCAATGTTATGGGGTCAGATTCAGGTTTGTTCAAATCAGTTTTGTTCATATTTGGGATCCCTGTGGGAGCCTGAATTTTAATTGAGTGCAATATGTGGAATATTTTTTAAAAAATCTTTTTCAGAATCTTTCAGTATTTGGTACACATCATCTTTAGTGGGGTCTGAGTTGAAATATGTTCATATCAAGTTCCTAAGCTTATATTTTTAGTTGAGTTTTGACAAAGTCAAACTTGACTTATAGTTTGATGAAATGACGGGCGGGCGGATGGCAGCGGGCGTAAACAGTTGGTTTCCGGGCAATAACTTTTGTTCTATTTGATGCACCTTTACCAAATTTATACCAGAGGTTATCCTATAGAAAAGGAAGACACCTATCGATTTCAGAGTCTCGCGCCCCAAGGACAAGGTCACTATAAATAGAATATTTTGTGAGAAATTGGTTTCCGGGCAATAACTTTAGTTCTATTTGATGCACCTTTACCAAACTTATACCAGAGGTTACCCTACAGGAAGGGAAGACACCTATTGATTTTGGAGTCTTGGACTCCAAGGTCAAGGTCACTGTTTCTATAAATAGAATATTTTATGACAAATTGGTTTCCGGGCAATAACTTTAGTTCTATTTAATGCACCTTTACCAAACTTATACCAGAGGTTACCCTATAGGAAGGGAAGACACCTATTGATTTCGGAGTCTGGGACTCCAAGGTCAATGTCACTGTTACTATAAATAGAATATTTTGTGACAAATTGGTTTCCGGGCAATAACTTTAGTTCTGTTCCGTGTATCTTCACCAAACTTATACCACAGGTTACCCTATAGGAAGGGAAGACACCTATCGATTTTGGAGTTTGGGGCCTCAAGGTCAAGGTCACTGTTACTATCAATAGAATATTTTGTGACAAATTGGTTTCTGGGCAATAACTTTAATTCTGTTTGACGCACCTTTACCAATCTTATACCAGAGGTTAGCTTATAGGAAGGGAAGACACCTATTGATTTCGGAGTCTGGGACTCCAAGGTCAAGGTCACTGTTACTATAAATAGAATATTTTGTGACAAATTGGTTTCCGGGCAATAACTTTAGTTCTATTTGAAGCACCTTTACCAAACTTATACCAGAGGTTACCCTAGAGGAAGGGAAGACACCTATTGATTTTGGAGTCTGTGACTCCAAGGTCAAGGTCACTGTTACTATAAATAGAATATTTTGTGACAAATTTTGACAAAACTTTAGTTCTATTCCGTGTATCTTCACCAAATTTATACCACAGGTTACCCTATAGGAAGGGAAGACACCTATTGCTTTCAGAGTCTGGGGCCCCAAGGTCAAGGTCACTATTAATAGAATATTTTGTGACAAATTGGTTTCCGGGCAATAACGTTAGTTCTATTTGACGTACCTTTACCAAACTTACACCAGAGGTTACCCTATAGGAAAGGAAGACACCTATCGATTTCAGAGTCTTGCACCCCAAGGTCAAGGTCACTGTTGCTACAAATAGCTTATTTCTTCAGAATTTAATGTCAAAACTCGACTTCTGGATCTGTGATCCTCTTGCTGGATTTTACTTTTTTTAAACTTAGAGCAATGTAAGTAAAATTCTTTAAAATCTTATTCAGATCCACCAGTCAGAAACTGTTGATATTTCGTATATAATATTTTTAGTGAGGTAAGATTTGAATCTGTGTAATCAAATCAAGTTCTTGCTAATTAGGCCTCCAATCATTTTAATCCTTTCAACTTTATTATTCTGTATTCTGAAGAAATTTTCGTTCATATGAAGTATTTGTAATACTTAAGTTTCCTTGTGGGAACTCTGAGGTGCTTGGCCATGCTTTTTCTCTCAAACTAATATTCCAGTGAATGGAATAAAATGAAAGTGATGAATTATTGTTAAAAACCCTTAAATCACTTTGTGAAGAATCTAGAGGCCTTTGTCAGGTGGGCACTTCAGGCCCTTTGGGCCTCTTGTTATGTTTTGTTGGAAATTTTAATGATTATGTGTAACTTAAACAGTAATTATCAGATTTAAAAAAATTTTTTTGATGTTCATCACACTTCTTCTTATTGCATGGTTCTTCAGAAGCAGAGAGAATTTGATTCGGTATTCAATACTTTTTAGCTCACCTGACTGCAAGTCAGTGTGAGCTATTGCCATCATTTGGCGACCGTCGTCCATTATCTTTTGCAAACTTGGCTTATTCTTCACAGCCATTTAGCCAAATTCAAACATATATTGCACAAACCATCCCTGGAGTATGCCCTTTCTATTTTGTTCAAAATGAAGCGGCTACCTTCTTTGGGCTCTGGTCAATGATACCAAAGCCTAAAAATCTTTAAAAATCTTCTTATGAACCACCAGAGAGATTGCCTTGATATATGGTATGGAACACTCTTTGGTGTTGAAGATTAAAATTTGTTCAAGGGAAGTTGGTAAATCAATATTTGGGCTCTCTGTGGGCACATACCCATTTTGGGCTCTGCCCAAAATTTCAATTTCAAGAACCGATGGGCTGATTTGAACCAAATTTGGCATGTAGTATAAGTGGGTCCAAAGAACTTGATTGATGCCCCCAATTTTTTTTTTGTAGCCCCGTGAGTACCCCAGGGGCTAAAAATAAAAAAAAATTCAAATGCCCATATTTCCAAAACTACACCGAACAGAGAACTGTTATTTGGTATGAAGCATCCTTTTGACCAGTAGAATGGATTAAAAAAACAAAATGGCCATCGGTTATGTCAGGGTGTTCTGTAGGGGTGTTTGAAAAAATGCTGAGTCAGCATATTTGCAAAAATTGAAAAAAACATTTTTTTCAGAACCTCTGATCAGAATCTTTTGATATTTGGTATACAGCAATCACAGGACCGTCAAATACAAGTGTGTTCAAATCGAGCCCCTCGGTTCATATTTGAGCTCAACACAGGAGCCCAAATAATTAACATAGGTCTCCGTTGGGGAATGAGCTTTAATAATCTTCTTCTCCAGATCAAACAGTCAGATTCTTTTCATACTTGGTATCCGACATCTCTACAGGGGTCAGATTGAAGTTTGTTCAAATTGAGTCCCTGGGTTAATATTTGGGCTTCCTATGGAGCCCGAATATTAACTTTGTGTAATAATCTTTAAAAATCTTCTTCTTCAGATCCACCAGTCATATTCTTTTGATATTTGGTATGCAGCTTCTCTAGGGTGGTTAGATTCAAGTTTGTTCAAATGGGATCCCTGGATGAATATTTGGGCTCTTTGTTGGAGCCCAAATTTTAACTTAGCGCACTATGGGAAAATTTCTTAAAAAATTTTCTTTTTCAGACCTGCTAGTGAGAAACCTTTCATATGTAGTATGTGACATCTCTAGAGGTGTAAGGTTCAAATTTGTTCAAATCTAGTTCTTGGGTTAATATTTGGGTTCCCCAAAGGAGCCCAAATATTTACTTAATGCAATATGGTATGTGACATCTCTAGAGGTGTAAAATTTGTTCAAATCGAGTCCCTGGGTTAATATTTGGGCTTCCAGTGGGAGCCTGAATATTAACTTGGTGCAATATGGGGAATAATCTTAAAAAATCTTCTTCTTCAGATCCACCAGTCAGATTCTTTTGATATTTGGTATGCTGCATCTCTAAGGGGGTTAGATTCAAGTTTGTTCAAATGGGATCCCTGGATGAATATTTGGGCTCTTTATTGGAGCCCAAATTTTAACTTAGTGCAATATGAGAAAATTTCTTAAAAAATCTTCTTTTTCAGAACCACTAGTGAGAATCCTTTCATATGTAGTATGTGACATCTCTAGAGGTGTAAGGTTCAAATTTGTTCAAATCTAGTTCCTGGGTTAATATTTGGGTTCCCCAAGGGAGCCCAAATATTTACTTAGTGCAATATGGGGAATTATCATTTAAAATCATCTCCTTCAGATCCAGCAGTCAGATTCTTTTGATATTTGGTATACAACACCTCTGGGAGGGTTAGATTGAAGGTTGTTAAAATCAGGTCCCTGGGGTAATATTTGGGCTTTTTATTGAAGCCGAAATTTTAAGTTAGTGCAATATGAGAAAATTTCTTGAAAATTCTTCTTCTTCAGGTCCACCAGTAAGAATCCTTTCATATTTGGTATGTTACATCTCTAGGGGTGTCAAATTCAAGTTTGTTCAAATCGAGTTGCTTGTTTTTTTTTTTAAATTGTGGGATGGGGGGACGGGCTAGAGAGAACCAGAGTAGTTGAAAACAAAACAAAAATTTCATTTGGTTGTTGTTTTTTAATACTTCACGGAACAGAGCTTGCTAGGAAGCTTTCCTAGGACCAGCAGAAATGAATGGCCAAAAAAGTTGCCTTTGGTTGTGTCACAGCAAATCAAAAAATTGCTCTTGCTGCTGATCACTTACTGATACACTGGGGGGGGGGGGGTGGCTCAGTAGGTAGAGGTGCAGGCTGCAAGCTGAGAGGTCCTTGGTTCGAATCCCACCTGCGGCAACCGTGTTGTGTCCTTGGGCAAGACACTTCACCCCCATTGCCCATCGTGTGGGGGCACGTTGACGCTGTGCACTAAGGCGTACTGCATGTCGATGGTGCACCTGTCTTCAACCAATGCTAACCCTGCTTGTGTGGAGTTAGTATGTTGGGGAGCTGACAGTTGCTCACCGTTGCTCGGTGGTTCTCTCCGGGTACTCCGGCTTCCTCCACCCGTAAAACTGTCGTGGTCATGATTAACCATTGTGCAGAAATATGTGACCTTAAACACCAATAAATAAATAAATAAATAATACTGATACACTCATCTCTTTTCACAATTTGAGCCAGGTGAGCATTTTAGGCTCACTTGAGCCTCTGGTATTTTCTTGTTGAATAATGCATTGTTTCCTATTTCTGAATGTGTTCTTAATTTTATGGTTTTTATTCAATAATAAAAAATTATTACATAATGCATTGCTTTTTATTGCATTATGCAGAATTAATAATAACCTAATGCATTGTTCATTTCATAATGCAGTTGTGCACACCATGTCCATCTTTCTCTTTGTTATCTCTTGGTTCACAACATTGTCATTCCACCTCCTTCCCTTGTGGGGACACCAGGGAGTGAAGCCATTCTTGTTTACTGATGTAAATAAGCTCTGTTTTACTGGTAAAATACAACCCGGTCACCAATGCTTGGTGTGGAATGCCTTCAGAATGGGCATCAGGGTCATAAACAATTGACAATACTTGACTTTATCTCCATGTTGCGGCCACTATTATCCATCTTGCAGACATATGTGATCTTTAACGCCAATAAATAAATAAATGCTACCTCTTTTTGTACAATTTTCAATGGATTTTAATTGAATTTTATAACAGTATGATGGGTGATTGGGAATTTTATTTTAAAACTTTTAAGACCCCTTTTACTTATTCTAAAATCCTCTCATCTCAACTCCAACAATTTTTAATGATTTTTGACCTGTTTTGTACATTAACAGTATAATTGGTAGGTGTAATGAGTAACCAGGTATCAGAGAAACAAATTTGTCAAGAGTTGTGGCCCTTGACACCAAAGTCTGATACCTTCTTAACACATTTCATTTAACAATCCTAAATGGGTGGGGACTGAACTTTGTAGAGATTAACATTATGATGGGTAGATATGTATGGAGTAACCATGCATGGGCTGATAATTTTTGCAAGAATTATGGCCCTAAACACTTGGTCTAAAGTGTTGTCACTGCATGGCTTAGAATTCTCAAGAGACTTTTTTATAACTTGGTGTGCTTTCGCAATGTGATGGGTAGATAAGCATAAAGTAACCAGGACTCAGGACAACAATTTTTCCTAAGAGATAGGGCACTTGACATTTTGTCAAAGTCTTGTCATCACCACTCAGTGCAATAGTTGTCAGTTGAATTTGACCAGTCTTTGTATACATCAACGGTATGATGGGTAGATACGCATGAAATAACCAGGTCTCGGAGTGACAATTTTTAGCTCACCTACTTCAAAGAAGTAGTGATTGTATGTGGTGACTCTGGTAACATCGGTGTCGACATCGGCATCAGTTGTGACTTGTCCATGTCCAATTTTGTAAGAATTAGTGTTTAGATCATTTTCTCCAGTGGGACCAGGGCTTTTATATTACATTTGTAGGTAGTAGTGGGCTATCACAACAATATGTAACCCTAATACTGTGACTTTTTTTTTTCCCAATTTCACCTAAAATTTTCAGCCCAAACTTAATTAATTACTGGTTGTAAGAATTAGTGTTTAGGTTATCTTTTGTGCAGATTGTATGACCTGAACTTGTCATTACTGTTTATTTTTTATTTGAATAACATCTTTAGGTACAAACCCTACTTTACGTCACTTATAGCTAATGTTATGTTTTCAGGTTGAGTTGAATAAAATGTCTACTGAATGAGAAAGGCAAATGAATGTTATGGAGGTAATTCCAGAAGAAAAGCAATCTGGGATCTATATCCATCCAGAGTGGTATAACGGTAGGTATGACTGTGATATCCCTCACTGTATTAACCCTTCAACTACACAATTAGAAATGAAACTTGCAGCAAAAATTCTTTAATAAATGAGCAATTTCAATTTTTGCCCTCAAAACATAGCTTATGGATTCTCAATGGAGTGAGCTTAATATGCTGAATAAGCTCATTCCAGTGAGGGATCATAACCAATATTTTGAAAGTAATCATTCAAAAAAGATTGAAATTTGAATGGCCATTTTTGCAAATAGCACTGGCCGTCTATGTTATGTGAAAGGTTGACAAAAGACCTAGTGAGTTTGGAGTTGTTCATTTCAATATGACATCGATATGATTGACACATCAGCTGTGTGATCATACTTTTGTGAAAAATTCCAACCTTGAACTAAACAATATATCCAGGGCTGTCAAGATTTGTGTTGTGAAATTCTTTTTATTCTGTAGGTCTCTAGTGTTCCAGACCTGTACATATTGGTTGAACAAACTAACATTCACTTTAAAACAAATAAAGCGACTGAAAGTTTATTTGCCTTGGTCAGGATTAGCCATTGTGCAAAAATATGTTACCTTAACAGACATGAGACAAATTACCAGAATGTATACACAAATTTCCTTTGGTATTCAATTAAGAGGACCATTGGGTATGGAATAACATGGCATGGGATTGGGTTGATGTAAGCCTCCTTGTTAGAGGACCATGACAAATCAGTGGAAAGCCAAAAAAATTATATATTATTAACTGGCAAGGTGCTGAATTATTTTTGGACATCAAAATATGTTCATGTGTCTTTGCCTTGTTACAATTCATGAGAGAGTGCCTATAGGCACTCTCTCATGAATTGTAACAAGACAAATCCTAACAGACAAAAAGTAATATGAAGCTCATCCACCAAAAATGATGCCTTTAAGTTGAAGCACCTGCACTTCAGATTCAGAATAAAGCCCAAATATGGGTTTCCAACACGCTACCAGTTAAGTCTTTCAGAAACGCAAGTCACTTCATAATGATGATAAATTTTTATTTGAATTTGAATATCAAGTGCTGTGAGGCGAAACACGGTTGGAAAGGAGAGCTCTCAGGGACCTTTCCAACAATGTGTTACATCACGGCACCTTGTCTGCTTAACCCTCCACACACTGATGTTGAAATATCAAAATTTCAAGCCAAACATTTTCCCCATATTGCAACAAGGAATTTAACCAATTCAGTCTTTTTTGATCCCAGTGAGCTCTGAAGACTAAATTGGTTAACTGGTTGAGTGCCAGAAGGAACTATCATGGCTCTCTTGAAAAGTGTTGAAAGCAGCTTCGCTGGCTTTACCCTGTATGCATTAGAGTATTGTTTGCTAGACAGTATCAAGAAAAATGTTAACATAAAATTGTTTTGTTACAATTTATTAGAGAGTGCCAATAGACAAACAATTATTTGTGAACAAAGTCTTGCTAAACTAAGGCTACCCTTGCTGATAGCATGATATCATTGAAAAAAATATCCATGTTACAATTTACCTTTGAAAAAAAATTTAGCACTTGACCAGTTAAATTTCTAGTTGCATTATTGAAAAAAAATTGCTGCTTTAAATATTTGTGTATTTTGACATCTGTGTGCAGAGAGTAAACATATCACAGTTACTTTGCTATTCTTTTTATGTAAAAACATAAAAAGGGTTACTTGAGAGACATTAATTGGTAGAGTGCTAAATTTTTCTTGGTTGCCAAAATTTGTTCATGTGACTTTACCTTATTACAATTTGTGGGCGCTTGCCCCAAAATTGTGAAAAGGCAAATCCATGTAAATGAAATATTTTCTCTTCAAAATAATGTAAACCACATCAAAAGAATGTGAAACTGTGAACCACATTCAAAAAATGTGAAACCTTTAACCCTTTACCCAGTGTTACGGCCAAAACCGATCAGTGCTATTTTAAAAAATCACCAATTAATTTTCATTATTTTTTCATTTTTTGTCTCAAAAACAAAGGTTATGACCCCTTGTTGGAACGAGCTCGTTGAGCTCGTTCCAATGAGGGGCCATAACCTATGTTTTTGAGACAAAAAATTAGTTATTCAAGAAATTTGTTTGCAAGTGGCGTCTGCTTTTCATGCTAGGTAAAGGGTTAAGTTGTGGTACCTGCACTTAAGAATGGAACCCAAATATGGGCTTCCAATACTCCACCAGTTAGGGTATCTAATTTATGGGCTGCCTCAATATCAAATTTGTACAGACCTGGTGTTCATTTCTTAATATAGCTTATGATTCCTTTCTGTGATGTGCTCCTCATGCTGATCCCAGTAAAGAAGCATAACCTATATTTTGGGAATTTTTTTCACAATTTTTAACCATTTCTCACATAATTTTCAGCAAAAATCAATTTTGAGTTTAAAAATTTCAAGAAATTCTTATTTCTAATCAACAATAACTTTTAAATGACAACTCAGAATCATATTTTATATATTCCCATACTTTTATAACAATACAGTACCTTGGTAAAGTTCATATTGAAGAATACCTTACTTTTTTCCATATTTTCAAGTAAAAATGAGCATGTAAGTTTTAAGAAATGGTTGTTTCTCAGTCTAATGACATTTAAGTGACAAATCATGATAAAATGATATTTTGCATATTTTTAGAATGAGACAATATTTAGGTTAAGTTCAAGTTTTATAGTTCCAACAAGTTTTCTAGAAATTTCTGTTGAATTGGACATGGATATTTTGAGAAATTTTCATTTCTGTCCAGAAACTATCGAACATCAAAATGACTTATGGGATAAACAGAATCTTGGTTCAGTTCAATTTTGAACCATTTCCCACTTATGTTCAAAATTTCATTGAGCCTTTGCTTGGGTCTTTTTTTTATCAGGAATGCTTAATGAGAGGTCTACAAAAAATAGCTCCCCACAAGATGTCAGCATGAGGAATGAGATGGGGAGGATTTCTAAAGTTGTACTTACTATTAAGTACAGTATTTTTCATAAAATCAAATTGTGGCTGTTGTACAACAACCATCTCTTAATTGTATGAAAATCAAAATAAAACTGGAAAGTTAAGAGCTGAAACCTATCTATTTAGTATAGTTGTATAATTATCTTATACAGTGGAGCCCACTCAATTGGATATCTCTTAACTGAATAACCCTGTTAATTGAATATAATTTCCCAACACAAAACCATTTACCATACCTCCAGTACAAATTTGACCTGTTAATTGAATATACGTTAAGTAAACTCCTGTTAATTGAATAAAAAATCTTGTAACCTGTCGAGAAATTACCCTGACTCTCTCCAGTTTTCCTTTGTTTATAGACCTAATTGGCCTCAGTTCATCCAATACAGGCATTTAATCTATTATATCTTGTTTGACAGCACTCATGGAGCTCTGTCAAACAGGATATAATAGAATAAATGCTAAGTTTATCTCTAGAATACAGGAAAGTGACAATATCACTGTTAATTGAATACTCCTTTTAACTGAATAATTTTCATTGGCAAAGTGGCTATTCAATTAACCGGGTTCCACTGTAATGCTAAGTTCATACTATATTGTAACCAGAAACAAAAAGAATTTTCAGTTGAAATTGCTGATCAGCTTTAGTAATTAGGTGTGATGACAAGCGGTACTAAAGACTACATTATGAATCTCTGAATAAAGTTTTGTTTATGGAATTGAAAAACAATTTGTTCTATCAACTTTGAGTATATAATTGAAACTTGAAGGACACATCAGCCATCTGTAAAAATTTTTTTGACCCAGTGAAACCTTGTAGAATTTGTTGCCAAATTATTCTGACATTTTAATTAGAATTCAGCTCTATTTTAGAGAAATTTTGTATGTCAAGTTTATATCATATATAAACAGCACACCCACTTTGAGTTTAGCTTTTTGATTTTCTGGTTGTGATACTTTCCTTAGGTTCCATTTTTAGCTGCGACTAGCATCTCTATGTGGCAATGTCGGTCTGTCTGTCGGTCTGTCTGTCGGTCGGTCTGTCTGTGACCAACGAGTTTGTCTGTGACCAACGAGTTTCAAAACTCAATAACTTTTGAAATACTTGATGGAATGACTTTATATTTGGCATGTAAGTGTTTCTTATTGATGTCTAGCCACTGTTCAATGCATGTGTTGTTCCAAATATTTTTCTTGGAGTTATGGCCCTTGATGAACTTGGAATTTTGTGAGATTGCACCACCCGTCGCAGCTACGGCGTCGATGTCACGATTTTTCCATTCTAATAATAACTCTTGGAGTCATGTGTATCACAATGTGGTCTGTGTTCATTTGGCTCCCCACCCTTCTGCCTGTTTCAAATAGAAAGCCAGATAATGGAGCAGTGCTCGGTTCGAATCCCACCTGCAGCAACCGCATTGTGTCCTTGGGCAAGACACTTCATCTCCATTGCCCACGTGGGGGCACGATGATGCCATGCACTGCACGTCAATGGTATGCATGTCTTCAAGCAATCTAACCCTGCCTGTGCTGCAGTGCAGAGTTACGATGTTGGAGAGCTGGCAGCTGCTCGTCGTTGCTCGGTGGTTCTCTCCGGGTACTCCGGCTTCCTCCACCCGTAAAACGGTCACGGTCATGATAGCCATTGTGCATATATATGTGACCTTAAACATAAATAAATAATAAATGGAGCAGTGCATGTTTGCTGTATAATAGGACCTACAGTACAGCTGCCATGGACTGGTTGTAATCTACGCATGGGCAGCGATGCCCATGCATGCATTTACCAGGTAATAAAAATCATCAGCAAAATGTAGTGTTAATTAATGAAGCACTGGGTTGTACCTGGTATTTCATTAATTAAAGTTTTGATGATTATTATTATAATTAGTGTTTGGAATTGAAATTGTGTCCATGTTAATATCGCCCACGTATGGGGAAAGTGACCATTCCATGGCGGCTGTACGGTAGCAACGGAGACATATGGTTGATAGCCCCTAAAGTGGGAAGCATAATTATAAACAACAACCTGTAGCTTGACTACATATCAAACACAAAATTAAAATACAGTGAAAGTATTGTGAAACCCTTTTAATTGAAATAGCCAGTTTGCTTGTGAAAAATATTCGATTAACAGGTGTATGCAAACCTCAAAGTAATTTTTAAATTAAGACTGTCACCATGACAGATATCCAACAAATGGTGCCTGTCATTTTCAAGTTTGAGTCCTATATGAAATTTGGCCAAGATATATATGTCATTGTGTTATGATCAAGCCTCCAAATATTATTTCTTTTGGTGACTGTCATTGTTATTGATACCACTATTTTGTGCCTGTTATCCCAAACGTGGTACCTATCACTGGGATCAAGACCGCAATTGGTCACTGAAGTGTGTAGTGTTCCATTACAATGACAAATTTCTGTGTAGTTGTATGAAACCGCATTACTTCATTGGGAAGTATACAATGTAGATGGTACATGTTGTGTTTGATTCATGTATTCCGGCCTAGAAATATATAGCATGAATGTCCCTGAATCATATTTGGGCTACTCATTAGGAACCTGAATTTTAACCTAGTGTAATGTAAAGAAAATTCTTTAAAAATCTTCTGACGGATCGATCGATCAGTCAGAATCTTTTGATATTTAGTAAACATCATCCTTTGCTGGGTCAGATATCAAGTTTATTCAGATCAAGTCCATAATTCACATTTGGGCTCCTCATTTGGAACCTGAATTTTAACCTACTGTAATGGACGGAAACTTCTTTAAAAATCTTCTGATCGATTGTTCGATCAGTCAGAATCTTTTCATATTTGGTATACAGCATCCTTTGGGAGGTCAGATTCAAGTTTCACATTCAAAGAAAGCTGCGATATTCTGATAGTGGAACTACCTCTTCTCCCACTCAGTGAATCTCAGCACACCACTCTGAATTTTAGTTTGCGATGGATTTTAAGTACATCACTGTATATTTCCTCATCATACAAAACTCTGCTTCAAACCACTCTACCATGCCTGGTGGAGATACCATTCTACGAATAACTGTAAACAATTCTATGTAAACAAATTGGTTGTGCCCAGTAATGCATCAGAGGAGACCACTCTAGCTTGGTTCATATCGACTAAGATCAGCATCATATCAGCCAAGCTTTAGTCATATCAGCCTTGCTTGATAATTTGCAATTGTGGGAAAGAAAATCATATCTTATAAATAAATGTGGATAATGCTGACCTGGCTGGTTATGGTCCTTATGTAAGTTAAGGGGTTAATAAAAGATGTACAAGATGCACTGGCATCATGTGAACTTACTATCACTAAATCATTGGGAGAAATCACATTACTTGTCAGTAATGGCAGTCATCACTTTATGCCACTAATTTCTTATTCCAGTTAATCATCTCTTGCCAATAAGTAAAAGAGATCTGGATATTGCCAGTATTTATTACACTAACATTTCTTGTTAGGAAGTGGTACCTGACCACATCAACTGACCACATGTTGATAGAATGCCGTTAAATTCCTCATCTGCATTCAGTGCTTTCTCTCAGCATTTAAAAACACTTTGATTAGCTTTGACATATGAAGTTTTAGCATGCCATGCAATTTTTTTCTGTTACCATTTTGTATTCTGGTGTCAAGTACAGCAGTCTGCATTTCAACTATCAAAGGAATATTCCTGGTACTTTTAACCCTAAAGGAGACAGGGATTGTTATATAGTTTATTTGCTTCACTTTGACAGTCTATGTTTTATGCCTTTGCAGTTGTTTCTAAGCAAATCTTGGCTGGCTGTATAGGCAGTCAGATTTGCATAGAAACTACTGCCCAAATTCTTAGAATGTAACTTGCAAGTATATCTAAAGACTGCTTGATGGTGCAACTGTTTTGTTGTAGTAAACAGTGCTCAGAATTAAAATTAGGCCTTTAACTGGTAGACTACTGGAAGCTCATGTTTGGGATTTATTCTTTAGTGCCAGTATCACAATTTAAAGGTTTCATATTCTGTGGATGTGCTGCATATTATCTTTGAAGTGATATTATTTTATCTGTTAGGATTTGTCTTGTTACAATTGATGGGAAAGTGCCTACTGGCACTCTCCCATAAATTGTAATAAGGCAAAGATACACAAAGACATTTTAAGGACCAAAACTAATTTAGCACTCTACAGTAAAGGGTTAATCTGCTACTTTACAAAATAACCTCTCTAAATCCATCTCAAAAAAAAGTACTTGATGACAATAGCAAAAAAGTTCCACATAGATTATCACCATCCTAGGGATTCAGACATGGTGTATTGAAGTCAAGACCTTGTTGCCACGCATATATCAATGAGTCTGAAGGACAAGTTGATATTTGGTGTTGAGACAATGTCAAGACTAAAGGAACAATCTCGGAACACCCCAGCATGGTAATACCAATTTATCTTACAATATCCTCCTAAAAAGTGACCAACCTGTCATTTAAACAAGAAATTATTTTGAGGTGTGCAAACCAAAACACAGTGCTCATGTGATGAGTGATTTGACCTTTAAAGAAAATACTTTATGTGACTTAAAAACTGTCATTGTCAACAGAGTTTCCGTTTCAGCTGAGCATAAAACAATTTATTTTCATCTGCATATTAATGACTTAATCATAAAATTGCTTAAATAAGGATTCAAGGTCACATTCAGTGTCTATATCTTACTATAGTTAATCTAATTGAGCTAGGGGAGTGGGATGGGAAAGAAGGGTCTATTGGGTGAATTTTTTTGCATAAAATCACAATAAACCCTTCCAAACACGTTTTGAAGGAAAAAGAGAAAAAAATCACCCAGTGGACCCACCCCCAACTGGTTGAAAGTTTATTTTTGTGCATAAAATTACTCAAAATCCTCCAAATCTTTTTGCTCAAAGACCCCCCACCCTCCCCCCTCCCCCCCCCCCCCCCCCATCCCCAGACATCAAGTGACCTTGTGGTTCCCATTTGAGCCAACATTAATCTATAGTACTCACATTTACATCCAACTAAAGTTTACCACATTCAGCTCTGTCACACATGAGCACAATTCCTTTAAACAAATAGTAAATTCTCTCCACTGGTTCCTTGTTAAATTTCAAAACCTGAAACCCACCAAAATCAGTCAAGCATAACATTTTGAACAAACTTTAATCTAGGAGTCATAGTAATTATATACCAAATATCAAAAGATTCTGCCTGGTGGGTCTGAAGAAGAAGATCTTTGAAGAATATTCCTCATTCTGCACAAAGTTAAAACAAAGGGAGCCCAAATATGAGCCCATCCACACTAAGGATGTCAATACTATGTCAACAAAAGAGTCTGACTCGTGGATGTAAAGAAGAAGATTTTTAGCTCTACCTGACAAATGTCAGCGGAGCTTTCTAATGCTAAGTCGTCCATCATCTGTCCGCCCATCCGTCGTCAACATTTTGTCCGGGCCATAATTTCTAAAGCACTGAATATTTTTTAACAAAACTTTGTAACCACATGTATTGTCACTAGACAGGGTGCCATCAGTCATAATGAGGTCACTTCCCTCAAGGTGAAGTTCACAAAAATAAAAACATTGTAACCACATGTATTGTCACTAGACAGGGTGCCATCAGTCATAATGAGGTCACTTCCCTCAAGGTGAAGTTCACAAAAAATAAAAACTTTGTAACCACATGTATTGTCACTAGACAGGGTGCCATCAGTCATAATGGGGTCACTTCCCTCAAGGTGAAGTTCACAAAAAATAAAAACTTTGTAACCACATGTATTGTCACTAGACAGGGTGCCATCAGTCATAATGAGGTCTCTTCCCTCAAAGGGAAGTTCACAAAAATAATATTTGGATATTGCTATATTGCCCTTGTCCGGTCTCTATCTTCTAATCCATATGATTGATCTTGTTTATACTTGACACAGTCGCTGACCATAGCCAAAAGTTGTGTCAAGATCTTGATCCAAGGTCATATTCTCATGGTCAAAGCCACATCCAAGAAAATATCAATATTTTACCATTTTGTTTGTCTGGGCCCTAATTTCTTAACCACTAAATATTTTTTAACAAAACTGTGTAACCGTATGTATTGTCACTAGACAGTGTGCCATCAGTCACAATGAGGTCTCTACCCTCAAGTTGAAGGTCACAAAAAATAATTTTTGGATATTGCTATATTGCCCTTGTCCATTCACTATAATCTGATCCATATGATTGATCTTGTTTATTCTTGACCCAAGGTCATATTCTGGGGGCACGGTGGCATTGAGTACTAAGGCGTACTGCACGTCGAAGGTGCACTTGTCTTCAACCAATGCTAACCCTGCTTCTGTGGAGTTAGTATGTTGGGGAGCTGACAGTTGCTCGCCGTTGCTCGGTGGTTCTCTCCGGGTACTCCGGCTTCCTCCACCCGTAAAACTGTCACGGTCATAATTAGCCATTGTGTATAAATATGTGACCTTAAACATCTATAAATAAATAAATAAATAAATAAATAAATAAATAAATAAATAAACAAATAGGTCATATTCTTATGGTCAAGGTCATATTCAAGAAAATGTCAATATTTTACAATCATTGTTGTCCGGTCCATACAGTTTGATTTAATTGGTAGATCTTGTTCATACTTGAAACAAATATTGCCCATGACTGAATAGTGTGTCGTGACATTGACCCAAGGCTATATCATCAATGTCAAGATCACAGTCAGCAAAACTTTGATATTGTTATGCAGTCATTGTCACGGTCCATATAACTTGTATGATTGGCAGCTTTTAATTTTACTTGGTACAAACACTGCTTATGACTCAAAGGTGTGTTGCAACCTTCATTGAAGGTCATATCACGAAGGTCAAGGTCATAGGCAGCAAACTTAAGGTCACAAGCATTAACACTTGGATTTTTGTCATTTATTTAGCTTCCTCTAAAAGCAGTGCCCCTGGGCAGAGCTGACTAGGCTGAGAGGCCTCTTGTTTAAAGAATAGTCCTTATATTGCACAAAGTTAAAATTTGGGATCCTATAGGGAGCCCAAATATGGCCCAAGGCATTTGATTTGAACAAACTGGAATCTGAACCTCCTAAGGTTGCCGCATATCAAATATCAAAAGATTCTGACCGGAGAATCTGAAGAAGAAGATATTTAAAGGAATTTCTCCATATTGCAGTAAGTTAAAATTCAGGCTCCCACAGTGAGCCCAAATATGACTCCAAGGACTGGATTTTAGCAAACTTCAAGCTGCCCCCCCCCCCCCCCCTACTCCAGATGCAGTATACCAAATATCAATAGATTTTGATTGGTAGATCTGAAGAAGATTTTTAATTAAATTTCCTCACGTTGCACAAAGTTAAAATTTGGGTCCCCAATGGAAGCCCAAGTATAAACTTGAATACTACTGGCTTTTTCTGGTTACAATTTTCACTACCAGTTACTCGCTCAATCATAACAGAAGTGAGAAGATCTTTTGTTAATTTGCATAATATATTTTCTGCCAAGCCTGAGTATTTTATGCAAGATTTGCATATTTATATTTCTTGTTTTTAGCTCACCTGAGCGAAGCTCAAGGGGAGCTTTACTAATCACTTTCTGTCCGTCGTCCGTCGTCCGTCGTCCGTCGTCCATCGTCCGTCGTCCGTCGTCCGTCGTCCGTCGTCCGTCGTCGTCCGTCCGGCGTTAACTTTACATTATCGACTTCTCCTCCTAAACCACTAGCCCAATTTTATTCAAATGTTGGCTAAATGTTTATTACCTAATGCCAATTCAGATTTGTTCAAATGAAGGTGCCCCTCCTCCTGGGTGGTGCCACGCCCCCAAGGGGCACCAAAATCTTTGTAAATCTTCTTCTCATGAACCAGCAGTAGCAGAGACTTGATATTTGGTGTGCAGCTTCCTTTTGAGGTGTAGACTCAGATTTGTTCAAGAGAAGTTTGTGGGGCTATACTTGGCGTTGTTATGAGAGGGGCAAAATTTTTTGCCCCGCCCAAAATTTCTATTTTCCAAACCGAGAGGCTGATTTGAACCAAATTTTATGTGAGGGCTTATTGGGTCATGAGTACTTGATTTATGCAAAAAAAAATTTTCCCGCAGCCCCGTGGGAACCGCAGGAGCTAAAAATAGAAAAAATTTAAAACGCCCATATCTCCAAAACTGCACGGCACTGAGAATTTTTATTTGGTGTGCAGCTTCCTTAGGACCAACAGAAAGGATTGGTAAAAAAAAATTGCCATCGGTTTTATCATAGGGTACAGTTTCGGGACTTTGAAAAAGTGCTGAGTCAGCACTTTTTAACACTGTAGGCAATGGGAAAAACATTAAAAAATCTTCTTCTCCAGATCCAGCAGGCAGAATCTTTTGATATTTGGTATGCAACATTGTAGGGTGGATCTGATTCAAGTTTGTTCAAATCGGCCCCCTGGGTTCATATTTGGGCTCAGTATAGGAGCCTGATTTCGAACTTAGTGCATTTCAGGCAAATTTCTTAAAAAATCTTCTTCTCCAGATCCAGCAGGCAGAATCTTTTGATATTTGGTATGCAACATTGTGGGGTGGATCTGATTCAAGTTTGTTCAAATCGGCCCCCTGGGTTTATATTTGGGCTCAGTATAGGAGCCCAAATTTGAACTTACTGCATTTCAGGCAAATTTCTTTGAAAATCTTCTTCTCCAGATCCAGCAGGCAGAATCTTTTGATATTTGGTATGCAACATTGTAGGGTGGATCTGATTCAAGTTTGTTCAAATCGGCTCCCTAGATTCATATTTGGGCTCACTATAGGAGCTTGAATTCGAATTTAGTGCATTTCAGGCAAATTTCTTCAAAAATCTTCTTCTCCAGATCCAGCAGGCAGAATCTTTTGATATTTGGTATGCAATGTTGCGGGGTAGATCTGATTCAAGTTTGTTCAAATCGGCCCCCTGGATACCTATTTGGGCTTACTATAGAAGCCCGAATTCGAACTTAGTGCATTTCAGGCAAATTTCTTAAAAAATCTTCTTCTCCAGATCCAGCAGGCAGAATCTTTTGATATTTGGTAAGCAACATTGTGGGGTGGATCTGATTCAAGATTGTTCAAATCGGCCCCCTGGGTTAATATTTGGGCTCAGTATAGGAGCCCGATTTCGAACTTAGTGCATTTCAGGCAAATTTCTTAAAAAATCTTCTTCTCCAGATCCAGCAGGCAGAATCTTTTGATATTTGGTATGCAACATTGTAGGGTGGATCTGATTCAAGTTTGTTCAAATCGGCCCCCTGGGTTCATATTTGGGCTCAGTATAGGAGCCCGATTTCGAACTTAGTGCATTTCAGGCAAATTTCTTAAAAAATCTTCTTCTCCAGATCCAGCAGGCAGAATCTTTTGATATTTGGTTTGCAACATTGTGGGGTGGATCTGATTCAAGTTTGTTCAAATCGGCTTTCTAGATTCATATTTGGGCTCACTATAGAAGCTCGAATTTGAACTTAGTGCATTTCGGGCAAATTTCTTAAAAAATCTTCTTCTCCAGATCCAGCAGGCAGAATCTTTTGATATTTGGTATGCAACATTGCGGGGTGGATCTGATTCAAGTTTGTTCAAATCGGCGACCTGGATTCATATTTGGGCTTAATATAGAAGCCCGAATTCGGACTTAGTGCATTTCGGGCAAATTTATTAAAAAATCTTCTTCTCCAGATCCAGCAGGCAGAATCTTTTGATATTTGGTATGCAACATTGTGGGGTGGATCTGATTCAAGTTTGTTCAAATCGGCTTCCTAGATTCATATTTGGGCTCACTATAGAAGCTCGAATTCGAACTTAGTGCATTTCAGGCAAATTTCTTAAAAAATCATCTTCTCCAGATCCAGCAGGCAGAATCTTTTGATATTTGGTATGCAACATTGCGGGGTGGATCTGATTCAAGTTTGTTCAAATCGGCCCCCTGGATTCATATTTGGGCTCACTATAGAAGCTCGAATTCAAACTTAGTGCATTTTGGGCAAATTTCTTCAAAAATCTTCTTCTCCAGATCCAGCAGGCAGAATCTTTTGATATTTGGTATGCGACATTGCGGGGTGGATCTGATTCAAGTTTGTTCAAATCGGCCCCCTGGATTCATATTTGGGCTTAATATAGAAGCCCGAATTCGCACTTAGTGCATTTCGGGCAAATTTATTAAAAAATCTTCTTCTCCAGATCCAGCAGGCAGAATCTTTTGATATTTGGTATGCAACATTGTGGGGTGGATCTGATTCAAGTTTGTTCAAATCGGCTTCCTAGTTTCATATTTGGGCTCACTATAGAAGCTCGAATTCGAACTTAGTGCATTTCAGGCAAATTTCTTAAAAAATCTTCTTCTCCAGATCCAGCTTCAGAATCTTTTCATATTTGGTAAGCAACATTGTGGGGTGGATCTGATTCAAGTTTGTTCAAATCAGCCCCCTGGGTTTATATTTGAGCTCCGTATAGGAGCCCAAATTTTAACTTAGTGCATTTCAGGCATATTTCTTAAAAAATCTTCTTCTCCAGATCCAGCAGGCAGAATCTTTTGATATTTGGTATGCAACATTGTGGGGTGGATCTGATTGTGATTCATGAACATATTTATTTGTAAAGTTGATAGAATCTTAGACAAAATTTGCAGAAAAGATCTACTATAGAAGGGGTGGTATCCAGGGTGAACCGTTTACCCAAATCTAGCAGTACTAATGCATTATTCACACAAATCTCCGTTCAAATTTTATGACCCCCTCATTGGAACACACGCATTCAGCTCATTCCAACAAAGGTCATATGCCATGTTTTCGAGACAAAGGAATAAACATTTTAGTTATTCATGAAATTTTTAGGCAACTGTTGTCTGTTATTCACATTGCTTCATGAAATTTCAGTACTTTTAGAAGTTACCTCAGTAATCAAGGGTTAATTCCCCTTAATTAAATGTCGCCTCTAAAAACAACCACTTTGCATATCTTACCTTTTTACCAGCATAACTGCCAAAACTTGTCAGCATTCTTCGCAAAAATCGCTATTCAAATTTTAATTTTTGTCTCTTAAACATACATGTACTTATCGCTTGTAAATACCCCATTGGAATGAGCTTTTTGAGCTCATTCCAATGAGAGGTCGCACACCATGCTTTTTGAGTCAAAAAAGCAATTTTTTTAGTTATTCCAGAATTTCGTACGTAAAACACAGCTTTATGACTTCACATTAAAATGAGCTCTCTAAGCTTGTTCCAATCAACATTCACGCACTATGTCTTTCACACAAAAAATAAAATTTTCCATTTATTCAGGAATTTTGTTTGCAAGAACACTCTTACCCCCCCCCCCCCCCCCCCCCACACACACACACACAAACACACACACACACACACAAACACAGACACACACATCTAAAAGTTTGTCAGCAAAAAAACAGTTACTTCAATTTTTAAATGCATTATAGGAACAACTTGCCTAATCAAATTTAAATACTTTTGCATCATTCTGTATCTAGAACAAACCATTTACCATATCTTTACGCAAAATTCTCCAGCATCATTCACAAAAAAACACCATTATTTATATATTCACATTTCTGTCTCAAAAATATACCTGATCATCCCATACCCCTATTGGAATAAGCTGTTTGAGCTTGTTCCAATGATGATAAAAAAACTAATATTTTGGAAAATTTGTGAAAATTTTTGTTTTCTTGCATGCAAATATATACATGTAGCACATGGAAGATATCCACAGTTGGGGAGAGATGTCCAAGGCTATCTCTTCACATTCCTTGTTTGTGCTTCATGCTAAACCAGTTTGTCTGCAGAGATAAATTTGCTTTATTAAAAATCATTGGAGATTGGCCTAAAACTAATTTTAGGTAACAAATGTTGAACTTCAAACAAAATCTATCACTCAACCAGTTAATGTTGATGAGGCATGACATGGTGAAGGTGACCTAAAATACTTCTTAGAGTCACTTTGTCAGGTGAGCGATTAAGGCCACGTGGGGCCTCTTGTTCTTATTGAATCCGCTAAAGCGGAAAAAATGGTTTAGTTCAGATTACATGCAGTAGAAAAATGGGGTTATTCGGTCGTGACTTTGAAAAAAGGTATTTTAATATTTCATTTTCTTATACAACTGCCTAACCCTTTACTCAACAAACAGGATATCAAAATTTATTATTTTAATTATTGTTTCTTATCAACCTACCCACAATTGGGATAATATACTCTCTGTTTTTGTCTTTCCCAAGCAATTTGGGAAAGAAAAGTGGTGCAAAAGCACCAAGAAAAAAAAAGCCAAAACTGGGTTGAGTGCAACTGGCACAGACCCAGTACGGGACGCTCTCTTCCAAGTACAACTCCACGACTTCCGTTGCCAGTGCGCATATGCGTCACTAATGACTCATTCTTTTTTTTATCCGAGACACATGAAGGATGTGTCTCCGCCATATGCATTATGAAACAGTGATAATTCAACTCGTCGATAATGGTTTTTCCTGTAACTTGAATTATGGATCTGTAGACCGTATAATAACAGGACTGTGTTTTATTTATTCTCGTTAATATTTTCAACCACATTCTCATTGTATATTATTTACTATTCCGTTTTCGCGAATGTTTTTTCTACATCATGTCAACGCGGTTCGACAATGAAATTTTTCGGTTGGTAAATTTAATTGTAATTGGAGTTAGGTGTCAATCAGGGACTGTCTGGACAGGATTTCTTCACTCTGTTGAGGGCTGAATTTCTGTTGTTTTTCGGTCCCTGTCGGCCATCTGGGTTCTGTCGTGTACCCACCGTTTTTTTGCTGCCACCTTCTCTCGTAGTTGAGGGTGTTCTACTTTCTGTAACTGTTGAGTTCACCTTATTCTTCTACTGCTCTCACCTCTGTTTTTTCCGGTTCAGTTCCTTTAGGGCAATTCCTTTTGCCCTCGCCTTGGTGCGTTCTTGTGGCTGTTTTTTTCGCACCCGTGGGTGGTGTGGAACGCTGTCGTTTTGGGCCCTCCCGACTCGACCACATTTGGTGTGAGTTATACCCCCTCCGTGGGGGATGTGCAGCTGCTCCCGCACCTGCGGGGGGTGGGGAACGCTGTCGTTTCGCAGCCTCCAGACTCGACCACGTCTGGTGAGAATTACTCCCCCCCCCCCTCCATGGGGGATGTGCAGCTCCTCCCGCACCAGCCAGGGGTGGGGAACGCTGTCGTTTCGGGGCCTCCCGACTCGACCACGTCTGGTGAGAGTTATTCCCCTTCCGTGGGGGATGTGTAGTTTTTTTTTAGCTGCGACTAGCAGCTCTACAAGTGGCAATGTCTGTCTGTCTGTCTGTCTGTCTGTCTGTCTGTCTGTCTGTCTGTCTGTCTGTCTGTCTGTCTGTCTGTCTGTCTGTCTGTCTGTCTGTCTGTCTGTCTGTCTGTCTGTCTGTCTGTCTGTCTGTCTGTCTGTCTGTCTGTCTGTCTGTCTGTCTGTCTGTCTGTCTGTCTGTCTGTCTGTCTGTCTGTCTGTCTGTCTGTCTGTCTGTCTGTCTGTCTGTCTGTCTGTCTGTCTGTCTGTCTGTCTGTCTGTCTGTCTGTCTGTCTGTCTGTCTGTCTGTCTGTCTGTCTGTCTGTGACCAGCGAGTTTCAAAACTCAATAACTTTTGAAATACTTGATGGAATGACTTTATATTTGGCATGTAAGTGTATCTTGTTGATGTCTAGCCACTGATCAATGCATGTGTTGTTCCAAATATTTTTTTTGGAGTTATGGCCTTTGATGAACTTAGAATGTCGGTCGGTCTGTCTGTGACCAACGAGTTTCAAAACTCGATAACTTTTGAAATACTTGATGGAATGACTTTATATTTGGCATGTAAGTGTATCTTGTTGATGTCTAGCCACTGATCAATGCATGTGTTGTTCCAAATATTTTTCTTGGAGTTATGGCCCTTGATGAACTTAGAATTTTGTGAAATTGCACCACCCGTCGCAGCTACGGCGGCGATGTCGCGATTTTTTACCGTGTGGATACTGCGGGAGCTGTTGGATTTCTGGTGAAGAGATGCCTGGTTCCGGGACTATGCGCCCTCTCCAGTCGACATCTGAGGCTGTCACTAGGGTTGTGACTCCTCCTTTGGAGGCTGAGCTGGGTGGCTCTCTCTCCTTTTCCGCCAGTTCCAAAAGCTCCCTTCATATCTGCTCCTACTGCTGTTCCATCTACAACGTCATCGGGCACAGTTTTTAGCCGGGCTTATCCCTGCAAGGGTCTGCAGGGATGTCTGTAGTGTGGTTGTGGGGTATCGGCCTCAGCCTTCCCCGACTTCAACTCGGCGAAGTCGGAAGTGGCTGCCGACTGAACCCCCTACTGTGTCCTCTCAGCCGTTGAGCACAGTAGTTTTATACCTGCAGTGGTCTGCAGCGGTGTCTGGGAGTGTAGACGTGGGGGTATCAGCCTCAGCCTTCCCTGACTTCAACTCGGTGAAGTTGGAAGTAGTGGCTGCCGGCCGGACCCTCTACTGTGGTCTCTGCACCCTACGAGTACCACAGTTTTGTCATTGGCGTTTTCCGTCCACTCGTTCAGTTTTGCGGGACCAACGCCTTCTGTGCAGCCTGGACCTTCTGCCCCACAGAGGTCCGCTGCAACTCTCCCGAGTTCCCGCTATGTTGATCCTCGGGGTGTGTCGTACCCCTATACACATCTGCCCTCAGATGTTTCGGCTGCCACCCGTTGCCCCACTTCGGGTGTATTGGAGGATTGTGACCCTTCGCTGGTTAAGAGGGTCAGGTGTGAAGCCACTTTGCTTGTTTGTTCCCATGTCGAACCGTCTGGTACGGGCAGTAAGCTTAGGGAGGCCCTCTCCTTACTCACTCAGGTTCTGTCCCGTTGCTTCCAGCGAGGCAGCGAGTGGTTTCCAGGCGCCCCCTATGGCGCCACCTCCCAAGATTGGAAACAGGCTGCTTTCTGATCCCCCTTGTGCCTACACCTGGGAGGCATCGGCTGGTTTGCCCACGATGGGCTATGTGTCTTTCGACTCTGGGGAGGAGTCAGACATCCTTGATGTCGAGAGCCAGCAGTCTTCTGACTTGGGGGCAGCTCTTGACTTTGTGTTTGGGTTCCTTCCGGATCTCAAACCATCAAACCAGCCGACAGTGTCAGCCAGGCCGCGATCATCGGTCGCGTGCCTACAGCCTGTGGAGCAACCTGCTTCTGGGCGTCTTCGACCATGCCAGTCAGTACAGGTGGTTGAAGCATTTTCAGCATTGGACTCTAAGCTGAGTTCCAAGGCTATGAAGGCTCCGTTCTTCACCAGGGTTGACACCTTTTTGCCTCCAGGGCATTATCGTTACTATGATTTCGCCAATCTGTCAGTCTGCCAGACTTTGCCGGTTTTGGATCAGGACAATTCCCTCGGGCTTTTCCAAGCCCAAGTCGGCCGTCATTCCTATGACGACTCTGGAGTCCAGGTTGGGCTTATCGAGAGAAATGCTGGGTATGCTTTCTCTCTCCGATCACGTTGTATCTGCCTCCAGATAGGTTTGACGATGTACAGGCTCCTTTGCGTGTGCTGTCCAAGGCGCTCATGCATCTTACTCACACGCATGTGTGTGACACGGCTATTTTGGAACTAGTTTGAAGGGACTCTGTGCTGGACACAGGCCGATCCCTTCCTGGGGGCAGCGCGCTGCTCTTCGATCTGCTTCTTTGGCAGGTCCGCTACTGTTCCATGGGTTCCGTGTCGACGGTCCGGGATGACATCCTATGTCATTCCAAAGATCAGCTGCTGCTTCATCAGCTTGATTAGCCTTCTAGGGGAGGCAGGGACCGTTCAAAGCCTAACAAGTACCCTTCTGCTTCCTCTGCGAAGCAAAGGGCTGATCCTTCTGCCACCGCTTCTACTTCTTACTCACGGGGTAAGGGTAAGCGCCGGCAGGCTAGAGGGAAGTCTCAGGATTCTTCATTCAGTGGAGGAGGTGGTTTCTCTTCTCGCGGGTCTCTTCGGGGCTCGAACTGAAGGTCCTCACCTCGATTCATCCAGGTTGGAGGAAGGATAGCAGAGTTCGCAGACCGTTGGGCCACCATCACATCCGATCCTTGGGTGTTAGATGTTGTTCAGTCCGGGCTGCGGATATCCTTCCGAAGGCACCCCACTCTGTCCAGAGTGCCTCTTCCAACCACAGTTCCTTCAGACGTTTTACGTCGGGAGCTTTTGTCCACGGAGATAGACAATCTCCTGGCCAAGGGGGCGATCGAGGTCGTCAAGAACATTCAGTCAGTGGGTTTTATTCCCACCTGTTCTTGGTGCCGAAGAAGGGCGGCCGACTCCGACCGGTTATCGATCTGAGTATCCTGAACCAGGGGTCAGCCTGGCAGCTGATTTTAGGGAGAAGTGACTTCTCCCTTCAGAGACTTTAGGGAGAAGTCAGGACCAGGAGGGAGAAGTCAGTGGACATGAAGGAGAAATCAGAAAAAAAACAAAAACGTATATGACATCGTGACAAAATAAATGAACATAGAGGACACAATTGTGGAGAAAAAAATAAATAAAAGTTATACAAACATACATATACACACAAAACTAAGTCAGATGGTATATAACAGAATGTAGGTTAAAATCCTACCTCCCCCCCCCCCCCCCCCCACCCCACCACACAAAAACTATGTCGTTCATGGTTTCTGAATACCCCCTAACTCTTTGCCTAAGAGTGATGACTAAGGTTACCATGCAGTTGATTTTGTATTTGCCTCAATGCAGTGGATTTGAAATTTAGTATGACCCATGGTGAGAGTGTTCTTCTCTGTAATAGAAGGTATATTCTTTTTAAAAAAATATTTAAAGTGTTTAAAATAAATTTCAAGTTCATATAAGAAGCTGGTTCATTCATGGTTTCTGAATGCCCTAACTGAGTTGAAAAGCGTAGTCAAAAAAGTTTTAGATATCCTTCGTAAATTCCCCGTGGGAACCCCGGGAAGTAAGCAGCACTTGTTTACTGTGGTAAACCAGTTCCGCTTTACTAGTAAAATAGGACCCAGTCACCAATGCTTGGGCTGAAAGTCCTCTAAAATGGGCAACATGTAGATCAACGATTGACTAAACTTGACATCATCTCCATGTTGTGTCACGATTAGCCATGGTGCATAAATGTGACGTTAACCACCAACAAACTAAACCAAACTAATCCTTCGTAAATTAAGCGTTATTAACAATTTGAGTTAATTTATTTCTTAGGTAAATAACAAAATATTTCAGTTGTCTCCCTTCCCGGCTGTGCTGGGTAATAATACACTGTTCAGAAAACTGACAATTTCTGCCAACCATCTTACACTGACACGTGCGATTTGTGCTATGAAGGTCTGCCATTCTTATCCATCCAAATACCTGTGATTTCTATTGTAGCCTTATTACATTTAACCCCCTTCCAACACAACTTCACAAGTTTTCAAAGAAAAACATTCAATGCAAATTGCGGGGCGAATTTCAATGCAACCAATTTTTCAGTGGAACAGAGCGTAACCGCAAGCAATTTCGATATGGACGAACTGTCTCCAATACTTTTTTTTTTTGTTTTGAAATGGTGGTTAACTTTAATAAATTCTAATTAACTCGATGGGTGTCTTGTGTGATTCGTTGTTTTGGCTGGCACTTTGTTTTTAAATAGCCATTTTGTGCTGGTTGCTATCAGTCGGGGCGAATTGTTCGAACGACTACGCCATTACAATTCTTTTCAGAAATATAAAATTGGGCGAGTTTAGGATATTTTCATAGCCGTGTGACGGACATTAACAGCAGCCGTGTTTACTTTTTTTGCGAATGCGGAAGCGGGTGTTTTTAAATAATAAAACATAAGAAAATACAGTAAACTGCCATGTCTCCCAAGGAAGTTTTGGAGGGCGACTTGAATTTCGCCCCCAATGTAAGCCAAGGCGACTTGAGGAATGACAAGGCAACTTCTTCGCCCAAGTCGCCCACTCGGCTGACCCCTGTCCTGAACCAGTCTATCATTGCTCCCAAGTTCAGCATGGAGACTTTCAGATCTGTCCGCCATTCCATTCACCAGGGAGATTTCGCTTCCAGCATTGACCTGCGAGACGCTTACTTTCACGTTCCGATTCATCGGGTGTCGCAGAAGTATCTCTGGTTTACTTTTCGGGGCGAGTTTACCAGTTGAAGGCCATGCCTTTCGGCCTCAACCTGGTTCCTTGTCGCAAGTGATAGCCTTCCATCGCACACAGTCCAGGGTGACTACTTCGGCATATCTAGACGATATCCTCCAGAGGCATTCCAATGCTGCCTTACTGGAGTTGGATGTTGACACTCTGTTGGATCCTCTATGTCTTTCCCTTCACGGGATATGGGACCAGGATCAGGCATCTCTACACATCAACCAGAAGGAGCTTCTTGCTCTTCTTCTGAATTTCAGGCAGTGAATCCCTCACCTGTCGAATCGTCAGGTCCTTCGGTTGTTCGACAATTCGACAGTAGTTGCTTACATTCGGAACCAGGGCGGCACGCACTCGGTTCCAATGTACGAATTGGCTCGGGATCTTCTACTGCTCGCTCAGGATGTCAATGCCGGGGTGGTTGTTCGTCACATTTCCGGTCGTCTGAATGTCCTAGCCAACTCCCTGTCCCGACGGGGCAGGTTCTTTTCCACCGAGTGGATGCTCCACATGCCTGTGTTCCATCGATCTCTTTGCGACTCGTTGGAACCATCAGGTGGACACTTTCGTGTCCATGTGTCCAGATGCTCTGGCTTTCGCCGTGGACGCTCTGACCCTCCTTTGGGACGGTCTTGTCGGCTACGCCTTCCTGCCGGTTCCGATTCTGCCTCAGGTTCTCGCCCAGATATGAAGCTGCAGTCGTCAAATCCTTTCGATCACACCCCTGTTGCCTCGGTGGGTGTGGATCACTCTGCTCTGCTCTCTGTTAGCGGCGCTTCCGGCATGTTTCCCTCTACGTTGCGACATTCTATGCCAAAGTCGCCCGAGGAGGTTTCAAGTTGACCCGACTTCATTGTGCCTTCGCACATGTCTTTTATCGGGTCCTGTCTCCTCCGTAGTGGTTTTTTGAGACAAGCAATGGAGTTGCTTTTCTTCTTCAAGGAGGCACTCACTCCACTGGTTTAGCCTCTGTGGCTAAGTAGAAGGTTCTTCTGTCGATGGTGTGCGATCACTCTGTTGCTTCTGTCACTCCTTCGATCATATAACTCTAACGCTTGCAGAGTTTCTGGTATATGTTTGTTTCTGGGGGTCTCCAGCAATGGGTACAAGTCCATGCTTCGGAGACCTTTTTCATATGTGGTACCGCATTGTTTCGACACTCATCCTTGCCTCTCCAAGCTTGTTCAGCTCTTTTCCTTGAAAAGGCCTAGGACTTTGCGGTTTACTCCAAGATGGACACTTTCTTGGGTGCTGCCATGCTTGGGGGTGGGGGCGTTCGCGACTTTATCCTGGATGGATATGCATTTTCTCACATGCCAGATCTCTCCTGCATCCATTTCTCGATGGATTTGTCTTGCTATACGTGCAGCTTCCGCTCGTCTAGCTACTGGTGATTGTATTACCAATTGTTTTTTCTGCCATGAGGTGTGTGCATTGTCTTCCTCTCGGGACTTTTACTAACTCCGTCATGTTGTCTGATGTTATACTGGCAGCCTACTGGAGAAATGCTACCTTCTCCATTTATCTGCAACAGTTACAAGAGCCGACAGAGGACCTTTGTCCTATGGGCCCTCTTTCTTCGAATCAGGCTGTTGTCTATCCCAGCCATTCAGCTTTTTACAGGGTCAGTTCCAGCTCTGTGCTGTTACTGCCCTTTCTGTCTGTGCGTTGCACAGAACCATACACCTCATCTTTCATTGTCTTTTACTAATGTTTGTGATGCTATGGTTGATAAGCCTCGGGACCTTTTCCATCTGTTCACGGTTCCAGTGCACTTGGGTTATGTGTAGGGTTGGTTATGCGATTCCCTCCAGCCTATTGTCTATTCAGCCTGTAGTAAACAATTGTGGGTAGGTTGATAAGAAATTTAAATTTTATAGTAAATTTCCTTTCTTATTATGCCTACCACAATTGTTTACATGGAGGCCCTCCCATCTTCTTAAACGGGTAAGAATCTTTCCTCCCCGCTGATCATATAACTCTCACATTGGCGGATTCAAAAGAATGAGTCATTAGCGACACATATGCACACTGGCTACGGAAGTCGTGGAGTTGTACTTGGAAGAGAGCGTCCCGTACTGGGTCTGCACCGGTTGCACTCGACCCAGTTTGGGCTTATTTTTTCTTGGTGCTTTTGCACCACTTTTCTTTCCCAAATTGCTTAGGAAAGACGAAAATATAGAGTGTATTATCTGAGTTAGGGACTTCAACTGTAGTGCAAGCCTGTAGTAAACAATTGTGGTAGGTATAATAAGAAAGGAAATTTACTATAAAATTTAAATTTTTAAAAATTTTCCAAAGATTTCAACTCAACCACTTTGTAAATTGCATGGGTGAATGCGACTGATTCATGGGGTTCATAGGGTGTGCGGTGACTCAGTGGTAGACTGTTGTACTTCTATGCTAGAGGTCCCAAGTTCGATCCCTGTCTGGCATGACCCACGTTGTGTCCTTGGGCAAGGCACATTATCCCAGTTGCCTACATGGGGGGTGGGGGGTGGGGGGGGGGTGGGGGGGGGGGGGGGGGGGTGGGGGGGGGAGGGGGCAGGGGGGGGGGTCTGGCTGTGTATGTACTAAGGCACGTTGATGGTGCACATCTCTTCAACCACTGTAACCTTGATTGAGCTGAGCTTGAACAGAGTTAGAATGTTGAGGAGCTGACAGTGGCTCGTCAATAAACTGTCACGGTCACTATTAGCCATTGTGCATAAACTTTGTGCATGACCTTAAACACCGATAAATAAATAAATAAATAACATGGATTTCATCCGTTCATCTGTCCATCTGTAACAACTTTAGACCTCTGTATCTCGTGTTGGATTTGAATGACCTTTGGTATGCTGATGGACTATCATGGGGAAAAACATATTCACAAGTAACAGGTTTTATTCAATCATTTTTTCTAAAGTTATGGGCCTTTTCGACTTTTTCGGCTTAGAAAATTTCAATTTTTATGGTTTCTGGATGACAAATAAAAGCCAAAACCCCTATTTTGTCTCATTTTTAGTGAACCCCTTCTCAGTGGGGAATACCGGTGGCGATGCACCTTGTTTGTTTCAAAACAAAGCTTATGATACTGTATTGGAATGAACTCTGTGAATGAGGGGTCGTAAGCTATGTTTTTCAGGCAAAGAATGAAAATTTATACTTATCCAAGAAATTTTTTTATCAAGTATCATCTACTTTTCTGATTAGGTAAAGGGTTAAAATGTATTACCTATATTTGCGATAATCATGTATTTGACTCCAGGTCCATAAGTATCTTCAGATATCCCTCCTTGAGAACCCCGGGAAGTGAAGCTGTGCTTGTTTTCTGTGGTAGACAACATCTGTTTTACTGGTAAAATAGGAGGGGACATGGTGATGTTGCGGTAACCGGTTCTTGTCTGATAACCAAAGTTAAGCAACGTTGTAACAGGTTAGTCCTTGGATGGGTGACCATCTGAGTGATCATTCAGACTCCCGCTTTGTGTCCTTGGGCAAGACGCTTAACTCCGATTGTCCACATGGGGGCACGATGACGCTGTGAACTAAGGTGTACTGCACAGCGATGGCACGCATGTCATCAACCAATCTAACCCTGCCTGTGCTACAGTGAGGAGTTACGATGTTGGGGAGCTGGCAGCTGCTTGTCGTTGCTTGGTGGTTCTCTCAGGGTATTCCGGCTTCCTCCACCCGTAAAACTGTCACTGACATGATATGACCTTGGCTGTTAAAGTGTCGTTAAACCCTAATAAAATAAATAAATAAATAACTGGTAAAATAGGACCCAGTCACAAATGTTTGGGGTGAAAGTCCTCTAAAATGGGCAACATGGGTGTAACAATTGAAAAAAACTGATGTTATCTTTATCTTGCAGTCACAGTAAGCCATTGTGCAGAAATAGTCCAGGCACATTAGACATAAAAATGAGAAAGTAAGGAAAAAAATCGGAGAAAGCTGATTTTTTTATATGTTTCCGGGACACACATTGCGGATAAAGTGTGAAAAGTCCCCGCGAATCCGAGTTGAGCTTTTTTAGTTATAGCGTTTTTTTGATGAAAAAAAAAATTTAAAAAAAAATTCGACCCAGCTCCATATTTCTCATTCTTATTCGCCTTAGTAGGGTGAGAATCATAAATATCATGCTGAATTATATTGAGAATACATATCCCTAACAGAAAATGCCAACTTTGTACCAATCCTCACACTCAATGGTGAAATATTCACGAAAATGTACAAAATTACGAAAAAAATTTATTGTTTTCATACACACAACGGTACACAACGTCCATTAAATCAAATCTACGACTACTTTGGGAGTTAAATTATATATCAAAAATTGCAGAAAAGCAGTGGCTTTATAATGATATATAACAATAGTCATTTATTCTATAATGAACTGGTGAAACGTGTGAAATATTAACCATACCCCCTAAACTCAAATTCAAACGGCATCGACTTTTCTCATTCAAATACCGTATTATAACATCATTGTTTCAATTTCCATGTTCGATTAAATCACATAATGTGGTGTTCGCCTACACTCAAGATGCATTGGCATGTAATGTGTGCACGCCCTTGATGTGTACTCATAAACAAATTCGTTAGACTCGGCGGCTTCCATATGATTATGTCATATTTAGGGCAATTGGTTCGATGATGGCTGGTAGCGGCTTGGATGAACTTTGGGGGACTGTTTATGCTGGTGGGTCAATCCATCATTTGATCAGTGGTCATGCATATTCAAGAGCAGTTCGTGCCCATTTGCTAACACAAATTGCCATTACAAAACTTGTGTTTGAAGAAAGCCGAACACTAGATAACATAGACTGCACAGAAGTCAATGAAATATTCTGTGGACTTGCCAGAGGTGACTGTACAACAGATGATGCTGTCAATCAAGAAAGTGTCAACCATCTACTGTCAAAATTACACGAACTGCTCCAGAATGTGTCCGTAGGACGCAGAGGAAAGCTTTGGGTACAATACTACGAGCAAATAGGTCTTCTCCAGTTGTTCTTGAGAGCAGAGCGCACAGGCGACTGGGAACTCCACACATATTGTGTTCGCAATATGATTCCAGTATTTCACACAGGTGGTCATTTTGCATATGCAAAAAGTTCTCATCTCTATTTGCAGCAGATGAATGAGCTAACAGAAATAATGCAACAGGATGATTTGAAGTTGTTCACTGAGAAAGGTTACTTTACCATAAGGCGCTCAGATAAATTCTGGGACGGGATATATTCTGATCAGACCATAGAGCAGTGTTTAATGAGAATGTTCAAGCTCCCTGGTGGTCTCACACATGGCAGGGGAATAACCGATAGCACTGTTGCGAAATGGGTACATGGACTACCTCTTTGCCTTCCGATATGTAATGCTCTCGAAAATTTTGTTCATGTTCACACTGGTCATGGCGAACAACATCGGGATCTCCGTCAAAGTTCACAATTGACTGATGCCAATGATATCACCAAATTATTGAACTGGCTCAGAGTGCATTCCCCCTTTCAGAATAGAGATCCACTACAATTAGTCTGTATAGTGACCGGGCTTGTGGCCGACGAAACTGTGAACTGTGACCAAGTTCGCAAAATTGGTGAATGTTGCGTATCGAATGTTGTAAGCAAAACGTTCAACAGCATCAAACTACGACGTGTTGACACTGTGAAGTCTTTCGCATCGATGGCAAATAGCATTAAAGTCCGTGGAAGTAAGGTAGTGATTGACCCCACAATTCTGTTCAACCGCATCACATGTGTTATTCAGTCACAAGCAGAGATGGAAGAGTATCTCAAATATGAACTCGCCCCGAAACCACCAGCATTGTTTGATTCTGCTGGAATGAGGAAGACACAGAAAAGCACGCTCGGTAAGATCCTCAAAACATACGGTTCCGAGCAAACTAAAATCCCAGAACATTCTCTGTTTGTTGTAGATGGTGGATTTTTATTGAGGGCAGTTGTATGGCCTAAACAGTCGTCATATAAGGACATATGTACATCATATTCCAATTATCTAGTGAGACATTTTGGGGCGAACGTCGTGGTTGTTTTTGATGGTTATGCTTGTACAATGTCGACAAAGGGCATGGAACAAGCCCGTAGATCTAAAGACAGGTATTCCATTGATATCAATATCTCACCCGAGTTACCAGCCACCACACCCCAATCCGATTTCCTTGCAAATGCCAAGAACAAAACCCAACTGATCGATCTTCTAATGCAGGAGCTATCTGCTATCAATATTCAGTCCAAGCAGGCCGAGGCTGATGCTGATGTACTGAGAGCCGAAACTGCACTTGACATCGCTCAAGATGACAACAATGTTGTCGTTGTGGGAACAGACACAGACTTGTTAGTCATTCTTACCTCTCGAGTTCAACCGGGATGTAATATTCACATGATGTATTCCATTACCCCAAACTTACTAGTTTCAGTTAGTGAAATAGCAACCAAAATGGGTGACCATAGAAGCAACCTCCTTGTAGCACATTCTATAAGTGGTTGTGACACTACTTCTGCACTCTTTCGAGTTGGTAAGAAGAAAGTATTCAGTACAATTGTCTCCGATGTTACTAGCGACTCACAACAGTATGTCAACACAATTTTGGCGGATGACAGTACACCAAGTGCAGTAGCCGCTGCCGGGGAACAACTTCTCCTGATCTTATACGGGAGTAAAACTGTTTCCTCTCTCGACCAATATAGATATGTCACTTACAAGCGTTATGTAGCAAAATCTAAACTGAATAAACCCATCGACCTAGCCTCACTCCCACCAAGCAGCGATGCTGCACAACAACATGTCTACAGATGTTATCTCCAGGTCCAACAATGGCTAGGCACTTCGCTTCCTCCGACGGATTGGGGGTGGTCGCCAGAGAATGGACTTCTTGTACCGACTGCAGCCACAAAGCCATGTGCCCCCGATAACCTACTGAATCTGATCAGTTGTGGTTGCAAGAGTGCTTGTACAAAAAGGTGTGGGTGTAAGAAGGCAGGACTCTTGCTCAGGTTTGTGTAATTGCAGTTCGAATTCTTGTAACAACCACAGAAACACTGTCCTGTCGGAAATTTCTGAGTTTGATGAATAATATGTATATAGGTCATGTCATTTCTGTATATAGCGTTGATAATAATCAATGTAACTTAATCCATGTTGATTGATTTGTACATTCTGTAAATATTATTTATTGATTTTTGTACATTCTGTAAATATTATTTATTGATCTAATGCTGCCAGACACAGACGTGTCTGTTCGGTCCCAAGCCCGAAAATAGTTGAGTTCTCATGCTGACGAATTTTATGCCAAAAGGGGAACTCAGCCAGAAGCAGAGGGGGTCTTCCATAATGTCTATTTTGTAAGCAATGATAAAAGTCTTCGAATGGTGGTGGATTTTTTATCGTCTGTCCAACTAACATCCCGTTCTGTACTACGACCCTTTGGGCAAATCCGTTAGGAAAATCGTCATTTTTTGCGTAAATCCGATACTTTTTTGTGAATTTTCAATAATTTTTCGCAGAAATTGTCACAGAATGCACATTTTCCTCTAGGTAAATGTATATTAGACATTATGTAGCTCGAAATACGCGTAAACAAAAAATACAGTTGGATCAATTCGAGGTTACAAAGTTCGTGCGATTTTTTTAAATTTTTTTCAAACGCGTTTTCGAAAAAAGGCTGTAGAAAAAAAAGCTCAACTGGGATTTTAGGGGACTTTTGTCTAATCGTTCAGTGACATGTACTCGACATTCCCTGAAAAAATCAGCTTTCTCCGATTTTTTTCCCTAGTAAACCTAATGTTCTTGGGCTAAAACATTATAAGTTATCTCCACCAACATGTATGGTATATGGAGATTTAATACTAATGCAGGCGAGGTGTTTAAATGAGACATCCAGATATAAAATCTCCATACACCATAAATGCTGGCAGAGAGAAGGTTTTTGTCCTATTTGAAACAATAGAAACAGTGGAAACAAATTTGTGGATGTGTTTCTCGTGAAATCGTCATTTTTATTAGTTAAAGTGCAATGAGCAATTGTTTTGTTTTTCAAATGCAGAATGCAACAGATAGAATTACATTCCTTGGTCATTATTAGAATTGCGTAAACAGATCGGGTGGCTATTTTGGTGACAGATTTGCTCCTATTTTTCAAAAATTGTTTGAATTAATTATTCAACTATTTAATTTATAACAGCAAAATATGACCAAATTGTCAGAAAGCTGATGATATTTGTGACTATTTTCATGTTTTTTGGTTCGATTTTTATATCAAGGCGAGTGAAAGTGAAAAGCTTTCATTTAAACCATATATCCCTGATGTTTTCTGTGCCCTTATACCCTGGATGTTGCACATTCTCATATACTTTGGATGTTGGGTGTGCCCTTTGCCATGGCTATATGTCCTTGACATTCTGACCAATCAGGGACAAGGGACAAGAAACCTTAAACACCCAATAATAAATAAATAAATAAATCTTAATGTATCATTATAAATTGCTAAAACTTTTTTTTGCCAAGAGCTCATAAAATGATTAGGTACAGGCTAGTACTGAAAAGGTTAACCGGATAACCGGTTTAAAACCGGTTATCTACCTAACCGATTTGAAAAAACGTCAACCGGTTATCCGAAATATTGATAGTGATTGTCATTCCACGGTAAAAATATAGTAAATTTGCCGCTTCTCCTTTGCGATAGATTACACCTCGAAGCCGCGTTGTATATATTGAGAAATAATCGACTTTGGCTTCAAGACTTTGTTAATGATCGGCAATTTCCGTGAGTACAGAGAAACAGCAGAAACTGTTCCGTAGTATGTATACAAACGAACGTTGTACTCGACAACGTTCGTTTGTATACACACTACGGAATAGTTTCTGAGAATACTGCTTTCCAATTCCTATAGTTTTGATCCCAGATTCGGTGAAATAATGGCTACGGATAACCGGATATTAACCGGTTATAGCTCTCGGTAAGTCGGTTGTGAAAATGAGCCAACCGTTTCAGCCCTAGTACAGGCATGAAAAGAGGATCTGTCAGGAAAAAAGAACCATTTCATTTTTTTTCCTCAGGCTTACACAAATTATTTACATCCAGGTCCTGGCTACATTATCACAGTTCATCATCATCCCCTCATCAGCATATTCTCTACTACAAAATAATGAGTGGTTAATCGTTAACTGATCAGTTACAACTAAACAGATAACTGGTTAAGGGATTCCCCAACTGTTTCAGGCTAATGAATAATGCTTTACAGCCCAAATATAGGCATCCATTGTGTTTATCATTACTTTTCAACAGAGCTCATAAATAGGCATCCAAGATAGAACAGGTTGAAAAAAATCCACCTGGAAGGATCTACCTTTGTAATCACTGTATTTTTGCCACTGACTCCATTTGCCTTGTCTCCATCAATTAATTTATTGTGATAACTGTTCTATTTACCACATTTGGCCTCATTTATTGTATTAAACTGGGTTAATGTGAAAAAAAATGTGGTATATATGAGCATTCCTGATATATGTAATGACATTTATCTGTGTAAATAACCTGAGATAACCTGTCCATTAGCAAAAAGGTATCCTTACTACAATGATAAGGTGTGAACTTCTTAGCAGTTTCTCTCTTGCTGGGAAAATTGGTTTTGGTTTATGTTCACTTTTCCTGGTTTGAGAGTAATTTCCTGCTCATGAGTTACTCTGTTATTTATAACTTTGTGTGTCTGTATGACAGGTTTTCATTTTGTTTACTGGTTATTTTTTCTATCTGGAGAATGCACTATAATTATGAGGTAGGATGCTTCTATAATTAATACAAGGTACTGGAGGTAAACCAACCTGTGATGAATTTACATGGCAAATAGGATCTATACCCTTGACAGCACATTTGGTAAGGTCTATTGCACATAATTTATTATCATGCATGCACTGGGCTATAAATGCATGACAGTTTTTCATTCAGCCAGTGGTAATGCCTTAGGCTGCTTGTACTGGTCAAAAGTGAAGCTTGGTATTTATATCAGTCGATTCTTATCAGCATACTACCACTGGAAATTTTTACATCTTTATTTTTACTTGACTGAATTAATTTAACTGCCTGAATGGAAGTCACTATCATTGTATCTGTTTAAAAGTGCAGAATGCTACTTTGTGACTTTACATTAACCCTTTACCTAACAAATCATCCACATCTGCCCTTGTAATTTACAAATTAAGCAGTTGAAAAAAATATATTTAAAAAAAAAATTCAGCAAAACCATATCATGTGACCACTCATTGGAATGAGCTTGTTGAGCTCATTCCAATGAGGTGTCACATGATATGATTTTGTTTTAAGTTTTGGAAAACTACAATAATTAATAAAATATCCTGTGTGTTGGGTAAAGGGTTAAAAGCATTAACTTACCATTATTTTGCTTAGTAGTGAAAATTGAAATGTTATTTAAAATTGTTTTGTTGGAGGATGGTGGCTCAGTAGTAGAGATGCAGGCTGCAATCCGAGAGGTCCTTGGTTTGAATTCCATGTGCGGCAACCTTGTTGTGTCATTAGGCAAGACACTTCATCCCAATTGCCCATGTGGAGGCATGGTGGCATTGTATACAAAGGTATACAGCACGTTGATGGTGTCCTTGTCTTCAACCAATGCTAACCCTGCTTGTGTGGAGTTAGTATGTTGGCGAGTCTGACATTTACTCACCATTGCTCGGTGGTTCTCTCCGGGTATTCTAGCTTCCTCCACTCGTAAAACTGTCCAACACGAGGTGACCCTGGCTGTGTGTCATTAAATCCCAATAAATAAATAAATTGTTTTGTTACAGTATTGGATATTGTCACCTACCACTTGCCAGTAAATTGTAACAAAACATTTTTTACAAAATCAGTTTAACTTAACACTTAAATGTTGATCACTTTTTAACAGCAAAAGAACAGGTGTCCCAACATGCTGTCTGTAGGTAAACCTGCAAGTTACCTTAGCAGTTCTTTCTAGACAAGTTTTTGCTGCCTATATACAAAAGTAATTATTCAGTGCAGCTAACAAGTTTAGTTTTACAGTTAACCCTTTACCCAATGTAACGTACAAAACCGACCAGCGCTATTCTAAAAAATCGTCAATTAATTTTCATTATTTTTTCATTTTTTGTTTCAAAAACATAAGTTATGACCTCTCATTGGATCGAACTCATCAAGCTCATTCCAATGAGTGGTCATAACCTATGTTTTTGAGATAAAAAATTTTAAAAATTAGTTATTCAAGAATTTTTTTTGCAAGTGTTGTCTGCTTTCCATGTTAGGTAAAGGGTTAAAGAACTAGTAAGATGTACAAGTATAATTAAAACTGAATTGTAGCCAATGTGACTGTGAGTCCAAACTAACAAGTGGCTAACATATATAAGTGCATTAAAATGCAAGTAAATTAGACTTTCCACTTTTGTTATGCTCTGAGCCTTTGGTAGAGTGGTAGAGGACATAGTGGAGAGTTCCTTTCATCCATAAAGCTGCAAGGTTCCTCAGAGTCTTGAATTCCTTGAGAGCCCTTGAATTTTTTAATCCCTTGACAAGGGCCTTGAAAGTCCTTAAAAGTTGGAACTTTCCTTGAAAAAACCCTGAAAATTCAAAAGTGCCGAAACCCTAAAATGTTTGGTTATGTAACTTGGCAACTGTAAATCATATTTGAATGTCTTTCAGTTCCTAATAGACTAGCAAAAGGAAAACGATAACCAGCTAGCTTGGTTGTGCCATCATATGTAAAGTTAAATAAAAGTTCCCAGAATTCTTTTAAAAATCTTTTTCTCATAAACCACCAGTCACAATACATCCTTCTGTGATGAATATGCTACAAAGAGTTGCAGACAAAATTTGTGCTTTCCCCAGCAGAGACAAAATTTACAGCCCTATGACACATTCATTTTCAAAACTGACTTGTTGATTTGAACCAGCTGATTGGTTGATTTGAACCAAATTTGGTTTTTTTGTTATTGGTGACATGTGCGTGATTTATGCCAGGACAATTTTTTCTTCACTCTGTTGGGAAACCCAGGAGCTAAAAATAAAAAAAGTCACGCTCATATTTCCTGAACTATATGAAACTGATATTTGTTGTGCGGTATGAGACTTTCTTTGCAGTAGTAATATCAAGTGGGCATAAAGAAACTGTTATCAGATACCTCTTGGGGTACCATATATGCCCATTTTAACAGTTGGTTGTAGGAAAAACATAAAATGGTCTTCATCCTATGAAGTACAAGTTGCCTTGATATTTTGTATGCAACCTCCTTTAATGGTACAAATTCAAGTATGTTCAAAGAATGTATCCCTAAGAATATTTGTGCTTTTAACAGGAGGGGAAAATGTTACAGCCTCATCCCAATTGTTTAATTTTCAGAGAACCTGTTGACTGATTTTATCAAAATTTAGTATGAAGTATTATCTGGTGACATGTATTTGATTCATACCAACACTAGAGTTGTGATCCTTTGTTCACTAATGTGTGATTCAGACGTTATCAAGGGAACATGCATGTGTGATGCATTGCTCTTGTTTTTGTCATTACTATTTGTTTTGTTACTTTTTATTGGACAGCACTCAAGAACTTAAATACTGAGCCTTTAAAATAGATGTTTAAACCATTGATTTGATAGGCATTTTTTACTGATCTAAAATGCTGGATAGATCAGGATAGATGCAAAAATTTTGAAAGATTTTTCATTCATAAGTACAGTAACTAATCTTTTCATACATCATTAATGGCTGGCATACGTGTACATACTCCTAACAGCAATGCGACTTCTTACGTGTACATACTCCTAACAGCAATGCGACTTCTGGTACTTAACTCTTTCAACACGAGGGGGCACTTTTCCAGTCCAGGAACACGATACGTCATAATTCCATTAAGTCGGATGGCTACCAAGTGAACATGTCTGGTAGAACAATTAATATTTTCAACGTGCAGCCTTACAGGCCGCACGTTGAAAATGTTAATTGCTCTACCCCCAAATAATGAATATGGACTCTTCCAATTTCTGCTATTTAACTGGCATGGAAGATACCACCAGTGTTGAAAGGGTTAAGCCTTAAAATAGTATCCAGGGTGCACCAAATGCATAGTTTAAAAAGTAATTTTTTTTCCCTGGGGAAGATGCCGGACCTTCACCTGTATGGCATACCCACTCTTTACTCAAAAATGAAGTGTGTGTGTGTGTGGAGGGGGGGGGGGGGCATTGGTAGCAGACAAATAGTTTTTTTCCTCTGCACATCCTTTTGCTTGGCTATGCTCTTGCATACTCCTTGTTTTTTATAGCTGTAACGATTTTAACTGAATTATCTCCTTTTGGACTTTGATTTATTTTCAGTTTCTGTGAGGCCCTTTCAAATATTCAGTATTCAAAATGATATTCGATTCATTCATACTATTCAATTCAAATCCAATTAGACAATCAACACCGAATATCTTCAGTATTTTGGTGATTGGGTTTTTCCATATTTTAAATGAACCCAGACTTACAAAGACACATTGAGAATTTAGTTATTTGTGTAGTGAATATGATACTAACAGCAGAATGTTTGCATGAATCTGCCTGCTATTTTTGTGGGATGTAAGTTACATTTGTGGCCTGAGAAATGTTATACCAATTGATGAGTTGCAGACTTTTGTGAAGTACCTTGGTACCGGTGTAACAGATTTTTTTACCCCCTGCCAAAGTCCCCCCCAGGGGGGGGGGACTAGTTTTTTTTTGCCCCCCCCACCTGAATTTGTTTTCTTCTCAATATTTTTTGTCATATTATTTGCTAATATGGTGAGAAAACCTTTCGTTGACCAAGAAAAAAAAAATTCAAATTTTTTAAATGGTCAATGACAGGCGGGGGGCAATTTTCATAGGCCACAGAAATCTTCCCCCATTTGTGGGAGGGAAAAAAACTAGAAATATTTATTAAAGTCTTATATTCACCAAAGACACTAAATATGGGCAATATATAACAGGCCTGCTGCCAAAAGTTTTGATAATACAGTAATCCTTCTGACAACATGGAATCTTCATGATTCTATCAAACCTCAGCCCCCAGTTCAGCACTGTCTAAAGTTACTCAACAGGGTTTCAGGAATTCAGGTGTGTTAATCCTCACACTAATTGGCATTCAATAATCCTCCTCAAAGCAACAGATTACTGGCTTGGCTGAGTCATAATCTATTGTCATCTCCATAAATCTCATCATTAACTATCTGTTCTGCATTTACCCCCCTATGACCATTGTCAAACAAAATTGGAGAAAAAAACAGAAATCTTTTGTTTTTCTCACCATATTAGCTAATAGTATGACATAAAAAATGAGAGAAAAAAAAAATTCAGACGGGGGCAAAAAAATCAGGGTGGGGGGTTGAAAAAATACTGTAAAATCTAGGTCCCCCCCCCCCCCCCCCCATTTTAACAGGGGGGGGGGGAGGGAAAAAAACTGGGACAACGGTATGAAAATAGTATTAAAAGAGTATTCAGGAGGAAAGAAGCATGGTGTGTTGAGCAAGTTGAAGTATTGTGTTTTTAAAGTGTTGAATTACTTGAATGTTTTTTACATAGTTCTCAAGAGTTAAATATACTACTCAAAGTTTGCTAAGCACCACATATTTGACATATCATTGTGAAATTTTCTTGTGACACATTTGCGATATTTTTGGTGGATGTGATTGAGGAATGTATTTGATCCCAGTGTTTACATTAGTTCTCTTGATCTTGACAGGCAGACTTTTCGTGACAGTCATGGAAAGCATGTACCCCTTGATTTTTATGATGTTTTGTGTACTGTCTACATGTACATGAGATGTGTAGGGTATTCAGTCTTCATTTCAACACAAACCCTTGTTATTTAATGATTGAATATGGCAAATGCAAATGTAAGAAGACATTTGTCTGAAGCAGAAATGTGGTGGGCTGTAGGGATGGTGGAACAAGAGGCTACCCATCGTCAGGTTGGTGAAGCCCTTGGTATGTACCATACGGTGATCACCAGAGCCTGGGCAAGATTTCAGCAGTATGGCACACCAGTCAGACAACATGGTGGAGGCAGAGACAGGGCAATATCTGCAGCTGAAGACCGGTTTTTGATCATTCAGGCCTCTAGGAACCGCTTTGACACAGCAACCCAGCTTCACAGTGACCTTCAGAATGCATCCGGGGTAAATGTTTCAACGTAGACTATCCGGGCAAAGTTGCACGAAGGTGGTCTCCGATCGAGAAGACCATGTATTCACATTCAGCTGTCCAGAACCACCACCAGGCAGGATATGAATGGGCCATGGGTCACGGTGGATGGACGAGAAAAGATTGACGACCTGTCCTTTTTACAGATGAGTCAAAGTACTGCCCAGACAACATAGTTAGGCATTCTACTGTATGGAGAAGACCAGAAGAGCGATTCCATGCAGCCAACATTGCTGAGCAGCACCGCTATGGTGGAGGGTCAATAATGGTCTGTGGCGGCATCAGCTAGGGATGGACGTACAGAGCTCTGTGTCCCTTGACTGTGGTACATTGACTGCACAGCGGTATATTGATGAGATCTTGAATGCCCACGTCAGATTGTAGGCAGGTACAGTGGGTGATAGATTCATTCTGATGGATGATAATGCCCTTGTCCTCATGTTGCCTATGCTGTCCCGGGAGTACCGACAAATGGAGGGGATTGAGCGTATGGACTGGCCAGCAAGATCCCCTGCCCTCAATCCAATCGAACATGTCTGGAATGAGTTGCAGCTTGCAATTTCAGTCTGTCCAGTCCAACCAAGAATTGTCCAGGAGCTTGGTGCCATGCTGGTCCAAGAATGGAACAACATCTCACAAAGGACCATCTGGAACCTGATTGGTAGCATGAGAAGGCATTGTCAAGCTGTAATTAACAATAATGGGTTTTCATACTCGATATTGAACCCATATCAGTTCGCTCCATCAGCTTTTTGGCAAATTTGAAAAATTTCTTCTACCAATAATATCCATTTTCCATGGTTATCGTATTCAAAAGCTAAAAAATAATGTCAAACACAAACAAAATCTCAATTTCTGTGTTTAAATCATTAAAGATATAATTAAATATAAAATATATACACTTTTCATAACAATATTTCAACTAAAACGTAAAACGAGGTAATTGGATATACTTGGTGCTTAGCAAACTTTTAGTAGTATAGTTAATTCCACGAAAATATATTAAATTCAAAACTTATAGCCAAGGTCATATTATTTTTTGGAAGTTCATTGAGCTTATTTCATAATATTACCTAAAAGACATGAGTTCTTAGTTATGCAAGATTTATCAAACCATTCTGATAGAAGCTTCACGCAGCACCCAATACCCTTTTGAGAAAATTCTACCAACATTCTTCAATTTTTCTACTTCAAGGAGTCTTTCATTGGAACAAGCTTGATAAAGTTGAATGAAAAAAAAAAACATTAGGTATAAACAATTTGTGGAATCAAGTTATTTTCCTTGGGTAAAATATCATCCTCTTCATTTTGTTGTATAATTTGGAATGTTTAAATGACATCCAAACAGAAACAGTTTTTGTTTGATAATTTACAAAAGCACTGGAACACAGTTTTGTTTTTCTGGTAAAATTATACCTCACCTCAGTGTTGAGGGAATTCTTTGGACATTATGTACATAAAAACCAACATTATAATACTTTAATCCTTTACCCAACACAACACAAACAATATCAAAATTTGTTGTTTTAATTATTTTTATGTCCCCGAAAAAATTTTTTTCAGGTGCATATAGTGTTTGCCATTTCTGTCTGTCTGTCAGGAAGATTTTTGTGTCCGCTCCATAACTCTGAGATGCTTCATTGGATTTTGTTGAAACTTGGCATACATGTTGCTTATAGGGGAGGTGATGTGAAATTTTTAGCTTGCCTGACTTTCAGTCATGTGAGCTGTAGTGATCACTCACCATCCTCCGTCTGTCAGCCGTTGTCCGTCATCCATGAACAAGGTGTTTGCATCTTCTCCTCCTGAACCAATTTAAGTGAAATTTGAGATAATTGTTTGTTATGACATTGCATTTTGATTTTGTTCAAATCAAGTTGCCCTGCCTCTCGGTAGGGCCATGCCCAAAACGTGTGCTTAAATCTTAAAAAATCTTCTTCTCAAGAACCAGAAGTTGCAGAGACTTGATATTTGGTGTGCAGCTTCCTTTTGAGGTATAGACTCAAATTTGTTCAAGAGAAGTTCGAGGGGTATATTTGCTGTCATTATGGGAGGGGCAAGAATTTTTGCTTCGCCCCAAATTTCTATTTTCCAAACCAAGAGGCTGATTTGAACCAAATTTGATATGAGGGCTTATTGGTTCATAAGTACTTAATTTATGCAAAAAAAATTTTCACGTCGCCCCATGGGAACTGCAGGAGCTAAAAATAGAAAGAACTTAAAATGCCCATATCTCCAAAACTACATGGCACTGAGAATTCTTATTTGGTGTGAAGCTTCCTTAGGACCAACAGAATGGAATGGTCTGAAAAAATTGCTATCGGTTTTATCATAGGGCACTTTTTTGTGACTTTGAAAAAGTGCTGAGTCATCATTAGCTCAACTTGACAAAGTCAAGCTGAGCTATTGCCATCACTTCTCGTCCTCTGGCGTACGAACGTACGTACGTACGTACGTTACAATTTCCTTTGGCATACCTCACAGGTCGCATTTATGATCAGATCGCTTTGAAACTTGGTATGCTTGTTTGGGGTGGCCTTTAGATGGGAGCTGTCGATTTTCTTCAATTCCCGTCAAAAAATGTTGCCACGGCCAACGTTCTTAGAACTTAGTTTAGTCAGACCTCAATATTTCTCTTTTGCACACCCTACAGGACACATTTATGATCAGATTGCTTTGAAACCTGGCACGCTTGTTTGGGGAGACCTCTAGATGGGAGCTGTCGATTTTCTTCCATTTCCGTCAAAAAATGTTGCCGCGGCCAACGTTCTGAGAACTTAGTTTAGTCAGACCTCAATATTTCCCTTTGGCTCACCCTATAATGCACATTTATGATCGGATTGCTTTGAAACCTGGCATGCTTGTTTGGGGGTGACCTCTAGATGGGAGCTATCGATTTTCTTCCATTTCTGTCAAACAATGTTGCCGCGCCCAACGTTCTTAAAACTTAGTTTAGTCAGACCTCAATATTTCCCTTTGGCTCACCCTATAGGGCACATTTATGATTGGATTGCTTTGAAACTTGGCATGCTTGTTTGGGGTGACCTCTAAATGGGAGCTATCAATTTCCATCCATTTCCTTCTGTCAAAAAATGTTGCCGCTGGCAACGATCTTTGAACTAAATTTAGTCAGGCATCAATATATTCCTTTGGCATGCCCTACAGGGCACATTTATGATCAGATCGGTTTGAAACTTTGTATACTTGTTTGGGGTTACCTCTTAATGGGAGCTATCGATTTTCTTCCATTTCTGTCAAAAAATGTTGCCTTTGGCAATGATCTTCGATGAACTTAGTAAAAACTTTGTGCAGTTAAGCATCAATATTTCCCTTTGACACAGCCTGCAGGACACATTTATGATTGGATCACTTGCAGACTTGGTGTGCTTGTGTGGGGTGACATCTATATGGGAGCTGTCGATTTTCTTCCATTTCTGTCAAAAAATTTTTTGGTGCTGACCTTTGAACTTGGTTTTGTCAGACCTCAAAATTTCCCTTTAACACACCCTTCAGGGCACATTTTTGATCGGATCACTTTGAAACTTGGTTTGTGTGTTCGGGGTGACCTCTGGATGTGAGCTATTGCTTTTTTCATTTCCATCAAAAAATTATTGTCGTTATCACCAGCCTTTGAACTTACTGCATTTGTGCATCAACTTATCCCTTTTGCACTCTTTGCAAGGTATATTTATGAATTTTCATACCCCCCCCCCCCCCCCAAAAAAAAACAAAAAAAAACTTTGCCACAAGCAATGACCTTCTACGTAGTGCATTTGTGCATTAACATCTTCCTTTTGAAGCTTTGTATGCTTATGCAGGGTGACAAAAGCTATTGATTTTCTTTTCATTTCCATCAAAAACTGTTGCTGTTAGCAACAATCTTTGAATTTATTGCATTTGTGCATCAGCATTCTTTGACATGGCCTACAGGCCACATTTATCATAGGATTGTTTTTGAACTTGGTGTGCTCATTAGGCAAGACCCTTAGAGAAGAGCTATTGATTAGTATTCATTTCTGTGAAAAAAAGTTGCCATTTACAATAACCTCTGAACATACTGCATTTGTGTATCAACATTCTTCCTTTAGCCAGTCTTACAGTTTACATTTAAAAATATATGGATTGCTCTGACGTTGTGCACACACAATGCTGTCATGTTGAAATTTCATCAAATAACATTGGTACCAATGATCTTCAATTTTGCCATTTCATTTATAACTTACCAAGTTCAAGTTTGTCAAGTTGAGCTACAGTGTCATTGACACTTTCATTTTTTTAACACTGAGTAATGGGAAAAACATTTAAGACTCTTCTTCGCCTAAACCACTGCTCCAGAAGCTTTCAGATTTCACATATAACATCTTTGGAAGATTGTTTCACATATATATTGAAATCAAAAGCCTGGGTCCATATTTGGGCCCTCTTTGGAAGCGCAAATGATTAAATTATTGTTGTATGAGGAATATTCTTTAAAAATCTTCTTCTTGAGATCCACCAATCAGAATCTTTTGATATGTGGTATGCAACATCCTTAGTGGGGTGAGATTCAAATTTGTTCAAGCCAAGTCCCTGGGTTCATATTCGGGCTTACTGTAGGAGCCCAAATTATAACTTAGTTCAAAATGAGGAATATTCTTTTAAAATCTTCTTCTTCAGATCCAGCAGTCAGAATGTTTTGATATTTGGTATGCAGCATCCTTGGGAGGTGAGATTCAAGTTTGTGTTCAAGCCAAGTCCCTGGATTCATATTTGGGCACCCTTTGAGAGCCTGAGTTATAACTTAGTTCAATATGATGTTAATTCTTCAAAAATCTTCTTCTTCACATCCACCAGTCAGAATGTTTCGATATTTGGTTTTCAGTATCCTTAGAGAGGTGAGATATACGATTGTTTAAACCAAGTCCCTGGGTTCATATTTGGGCTTCCTGTGGGAGCCTGAATTGTACCTAAATTTCTGTTTTCCAAACTAATAGGTCGATTTGAACCAAATTGTTATGAGGGAGTATTGGGTCATAAGTACCTAATTTATGCCCCAAAAATCTTTCCTGTTGCCCAATGGGAATCACAGGACTGAAAAATAGAAAAAATTTAAAATGCCCATATCTCCAAAACTTCACAGCACTGAGAATTTTTCTTTTGTGTGTAGCTTCCTTAAGAACAGCAGAAAGGATTGCCCCCCCCCCCCCCCCCCCCACCCCCCAAAATTGCCATCGGTTTTATCATAGGGTACTTTTCCAGGACTTTGAAAAAATGCTGAGTCATAATTTTTTAACACTGCGAGTAATGGGAAAAACATTAAAGAATCTTCTTCCCCCATATCACTGATCCAAAGGCTTTCATATTTCACATATGACATCTTTGGAAGATTCATTCACTTGTTTGTTGAAATCAAATCCCAGGGTCCATATTTGGGCTCTCTGTGGGAGCCCAAATGTTCAGATTAGTGCAAAATGAGGAGCATTCTTTAAAAGTCTTCTTCTTCCGATCCACCCATCAAAATCTTTTGATATTTGGTATGCAGCATCCTTAAGGTAGGGGGTGGGGTGTGGAGGTGAGGGGGATTCAAGTTTATTCAAGCCAATCCCCGCGTTCATATTTGGGCTCTCTCAGCGCGAATTATAACTTAGTTCAATATGAAGAATATTCTTTAAAAATATTTTTTTTCAGATCCAGTAGTCAGAATCTTTTGATATTTGGTATACAGCATTCTTACGGAGGTAAGATTCAAGTTTGTTCAAGCCAAGTCCCTGGGTTCATATTTGGGCTGGGAGCTCGAATTATAACTTCGTTCGATATGAAGAATATTCTTTAAAAATCCTTTTTTTTCTCAGATTCACCGGTCAGAATCTTTGGATATTAGGTATAAGCTTTTCTCAGGAGGGGCAGATGCAACTTCTTCAAATCAATTCCCTGGGTTGATATGTAGGCTACCATGTCAGGTGAGCGCCCGTAGGCCCCCTGGGCCCTCTTGTTTTTTGTTCCTAGGAGGTCAAGGTCACAGATCAAGGTCATAGTTTGAGGGCATCCATGGCTGTGCGGTTACTGTTCGTCTTATTTTTTTTCAAATTGTTCACACAATGTCAACAAAACCATATCATGTGACCCCCCCTCCCACCCCCAGATCCCCCCTCCCCACCCCCTCCCCCCTCCCCTCATTGGAACAAGCTCATTCCATTGAGCAGTCACTAGTGCTCCCGTGGTTAAGACTTTTTTCTGAACCGTTAACCAGCGTGTTTGACCGTGGTTTACCGTGGTTAACAGCATTTAAGGTACCTATATTTGTAGTGTGTTCTTGCTTCAACTGTAACTATTATATTGGGCCGGCTAATGTTATTTACATTGACCATAAATAATAATAAAGAAGTATTCTATTTAGTCGTTGTTGTTCAATCGCCCATGTGTTTACATCAGTGCGTGTACCGGAAATCAACAGGTTTGTGGGGCCAATATGGATGAAACCATAAAAAATACAAAATCATCAAAATAACAACGAAAAAATAAATAATAACACATTAAATGTTTGCCAAGAATACCTGGAGAGACGTATTTATTTATTCCATGAACTCCCATTCACTGATGTGTAATGTCTGGTTATAAATTACGCACACATGCACCAGGTAAAGTTAGTTTCAAAAGCACCAACAATGCTTAAGTGGGACAACAATTTGAAAATAATTTGCGCTGTAACCTGCACATTTGTTGTATTTTTATTGTTTTTTCTGGAACATTCTCGCGTTCCGAAGAAACCAACTTAATCACAACAACTGCGCAGGTTACGGCGCAAATGGTGCTCTGATTCTGAAACTATGAAGTTTCAGTCACAAACAAGCGTTGGATTTTCTTGACAGGGATGAAGAAAGACATTGGGGTGATAAACAAACAACGAAAAACAAATAAAAGCGAGTATTTTTTAAATCTTTAATAATAATTTTCCTTTATTCTTTTATCTTATTCACCGCGTGGTAACTCGTGAAAACTTACCTATTTCCGTTGCATCCCAAATTGGCAAAACGTAACTTGCAACTAATTCTTTTTGACTGCATATATTTAAAAATGGGGGTGCGACTTATACATGGGCTTTAGGCAAAAGGGAGGAATTCCAAGTGTGAGTTTGGGGTGCGACTTAATCGGACTTATACACGGGGGCGACTTATACACGGACATATACGGGGAGTATAGTGAATGTAAGGTTAACCGGTTAAAACATTTTCTTGACCGGTCAAAGTTTTAACCACAGGTTAACCGGTTATCCAGATAACCGCGGCAGCACTAGCAGTCACATGTTATAGTTTGGGGGAAACTTCAGGCAACTTGTTTTTTTCAGCTGCTCAATAGTATATTCTATGGGTGGGTGAAGCTGATTAGTTAGGTAAAGGGTTAACTGATGTCAAACACATTCATTTATTTGGAATATTCCTCAATGAAACCCTTAAGGACCTGGACTAGTGTCCAGAATTCCCACCAGCCCACAGTGTCGAGTGGCTTAACAGTGATTTCTAGTTCAGTCTTGGCTGCCTTAACCACTACATACCTAATTTGTCTGTTGTCGATAGGACCTCCTCATGATGGCATGTTAAGGGCACCTGTGCTGAGGTTGTAAAAGTCAGGAATAGGCCTTTAAGAGTTAAACAGATTTAGGATGCTGGTCTGTAATGCCGTATTGAACATTACTTGGAGTGTTTGTTCAATTAACCCCACATTTCTAGCCCCTACTTCCATGTGTGAAGATGTCAAATTGATGCGTCAAAAGATTTCCATCAGAAATTACAAAAACACTACTTTGTTTGAATGCTTCCAAAGTAATGGTCTCAAGTCTCCAGGTTAGCAATGATAATGTCCACCTGTCAGTTGACTTTAAGAGAACTCAACCCACACCTCCTTTAGTTTGGGATAGTACCCTATGTGAGTGGATCACCTCTTTTACTGGTCCCCACTCCACATGTGGGTGTGGTGGGAATGCAGTTATTCGGAGAGATACAACATATTCAAATTGTGGGCAGTTCCAAATAAATCACTGTGAAGTAAGTTTTAGGAGCCAAAATTTAAATTTTGTGAAATGAAAAAAATTGTAAAAAACCCGCTATGGTTCTTCAGTTTTGAGAGAGTATAGCTATGGTGGGCTTACTGCTTTTTCTCTTGGAATCTTGATATTTGCTTCTCAACTAAATAAAACCAGTAAATAACTTCTTGATTCTGAAAGAAGTGTGGGGGTATGAGATACCAAGCTTTATTTAATCATCATAGGAAAATAATGAGCTGCACTTGTTTGCATGTATAGAGAGATAAAACAAGTGTTCCAATATGAATTGCTATATAATATAAAATAATAACATTTGGAAAAATGAGATTTATTTTGCTAATCAAACATAAAAGAAAGTATAAGTAGATTTAATTTTTGATATCAGAACAAACCTCTTTTATTCATGGTGGGTTTTTTCAACTAGACTGATTCTAATCAGTATTGAGCTATCAATTTCCGAAATTGGCATTTTCATAAGATGGATATTGAGATTTGAGAATGGCATTAAATGTCAAATTTTCTGTGTATTAATCCCAACATAGCTATTATTTGATTTTCAGGTCTTTTAACTTTTGCAGACACCCAAACAAAATATTTCCAGTCTTCATATATTACCTGTGTAATATACTATTTATTATACTCCTGACCTCTGAGTAGGGTATTAAGAAGAGAGCTGGGGCCATATGTCTGTAAGTTGGTATGTCTCTACAAATGTTTTGTATTATAACACAAACATAGTTAGTCCTGTTTCAGTGTTCTTCAGAATGCTAATATACCAGTTTTGGAGAAAGGATATCAACATAGAGCTGGCCTCATTCACTAATTTTCACCAAAGTTTTGGCCTTTGTTGGACTAAAACTGGGAGAGCAGCATGGGGAAAGACTCTCAACATAGGGTGGCTTTCATCTGCTAATTTTTGCCCGAGTTATAACCCTTGTTGGACTTTGAAATATACTGACTTTTCTTGTCTGTATAAACATCTTATGTTGTAACTCACCCATTAACCCATAAGGGCCTAATTCTGACTTAACTTTGAATGCAAAGGAACAGGTGCCCCAACATGCATTGTTTGGGTAAACTCAAAACATGTTTTGACCACCCAAACAATGCATGTTGTCGATTGTTTCTATTCATGTCTTGGCTGTCTGTAGTCAGCCAAGACTTGACTAGAAACACCTGCAGAGCCACAGGAGGTAGACTTTCGAAGTATAGCAGAAATGCATAAAAATCTCCAAGCCCTTAAGGGTTAATAGTCCAACTTGAAGGTAGTTTGGAATGATAATCCACCATGGGGGAAAGGCCAACTGCAGAGCCACAGGAGGTAGACTTTTTCAAGTATAGCAGAAATGTATAAAAATCTCCAGGTCCTTCACTGCAGAGCCACAGGAGGTAGATTTTCAAAGTTTAGCAGGAATGTATAAAAATCTCCAGGCCCTTAAGGGTTAATAGTCCTACTTGAAGGTGCGTTGGAATGATAATCCACGATGGGGGAAAAGCCTTTTATATTCTGTGGGTCTCATCAACTGATTTTTCTAGAGTTTTCGTGAAACCCCTAGGGGGGTTTGGCCATATCCTACTAGGCGGGTCCTCAGGTGACGGATAGAGGATAGCATGCTCAAATGGGCAAGTTTGCTGTTTTTAAATTAGCAGGTTTGTTCAATTGAGCTGGTTTGCTGCGAAATATACAAATATGCAGCCCTGGACAAAATGGTCAATCCTGCTAATAACGTCTTGCAGGCACCTGTTCTCCCTTGGGCACTTTCCGAAGGACACGTAGGAAGGAATCCTAGCAGTTGAGGTCAGGCAGTGGCCCCAGTTAGGGAAAATCTCCGAGATGGAGATCAGGTTATAAACACTGCTTTGGCCCTGGTCTCCATCTTGGAGATACCTGTTTAATACACTGCTTTGGCCCCAATTTCGGGAGTAGATAGATGGTTGGTTGGCCCATTCTGGCCAATCGGGAGCCCCCAACCAATAAAATACAGGGTGTCGCATCGGGGGGGCATTGACTCAACTTATAGTTTGATGAATGGAGGGTGGGTGGGCAGGTGGGCGGGCACGATAACTTGATAACGGTTCAACCCACATTCATGAAACATCATACGTAGGTTGGCATCGGTGAAAGGAAGAACTCTATTTATTTTGGACTTGCTAGGTCAAAGGTCAAGGTAACAGTGACCTTGAACATAGTAAATCATAAACAATTGCTTTCCAGATGATAACTTGATAATGGTTAGACCCACATTCATGAAACTTCACAGGTTGGTTGGCCTAGGTGAGTGGAAGACAGTTGCTTTCCAGATGATAACTTGATAATGGTTAGACACGCATTCATGAAACTTCATAGGTAGGTTGGCCTAGGTGAGTGGAAGACCCCTATTTATTTTGGACTCTCTAGGTCAAAGTTCAAGGCTACAGTGACCTTCAACATAAATTGTAAACAATTGATTTCCAGATGATGACTTGATAATGGTTTGACCCACATTCATGAAACTTCTTAGATAGGTTGGCCCAGGTGAGTGGAAGACACCTATTTATTTTGTACTCAAGGTCACAGTGACCTTCAACATAAATTGTAAACAATTGATTTCCAGATGATAATTTGACTGATTCAACCCACATTCATGAAACTTCATAGGTAGGTAGGTTGGCCTTAGTGAGGGGAAAAACGCTTTGTATATTGGATTCACTAGGTGAAAGGTCAAGGTCACATTGACCTTTAACATAGTAAATCGAAACAATTGGTTTCCGGATGATAATTTGACAATGGTTCAACCCACATTAGTGAAACTTCATGTATAGGTTGGCCTTGGTGAGAGGAAGAACCCTACTCTATCTAGTTTGGACTCGCTAGATGAAATGTCAAGGTTACAGTGACCCTGAACATAGTAAATCGTAAACAATTGGTTTCCGGATGATAACTTGATAATGGTTTGACCCACGTTCATGAAACGTCATAGGAAGATTGGCCTAGGTGAGAGGAATACCCCTATTTATTTTGGACTCACTAGGTCAAAGGTCAAGGTCACAGTGACCTTGAACATAATAAATCATAATTGGTTTCCAATGGTAATTTGACAAAGGTTCAACCAATGTTCATGAAACTTCATAGGTTGGTTGGCATTGGTGCAAGAAAGAGTCCTATTTATTTTGGAATCACTAGGTCAAGGTCACAGTGATCCTTCACATAGTAAATTGTAAACAATTGGTTTCCAGACAAAAATTTGATAATGATTAAACCCACCTCTGTACTGTCACAACTCGACATTGGATCGGTGATTCTATCGACATTTAAAAAAAATTTTTCTCATGAACCAGCTGTAGCAGAAACTTGATATTTGGTATACAGGTTCCTGTTGTGGTGTAGACTTAAATTTGTTCAAGAGAAGTTCGAGGGGCAATATTTGTTGTCATTACTGGAGGGGCAAGAATGTTTGCCCCACCCAAAATTTATATTTTTTATTATATATATACATGAGAGCATGATGACACCAAGTACTAAGGCATACTGCACATCGATGGTGCGCATGTCTTCAACCAGTCTAACCCTGCCTGTGCTGCAGTGCAGAGTTACGATGTTGGGGAGCTGGCAGCTGCTCGTCGTTGCTTGGTGGTTCTCTCCGGGTACTCTGGCTTCCTCCACCCGTAAAACTGTCACCGACACGATATGACCTTGGCTGTTAATGTGTCATTAAACCCTAATAAATAAATAATAAATAATATTGCAGGCAAAAGGTTACAATACTCTTCAAATATTTGAATGTTAATTAAAATTCATTCATTCATTTATTTAAGAAGAGCACAGATTTCTGTCTGTGGTTTACTGACAGTTAAGAAAGTTTGGAGGTCACGTGAGTCTATTTCAATATTGTGATTGCTCATCTTAAACTAATATTTGTTGTACAGGTCTTTTTTGGATAGCAGAAATTACATGGACTTAATGCTGAAACAAAAGATTTGCGGTATATATCAAGTTGTGATTTATATTCACTCTGTTAGGAAATTGCTTTTGTGGGAGCTCAGTGATGTTAAGGCATATGACTCTACATATTATTACTACACTTGGTGGGTTTTTCAGCAGATGAATGTTTATCTTTTATTAACCCTTTACCTATTTGAAAGGCAGACGACACTTGTAAAAAAAATTCTTGAATAACTTATTTTTCATTTTTTGTCTCAAAAATATAGGTTAAAACCCCTCTTTGGAATGAGCTTGAGGAGCTCGTTCCAAAGAGTGATCATAACCTATGTTTTTGAGACAAAAAATGAAAAAAATAATGAAAATTAATTGGCGATTTTTGTGAATAGCGCTGGCCGGTTTTGATCGTTACATTAGGTAAAGGGTTAAGAAAAGAAAATTGGCATTAGCATTAGCAAGTTTCTAGCTCAGAGACCACCAGGTGTAACATAGTGGTCCATGAGCTGAAAACATGTTAATATTCTTGCTAATATTCCCCATACTTTAAAAAAAAAATTCTGAACAGAAACTGTTGGCTGGAAAATCAACACAATGTGTAATTTTACCCCCTAATTGAATATATTAATAACAAATTTGAAGAAACAGTAACAGACTCAAAAACTAATAATCCAATGGTTAGTTTACCTTTTTGTTGGCTTTCCAAATTGATTAGTTAATGATGAAATAAAAGAAGACCATTTCAGAATTGAAGACTAGTGTTACTTTGCTGTGTGGGTAGGTTGGATTGAAGCATGTGTTATAATAACATACCAGTGATGTGATTTATTTATTTATTGTGGTTTAATGACACTTTTGACAGCCAGGGTCACATCATGTCAGACAATTTTACGGGTGGAGGAAATCTGAGTACCCAGAGAGAACCACTGAGCAATGGCGAGCAACTGTCAGATTCCCCAACATACTATACACAAGCAGGGTTAGCATGAATTGAAGACAAGTGCACCATCGATATGCAGTAGTACACAACGCCACCATACCCACATGTGGGCAATGGGATAAAGTGTCTTGCCTGCAGTTACTGCAGGTGGGATTCGAACCTGGGACCTCCCGGCTTGCAGCCTGTATACCTGTTTAGATAATGTATGACATCAGCATAATTTATGCTAGTATATATACCAGCATTCAGGATTGCAGCTAAATCACAGGAGCTCGCAAGTGATGCCTTTTAGCCCTCCACCCCAGCTTCCCCATCCTGCTCAGCAAATGTCCATGTTTTTTTCAATACATATAAGTAGTATGTCTCGTATGTTTGGGGCCCTATTTGGATGACCCCGGTGGATGACCCCCGGAAGTGACATCATGTCACATGACTTAGTGGCACCATGTTGTGTTGTCATGGTAACCCGCGTGAGCGGCCATATTGTGATGTCATCTCCATAGTGATACGTGGTGTGAGTGCGCATGCACAGCGCGTGTTGTTAGGGTGATACGTGTTTCCGTCGTCCATTTTGTATACTGGAGGCCGCCATCTTGGTTTCTATGGTAGCACATGATTGCTATGTTACCTAAGGCCTACAATAGAACAGGGGTATGTTCAGAGGGTATGTTCCTTTGTACAGAAGTATTTTCCCGATTCAAAGAATTACCACAAACAACCCGACAATCTCTCCAAATCACCAAAATACCCAAAATCACCGAAATTGACTTAATTTGATACGGATTTCCCATTTTATCTGCTTAGCACGTAGTGCTATAGTACCGAGAGGGTCCCTGGGGGTGTGTTTGATTGAACTAGAGTATACCTAATTACCCAAATAGACCCGACAACCCTTCCAGACCACGAAAATCTCCACCAAACCACTCAAACGGACATGTGAAGCCCTATTTTGGGCATATAAAAATAACACGTTATGCTATAGTACCAAGCGGTACAGGGGTATGTTCTGTTGAATAGGAGTACAGGGCCTGATTTTCCCAGAATCCCATTTTAATGCCTATTGCATATGTTTCTCTATCACTAACAGTCTACCCAGTCCAAACTATCTCTGGTTCTCTCGTCCAAGTCTTATAATTACCAGTGCTTGATTTCCCGTAATGCAGTTATCTCCCTTGTGTATATTAAAAGCATTCCCAAACCCAATAAGCAATCGAGCAGTTACTGATTAACCATTGCTCGAATGACTCGAATCCCATCGAGCAAATGAGCTTTAGAGTAATTGCTCCATGAGCAATTGCTCGAACGACTCGAAGCTCATCGAGCAAATGAGCCATCGAGCAATTGCTCGATCGAGTGACTCCTCGAACGACTCGATGACTCATTTCAGAAAAAAAGGGATTCCATAGCCACAGGCGTTTTCGAAAAAGGGATTCCACAAATGGGATTCCAAAAAGGAATTCCAAAAGTGGGATTCCGTCTTATGTCGAGTGACTCGCAACTATTGCTCGAAAGACTCGAATCCCATCGAGCAAATGAGCCAACGAGCAATTGCTCGATCGAGTGACTCCTCGAACGACTCGACAACTCATTTCAGAAAAAAGGGATTCCATAGCCACAGGCGTTTTCGAAAAAGGGATTCCACAAATGGGATTCCAAAAAGGGATTCCAAAAGTGGGATTCCGTCTTATGTCGAGTGACTCACAACTATTGCTCGAATGACTCGAATCCCATCGAGCAAATGAGCCAACGAGCAATTGCTCGATCGAGTGACTCCTCGAACGACTCGACGACTCATTTCAGAAAAAAGGGATTCCATAGCCACAGGCATTTTTGAAAAAGGGATTCCACAAATGGGATTCCACAAATGGGATTCTGTTTCCATCTTGTCGCCAAAGCTCCAAGGCCATTACAGGTCTATGGCCGATCTGTCGTATCATTAGCTTCTACAACAGTCTTGTTCCATTGCGGCCTTGTACTAGTACTATTGACTTCTGCCCCATATCTCATCCATTACTTCCCAGCTATACCTTCGCTCAAGCCTTCAAATTGTTCAATCAGATTTCCTCTGTATACATATAAGGCATTCCGTTATTGAGATTCCTAGCCGAGTCCGTAAAATTTGGATACTGTGATTTTGACATTAATGAGCAGGAGTAGAGTGCTGCAGTGTATGCACCCCAAGATTATTAGCAGGAGTGACAACTAAGCACAGCATTACTGTATGGAAAAGGCATGGTAGATGCTGCGTTTTACTCACCCAAGAGGACCCTATATACACAAAGGATGCTGCAACTAATGCATCCTGAATAACAAAGCTAAGAAATGAAGAATACTTATGTACAAAAAGTAAGTGCTGTGACTTATGCACCCATGCTAAGTGGCTGGTGTTGTAAGATATGTGCCGTGGTATATATCAAAGTAGAAAGGGAAAAATTAGGGAGCTCCCGTGCCAGCACCAGTCTGGATATTTGGTTTGCTTGAAGCTTGTCTTACACAAGTTCACTGGTAAATTGAGACAGAGACACATGTCACGAGTGTCCGACAATTTGCTCCATGTCTGGAACAGAGCGTTGGAGACTCCCTGACATCTATCCCTAAAAGGAACTGGGTGGGTAAACCGACGAATGCCTTCAATTTATCATGTCTTCAAGTCTTGGCAGCAAAGTGTTGGATTCAGCCTAAAAAGGAAATTTCCTATTTTTCCTACCAATATGGAAATGAAATGAGAGTATACTTTTTTGTGATTGGCAGTTATAAAAGCAAACCTATATTTACCATTCTAAAATGGATTTCGACATTGAATGAATAAAACACAATAAATGAGAAAATCAGCCATTGAATGACTACAAGATTAGACTGAAACAATCTAACTGCTGTATATATTTGTTGATCTGCATGTCAGTCACAGTCAGTGAATGAGCTTTCTGAATGGTTCAACAAAAATGATTTATTTTTTATTACTTAACAAAGCGTACACAAATATCTTTTATGCTTACTTAAATATCTACTCCTACCAATGCTTGAGAGGAAATTATAATTATGCCAATGTTGCCTGAATGCATAAGAAGTTCTAATACATTTGCCCATGCAAAGTTAACACAATCTTATTCTATTGGTTTCTCTAGTCTACTGTGAGTTTATAGAAAAAGTGTTCTGTCTTTCAGGAAAACAGTACTGATCAAGTTAAATTTATTTTTATACTGAAAGCTTACAACACAAGAACTTGTAATCATTCTTTATAAAGTTTTGAAGATATTTTCCAAAAGAGTGATTTCAAAGTTAGTTTTCTTTTATATGAATTTAAAGCATAAGTTTTCAGTGATATGAATTGAGAGTATATTTCCATTGTAACCACTGCAGCATATTCCCACTTCAACTGTCTACAATACATTTGCTATGTATAGAAACTTACTAATGAATTTTTTTGTCCTTATGTGACTTGTCGATCGCAAAGAAGTCAATTCCAGTTTGACTTTTTCAAGTTTGTTGCCATTTTTCGTTCAGCTTATGCGGATTTATTTTTTAACATGTAGAAAGTTGGACAACAGGAGGTAGGTTGAAGAATATCTTCATATCCACTTATACAGTACAGTAAATGTCTTGGAATTGAAAAAAAATTCTTAGGTTTTTGTGTGTACATTTTTGTTTTGTGTTTGATTTTTATTTGAATAGCATTTTTCCTGTTGTGTTGTAAAAAAAAAAGAAAAATTAGATAAGTTCACTCCTTGTTCCCCAATGTATCATTTTGGAACCCTATGAAATGGTGTAATGCTGTTGTTTTCTCTGTGGGAACCTGAGTAAGTGAGCAGTGCTTGTGTATTGTGATAGACTTAACTGGTAAAATGGGACCCAGTAACCAGTCCCCTGGGCAGAACTCCTCTAAAGTGGGCATTGTGGGTATAAATGAATGTCTAAATTTGGGTGTATCATTGTGTTATGATCGTGGTGTAACCGTAGGTGCTGGAAGTGACCTTAAACACCAATAAATAATAATAATGAAAATGCTTATTGTGTGTTAAGATCTGTTTTTCAGGAAATAGTAGCAGGATACATTGTGCGATGTTCAAACTTTATAAAAAGGACAATATAAAGAATTTTGACTGCATTCTTATTTTATCATACAGTAAAACCTGTTTTGAGAGACCACTGTCGTGAGAGACCACCTGTCTTAAGTGACCGCTGTGACCTTGTACCATTTGGTTGTTTTAATCTGTAACGGACATGTCATGGGAGACCACCTGTTTTGAGAGACCACTTTTTCATGGCAAAAAGGGCAGTCTCTCAAGACAGGTTCTACTGTATAGCCCTCGGTGCACAAAAGATATTAACCCCTTGGGAATGTAATGCTCATAACCAGCCATTTCTATTCACATGGCGTGTGGGCAATTCTCCCTCAAGGACCACTATTTTGACATAGTCCACTGCCAGCCTTGCAATATTTATATTTCAGGAGCTAACATTAAAAAGAATGTGATTACAAACCACTGATCCAAATATACACTTTTCATGTTTGACATTTTACATCCATGTTCTGACCATTCACATGTTTGTTCAAGCCAAGTTCCTGTGGTCATATTTAGGGGTGTGATGGGTTCCCCAGATTTATTACTGTCAGTCAGGTGTGAACTGGGCCAAGAAAAGTTACCGGGAAATGCACCAAGGGGCCCCAGACCCAGAGAAAATTTAGATTTTTCGAACTGAACAAACGTGGCTTCCTTGCATCTGAACGATCAATGGCAGTCCACATAGAGGACTTTTCAATGGTATTTTAATATTATCTTCATCGATCATTTGGCAAAAATGGTTCTATATGGGATGAGGGGCGACAGGACCCAACGGGAAGACCATACTTTGGCCCAATCAGAGAAAATTTTGAAATTGTTTCCTTTCATCTGAGCGATCAGTGGCAGTCTAGACTACTGGTATATTGAAATGTTCTCTATGTGGACTGCCAATGGCAGTCCACTTAGAAAACACCAATATTCCGGCAGTTTATGCAATCAGATCCATTTTGCCTTTTGGTCATTTTCAGGAAATTTCATGGATCAATGACCAATGTACGTTGGGCTGCATCAATTTTGGAGGCCCCAAGTAGGCATCCAGACTGGGAATTTTCCCGGTGGACCATATGGCCAGTCCACCTCTGCTATCAATAAATGGGAAAAAAGTCATCTTTTCCCAAACCACTTCTCTAAATGCTTTCATATTTGACATATAACATCTTTATATTAACTGTTTACAAGTTTGTTTGCAGAACACCCTTTGCATCATATTTATGGGTGTTGAGAGCCCCACAATTGAACAGGGTAGACAATGGCGGTAACACTGAAAAAAATCTTGTAAAAAATGCTGAACCAAATTATTTTATGTTTGATCTATATAATATATTTTCATTAGAACGATTTCATTTTTAAGGGGTAGGGGGGGGGGGGGTGGTGGGGTGGGGTGGGGTTGATTTCACAGTATCTTATTTATTTTTAAAATCTTGACCCATTAGTGTCTATGTGTATCATATGAACCAATTTTGATCTGATCAAGAAAAACACCACTTTTCGTGTCACAATACTCTGTTTTGAAGTTCTCTCATCAAGCTTTCCAAGAAATGATGTCAAGGCTTGGAATTATTAATAGAAGAAAATTGGATAAAAATTTGCTTGTGGTATTCCTACAGCCTATTTCAGCTGGTTCTGTAGGCATGAAATTTATGTACCTAAAGCACTTTTTCTTCTCGGAATCCACGTTGCTGACAGATGGGTTCATGGACCAATTTCAGGCCTGCACTAACTTTAGTTGTGTGCATATATTACCTACATAAAATATTTGTGTGATCGTAACATTGAAAAGCAAGGGTTTATACCACCCAGTAAGTAATTATAAAAATAGTTTTTGACTTGTTATGAATTCTTTCCCATCCTTATCATTAATTTCATTCATGTGTGTAATACACCTATTAGTTATTTACAATTATACTTTGCCAATAAAAGAAGAATTTTTGTTAATTTCTGATGTATATTCAGTCTACTCTTTGGAAATTATAATCTTGTTTATGTCATGGCAGTTTTAATGAAGCTTTTGGCTGTGCAGTCCTGAGAAAGTCTTACTTCCATCATTCTCTGTGGTATTTCGTCATATTTAGCTTCCATTGGAACTATCAGAAGTGGCATACTGCTCCACATGGAAAACAAGTTGCATTTTCCATTGCCTGAAAACCTGGAAGTAGAACCTTATTCCTCTATTGTTCTGTCATTTTCTTGGAACAGGACATAGACATGTTTGTTTGGGATTTCACAGCACTTTGAGCAGCCAGGGTCATATATATGTCAAGACAATTCTTTAATGATGCTGTTTTGCTTATGAAGCCTGTAGGACTAAAAAATTATGTTTTGTTTGACAGAGCTTGATGAGCTTTGTCTACTGAGATAATTATACATTTATTTATTTATTATTTATTTATTAAGGTTTAATGGCACTTTAACAGCCAGCGTCATATCGTGTCGGTGACAGTTTTATGGGTGGAGGAAACCGGAGTACCCGGAGAGAACCACTGAGCAATGATGAGCAGCTGCCAGTTCCTCAACATTGTAACTCCGCACTGCAGGACAGGCAGGGTTAGATTGGTTGAAGACATGTGCACCATTGACGTGTAGTACGTCTTAGTACACGGCATCATCGTGCCCCCATGTTTTTTAACTCGGAGATGCTTTCATGGATTTTGTTGAAACTTGGCATATGTGTTGCTTATGGGGAGATGATGTGTCACGCACAAAATGTTTTTTTTGCAATGGAGGTCAAGGTCACAGATCAAGGTCATAGTTTGGGGGCATCCGTGGTCGGCGGTCACTGTTAGTCTTGTTCCATCTGTATTGATTTTATTTATTACAATATATGGAAGAGTACCTTTAGGCACTCACCCATAAATTGTAACAAGGCAAAGAGATGTGGAACAAATTTTGACACCCAAATATTACAGTACCTGAAATTTGAAAGTGCTTATCAAGCCTAAAGCAGAAAAAGGCAGGTGGCATCGATAACTTTGTAAATGAATATCTGATCAATGCTCCACCCAAGCTTTTACTCTGTTTGTGTTATTTGTACAATGGTATCCTCAAACTCAAATACATCCCATCAGGATTCAAGCTTGGAGTCATCGTTTCCATTTACAAAGGTCCTCCAAAACCACTGGAACTCCCAGACAGCTACAGAGCCATAACTCTTTTGCCTGTCATTTTGAAGATTTTTGAAAATATAATACTAAAACGTCTCATTGAGAGTCCAATGTTTAAGAACTTCCCGAGTGAAATCCAGAATGTCTTCCAAAAAGAAATACCCTGCACTGTGTCATCTTTCACGCTGCAAGAGTGCATTCATTATGCAAATAATATGAATTCTAAGCTCTTGGCCTGCTTCCTCGACTCCCAGAAAGCCTTTGATAGAGTATGGCATCAAGGGCAATTGTACAAATTGCACCATATGGGAATTAGAGGGAAAATCTTTTGAGTTTGAAAAACCTTCAAACTAATGCACAGAGCTGTGTTCTACATGCTTGCACAATAGCTTTCCCATTTCAACTGGAACAAGGTAACCGACACGGAAGTGTCTTGTCCTCGTTTCTCTATCTTGTATTCATAAATGATCTTCTGAGCGATCTCCAGAACTCTAGCGATGGAGCATCAGTAGGTACTGTTTACTGCACCTTGCCCACAACTGCTGATGATATCTCGCTAGTCTACTTTCACAAGCATGGGCTGAATAGGCTAATCCAAATCTTCCGCATTTAAAGTATAAAATGGAAATTCAACTATTCTCCCACAAAAAGTATGATAATCGTATTCAGCGAACCAAAACATGCATTTGATATATCTAGTAGAAAATGGGAACTTGGTCCCACTACTCTAGATGAAGTACAGGAATTAACACATCTTGGAATTAATTTAGACAAATACTTCGTCAACCAGTCAAGAATCGAGTTAGCTTGTGAAAAGCTCAGGAAGACGTATTTTCTGACTTGCAATACACTCGAGCTCAGTAACTTAACACCCCTAATGGCTTTCAAAATATTCAAGAGTGTAGTGATTCCAAATGCTCTCTACGGCGCAGAATTGTGATACAACATTTCACATCCACAGATGCTCAACTCGAGCATGCTTATAGAAAATGTCTTAAAATCATGCAATCAATTCCCCAAAGATCAAGCACTATACTGTCCCTTAGTCTTCTTGGGGCACTGTCTCTACAATCAGAGATAGAGAAAAGAAAACTTCTGTTTCTTGCCACCTTAATCTATTTGCCACATAATCATCGGCATGCTCTCCAGATACTACTGAATAGAATATATGATCAGGTCTTGCTCAACAATGCCCCCTCTGGATTCCTGGCGACATTATGCACCTGCTTAATAAATACAACCTTGTACAACATCTTCACAATTACCTTCAGAATGGTAACTTTCCATCCAAATATCAATGGGAAAACTATGTGAAGACCGAAACCCGATTTTTCCACCTTACTTATACTCTGCAAAGATCATGTGATGAACTCTGCCTTGCAACTGTTGTTAAAGTAAACCCCTTCCCAGTCGTGGCTTGGAGACTCTGGAAACTCTGCTGGGAAAAGCCAAGCGAGCTGCAAAAATGTATCGTTATGGCAAATCTTCTTGTTAAAACCACCTACGACAATAATACCTAGTGTCCTGACTGCTTAGGAATATATCAGAACCAAATTTGACATGTTCTTTTTGTCTGCAATTCCTAGTCCAGGCTTGTTACAAGAAACAACTTTTGGACGTACATCATGGATGTATATCGCCTAGGTACTTTCCTGTTTCTAGATGGACTATCAGGCGACGATTTCTTCTCGTATGTTATGGAAGATATTACAATTATTCCCCCATCCTTGCCCAATGACAGGCTCGAGGACCAATTATTGGCAAACTGTATTTCTCTCATCTGTAACCTATGTCGCAATGCATGAATTGCTCCCCACAGTAGCGGTTGACTGCTTATTTATCAGTGCATCGGATCCTCAATCGGTCTGTTGCTGTCTTACTGCCTTTCTTTATTCCACCTGTATCCTTTTTCACCCCTGTCATGTACATATTCCAAAAATGCAGTTTACAATTGTCATTCTCTTTTGCTTCAACTTTGTAATATATGTCATTTGATCTGATGTACTTTTCAAACATGGAGGAAATAAAGAATCTTCAACATCATCATCCTCATCATCCTCAAGCCCCTACTGGTCCAGCAGAGAAGGGTTCATCCTATATCTACTATAGCACCAAACATTTTGGTGGATAAGAGTAAAATATACTATTTGATTTCTGGTGTTGCTTTCATTATGTCACTGATAATTTATGCAGTTATGTGAAACTTTAGTAGACAAATCTCAAAGTAGTTCCTTCCAACAGCTTGTCATACAACTGCAGTTCACTAGCAGAAGCAAAGACGAGCAAAGTGATTTTTCAGCTGGGAAGTGTAGCAATACTTATTTACTGTTGTAACAAGTTCTACTTCACGTGTATAATATTCCCATGGGATCCACAGAAAGGGAAGCAATATTTGTTTACTGTTTGTTTATTGAGGTTTAATGGCACTTTTGGCAACCAGTTTCATTTCACGTCAACAGTTTTATGGGTGAAAGAAGCTGGAGTATCTGCAGAGAACCATAGAACAGTGGTGTGCAACTTTAAGACTCCAACTTATCAACCTGGCATGAAGTTATCAGCAGTTGAAGGCAACTGCCCCATCAAAATGCGGTATACTTTAGTAGACAGCTCCACCGTGCCTCCCCCCACCCCACATGGATAATTGGGCTTAAGTGTCTTGCTCAATGACACAGAACTCATGGAACGGGTCAGGATTGAAGCATCAACCTATTGGTTTAAAGTCCAACGCTCTAATCAATGAGCCACCATGATCCCTGTTTACTGTGGTAAACAAGTTATGTTTTACCAATAAAATATGATTTGGTAACCAACACCTGGCATTGAAGTCCTGAAAACTGGGAAGCCTAACTATAAATCATTGGTGAAACTTGATGACTTAATACTTGTGTTCCAGTCATGATGTTGCCATAGATTCTGAGAAACCTTAAACCACCAATAAATAATACTGGTACAATAGGACTGATTAACTGACAGTTGGCGAAAAGTTCTTTAACTGGTAGAATTCTAAGTTATTTTTGGTCTTCAAAATTTGTTCACATGTCGTTGCCTTGTTACGATTTGTGGGAGAGTGTTAGTGGGCACTCTCCCATAAATTGTAACATGGCAAATCCACACACACTAAATAATTCCACTTACAAGATAATATGAATCACATCCACAGAATATGAAACTTTTAAGTTACAGTACCTGCCATTTAGAATAAAGCTGAAATATGGGCTTCCAGCACTCTACCAGTTAAAGTGGACAGCTAGGAGAGAGCCCTTTAAAGTGAACAATATGTCCGTCCATCTGGCATCCGTATCCCTCCCTTTGGCATTCGATAACTTAAAAAATATTGCTTGGATTGTCAAGTTACTTTATATTTGTGTTCAGGTTACTGATGTGCCGAGCTGTATAGTTTTTGGTGTAAATCTCATAATTTGATCCTGAGATATTAACACTTTATCCTTCAATTTGATAATTCTTCCAATCCCTTTGGCATGAGATAACTCCAAAAATGTCAATCCAATTGTCATGATACTTTATATATATCTTCAGGCTACTGATGTTCCGAGCTGTATAGTTTTTGGTGTAAATCTGTTATTTTGATCCTGAGTTATTAACCCTTTATCCTTCAAATTGAAAATTCCTCCAATCCCTGGGGCATTCGATAATTTGAAAAATATTGCTTGGATTGTCAAGTTACTTTATATTTGTGTTCAGTTTACTGATGTGTCGAGCTGTATAGTTTTTGGTGTCAATCTGATAATGTGATCTTGAGATATTAACCCTTTATCCTTCAAATTGAAAATTCCTCCAGTCCCTCCCTTTGGCATTCAAAAACTTGAAAAATATTGCTGGGATTGTCAAGTTACTTTATATTTGTGTTCAGGTTACTGATGAGCCGAGCTGTATAGTTTTTGGTGTAAATCTGATAATTTGATCCTGTGATATTAACCCTTTATCCTTCAGATTAAGAACTCCTCCAATCCATTTCTTCGGCATGCGATAACTCAAAAAATATTAATCTGATTATCAGGTTACTTTATATATGAATTCAGGTTACTGATGTGCTGTGCTGTATAGTTTTTTTGCAAATCTAATAATTTAATGTGGAGATATTAACCCTTTATCCATCAAATTAGGCACTCCTCCAATCCATTTCTATATGTACCCATACCATGTATGGTGTATATAATGTTGGCATCCGGGGTGGCCCTCCGTCATACAGCTTTCTACTAGTTGCGCATATGGGTACACATCTAACAATTTAATCGGTCTATTTTTTTTAAAAGAAATTTCACATTTTTCAGTAAAATCATACAAATATGGATATCATAAGAACCAGCTCAATGAGCTGGTTCTAATGACATCCATATTTGTATGGTTTTATTGAGAAAATTCCAAGATATTTTAGGCTGTGGCTGGCTTATCAGGTTAATTTCCTGGCCAATATTGCTGCTATGTTAGGTAAAGGGTTAACTAGAAGATAGAGACATTCTTTTCTGCTTCTTTTTCAAGTATTGTGACACCGTTTTCTCAGCATTCAAATTCTTTGGCTCAGTTATGATAGTTATTGCAGACCTGGTTGCTAATTAGGTCTGCTGTGGCAAGAAATAATGCTGAAGGCTACTGTTGGCTTAGAGTTAGAACACTGGGGCCCCCATATTTCGAAAAAGTTCAAGTCTGACTTTTACTCAAAATGGATATTGTGAATAAAAACTCAGTTACTCGGAATATGGAATCAACTAGAAAGGTAACATAACCCTTTCAACGTTGAGTTTTTGGGAGGGTTCATCAAAGACAATACTTGTTACATTGTACACAATCAGTATAGATCATTTGTATTGTTCCATGAGTTTGTTCCATATGATGTGTCCATGTAACATGTTTGTTTGAAATAAAAATATTGTTTAAACAAAAACAATACTAGCTGTAGCAAATAGTTGAATCTATTTTACAATTCTGGGGAGGTTCAGTGAAAAATTAATCCTATAACCCTATTTAGCTGTAAGATTAAATTTTTATTGATTCTTTTGAGCTATTTGTTGATCATTAGGCCACACAAAGTAGATCTGCTGGTTCTCAGGCCATTTTTTTTAAAAATTGCATGTGGGTGGGTAGTTTTTATTTTGTTATTATTTCTTTGCCATCAAAAGTTCATGTTCTTGATTTGTTTATGTTTTAGGCCTCATAATCTACAAAATAGCATTGGTGGTTGTGTATTACATCCCTTGAGTGCCAGAAGGCTTTGCAATGCTTTAGCACTCAAGGGACATATTTAGCAATTTTATTAATTTAAAATATCAGACTTAAACCATTTAATTTTTATTTTTATGCCCCCGAGAGATTCTCTCGGGAGCATTATGTTTTCACCATGTCCATCCGTCCGTTGCTGAACCAAGATCCCCGCCAGTGGCCAATTCATTATGGTTTCCATGGTGGCCATCTTGAATTTGGTTTCCGTCCAATAAATAATGAATTCTGACTCGAATCAGTTTCAGTTTTTGGTTATCATTATTGGTGTCCAGAAGAAGCTTCCTTTTGATTTTGGTCCAGCTAGCCAATTCAATATGGCTGCCAGGGCAGCCATATTGAATTTGGTTTGCATCCAATAACTAATGAATGCTGACTTGAATCATTTTTATTTTTTAATTATGCATTGTTGGTGTCTAGAGGAAGCTTCCTTTCGATTTTGGTCAAGTCCGCTGAACCAAGATGGCCGCCAGTGGCCAATTCATTATGGCTTCCAAAGTGGCCATCTTGAATTTGGTTTCCGTCCAATAACTAATGAATACTGACTTGAATCAGTTTCAGTTTTTGGTTATGAATTATTGGTGTCTAGAGGAAGCTTCCTTTTGATTTTGGATCAGATAGCCAATTCAGTACGGCCACCATGGCGTCAAAATTGAATTTGGTTTCTGTCCAATAACTAATGGATGCTGACTCAAATCAATGTTTATTTTTTTGGATGCATTATTGGTGTCTAGAGGAAGCTTCCTTTTGATTTTGTTATGCCCCCAAGAGACTTACCTTCCCTTTTATGATACTGTCGGGGACAATGCCACGCTTTGTGTTGCTGTTGTTTCAAGTTTGCATTGCTTATAAAAGAGAGCATGCTGCAGCCAAAGGGACCATGTGGGAGGGCCTAAGAAACAGATTTTCAACTTTTCTAGGCCTTATGCCATTTGCTAATTCACTGATGAATTTTCTTAAATTAAAAATTTATGCATACCGTTTCAGAAGGTTAAAATTCAACTCAACCCTTTACACATAATGAATTGGCCACATCTGCCCACATAATTTACAGAGTGAGCAGTTGAAAAAAAAATGTTCAAAACATTTAGATAAAACCATATAATGTGACCCCCTCATTGGAATGAGCTTGTTGATCTCATTCCAATGAGAGGTCACATGATATGTTTTTGTTGGAATTGTTTGAAAAATTTTAAAAAAATAATAAATTTTGATATCCTGTGTGTTTGGCTAAAGGGTTAAATCAAAGAAGATCGACTTTTATCAGAGAAAAATTAAAAGGTGTTGGAAATTTGAAGTTTTTATTGGACTTTTTAAAAAAAATCGATTCAAGTCAACATCTCACATGTGCTCAGAGTTGAACTTCGGTCAGAAATCTTGAGTCTGAACAAAAGTGTTTTTTCAAAATAGGGCATCTGCTTTCTGGTCTGAAAGTTTGCTAAAATTAGGATCAGATCATTGAAAGTGAAAAAAAATCAACTATTCATTTGGTTTAGTATCATGAGATGAGAAAAAGTGTGATATTTAATTTTTTGAAGGACATTGTGATGATTCATTCTTGATTGAATAGAGTGAGATAAACATGTTAACATCTATTTGTAGAATGTAGAACAAGGTTATGAGAGTAACACAAGTGTAAGTGTTTCTTAGTGGGATGTCTTCATGGAGAGCATAAATCCATTTTTTGTATATTCAGTATTATGCCACTGCCAATTTAGATCTTAGGCGATTTATCATAACGTAAACCAAGAAAATGCTGCAAGAGGCAAAATTAGTTGATGGCAATTAAAGAAGCTGATATTGAACTGACATGCTAAAATGTTTGCATCACAACTGAAAATTTTTTCCAGTGAACATTGTATTGGTAGTGGGTTTTTAGGGGATACTATTTTTCCATGAATACCAGTTGATCATGTGATTTCACCCTTGAATACCAGTTGATCATATGATATTCAAACATCATGTATTGAAAAATTTTGCATGACGCTCAATTTTCCTGTCAACCACGATATTTTCTCTCAGTATTTGAACATAATTGTTCATATAAAACTGTTCTGATACATAAATTGCAACAAAATTATTATTCATGAAGAATATCTTGATAAACAAAGACACCTATTACTGCAAGAATGGTATCGTTGAAACTAAATTCGTATGTTACAAAATTAATGAGAGTTCAAAAAAAATTAAGCACTCTACCAGTTAACCCTTTACCCAGCGCAGATGATATCAAAATTTATTACTTTAAATATAATTTTTTTAAATTTTCAAAAAATTTCAACAAAACCATATCATGTGACCCCTCATTGGAACGAGCTCAATGAGCTCGTTCCAATGAGGGGTCACATGATATGGTTTTGTTGAAATATTTTGAAAAATTTAATTTTTTCAACATCTCAATTTGCATATTACGTGGGCGGATACGGGCAATTTGTTAGGTAAAGGGTTAAATGAATACTGAAGAATACAGTGTTTGAGTAAAAATTGAGATACTGAATTCAATTCTTCATTTATGTCAAAAGTAGGCCATTAAAAATAATACACCTAACAGTATTGAGATTTGCTGTTAGGGGGAGCTAAAGTTGTCATCATAGATGTTCCAGAAAGTTATTTGGGATCTTTTATTTCATAAATTTTCTTCATAAGAATATATTTTCGACATGTTATATCCAGAAATTTACTGATTAGCTGCTGTGTCAGTAGCTGTTATAAGTTTGTTTATTGGGGTTTAACGACTCTTTGAGCTGCTGTTATGAGACAATGTTGAATAAACAGACAGAATGCCATATGACTACGCCATTCCAACGAGTTATGTAAAACACCCAACGATTGAAACACACATATCACCTTTTGTGTTTATGACACATCCCATGCATTAAAATTCATTCAAAAAACAAATTTTAATTCCGATGTTTAAACCCAAAGGTGAAGAGTCTGCTTGTTTTGTTTGAATTTGTAATGACCAAAAGGATTGATAAATAATCAAAACAATCTAAATTACATTCGTTATCTTTTCTGTTGGGCGGGCTTGTTGAAATTCATATCACTGTTTCTCTTTGGCTGGTGTCCATTGATGACTAATCACTTAGTGGCTATTACTGTTGGTAAAAATGTAAGTACAAATTTGGGCAGATTTGCGAAACAGCTGGGAGAAACCTTTTTTAAAGAAGTACAAAGCATGTCAGAATATGGAAATAAAGTTGACCAAAAGAACTGGTATAAACAATGCTAGGAAAAGTTTTTCGGCTTGTACATCACCAGCTGAATACAGAAACATTCATGTCATAGTGGCGATTCCGTTAAATGCAAGAGTTTACAGTTTAATGGATGTGTAATGAGACACCTTATATAATAATCACAAGAAAATGGTAGCCACATCCCACATATGCATGCATTCAGGAAATTAAAATTAATGAAAAGTAACAAAATTTTGCATCCACTTCATGGCAGCAAAACTGCTATGTCCGTTTTTGTGTAATCACTGAAAGTATGCATCTCATCATAGGCCTCCTAGGATTGAAACATTTCCTGAATACATCGAAAACATAGCTTATGACCTCTCATTGGAACAAGATCGATGAACTTGTTGGATGGCTATTTTTTGAGAACAGCGCTGGTCAGCTTTAGTCCTAACATTAGCTAAAATATTAAATCTCACATTGTGTGATGAAAAGAATCTCAAATTTGTCTCAATTTGACATGAAATTTTTGGACCTCATTCACTAAAATGTCATATGAAATCATGACTCATAAGAGATCTATGTATAAATCCTACTGATAGGTTTTAAGTATACATTTTTGGGGCGCTCATAACAAAACACAGTCCCTGTACGGTCATTTATTGTGTGAAGAGATATGTGGCAGAGTATACAAAACAACTTATATGCTGAACAGGATGCTGCGATGTACGCACCCCAAGGTCTATGCAAGGATGGACGAAAGTGCTGCAGTAGGTGCTGCAAGGATGCACCCGCATGAGGGGGAGCCTTTCGCAACTAGGGATGCTGCAGTGATGCACCCTGGATCATATTAATACACTCAGCAAATAGACATATATATACATATTTACATGAATGGGTACTGCAACTTTTGCACCCGGCTGATTGTGGTGCTGCGAGATACACTCCTGAATACATACATATGAGTAGTTGGGAAAAAATGGGGCTCCCGTGGTTTCAGTCTAGGCATTTATTGCTCGGAGCTTATATAAGTACTGCTCGATGCAGTTGAAGTCAGAGATGCATGTCAGTAGTCTCCGATGCTTGGTTCCGAGTCTGGAACCAGGCCTTGGAGATTCTTGACATCCATCCCTGATGGTAACCGAGCGGAGCTGGATGGGGGAACAGAAGATGCCCATCCTCGAACCAGCACATAGGAGGCCCCATCTTTCCAGTGACATCCTGATGGTGGAGGTGTGGGGAGGAGGGTAGAAAAATGAAATTAAGAACGATGAAGAGCTTGTTGAGGTGAATTACTAATGAAGCAGAATAAAACAAAGGACTGATGCCAAAAGCTGATTGGTTGTAAAAGGTCTTGACCTTAGTTGAGCAACAGGGAAGACCGACACCTGTTGCACATGCTGAACATGCTGTGGGAAAATTCCCAGATCACATGATGAGCATGTACCTGAGTGTACGAGGGCAGGACTTTACCTAGAGAGCGACTGATGTTCGCCTGCAAATGGAGAACAGACGTAGTCAAAATTATGTGCAGCCAAATGCCATGGTGCGCCCCATAAACTATGGAAATAAATATTTCCTTTAAAAAAAAGTGTACCTCATTTACAAATAGGGTGCATGATTGGTGTGTAAGTATGATATGGCACTGAGATTTGGTTGATGAAAAGAGGTAGAGCATTCTCTTTTGCATTTTTGCACACAATTTATTGAAAACTGTTTTAACTGACACCAGCAATAAAAACTGCACTGCATATATACACAGGTTCCTGTCATATGATGTTTACAAGGTTGTTTTTTATTTCCAGCATTTGCTGTAATAGGCCATTGATAGATCAGTTGTTTCTGTTGACAGACACTGATGACAGATTTCTTCATCCATGCAAAGTTCATCAGTCAGTGCAAAAATATCTGCCAGCCAAGTTGAAACTTTGCATGGATGATCTGGAGGACACACTGCATGATTTGTGGACCAAAAATGCTTGTGATTTTATTTATTTGTTGGTCTTGAAGGTCACTTGTCATCTATGATCATGATTGCAATACAAGTATAAAGTCAAGTCAAGCCTTTCATTTGCATCAATGTTTCCCACTTTAAAGGACTTCCATCCATGGTCATTGGTTATTGGATCCTACTTTACCAATATAATTGAACTTGTCTATCTTAGTAAATCTTTCAATTTTTGTTTTTTGGTTGGTGTGTTGGGGGGGGGGGGGTGATATCAAGGGTGGGAAGGAAAATATAATAGAATATCATCTTCTAGGGGTGAAGATATTAAGATATTGAGGGAGAGGGAGATGGCACGCCAAGCCTTATTTTAGTACAGTAAAGCACTTCTTCACTTTCAAGATTTCTATGGGTCTAGGAGAAATGTGTGTGTGCCTTTGACAGCTACTGGCTGGGAAACACTCCTTTTTTGGCTTAATATGCTGTGATGTAACACACTGTTAGAAAGGCCAAGGAGAGTCACTTCCAACAGTGCATTACATGCAGACACCATTTTCTGACCACTTAAAGAATATTTTGTTTTATAATCATTATAATGTGGATCGAGGTTTCAGAACTGTTAACAGATGAATACTGAAAAGTAGTTCAGACGGCTTGTAATACAGGTAAACAAAGAATTGGTGACCTCAGTTTATTTTAGGTAAACATCACAATTGTTTTCCCATCATAATTGTTTTCCCACTTTGTAGAGGCCTGCTACTGTACAGATTTTTTTTTATTAAGCGGCATGTTGTATCGACCATATATACTTTGTACAGTGAAACCCACTTAGTTGGATATCTCTTACTTGAATAACCCTTTTAATTGAATATAATTTTCAAACACAAAACCATTTACCATAGCTGCAGTACAAATTTGATATGTTAATTACATGTGGGATACAAAGTAAATGCCTGATAATTGAATAAGAAAAACTTGTATTATTTATTTTGACAACCACTAAATTCCCAAAGTTTATTTGGCCTCATTATGTCAAATATAGACATTTAACGTATTATATCTTGTTGGACATAGCTCAATGAGAATAGAATAAATGATCAGTTTATCACTAGGATGCAGGAAAATGCAAAAAATTCCTGTTAATTGAATACTCTTAATTGACTATTTTTTTCACTGGAAATGTGGCTATCCAATTAACAGGGTTCTACTCTAATGAGAATCTGGAGGTTTGAAAAGATTTATAGTTTGGCCTAAAAAAAGTTAGAAATCTGTTTATCAGCCCCCCTTTCATGATCCTTTTGGCTGTTGCATGCATTCTTTTTATAACCAATGCAAACTAAACAAATACAAATTAAATAATTCAAATCTGATATTTTACCCAAGTTGATTAAATTGATAACAAAATTTGTCCCTTAAGTGCAACAAGGCTTCGCAATGCTTTAGCATTTACTTGCACTCAGGGAACAAAATATACCCTATGCTATTCTGTAGATTATGAGGCCTAAAACAATTGAAAACATAAAACGAAGCAAGAACATGAACTTTTGATGGCAAAAAAATAATTACAAAAATAAAAAATTAAATTAAAAAAAAATGCCCGCCCACATACAATTTTACAAAAAAATGACCTGAGAAACAGAAGATCTACTTTGTGGGCCTTAGTAATTTGTAACTGCTGAAGCTCTACAGGTGTAAATCAGCATGTAGAATCCTCAGTGATAAGAGAGATTTGCTTTCAACTCTCAAGAGAAACAGGTAACTTGTAAGAGAACTAATACTCTCTCCACATTTGTTGCCAGTATATTAGCAATAAAGTGAAAGTACTTGAGTCTTCACTGTTTGTGCTTCAAACTTTTATCATGTATCCAATTTGTCTGCCAAAAGTACATTCCTTGAAACAAGCTCTGATTTATGTGATTAGTTACAAACATAAGCAATATGAATACCTGTAATTAACAACCCTTTACCTATTATGAATAGATGGTGTCACTTGCCAAAAAAGTAAAACACCAAAGCTTATATTGATATTTTGAGTACATCAAGGGAAGTAATTCATTTGTTTAAAAAAAACCCTAATTTTCAGTTCACTCACCAGCAGTCACAATTTTTGCTTAATGTGTTAATTGCTGTCTTTAAGTCTTAACCCTCTGAGTATTTTTAAAATATTTTTCATAAAATCTAGTCGTGGCTGCTTTACAGCAACCATGTCTAGGTTTGATGAAAAATTCATCAAAATTCAACTCGAGAGATCATTGGTGAAAAAATCCATTCAATTTGCCAGAGGAAAATTTGAATGAACCCGTATTATCCTCATTTCAGTGGCAAGAGCAATTCTGTCCTGGACAGGAATATCCTCTAGCAGCATGCAAACTGTTAAATGTACATAAGCTGGCAAAAATTACTAATTACATATAAATTATCTAAATGTATTCCTATAAATATTTTAATATGGATGTTGATTGATAAACTATAACTCCATCTTCTGTTTTGTAATTTTGTAATACTCAACCAAGAGATACTGCTGTCTGTCCATCCGTCTGTCTGTCTGGATTTACTTTCTGTACCCTGAGTGGTACAAGGTGTGGCCTAACACAAAAGATTTCCATTGTCTTCCTTTTGGGTATTGTTTGCTTGAGTGACAATTCCTTTCACTGGTTGAGTGCTAAATTATTTTTCAAAAGTGATTTGAAACGTGAGTATTTTTTTCAAAGTTGCCATGCAACCAGCAAGAGAAGCCTTAGTTTGTCAAGATTTTCTTCATGGACAATTGTTTTGTTACAGTTTATTGGAGAGTGCCCTATTTTTGACACCCCAATAAATTGTAAAAAAAAAACAATTTTACATAAACATTTATTTTTTACTGCTAAGAAAACAACAAGCCTATGCAAACAATGTAAAGCCACTATAGTGGCTTTCAACACTTTTCAGTAGAGCCATGATAGTGGCTCCTAGCACCCAACCAGTTAAGTAGTTGGGGGTTGGGTTAGCAACAACAACAAAAAACACTTCAGGAGTTCATTCATAGGGATGTGCATCTGATTGTCTATCCATCTGTCCGTCCAAATGGCCATATGTTTGTTCACCATCTGTCCTTGTGTCCATCTGTCTGTTTGCTTGTTTGTAGAAGCTGCCATATCCTCAGAGTTTTTAACATGACTGAAAAAGAAAAATGTCCTATCACCGAATACCTGTCATTAGGAACAGGAGTAGAATAAATGATGCTTGAATGATGAAGTTTATATCCATAAAAAAACAGTAATAATGCCTGCATGTGTGAGGGGAGGGTATGGAGGTTGTTGGGCTATGTTAATTACTTTATCTTTCCACAGTGAAAGCCAATTTGCCAGTGAAAGCTATTCAGATAACAGGAGTTTTCAGTTAACAGTGATTTTTTTTTCTTTTCCTGTTTCCTAGATATAAACTGAGCATTTGTTCTATTGTACCTTGTTTGACAGAGCTCATGTCATGGAGCTCTGTCAAACAAGCTAAAATAATTAATTACCCGTATTGGATGCACTGAGGCCAAAATAAGGCTATAAACAAGAAGACTTTGTTGATTGTTAGGGTACTTTCTTGAAAAATTACAAGATTTTTTATTCAATTAACAGGTGTTTACTCTCTAACCCATATGCAGTTAGCAGTAAAACTTGTACCAGCAGGGTTATTCAATTAAGAAATATCCAGTTAAGTGGACTCCACTGTAATTCAAAAAGGTACCATATGAAATAACAGAAGTTAAACTGTTTTTAGATGGTGGCTTCCATCTGGCATGGTGCTCTCAATTAATTGACACCTGTTCTTGAATGAAATATGTACAATTATTTCCCATTTGAATTATTGGATTTGGTTTTCATTTTCTTATGGATTTGCTGCTCTATCACATCTGTATTTATTGAGATAGAACTTGATTAGGCCAGTGATTCAAGTTAGACAATAATAAAATGCTTACTACCTGATATTACTTACAGAATAATGGTATGTTGGACAGGTGTTGTTCAGGTTGTATTTAGAATCAGTTTTAGATTACCACTCATGCAGATGCAACCTACCACATACTGACATAGCAGGGATGTTGCAAGCAATTTACAGACTGTTTTGGAGTTGATTTAATTCTTTATAAAATAAAGTTATTAGAATTAACCCTTTATGTAACATAATGGCTCCTCTTTTGTAACCTTGGGAAGTGAAGCAGTTCTTGTTTACTGCAGTAAACAAGTTTTGCTTTATTTTTAAAATAGGACCCGAACTCATGCCTGGGATGAAAGTCCTTTGAAATGGGCAGGTCTAAACTTGATTTCAAACTGCACTGACCCAGGAATAAGCACAGAAGTAAAAGATGACAAAAGTATATGGATGGGTTTATTTTCACAGGGTCAAACCTGCATGAGAATTATGACGCAAAGTTGACACAAAGTTTGGTCAATCCTATAACAATGATGCATTAGCCCTTTACCTAATGAATTGGCTTCATGCGCCTGCATAATTTGCAAATTGTATAGTGGAAAAAAATATTGAAAAAATTTCAACAAAATCATATCATGTGACCCCCTCATTGGAACAAGCTTGTCAAGCTCGTTCTAATGAGGGTGCCACATGATATGGTTTTGTTGAAAATTTTTTGAAACATTTGAAAAAGAAGTAATTAAAATAACAAATTTTGATATCATGTGCATTAGGAAAGGGGTTCTTTTTCATTGTAGCAACTTTCATGTATCAGCATGGCTGTCATTGATGTTGTCATTACAAAGTCAGGGACTGGGCTTATATACAAGGAAGGGAATCTGCAATTGAAATATGAAAAGTTCGTAGTGGGCTTATTTTCGATTACGGGCCTGTACCCAAGTCAGTAAGGTACCTATATAGCAGTCATAATGTAGCCAGAGATGCTGAAAATGACCTTAAACACCAATAAATAAATAATTCAATAGCCATATCCTACACACAAATTTAAAAAATTATCTTCAAATTTTATAATTTTTTCAATTTTAGCCTGGTAATATAACTTGTTCCAATGAGGGATCATATGTTATGTTTAGGTATTAAAAAATAAAAATGCTTAGTTATGGCCTAAAAAAGTTAAAAATCCATTTCTCAGGCCCTTCCACATGGCTGCTGCTCTTTTAAGAACCAATGCAAACTAAAAAAAATAAAAATTAAATGGTTTATGTCTGATACTTTACCCAAGTTAATAAAATTGATAAATTTGTCCCCGTGTGCAATACGGCTTTGTCAGCATTGCAAAGCCTTCTTGCACTCAAAGAATGAAATACACCACCACCCATGCTATTCTGTAGATTATGAGGCTTAAAACATAAAACAAACCAGGAACATGAACTTTTGATAGCAAAGAAATAATTACAAAAATAAAAAATAAAATAAAAAAATGCCTGCCCACATGCAATTTTACAAACTAGAGGGGTGTCATTTGTGTGCAAAGCACACTATAGTATATCCCCGCATTCGCATTTGTGATTATTGTCTGGGCCGAATCAAAAATCCAAAACCTTTATGCACATCTACAGACACTATTGATTAACATGAACCATTCCTCTAATGACAAAAATGGTACCCCTTGCACCCCTCGGGTCCAAATCAAAAAAACAAAACCTTTATGCACATCTACAGACCCTATTGATTAACATGAACACAGTTTTAGTGTTTCGAATTGAAACCCCTAGGAGTTTTTCACTGGAAACCATTCCTATAATAACAAAAGTGGTGGCCCTTGCGTCCCCGAGGGCCGAATCAAAAATCCAAAACCTTTATGCACATCTACAGACCCTATGAATGAACATGAACACATTTTCAATGTTTCGAATTGAAACCCCAAGGAGTTTTTCACTGGAAACCATTCTTCTAACGACATAAATGGTGCCCCTTGCACCTCAATTGATTAACATGAACACATTTCCAGTGTTTCGAATTGAAACCCTGGGAGTTTTTTTCCGGAAACCATTCCTCTAATGACAAAAATGGTGCCCCTTGCGCCCTCCGAAGCTGAATCAAATATACAAAACCTTTATGCACATCTACAGGCCCTATTGATTAACATGAACACACTTTCAGCGTTTCGAATTGAAACCCCTAGGAGTTTTTCTCTGGAAACCATTCCTCTAATGACAAAAATGGTGCCCCTTGTACCCCTTGGGGGGGGGGGGGGGGGGGCCGAATAAAAATTCCAAAACCTTTATGCACATCTACAGACCCTATTAATGAAGATGAACACACTTTCAATGTTTCGAATTGAAACCCCTAGGAGTTTTTCGCCGGAAACCATTCCTCTAACAACAAAAATGGTGCCCCCTGTGCCCCTCGAAGCCGAATAAAAAATCCAAAGCCTTTATGCACATCTACAGACCCTATGAATGAACATGAACACACTTTCAATGTTTCGAATTGAAACCCCTAGGAGTTTTTCGCCGGATACCATTCCTCTAACGACAAAAGTGGTTCCCTTATGCCCCCGAGGGCCGAATCAAAAATCCAAAACCTTTATGCACATCTACAGACCCTATTGATTTACATGAACACACTTTTAGTGTTTCGAATTGAAACCTCTAGGAGTTTTTCGCCGGAAACCATTCCTCTAACAATGAAAATGGTGCCCCCTGTGCCCCTCGAAGCCGAATAAAAAATCCAAAGCCTTTATGCACATCTACAGACCCTATTAATGAAGATGAATGAACTTTCAGTGTTTCGAATTGAAACCCCTTGGAGTTTTTCGCCGGAAACCACTCCTCTAACGACAAAAATGGAGCCCCTTGCGCCCCTCGAAGCCAAATCAAAAATCCAAAACCTTTATGCACACTTACAGACCCTATTGATTAACATGAACACACTTTCAGTGTTTCAAATTGAAACCCCTAGGAGTTTTTCTCCGGAAACCACTCCTCTAACGACAAAAATGGTGCCCCTTGCGCCCCTCGGGGCCGAATAAAAAATCCAAAACCTTTATGCACATCTACAGATCCTACTAATGAACATGAACACACTTTCAGTGTTTCGAATTGAAACTCCTAGCAGTTTTTCGCCGGAAGCCATTCCTCTAACGACAAAAATGGAGCCCCTTGCATCCCTCGGGGCCGAATCAAAAATCCAAAACCTTTATGCACATCTACAGACCCTATGAATGAACATGAACACACTTTCAATGTTTCGAATTGAAACCCCTAGGAGTTTTTCGCCGGATACCATTCCTCTAACGACAAAAGTGGTTCCCTTATGCCCCCGAGGGCCGAATCAAAAATCCAAAACCTTTATGCACATCTACAGACCCTATGAATGAACATGAACACACTTTCAATGTTTCGAATTGAAACCCCTAGGAGTTTTTCTCCGGAAACCATTCCTCTAACGACAAAAATGGTGCCCCTTGCGCCCCTCGGGGCCGAATCAAAAATCCAAAACCTTTATGCACATCTACAGACCCTATGAATGAACTTGAACACACTTTCAATGTTTTGAATTGAAACCCCTAGGAGTTTTTTGCCGGAAACCATTCCCTGACGGACGGACGGAGGCAACCAGTATATCCCTGCAATTTTTCAAATGCGGGGATAAAAATGGCCCAAGAAACAGAAGATCTACTTGTGGGACCCATTTACAAAATCTTTACAAAAGTGTTTCAATGTAAGTTTAAGCACTCATTTTTAACCATTGTCCATCAGATCCGTTTACATTTAAAATTAACAACCCAAAGGGTTCTTTAGTTGACTGCTAGTGTGTGATACAAACAGATTATTTATTACAACTGTTGCAGTCAGTTCATCTGGGTTGCTGAAATCCGTCAAGTTGATCAAGATGTTAAAACACAATAGGCATCTTGTTTGATATGGCTGATCTGGTCTTATTAACTCTTAACCTGCTGAGTATTTTCAAAATAAATCTAAATTTATATAAAGAAATCATCAGTGAAAATCATATTTCAATTTACAGGGAAATATTTTGTTAACCCTTTACCTAACATGAAAAGCAGATGTCACTTGCAAAAACAATTCTTGAATAACTATTTTTTTTCATTTTTTGTCTCAAGAACGTAGGTCATGACCCCTCATTGGAACAAGCTCAACGAGCTTGTTCCAATGAGGGGTCCTAACTTATGTTTTTTGAGACAAAATGAAAAAATAATGAAAATTAATTGGCGATTTTTGAGAATAGCACAGGCCGTTTTGGCCGTTACGTTGGGTAAAGGGTTAAGTGTGCCCAAATTTAACTTATTTCAGTGGCAAGGGGTTTTGTATCCTGAGTAGGAATATCTGCCAGCAGCATTCAAGGAGTTAAGGAGACGGCATATTGCAACACAGATTGACTGTTGTAATATTTATTTCATTATGTGACAGTCGATCTTCAAAAATTGTGAATGAATTGTGAATGACACCTGAAATATAAACAAAAAAGAAAGTATGGATGTTTGTCTGGATTGCTCAATACCAAGGAACTCTAGTTTTGAATTTGTGTGCGTAAAATTGTTCGTCCGAAAATCTTTGAAGGTCAGTGACATCATGAGAGGATCATCTGAACAGGCATTATACAGATTTAGAAAAGTTGAGATTATTGTCGCCAGAATTGATGGGCAAACTACTATAGAACTGAGGGGATATTTGCACTGACCATACAATATTGGAAAGGCTCATTATGTAACATGAACTACTTTGCATTCTATTTCTCCATCTCCATTCAACTGCCCAAACTGCCATCTGACACAGGCTGAAAGAAAGATAATTTATTGAAAATGTTTAGGATATGGGTAAATAGACATGTTAATTGGATTTATGTTGAGGTTTATATGAATAGAATGTTTATATATTCTTTGATTGGATAGTATTCAGGTAGATAGTGTTTCTGTAAATAAAAGATCAGTGGATGATGTGGTGAAACTTATTCCAGCAGACAAGCTTTCTACAGACTTCTATCTTTAGAATTCTGTTGAAATTAATATACCTTTCTTGCAGTTGACTGCCAGAGGGATATTGTAGGATTTCAGTCCACATTACACTCTAAATGTCAACAGTGATCAACATCCAGCTGAACGAATATTACAATTTTTCTGCGTTGCTGCTCATATTAGAAATGGAAGAAAATTTGTCTTCCCAAGATGTGATTAGCAACGGAATTTACATATTTGGGTTCTATTGCAAGATGTTTTATTTCCTATTTAGGCTTAAATTTAAGTTTTAGTGCATCATTCATTAACTGGTAAAGTACTAAAGTGGTAAATTATCTTTGGTAGTTCAGATTTGTCCCTGAATATTTGTTTGTTACAATTCATTTGAATCAACAAGATTTTTATTGTTTCCAACTGAATATGAAATAGTTGGCTAAGAATACAAGAACTCAATCATGGCACCTACACTTTATAACAATGCCCAAATATGGACAGTGTCGGTGCAACAAAAAATTTTCTCTTGTTCAGCTGTGAATTTAACCAATTATATCTTGTTTGACAGAGCTCACTGAGCTCTCAAACGAGGTATATTTGGTTAAATATCAAACTGCATTGTGGGAAATATTTGTTGCTGAAAACAATGCCATTTTGACATAAGAGTGCAGAGGCTTAACTTGGTCATCACTAGACTAAGCACAAGTTTCTGTTCATTATTTATTTATTGGTGTTTAAGGTCACATACTTATGCACAATGGCTAATCATGACCATAACAGTTATACGGGTGGAAGAAGCCGGAGTACCCGGAGAGAACCACCGAGCATCGACGAGCAACTGTCAGCTCCTCAATATTCTAACTCTGTTCAAGCTCTGCTCAAGCAGGGTTACAGCGGTTGAAGACATGTGCACTATCGACATGCAGTACGCCTTAGGACACGGCGTCATCGTGCCCCCATGTAGGCAACCAGGATAAAGTGCCTTGCCCAAGGATACAATGTGGGTTGTCCTGGACGGGGATCGAACTCAGGACCTCTAGCATGGAAGCCAACAGTTTACCAATGAGCCACCGCGCTCCCTACTTTTAGCAATTGAAACTGATATTAAAAATATTCATGAGAAGTGTATTGTGACGTGCACTTCCAGCACGGAACCAGTTAAGTTTTTTTTGGGGGGGGGGGGGGGGGAGGGGGGGGATATTGATTATTAGGGTCACTTTCAACATCTGCAGCTATATCATGACTGCATCACAAGAATAAAGTATACTACTACTATCCACTTAGAGGACTCACATCTCAGACATTGGTTACAAGATTCTTCTTTTTTAAGTAAACAGTAATCAAGCACCACTCCACTTTCCGGGACTCTCACAGGGAAGTTAACAGTTAACTGTTTCATTATCAGGGCTGACCTGTTCAACCTCATGATATTCCAATTTATTACTGGAGTTTCTTTCATTAAACTGATCATTCTATTATGCAACACATAGTTGGAAAGGGTTCAGAAACCCTCTGTAATATTTATTTATTTATTGATTGGTGTTTAAGGTCACATACTTATGCACAATGGCTAATCGTGACCTTGACAGTTTTATGGGTGGAGGAAGCCGGAGTACGCACCGAGCATTGACGAGCAACTATCAGCTCCACAACATTCTAACCCTGTTCAAGCTCCGCTTAAGCAGGGTTACAGCGGTTGAAGACATGTGCACCATCAGCGTGCAGTATGCCTTAGTACATGGCGTCATCGTGCCCCCATGTAGGCAACCGGGATAAAGTGCACAAGGACACAACGCAGGTTGTCCCGGATGGGGATAGAACTCGGAACCTCTAGCATAGAAGTCCAACAGAGCCACCATGCTCCCTTCTGTTCATTAAGATGAATGCCTAATCATAATTTACCCTGCCTACACTGATGTTGAAATATCAGAATTTCAAGTAGCAAATATTTCTCAATATAAAACCAGGAATTTAACCAGTTTAATCTTGTTTAACAGAGTTCATTGAGCTCCATCAAACATTGCTGCTTGATATTTTGATGTAGTCATGAAGAGGGTTCAGTTTTCTCCCAGTTATTGTGTGTGTGTAGACTGGAAGTACTGTACATTTTGATCCACATTCTTAAATCAGAACTGAGACTTGTGTTTTCCAATATAGTGGAGTCCATTTAATTGGATATCTTTTAATTGAATAACTCTGTTAATTGAATATAACTTCCAAATACAAAACCATTTACCACACCTTCTGAACAAATTTGACCTGTTAATTGCATATAGGTTATAGAGTAATCTCCTGTTAATGAAATAAAAAATCAGGTAATATGTCGCGAAAGTACCTTGACAGTCACCAGATTTACTTTGTTTGTAGTCCAAATTGGCCTCAGTATATCCAATACAGTCATTTCATCTATTATATCTTGTTTGACAGAGCTCATGGAACTCCATCAAACATAGCTGCTTGACTGTTGGACTTCTATGCTAGAGGTCCCGAGTTCGATCCCCATCGGGGACGACCCACATTGTGTCCTTGTGCAAGGCACTTTTTCCCGGTGGGCATGATGATGCCGTGTACTAAGGCATACTGCACGTCAGTGGTGCTCATGTCTTCAACTGCTGTAACCCTGCTTGAACAGAGTTGGAATGTTGAGGAGCTGACAGTTGCTCATCGATGCATGGAGGTTCTCACCAGGTACTCCGGGTTCCTCCACCCGTAAAACTGTCACAGTCATGATTAGCCATTGTGCATAGGTATGTGACCTTAAACACCAATAAATATAAATATTCCACCCAGTTATTGTGTGTATGTAGACTGTGAAGTAAGTGCAGTTTGATCCACATTCTTAAATCAGAATGGAGACCTGTGTTTCCCAATACATGTATATCATATCATGCTATGTGAAGAAGGAATATTTTTCAGCGCTTTGTTTGTTTATTGAGATTTCGTAACTCATTCAATGGCCAGAGTCATATTGTGCGGGACTGTTTTATGGGTGGAGGAAATCTGAATACCCATAGAAAACCACAGAGTAACAGGGGGTAACTCCCACGTAGGCTGTTTGGTTGAAGTGTCATGTCCAAGGACACATTGCAGATGATGCATGTCAGGTGAACTGTCGACCTTTCAACCTCAAGTCTAATGCAAAATTTAACCAGTAAGAATCTATTCAACTTTTCCACTATTTATTTAGCTATTTATATTCAAAATTCGAAGATAAAATAAGTTTTCTGATAAAAAAAGTAAAAAACCTTTGTATTCATTCTTTTAAACCATGACCACAGCCCCCCTTCCCATTCAAGCATGCAACAAGCTTGTTACTGGGCATTAAGCTCGGATTTAAGAACTGTAATGAAATTTGAATGACAACCTTTGTGTATATATTTGGTGGATACATGTAATGTATTATTTCTAAGGTTATCCTCATGGGGGTGGGGGGGGGGGGGGAGGAAGTGGAGCAGCAGTGCTTGATTACTGTGGTGAGCAAGTCTGTTATACAGATATAATAGAGTCCAGTAACCAGTGCCTGTCTGGGTTGTGAGGCCTTTGAAATAGGAAGGGGTGATACAAGTCCAAACAATTTACTAAACTTGACCGTCTTGTGTTATAGTTATGATATAGCCATAGATTCCGAGAGGGCTTAATCAGAAGCTTAATTAACTTCTGTTTGTGTAGGAAAGTGTAGTAGTGCTTGTTTACTATGGCAAACAAGTTCTGATTTACTAGTAAGATAGGACTGGTAAACAACTCCTGGGATGGAAGTCCTCCAAAACAAGCAACATGTGTATTAACTCCTTAATGCTGCTGGTGGATATTCCTGCCCAGGAGAAGATTTGTTTCTGAAATAAGTATAATTTGGGCGCATTTAATCAAATTTTCCCTTGGTAAGTTTAATGAATTTTTTCACCAATGATTTCTTGAGTTAAATTTAGATGAATTTTTTTATCAAATCTATAAAGCAGCCATGACTTGATTTGATGAAAAAATACCCTTAAAAATACTCAGCAGGTTAAGAGTTAACCCTTTACCCAACGTAATGGTCAAAACCAGCCAGCGCTATTCATAAAAATCGCCAATTAGTTATCATTATTTTTTTCATTTTTTATCTCAAAAACATAGGTTATGACCCCTCTTTGGAACGAGCTCAACGAGCTTGTTCCAAAGAGGGGTCATAACCTATGTTTTTGAGACAAAAAAAGAAAAAAGCAATTATTCAAGAATTTTGTTTGCAAGTACCGTCTGCTTTTCATGTTAGGTAAAGGGTTAATGATCAACAAAACTTGACTCTGTACTTGTTTGGTGGTCATGATATAGGCACAATACTTGTTTAGTGGTCACGATATAGGCACAAATGCTTAAAGTGATCATAACCCTCAACTGAAAATAATAACCATTCAAATTTTGTTATTTTAAAAAAAAATTGCCTCCATAAAATTGCTTATGATTGCACGTTAGAACGACTCCTTGAGGTCATTCCAGTGAGGTGTCACAAGCAATTTTTTTGAGGCAAAAATAAATATTTTAAGTAATTCAAAAATAATTTTTTGTATGTACCGTATGCTACTCATTGTTGTAGGTAAAGGGTAAATAAATAAATAAATAAATAAATAAATAAATAAATAAATAAATAAATAAAGGTTGAAGATTGAGATTCATATATTTTATGACCTCAGTGGCTTCAAAGGACTGTTGGATCATAAAGAGAGTGAACATTACCTTTGTTAATATCTTTGTTTACACCTGTTTTTAGAATACCTTGATTTTTTGTAGACAAGTCAGTGGGTTGTAATGACATCCATATGTACAAAACAGTAACATATCTTTTTCTGGGAATACCTGAAGTCTCTTCCAGTTGAAAAGCCTCTCAGTTTAACTCATCTGGAAAGTGAATTTTTTGGAATGCGATCAAAGCCTATCTTGTTTATCTTGTACATAAGTCTGGGGAATGTATACATATCTGCATGTTCCATGAGCTGCCAAGGCACAGTCTACATACAATATGTACATCTGTTTTCAAAGCACATCGTAAAGCATATTAACCCTTGCCTTTATCCAGGTACATAAGATGTAGGGGGATTCAGGGTTTAAGTCAAGTCTTTTTCACAGGCTGAATTTCTGCCCTCTTCCCAGTACAAAAGTGCGCTTGATAACAAATTTTTCTTAAAACTGTCAGCAAAACCATAGCATGTGACCCCTCATTGGGACATGCTCATTTCTATGAGAGGTCATATGATGTGGTTTTGTTGACAGTTTTTGAAAAATTTGAAAAAAAACCAACAAAGTTTGATTTTGAGTGCATTGGTTAAAGGGTTAATGTTGTGATTTTTTTCAAGAATGGGGACAACATTCAAGTGTATGTTTGTTTGCTGATAAAATGCAGTTATATAAAACACCAATGAGAAGAGCACCCAGAAACCGTTCCAACACCATAAACTTATTGAGTTAAAACAATATGAAACTTAGTAGGTACTAGCAGCACATGGATGCCTGCAACCAGTGCTAACCTTGCTTGTGCCAGGTATGTAAGATGGAAAGCCTGCCATTGCTCATTGGTTCTCACCAGATACTCCAGCTTCCTTCACCCCCTAAAATGTCTTGATATGATATAATCCTGGCTATTGAAGGTGTCATTAAACCCCCACTATCAGGCCCTCCCACATGGTCATTGTGGCTGCCACATGCTCTCTTTTTATAACCAGTGCAAACTTAAACAAATAAAAATTAAATGGTTTATGTTTGATGTTTTACCCAAGTTGATAAAATCCCTTGAGTTCAAGAAGGCTTTGCAATGCTTTAGCACTGCTAAGCCTTCCTGCACTCAAGAGATGAAATACACTACCATGTGCTATTCTGTAGATTATGAGGCCTAAAACAAAAAACAAAGAACATGAACTTTTGATGGCGAAGAAATAATTACAAAAATAACATAAAAAATGCCCGCTCACATGAAGTTTTACAAAAAATGGTCTGAGAAACAAGATCTACTTTGTGGGGCCTAAACAAACAAACAAACAATCGTTTAATTGAGAAAATGCGTTATATGAACCAAATGGTCATTGTGATTTTTTCGTCACACTAGTCTGCAGTTAACCCTTTACCCAACGTAATGGCCAAAACCGGCCAGCGCTATTCTCAAAAATCGCCAATTAATTTTCATTATTTTTTGTCTCAAAAACATAGGTTATGACACCTCATTGGAACGAGCTTGACGAGCTCATTCCAATGAGGGGTCATAACCTATGTTTTTGAGACAAAAAATGAAAAAAAATTAGTTATTCAATCATTATTTTGGCAAGTGTCGTCTTCTTTTCATGTTAGGTAAAGGGTTAATAGACATATTCAGATACTGTTGTGTACATCATTACCCAAAGGTGTGTCGTTAACCATAGTCAGGCCACAGTCAGGTCATCAGGATACTCTTCACTGAAATTACAGCAAAACTCTTCCGGCAATATTGGCAATATTTTCTGCAATACTTATGTTTGTGTGTGTCATGTAAATCCAAGCTTACTGCCACATCCACTGAATTTTTTTTTTTTTTTTTTTTTTTTGGGGGGGGGGGGGGGTGGAGTGGGAGGGGTGAGGGGATAAACAGTATGGTCCCTTTCCACAGGTGGGAAATATTTACACGTACGCAATAATATTAGATTTTCCAAACACTAATTGTAGGAAAAAATTGAATTAGTGAAGCAACGGGTACAACCCAGTTAAAATTAAATTTAAATTAAAATTTTGCTGTTGATGCTTTTTATTACCTGGTAAACGCATGCATGGACATCATTGCCCATGCGTGGATTACTACCAGTCCATGGCAACTGTACTGTAGCTGCTGCGCTGTCGGTCTACCAGCCAATCTGTCTGTCTATCCACCTGTCCATCTGTAGATGGAGTTGGTTTCTGCTCTCTGCCAATCAAAACCAAACTTTACATGTTGGTTGGGTATGATGAGAGGAAGAACCCTATTTATTTTGAGGTCATTGTGCCCAAGCTGAAGGTCACTGTGACATTGAGGTTGAAAATTTTCCAGGAGTTGGTTTTCACTCTCTGATGCATTTTAGAAGAGGTATATGCATTCTAGACTATGTTTTTGAGGCCAAAAATAGAGATGTTAATTTCAAGAAATTTGTTGTATGTTTTCTTCTTGTTGTATAAGGTAAAGAAGGTAGAGGGTTAACCTTTTACCTAAGGAATCAGCCGCATCCACCCCTGTAATGTATAAATTAAGCAACAAAGCCATATCATGTGATCTCCTCATTGGAATATGATTTTGTTGAGATTTTTGAAAAAATTGAAAAAATAATCTTTAAAATATTAAATTTTTATATCTTTTCCATTGGATAAAGGGTTAAATGACAAGGTTGGTGCACTTAACTGGACAGACTTAGCCACTTACTTATGTTTAAGGTTACAGCTTGATTTAATTGAGCTCAATATTGAGCTGCATTATTGAAACATTTGCTGCTTGAAATTTGAGCATTTTGACATCAGAGTGCAGAGGGTTAAAATAACTTTATTATGAATGGAAGTTTGATCCCTGCCAGGGGTAACTGCATTCTGTTCTTGGGAAAGGCACTTCATCCTGATTGCCCGCCTGTGTGGGGACACGGTGGCACTGTGTACTGGGGTGTACTACATGTTGATGGTGCACTTGTCTTCAACGAATTCTAACTCTGCTTGAGTGGAGTTAGTACGTTGGGGAGTTTGACAGTTGCTTGCCATTGCTTGGCGGTTCTCTAAAGGGTACTCCGTAAATCCCAATAAATAAATTATGAATGGAAAAGCGAGGAGATATCGCAAGTTTTAATCTTTATTAAAAAGTGTATTCAGCAAAATCAGAATTGATTTTTTTCCTGATACCCATACAGCTATTGAAAGTACTGAAAAGATCAACAGAAAGATGAGCAAATACATGTGCAAAGTTACCGACCTCTTGTACTTAATCTTTTTCAGAGTTTATTTGATTAAGTTCTGCTAACTCAGACATACGTAATTAGGGTCCATGTTTTATAAATGCTATAAGCCTTTATATGTACCAAACATGAAAAGCAGTTAACACTTGCCAAATAATGTCTTGACAAAATTTTTCATTTTTTGCCTGAAAAAAAAAAAAAAATAGCTTTATTCAATGCACAGGATATCAAAACTTTTAACAAAACCATTTCATGTGACCCCCTCTTTGAAATGAGCTTGACCCCAGTGAGGGGTCACATTATATGGTTTTGGTGAAAAAATCTTGCAAATTTTTTAAAAACATAGTTTGACGTCTTCTTTTAATTTAAAGAAGATTGCCTGTTTGTAGGTGCCCCATAAAAAACTAATTTGTTACAAAATAATTTTTATGCACAACATACAGTTTCAAATTAAGGTAACTTGTTTGCTTACTAAAGCATTAAGGCACATATTCATATGATTTTTGTTGAAATAAAAAAAAAAATTAAATGCCAAAAAGAAATGTCCACTTTCAGTTAATTTTTCTTCTTTTGACTCTGCAGATGGACTAAGTAGATGTAGATGTTATGGAGAAGAGATTAACAAAAATAAGTTTATCTCTGCAGATACACATAAATCACTTAATTTATTTTTTATCCTCATGGTTATCCAGATCATTCCTCCTGAAACCTGTCACATTTGCATGTCTTGAAATTGAATAAATCAGTGTTAGGCACAACAAGGGCCATAACTTTATCAAATTACTTGACAACTGCATAAATTAGATGGGCATCAGGGGAGATAAATCCTTTAGCTATTTTAATTTCTGCCAAGAGAATTGCTTCTTTTCTTGATATTCAGTCAGAAGATTACTCAATAAATCCTTAAATCATTAGAGTTTTTCTTTTTTCACTTTTCCAATAAGAAAAATACAGAACTATTTTGTTTAACCTGTTTTTACATTGAAAAAATCTTTAACCTTCTGCACGCTGATGACAAAAAATACTAAAATTTCAACCAGCAAATTTTTCCCATAATGCAACAAGGAATTTAACCAATTCAGCTTTCTTTGGCAGACCCCAATGAGTTCTGTCAAAGACTGAATTGGTTAAATTCCAAGATTCATTTTGAAAAAAAATTTGATATTTTGACATCAATTTTGCAGAGGGTTAAAACCTCCTGGTATAAAGTTTCTAGTATTAATTAACCTGATTAACAAAAATATTGTAAAATGTGTGAGTCCAGATCAGACTTTGACATCTGGTTCAAAAGGTGAATTATTTATGGATGATATTTCTAACTGCTGATTTTTAACCCATTACCTAACAAAGCCTGCAAATGACACAACTAGTGTTTCATTATAAATAAGTAAACATTTTTATTTTTCTCTTTCTGGAATGAGCAATCATAAGCTATGTTATGAAAATCTTTCAGAACATAGCTTATGATTGCTCATTCCAACAAGTTCATTGGCCTTATTCTAATAAGATGTCACAAGGTATGTTTCTGAAGAAAATTTTACTTCAAAGGAGCTTTATTTTGCAAGTGTTATCTGCTATTTGTGTTATCTAGAGATTTGAGGGTTTAACCCTTTACCTAACAAATAGGTTGCATCCATCTGCGTAATTCACAAATTAAGCAGTGGAAAAAAAAAATTTCTAAAGAGTTCAACAAAACTCTATGATGTGACCCCTCAATGGAACAAGCTTGTTCCATTGTGTGGTAATATCATATAGTTTTTTGTTGATTTCTTTTTTTTTTAAATAAAAAATAATTAGAATAATAAATTTTGATATCGTGTACGTTGGGTAAAGGGTTAACTCATTACCTGCTAAGTATTTTTCAAATATTTTTCAATGTTTACACCACAGCTGAAATTTTCTTCAATGAGCACTTTTTTGGCAGTGGATTCCCAGGTGATCTTATTTCTCCATGAATACCAGTTGATCATGTGATTTATCCCATGAATACTAGTTGATCATGTGACATTTGTACATCGTGCATTGATATTATGCACTACATTCGGTTTTCCAGAGTCTATTTTTAAATCCAGTAATTTCCGTTTATCTTCTATAAATAGTCGGTTGTCAATGCAAACAACTTTCTGTTTTCTCGATTGAATGCGGTCTCAAAATCTAGTCTCTAAACTCTCTTCAGTGATAACCCACAAGCAGAAGAAGTACTTCTTTTCAAATAATGAAATGTTTCGGCAATAAATTTTCTTTATTAAATTATTATGGTGCATCTTTTCTTATTGGTTATGCTTTTCGGCAATTCAATTTGCTGAAACATTTCGTTTACGTGAAGCGACTATGAAATTATTTTGACGAAATAGACAACTGGCTACAAGCGCTGGCTTTGATCAAACTTTGAAACAGAAAACTTATTAATATATTTTCACAAATTTTAAAAATAAGAGCAAAAAATACATTTTCTCATCTCAAAATGACAAAAAATATTTTAACAAAACTATATGACGTGACTCCTCATTGGAATGAGCTCTGTTACAACCGATAATGTTATAACGCCGCATAATGTTACACCAACGCATAATGTTACAAAAAATGTAGTAAACAACCGATAATGTTATAAACACCGCATAATGTTATAACTTTTTTCAACCCGTTATGTTATAAAAATCGACGCATAATGTTATAACTTTTTTCAACCCGTTATGTTACAACAAATTAACTGATAATGTTATAACTTCTGTATACTAATTCCAGTTACAGCTATTGTAGACTGACTTTACCACTTACCATTTATTGGCGCATAAAGGTATGTAATATTTATACTAAAGGTTTCTGCTCTGGTTAAGGCGAGGAGACACCCCCTTTCAACTCCCGGGGATTTATCATAGAATGACCTAGTCACATTACATAGACGCGGATTATCCTGGTAACTCAATCGTGTGACGTCATTACCATGATCGTCCAGTGCCCAACATGGTGAAGGCGGGGGTGGAGGAGGAGGGGTGCTATTTTATCCGATTGGTACGTTTGTCGTAAAGCGTAACTTTGGGAAAATTAGCTCGGTAAAAACGCTTGTCAGCTTTCCTTATTTATTTACACTGTATGGCGGAATCCTGCCGTAGTCCGTTCACAGTCGACATCCAGACTGCTGCATTTGAAATGATGATTTCGCGCGCCAAAGGCGCGCAGGGACGGTATGGGGGACAAACCCCTTTCGATTCTCTGTGACTGTATAGGATGGCTCTCACATGTCAAGGCGTGTTGAAGGAGGAAAAGGATCCGGTACTCGGCAGGTGTCCCCAGTAGTGTCCAGTTGTGGATGGGTAGTATCATTGGCAGATGTCGGTTGAACCCTCGAGTGAGGACCAGTGTGGGAGGTTGGGTCCTCTCACAAAGGTACTATCTCTCCCCAAGGGTGCAGTCGATCTGGATTTTCGGGCAAGTATAGTCTGGCGCTTCGAGGATGATAATGAGTGATGGCAATCACTGGCAAGTATAATCTGCCTCAGGCTGTCTCTGTTATAGTTGGACTCTTTGGAGGAAAACAACAACGACCCCTTTCGGGGACCACCAAGAAGAAATGACTACTGCATTCTGAAAAATAATACAATATATACAGAACAGTTACTCGTAACAACGGTTACTAGTAAACTCTTATATCCGAGACAGTAATTAACCCCTTTCAAAATACATGATTAACCAAGCAGCGTGTCCCGTTATGCAAATGGGCTAATCAGGGATTATCAGATTATGTAAACTCTGATACTGGACCACTAAACAAACTCAAAACAATTAGCACTTATGTTTCCTTCAATCATTTAAAAAAATATAATTATTCATCTAAAAAAAACTATAAAAGAAGCCTATAACACGTTTACCAACATGCGTAATCTCCGCTTCCAGAAATGTAGTGTACCGTAGTCTCCTGACGCCTTTAGGGATGGGCAAATGCCTCTGTTTCTGATTGTTTTGGGTATCTAAAACTCATTTGTCGCATATTTCTTAGTCATAAGAATATCTTATTGTTCATTAATTTGACATTTTAACAACTAACAGTGAACAAAAATGAGGTGGAGTTAAAAGAGGCCAAAAAGTTGGATGGAGCGAGGCACATATGGTGGATGTGGCAGGTTGGTAGTGTCGCACGGAAGCCGAAGAATAAGATGCGAGACTGGGTAGGAAGAAGAATGAGGTTTAGGAGGATTGAAAGGGGTGGGCAGGGATTAGGCTGAGAAAGAGAGGAGGTCACGGATTAGTACATCAGGGTGATTGCGCAGAGAAGGCTATCTGAGAATACTATAAGAGAGCAGTGCTAGACGGTATGATAATATAGATGGTGGAGATGTTGGAAGAAGTGCAAGTGACGAATTTGGGATTACAGGTTCTGAATAAGGCGGAATCACTAGAACAGGCAGTATAGGGTGAAGGAGGAGATTGTGGAGGAGTTGTTGTGTTGATGTTGGTGTTGTGGCGGTGTCGGTGATGGTGTTGAGTAGTGATGCATGTTGAAAATGAGCCATTTTGTAGGATCCCCTGGCAGGACCCCGGAAGTGACGTCATGTCACGTGACTGGGCTGTCATGTTGGGTTGTCATGATAGTGCACGTGGGTGGTCATGTTGTGAAGTCATTATCATGAAAAAAGGTGGTAGGAGTGCGTATGCGCAGCGCGTGTTGTTATAAGGACTCATCTCTAACAACCCGACAATAGATATCGAATTAATCCAAACAACCCGACAATCTTCAAGAAACTGTCCAAAACATTCCCGAAAACACTCCCGAGTCCTGCCAGTACCGATTTAGTAACTCGCCAGAAACTCGAGGGACCGGGAGTACAGGAGCTCCAGGGGCAGTAGGGCACCGGGGACAGGGGAGGCGCCCCCCCTCCAGTTTTTTTCTCAGTTAAACAAACTCTTTTGTAATAAACCAACCATTATTGTAATAAACCCATTTCTGTGATAAATTACGCGTCCATTATATGGTCGGACATTAGGTAACGATACTATCCTATATTTTAAGGGTACTAAACCCACGGAATCTCCCTTTTCGTCGTATGAAGCAATGAAAACTATGAAAATGAACACGATGCGCGCAAAATCATACGTCTCAAAGTGAAAGCTAAGAAAATGAGCGTAATGAGTACCTCTTCATACGTCTCATACCCTCATTAAGGATATTAACCTACCTTTATTTGGGAGTGTTTTCGGGAGTGTTTGGGTCAGTTTTCTGAAGATTGTCGGGTTGTTTGGATTAATTCGATATCTATTGTCGGGTTGTTAGAGATGAGACCCTATAACAACACGCGCTGCGCATACGCACTCCTACCACCTTTTTTCATGATAATGACTTCACAACATGACCACCCACGTGCACTATCATGACAACCCAACATGACAGCCCAGTCACGTGACATGACGTCACTTCCGGGGTCCTGCCAGGGGATCCTACAAAATGGCTCATTTTCAACATGCAACACCATCACCGACACCGCCACAACACCAACATCAACACAACAACTCCTCCACAATCTCCTCCTTCACCCTATACTGCCTGTTCCAGTGATTCCGCCTTTTCCAGAACCTGTAATCCCAAATTCATCACTTCCACTTCTTCCAACATCTCCACCATCTATATTATCATACCGTCTAGCACTACTCTCTTATAGTATTCTCAGATAGCTTTATCTGCACAATCACCCTGATGTACTAATCCATGACCTCCTCTCTTTCTCAGGCTAATCCCTGCCCACCCCTTTCAATCCTCCTAAACCCCATTCCTCATCCTACCCAGTCTCGCATCTTATTCTTCGGCTTCCGTGCGACACTACCAACCTGCCACATCCACCATATGTACCTCGCTCCATCCAACTTTTTGACCTCTTTTAACTCCCCCTCATTTTTGTTCACTGTTAAGTTGTTAAAATGTCAAATTAATGAACAATAAGATATTCTTATGACTAAGAAATATGCGACAAATGAGTTTTAGATGCCCAAAACAAACAGAAACAGAGGCATTTGCCCATCCCTAAAGGCGTCAGGGGACTATGGTACACTACATTTCTGGAAGCGGAGATTACGCATGTTGGTAAACGTACCAACTGGATAAAATAGCACCCCTCCTCCACCACCCCCGGCTTCACCATGTTGGGCACTGGATGATCATGGTAATGACGTCACACGATTGAGTTACTAGGATAATCCGCGTATATGTAACGTGATTAGGTCATTCTATGATAAATCCCCGGGAGTTGGGGGCGGAGGTGTCTCCTCGCCTTAACCAGAGCAGAAACCTTTAGTATAAATATTACATACCTTTATGCGGCAATAAATGGTAAGTGGTAAAGTCCATCTACAATAGCTGTAACTGGAATTAGTATACAGAAGTTATAACATTATCGGTTAATTTGTTGTAACATAACGGGTTGAAAAAAGTTATAACATTATGCGTCGATTTTTATAACATAACGGGTTGAAAAAAGTTATAACATTATGCGGTGTTTATAACATTATCGGTTGTTTACTACATTTTTTGTAACATTATGCATTGGTGTAACATTATGCGGCGTTGTAACATTATCGGTTGTAACAAGCTCCTTCCAGTAAGGTGTCACATCATATGACTTGGCTGGAATATTTTAATAAAAAGATTTTTCAACTGCAGAATGAGCCTCATTCTGTAAACTATCAGGGTACATGCAGCTGTCTCCTTATTTAAAGGGTTAACAGGTATGTTGGTTTCATGAAATCTATAAAAATATATCAAGCAATAGAAAAATGGGAGAACAAATTTGTCTGAAAAAGGTGTCTTACAATGGGGAAATTACAAACTTGGGTAATGTGATGCTCTGCTTAATATTCAGGATCTGTTGAGAACTGGAAACCAATAATTAGGCACATAATTTATTTCATAACCTCCTAAATAAATGATCATTTCTTGTTCATTAATATGGTGTTATTACAATTCATTGGAGAGTGCATTTTTGTGAACTCCGATTAGGTGTGAGACAGTAATGTCTCAATATATGAATAATTGACAAATAATGCAAATTAAAATTGTGTAACAAACTTCACAGAAAGATGTAATTTTCTTTAAATTGTTGATTATTTATTATGGACATGCATTATTTAGGGAAAGACAGATCTGGCTCTTTCTTTTCCAACTCCAACTTTCATAAATGCTCTTTTCACTTTCATCAATAAATGTTTTTGTAGCAGTAAATGAATTATAGAATATCATTCAGGTAATACCTGAAAAATACTTGACCTTGTTTGAAAATAATATTCAACTCAATAAGAAAACAAATATAAAGTTCATGTGTTAAGTATGTTGCGGTGAATATGTCATCTACAGAATTATAGTTTATGTTTGCAATTCAGCAATGGAAATGGTTTGCTTTCCCTTCTTGAATTTAAATTGTTGTGATATGATATAGAAGGGAAAAATCTATAATGCTGTCCTTTTTTAGCCCAATTTCAAGAACGGTAAAGTGAGAAACATTTACTTATTCCCTCACATGTTGGAGTGGTAGGTAAGAGACAAATTTTGTTTATTGATAATGTTTCTCACCCATTTTACTGAAAAATATTCAAAGGAACCTCCACAGAAAAATTAAATTATTTGTTCTCCTCTCTTGAAAGCACATCCCATTAACATAGTAAGACATTCTATTTTTGCAGTCATAAATCCCCCCCCCCACCCCCACCCACACACACACAAACACAAATAGAAAGGAAAACATACTCATATAACTGATTATACTTTTTATAGTGTTTCAGGAATCATTATTTATGTTCATGTTACCAAACTTTGCAATTCACTGAAAGACAGGAACCTGACAATGATGACATGTTTATGAACATTAAAATTTTCTATAAGTTTTCAGTTTAATATCATTGAATTATTTGGATCAATTAGCAGCAGCTCATCCAGTTCTGAACCAAATATGTAATGGGTGAAACAGCTGTTATTTATTTATTTATTTTATATTTTGGTGGGGGGGGGGACAATTACAAAAGTGTTTTTAACCCTTTACCCAATGCAGACAATATCAAATTTTATTATTTTAAATATAATTTTTTCAAATTGTTTGAAAAATTTCAACAAAGCCATATCATGTGACCCCTCATTGGAATGAGCTCGATGAGCTCGTTCCAACGAGGGGTCACATGACATGGCTTTGTTGAGATCTTTTGAAAAATAATATTTTTTCAAGAACAGTCCAGTTTCCACTATTTTGTGACCTTATGTGTCCACACAAAATCCTGAAAAACAGAATATAACACATGTATCATTATCAGGCAAAATATGTTGGAACTTGGAACACAAATGTAAGATGCAAGGGAATCACCTCTGTTCTATTTTAGTTGACAACACCAAATGCAAATATTAATATTCATTTTCAGACTTACAACTTATTTGGAATTGTAATATAAGCTCATTCTAACCAGAGGCATCAGTTTAAATTTGTGTTTTGTGAAACTAAATTAATGACTTATTTAGTTGATACATGTACTGATAAAGTTCCTGAGAATGTCAAGCCTATTTGGAAATCTTGTTTTTCGAAGTTCGACTGTCGAACAATGGTAATTGAAACAGGTCAAAATGTTAATAAAAAAACTTAACATGAAAACCCACAGCTGTCCATGGGTGGTATGTGTACGTCCAAGATTGATGCATGAAATGGCTTGGGGGTGGGAGGGGGAAGGGGGCTGAAATATAAAGAAAAGAACACAGGTCTAATCTTGCAATTTGCATCTAGATTCGAGGTAGTCTCAGTCTCACTAATGCTGGATGGAGTGTTACAATTTACAAATTTTCTCTGATGAAGATTGCTTTGTCACTTTTTGAACCTGGACTTCATATATGTGAACAGTATCCTACTTCCATTTGAAATCATCATTTCCAGAAAATGTGGTTAATTTGCTTTACAAAACAAACTTACTAAAAACTAGCAGAAACAAAAGTTATTGACCTTAATTCATTGCTTCGAGACGCAATTCTGATTCAAGTTTATTTTTAGGCTCCTGCAATTGCATGGCCTTCAAATTGTTATTTGAGTAATTGTCACAAACATATATATTTTCCACGATACACTTTATTACTCAAGCTATCTTGGTTTCAGCATGTGTCAGTGGAGTATATTTTAAGCATTACACTGATTGTTTGCAGGAACTATTTTTTGCCAGACTCTACGATGTTTTGTTTCCTTTTTAAGAATAGACCTTGACCGAATTGTGGTTATCTGAACCGGTGCCTTGCGAATGAGATCACTAATTATCCTATCCGGGAATAAAATAATTGTTTTTATCATGGGAATAAACATAAGAAATGAATCATGACTGTTGAATCAAAAGTTAAAAAACTGGTACAGTTCGGCCATACTGCATGGAGTTATGGCCATTAATTAGTTAATTTTTGTCAGTTTTCAGCTCATTAGCACAATAACATCAAAAAATATCAACAGATTTGATTTTCTTATAATGATAAGCCATACAGGTAGACAAATGCATAATCATACTTATATGTGTTGCTGTGTCTTACTAATAATTGCAGTTAAAACCTGTTTTAATTGCCATTAAAATGCCTAAAATATGCAGTGATGTTCTGTGCAAAGTGCATCACTTCCAGAGAGATATTCGCTTATATCTATATAAAAATAGATATTGAAAAAGATTTGTTTCATCTTTTCACTCTATCTTATAAGGTAGCATATAAAAGTAGATGATGCTTGTGAAAATATTTCATGAATATCTAAGCATTTTCATTTTTACCTCTGAGACTTGTCTTGTGACTCTTTTGTTTAGAATGGGTCGAGGGTTCCCCGCAACGAATGTGAGAGGAGTTTTTCACTAGAATTATTTTAAAGTAAAAAAAAAAATCATGGCATATGTTCCCATTCAAACTGATGTATAAAAAACTTAATAAGAGTTGTGTTCACACAATTAATTGATTAATCTCTACCCGAATGGTTACAAGCTCTTTCCATATACGATGTTCACTACCAGTTCACCGCTAGCTCATGGCAGAAGTGTGGAAATCATTCATATTAGTGGATTAAGACAATGGGAATGTAACTTGTGCAAATCTTGCTTAAAATACCCGAGACTGATGATCAGGGCGGGGTATTTTATACAAGTTTTACCTAAGTTATATTCTGTCAGGCCTGGGTATTTTAAATTACATTATGTTTTTTTTTCATCATTGACTAAATCCACTAATGTGAAATATTTCCACTCCGGTCCTGACTACATTTTCCCATTTCATCATCCGAGTATTCACATATCCTCTGTTTCAAAGTAACTGTAGTTAATCATTAATGAAGTAGAACTAATCGGTTAACTGGTTACATAATTCGCTAACCATTTCAGCACTAAATGTAGCTAAGTGAGGGAGTCATAAGCTATGTTTTTGGGGAAAATTGATCAAAATAATAATAACAATTGTGAATGGCATTGACTGGTAATAGTGATAAATTAGGTATACAGTTAACTGATAAAAAACTAGCTCTGTCATTCCAAAGAGCTCAGTAATTTGCTTTGTTGATAGTTACACTTGGAAGTTTTCACAATTAAAGCAAATCAAAATTATTTGGTTATTTGTGTATAAGCAGGAAAATAGGCTAAGAGCTTCTAGACAGATCTGCCACCTATGTGTCGGCTATAAAAAGTAGGCTCATAGTGAGTAGTGATGTTTAGAACTTTGTTGGTTAAGAACTAGAAATAGAAGAAAAGTACATGTTGTGATGAACCTGCATTTCACTTTCATCACTTGGATGCACAAAGGAAAACAGTAATAATGAGTCATACCGAGACAATACAGTTCTTTTGATGCATGCTGATGACATGTCAAGACCAATCAGATTAGGAATGTATGTGTGCAGTCAATGGATGCTGTAATAATAAAATGCATTTTCTATTTGACAAGTAACCTGTTATTTCATTATGCATGTGATGACAGCTTGTTTCTACTAATTGCCTTTTCTTCCAGTTCTTTTTCCTAAATTCTCTGAACAATCTTTTCATTAAATAATGTTTACATTTTTCACCAGTATGATTTCATTTGAAAAAATGCCACAGCATATTATGATGCAATTCAAGTTGACGTAAAAAATTCAGAAAGTTAATTCTCTGTGAAGTCATCAGTATCATCATCTTGAATGGTTCTTTTAATGGTAACATCTTGCAATCTTATTTATTTATTTATTTATTTATTTATTTATTTAACAACACTTTTGACAGCCAGGGTCACCTTGTGTCAGACAGTTTATGGGTGGAGGAACCAGAGTACCTGGAGAGAACCACTGAGCAAAGGCAAGCAACTGCTATACTCCCCAACATACTAACTCCACACAAGCATGGTTAGCATTGGTTGAAGACAAGAGCTCCATCAACATGCATTATGCCTTAGTACACAGTGCTACTGTGCCCCCACATGGGCATTTGGGATTAAGTGCCTTGTCCGGTGGGGATCGAACCATGGACCTTTTGGTTTGAAGTTCAATTCTGTAACCACTGAGCCACCGTGCTCCCAATCCTACAGACTGCATGAGGTTTGAGCTGGGTGGTATTGAAATTTTAAGTTCTGTTTTAGGCTGATTTTTATGCTGATTTCATGAAACAAAAATGCGGAGAGAAAATACCTCTTAGGTATTATCTCTCAGCATTTTTAGCTCAACTTGACAAAGTCAAGCTGAGCTATTGCCATCACTTCTCGTCCGTCGGCGTACGTACGTACGTTAGTACGTCCACAATTTCCTTTGGCACACCTCACAGGTTGCATTTGTGATCAGATTACTTTGAAACTTGGTATGCTTGTTTGGGGTGACCTCTAAATGGGAGCTATCGATTTTCTTCAATTTCTGTCAAAAAATGTTGCCGCGGCCAACGTTCTTAGAACTTAGCTTAGTCAAACCACAATATTTCCCTTTGGCACTCCCTACAGGGCACATTTATGATTTGATTGCTTTGAAACCTGGTATGCTTATTTAGGGTGACCTCTAGATGGGAGCTATCGATTTTCTTCAATTTCCGGCAAAAAATGTTGCCACAGCCAACGTTCGTAGAACTTAGTTTGTCAGACCTCAATATTTCCCTTTGGCACACCCTACAGGGTACATTTATGATCAGATTGCTTTGAAACCTGGTATGCTTGTTTGGGGAGACCTCTAGATGGGAGCTATCGATTTTCTTCAATTTCTGTCAAAAAATGTTGCCGCTGCCAATGTTTTTAGAACTTAGTTTAGTCAGAAGACTCAATATTTCCCTTTGGCACACCCTACAGGGTACATTTATGATCGGATTGCTTTGAAATCTGGCATGCTTGTTTGGCGTGACCTCTAGATGGGAGCTATCGATTTTCTTCAATTTCTGTCAAAAAATGTTGCCGCGGCCAATGTTCTTAGAACTTAGTTTAGTCAAACCACAATATTTCCCTTTGGCACACCCTATAGGGCACATTTATGATTTGATTGCTTTGAAACCTGGTATGCTTATTTAGGGTGACCTCTAGATGGGAGCTATTGATTTTCTTCAATTTTCTGGCAAAAAATGTTGCCACGGCCAACGTCCGTAGAACTTAGTTTAGTCAGACCTCAGTATTTCCCTTTGGCACACCCTACAGGGCCCATTTATGATCAGATTGCATTGAAACATGGTATGCTTGTTTGGGGAGACCTCTAGATGGGTGCTATCGATTTTCTTCAATTTCTGTAAAAAATGTTGCCGCGGCCAACGTTCTTAGAACTTAGTTTAGTCAGAAGACTCAATATTTCCCTTTGGCACACCCTACAGGGTACATTTATGATCGGATTGCTTTAAACCTGGCATGCTTGTTTGGGGTGACCTCTAGATGGGAGCTATCGATTTTCTCCAATTTCCGTCAAAAAATGTTGCCGCGGCCAACGTTTTTAGAACTCAGTTTAGTCAGACCACAATATTTCCCTTTGGCACACCCTACAGGGCACATTTATGATTTGATTGCTTTGAAACCTGGTATGCTTGTTTGGGGAGACCTCTAGATGGGAGCTATTGATTTTAGTCAATTTCCGTCAAAAAATGTTGCCGCAGCCAACGTTCTTAGAACTTAGTTTAGTCAGAAGACTCAATATTTCCCTTTGGCACACCCTACAGGGCACATTTATGATCGGATTGCTTTGAAACCTGGCATGCTCGTTTGGGGTGACATCTAGATGGGAGCTATCGATTTTCTTCAATTTCCATCAAAAAATGTTGCTGCAGCCAACATTCTTAGAACTTAGTTTAGTCAGACCACAATATTTCCCTTTGGCTCACCCTACAGGGCACATTTATGATTAGATTGCTTTGAAACCTGGTATGCTTATTTACAGTGACCTCTAGATGGGAGCTATCGATTTTCTTCCATTTCCGTCAAAAAATGTTGCCACGGCCAACGTTCTTAGAATTTAGTCTAGTCAGACCACAATATTTCCCTTTTGTACACCCTACAGGACACATTTATGATCGGATTGCTTTGAAACCTGGCATGCTTGTTTGGGGAGGCCTCTAGATGGGAGTTATCGATTTTCTTTGATTTCTGTCAAAAAATGTTGCCACTGGCAAAAAAAAATGACATTGGTACCAATGATCTTCAATTTTGCCATTTCATTTATAACTTACCAAGTTCAAGTTTGTCAAGTTGAGCTACAGTGTCATTGACACTTTCATTATAAAATCAAATGACTGGTGGTGAGTGTGCAAATGCATAGTCAATGGGTCTTCTTGTCAGGTATTTTGGATAATAATGTTCTATTATCAGATCTTTTATTTTTTCATCAATGTTCGAAATATTTTTCATTTCAGACATTTTGATATTTTGAACTTGCTTGGCAGGTAAATTTGTCTTGGCATGATGGAAATACTGAATGGTGTTTATGTTACACTGCCCAACTATAAACGACTGTCACAAGTACATCTACCCATTTGTATGGATTGTTACTGCTGAGTATTTGTGTGTAAACTAAATGTATGAAAACCTTATTACACATCATATCATTCTTGGATATCATTATATCAGATATCTCAATCGCTTCTGACAGTTGCTTGTCATTGCTTGGTGGTTCTCTCCAGTTACTCTGGCGCCTTCCTTCCTCCACCTGTAAAACTGTCTGACACAAGGTGACCCTGGCTGTCAAAAGTGTTGTTAAACCCCAATAAATAAATAAATCTCAGTCGCTCTTTAAAATTTATGATTCATGCCATTGCTCCAACCCTTAGAGGATGAAACATTGATTCTTCACACTCTAGCCCCCTCAACCTTCCCCACTTAAATAGGCCATTTTCTCTCAACACTTGATTCCATTTGTATTTGATAACCATATTCTTCTGAAGGTGCATATAGCATCAGATGCAATAGATGTTAGGAGAATTATATGTACTGGCATAGAGGGTATCTGTCCCCGTGGGAACCTTGGTAAGTGGAACAATAGTTGTTTTCTGCAAACAAGTTCTGTTTTACTGGTAAAATAGGACTTGGAACCACTGTCTGAGGTTGATGTCCTTTAAAGAGGGTAGATGATTCATAAATGATAGCTAAACTTGACTTCATACCTGTGTTGCGGCCATGATATAGCCATATATGCTGAAAGTGACTTTAAACACCTATAAATATATAAATAAACAGAGGGTTTCTGAACCCTTTCTGACTATGTGTTGCATAATAGAATGATCGGTTTAATGAAAGAAACTCCAGGAATGAACTGGAATATCATGAGGCTGAACAGGTCTGCCCTGATAATGAAACAGTTAACTGTTAACTTCCCTGTGAGAGTCCCGGAAAGCGGAGTAGTCCTTGATTACTCTGTACTTAATAAAGAAGAATCTTGTAACCAATGTCTGAGATGCGAGTCCTTGTAGTTTTAGTATACTTTATTCTTGTGATGCAGTCATGGTATAGCTGCAGATGCTGAAAGTGACCCTAAAAACCAATACCCCCCCTCCCCCCCCCCCCCCCCCCCCCTAAAAAAAACAAAAAACAAACTTAACTGGTTCTGAACTGGAAGTGCACATGTCACAATAAACTTCTCGTGAATAATTTTAATATCAGCTTGAATTGCTAAAAGCAAATATACTCTCCCAAAAAAAGAAAGTGTGCATGCTAAAAAATAACACTAAAACTAGAGAATTGTAATTTGTTGGAAAAATTACGGGCTTTCCCAACTTTTTAATGTGAAAAGGCAAACTGTATTGTACACAAAACTATCGATCAGTTTTGAAAACAGAAAATTTTGTGGAAATCAAAGTTTTTGTGATGCTACTAGTTTTTATGCAGCCAAAACAGATATTTGAGATACAGCAGGTCACCAAAACATTTAACACAAAATTTGCTCTTCAATAAGTACAGAATATTTTCATAGAAAGCAAAACAAGTGATGTCCATTGTGCTTTGCAAAAAATTAGTACATATGAATTATGGGCGTACGGGCCGGGGTTTCATGAAGGCCTGTGCCCCAACCCACCCCAGAGTCAGGAAGGAGCCGATTTTTCGGCCAATATGCCAGAAAATTTCGGACAATTTAGTTGCCAGAAATGACCACAAAACATTTTGGTCTTCCACACAAAATGTTTTTTTCCTATCTCATCACTTAGAAGTTGCAAGTAAACTGACCATTATACTGTACAAGTTGATTCACTGGAACCGTATCCACATTAATATTATTCATTTATAATCACACAAGTACACATAAAGAGCTCTATTACTGCATATTACGGCAGCACGGTGGCTCAGAAGGTAGAGATGATTGTTGCAATCCAAGAAGTCCTCGGTTCGAATCCCACCTGTGGCAACCACATTGTGTCCTTGAGCAAGACACTTCATCCCAATTTAATTTCCCACGTGGGGAAGGGGGGGGGGGGGGGGGGGGGGGGGTATGATGGCGATATGTCTGGTTCTCTCCAGGTACTCAATGGGAGGGAGACCCCCCCTCTCACCCATACCCACATTTGGCATTTCCTCCTGAGATTCAACCTTTTTGGGCTAAAAGGGTTCATCCCCCCTCCTGAAAAATAGCCCTGTACGTCTATGCATTGAATACCTGGACTTGAATAAATACCTATGTTATGGTCATGATATAACTGTAGATGCCGAAAGAAAGTGACCTTAAATATCAATAATTAATTTATTCTCTGTTATTTTGTCTGTTTGTAAATGTGTGGGATTTGTCAACAAACGAGGGTAAGCTTCCTACGCCATGATTTCACAATTTTTCCAACATATCTGTTTCAGATACAATGAAATACATGTAATATGAGTTACTGTCACACACAAATTAGTTGTTTATTTGATATAGTTTAAACTATCTAGAGAGCTAGTATACACAGTGATGGGTACAGTTCAAGTCGAAATGAGTTGATTAAAGGGATGTTGAACAGCTTGTTAATATTTCTTGCATTACATTACTCCTTTGCTATTTATTGACAGAAGGATTTCACATAGGGTTTTCCGGCGGTATTTATTTATTGGTGTTTACGGTCACATACTTATCCACAATGGCTAATCGTGACCGTGACAGTTTTACGGGTGGGGGAAGTCGGAGGACCCAGAAAGAACCACTGAGCATCGACGAGCAACTGTCAGCTCAACATTCTAATTATGTTCAAGCTCCGCTGAAGCAGGGTGCCAGCGGTTGAAGACATGTGCACCATTGACATGCAGTACCCCTTAGTACATGGCATCATCGTGTACGCCTTAGTACATGGCATCAGATTTGAGACTTCCCATAAGGGTACTGTCGGAATATTTGTTATTTTCGCCAACTTCAAGAGCAAATTTTTCTAATTACAAGGTAGTTGTAATAATTATTTTGGTATGGCTAGATGCAACAATGATTGTGGAAGAAAGTTACTGTTTACTTCTTAATCTCAGATTTAACCCTCTAGCACAATGAGGGCGAGAATAAGAGTACCATTTGAAAATGCCAAAATTAGCCATTTTTGGTTGCCTTTTCTATCATTTTGGAAAGGGTTAATTTCAAACACTTTTCATGTACGTATTCACAATTGACTATCGAGCATATTTGCTGTTGTTAGTTTGGTTGTAAAGTTTAACCCTATCCCATTCTGGTTGCATAAAAGTAGGTACCGTCCAAAAAATTTCCAATTTATTCAGAATTTGGTACATTTAGGTGGCGATTTACTCCATTTTTTAATTGCTTGAGCTCTGAATGTTTTCTATACCAGCTGCTTGTAGCAGTCAAAGTATGACAAATTTTGTTCTATATGTTATTATTAAAAGTTTAACTCTTGGCAGATTTGAGACTTCCCATAAGGGTACTGTCAGAATAATTGTTATTTTCGCCAACGTTTACATGCACTTTCTCAGCACTGGAGCCATATTGTCTCAAAACCTTTTCCATGAGAGGATTAGGCCTTCATCCAAGAACAATTTTGCTGTTATTTATTTTATTCAAAGTTTTAACCTTTATCCTGTTTTGGGGCCTTGAATTTGAGTGCCCTAAAATTCTTCATAAAATAGGCTAATTTGGAGCTCACTTTTCCATTTTCGAAAGGAATATCGAAAAATGATTTACATGTTCGTATTTACAATTGCCTACCGAGCATATTTGCTGTTGTAAGTTTGGTTGTAAAGTTTAACCTTATGCTCGTTCTGTTTGCATAAAGATTATTTATTTATTTATTTATTTATTTATTTATTTATTTATTTATTTATTTATTTATTTATTGGTGTTTAAGGTCACATATTTCTGCACAATGGCTAACCATGACCGTGACAGTTTTACGGGTGGAGGAAGCCGGAGTACCCGGAGAGAACCACCGAGCAACGGCGAGCAACTGTCAGCTCCCCAATATACCAACTCCACACATGCAGGGTTAGCATTGGTTGAAGACAGCTGCACCATCGACGTGAAGTACACCTTAGTACACAATGTCACCGTGCCCCCACGTGGGCAATGGGGGCGGAGTGCCGCAGGTGGGATTCGAACCGACGACCTCTCGGCTTGCAGCCTGCACCTCTACCAACTGAGCCACCGCGCCCCCCATTGCATAAAGGTAGGTGCAGTCCACAAAAACTCTCGTTTTCAGAATTTGGTAAGTTTAAGTGACGATTTACTCCATTCCTAATTGATTGAGCGCTGAACGTTTTCTATGGCTGTATGCAGCAGTCATAGTATGACAACTTTTGTTTTATATGTCATTGTTAAAAGTTTAGCCGTTGGCAGATTCAAGACTGCCCATATGGGTATGGTCGGAATAATTTTAATTTTCATAAAATCACTGAATATTGATAAGCGTGCAGTGGTAGTTTGGAATAGAATATCCGAAAATGCTTTCGAAATTCGAATTCACAGTTCAATTCCAAGAATATTTTCTGTTGTAAGGTTGCTGTAAAGTAAAACGCAATCCCTGTCTCAGATGCATAATGGTAGATGCCGTCGCCAAAAACTCAATTTTTCAGAATTTCGTAGGTTTAAGTGACAATTTACTCCATTCCTAATTCATTAAGCACTGAATGTTTTCTATGCCTGCATGCAGCAAGCATAGCATGACAACTTCTGTTTTATACGTCATTATCAAAAGTTTAACCCTTGATATATTTAGGAGTTCCCATGTGGGTATAGTCGGAATAATTGTTATTTTCGTAAAATCAATCCCTGAATATATTGGTAACCGTGCAGTGGCCTTTCAGTGGTGCTACATGAAGCCGCAAATAGTTAAGGTTGAAAAGTTCAGAACATAACTAAAGCCGGATTTATTGATTAAACATCTCTGCATAGAGCAAAGCAAAGTGTCTCAAATTAACCCATTCCAAAATGATAGTAGAGGGTAACCAAAGTTGGATAATTTGGGTATTTCCAAATGGTACACTTATTCTCACTCTCATTGTGCTTGAGGGTTAAATCTGAGATTGAAAAGGTATACCAATCTTACTCAGGGAAGGTGAGTACAGAAAAGTATGAAATTAATCAGAAAATGAATTTTGTCTGACGGTACTAATATTTGTACAAGCAAAACTGGTACTGGATTTATTTATTTATTTATTTATTTATTTATTTATTTATTACCCAGAGAGAACCACTGAGCAATGACCAGCAGCTGCCAGCTCCACAACATAGACAGGGTTAGATTGGTTGAAGACATGCGCACCAATGACGTGAAGTATGCCTTAGTACACGGCGTCATGGTGTCCCCATGCGGACAGTCGGGGTGAAGTGATCGAGACATAATTGCAATATATCCGACAGATACAATGTCGGATATATTCCAATTATGTCCCGATCATGCAAGGCAGCAACTTGAAATTCTCAGAATGTTTCCTACTGTCCCTGCCCGACAGTTTAGTATCTCTGTCAAGTGCCTAGACCGCGTGGAAATACCGTGGATCAGGTGGAAACCGAGGGCACGATTCGTCCCTACTTTATTCTCAACTCAACGACTTTTCCATTCATTATTTACCTGTCATCGGCTGAGTTAGGTATTATATTTGTCTATTTGATGAACTTTTCAACCTTTACTATTTGCGGCTTCATGTAGCACCACTGAAAGGCCACTGCACGGTTACCAATATATTCAGGGATTGATTTTACGAAAATAACAATTATTCCGACTATACCCACATGGGAACTCCTAAATATGGCAAGGGTTAAACTTTTGATAATCACGTATAAAACAGAAGTTGTCATGCTATGCTTGCTGCATGCAGGCAGGCATAGAAAACATTCAGCGCTCAATGAATTAGGAATGGAGTAAATTGTCACTAAAACCTACGAAATTCTGAAAAAATGAGGTTTTTTAAACGGCATCTACCATTATGCATCTGAGACAGGGATTACGTTAAACTTTACAGCAACCTTATAACAGAAAATATTCTTGGAATTGAACTGTGAATCCGAATTTCGAAAGCATTTTCGGATATTCTATTCCAAACTACCACTGCATGCTTATCAATATTCAGTGATTTTATGAAAATTAAAATTATTCCGACCATACCCATATGGGCAGTCTTGAATCTGCCAACGGTTAAACTTTCAATAATGACATATAAAACAAAACTTACAACAGCAAATATGCTCGGTAGGCAATTGTAAATACGAACATGTAAATCATTTTTTGATATTCCTTTCGAAAATGGAAGAAAAGTGAGCTCCAAATTAGCCAATTTTATGAAAAATTTTAGGGCACTCAAATTCAAGGCCCGAAAACTGTGTGAAGGTTAAAACTTTGAATAAAATATATAACAGCAAAATCGTTCTTGGATGAAGGCCCAATCCTCTCATGGAAAAGGTTTTGATACAATATGGCTCCAGTGCTGAGAAAGTGCATGCAAACGTTGGCGAAAATAACAATTATTCTGACAGTACCCTTATGGGAAGTCTCAAATCTGCCAAGGGTTAAACTTTTAATAATAACATATAGAACAAAATTTGTCATACTTTGACTGCTGCAAGCAGCTATAGAAAAGATTCAGACCTCAAGCAATTAAAAATGGAGTAAATCACCACCTAAATTTACCAAATTCTGAAAAAATTGGAATTGTTTTGGACGGTACCTACTTTTATGCAACCAGAATGGGATAGGGTTAAACTTTACAAACAAACTAACAACAGCAAATATGCTCGATAGTCAATTGTGAATACGTACATGAAAAGTGTTTGAAATTAACCCCTTCCAAAATGATAGAAAAGCATCCAAAAATGGCTAACTTTGGCATTTTCAAACGGTACTCTTATTCTCGTCCTCATTGTGCTAGAGGGTTAAATCTGAGATTAAGAAGTAAACAGTAACTTTCTTCCACAATCATTGTTGCATCTACCCATACCAAAATAATTATTACAACTACCTTGTAATTAGAAAAAATTGCTCTTGAAGTTGGCGAAAATAACAATTATTCTGACAGTACCCTCATGGGAAGTCTCAAATCTGCCAAGGGTTAAACTTTTAATAATAACATGTAGAACAAAATTTGTCATACTTTGACTGCTGCAAGCATCTATAGAAAACATTCAGAGCTCAAGCAATTAAAAATGGAGTAAATTGTCACCTAAACTTACCAAATTCTGGAAAAATTGGAGTTTTTTTGGACTGTACCTACTTTTAAGCAACCAGAATGGGATAGGGTTAAACTTTACAACCAAACTTACAACAGCAAATATGCTCGATAGTCAATTGTGAATACGTACACGAAACGTGTTTGAAATTAACCCCTTTCCAAAATGATGGAAAAAGAAACCAAAGTTGGCTAATTTTGGCATTTTCAAACGGTACTCTTATTCTCACCCTCATTGTGCTTGGGGGTTAAATCTGAGATTAAAAAGTAAACAGTAACTTTCTTCCGCAATCATTGTTGCATCTATCCAAACCAAAATAATTGTTACAACAACCTTGTTATTAGAGAAATTTGCCCTTGAAGTTGGTCAATTTTGAAGAAAAATTCTATATTCATGTCATTTTTGGCCAGTGGGGGTTAAAGTTGAAAGATCTGAGTGGTGATTGTGGTGTATCATATTATGCTCTAAATGTGTGGAAAATTTGAGCTAAATAACTGTAAACAATTTTGAGACATTCGAAAAATGGTGAAATTTTGAAGGTTTTGGCAGAATATTTTGAAAACACGCGTTTTCACAGATATGACAATACCGCATTTCACTAGTTTTTATGGCATTACATAAGTGTGCCAAATTTGGTCAAAATCGTACAACTTGTTTTCGAGCAGTTCAACAGACAAAATTCAGGGAGGAAAAAAAAAACCAAAAAAAAAAAAAAAAAAAAAAAAAATAGAGAAGAAAAATTTTGAAAAAGAAGAATAACAATAGTCTTTCCCAAACTGGGTTTGGGAAAGTTTAAAAAGATATATATCATTTTCATTCATGGAAATTTTATTCAATCACAGATGAATCAATTTGTGATCAACTCGAGAAATTTCATTACGCTACGACGAATACTCTTGGTGCCATGGAGAGTCAAAAACACTGAGGGTCAAACACAAAAGTCACACACTCAATATCTGGTATGACCTCCGTCTGCATCGACTACTGCTGTGCATCTACGCCTCATGGAATCGAACAAGTTAGCATGGAAGTGTTGTGGGATGTTGTTCCATATTCTGATAAGCTGTCTTTGGAGTTCCACAAGCGTTGACGGTGCATGGGGAAGCCGGCGTAGCTGACGTTTCATTTTGTCCCATACGTGCTCAATGGGTGAGATATCGGGCGAATTTGCGGGCCAGGGAAGAACATCCACTTGTTGTTGCTGCAGATACTGTTGAACTACACGAGCTGCGTGGGGTCGGGCATTGTCCTGCTGTAGAATGACGCCGGGGCCGTGACGTAACATCAAAATCGGACGAATTGCAGGTCTTCGAGGACGTAAGCCGTATTCTCTCAGCCGGTTGATTACTGTTTGAGGATGTATCCGTCTCAGGTTAGGGATGTTCCTGGCTGTCGTCGTTGTCATTTGTTGCCGGTTCCGGAAATGGACGACACGGATATACCGATCTTGTGCAGGGGTGGTAACTCGGAGTCTCCCGGAGCGGGATCGGTCTCGAACGTCATCATATTGTGCATGTCGATGGACTAACCTGTCTACAGTGTTATGGTGGCAGTTCAAATGCTGGGCAACCTCTCTGTGTGTTCTGCCAGCTCTGATCATACCCAGGGCAAGGAGACATTGATTCATTGTCAATCTTGGCATGCTTATGTGGAGTCGTTTTAACAGCAACGCAAGTTTGAATGTGAACGATAGGAAGGCCTTACTTTAGTGTTTAAATACCCAAGGATTCACACTGCTGCATGAATTTTCAGACTCTCCACGTGCAAAACATGCCTTTTCACAAACGTGCAGCATGTCATTTAACGTTAATGCAATTTTAACGGGGAAAGCTGTTTTTGTGTTCAATATAACTTATTCATGAACAGGTTAACACTTTTTACACCTACGAAATTATTTTTTTTGAGTTTGATCAATTTCTGCAATGCACACTTTCTTTTTTGGGCGAGTATATGTAAGTATAAATTTGTTTTGTTATAATTCATTTCAGATGTCTAAAAATGAACTTAGTCTAAATGCCAAGAATAATCTAAACCAAGCCCCAAAAGCCCATATTTTGTCACCATTGAAAAGTGCTGGTCTGTGAGGAAACAACTCCAAATTCTTTTGATGTGCATATTATTCTGTGAAAGGCAAAAATAGTTTGTTTCTTTGGATTTGCCTTGAAACAATCATTGGATAGTATGTATTGAGGGCAGTATGAAACATCATTGAAATATTTGTTCCTAATTGGTGTGGACAGCAGGCCTACCATTTTGAAGATCATTGCGACTAACACTCTTCTGAGGAAATGTTCAGGAAGGTTCCAGCCTGCCCCCCACCCCCACCCCCCCCACCCCCATAGTATGATAATCATTTCATTATACCCCCTGCAAACAAAGTTTGGGGGGGGGGGGTATATAGGAATCACTCTGTCTGTCCGTCTGTCCGTCTGTCCATCCTTGTAAGCGCAACTCCTCCTAAACCGTTTGAAGAATTTTCATGAAACTTTACACAATGGAAGAACTCCATATGGAGATGTGCATGAAGCAATATAATTCCGTTCTGACATTTCCAAGGGGAGATAATCTTTCCATCTGACCATCCATGTAAGCGCGACTCCTCCTAAACCGTTTGAAGAATTTTCATGAAACTTTACACAATGGAAGAACTCCATATGAAGATGTGCATGAAGCAGTATAATTCCGTTCTGACATTTCCAAGGGGAGATAATCTAACTTATACCATCTGTCCATCATTGTAAGCACAACTCCTCCTAAACTGTTTGAAGAATTTTCATGAAACTTTACACAATGGAAGAACTCCATATGAAGATATGCATGAAGCAATATAATTCCGTTCTGACATTTCCAAGGGGAGGTAATCTAACTTATACCGTCTGTCCATCCTTGTAAGCGCAACTCCTCCTAAACCATTTGAAGAATTTTCATGAAACTTTACACTATGGAAGAACTCCATGTGAAGATGTGCATGAAGCAATATAATTCCGTTCTGACATTTCCAAGGGGAGATAATCTAACTTATACATTTCAGGGGGGGGGGGATCACTTTGTGAGTTTACTCACAGTGCCTCTAGTTAGGATAGAAAATCCTGTATCATATGCTTTTCTTTAACACCATCAATTGGGAGCTGTTATTATTTTTTTATTTATTTATTGGGATTTAATGACACTTTCAACTGCCAAGGTCACCTCATGTCAGGCAGTTTTACGGGTGTTGGAAGCTGGAGTACCTGGAGAGAACCACCAAGCAACTGCCAGACTCCCCAGCATACTAACTCCACACAAGCAGAGTTATCATTGGTTGAAGACAAGTGCACCATCAATGTGCAGTACATAGTGCCACCGTGCCCCCACATGGGCAATTAGGATTAAGTGGGGAGCCATCAACCGTTAAAGTTCTTAATATGATGTTGACAAATGCTGTGGTCTAGAAACAGGTACTTGTAACAAAAAGAAGAGATCATGTTGATAATCGTGGAGTTACCTTGGCTGTGGTTTTTAGTCAAGTCTTGGCTGCCTCTGGAGGCAGCCAGGACTTGGCTAGAAATCACTGCTAAGTTACTTGACCACAAGGTGTGGTGGGTAGTAAGAATTCTGTAAAAATTAACCATCCCTAAAGGGTAAACTCGTAAAGTGCCGAATTATTTTTTAAAAGTTATTTCTAACATGAGTATTTTTTCAAAAGATCCTATTGCTGCCATCAAGGGGTGCCTTGGTTTAGCAACATTTTTTTCACAAATGATTTATTACAATTTATTTGGAGAGTGCCAGCAGTCACTCTCCAATAAATTGTAACAAAACAATTTTTTTTCTGTAAATATTTTTTTGTTCTACTGCTGATCAAACATCAAACTAATGCCAACAGTACAAAGCCACTATGGTGGCTTTCAGTACTTTTCAATACTGTTATGATAGCTCTTGACCAGTTAAAAGAGAGTTGTTTTCCATTAGATTTATTGTGTGAACACAGCTTTTAGAAGCCATTAGTTTATTCAATATTTTTCTTGGTGGGCATTTGCTGCTCTCATTTTTTTTATCAGGGTTTAACGACACATTAACAGTCAGGGTCATATCATGTCGGTGACAGTTTTACGGATGGAGTACCCGGAGAGAACCACCGAGCAACGACGAGCAGCTGTCAGCTCTCCAACACCGTAACTCTGAACTCTGCATCGGTTAGATTGGTTGAAGACATGCGCACTTTGCAGTATGCATTAATACACAGCGTCATCGTGCCCCCATGTAGGCAATCAGGGTTAAGTGCCTTGCCCAAGGACACAACGCGGAAGTGTGAATTAGTCGCTGAAATGGTCACCCATACAACTACTAACCGCGCTCGATGTTGCTTAACTTCGGTGATCTAACGAGAACCAGTTACTGCGACGCCACCGTGCCCCCTGCTGCTCTCATTATTTTCAAACCAGGTGGGCCATAGAGGACGAGGGTAATTGCTCACCTCAAAACGACAGGCTTGGGACAGAAGTGGGTGTCAGGAAGGAAAAGTTGGTAGGAAGAAAGTTTTAACTCCTTGCATGCTGCTGGCGAATATTCCTGCCCAGGAAGCACTTCTCTTCCTATTGAAATAATTTTAATTTGGGCACATTTAATTAAATTTTCATCTGTAGAGTGAGTTAAATTTATTCCTTGAGTTCAATTTAGATGAATCTTTCATCAAATCTAGTCATGGCTGCTTCATAGCAGCCATGACTAGATCTGATAAAAAATATCTTGAAAATACTCTGTGGGTTAAGAGGTAATACAGACTTTTTTCTGCAGCACCATGCCACATTAGTGGATGGTTAAAATGCTAAATTTTTATTGTTACCTCTCACTCCAACTCTAATAATGTCTTTTAACACTGAGGCAGAAACCGAATTGAAATTTCTCAGCTGGGCATCAGTTTTTAGATTTGCATGCCTTGCAAAAGAACCTGTTAGAATATAACCTTGTTAGAATTAAACCTTCATATAATTTAATGTTTATCTTGCCTCCTGCATTCTTTTCATCTACTTCATTTGTACATTTTAGCTTTTTAGAGATCTTATCAGCAAATTAGCAGCTTTATGTACAGCTAATCATTTTATCTGATCTTTCACTCACAAAAAATTTTTCCTTTGTTACTTTTCACCAAGAGAAAGAAAATTGTAGACACATCACTTGTCTCTTCCATTCATGTCATGTTTGATCACAGTGACTATTCTTACTCATAACATTTATTCACTTCTATGTAAATATTTAGTATTGAATTAGCTTTTGAAGCTGACATTTCAAAATTATTCTGGAAATGTTATAAATAGTGTGTATTGCTCATGAACATTAGAGTTTTGTTCTAAAATTGAAATTCCTGTGGGAACAGCATAAAATACTGCAATGCTGGTCTGTTTGAACTGGCTTGCTTCACTATGCTAATGAAACAACAATATTCAATCGCGGTTTTTCTGATTACAGGTACTTGAAAGTTTACAAAGAGATAATAAAATGGGTGAAATTTAAAGTATGTGAAGGGTTATTTGACATTCTGCTACCCACCTGGTGAACATCTATCTATATATTGGTACTCACTTGTTTGACCAGTAGAATCTTGATGACCAAACTAGCAAACTTTCAGTTCATGGACCACCAGAGAGTTTAACCCTCTGCAGATAAGTGTCAAAATTTCAAGTTGTAATTATTTCCCCACAATGCAACTAGGAATTTAACCAATTCACTCTTGTTTAACAGAGCTCAGTGAACTCTGTCAAACACGAATGAATTTGTTAAATTCTTAATAGCATTAAAAGAATAATTTGCTGCTTGAAATGACAGGTTTTTTTTTACATCAGTGTGCCGAGGGTTAACCCTTTGCTTAATCTAATGGTCACATTCAGTCAGAAATATCCACAAATATCACCATTGGTATTGTCATTTTTAGCTTAACTTGACAAAGTCAAGATAAGCTATTGCCATCACACGTGCGGAAGTCTGTTATTCTGTGAGTCTGTTAGTGTGTGTGTCTGTGAGTCTGTTCACATTTTCCTTTAGCACAGGCTACACCCCGTAGTTCTTGTCTGATAGTCACAAAATTTCATATGCAGGTTTGGGGTCATGTCTAGATGAGAACGTCCCCTTTTGGTCACATTGGTCAACTAGTATGGCTGCCCGAGCCCAAAACCCGAAAACCATTAGCATAGTCTACAGGTCGTATTTATGAAGGGATTTCATTGTAACTTGGTAGGATGCCTCTGTATAATGCCTAGACAAGAACGTCCCCTTTTGATCATGATCTGTGAACCGTGATGGCTGCCCGAGCCAGAAACCCCAAAACTTTTAGCACAGTCTGCAGGTCATATTTAATATGGAGGGATTTCATTGTCATTTGGTAGGATGACTCCGGATGATGTCTAGATGAGAACTTCCCCATTTGGTCGTGATCTGTCAACCGTGATGACTGCCCAGGCCCGAAAACCTTTAGCACAGTCTACAGGTCATATTTATGGAGGGATTTCATTGTAACATGGTAGGTTGACTTCGTATAATGTCTAGATGAGAACGTCCCCTTTTGGACATGATTGAGCAACTGTGATGGCTACAGGGGCCCGAAGCCCGCAAACCTTTAGCATAGTCTACAGGTCATATTTATGAAGGGATTTCATTGTAACTTAGTAGGATGACTCCAAATAATGTCTAGATGAGTACACCCCCTTTTGGTCGCGATCATTCAACCTTGATGGCTGCCCGAGCCCAAAATCCTTTAGCATAGTCTATAGGTCGTATTTATGTAATAATTTCATTGTAACTTGTTAGGTTGACTCCATATAATGCCTAGATGATGACATCCCTTTTTGGTCATGATTGGTCAACTGCGATGGCTACAGGGGCCCAAAGCCCGAAAACCTTGAGCACAGTCTACAGGTCATATTTATGAAGGGATTTCATTGTGACTTTATAGGATCACTCCAGATGATGCCCAGATGAGAATGTCCCCTTTTGGTTGCAACCATTCAACCATGATGGCTGCCCAAGCCCGAAGCCCGAAAACCTTTAGCACAGTCTACAGGTCATATTTATGAAGGGATTTCATTGTAACTTTGTAGGTTGACTTCATATAATGTCTAGATGAGAACGTCCTCTTTTGGACGTGATTGGGCAACTGTGATGGCTACAGGGGCCCGAAGCCCGAAAACCTTTAGCACAGTCTGCAGGTCATATTTATGAAGGGATTTCATTGTAACTTGGTAGGATGACTCCAAATAACGTCTATATAAGAACGTCCCCTTTTGGTCGCGGTCATTCAGCCTTGATGGCTGCCCGAGCCCAAAAACCTTTAGCATAGTCTATAGGTTGTATTTATGGAAGGATTTCATTGTAACTTGTTATGTTGACTCCATATAATCCCTAGATGATGACATCCCCTTTTGGTCGTGATTGGTCAACTTTGATGGCTACTGGTGCCCGAAGCCCGAAAACCTAAAGCACAGTCTACAGATCATATTTATGAAGGGATTTCATTGTAACGTCATAGGATCACTCCAGATGATGCCCAGATGAGAATTTCCCTTTTAGTTGCGATTATTCAACCATGATGGCAGCCCGAGCCCAAAGCCCGAAAACCTTTAGCACAGTCAACAGATCAAATTTATGAAGGGATTTCATTGTAACTTGGTAGGTTGACTGCATATAATGTCTACATGAGAACGTCCCCTTTGGACATGATTGGCAACTATGACGGCAACAGGGGCCCGAAAACCTTTAGCACAGTCTACAGGTCAGATTTATGAAGGGATTTCGTTATAGCTTGGTAGGATGACTCCAAATAATGTCTAGATGAGAACGTCCCCTTTTGGTCGCAATCATTTAGCCTTGATGGCTGCCCGAGCTCAAAATCCTTTAGCATAGTCTATAGGTCGTATTTATGTAAGGATTTCATTGTAACTTGTTAGGTTGACTCCATATAATGCCAAGATGATGACATCCCCTTTTGGTCGTGATTGGTCAGTTGTGACGGCTTCAGGGGCCTGAAGCCCGAAAACCTTGAGCACAATCTACAGGGCATATTTATGAAGGGATTACATTGTAACTTTGTAGGATCACTCCAGATGATGCCCAGATGACAACGTCCCCTTTTGGTCGTGAGCATTCAACCATGATGGCTTCCCGAGCCCAAAACCGCAAAAACTTTAGTACAGACTACAGGTCGTATTTGTGAAAGGATTTCATTGTAACTTAGTAGAATGACTCAGTATATTGTCGAGATGAGTACGTCCCCTTTAGTAGTAATCGGTCAACCATCATGGCTACACAGGCCTGAAGCCCGAAAACCTTGAGCACAGTCTATAGGCCATATTTATGAAGGGATTTCATTGTAACTTGATAGGATGACTCGTTTTGGAATAATTTCACTGTAACTTGGTAACTTTCGTTGACATATGTTAACTGTTAGGGCCTCATACATTAACTGTGAGGTCATATTACCCCACCCCACCACCCTTTAGTACAGTGTACACCTCATATTATTTTTATTAAAAACATAACATACAGGGAACAGAAATTAACATATTCCCAATTATCGCAATTCTTGTCTTATTTCATAATCCTTTCATAAACATTGAACATTATCCTTTTCATTAAACACAACACACAGACGAGTTAAGCTACAGTGTTATTGACACTTTCATTTTAAATTTTTGCCTGCACAACATAGCTTATGATCCCTCAATGGAACAAGGTCATAAAATCAGGGTGAGCTTTTCTGATCACTTTTTGTCCGTCGTCGGTTGTCCGTTATCTGTCGTGAAGGTGGTGTTTGGGTCTATTTCTCCCAAACCACTGGCCACATCTTAATGAAATTTCACCTGAGTAGTGATTATATAGGGGCATTTGGGTTTTTCTTCAAATTGGGTTTCTGCTCATATTGAGGAAGGGGTGGGGGCAAAAATGCCTCAATTTTTTTAAAAATCTTCTCATGAACCAGCTGTAGCAGAGACTTGATATTTGGTATACAGCTTCCTTTTGAGGTGTAGACTCAAGTTTTTTCCTGAGAAGTTCGAGGGGCAATATTTGTCGTCGTTACGGGAGGGACAAGAATTTTTGCCCCGCTCAAAATTTCTATTTTCCAAACTGAGAGGCTGATTTGCCTTCTAGTTGTGTCAGATAAAGAGTTAGAGATGTTGGATATGGACAGCAACTGTATAGGAGTTTAACATATGTGTACAAAGAGTTAATTCCATTAGCTGTAGTAGTGTTTTATGCAGCCTCACATTACCACCTACAAATACTGGTGACCTTGATTTTAAATTTGATGCAATACCTGTTGGAATGTAGAGTTCTTATTCTAAAATACTCCAACTGAACAGCTCAGGTGTCTGTCACATATACTGAACTATTAACCATTTTCTGACACAAGGTGCTTATGACTCGGCTAATACTTTTTTCTCATATAACTTCAAAGTTCAATTTTCTGTCAAAATAATGACTTAAGACTCTTTATTGGAATGTACACAACAGGTTCATTCAATGATGGGAGGAATAATTAATGTTTTTGATGAATAACTGAAGAAAAATAAAACTTGAATGATACTTTTAACCCATTAACCAGTGCACACATTATGAAAATTTAGTATTTTAGATATTATTTTTTCAAAATTTTGAAAAAATTTCAATAAAACCAAATCATGTGTCCTCCTCATTGGAACAAACTTGCCAAGTGCTTTTATTGAATTTGTATGAAAACTGATTGTTTTCCAATGGCTCATTTTGTTAATTACATGGAAGGATATGGTTTATTCGTTAGATAAAGGGTTAAGATGAAGTTATAGTAGGATTTTGTTAATTTGTTAGATGAGGTCTTAACCCTCTGTTTGGCACATTTATGTTGAAATATTCAAATTTACAAGCTTCAATTTTTTCCCATAATGCAACTAGGAATTTACCAATGCATTCTTGTTCAACAGATCAAACCGAGCTCTGTCAAACAAGATTAAATTGGTTAAATCCCTAGCTGTATTATGAAAAAAAAAATTGCTGCTGAAAATTTGACATCATTGGGCAGAGGGTTAACATGGTGTTTGTGCATGAATTTGAATTTTAGTAAGAAATACATCATTGGCAAGCTTGAAAATAAGCAATCTGTCATTTGCAGAATGAGGTCCCCAGAGGGTGAATTTGCTGATGCTATCCCATACTGTGTGCCAATTTATCCTCTGGGTACCTCTTGCTGTTTAGGCCCAAGACTTTGATTCAGATTGAGGTTCACAGAGGGTAAATTTGGTGATGCTACCCTGCTGTGCAGGGTAGCATTACCAAATTCACCCTCTGGAGTCCTCGTTCTGCAGATGACAGTCTGCTTATTTTAAGGCTTGATCATTGGTAAATTGGTTTAAGATACCTAACCCCACTTGCACATGTTTCATGTCTGGGGGACCTTATAGTGATTTTGAAGGTCACAGAGTTTAATTTGAGGTGTGAATTTGTGTGGTTGGAGGCAGTGTGAGGGAAATGTCTGGGTATACTTTCTTGTTTTCATGCACAGATATATGAAGAAAAAAGTTGAATTTCATAAAATTGTCCTCGAGACAGCTGAATCAGATTCCATTTCCAAAATCTTCCTTTCATGAAAAGGAAATAAAAATACTAAATCACTATAGGGAGAGCTAAAAAAAATCACCTACTTAATTTAACCTTTACCTCACAAATTAGAGGCATCCAACCGCATAACGTACAAATTAAGCAGTTGAAAAAAAAATTCAGCAGAACCAAATCTTGTGACCCCTCACTAGAACAAGCTTGTTGAGCTTGTTCTGATGAGGGGGCACATGATATGGTTTGTTGAAATTTTTTGAAAAATTCGGAAAAACAATAATTAAAATAATAAATTTTTATATCGTTTGCATTGGCTAAAGGGTTAACATGAGAGTTCAAAAGAACTGTTTTTATTTGCTACCATTACTATAAAATTGACTTTGGTAGCACACATCTGTTTGAAACACCCTACTCACATGTTAATAAACATTGACAGTTCCACTTTAGGTACATTACTAGAGAATGCAAAGTGAACATCGACATGTGAGTAGTGGCAAGTGATTTATATAACACGAAGATGGTATGCCATATATGTTTATTCATAGCACTGATGGGTATACAAAAATATGCACATGGCATGCGTATGTACAATGTAGTGGGGATAGTGAGAACTGCGCCTAGTGGTAGCAATAGGGATGCACTGAACCTGTGAATTGGAGTAATGGGGGCTCCCAGTTGTAGCCCGGCCTGCTCCAAGTGAAATGGGGCTGACAAGACTCTGTCTGTATCCAGTCTTGAAATGTAGAGATACTCTTCTCCGCATGTACTTTGACCAGCACCTATTCATTTCAAGACTAGTACACATGTGACTGAATGGGGGTCTGTGAATGTGAATTCCGCTGAATGGGGGTCTGTGAATGTGCATTCTGCCCCCCAGACACAGCTATGTGCCGGCAGATGGGGATACCACATCTATATGGTGGCAGAGACAGAACAAGCTGGGAGACCCCAGATGGTGAACTTCCGATGGTGGTGGTGGGGTGGAGGAGGTGAAAATGAGTGGGAGCTAGCGAATGCTGCAAGGTTTTGGTAAGACTGAGGATGGCTGTGGCATGTGCACATTGTCAAGTGGTCAGTGTGGTAATAGTTGCAGGATGTCTGCAAACCTAAGAGTCGTGTGAAAACAGGCAGGTGTTTGCTACTGTGGAGTGTGAGAGTAGGTCAGACATTCAAGAGAAGTGCTGTTATTGAGAGTAATGCGCATCATTTCAGTGACCGCTGGCAACAGAGTGTGGGGGTGTCGTTTTCAAAATAAATTGGCCTGCTCAACAGTGTCATATAAACTCTGGGAAACACCGTTTCCCATTTAGTAATATCAAGTAAACTGAGTACCACAGTTAACCTATGATTGGAAGTTCAAAAAGGGAAGTTTGCTTTGATTCCATTAGTTACATGTACTAACACATACATTAACTTTTGTGAAAGTTTAACCCTTTACCAAATGAATTGGCTACATAATTTACACCTTGAGAAGATGAAAAAAAAAGTGTTTTTTAAAAAAAAATCCACAAAACCATATCATGTAACATTAGAACAAGCATGTTTTTGAAAAACATGTAAAAAATATTTAAAATAACAAATTTTGGTAATATGATATGCATTGAATAAAGCGTTAATAAAATTAACAGTTTGATGGAGTGACTCATAAAAAATATTAAATATTGACACCATTTGAAAACAAGTGAAGGGGCCAAAGCCCTCACCGATCATTCAGGTCCTTTCCTTCCCCCCCCTAGCTTTATAAATAAAGAAACACAAAACAGTACAATGTGGTTGGGAGTGTTTTGGGAACAAATTTACTTTATGAACTGTTTACAGTTAAAACTAGAAGTCCTGTCACGAACTTTGCGCTTATCTATGCTTAATTGCGCATAGGTATTGCGCGCAATTGCCATATCGAATGGCATCCAAAGCATGGCAGGTTCTCCTGGTTACTCATAGCAAATACAGGCAATGTTTCTGCCAATGGACCTCTGGGTTACCCGGAGGTCCATTGGCTGAAACATTGCTTGTGCACAGGTAATATGTGCAGAATTTGATAGCCTTACTATGGTCATAGCACGTACATTAACGCGCAGATTGATGTGCTATTTGTGCGCATTTCATGACAGGACTTCTAGTTTTAACTGTAGTGTTGTTTTCTCATTTAAAATGGTCATCCAAGCTAATCTAATCTGACCAAGATGGAGACAGACTGTTCTTGTCAATGAGGTCTATCAGTCAATTCTCTCATCAATAAAATCACAGTGGCAGACTGTACTTGCCTGAAGACTACTGACCAACTCGGACAGATTGCCTGGCGTGATTTGGACTGGATATCAGCTGTCTCTCTGACATCCTTGCTCCCTCCTCTTTGGCTACTGGATGTGGAATGGATTGGAAAATTGTACTGATAATGGGGTTGCAAGGGGTTAATTAACTTGTTCACTCTGGGGAATGGAATATTCCGTTTCCAGCCATCTTTCTGTACAGATGGGAAACAGAATTTTACTTTTCCCGAGCTAGCCAATGAGTTCCATCATTTCTGTGATATATAGCAAATTACTATGGCACATTTCCTAATGTCAGATAGTAGGATGATTCTCATTGGTGAATGGTTGTGGGAGATGTTTCCAAATGTCTTGAGTATGTTTATTCTTACTCGGGCAGTGTGTAGTCATGAATCGTTATAATTTGGACGAAGTACTTCAAAAAATCGTTGAATATTTGGATAGTTATTATGATTTTGATAACGAATCATCTACTGACTCGTTGTCGGAATATTCAGGCGACACTGAATCTTATAATGTAAGCAGTGACTCTGAGTCTCAAATGATCAGCTGAGCACATCAAAGGGAACACCCACAACAGGTGCAAAATGGAAAAGGGAGCATGGCAACCTGGAATTGACTTCTCAACGTAAACAAAAAACATATGACATATGAATGGGAAAAGAAAAATGTTATTTCTGTTATATAATTAATGAAATGGTAATGATAACTGATGTTTGTGTTCACAAAATCCAAGTTGGCAAATAATATACCGAAAACAATTAAATCTCTGTGGGAACAATTACTGTTAATTATCTGGTAGCGAATGAGTTAACCCTCAAGTCCCCAGACAGCCCTAAACTGCCCCTCATACATTGCTTTGAAAAAGCTGCCCACAAATGTATTCTTTTTTCAGAACTCTACTGTTCCCGCATTTATGATGACAGTGTTTTTGCATCATTGTTGGCTGCCTGTACACACAGCCAGCAATGGTGTAGAAATACTGTTAAGTCATCTGCAGTTCTGCACATGTATTTACAGTAGTTATTAGTGTAAAATTAATCTGAGAACAAAAGGGTCCATGTGTGCATTTGGTCTTCAAAAATCAATCGACTATATCTACTACTATCCAGAATTTTATTTTCTACCTGTGAGAATAAATGACCAAACGGATGATTCAAAATGATAAATCATTAGCAGTTTTTTTTAAAGATGTGGAAATGTACCCTAACAGTAAATTGTCACATCTTTTAACCCTTAGGACTTCAGATTAATTTTACTTTAATAACTACTGTGTATACATGTACCTAGCTGCAGATGACTTTACAGTGTTTCTACATTATTATTGGCTGCCTTTACACTGTCAAGATAAAAGCATCCTACAAACATGAGTTCTCAAAGGAAAAACACTTGGGATAACTTTTTCAGACCAATATAAAAGGGGCAGTTTGTGGCTGTATGGGGACTTGAAGTTATAAAACAGTACTGATTCATTTCATCCATTTATATTCCTTGAGAGAAAATGCATTTCTGGAAAATACAAGTATAAACATTTTAAAGCATTGGTCCCAAGAGTCACATCTTCAAAAATAAAATTACCTAAATGAACTCAAGCTCATTTTGTCCAATCAAAGATGGCAATTGTTGACCCTCTTGGAGAGCAGGCATGATTACATCAGAAAACCTGTACTTGACTACAAAAGTAAACAAGCATAGCTACACTTCCTGGGGGTGGGGATAGGTATAGATAAACTACAGCTGGTGAAAATATATTACACAGTCATTCATATTATCTGGGATATCACAAGTTTGTTAATTTTATGACAGAAAAAATCTAGTAATTTAATTGTCAAAAACACAAATTCTGGAAAATACATGTTTAATCTTTTCTTGGATTGACTCCCCTCCCCCCCCCCCCCACCCAGTCTTGCAGTTGTTCAGGTGGATGAGACTTATATTCAAGCCTGAAAATAAGCAAACTGTCATTTGCAGAATGAGGTCCCCAGAGGGTGAATTTGTTGATGCTATCCCATACATTGGGCCAATTTATCCTCTGGGTACCGCTTTCTGTTTAGGTTGAGATCTTGATTCAGATTGGGGTCACATAGGGGAAATTTAGTGATGCTACCCAGGATAGCATTTCTAAATTCACCCCCTGAGGTCCTGGTTTTGCAGATGACAGTCTGCTTATTTTCTGGCTTGCTTATATAAAAATATTAGAAACAACTATTAACATTTCCACTTTTCTTTCTCACTACTACCCACACAGTCAGAGTCAACACCAGAAGCAAGTAAATAATGCCTGAGGGGCGTGGTGACATTGCGGTAACCGGTTCTTGTCAGATCACCGAAGTTAAGGAACGTCGAGCCCGGTCAGTCCTCGGATAGGTGACCTGAGCGATTGATTCAGACTCCCGCGGTGTGTCCTTGGGCACGACACTTACCCGATTGTCCACATGGGGGCACGATGGCACCGCGTACTAAGGCGTACTGCACACCAATGGTGCACATGTCTTCAACCAGTATAACCCTGCCTGTGCGGAGTTACGATGTTGTGGAGCTGGCAGCTGCCCGTCGTTGCTCAGTGTTTCTCTCTTGGTACTCCGGCTTCCTCCACCTGTAAAACTGTCACGGTCATGATTAGCCATTATGCATAAGTATGTGACCTTAAACACCAGTAAATAAATAAATAAATAATGTCTGAAGCATGTGAGTGTTGACAACTCAATTACTGTCAAATTTTAGCTTACTGAGCATCAGGTAAATCACAATGTGACAAAGCCGTACTGGAAAAAGGACAGCATGATTATAAACAATAGGCTGAACTTGACTTTATACTTGTGGCTACCATATAGCCATAGATACTGAAAATGTCACTAAACACTTGAAGTAAAAATAAAAAAACAACCAACAAACCCAGTTCATCAATAGCAACACAGCAAAAATGTTGTAGGAGAATTGCAACAAAGGGAGTTTAGGAGAACTGCATCAAAGAGAGCACAGTGGCTCACTTGTTAGCACATTGGATTTCAAATTGAAAGGTTGACAGTTTGATCCTGACCCACATCATCTGCATTATATCCCTGGTAAGTAAGTTAATCCTGATTGCCCAAGTGGGTTCATGGCACCATTCCGTTTTATAGCATGCAGCTTGTCGACGATACACATGCCTTCAACCATTACTAACCCTGCTGGTGCTAGGTTACTAAGTTAGATTGCCTAACAGTTACTTGCCATTGTTGAGTTGTTCTCTCCAGGTACTATAGTTTCCTCCACCCACAACACGATATGACCCTGGATGTTGAAATTGTCATTAAACGCCAGTAAGCAAACAAAGCAACAGTAACAAAATTTCTCTGTTGCATCATCTTGATTGATAACAGAAATTTCAGACATTGATTCTTGTCAATTATTTTAAGAATCAGTATCCAGGGCTATCAATAATGATGCCACACCCATTCCATCCCACCCCTCCACACACACTTACACATGCTCTCACACAAACACAGAAATTGTTTGTTATTTGGAAAACCCTTTTAACCCTTTACCTAACGAATCGGCCACAGCCGCCAACGTAATTTACAAATTAAGTAGTTTAAAAAAAAAATATTTCAAAAAATTTTTACAAAATCATATCATATGACCCCTCATTGGAACGAGCTTGCCGAGCTCGTTCCAGTGAAGGGTCACATGATATGTTTTTGTTGAAATTTTTTGAAAAATTGGAAAAAATAAATATTAAAATAATAAATTTTGATATCATCTGAGTTGGGTAAAGGGTTAAACCATCATCCACAACTTGTTCATGCTACCCTTTACCTCAGAGAGTAGGTAGCAATGACACTTTGGATTTTTTTCTTATAACTAAATATTGTCATTTTTCAACAGAATATCTTCATTTGACCCTTCATTGGAACAATCTCACTGAGCTATGTTTCAGAATCATAAAATAATAAAAAATTAAATTTAAATTGAGATTTTTGTGCATGAAAAAAGCTGGAAGGATGTTTCTGGTATGTTAGATAAAGGGTAAACAAAGTACATCTGTTTTCGTTGATAAGCAAGAGAATTAATGGGATAAAAAAGTCTTTGTTCTGAAATAATAATTACTTGTGAGATTGTGCAACATTTTATTTTTCAAGGAAATTGATACTTTCCTTTATTTCATGTTCCAGTAACACAATTTTCATGGCAGCTGTGAAATGATCTGTACTTATTCACCTATCCTTAACACTCCAAATGCTAAGGTCAAATTATGAAATTTCAAGTTGCAAATGTTTCCCAAAATACATCAAGGAATTGAAGTAAGTCAGTCTTGTTTGACAGAGCTCAATGGGCACACAGTGGCTCAGTTGTTAGAGCATTGAACATCAAACTGAAATGTTGATGGTTTGATCCTCCCAGCAAGCAGTAACTGCCATGTGTCCTTGGCCAATACACTTCATCCTGATTGCCCATGTGAAGGCACGATGGTACTGTGTACTAAGACATACTGCAAGCCGATGGTGCACTTGCCTTCATCACCTGCTAACCCTGCCTGAACAGAGTTAGTACATTGGGGAGCCTTGGTAGCTGCTTGCCACTGCTCAGTGCTTCTCTCTGGATACTCCAGCTCCCCCCCAAAAAACCCCCAAAACTGCCCAACATAATGTGACCCTAGCTGTTGAAAGTGTTGTTAAACACTTTTGATGAAAATGTTTATATTTTGACATGGCGTGCAGAGGATTAACTGCTTCAGCATAGTTTCAGATCAAGTATGACCTGCTCATGCAACCCATATCACCAGAAATTTGCTGGATACTCTGAGCTACCAAAAAATAGGGTGTGCAGTGGCTCTTTGTTTAGAACATTGAAATGTAAATTGAAAGGTCGATCCTGACCCATACTGTTTACACTATGTCCTTGAGCAAGACACTTAATATCGATAGCCCATGTTCAAGCTTGGAAATAGCAATCTATCATTTTCAAAATGAGGTCCCCAGAGGGTGAATTTGCTGATTCTGTCCCATACAGTGGGCCAATTTTGCCTCTGGGTACCTCTTTCTGTTTAGGCCTGAGACCTTGATTCAGATTGAGGTTCGCAGAGGGTAAATTTAGTGATACTACCCTGCTGTGCAGGGTAGTATCACCAATTTCACCCTCTGTGGACCTCATTCTGCAGATGACAGTCTGCTTATTTCCACGAATGCCACATTGATGGTGCACTTACCGTCAATCACTGCTAACTCTGCTTTTGCCAGGTTGGTATGTTGGAGAGTCTGACAGTTGCTAATCGCTGCTCTGAGGTGCTCTCTGGATGTTTTCCAGCTTCCCCCACAAGCAAAACTGCCTGACACTGTATGACCCCAGCTGTTGAAGGTAATTTTAAACCCTCCAAAAAAACTAAAACAAACAAACCCCCAAAAATATATTCCTTCATAGTAGAATTTCCTCAAATTGACTTTGAATTAGAACACTTCTACTTGTAACATTCACGATTAATTTTGGAAGTTACAATTTGTTCATGAGAAATTACTGTGTTATTATTTACTATAGAGTATATCTAAGTACTTGTCAATAAACTTCTATTAACACAAGTCTGTATGAATATAATATATGCTAATACATCAATCTGACAAATATTCCAAGAATATGAAGCCCTTATCAGAATACTAGCAGGCCTCTAACTCTTAATCTTCTAGTAATTTCTTGAATTTCTCATAACATCAAGTAGCATTTACAATAGCCATGTCATGATTTGATGTGAAATTTAATGCAGTCTGGCTCTAAAACACAATTGGGAACAGTCCTACTCCAGCTTATAGTGGTATGTTTTGGTAACAAGAAACATACCTTTAACCCCGCTAGACCCACTAGACCACCACCTGTGCATTGCCAGTAGCTAAGCAGTGACTTCTAGTAAAGTCTTGACTGCCCATTTAGGTGGCCAAGACTTGACTAGAAACTACTGCCAAGGTAATATGTCTATTTTCAGCAGGTTCTCCTCTTAATTGCATGTTAAGGGTATCTGTTCTGAGGACGTAAAAGTCAGAAATGGGCCTTTTAAGGGTTAACTGCTAAAGTGCTAACTAATATTTGAGAGTCAAAATTTGTTCACATTAATTGTTTTGTTAGAATTTATTGAAGAGTGCTTGCAGACACTTTCCAATGATTTCCCACAAAATAAATTCATGTTGACAAAATATAATTTGATTTCAGCTGAATATGAAGCACATGCTTATCAGGACCAAAGCAAGGATCTCCAAATTTCCGAAATAGTGCGGCGAGAGTTAAAAGTATCTGACATTGTTGCTAGGTCACCAAAACATTCATTATTATTATACCCCGCTTCGAAGAAGTGGGGGCTATATAGGAATCGCCCTGTACGTCTATACGTCCTTACGTCCATCCGTACGTACGTCTTTCCGTGCGGACAAATTCTTGTGTTGTGTGCGCAACTCCTCCTACATTAATGAACCGATTTTGATGAAACCTTCATCTCTACTAAGTGAACATGTGCATATTCCAAACTTTTTGATCTGCGACAATTTTAACCAGGTTATCTCTCTTGAACTTTGATTTAATATGGGTTTCTATATGAAATTCTTGTGTGCGCAACTCCTCCTACATTTATCAATCAATTTGGACAAAACTTTTCAGACATCATCACTACTAAGTGAACATGCGCATATTCCAAGATTTTTGATCTGCGACAATTTTAACCAGGTTATCTCCCTTTGACTTAGATTTATTGTGTCTTTCCATCCGAACAAATTCTTGTGTACGCAACTCCTCCTACATTAATGAACCGATTTTGATGAAACCTTTCAAACATCATCTCTACTAAGTGAACATGTGCATATTCCAAACTTTTTAATCTGCGACAATTTTAACCGGGTTATCTCTCTTGAACTTTGATTTAATATGGGTTTCTACATGAAATTCTTGTGTGCGCAACTCCTCCTACATTTATCAATCAATTTGGACAAAACTTTTCAGACATCATCACTACTAAGTGAACATGCGCATATTCCAAGATTTTTGATCTGCGACAATTTTAACCAGGTTATCTCCCTTTGACTTAGATTTATTATGTCTTTCCGTTCGAACAAATTCTTGTGTGCGCAACTCCTCCTACATTAATGAACCGATTTTGATGAAACCTTTCAAACATCATCTCTACTAAGTGAACATGTGCATATTCCAAACTTTTTAATCTGCGACAATTTTAACCAGGTTATCTCTCTTGAACTTTGATTTAATATGGGTTTCTACATGAAATTCTTGTGTGCGCAACTCCTCCTACATTTATCAATCAATTTGGACAAAACTTTTCAGACATCATCACTACTAAGTGAACATGCGCATATTCCAAGATTTTTGATCTGCGACAATTTTAACCAGGTTATCTCCCTTTGACTTAGATTTATTATGTCTTTCCGTTCGAACAAATTCTTGTGTGCGCAACTCCTCCTACATTAATGAACCGATTTTGATGAAACCTTTCAAACATCATCTCTACTAAGTGAACATGTGCATATTCCAAACTTTTTGATCTGCGACAATTTTAACCAGGTTATCTCTCTTGAACTTTGATTTAATATGGGTTTCTGCATGAAATTCTTGTGTGCGCAACTCCTCCTACATTTATCAATCAATTTGGACGAAAGTTTACAGACATCATCACTACTAATTGAACATGCGCATATTCCAAAATTTTTGAGCTGTGGCAATTTTAACTAGGTTATCTCCGTTTAACTTAGATTTATTATGGGTTTCTACATGAAATTCTTGTGCGTGCAACTCCTCCTACATTAATGAACCGATTTTGATGAAACCTTTCAAACATCATCTCTACTAAGTGAACATGTGCATATTCCAAAATTTTTGCGCTGTGGCAATTTAACTAGGTTATCTCCCTTTAACTTAGATTTATTATGGGTTTTTACATGAAATTCTTGTGCGTGCAACTCCTCCTACATTTATCAATCAATTTGGACAAAACTTTTCAGACATCATTACTACTAAGTGAACATGCGCATATTCCAAGATTTTTGATCTGCGACAATTTTAACCAGGTTATCTCCCTTTGACTTAGATTTATTATGTCTTTCCGTTCGAACAAATTCTTGTGTGCGCAACTCCTCCTACATTAATGAACCGATTTTGATGAAACCTTTCAAACATCATCTCTACTAAGTGAACATGTGCATATTCCAAACTTTTTGATCTGCGACAATTTTAACCAGGTTATCTCTCTTGAACTTTGATTTAATATGGGTTTCTGCATGAAATTCTTGTGTGCGCAACTCCTCCTACATTTATCAATCAATTTGGACGAAAGTTTACAGACATCATCACTACTAATTGAACATGCGCATATTCCAAAATTTTTGAGCTGTGGCAATTTTAACTAGGTTATCTCCGTTTAACTTAGATTTATTATGGGTTTCTACATGAAATTCTTGTGCGTGCAACTCCTCCTACATTTATCAATCAATTTTGACGAAACCTTTCAAACATTATCACAACTAAGTGAACATACGCATATTCCCAAATTTTTGATCTGCGACAATTTTAACCAGGTTATCTCCCTTTAACTTGGATTTATTATGGGTTTTCAAATGGGATTCTTGTGTGTGCAACTCCTCCTACATTAATGAACCGATTTTGAATACATGTTGCACATTGTAAATGTGTTTTTCCAAATGTAAACCATATATGTGTGGACTCTTTAAGTATTCAGTGCTGTTCTGTGGAAGGCCACATGCAAATACAAATTTCAGCAACAAAAAATTATCTTTATGTATACATTTCCTTATGGCCTTAGCCTACATGATCAGAAGTGCATTCCTCTAAAAACCCAAAGCGGGGGTATTAATCACCTTCGGTGATAGTTCTAGTTATTAATATTTTTAAGAATTACTTGTGTAACATTTTTACTTGACTACCTGATTGTCAAATACTTAAGATGAGCACTTTCTGTTTTGTGTTGGGAATATTTGAAATATAAGGATATTGTTCCATAATGAAAATTGTAGTTTGACAAATGGTCAACTTTTTTTTTCTTCATATTATCATCTTTCAGAGAAAATTTGGGCATTCGAGCAACCAACAATTTTTAGTCCCCTACTGGAACCGTAAGGGGACTATAGGATTGCACTCCGTCCATCTGTCTGTCTGTCCGTCTGTCTGTCTGTTCGTCTGTCCATCTGTCTGTCTGTTTTTTATGTTACCACCTCTCCCTCCAACATGCTTTAAGCTACACCTTTCATATTTGGTACATGGATAAATGGTTCTGAGGGGATGATGCACGCTCAAAATTTTTTTATCAAAATCCAAGATGGCGGAATGGCGGCCATTTTTGTTGTGTTTTTTAAGCTTTTTTCTCTATTTTCATGTTACCACCCCTCCCACCAACATGGTTCAAGCTACACCTTTCATATTTGGTGCATGGATAAATGGTTCTGAGGGGATGACGCATGCTCAAAATTTCCAAGATGGCGGAATGGCGGCCATTTTTGTTGTGTTTTTTAAGCTTTTTTTTCTCTATTTTCATGTTACCACCCCTCCCACCAACATGGTTCAAGCTACACCTTTCATATTTGGTACATGGATAAATGGTTCTGCGCGGATGATGCACGCTCAAAATTTTTTTTTCAAAATCCAAGATGGCGGAATGGCGGCCATTTTTGTTGTGTTTTTTAAGCTTTTTTTTCTCTATTTTCATGTTATCACCCCTCCCACCAACATGGTTCAAGCTACACCTTTCATATTTGGTACATGGATAAATGGTTCTGAGGAGATGATGCACGCTCAAAATTTTTTTTTCAAAATCCAAGATGGCGGAATGGCGGCCATTTTTGTTGTGTTTTTTAAGCTGTTTTTCTCTATTTTCATGTTACCACCCCTCCCACCAACATGGTTCAAGCTACACTTTGCATATTTGGCACATGGATAGAGGGTTGGGAGGGGATGATGCACGTTCAATATTTTTTCTTCAAAATCCAAGATGATGGCATGGCGGCCATTTTTGTTGTGTTTTTTAAGCTTTTTTTCTCTATTTTATGTTACCACCCCTCACTCCAATATGGTTCAAGCTACACTTTTTATATCTGGCACATGGATAGAGGGTTGTAATGGGATGTTGCACGTTCAATATTTTTTTTCCAAAATTCAAGATGGCGCCATGGCAACCATTTCTGTTGTGTTTTTGAAGCTTTTTTCTCCATTTTATGTTACCACTACTCCCTCCAACATGGTTCAAGCTGCACTTTTCATATATGGTACATGGAATAAGGATGTTGTGAGGGGATTATGCACGCTCAATATTTTTTTTTCAAAATCTAACATCTGTCTGTCTGTCCGTCTGTCTGTCTGTGTTTTCCCTCTAATATGCTTCAAGCTACACCTTTCATATTTGGTACATGGATAAATGGTTCTGAGGGGATGATGCACAGTCAATATTTATTTTTCAAAATCCAAGATGGCAGAATGGCGGCCATTTTTGTTGTGTTTTTTAAAGCTTTTTTCTCTATTTTATGTTACCACCCCTCCCTCCAACATGGTTCAAGCTACGCCTTTCATATATGGTACATGGATAAAGGGTTGTGAGGGGATTATGCACGCTCAATATTTTTTTTAAAAAATCCAAGATGCTTATATACTCTAGTGTCTTCTGTGACAAAAACACCTTATGTCACAAAAGCGCCGTAGGGGACTAATACCACCTCGGTGGTCAAACACTTTTCTGAATGGCAGCAAAAATGAGCTTCAGGCCTGGCACTGCTTAGAATATGATAACTTTATTGTGTTACCTACACATTTGAATAAAGACCAAAAAATGGCTTCAAGCACTCCACTAGTTAACCCTTTACCCAATGCAGACAATATCAAAATTTATTATTTTAAATATTAGCTCACCTGACTTTCAGTCAGGAGAGCTATAGTGATCACTCACCGTCCGTCGTCCAGCGTCTGTCGTCCGTGAACATGGTGTTTGCGTCTTTTCCTCCCAAACCGCTGAACCAATTTAATTGATATTTGAGATAATAGTTTGTTATGACATCGCAATTTGATTTTGTTCAAATCAAGTTGCCTCGCCCGTGGGTAGGGCCACACCCAAAAAGTGTGCTGAAATCTTAAAAAATCTTCTTCTCATGAACCAGCAGTAGCAGAGACTTGATATTTGGTGTGCAGCTTCCTTTTGAGGTGTAGACTCAGATTTGTTCAAGAGAAGTTTGTGGGGCTATACTTGGCGTCGTTATGGGAGGGGCAAAATTTTTGGCCCCGCCCAAAATTTCTATTTTCCAAACCGAGAGGCTGATTTGAACCAAATTTTATGTGAGGGCTTATTGGGTCATAAGTACCTAATTTATGCTGATTTTTTTTTTCCTGTAGCCCCATGGGAACTGCAGGAGCTAAAAATAGAAAAAAATTAAAACGCCCATATCTCCAAAACTGCACGGCACCGAGAATTTTTATTTGGTGTGAAGCTTCCTTAGGACCAACAGAAAGAATTGGTAAAAAAAAAATTGCCATCGGTTTTATCATAGGGTACAGTTTCGGGACTTTGAAAAAGTGCTGAGTCAGCACTTTTTAACACTGTAGGCAATGGGAAAAACATTAAAAAATCTTCTTCTCCAGATCCAGAATGCAGAATCGTTTGATATTTGGTATGCAACATTGGAGGGTGGATCTGATTCAAGTTTGTTCAAATTGGCCCCCTGGGTTCATATTTGGGCTCAGTATAGGAGCCCGATTTTGAACTTAGTGCATTTCAGGCAAATTTCTTAAAAAATCTTCTTCTCCAGATCCAGCAGGCAGAATCTTTTAATATTTGGTATGCAACATTGTGGGGTGGATCTGATTCAAGTTTGTTCAAATCGGCCCCTTGGGTTTATATTTGGGCTCAGTATAGGAGCCCAAATTTGAACTTAATGCATTTCAGGCAAATTTCTTTGAAAATCTTCTTCTCAAGATCCAGCAGGCAGAATCTTTTGATATTGGGTATGCAACATTGTGGGGTGGATCTGATTCAAGTTTGTTCAAATCGCCCCCCTGGGTTTATATTTGGGCTCAGTATATGAGCCCAAATTTGAACTTAGTGCTTTTCAGGCAAATTAGTTAAAAAATCTTCTTCTACAGATCCAGCAGGCAGAATCTTTTGATATTTGGTATGCAACATTGTGGGGTGGATCTGATTCTATTTTGTTCAAATCGGCTCCCTAGATTCATATTTGGGCTCACTATAGAAGCTCGAATTCGAACTTAGTGCATTTCAGGCAAATTTCTTCAAAAATCTTCTTCTCCAGATCCTGCAGGCAGAATCTTTTGATATTTGGTATGCAACATTGTGGGGTGGATCTGATTCAAGTTTGTTCAAATCGGCCCCCTGGATTCATATTTGGGCTCACTATAGAAGCCCAAATTCGAACTTAGTGCATTTCAGGCAAATTTCTTTGAAAATCTTCTTCTCAAGATCCAGCAGGCAGAATCTTGTGATATTTGGTATGCAGCATCCTTAGGGGGGTGAGATTCAAGTTTGTTCAAGCCATGTCCCTAGGTCCATATTTTGGCTCACTGTGGGAGCTTGAATTGTAACTTTGTTCGAAATGAGGAATTTTCTTAAAAAATCTTCTTCTTCAGATCCAGCAGTCCGAATGGTTTGATGTGTGGTGAGTAGCATCCTTGGGGGGGGGGGGGGGGGGGGGGGGCGGGGGGGGGGGGATTCAAGTATGTTAAAGCCAAGTCCATGGGTCCATATTTGGGCTCCCTGTGGGAGCCCAAATTATAACTTAGTCAATATGAGGAATTTTTCTTTAAAAATCTTCTTCTTCAGATTCAGCAGTTGGAATGTTTTGATATTTGGCATGGAGCAACCTTAGGGGGCTGAGATTCAAGTTTGTTCAAGCCAAGTCCCTTGGTTCATATTTGGGCTCATTATGGGAGCCTGAATGACAACTTAGTTCAAAATGAGGAATTTTCTTTAAAAATCTTCAGATCCAGCAAATGAATGCTTTTGATATTTTTTATGCAGCATCCTTTGTTTGTTCAAGCCATGTCCCTAGGTCCATATTTGGGCTGATTGTGGGAGCTTGAATTGTAACTTGGTTCAAAATGAGGAATTTTCTTTAAAAATCTTCTTCTTCAGATCCAGCAGTCGGAATGTTTTGATATTTGGTGTGCAGAATCCTTAGGGGTGTGAGATTCAGGTTTGTTAAAGCCAAGTCCCTGGGTTCATATATGGGCTCCCTGTGGGAGCCCGAATTATGACTTAGTTCAATATGAGGAATATTCTTTAAAAATCTTTTTTTAGATCCACTGGTCAGAATATTTGGATATTTGGTTTCAGCTTTTCTTAGGAGGAGCAGATGCAACTTGTGGAAATCAATTCTCTGGGTTGATATTTAGGCTACCATGTCAGGTGAGCCCGAATGATAACTTAGTTCAAAATGAGGAATTTTCTTTAAAAATTTTCTTCTTCAGATCTAGCAGTCAGAATGTTTTAATATTTGGTATGCAGCATCCTTAGGGGAGTGAGATTCAAGTTTGTTCAAGCCATGTCCCTAGGTCCATATTTGGGCTCACTGTGGGAGCTTGAATTGTGACTTAGTTCGAAATGAGGAATTTTCTTAAAAAATCTCCTTCTTCAGATCCAGCAGTCGGAATGTTTTGATATGTGGTGTGTAGCATCCTTAGGGGGGTGAGATTCAAATTTGTTAAAGCCAAGTCCCTGAGTCCATATTTAGGCTCCCTGTGGGAGCCCGAATTATAACTTAGACAATATGAGGAATTTTTCTTTAAAATCTTCTTCAGATTTAGCAGTCGAAATGTTTTGATATTTGGCATGCAGCATCCTTAGGGGGTGAGATTCAAGTTTGTTCAAGCCAAGTCCCTGGGCTCATATTTGGGCTCACTGTGGAAGCCTGAATGATAACTTAGTTCAAAATGAGGAATTTTCTTTAAAAATCTTCTTCAAATCCAGCAGATGAATGTTTTTGATATTTGGTATGCAGCATCCTTAGGGGGGTAAGATTCAAGTTTGTTCAAGCCATGTCCCTAGTTCCATACAATTTGTCTCTCATGATTTCATTCCTTTGTAGTGTTGATGAACCATGTCTAACTGAATGTGACCCCAAATACTTCTTTGAACCACTTTGGCCGGTGAGCGATTAAGGCTCTTTGGGGCCTCTTGTATTTTTAATATACATTAATGACATAAGTAATTCAACTACATTAAATGTCTTATCGTTTGCCGATGACACAAAAGCATGTAAGTCTGGAGCGGAGATAAATGCCCTAATCTCAGATTTCAATGAGGAATTACAACATATATCTTACTGGTGCGCAGCCAACCACCTTGTCCTGATCGAAATACATTTTACTTAATCCAGGTCACAGAGAAAGGAATGTTACTCATCAGAATGTCTATATAAACAATCGGGCAATCTGCAAGGTTGGCAGTGGGGAAAGTGAGAAGTCCTTAAAGTTTCTTGGTATAAATATTGATGACAATTTATCGTACAATGCCCATATATCTCACCTCTGCACGAAAATCGGATTTGCCAACTTCGTTCTCAATAAAGCCAAAATGTTTCTCCCTCATAATGTTATGAAAACTTTATATTTTACTTTGATACAGAGCCACTTCATCTGTGGAATTCCTTTATGGGGTGCATCCAAATCAATCCTGTGATCGCCTTCAAAAACTGCAGAAACGAGCTTTACGAATAATAAATAATAAGAAATACAATGCCCACACTGAACCCCCTATTTATCAATGGTAGTATACTGAAGCTAAAAGACTTATACAAACTACACACACCTTCTTATTCATGTTGGATTAGCATAATTTAGAAGGAAACATCTGTGACACTGCGTTTCCGACAGTTTACGTTTCACAGAAGCAACAGCTAGGACCATCACCCCATCCTGAACCCCCATCGTCAGAGCCCCCTTTTTTTTGTCCTCTTTCAGTATATCACAGCAGTTCCGCTTTACTAGTAAAATAGGACCCAGTCACCAATGCTTGGGGTGAAAGTCCTCTAAAATGGGCAACATGTTGATCAACGATTGACTAAACTTGACTTGATCTCCATGTTGTGTCACGATTAGCCATGGTGCATAAATATGTGACGTTAACCACCAACAAACAAACAAACAGCCAGCATATCACAGTAATCTCCGCAGTTATATTTAACCTGAATTTTGCACCCCGCTCTTAGCATAAACACAACACGTACTCAACCAATCAGCTTCCCACTTTGCGTCACATGTCCATTCTCTTTGTTTATCCGCTCTGCCTTTTGTTTCATTCTCAGCTGCAAATCTTTTTCATAATTATCCCTGTATTTTAATTGTTTCATCACTCGCGTGTCATCATAAACCTTTGCTTCATCAGTGCCAGTTTCATTCAGTATGGACGCTGACATTCACCGTCCAGCCAGAGAACTTTTAATCGAAGTTGTGAAAGTTTTTTTCGACATTCTGGATTCATACATCATGCCTGCAGAGGAATTTCTTTGCTATTTACGCTACATGATTTCAGACACGCATCCTCATCTCAGCAGAGCCTTGGACTGCGATACGCGTTGTTTCTGTGCTTGTTATTTCTGCCAGTTCCACTAACTTGTAGTAACAGCACCTTTCCTTCTTTTCATCATCATATTCATTTCATGTTCATCGACTTTGTTTACCTTATTCATCAATGACAACATCATGGCGGATTCTCTACCGAAATCGACGTCATTGTCAGCGGGCGGACCTCGTCCACCACAGGACCTTTCACCAGCTGTTGTTTCGGCCTCGTCATCTCGCAGCCATTCAGTGCCTCCACACACAGGACGATCCAGTGCAAGGACATTAACCCGTTCTCGAGTGTTTTCACCTTCGCCCTCCACCCCCCGTCGGGGACCTCTGCCGCGTCGAGAAGTTTCACAGGGCATGGACAATTCACATTCCACTTCCGGCGATCAGACTACAGATCTTCAAGCTTCATCGGTGCGACCTACGGACCTGTCCGCTTCAGCCTCTTCGCGGACTGTTAATGTGCACCCCTCTTACATGACCCCGGCACCTCGGTCCCAGTGCCGCTCTGCTTTATGGATGCCAGACAACCCCAAAAATTGGACTGCTCTCCGCCTTAGATCTGAACTGAACAGCCTCGGAACCAGGACCAATTCATCCACCAGGAAATTGTTTCTGTTGCAATTATATATTGACAATGCTTCTGAGGACGTCGTTCTTCAATCTGATTCACTGGACAACCATCTTCAGGCGAGTGACACTTCTTCTGTGCCTCCCCATTCAGCAACACTCCACAGTGCTCCCTCTGCACCTACATGTACTGCCATATCTGCACCAGTTCCACCACTTCCAGTGGTCACCACGACATTCACAGACAAGGTTCCCCAGGCCTGCACCGGGCAAACTCAGAACGTTCCCATCCTCCACCTTTATTTCATTCTTCTTCCTTCAGAGACAGTTCCAGTCATCACATTCGCATCTTCTTTCTCCACCTCAATTGGACTCAGTTAGTTCATCAACTCTGCTTAACCTCAGCGAACAACTTCAATTCCAGCAGAATCAAATCGCTTCCATGCAAACCACACTCTCCGCCATCGCTTCCACAGTTCAACCATCATCACTTCCTCCTGCTCTACCTGTAAAGCTCATGTCTCCACACCTGCCTGATAACCCACCAGACATCACTCAACCAGGTAATCCTATGTCCACTTCACTTCAGCACCTCATGCAATCGCCCGGCACCGCGCTCTCTGCACTTCCTGCTATCGATGCCAGTATCAGCCCCAGCCTTCTCTCAGGCAAAGACATCAACTTGACCAGGCTTCTCATGCCTCCCCTTGATGCTTCGTCTAAATCTTCTGATGCACAAAAGCATGACCCACGCCTGTCAAAAATGCTCACTTTACCCGAATTCATTCGTGCATTCGGGAAATACAAGAACATCATATGCAAGGTTTACCCTCTGCGCCGGACTGAACTCGACGCATATCAGGCCGACATTCTCAACATAGCCGCGCTCTATGGCGACTCCTTCTATCTTTATTACCTCGCTTTTTCCGCGCAAGCTGCTGCCTGGATTCCACGTGGAAAAAAGGTTGATTGGTCCGCCCGCGATTTGATGCTCTTTTGTTCCGTCTTCGCAGGCCATCGCGCTCAAACATGCTTCACTTGCCACGGCTCAGATCACGTTGCTAAGTTCTGCCCACTCTCCACGGACAAGAGGCCCGTTTCTCAGTCATAGGCCCCATCCTCGGCCGATTTCCCTTCTGACAAAAAGCCACAGTTCTCGACCTCCGCCGAACCCTGCCTGAAATTCAACTCTCTCCGTGGCTGCAGCTTCGGCCTCTCCTGCAAATTCAAACATGTGTGCATCACCTGTAACCAGCCACACCCTCGGGCTCTGTGTCCCAAGGTCGCTACCTCTACTGCTCCCCCTCATCTTCCTCGGAAATGACTTGCACTTGTCTCGCCTTGTCCTCATACAGGCCTCACACCAACCACACCGATCCATGTTTCCAACCTTCAACTTGCTCTTGCTCACCACCCTGTCCCTGCCTTCGTCACATTCCTGCTGCAGGGCCTCACTAGTGGCTTTCACACTGGCATTTCCACTCCCCCCACCACAACGCTCGAAATCAAAAACCTTCGCTCTGCCACCTTTGACCCCACCACTGTTACTCATCTACTGCATCAGGAGCTGGCCAACGGCTTTTTTCTCGGGCCCTTCTCCACTCCGCCCTACCCCATGTACTGCATCAGCCCCCTGGGCATCGCCACCCAGAAATTTTCGAACAAAAAGCGCCTCATCGTCGACTTATCTGCGCCTCACAGCTCTTCTCAATTCCCTCATTGACAAGGACGACTACTCTCTCTCTTACGTCACCCTCGACCACGCGGTTCGCATCATCCAAGACTTGGGTCCCAACTGTTGGCTGTGTAAGGCCGACATCCGAACTGCCTTCCCCATCCGTTCCAACCTTTGGCCCTTTTACGGCATCAAATGGGACAACCAGTACTATTTTCACTGCCGCCTCGCCTTCGGTTGCCGGTCCAGCCCCAAGCTCTTTGATCAACTTTCCGAAGCTATTTGCTGGATCGCCACTCACCTGTTCTCCCTCCTGCACGTCCTTCATCTCCCCGATGACTTTCTCTCCATCAGCCCCCCTTCTGCTGATCCCGACCAAACCTGCTGCTCCTTTCTGCATGTTTTCCACTCGCTCTCCATCCCTCTTTCCGGAAAAAAAATGGAAGGTCCAACTCACACTCTGCAATACTTGGGCATTATTCTGGACACCGCAAAAATGGAAATGCGCCTTCCCGACGACAAGCGCCTCCGCATTGCAGACACTGTTGCCTCATTTCTTACCAAATGCACCGCCACCAAACGCCAGCTCCTTAGTCTTCTTGGCTATCTGAGCTTCGCTTGTCGCGTCGTCGTGCCGGGTCGCTCCTTCCTGGCTGACCTCATTGCTCTCTCTTGCTCTGTGCCCGAGTTGTGGCACCACGTTTCACTCTCTGCAGCCTGCCGTCGCGACCTCCACATGTGGCACCGCTTCCTTTCCGAATGGAATGGTATTTCTCTTTTTTTGGAGCCCTTCCACACCCAGGCTGATGACCTCGATCTGTTCACTGATGCCAGCTCTACCTGCGGTTTTGGAGGGTTCTTTCAAGGTCACTGGTTTCAAGGCTCTTGGCCCCCTGCATTTCACTCACCCGATACTCGCACACCTTCCATGGCTCTCTTGGAACTCTATCCTATCGTGGTCGCTGCGCTGCTCTGGGGCCCCCTTTGGTCCAAAAAACGCATCATTTTCTCCTGCGACAATGAAGCTACCGTGCACATAATTCACAAGGGCCGTTCCCCTGTTCCCGCCCTCATGCACCTCATGCGTCGGCTCACCTTCTCTGCCCTCATTCATAACTTCTCTTTCTCTGCACAGCACATTCCTGGCAAACTCAATCTTATCGCAGACTCTCCTCTCGATTTCAGGACTTTCGACATTGGGCTCCAGATGCAGACGCCATTCCACACCGATGTCCTCCAGCTTCAGCAGTCTTCATGGACTAACAGATGTTCTCCAGTCTTTGTGGCGCCATTCTATCAGCGATTCAACCTCACAGACTTACCTCACTGGTTTCTCATGTTTTCGCACCTTCCCCCTGCTCAGTGGCGCCACCTCTTCCCCGTCGCACCGTCTCCCGGTCGTATCAGAAAATTTGCTCCTTCTTTTCATTGCCTATGCCCACAGCCAGCTGCATCTCTCCTTCTCCGCCCTCAAAATGTACCTTATGGGCGTTCGACACTTTTATTTGCTCCATGGTCTCCCCGACCTTCTCGCTTCTCCGCTCGGCTTGCCTTGGCCCCATCTGCAGCCCACCCTCAAAGCCATCAAAAAACTTCATCCTTCTCCTCGTCGTACGCGTTTGCCTATTACTTTCGACCTTTTGTCTTCTCTTGTCGCGCTTCTTAACCCAGGGCCTTTTGCTGCGTACACCAATCTCCTTATGTCAACCATGCTTGTCACCGCATTCTTCGGTTTCCTGCGCTGCGATGAATTCACTTCCCCCACTCTGTCTTTCGATGCCGTGCGTCACGTATGTGTTGCCGACCTTTCCTTCGCCGCTACCCACTCCGTTGCTTTCCTTCACCTAAAAGCGTCCAAGACTGACCCCTTCCATCTGGGGGTGACCATCCGCTTGATCACCACCGGTCACGCTACTTGCTCAGTCACGTTTCTCATGCAGTTCCTTCGGACCCGTCTCCAGGCAGGGGGCCTTCCTCACCACCCACTCTTCACAGGTGATCACAACAAGCCGCTCACCCGCTCCTTTTTTAGCTCATCTTGACAAAGTCAAGCTGAGCTAATCTAATCGCTTCCCATCCGTCGTCCGTCAACACCATGTTTTGGTCTTCTCCTCCAAAGCCACTGGGCCAATTCAAGTGAAAGTTTGTGTGAGTGATGGTCCCAAAGGGGCATTTCATTTTTGTTCAACTCAGTATGCCCGGCCCCATAGGGAGGGAGTGGGGGAAAATGCTCCAAAATATTTTAAAAATCTTCTCAAGAACCAGTGTGTGCAATGACTTGATATTTGCTATGGAGCTTCAATATGAGGTGTAGAATCAAGTTTGTTCAAACGAAGTTCGTAAAGTAATATTTGGCTTTGTAATAGGAGGGGTAAGATTTTTGGCCCCACCCAAAATTTCTATTTTCTGAACCGATGGTCCGGTATGAACCAAATTTGGTTTATGGTAGTATTGGGTCATAAGTACTTGACCCATGCAAAAAAAAAAATTCCCGCATCCCCATGGGAACCCTGGGAGCTAAAAATAGAAATATTTTCAAACGCCCATATTTCCCAAACCCCACGGAACAGAGAGCTTTTATTTGGTATGAAGTATCCTTATGACCAGTAGAATTGAATGGTAAAAAAAAATTGCCATCGGTTGTGTTAGGGTGTTCTGTAATGGGCATCGAAAAAATGCTGAGTCAGCATATTTGCAAAAATTTAAAAAAATCTTTTCTCCAGAACCAATCATCAGAATCTTTTGATATTTGGTATACAGCATTCATAGGGGGGTCAGATAAAAGTTTGTTCAAATAAAGCTCATTGGTTCATATTTGGGCTCTCTACAGGAGCCCGAAGTTTTAACGTAGGGTAATATGGGGAATATTCTTTAAAAATCTTCTTTTTCAGAACCACCAGTCAGAATCTTTTAATATTTGGTATACATCATTGTTATGAGGGTCAGATTCTAGATTGTTCAAACCAAGTCCCTAGGTTAATATTTGGGCTTCCTATGGAAGCCCAAATTTTATCTTTGTTCAATATGGAGGGTAATTTAAAAAAATCTTCTTCTTCAGATCCATCAGTCAGAATGCTTTGATATTTGTTATGCAACATCTCTATGGGGGTCAGTTTCAAGTTTATTCAAATCAAATCCCTAGGTATATATTTGGGCTCACTATGGTAGCCCAAATTTTTACTTAGTGCAATATGAGAAAATTTCTTTAAAAATCTTCTTCTTCAGATCCACCAGTCGGAATGCTTTTATATTTCGTATACAACATCTCTAGGGGGGTCAGATTCTAGGTTGTTCAATTCGAGTGCCTAGGTTAATATTTGGGCTCCATATGGGAACATGAAATTTAACTTAGTACAATATGAGGGAATTTCTTCAAAAATCTTCTTCTTCAGATTCACTTGTCAGAATGCTTTCACATTTGGTATACAACATCTCTAGGGGGGTCAGATTCAAGTTTGTTCAAATCGGATCCATAGGTCAATATTGGGGCTCGCTATGGTAGCCCAAATTTGAACTTAGTGCAATTCGAATAAATTTCTTTACAATTTCTCTTCTTCAGATCCAACAGTCAGAATGCTTTCATATTCGGTACACAACATCTCTAGGGAAGTCAGATTTGACTGTGTTCAAATCAAGAGCCTGGGTTAATATTTGGGCTCTCTATGGGAGCCGGAATTGGCCATTTTGCTGAAGAATTAAAAATTTTGTATTCAGTACCCTCTAGAGGTACTAAGATTAATCCACATAGGTTGTATCAAGGGGCTTCATAGGGGAGCTCTGTATTTTACTTATGATCAACTGAAGAAAGGGCATGATGCCCAGATTATTTTTGTCACTCCTGAGGGACTCAAGGATTGACAGTGTAGCCTATGGAGATGGCTTGCTTAATGTAGACTCATTCTTGGACTCTGTTTAAATTGTGTTCTGTACAAGATGAGCGCTTCAGGCCCCGTGGGGCCTCTTGTTCTTTCAAAACTCAAATTCCTTCTCCACCATTTGGGTATCCCTTCCTTTCCCCGGCCTTCCACCTCGCTTCGTGCCCTCCCTCCATCGTGGACCACCTCCGTCATCTCCTGCACTTCCCATTTCACCGCTTCACTGGGTTGCTTTGCATGTTTTTGGGCTGCCGATGTGCGTCGGCCTTCCTCCACTAGCTGCCTTGCATTTGTTTGTCACAAGAGCTACTGGCTGGCGCCAGTCTGTGATTCAGACCGCCCTCGCTTTGCGCTTCTGACCTGCGTCAGATTACCTCTTCTCTCCTGTCCCCCTCTTGACCATGTGCCCTCTGTGACCTTTGGTGGCTCCCTTCCCGACTTCATGGGGGCTCTCAGATGGCTTCAGCTTCGTTTGGGCCTTGTGTTCCACAGTTCTCCCACATTCAGTCGACCGCTGCATCTAGCTCAGCTACATGACTCTGTATCTGCCACCACTCTGCACCCATAGAGCACAGTAGCGGGTGTACATTCAGAGTCGCATATCTGCGCGCAGCTAAGGAACTGGGAAACACATTAGCTCTTGGCCCCAGGTAGACACGTCTGCTCATTCCCACACGGAAATGCGCAGAGGTGCCAATACCTGTCTAGCTCGGAGAGCCCCCATTTTTCTCCCACTCGGCATACCTTTTAACTCGTGCCAGCTTCAGCGAGCACCGTGACTATGTACATATGTAAATACTCATTTCATTTCACTCGGCTCACTTGTGTATGAGCCATCTTGTCAGCAGCAGCAATCTGCATCTATCATAGATTATAATAAATATCATGACTATCTTCACTCGTTATTTCTGTGTTAGCATAAAGGAAAACTTCTGGGTTCATTTGTCAACTTCTTCTCAACTAACCAATCCAATATGAATACTCGTCAGGCAGGTCTTTTGCACAGACACAAAACTAGAACCAAGACTCTGGATAAACTACCTGTCTTTGCACTACCAAAGCTATGGAATGAGCTAGAAGTAGACATCAGAAATACAGAGAATAGAAGAAAAGAATTGAAAAAAAAGCTAACCACAGTGTTTTTCTCCTCTTATTCTGAAGACATTTCCTGTTCAAACCCTTATTGTCCGGATTGTCTACACTGACCGGGATGCCATAAAAACTAAACAAATGTCTAGCACTGCTTACATTGCCTTCTTTGCATAGTAAAAAAAAAAATTTAAAGAAAAAAAAAATGTTTTTGAAAAACTAGACATTCTCAACCTTTAATTCAAGGGACCAAGTGCTGTGGTTTTGAGGCCGAGTGTGAAAACAAACAAAAATGTGAATAGGGACTTCTATTAAAGGCACGGGGTGGTTTTGGAGGTTATGTTGGTAAACAGTTAACGATTTGTTGTCCACAGTAATTGTTGTCTGCTTTTCTTGTCCATGTCGCCTCTCTTTCAGCTCCCACCAACCATTTCATAGATCTTCTCAAACTCGAACTATTTCCATGCTAACAGGAGGAATGGTGTCAGCAGAATAAAGAGAGCAACATTTCTTCGTAGGCCATCAGAGACACTTTGCGCGCATGCTGTGTGAGATCCAATCAAGACATAGTAACTGGAATCCTCAAATGCTGAAGTGTAATATCCACCTCTTGCTCTTTCTGTTGATCTTTCTTTCTCTTTCTTTTTCTTCCTTCTAAGGGAAAGGCAGGAAGACAGCCAACCTGGCTATACCTTCCCCTGCCAGTACACAATGCAACAATTAATTGAAATTTTTTGTTATTTAATGTACAATATGCAATATTTCTTCTTGTTGAAATTTCAATATTTTTATTACATGTACTATATGTATATATTGCTATATTTTAGTGTACTGGCAAATAAAATAAAATATCAATATATAACATATTTCCGCACAATGGCTAATCATGACCCTGACAGTTTTATGGATGGATGAAGCCGGAGTACCCAGAGAGAACCTCTGAGCAAACTCAAGCAACTGTCAACTCCCCAACATACTAACTCCACACAAGGAGGGATAGTAATGGTTAAAGACAAGTGCACCATTGATGTGCAGTTCACCTTAGTGCACAACACCACCACGTGGGCAAGAAGAGTGAAGTGTCTTGCCCAAGGACACATCGCAGTTGCCACAGGTGGGATTCAAACCGAAGACCTCTCGGCTTGCAGCCTGCACCTCTATCTACTGAGCAACCGCGACCCCCTGCTCAATTTGTAAATTTTGTTAGTGGATACAGACGATTCATTGGCTGAAGGGTAAAAAGGTTAAAAACAGTTTTGTCAGGTATTGTAATAACCCTTTTACAGTTGGATTCTGTTTTCCCAAAACATGCAATGTACTTACAGATGAAATCTAAAGAATATTCCTGATAAGCAAGTTTAACCTCTAAATGCAGATGTCAAAATACCAAAATTTCAAGCAACAAATTTTTCCCATAAGGCCTGAAAAAGTTAAAAATCTGTTTCTCAGGCCCTTCCAAGTGGTCCTTTTGGCTGCTGCATGCTCTTTCTTTATAACCAATGCAAACTCCAAAATAAAAATTAAATGGTTTATGACTGATATTTTACCCAAGTTAATAAAATTGATAAATCTGTCCCTTGAGTGCAACAAGGCTTTTCAATGCTTTAGCATTGCAAAGCTTTCTTGTACACAAGGGACAAAATACACCACCAGCCTTGCTATTCTGTAGATTTTGAGATCTGAAACAAAACAAACCAAGAACATGAACTTTTGATGGCAAAGAAATAATTACTAAAATAAAAATGAAAATAAAAAAAACTCCCGCTCACATGCAATTTTACAAAAAATTGAAGAAGATCTACTTTGTGAGGCTCAATGCGACTAGGCATTTGAACCAGTTCCATCTTGTTTGACAGATTATTTGATTATTCAGTTCCAAGAAACCAAATGCATGTAAGCCCACAAAATCCATCTTTCTCAAGATTTCACAAAGGGTTCTTGGGAATTTAAAGTAACTTTTCAGCACCTAGGGCTTTATCACGAATGGAAAAGTTTATTTTTTGGTGTTCAAGGGAACTCTAAGCCTTTTGGAAATGTTGTGACTGCAACCTGAACACTTCTTACTGGTACAGTGAGGCCCACTTAATTGGATCTCTCTTAACTGAGTAATCCTGTTAATTGAATATAACTTTCAAATACAAAACCATTTACCATACCTTCAGCAGAAATTTGACCTGTTAATTGCATGTAGGCTTTTGAGTACACTCCTGTTAATTGAATAAAGGGAATTGTAATTGTTGAGAAATTACCTTGACATTCACCAAATTGTTTATAGACGAATTTGACTTCATTACATCCAATACAGTCAGTTAGTCTACAATAGCTTGTTTCCTAGAGCTCTGTGAGGTCTGTCAAACAAGCCTGAATATAAGCAACCTTTCAGTTGCAAAATGAGGTCCCCAGGGGGTGAATTTGCTGATGCTATCCCATACAGTGGGCCAATTTATCCTCTAGGTAGATCTTTCTTTTTTGGCTTGAGACCTTGATTCAGACTGAGGTTCACAGAGGGTAAATTTTGAGATGCTGCCCTGCTGTGCAGGGTAGCATCACCAAATTCACCCTTTGGGGACCTCATTTTGCAGATGACAGTCTGCTTATTTTCAGGCTTGCTGTCAAACAAGATATAATAGAGTAAATGCTCATTAGAATAGAATATAGAATATAATTTTATTGCACAATCACACTACAAAGAATGGGTCTGAACTAGATGGTGTCACTTGTGTGCAAAGCACACTATAGTGTATCCCTGCATTTGCATCCTTGACTTTGTATGAATGCTTGATACAAAGATGAAATGTATTATATGACACACTAAAATCATATTGAGTGGCACAGGTGACACAACTTTGTGTGCACCTACAGACTCCACTGCAACATTTGAGCATGGTTTTAGCGTTTCTAATTTCGTACATGTACCCTGAGAGCCTTTCACCGGAAACAGTCTAAGAAAACATGAAAGTGGCAACGGTGGCACAGCCACGTGGCACCCCAAAAATCCAAAACCTTCATGGATATCTACAGACCCTACTACAACATTTGAGCCTAGTTTTAGCATTTCAAATTACATACTCTAGGAGCTTTTCGACAGAAACGGTCTTAGAAAACACAAAAGCAAAACAGTGGCACCACCACGTGGCACCGCCACGTGGCACCTGAAAAATCTGAAACCTTTGTACGCATCTACAGACCCTAATGCAACATTTGAGCATGCGTTTAGCATTTCGAATTACATACCCTAGGAGCCTTTCACCAGAAACGGTCTAAGAAAACACAAAAGTGGCAACGGTGACACAGCCACGTAGCATCCAAAAAATCTGAAACCTTCCTGCGCATTTACAGACTCTACTGCAACATCTCAGCATGGTTTTAGCGTTTCGAATTACATACTCTAGGAGCCTTTTGCCGGAAACGCTCTAAGAAAACACGAAAGTGGCAATGGTGCACAGTCACGTGGCACCCGAAATCCCAAACCTTCCAGTGCATCTGCAGACCCCATTGCATCATTTAAGCATGGTTTTAGCATTTTGAATTATATACCCTAGGAGCCTTTTGCCGGAAACGGTCTAAGAAAATGCAAAAGTGGCAACGGCACAGCCACTTGGAAGCTGAAAAATCTGAAACCTTTGTGCACATCTACAGACCCCACTGCAACATTTGAGCATTTTTTTTAGCGTTTCGAATTACGTACCCTAGGAGCCTTTTACCAGAAAGGGTCTAAGAAAACACGAAAGTGGCAACGGTGGCACAGCCACAGGGCAGCTGAAAAATCCGAAACCTTCGTGCCCATCTACAGACCCCACTGCAACAATTGAGCATGCTTTTAGCGTTTCGATTTACATACTCTAGGAGCCTTTCATATGAAACGTTCTAAGAAAACACGGAAGTGGCAATGGTGGCACAGCCACATGGCACCCCAAAAATCCGAAACCTTCGTGTGCATCTACAGACCCTACTGCAACATTTGAGCATGGTTTTAGGATTTTGAATTACAAACCCTAGGAGCCTCTCACCGGAAAGGGTCTCAGAAAGTGGCAACGGTGGCACAGCCACATGGCAGCTGAAAAATCTGAAACCTTCGTGCGCATCTACAGACCCTACTGCAACATTTGAGCATGGTTTTAGCATTTCAAATTACATACCCTAGGAGCCTTTCGCCGGAAACGGTCTAAGAAAACACAAAAGTGGCAACGGTGGCGCAGCCACGTGGCAGCTGAAAAATCCGAAACCTTCGTGCGCATCTACAGACCCCACTGCAACATTTGAGCATGGTTTTAGAATTTCGAATTACATACCCTAGGAGCCTTTCGCTGGAAACAATCTAAGAAAACACGAAAGTGGCAACTGTGGCGCAGCCACGTGGTACCCAAAAAATCCGAAACCTTTGTGCGCATCTACAGACCCTACTGCAACATTTGAGCATGGTTTTAGTGCCTTTCGCCGGAAACGGTCTAAGAAAACATGAAAGTGGAAATGGTGGCACAGCCACGTGGCACCCAAAAAATCCGAAACCTTCGTGCGCATCTGCAGACCCTACTGCAACATCTGAGCATGCTTTTAGCATTTCGAATTACATACTCTAGGAGCCTTTCGCTGGAAACGGTCTAAGAAAATACAAAAGTGGCAATGGTGGCGCAGCCACGTGGCAGCTGAAAAATCTGAAACCTTCGTGCGCATCTACAGACCCCACTGCAACATTTGAGCGTGGTTTTAGCATTTCGAATTACATACCCTAGGAGCCTTTCGCTAGAAACAGTCTAAGAAAACACAAAAGTGGCAATGGTGGCACAGCCACGTGGCACCTGAACAATCCAAAACCTTCGTGCGCATCTACAGACCCTACTGCAACATTTGAGCATGGTTTTAGCATTTCGAATTACATACCCTAGGAGCCTTTCGCCGGAAACGGTCTAAGAAAACATGAAGTGGCAACAGTGGCACAGCCACATGGCACCAGAAAAATCTGAAACATTCGTGCGCATCTACAGACCCCACTGCAACATTTGAGCATGGTTTAGCATTTCGAATTACATACCCTAGGAGCCTTTCGCTGGAAACGATCTAAGAAAACACGAAAGTGGCAACGGTGGCGCAGCCACGTGGTACCCAAAAAATCTGAAACCTTTGTGCACATCTACAGACCCTACTGCAACATTTGAGCATGGTTTTAGTGCCTTTCGCTGGAAACAGTCTAAGAAAACACGAAAGTGGAAATGGTGGCACAGCCATGTGGCACCCAAAAAATCCGAAACCTTCGTGCGCATCTACAGACCCTACTGCAACATCTGAGCATGCTTTTAGCATTTCGAATTACATACTCTAGGAGCCTTTCGCCGGAAACAGTCTAAGAAAACACAAAAGTGGCAACGGTGGCAGCTGAAAAATCTGAAACCTTCGTACGCATCTACAGACCCCACTGCAACATTTGAGCGTGGTTTTAGCGTTTCGAATTACATACCCTAGGAGCCTTTCGCTAAAAACAGTCTAAGAAAACACAAAAGTGGCAACGGTGGCACAGCCACATGGCACCTGAAAAATCCGAAACCTTCGTGCACATCTACAGACCCTACTGCAACATTTGAGCATGGTTTTAGCATTTTGAATTACATACCCTAGGAGCCTTTCGCCGGAAACGGTCTAAGAAAACACGAAAGTGGCATCTTGGCACAGCCACATGGCACCTGAAAAATCTGAAACCTTCGTGCACATCTACAGATCATTTAGCAACACCCTAGTGCAGTTATAAAACTCTGAATTACATAGGTTGGGATTATTCGAAAGAAAAATGAAAAATTAGCACTCAGTAGATTCTTAATAGTTTTATACATATTGCCTCCAATCCCCAGAGCTGCCAAGCGATACAATAACCCCTCTCACCATACTTTATCAAATGCTTTATTAAAGTCAACAAAGCACGTATGAAGACAATTGTTATTTTCATTACTACGTTTTATTAGATTATCGATTATAAAGAGATTATCTGTCATCCTATGATCTTTTTTAAAACCGCATTGATATTGGGATGGAACTTCCAGCTGATCTGTGTATAGTGTTAATCTCTCAAGCATGATATTGAAACACCTTACCCAGAGTGCTGGTGACAGAGTTATACCCCTGAATTGATCGACATTTATCGGGTTACGGCATTTTGGAATAGGTACAATATAACCAGCAGTCCTGCTTTAGGGAATATCCCTGATATCAGAATATCATTGAATATTTTTATCAGAACGGGTACAATGATATGTTGGGTTGATTTAATTATTTCAGTCTTTATACCATCTAGTGCTTCGGCTTTACCACATTTTAACTTTGTGATTGCCTTTATTACTTCAGTTTCAGTAACACGATAGTCAAGGGTGTCATTACGAGACAATTGGCGCTCCAGGTTGCATAGCGTAGTGGAGATGTCTTTCTGGAAATTCTCATTAAACTCTGATGGATTGGGTGGTTGACCGAGATTTCTGAAGTGCTCATAAAATTCATCTGGATGAATGACAGAGGATTGAGCAGATGGCTAGTTAAACTCTGATTTTATCTTTGCTAATAAATCCCAGTATTCTTTAGGATTGCTACTCTTCATTTGAGTGAGGCTATCTAAAAGTTGTTGTTTATACTCCCTCCGTTTTAGTTTAAGAGATCTATAATACTGTTTTCTTGCAGTAAAATAGCGACTTCTTACTATTGGGTCATTGCTGTATGTGACCAACAGCTTTCTGCATGATATGAGGTGCGTTTTGAGTTCACAACAGCTTTTATCGTACCAGGGTCTAGGCTTTTGTTTTGAGTGTCCATGTCTCTTTGCCCTCTTACATTTCAGGCTACACACTGACGCAAGCCTAAATAGACAGTTCAACTTTGTTATAGATACATTTATATCAGAAATTCTCTATTTTAATATACTTGACAAATTTGACCTAATATCATCGGACTCGAACGCTGATACAAAAACATCTTTTGCTGACTGCGACCATTTAAATGTTTCAGGGAAACGGTTCGTATTAACCTGTGACCGCCTACCCTTGATTCTCATGAAGTTACCTACTGTAATCATAAACCACAGTTGAGAATGATCCGAATGTATTGTGGGATCTTCCACGTGGAAGTACAAGACCTTTGGGATGAGGTGTTCGCTATACGCCACATTTTCTACCACTGAACAGCCAAGCGGCTGGAAGGATGTATATTTTCCCATAAAATCGCCTTGTGTTCTACCATTAAGAATCCATAATCCAGCTTGTATGCACAAATCAATTAGTAATTTACCACGACTATTTGATTTCTGATCACAGCTGTTTTGCGGAGATATTACTTTATCTGTGGTGTAGTTGGGGATGTGGGTAAATCTATCTGAGTTTTCGTCATTAGTTAAATAATCCAAAATACTTGCAGTACGGGCGTTTAAATCTCCCTGTACGACAACACTTCCATGTGCTGAGTAAACGGCAATTTCCTTTTGAAGTATATCAAATGTGTCCTCACTGTATCCCTGTGGACAGATGGATTGCCCAGGGGCGCAATATGCGTTACAGAGGAATATATCGTTGTCAGTATATCTCTATAAAACAGGTAAGTGACCAAATCTCTGTTAATAGAATATCTATGTTACATGAATAATTATACCCCCACAAACAAAGTTAAGGGGCTATATAGGAATCACCCTGTCTGTCTGTCCGTCCATCTGTCCATTCTTATAAGCGCAACTCCTCCTAAACCATTTGAAGAATTCTCATGAAACTTTACACAATGGAAGAACTCCATATGAAGATGTGCATGAAGCAATATAATTCCGTTCTGACATTTCCAAGGGGAGATAATCTAACATACATTTTAATGTACCAAAAAGGCTACAACTGAGGCACGGGGGGTGTCTCTTTGTGAGCTTGCTCACAGTACCTCTAGTTTTCACTGGTAAAGCTGGTATTCTATTAACAGAATTCTACTGTTTTAAAACAGTAGGGCCATATATGTGACATCACTCAAGTTCCATTTGAGCAACTTGAACTTGGGTGAGTGTATTAGTCTCACCTTGAATCCCTAGTTTTTAAATAAATTTGGGAAAGGTCAATAGGTGAGATAAAAAGCTACTCTGTTTGCCTGAAACAAGGTTATCTTTAAATAATTTCAGATTGATAAATTTTGATATGAACTTTAAAATCATAATCCTAGGAACAGGTGAGAAATAAAAGCTTTTCACTGTTCCTGTCATATCATTCAACCAGAGTTATAACAGGAAGTCATCCCCCAGGAAGTCTAGTCAACAATAAAACATATCATTAAAGTCTGAATAATAATGTTCGGATTTAATGTTAATATCCATAATTTCTAGTTTGGGGTGCATCTTCAAAGAAACCTTAATGTAAGGTCATTCTCTGTAAGCGTGCATCAGAAATTCACCACTTTCCAATTCAGTTAGATTATTTGAATCAATCATGTTCTTTTATGAAAGCACCCAGTATAGATGTATAATAAAACGGATGTTTACATTAATTTGCCTCAATATGCAGTTTCCTGCCTATTCTCTGAGCTTATCAGCTCTTGATCAATGACATCAATTTGTTCACTTAATATAAATCAATAAAATATACTTCACTTTTACAAAGTAACTGGTTTCTTGAATAATTTTAATGAGTAGATTTATGGTATCTTGTATGATTTTTAACCCTTAAAGGCATAAATTCAACTTAGTTACATTTCTAATGTGACAAAACACGTGCTCTAACATGCAGTCTATGGATGATTTTTCAAGTTACATTCCAAGTTTCTCGGCAGTTGTTTCTTGGCAGATCTTGGCTGCCTATATAGGCCTAGAAGCAACTGCAAAGGCACACGATGTTGACTGTCAAAAGTGGATAAGAAATGTATAACATTCTCCAAGTCTTTAAGAATTAAATATAGTTCTATTGCTGGGCCCCTAAAGTGCCTTGTAATATTAAATATTCTTGATTCTTCGGCTTTGTGTTATCATTGAGAGATTTTGTTGTATTTTTCGTTTCACTATGCCAGCCTTGTTTTGTGATCCCTTCCTTGCAATTCCTGTAAGTAAAATAGTGTTTGAGTATCGTGTTAGTCAACTCCTGCTTTACTTGTAAAATTGAACCTCACTTATCAAGGCCAGGGTACATGCCCTCTGAAATTGGTAACATCAAAATAAATGTTTGGCTTTTTACTTGTGATGTGGTCTTGATACATCTACTGATTCTGAAGGTGATCTAAAATGCCAGTGAACAAATATATTGGCAAATCAAATGCTTTGATGAGACACACTTTCTTAAAGATATTTTTTCAAATGCTTTCCATGTGATCACTGGTGGATATAGACAGTGCCCTTAGTATCATAAGAAGAGTCAGGAAAAATCCTATCCTGTTTAATATCATGTTTCACAGCCTTGTCTTTAGTCAGAAATGCTTTTTAGCATTGGCGAGAATATATATATAAACCAGCTAAAAGGCATGACATTGCCAAGAAAGTTGGATGTGAATCATTGGAGGGCCTGAAGAATGAAGGTGCTTTATTACCCAGCTTTTTTCATAGTGACACATGGTGAAGATAAATTGCTTAAAAATCAATGAATGCATTGCAGGTTTAAAAAAGAAAAAAAAATATTGACTGGAAAAAATACAGACTAAATAATTTCACTTTAACCCTTAAAGGCCTATTTCCAACACTTCCAACCTCAGAACAGGTGCCCTTAATATGCCATCATGAGGAGGTCCTACTAACAATAGACAAATTACCTAGACAGTGATTTCTAGTCAAGTCTTGGCTGCCTTAACAGGCAGCCAAGATTTAACTAGAAATCACTGCTAAGCCATTAGACATATAGAGACTTTTGGAATAGTGGGAGTTCAAGACTCTTATCCAGCCCCTTAAGGGTTAAATATAATATGACGCAGAAGCACATCCACAAAATATTAAGCCTGTAAGTGGTAGTACTGTGGAAACCTGTTAATTGAATAGTCACTTTGCCAATAAAAATTATTCATTTAACAGGAGTATTCAATTAACAGAGATTGTGTCACTATCCTGTATTCTACAGATAAACATAGCATTTATTCTATTATATCTTATTTGACAGAGCTTCATGAGCTCTGTCAAACAAGATATAAAAGATTAAATGCCTGTATTGGTTGTACTGAGGCCAAATAGAACTATAAACAAAGGAAAACTGGGGAGAGTCAGGGTAATTTCTCGGCAGGTGCAAGATTTTTTATTCAAATAACAGGAGTTTACTCTATAACCTATATTCAATTAACAGGTCAAATTTGTACTGGAGGTATGGTAAATGGTTTTGTGTTTGGAAGTTGTATTCAATTAACAGGGTTATTCAGTTAAGAGATATCCAATTAAGGGGGCACCAGTGTACCTACATTGAAAATTAAGCCTGAATTAGGGCTTCCAGCACACAACCAGTCAAAAGATTTGTCAGAATAATTATTTGGTTTGTTGTCATATTAAGCAATTTGATTGATTGACTAAGTCATATTGCACTTACTAAAACCACTTGCAAATGAACTATTTCTGACCAGCAGGAAGACCCCTGGTGTTTGTCTGATTGTCTTTGACATTCTGTGATAATGACATGATAGCCAGACACATGCTGGTAATTGGTCAAGCAGGTTGTTGATTTTGAAGTAGTTTTGACATCTGTTCCTGGGGGTTGTCAAAACAGGAAGTAAAGTGGTTTGGTTTCACTTCTATGTGGGTGTCTATTGGCATATGTTGGAGATCATGCTCATCTGCATACCAACATTTTTTATTTCAATGTAAATTTTAATCTTCTTTATTGTCACCCATTTTAGTATAAACCTTCAACTTTCAAAACAACTTTTTAATTCTTTGCTTTGACTTTTGAGACACATTGTTGAAAGAGCTCCAACATTACAGGAACAGTCCTTTTGACATCAAGAAGTGTAAAATTCTGCAAACAGTAGTGCCAAATATTCAAGAAATGTGTTTTTGCACATGTCATCTCAAGTCTTGTTTGGTAAATTCATTATAGATTTTGAAATGAAAAATAGATTTTGCATTGCAGTTAGATCTTTAGCTAGAAAATAGAGAAATGTACCAGATGATGTTATAACAGACTTTCCAAAAAATAAAAGCATCAAGTTTGAGTAGTCTCTCTTACAGAATGAGCTTTTTTATTAATTTATGATTAGTTGATTATTATAGTTTGAATTAGTTAGGTATTATCATAACAAGAATTACATTATGTTTGTTGATTTGTTTCTTTTACCTGTTGCAAACATTTTATTTATATAGCGGTCATATCAAAAAAGATTCATAAAATGTGTATCACTTGTCACATTGCTGATGACATCCTTATAGTGACCACACTAAGTCTTGCACTAGCATCAAGGGTAATCTTCCATCTCTCCTATATTTGGTTGGATGCTTTTTATGTGTACCCATACTATGTATGGTACACATAATGCCGGCATCCGGGGTGACCATCCGTCGTTCGTCCATCCTTTGTCCGTCCATCTGTCTGTCTGTCCATCCACCTGTCCATCCGGCGTGCGTATCCATTTCTTTGGCATTCTATAACTTGAAAAATATTGCTTGGATTGTCAAGTTACTCTATATTTGTGTTCAGGTTACTGATGTGCCGAGCTGTATAGTTTTTGGTGTAAATCGGATAATTTGATCCTGAGATATTAACCCTTTATCCTTCAAATTGAAAATTCCTCTAATCCCTTTGGCATTCGATAACTTGAAAAATATTGCTTGGATTGTCAAGTTCCTTTATAATTGTGTTCAGGGTACTGATGTGCTGAGCTGTATAGTTTTTGGTGTTATTCTGATAATTTGATCCGGAGATATTAACCCTTTATCATTCAAATTGAAAATTCCTCCAATCCCTTTGGCATTCGATAACTTGAAAAATATTGCTTGGATTGTCAAGTTACTTTATATTTGTGATCAGGTTACTGATCTACTGAGCTGTATAGTTTTTGGTGTAAATCTGTTATTTTGATCCTGAGATATTAACCCTTTATCCTCCAAATTGAAAATTTCTCCAATCCCTTTGGCATTTGATAACTTGAAAAATATTGCTTGGATTGTCAAGTTACATTATATTTATGTTCAGGTTACTGATGTTCCGAGCTGTATAGTTTTTGGTGTAAATCTGATAATTTGATCCGGAGATATTAACCCTTTATCCTTCAAATTGAAAATTCCTCCAATCCCTTTGGCATGAGATAACTCAAAAAAGATCAGTCCGATTCTCATGTTTCTTTATATATTTATTCAGGTTACTGATGTGCTGTGGTGTATAGTTTTTTATGTAAATCTGATGATTTGATCCGGAGATATTAACCCTTTATCCATCAAATTAGACACCCTCCAATCCATTTCTATATGTACCGATACCTTGTATGGTGTACATAATGTTAGCATCTGTGGTGGCCCTCCGTCATACAGCTTTCTACTAGTTGCGCGTGTGGGTACACATCTGACGATTTCATCGGCCTATTTTTGAAGAAATACACATGCTATTTGACATGGGTAATCCTAAGATGGGCTGCCACAGGTTTAATGCCCATTGGTGGTGGACCTAAAATGAAAGTGTGGCCAGGCTAAATATGTTTTTCAATTTTGGCTTCAAAAACATAACTTGTGCGCCCTCATTGGAATGACCTCATGCCTATGAGGTGTCACAAACTATGTTTTTGATATCAAAAAAGTAAATTTTTTGGCTGTTCTACATCTTTTGGATTGAATGTCATCTCCTATTCTCTTTGGGCAAAAAGTTAAACAATTTATTATGTCTCCCCTTCCCAGAAGGGAGACATATTGTTTTAGTGCATATTCTTCTTCTTCTTCTTCTTCTTCTTCTTCTTCTTCTTCTTCTTCTTCTTCTTCTTTCTTCTTCTTCTTCTTCTTCTTCTTCTTCTTCTCATACAAACTTTGTCTGGGCCATAACTTTTTTGTCTTTTGACCTACACCTTAGATACTCAGCATGTGGATGTATCACCATGAGCCGGTGTGCAGTGTACCATAGTGACCTTCATGTGACCTTGACCTTTGACCTGAAGGTCAGATTTATGTGTTTTTTTAAGGGAAACATCACACAAACTTTGTCCGGGCCATAACTTTTTTGACTTTTGACCTACACCTTAGATACTTGACATGTGGATGTATCACCATGAACCGGTGTGCAGTGTACCATAGTGACCTTCATGTGACCTTGACCTTTGACCTGAACGTCAGATTTATGCACTTTTTTAAGGTAAACTGTCTGGACCAGAACTTTTTTGTATTTCGAGTCAGGCTTTAGATATTTGGCATGTGGATGTATCACCATGAGCCGGTGTGTAGCGTACCACTGTGACCTTCATGTGCCCTTGACCTTTGATCTGAAGGTCATATTTGTGCTTTTTTCAAGGAAACTTTGTCCAGACTAAAACTTGTTTGTCTTTTGAGCCAGGCCTTAGATATTTGGCACGTGGATGTATTACCATGAGCCGGTGTGTCGCATACCATTGTGACCTTCATGTGACCTTGACCTCAAGGTCAAATTTATGTACTTCAAATAGGGAGTAATTGTCCAGACCAGAATTTTTTTGTTTTTTGACCCAGGACTTGGTTATTTGATATGTGGATGTGTCACCATGAGACCGCATGTTGTGACCTTCATGTGACCTTGACCTCAAGGTCAAATTTATGTACTTCGAATAGGGAGTAATTGTCCAGACCAGATTTTTTTTGTTTTTGACCTAGGACTTGGTTATTTGACATGTGGATGTGTCACCATGAGACTGCATGTCGTGACCTTCATGTGACCTTGACCTCAAGGTCAAATTTATGTACTTCAAATAGGGAATAATTATCCAGACCAGGACTTTTTTGTTTTTTGACCTTGGACTTAGATATTTGACATGTGGATGTATCGCAATTAGACTGCATGTCACATGTAATCATGACCTTCATGTGACCTTTACCTCAAGGTCAAATTTATGTACTTTAAATAGGGAGTAATTGTCCCGACCAGAATTTTTTTTTTTTGACATGTGGATGTGTCACCATGAAACCGCATGTCTGCTACCTTGATGAACTGCATGTGACCTTGACCTCTGACCTCAAAAGGAAGGGGAGACATATGTTTTAGTGTGCTAAAACACTTTTTAGTTTATTTATATATTGGTGTTTAATGACACTTTCGACAGCCAGGGTCACCTTGTGTCAGACAGTTTTATGGGTGAAGGAAGCCAGAAAGAACCCCCTAGCAGAGGTGAGTAATCCTCAGACTCACCAACATACCAACTCCACACAAGCAGGGTTATCATTGGTTGAAGACAAGTGCACCACCGTGCCTTAGTATACAGCATCACCATGCCCCTACAGATTAAAGAATAAAAATAAATAATAGTTCATTAAAAAACCTCTTAGTTAATTTTTTTGTTCACCAAAATGTGTGGAGGGTGGTATATGATCTGAAGTGAGAGAGTCATGCCCCACCCATCCTGTTTGTTTGTTTATTGGGGTTTAGCCAGAGTCATTTTTATGGATGGAGGAAGCAGGTATACCCGGAAAGAACATCCAAGCAGACTCTCCAACATTCTAACCCTCACAAGTAGAGTTAGTTTCAATTGAAAGCAAGTGCACCATTCCCAATATATACATATTATCACTACCATGAAGTGATCTGGGTCGTAGTATCATGTCAAGTTGAGGAGGTCAGATTGCCGGATCAAATGAGCTGCCACAGGCAGTGAGTTTGATCTGGCAATCAGACCTCCTCAACAAGACATAATGCGACGACCCAGATCACTTCACTGTAGCGATAAAAGGTTTATTATATGACTTATAGTTCAACATCACATGCCAAAGCTAGCTTTAACAATTCCCTCAAGCTTTTTTTGGTAAATTGGATTGAAGTAAAAAAAAGAACTATTTTTGTTTACACTTATTTTTGTAACAGGTGCACATTTCCGGGGAAATTCCCCGATGCACATGAATATGATAAAAAAATATCATGAATAAGATAAAAAAAAAAATTGGCCCGGTGTTCGAGCGCACCCATTTCAGATTGGAGTAAAGTAACCAGAACAGCTAATTATGCGAATTTGAAAGCACTCATAAATAGCCTGTCATACTATAGTGATACAGAATCAGATTCTGCACTGTGGATTGTTTGGGGGAGACCAGGAAAAAATTGTCAAACAGTACTATTTAGCTGTTAAATTAGATAGTCGTGTAATAAATCTTAGTACACAGCTCCACTGTGGGCAATCTGGATGAAGTGTCTTGCTCATGGACACAGCACAAATGGCTAGGGTCAGGATCAAAATATTGACCTTACAGTTTAAAGTCCAGTGCCCCAACCAATGACCCACCAAGCCCCCCCTCCTCCCCAATCCCTTTCTGCCACCACTGGTAATGACTGCCAGATCCTTGTTAACTGGTAGAGTGCTTTAGTAATATTGATATCTAGAATAGTGCTGAAATGGTTAGCGAATTCTATGACCACCCATTAATTTTTAACAGAGACTGTGCATATGCAAGGGTTTGAATTGTAGTCATGTTGTCAGGCCCTCTATGCAAATATTTGGAAAGAAAAAGTGGATTCAAGCGACTTGAATAACTCAGAAAATGTAACTTTTGCAAACATTGCATATAATATTTCAGTCTGGCAGAATGTAACTTGTGCAAATCTTGCATAAAATACTTGGGCCTAAAAATCGGGCTGAGTATTTTAAGTAATATTTTTATAAGTTACATTCTGAATATTCTGATTGGCCGAATCCAAGAGCGACGAACTCTGTTAACTGAATATACAGTTTGGCAGTGAAAAATATTCAGTTAACTGGAAAATTGAATCAAGGAGAATGTCATTATTTTCCTGATTTCTGGTGATAAACTAAGCATTTATTCTCATCCCTTTTGCAAATCAAAATGTAAACAACACCTTGACCTCAACTATTTAACACAGTTTAAAAATAGGTTAAAGTCACTTAGAATGCTGAAAAATTACGACTGCATATTTATACACAATGGACTTATTTTCTAACACTACATTTATTCCATTGTGCTGATTACAGTACTGTTAACTGTTGGCCATCTGTACCCAAAAAATTTTGAATGGAATTGAAAAAAAAAAAAATGCTTCAGTGATGAAAAGAAAAGTTTTGTGCAGGGCTCAAATGTCCACACATGGTGGTGGTGCTGTTTGGGTGTGTGTGTGTGTGTGTGTGTGTGGGGGGGGGGGGGGGGGGGGGGGGGGAGGGGGGGGGGGGTCATGAAGAAGGGGATGGGGGGGGGGGGTTAAATCAATTATTTTATGATTTTTAGCTCAAAACCAAATTTGAGGTATTGCCATGGCCCGTCGTCCGTCCATCACGCCATACACACGGCTCGGGCTAGAGGCCGTATTTATGAACCGATCTTTAGGAAACTTCTTGGGTGCCTTTGTTATCAGCGTGAGACGAGAACAAGTGTTTTGGGGTCCGGTCTGAAATTTAAGACGGCCGCTGGCAGCCATTTTGTACCAAAATTAGGGGCAATCAGATTTTTGCGCAGAACTTCCATATGAAAGCTCTGATTTGAATAATTTTTTTGTATGAATGTTTAGTACCATGGGATACATCACATATAATACAGGTTTTTTTCTCGTGCGTAAATTATGCAAATTAGACTAACTTTGATTTATTTAGTGTTACTTTCAGCACTGTAAGTGCAAATGTCAATACGGCTCAAGTTAGAGGCCGTATTTATGAACCGATCTTTACAAAACTTCTTGGGTACCTTTGTTATCACCGTGGGATGAGAACGAGTGTTTTGGGGTCCGGACTGAAATTCAAGATGGCCGCTGGTGACCATTTTGTACAAAATTAGGTGCAATCAGATTTTTGCACAGAACTTCCATATGAAAGCGCTGATTTGAATAATTTTCTTTGTGAATGTTTTGTACCATGGGATACATCACATATAATACAGGTTTTTTTCTCGTGCATAAATTATGCCAATTAGACTAACTTTGATCTATTTAATGTTACTTTCAGCACTGTAACTGCAAATACCAATACGACTCGAGCTAGAGGCCGTATTTATGAACCGATCTTTACAAAACTTCTTGGACACCTTTGTTATCACCTTGGGACGAAAACGAGTGTTTTTGGGAGCAGTCTGAAATTCAAGATGGCTGCCGGTGGCCATTTGTACCAAAATTGGTGCAATCAGTTTTTTGTTTTTTGTACAGAACTTTTGTATGAGTTCTGATTTGAATAAATTTCTGTATGAATGTTTAGTAACATGGAATACATCACATATAATACAGGTTTTTTTCTCGTGCAAAAAATATGCAAATTAGATGAACTTTGATTTATTCAGTGCACATGTCAATACGGCTCAGTCTAGAGTCTGTATTTATGAACCGATCTTCACGAAACTTTTTGGGTACCCTTTTTATCACCTTTGGATGAGAATGAGTGTTTCTGGGTGCGGTCCAAAATTCAATTCAGTGGCCATTTTGTACCGAAATTGGGGCCAATCAGTTTTTTGTACACAACTTCTATACGGCTCAGGCTAGAGGCCGTATTTATGAACCGATCTTTTCGAAACTTCTTGGGTACCTTTGTTATCACCGTGGGACAAGAACGAGTGTTTTGGGGTGCAGTCCAAAATTCAAGATGGCCACCAGCAACCTTTTTGTACCAAAATTAGTGCAATCAGTTTTTTGTACTGAACTTGTGTATGAAAGTTCTGATTTGAATAAATTTTTGTAGGAATGTTTAGTAACATGGAATACATCACATATAATACAGGTTTTTTTCTCGTGCAGAAATTATGCAAATTAGATGAACTTTGATTTGTTCAGTGCTACTTATACACAGTAAGTGCACATGTCAATATGGCTTGGGCTAGAGTCTGCATTTATGAACTGATCTTCACGAAACTTCTTGGGGTACCTTTGTTATCACCTTGTGACAGGAACGAGTGTTTTTGGGTGTCTTTGTTATCACTGTGCTATGAGAACAGATATTTTTGGGTTCAGTCAGACCCACTCTGGGACTCAAAGATTTCTTTTCTAGTTTAGCATCTAACTGCCGCCCACCTTTACAATACTTTACCTACACCTTTGTTACAGGCCACGGTCAGTATTTATGTACAGACCGTTACAATACTTTACATGTACCTTTGTTATCAGGTCATTACCTAGGTGTTTGTCATTGCTGTGTCACATACTATACATGTACATGTCTTAAACAAGTTGAGCTACAGTGTCATTGACACTTTCATTTAACATAGCATAAATGCATCAGATCTGGATAGAACCTGGTGTTAATGGTGGTCCATGAGCTGAAAATTTTTTTCTTTTGCTTTGTCCCCACATGAACTTTTTCCTGAAATCCATCACTTTTCCCTGAAACCCTCAGGTTCCCTGAAAAATTATTTTGGAGGTTAACATCTCTGTGAAAACCATATCCGGAAAAACTTGTAGCCATTCAAGTACAGGTTAATTGATGACTGGTTTCAACACTACAAGCCAGAATTAATGCATGAAGATTTGCTTTTTTACAATTTAATTGGAGAGTGCATATATATGGGCATTCGTCAAAGGATTGTAACAAAATTAATCCTAATAAATAAAATTCTTTGCTACGACAGAAATTGAAGCATATCCTCAAAATATGAAGCCTTTATTTGCAGTCTTGACACTTTTCAATAGAGCTTTCAGCACTCAGATAGTTGAAATTGGAGTACTGAGAGAGTATTATTATTATTATTATTATTTATTGGTGTTTATAAGGTCACATACTTATACACAATCGCTAATCATGACCGTGACAGTTTTACAGGTGGAGGAAGCTGGAGTACCCGGAGAGAACCTCCGAGCAATGATGAGTAGCTGTCAGCTCTTCAACATCACAACTCTGAACTCTGCACCGCAGCACAATCAGGGTTAGATTGGTTGAAGACATGTGCACCATTGACGTGCAGTACGCCTTAGTACACAGCGTCATCGTGCCCCCTTGTAGGCAATCGGGGTTAAGTGCCTCGCCCAAGGACACAATGTGGGAGCACGAATCAGTCACTGAAATGGTCACCCATCCAACTAATAACTGCGTTCAACGTTGCTTAACTTCGGTAATCTGACGAGAACCTGAGAGAGTATTGTATAATTGCAAGCAAAAACTGTCTTAACCCCACCATGAGTGGAAAACTAGTTGACAAAATGTGAACATCAGCTGTGGGGGTGATGGGTGTTAAAACATTTCCAAGTAACTAGAAAAAAGTGCTTGTACAATTTTGTAGAACAAGGAATGGCCATGACATCATTGACATGACAAATGTTTTCTCCTATTAAAGTCTGGTAGGGGATGAAAGATAAAAGATCATTTTTTGCAGTTATACTACAGATTGATTCCACTGGTAGCATAGTTGAATAATTAACATACAAAGTGATAAATATATAACAGCCTTGAATGGACTGAAAAATGCGAAGTGCAAAGGTATTAATGCACAGGAAGTTCTTTATGTTCACAAAATACAATACATGTTAATCCATTGATACATCTTTCATATTGAATCACATGTGGAAAGAAAGGTTTCACATTGTTCTTATCTTAGAAATCTGAGCATTAAAATACTGCAATTCTGTAGTTGCAGGTGTTCAGTGATATATACATACATGCATATACATTGCTGCAAGGTTAACATTCAACCAAACAAAGGGAAAATCTTCTCCATGCTGTATACCAGGGCTAAAACTGGGATGCCCAACATGAGGGGTGGGTTGGTGAAAATATTTGACAAGGGTACTAAAAATGCCTACAGCATTCATATCATGAAATATAAAACATCCAGTTGGGTCGGAGAGAATGTTTTCCTTTGGTGAGCATGCTGAGGTCTCCCATGCAGATATTCTGCAAAAATCCACCAAGAATAATAATTTTGGGAGCCATCCCAAACATCTGTCTTGTGTCGTGGAGAATCTGTACCTGCTGATATAATAAGTTCTAGGTCATAACAGGAACATTTTTTATCTTTGGATAATTGCACATCTTAACACCATTTTTTCTTTGTTGATAATTCAAATTCTTGACAGCATTTTTGTCTTCTTTGATAATTTCATGTATTGATATCATTTTTTCTTTGTTGATAATTCCATGTCTTGTCATCATTAGCTCAACTTGATAAAGTCAGTATAAGCTATTGTTCTGGCGGATGCAGATGTCTGTTAGTCTGTGCATCTGTGAGTCTCTTGTCTGTATTCCTGTCCACCATTTGTTCAGCACAGGCTGCATCCTGCAGTTTTTTACCGATCATCACCTATCTTCATATGCATGTTCAGGTTAATGCCTCAATGAGAATGTTCCATTGTGGCCACAGTGACAGCTATCTTCAGCACAAGCTACAGGTTGTGCATATTTTTTTTTAATTTGGCAGGGTTACTTAGTATGATGAGCAGATGAGAACATTGTATTTGGGTTACAGTTGACCACCCATAATTGCCACCATGATAGCCATCTTGGATTTCTTCAGAACACTACAATTAATTCAGTATAGGCTACAGCCCACAGTTCTTTTTAGATCATGATATTTTGGGTGCATGTTCATACCAAGATGAGAACGTCATTATGGTCATGGTTGGCAGCCTGCAATGACGACCACAGCAGCCATTTTAGATTTCTTTAGCTCTGGCTACAGCCTGCATTTATGCTTCAATTTTCTTGAAATTTTGCAGCAGGATTTAGTATGATGAGCAGATGAGAATGTCTTATTTTGGTAATGGTTGACTGTCCATAATAGCTGGAATGGTAGCCATCTTGGATTTTTTCCTAACACTTTTCACAATTTGTTTAGCATTGTCGATAACCTGCAGTTATTTTTTAGCATGGTCTACAGCATGCAGTTATTTTACAATCATCAAATTGCATATGAATGATCAGGATTATGTCCAGATGAGAACATCCTATTATGTTCACGGTTGGCTGTCCACAATGACTGCCACAGCAGCCATAGTGAATTTCTTCATAACACCATTTTTGCATCAATTTTCATGAAACTCAGATCTCTTCCTTAGTATGATGAGGAGATGAGAACATTGTATGTTGCACCTCCACATAAAGGCTGCCATGGCAGGCATCTTGAATTTGTTCAACACACCCAACAGGTTGCATTTCTTAATCAGATTTCTTGAAACATGGCAGTATGAAAGTCTGATGAGTAGATGTAAATGTTATATTTTGCCTAGAATGACAGCCATGGCTCATATTTTTTTTCTTTTTAAGCTTTTTAGTCGAGTTGTGATGAAGTCAAACTCATTTTATAGTTTGATGAATGGCAGGGGGTTGGGCAGGCGGTCAACAATTGGTTTCTGGATGATAACTTGATAATGGTTCAACCCATGTTCATGAAACTTCATACGTAGGTTGGTATCGATGAGAGGAAGAACCCTATTGATTTTGGACTTCCTTGGTCAAAGGTCAAGGTCACAGTGACCTTAAACATAGTAAATTGTAAACAATTGGTTTCCGGATGATAACTTGACTATGGGTTCAACCCACATTCATGAAACTTCTTATGTAGGTTGGCCTTCGTGAGAGGAGGAACCCTATTTATTTTGGACTCACTAGGTCAAAGGTCAAGGTCACAGTGACCCTGAACATAGTAAATCAAAACAATAGGTAGGTTGGCATTGGTGCAAGAGGGGGTGCGGTGGCTCAGTTGGTAGAGGTGCAGGCTGCAAGCCGAGAGGTCCTCGGTCCGAATCCCACCTGCGGCAACCGCGTTGTGTCCTTGGGCAAGGCACTTCACCCCGATTGCCTACATGGGGGCACGATGACGCTGTGTACTGAGGCATACTGCACGTCGATGGTGCGCATGTCTTCAACCAATCTAACCCTGCCTGTGCTGCGGTGCAGAGTTCAGAGTTACGATGTTGGAGAGCTGACAGCTGCTCGTCGTTGCTCGGTGGTTCTCTCCGGGTACTCCGGCTTCCTCCACCCATAAAACTGTCACGGTCACGATTAGCCATTGTGCATAAGTATGTGACCTTAAACACCAATAAATAAATAAACTGGTGCAAGAAAGAGCCCTATTTATTTTGGAATCACTAGGTCAAAGGTCAAGGTCACAGTGACCCTTCACATAGTAAATTGTAAACAATTAGTTTCCGGATGATAAGTTGATAATGATTAAACCCACTTTTTTCTGTCACAACTCGACATTGGATCGGTGATCCTATCTGCATTTTTATTTATGATAGATAACAAAACATTAATAAGTATGTCACAATTTTCTTGAAAGCAACATTAATGAGATAATTACGACATAAATCCCATAAAATGCAAATGTACCATGAAGTCAAGTCAAATGACAGAGTCATTCACACTTTCATTTCTTAATTTAGTATTTCTGTACACCTTATTTCAGTTGATAATTTTCCAACAGATAAGTTTACAGATGGGCTAGATCCCCCCTCCCTTCCCATCCATTGGGCCCGCGTCCCACTACTAGCATTGCAGGGCAGTTCTCCTGTCTTTTTTTAACCCTTTGAACCCTGATGGTATTTTCCATGTCATTTCAGTGGCATGAGTTGGAAGAGTCCATAATCATTATTTGTGGGTAGACCAATTCATATTTTCAACGTGCAGCCTTTTGGTTGCACGTTGAAAATATTGATTGGTCTACCCCACAAAATCACTGAGGAGCCTAATATTTCATGAAATTATAATGAATCATGATCCTGGACCAAAAAAGTGCCCTTACAGGTTTGAAGGGTTAAAACAAAAATGCCTGGAATTGCAAATCTGTGCATCCAAATCATCTTTGCATGGCTGTGGATGGGTACAGTGCAAACTTAATATGATGTTTGATATCAAATTATCATAAACACTTGACTTTGTGTTTTTTGAAGTACCACAAATATGCCTGGAATATCAGCTGTAGGTAGTAGACCAGATATTCTGTTAATCCTTTTCTCCATTATTGATTCATAAAACTCTGCCACCTGTTTTCAATTATGAAGAAAAATATTGAATCACTTTCAGTGCTGACTTAACAGGGTATTTAGATTTCACCATTAACTTGATGGCTACATCCTTCTCTTAGTATTTTAGTACAGGGAGAGAGTGTGATTAATGGCTTATTATTTATGGAAAATCCCATTTCAGTTTCACATACTATGTCCGCCTTGTTATTTGTAAAGACATCCTTTCCAAAAGTCAAGTTGTTGTTTGTGTTTATTAGATTATAATGGGAGCATGGAGGCTCAGTAGGTAGAGATGCAGGCTGCAAGCTGAGGGGTCCTCGGTTCGAGTCCCACCTGCGGAAACTGCATTGTGTCCTTGGGTAAGTCATTTCATCCTTCTTGCCCACATGGGGGTACGGTGGCCTTGTCTATTAAGGCGTACTACACAGCGATGGTGCACTTGTCTTCAACCAATGCTACCCTGCTTGTGTGGAGTTAGTATGTTCAGGAGTCTGACAGTTGCTTGCCGTTGCTTGGTGATTCTCTCCAGGTACTCCGGCTTACTCCACTCGTTGAACTGCCCGATATGAGGTGACCCTGGCTGTCAAAAGTGTCGTTAAACCCCAATAAATAAATATTAGATTATAATGAAAGGAGCTTACCTAGGATTTTAATGTCTGCTCCCACAGATAAAGTTTATTGCACGACCAAGAATAAAATGGTATGGCATACACAAAACATCCAAGCAATTAAAATAAGCACTGAATTAACCATACAACACATATTATTAAAGTAACAGATTAAACAGATTAATCTTCACTGTTGTGTCACCGCTATGAGTGGGCATACGATGCATGAGTCCCATTGACAAGCTAAACTAATTAGATGATCATGGCCTTGGGCAAAGAAGAATGGGTAGTTTTCACCAGCAGTGTTGAACGATAGGCTTTCAAAAGTACATAGGAATAGCAGTTAGTATGAAAAATATACCCAAACATCTGTCACGATCGTGAACTAGTTTACCCGCGGAAAAAACTGTATCGACAGCAATGTACAGTATATCCAGAAACTAAGGAAACCACTGGCATCAAGGTTACATTAACATGTATATAAAACACCGCAAATTGTCGGGTATAGAACAATTTGAGCCAACTGTATTCATAATTGTTGTTATCATAGTGTTTCATCTAGACCCAATGATATTGTTTCTCTCTCCAGTAGCCCAATCATCTTGTTTCTCTCATCAGAAGCAAAATCATATTGTTTCTCTCATCAGTAGCCCAAAAGCTTGAGTATATTTGTAAATGTTAATGACACACCTAACAATGCTGACTCCATTCTTATAATCTGGGAGCGTAATAGCTCATTGGTCAAAGCACTGGGTTTGACCCTGACCTCACCTTATCTGCATTATGTCTTTGGTTAAGCATCTTAATCCTTTGAACCCGAAAGAGCACATTACCAGCCCAGGATTGTGATATGACCTGAATTCATCATTTGGATAGTTACTCAGGGAATTTGTGTGGTGGAATAAACCAGATTTTCAACGTGCAGCCCCAATGCTGCGCGTTGAAAACATTAATTGGTCTTCCTTCAAGTAAATAATATTGACTCGATCAGTTAATGGCTCTTGAACTGGCATGGAATATACCATCAGGGCTAAAGGGTTAATCCCGATTGCTCAAGAAGGAGCAATACAGTTCTGTGTTCCAAGTGTGTAAATATCTTGAGCGAAAATTTTATAAGTTCTTATATTTGTAACAAATAGTGATAGTGGGATGTTTAGGAATAGCGGTTAGTATTCAAGCCCAATAATTTCTGTCAATCGGTTGAAAAACATGGAGCTGAGTGGCCAATAATTAGCGAACATGGAAATTCCGTAAAGTCCACATATCTGCTCCCATAAGATATCTAAAAAAGCTCAAGATATATGGATCTTGTCTTATAAGAGCTGTAGCACCATGCAATCCTACAATTAAATGATCTTTATAGGAACTAAATATTTTCCCACATGCAAACATTATAACGTTCAGGCAAAAAAAATATGATCGCATCACTTTAATTTTGGCATTCAAATATCTTTGTCAAGTATATCCTTTCAGATAACTTTTTCTGACCCCAAAATGGGGGTCATGCAACAAATAAGAGAGAAAAATTGACAGCAAGGGAAGTACTGGTCACATGCACATATTTCTTAACAACCTACCCACAATTGTTTACTACAGGCTTGCACAACAGTGGAAGTCCCTAACTCGGATAATATACTCTCTATTTTTGTCTTTTCCTAACAATTTGGAAAAGAAAAGTGGTGCAAAAGCACCAAGAAAAAATAAGCCAAAACTGGGTCGAGTGCAACCGGCGTAGACCCAGTACGGGACGCTCTCTTCCAAGTACAACTCCATGACTTCCGTTGCCAGTGCGCATATGCGTCGCTAATGACTCATTCTTTTTTTATCCGAGACACGTGAGGGATGTGTCTCCGCCATATGCATTATGAAACAGCGATAATTCAACTCGTCGATAATGGATGTCCTGTAGCTGGAATTATGGATCTGAAGATCGTATAATAACAGAACTGTGTTTTATATATTCTCATTAATATTTTCAACTACATTCTCATTGTATATTATTTACTATTCCGTTTTCATGAATGTTTTTTCGACATTGTGTCAACGCGGTTCGACAATGACATTTTTTCGGTTGATAAATTTAATAAATAAATTTAATTGTTATTGGAGTTAAGTGTCAATCAGGGACTGTCTGGACAGGATTTCTTCACTCTGTTGAGGGCTGAATTTCTGAATTATGCGCCCTTTCCAGTCGACATCTGAGGCTGTCACTAGGGTTGTGACTCTTCCTTTGGAGGCCGAGCTAGGTGGCTCTCTCCCCTTTTCCGCCAGTTCCAACAGCTCCCGTCGTATCTGCTGCTACTGCTGTTCCGTCTACAGCATCATCGGGCACCGTTTTTAGCCGGCCTCAGTTTATCTCTGCAAGGGTCTGTAGTGTGGTTGTGGGGTATTGGCCTCAGCCTTCCCCGACTTCAACTCGGCGAAGTCAGAAGTGGCTGCCGACTGAACCCCCTACTGTGTCCTCTCAGCCATTGAGCACAGTAGTTTTATACCTGCAGTGGTCTGCAGCGGTGTCTTGGAGTGTAGACGTGGGGGTATCGGCCTCAGCCTTCCCTGACTTCAACTCGGCGACGTTGGAAGTGGCTGCCGGCCGGACCCTCTACTGTGGTCTCTGCGCTGTCGAGTACCACAGTTTTGTCATTGGCATTTTCCGTCCACTCATTCTGGTCACACGGCCAGTTTTGCGGGACCAACGCCTTCTGTGCAGCGTGGACCTTCTGCCCCGCAGAGGTCCACGGCAACTCTCCCAAGTTCCCGCTATGTTGATCCTCGGGGTGTGTCCTACCCCTATACAAGTCTGCCCTCAGATGTTTCGGCTGCCGCCCGTCACCCTGCTTCAGGTGTATTGGAGGATCGTGGTTAAGAGAGTCAGGTGTGAAGCCACTTTGCTGGTTCATTCCCATGTCGAACCGGCTGGTACGGGCAGTGAGCTTAGGGAGGCCCTCTCCTTACTCACTCAGGTTCTGTCCAAGAGCCTTCCTGTTGCTTCCAGCGAGGCAGCGAGTGGTTTCCAAGCGCCCCCTATGGTGCCGCCTCCCGGGATTGGAAACAGGCCGCTTTCTGATCCCCCTGGTGCCTACACCATGGGAGGCGTCGGCTGGTTTGCCCACAATGGGCTATGTGTCTTCCGACTCCGGGGAGGAGTCAAACATCCTTGATGGCAAGAGCCAGCAGTCTTCTGACTTGGGGGCAGTTCTTGACTTTGTGTGTGGGTTCCTTCTGGATCTCAAACCATCAAACCAGCCAACAGTGTCAGCTAGGCCGCGATCATCGGTCGCATGCCTACAGCCTGTGGAGCAACCTGCTTCTGTGCGTCTTCGACTGTGCCAGTCAGTACAGGTGGTTGAAGCATTTTCAGCATTGGACTCTAAGTTGAGTTCCAAGGCTCTGAAGGCTCCGTTCTTCACCAGGGTTGACACCTTTTTGCCTCCGGTGCGTTATCGTTACTACGATTTCGCCAATCCGTCAGTCTGCCAGACTTTGACGGTTTTGGATCAGGACTCCAATTCCCTCTGGCTTTCCAAGCCCAAGTCGGCCGTCATTCCTATGACGACTCTGGAGTCCATGTTGGGCTTATCGAGAGAAATGCTGGGTATGCTTTCTCTCTCTGATCACGTCGTATCTGCCTCCAGATAGGTTTGACGATGTACAGGCTCCTTTGCGTGTGCTGTCCAAGGCGCTCATGCATCTTACGCACACGCATGTCTGTGACCTGGCTATTTCGGAACTAGTTCGAAGGGACTTTGTGCTAGACACAGGCCGATCCCTCCCTGGGGGCAGCACACTGCTTTTCGATCTGCTTCTTTGGCAGGTCCGCTACTGTTCCATGGGCTCCGTGTCAACGGTCCGGATGACATCCTACATCATTCCACAGATCAGCTGCTGCTTCGTCAGGTTGATCAGCCTTCTAGGGGAGGCTGGGACCGTTCAAAGCCTAACAAGTACCCTTCTGCTTCCTCTGTGAAGCAAAGGGCTGATCCTTCTGCCACCGCTTCTACTTCTTACTCATGGGATAGGGTAAGCGCTGGCAAGCTAGAGAGAAGTCTCAGGATTCTTCATACAGTAGAGGAGGTGGTTTCTCCTCTTGCGGGTCTCTTCGGGGCTCGAACTGAAGGTCGTCACCTCGATTCGTACAGGTTGGAGGAAGGATAGCAGAGTTCGCATACCGTTGGGCCACCATCACATCTGATCCTTGGGTGTTAGATGTTGTTCGGTCCGGGCTGCGAATATCCTTCCGAAGGCACCCCACTCTGTCCAGAGTGCCTCTTCTAACCACAGTTCCTTCAGGCGTTTTACATCGGGAGCTTTTGTCCATGGAGATAGACAATCTCCTGGCGAAGGGGGCGATCGAGGTCGTCAGGAACATTCAGTCAGTGGGGTTTTATTCCCACCTGTTCTTGGTGCCGAAGAAGGGAGGCCGACTCCGACCGGTTATCGATCTGAGTATCCTGAACCAGTCTATCATTGCTCCCAAGTTTAGCCTGGAGACTTTCAGGTCAGTCCGCCATTCCATTCACCAGGGAGATTTCACTTCCAGCATCGACCTGTGAAACGCTTACTTTCATGTTCCGATTCATCGGGTGTCGCGGAAGTATCTCAGGTTCGCTTTTCTGTGGCGAATTTTCCAGTTGAAGGCCATGCCTTTCGGCCTCAACCGTGGCTCCTGGGGCCGTCACCCGACTGATGTCGCATGTGATAGCCTTCCATCGCACACAGTCCAGGGTGACTACTTCGGCATATCTAGACGATATCCAGAGGCATTTCAATGCTACCTTACTGGAGTTGGATGTTGACACTCTGTTGAACTTGCTCACGTCGCTTGGATTCAAAGTCAACAAGGAGAAGTCGGATCTGGTCCCTTCTCAGTCGTTTTGTCATCTGGGGATGGCCTTCCACACTCAGTTCAATACGGTGGCGGTTCCCCAGGCCAGGGCTGTGATTCTCTCGGCTTTTGCTCTGACTCTGTTCCCAGGCCACATCCACGACAGCACGGGGTATTCTCCGGCTATTCGGTCTCTGCGGTTCGGTGACTGATCTCATTCCTCTAGGTTGGTTGCATGTCAGACCTCTCCACCACTTTCTGCTCAGTCGTTGGAGGCCGAATGTCGATTCTCTGGATCTGGTGCTTCAGTTACCAGAATATCTTATCCTGAACTTCTCCACTGGACGAATGTTCAGTGGATCACGCTGGGTGTCCCGTTGCACTTACCCACGTCCGATCGCATTCTGACAGCAGATGTCAGCGATCTCGGATGGGGTGCGACGTTGGATCCTCTAGGTCTTTCCCTTCACGGGATGTGGGACCAGGATCGTGCATCTCTACACATCAACCAGAAGGAGCTTCTTGCTCTTCTTCTGAGTTTCAGGCAGTGGATCCTTCACCTGTCGAATCATCATGTCCTTCTGTTGTTCGACAATTTGACAGTGGTTGCTTACATTCGGAACCAGGGTGGCATGCACTCGGTTCCAATGTACGATTTGGCTTGGGATCTCTACTACTTGCTCAGGATGTCAACGCCGGGGTGGTTGTTCGTCACATTTCCAGTCATCTGAACATCCTAGCCAACTCCCTGTTCCGATGGGGCAGGTTCTTTTCCATCGAGTGGATGCTCCACATTGTGGTGTTCCATCGATCTCTTTGCAACTCGTTGGAACCATCAGGTGGACACTTTCATGTCCCCATGTCCAGATGCTCTGGCTTTTGTCATGGACGCTCTGGCCCTCCTTTGGGACGGTCTTGTCGGCTACGGCTTCCAGCCAGTTCCGATTCTGCCTCAGGTTCTCGCCCATATATGAACCTGCAGTCGTCGAATCCTTTCGATCACACCCCTGTCGCCTCGGTGGGTGTGGATCAATCTGCTCCGCTCTCTGTTAGCGGCGGTTCCGGCAGGTCTCCCTCTATGTCGTGACTTTCTTTGCCAAAGTCGCCCGAGAAGGTTTCAAGTTGACCCGACTTCATTGTGCCTTCGCACATGTCTTTTATCGGGACCTGTCTCCTCTGTAGTGGCTTTTCGAGACAAGCAGTGGAGTTGCTTTTCTTCTTCAAGGAGGCACTCACTCCACTGGTTTAGCCTCTGTGGCTAAGTAGAAAGTTCTTCTGTCAATGGTGTGCAATCATTCTGTTGCTTCTGTCACTCCTTCGATCACAACGCTTGCAGAGTTTCTGATATATGTCTGTTTCCAGCAATGGGTACAAGTCCATGCTTCGGAGACCTTTTTCATATGTGGTACCGCATTGTTTCGACACTCATCCTTGCCTCTCCAAGCTTGTTCAGCTCTTTTCCTTGAAAAGGCCTAGGACTTTGCAGTTTACTCCAAGATGAACACTCTCTTGGGCGCTGCTCTGCTTGGGGGTGGGGGGGGGGGGGCGTTCGCACCTTTATCCTGGATGGATATGCGTTTTCTCACATGCCAGATCTCTCCTGCATCCATTTCTCATTTGTCTTGCTATTCGTGCAGCTTCCGCTCATCTTGCTACTGGTGATTGTATTACCAATTGTTTTTTCTGCCACGAGGTGCGTGCATTGTCTTCCTCTCGGGGCTTTTACTAACTCCGTCATGTTGTCGTATGTTTTACTGGCAGCCTACTGGAGAAATGCTACCTTCTCCATTTATTTGCGACAGTTGCAAGTGCCGACAGAGGACCTTTCTTCGGCTCAGGCTGTTGTCTATCCCAGCCATTCAGCTTTTTACAGGGTCTGCTGTTACTGCCCTTTCTATCTGTGCATCGCACAGAACCATACGCCTCATCTTTCATTGTCTTTTGTTTGTGATGCTATGGTTGATAAGCCTCGGTACCTCTTCCGTCTGTTCACGGTTCCAGTGCACTTGGGTTATGTGTAAGGTTGGTTATGCGATTCCCTCCAGCCTATTGTCTATTCAGCCTGTAGTAAACAATTGTGGGTAGGTTGATAAGAAATTTAAATTTTATAGTAAATTTCCTTTCTTATTATACCTACCACAATTGTTTACATGGAGGCCCTCCCGTCTTCTTATACGGGTAAGAATCTTTCCTCCCCGCTGATCACATAACTCTAACGTTGGTGGATTCAAAAAGAATGAGTCATTAGCGACGCATATGTGCACTGGCAACGGAAGTCGTGGAGTTGTACTTGGAACAGAGCGTCCCGTACTGGGTCTACGCCGGTTGCACTCGACCCAGTTTGGGCTTATTTTTTCTTGGTGCTTTTGCACCACTTTTCTTTCCCAAATTGCTTGGGAAAGACAAAAATAGAGAGTATATTATCCGAGTTAGGGACTTCCACTGTAGTGCAAGCCTGTAGTAAACAATTGTGGTAGGTATAATAAGAAAGGAAGTTTACTATGAAATTTAAATTTTTCAGGGAATTCCCTACAAAAACACGCCAAAAGTAAATTTTATTTTTTTGGTGAAAAAGTCATCAAATCACCCTCTTTTTTATCCGGAATATCAATAATGCAAGATGCCAAGAGAATGCTTCAAACTATTATTGAAACAATTTATTTTCCCAAGGCTGTTTATTTTTAGAGATTGCATCCAAGTGCAGTATTTCAAGGCGGGTATTTCTAATTCAAATATTTAGTTCAGTGATACCTTTAACAGTAAAAAAATATTAACAAGGAACATACAAAATTTTAGTAGTCGGTATTATATTAATCATTTATATTTTAATGTGGTTCAAGTAATTTTTTTTTTACTTACAGAAACTTACAAGAATAACTTTAGCTCCTACAGTAAAATTTAAGAGTGCATAGTACGCCCTCCATACATATATGCATGTGTAAGCCTTTTGCTTATAACTGGTATGATACCATGCTAGCTCTGATATAGAGCACGACCTCCATGGACTGGTCACTTTCCACAGGGTGGGAAGTATTCCCACAGCTGCAATAATATTAGATTGTGAACACTAATTATAGGAATAATCATCAAAAATGTAATTAACGAAGCACTGGGTACAACCCGGTACTTCATTAACTGGTAGAGTGTTGGAAGCCCATATTTTGGCTTTATTCTGAAGGGCAAGCAGGTTCTGCAACTGAAAGGCCCCGTATTCTGCTGATGTGCTTTGAATTATCTTTGCAGTGAAACTATTTGGTCTCTTCAGATTTCTCTTGTTACAATTTATGGGAGAGTGCCTATTGGCACTCTCCCATATATTTTAACAAAGCAAAAAAGTGTAAACAAATTTTGACAGCCAAAAATAATTCAGCACTCTACCAGTTATTTATTAGGGTTTAACGACACTTTAACAGCCAGGGTCACATCATGTTGCTGACAGTTTTATGGGTGGAGGAAGCCGGAGTACCCAGAGAGAACCACCAAGCAACGACGAGCAGCTGTCAGCTCTCCAACATCGTAACTCTGAACTCTACACCAGGCAGGTTTAGATTGGTTGAAGACATGCGCACCATTGATGTGCAGTACACTGTAATACACAACGTCTTTGTGCCCCCATGAATACAATCGGGGTTAAGTGCCTTGCTCAAGGACACAACTCGGGAGCGCGAATCAGTCGCTGAAATGGTCACCCATCCAACTACTCACCGCTGTCGATGTTGCTTAACTTTGGTGATGTGACGAGAACGGTTACCGAGATGTCACCACGCCCCCTCTACCAGTTAATTAAAATTTTGCTGATGATGATTTTTGTTACCTGGTAAATGCATGCCTTGACATCAATGCCCAAGTGTGGATTACGACCAGTCCATGGTGACTGTACTGTACATTTTTCGCACCACCTAAAATAACATAGCTTACTGAAATTCTCACTCCCCAAGGAACTGCTGCTGAAATAGGCTTTGTTATGGCATGTGTTGTGAATGAAACCAGACTTATTGGCTACATACATGTGAATGCACATGAAATCTGCATGGATAGTACTGTGATCACAAAAGTGGACAGATAACTTTGACTTATTATACCCCCCGCAAACAACGACTGGGACATCAGGCACATTTATGAGACCCTGATCGAACATTTTTCAACTGTTCTCAAACTCTGCACATGCATGTATCTGCCTTGACAGCTAGAGTCCCATTTCGCTACTCTGCTCATATATAAAATCATGGATCCAGCTTTTTAGCTCGTCATGACAAAGTCAAGCTGAGCTAATCTCATCGCTCTCCGTCTGGCGTCCGTCAACACCATGTTTTAGTCTTCTCCTCCAAAGCCACTGGGCCAATTCAAGTGAAAGTTTGTGTGAATGATGGTCCCAAAGGGGCATTGCATTTTTGTTCAACTCAACATGCCTAGCCCCTTAGGGAGGGAGTGGGGGAAAAAGCTCCAAAGTATTTTAAAAATCTTCTTCTCATGAACCAGTGTGAACAATGACTTGATATTTGCTATGGAGCTTCCTTTTGAGGTGTAGAATCAAGTTTGTTCAAACGAAGTTTGTGAAGCAATATTTGGCTTTGTAATGGGAGGGGTAAGATTTTTTTCATAAGTACTTGACCCATGCAAAAAAAAAATTTCCTGCATCCCCATGGGAACCCTGGGAGCTAAAAATAGAAATATTTTCAAACGACCATATTTCCCAAACCTCACGGAACAGAGAGCTGTTATTTGGTATGAAGTATCCTTAGGACCAGTAGAATTGAATGGTAAAAAAAAATTGCCATTAGCTTTTTTAGGGTGTTCTGTAATGGGGGGCATCGAAAAAATGCTGAGTCAGCATATTTGCAAAAATTAAAAAAAAATCTTTTCTCCAGAACCACTCATCAGAATCTTTTGATATTCAGGAAACAGCATTCATAGGGTGGGGGGGGGGGGGGGGGGGGGGGGGGGAGGGGGGGGGGTCAGATACAAGTTTGTTAAAATAAAGCCCATTGGTTCATATTTGGGCTCAATACAGGAGCCCAAATTTTGTACATAGGGTAATATGGGGAATATTCTTTAAAAATCTTCTTCTTCAGAACCACCAGTCAGAATCTTTTATTGTTTGGTATACATCATTGTTATGAGGGTCAGATTCAAGATTGTTCAAACCAAGTCCCTAGGATAATATTTAGTTTTCCTATGGAAGCTCAAATTTTAACTTTGTTCAATAGGGGGGATAATTTTTAAAATCTTCTTCTTCAGATCCACCAGTCGGAATGCTTTCATATTTGCTATACAACATACAACACCTCTAGGGGGATCAGATTCCAGTTTGTTCATTTGAAGTGCCTGGGTTAATATTTGGGCTCAATATGGAAACCTGAAATTTAACTTTAGTACAATATGAGGGAATTTCTTCAAAAATCTTCTTCTTTAGATCCACAATTCAGAATGCTTTCATATTTGGTATACAACATCTCTAGGGGGGGTCAGATTAAAGTTTGTTCAAATCAGATCCATAGGTTAATATTTGGGCTCGCTGTGGTAGCCCAAATTTTAACTTAGTGCAATATGAAGAAATTTCTTTAAAATTTCTCTTCTTCAGATCCAACAGTCAGAATGCTTTCGTATTTGGTACACAACATCTTTAGGGAAGTCAGATTCAACTGTGTTCAAATTGAGTCGCTGGGTTAATATTTGGGCTTCCAATGGGAGCTGGAATTAATCATTTTGCTGAAAAATTAAACATTTTGTATTCAGTTCCCTCTAGAGGTGTGTAACTAAGATTAATCCACATAGGTCGTATCAAGGGGCTTCATAGGGGAGCTCTACATTTTACATTATGATCAACTGAAGAAAAGGCATGATGCCCGGATTATTTTTGTGACTCCTGAGGGACTCAAGGATTGACAGTGTAGCCTATGGAGATGGATTGCTTAATGTAGACTCATTCTTGGACTCTGTTTATATTGTGTTCTGTTCAAGATGAGCACTTCAGGCCCTGTGGGGGCCTCTTGTTTTCATTCGGGTTTAACAACTGTTTTGGTAACCAGGGTCATCTCATGCCAGAACAGTTTTACGTGTGTAGGAAGCTGGAGTACCTGGAGAGAACCACTGAGCTGCATCAAGACACTGTCAGATTCCACAGTGTACTAACTTTGCACAAACAGAGTTAGCATTGGCTGAAGTCAAGAGTACTATCGACGTGCAGTAAACTTTAGTACTCAACACCACTGTACCTCCATGTGATCAATCAGGAGTAAGTGCCTTGCCCAAGGACACAATGCAGTTACAGTCAAGATCGAACCATGGACCTTTTGGTTTGTAGTCCAGTGCTGTAACCACAGCCACTTTCAGGTCCAAAGGAGCACAAAAACTTGAAGCCTCATACTGCATTCCATCCAACTTTCCCCTCAGTTTTGCATTTTATCTGTCTGCATTTGTTGTAACCATTGAAATGTACAGGAGAAATTGTGTTCCACTGGAAACATTTTATGGTTTGTGGAACATTAGGTTAGAAGGAACATTTGTAATTGAATTCTAAAAAATTAAATTGCTTATTTGCTGGTTGGTAACACCAGAAGTCACTCTGCAGGGACACATGCCACCTATTCACATTTACACAGCATTGAATGATGTGTCATGAAAAAATTGTATAAAATAGTCTGACAAATGTTTGAATTTAACAGATTGATGGTATCTGGTAAATCTCTGGTAGTTGGAACAAATTATCTATTCAAGTAGCTGGGTTGTCAAGTTGTCAGTGGTAACCAATGACAATTCAAAATTTCATCTCTCAGTTGGATGTTTAACCTTTTCAAAGGCAAGATTTCTCAGTACAGTGGAACATTGTTATTTGAATAGCCACTTTGCCAGTGAAAATTATTCAGTTAACGGGAGTAGTGCTCCTGCTTTTGGGGTGGGGGTGGGGGAACAATTTAGCCAATTACACATATAATTTTGATTTCGCACAAAACAAGCCAAAAATTGTATCACGTCCAGTAGAAGGAAATTGTCTGCTTGTAATGGATGTAAATCAATAACTGATTTTCATGAAAGACACTCAAATTTTAACCCAGTGATTGTGTCAGTAAGGTTTTAGCAAATAGTTTTTGGACAAACTTTCAAAGTTAATTGTCCAGGAGTGATAATTTGGTATTGTTTTTTCTTCTATAAAACATTGTAAGTTTTCAACTTGACAAAAGGCAGCACTTAATTAGATAATATTAGTTATTCTTGTGTCTTCCAGGAATTTATACCGTCTGGGGACTCATACACCCTGAGGTTCAGCTGAAGGCTGTATGAGTTCCCAGACTGGTGTACAAGCCAGAAAATAAGCAGACTGTCATCTGCAAAATGAGGATCCCAGAGGGTGAATTTAGTGATGCTAGCATGCACGGCAGGGTAGCATCACTAAATTTACCCTATGTGAACCTCAGTCTGAATCAAGGTCTCAAAACTAAACAGAAAGAGGTACCCAGAGGATTGGCCCACTGTATGGGCTAGTATCATCAAATTCACCCTCTGGGGACCTCATTCTGCAAATGTCAGATTGCTTATTTTCAGGCCTGCTGGTGAAAATTTCCATACACCCTGAATACACAAGGATAACAGATTCATTTCTAAATCCTTTCATTCTGTTAACCCTACAGCTAATACATCTTTCACAATCAACATTTTCTTCTTTTTCCAATAAATATGTTCTCAGTTGGCACACTTTTTTGTTGCACTTGGCTGTATTTACTGGTATTACTTTTGTTCTCTATTCTAATATTTCAGTTTCAGTATGACTTGCAAAGTTTTTATTAAAATTGATTGGAGCCATTTTAATTAAACAAACACCAAAACAAAATGCATCACACCCCTTCTAAAAAATAGCACCATAAATAAATAATCCCTACATGGTACATATGCACATTTCAACATTCACTAGATTTAACTTAGGTAACCACCTTTTTCACCAACCAAGGATTTTCAAGTTCTGTCAGACTTTTTCTGTGGTCAATTGTCCATTGACAAGTGAAATAATTGACAGTTTTTTTATCAGTTAGATATTCATTTTGCAAAAATTATAGAGCTCTGTCAAACAATTAAATTTTTTTGCTTTCAGCATGTGTCATCAAATCGAAACCAATTTGGTATGTGTGTTTATTTCCATGAGATCAAGTTTTGATTTGGGTTCTCTCCGACCAGTTTTGTCTGTCATCCGACTGTTCAGAATTTCTTCATCACAATTTTTTCCATGTCCATCTGTCTGTACAAACATTTTGGATTGTGATTTCAACGCCATTGGTCGAATTTGGATCTCCTTTGGAATGCTGATAGACCTGCATGGGGGGGTGGATATGCATAATGAACAGGTTCCGTCCAATACTTTTCCTCAGAGTTATGGCCCTTTTCACTCTTTTAACTTAGAAAATTTTTCTTGACCTCTGCATTGCATTCACTGCATGTTGAATTTCATTTATTCTTGGCATGCTTTGCAAAAGAATATCCACAATCTAGTGAAGACCTGTCTGTCTGTCTGTCTGTCTGTCTGTCTGTCTGTCTGTCTGTCTGTCTGTCTGTCTGTCTGTCTGTCTGTCTGTCTGTCTGTCTGTCTGTCTGTCTGTCTGTCTGTCTGTCTGTCTGTCTGTCTGTCTGTCTGTCTGTCTGTCTGTCTGTCTGTCTGTCTGTCTGTCTGTCTGTCTGTCTGTCTGTCTGTCTGTCTGTCTGTCTGTCTGTCTGTCTGTCTGTCTGTCTGTCTGTCTGTCTGTCTGTCTGTCTGTCTGTCTGTCTGTCTGTCTGTCTGTCTGTCTGTCTGTCTGTCTGTCTGTCTGTCTGTCTGTCTGTCTGTCTGTCTGTCTGTCTGTCTGTCTGTCTGTCTGTCTGTCTGTCTGTCTGTCTGTCTGTCTGTCTGTCTGTCTGTCTGTCTGTCCATCTGTGCATTTTGGATTGTAATTTCAAAGCCATCGGTCAGATTTGGATCTCCTTTGGTTTGCTGATAGACCCGCATTGGGGAACGGATATGCGCAAGGAATGGGTTCTGTCCAATAATTTTTCCCAGAGTTATGGCCCTTTTTTACTCTTTCGACTTAGAAATTCTTTCTCTCCCACAATACCTTTAAGGCTACTTCGAATATGCCTATGGGTCAGGGAGAGTGGTCCACGCTTTGCATAGCCCTTGTTCAATTTAGAGATATCCGATTGAGTGGTCTCCATTGCATGAAAATGTAAATTATGGTTAATAATAGGAATGCATCACCAGGTGACAGATGCATGGGGTGTAATAGCAAGCCAATTATATTCACAAAGAATGCAATTCCAGTTTTATTTTTGTCAGTTTTTTCCTCCAAGACATAGCTTATGTCTTTTCATTTGAATGAGCTCTTAGAACTCATTCAAGTGAAGTTCATAAGTTATGTTGTTTAGGCAAGAAGTGAAAAAGATCTTGGGGCAGCTGTCATCTATTTGTCATTTTATATAAAGAGTTAAATGATTAAGATTTTGCTCATTTGACGTGGAAATGATATCTTTTGAACAATCATGGCCCAACCAGAAATTATAAGCAGGAGACAGGTGGGTCAGGATGTTACCCAATTTGTCACCTGGAATATCCAGGTCTGTAAGGAGAGAGTCCAGCTCTCAGTGTGCTTCATGAGCAAGTTGCCATTATCTTTTGATATGGGTTGTGCCTTTTTTGTGAGAGGGGGGGGGGGGGGGTTCTCTTACCATCTGGCTCAACCTGGAGAACACTGAAACCATGTAGCTATGAGATGTTAATGGATATATAATAATCTTTTTGCATGGTACATGCCTTGGTTCCTGATTTTTCCCATGGTCTGGCCTCAACAGTTTTCCCAGTCGCAACCCTACCTGTAAGCAAATGAGTGGAATCCTCTACAGTGACATCTTTTGTTCATGTTTTACCAAAACAATGAAATCCATTTAAAAATTCCACAAGTTTTCTAGCAGGCAGACCAGCATTCCTGGACAGGAAAATGGTCTGTGTCCAAAAGTATTTTGAAAGGTCGCTAACAAATACACTCAGTTGGAATTGTACAGTAACTGTCAAAAATGGGTTAACATGTTTACCTTTTACAGTGTTACATGTATAAGCATACATATTATTTTCTTTACTGCAGGTGTCAGTAACAGGGATGGAGTGAATAACTGCAGTTATAGCATATTCATTAATTTTATGCATTTGGTTAGGTATCGGTATTTGCACTTCATTACCGCACAAGAAATCTGTGAAGTGGATTATTTATTTATTTATTTATTTATTTATTTATTTATTTATTTATTATGATTAAACAATTTTGACAGCCAGGGTGAACCACTGAGCAGCTGGAAGCAACTGTCAGACTCCCCAACGTATTAACTCCACACTAGCAGGGTTAGCATTGATTAAAGGCAAGTGCATTATCAATGTGCAGTATGCTTTAGTACACTGTGCCACCTTGCTCCCTTGATTTGCTTGATCAGTACAAAGAAACATTTACAGTGAAACACAGTTAATTGAATAGTCACTTTACCAGCACAAATTATTCAGTTAACAGGTATTTGATCACTTTCCAGTATTTTATAAACAAACTGTGCATTTATTCTGTTATATATTGTTTGACAGAACTCATAGAGCCCTGTCAAATAAGATATAATAGATTAAATGCCTGTACCTGCTGTACTGGGCATCTTAAGCATTGAACAAGCACATCTATGGACAACTGGGTATTCTACCCATTGGTCCACAACTTGCAACTTTGCTTTATAGGGACCACATGTTTCCACTGGTCTAGCAAGTAAAAGTAAGGTCTGATGTGCAACTGTACGTGACCAAGTAACAAATCACTTTTTTCAAACTGCACAAGTTCAACCTGATGGTGTGGGTCATCAACAAGGAGAAACTGTAAATAAATGAAGATTTGTTAATCACAAATTACATTCACATTACAGTCATTTATACCAACCTCAGAATGACTTTGAATATCAAGCTCAGTTTAAGAATTTCTTTTATTAAATGTTTTGGTTTGTTCAGAATTCACTTGGCTGATTTCCTCAGCAGCAGTTTTGCCCCATTCCTGATTTTTCCTTGTAAATCCTTTACCAAACATAACACTATCATATCCGACCAGAACAATGCATAAAAATCACTATTTCAATTTTATTCGTTTCAATTTTTGTCTAAAAAATATAGCTTATGGCCCTCATCAAGAACATTCAAAAGGTCATAAGCTTTGTTTTTGAGGTAATAGATGAAAGTTTTCATTTTCCAAGAAATGTTTTGTGTGTATTGTCTCCTACTTGTGTTGGTAGAGGGTTAAGCTGATGAGATGCTTACATATATAACCATCAAGAAGGTTTAAAAAGTTCTTTCCAACCGTAGGTCAAGCAACTTTTCATTACCAAAATCAGATACATGTTATCCCAATGTCGGAAACCAAGCTTTGTCATTGCTGGGGGAAATAGATTCAGGCCGCGTTTTCATCCAAAACTCAAGGAGTGTTGCCTGAATCTGTGCGTGAACGTATGTCTCAATGTAATGAACCCACCCATTTTTGTTTTTGTAGGGGTGGTTCATATCCTGAAGGGGTCAATGACTTTTCCTCGAAAAGCATAAATCAACAGGTGTTCACTGAAAACAACAATTTTAATACATATATATAAAAATCAATATGGTAATTTGTGACTTACATGAATCCAAATGAATAAGAAAAACAGAACATCAATTACACCCCACCCACGCAGTTTTGAGTCACTTGCGGGCCCGTATTCTCGCTGGTTTCCCTTCCTGGTCGCTGGTGTTTGATCCTTGGTCGCCTTTTCACTTCACTCTTCCATGGCCGTCGCATGGCCACTGACGTATTGTCACCTTACCAGATGCCTTAGCTCTACCATGTGACAGAATGTCACTCTACCATTGCCGTCGCACGACCACTAACAAATTGTCACTTCACTATATCGCATTCTTTCCAACAAGTGAAAGTGACAGAATGTCACTCTACTACTGCCGTCACAAGGCCAGTAGCTTACGGTCACATTACTGGACGCATTCTCTGTTTTCGCTGGTTTCCCTTTCTGGTCGTTGGTGTTTGATCCTTAGTCGCCTTTTCACTTCATTCTTTCATGGCCGTCGCATGGCCACTGACGTATTGTCACCTTACCAGATGCCTTAGCTCCACCGTGTGACAGAATGTCACTCTACCGCTGCCGTCACACGACCACTAACATATTGTCACTTCACTATATCGCATTCCTTCCAACAAGTGACAGAATGTCACACTACTACTGCCGCCGCACGGCCAGTAACTTATTGTCACATTACTGGATGCTTTTCACTCAAGCAGTCCCCACCAATGGGGTTAAACGCTCCCCTCCATTTGTCTCAGAATAATGTTCACACAGGCAAAGACTACTCCGCCTACGTATGGCTTGCCTTCTACAACAGGTAGTACCATTTACCTAAATGCAAATAGCTCCCTGAGCTCGTACTTCGTATTTCTGATCCTACTCTCATATACCACCGACTTTGCCCGCAACTGTTCCTATTCTAAATATGAGCTCCGTATTTCCCCTACATCACAACGTGCCTTTACTTTCGCACTGGTGCGGCACTTCCTCCAACCTATAGCACAGGGTATTTTTTGTTCGGGTTCGCATTGCAGTTTGCGAAGCAAGATCTCCCATGTGTGATCCAATCACCAAAATTTGGTTTGCATTGTGCGATTAAAAGTTTTATGTGCTCATCCAATATTCCAATTCAAAAATGGTAAAACTACAGATAAACAGTGTAACAATACACCAATTTATTATGAACGTATGTTAGTTATGCGAAATGATAAATTTAACTACCATTTTACGAGTGTTTTCAAATCAGTTGACAAAACTCCACAAGTGTTTTCTGTGATGTCGGTGCCTATTAATTAGCTCCCTTGATGTGCATCAGTTATTCTTCGTAATCATCTTCCACTACTTTTTTCGTTTGGGTGGATCGATTTTAAAATTGCAAAGTGGAAGTTGAATCATGAACTGCAAGAGCATGTTTAAACCACTGATGTGTTTATTTTTCATTGCCAACCTACAGGACCAGGGTACTCTAGCGTTTTATGTATTTGGTAAGGTTAGTTGTCGCAATCATCAGATGACAACTTACCTATTTTTGTCATAATTACCAGTGCCTGTGACTAAAATCGTCTTTATTCAAAAACTGAAAAGTAGGCCTACGGGAAAAATTATCAAAGATATATACACTTTTTAAAGTTCAAGCTATCACCTTGACACCCAATTTTAGAACAGATTATGGTACTTAAGTAATTGCGCTAATGATATGCTGTCATGTCACACCTGAAGAAAAGCACTGAAAGAGCTTTCTCCAGCAGTACATCACATTTTGACCGCAAAGATAAAGAGGCTTAATTTAAAACAATTTCAAAAATATTCCCTGATCCTGCATCATTCTTGTTATGTGAATAGCCACGTTGCACGTGAAAAATATTCAGTTAACAGGAGTATTCAATTACCCCAAATTTTGTCATTTTCCTGTATTCTGGTGATAAACTGAGTATTTATTCTATTATATCTTGTTTGACAGAGCTCATGGAGTTCTGTCAAACAAGATGTAATAGTTTCAGTGCTCATAATCATAATGGATGTACTGAGGCCAAATATGTCTTTATAAACATGGTAAATAGGGGCACAGTGGTGCTGTGTAGTGAGGCTTTCTGCATCTGGAAGGTGCACTTGCCATCAAGCAATGCTAACTCTGCTTGTGATGGCTTATAAGTTGCTGAGTCTGACAACTGCCTGCCATGGTTCTCACTGGATAGTTCGGCTTCCTCCACAAATAAAACTGCCCAACATGATGTGACCCTGGCTATTGAGAGTGTAATATTAAGTAGTTACCACCAAGCACTGGCAAGTAACTGTTGGACTCTCCAACTTACTATCCCAGCTTAACTGTTAGTGTGCTGAATTATTTTTAGTTGTCAAAATTTGTTCATATGTCTTTGCCTTGGTACATTTTATCAGAGAATGCCCACAGGCACTCTCCCATTAATTGTAACAAGGCAAATCCAGGCAGACTAATAATTTCAATTCAAAGATAATACAAAGCAAACCAACAGAAACTGAAGCCTTCAAGTTGCAGTACCTGTATGTCAGTACAAAAGCCCAAATATGGGCTTCCAGCACTCTACCAGTTAAGTAGGGTTAGCAGCTGTAGAAGACAAGTGTAATGTCATTGTGCTCTATGCCTTAGTACACAGCACCATTGTGCTCCCACATAGGTAATTGGGTTGAAATGTCTTTTCCAAGGACACAGTGCAAATTATGCAGATCACGGTCAAACCGTGTACTCTCAATTCAAGTCCAGTGCTCCAACCAATGAACCACCGCACTCCCTCTGATTTAACAATAGACACAAAGCCTTAATGAACAAACATTGCTCCATTCCACATTATTTCCACATGGAATATTGTAGTCATATCATGGGATACATGGTGGCTTGGTGGTTATGACATTGGACTTCAAACCAAGAGGTTCAGGGTTCAGTCCCCAGCATGGGGTAACTGCATTGTGCCCTTGGGTAAGGCACTTAATCCTGATTGCTCACGTGGGGGGCATGGTCCTGCTGTGTACTAAGGCATACTGCACATCGATAGTGTACTTGTCTTCAACCAATGCTAACCCTGTATGTTGGTGAGTCTGACATTTGCTCATTGTGGCTTGATTGTTCTCACTGAGTACTCCAGCTTCCTCCACTGGTAAAACAGTCTGATGCAAGGTGACCCTGGCTGTCAAAAGTGACATAAAAAAAACCCCAAAAGTCCTTTCATTGGAAGAGACACTGTTGAATGTGTGAAGAAATTTGAATAAATAAGTAACAAATAACAGCTGTTTCCTACTTTAACCGTAAGAAATAGAAGAAATTTTTCCAATGCAGCTTGAAATTTGACCAGTTCAGCTTGATGAGCTCTGTCAAACAAGATTGAATTGGTTCAGTTCATAGTTGCATTATGGGAACAATTTTCTTCTTGACATTTTGTCATTTCGACATCAGTGTTCAGGAGGTTAATAAACTCTCTTTTACACAAGATCAGTGCATAAGCATTAGCAGAGGGCAACTAGCATTATGTAGCTGATTGTAATTTTTGATTAAAATTCCTTTTTTTGATGAATTTTTTGATGAGTGTTTATGAGATATATTGCAGATTTGTTATCAAATCAGGTCATGGTTTTGATAGCAAATTCAACAACAAAAATGACTTGAAGCGAAAGCTGATTCAATGTAACCTTTGAACAAAGAAAAGTAACTTGGTCTTTTCAACTTACTACTTGAGAACAAGTAGGAGCCAAACCTAGACTACTTTGCTTGACCCTTTACCCTTTGAAAGGTTTAATTTGCTGAGCTATACACTGGATTTGCCATGTACATTTATGATTTTTCTTTTTTTCACTGTCCAAAGTTTGTTAAAAACTGTGGTTGCAATTGTACTGTTTCAGACCACAATACTTAACTGGTAGAGTGCTGAATTATTTTTGGTCATCAAAATTTGTTCACATACGTTTGCCTAGTTACAATTTATGGGAGAGTGCCAATGCACTCTCCCATAAATTGTAACAAGGCAAATCCTAACAGACTAAACAATTTCACTTCAAAGGTGGTATGAACAACATCCACAAAAATATGAAGCCTTTTAGTGCTGGTACTGACACTTCAGAGTAAAGCCCAAATATGGGCTTCCAGCACTCTAACAGTTAAGAGAAAAATTGTAGTGTTGTCTCCAAATTGTAAAATGTGTAGGGTAACACTAACAAGACAATTTCTTATCAACCTACCTCAATTGTTTACAACAGGCTTGAACTACAGTGGAAGAACCTAACTCGGATAAAATACTCTCTATTTTTTAATCTTTCCCAAGATTTGGGAAAGAAAAGTGGTGTAAAAACACCACGAAAAAATAAGCCAAAACTGGGCCGAGCGCCATCGGCGCACACCCAGTATGGGACGCTCTTCCATAGTACAAATCCACGACTTCCGTAATAGTGCGCAATGCATCAATTTGTCATTCTTTTTCTATCCGAAGCACGTGCAGGATGTGTTTCCGCCATATGCATTATGAAACAGTGATAATTCAACTCGTGGATAATGGTTTTCCTGTGACTGGAATTATGGATCTGAAGATCGTATAATAACAGGACTGTGTTTTATATATTCTCGTTTATATTTTCAACCACTTTCTCATTGTTTATTAATTACTATTCCGTTTTCGCGAATGTTTTGCGACATCGTGTCATCGCGATTCGACAATGAATTTTTTCGGTTGATAAAAAAATTTATTGGAGTAGGTGTCGGCCTTCTGGGTTCTGCCACCTTCTCTCGTAGTTGAGGGTGTTCTTCTGCTTTCTGTTTCTGTTGAGTTCACCTTTTTCTTCTACTGCTCTCACCTCTGTTCTTTCCAGTTCGGTTCCTTTAGGGCAATTCCTTTTGACTTCGCCATTGGTGCGTTCTCGTGTCCATTTCGTCCGCACCCGCGGGTGGTGTGGAATGCAGTCGTTTCGGGAGCCTCCCGACTCGACCACGTCTGATGTGAGTTTACCCCCTCCGTGGGGGATGTGCAGCTCCTCCCGCGCCCGCGGGGGGTGGGGGGACACTGTCGTTTCGGGGCCGCCCGACTCGACCACGTCTGGTGTGAGTTTGACCCCCTCCATGGGGGATGTGCAGCTCCTCCCGCTCCCGCAGGGGGTGGTGAACGCTTTCGTTTCGGGTCGCCCGATTCGACCACGTCTGATGAGAATTGCTCCTCCTCCGTGGGGGATGTGCAGCTCCTCCCGCACCAGCGGAGGGTGGGGACCGCTGTCGTTTCGGGGCTTCCCCATTCGACCATGTCTGGTGAGAGTTATTCCCCTTCTGTGGGGAATGTGCAGTGTTTTTACCGTGGTGGACACTGCGGGAACTGTTGGTTTTCTGGTGTAGAGATGCCTGGTTCCGGGACTATGCGCCCTCTCCAGTCGACATCTGAGGCTGTCACTAGGGTTGTGACTCCTCCTTTGGAGGCCGAGCTTGGTGGCTCTCTCCGCTTTTCCGCCAGTTCCAACAGCTCCCGTCGTATCTGCTGCTACTGCTGTTCCGTCTACAACGTCATTGGGCACCGTTTTTAGCCGGCCTCGGCTTCTCCCTGCCAGGGTCTGCAGGGTTGTCTGTAGTGTGGTTGTGGGGTTTCGGCCTCAGCCTTCCCAGACTTCCACTCGGCGAAGTCAAATGGGGCTGCCGACTGAACCCCATACTGTGTCCTCTCAGCCATTGAGCACAGTAGTTTTATACCTGGAGTGGTCTGCTGCGGTGTCTGGTTGTGTAGACGTGGGGGTATCGGCCTCAGCCTTCCCTGACTTCAACTCGGCGAAGTTGGAAGTGGCTGCCGGCCGGACCATCTCCTATGGTCTCTGCGCTGTCGAGCACCACAGTTGTCATTGGATTCGGTTGTTCTTAGTGGGTCACTATGAACTCCGTGGCATTTCCGTCCACTCATTCTGGCCACACGACCAGTTTTGGGGGTCCAACGTCTTTTGTGCAGCCTGGACCTTCTGCCCTGCAGAGGTCAGCGGTGACTCTCATGAGTTCCTGCTATGTTGATCCTCGGGGTGTGTCACACCCCTATACACGTCTGTCTTCAGACGTTTTCGGCTGCCACCCGTCGTCCCACGTCGGGTCTTTTGGAGGATCGTGACCCTACGCTGGTTCAGAGGGTCAGAGGTGAAGCCACTTTGCCGGTTCGTTCCCCTGTCGACCCGGCCAGTACGGGCAGTGAGCTTAGGGAGGCCCTCTCCTTACTCACTCAGGTTCTGTCAACGAGCCTTCCTGTTGCTTCCAGCGAGGCAGCGAGTGGTTTCCAGGCGCCTCCTATGGCGCCGCCTCCCGGGATTGGAAACAGGCCGCTTTCTGATCCCCTGGTGTTCTGACACCATGGGAGGCGTCGGCTGGTTTGCCCACGATGGGCTATGTGTCTTCCGACTCAGGGGAAGAGTCAGACATGCTTGATGTCGAGAGCCAGCAGTCTTCGGACTTGGGGGCAGCTCTTGATTTCGTGTTTGGGTTCCTTCCGGATCTCAAACCATCTAACCAGTCGACAGTGTCAGCCAGGCCGTGATCATCGGTCGCGCGCCAACAGTTTATGGAGCAACCTGCTTCTGGGCGTCTTCGACCGTGCCCTTCGGTACAGTTGGTTGAAGCATTTTCAGCCTTGGGCTCCAAGCTAAGTTCCAAGGCTATGAAGGCTCCGTTCTTCACCAGGGTTGACACCTTTTTGCCTCCGGCGCGTTATCGTTCCTACGATTCCACCAATCCGTCGGTCTACCAGACTTTGACGGTTTTGGATCAGGACTCCAATTCCCTCGGGCTTTCCAAGTCCAAGTCTGCCGTCATTCCGATGACGACTCTGGAGTCCACATTGGGCTTATCGAGAGAGATGCTTGGTGTGCTTTCTCTCTCCGATCACGTCGTCTCAGCTTTTGCTGCTTATCTGCCTTCAGATAAGTTTGACAAGGTACAGGCTCCTTTGCGTGTGCTGTCCAAGGTGCTCATGCATCTTACTCACACGCATGCCTGTAACACGGCTAATCTGGAATTAGTTCGAAGGGACTCTGTGCGGGACACAGGCCGATCCCTTCCTGAGGAGCAGTACGCTACTCTTCGATCTGCTTTTTTGGCAGATCCGCAACTTTTCCATGATTCTGTGTTGACGGTCCGGGATGACGTCCTACGTCATTCCAACGATCAGCTGCTGTTTTCTTCAGCTTGATCAGCCTTCTAGGGTAGGCACGAGCTGTTCCAAGCCTAACATGTACCCTCTGCTTCCTCTGCGAAGCAAGAGGGGCTGATCCTTCTGCCACCGCTTCTACTTCTTACTCAAGGGGTAAGGGTAAGCGTCGGCAGTCTTGAGGGAACTCCCAGGATTCTTCATTCAGTAGAGGTGTTTTCTCCTCTAGCGAGCCTCATCAGGGTTCGCAATGAAGGTCCTCACCTCGACTCGTCCCAGGTTGGAGGAAGGATAGCAGAGTTCGCAGACCGTGGGCCACCAACACATCCGATCCTTGGATGTTAGATGTTGTTTGGTCCGGGCTGCGAATATCTTTCCGACGGCACTCCACTCTGTCCGGGGTGCCTTTTTCCAACCACAGTTCCTTCAGACATTTTACGTCGGGAACTTTTGTTCACGGAGATAGACAAATCTCCTGACAAAGGGGGCGATTGAGGTCATCAAGAACATTAGGTCAGTGGGTTTCTATTCCTGCCTGTTCTTGGTGCCGGAGAAGGACGGCCAACTCCGACCGGTTCTCGATCTGAGTTTCCTGAACCAGTCTGTCATTGCTCCCAAGTTCAGCATGGAGACTTTAATGTCGGTCCTCCGTTCCATTCACCAGGGAGATTTCGCTTCCAGCTTTGACCTGCGAGATGCTTACTTTCACGTTCCGATTCATTGGGCGTTATGGAAGTATCTCAGGTTCTTTTTTCTGGGGCGAGTTTACCAGTTCAAGGCCATGCCTTTCGGCCTCAACCTGGTTCCTTGGTCCTTCACCAGACTGATGTCGCATGTGATAGCTTTCCATCGCACACAGTCCAGGGTGACTACGTCGGCATATCTGGACGATATCCTCCAGGGGCATTCCAATGCTGCCTTCCTGGAGTCGGATGTCGCCACTCTGTTGAGCTTGCTCACGTCGCTACGTTTCAGAGTCAACGAGGAGAAGTCGGACCTGGTCCCTTCTCAGTCGTTTTATCATCTGGGGATGGCTTTCCGCACACAGATCAATTTGGTGGCGGTTCCCCAGGCCAAGGCTGTGATTCTCTCAGCTTTTGCTCCGACTCTAACCCAGTCCACTTCCGCGATGGCTCGAAGTTTTCTCCGGCTAATCGGTCTCTGCTGTTCGGTGACGGATCTCATTCCTCTAGGTCAGCTGCGTGTCAGACCTCTCCAACACTTTCTGCTGTCGTTGGAGGCCGAATGTAGATTTTCTGGATCTGGTGCTTCAGTTTCCAGACTATCTTTATCCTCACCTTCTCCTCTGGGTGGATGTCCAGTGGCTTTCGCAGGTTGTTCCGTTGGACAGCGATCTCGGATGGGGTGCGACGTTGGATCCTCTAGGTCTTTCCGTTCACGGGATGGTGGACCAGGATCATGCAGCTCTACACATCAACCAGAAGGAGCTTCTTGCTCTTCTTCGTTTCAGGCAGTGGATCCCTCACCTGTCGAATCGCCAGGTCCTTCTGTTGTCCGACAATTCGACAATGGTTGCTTACATTCGGAACCTGAGCGGCACACACTCAGTTCCAATGTACGAATTGGCTTGGGATCTTATACTGCTCGCTCAGGATGTCCACACCGGGGTGGCTGTTCGTCACATTTCCGATCGCCTGAACGTCCTAGCCGTCTCCCTGTCCCATCGGGGCAGGGTCATTTCCACCAGGTGGATGCTCCACATGGCGGGTTCCATCGATCTCTTGTGACTAGTTGGAACCATCCGGTGGACACTTTCGTGTCCTCGTATCCAGATGCTCTGGCTTTCGCCGTGGACACTCTGGCCCACCTTTGGGATGGTCTTGTCGGCTACGCCTTCCTACCGGTTCCGATTCCGCCTCAGGTTCTCACCCAGATATGAACCTGCAGTCATCGAATCCTTTCGATCACACCCGACGCTTTGGTGGGTGTGGATCAATCTGCTCCGCTCTCTGTTAGCGGCGGTTCCGGCATGTCTCCCTCTATCTCACGACTTTCTTTGCCAAAGTCGCCCGGGAGGTTTTCAAGTTGACCCGACTTCATTGTGCCTTCGCACATGTCTTTTATCGGGTCCTGTCTCCTCCGTAATGGTTTTTCGAGACACGCAGTGGAGTTGCTTTTCTTCAAGGAGGCACTCACTCCACTGGTTTAGCCTCTGTGGCTAAGTGGAAGGTTCTTCTGTCAATGGTGTGTGATCACTCTGTTGCTTCTGTCACTCCTTCGATCACACTGCTTGCGGAGTTCTCTGGTATATATAGTTGTTTCTGGGGGTCTCCAGCAATGGGTACTTGTCCATGCTTCGGAGACATTTTTTCCTATGTGATACCGCATTGTTTCGACATTCATCCTTGCCTCTCCGAGCTTGTTCAGCTCTTTTCCTTGAAAAGGCCTAGGACTTTGCAGATTACTCCAAGGTGGTCACTTTCTTGGGCGCTGCTCTGCTTGGGGGTGGGGGGCGTTCACGCCTTTATCCTGGATGAATATGCGTTTTCCCACATGCCAGATCTCTCCTGCATCCATTTCTTGATGGACTTGTCTTGCTATTCGTGTAGCTTTCGCTCGTCTAGCTACTGGTGATTGTATTACCAATTGTTTTTTCTGCCATGAGGTGCGTGCATTGTCTTCCTCTTTTAATAACTCTGTCATGTTGTCGGATGACTGATGTTATACTGGCAGCCTTCTGGAGAAATGCTACTTTCTCCTTTTCTCTGCGACAGTTGCAGGAGCCGACAGAGACCCGTGGGGCCCTCTTTCTTAGGCTCAGGATGTTGTCTATCCAAGCTTTTCAGCTTTTTTCAGGGTCGGTTCTAGCTTTGTGCTGTTACTGCCCTTTTCTGTCTGTGCGTCGCACTTCACCATACGCCTCATCTTTCATTGGCTTTTCTAATGTTTGTGATGCTATGGTTTGATAGGCCTAGGGATCTCTTCCTCTGTCCACGGTCCCAGTGCTCTTGAGTTATGTGTGGGTTGGTTATGTGATTCCCTCCAGCCTTTTGTCTATTCAGCCTGTTGTAAACAATTGAGGTAGGTTGATAAGAAGTATAAATTTTATAGTAAATTTCCTTTCTTATTATACCTACCGAAATTGTTTACATGGAGGCCCTCCCGTCTTCTTATTCGGGTAAGAATCCTTCCTCCCCGCTGATCACATAACTCCTGTGTTGTTCGGAATCAAAAGAATGAGAAATTGATGCATTGCGCACTATTACGGAAGTCGTGGATTTGTACTATGGAAGAGCGTCCCATACTGGGTGTGCGCCGATGGAGCTCGCCCCAGTTTTGGCTTATTTTTTCGTGGTGTTTTTACACCACTTTTCTTTCCCAAATCTTGGGAAAGATTAAAATAGAGAGTATTTTATCCGAGTTAGGTTCTTCCACTGTAGTGCAAGCCTGTTGTAAACAATTGAGGTAGGTATAATAAGAAAGGAAATTTACTATAAAATTTATACTTTTCATCTCAGACAGTTGAGTTATGAAGCACCCTTATCAAAGTAGGGCTTTGCGAATCTCAAATTTCAGGTCCAATCGAATCCTGAATTGAATCCAGCTGAAGATTTCTAATTGAATCAAACTTCGAATCAAATCTCACCGCTTTTCAAGTTTTTGATACTGCTGCACTTTAATACAGCTGTAAATAGTGTCAAGTCTCCAATTAACCCTCTCACCCTGATGGTATCTTCCATGTCTGTTCAATGGCAGCAATTGGAAGAGTCCTTATTAATTATTTAAGGAGATTCTGCCATCAGTGCAAGTAACAGTGTACGTAATCTTGGTGCCTTCTTCGACTCCACCATGTCTATGGACAGACATGTTACAAATATGTGCAATAAGGCTTTCAGAGATCTATACAAAGTTAAACAGATAAGACAGTTCCTCACCAAAGACTCAACAAAAACCCTAGTTCATGCCTTTGTAACTTCACATTTGGATTATTGTAATGCCTTACTGTTCAACCTCCCACAATATCAGTACTCTCGCCTGCAGATGGTGCTAAATGCATCAGCCCCAGTGGTATGTAGGGTATCACGATCTCAACACATCACTCCTGTTCTGAGGGATATGCACTGGCTGCCAGTCAAGTACAGAATAATTTTCAAAACTTTATTATTAATTTTTAAGACACAAAACATGTCACCAGCCTACTTAGAAGAACTCCTTAATACCAAGAATGTGTGTCAAAACAACCTGAGGTCCAACGGAAAAATGCTACTACATGTTCCAAAACGTAGGTGTAAGACATTTGGAGATAGGTCATTCTCACTTGCTGGCCCTCACTTGTGGAATAATTTACCAGAGCACCTAAAAAGACTGTCAAATGTCAACCTTTTCAAGAAAGATCTCAAAACATACCTGTTTCAAAAAGCCTATAAGTGATGTTCTGGGCTGTAAGATACTGTATATATTCTGTTTGTATATTTGTGGGCAAATCAATAAAAGTAGAATAGTCCAGAACAGAATCCAAGTAGTTTTGGAAGTGGAACCATCTTGAACTCTTCTGTCATCTGGTACCGACATGTTAAGTAGAGGGAAACTAACAATTTTTCTGAATAAATTTTTGTTAAATGAGCGTGAAAATTGGGCATTTGAACGGAATATCAGTATTAAATTCAATAACTTTTCCTCTTTGAATCATATAAAAATGAAAAACTCATTATTTTGGCTCAGAAATCTCACTATTTCATCAGCATAACAGATTTGATCGTGTCTCCTGTAAAGGAGACCTGATGATAGAATAAGAGTTCAAGAAGAGACACTTTGTAGGATTTTGAGAACATCTTGATGAGTCAAAAAATTCTGAATCGGTGTGACTGAAATCGAATTGAATCATTGCAATGAATTTGCATTGAATCAGATCTTGAAGCTTTGCAGAGCCCTACACCTTGGACATAACAATCTCTAAAATGGGAAAAGGAAGTAAATGTTCCAGACAAGGAAGTCAATTTTTAAAAAAAATTGCTTTGATTCCTTAACTGCTAGATTGCTGGAAGCCCACATTTGGGCTTTATTCTTTAGTGTAGGTACCACAACTTAAAGGCTTCTTATTTATTACATGTGATTTTCTTTCCCAGAGTTGTCCATTGTCAGTCTCAGCAGATATGTCTTCAAATTTGGCTGATTTGATGAAAATCTTGGCTGATATGAACCAAGTTAGAGTTGTCACCCTTGATGTGTAACCAATTTATTTACAGTGAAATCATTCACCGTTTTTGTTCGAACGCAATCAGGGACAGTTGGCATTAATACCAGGCATGATAGCAGTATTTTGAAGCTGAGTTTTTCTATGGTGAGGAATTAATGATGGCAATACATAAATATAGGGGGGGGGGGGGGGGGGGGAGGTGAAGAGAAGAGAGAAGACAGTTAAACACAAAATTCAAAGTCATAAGCACATAGGCCCTGTTCGTTGAAGTGGGAGAAGAGATAATTCAGCTATCCTTACATTGTGGCTTCCCCAGTAGGGAATCCCAGATGTTCGAATAGTTGAACTTTGAGAAGAGGAAATTTAGGAGTTTGTGAAAAGGATAACAAACAAGAATGCTGTCAGAAAACTGTAACTGATCTGAAAACATTCAGTTTCAGGCTGATATGAAGTTACATCAGGCTGATATCTTGGCCGATATGAAACTAACCAAATAATAACCTCCAAATAACCTCTAAATATTGTCTTTTAGTGGATATGCTTCATAGTATCTGTGAAGTAAAATAATTTAGTCAATGAATCAATGGTTTCACATACCAAAGGCGTGCAGGGACTGTGTGGTGCAAGCCCCTTTCCACCCTCTTTAATGGTAGAATAAACTTTCTTGCAACATGTCTGGGCTCGTCAAAGGAGGAGAAGGGAGGATACTCCGCAAGTGTCCATGATCTTGGTGTTATCAGTTGTTGGTCGAGTTGATATGGTGTTTCGGTGTTATTCTTGGATCTACTCCCTTGGGTGAGGACCAGTGTGAGAGAGGTCCTCTTGACAAAGGTGCTACCTCTTCTTGAGAGTGATGTGGCGATGTTTTCAGGCAAGTATAATCTGCCGCTTGTAAGGTAATCTTGTTGTTGTGGGCCATCATTGACAAGTATAGTCTGCCTCAGGCAATTGTTGGAAGTTGAGCTGGCTGGCTTCTGTATGTAGACTTCTATTACAGGAGTAGACCACATCAAGTAGAAAAACAACAGACCCTTTCGGGGACCACCTAAAAAAAGACCCGAACTCCCCTGGTTCGGGGCAGGCCTGCATATTAACTTATTTGACCGGGGCCTGAATGCGCACTAGTGGCATTTACAAAAAAGGGCCAGAGGTGGGACACAGGAGCAATGCTCAACTCCCTGGAGGTGGGTGACCACTTCTAGGGATGGAGTGAAGGCTGATCAGAATCCATAGTGGTTACTGAATGTCCATAGCAGTTAGAATTATTAGCGTAGCAGTTATTGGGGAAAAGAAAAAAAACAAGATTTCTGTGGGTACTGGCCGGCTTAAATAAAAGAAAACTGAATTTGTAAGTTAATTTAGTCTCCATGGATTGTTGGCACTCTCCCATAAATTGTAAGAAGGCAAAGACATGTGAACAAATTTTGACAACCAAAAATAATTTAGCTCCCCAACAGTTAAAGGTCGTAAGTGCATTTTTTGTCAACACCACATTGCTAGACTATTTAGCATTTTGATGGTGATTCTATTAACTAAAGGATAACCATTTGGTAACTTGATAATGAAGGTTTCAAAATGTCTTCAGATGGGAATTAATTGAGTTAGTCTGACATGTCATTTTTCATATTTATGCTTGATGCAACTCTCATGGGGTTTGGCCTTGTCTCTCAGTTATTAAAAATGAGCAAAAAAATTCATGTACTTTTTTAAAATTGTGTTATTACAAAGTATCAAATGGTGTTAAACCTCATCAATTAAGTTCACAATTGTCACTTGTAAGTTCTTTTCCATTAACCCTATGTGGTATGAATGATTAACATATTTAAGCAGACATGACAGTATTATTAATTGACCAGTCACCTAATTTACTTTGCCAGAAGAATGCACACATTGCAACAGGCATGATTAACAATTTTAATCAGATAAATGGAAAATCTGTACTATATTTTCAACCTTATGTATATTTTATTTGTTGCTTATTTTGGGTATGTCACACTTGTTTATTCTAGGTAGTGCAATAAAGTTTATCTTATCTTGCCTTATCAGTACTTATTCCTATGAAATGTTAAGGAGACAGATGGGGGCACTTATTTTGTGTTAACTCTTTACCAAACACAATAGAAAGTATGGTGGCTCATTGGTTAGCACGTTGGACTTCAGATTGAAAGGTCTGTGGTTCAAATCTGACCTGCATCATCTGCTTTTGGCCTTGGGCTGGACACTTAACCTGAATACCTGAGTGGGAACTGAGTGTACAACATGTCAATGGTGCACTTGCCTTCAACCAGTGCTAATCCTGAATTTGTCTGTTAATTGAATAATTTCACTGGCAAAGTGACTATTCAATTAACAGGGTTCCTTTGTATGATGTTACAGTTTAATATGTTTGAGTTTTGAGCAATGTTCCATTTTGATTTCTGTACCTACAATTTAAGGGGATGGCAGCCTTTTATTGAACTTAACAGATATTTCATCATACATTGGGAATATGAAATAAAGATACCTTCTCCGCTCTTTCTCTTTAAAACACCTGAACATAAGTGACCAGAATTATATGGCATCAGTTGATATTCATCCTGCCAGTTTTCTTCAGTCTGGATTTCATCTTTTGTGTTCGCCTTGATACAATTCCAGGTTCATTTTGGTCCTTGAAAACCTTGAAAGTTCTGGAATTCAAAAAAGGCCTAGCAGATGCTTTTAGTCAAGTGTCATCTGTCTGAATAGGTAGGTCACACTTGACTAAAATGACTGCTCATGTATATGACTTTTCTCGTCCACTATTAGTCTCTGCTGTACAACATCAAAGGCAACCAGAATCAACTTTAGGCTTTTAGGTGTTAACTAACTGGTTGAGGGCTTGATTATTTTTGGTGGTCTGAATTTGTTATTCCAAATTTGTTTTATTACAAATTAGTTGAGAGTGCCTGTGGGCAAAATTATATAAACAAAATATTATTTGCATTGCAAGCACTCTCCAATAATTTGTAATAAAACATTTATATAAACAAAATATTTGCATTTAACAAAAATATGTATCATGAGTAAGGAAAATGTTGGCTTTTTCTTTGGTATCCTCATTTTTCTGAAAGCCCTAATAGCACTCAACCAGCTAATATTGATCTTCCTAATCAGAAGTCTTACTGAACAGCTATATGCACATGATATTGAATACTCTGAAAAGGGGGAGCAGTGGCTCAATAGGTAGAGGTGCAGGCTGCAAGCCGAGAGGTTCTCGGTTCGAATCCCAGCTGCGGAAACTGCATTGTGTCCTTGAGCAAGACACTTCACCCCCATTGCCCATATGGGGGCACAGTGGCATTGTGTACTAAGGCGTACTGCACGTCGATGATGCACCCGTCTTCAACCAATGCTAACCTTGCTTGTGTGGAGTTAGTATATTGGGGAGCTGACAGTTTCTCGCCATTGCTCGGTGGTTCTCTCCAGGTTCTCCGGCTTCCTCCACCTGTAAAATTGTCATGATCTTGATTAGCCATTGTGCAGAAATATGTGACCTTAAACACCATTAAATAAATAAATAGTCTGAAAAACTGCCTAAAAGTCCTTGAAAGTCCTTGAATTAACCTCATCATTAAGACAGTGGTCCATGATGATCACACAGTGAGTGTGATTTTAAGACAGTATGATTTGGAGGAAATGCGTCAGGGTTATCACGTTTTTTTCTGCATTGCATGTTGATACATCTTTTCAGAATTTTTTAAATTAAATATTCAACATTGTTTAGCCCAATGCTTGTGAGCAAGGTAGCTCATCGGTTGGTGCATTGGTTGCAGGTTAAATCATTATATCCTTGGGCAAGACACTAAATCCACTTTGCTCAAGTGGAAACATAGTTGTGCAGTTAGTTAGCCAAGGCAAACAGAACATTGATAGTACATTTGTCTTCAGTTGATGGTACACTTGTCTTCAGTCATTTATAACCTTGCCTTTATTGGGTTATTAAGTTAATTAAATTGGAGAGTCTCTCTCTCTCAATATACATGTTGAATGGGTTTAACAACCTCTCTCCCTCTCTCTCTCTCTCTCTCTCTTTCTCTCTTGAATGGGTTTAACCCTTAAGTCCTCGGATTAATTTTATGTTAATAACTACCGTATATACATTTACACAGCTGCAGTCTCTCTCTTTCTCAATGTACATGTTGAATGGGTTTAAGATTCTCTCTGTATTCTCTCTCTTTCTCTCCTCTCTTGTTTTCTCTCTCTCTCTCGATTGGGTTTAACACTCAAGTCCTCAGATTAATTTTATGTTAATAACCACCATATATACCTTTACACAACTGCAGATGACATAACAGTGTTTCTACATTATTGTTGGCTGCCTCTGCAGGCAGCCAACAATGATGTAAAAACACTATCAAGATAAATACACTTGGAACAACTTTTTCAGAGGCATATACAAGGGGCAGTTTGTGGTTGTATGAGGACTTAAGGGTTCATAGAGAACTTAACATATATAGACAGAACACAATGCATGTTTGATTTGGTGAGTGTTTTACATAAAGAGTCGGAATGCTTAGACATAACTACGCCATTCCAATGTTTATTACACATACCATGCATTAAAATTCATGTATATAAACAAATCTTAATTCCAATGTTTAAACCCAAAGGTGAAGAGTCTGTTTCTTTTGTTTAAAGTTGTACTGATCAAATGGATCGATAACAAATCAAAACAACCTTTTGGGAACCAGTCTAAATTACATTCGTTATCTTTTCTGTTGGGCGTGTTTGTTGAAATTTGTATCACTGTTTCTCTTTGGTTGGTGTCCATTCACACCTAATCATTTGGTGGATAGTACTGTTAGTAAAATTATAAGTACAAATTTGGGCAGATTTGCAAAACAACTGGGAGAAACTTTTTTAAAAGCAGTTCGAAGCATGTTAAGATGTCCAAAGATTTACAGAAATAAAGTTGACCAATTTAGATATAATGGGATCCACAGATGAGATGGCCACAGGACAGGGTTAATGTTGTGGTTGGAAATAATTGGGGTTTTTTTAATTTTATCTCATTTTTGGTTAACTAATTTTTTTTTGTGAACCAACTTAATTTTGGTTGGGACATTTTCATTTTCACACTACGCGACAGACGATCGATAATTGTATAACAAAATTTGGAAACTTTTCGAAGCGTAGCTAATGGCTCTATATGAAAGGAACTAGTATAAACAGTGCTGAGGAAAAAAGTTCTGGCTTGTACATCATCAGTTGAAATACAGAAACATTTATGTCATACAGGCAGTTCCGTTAAATACAAGGGTTTAAAGTATAATGGATGTGTAATAACCTTTCTAATGTCCAAAGCATTTTTTTTATTCAATGCAGTATGCATTGATTGTGAATGGAAAAACTGTATGGTAACCTGAAGAAAATATAGGCCAATAGTCACATGAGGGAGAAAGAGGATTTGCCTAATTAGTATTGAGAGACTGGAAAAAGGCACAACAGGTGTAATGAATAATTTGTTATCAAGTGCTGAAAAATGAGAAGGAAGAATAGATAGAGAAGGAGGTTGTCTATTTTTTTATAACAGTAGCAAAATAGCATATGGTCAAAGGTAAATGATAACCATCTTCTCCACTTCAGCAAAATGGGAGTTAATGAAGGCGTGATGGGTTTTAAATATTATTATCTCAGTTGGACATCTGCAGTGAAAAAATAAGTCACTTTTCATCATATAGGATGTGGTGTTATTTGATGAGAAGAACACCCATGCATTTGATTGGAGAACCATAAGTAACTTGATCTTCCTAGTATGATATTTTAAAAAATCTATGCTTTTTATTCCTAAAGAAGCAACTTTTGAATGGAAGATTTATAACATGGAAGAGAAGTTTGACTTTGATCAGCATATGGTGTGAATTTAGTGTTACACAGTTCATCTTGTCAATCAGTTATCTGTCCAGGATTTAGTGATTGAATTCTGAAGACAATGGACAGATGGAAAAATTAAACTGAGAAACATTAAAAAAAGAATTTCTAACAAGATCGAGGGCTGAATTGGAGGTATTAAGGTGAGTGTCTTACTTAGAAATTTCAGTGCTCGGGTCAATTTTAGCAGCATTCCAAATCTGTTTTTTTTCTTATCATTGAGCATATGCAGTCTTCTTTTCATTGGTGGAAGGAACTCATTAACTGGACTAGTGCTGAATTATTTTGCAAAGGTTGTTTGTAACATAATAATTTAATAATAATTTAGTAATATAGAACTTTTTAACAGCAAAACACTGCTCATGAGTATTTTTTTTTTTTAAATTCTGTTGCTGTCAATAATGGAGGACTTACTTTTGCAAGATTTTGTTCATAATTGATTTGTTACAATTTATTGGAGAGTGCCTGTGGGCACCCTCCAATAAATTGTAACCAAACAGTTTGATGTAAACATTTTTTCTTTTGCTGAGCAAACACCAAGCCTATGTGTACAGTGTAAAGCCACTATAGTGTCTTTCAACACTTTCAATGAGCCTTGATAGTGGCTTCTAGCAGTCAACCAGTTAAAGAGTCAGCTGTCATTTGAAAGTATAATTTTTAGCAAAAACAATCTCATGTAAATAACCGCTCTTTGAAACTGAAAGGTTTAAATGCTCTAAATGGTATGAATCCTGAAAAAAAAAACACCTAAATGTGTATTCATGCTAAGGTCGGCCTGAGACACTGAAAATTAATGTATATAGAATTATTGAAAATAATATCAAGTTTAACTTTTAACCTGCTGAGTATACTTTTCAACATGTTTCATGAAATCTTGTAATGTCTGCTGTGAAGCAGCCATGACCAGATTTGATGAAAAATGCACAAACATTTAACAAGATATATCACTGGTGGGAAAAAATGTCAATTCAATATACAGATGAAAATTTGGTTAAAGATGCCAAAATTATTCTTATTTTTGTGGCAAGAGATTTGCATTCCTGGACAGGAACAGCTAGCTGCCAGCAGCATGCAAAGAGGTAAAACATGACAGTTTTTCTGTTGGAGCACAGAAGGGAGGGCAGTGCTCATCTGCTTGTAAACCACTGTATCATGCCAAAAAATAAAAAAAATTCAAACCAAATGATTTGACCCTATGGCATGCACTTACACCTTCCCAGTTCTTAGAAGTTGAAATAAGAGTTACATTATCTTTCAGGCCGAGTTATTTTCTGCATGAGCTGTACAGGTCATGTGGTAGAATATTACTTGTTAAGCCTTTACCTAATGAATCAGCTGTATCCCTTCATGTAATTCACCAATTCAGGAGCTGAAAAATGAAAAAAATGACATTTCAACAAAATCATATCAGGTTACCCATCATTGGAATGAGCTCGGTCCAGTGAGGAGTCACATGATATGGTTTTGTTGAAATTTGTTGAAAAATTAAAAATGAAAATAATTAAAATAAATTAAATTGATATCATGGGTAATGGGTAGAGGGTTACACATTGGATGACAGAGAGCAGTTGTAAATAATAATGGCTCATTTGACACTAAAAGGGGCACAGTGACTCAGTGGTTAGAGCATTGAATTTCAAATCAAAATGTTTATGGTTCGATACTGACAGCAATAACTGCATTGTGTTCATGGGCAAGACATTTAATCCTGATTGCCCATATGGGGGCACAGGGCATTATGTTTTAAGGCATACTGCATGTCAATGGCGCACTTGCCTTCAACCAATGCTAAACCTGCTTGTGCGGAGTAAGTACACTGGGGAGTCTGACCGCTGCGGCTCAGTGATTCTCTCAGGGTACTCTGGCTTTCTCTACCAGTAAAACTGCAACACCAGGTACACTGACTTCCTCAATCTATAAAACTGTCCAACCCAAAGTGACTCTGGCTGTCCAAAGTGTCATTAAACCCCAATAAATAAATATATATACTTGGCACTATATATCACCATGTCACTTTGCCCTTTCAAACTATTTATAAGATTGAATATCCATCAGAACAATAATTAACCCCTTTACTTTTATCTAATGAAGTTGCCAATTCTACACAGCTTTACACGAATATCACCATTTAACTCTGCATACTGATGTCATCATATTGATATGTCAAGAAATAAATTTTTCCCATAATGCAACTAGGAAGTTAACCAATTCAGTCTTGTTTGACAGAGCTCATTGAATTATGGGAAAATTTTCACATCAGTGTGTAGAGGATTAAATTTTATTGTACAGTGGAGCCCACTTAATGGAATATTTCTTAACTGAATAACCCTGTTAATTGAATATAATTTCCCAACACAAAACCATTTTCCATACCTCCAGTACAAATTTGACCTGTTAATTGAATATATGTTATAGAGTAAACTCCTGTTAATTGAATAAAAAAATTTTTAACCTGTCAACATGTTGGGAAATACCCTGACTCTCCCCCAGTTTACCTTGTTTATAAATTTATTTCGCCTCTGTACATCCAATACAGGCATTTAATCTATTATATCTTGTTTGACAGAGCTCATGGAGCTCTGTTAAACAAAATATAATAGAATAAATGCCCAGTTTATCTCTGGAATACAGGAAAGTGACACAATCTCTGTTAATTGAATACTTCTGTTAATTGAATGCTGTTTATTGGCAAAGTGGCTGTTCAATTAACAAAATTCCACTGTACCTGCTTACCCATTTGTACACCCAATTTTCAATGAAAAATGCTGAAACTTGTTCTGTGGGTCATGTTTCCCAAGAAAAAAAAAATGTATGGCCTCACAAAGTAGATCCTCTGTTTCTCAGGCCATTTTTTGTAAAATTGCATGCGTGCGGGCGGTTTTTTATTTTATTTTTTATTTTTGTAATTATTTCTTTGCCATTAAAAAGTTCATGTTCTTGGTTTGTTTTATGTTTTAGGCCCATAATCCACAAAATAGTATATATTACGTCCCTTGAGTGCAAGAAGGCTTTGCAATGCTAAAGCATTGCAAAGCCTTCTTGCACTCAAGGGACAATTTTATTAACTTGGGTAAAATATCAGACATAATCCATTCGATTTTGATTTTTTTAAGTTCGGATAAGTAAAAAAAAGGGAGCATGCGGCAGCCAAAAGGACCATGCGGGAGGGCCTGAGAAACAGATTTTTATTTTTTTTAGGCCTATTTGAAACTTATTTATTTCTTGTAAGTACAGGACTAATGACTATGAAAAAATCTAATTTATTGGAAAGTAATATTTATAGAGTACTATGAGATATAAATTTGAGATAAAGGATTAATCGAAAAAGAGCAGTTCTCAGATATTGTTAAATAATATAGAGAAGGGGAAAATCAATCAGTCCATGCATCCACTTGTGCTTTCTTCATCTAATATTACAAACACACAAAAGTATCTGATACAAAAATTGGGTACATCTGAGCATGAAAGGGTAAAAACATCATTTAAAAAAGAACTTTCTTGTTAGAGATTAATTCGGTACTGTTAAAACTATTCTCTTTTTACAGGTAAGATCAAAGATACACTTAATTCTTTACGTTTTCGTTTCAGATAAGTTTTAATCCACACCCAATGAACAAATGACTTGTTATTTTTCATGTTACGTTTTCTGCTAATATTTATTTTGAAAATCATTTTATCTCCATCATTGCTTTTCCACGTTTTTACACATGGTAAATGAAATCTATTTTTTTTTAACTCAAAATGCAATTATTGTTTCAGCAGCCTTGATAATGAATGTGTGATCATATCCTCTTTTAATCTGAGCAAATGCAGAGCTGACATACAAAGTCTTTTTTCATTGTTTTCTGCAGTTGCAAAATTATACAGTTGTTGCCCTTGTGCGGGGAAACATGAATATTTGTTCTATGCTTTAACACTTTGAACCCGTAAGACTGATTTTTCAGGCCAAAGGAAAATTTTCGTGCCATTTTGGTCTTATTATAAGACAGCTATACACAGGGCATTGATGATAAAATAATAACTGCAGGCTGCAATTATTATTTTATAATCCCTGTATATTGATACTGGACTGATCCATCTCACTGTGAGTATACACAAAGATGATACCATTCCAGGAAACAAGGGTTCAAAAGGTTAAGGCATGCCATGTTCACTGAGGGCTTTGGCCAGACGATAACTTGGCATATTGAAAGCATGAAACTAACACCCATGTCTCACCAAAGCATGGGCAAAATGATTTTACTACACCCAGCAACTATGTTTCAATTGGTTGAAGTCCTAGTTGCATTATTGGAAAAATGTCCTTCCATAAATTTTGGTCTTTTGACATAAGTGTGCAGGGGTTTAAAATGGGCAGCATAATACAAAATAATTTGTTTAACCCTTTACCTAACATTTACAAATTGAGCAGTTGAAAAAACAATATTTAAAAATAATTTCCACAAAACCATATTACCAGTATGTGGCATCTTATTGGAACAATGGCTCATTCCAGTGAGGGGTTCACATGATGTGGTTTTGATATTGTGTGTATTGGATGAATGATTAATTTGAAAATATACACTGATGTTGAGCTACTGATGTACCCACAGATGTTGAAAGTTAAGTAAACCTTGAACCTCAGTCAATAATTAAATTATGTTGGTGAAAATTTCTCATAATTTTTCACAGTTGTTCATTATGCTTGAAATGAAATTCTTCCCACTTTAATCAAAAAGTAATTAATGGTTTGGGGAAAGTAGTAATTTTTTAAATTCCAACAGCAGATATTGAGTCTGAATTCTAAAATTTTTATCAGGTGAGAAATTAATTTCATTGATTATATTTTCACAATCTTTACTTAAAACTTGTTAAGATGTTGTGATATATAGCCATAAGTGCTGAAAGTGATCATAATTTCCAATAAATAAGCAATTGAGCACTGATGGTACTTTTCAACGTGGGCAGAGTTAACTTGAGGACAACTGCACTTCTTAACATTAATGTAATAAGTTTTTAATGATGTGTTGCCTCAAGTGTTTATACTTTCATAATATCACAGTAAATTTATGAAGTTTGCTCTCCTGCAGAGTCTGTCTGGGATATTATTGTGTAGTGTACTGAAGGTTAGCAGCAATTATATTTGCACAGTAGCTGCGTGTCAATCAAATTATCATTTTATATTCCCATAAATTCTCAGTAACTCAAATAAATTGGACTTTTTAAACATTCTCCACCTTCTGTAAAAATAAAATTATTCTGATCACTTCATCCCTGTTGTGCTGTCAGCTTATAGCACAAACCCAGAGATGTACTGTGCCTTGAATCTTTAAGAGGAGGTGAGGGGTGTCTGATTGAAGTTGTCCAAAACTGACTGGAACTTTTTTTGAGTATTTCAGAAGACATAAAAGTGTGACTTTTATCAATTATATTAAACAGTACAGTCATGGAAACTCTGCATATATAAGCATGTATGAATTAATGCTTGAGAAGTTTACAGAGTTCTTGTTGAAAAATTTATTCATGCAAATCTTCTATATTTTTCTCTTGAATCAATACATTTTCTATGATATATCCCTATTTCAGATTATAGGCTAGGATGCCATTTGTTGGGACATCAAAGATTTCACTGAACTTTAAGTGATTTTTAGCAGTGGACTGCAGTCTTCCACTCCCTCCCAATATACAGCCCTCAAGTTCTCAGGTTCCGATGACTGAAAACCTAATGAACTTATGTTCCAATAAGAGTAAAATCCTCTCCCTCTTATTGGATGAGAGCTGGGGTAGTTTCTTGTATGTTTACGGCTCCAGTAGCAAATGTTATCGTCTGACGTCACAACGTGAAATATTTCAAATGACGTTGCCCATTTCGTAATTGTTTCATCAAGCCACTAGCAAGCCACTTCATTTTTCTGGATTTTTCACATGAGTAGTAGAGAGTGTTCCAGATGAAGTGTTGTTTAAATTACAAAGTGATTTATGATTTGAACTGAGATGGAATGAGATTATCTGGCTTATTGATTATTTATCCAGTGCCACCGTGGGGTACACACAGGGTCTATTTACTAAAACTGTGATTGTTAAAAGTTACCTTGAACAAGGCAACTTTTTAACAATCACAAGTTTAGTTAATAAATCTCTCGTGTTTCTCAATGTAGGTTTTGGGTTATGGGTAGTGTCTTATTGGAACATATGCATTATTGTGATGAGTTGACAGTAACATGGTAACCTCGACGCTTCGCGTCACGGTTGAACATAAGCTTTGAGCTGCAAACCTCAGACCATGTTACTGTCAATTCATCACAATAATTTTTATTGCATGCCTATGCTTTTATTTTCAGAAAATACATGCTTTTTCTGCAAAAACCAAAGTGACCAATAATTTTTAGCTCATCTTGACAAAGTCAAGCTGAGCTAATCTCATCGCTCTCCGTCCGTCTCGTCTGTCATCCGTCGTCTGTCGTCCGTCAACACCATGTTTTGCTCTTCTCCTCCAAAGCCACTGGGCCAATTCAAGTGAAAGTTTGTGTGAGTAATGGTCCCAAAGGGGCATTTCATTTTTGTTCAACTCAGCATGCCCAGCCCCATTGGGAGGGAGTGGGGGAAAATGCTCCAAAATATTTTAAAAATCTTCTTCTCAAGAACCAGTGTGTACAATGACTTGATATTTGCTATGGAGCTTCCATATGAGGTGTAGAATCAATTTTGTTCAAACGAAGTTCGTGAAGTAATATTTGCCTTTGTAACAGGAGGGGTAAGATTTTTGGCCCCACCCAAAATTTCTATTTTCTGAACCGATGGTCCGGTATGAACCAAATTTGTTTTGTGGTAGTATTGGGTCATAAGTACTTGACCCATGCAAAAAAAAAAAAAATTCCGCATCCCCATGGGAACCCTGGGAGCTAAAAATCGAAATATTTTCAAACGCCCATATTTCCCAAACCCCACGGAACAGAGAGCTTTTATTTGGTATGAAGTATCCTTATGACCAGTAGAATTGAATGGTAAAAAAAAATTGCCATCGGTTATGTTAGTGTGTTCTGTAATGGGCATCGAAAAAATGCTGAGTCAGCATATTAGCAAACATTTTAAAAAATCTTTCCTCCAGAACCAATCATCAGAATCTTTTGATATTTGGTATACAGCATTCATAGGGGGGGGGGGGGGGGGGTCAGATAAAAGTTTGTTGAAATAAAGCTCATTGGTTCATATTTGGGCTCTCTACAGGAGCCCGAAGTTTTAACATAGAGTAATATGGGGAATATTCTTTAAAAATCTTCTTCTTCAGAACCACCAGTCAGAATCTTTTAATATTTGGTATACATCATTGTTATGAGGGTCAGATTCTAGATTGTTCAAACCAAGTCCCTAGGTTAATATTTGGGCTTCCTACGGAAGCCCAAATTTTATCTTTGTTCAATATGGAGGGTAATTTAAAAAAATCTTCTTCTTCAGATCCATCAGTCAGAATGCTTTGATATTTGGTATGCAACATCTCTATGGGGGTCAGATTCAAGTTTGTTCAAATCGGATCCCTAGGTATATATTTGGGCTCACTATGGTAGACCAAATTTTTACTTAGTGCAATATGAGGAAATTTCTTTAAAAATCTTCTTCTTCAGATCCACCAGTCGGAATGCTTTTATATTTGGTATACAACATCTCTAGGGGGGTCAGATTCCAGGTTGTTCAATTCGAGTGCCTAGGTTAATATTTGGGCTCCATATGGGAACATGAAATTTAACTTAGTACAATATGAGGGAATTTCTTCAAAAATCTTCTTCTTCAGATTCACTTGTCAGAATGCTTTCACGTTTGGTATACAACATCTCTAGGGGGGTCAGATTCAAGTTTGTTCAAATCGGATCCATAGGTTAATATTTGGGCTCGCTATGGTAGCCCAAATTTGAACTTAGTGCAATTTGAAGAAATTTCTTTACAATTTCTCTTCTTCAGATCCAGCAGTCAGAATGATTTCATATTCGGTACACAACATCTCTGGGGAAGTCAGATTTAACTGTGTTCAAATCAAGAGCCTGGGTTAATATTTGGGCTCTCTATGGGAGCCGGAATTGGCCATTTTGCTGAAGAATTAAAAATTTTGTATTCAGTACCCTCTAGAAGTACTAAGATTAATCCACATAGGTTGTATCAAGGGGCTTCATAGGGGAGCTCTACATTTTACTTATGATCAGCTGAAGAAAAGGCATGATGCCCAGATTATATTTGTCATTCCTGAGGCTGAGGGACTCAAGGATTGACAGTGTAGCCTATGGAGATGGCTTGCTTAATGTAGACTCATTCTTGGACTCTGTTTAAATCGTGTTCTGTACAAGATGAATGCTTCAGGCCCCGTGGGGCCTCTTGTTTTTGTATTGCCCTTCAAGAATATGGATCATGTGCGTGGACTATTTAACTATTTCTTTTTTTTTTTACGTTTGGGTTATTTTGGGGAATAATTTGTGTTTTATATATTTTTATAGTAAACTGTAGGTGTGCAATAAATACAGAACAGCATATGTGTTGGAACTGTCCTTTTTTTACCACATGAGCTCGATTTTGGCGGAAGGATAATATTGAACAAGAAGCTGAAGGCTTCGATTTCAGTATTATCGCTCCTCCAAAATCGATTGATATATTTTTAGTAAACTGTAGGCTTGCAATAAATACAGAACAAAATACACGTTCAAACTGTCATTTTTACCACACTCGATCAATTTTGGCGGAGGGATAATATTGAACTCAAAGCCTTTGGCTTCTCGTTCCATATTATCTCTCCACCCAAATCGATCTCATAAAAAATGACAGTTCGAACGCGAATGCTGTTCTGTCTATTTACGTAATTTTTTTGACAGTGGGCTTCAGTCTTCCCTCCCTCTCAATATACAGCCCTCATCAAGTTCTCAAGTTCTGATGACTGAAAACCTAATGAACTATTGTTTTGAAAACTCCTGACCATCATTTTTTTAAAATCATTAACATTATAGTTGTATGTAACCTCTTTGGCAAGACACTTAATCCTGATTGCCCATGTGGGGCAAAGGGGGGAGGAGGGTTGGACACAGAGGCTCTGTGTACTTAGGCATACTGCATGTCAGTGGTGCACTTGTTTTCAACCAGTGCTAACTCTGCTTCTGCAGAGTTAATAAGTTGAAGATTCTGACATTTGCTTGCTGCTACTTTGTGGTTCTCTTCAAGTACTCTGGCTTCCTCCACCCGTAAAGCTGTCCAATATGATGTGACCCTGGCTGTTGAAAGTGTGGTTAAACCCCAATAAACAAACTAACATTTTGTAACAATACAAAGACATATGAACAAATTTTGACAACCCCATTTAGCACTCAACAAGTTAAAAATATAAAGCTTTTGATGTAGGAAAAGTGTGAGAGTGTGTGTGGAAGAGGAAGAAGGTAGTCATGCTGTTGTACGAAAACTCTCAGTTTTGATCAACAGTTGTTCTTTTGAATGGGAAGCAGAAGTTAATCAACAAGTAATTATTTTGAATTTTGAGAAGGGGAATTTAGAAAGGAGTCCGAAGACGGGTATGTTCTACTGTTTCTTTATAGTTTCAGTAGTTTTGAGCATTTACAGGGATTTTAGAAAGAATACCCGTAGTATTTCATAACTGCCTTAGTACTTCAGGCCATTTTCTGAGCTCCAATGCAGTGAGCCAAATGAAACTATATCATGGTTTTATGTGTCATGTAGGTTTGTCATATTGGCTGTCCAGTACACTCACTGTGTCTAAAAACCAGGACTAAATCCTTTGTAAATAATATGTGTCCAATTTCATTCCATAGAAGGTTTTTGACAAAGTGTCAAGGGTTGTAACTGGAATTTTTGTAGAATCCAAGTTTGCTTCCTTGTTGAAGAATCCCACCCATATTGAGAAAAAATAACTGGTAGAGTGCTGAATTATATTTAGTCATCAAAATTTGTTCACACGTCTTTGCCATGTTACAATTTATGTGAGAATAGGCATTCTCCCATAAATTTTAACAAGGAAAATCCATACAGACTAAATAATTTAGATTCAATGATAATATGAAGCACATCCACATAGTTTGAAGCCTTTGAGTTGTAGTACCTGCACTTTAGAGTAAAGCGCAAATGTGAGCTCCCAGCACTCCACCAGTTAAGGAGATTCAGTCACATTGTTGAGGGACATAACAAAAAATTAAGTTGAATTGATTTTTCATGCAATCACTGAAAACTTAATTTAAGGAAAGTCCTATTTAGCACAAATTTCACTGTGCTAAATGTTTAGAACAAACTGTACAGTGCAACCCAGTTTACTGAAAGCCCACTTTGCTGGTGAAACATATTCAGTTAAAGGGAGTATTCTATTAATCATTTGGGAGCATGGTGGTTCAGTGGTTAGCGCAGTGGACTTCAAACCAAAAGGTTTATGCTTCAATCCCGACCAGCGGAAACTGCATTGTGTCCTTGGGCAAAGCACTTAATCCTGATGGTGCTGTTGCCTTCAACCAATGCTGAATCCACATATGCAGAGTTAGTTTGTTTGGGAGTCTTGACAGTTGCTCGCTGCTCCCTGGGGTTCCCTGAGTATTCTGGCTTCCTCCCCCTGTAAAACTGTCCAGCATGAGGTGACACTGGCTGTCAAGAGTGTCATTAAACAACAATAAATAAACATTAACCATTTCCATAACACTTTTGATCGCGATTGGTTAACTGTAGTGACCATGCGGCCCAAAACCTTTAGCACAGTCTACAGGTTATATTTATGAAGGGATTTCATTGTAACTTGGTAGGATAACTCTATATGATATCTAGATGAGACTGTCCTGTTTTGGTTACGACCGGTCAGCCATGACCACCGGACCAGCAAGTGACCTAGATTCTTTTAGCAAAGTTGACGAGTCATATTTATGAAGGGATTTCATTGTAACTTGGTAGGATGAATCGTTTTGGAATGATTTTACTGTAACTTGGTAGTTTTGGTGAGGGCCACATCAATCCAGACCTTAATTCTTTAGTGCAGTCTACATCTCAAATTATTCTTGTTGAAAACATAGCATGTGGGGAACAGAACTTAACATATTCTCAATGATCACAATTCTTGTCTTATTTCATAATCCTTTCATAAACATTAAACATTATTCTTTTCATCAAACACTACACACAGTCAAGTTAAGCTGCAGTGTCATTTGTTAAATGAATATTTTTGTCTGGCAAAAATCACTATTCATTTAACTGGGATCCACTGCATCTGTATTCAATTCACCTGACAGGGATTTACTTTATTTACCGATGTGCAATTAAATTAAATTAATACTAAAGATAAAGTAAATTGTTTGGTGTTTGAAAATTACACATAATTAACAAATTTATTCCATTTAGCAGCATCCAATCATCTGGGAGCCACTGGTACTCTAATTTTACATTTTTGGCCTTTCACTTTTTCTACAAATTATTGATTATCATGCGTCATTGACATCATTGAAATATGTTTAAAATGCTCATTTTGGAAGAATCATAATAGAAAAATTTGGAAGATAAAATATGAAAAACTGAGTAGATATAGGTAATTTTGTCAAGCAGTGTGTTAATAAGTTATTACTGCAGCTGTTTGTAGACTAATTGCTTGTACTCAATTCCAATGATGTCGCTTCAATAAAATATAATAAAAAGCACCAGATTGTGACAGGATATCATAAAATGACAAATTTTAATGAATATTATAAAATGAAAAATATTTTAATTAAGTTAACTTGTAAGCAGCTGTCAGTGATGTGATTAATACACGTGTTACATGAAAATAGCTACTGTAGACAAAGAATCTATTAATATATTCCAGTATTGTAATTGACTTAATTTATATAATCATACATGTTCACTTATCAACTTCTGAATCATAAAGAATTTATTACTAAATGGAGACATTAGTTCGAGAATAAATTTTCATTTGGGCCTTTTTGTATATTTATATATTTAATATTTTCAACCAAGTATATGTATAACTTTGCTTGAAAGTCCCTGTGGGAATATTGGAAAGTGGTAAAGAGCTTGTTTAAATTGTTAGACAAGTTCTGTTTCTTTGATATAAAAAGACTTGGTAACCCAGAACTGGGTATGGTTCCTCAAAAGTTGAAAACTTAATTAACAACAGTTAGCTAAACTTGCCATTATTTTTGTACAGTGGAACTCAGTTAATTGAATAGTCACAGTGCCAGAGAACATTGTTCAGTTAGCCCTTTACCCAAAGCAGACGATATCAAAATTTATTATTTTAAATGTAATTTTTTTTAATTTTCTCAAAAAATTTCAACAAAACCATATCATGTGACCCCTCATTGGAACGAGCTCGTTCCAACGAGGGGTCACATGATATGGTTTTGTTGAAATTTGTTGAAAAATAATTCTTTTCAACCTACCTCAATTGTTTACTACAGGCTTGCACTATAGTGGAAGAACCTAACTCGGATAAAATACTCTCTATTTTAATCTTTCCCAAGAGATTTGGGAAAGAAAAGTGGCGTAAAAACATCACGAAAAAATAAGCCAAAACTGGGTCGAGCTCCATCAGCGCACACCCAGTATGGGACGCTCTTCCATAGTACAAATCCATGACTACCGTAAAACAGTGCGCAGTGCGTCAATTCGTCATTCTTTTGATTATCCGTCCACGTGGTGGATGTGTACCATTTTGCTCCGTAACAGTGATATTTTAACTTGTCGATAAAGGTTTTCCTGTGACTGGAATTATGGATTTGAAGATCGTATAATAACAGGACTGAGTTTTATATATTCTCGTTTATATTTTCAACCACATTCTCATTGTATATTATTTACTATTCCGTTTTCGCGAATGTTTTGTTTTGGACATCGTGTCAACGCGTTTCGACAATCAATTTTTCGGTTGATGAATTTAATTGTTATTGGAGTTAGGTGTCAATCAGGGACTGTCTGGACAGGATTTCTTCACTCTGTTGAGGGCTGAATTTCTGTTTTTTTTGGTCCCTGTCGACTGTCTGGGTTCTGTCGTGTACCCACCGTTTTTTTTCTGCCACCTTCTCTCGTACTTGAGGGTGTTCTTCTAGTTTCTGTTTCTGTTGAGTTCACCTGTTTCTTCTACTGCTCTCACCTCTGTTATTTCCAGTTCGGTTCCTTTAGGGCAATTCCTTTTGCCCTCACCTTGGTGCGTTCTCGTGGCCGTTTCTTCCGCACCCGCGGGTGGTGTAGAACGCTGTCGTTTTGGGAGCCTCCCGACTCGACCACATCTGGTGTGAGTTTTGCCCCCTCCGTGGGGGATGTGCAGCTCCTCCCACCCCCACAGGGGGTGGGGAATGCTGTCGTTTCGGAGCCTCCCGACTTGACCCCGTCTGGTGAGAATTGCTCCCCCTCCGTGGGGGATGTGCAGCTCCTCCCGCACCAGTGGGTGGTGGGGAACGCTGTCGTTTCGGGGCTTCCCGACTCGACCATGTCTGGTGAGAGTTATTCCCTTCCGTGGGGAATGTGCAGTTTTTTTACCGTGGTGGATACTGCAGGAGCTGTTGGATTTCTGGTGAAGAGATGCCTGGTTCCGGGACTATGCGTCCCTTTCCAGTCGACATCTGAGGCTGTCACTAGGGTTGTGACTCCTCCTTTGGAGGCTGAACTAGGTGGCACTCTCCGCTTTTCCACCAGTTCCAACAGCTCCCGTCGTATCTGCTGCTACTGCTGTTCCGTCTACAACGTCATTGGGCACCATTTTTAGCTGGCCTCGGCTTATCCCTGCAAGGCCTGCAGGGATGTCTGTAGTGTGGTTGTGGGGTATCGGCCTCAGCCTTCCCCGACTTCAACTCGGTGAAGTCGGAAGTGGCTGCCGACTGAACCCCCTACTGTGTCCTCTCAGCCGTTGAGCACAGTAGTTTTATACCTGCAGTGGTCTGCTGCGGTGTCTGGGAGTGTAGACATGGGGGTATCGGCCTCAGCCTTCCCTGACTTCAACTCGGCGAAGTTGGATGTGGCTGCTGGCCGGACCCTCTACTGTGGTCTCTGCGCCGTCGAGCATCACAGTTGTGTTATTGGATTCGGATGTTCTTAGTGGGGACACTATGAACTCCATGGCGTTTCCGTCCACTCATTCTGGCCACTCGACCAGTTTTGGGGGACCAACGTCTTTTGTGCAGCTTGGACCTTCTGCCCCGCATGGACTCTCATGAGTTCCCACTATGTTGATCCTCGGGGTGTGTCGTACCCTTATACACGTCTGCCTTCAGACGTTTCGGCTGCCGCCCGTCGTCCCATGTCGGGTGTTTTGGAGAATCGTGACCCTTCGCTGGTTAAGAGGGTCAGAGGTGAAGCCACTTTGCCGGTTCGTTCCCCTGTCGAACCAGCTAGTACGGGCAGTGAGCTCAGGGAGGCCCTCTCCTTATTCACTCAGGTTCTGTCAAAGAGCCTTCCCGTTGTTCCAGCGAGTGGTTTCCAGGCGCCCCCTATGGCGCCGCCTCCCGGGATTGGAAACAGGCCGCTTTCTGATCCCCCTTGTGTTCCGACACCATGGGAGGCGTCGGCTGGTTTGCCCACGATGGGCTATGTGTCTTCCGACTCAGGGGAAGAGTCAGACATGCTTGATGTCGAGAGCCAGCAGTCTTCGGACTTGGGGGCAGCTCTTGCTTTTGTGTTTGGGTTCCTTCCGGATCTCAAACCATCAAACCAGCCGACAGTGTCAGCCAGGCCGCAATCATCAGTCGCACGCCAACAGCCTATGGAGCAACCTGCTTCTGGGCGTCTTCGACCATGCCAGTCGGTACAGTTGGTTGAAGCATTTTCAGCCTTGGACTCTAAGCTGAGTTCCAAGGCTATGAAGGCTCCATTCTTCACCAGGGTTGACACCTTTTTGCCTCTGGTGCATTATCGTTACTACGATTCCACCAATCCGTCAGTCTGCCAGACTTTGACGGTTTTGGATCAGGACTCCAATTCCCTCGGGCTTTCCAAGCCCAAGTCTGCCGTCATTCCGATGACGACTCTGGAGTCCATGTTGGGCTTATCAAGAGAGATGCTTGGTATGCTTTCTCTCTCAGATCACGTCGCCTCAGCTTTAGCTGCTTATCTGCCTTCAGATAAGTTTTGGCGAGGTACAGGCTCCTTTATGTGTGCTGTCCAAGGCGCTCATGCATCTTACTCACACACATGCCTGTAACATGGCTAATCTGGAATTAGTTCGAAGGGACTCTGTGCTGGACACAGGTCGATCCCTTCCTGAGGAGCAGCGCACTACTCTTAGATCTGCTTCTTTGGCAGGTCCACAACTTTTCAATGGTTCCATGTTGACGGTCCGGGATGACGTCCTACATCATTCCAAAGATCAGCTGCTGTTTCTTCAGCTTGATCAGCCTTCTTGGGGAGGCAGGAGCCGTTCCAAGCCTAACAAGTACCCTTCTGCTTCCTCTGCGAAGCAAAAGGCTGATCCTTCTGCCACCACTTCTACTTCTTACTCAAGGGGTAAGGGTAAGCGTCGGCAGACTAGAGGGAAGTATCAGGATTCTTAATTCAGTTGAGAAGGTGGTTTCTCCTCTCGCTGGCTTTGTCAGGGCTCGAAATGAAGGTCCTCACGTCGACTCGTCCCAGGTTGGAGGAAAGATAGCAGAGTTCGCAGACCGTTGGGCCACCATCACATCCGATCCTTGGGTGTTAGATGTTGTTCGGTCCGGGCTGCGAATATCCTTCCGAAGGCACCCCACTCTGTCCAGGGTGCCTCTTCCAACCACAGTTCCTTCAGACGTTTTACGTTGGGAACTTTTGTCCACGGAGATAGACAATCTCCTGACAAAGGGGGCGATTGAGGTCATCAAGAACATTCAGGTAGTGGGGTTCTATTCCTGCCTGTTCTTGGTGCCGAAGAAGGACGGCCGACTCCAACCGGTTATCGATCTGAGTATCCTGAACCAGTCTATCATTGCTCCCAAGTCCAGCATGGAGACTTTCAGGTCGGTTCGCCGTTCAATTCACCAGGGAGATTTCGCTTCCAGCTTCACCCTGCAAGACGCTTACTTTCACGTTCCGATTCATCGGGCATCACGGAAGTACCTCAGGTTCGTTTTTCTGGGGCGAGTTTACCAGTGCAAGGCCATGCCTTTCAGCCTCAACCTGGCTCCTTGGGCCTTCACCAGACTGATGTCGCATGTGATAGCTTTCCATCACACACAGTCCAGGGTGACTACTTCGGCAAATCTGGACGATATCCTCCAGAGGCATTCCAATGCTGCCTTAGTGGAGTCGTATGTTGCCACTCTGTTGAGCTTGCTCACGTCGCTAGGATTCAGAGTCAACGAGGAGAGGTCGAACCTGGTCCCTTCTTAGTCGTTTTGTCATCTGGGATGGCCTTCCGCACCCAATTCAATTTGGTGGCGGTTCCCCAGGCCAAGGCTGTGATTCTTTCAGCTTTTGCTCTGACTCTGTCCCAGTCCACATCTGCAATGGCACGGAGTATTCTCTGGCTGATCAGTCTCTGCGGTTCGGTGACGGATCTCATTCCTCTAGGTCGGCTGCATGTCAGACCTCTCCAACACTTTCTGCTCAGTCGTTGGAAGCCGAATGTCGATTCTCTGGATCTGGTGCTTCAGTTACCAGATTCTCTTATCCTCACCTTCTTCACTGGACGAATGTTCAGTGGATCATACAGGGTGTCCTGTTGGACTTACCCACGTCCGATCGCGTTCTGATGGCAGATGTCAGCGATCTTGGATAGGGGTGCGACGTTGGATCCTCTAGGTCTTTTCCTTCACGGGATGTGGGACCAGGATCGGGCATCTCTACACATCAGCCAGCAGAGCTTCTTGCTCTTCTGAGTTTCAGGCAGTGGATCCCTCACCTGTCGAATCGTCAGGTCCTTCTGTTGTTCGACAATTCGACAGTGGTTGCTTACATTCGGGACCAGGGCAGCACGCACTCGATTCCAATGTATGAATTGGCTCGGGATCTTCTACTGCTCGCTCAGGATGTCAATGCCAGGGTGGTTGTTCGTCACATTTCTGGTCGTCTGAACATCCTAGCCGACTCCCTGTCCCGACGGGGCAGCTTCTTTTCCACCGAGTGGATGCTCCACGTGGCGGGTTCCATCGATCTCTTTGCGACTCGTTAGAACCATCAGGTGGACACTTTCATGTCCCCGTGTCCAGATGCTCTGGCTTTCGCCGTGGACGCTCTGGCCCTAATTTGGGACAGTCTTGTCGGCTACGCCTTCCTGCCGTTTCCGATTCCGCCTCAGGTTCTCTCTCCCAGATACGAACCTGCAGTCATCGAATCCTTTCGATCACACCCGTCGCCTCGGTGGGTGTGGATCAATCTGCTCCGCTCTCTGTTAGCGGCGGTTCCGGCATGTCTTCCTCTACATCGCGACTTTCTTTGCCAAAGTCGCCCGAGGATGTTTCAAGTTGACCCGACTTCATTGTGCCTTCGCACATGTCTTTTATCGGGTCCTGTCTCCTCCGTAGTGGTTTTTCGAGACGAGCAGTGGAGTTGCTTTTCTTCTTCAAGGAGGCACTCACTCCACTGGTTTAGCCTCTGGCTAAGTGGAAGGTTCTTCTGTTGATGGTGTGCGATCACTCTGTTGCTTCTGTCACTCCTTCGATCACACTGCTTGCGGACTTTCTGGTCTATGTTTGTTTCTGGTGGTCTCCAGCAATGGGTACAAGTCCATGCTTTGGAGACCCTTTTTCATATGTGGTACCGCATTGTTTCGACACTCATCCTTGCCTCTCCAAGCTTGTTCAGCTCTTTTTCTTGAAAAGGCCTTGGACTTTGCAGTTTACTCCAAGTTGGTCACTTTCTTGGGCGCTGCTCTGCTTGGGGGTGGGGGACATTCGCGCCTTTATCCTGGATGAATATGCGTTTTCTCACATGCCAGATATCTCCTGCATCCATTTCTTGATGGATTTGTCTTGCTATTCATGCAGCTTCCGCTCGTCTAGCTACTGGTGTTTGTATTACCATTTGTTTTTTCTGCCACGAGGTGCGTGCATTGTCTTCCTCTTTTAATAACTCTGTCATGTTGTCGGATGACAGATGTTATACTGGCAGCCTACTGGAGAAATGATACATTCTCCTTTTATCTGCTACAGTTGCAGGAGCCGATAGAGGACCTTGGTCCTTGGGGCCCTCTTTCTTCGGCTCAGGCTATTGTCTATCCCAGCCTTTCAGCTTTTTTCAGGGTCAGTTTCAGCTCTGTGCTGTTACTGCCCTTTCTGTCTGTGCGTCGCACTTCACCATACGCCTCATCTTTCATTGTCTTTTCTAATGTTTGTGATGCTATGGTTTGATAGGCCTGGGGATCTCTTCCTCTGTCCACGGTTCCAGTGCTATTGAGTTATGTGTGGGTTGGTTATGTGATTCCCTCCATCCTTTTGTCTATTCAGCCTGTAGTAAACAATTGAGGTAGGTTGATAACAAATATAAATTTTATAGTAAATTTCCTTTCTTATTATACCTACCGCAATTGTTTACATGGAGGCCCTCCCGTCTTCTTATTCGGGTAAGAAGCCTTCCTCCCTGCTGATCACATAACTCCTGTGTTGTCGGAATCAAAAGAATGACGAATTGACGCACTGCGCACTGTTTTACGGTAGTCATGGTTTTGTACTATGGAAGAGCATCCCTTACTGGGTGTGCGCCAATGGCTCTCTACCCAGTTTTGGCTTATTTTTTTGTGGTGTTTTTACACCACTTTTCTTTCCCAGATCTCTTGGGAAAGATTAAAATAGAGAGTATTTTATCTGAGTTAGGTTCTTCCACTGTAGTGCAAGCCTGTAGTAAACAATTGCGGTAGGTATAATAAGAAAGGAAATTTACTATAAAATTTATATATTTTTTCAACTGCTGAATTTGCATATTACGCGGGCGGATACAGGTGATTCGTTGGGTAAAGGGTTAACAGGAGTATGCAATTATCAGAAATGTTGTCATTTTCATGTATTCTGGTGATAACATGAGCATTTATTCTATTATATCTTGTTTGACAGAGCTAATAGAACCCTGTAAAATAAGATATAGATTAATTACCTCCATTGCATTACTGAGGTCATATATGTCTATAAACATACAGAATTCAGTAGTTGTCAAAATAATTTTTTAATATTTTACAAGAAATTTATTCAAGCAACAGGAGTTCTCTATAATCTATATTCAATTAACAGGTAAAATTTGTACTGACGGATGGTAAATGGGTTGATGTTTGGAAATTATATGCAAATTATACAGTTAAGAGATGTTTAGCTAACTGGGCTCCACTGTATTGTGGTTATGAAAGAGCCACAGATGTTTCTACCCTGTCTTTCAAGCACCCATTCTTCAATTAATGATCTCATTGGGCACATTCCAGTAATGGGGCATGGATTACATTTGGCATCATTTGGGTATATTGGTCCTAACCCTCAGTAAATGATTTCAAAGTAGAAACGTTTTCTCATAATGCAAACAAGATTGAATTGCTGAAATTCCTAGTTGCATTATAGGAAAAGTGTGCTTCTTAAAATTGCTTATTGGGCTTTTAACTAGTAGAGTGCTAAATTATACTGCAAAGGTGATTTGTAACGCAAGCATTTTTAGCTCAACTTTGACGAAGTCAAATTTGAGCTATTGTCATGGCCCGTCGTCCGTCTGTCTGTCTGTCTGTATGTCAACAATTGTCTATGGCTCGGGCTAGAGGTCGTATTTATGAACTGATCTTTACGAAACTTCGTGTGTACCTTTTTTATGACCCTGGGACGGGAACGAGTGTTTTTAGGTGTGGTCCAAAATTCAAGATGGCTGCCAGCGGCCATTTTGTACCGATGATGCAAAAATCAGTTTTTTGTACAGAACTGCTGTATGAAAGTTCTGATTTGAATAAAGTTTTGTATAAATGTTTAGTACCATGGGATACATCACATATAATACGGGTTTTTTTCTCGTGCGTAAATTATGCAAATTAGACTGACTTTGATTTATTTAGTGTTACTTTCAGAGCTGTAAGTGCCAAGCTGCTATGGCTCGGGCTAGAGGCCGTATTTATGAACCGATCTTTACGAAACTTCTTGGGTACCTTTGTTATGACTGTGGGATGAGAACGATTGTTTTTGGGTGCGGTCCGAAATTCAAGATGGCTGCCAGCTGCCATTTTGTACCAACGATGCAGAAATCTGTTTTTTGTACAGAACTTCCATATGAAAGCTCTGATTTGAATAATTTTTTGTATGAATGTTTAGTACCATGGGATACATCACATATAATACGGGTTTTTTTCTCGTGCGTAAATTATGCAAATTAGACTAACTTTGATGTTTTTTGGTGTTACTTTCAGCACTGTAAGTGCAAATGCCAATACGGCTCGGGCTAGAGGCCGTATTTATGAACCGATCTTTACGAAACTTCTTGGGTACCTTTGTTATCACCGTGGGACGAGAACGCGTGTTTTGGGGTCCGATCCGAAATTCAAGATGGCCGATGGCAGCCATTTTGTACGAAATTTGGTGCAATCAGATTTTTGCACAGAACTTCCATATGAAAGCGCTGATTTGAATAATTTTTTGTGTAAATGTTTAGTACCATGGGATACATCACATATAATATGGGGTTTTTTCTCATGCAGAAATTATGCAAATTAGATGAACTTTGATTTTTTCAGTGCCGCTTACACACAGTAAGTACACATATCAATACGGCTCGGGCTAGAGTCTGTATTTATGAACCGATCTTCACGAAACGTCTTGGGTACCTTTGTTATCACCTTGGGACGAGAACGAGTGTTTCTGGGAGCGGTCCAAAATTCAAGATGGCTGCCAGTGGCCATTTTGTATCGAAATTAGGTCTAATCAGTTTTTTGTACACAACTTCTATATGGCTCAGGCTAGATGCCGTATTTATGAACCGATCTTTACGAAACTTCATGGGTACCTTTGTTATTACCGTGGGATGAGAACGAGTGTTTTTGGGTGTGGTCCGAATTTCAAGATGGCCACCAGCAGCCATTTTGTACCAAAATTAGTGCAATCAGTCTTTTGTACAGAACTTCTGTATGAAAGTTCTGATTTGAATAAATTTTTGTATGAATGTTTAGTAACATGGAATACATCACATATAGTACAGGGTTTTTCTTGTGCAGAAATTATGCAAATTAGATGAACTTTGATTTATTCAGTGCTACTTATACACTGTAAGTGCACATGTCAATACGGCTCGGGCTAGAGGCTGTATTTATGAACCGATCTTCACAAAACTTCTTGAGTACCTTTGTTATTACCTTGGGACGAGAACGAGTGTTTCTGGGCGTGGTCCAAAATTCAAGATGGCTGCCAGTGGCCATTTTGTACCGAAATCAGGTCCAATCAGTTTTTTGTCACAACTTCTACACAGCTCATATTTGTGAACTGATCTTCACGAAACTTCTTGGGTACCTTTGTTTTCACCTTGGGACAGGAATGAGTGTGTTTTGGGGTGCCTTTGTTATCACTGTGCTATGAGAACAAATATTTTGGGGTTCAGTCAGACCCACTCTGGGACTCAAAGATTTTTTTCTAGTTTAGCATCTGACTGTCACCCACCTTTACAATACTTTTCCTATACATTTGTTACAGGCAACGCTCAGTATTTATGTACAGACCGTTACAATACTTTATATGTACCTTTGTTATCAGGTCATTACCTAGATGTTTGTCATTGCTGTGTCACATACTATACATGTACATGGCTTTGTCTTGACAAGTTGAGCTACAGTGTCATTGACACTTTCATTTTCAAAGATACCATATTATCAGCAATGGAAGTCATTGTTTAGCAAGAGTTTGTTCAATATAATTACCTTGTTATAATTTATTGAAGATTGCCTCGGGCACTTTCCAATAAATTGCAACAAAGCAATTCTATCAAAACAATTTTTTTTGTACTGCTCAGCAAGCCACAAGCTAATGCATATAGTGTAAAGCCACTGAAGTGGCTCTCAGCACTTTTCAGTAGAGCCATGATAGTGGTTTCTAGCACCCAACCAGTTAATAACCCTTTCAACAGCCAGAATCATATTGTGTCAGACAGTTTCATGGTTGGTGGAAGTCAGAATACCCAGAGAGAAACACTGAACAGTAGTGACCTATTGTGTCAAGATTCCAGCGTACTAACCTGTCTTCCCGCGGGAACCCCGGGAAGTGAAGCAGTGCCTGTTCCCTGCGGTAAACAGGCCCTGTTTTACTGGTAAAATAGGACCCAGTCACCAATGCTTGGGAGGTGCAAACCCTCTCTAAAGTGGGCAGCATGACTTATTAACACTCACCCCTGGTCTTGAGTTGATACTCATGTTGTCGTCATGATTAGCCAATGTGCAAAAATATATGACCTTAAACACCAATAAATAAATAAATAAATACTAACCTGTCACAAGCAGAGTTAGTAGTGATCGAAAGAGCACCGTTGGTGTGCAATATGCCTTAGTACACAGCACCAACTTTCCCCCTTGAAATTTAGATATTTTTACATCAGTATGCAGAGGGTTAATGTTGAAGGAATGGTAGCATGAAAAAGAGATAGGAATTTAAATCTTCTGACAATTACAGACACTTGTAACATTCATTACAACTGTGTGATTCATTATTTCTTTCAAGCATCGGAAAAGGTAGGTGTACACCAAAGATTGTGAAGCATTTCTTTGTTTATTGTGTGAAATTGGTGAGCACAAGAAAATTAATTAACATCATAGTATTTTGACGTCTTCAGAGAATACACACAAGGTGATAAAAAGAGTATAGGTGAAAGCCTCATAAACATTGACTCACTTTTCATTATATAAATAACTCACTGTTCAAGAAGAGAACTTCAGCAAATAATAAGATGATAACAATAATAAATGATGAGTTATTGGATAACAGAGAGGAAAGTGTTGATGAATTGACTGTTCTATCATATCAATGGAAATGGTTTCAAAAAGGTTAGAACACCAAACATTTATTTCCCTAGCAGATATTTCCCCGGTGGACATTAGCCCAGACAGACATTTCCCCTAGTGTTAACAGGCATGGCCCTAGTGTGGACAGACATTACCCCAGACATTTCCTCATAGATAGGCAAACATTATGAGAGAGTAACAACACTTTCAAAGTTCCAGTCATCGGAGTGATGGTGAAGAAAAACATGCTGATATAACAAGGTCCTGGGTATCATTTCTTGGAATGCTCTTTGAGAGAATGTTCCAAGAAATGATACCAGGACCCAGTTTTATCAACAATGTAATGCAAATCATTTCAAGTTCTTGAATTTTATGCTTTATCTCATGCAGCTGTACTGTGTGCATTTGCAAAAAAACAATGTTGGTTGTACACAAAGCAAGTAATTCTAATCACTGCTTAAAAGTCTACTTGAAAACAAAAGAAGTAACTCCCAACATTGGGGCTATACATTTGGAATTGTTATAAAAACAAAAACACAAAATAGTTAACCCAAAACAAATGAATATTTAATAGAAAAAATTGCTGGGGAATGTTGCTTTTCTTAAAAACAGCCTGAACACATGTCCGCTGGGGAAATGTCTTTCCACTAAGAATGGCATAAGGTCCATCTGGGGAAATGTCCACTGGGGAAATGTCTGTGCACGTAAGATTATGGTTGCATGCTATAAGTAGTGCTAAAATGAAATATATTCGTGAGAAAAACCAAAATTTACTCTTTTATATAGAGATCATGGAGCTCTGTAAAACAAGATATAATAGATTAAATGCATTTGGTGAATATACAGATGCCACATAGGTCTATAAACGGGGAATTTGGTGATTGTGTGGGTAATTCACATTATATTACAAGAATTTGATTCAAATTAACAAGCGTTTTCTCTATAATCTATAAGCAATTAACAGGTCAAATTTGTATTGAAAGAATGATAAATGGTTTGGTGTTGTTCGAAGTTGTTTTCAATTAATAGGGTTTTTCAATTAGGAGATAGCCAATTATGTGGACTCCACCGTTTGTGAAGACCAATATTCAACTATTAAATTGACATTTGAATATTTGTTCCCCTTCCACCTCCTGAAGAACAAACATTGGTTATTCCTACATGGTCGCTTTCTGAGATAGCAAAAGTGACAAAAATACATTGTTTTCGAACATGTGTCATTTCCCCACATGACATAATTTTCAAACATACTGTAGCGCATGACAGTTACATTACACAATTTTCATTACATTTTTAATGCAGATCTTGGGAACCCTGGGAAGTGAAGCAGTGCTTGTTTACTGTGGTAACCAAGCTGTCTTTTATTGGTAAAATAGGATCTGGTAATCAGTGCCTGAGTTGGAAGTCCTCTAAAATGGGCAGCATGGATATAAACGATTGTCTGACTTGTCGTTATATCCATATTGCAGTCACCATTATCCAGAAACATGTGACCTTAAACACAAATAAATAAATAATAATGCAGATTATCTCAATGCAGTCTGTCTTGTTTATGGTGGTAAACAAGTTCTTGACTGGCACACTAAGGCCTAGTAACTATGCAATGCCTGGGATGGAAGTCCTCTAAAGTTGGAAGCACAGATATGAATGGGTGTCTAAACTTGACTCCATACTTTTGTTGCGGTCATGGTATAGACATTGAACAATTGGCTAAACTTACCGGTAACATCATGTTTAAGTTGCGGTCAAGACATAGCTACAGATGCTGAAAGTGACTTTAGACACCAATAAATAAATGAATGAATAAATCTTGGTGCAGTCAGTGGTTGATTAGACGATTGTCAACTGTTAGAAAGATATTTCAATTTGGAAAGCACACTTCTGGTGATCTTCCATTATCAGATGGAAGAGCAACAACTTGGTTATCCTTTCCACACACACTTCCCTGCATATGCAGTTAATACAGACATGACATCGTGAAAAGGTGATTCAAATTTTACACAAACAGATTAGGTAATACTGCCCAACTTGTGACAGAATTATCTCTCTGTTCATCTTGATTAAAACCACAAGAATTTTTTGTTAAACCTTTACATAATGAATTGGCTGCAGTTTACAAATTATGCAGTTGAAAAAAATATCTTTTTAAAAAAATTCAACAAAACCATATCATGTGACCTCTTATTGGAACAAGCTTATTGAGCTTGTTCCAATGATGGGTGACATGATGTGGTTTTGTAGAAATGCTTTGAAAATTTTTAAAAACAATAATTAAAATAATAAATTTTGATATCAGTTGCAATGGATAAAGGGTTAGCTAATGTTGACACTGCAAAAGTGACTATAAAAATAACAAGGTAAAGTTTTAAAGAAAGCTTTTACATGTCGAGGAAAACAAACTTTTGTTCTTACACCTTGGCTCTTCATATGGTGCAGAAAAAAATACAAAACAAATAAAAAAGAAAATACACAAACACACACGCTGTCTTTGAAACTAAAATGAAAAAAATAATAAATCAAATGGTGATGCACAAACTGGTTTTTCCCATATGTTAGATAAAGAGTTAACAGCTCTCCCAAATTATGGTAACAGTTAAAAGAATGGAATAGAAAGAGCTACAAGAGACTAAATGGCCACATATCCCAGGCTGTGACCTCTGAGTTCTCTCTTGAATTTGTTTGATAACACTCCATAAGAATTAACAGGAGGGACATAACAGACTGAATGACTTGAGAGCAAACAAAGTGTCTGCCCCCAGTGTTCTCTTTAGGAATTATTTCAGCTGATTAAAGATAATACAACAGGTCTGCTGCCAAACTCAACAGCAGCTTATGATAACATGACAAATTATTATCACATGATGAAACTCATATCTTTGAAGTTTGTATCAGTCAGTATGAAGTCCTGATAACCTCCAGTTGAAACTACATATCTAACCCCAACCCAACAGTGATATACCATTCTCTGAATTCTATCTGTTAATTATCACTTCATTACCCAATACTGATGTTACACTATACACAGTCTGAGGAGACATATGGATTTGAAAAAATAACAACATGAGAAAAAAAAATTCTAGGCCTAAAAAGTTAAGAAATCTGTTTCTCAGTCCCCCCCCCCCCCCCCACATGATCTTGTTGGCTGCTGCATGCTCTCTTTTTATAACCAATGCAATCTTTAAAAAATGATAATTAAATTGTTTATGGCTGATGTTTTAACCAAGTTAACCCTTTCAACCCTAGTGGTATCTTCCATATCAGTTCAATGGCAGTAACCAGAAGAGTCCATATTCTTTATTTGGGGGTAGACCAATTAATATTGATTGGTCTACACCACACCTTCACTCAAAAGTCAACCTACTTAATGAAATTATGAAGTATCATGTTAACCCTTTACCCTCGTTGAGCTCGTTCCAACGAGGGGTCACATGATATGGTTTTGTTGAAATTTTTTGAAATATTTGAAAAAATGTTATTTAAAATAATAAATTTTGATATCGTCTGCGTTGGGTAAAGGGTTAATGGGCTGGAAAAGCAGCCTCTGGGGTTCAAAGGGTTAATAAATGTGATACATTTGCCCCTTGAGTGCAAAGCCTTCTTGTACTCAAGGGACGAAATACACCACCACCCATGCTATTCTGTAGATTATGAGGCCTGAATACATAAAGCAAAACAAACCGAGAACATGAACTTTTGATGGCAAAGAAATCATTACAAAAATAAAATAAAAAAACACCCACCTGCATGACCCTCAGCACACTGATGTCAGAATACTAAAATTTCAAGTAGAAAATCTGTCCCATAATGCAGCTGGAGTTTAAAACATTCAATCTTGTTTGACAGAGTTCAGTGTGCAGGGCTTAACCTTTCCTGTGCCAAAATGGTTTTAACCCTCTACTCTCTAACACAATGTGACCGTGGCTGTTGAAAGTGTCATTGACCCCAATAAAAAAAACTCCCAGACAAATAAGCCTTTACACAAAGGCCTGAATTCTAGACATGAGGGTGGATCGGTTACCCAACATCTTGGGACCGAGCTTGCTCGGCCAAATTTAGTTGATTATTATATGGAATTCTAGATCGCTGAACGATGTCCTACACAGTGTGCTGTGGACTCACAGTCAAATAAATCCAGATCCACTGACATGTGGTTAAATTTAAGGTCCCCACATAGTTACAGGAAAGACCAATTGTGCATGGTTTGCAGCTTAATTAAAGAAACTGCATGGCAGCGTTGGACCTCCAAAAAACTGTGATAGATGGTTGTCTGTTTTGGGATATGTGAGTCAGACTAACTCTCGGAAATTAGCCATGATAATGGCTTTTTCCAATGCCAATAATATACCTCATTTTTATAAAAAAGGCCTCAGAAACAAAAGATCTACTTTGTATGGCCTTATTTAACTGGTAGAGTGCTAAATTATTTTTGGTCATCAAATTTTATTCACATGCCATTATCTTGCTCTTGCAACAGATTATGGGAGAGTGTCCACAAGGCAAACCCTTGCTCACTAAATAATGTCACTTCAAAGATAATATGAAGCACATCCCTAGAATATTAGCCTTCAAGTCTTGTCACCTACACTTCAGAATAAAGCCCAAATATGGGTTTCCAGCACTCAATTATCTAAAAAAAAATTGTATAAAAAATGGCCGGAAAACCAGATCTACTTTGTATGGCCTTGTTTAAAAAACTGGGGGCAAATGTTTTCTTCTATTTATGTTAGGCAAGGAGTTAGTTAATGAAATGTAGTGGAAATGTAATATGTGGCCAGGGAATGTGGTGGCTCATTGGTTAGAGCATTGGTATGTAGATCGGAAGGTCAAAGCTTTGATTCTGACTCATGTGATTTGCATTGTCAAACCTGGAAATAAAGGGCCTGTATCGTAACCTGTTGGCAGGTTACGTCATATAGCATGCCAGTAACCCATAGGAAAAGGGTGCTGTGTTACCTCTCTGCCTTCTCTGTTTTTAGCTCACCGAAGGGAGCTTAACTTATCACTTGCCATCCGTCGTCGGCGGCATCCGTCGTCGTCGTCCATCATGAACTTTACACTATCGACTTCTCCTCCCAAACTACTGGACCAAATTGAACCAAATTTGGTATGCATGTTCCTTATCATATGTCAATTCAAGTTTGTACAAATAAACTTTCCACGTCCACAGGGGGCACCACAAGGGGCATTACTCTGATAGCACCCATAAATTTTTTTTTTACATTAAAAAAATCTTCTTCTCCAGAACTATCATTTAGAATCTTTTGATATTTGGTATATGACATCTCTATTGAGGTCAGATTCAAGTTTGTACAAATCGAGTCCCTGGGTTAATAATTGGGCTCCCTGTTGGAGCCCAAATTTTAACTTAGTGAAATATGAGGAAATTTCTTTAAAAATCTTCTTCTTCAGATCCACCAGTCAGAATGCTTTCATGTTTGGTATTCAACATCTAAAAGGGGGTCAGATTCAAGCTTGTACAAATCGGGCCCCTGAGTGAGTATTTGGGCTCTCTATTGGAGTCCAAAGTTTAACTTTGTGCAATTTAAGGAAATTTCGTTAAAAATCTTCTTCTTCAGATCCACCAGTCAGAATCCTTTCATATTTGGTATACAACATCTATAGAGGGATCAGATTCAAGTTTGTACAAATCAGTTCCCTGAGTTAGTATTTGGGCTCTCTATTGAAGCCCAAAGTTTAACTTCGTACAATTTGAGGAAATTTCTTTGCAAATCCTCTTCTTTAGCTCCACCAGTCAGAATCCTTTCATGTCTGGTATACAACATCTATAGGGGGGAGGGGGGGGGGGGGGGGGGGGGGGTAGTCAGAATGTTTTCATATTTGGTATACTACATTTCTAGGAGGGTTTGATTAAAGTTTCTTCAAATCTGGTCTATGGGTTGATATTTGGCTTCCTATGGGAGCCCGAATGTTAACTTAGTGCAATATGAGGAAATTTCTTTTAGAAGTCTTCTTCTTCAAATCCACCAATCAGAATGCTTTCATATTTGGTATACAACATCTCTAGGTGGGTCAGATTCAAGTTTGTTCAAATCGGGTCCCTGGGTTAATATTTTGGCTCCCTATTTGAGCCCAAAGTTTAACTTAGTGCAATGTGAGGACATTTCTTTAAAAAACTCCTTGTTCAGATCCACCAGTCAGAATTCTTTCATATTTGGTATATACAGTTGTAACATCTCAAGAGGGATCATATTCAAGTTTGTTCAATTTGAGTCCCTGGCTTATTATTTGGGATCTCTATGGGCAGGGTTGGGGGGTTGCATGGCTTCATTCCTTTGCTGTGTTGATGAACAATGTCTAACTGAATGTGACCCCAAACACTTCTTTCAACCACTTTGGCCGGTGAGCGATTAAGGCCCCTTGGGGCCTCTTGTTACTCTGCCAGTCATGTTTTTTACTTCTCTGCCTTCTCTGTTTTTACTATGCCAGTCATGTTTTTTACTTCTCTGCCTTCTTTGTTTTTACTATGCCAGTCATGTTTTTTAATGTCTTAATGGAATTCCCGCTCATATAAATAACAAGTGACATTTCTATTGAATGTATGGTAATTGTATTAATGCTTGTGAGAAATATGCTACAAACAGGGCTATTCTATTAACCAGTTTTCATTTAAGTGGAATCCTCTGTATAATTGGCTCAGTTCTTTTCTCTGTGCTTTTATAAACTTAGTTCTTTTTCAGTTTCATTAAATGTAATTTTGGTCATGGCTGCTTTACATGCTTGTAAAATATTATTTACTCTGATGTTTGTAAAACAAGAATCTGTTTCCCATACATATCCAACTGTTCACATTTGTGGAGCATGCACTATTACCTTAATAATATTTTTTAATTGCATTCTGATCCCTAGTAAAAAAAACAAAACCTGTTCCACTGCCCATGATGAATTATTAGACAACTTTTATAAACAAAAGATTTCCCAATTCCCACTGGGTGATACAAGGTTAATTGCCAGTTAATTGAGGTAGAATGAGTACCTCCAGTCAATTATGATTCACACTCCACGTATTATTATCCACAGCTCTGGAAAACAGCCCCAAGGGACAGAAATTGATTTCCTTTGTATTGTCAACAATTATGATATAGTGAGAAAACAGAGCTTAGTGGAGTCAACCATAAATTGTCACTCAGGTGGTATACAGTACGTGGAGAGTGTATTATCATTAAATCACCTGCAGAGTGGAGCTTCCACCTGAGCAATAATTGCAAATTTGTTGCAAAGCATAACCATCACAAGCAAAGTTTCAGCCAGTGGACCTCCGGGTTAAACCGGAGGTCCATTGGCTGAAACATTGCTTATGTTTTTTGTCCTTAGGTACAGAATTTGAAAGTGATACTTTGGAAACTCGAACTTAGGTTTTTGTCAGTTTAGTGGTTGATGCCAAGTGTTGATGTGTAAGCAGGGGAGCAAAAATGTACAACTAAAAATACAACATACAACAGATTATTTTTGAATAGCTCCCGCTCCTCTCCCCCATAGGAACTCCAGGAGGTGAGGAAGTGCTTGTTTACTGTGGTAAACAAGCTCTGTGTTACTGGTAAAATAGGACCTGGGAACCAATGTCTGAGGTGGAAGCAAAGAGAATGTGGTGACTCATTTTTATCAGATTGCTAAATCAGACCTTCATTTTAACCCTTTCGTGTCTCGTCGGCACGCGCCGTGCCAGTGGTATAAGTTGACACTACAAACCTGTCGGCATGCTGCACGCCGATGGCATAATAATTTCAAGTCAAATTCTTTATTGTACTGTTACACCATTAAGGTCAAATGTACATATCACAAAATAAAATACAAAATATAAACTATAAAAAAAAAAAAAAAAAAAAAATATAATGACACTCTACTCTTACCTCAGTCCACGTGTGCTATCTCTATCAGTCCACAGAACTAATTTCATGCCCGAATGAATTTAGAGTTGTTTCTCTTTAGTTGATTGGCTACAGTTTTAGCACATATTGAACCAGAATCACAGTAATTCCACAGACGAATATGACTAATGATAGCAACGAGGAACAGGATTCTGCGGTACAGTCTGGCTCAAATGAAGCTGACACACATGACACTACTATGAGTGCTGGACGTTCAGATGATCTTGCCAGTAATAATTCAGATGACGGAGAGAGTCCTTCAACGTCTAGAATAGGACTGGCCAGTGAGAGGGGATGCGGCAGAAAAAGAAATGCTGGTCAGGGACATGGCAGAATACGAGGGAGCTGGCATGGTTGTGGAATTGGTCCCAATTTTTCAATGGGAAAAATGCACAGATTTTGTTCCACTTGATATCCCATGTTCTGGAGCTGGGAAGATAAATCTTGACTTACCTGACAATCCAAATGAATGGAACTTTTTATACTTTTATCTAACGGACGGGATAATCCCAAAATTAACCCCATTACCCCAAGTCAGGGGGGGGGGGGCAGTTTGGTTGAGTCACGAAAGGGTTAATGGATCACGATTACTCTCACGCACCATCACTCGCTCAATTACAATTTGCAGTGAACAATCAATCGCACACATCGAAAAACTAAAAGCAGTTACTTTTTAAGTTTACATCAACAATGTCAGAGTTTCTACTTTTTACTTTACCCTCGCATATTATCTCATGAAATGGATGTTGTCATACTTAAACTCCACTCTGGATCAAGCTATTGTAAACAAATTGTAAACAAATTGTTGATAATTCGTGTTAATTGTTGCCATTTTAATATTTAAATCCAATAAATTGAATATCGAATTGGAATTTATTGACCCTAAATTAATACTGAATGATTTTCCATACCTTGAAGTGTTAGCATCACATTTCTCCGAAACCACTGCTCCAAAAGCTTTAAAATTTCACATATAACATCTTTGGAAGATTGTTTCACATGTTTATTGAAATCGATTGCCTGGGTGGATATTTGGGCTCTCCATGGGAGCCCAAATGTTTAAATTAGTGCAGTATGAGGAGTATTTTTTAAAAATCTTCTTCTTCAGATCTAGCAATAAGAATGTTTTGATATTTGGTATGCAGCATCCTTAGGGGGGTGAGATTCAAGTTTGTTGAAGCCAAATCCCTGGGTTCATATTTAGGCTGAAAATTTGGGGTCCCGTAGCGGACTTCGAAATTTTGGACCAAAATCCGAAAAAAAATTTTTTTGTTTTTTCTGCGTTTCGGTCAATTTTAAAACGAAAAAAAAATTTTTTTTTCCCCTGAAAATTTGGGGTGCGGGTGGAACTTAGAAAATTTTGGACCAAAATCGGAAAAAACTTTTTGGGTTTTTTTCTGCGTTTCGGTTTTTAAGACAAAAAAAACCCCAAAATCCGAAAAAATTTTTTTTTGTTTTTCATGCAGTTCTGTCAATTTTAAGACAAAAAAAATATTTTTTTTTTTCCCCTGAAAATTTGGGGTCCGGGTGGGACTTGGAAAATTTTGGACCAAAATCCGAAAAAAAATTTTTTTTGTTTTTTTATGCGTTTCTGTCAATTTTAAGACAAAAAAAATGTTGTTTTTTTTTACCCTGAAAATTTTGGATCCGGGTGGGACTTAGAAAATTTTGGACCAAAATCCGAAAAAAAATTTTGTTTTTTCTGCGTTTTGGTCAATTTTAAGACAAAAAAAATTTTTTTTTTTACCCTGAAAATTTGGGGTCCGGGTGGGACTTGAAAAATTTTGGACCAAAATCCAGAATTTTGTTTTTTTTGTTTTTTTATGCGTTTCTGTGAATTTTAAGACAAAATAAAATTATTTTTTTTTACCCTGAAAATTTGGGGGTCCGGGCGGAACTTAGAAAATTTTGCACCAAAATCCGAAAAAAAATTGTTTTGGTTTGTTTTTTCTGCGTTTTGGTCAATTTTAAGACAAAAAAAAATTTTTTTTTTTACCCTGAAAATTTGGGGTCCGGGTGGGACTTAGAACATTTTGGACCAAAATCCGGAATTTTTTTGGGGGTTTTTTTTTATGCGTTTCTGTCAATTTTAAGACAAAAAAAAAAAAAAAAATATTTTTTCCCCTGAAAATTTGGGGTCCGGGTGGGACTTAGAAAATTTTGGACCAAAATCCGTAAAAAAAATTTTTGTGTTTTTTATGCGTTTCTGCCAATTTTAAGACAAAAAAAATTTTTTTTTTTACCCTGAAAATTTGGGGTCCGGGTGGGACTTAGAACATTTTGGACCAAAATCCGGAATTTTTTTGGGGGGGGGGGTTTTTATGCGTTTCTGTCAATTTTAAGACAAAAAAAAAAAAAAAAAATATTTTTTCCCCTGAAAATTTGGGGTCCGGGTGGGACTTAGAAAATTTTGGACCAAAATCCGTAAAAAAAATTTTTGTGTTTTTTATGCGTTTCTGCCAATTTTAAGACAAAAAAAAATTTTTTTTTCACCCTGAAAATTTGGGGTCCGGGTGGGACTTAGAACATTTTGGACCAAAATCTGAAAATTTTTTTTTTGTTTTTTATGCGTTTCTGTCAATTTTAAGACAAAAAAAATAATTTTTTTTTACCCTGAATATTTGGGGTCCGGGTGGGACTTTTTTGGGGGAATTTTTTTTTTGTTTTTTCTGCGTTTTGGTCAATTTTAAGACAGAAATTTTTTTTTTTTTTGGGACCAAAATCTGGAATTTTTGTTTTTTTGTTTTTTATACGTTTCTGTCAATTTTAAGACAAAAAAATTTTTTTTTTTTTTTACCCTGAAAATTTGGGGTCCGGTGGGACTTAGAAACTTTTGGACCAAAATCCGTAAATTTTTTTTTGTGTTTTTTATGCGTTTCTGTCAATTCTAAGACAAAAAGAAATTTTTTTTTTACACCGAAAATTTTTGGTCCGGGTGGGACTTCGAAAATTTTGGACCAAAATCCGGAAATTTTTGTTTTTTGTTTTTTATGCATTTCGGTCAGTTTTAAGACAAAAAAAAATTTTTTTTTTTACCCTGTTAATGTCTGATATTTTACCCAAGTTACTAAAATTGATAAATTTGTCCCTTCTTGCACTCAAGGGTCGAAATAAACCACCACCCATTCTGTTCTGGACTGTAGATTATGAGGCCTAAGACATAAAACAACCAAGAAAATGAACTTTTGATGGCAAAGAAATAATTACAAAAAATAAAATAAAAAACTGCCCGCCCACATGCAGTTTTACAAAAAATGGCCAGAGAAACAGAAAATCTACTTTATGAGGCCTAAGTAATCTTGTAGAATAAAACTGTACAAACCAGTGGTTTGATGGTGTTTCACTTCTGTTGGCTTACCTGAGAGTTTCAGTCTCTTTGATTTGTTTATGTATTCCTGGCGTTAATTCCTCCATTCCAACATTTCTTTCTTCATAACCTGATTTTATGAGATTCTGGAATTTGAAAAAAAATGTTTTGTTGACCACAAGTCCCCTAAAAAATGAGGACCCTTTCTTCATGAGACCCTTGGAATGTGTTTTTTTTGACTGGGGGGCACTTGTCATACACTTGTTTTATATATCTTAAGTCTTTTAACACAGGATGGTGACAATATAAAAGACTTAATAATTAAGTGATACAGTGGAACCCTGTTAATTGAATAGCCACTTTGCCAATGAAAATTATTCAAGCGTTTATTCTATTAGATCTTGTTTGACAGAGCTCCATGAGCTCTGTCAAACAAGATATAATAGATTAAATGTCTATATTGGATGTACTGAGGCCAAATAGGTCTAAAACAAAGGAAAACTGGGGAGAGTCAGAGTAATTTCTCGACAGGTTACAGGATTGTTTGTTCAATTAACCGGAGTTTACTCTATAACCTATATTCAATTAACAGATCAAATTTGTACTGGAGGTATGGTAAATGGTTTTGTGTTGGGAAATTATATTCAATTAAGAGGGTTATTCAGTTGAGATATATCCAATTAAGTGGGCTCCATGGATAAGCAACAAAATCATCTAATTATACTTAAGAGATTTAGATGAATTTGTGACATAAGTAGATATTAACATTTGTGTGACATCTAGTGCACCTGGAGTGACTTAAAGGGTTGCTGTGATTGCGTAAAGCTGAATTGAGGTGTTCTCCACTATTGACACAGCATTCATTAGTATTCTATCAGGGCAGCCTACACTTTGGCATAAGTCAGTCTTGGCAAGGTGACTAGAATATTTAATCTTAGTAGACTACAGGTAATGTTAGATGAATGATTGCCATATGTTTCTGTTCAACTTTTTCATTGGAACTGACAGCAACAGGAAAGAGCATTCATTTGCCCCTAAGTATAGTGCATGGATAATGGATTACCGCTGAAACACCTGTAGGGTGGAATTTCCACCCAGATCATTACTCAGATTATTTTCTGGAAAAGCAAAAAGAAAATCTTCAAGTTTCATCTAATCAAAAGAAGTTTTATAGATATCCAGGTTTAACTCTTGCCTGCTGCAGATGGATTTTCTGCCCAGAACAAAATTACTCTGTTACCTGGTAGAAGTATGTTACTGGTTCTTGTTGGTAACACACTAAAAGGATTTTTCTGGTTGACAAGAAGGGCTGAATGTGGGCCACATTCAGATCGCAATCTGGTAATGGTTTTTTTTTACCAATTTCAAATCTAAAAATTCCTATTCCATCTAAATGATTGAATTCATAAAGGTACAAATTAAAATTAGTGAATATATTTCAGGAAAAAAGTGGTCTGCAGGAAATAATAAGTTTAATTGTCGCACATCATTCACTTCATACATTGACAAGTACTGCTGGTATTATATCCTCCCATGAATAAATTGCCCAATACATGCCAGGAAGGACGAATCCATAATTTGAATAACCAAAACATGCATGCATACATGTTGTTACCGAAAGTTTTGACTAATACAAAGTTACAAGTGCTTGTTTCACTTCATTTGATGACACTAAAAATTCTTAATTATGATACACTATTGGATGCAAATGTTCTCATTGATGGAGGCTCCGGACTCTTTCCCAATGGGTGTAGAAAAATCCCTCGCTCCTAAATAGGAACAGTCCTTGAAGCAATCATTTCTGAATGTTAGTGTTGGTTGAATTTTTCATCAAGTCAAGTCATGGCTGCTTTGGAGTAGCCATGACTTGATTTTATAAGAAATTTAAGAAATACTCAACAGGTGAAGAGTTAACCTGCAGGTCCATTGGCTGAAACTTTGTACATGCTTAGTAGGTTGTTACACAAAATATAATTCACTAGTTTAGTGGCAACTCCACACTGTAAGTATTTTAATAGTAATCCTCTCTCCATGTTCTGTAGTTAACATTTTAAGATGATTTTAAAAATAATCTTTTGGGGTTATATTTGTAATAAAAGTATTCATCATGTTCAGAAGAAAGTGATAAATTGCTTTATGCCTGTGCTCCACAAACAAAACAAGAGTGTCTCGTATGGGGATGAGAGGTGTTAACCAATGGAAAGCAAGTGGGAGAGGATAAATAATACCCATATTCATAGTCTATCTTTGAGTGCTGGGGGAGAGGAGGGATGGTAGGGCATCGTGGTAATTCAGGCGTTCTTTTATAGGAGCTGCAACAATTTTGTGTATCCCTTTTTATGCTGTATTGGCATTGTTATAAATAGTACAGTGGAGCCCACTTAACTGGATATCGCTTAACTGAATAACCCTGTTACTTGAATATAATTTCTGAACACTAAACCATTTACCATACCTCCAGTACAAATTTGACCTGTTAATTGAATATTGGTTATAGAGTAAACTCTTGTTAATTGAATAAAAAATCTTGTAACCTGTCGAGAAATTACCTTGTTTCTCCCCAGTTTTCCCTTGTTTATAGATCTATTTGGTCTCTGTACATCCGGTTAAGGCAGTTAATCTATATCTTGTTTGACAGAGCTCATGGAACTTTGTCAAACAAGATATAAAAGAATAAATGCCAAGTTTATCTCTAGAATATAGGAAAGTTACACAATCCCTGTTAATTGAATACTCCTGTTAATTGAATAATTTTCATTGGCAAAATGGCTTTACAATTAACAGGATTCTACTGTAATATAAAAATAAAACCATCAGCATGCATTGTATAATCCCAATGTATGAATATTTTATGTATGCATATTTAAAAAATGCTTTGTTCTTCACAAAATGATGTTGTATGGTATATAAGTTTTGTGAAATGGGAATCCGAATCAAATTTATCCTTTTTGGTTCTGTTATTGTTGTTGTATTCAACCTCTGTTTTTGATCAAGAAACCAATCAATGAAATAAAATGTTTTATGCATACCAAAGGTATGCAGGGATCGTGTGAAGTTGCTCAACCCCTCTCAATCCTAGTGACTGTCTTCTTTTGATGGTGGAAAATGTCTGGCCACAGCTGGGAGTTGAGGTAGGGCTCTAATGTTGGTTTGAGTGAGTTTTTTTTCTCTTTTTCTTTGGTAGTGGTTGGTGATTTGGATGGAGATTTGAAATTGGATTTGTGTATGCTTTTTAGCAGGGTTTTGATCTTTTTGTCCTCTTCTTTTGCCAGTTTTTGCCATTATTCCTCTTGCTTCTGCTCCTCTTCTTTTTGCCGCTGTTGTTCTTTGGTCTCCTATAGCCATATTGCTTCCAGCTCTTGAAGAGTCTCCCCACCAGACCTGTTAAGGCTCTTGATTTTCGCTGGGAGACATCCGATTTGATGCGCAGTCTCCCACTCTCACGGTAACATCCTATTTTCTCCCACTTTGAAACTTTTCAAAATAGTTATCCAGTGCTGCTATCATATTTTTCTGTTCACAAGCCTTTGAGTTCTGATATAATGAAAGAAGTACCAAAGCGAAAATAGGTAACTTGAACATATTACCTCTTGACATCCATTTTAGCTTGATGGATAATGAATCCCAGTGAATAAAATGTACTAAAAAGAATTAAACAATATATCTTTATTTTTTTAGTTCAAATATCTCATTTTTTCTTTTTTTATTAATTATTCTCTTGATCTGTATCCATTACGGCTAAGCAAAAGAATGCAGTTCAAAAATGGGTACAGTTTCCTCACAGAAATTCACCTTGCTTTGCTGAAATGTTACAACTGAAAAACGATACACAGTGGACATAATTTTGAAAAGTAAAAAAAAAACTGATTTTTTGTTCTGTTGTACAAGTCAAAGTTTAGGCATTTGTTCCCAGCAACTTCCGAATGGTATTTACACAGGTGAAATTAAAAATAAGATAAGATAAGATGAATTTTATTGCACAACCACAACATTAATGGGTATGGCACATAATAAATGTACTGAAATACATATAAGTTGCAATATGCTAGAAATAAATCAAAGGAGACATTTCCTGTACACATCTTTCTTCACACATATGGACATTCACAACCACACGCACACACACCATCAAACACCCCCTCAAAAATATGAATCACTGATGACGAGATAAAATCTCAACCCCAATGGCCAAAAACATCCCATCAATGAAATCAGTGCATGTTAAAAAACACCGTGTTCCCAAGGTGATTAAAATATAAACATCACCATTCACGTCACTTCAGGCTTGAACGTTTTGTCGTGTGATAAATTTTCATATTTCTTTGACAAATGAGATCTTCCCCATACCAAATTCCCTTCAATGACAATTAATCAACCTCCATATATATGATGAATGGTTGATTTGTAGGTGGGTATATCGAATTATCGGAAACAACTCATATGAGTCTCAGAAAACCTGGATTTTTTTAGAACTTTGTCAAGAAAAACATTTAAAGATGGATGTCAGTGGGACAAGCTCTGAGAGCTAGAGCTAGTGGTAGCCATGTATTATGTGTGTTCTTTTATTGACAAATATTTAAACTGTTCAAATAAATTTAAATATAATGTATTAGGATGGAGTATGGGTGGGGGTGGGAAGCATGAAATGTAAATTCTTCATATGCTAGCTGTACATGCAAATCTCACTGACAAGAATGGAAATCTTCCTGACAGCTCACCAAATTCTCACTGACAGTCATATTCAGAGGTTAACCCTTTACCTAACATGAAAAGCAGACGACACTTGCAAAAATAATTCTTGAATAACTAATTTTTTTCATTTTTTGTCTCAAAAACATAGGTTATGACCCCTCGTTGGAATGAGCTCGACGAGCTCATTCCAACGAGGGGTCATAACCTATGTTTTTGAGACAAAAAATGAAAAAAATAATGAAAATTAATAGGCGATTTTTGAGAATAGCGCTGGCCGGTTTTGGCCGTTACGTTACGTAAAGGGTTAATAGGTCTGCTCCCCACCAGTCTCTGAGGTAGCAATCTCCTTGATACAACTCTGGTTATGAGAAAGAGAAGAAATTGGGGATGAAAGTTCAAGCACACTATCTTCCATCTCTTCTTCAAGCATACATACATGCTGCTCTCTTCCGACTCTACCTCCTGAAAGGAAAGAGCTATGCTGGAGTTAACCATGTCCACAAAATCACCTTCATTGCAATCTGTTGTAAAGAATAAACTGAGTGGGATAGAGGCGATTCTAAGGTGTAAGATGTGTAGGTAGAGGAATGTGTTCCAACCTCCTCCAAGAACTCCCATCAGTCGGTAGGCATCTCATCATCTGGCAGATGGACCCTTGTTTTTTCTTGTTTTTCTTCTCCACTCTCATGGCCTCCTTTTCCTCTGGGTGGTGACCTGTGCAGGAGTGGGTCCTCCCACAAAGGTTCTACACCTCCCTGAGGAAGTTGTTTTTTGCTTCGTCTCAGAGTCAACCATTACTAACCTCATCAACCTGGATAGTCCAGGTGAGAGCACACTGTCCTAGCAGTGTTTTCTCGATCTCATGGTATATCCATAGAGTTTAATTGAGCTTGAGTGGCGCATCTTCAAAGCATGGTGTCCAGTGTGAATCGAAACTGTGGTAGAAATGTTGTCAACCCTCCAATATTTATCAGAACAAACATATGGACCTACAAATGACTTGATAAATACCAGTCTACAGTTAGATCGACACAGGATGTAAAAGGTGACATCATCAAAGAGATTAGTGACTTAACCGATTCCCTACTCCAAATGCATAAATGTATGTAGCAGGATATGTCATCTTTAAAATTGTTTAATTACACGATAACTTCAAATGTGAGACAACATTGGTTAGTAGGACATACACAAAAAACTCAAATTCACAAGGAAAACATTTTTATCCTCCGCCAAAACAAAGTTTGCGGGGGGATATAGAAATGGGTTCCATCTGTCCATCCATCCATCTGGCCGACCATCCATCTGTCTGCCTGCCTGCCCATCCATCCGTCTGCCCGTCCATCCATCCATCCGTAACAACTTTGGACCTTCATATCTCGGTCAGTGGATGTTGGATTTAAATTATCTTTGGTATACTGGTAGACCACCACAGGGGAAAGGATATTCACAAGTAACAGGTTTTGTCCATTTTTTGTGGAGTTCTGTGCCTTTTTCCACCTTATGCAACTTAGAAACCCCTCAGTGGGGGATGCAGTGGTGTTGCACCTTGTTTTATTTTGGAAGGCATTATATATGCCAAGGCTAAGAAGAATATGGATGCTTAAAAGTCCTGGGTGATATTGCAGTTGAGATTAGAAAGTTAGCAAAATTGTATTTAAGCTCATTTTCCAAATGTTATTCACAAAGGAAAGATGAAACAAAGACTGAAAAGTGCATTGTTTAAAAAAATTCAAGAGTAAAAAAGTAGTCACTTAGGATGTTGAAAAAAATGATGTGCTTGTGCCAAAGGTTTGTAGAGACAGTATTGGGACAGATTTGCCCCATATCAAGCATTTTTGCTGTATAGTTTTTTTCATGCCATATCCAGACTGAAGACAAGAAGTCAAAAAGTGTGGTGGAAGGCTCATTTGTGTCATTTTCAAATTCTTGTTTGGTGTTAGAGGGAGACCTGGAAAAAAAACAATTTTCCCCACGGGAACCCCGGGAAGTGAAGCAGTGCCTGTTCACTGCCGTAAACAGGCTCTGTTTTACTGGTAAAATAGGACCCGGTCACCAATGCTTGGGGGGTGCAAACCCTCTCTAAAATGGGCAACATGGCTTATTAACGCTCACCCCTGGTCTTGAGTTGATACTCATGTTGTGATCATGATTAGCCATTGTGCAAAAATATGTGACTTTAAACACCAATAAATAAATAAATATAATTCTACAATTTACATGGAAATGTGTTGAAATTATCAGAGTTCTGCGAAATAGTTCTGAAAAGTTCTCAAAAGATCTTCAAAGAAAGTGCTGAAAACATAATTGAGGATTTTGGTATGACAGAAAGCTCAAGACAAATATTCTATGTTCTAAAAAATAAAACAAGTTTTGCCAAACATTTCCTCAGCAGGGTTAATTATTTAAAATTCTTATAAAGTTCTCATCGACAGCTACCATTACAAGTTGTTACTTATAACCCAGCACAGTTGCTTTTGTTACTCTATGTTGGTCTATCATGTACTATCTTTGTACAGATGATAAATGTTAGTAACATACACATGAATAGTAAACAGGTATTATATATGTAGGTCATTTGTCATTCTGTCTCAAATTACATTAAGAAGTGATAGAGGTATTAGGGAAGCTTATGCAATGATGAATCATGCTTTTATTAAATGCCTGTTCTATGTAATCCTCATCTACAGCAACACTAAACCATGCAGAAAATGAAAATCTGTTCCGCACCTATGTGCAGAATGGAAATCGTTGACATATTAGCTCACCTGACTTTCAGTCAGGAGAGCTATAGTGATCACTCACCGTCCATTGTCCCGTTGTCCGTGAACATGGTGTTTTCGTCTTCTACTCCCAAACCGCTGAACCAATTTAATTGATATTTGAGATAATAGTTTATGACATCGTAATTTGATTTTGTTCAAATCAAGTTGCCTCGTCCCTCGGTAGGGCCACACCCAAAAAGTGTGCTTAAATCTTAAAAAATCTTCTTCTCATGAACCAGCAGTAGCAGAGACTTGATATTTGATGTGCAGCTTCCTTTTGAGGTGTAGACTAGATTTGTTCAAGAGAAGTTCGAGGAGCTATATTTGCCTCTGTTATGGGAGGGGCAAGAATTTTTGCCCCGCCCAAAATTTCTATTTTCCAAACCAAGAGGCAGATTTGAACCAAATTTGATATGAGGGCTTATTGGGTCATAAGTACTTGATTTATGCCCAAATATTTTTCCCTGTCGCCCCATGGGAACTGCAGGAGCTAAAAATAGAAAAAAATTCAAACGCCCAAAACTACACGGCACTGAGAATTCTTATTTGGTGTGAAGCTTCCTTAGTACCAACAGAATGGAATGGTCAAAAAAAAATTGCTGTCGGTTTTATCATGGGGTACTTTTTGGGGACTTTGAAAAAGTGCTGAGTCAGCATTTTTTAACACTGTGGGCAAAACATTTAAGCTACTTTTCTCCCAAACCACTGCTCAAAAAGCTTTCAAATTTCACATATGACATCTTTGGAAGATTGTTTCACATGTTTATTGAAACCAAATCCCTGGGTCCATATTTGGGCTCTCTATGGGAGCCCAAATGTTTAAATTAGTGCAGTATGAGGAATATTCTTTAAAAATCTTCTTCAGATCTACGTATCAGAAACTTTTGATATTTGGTATGCAGCATGCTTGGGGGGGGGGGGGGGGGGGGGGGGGGAGATTCAAGTTTGTTCAAGCCAAGTCCCTGGGTTCATATTTGGGCTCACTGTGGGAGCCCAAATTATAACTTAGTTCAAAATGAGGAATTTTCTTTAAAAATATTCTTCTTCAGATCCAGCAGTCAGAATGCTTTTGATATTTGGTATGCAGCATCCTTAGGGGGTAAGATTCAAGTTTGTTCAAGCCAAATCCCTGGGTTGATATTTGGGCTCCTGGTTGGAGCCCAAATTATAACTTAGTTCAGTATGAGGAATATTCTTAAAAAAATCATCTTCTTCACATCCACCAGTCAGAATCTTTTGATATTTGGTACACAGCTTCCCACTGGAGGTGAGATTCAAGTTTGTTCAAGCCAAGTCCCTGGGTTCATATTTGGCTCCCTGTGGGAGCCCGAATTATTACTTAGTTCAATATGAGGGATATTCTTTAAAAATCTTTTTTTTTAGATCCACTTGTCAGAATCTTTGGATATTTGGTATAAGCTTTTCTTAGGAGGAGCAGATGCAACTTGTTGAAATCAATTCCCTGGGTTGATATTTAGGTGAGCGCCCTCAGGCCCCCTGTGGCCCTTTGTTTTTAGTCCCCTACGGGAACCGTAAGGGCACTATAGGATTGCACTCCGTCCATCTGTCCATCCATCTGTCCGTCTGTCTGTCCGTCTGTCTGTCTGTCTGTCTGTCTGTCTGTCTGTCTGTCTGTCTGTCTGTCTGTCTGTCTGTCTGTCTGTCTGTCTGTCTGTCTGTCTGTCTGTCTGTCTGTCTGCTGTCTGTCTGTCTGTCTGTCTGTCTGTCTGTCTGTCTGTCTGTCTGTCTGTTTTTTATGTTACCACCTCTCCCTCCAACATGCTTTAAGCTACACCTTTTATATTTGGTACATGGATAAATGGTTCTGAGAGGATGATGCACGCTCAAAATTTTTTTTTCAAAATCCAAGATGGCAGAATGGCGGCCATTTTTGTTGTGTTTTTTAAGCTTTTTTTTTCTCTATTTTCATGTTACCACCCCTCCCACCAACATGGTTCAAGCTACACCTTTCATATTTGGTACATGGATAAATGGTTCTGAGGGGATGATGCACACTCAAAATTTTTTTTTCAAAATCCAAGATGGCAGAATGGCAGCCATTTTTGTTGTGTTTTTAAAGCTTTTTTTCTCTATTTTCATGTTACCACCCCTCCCACCAACATGATTCAAGCTACACCTTTCATGTTTGGTACATGGATAAATGGTTCTGAGGGGATGACGCACGCTCAAAAAATTTTTTTCAAAATTCAAGATGGCGGAATGGCAGCCTTTTTTGTTGTGTTTTTTAAGCTTTTTCTCTATTTTCATGTTACCACCTCTCCCACCAACATGGTTCAAGCTACACCTTTCATATTTGGTACATGGATAAATGGTTCTGAGGGGATGTTGCACGCTAAAAATTTTTTTTTCAAAATCCAAGATGGCGGAATGGCGGCCATTTTTGTTGTGTTTTTTAAGCTTTTTTTCTCTATTTTCATGTTACCACCCCTCCCACCAACATGGTTCAAGCTACACCTTTCATATTTGGTACATGGATAGAGGGTTGGGAGGGGATGTTGCACGTTCAATATTTTTTCTTCAAAATCCAAGATGGCGGCATGGCGGCTATTTTTGTTGTGTTTTTTAAGCTTTTTTCTCTATTTTATGTTACCACCCCCTCACTCCAACATGGTTCAAGCTACACTTTTTTATATCTGGCACATGGATAGAGGGTTGTAATGGGATGTTGCACGTTCAATATTTGTTTTCCAAAATTCAAGATGGCGCCATGGCAACCATTTCTGTTGTGTTTTTTAAGCTTTTTTTCTCTATTTTTTGTTACCACTGCTCCCTCCAACATGGTTCAAGCTGCACTTTTCATATATGGTACATGGATAAAGGGGTTGTGAGGGGATTATGCACGCTCAATATTTTTTTTTCAAAATCTAATATCTGTCTGTCCGTCTGTCTGTCTGTCTGTTTTTATGTTACGACCTCTCCATCTAATATGCTTCAAGCTACACCTTTCATATTTGGTACATGGATAAATGGTTCTGAGGGGATGATGCACAGTCAATATTTATTTTTCAAAGTCCAAGATGGCAGAATGGTGGCCATTATTGTTGTGTTTTTAGGCTTTTTTCTCTATTTTATGTTACCACCCCTCCCTCCAACATGGTTCAAGCTATGCCTTTCATATATGGTACATGGATAAAGGGTTGTGAGGGGATTATGCACGCTCAATAATTTTTTTCAAAATCCAATCTTAATGCTTATATACTTTGTCTTCTGTGACAAAAACACCTTATGTCACAAAAGCACCGTAGGGGACTAATACCACCTCGGTGGTCAAACACTTGTTAAAATAGAAGCAAAATTTCACTGGAATTTTCTACAAATTGTGCAATGCAATTGCAATTTGAATCACTAGCAATGGCTGAAAATCTTCCCCTTAGTTCCAATGTGTTCTATGTGCCAGTAGGCACATTGGAACTCAGGGGTCAAAATAGTAAAACAGGTTCCCCTCGCAAATTTGGTTGGCGATAAAATGTGTTGTTTTTGTTGATAGTTTTCAAATGAATTGCAGAGTGTCCTTCTAATAATTGTTTTTATAGATGTGAAGGCATGTAATAAACATAGAATGACACATGCATGTGAATGGGTTAATCAAAATGGCATTTGTGCCAATGCGGAAGGATAAAACTCTGGGCCTGTGGCTTCTCGTTCTATCCTTTCGCACTGGCGCTCATGCCATATCGATTAACCCATTCACATGTGTGTGTCATTCTGCAAATGTACTTTATGTAATCTTTTGAAGATCAAGTTACAAGTTTAAAATCTTATGTCAAATAGGTAAAACACTAACACATGCACTTTATATGAAAACATACAAAAACTAGCAAATCAAGAAGTTTCAGTCTTGGTGCTCAACTCCTTGTATGCTGGTGACAGAATTCCCTGCTTAGTTTAATAATATGCTCTCAGGGACCATGGAGTTGGAAGGAGGGTTGGGTGATTCTGCCCCCTCACTTTTTTGCCCAACCAACAGTATTCATAATATTTGAAAATAGTAAATGTATGAGTTTTGACAATGCTTACACTATTCTTCTAGCTGGTATGTTTAGACATTTAATAGTTTGTTATTCCACTTGTCATCCCAAACATAATGACATACCCCAAACATAACATATCTCTTTGTCGATATCTGAATGACACCAAAATCACTAAGGAACTTTCTGTCACTCTCAGGTGTTACACAAACCAGTGAAGTGAACTCAAAGAGCAGGTTGCCTCTTGCCAACCCTGAAGCACCAACCTTCCCCTGGCATTTATGATAGACTGTATCTTAGGCCCGAGGCAATGAAATAACTTGAGCTTTATTCCCCATTATGATTCACATAAGTTGTTATAAGTTGATTCATTTGGTTACAGTCTGTTTGCAATTACTCTCTCTTTCAGGGGGTGGCATGTAGACAACCAATCTGAGTATACTACCTCCCACAGTGTACTACCTATTATATTTTGTGCAATATGTGCATTTGTAACCACTTGACATGTATAAAGAATCTGAATTCAAATCCTTAAAACCGAAAAACTTATTTTTCAATTGAGAGAGATGGCAATTATCCAAGTCTGTGTTTCAGTGGCAGAGTAATGACTACTCCAGTAGCACAAAAGATTACACAATATTAGCCTACTGTGTGATGTGGTTGATTTCAGAGAGTTAGTGGACAACAGGAACCAGGTCGGTGCCTGTAGTCCAATAATGCTCTAAAATAATTTCAGTCATCAGACTTAACATAACTGCTATGGACAATGAGAAGATGTGACTCACATAATAGCTGCTTCTGTGTCTTCTTGGTTAAGGTCAGACATGAAGGTATCACTATAAATCTTTCACAAAAAGGATCTCTTCTACAACTTGGTGTTGTCATCAGTCTTCAAACATATGTTGATGACAGAAAGAAATGGGTCATGCATAATAGTCAAGTAAGAAGGTGTTTTATGCATAATGAAGACAAGTTCTCACCATCACTGTCAAAGTTGTAGTTAAAACGTCAAATATTCAGTCAGAAATTATGCCATAACTCGAAAACTTCTGGACATTCAATCACCACACAGCTGTTGAAGATAACAAAAAGATCAGTCTCACTTAATTGTCAGCTCCTCATCATGAGGTTCAAGGACATACAGGACACTTTCAAGATGAATGGCTAACATACACATAGCATATCCTTAAAATTGAGGCTGAAGGGGTGGATAAAAATGGGAAATTCAGTGATTGCCAGAGTAATTCTCAATAGATCAAAATATTTTTTATTCAATTTACAGGAATTCACTCTATAACCAAAATGCAATAAGTAACAGGCCAAATTTATACCAAAGGTATGGTAAATGGTTATTGTTTGGAAGTAAAATGCAGTTGAAAGGGTTTCTGTTAAATGAAGTGGATTCCTCTGTATTAAGCTTGGCAGGTTTGGCTAATACATTTGGCAAACAGTTAACTGGGCTCTTATTCCTTATTCATTCTATTCCCACTTGTTTGCAGACAGGAAGTGAAGAGGAGGGACATATGTGGATCACAGTTGGAATTCCATGGATCCATAATGCATTTAATGTATATGTTCTCCAAATTTAAATCCCTAATCCCTTGAGAAGATAAGCACAGATGGAGTGGCTTGCCATGTAATCCTCTTTGTCTGAATTGGGTGCTGATATGTCACCATGTCACCTGTTGACTGAAGAGCTGCAACAGATATAATTGTAGGTCACTGTTCCTGTTATTATTGGGGGGGAAATCTTTCCTGTCAGTTTTTGATTTATCAGCGTCTTCAGGATGTTGTTGATCCAGGTTATGTTTAATCACTGATTTTGTATTCAGAGCAGCACTTGTGTCAGTTCTGACAATCATATTTTTATTTTTATGTCCTCTGTAAAATGCATTCGAAATGTTCTCACTCATCATAAAAGTTTGAGAATGAAGAAACTCAAAATATGCATAAAAACATCATGTGTGGCCAAGATTTCTCACTCTTGAAACTTTTTGTGTGGAAAGTCTCTTATTTACCTTTTAACTCTTAACCCTTTATCTAACATGGAAAGCAGATGGCACTAATTTTTTTTTATTTATTATTATGTCGTTGGTAACAAACATAGTTACATGACATCAAGGAATTACAAATAACATAATGTGATAAAAGACAAAAACAGTGGGAATATGAGAGTCCCAAAAACGGACTTGACGATCTCGCCCACAAAACACACACACACACACACACACACACTTGCGCGAACAACACATGTACACTCACACACTCCTGTGCTGTATGCTTATGTATGAAAATGCACTCATAGGCATAAAAAAAAAAAAAAAAAAAAACAGCGCGGACACAACGTGCCAATGACGCCAAAGCCTATACGTGAGTATAAGAGAGGTTGCTGGTTGGTGGAGAATGTTACGAAGGGTGCCGTAAAGAAAACGGTCGTCTCGATTACAGATGACACTAATTGAATAACTAATTTGTTTCAGTTTTTGCAGCAAAAACATAACTTATGACCCCCTCATTGGAATGAGCTCAACAAGCTCATTCCAATGAGTGGTCAAAAGCTATGTTTTTGAGTTAAAAAAATGAAAATTGAATGGCAATTTTTGTGAATAGCATTGACCGCTGGAGTATTTTACTGAGTATTATATGGAATTTTTTCCTAAACTTCAGTCATGGCTGCTGTGACTGAATTTGATCAAAAGAATCCAAACAAGTGAAGACCAGAAATTATTCATGAAGTGATTGATCTAAATTACTGAGATATGCCTTGCTAATGTTTTGCAAAGGTCATACAAATAGAAATCACTGTGAAGTTAATTTTACTTGAACAAATGGACAGGTGGATGAATGGACAAATAGGCAGACAAACTGAGACAGATTTTTGTTTCAAGTTGGTTTTACAGGTAGACATACAAAGGAAAGGATAGATGGATGGAGGAACAGATTGTTAATTGAATATCCACTTTGCCATTGGAAATTAATGATTAAGGGCTGTATTCAGCCAACAGGAATTTGGATGTTTTCCTGCATTCAAGTGATGACCTGAGGATTTATATTGTTATATCCTGCTTAACAGAGCTTGTGTTGCGCTGTCAAAAAAGATATAATAGATTAAATGTTCATATTGGATGCACAGTACAGCTGCCATGGACTGGTCACTTTCCATGGATGGGCAATATTTCCATGGATGCAATAATATTAGGTTTCAAATGCAAATTATAGGAATAATCATCAAACAACCCGGTGCTTTATTAAAATTTTGTTGATGGTGATTTTTATTACCTGGTAAAGGCATGCAAGGGCATCACTGCCAACGCGTGGGATATGACCAGTCCATGGCATCTGTACTGTACTGAGTCAAAATAAAATTAGTCAATAAACTGTTTACAATGGCTGTGGAAAGGTTTTTTTTTTAATTGGGGGTCAACGACACTTTTGATTTTTTTAATCAATGAACAGAAGTTGACTCTTACAATATTATGCAAATAAAAATGGGTAAAATTTGTTTTAACTGAAGGAATTGCAAGTGATTTGGTGTTTTGAAGTTTTATGCAATTAACTGAGTTATTCGGGAGTGCAGTGGTTCAGTGGTTAGAGCATTGAAGTTCAAACTGAAATGTCCATGGTTCAATCCTAACCAGCTGGAATTACATTGTGTCCTTGGGCAATGCACTTAATCCTGATTACCCATTTGGGGGTATGGTGGCATGGTGTACTAAGGTGTACTGCACGCCAATGGTGAACTTACCTTCAACCAATGCTAACCCTGCTTGTAAGAGTTAGTATGTTGGGAGTCTGATAGTTGCTTGGTGGTTCTCTCGGGGTACTCCAGCTTCCACCACCATAAACCTGTCTTACACGAGGTGACCCTGGCTATTGAAAGTGTCATTAAGCCTCAATAAACAAACAGTCAACAGGAAATTGGATATTTTTCTGTATTAATGTGATGAACTGGCCATTTATATTGTTGGAGCTCTGTCAAACAAGATATAATTGATTTAATACACATACTGGGTATATTGAGTCCAAATAAGTCTATAAACGTAGGTGTTACAGTGGTTGTTAGAGTAATTCATAACAGATCACAAGATTTTTTCTGCAGTGAAGTAGAGCTATCTCTACAACATGTATTATTCAAATAAATGCAGGTCAAACTAGACTTTATGATTCTGGAGAATCATGGCTTTTCCAGATGAGATTCCATGATTTTCCATGACTCCAGAGTGTCTGATGAATTGTTTTGAACTGTCTCACTGAAGTTCCCTTTTTGATGTTATGAGAAAGATGGGTATAGTAGTCTCAAATGACTCAGTTTGATAAAAAAATGTTTAGGTAAAAACCATCATTAATGGTGGAGAGGGTTAATATCAATATCGTCGTCCGACAGGTTAATGACCGACAAAAGGAGTTACATTTGTTTGACACATACCCGCCGAGTGCTGTGGCTATTTGAAAATGGTCCATTTTATCTCAAATGTATCCAAAATATTGATGTTTGGCAGCTTGGAGAGGGTTAACAAGTGCTAACAGGAATATTTTTCTATGCAACTTGTAATGTCACACCAAGAACTGTCAATTTTTCTTTAAAACCTGCAAGATGTTTTTAGAGAAATCCACAGCAAATGAGAATTTTAAGCTTTTAAGGTGTATCTCTCTTCAGCCTGTCCAAAATGGGTTAAGACTTCGACTTTTGAATACCATTACTACTTACAAAAATGTTTCCGTATAAATTTTGCACTTGATAAAAGAAGGCACTTTTCTTTGTGGTGTACCTATTGGGTACTGTTAGTGTCCAAAAACAGCCCATTTTATCTCAATTTTTACTTATAGCAGTCCGTGGAGGGTTAACAAATGCTCACCGGAGTATTTTGTCCATGCAACTTGTATTGTCACACCAAGACCTGCATGTGGCCAATTTTTCTTGAAAATTTACAAGACTTGTTTCGAGAAATCCACAGACAAACATGAATTTTTTAGCTTTTGAGGGGTATCGCAGTTGAACCAGCCCAAAACGGGTTAATGCTTGTTTTTTTGAATACCCTTATTACTCTCAACAATGATCCACAGTGAATCCCACTTCCAATAAATGAGGTTATCTTTATCTCTCGTGTATCGTTTGGATGCTGTGGGGGCCCGAAAACAGCCCATTTCATCAAAATTTCGTTTTTTGGCAGCCTGTGGAGGGTTAACATATTCATTGCCTAATATCTCTTGTATATGAATGCTCATGTCACAGATAGGTCTAACAATGATGAATGTTTAAAAAAAATCTGCAAGACACGTTTAGAGAAAGTGCCTATAAACCCTAATTTTGCCAGTTTTTTGCCAATTTTTTTAAATTAGGGTTAAATCGAAAATTTCACTTTGGTACATTTTTTGTGAAACAGAAAGGGCATGAATCTGCCATGGTGACAGAGATAGGGTTAACTTTGCAATTACCTTTCATTGCATTATTCATTTCAGAAGATTCTCAAAAAAACTGAAGTTTAATATCAGATGTTTGATATGATGCAGGAATCTTGTGTCTGGAAGGGGAAATAACAAAAAAATTCTCCACCTGCTTGGGGTTAAAGTATCTGAGTGAGTGGCAGAAAGATCATAGATTAATACAATGATAAGAATCCTTTCAAATTCTTTAATCTCTCAAACAAGAATGGCAGCATAAAGTTTATGTAGTAATAATTATTTGCCTAAAACTTTAAACAGCAGCAACTAAAAAGAAAACTGTTAATGTCCAGAGAAAATAACATTTTAAGTGCACTAAATAGCTTTGATTCCCATTTTTTTTTCCTCTAAATATCTTTGCCTTTGTAAGACAGAAAGTTAAAATTATCCTTCTCAATCCTACATAACATGTATTCCATTTCAAGTTACCATTCACAACAGGAAGTTTTCAATGGACTATCAAAATAGATGACATTATTTAATCAGTCAATGATATCAAATTTCTAATGGCCAGGACTACTGACAGGAAGTGGCTCCCCTCATTTACATAAACATAAAGTGCCTGCAAACAGGTATGATCCATTATCATTGTTTTGTTTAGATGGCAACTCACAGTTCATAAATTTAACCCTTTGTGCACTGATGTTGAAATATCGAAATTTAAAATTTTCCTTAATGCAACTAGGAATTTAACCAATTAAATCTTGTTTGACAGAGCTCAATGAGCTCTGTCAAACAGGATTTAATTGGTTAAATTCCTAACTGCATTATCGGAAAAATTACCTGTTTGACATTAGGGTGCAGAGGGTTTTTATCTAACATGAACATCAGGCAACACTTGTAAAATAATTTCTTGAATAACTTAAAATTTCATTTTTGCCTCAATCCAATGAGGTGTCATAAGCTATGTTTTTGACACAAATTGAAAAAATAATACAATTGTTGTGGTGACTTTTTAATAACAATGGTCAGTTATAGGCATTTTATTAGGTAAAGGGTTAACCTCTTTCTAGTAATCATTTGTGGGGATCGTGTGATGGCTCAGTAGGTACAGGTGCAGGCTGCCAACTGAGAGATCTTCAGTTCGAATTGCACCTGCGGCAACTGCATTGTGTCCTTGGGCAAGACACTTCACCCCCAATGCCCACATGGGGGGGGGGGGGGGGGGGAACAGTGGCATTGTGTCCTAAGGCATACTGCATGTCGATGGTGCACTTGTCTTCAGCCAATGCTAACCCTGCTTGTGTGGAGTTAGTATGTTGGGGAGCTGACAGCTGCTTACCGTTGCTCGGTGGTCCTCTCCAGGTACTCTGGATTCCTCCACCCGTAAAACTTTTATCATGATTAGCCATTGTGCAGAAATATGTGACCTTAAACACCAGTAAATAAATAAATAAATAATCATTTGTAAAACACAAATTGCAGACAACAGTAACATCGAGGAATAATGAGAAGTTGAGCTGTGCTTATTTAGCATGAAAATAAACACATTCTGCCTTTCTTATTTAGTATGACTCAGTAGTAACCAATGTTGGGGTTGGAAGCCCTCAGAGGTTGGCAGTACACTCACAAAAAAAGGTTCTGAACTTAACTCTTTGATACTTTTATACGTCTTATGAGGTAATTTGTAATAAAACAAGTTTTAAATAACAAATTTAGACCACCAAAAATAATCTAGCCCTCAACCAGATAATCACTAATATGAAAAATGTCTTGTTATTTGTACTTTCCAATGTATGACATCGCATTTTGAAAACGTTGAAGAAGCTAAATTCCAAGTGACATTTGAACGTCACGATAATTAAAGTCTCAAAGGGCCAACTTTATACTTGTGTTGCCGTCCTAATATAACCACGAATCCTGAAGGGGACCTTTCTTAAGCCCAAGTAAACAAACAAACCACCAAATCAGTACTTTTTCACCTGGTAGAGACGTAAATTATTTTTCAAAGGTGATTTTTATCATCAGTATTATTTTCAGATACCTTGCTTCTGGCAAAGGGTGTGCCTTAGTTTAGCAAGATTATGTTCAGGAATAATTGTTTTGTTTCAATTTATTTCAGAGTACCAACAAACTAATGCAGACATTGTAAAATCACTAAGGTAGCTTTCACCACTTTTCAATACAGCACTCAGCCCCAATTTTGTTTTATTTTTTTTGATGATGTAGGGGGCAGGTGAGGTCTCCAACTTGATTCCACATTTGAAACTCTTTCCTTGGCTCAAACTTTACTTACATATCCTATGCATTTTTAGAGGATTTGAGAATAATTGTCTTGGTGGAAACTCAATTTCAGTGTTATACTGATTATTATCCACTCTCCACATTCCACAGTTTCTGTTATGTAAAATAATATGAATTAGTTGATGCTAAGGGAAGTGATTTACTTTCTTTTGATAATTTCAGCAGCATTGTAAATTGACCACACACTTTTTTGACAGTAATGACACAAAATAATACTTATTTAATGGGAAGAAAAGTTGAGTGGGTTCCGAGGGTTTACAATTGATAATTGACATTGTTTGCATGACAGCAGAACTTCAGGTTTACATTTTTTCTTTGTGACACACTGGAACCGTTAGCCTCTCGACAGGTCATGATTTAAAAAATAGCGTCCTCGTGTGTAGCGAATTAATGTCAACTTTGTGAAAGCCACGCTTGATTGAACATTTCATTTGAGAAATTATTAACTTGGATCAACAGAATATTAATATTTTTGCCTTTACTCTTCACACACTAGCATAAAAGTAGACATTATGTGAACAAGTTGAAGGAAAGGTAAGAATTTTGATATTCTATTTACTTCCATTATACTATTTTGGTGATATTTTAAATTTGGAACAGTTAAAATTCAGTACTTTATTGACCACACACGATGGTTTCACAACAGATTTCAAAATATATCAAAATGTATGTCTCAAATAATTTTTTTGTTTTTTTTCTACAAATGTCTGAAATAAGTTTATTTGGTTTTCCAAAATAAAACTCACAAACCCATACTGAAATATCTAGCCACATTGCCTGCTTCATGGGCTTAGAGACATAGGTATCTGTTTTTTGTATACAGAGAGATCCATGTCTGTTTTTGCACCAAGATTTGCGTTTGTCCACTCACATATGACAAATCTTCTCTTCTTGACCACCTGAATATTAGAATGCATAAGTATACTGACATTCCTTCTTTTAACCCATTACCTAACACGAAAAGCAGACAACACTTGCAAAAAGAATTCTTGAATAATTAATTTCTTTCATTTTTTGTCTCAAAAACATAGGTTCTGACCCCTCATTGGAACAAGCCTGATGAGCTCGTTCCAAAGAGGGGTCATAACCTATGTTTTTGAGACAAAAAATGAAAAAATAATGAAAATTGAGTAGCGATTTTTGTCAATAGCCAATAGTGCTGGCCGTTTTTGACCGTAAAGGGTTAATGAAAAAATATTTTGTACACAAATTTATTTGAAGTATCCTCTGCAAATCTTGACAATATCAGTTGTGAAGCACAACCTACTGGAGGAACTACAAGTCCGTACCTCACCTAATTACATATATAAAATGCATCCTGTAGGAGCGTTTGTCCACAGTTTGATCCCAACCAGAGGTTTCTGTATTATGTCCTCAGGCAAGACACTTAAGCCTGATCACCCACATGGGGGCATGATGGCACTATGTACTTAAGCGAACTGCACTCTGCATTATATATAGATTGATTAATAAACTATGCTTTAGAAGATGAAACATAAAAAATTCAGAAAAAATGATTCACAATTTAGTGGAAAGTGTTCCAAAATTTTAATAATTAGTTTGAGATCGGCAAGCTTAATGTACTTGTTCCAAAAAGACGTTAGCATTGTTTTGAATGAAAACATTTTATGATTGTAATTCCAATATAGATATCAGCAATGTAATCCTGTCATACAGTCTGTTCATTAACACTCTACACACTGAAGCCAAAATACCAAAATTCCAAGCAGAAAAGTATTCCGTTAAAGCAACTAGGAATTTAATCAATTCGTTCTTGTTTGACAGAGCTCATTGAGCTCTGTCAAACAAGATTGAATTGTTTAACTTCCTAGTTGCACTATGGGGAAAATAAGTTGGTTCAGATTTGAACATCGGGGTGCAGAGTGTTAAATCAGCATGTTTTTTAAATCTGTACAATACAAGTTACCTTGCTTCACTGGGTGTGGTTTTAACATAACTCGTGTTAATCAATATGTTTATATTTGTTCCAGGTTGGTGTATTTTCAGATTTTGTATCATATTTTCATTATGTAATCATGATATTTCATTCTTTAGCAACAGTGTTTTATGTTAGAATTGAAGAGTTCGTCATAGCGTGTTTGATAGAGACAAGGGATCGCGGTGGCTCAGTGGTAAACTGTTGGACTTCTATGCTAGAGGTCCCTAGTTTGATCCCCATCCAGGACGGCCCGCATTGTGTCCTTGGGCAAGGCACTTTATCCTGGTTGCCTACATGGGAGCATGATGATGCCGTGTACTAGGGTGTACCGCATGTCGATAGTGCACATATCTTCAGCTGCTGTGACCCTGCTTGAGCGGAGCTTGACCAGAGTTAGAATGTTGAGGAGCTGACAGTTGCTCGCCAATGCCCGGTGATTCTCTCCGGGTACTCCGGCTTCCTCCACCAGTAAAACTGTCATGGTCACGATTAGCCATGTGCATAAGTATGTGACCTTAAACACCAATAAATAAATATAAATAAATAGATAGAGACATGGAAATATACCAATAATGAAATTATTCATATATTTTTGGAATGTGAGTACAGTGGATATTTCTTAATTGATAAACCCTGTTAATTGCAAGTAACTTCCAAATACCAAAACATTTACCATGCCTTCAAATAGACCTGTTAATTGCATATAGGTTATAGAGTAAACTACTGTTAATTGAATAATAATCATATGATCTGTCGATGAATTACTTTGACAACTTCCAAGGTTAAAAGGCCTATTCATCCTGTGTATCACCTTTATAAGCATTTGATTTATTCTTATATGTGGCCAATGTTATTGACAAAAATCCTCTAGGCACTCTCCCGTAAATTGTAACAAGGCAAAGGGGTGCGTGGTGGCTCAATAGGTAGAGGTGCTGGCTGCACGCCGAGAGGTCCTCGGTTTGAATTACACCTGCGGCAACCGCATTGTGTCCTTGGCCAAGACACTTCACCCCCATTGCCCATGTGGGGGCATGGTGACGCTGTGCACTAAGGCGTACTGCATGTTGATGGTGCACCTGTCTTCAACCAATGCTAACCCTGCTTGTGTGGAGTTAGTATGTTGAGGAGCTGACATTTGCTCGCCATTGCTCGGTAGTTCTCTCCGGGTACTCCGGCTTCCTCCACCCGTAAAACTGTCATGGTTAGCCATTGTGCAGAAATATGTGACCTTAAACACCAATAAATAAATAAATAATAAATAAGTAACAAGGCAAAGACACATGAACAAATTTTGATGACAAAAATAATTCAGCACTCTGCCACTTAAATGGGTTAATATTGAGAAATGCAAACAACAGTAGCCCAGTTTGACAAGTCATGCTATCCAGTTATGAATTTGTTTTTCTTTACACTTTTTAATTGATCTGACCATCCCACTTTTCCCAGCAGCAAGTCAAGAAAATGGTGTACAGTTGTAACCAAATTAAACAAAAGCTCTGATGATGAGTATCACAGTCAGCTTTATCATCAGATAAGACTAAAACCAGCTCAACAACTCCTCTAAGTGTTTTCAATACTAACAAAATGTTTGGAATCATTTGGATTTTCTCAGGGTAAGACTGATATTTCAAGTCCCAGTAATCTTCAAAGAGTTATTGATTTCAACTGTATGTATTAAGTTCTGTCATCTCATTCATGATTTCTGAGAACAGAAAAAACACCATTCATCACTGACAAAAAAAGAAAATATTTGTGGTTTGTTCACCTCTTTGCTTCCATTGTCTCACACTTGCTTGACTTATCTTTAGCTCTGATGTAAGTCAAGAATTGATTACTGTCAGCAAGGAAGACCAACAGGAAGACACTCTTGTTTGAATAGGTGATAAGAATCTCCAGAAAGGTATCACATGGCAACTTGTGAATTAATTAGCCATTTACTTTGTCAGTATTGTCAGGTGGTGAAGCAGGGATATATAATTAAATGGGGCCTACTTGAGATTATTGCACTCAGTTTTGTATCGACAAACAACAGGTGCCTCAGCATTGATTGAGTTTCTTTAAAGTTTTTTCCTGCCACACCCACGTTTATCTTATATGGAGGACCTATATTTGCTGATAAGCCAGGGTTGGTATATAACCGCCTCACTTTGTTAGCCAACAGAATACAAAATATTTGAAATCAGTAAACAAATGAGTCTTGGCAATGTTCACATTTTTTTCCAAGCCAATGCTTTATGCACTTAATTGCTTGTCTTCACTGCAATAGTGAATGTATCTGTAGCATATCAGATTTCACAATGTTGGGCATTGTATAGGCCTAATTTCTCAGCCAATTATGGCTGTCCACAACACCCATTTGAAAAAATCAATTGGCTGGCCTTTTGTCAGCCTTGAGGAATTTGTGATATTTCGGTTTTTAAAAATGGCGGTCAAAATGGTGGCCATTCTTACTAACAGGAGGATTTTAACAATCATGGAGTGCTAATTGAAACAACTAGCATCTTTATTACCCAACTGATACACCTTTTTTTTATTTTGTGCAAAAATCAGACTCCCTAGGCAGACAAAATGGCGACAAAAATCTGAAAAATAGATTTTTTTTCACAAATTTAACCAATTTGTTCCCACAAATTTCACCAATTTGTTCCAGACCACTAGTGCAATGATGGTCCTAGTGACCAGTGTTTGTGATGAACAATCACATGACAGTAATGTTTAGGCATTTCCATACAATTGTACAAGCTCTGTTGGTTCAGGTATGAAGTTCAGAATTGGTACTAACATATGGCTCGTAAATTATCAGTGATAGCATTGATATTAAAAATATTAGAAACAGAGAGTCCTGGTATATGGTATGAAAGATTACGTAGACTACTATGTAGTTTCAAAAATTGGTAAGTATCCAATAATATAACATAATAATATAACAAAAAGGCTGTTCGTCACAGCACCCAATTGTTGCTTGGCAGGTACAGAAAACAGTGCATGCTAACCTTGAGGCAACACCGCTGCACCTTGACGTCTTGCTTGGTTGTTTAATTGCTAGAACACAAGTATCGAATCAGTTTTAAGATATTGTCAGGTGCTAGTAATACAATGTGAGGCAGAGTCAAAGGGAGAGGTGACTTCACCTTCTCATCTCTAACAAACCCATAATTTGTAGGTTTCATTTTGGGTGGATCTGAATGCAGTGCATGTTTCCAAATGCTTGCTTGCATGTGGCCTTGTTTGATGTTCTCCGTAAATGACTCAGTACTTGGAGGGAGGGTACATAGTTTGGGGACTTTTGTTGCTCCTGGTCGTCCAACTTTGTATGTCCAACTACTGACTTGCATCCGACATTGATTTGGATGTAAGAAACCCATAACAGGCAACCATGAACTGTGTCGCTTCACGCAAGACGTCCCAAGGACCATTAGTTTTTGCAACTGACTCCAGCGATTTACAACCCTCTTTCAAAACTTCAAGGACACAACCATTACCTATTCCAAAGCACCAGGCCGGCGGCGGTATCATAACCGGAGATAGCATGCACGGCAAAGATACTTGGGATAATGTCTCGATGCTTCTCAACAGTGGCACCAATATCTATCACAGACCTATCCCTAATGGGTGACTCCATGAACATGTGAGATGTTATATTCTGATCCAGATGGTGGTGCAGAGCAGGGTATACACATCTGTGTCATCTACAAGAATGACAACCTGCTTTTTGTCATCAATAGCAAGTTTCGGTTTTCTTGTCATGCCTTTCTATGAGGACACAGTTGGAACGTTGTCTTGGCCAGTAACGACAAGTTTGTGCCCCGTAGTACTTTCACCACCAAAACTCTTATTTGACTTCAAATACTGAAAAATTATTCTGATGAGTTGCTTTTATTCTCAGTGATGGTCAGCAAAAGTTTCTGAGGCGGCAATTCTGATGTTGCACTCAGCCTGAATTCTCAGCAACAGCTTTTAGCACTCCTGTTAGCCCTTATATAAACTTTCGTGCAGAACTTGTTGTACCTGTCAAAAATAAGATAAACGTCGCCTAACAACAACTTCTGTTTCACTGATTAATTTTTCAACAAAATCCAGCACAATAGGACTGCAAAGTTTATTTGGGGCCAACCAGTGAGGAATTCAGAATTGGGCACATCCATCAATTACTGTGCAAACATCTACACCTGTCGTGTGGATTTCCTAGCTAATACTGTACACACAGGTCGTGTTTTCAGGTCTGATTTCGATTTTGGTATACACAAATCATCAGCTTCATTGAACAGTGCAGTTGGAGCTGGCGCCAGCTCATAAGAGATCAGTTCCTTTATGTCAGTATCTCTCATACTCGACCGAAGACCCATTACCCTTGAATAAATCAAGTTGCAATCATAAACGCGAGTGGCACCTACTTTTATGACCTTTTTCATGACAGACATTGTCACCACTGGTGTGGAAATTGTGTAATGAAACCCGGCTGATAATCACCTCTCGAAATCAACTATCTTCTCTTGACCCAGAGCTATGGCATTGTAAACATGTACGGACGCTGGCCAAATCCTACCAGTGGTGATATTCACGGCTTCGCTCAGGTATTGCTTCAGAATCAGGGGATTGATAACTAAGTCCAGTTTGCTCTTGAGGCCATCTCGATCAAGTTTATCAGAGGCGATTCTACCCTTGGCTTCTTTGTGAATCTGATTCAAACTCAAATTCACACCGGAATCCCTCAGTCGAGAAATGTCACTCACTAAACGGCCGCAACGTATGAAGACTGAGAGCCCAGACTTTGAGAGTTTCTGGTTTCAAAGTGATACCTATTATTCCAAAATAACCATGTCCAGAACGCATGAATGTGGTTTCGATGTACATGTCATTCCAAATTCCATTCCAAATTCCATCTATATGTCTCATTACACGATTCCCTTTCATGAAATGTTCGAGCTTGCATCTCTCGTAAATAGTAAAGGCCATATCTAGCATAGTTAAAGCTCTTTATGTAACGATATTCACGTTTCCGCAACATTATGTTGATCAGGAAATGATACGTATGGGTTCTATGCCAGTTTGGGTCATGAAATTCGCACTAAAGGTTTCAAATGTTCAAAACATGTTTTTTTCTGTCATTTTTGCGGCCATGATATTCGGGCCTAATATTTAAAATTCCTCAAGGCTAACAGGAGGCCAGCCAATGGAATATTGATGTGGGATGTCAAAACAATCGAAACTACCGAGAAAAATTCTTAAGACGCCCAAAACACGCATGAGTGAAAAAGTGTGTTTGGCTGCCAGACTACATCTAAAATAAAATAATGAGACTGATCACCTTCATACTACAGACTGCCCCCCCCCCCCCCCCCCCCAATAATCTTGGATATTTAAAGTACATTTGACTCCAGTCAATAAAAATAAATAAGTGACAAATTATTGAAAAAAAAATTGGGAAATCACTTTGTGAAGGTTTATTGGGCCTTTGTCAGGTGAGCATTTCAGGCCCCTTGGCGCCTCTTGTTTAAAGTACTGGAAGCTTTTAATGCATTATTTCCCCATGGGCATTCCGAGAAGTGGAGCAGTACTTGTTTACTGTAGAAAACAACTTTGGCTTTACTGGTAATATAGGCCCCGGAAACGAGTACATGGAGTGGAAGTTCTCTAAAGTGAGCTACATAAGTATAAATGATTGGATAAACTTTACTTCATATCTGTGTTGCAGTCATGCTATGGCCATAGATGCTGAAAATGACCTTATGTGCTAATAAATAAATAAATAATGTATTATTCCTTTATTTTGTATTCAGTTGGAGCATGGTGGTTAGGGCATTCAATTAACAGAGATTTCCTCAATAACCTATATGCAGTCAATTAGCAAATCTGTAATAAAGGTATGCTCAATGGTTTGATGTTTGAAAATATATGTGATTAACAGGATTACTCATTTGAGTAATATCCAGTTAAGAGGGATCTACTGTACTCATGCCAAATGCACTTTCTATAAAATTTCAGTACAAGAATGAGAGAAAATGTATGCTTGATTTCCAGTTAGCTGCTATCTACCTTGCCCTCACAGGTCAGCTGTGGCATTCATAATGGTTTTGCTGATTGTTTCAAGGTCTGTGGCTCTCCCCAATAAGTTGTTAATTTGTGATAAAATAATTTTAATTTAAAAAGTTGGGTTAAAGAAAAGGAAACATTGCAATGACCGTCACAATATAAATTATCATTTACCATTGAGCCAGTTAACCTTTTTTCCAAATATAACAACCTTTGTCCTAATGTAATGGACATATCCATCCAGTGCTCTATATACAGTGGAATCCTGCTAATTGAATAGTCATTTTGCAAGAGAAAAGTATTCAATTAACAGGAGTATACAATTAACAGGAATTAGTTTTTTAGTGTGTTTTTGAGGTCAAAATGGCTATAAATTTTGTCTTTTGACAGATAATAAGATTTTTTCTCCAATTAGCAGTTTACTCTTTTTACCTATACCTCACCTTGATGGGAGCATGGTATCTTTGAAAAAAAATACTCAAGTTACAAATCATCTTTGAAAAATAATTTAGCACCCTACCAGATATAGTTGGAGAAATTATGAAAATTACCTACAGCACTTCTAGCAGTAAAGTCCAGTTGACCACAAAAATACAGCCGAAGATTTGGCATCATTTTAAATCGTTGAGGTACATAATTATGGCTGAAACGTTTGTATCTGAATTTGAATATCTGATATAAATTTAATTTGCTCCCCTTCACTTCTGCTTGTTGTGAGATGGACACACTGTATCAGCAACAAATAAGTTTATTAAATGGTTGCCAAAAATGAAATGAGATACAGGAGTTAAACATTGTCATGGTTTGTGTTTTTTCACTATCAAACTGTGTGGGACTTCATCAACAGTTATTGACCTGTGAGAAGGATTTGTACACATGAGTGACTTTACTACACATGCTACTCCAGGTGAAATTTGTTTTGTGAGGTGGCGGTGAAATCTTCTCAGGTATGTAAGAGATTCCGACCATGCAACGACACAAGCTTAGGACAGATTATATTTATAGTTCAATCAATACTTGATTTTTTAGTGTGGGGAGTTATTTTACGAGGATTGTTGAGTTGTGGTTCAGTGTGAGTTTTGAATTACTGAGTTGAACACAGTCCAAGTTTTCTCCCACTTGTTGACTTGTATAACAAATGTGTCAGTGGCAGAACTTCTGAAAGCTTCATTAATTATTTCTGGAAGTTTGATATTACAGTGCCTGTTCTCAAATTGTGTGGAAGTTTTCATTTAGAGTTTTTGCTGGGATATCCTCTCATGATTTTGAGCAAGTCTATGCAAATATTTCAGCTTGTTTCAAATTTGGATAGATTCGATTTGTGAACACAGTAAGGATTTGCCAATATGCTCTGTTTGGGAAAAGCAGGCCATAAAAAAACAGTAAGTTGTTTTTAGATGTCATTCTTATTTGTCTTATTAATTCAAACACTCTGAATTGTTTTTGGAAATAAAATTAAGTAATTCCATTTTTTGAACCAAGTTAACACTTTACTGTACATCCAGTGACTCAGAAGATTACATTTGCAAAAATATAAATTATGACCCCTGATTCGAACAAAACAATAATATTTAAATGGCAGCTTTTATAAATAATGCAGACTGGACATGGCCATTGTTTTAAATGAATGGTTAGGTGTTTTCATGTTGTCACCTTAGGGTTTAATCGGGAGCTGCATTTCTGCTCTATTTCTAAAACCCTTCATGAGGTGAATTCTTGTCTCATTCCCATTGTGAATTAGGCAGTAAAATTCCAAACTGAACTAAACCTGTTTCCCCTGATTTACCACTTACCACTGATTGCAATCCAAATTGCAGTTAGAGCTGTGAACATATTACAGGCATACATGAAGGCACTAAAAAACTGGAATATGTTTTCACAGGGTTTAATCTAGGGTGAGTTGCCACAGCTGCTCTAAGAATCTCAATTCCAAGGACGGGTGTCTGATGGCTCAGTCGTTAAGGCATTGGTCTTCAGACCAAAAGGTCCATGGTTCGACCCCCGACAACTGTGTTATGTCCTTGATCAAGGAACTTAATCCTGATTGCCCATGTGGGGGCATGTTGGTGCTGTCCACTAAGGCATACTGCCCATCGATGGTGCACTTGTCCTCAGCCAATGCTAACCCTGCTTGTGCATAGTTGGTACGTTGGGGAGTCAGGCAGTTGCTCGTCATTGCTCATTGGTTCTCTCTGGGTACTCCGGCCTCCTCCACACATAAAGCTGTCCGACATGAGGTGAAAGTCAAAAGTGTCATTGAACTCCAATATATAAATAAATAAATAATTCCAAGGACCCCAATAGATCAGTGGTGTCAGACACATTGTCAGGTACGACTAATCTTTTGGAGTCCCTAGCATCATGTCATAGCTTGAATTTGACATGTTTTGATGACCCTAGTGGATCTCTACTCCAAAAAGGGGCCTATTTCCGATTTCCTTGGATTAAACGCTGGCCCTCTTGATGAGTGAAAACAGAGTGTTCATATACACTATGCGCAGGGTGACATGGTATTCACCTACTTGACAGATAGACATCTATCTACCTGTACTAAATATTTGTACTTGTTAGATCAGTCAAGATTTGAAAACCCAGCAAGCATGTTTTCACTTCTTGGACTATCAGGTCTCTGAACTGCAAATATCTTTGTTGGAACTGGTTGAGCAAGTTAAGGTAGGAGGGGCTGATGTGAACCAGCTGGGTGACCAAGTTCCACATCTATCTGTGCATACTCTGTCTTTGGTTATGGGATAAACAGGTTGCATAGATAATAACTTGTCACTTTACCCTTAAAGGTCCATTTCCAACTTTTACAACCGTAGAACTGGTGCCCTTAACATGTCATCCATCATGAGGAGGTTCTGCTGAGAAGAGACAAATTAGATAGGCAGTGGTTTCTAATTACACCTGTTAAGGCAGCCAAGACATAACTAGAAATCCCTGATAGACAGACCTCTGGATGTATAAAGATGGTGGGCAGGTGGGAATTCAGGACACTTGTTCAGGCCCCTAAGGTTAACATTACATGATCAGATTAACTGGTAGAGTGCTGGAAGGAAGCTCCTGTTTACATTTTATCCTAAACTGCAAAGACCGCAAATAATTCCTTGCATGCTACTGGTTGATACTCCTGCCCAGGACAGCAAATATCTTGTCAATAGAACAAGTAAAGATTTGACATTTTCAGCCATTTCAAACTATTTTTCCTGATATTTTTGTTGTTGTTAAATTTTCTGCAATTCTCCTCAAATGCAGTCATGTCTACTTCTTGGACTATCAGGTCTCTGAACTGCAAATATCTTTGTTGGAACTGGTTGAGCAAGTTAAGGTAGGAGGGGCTGATGTGAACCAGCTGGGTGACCAAGTTCCACATCTATCTGTGCATACTCTGTCATTGCTTGGTGATAATTTATATGCATTATTGTATGCCATGACTGGACATGATGGAAATTTTGTGAAAAAAATACTATTCAGGTTGATTTAAAGGCTTCATATTCTTTGAATCACAGTTCTTTATATTATCTTATAATTTTTGAAATGAAATTATTTAGCTTGTATGGATTTGTCTTGTTACAATTTATGAGAACAAGCTGATAGGCATGCTCCCATAAATTATGACAAGGCAAAGACAAACAAACAAATGTTGACAAAGAAAAATAATTTATCACTTTATCATTTAATTAACCCTTCACTGAACTTGATGGTATGTCAGAGCAATCGCCATTTAAATTTTATTTTCAGTCTTTGCTTCCACCCTGTGGGAACATTGGAAGTGGAGCAGTGGTTGTTTACTGTGGTACACAAGTTCAGCTTTACTGGCAAAATGGTACCCGGAACCAATGCCTGGGGGTGGAGTAAGTGATTGACTAAACTTGACTTCATACCTGTGTTGCAGTCATGAGATAACCACAGATGCTGAAAGTCGTCACCCTATAAATAAATAAATAAATAAATAAATAAATAAATAAATAAATAAATAAATTTAAATAAATAATTTTTAGTTTAGTTCAAGTTGTTAAAGAAAATGTTTTTGAGTCATCTAACCCCTGTTGTGTTAGGTATAGAATCCAGGAAACTTTACAAATAATCATGTACAGTACTGGACCAAAAGCAACTTTTTCATTGAAAAATGGTCTGTGCAATTTTTCAAAATCAGTGATTTTGCAGTTAGAGTCTTCCCTGTGGGTGTTATATGTTGCTAAAGTTAGGCATCCTTGTCAGATGGGAATCTGCTAAACTGTAATATGATACTGTATTATTTGCTACTCTATTAGATGGCGAGGGAGGTGCAAAATTATTCCCATAAGGAGCTATAAATTTAACCACATCAAACTGGTTTGACACAAGCTCCTAGTTGCATTATGGGAAAAAATTGCAGGTTGACAGTTTGAAATTTCGACATTCGTGTACAGAAGGTTAAGGACAGGATCTAGAAATTTTGTGTGTTGTGTTTGTTCAGATATGTACTACAATGACAACAGGTTGTTGTGACATTGCTTGGTGATAATCATTGCTTGGTGATAATTTATATGCATTATTGTATGAACTTGTATCAGTATATCTGTAGTATTTGGCTGACCCCAAATTTCTTCAAAATATCTGCACATTCATACAGTACTATTTTCTTCAGTATCAAGACTCACATTTAGCACTGGAAAAAATCTCATATCGTGAAAATTTCACCATCATTTTGAAGCACAAGTCAAGCTCAAAGAGAGAGTGTGGTGACTCAGTGGTTAGAGCATTGGGCTTTAAATCAAAAGGTCCATGGTTCAGTCTTGACCAGTGATAACTGCATTGTGTTCTGGGCAAGACACAATCCTGATTGCCCATATGGGGACGTAGTGGTGCTGCGCACTGACGCATACTGCATGTCAGTGGTGCACTTGCCTTCAGCCACTGCAAACCTTAGTTAATAAGTGGAAGTGTATGACATTTGCTCGCAGCTGCCTGGTAGTTTTCTCTCGGTAATCTGGCTTTCTCTACCCATAAAACTGTCTAATAAATGTAACCCTGGTTGTTAAAAGTGTTGTTAAACCCCAGTAAACAAACAAGCTCAGAGAAACAAGAAAATACCATTTTATGTAGATAAAATTTCAACCATGGTTGGCCCAGTGTTTCTCTCTACTCTGACAAAGGTGTGTGGTGACTCAGTGGTTTTCTGTTGGACATCTATGCTAGAGGTTCTGAGTTCGAACCCTATCTGGGGTGACCTGCGTTGCGTCCTTGGGCAAGGCTCTTTATTCCGTTGCTGGCATGTGGGCATGATGATGCCGTGTACTAAGGCGTACTGCACGTCGATGGTGCACATGTCTTCAACTGCTGTAACTTTCCTTGAGCGGAGCTTGAACAGAGTTAGAATGTTGAGGAGCTGACAGTTGCTTGTCGATGCTTGGTGGTTCTCTCCGGGTACTCCGGCTTCCTCCACCCGTAAAACTGTCACGGTCACGATTAGCCATTGTGCATAAGTATGTGACCTTAAACACCAATAAATAAATACTCTTACAATGTTTGTGTATTGGTTTCAAGTGCATTAATTCCTGTAAAAGAAATTTGTGGGAATCCAAAAATATTTCTCATAGATTTGTTGAAAAATGAGGTCTGCACTTAAAAAAACCCCATAGTTTCAGTAGGCAAAGGTGTAAACTGATGTTGTTTGCTTAAAAATCTTGGTTGCCTTGACTATTGATTTAAGGGGACCAAGAGCAAATATTTGGTATGCACATTGTTGTGAGCACACCTATTTTTCAGGTGAATAAATTGCCAGTCAATGGAAGGACTGTATTGAAGTCAGAATTTTAATAGCATATTGATAGGTGAACTCAGGAGGTCACCTCGTGCTTCTGTTTGCTTGTGTTATCAGGATATTCCTTTGTGCAATTCGGTTGAGGAGTAATAAAATGGCTACGGTTGGCAGATCATGAACCTTTTATTGAAGACAAAAAATATCATGAGCCAATTTGCAAACACTGTGATGTTAGATAAGTTATCTATGGAAAAGTGTTAGCTTGTTCAGATAACATATCTATAAACAGTTGGCAAGTGTTGAATGAATTTGTCTTATTTCAGGTTTTTATTGTGGTGTTTGTCAACAACTCTGTCAGTGCTAGATATAGTCGCGATTTCATTAGGGCCCTGTGAATCACACATTTTGATTCAAATCGTATCTCAAATCGAATCATGTCTATTATTCAAACATCGAATCAAACCTCAAATCAAATCAGTCTTGTCTTGTAGATGACCTATGGAGGTTGGGTGTTATAAACCTGATTTGTTCCGACTGTGATGGTTCAAGTACCGATTGATAATATAATCCAACAACATCATCAAAGCATGCTTTTGTTGGCACTTGTACTAATTTAGGCATGCTGAACATCGATGGTACACTTGCCTGCAACCAATGCTAACCCTGCCTTTTCAGTATGTTAGGGAGTCTTGACAGTTGCAGTTAACAGTATTCTGGCTCCCTCCACCCTTAAATCTGTCTGACACAAAGTGACCCTGGCTGTCAAAAGAATCGTTAACTCTTTGCATGCTGCTGGCAGATATTCCTGCCCAGTACATGAAATCTGTTACCATTGAAATGAGTATAACTTGAGCACAGTTAAGAACATTTTTCCCTCTAAACTGAATCAATTTCTTGATCAGTCATTTCTGGAGTTATATTTAGATGAATTTTTTATCAGCTCTTGTCATGGCTGCTTCACATTTGATGAAAAATATTTTGAAAATACTCAGTGGGTTAAGAGTTAAGCCCAAATAAATAAAATAAATAAGTACTGTTCTGAAGGTGTTGGAAATATTTTGTTGTTTGAAAGTTATAAATATTCAATTAACTTGGTTATTCAATTAAGAGATATACAATCAAGACTTATTTATGGGATTCCTATGCACTGGTCCCCTTGAACTCTATTGAGTTGTTTCATTGTGTAGATATACAATTTATACAGTTAAGTGAGCTTTACAATATGGAGGAGGAAACATTTTATATTTGAGGTTGAAGACTCAGCTCTCTGCATACTGATCTAAAAATACCAAATTTCAAACTTCAAATTTCTAGTATCATAATGCAACTTGGATTTTAACCAATTCACTCGTGTTTGGCAGAGCTCATTGATATGGTTTTACATCAGCTAAAGGGGTTACACACCAGTAATGAATAACTTTTAACAGCACTTAGAGAGTTAACTCCTTGCCTGCTGCTGGCAGATATTCTTGCCCACAAAGGAAATCTTTTGCTATTACAATAGGTTGAATTTGAGGATATTTAACCAATGATTTTTCTCAGTGGTTCTCTCCAGGTACTCCGGCTTCCTCCACCTATAAAACTGTCCCACACGAGGTGTCCCTGGTTGTCGAAAGTGTTGTTAAACTCCAATAAATGAATAACCAATGATTTCTTGAGTCAAATATTCAAAAAAATTTCCATCAAATGTAGTTATGGCTTCTTCGCAGCAATCATAACTAAATTTGATGAAAAATATTTCAAAATTACTCATCAGGTTAAGAGTTAAAGAATAAAAAATTTAAAGCCCTTTCTTGTTTTATTCTCAGTTGAAAGTTGTTTGTCAGTTGTCACAAATGATATAAACTAAGCCTTAAGATATGTAGATAACCAGGTAGCCATTGAAACAAGATACTGTTGATAGGTTTGGGGGGTTTACCTGATTCTGTCATTTGTTGGATGAATGATAATTATGTTATGGTCTGCTGTTGACAATTTGCAACAATGTGAAGATGGTATCTTTGTCATTTTCCATTATGAGTCAGAGAACATGGCACATAGATCCTCCTCCTCCCAATTTTGTGCAGCTATCAGTATCAGGAGTAGTATTGGATCTCTGATGCATTATTCACTGCAACAGAATAAAATACCACAGACGATTTTATCTGGTTGTATTAGCTATGGTTTGACTTGACTTTTTTGATTTAACCTGTCTTATTAGAGACACTGCACAGTTGGGAGTTGTGTTGAATGTTGACTGCATCATCAAACCATCAGTGATTCTTTATTGATTAGAAATGATTTATGCAGCTGAAACTGACAGAATATTTTTAAACTGAGAATGATAAAGAAAGTGAGACCAGTACCTCAAAGATTATAACCAACTTTGATGGAGATGGGGAAATAAAGACAAAAGGATGACTCCCTGTGCCCCTAATAACTAATAATAATGTTCCAAAAAATATTTTAAAATTGTTTTTGTGCTGTATTTCCACAATAAAATCAGATTTTGGTAAATAAAAAGCCAATGTTAAATACCCCCCCCCCCCCCCCCCCCCCCCCCCCCTTTGCAACTTTTAACTCTTGCCTTGCTTGGATGTTCTTGAAATATTTCTTAAGATCTAATCATGGTTGCCAAAATAAGCAATGACTGCATTTGATAAAAAATTTTTCTCTTCGGCCTGGAAAAAGTGTGTGAATTTACTGAACATTACGAAAAACTCAACTCGTGTGGTTCTCAGGAAGTGTGATCTGCATTTTCAGGAAGATGATACTTGACTAGAAACTGTATCTCAGATTTTACGATTCTACCTTCTCCGTCTTCTCTTGATCGTGTCCCAGAGTATCTGCTGTATTACATCAAGGGAAAGTACACTTGTTTTCCAATTAATAGGTTAGGTGTTAACTCTTTAGCAAATGAATTGACCTCATTCTCCTGGGTAATTGACAAATTCAGCAGTTGAAAACAAATAATCCATATATTCATTGTGTAAAGGCTTTAGCAAAGGGTTAAGCAGATCTAAAAGGTTGATGGAGTATCCTGATGTACTAAGATAACCCTTTACCTGATGGAACTATCATTTGGGACCTATCTATTTACAAACAATTGCAGTTCAAGTTTATTATCTTTTCCATTTTTGCCCCAAAACCTAGCTTATGACCCCTCTTTGAATGAGCTTAGTTTTTAGGGACAATAATCCAAATTTTTTGTAATTAAAGGATTTTTTGTGAAGTATCTTCTGCTATTTGTGTTCATTAAAGGGTTAAAATGTACCCATATCAATTTGACCAGTAACCCAGTTGCACAATCCGCTCAAAATTATCTGTCTGCATTTGTAAATGCAGTACAGAGGAACCCTGTTAATTGAATAGCCACTTTGCCAATGAAAATTATTCAGTCAACAAGAGTATTCAATTAACAAGGATTGTGTCACTTTCCTGTATTCTGGAGATAAAGTTAGCATTTATTCTATTACATCTTGTTTGACAGAGCTCCATGAACTCTGTCAAACAAGATATAATAGATTAAATTCCTGTGTTGGATGTACTGAGGACAAATAGGTCTACAAACAAAGGAAAACTGGGGAGTCAGGATAATTTTACCGACAAGTTACAAGATTTTTAATTCAGTTAACAGGAGTTTACTCTATAATCTATATACAATTAACATGTCAAATTTGTACTGGAGGTATGATAAATGGTTTTGTGTTGGGAAATTATATTCAGTTAAGAGGGTTATTCAGTTGAGAGATATTCAGTTAAGTGAGCTCCACTGGACTTGCAGCCTCACATGGGGTTAACTCAAGTGTCTCAGTAAGGCTTACTTCTAGAACAAATTTATGGATAGAAATTGCAGTATACCATTTTAAGGTGAAATTTCAGTGTGTCCTAACTGATTTATGGGTTTATATAAACCTGTCAGCCACAGTGGGATAAATTCCATAAACAATTTTTTACACTGGGAACAACATTTCACCTCCATTTCCAAGATTTACTGACCTGGAAATGTGTTTGAATTCAGTTGCCTGTCTGTTATTTACATTTGATAATATATAAATGGCCTAATTTTTTCCTCTCAATCAGTTGTGCTAAACTGTTAATGGAGAGTACATTGCATGTTATCTTGGGATATTTTTACAAGTCAACGGATGTGTTCTCAGTTCACAACCAGAACACCTGTTGGAGAAATTGGAGGTTTGTTTTTATTGTTAACAGAAGTATTTAAAAAAATAATATTCCATGCAGATATTAGGTTAACCATCATCTTGTTTGTTTGCACACCACATTGACAAGGTATGATGCTCATGTTGCTGGTATTATATATTTAAAATTAAGTACAAAAAAATTTTAATACATAAAGTAGTGATGACAAAAAATGATCAAAACCATATTATTTAAGTCTATAACAGTACATTCAATTCTTAATATCAAAGCAAGATCATTTCATCTTGAGTGCAACAAGACTTTATCTGCAATGCTTTAGCATTGCAGATGGTGCCTTGTTTCACTCAACGGAAAATTTACACATTGCATGTTTGTGTGCATGTGGATCGTTATTGGGAGGTTTAACTCTTAGAGGCCTAATTCAGACTGACAGCTCTTCTTGTCTTGAAACAGGTGCCCCAACAAGCAGTTTTGAGCTAGCCAAGACTTGACCAGCAGGCACTGCCAAGAGGCTAGACCTATGTGTTGTAATATGATAAAATGTCTTAAAAATGGTTAATAATCTTTTAAAATTGTCTTCCCAGCTTCAGAATGATGTGATGCTACCAGGTATGTGGAGGATGGGGTGCAGGTAAAAGTTTCTGACAAGTATACTAATATGATATGCACGCATACAGTGAAGCCCACTTACTTGGATATCTCTTATTTGAATAATCCCAATCGGATGGTTTATGGGTGGAGTTTGTCAGACCACCCAAAGAGAACCACAGTGCCAATGAGAAACAGACTCTCCAACTTACTAACTCTGCACAAGCAGAGTTAGCATTGTTGACGACAAGTGCACTATCGAAGTGTAGTACACAGTGTCACTGCGCCCTCACATGGGCAATCAGGATTAAGTGTCTTGCCCAAGGACATAAGACATAGTGTTCAACCGATGATCGGAACCGGCGACGGCCACCACACTTGGACATAAGACATAGTGTTCAACCGATGATCGGAACCGGCCACCACACTTGGCCGATTGTGGGCAATCGGATGATAACTGCAATGGCTCCTGGAACATCGGTTCAACCGATTGTTGCCAAGCATTGTGTGATGATTCAAAAACCAGATTCTGCAATAGTTCAATTGTTAATGTAAAATGATGTCAATGATACCATTCAATAAAGCTGAAAACCACCACAATATATATATTCTTAATCTTTCAAGATGCCCCTTTTGAGATATACAAGTTAAATGGCATGTAAAGCTTACAATTGAGCATACTTGTGGCAATCGCCAGTTCATACTGGAAAAGTGAATGTTGTACTCCATTGACTCAGGTTACATTAAAAATTACCAGTTGCACACACTTGGGTGGTAAACGCGGCTCTCTGAGAGCCATGTTTGCCGGCCAAGTGTGCACAACTGGTAATTTTACTGGACCCGAGTAAGCGGAGTTTAACAGTGTGAAATATGTTCAGTTTAATGTAGTTCTTTTATCTAGTAGTGAATGGACTGTAAAATATGTTCAATTTAATGTAATTCTTTGCAAGCCTTGACTTGTCTAGTAGTGTACTGTATAACAATCGGAATCATCATCAGAATCGGCCGATTTTGACCTCAAATAACCAGTAATCAGTCAGCGGTCTTTTTTGGTAATCGGTTGAACACTAACAAGACAGTACATCACTGCTGGGCAAGATTGAACTGTCGATCTTTCGGTTTAAAGACCAATGTACTAAGCACTGCAAGTCACCACACTTCCCACCTGTTAATTAAATATTACATCCTAACACAAAACCATTTACCATACCTTCAGTATGCAATTGATGGGTTAATTGCAAATGTGTTACAGTGCAAACCTTCTCTTAATTGAATAAAAAATTGTGTAATATATCACTGCCTTCTTCTTGTTAATGGATATATTTGGCCTCACTATATCCAATACAGGTATTTAATCTATTATATTTTGTTTGACAGAGCTTCATGAAAAAAAATCAGATCCCTGTTAATTAAATACTCCTGTCAATTGAATGATTTTCACTGGAAAAGTGACTGTTCAATTAACAGGGTTCCACTGTACCACGAACTATAAAACTTTGGGTTGGTGCAGATTGTATCTTCCATTGGTGAATGTCCTGAGGTCTCCCACCCCGATGAACATTCTGTGGAATTCTGTAGAAACTGGCAAAAAATAGAACTAATTGGAGCTGTCCTGAATATCACTTGGTCCTAACTCTGTAATACACTTTGGAAATTTCTTATGTCATGATTTCTCGTTGAGCAACTGTGCTCAGTGAAATAGGTTCTAGATAACAAAACAACATTTGTTTTGTTTCTTGATAATTTTAAGCCTTGACATCATTTCTAGAGAAGCTGTCAAGGAGAGCTTCCCAAGAAATGATGTCAGTGCTTGGAATTATTAACAGTGGAAATGGTATGAAAATGTACTTGTTATATTCCTACAACTTATTTCAGCTGGTAATTTTCCGATGGGTGAGTCACTATCTGGTTCTCGACTGGCTTCGAACCAGCTTTAAGACCTTTCAAGCGGGCTTCAATACTGTTTGTTGCAAAAAGCACACATTGAGTGTTGGGTGGGCAGACACTCAGATTATCATAGACATTTGGCAGGTAAAAAGAGAAGTGCTTGAACAGTTCCACTTTCATACATCATGACATGCTTTACAGCCGTATCTTTGCATGAGATAACCTAGGTAATGGAGCAGTGCTTGTTTACTGTGATAGTCAACAAGTCCAGTAGACAAGTTCTGCTTAACTAGTATAATAGGACCGGACCTGGTAACTAATGTCTGGAAAATCATCTGCATAATAATATTTGATGGCTAAACTTAACTTTATATTTGTATTGAGATTGTGATATAGCCATAGATGCTGGAAGTGATGTTAGACCTAAATGAATAAATATACGAATAATATGTTAGCACTCTTAGGTAAATTCAATAGTATAATGCATTCTATGACGAGGTTCTCATGTTTTGTCAAGCAAATCTTGTGAAAATGCATACAGTAGAAGTTGTTCTTACTTCTTTTTTTTTTTTCTTTTTTTTTTTATACAAAGACCAGGAGCATTATGAGTGGGAAATATTTTTTTCCCCACTTCATTTCACCTCATGCTAGACTTAGAGTCTATCCTCCATAACGGAAGATTCAGGGTATTCCCTGGCAAACGAAAATTGATGTTTCATGTTAAATGGACCACCCTGAGTACTTTTTTCAGGCTTAAGTACCTTGAAAGTGATTTTTTACTACAGCAAAAAGATGCCAAAAAACATCAGGGTGAGAGTACTGAACTAGTTTTGGGGATTTCAGGCATGAATGTATATAAGGCCGACCTTTTTCATTGAAAGTGGAGGAGAAACAAATCCTCCAATCCCCCAATAAGACTCAATAAGGGCTTCCAGTTGCAAGTTAACACTAAGTTAAGTCATAGCAATGAAAGTACCATATAGGATGAGATACAGCAGGTGCGGCCATAGTTTTCACATGTTGTGTCAGGAATTTTTTTTTTATTCAGGTGAGACCCCACCTGTCATATGGAGATAATTATTAATTCATTTTTGTTGTCATTAAAAATTAAAAAGTTATTTTAAAATTATTCTCTTTGAACTTTGCTGATTGGAAATTGGATAACATACTTTGTCACTCGAAGAAAGGAGTAGTTGACACCAAAGTTGATTGAGACTCACGATGCAGACATCTGCTGTTGTAACACTACTCAAGGGGGTCAAATATGACTTTGCTGATTTTTTTTTACTGCCTATTTTATTTGTTGAACATCTTTGAACAAATTTAGCTTTTAAGATCCCAAATGTATAGGAATGCTTTGGCTTTCCCCTTTGTCTTGCTAGACCAATATAGAAAATCCTGTCAACCCTCCTCACACTGATGTCGAAATAACAAAATTTCAACGTGAAATATTTTCCCATAATGTAACTCAGCATTTAACCAATCTTATCTTGATTGACAGAGCTCAGTGAGCTCTGTCAAACAAGATTTAATTGGTTAAATTCCTAATTGCATTATCGGAAAAGGTTTTTTATGAGTGGGAAAATTTCCTTCCAGTAATTTTGACATTTTAATATCAGTGATGAACAGCGATGGTTCTCAGTTCTTATGCAACTAGGAATTTAACCATTTCATTCTAGAATAAGTGTATTAATACCTTTCGGTAGTTCGAAGATCTACATTTTTGAACGTGAATGTGTGGGGAAACCAATTAGTATTTTCAATGTGCAGCCCGAAGACTGCACATTGAAAATATTGAATGGTTTAGCCCCAGGTAATAAATATGGACTCTTCCAATTACTGTTAATGAATATGGACTCTTCCAATTGTTGTTAATGAATATGGACTCTTCCAATTGCTGTCATTGAACTGACTGGGAAGACACCATCAGGGTTCCAAGGGATAAGGATGCTTCAAAGTTTAAACTGGTACAAGCCTGTTAAGTATGAGAGAAGGACTTCTTGAACATTAAAAGGTCTCACAACATGGCCAAGCAGCTGTTTTGAGTCAAGACAACACTTTACTAAAAACAACAGCTCAGGTTATAGGAGGTTTCTTGTTCAATCTCAATCAAATATCAGTACGAATTCTTCCTGTTTAACACTAAAGGTGAGCAGACTCAATTTTAGGCTTTTAGGTGTTAACTAATATCTGTACTCTTAACAAGATGTCTTACTGAACAGTTGTTTGCAGATAGCTTAAAATTATTTTAAAAAATGTTTAAAAGGTCCTTGAAAATGGCTTGAAAGGGTCCATGAAAGGCCTTGATTAATCTCATCCTTAATTGGTTGAGTACTAGAAGCCGCTATCAGGGCTTTCAGAAAATTGAGGATACCAGAGCAAAAGCCAACATTTACCTTGCTCATGTTTCATATTCATTCAAACGCAAATAATATTTTGTTTATATAAATTTGTTTTATGACAAATTATTAGAGTGTACCTATGAGCACTTTCCAATAATTTGTAATAAAACAAATTTTGAATAACAAATTCAGACCACAAAAATAATTTCGCTCTCAACCAGTTAAGACAATGATTTCTATTTGAAATTTTCTATTTGTTTTGAATTTCAGAATATCAGTGAATGCAACTACTTTGGGAATTATTTTTTAACCAACTAAAATTTACAATTTCTTCTTTTTCACCCTACCAAGAAATTTGTTATCTAATATTTAAATCGGAATATTATAATGATGTTTTATGTTTATTACAGAAATTGTTTCAGATTTTTCAGATTTTTTTCTGCTCATTAAAACAGGATGTAATAAATTCAAAACCTATTATTCAGGCAATCTTACATCTCTGAAGGAATAGATGTTAATTCCTTGAAGGAGGGTTGGTTGGTATGGAATCCAGTGTTAACCCTTTGCCTAACAGACCAGTCACATCCACCCGCTAATTTAGAAGTAGAGCAGTTAAAAAAATAAAATTTTCTAAAAATTTCATAAAACCATGTCATCTATCCCCCCTCCCCATTGGAACAAACTTTTCCGGCTTGGTCCAGTGAGGGGTCATATGGTATGGTTTTGTTGAAATGATTTAAAGCATATATTTTTTAGAAAAATTGGAGAAAATCTAAATCTAAATAAAATTTAAAATTTTTATATCATGTTTATTGAGTGAAGAGTTAACCCTCTGTCAAAATATCAAATTTCAAGCCACAAATTGTATCCACAGTGCAACTAGGTATTTAATAAATTAATTAAATCTTGTTTGGCAGAGCTTGTTGATAGAAATGTTGTGGTAGTTGGTCTAAATATTAAGTTGCATCTATCCATTTTTTGCATGGAGTTTAATGGCATTTTATTCTCTATCTTTCAGTAAATCTGCTGCTAGGCCTTGAGCTGCAACATGGGAAACAAACACAGTGGGTTTTCAGCTGGTTCCAGGGAGAGGAGCTGGTCTTTTCATGGGGATACTTCCAAATCAAGAAAAGCCCGAAGTAAAAGCCCACCTAGAAATCGCAGTTCATCATGGTCAGAAGGTAAACCGAAGAAAGGTGGCTTTAAGACAAATCTTTTGTCAAGGATTATCTCAAGCAAACATTCCAAGGACGTGCCCTGCAATGAGAAAAGTGGGCCAAAAATGTCTGAGAACTATGATACCATTGTCAAGACAGATAGGTGGGAGAATACAGGAAGTACAATCAACTACAATAAAAATATGTATGCAGGTGACAATACTACATGTCACATACCAAATGGTAAACCATCAATTACCATGATGAATCATAGTGATGACAAACATGTAGATAGATCAAATAGTAACAAAGATACAGTTTCCTCACACCTCTCTACAGATCATATTCGACAAGTAACAGAGAAACTGTATGGAAGTAAATCACATGATGAAGATTTGAGTCACAGAAGAGGGTTGGCATGTCTGAATAGAGATATGTCATTGTCACAGTCAAGTTTATTGTATTTTAATGCTCAGGAGAAAGAAAGGAAGGAGTTTGGGTCTCATAATAATATATTTGATTCTAAGGAGAAGAAAAGATTGGGTAGTCAAGATAGGATTACCAAAGATGGGAATGATGCTGATGATGAATTTGATCTGTGTGAGGACTATTTACGTCCTCGTACATTCTCTGCATCACTAGCAGAAAGGGGGAAAAATGCCCATGGTAGATCTGCTGTAGCCATGGGTACAACTAGTGCTCAGATGCGGCAGTATTTACACAGAAATAATTCAAATAAAAATTATGAATCGGGAGATGTGTCCGACATTCATTTCCAAGATACTCTTCCAAGCAGAAATATCTTAAAGAGTGAATGCCAGAAGCCTGTGAATGCAGTGCAAAATGCACAGCACACAGAAGATCTAGGCACACCTCATAGAAATATTGATTCAGCAATGAAAGAACAAACTCTGCAGAGTATCAACCCAATTAACAATAAAACACAATTACCTAGTGCCCCAGTTTATTCTTCTAAAATCCCAGATAAATCGGTAATCAAGGAGAAGCAAGATAAAGTTATTACCACTGGTTATAAAAGTGATCAAAGTATTGTACCTCAGTATCCACGGCCTCAGCAGACAAACAAACCATCACCCAGTCGAGCATCACCTAGTTGTGGAGGCTTGCCAAATATTGATGAATATATGATTCTCAGTTCCAGTGTTCCAACAACGACATCAGAATTTCTGACTAGCTACTCACTTAAGCGACCATCACAGTTGAATGGTGAGGCAGAGAATGAGGAAGTTCTCAGAGAACGCAGCAGCAGTTTTACATCAGCTTCTACATCACCAAGGGTTAAGAGAAATCTTTTCAACAAACTCCCGACAATCAGAGGATCTAACACTTCATTAAATGAAGAAATCAATGAAGAGTTTCGGCCAAGGAGTAGCAGTTTGAATACACTTTCAAGTGGTTCTTCTCGGAGTAGTAGTAACGTGAGGAAATCTCTCACTTCCTTAAAGGACCAGTCTAATCATGTGTGGTGTTACAGTGTCACTTCATTAGCGGATTATAATCTCACTGATGCACAACAACATTCTACTAGATTCATGGATGACAATGGTAAGAATATATAATGAAGATAAATTAACAATAAAGATTTTATCATCCTTCTTTTTAATTATCATTTGCACTCTAGTTTATTATATCCTTGCCTCATAGGAAGTTACATTTAACAGACCTGGAAATAAGTCACAAACAGTCATTCAGGTTATGGGGGATTTCAAAATACGTAACCTATACACCGTTCGCGATAGCTTTTTACAGTCAGCTGAATAGAAAAGTGGCCAACCTCCACCGTTCATGGTTGATCATGTGATCCACAGTTCATTAGATTGAAACATAGATATTGATTACTTCAGCGATCTGAACATAGTGGCTACCTTCCCGCCCACTGTAGTGGGTTAGTAGGTAGCCACTACATTCAGATCGCTGAACTAAGATATTGATATGACATACAATATTATTTTTTAAATGAATGCAAACACTTAACAGTCAATGTAGTTTTCCATAAGTTGTCACAAAAAGTGACAGGATATTACGAATTACAATTTTGGGACAAGTTAGTGAGAATAGGTTACGATGGGTTATGAATGGTAACTAAAGTGTAACCTGTTAAGTAGAATCAAGTCCAGACCCCACCAGGGCCCCCTCTCAGTATGGGGAAATCCTGGTTCTGGAATGGACTCGCGCATGTATCTGTAGTCTTGAATGTGAAAGGAAAGTATGAAAGTTGAGGTGTGAGCAAGATTAAATTTCAAAACCACTGCCTGAATAGATTTGAAATTTAAAATTACTCACCCATTTGCGTCAGAGAATTCTTTTGCTTGGTTTATACCACAGAGTGGTATATGAACTAGGATGACTGTTGGCGTCTCTGGTAGGGAAAAGAGTTAATACATCAGTGCTGCACAATATTCCAGGTAGAGTTATACCACACTATTTCCAATGGGTTCCAATAATGATAAAAACAGAATATTTCTCTGTTGTTGTCTCCAAATTTTGTTGTATGGGGGATGGGAGGCAACTTTTTTTTGCAGGATATTTATAAGTTTGTTTGTTCATCAAGAGATCCTTTGATACAAACAGACAAGAGTGTGTGATAGGTTGTATTTATTGAGACTTTCCCTCTGCAAGTGTGTACAACTGGAGATCCAGACAGTATAAAGGGAGCTGGAGTGAGTAGGTTTATTATTTCCAACCATCTTGTATGCTTTGGGTGTGAATGGAAAGAGTATCTCCAAGAGTTGCATCTACTGGATGAAATTTATGAGATGTCTGAAAATTGAACCCCCACATTCAAGGCAGGAATAGAACTTTGTCTTAGTCTTTTGGAGTGGTAAATGAAGGAAATTGCTAGTTTTTATGTTTGGAATACAAAGATTTTCTCTCTGGCCTCCTGCCCCCCTCCAAGGAGAGGGGTACTTCCCTTCTCATACTTACTTCTTGTAACACCTTCATCAATGCTTCAGGATGAGTCATCCACTCAAATTTACTCCACCGTCCTTACATGTACTTCCACACCTTTTTTTCTGGATGAAATGTTTGTAGGGATATTTAATCACCCAAAGCTGATCATTCAAGTTTGATACATATTGTGATACATATTGTGTAATTTTAATAATACCATAGAGTGGTATTAGTGTAATATTTTTAGCAACTTTTAATATGTAACTGTTCAAAGGAAAATTTCTTTGTAATGAAATACTAGGTGAAAGTGTAGCTTAGTCAGGAATTAGCAGCTTATTAGGTTGAGTAACTGTTTTGTATATAATGTTGTTAATTTCTGGAATAAAAATACTGGTAGTCTGATTCTCCACAAAGAAAGAAATATGGGTGGTTACCTACATTGCTTGTAAATAAATGTTTAAATTCAACGAGCACTTATATTGAGCTAATTCCCCCACACTTAGGCCATATGACAATAATAATAATATCTTCAACCTTTGCTGCAATAATGTTTCTTGTACTTTAGAAGAGTATACTTACACCCCCGCTTCGAAGAAGGCTATATAGGAATCGCCCTGTACGTCCGTACGTCCGTCCATCCGTCCGTCCGTATGTCTTTCCGTCCAAACAAATTCTTGTGTGTGCAACTCCTCCTACATTAAAGAACCGATTTTGAAGAAACCTTTCAAACATCATCACTACTAAGTGAACATGCGCATATTCCCAAATTTTTGATCTGCGACAATTTTAACCAGGTTATCTCTCTTGAACTTTGATTTAATATGGGTTTCTACATGAAATTCTTGTGTGCGCAACTCCTCCTACATTTATCAATCAATTTCCTTATGGCCTTCGCCTACATGATCAGAAGTGCATTCCTCTAAAAACCCAAAGCAGGGGTATTAATCACCTTCAGTGATAGTTCTAGTTATGTGAGCTGCATAACTTGTTCTCTAGGCCTCTTTGCTCTACTATCTGTATCAATGAATACTTATAAAATACATATAAAAAAATTCTGTGTACAAGGTTGCAAAAAACAGCTGTTACAGTTTAGATAGATAGATAGACACATGTTGCGGTTGAGGTATAAGGGCCCTTTACCAACCAGCCTGGTAGGTCCAGATCTCTTAGTCTCATGGTAAATCGGTCACTTTATGTGCTAGAGGTTGATAGTTGAAGCATTGGCTCCTGCACTTCTGTCTTGATCTGTTACATTGATGCCATGACCAGCCCTCAGCAGTTGGTGGCATTGTGGATGCTGTGGTGAAGCATGGTGGATGTTTCGACCGCTCTGAGGTGGAAGCTGGGGTGAGATTCACCATGGGTGAATCTCAAAGAACATGAGAGTGGTGTAGCAGTCGAGGTATAAGGGCCATTTACCAACCAGCCTGGTTGGTCCGGATCTCTTAGTCTTGTGGTAAATCGGTCGCTTTGTGTGCTAGAGGTTGACTGTTCGAGCCTTGGCTCTCGCACTTTTCTCTCAATCTGTTACAACGTTTATTGCACAATATCACAAAATAAATCATAGATATGGCATACAATAAAGAACACAAAAATCTGTGACTATGTCATCTGTGTGGGTTGGGGTGTGTGAGTTGTGTGTGCATGTATGTGTAATGGTGAGGTTACGAGTCTGAGGGTGGATAGGTGTGTGTGAGTTCAGGTTGTGTAGAAGTGTGTTTCTGGGCTTGTTAAGTGTGTTTGGATGCTTGCCCATGAAAGAGTGATTATCAGTGATGTATGTAATGATAAGTATCATCAAATTAGCAAATTTCTTGACTGTATTATGTCCATCCATCCATCCCCCATCCATCCATCCATCCATCCATCCACCCATCCATCCATCCATCCATCCATCCATCCATCCATCCATCCATCCATCCATCCATCCGTCCATCCATCCGTCCATCTGTCTGTCTCTGTCCATCCATCCATCCATTTGTTCATCTGGCCTGCCATCTGTCCATCCATCTGTGTCTGTCTGTCCAGCCCCATCCATCCATCCATCCATCCATCCACCCATCCATCCATCTGCCTGTCACTATCCATCCATCTGTCTGCCCATCCATCCACCCATCCATCCATCCATCCATCCATCCATCCATCCATCCATCCATCCATCCATCCATCCATCCATCCATCCATCCATCCATCCATCCATCCATCCATCCATCTGTACAGGCATCCATGTGTGCATCCATCCATCTGTCTGTCATCCATCTGTACATCCATCCCACTGTCCATCCATCCATCCATCCATACATATATGATCAAATTGTCCCTTCAGTGCAACGAGGCACCATCTGCAATGCATTGCACATAAGAGACTAAAAGTTTATGTCTAGTGAACTGACCACCTAGTTGAAATACAGCTGAATAATTTACGAAATTTATAGATCATTTGATTTTTTGTACAAAATTCATTCATATGAGTGACTTGATTATAATTACAGACATTCAGCACATTGAATTATGTATTAAATCTAGTATGTGACCAAGCCCTGTAATTAATGGATCGAGAAATTGTAAATTTTCTGCAAATTTACCTCAGTTTGGAAGATCTGTGAAGACCATTTCTGTTCTTCGTGATAGAATAGAATAGAATAGAATAGATTTATTGCAATATTACACCCACATGGGCAGTATGCACAAATACAGTAGACAATGTTAGGCCTACATTTATCATTTAAAACTGACAACAAATATTTCTTACGAATTTTTACGAAAGAGAAAAAACTCACGCACAGCACAGCAGATCACATTGCAAAGGGCAGGATCTGCATTTCCCATGATGTAGAGAAACTTATTATTGTTATTCATACCAAGGAATGTTCGCTCCCCATGTTGTATAAAACCCCACAACTTCTGTCGTGCGACATTATACTTAGGGCATTCCATCACAAAGTGGCGTTCGTCTTCAATCACTTTGTGGTCACAGAATGAACAAGTTCGGTCTTCTAGAGCTATTGGTGGCTGTGCGTGCCTACCCTTTTCTATGGCTAAGGAATGATTACTTATCCGTAGCCGAGTAAATAGATGCCTACTCATTACAGATTTAGTGTGTATTAGATACGGCTCGAGTGTGTATTCATTCTTAAATAACCTATAAGTACGAAGTTTACTTCTGCCACAAGATCGATTATCATTGTGCATAGACTCGTACAACTGAGAAATATGTTCGTCCCTTAATCTGTCTCGTATTTCGAATACGTCACGGGAATTCAGATTTTCTGTTTCTACTTGGAACTGATCCCCCAACACAGCTAATCGTTTCTGTAAAGAATCAGTACCTGCACACTTGATTGATTCAGTAAAAGCATTATTGAGTACGGTGTTAACCGAACCAGTCTGTAGTTTCATGACATATTTCAGCATTGAAGTCGTAGCGGAAATATATAATGGGAAGAGACCAAGTTCAGCCCGCACCGCATGATTTGAGGCCTTCCTATTCACCCCGAGGACAGATTTACAAAATTGTAGATGTACATTTTCGCAAGCGGAATTATCCATTGCGGTTAGATCGGGAGACCATATCTCACATCCTTAGAGTAATATTGGCTTAACATGTTGAATAAATTAATGTAAACACTCACTGGCGGTGTGTATGTTTTAGAGAATGCACGTTGTAGCTTATAAAGCACCTTTTGCGCTCTAACCTTGAGATGATTTTGTGCATTGATGAGTCGACCGTTCCTATGAAATAATAGGCCAAGATAGCAGTAATCATCACACACTTCTAAGGGTTCATTTTGATAATGGAAGGAGTCGATATTTTGTGTTTTCCATTTCGAAAATTTTACGACCTTCGTCTTTGCTGTATTAATGCGTAGATTGTTCTGATACGAAAACGTCCCGAGGTTGTTCAAACACTTCTGAAGACCAGTTGCACTTTCGGACAATAAAACCAAGTCGTCAGCAAAGAGGAGGTGACTTATTGAAGCATTATTAAGAGTTATTGGCTGACACGATTCATTGAGGTATGTTGAAATGTCGTCAATAAATACCTTGAAAAGTGTTGGAGAGATCACGCAGCCTTGCCTCACCCCGATATTCGATACACAAGGTGGTCCAAGGCCTTTCGGCGTCTTAACATAATATTTACTCGTTTCATACATAGATGCAAGTATGCTCATCATATTTCCATCTATTCCAACACTTGCTAATTTTTTGAACAAAATGTGTCTGTCAACAGAGTCAAATGCCTTTTTAAAATCAACGAAGGCTACAAACAGCTGTTTATTTTTCTTTTTGTACTTATCAATTGCGGTCTTAAGAACAAACATACTGTCAACGGTACTATGTTTTTCCCTAAAACCGAATTGATTGTGACTGATAATATCATTTTGCTCAAGATACAAATTGATTCTAAAATTTATAACTTTATTGAACAGCTTCCCAATTGAATTACTGACAGCAATTGCCCGATAATTGTTCGGATCCTTTTTTTCCCCTTTCTTATGTAGTGTTGTCAATATTGACTCACTCCATTTGGTAGGATAATGTTGTGATAGAAACACTTGATTAAACAATTTTGTTACGTCATCGATCACAACAGGAATAACAATTTTCAAACACTCATTAGAAATATTATCTGCCCCGGTGGATTTATTGTTTTTCAAAGTACGCAGAGAATTTAGTATCTCTTGGGACGTCATAGCATCGTTGTTTAACGGATATGTAGCTGTTACTCTATTTTGTGATAACGACGGGAGATGTTGCTTGTTGATTTGTTTTTGGAAAAGCTGATCAAAAAAATCTATTGCATCATCGGGGTTTAAATCGTACGATGAGGGTTTTTTTGGCTGCAGGGCTTTAATCGCCTCCCAATAGTCTTTTGGGTTAGATGTCTGCAGTTTCTCTAGCCTCATTGAAAGATTTTTATAAAACAATTTGCTTTTCTGTTTTGTAATTTTCTTATACGTTTTCTTTGCTCTGAAAAATTTCTGCCTAATTTGTGTATCATATGGATATTTTTTCATTTTATCGATAGCGTCCACCATACTATTCTTAAGATCTTTACACTCTCTATCAAACCATTTATTTTTCTTCCGATTGTTAAATTTTTTGAATCTGACAAATTTGGTGGCTCTTGTATTAACTGATTGGAGAATTCCTATAAACTCCCCCGCCGCCCGCTCAGTATCATTTTGGGTCGCATCAAATGACCGTAATCTAAACAGAAGCATTTTCTGTTTAAATTCCCGACCATTTAACATTTCCCGTGTTTTGTTTGAACTTTCCTCAGTCCAAAGACACCTGCCTTTCTGTGTTATATATGTATGTTTGTATGGAGCTTGAGACACACAGAATTTATGCTTTAAGTGCAGTGCCAATTGGCAGTGGTCAGAGTGATGAATCGGGTCTCTGACACAGAAGTAATCAATGTTTGATAAATGATTGGCAGATACAAGCACGTAGTCAACAACACTAGCTCCATTATACTGATAGCTCGTAAATGATCCCAGGCTGTCACCTGGTACTCGACCGTTTATAATCCTCATTCTTGTATTTTGGCAAAGTGTTAATAATCTCCTTCCGAAGGTATTAACAGCTTTATCCATATTACGACGCTGGTAGGATTCATCTATTGTATATGTATCGGGGAGTGGGACATAATTATCACTGTCATTTGCAACATGATCTACTATTCTTCCCGTGCGTGAATTAAAATCGCCACCCATCACAACAAAATCATTTTCATCGAACTGCTGCATTGAAGACGCTAGATCTGAAAAAACACAAAGCTCAGAACCCAATTTTCTCCATATTGATGAGTTAATCGGTGGTATATATACAGAACAGAATATGATGTCATTGTTGGAATTTACAATATTCCCATCAAATGTGACCCATAATGCGAACTCATGATCACAAAATGAGTGTTTCAAGAAGAGATCAAATTTATCCCGGAAGTAAAAAGCCACCCCTCCCTTTTTGTCAGATGTTTTCCGTGGACTGTCAATGCACGTGAACCCAGGAATAGAAATTTCTGCCACAGTTGAATGCCAAGTCTCCGTTACCGTGATGAAATCATAACGTGTCAACATGGTAACAACATCTGGTTCGTGAATTTTGTTTACCAACCCCTGGGCATTCCATACAGTGTAACTTAAGTTTTTTGAATCCCAAATTTTGTTCATGTTATGCGAATAAAACAAACCGATGACCACTGACATCATGATTTACTAATTATTGTTATTTCTCAATTATATATTGAAATCTTTTGCTGAATCAACACAGCGTTCCATCTCATATCAGAAACGTGCTGAAAGCTCAATTTGATGTGAGATCAAGGTGTATGAGGGTGAAAATGTTTACTCTATGGCACCCCCCTCCACTATGGCTCGTCGAGCTTGATCGAACTGATGGCAAGCCCAATTCAGTGCTGTTAAAAGATTCGTATTCCCTTTAATCGGTAGAAATTAATTTATTTGATTAATCCGTTATACTGTTAACATTAAGTCCATTACTTCGTTAGCTTGAGACATTGCAGGTACAAGTGATGCAATACAACAGATCATTTTCATCACTCATATGTGATATGTTGTGTTCATTCTAGCTTGAAGATTTGTAAAGGCAGGCCACATAACATCAGAGCCAGGCTTATCATTATAGTTTGTTTATTTATTTTTGTGTTTTGATCTTGTATTTAATGGATCATCTGGGAGCAGCTGTTAGCAGAGTATTGTTCTTACCAAAGTACACAAAAGCATTTCAACCAGATCACAACTTGGTTGTGATCTGGTCAAAATACTCAGTCCACTTTTCGGTCAACACTACTGAAGAAGGGCAACTGTTGGAAAAGAAATATGAAAACATTGCATCCTGAATGCCAGTAATTTTCATTTGTTTCTTCTTGATTCATTCTTAATTTTATAAAATTTTTGTTTTGAAATCTCGATCAACTGGTGAAAATGTGTTATGAAGAGATAGCAGCAATCCTTTTGTAATCTAATCAAGAATGAGACAAATTTTACATTCACAGCTCTGATTGCATGTTTCAAATTATCATATAAGAATTGAAATGAGTTTCTTCCACACAATGTTTCCAGAGTTATGGCCCTTTTTCACTGTTTTGGGGCGCAGTGGCGTTGCGGCAACCGGTTCTCGTCAGATCACCGAAGTTAAGCAACGTCGAGCTCGGTTAATCCTCGGATGGGTGACCATCTGAGCGATCGATTCGGACTCCCGCTTTGTGTCCTTGGGCAAGGCACTTAACCCCGATTGTCTACATGGGGGCATGATGACGCCATGTACTAAGGCATACTGCATGGCAATGGCCCGCATGTCTTCAACCAATCTAACCCTGCCTGTGCTGCTGTGCGGAGTTACGATGTTGGGGAGCTGGCAGCTGCTTGTCATTGCTCGGTGGTTCTCTCTGGGCGCTCCGGCTTCCTCCCCCTGTAAAACTGTCACGGTCATGATTAGCCATCTTGCATAAGTATGTGACCTTAAACACCAATAAATAATAATAATAATTTTCACTCTTTTGACATAGAAATTTTTTTGCAGTCGGGGACATTAGCAGCACTTTACAATGCAGGCCTCTTGTTATAATTTAATTGTGAGTGTTTGCATGTATTACAATGTACCCTTACAGTGCAGGAACTCCGTCATTTATATCAATGCAGTCATATCAACTTTTGTATAAACAACAGTTTTATTATTTACAACATTGGTTAATACACACGGTCTTGAAAACTGCAGAAACAAAAATAGTGTAAACAACTCGCATGAATACTAACTAGCAGCCCACCAGCAGGAATTACACTTTATCCCTTTGAAGCCAGGTGATATCTGCCATGTCAGTTCAATGGCAGCAATTGGGAGAGTCCATAGTCATCATTTGGGGATAGATCAATTAATAACTTGGGACTGCGCGTTGGAAATATTGTTTGGTCTACTGCACACATGCACTGAGCACCCATCCCACATAATAAAATTATGACATATCATGTTTCTGTACAGAAAAGTGATCTCTCTTGTTCAAAGGGTTAATTGCACAATTGGACATGCCCATAATATTTAATTTGACAAGTGTTCAGGACAAAGCATTAACATTCATACCACAGAAAAATTATTCATCAAGTTATGAAAAACACCCCTCAACCAATCATATGCAAGGAAATCTGATATCATTTATATATTTATTTATTGGGATTTAACAACTCTTTTGACAGCCAGGATCACCTCATGTCAGACAGTTTTATGGGTTGAGGAAGCTGGAGTACCTGGAGAGAACCACTGAGCAACATCAAGTAACTACCTGACTCCCCAGCATACTAACTCCACGCAAGCAGGATTAGCATTGGTTAAGGACAAGTGCACAATCGACATGAAGTACGCCTTAGTACACAGAACCACAGTGCCCCCACATGGGAAATCAGGATTAAGTGCTGTGCCCAAGGACACAAAATGGTTACCCCAGTTTGAAGTCCAATTCTGTAGCCACTGAGCCACTGTGCTCCCGTATCTGACATCATTAAAGAAAATTAAATTATTTAAAATTAACTTGGCACACCAACAGTTAAGCATATCACTCATTTCCAGCTTATTTACTCTCACTCCAACAATATGTGGCTGGGGTGGGAAATCATTTCGACAAGTACCATTAAGTATGCAGTGAGATTTGTGATACCTTGGAATGTCTTTGTGTGCCATGTACAACTACAGTAGTGTCCTTTCTAGATAAGAATGTGTAGAATCCACATGTGCTTAACAAATATGTCCATCAATCACATGCTGATTGGATTTCAGAACATGTGCAAATGTTTGACATGAACATGCCTTGAAGTTCAAATTACTAAAACCTGTTGACAATGGGATAACATTCAATGCATCCTGGGAATTCAAAATTTGTCAATATTTCTCAATGTCTAGTGTGCCATTATCTTGAGTAATGGTGCAGAACCCTATCCTTTCCATCATATTTATCCATGGGCTTTGTGCATCAATATGTAGAAAGTTATCACGTAACCCAATGCACACTGATGTAAAAATACTGAAATTTCTGGCAGCGGATTTTACCCATAATGCAACTAGGAATTTAATCAATTCAATATTGTTTGACAGATCTCAACAAGCTCTGTCAAACAAAATTGATTTGATTGAATTCCTGGCTAGTTGCACGAGAAAAAATTGCTGCATGAAATTTTGATATTTTGACATTGGTATTTAATCCATTGCCAACATCCAGCCAGCACTATTCACAAATATTGCCATTCACATTTAATTTTTTTCAATTTTTGCCAACAAAACATACCTTTGACCCTTGATCAGAATGAGCTCACTGTGCTTCTTCTAATGATAAGCTATGTTTTGAAGGCAAAAAATTATTTTTTTTGTTAAGAAAAAGTTTTGGAAGTGTTGTCATCCTCTTTTCGCATTAATGGGTAAATGAGGATATCTTTAAATATATTTGAATCTAAGATTATTTTAGCGGCATTTTTTTCTGTTAATGTCTTCAGCAGGAATGTCAGTTTGATTAAAGAATTTTTATTATCGATGTCAGAATCGAAAGCCAGGTTTACTTATATAATAGTTTTTTTGTTTCGGAAGATGCAGGCAGAGAATGTTTACATTATCTCTTTTTCATTTGAATGCAATAGATTATTATTGAAGGTTGCAAAATATAATAAGTATTTTTGTGTTGAAAAAAACATAAAGAAATCAAGATTCCACAAATACTTAGCATGTCATGTGACAATGAAGCATTTATACAGTTTGCAGTATCCACACTCAGAGTGCAGCCACAGATGTTTAATGTTTCTGCATGACAGTTTAACAGTGAACTTGATGCAAGGATTGCAAATTCTGTTTTGAAGGGGATGGTAACCCTTTCACCAAATATTTCTTTTAACTCTTAACCTGCTGAGTTTTTAAAAACATATTTTTTATAAAATCTAGTCATGGCTGCTTTAAGCAGCCATGACTAGATTTGATGAAAAATTTATGACAGTTGAACTCAAAATTTCATTGGTCAAAAACTTGATTCAATTTATAGGAGACAATTTGGTTTGAAGTGCCCAAATTATACTTTTTTCAGTGCTAAGAAATTTTCTATCATGGCCACGAATACCTGCCAGCTGCATGCAAGGAGTTATCTTTGTGTAAATTTTGCAATTGCCAGAGGTATACCTAGGATTTCCAAACAAGGGAAGCACTTTTCAAGGTGAAGGTAAAGTTTGTGCGCAGTCAAACTTTGGACACTCTGAAAGCGCTAGTGAAACCCCAGGATTCATACCTACCAAAAGACCATTCGGTAATGCTTCTTTTCTATTCCTGACACACTCCAAATAATTGTTCTGGGAATATACAGTACTGTGAGTTCAACAGTGGACACAGAATATCAACCACATCTCGACCCTATCATGATCTGGTTGACATTCTCCATCTGCTTTCCTCCCCACTGCACTGTAGAATGTGATGTTTCAAAAAAACAAAAACAAATGTGAGAACATTGACTCTCAGATCATATTTTCATTTGGTTTTCTTGATTCAGTCTTTAATTTACAATATTTTATTTCTGAAAACTCGCCCATGGGAACCCTGGGAAGTGAAGCAGTGCTTGTTTACTGTGGTAAACAAGCTCTATTTTACTGGTAAAATGGGACCCATTCACTTATGCTTTGGGTGGAAGTCTTCTAAAATGGGCAACATGGGTACAAACGATTGACTAAACATGACTTTATCTCCATGTTGCAGTCACGGTTAGCCATTGTGGATAAGTATGTGACCTTAAACACCAATGAATAAATAAATAAATAAATTTATGAAAACTCGGATCAACTGGTATAATTGTGTCACAACAAATCGTGATCTGAACAAAAAGGAGACCACTTTTGTACTCTATTGTGTGAAGTCTAAATGACTTTGTATTGATCATCCATAAAACTTTAACATACGAAAACCAATGCACAGCAGCGAATCCATCTGAATGCTTGAAACACATTCAGACTAATGAAAATAGTTTTAACTTAAATGTTTGGTACTTCCTTTTTTATAAGTAATTATTCATTTTTGACTTAACCCTTTAGGGGCTGGAGATTTTTATACATTTTTGCTATACTTTGAAAGTCTACCTCCTGTGGCTTTTCTGTTGTTTCTAGTCAAGTCTTGGCTGCCAACAGAGGCAGCCAAGACTTGCCTAGAAACAATTGACAAGGCACTTTCTTGAGTTTTGAGTTTGCCCATGCATGTTTGGGGCACCTGTCTTTTTGCTTTAAAAAGTTATCAAAGTCGAAATTAGGCCCCAATGTGTTAATGCTGCTTTTTGAAAACAGAGGAGGGTTGAAACACTGGCTTCTGGTGATTGCACTCCGCGTACATCCCTGCTGCTTTCTCAACATAATTTAACCCTCTACACACTGATGTGAAAATTTCAACCTGCAGTTTTTTTTCCATATTACAAGTAGGAATTTAACCAATCCAGTTTTGTTTCACAATTAAACCAGACTGAATTGTTTAAATTCCTAGTTGCATTATGGGAAAAAATGCTGCTTGAAATTTCACTATTTTGACATCAGTGTGCAGAGGGCAGACCTGAAAATAAGCAGTCTGACATTTGCAGAATGAGGTCCCAGAGGGTGAAATTGATGATGCTATCCCATACAGTGGGCCAATTTATCCTCTGGGTACCTCTTTCTGGTTAGTTTTGAGACCCTGATTCAGATTGAGGTTCGCAGAGTGTAAATTTAGTGATGCTACCCTGCTGTGCAGGGTAGCATCACTAAATTCACCCTCTGGGACCTCATTTTGCAGATGACAGTCTGCTTATTTTCTGGCTTGTACACCCGTCTGGGAACTCATACAGCCTTCAGCTGAACCTCAGGGTGTATGAGTCCCCAGATGGTATAAATTCCTGGAAGACACAAGAATAACTAATATTATCTAATTAAGTGCTGCCTTTTGTCAAGTTGAAAACTTACAATGTTTTATAGAAGAAAAAACAATACCAAATTATCACTCCTTGACAATTGACTTTGAAAGTTTGTCCAAAAACTATTTGCTAAAACCTTACTGACACAATGACTGGGTTAAAATTAGAGTGTCTTTCATGAAAATCAGTTATTGTTTTACATCCATTACAAGCAGACGATTTCCTTCTACTGGACGTGATACAATTTTTGGTTTGTTTCGTGCGAAATCAAAATTATATGTGTAACTGGCTAAATTGCTCCCCCCACCCCACCCCAAAAGCAGGAGCACTACTCCCGTTAACTGAATAAGGGGTTGTTAATACCTGGTAATATAGTCAAGAGTAATTTTCAACTATTTATTGGTGAACTGTCTGGATTATTTGCAGACTTGAATGAGGTGTGTCACTTCTGGCATTTACAAAAATTATACACAGTATAGTAAATGTTTTTTTCTATCTTGTGAATGTCTTCCACTCTTTTGTCACAGTGAAATGATTACTGTGAGCTGATTCCATTTGTTTGTTTCATTGGATTTAAAAGACCCTTTTAACAGCCAGTTCAAACCCTGTCTGACAGCTTCATGATGAGAAACCTGAGTACTGATGGTGGTGGTGGGGGAGGGGTTGGAGGAGTGGATCCACTGAGTAGTGGTAAGTACATGTAACTGTCAAACTCCCTTGCTTATTAGCCCTTCACCTAACACTTTAGCCGGGAGCATGGTGGCTAAGTGGTTATGGAATTTGACTTCAATCCCTGCCAGGGCAGGGGTAACTGCGTTTTGCCCTTGGGCAAGGCACTTAATCAGGAAGGCCCATATAGGAGCATGGTGGTGCTGTGTATTAAAGCATACTGCACGTCAATGGTTCACTTGTTTTCAAACACTACTAACCCTGCTTGTGTGGAGTTAGTACATTGGAGAGTCTGGCAGGTGGTGCTTGCCGTTACTTGATGGTTCTCTCTGGGTACTTCCAGCTTCCTCTACCCATAAAAATGTCTGACATGAGGTGTTGAAATTGTCGTTAAATCCCAATAAATAACGCATTGCCTCCATCTGGCCACATATCTTACAAATTAAGCTGTTCCATAAAAATTATTTTTCAAAAACTTCCTTCAAAACCATATAATGTGACACATCATTGAAATGCTCTTGTCAAGGTTTTGTCGGAAATTTTTTCAAATATTTGAGAAAACAATAATTTAAACAATAAATTTTGCTATTGTGTGCATTGTACAAAGGGTTAACCTGGCACAAAAAAGGTTTGGGATTGGTTGAAGACATGTGTGCAATCAGTGTGGTGTACCCCTTCAAACACTGCACCAGCATGCTTCTAGAGTAATTAGGATTAACTCCTTGCATGCTGATGGAAGGTATTCCTTGCCCAGGACAGGAAATCTCATGCCACTAAAATAAGTTAAATTTGAGAGCAATTAAACTAATTTTCTCCTACAAATTGTATAGACGTTTTGACCAACAATTTCTTGAGTCAAAATTTAATTTTTCATCAAATCTAGTCATGGCTACTTTACAGCAGCCATGGCTAGATTTGACGAAAAATATTTTAAAAATACTCAGTGGGCTTAGAGTTAAGTGCCTTGCCCAAGGACACAATGCAAACGAAGTGGATTAGGATTTACCTGCAAACCTTTGGGATTTGAAATCAATGAACTACCACTCCCTGGGCTAACTCTACTGAGTTACTGATTCCTTTTAAATTTTGCTGAATGGGTTAATGGTTTTGTGCACTCAGATTGTAATTTTTGAGGTGCTTGCAATGTGTAGTAAATGTAGCTATATCTGGTATCATGAATAATTCAGGTGTAAATAGCTATATAATTAGGTAATTACATACTTGATATATGTCTGTGTTGAGGTGACTTTAAGTCTAGATGTGATTTGTGTTGATTGATATGTTCACAGTGGCTGCTGATCTGTGTACTAGTAACCCACATGGTGTCAACAGCATTTAATATGATCACTTGAAAGACATTTTTTTAATACTTGCCCAGCCCAGATCATCTTTATGTTAGTTTTTTACTTTTCTTCATTCCTAAAAATTTTTTTGTTAGGTTGTAGTAAGTGGTTCAGAGCTGATTTAACAGGTAGAGTGCCAAGTTATTATACCCCCACAAAATGAAGTTTTAGGGGGTATATAGGAGACAACTTGTCCATCGGTCAGTCAACATGATGAGGATCAGTGCGTGACATAAATTTTTTCCAGATCGGATTCAAGATGGCCGACTGGAGGCCATATTGGATTTTGCAAAATACTTGTGGAGCGAACTTCTTCCACAGTTTTAGTCACATTTTCATGAAACTTCACCAAAATGATCAACATGATGAGGAGCAGTTTGTTTCATAATCCTTTTCCCGATTGAATTCAGGATGGCTGAATGGTGGCCAAATTGGATTTATTTTTTTTACTTAGAAAAATTGAATGCCCCTTTTCAGTCACCCACACTAGGCGGTATGCCACGGTGGGAGTATACCGGGCAGCAGACCATCTCTAGTTTTAAATTTGAAATTTGTTAATTTATTTGCATCTCTGCTGTGTTGTAATTTATGAGAGAGTGTCTGTCAGCTCTATTTCATAAATTGTAGCAAGGCAAATTCATTCAGACAGAAGAATTGCTTTTTAAAGATAATATGAGGTACATACACAGAATAGGAAGCACCGGCACTTAAAAGTAAAGCCCAAATATGGTCTGCCAACACTCATCCTGTTAATTCACAATAGATTCAAAGCATTTTATGTTCTTAATGTAATTATTCCTATCAAGTTTGTGGCAGGCTCACATTTGGGTGTCCTTAAACATTTCGATGGTGCAAGAAAGTTTTTCTTATATGCTTCTTATTCAGTTGGATATTTATAACATCCTAGGACACCGAGGAACTGTAAATATTTACCATGTGAAAAAACTATCGCACCATGATTTAGGAGTAATCTAACCTCCCTGTATTATTAGTGTTGTTGATTTGACAAGTGTGATTGTACTTCTGCTTCACCAGTATACTGCACAGGTCTGCATTGTGTACAGACTAAGCTGCAATAATCTGATTGGTTAAAAATTAAGGGCTCTCACATAATTTTATTATATTCCTGTGATTGATTCAAACATGATTTTGGAAATCTCTCTTGCAGTATCAGATGTAGTGTGATACTGCTGGTACTGGTAATATGCAAGTAGTGTAATACTCTTAACCCCTTACTCAATGCAGATGACATCAAAATTTATTATTTTAAATATCTTTTTTTTAAATTTTTCAAAAAATTCCAACAAAACCATATGTGACCCCTAATTGGAATGAGCTCGTTCCAGTGAGGGGGTCACATAATATGGTTTTGTTGAAATTTTTTTGAAAGATAATGTTTTTTCAACTGCTGAATTTGCATATTGCGCAGGCAGATGTGGTCGATTCGTTAGGTAAAGGGTTAAATCGAAAGCAAGAGTGGATGAGAATTGTGGATCTTCTTCCACTTCACTTTATAAAACGTGCTTTATATTCGCAAGCTATCACTTAAGATTTTTTTTACATCATTGCCATTGTACAAATGCGTCAATTCACTTTTCACCGAATGTTGTCAAACTAACACAGGCCTGCTGTTTTCAAAATTTTGTACAACACATTTATCGTTCACCTGGTCTGAGCTTTGGTAACCTATCATTTGTTCCCCAGTACTTGATTCAGGTAACCCATTAGGTAACCTAAATATATATGTATTGCAATGATGCTGATATATGAACTGTTGTATCATAGACTAGTTCTTGCTTCTATGGGCAGTATCCTGATGAATAGAGATGAATCTTTAGGAACACTAATGAGGCTGTGTTGCAGCAATTCAGATACAAATTAGTTGCAATTATAGCCTAATCTTGGCATGGGCTAGCATGCTGCAGAAGAGTATGGCTTCCATAAAAGCTAATATGAGTATACTAGATCATTCAACTTGGCAAAAATTTTGCATGACCCGGCGACAACTTGGCGTGACCCGTTTTTCGTTTGTGTGTTTTTCATTTTAGGTAACCTCCACATGACCCAAACGACCGTTCACCTCAAATTGACAGGCCAGTAACATTACATTTTGGCCAGATACCCCTCGAGATGATAAGGTAGATTGAATCTACCCAGTCCAGAATGGAGATAAAGAATATCCCGTAACAACAACTACAGCAAACAGTTTGTCATCTGCTTTCATCCAAAATTGATTTGACAGATTCTAGAAATCAAGGTGCCAATTTTCACCTCTTATAGCAGATATACTACAGTGGAACACTATGCCACTTTGCCAATGAAAATTATTCAGTTATTAAACAGGAGTATTCAATCAACAGGGACTGTGTCACTTTCCTGTAATCTGGAGATAAACTTGGCATTTATTCTAGTATATCTTATTGACAGAGCTCCATGAGCTCTGTCAAACAAGATATAATAGATTAAATGCCTGTATTGGATGTACAGAGGCCAAATAGGTCTATAAACAAAGGAATACTAGGGAGAGTCAGGGTAATTTTTTGACAGGTTAAAAAATTTTTTATTCAATTAACAGGAGTTTACTCTATAACCTATGTTCAATTAACAGATCAAATTTGTACTTGAGGTATGGTAAATGGTTTTTGGTTGGGAAATTATATTCAATTAACACAGTTATTCAGTTAAGAAATATCCAGTTAAGTGGGCTCCACTGTATTTAATTATTACCCGAGGGCTGGTATATCCACTGTATTTAATTGTGTCGTGAGGGCAGGTATATAATAAAAAGTTCATCTGTAGTTTGAAGTTTTCTGGTGCACTGTATCGCATCTCATTGATGACCTTCACCAAGTAGCGTAGCCAACTCGTGCATTACTGCCTGGTTGAAGGTCCTAAACTTGATCCGATACAGCACACCATAAAACTTCACTGTTCTGATAATCTCTCTATAGTTACGATTTAGTGAAGTTGAATGTCTTCATTTTTGTAGTACAATTTATAGCATGTGGGTACCAACAGATCAAATAGAATGAATCATTAGGTCACTTGGCTTATTTAGTATTCCATGAGGGTATTGTTATCCCCGCATTTTCAAAAATGCAGGGATATACCAATAGTGATGATCGCTGTCTGTACGTCCCTTTTTTTGAGCTATAATTTTGAAATTTACCATACTTCTTAAGTATGGTATAGAGATGACTAAAATAGGTTTGGTTTTAATTTTTGTCACCAGGTGGTGCCAATGGTACCACTTAAAGACTGAGTTAAAATACTGCTTTTCGATGAAAGGTTCCTAGGATATGTAATTTTGGTTCTTTAAAGTGTGTTTATATGTTGCGGTAGGGTGTCTAGATGTGCACAAAGGTTTCAGAGTTTTGATTTGGCCCCATGTGGTGCCCGTAGTACCATGTTTGTCATTAGAGAATCGGTTTCCATCGAAAGGCTCCTAGAGGTTTTAATTTGAAACATTGAAAGTGTGTTCATATGTTCCGGTAGGATGTCTAGATGTGCATAAAGGTTTTGGCTGTTTTATTCGGACCCAGGTGGTACCCGTAGTGCCACATTTGTCATTAGAGAACGGTTTCTGGCGAAAGGCTTCTAGGTGTTTAAATTTGAAATGTTGAAAGTATTGTTCATATGTTCAGGCAGAGTCTCTAGATGTGCATAAAGGTTTCAAATTTTGGTTTCAGGCCCATGTGGTGCACGTAGTGCCCCTTTTGTTGTTAGAGATTTGTTATACGGCAAAAGGCTCCAAGGGTTTTAATTCGAAATGTTGAAAGTGTGTTCATATGTTCCGGTAGGGTGTCTAGATGTGCATAAATGTTTCGGATTTTTGAATCAGCCCCATGTGGTGCCCATAGTGCCACTTTTGTGGTTTAGTAATCGGTTTCCGGCCGAAAGGCTCCCAGGTGTTTTAATTTGAACCATTGAAAATGAGTTCATTTGTTCCAGTAAGGTCTCTAGATGTGCATAAAGGTTTCTGACTTTTGATTAGGCCCCATGTGGTGCCCATAGTGCCACCTTTGTCATTAGAGAATCAGTTTCTGGCGAAAAGCTCCTAAGTGTTTCAATTTGAAATGTTGAAAGTATGTTCATAGTTATGTTCAGGCAGGGTCTCTAGATGTGCATAAAGCTTTCAAATTTTTGTTTTGGGGCCCATGTGGTGCCAGTAGTGCCACTTTTGTCATTAGAGAATGTGATTTGGTTTGTGACCACCGTGATGGCATACTGAAAATACAGGGATATTCCTTAGTGCGCTTTGCACACAAAAGACAGTGTTCTAGTTTCTATCTTGTCATAGTTTTCATTGGTGTTTCTTTTAATTTCGCTGGTCTTTGAATAGACATGCAACTGATTTTTGCCAATAGAATATATTCGTTTCGCTCCAATCTTCATACTGTTGAGCTGTGATGCAATTTTTTCAGTTCTTGAAGTATATCTTTATCAGCTCACAACACATTTGAGCGACCTGAAATTTTTGAGCAAGTTGTACTCAATCCAGCAAGGTGTCATAAGCTATGTTTTTGAGGGAAAAAATGAAAATTGTTAGTTATTCAAGAAATTTGTTTGCAAGTATCCATCAGATATTTGTGTTAGTTAATGGGTTTATAGCAAATTGAGCACACATTTGTGTGATATGAAAACTCAAAGCAAATCCAACATTCAGGCTAATTCTAAAATTGGACCTTTGTTATTATGTGAATCTGTTCAGAACCAGAATCATTGAATGCCATAGTTATTGTTGATGAAATTTTTCCAATACATGTATGCAGATGTAAATAAAGACTTAAATAGCATTGATAGCAGATTTTTTCACAAGTTCTGCAAAAGGTCAAAGAAACACAGTTGAAATATTGTCTCTTTGATCATGCAACAAGTGCAATAATTGTAGCTTTTCTGTGTTGAATTTGTGGGTTTTCAGAGATGATTTCATGGAATGGATCAGTTGACCCTTTTGGATCAGTGAGAAGAGTTCAGTGAATTAAAAGTTTTCCCAACCTTTTTTCATAAACGTTTTATAATGTGAATGAATTTGAAGCTGGACAACCAGAAGGAGAGTTAACCTTTTACCTTACAAAATTAAAAAAAACTGTTCTAGATTAACATGAAATTTTCATTTCTTGCATCTAAAACATACCTTACCAGAAGTTAACCCTTTACCCAATGCAGATGATATCAGAATTTATTATTTTAAATATCCTTTCTTCATATTTTTCCCACAAATTCAACAAAACCATATCATGTGACCCCTCATTGGAATGATCCTGCCAAGCTCGATCCATTGAGGGGTCACATGATATGGTTGTGTTGAAACATTTTGAAAAATAATATTTTTTTCAACTGCCGAAATTGTATATTAGCATGCGGATGCAGCTGATTCGTTAGGTAAAGAGTTAAAACAATCAAATCTTGTTTCAAGTCTAGCTATCACACACTGTGACTAGAAATGTTTTTAAAATAAATCTCTAAAAGGCACAATCGTAATTCAACTGACAAGTCACAGCCGAAAAAACTGATGATGGAAATGGATCAAGGTCTAAAATTCAAACATTAAATAGTTTGCATGATCTGCAACATCAGTTGTATACTGCATCAGGTTTATATACAATGGGTGCAAGTTGAACTTGGTGATCACCTCATAGATAATATGCATATAATACAGGTTTTTTATACCTCCACTCTCCGAGAGATTGGGGTGCATACTGGATTACATGCATCTGAGTGTCCATCCATAGTAGTGGCATGAGGTTTTCCATTCTCTAAGTATCGGGTATTATTTCCTTAAGTGGTAATCCATTTGTCCTTAACTGGTTGTGTCCTTAGAATCCACTATCAGGGCTTTAAAAAAAATGAGGGTACTACAGCAAAAGTCAACATTTTCCTTGCTTATTATGTTACATATTCAGTCAAACGTAAATAATATTTTGTTGATATAAATTTGTTCTATCACAAATTATTGAACAGTGCCTGTGGGCATGGTCACTCTTCAATAACTTGTAATAAAACAAATATTGATGAACAAATTCAGACCACCAAAAATAATGTAGCACTCAACCAGTTAAGTTATCGAAAGGGGTTGGGGTTTGCAACAAAAAAACAAAACATTAAGGGTCTAACTTAAGGGTATCTATCCATCTGTCCGTCCATCCATCTGTCCATCCGGGTCCATATCTCAGCAGTAAGTGGATGGATTTTTTTTCAATTTTTCAAAACAAGTAAAAGTTTACTTATTTAGAGGCACACTAAGAAAATAATCTTTCTCTGTCTTTAGCTTCACTCCATTTAAGTACATGTGCAATACCATATAGGTGGTAGCATGGTGGTGCAGGATACTAAGATGTATATGCCTTCAACCAATGCTAACTCTGCTTGTGGAGGGATGGTATGTTGGAGTGCCTGATGGTTATTCACTGCTACTCAGTGCTTCTTACTAGGTACTTTAGCTTCCTCCATCTGTAAAACTGTCCAACAAAGATATGAAACTGATTTTAGAAAGAGTTGTTAAACCTAACTAAATAAATAAATAACCATTTGGATAATTTGGGTTTGATGCACCAAGGGTTGAAAAAGTTGTCTGAGCTTGTTGTATTCAGTGGTTTTATACTTGAAAGAATTCCTTTAGCTTACTTTACATTGAGAGTTATGATTCATTGGATTTTTTGAATGCTGTATTATAACAGCCAATACATCAGCCCACACTTGTTGTAGTAATAATAAGATAAGGCTGTTATCTCAATATTGATTTTAAAGTGTTTAAAAATTGATACAAGAGATTAGGAAACAATAGTCAGAAAATCGGTTATTTATTCTATTGTTTATCTGCATAGTCAACAAACAGTATTAGTATAATAGAGGTGGGTCTCAATAATCAATGTCCTTTAAACTGTTCAGTAGGTAGATCCATTCTGCTTAAAGACATTCAGTTCATTCATTTGGTCTTTCAAATTAGCCCCATGAAGACTTGACTTACTTTTGTAACCACAGATCTGACATTGATTTGGACTGTTTGTACTACATCTACTACTGAAGTAGTACAGTACCAATGGAAACAAGCCTGAAAATAAGCAATCTGTCATTTGCAGAATGAGGTCCCCAGAGGGTGAATTTTCTGATGCTATCCCATACAGTGTGCCAATTTATCCTCTGGGTACCTCTTGCTGTTTAGGCTTGAGACCTTGATTCAGATTGAGGTTCACAGATGGTAAATTTAGTGATGCTGCCCTGCTGTGCAGGGTAGCATCTCCAAATTCACCCTCTGGGGTCCTCATTCTGAAGATGACAGTCTGCTTATTTTCAGGCTTGAATGGAAATACGTTGCAGTATATAGTATGGCCGATGTGGGCTGGTCACATTCCACTGGTGGCTAATATTTCCACGGATTCAATAATATCAGATTCCAAACACTAACTATAGGAATAATCATAAAAAATTTAATTAATGAAGCACCGGGTACAACCTGGTGCTGCATTAATTCAGATTTTGCCGATGATATTTATTACCTGGTAAACATATGCGTGGATTATGACCAGTTCATGGCAACTGTACTGTAACCAGACCTGTGCAATATACTGTATATACTATGCATTATCATTCCACTACAAATTTACCTCACGGAAAGAATCTCAAAATAACAAAATTTTGGTGTTGAAAAATACGTCTGCTGTTAGTCAACTCTGCTAATACGGATCACTAAAATTCACTTTTAAAAAGATTTCCGCCTTCTGTCATCAAATAGTCAGATTTCTGGGAAGTTTATTCTTATGCATGTAGACTATAATAAGCCCCTTCCTTAAAGACTAATAAGACTATAATAAGCCCCTTCCTTAAAGACTAATAAAATTAATCTTCTTAGGTTGTTTACCAACCATTTGAATTGAGGTACAAAATGCGTCAAAACTGGATCACAATTGGTTAATTTAAATCACTATCTCTCCAGCAAAAATCATATTACACATTTGCTATCATATTGTATTGCCAGGCTCACATCCACACATGAATTCGTGTCACATTTTACATTAACCCTTTACCTAAGAATCGCCCGCATCCGCACTCATAATTTGCAAACTGAGCAGTTGAAAAAATTTAATTTTTAAAAATATTTCAACAAAACCATATCATGTGACCCCTCATTGGAACAAGCTCATCGAACTCATTTCAATGAGGGGTCACATGATATGGTTTTGTTAAAAAAATTTTGAAAAAATTTAAAAATTAGAAATAAAATAATAAATTTTGATATTCTCTGCGTTGGGTAAAGGGTTAAATAAATTTGGTTTGATGCTACTTTTTTTTTCAAAGTGAATCCTCTAATAAGTTATGTTGAAAACAGCTTGTCTGAAAAATATCTGTTCATTTTATGCGCAGTATAAAATGGTAACATGACCCAGTAATAGAGGTACAATATTATTATCCGAGCTCTCACGTAATTGGCAGAACTTTCCTAATCTTAGTTTGGTTGCCATCTGTCTGCCGTCTGTCTGTTCATCCATCTGTCTGTCCATCTATCCATCCATCAACATGTTCATTTTAACATAACATCATTACAAACATCCCTTTGTTATCAGGGGTGCTTACATTGCTTTCTCCAGAAGGTCTTTGAGAGATCTCTAAGTAGAGGGATCCAAAATGCACAGAGTTTGGGGGTCATCCGACTTGGTTTACCTGATTCATAGAGTGACTCCATCTCCTTGCCAGCTTTTACCTTCATCAGAAACTGAGAATATGAGAGAGACCCATATTACACCAAACGAATGCAAATGAAGGTCTGGACGTCTTCTGGAGAGACAAAAAAACACACCCTTTGAGACAGTCATTGCACATCATGATTGGGAAAAACCCATATTCAAAAGTTAATATCATGTTCTCTCAGTTCATAGAAGTACATGTGTGAGCCAATATTTGAAATTTGAAAAAAAAAATTTATGTCGATTGAACCGACTTTGATTTATTTATTTATTGGTTGTGCTCCAAAAAGGAAGTGCAAGCAATATATTTTTAAGAAATTTTTTTCAGAATTTTCTGCTATTCATATCAGTATCATATAAAGGGTTGAAACCACAGGAAATACTTGTTTGCATGTTCTTTACCACATGTTAATCAAGTTTGTTTACATTGAATTAATACTGTAGAAAAAGCTAGGCGGTGGGTAATTATCTGGTATTTATGCAGTTATGAGGTGTGTTGGAAACCATAACATTTCAGAAAGTAATCATATCTGATTTAATAATACAGACACTTAAACTTTATGAATATCTTTTTGTAAGAATTCTCAAGGTAGCAATAACATACAAGCAATGTTAGAAATTTCTAGTGCATTGACTGTAATAGAGCCAGGGGTTGTGAAGCAGCTTTGAAAGTGGGAGAGCTGATGTGTAATCAGGGATTCTGTACCTTCTCTAACAAAATCATGTAAAAGCTGTGACCCTAGAAGCAATCTGGGTGATTTTAGGGGATTGGTAGACTGCGGCACCGATCTGGTGCTGGTAGCCCACAAACTTCTTAAAATCAGCCAGATTGTACAATAGTCCTGCTTTGACATGCTATTGTGTTAGTCACCTTTACTCAGCTGTCGACCCTGACTCAGACAATCGCCGACTCAAAAGTAATTTCTTTGGTATTAAGAATGCCTAGTAGAATAAGAAGCAGTTAAGCTCATTTTGTTTATTATTTTCAAATATTTTACGCATTTTTAGCCAAAAAAGTTCTGATGCCCTTGTAGCCCACCCCAAAAGGATCCCAAATTCTCCTGAATAGAGCTAAATCAATTGAATTATTATATTCAAAATATCTTTTTCCAAAATAGCATGGTATAATGGTTTGGGGAATCTCAGCTGAAGAAAACTGATTTTCTACAGCAATTAGTATTAATTGTTTCTCTGTAGCAACCTTAGGAAGTGGAGCAGTGCTTGTTTACAGGGGTAGACATTCTGCTTTAGTTGTGGTTGTGATGTAGCCGTAGATCTATGAAAAGTGATCTTAACCCAAATGAATAAGCGTGCAAACAATAATATTGTTATTGTTGAACCATCACATAAACAAAGACACAGAAAGTCATCACTACATGTAGCCAAGCACTTGAACCACAACTTGACACATTTTTAGTTGAGTTGTGACGAAGTCAAACTCGACATATAGTTTGATGAATGGCGGGCAGGCGGATGGGCGGGCGTAAACATTTGGTTTCCGGATGATAACTTGATAGTGGTTCGACCCTCGTTCATGAAACTTCATATGTTGGTTGGCCTCGGTGAGAGGAAGAACCTCATTTATTTTGGACTCTCTAGGTCAATTGTGAAGGTCACAGTGACCTTGAACATACTAAATCATAAACAATTGGTTTCCGCATGATAACTTGACTGTTGAACCCACATTCATGAAACTTCATATGTAGGTTGGCCTTCGTGAGAGGAAGAACCCTATTTATTTTGGACTCGCTAGGTCAAAGATCAAGGTCACAGTGACCCTGAACATAGTAAATCAAAACACTTGGTTTCCAGATGATAACTTGATAATGGTTTGACCCATGTTCATGAAACTTCATAGGTAGGTTAGCATCAATAAGAGGAAGAACCCTATTTATTTTGGACTTGCTAGGTAAAAGGTCAAGGTCACAGTGGCCTTGAACACAGTAAATCATAAACATTTGTTTCCAGATGATAACTTGCCTATGGTTCAACCCACATTCATGAAACTTCATAGGTAGGTTGGCATCAGTGATAGGAAGAAACCTTTATATTTTTGACTCGCCAGGTCAAAGGTCAAGATCACAGTGACATTGAACATGGTAAATCATAAACAATTGTTTCCGGATGATAACTTGACTATGGTTCAACCCACATTTATGAAACTTCATATGTAGGGTGGCCTTCTTGAGAGAAAGAACCCTATTTATTTTGGACTAGCTAGGTGAAAGGTCAAGGTCACAGTGACCTTCAACATTGTAAATCGTAAACAATTAGTTTCCGAATGATAACTTGATAATGGTTTGACCCACATTCCAGAAACTTCATAGGTAGGTTGGCCTAGGCGAGTGGAAGACCCCTATTTATTTTGGACTTGTCAGGTCAAAGGTCAAGGTCATAGTGACCTAGAACATAATAAATCGTAAACAATTGGTTTCGGATGATAACTTGATAATGGTTCCACCCACATTCATGAAACTTCATAGGTAGGTTGGCATTGGTGCAAGAAAGAGCCCTATTTTATTTTGGAATCACTAGGTCAAAGGTCAAGGTCACAGTGACCCTACACATAGTAAATTGTAAACAACTGTTTTCCAGACGATAAGTTGATAATGATTAAACCTACTTTTGTGCTGTCACAACTCGACATTGGATCGTTGTTCCTATCGGCATTTTTTTTAACTTGCTATCTAACACATCTAGAAAATGACACTTGCTGAAAATTTCCAACCAAAACTTATGAATCCTTATTGGAAAGACCTTGTAGAGCTCATTCCAGCAAGGGCTCATAAGAAGTATTTTGGAAGCAGAAATGAAAGAATATAACAGAATTTGAAGGAAGAGTATTGTATACAACACTGTGGATTTGAATTTTATGTATGCAGGATGTATTGGGTTTCTTTAAAATCTTGAAGGTGCTTCAACTGACAAATTTGTGTTCAAGATCTTGAAAGTACTTGAAATTTGTGCCTTAGCCTTTAAATTCCTTGATTTTTTCATGGATCCTTCAAAGTTTTAACTCATTCCAACTTGGGAAATAAGAGAAAATATCCAGATAGTTTCATTAATGCAACTATCTGTATTTATGCAACAGCAGGTTTAATGCATAAAAGCAATCGACAAACTTCGTCCGGGAATCAGTTATCATTAGTTGCCTGTTCCCGACGCCGTATCGGTTCCACCTTTTCAGGTCCAGTTTTAATTTTAATCATGCTGAATCCCATTTAGTAGGTAACTCTACAAGTTCACTCATTTCCGGAACCCCCCTCTAGGTCATAAAATAATCGCGCAAGAATATGGGAATGACCACTCGTCTGGTCCCTTTGATCCTGCGAGATTATCCAATGGAAATACGGATTATTTTCTCGGTGGGTTTCAAACGGTGTTCTGTCAAATTTTTGGGCCGGGAAGCAGTCATTCCAACATTTATTATTTTCAAAGTTAAAGCAGTCAAACATTTCCACCGCCGTCCCCGCCTCCATTCCGGTTCCTCATTTTTATGACTATTCATCACTTATATTGTATCTGTATACTGATGACAGGCCTATTATTCGCCCACCTATGTTCAATTACCATAAAATATGCTTTGGTTAGACTGCTGTATACATAATTAATCAAAATAATTTGAAAATAAAAGCAGTTTTTAGTCAATTTTTCTATTCAAATCAGTTTTGTTGTATTTGTCCTTGTTATTTTGCCTCTATCCACTAGCTTTCCTAGAAAAGTTGCCTGTTGGTGCATAAATATCTTGAATATTAAAAAGAAATGAGACCTATGGCTTAGCAGTTGTTTTTAGTCAAGTGTCATCTGCCTGAATAGGCAGATGACACTTGACTTAAAACAACTGCTCAGGTTATAGATTTTTCTTGTTCACTATTAGTAAAATGTTAGTCCCTGGTGTACAACATTAACTATTAACCCGCCGAGTATTTTCAAGATATTTTTCATCAGATCTTGTCATGGCTGCTGCACAAAAACATTAATCCAAATGTAAGATAAGACATCATTGGTGAAAAAATCCTTTCAATATACAGGGTGAAAATTTTATTATATGTGACCAAATTATACTTATTTAAATGACAAGAGAAACCCTGTGCTGGGCAGGAATATCTGCCAGCAGCATGCAAAGAGTTGAAGGCAACAGACATGACCAAGTTTCTAGACTTCACCTAACATCTATCTGTATTCTTAGCCTGAAGCTTACGCTTACTCAGGCTGTGTGCATGTAACTTGAAAGAATCTCAAAAAAATGTTCAAGAGATTCTTGAAAATGACTTGAAAGGGTCCTTGAAATAACCTTATCCTTAAGACAATGAACCCTGTGTTGGGTAAAAGGTTGATGGAAGCCATTCATCTGTAGAGTTGTTAAATTCATATAAACACAATCTTCTCACCACAAATTCTTTCACCGCCTTTATCGTTTCAGACTAAAATCGTGTAACAGCCTGTTCATTGTTACATGTAGCAGTAATGTCTTATATATTGAATCAATAATATCTCAATCACTCTCAATGCATTTTGAGGAGATGCTCGTAGTCATCTGGAGTAGATGTATTTGTTGTCAATTGCATAATCAATTCCATGAATCAATCGTACATGATATAATGCTTATAGGTGAGTAGGTACAGTTAATTTAATTGTTTCAATGCATAACAATAGTAGTTTGCAGAAATTAAATATTTCAATATCTTGTCCGAGAATGACCGATACATCTCATTCCCTTTTGAGCCAGCTTCATCAAGTTTTTCACATGTAGACATTTTTTGTCATTCTCTCTCACCAGTAAATTATTATCTTGGAATGCATCACAGGGAAGAGCTGTCAGAGCTCAATGAAATAAATGTGTTGCATGATAGTGCTTTGTCAGAACATGAATCAAGTGTAAGCTATGAACTGCTCTTGTTCTGTTGGTTCACAGAATAAGACAAAACACTTTTAGGAGTGTCACATCCAACATTACCAAAACATATGTACTGCACTACTATTGAGTCATTGATAATTATGTGCATGTGCCTCTGCAAATGACATCATCCTTGTACCAAAGAAAATACTTTGGTAGATGGTTATAATAGAACTTTCTTTATCTAACTTGTGCTGAAGAAATGATCGCTTTTTAAATGGTTCTAATTAAAGATGTAAAGGAACAATGTGAGTATATTGTTTTTATTGATTTTGTTCTAAATTTTACCATTTTCTTCTGTTAGAGATGCATGGTATTGAAATTTTGTGTTTGGTATCAGTTTCGGTATATTTAAGAAGATATACCATGGTATCGGTTCAGTATTCAGTATCTGACTTGACTGAGATTTGCTGATGGTACCAAAGGGGAATTTACACCAGGAAAATACAGAATAAATCGTTCTTGTATCACTCTACCACAGCCTGTGATATTGAGACCTTATAACAAACCAGACAGTTAGATTTACCCAGTTAAATTCAGATTGAATTTCCAGTGTGATCATTCAGCCCAAAATAATATAGTTCTTTCATGCAGTTTCTTCCATTAAATGAACTAGCCAGATCAGTAGCCTGCTCAGTGGGCTTGGAGACATTGACAACTATTTTTATTAGTCCCCCACAGTTCTACCGTGAAGGGGACTTATGGATTGCACTCCGTCTGTCAGTTTGTCAGTCAGTCTGTCTGTCCCTCTTACCTGTTAACACCTGTATCTCCGAGATGGTTGAATGTTCGCATTTCAAATTTTCAACACTATTCAGACATTATGAAAAGATGATGCACATCAATTTAAAAAAAAAAAATTCAAGATGGCCATCTGGTGGCCATTTTTGTTGGAAATTGTGTGTCATTGGTTTTCTGCCAATAATATCTAAACCGCTTTTCCGACTTCAGTCAATTTTGGTATGGAGGTGTAGCAGCATGAGATAAATAACATAACATGGTGGGTTTTTTCTTGTGCATAAATTAAGCAAATTAGACAAACTAAAGCTTTTTTCAGCCATTTTTTGCTTAACTTGACAAAGGGAGCGTGGTGGCTCAGTTGGTAGAAGTGCAGGCTGCAAGCTGAGAGGTCCTCGGTTTGAATCCCACCTGCGGCAGCCACATTGTGTCCTTGGGCAAGACACTTTATCTCCATTGCCCACGTGGGGGCACGATGATGCCGTGTACTAAGGCGTACTGCACGTCGATGGTACGCATGTCTTCAACCAATCTGCCCCTGCCTGTGCTGCTGTGCGGAGTTACGATGTTGGGGAGCTGGCAGCTGCTCGTCGTTGCTCGGTGGTTCTCTCCGGGTATTCTGGCTTCCTCCACTCGTAAAACTGTCACGGTCATGATTAGCCATTGTGCATAACTATGTGACTTTAAACATCAATAAATAAATAAATAACTTGACAAAGTCAAGATAAGCTATTGCCATCTTGCGTGTGGAAGTCTGTCAGTCTGTTCACATTTTCCTTTAGCACAGGCTAAACCCTATAGTTATTGTCCGATCATCACAAAATTTCATATGCTGGTTTGGGGGTCATGTCTAGATAAGAACGTCCCCTTTTGGTCACGATCAGTCAACCGTGATGGCTAGCCAAGCCCAAAACCCGAAAACCTTTAGCACAGTCTACAGGTCATATTTATGAAGGGATTTCATTGTGACTTGGTAGGATAACTCTGCATAATGTCTAGATGAGGACGTCCCCTTTTGGCCTTGATCTGTCAACCATGATGGCAGCCCAAGCCCAAAACCCCCATTTTGGTCACGACCACTCAACTGTGACAGCTACAGGGACCTGAAGCCAGAAAACCTTTAGCACAGTCTACAGATTGTATTTATGAAGGGATTTCATTGTAACTTGGTAGGATCACTCAGTATAATGTCTAGATGAAGATGACCCCTTTTGTTTGCGATTCGTCAATCGTGATGGCTACACATGCCCGAAGCCCGAAAACCTTTAGCACAGTTATAAAAGGAAAGATCCATTTCTATATTTCTGCAGGTTTCGAGTTTGAGCAAGATTTGAATTTGTTCTCACCATGGCAAATGTTCTCTTCTTGACTGCCTGGGTATTAAAACGCAGCCCATATACCAACATTCCTTCTGGTGATGAAGAAGATGTGTACATGAAATCCATCGAAATATCCTCAGCAACTCGTGCAATTTGAGTCTCCAGGCTTGACTTTGTAATATTTTATTCATGAAATCCTGACAAACTGATGAAAGTGTTTTTTTGCAATAGAATCGTAATCTGATTGAGAAAAATACCACCTTTATGACCACAGCACTGCACCAATAGTCTCAATAGATTGTAAAACTAATTAAATAACTTGTATAACAGCACACTGATGCAATTTTTATTTGGCCTACATAGTTTCATGCCCACTGATAAGTACCCCATAGTCATGATGACTATATAATTGTGTGAGCTGCCCTGCTATTCATGTAGTCGTTAAAGCATTGTAGATGTGCCTTTTTGCACTCCAGGGATGAATTATGTGGACAGTCCACTCTGGCTAATGACAGCTTCTCACATATCACACTTTGTTGGAAAGGGCTTGTGGTGGGGTGTAGGGGAGAATTTTCCTTCAGTATATGTCTGTAATCAAAGTATAAAGCCGATTTACCAACCAGCCTGATTGTCCAGATCTCATAGTCTCATGGTAAATCGGTCACTTTGTATGCTAGAGGTCTACCATTCAGGCTTCATTTCTCACACTTCCCTCTCGATTTGTTGCAGTGCTACCATTAACCAGCCCTCTGTTGGTGGCATTGTGTGTGCTCAGGTGAAGCATGGTGGGGGGGGGGGGGGGGGGGGGTTGACCTCTCTGAAGTGGAATCTGGGGTGCAAATTGCAAAAGAATATGAGAGAAGTGTGGCGGTCGAAGTATAAATTCCATTTTCTAACCAGCGTGGTTGGTCTGGATTGCTTATCTTGTGGTAAATCAGATGCTTTCTGTGCTTGAGTTTGACGGTTTGAACTTTGATGCCCACACTTCTCTCTTGATCTGTTACATTTCATAACAACATTTCATCATTGTAAACATAAATACACAACATTTTATTCATTTGATGTAATATAATATCTGATGGCACTGAAACAGTTAACTGATAGAGTGATGGAAGCACATATTTCAGCTTTGTTGTGAGGTGCAAGCACTGCGACTTGACTCTTTTGGCATGTAATATTCTGAGAAACAGATTTCTCAGTGCATAATATTTTTCTTTAATTTTACCCAAATACAGGGGATGGGAATAATATATGGCATAACTTTATAACTGGGAGTGGGATTTCTAGGAAATTTTCAGTGCTTATTGCTAGATGGATGAGGTAATGAAATATAGACTTGTGACGGATGTTGAAGTCACGTGACCTCGGCAGCAATCTTGGATTTCGTAAATTTAGACAAATTTTATCAAAAAATCTATATATTGTCACAATATTACTATTTTTTAAAAACGTTTTTGGGCATAAACTAAAGTAAAAAAGTTTTGCCATAACATATAAAGGCTTTATTAGTTATTAGTATTAGACACATAATTTATCACGGAATAATAACTTGAAATAGTCAACGGGATCAAAAAGCCACTTCTATCTGCCAGGATCCCTCTCTGAATTTCATCATGTTCAGGGAACCAGGTAGGTTCTTATGTATCAAAACACCCGCTAGTTTCCCATTTTGGTCTATCAATATTTTCAGAATTAATTGCTTTGTTGTTTGCATTTCTTTGTGTTCACAGCATTTGTGGGGGCTGTTGTAGCGGTACATGTACTAGGAGGTGGGCATGGACCCTGGTCACTGTCAAAATCCTCAATACAACTGGAATTTGCCTCACTGACACACAGTGACGATTGTCGACCTTCATATTCTGACAGAATTTGAGTCCTAATCACAAATAACTTTTGCCTATGCTTCATGAACTGTCATACGCTTTTTAGAAGATGTTTTGGACATTTCTGTTCCTTTGCTTTCGTAACCAACCAAATGCGAGAAGATCCTTCGATTGTAACATGTGCAAGTTACTCATCATACAGTCAAGTAGAAACAAAGCAGGAAGCATCATTGTATTTCAGAGTTCAAATAACAGTATGTGGGAATAGATATAATAAGACGTCCAAATTTCGACTATAGTCACCTAGTGCGGGCTGCCTAGCTGCTGACTTCAGTTGCCTCCGCACCAAATGAGTTAAAGATTTCAAACTTCATATTATCTTTGAAGTGAAATTATTTAGTCTGTTAGGTTTCGCATTGTTACAATTTATGGAAGAGTGCCTGCAGCCATTCTTCCATAAATTGTAACAAGGCAAAGATATGTGAACAAATTTTGATGATCCAAAAATAATTTAGCACTCTACCAGTTAAAGGATTTCAATTACTTTGCTAGCTACTGTTCTAGAATTCCTGTAGAGTAAAGTATTTGTTTTCTGATCATGTCTTGTGGTTTAGCTAATAATCAAGCAGATAAAACAATCGATAAACTATCGATGGCTTTTCTGTATCTGGTATAATTAGAATTCATCAGGTGATAGTTTGCAGAATCTACTGTTAATTTTACTAATTAACTATCAATGTATAGCATGGTTCCGGAACATTTATTAGACTGTTAAATTGATTTTATTTCGTTGTCTGTGAGAAGAAGTTTTAGTTTCATTCTTGTAGAAAACCATAACACAGGGATTTTTAAAATTCACATGATGGCACGTAATGTTTGTCAAAACAAAAAATGATTAAGCCATGCCATTTTATGATAGTAACACCCAAGATCCATCGATAGTACAAGCCACACCACATGCATGTACAGAGTGCCATGAATGCCGGTGGATATTCCTGCCCAGGACAGGCTTTCTCAAGACATTGAAATACATGTAACTTGGGCACATTTAATCCAATTTCCACCCTGTGAATGGAATGGATTTTTTCACCAATGATTTCTTGAGTTAATTTTAGAAGAAATTTTCAGCAAATCTAGTCATGGCTGTTCCACAGCAACCATGACTAGATTTGATGAAACAATATCTTAAATATACTCAGTTGGTTAAGAGTTAAGTTTAAAAGCTTTGCAGTGATTTCTAGGCAGCCAAGACTTGACTGGAAACTACTGGCAAAAGAATTTTATAATTGTCTCATGAAGAATAATGGATGAGTTTTAGTGAGGCAAGAATGTTTCACTTTCAGAGTTAACTCTTAATCCACTGAGTATTTTCAAGATATTTTTAATCAAATCCAGTCAAGGCTGCTCTGAAGCAGCCATGACTAGATTTGATGAAAAATTCAACTGTATTTAACTCAATACATCATTTATGAAAAATTCCATGTCATTTATCGGGGGAAAATTTTATTAAATGTTCCCCAGTTATACTTGTTTCAGTGACAAGAGAAATCCTGTCCTGGGCAGAAATATCTGCCAGCAGCAAGTAAGGAGTTAATATGAGGGAAGAGTTCTATCCCCGTCTGGGACGTCCCACGTTGTATCCTAGGGCAAGGCACTTTATATGATGACGCCGTGTACTAAGGCACTCTGCACGTCTATGGTGCACATGTCTTCAACCGCTGTAACCCTGCTTGAGCGGAGCTTGAACAGAGAATGTTGGGGAGCTGATAGTTGCTCATCGATGCTCGGTTGTTCTCTCTGGGTACTCCGGCTTCCACCGTACAACTGTCACGGTCACGATTAGCCATTGTGCATAAGTATGTGACCTTAACCACCAATAAATAAATATGAGGGAAGTGTTAACCGTAAATAACCCATCATATCTTACATTTGATTACAGGGCACCACCATGTATTATGTGAGACACAGTGTACTGTGGATCTTTAGTTTTGATTTTGAAAGTTGTTATCATACACAGTAGTTCATATATGTATAACACAAAACAAAACACAATAGGCCTACTCACCATTTATTTACTGTGCACCTGTCTCTCCACAGATGTTGCATTGGATTATTTCTAGCTCATTATACTTGCAAATGTTTTGATGGTGAGGATTGAATGGTTTATGCACAGCTGGTTCAGTGTTTTCAATGTATTTGTACATTCAAGACTCCTAATGCCAGCACTGGAAAGCATTTGATTTGTGAAATAAAACAAATTTACATTAATTCAACCAAAGGCTAAGTATTGTTTCAAAGAAATAATTATTATTGGATAACTATGTTTTCCTCCTTGAAAATTAATATGAATGTCTGGTTTTGCAAGTATGAAATGAATTCTGTCCCCTAAAAAATCCCAATTCTATAAGAGCTCCTGGTTGGAAGTCTGATATGTTTTTCGATTGCATACACTACAAGTGAAACAGTATTTGCATGTAGAAAGTTTTGGAGTGAAGTGTGTGTGTTTGTATGTGGAGGGCAGAATTGAAACTGGTTTAACCCTTTACCCAACACGGACAATATCAAAATTTATTATTTTAAATATAATTTTTTCAAAAAATTCCAACCAAACCATATCATGAGACCCCTCATCAGAACGAGCTCGATGAGCTCATTCCAAAGAGGGGCCATATAACATGGTTTTGCTGAAATTTATTGAAAAATAATATCTTTTCAGCTGCTGAATTTGTATATTATGCGGTCGGATACGGTCAGTTCATTACGTAAAAGGTTAACTATATCTGCTTTCCCAAAATGTTTAGAAAACTTACATTTAATTTGTTTCATAGGAAAATACATTAAATTTTTTTATCACTGCTATACTGTTAAGTATTTTACCCAGAGGAACCCTGAGAAGTAAGAAAATACTGGTTTGCTCTGTAAGACTGATTTTTTTCTTCACTGGCAATGGAATGATAGTTCCTGATAACTGATGTGTGTGTGAGTACACGAAGGAAGCAATGTAATTATAAATGATAGGCTGAACAGTAAAGTTGACTTGATGTTTGTGAAGCAGTTTAGGATATTGCTATAGAATCTGTACATCCATGGTGCTCTTGCCTGCTACAACTGCTAAGTGTGCTTGTGCTGGGTTAGTAAGGGTAAGCTGAGAGTCTGAAAACTGCTTACCACTGCTTGGTGGTTTCTTTCTGGGTAATCCAGCTTCCTCCAGTTAAAAAACTCTCTGACACGATATGACCTTTACTATTGAAAGTGCCATTAAACCCCAGTAAACAACAAATAAATCCAAATTAATGGCCATATCCTGACAATGCTATCTGTCCTGACACAAATTGCTTTGTGCTTGATGTTGGACTATCAAGCTTTAACAAAATGATTAGTTCTGCAATACAATAGCAATACAGTACTATTCATGAAAATTGCCAATCAGGTTTGTTATATTTTTAGCTCAACTTTGGCGTAGTCAAATTTGAGGTTATGTCATGGTCCATCATCCGTCTGGCCGTCCGTCAACAATTCAATAAGGTTAGAGGCCGTATTTATGAACTGATCTTTACAAAACTTCTTGGGTACCTTTGTTATCACCATGGGATGAGAACAAATGTTTTTGGGTGCAGTCCAAAATTCAAGATGGCCACCGGCAGCCATTTTGTACCGAAATTAGTGCAATCAGTTTTTAGCTCATCTTGACAAAGTCAAGCTGAGCTAATCTCATCGTTCTCCGTCCGTCGTCCGTCAACACGATGTTTTGCTCTTCTCCTCCAAAGCCACTGGGCCAATTCAAGTGAAAGTTTGTGTGAGTGATGGTCCCGAAAGGCCATTTCATTTTTGTTCAACTCAGCATGCCCAGCCCCATAGGGAGGGAGTAGGGGAAAATGCTCCAAAATATTTTAAAAATCTTCTTCTCAAGAACCAGTGTGTACAATGACTTGATATTTGCTATGGAGCTTCCATATGAGGTGTAGAATCAAGTTTGTTCAAACGAAGTTCATGAAGTAATATTTGGCTTTGTAATAGGAGGGGTAAGATTTTTGGCCCCGCCCAAAATTTCTATTTTCTGAACCGATGATCCGGTATGAACCAAATTTGTTTTGTGGTAGTACTGGGTCATAAGTACTTGACCCATGCAAAAAAAAAAAAAATTCCCGCATCCCCATGGGAACCCTGGGAGCTAAAAATAGAAATATTTTCAAAAGCCCATATTTCCCAAACCCCACGGAACAGAGAGCTTTTATTTGGTATGAAGTATCCTTATGACCAGTAGAATTGAATGGTAAAAAAAAATTGCCATCGGTTATGTTAGGGTGTTCTGTAATGGGCATCGCAAAAATGCTGAGTCAGCATATTTGCAAAAATTTTTAAAAATCTTTTCTCCAGAACCAATCATCAGAATCTTTTGATATTTGGTATACAGCATTCATAGGGGGGTCAGATAAAAGTTTGTTGAAATAAAGCTCATTGGTTCATATTTGGGGCTCTCTACAGGAGCCTGAAGTTTTAACATAGGGTAATATGGGGAATATTCTTTAAAAATCTTCTTCTTCAGAACCACCAGTCAGAATCTTTTAATATTAGGTATACATCATTGTTATGAGGGTGAGATTCTAGATTGTTCAAACCAAGTCCCTAGGTTAATATTTGGGCTTCCTACGGAAGCCCAAATTTTATCTTTGTTCAATATGGAGGGTAATTTAAAAAAATCTTCTTCTTCAGATCCATCAGTCAGAATGCTTTGATATTTGGTATGCAACATCTCTATGGGGGTCAGATTCAAGTTTGTTCAAATCGGATCCCTAGGTATATATTTGGGCTCACTATGGTAGCCCAAATTTTTACTTAGTGCAATATGAGGAAATTTCTTTAAAAATCTTCTTCTTCCGATCCACCAGTCGGAATGCTTTTATATTTGGTATACAATATCTCTAGGGGGGTCAGATTCCAGGTTGTTCAATTCGAGTGCCTAGGTTAATATTTGGGCTCCATATGGGAACATGAAATTTAACTTAGTACAATATGAGGGAATTTTTTCAAACATCTTCTTCTTCAGATTCACTTGTCAGAATGCTTTCACGTTTGGTATACAACATCTCTAGGGGGGGTCAGATTCAAGTTTGTTCAAATCGGATCCATAGGTTAATATTTGGGCTCGCTATGGTAGCCCAAATTTGAACTTAATGCAATTCGAAGAAATTTCTTTACAATTTCTCTTCTTCAGATCCAACAGTCAGAATGCTTTCATATTCGGTACACAACATCTCTAGGGAAGTCAGATTTAACTGTGTTCAAATCAAGAGCCTGGGTTAATATTTGGGCTCTCTGTGGGAGCTGGAATTGGCCATTTTGCTGAAGAATTAAAAATTTTGTATTCAGTACTCTCTAGAGGTACTAAGATTAATCCACATAGGTTGTATCAAGGGGCTTCATAGGGGAGCTCTACATTTTACTTATGATCAACTGAAGAAAAGGCATGATGCCCAGATTATGTTTGTCACTCCTGAGGGACTCAAGGATTGACAGTGTAGCCTATGGAGATGGCTTAATGTAGACTCATTCTTGGACTCTGTTTAAATTGTGTTCTGTACAAGATGAGCACTTCAGGCCCCGTAGGGCCTCTTGTTTGTACAGAACTTCTGTATGAAAGTTCTGATTTGAATAATTTTTTGTCTGAATGTTTAGTAACATGGAATGCATCACATATAATGCAGTTGTTTTCTCATGCATCAATTATGTAAATTAGAAGAACTTATTTATTCAGTGCTACTTTTACACAGTTAGTACACATGTCAATACGACTCGGGCTAGAGGCTGTATTTATGAACCAATCTTCACGAAACTTCTTGGGTACCTTTGTTATCACATTGGGATGAGAATGAGTGTTTTCGGGTGCAGTCCGCAATTTCAAGATGACCGCCGGTGGCCAATTAGACAAACTTTGATTTATTCAGTGCTACTTATACACAGTAAGTGCACATTTCAATATGGCTCTGGCTGGAGGCATCTAACTGTCACCCACCTTTACAATACTTTGCCACTTCATTTGTTACAGGCTTTGGCCAGTATTTATTTATGTACAGACCTTTACAATACTTCATATATACCTTTGTTATCAGGTCATTACTTAATTGTGTGTCATTACTGTGTCTTACACAAGTTCAGCTGCACTGTCATTGACACTTTCATTCAATGTTTGCCTCCAAAACATAGTGTTTTACCAATCATTAACCCTTTACCCAATGTAATGACCAAAACTTATTTATTGGGTTTAATGACACTTTTGACAGCCGGGTCACTGCACCCCCCCCCCCAACCCCCCCCCCCCCCCATGCCAAACGTGCTATCTCCACACAAGCAGGGTTAGTATTGGTTGAAGACAAGTGCACCATCGATGTGTGGTACGCCTTAGTACACATCGCCAATGTGCCCCCACGTGGGCAATCAAGATGAATGGGCAATCGAGATGAAATGCCTTGCCCACGGACATAATGCAGTTACCCTTAGCAGAGATTGAACCGTGGACCTTTCATTTTGAAGTTCAATGCTGTAACCACTGAGTCACTGCGAGCCCTGTAATGCCAAAGCCGGTTAGCGCTATTTACAAAAATAACCATTCAATTTTCATTATTTGTTTCATTTTTTGCCCCCCTCATTGGAACAGGGTCATTGAGCGCACTCCAATGAGGGGTCATAAGCTATGTTTTTTGATGCAAAAAATGAAAAAAATTAGTTTTTCAAGAATATTATTTGCAATTGTCGTCTGTCTTTTGTGTTAGGTTAAGGGTTAAAACAAGCTCATTGAGCTCATTCCAATGAGGGTACATTAACCCTTTACCTAACATGAAAAGCAGACGACACTTGCAAAAAAAATTCTTGAATAATTAATTTTTTTCATTTTTTGTCTCAAAAACATAGGTTATGACCCCTCGTTGGAACGAGCTCGACGTTCTCGTTCCAACGAGGGGTCATAACCTATGTTTTTGAGACAAAAAATGAAAATATTTTGAAAATTAATTGGCGATTTTTGAGAATAGCGCTGGCCGGTTTTGGCCATTATGTTGGGTAAAGGGTTAACTATGTTTGTGAGACAAGAAGTTAAAATTTTTTGTTGTTCAAAAATTGATTTTGGAAGTGTCTTTTCATCATGTCAGTTAAAGGTTAACACAACATGATCAAGTTGCTGGGAGAGGCTGAAAATGTCTGTGATTGCAAGTGATTGCACTTGAAATAGTACTTTGGGATCAAGTGGTCTTATATAAAATGTAAAATGTCGTGATACAAACAACAAAAGCTTTTTATAGTGACTAGGTCACCATGTCTGACACTCTATGCAGCTAGTGCAAACATATGACTGTCCCCATCTCTGAATACTAACGACAATATGCATTCTGCTTCTGCATTCTTGTATTGGATAGGGATGTGTGGGTTTTATTGGTTGGGCTGTAAGTAGTGTTGAGGGATGGGTTGGTGGTCCCTTTGAGAGGTGGAGTTGTCCTTGTTTACTTGTGGTTCACAAAGAGTATATGAACTTTCCTTGAACAAAGTGTCATCAAACTGTTCATGTACCTTGGGCAGTTCATGAATCTGATTTATATGATTCTTTCCTGAATTTCTATATCCTTACTCGAAGTGATTGTTGGATATACTGGATTACATGCATGCATTTGTCTGTGTGTCCATTCATCTGTCCATCCATCTATCTGTGCATCTAGACATGTATCCATTCAACAGTCCATCCATCCATCCATCCATCCCATCCATCCATCCATCCATCCATCCATCCATCCATCCATCCATCCATCCATCCATCCATCCATCCATCCCATCCATCCATCCATCCATCCATCCATCCATCCATCCATCCATCTTGCCCACTGTATGTCCGTACATCTGTCTGTCCATTCATTTGTCCATCCATCCATCCATCCATCCATCCATCCAGTCATCCATCTTGCCCACTGTATGTCCGTACATCTGTCTGTCCATTCATTTGTCTGTCTGTCCAGGCTTAGCAGAGGTACATTGTGGGGTTTACAATTTAGGGTCAGTGGTAGTTGTGGAGTTGGGTTAGTACAGTGGCCACTTGTGGGGTTATTTTTTGCACTGTGGGGTTAATTTTTTGACCTTGTTGGGTTAGGGTTTAACATGGGAAAAACCCCACAAGTAAGAATGTGTAAGAACAGCCATCCATCCTTCCATCCATCCATCCTTCCATCCTTCCATCCATCCATCCTTCCATCCATCCATCCATCCATCCATCCACCCATCCATCCATCCATCCATCCATCCATCCATCCATCCATCCATCCATCCATCCATCCATCCATCCATCCATCCATCCAATATTCAACGTAATGTGATACAAAACAGACATTGGTATATGTGGCAGATGTTCCACCTGTTGAATCTGGATTACACATTAGCATATCATGCAACAATGCGTATATGACATGAATGAAATGCTTCAACACAAAACATTGTCAAGAAAGAAAGTTATGAGAGATGGCTGCAGGTATAATGTTTCTTTAAAAATATCATGATTTATTAGCTCACCTGGCCTAAAATGACCTGTGAGCTTTTCACATCCCTTGGTGTCTGTCGTCCGTAAACTTTTCACATTTTCATCTTCTTCTCTGCAACCGCTGAGCCGGTGTGAACCAAACTTGGCAGGAATAGTCTATGGGAGGTCCTCTACAAACGATCCTCATTTTGTTCGCGTCGGATGAAAAACATGGCTTCCAGAGGCATTCTTTGATTCTGGTTGGTGGATTTTCAAAAACCTTCTCCTCTGAAACCGCAAGGCCAAATGTTTTAAAACTTCACATAAATGATGACTGGGACCCCCTCTATTCAATTCAATTCATTTTAACGGTATGTAAAATATTATAATCAATTCAGTTACAGAATAATATTGTGATACATATACATACCGTTAGGGGGCAGCATAGCCAGATTGGCTGTCTTCCTGCTATCCCCCAAGGTAAAAATGTAATTAGAGCAACATCATATCAGGCAGAGTATACAGCCGGGAAGAGAGAAATACAGATCCTTTTAGAGTAGTGTTGTATTGTTGCATTGTTGCATTATTGCATGAGAAACAAAACATTTAAAATAGCAATGATATTTTTAGAATACATTGAAAATAATATTAATAACGATCCTCATTTAATGTTGATTGGGTTACAGACATGGCCACAATTGCAGCTTATAGTTACTATAGAAACCCTCTGGGAAATCACCAAACGCTCCTCATTCTATTACCGTGCATCGAAAAACATGGCTGCCAGGAGCATTTTTGATTCTGATTGGTGGATTTTGAAAAACCTTCTCTGAAACCACAGGGCCAAATGTTTTGAAACTTTACATGGTTGATGACTAGGACACCCTCTACCAACGATCCTCATTTAATGTTGACCATGTTGCAAACATGCCCACAATTGCAGCTTATAGTTACTATAGAAACCCCATGGAAAATCACATTTTCATCTTCTTCTCTGGAAGTACTCAGCCAACGTGAACCAAACGTTGCAGGAATGGTCTATAGGAGGCCCTCTACAAAGGATCCTCTTTTTGTTCCTGTTGGCTGGAAAATGTGGCCACCAGAGACATTCTCTGATTCTGCTTGATGGATTTTGAAAAAAAATCGTCCCCTCTGAAACCACAGGGCCAAAAGTTTTGAAACTTCACATGGTCAATAACTGGGACTCCCCTCTACCAGTGATCCTCATTTAATGTTGATTGGGTTGCAAACATGTCTGCAGTTGCGGCTTATAGTTACCACAGAAACCCTATGGGAAATCACATTTTCTTTTTTGGAACTACTGAGCCGATGTGAACCAAAACTTGACAGGAATGGTCTATGAGAGGATGGAAAAATATGCCCGCCAGAGGCTATATTCTAATGCTTAACCCAATGCCTCACCTGTCTGCATGAAGATTGGTAGTGTCATCAAAATACTTGTTTTTTGAGTATATGATAAGGGTTGGTTCCAGTTTTCTCCACTGAGAACTGGGAAAAAAAACCCTAAAATGTTGTGTATACATATAAACAAGTGCAGCTGTAATTATGTTAATACATGTATTACTCTCAAGTTACTTATCAGAAATACTGCTTGATGGCAGGTGTTTGGAAAGCATAGAAGTTTTGTTTAGTTTTCCCATCATGCAGAGCTGACCAGTCAATTATGATATCATTTAAGATATGATGAATTATTTGAATAAAATACTGTGTTTCCTTTAACCCTTTACCTATCCAAAGCTATTTGAAAGAGAATACTGTCTGAAAAAATTGTAATTTTCAAAATATTTAACCTTCTTTTACTGATTTTTTTATTGAAACAGAATTCATAAATGTCTGGATATTCAAGAAATCGTCTTTGAAACTACAAGGCCAAATGTTTTGAAACTTAATGTGACTGATGACTAGAACACCCTCTACCAATCATCCTCATTTAATCTTCATCGGGTTGCAATTATGGCTGCAATTGCAGCTTATAGTTGCTATAGAAACCCTATAGGAAATCACATTTTGATCTTCTTCTCTGGAACTACTGAACCAATGTGAACCAAACTTGGCAGGCATGGTCTATGAGAGGTTCTTTACAACTGTTACTCATTTTATTCCTGTTGGATGAAAAACGTGGTCGCCAGAAGCATTCTTTGATTTTGATTGGTCAATTTTTAAAACTCTTCTCCTCTGAAACTACAAAGTCAAATGTTTTGAAACTTCACATGGTTGAGGACTGGGACACCTTCTACCAATGATCCTGATGCAATGACAAAGTCAAGCTGATCTAATCTCATCGCTCTCTGTCCATCGTCCATCCGTCTGTTGTCTATCAACACCATGTTTTGGTCTTCGCCTCCAAAACCACTTGGCATATTCTAGTGAAAGTTTGTCTGAGTGATGGTCCCAAAGGGGCATTGCAGTTTTGTTTTTCTACATGCCCAGCCCTATAGGGAAAGGGTGGGAGGAAATGCTCCAAAATATTTTTATACCCCCACTTTCGAAGGAAATGGGTGTATACTGGATTACATGTTTCCATATGTGCATTTGTCCATCTGTCCGCACACACAAATGACTAATGTGGCTACGAGTTAGTAAAACAGGATACTTATGTGGTTAAAGTCTGTTACGTGGCTAGCAACGTAACAGAATCTCTTATTGGGGATGTAGAGTAGGGTTAGGGCATTCTGGGGTGGGGTTTAGGGCTGGGGGTCAGTGAAGGGGTGTTAGAGTTATGTGGCTAGGGTTAGGGGGTGGGTAGGGTTAGGGTCAGTAAAGGTTAGGGTTAGCTGACCCCCCAAAAAGATTTCCCCCAAAAAACTTGTTTTATTATGTTGGACATGTGTTGTAGGTTAGCCACCTAACATGTCCATAAAATAGCCACATAAGTAGCCATTTGTAAGAACGTCTGTGTGTGAGTCCGTACGAGAATATTCATAACTTTCATAACTTACGTAAATTATTATTTGCTATAATATTTTATTTGTTGGTCATAACCACACTAGTTATTTTTTTATTTTGTCTCCCCTTCCCAGAAGGGAGATGTATTGTTTTAGTGCATATTCTTCTTCTTCTTCTTCTTCTTCTTCTTCTTCTTCTAATACAAACTTTGTCCAGGCCATAACTTTTTTATCTTTTGACCTACACCTTAGATACATGGCATGTGGATGTATAACCATGAGCCGGTGTGCAGTGTACCATTAGTGACCTCCATGTGACCTTGACCTTTGACCTGAAGGTCAGATTTATGTGTTTTTTTAAGGGAAACATCACACAAACTTTGTCCGGGCCATAACTTTTTTGTCTTTTAACCAACACCTTAGATACTTGGCATGTGGATGTATCACCATGAACCGGTGTGCAGTGTACCATAGTGACCTTCATATGTCCTTGACCTTTGACCTGAAGGTCAGATTTATGCGCTTTTTTAAGGGAAACTGTCTGGACCAGAACTTTTTGTATTTCGAGTCAGGCTTTAGATATTTGGCATGTGGATGTATCACCATGAGCTGGTGTGTAGCGTACCATTGTGACCTTCGTGTGACCTTGACGTTTGATCTGAAGGTCAGATTTGTGTTTTTTTCGAGGAAACTTTGTCCAGACCAAAACTTGTTTGTCTTTTGAGCCAGGCCTTAGATATTTGGCACGTGGATGTATCACCATGAGCAGGTGTGTCGCATACCATTGTGACCTTTATGTGACCTTGACCTCAAGGTCAAATTTATGTACTTCAAATAGGGAGTAATTGTCCAGACCAGAATTTTTTTGTTTTTTGACCTAGGACTTGGTTATTTGACATGTGGATGTGTCACCATGAGACCGCATGTCGTTACCGTCATGTGACCTTGACCTCAAGGTCAAATTTATGTACTTCAAATAGGGAGTAATTGTCCAGACCGGAATTTTTTTGTTTTTTGACCTAGGACTTGGTTATTTGACATGTGGATGTGTCACCATGAGACCGCATGTCATCTACCTTGATGACCTACATGTGACCTTGACCTCTGACCTTAAGGTCAATTTATGTACTTCAAATAGGGAATAATTATCCAGACCAGAACTTTTTTGTTTTTTGACCTAGGACTTAGATATTTGACATGTGGATGTATCGCAATTAGACCACATGTCACATGTAATCATGACCTTCATGTGACCTTGACCTCAAGGTCAAATTTATGTACTTTAAATAGGGAGTAATTGTCCAGACCAGATTTTTTTTTTTTTTTGGACATGTGGATGTGTCACCATGAAACTGCATGTCTGCTACCTTGATGAACTACATGTGACCTTGACCTCTGACCTCAAGGTCAAATTTTTGTACTTCAAATAGGGAATAATTGTCCAGATCAGAACTTTTTTGTTTTTTGACCTAGGACTTAGATTATTGACATCTGGATGTATCACAATGAGAACACATGTCATCGTGACTTTCATGTGACCTTGACCTCAAGGTCAAATTTATGTACTTTGAATAGGGAGTACTTGTCCAGACCAGAATTTTTTTTTTTTTGACATGTGGATGTGTCACCATGAAACCGCATGTCCGCTACCTTGATGAACTGCATGTGACCTTGACCTCTGACCTCAAAAGGAAGGGGAGACATATGTTTTAGTGTGCTAAAACACTTTCTAGTTTTTATTGTTTTTATTACTTGTTCACTTAGAAATTGTGTTGTGTCCAAATTTTATCTGTTCATCCTGTATCTCGGGTATCGAATGTTCTATTGCAATGAAATTTGCCTTGAACACTGCTTATGGTATAGGCTTTAAAAAAAGGATTCAATGATATTTCTCACATTCTCCTTTTCAGAGTTATCCCCCTTTTTTGACTTAGAAATTATAGGAAATAGACATTATTTGTCTGTTCAGTCTGTATCTAAGGTATGGGTTTCCAGAGACAAAGGCTTCTATCTCGTTGCATAAAACTTCCAAACACAAAACAATTTACCATACCTTTTGATTTAGAAATTGTTGTAAATTATTATATCCCCACCTTCAAAGAAAATGGGGGGGGGGGGGGGGGTGGTTTATACTGGATTACATGCGTCGGTCTACACGTTCATGCATCCATCCATGTGTGAGTCCGTCCGAGAATATTCATAACTTTCATTATTTTCTATAATATTTGTTGGTCATAGGTATGCCCACACTAGGCGGTACACTTTGTGGGGGTATGCACCGGATGACAGTCCAGCTCTTGTTACAATCTTCTTCTCATGAACCAGTGGGTACAATGACTTGATATTTTTTATGGTGCTTCCTTTTGAGGTGTAGAATCAAGTTTGTTCAAATGAAATTCATGAAGCAATATTTGGCTTTGTAATGATAGGGGTAAGATTTTTGGCCCTGCCCCAAATTTCTATTTTCTGAACTGATGGTCCAATTTGAACCAAATTTGATATGTGATACTATTGGGTGATGAGTACTCTTGATTCGTGCAGAAAAAAAAGAATCCTGCATCCCCATGGGAACCCCATGAGCTAAAAATAGAAATATTTTCAAACGCCCATATTCCCCAAACCACACAGAACAGAGAGCTGTTATTTGGTATGAAACATCCTTAGGACCAGTATAGGATTGAATGGAAAAAAGAATTGCCATCTCTTATGTTAGGGTGTTCTGTAGAGGGTATCGAAAAAATGCCGAGTCAGCATATTTGCAAAAATTTTAAAAAATCTTTTCTCTAGAACCAATCATCAGAATCTTTTGATATTCGGTGTACAGCATTCATAGGGGGTCAGACACAAGTTAGTTAAAATAAAGCCCATTGGTTCATATTTGGGCTCAATACAGGAGCCCAAACTTTTAAATTAGGGTAATATGGGGAATATTCTTTAAAAATCTTCTTCAGAACCACCAGTCAGAATCTTTTAATGTTTGGTGTACATCATTGTTATGAGGGTCAGATTCAAGATTGTTCAAACCAAGTCCTTAGGTTAATATTTGGGCTTTGTATCCTTTATCAAATTGAAAATTCCTCCAATCCCTTTGGCATGAGATAACTCAAAAAATATCAATCCGATCGTCATGTTACTTCATATATGTGTTCAGGCTACTGATGTGCCGAGCTGTATAGTTTTTGGTGTAAATCTGATAATTTGATCCTGAGATATTAACCCTTTATCCTTCAAATTGAAAATTCCTCCAATCCCTTTGGTTTGAGATAACTTGAACAAAATTGCTTGGATATTTTATATTTGTGTTCAGGTTACTGATGTGCCGAGCTGTATAGTTTTTGGTGTAAATCTGATAATTTGATCCTGAGATATTAACCCTTATCCTTCAAATTGAAAATTCCTCCAATCCCTTTGGCATGAGATAACTTGAAAAATATTGCTTGGATACTTTATATTTGTGTTCAGGTTACTGATGTGCCGAGCTGTATCGTTTTTGGTGTAAATCTGTTAATTTGATCCTTAGATATTAACCCTTTATCCTTCAAATTGAAAATTCCTCCAATCCCTTTGGCATGAGATAACTCAAGAAATATCAGTCCGATTGTCATGTTACTTCATATATGTGTTCAGGCTACTGATGTGCCGAGTTGTATAGTTTTTGGTGTAAATCTGATAATTTGATTCTGTGATATTAACCCTTTATCCTTCAAATTGAGAACGCCTCCAATCCATTTCTTCAGCATGCGATAACTCAAAAAATATTAATCTGATTATCAGGTTACTTTATATATGTATTCAGGTTACTGATGTGCTGTGCTGTATAGTTTTTTATGTAAATTTAATAATTTGATCCGGAGATATTAACCCTTTATCCATCAAATTAGGCACTCCTCCAATCCATTTCTATATGTACCCATACCATGTATGTTGTACATAAAGTCGGCATCCGGAGTAGCCCTCCGTTATACAGCTTTCTACTAGTTGCACGAATGGGTACACATCTGATGATTTCATTGGCCTATTATCTAACCGCTCTCTGTCTGCCATCCGTCAACACCATGTTTTGGTCTTCTCCAAAACCACTGGGCCAATTCATGTGAAAGATTGTGTGAGCGATCGTCTCAAAGGGGCATTGCATTTTAGTTCAACTCAATATGCCCAGCCCCATGATACAAGTTTGTTAAAATGTAGCCCATTGGTTCATATTTGGACTCGGTACAGGAGCTCAAATTTTTAACTCGGTAATATGGGGAATATTCTTTAAAAATCTTCTTCTTCAGAACCACCAGTCAGAATCTTTTCATGTTTGGTATACATCATTGTTATGAGGGTCAGATTCAAGATTGTCCAAACCAAGTCCCTAGGTTAATATATGAGCTTCCTATGGAAGCCCAAATTTTAACTCAGTGCAATATAGGGAACAATTTTTAAAATCTTCTTCTTCAGATCCACCAGTCAGAATGCTTTCATATTTGGTATACAACATCTCTAGAGGGGTCAGATTCAAGTTTGTTCAAATGGGGTCTCTAGGTATACATTTGGGCTCGCAATGGTCAGAATCCTTTCATATTTGGTTTACAACATCTCTTGAGGAGTCAGATTCAAGTTTGTTCAAATTGGTTCCCTGGTTAATATTTGGGCTCCTTATGGTAGCCCGAATTTTAACATAGTGCAATATAAGGAAATTTCTTTAAAAATCTTCTTCTTCAGATCCACCAGTCAGAATGCTTTCATATTTGGGATACAACATCTCTAGGGGGTGTCAGATTCAAGTTTGTTCATTTCGGGTCAGGAAGCTAATATTTGTGCTCCCTATTGTAGCCCAAATTTTAACTTAGTGCAATATGAGGAATAGAAATTTTGTATTCAGTACCCTCTAGAGGTGTGTAACTAAGATTAATCCACATAGGTTGTATCAAGGGGCTTCATAGGGGAGCTCCACATTTTACATTATGATCAAGTGAAGACAAGGCATGATGCTTGGACTATTTTTGTCACTCCTGAGGGGCTCAAGGATTGACAGTATATCCTATGGAGATGGATTGCTTAATGTAGACTCATTCTTGGACTCTGTTTATATCGTGTTCTGTTCAGGGTGAGCGCTTCAGGCCCCATGGGGCTTCTTGTTTAATAATTTAACTCTGAATTTAACCAATTCTATCTTCTATGACAAGAATGAATTGGTTAAATTCCTACTTGTACTATTGGAAAAGATTTCCACTTCAAATTTTTGTTAAAGTGTCCTTTCAAAATCTTCACCTTCCTCATATAAGTTGTGAAGCATGTCTTCATATGGAATATATAAAATTTGAAAAGATCATTCTAAACATGTTTTCACAAGAAATAATTGAACACGTGTGTTTTATACCAGGCTCATTAACCCACTAAAATTTATTTACATTTCTAAAGCAACTCCTTATGGAGGAATTGCTCTTCGAATTATTATAGAAGGAACAGGGTAATTTTTTTAATATGACTGTTTATTTTTTCACAACCTATTAAATCTTCAAATTACCTAATATTTGATCTAATGTTCTTTATCATAAACTAACATGTTCTCATATTTCTATCACAATTAGGCATTATATACTGGTTTGAGTGACACATCACCACATGTTTCCCATGTTTGATTTGACTGCATGCTTTTTTTCAATAAAGAATGTTACAGTCTTTGTCGTCTTTTGAAATATGTGTTATGCATTAACAACATGCAGTTAATTCTTTGTGTGCAGTGGGAATTATTAACTGATTGTGAGCTAGAAGCCACTATGATGACTCTATTGAAAAGTGCTGAAAGTCACTTTGGTGCCTCTACACTGTGTGTATCGGCTTGTTCACAAAAAATAAGTTAGCTGACCAAAAATAAATTATGCTGACCAAAAATGCTCTACTACGTAACCACCTGAGTTGCCTGCCCATTCAGAATGCAGTCTTTCCTACCACTGACAATGTTTCCAAATTTTCTGACATTCACACATCAAAATTCAACAAATTAAAATTCACTTCAAATGAAATAATTTAGTGCCCAAATCAACTTTTGACAACTAAAACTGATCAGTGCCAGCAAATCACTATTACATGCTCTCATCATATCGGTTGATTATCTCTTCTTATCAATCAAGGGCCCTGGAAGCAGGGGATTGGGGGTCAGGGGGCAGCTGCACCATGGATTTGGTTTGGGGGACAAAGGGTCAGCATGTTCCCTTTTTGTCTGAAGTGCACTTGTTTAAAAGACTTTATGTTCTGAGAAGTATAACTAAGAAACTCTTTAGAATTAAATCCATACATATTTTATGTGTGGCAATGGTGGGTGGGGGGGGGGAGCTTGTAGGGGTGGGGGACAAGCGGTGAGGTTATAATGACAAAGGCTGGTTGATAATTCATCATACATTCGGCAGGGAGAGTTCTAAGCTTTATATTGTCCCTTGAATGTACCAAGGCTCCATTGATAATCCAGAAGCATTGCAGATGGCATCTTCGTGCACTCGAGGGGCAATATATATTAATTATGATGCCAATACTATAGAGTATCACACAACAATTTTCATATGTTGTAAACTCATGGTCTTAACTCATACCCAGAGTTGAATGCCCTTTTGATGCCACTTGTCCTTGGATGCTTCCAGCCCCTTGCTTCTTGCATGTATCTTCTTATAGTATGATAAGAGAATGCGATGCACAGACATTACCCTACAGAATACTGCATACCTTTGTGTATGAAGGTAAAAATAATTTACATATACCTGACTTACTCCGAATTCAAACGTACTTTTAAGATATAGTGAAGAGATGATATCAGCATGATTCAATCACTTCTAGTGCAAGTTCACAACTTAACGGTTGTGGGCCATCATCATTCAAAAGACGAAAGTTGAATGCACCATAGTGCAGGCAGGCGATACAATATATTGTCTGCCTGAAGATGTCTCTGGGTGAGCAGACAAGGCAGGCCTGGCATTTTCAGGAGAGTGATTTATTCGCTCGCTTACTACTCACATTAAAAAAATTAAGGAGGGCAAAAACTAGCTCTCCTGGCCTTAGAAAATAATGATTACCATAACAGCCTATTCCTAAGACTCACATCATTTCAGATCTCTGCGGTATTAGTGGTCTCGGTAAGATGATCACACTGCCCCTCCCACACCTCTGGGCCTATGGGAGGGGCAGTGTAGCCATCCCACAGAGTCTACCTTGTTAGCAGCACCAGATAAAATGTAAAAAGCCCACTCGGCAGAATTCATTAATTGTAAAACTTCATTTTGCCACTTCTTGCTTTTGTAAGCTTGAGGAGAGCTAATCACGCCCCTAAACCATGCAATAGGAGCAATTTTTGACCCTCCAATTATATTTTTTGACAGAGCTCATTGAGCCGTATCAAACAAAATATAATTGGTTGAATTTCTAGTTCTTTGTGAAAAACAAAGCATCATTGAAGAAACATTTTGCTCTCATCAAATGTCGAGGCTCAGTGGTTAGAGAATTGAGCTTTAAAACAAAATGTTGATGGTTCGATCTTGACCAGCAGAAGACATGCAGTATGTCCTTGGGCAAGACACGTAATCCTGATTGCCAATGTACGGACACAGAGGTACTGTGTAGTGAGGAATACTGCACATCGATTGTACAATTGCCTTCAACTGCTGCTAACCCTACTTGTACCAGGTTAGTAAGGTGGAAAGTCTGACAGTTGAATGCTGCTGCTCACTGGTTCTCTAGGTTCTTCAGCTTCCTTCATCTGTAAAATTGCTCTACACTTTGTGCTCTTGTGCTCTTTGAAACAAAATAAAATTGGTCGAATTTGAATTTATGCATGTGAAAAATAGTATCATCAAAGAAAATTTTTTTTACTCCCCTCCCACCTCCATGTGAACCACAGGAAGTTTAACAGTGCTTGTTTACAGTGGTTACCAAGTTCTGCTTTAATGGTAAAATAATGGAGCGAAGTGGCTCTGTGGTTACGACATTGAACTTCAAACTGAGAGGTCCAGTGTTCGATCCCCGCCAAGGGTAACTGCATTGTGTCCTCGGACAAGGCACTTAATCCTGATTGCCCATGTGGTGGCACTTTGTACTAAGTCATACTGCATGTCAATGGTGCACTTGCCTTCAACCAATACTAATTTTGCTTGTGTGAAGTTAGAACGTTGGGGAGTCTGACAGTTGCTCAGTGGTTCTCTCTGGGTACTCCAGCTTCCTCCATCTGTAAAACTGTCCAACACGAGGTGACCCTGGCTGTCAAAAGTGTTGCTAAACTCCAATAAATAAATACTGGTAAAATAGAACCCATAACAAATTCATGGGGTAGAAATCCTCTAAAGTGGGAAGCACAGGTATAAATGATTGGATAAACTTTACTTCATTCCTTTGTTGTGGTCATGATATAACCAAAGATGCTGAAAGTGATTTTAAAAAGTGATAAATAAATAAAAATAAATAAATAAATTTGACTCCCAGAGTGCTAGGATTTAATGGAATATTTACAGTCATTGGTATTGGAGGAAGAAGGGTTGTCATATCCACCAAAGTATAAATGAGATTTAGACCTCACAAAGTAGATCTTCTGTTTCTCAGGCCATTTTTTGTAAAATTGCATGCGGGCAGGTGTTTTGTTATTTTATTTTTGTAATTATTATTTCTTTGCCATCAAAAGTTCAAGTTTTTGGTTTGTTTTATGTTTTAGAACTCATAATCTACAAAATAGCATGGATGGTGGTGTATTACATCCCTTGAGTGCAAAAAGGCTTTGCAATGCTAAAGCATTGCAAAGCCTTCTTGCACTCAAGGGACAATTTTATTAACTTGGGTAAAATATTAGACATAAACCATTTGATTTTGATTTTTTTAAGTTTGGATTGGTTATAAAAAGAGAGCATGCGGCAGCCAAAAGGACCATGTGGGAGGGCCTGAGAAACAGATTTTTATTTTTTGTAGGCCTTAGTGTATATTGTTCATTAGATTGATTGGTAAGATTAAAAATGTGGAACAGAGAAAAGCAAGGTTTTCTTAAAAAGATAAGAAAAATATAATATGTCACAAAGATTTGTCAAAATAATACTATGAAAATAAATAGTTTCGAAATTTCATCAGATGATGGTGAAAAAAGTATTCTTGTTCCTGATTCAGCACTATTTTCTCAGTTATCTAACACATGGCAAATATTGTTTTTGTTTGGTCTTGAAAGTTGAATCAGATATTGCTAACCCTTACATAATGTAATGCCCAGAGCTATTTTAAAAAATCATCATTCAAAGTTTGTTTTTTTTTAATTTTACCTCCAAAACATAACTTATCACCCCTCATTTAAAAGTGCTCATTGAAATCCTTCAAATGAAACTCCATTAACTGGTAGAGTGCTTAATTCTTTTTGGTTGTCAAAATTTGTTAACATGTCTTTGTCTTGTTGTAATTTATGGGAGAGTGCCTACAGGCACTCTCCCATACATTTTAACAAGGAAAATCCTAACTGACTAAATAAATTTAATTCAAAGATAATATGAAGCATATCTGTTGAGTATGAAGCCTTTATGTTGCAGTATCTGTACTTCAGAATAAAGCCCAAATTTGGGCTTCCAGCACTCTAGCAGTTAACAGGGTTGTTATGAAGATAACCAGTTGGTGGGTGTAACACTGATTTGTCCTGAAGGGGATTATTATTATCCCTATTGGATGAGGGTGTGAGATGGGGAAATCTCACCCGAGGGCAAGATATTTGGGCCAGATAGAAGGCTTGCCGGATGTGTCTAGACCAAATATTTTGTCCAGAGGGTGAGATTTCCCCATCTCACACCTACCCTCCCCCACCCCCATCAGGGATAGTTGTTCTCCCCCCACCAAAACAGTCTGAAGTCATCAATAGTAATTCAGGGGCACATGCAGCTATATCGAACAACAATATGGTTTTCCATTTCTGAAAAAAACTAATTTGCTTATCAGAAAGAGCGCACACAAGTTCTGTATATACCACGGGTATATACCACAAAATTAAATCCCAACTCCGGCAAGGCAGGGGTTAAATATTTGTAGCAAAATGAACATTGACACATTCTGATGACATCATATTATGAATTTTGCAATGTGTTAGCATAACTTTTCGATGTGAATTTCGTCTAACTCGATCCACTCATAATGACATTCATCCAAAAATTCATGTAAAAAAGAGTGAAGTGTCCTTCGATTTTGCAGTCTGTGTTTTTGTTTCTATTTTCTTTGACAAACATTTGTCTGCTAATATTACCAAACCATGACACCATGTTGTTTGTTTACAGAAGAACGTGCGATAATTGAATAGTCCTGTGCTCATTAAATATGCTAATAAGCCAATATTGGTTGATAAGATAGCTGTCACATGGCTGAGGTGAGACAGGCAAGTCAGAAAATAAGCAGACTGTCATCTGCAAAATGAGGTCCCCAGAGGGTGAATTTAGTGATGCTTCCCTGCTGTTCAGGGTAGCATCACTAAATTTATCCTCTGTGAACCTCAATCTGAATCATAGTCTCAAAACTAAACAGAAAGAGGTACCCAGAGGATAAATTGGCCCACTGTATGGGATACCATCATCAAATTCACCCTCTGGGGACCTCATTCTGCAAATGTTAGACAGCTTATTTTCAGGCCTGAAGACAGGCATATCTCTCCCAGCTGTTTCACACGACTTTATATATATCTCAGTATCTTAGTTGTGAGAGGAAACTCCAATCCTGATGGACTAATATTCTATCTTCATCATCAAGGCATGCTTTCAGAGATGTGCCTTGATAATGTATTTGGGATATTACTCAGTCAGGTTTATAGTTAAAAAACTCAAAACTTGTAGGAATTTATTGGTGAATAAATGGAATATACTTGGAGTGTTCATGATGCAAGTTCTTATTTAATTAACACATACTGTACCTGTACTCCAAATTCGTCATGTTGGGTCCACTACAGACCTCTGACAGTGTGTGTGACAAAAATCCAAGTATGAAACCTAATTTTTTCAGAAAGTACATGATCACTAGAAAAAGAGAATTGGTATTTTAGACTCTAGTCCTGACAAAAATATACGAACTAGAAATTTTTTTTTTTTTTTTTTGGGGGGGGGGGGGGGAGGGGGGAGGGATTTGTATGGGGGTGCATCCTCAACCCCCTCTTTACATACATGCATTCAAGAAATTTTATTCAAAAGTTTTGCCTGCTAGCCATGTAAGCTCTATGTGAAGGATTAATCTTTTCATTCAACATTTCAGCAGTGTTCTTCCATTATTTGTTGATCTTTTTCCAATGAAACACAGCAGATAGTTCCGCTCTTTGAAAATAAATATTCTCACAGTTCATCTCCAAACTGAAAGCTAAAATAAGCTAACTCCAAGCTAAAATAAGTTGTAGGGATGGCACAAGTGAATTTTCATTGTATCTTCCTCTGTTAATTATTCCACACATTGACATTTTTTATGTGAAAGTTTGGAATTGTCAACAAAGAAAAATGTTACACAATTTTCTTGTGGTAAAATCATAAAACTTATTGCAGCTGGTACTAAATCTCAATGACATGAGAAATGTCTGAAATTCATTGAAAACTTAAGACAAACAAATGTCCGAATGCCTCCAAATAGCATCATTATTTATGCCTGTATTTTTCCTACATTTTCCATGGAAAGATCCTGGACCCTTGCCCATCAATGGAAGAAACACACTCTCTCCCTTCCAAATGTTTTACATTTCACATTATGCCTACTTCCCATAATGCAACTAGGAATTTAATCTCACTGAGCTCTATGAAACAAGATGTTATTGATTTAATTTATTAATTGCATTTTGGGAAAAATTTGATGCTGGAGACATTAAAACAATATTTAACTTTAGAGTGCAGTGGTCACATCCAGCCAGGTAATTTTCAAATTGAGCGGTTGAAACAAATTTTTTTTTTTAATTTCAACAAAACCATATCAGCTGACCCCTCTTTGGAATGAGCTCGAACTTGTTCCATTGAGGAGTGACATGATATGGTTTTGTTGAAGTTTTTTTAAAAATTTGAATATGGAATAATTAAAATCAGAAATTTTGATATCCTGTGTGTTAAGTAAAGGGTTAAAAGGGTTTTTTCTTTGTACAAAAACTGTCTGATCAAAAGATAGTTCCATCAAAAAATAATATAAAACTGTATATTGAGTCAGTGAAACATATCTTATAGTTGATTGATGGTCATGTGGAGGAAGTCTCTATGCATACAGAGTTGCTTTATCCTTTGACCATGGAATGAAAGGTGTTTGTTGTATTCTTTCACAGGCTATAAGTTTATAACCATTCAGATGTCTCAAGCACAACTTACAAAATTGAGTAAATTCCAACAATATCTTGCTGATAATGTTGTTGAAAATGTTCAAAGTCTTACAATGCTCTGTTGTTTTATGTCTCACAAAGGTTGAACTGATTCAATGCTGGGAGCCCATATTTTGGCTTTGATAGATTTGATAGATGCGTCCATGATGTTTTTATATTCTTAGCGTATTTGTTTCTTATATTCAGTTAGAAGCCAATGTAATTGTGTTAATAAGCATTTGCTTTGCTATACATCGTTGGATAGTACCATTTAGGTACTCTACAATAAATTATAACAAAGCAATTGTGAATATATTAAAACTTGAAACTACCAAAATTAATCAAGCATTGTACCAGTTAAATGTTTGCATTGGTGGTGTAGTGAAATTTTCTTTCATGGATTTATTCTTCGTAGAATAAGTGTAAGTGACCTTAAACACCAACAAATAATAATCAAATTTTTGATTATAACAACTAAATTTATCATTCCTTGATTATATATCAGTGAAATATTGTAATGTAATAAGAGGTGTGCCTATTTTAAAATGAGTGCAAGATGGCAATCCCAATATAAGACAGGGCAAACTAGTTGGGCAATCTCTCCGTAATGGCTGACTAGTGACTACGTTCAGATTGCTGAACTACTGTAGGATTGCAGAGGAAATTTTTATTGTTACTTTCTTACATTTGGGACAGTCACCATTTGTTATGAAAATCCAATAAATTGGGGTATTATATGAACAGCATCAGTCACAAACTTTATCTGTGGGCAGGCAGGGAAGGATTGGCATTATCAGACAGGTATCATTTTTTGAGTCACCTCATTTTGTAATTTGTGCAGGCCTGGACAAACTTGATCATAATTTTAAATATAAGGAGTAACAGTGCAGAAAAATGGTGGTACCCCATGACCTTGAATATACATTATTAATTCACTTTTGTTTGGGACAAAGTATTGGCAGTGTCCAAAATTGGGATGAAATGGTGTTAGCGCACCAAAGGCGCGCAGGGACGCTGTCGGGCAAGCCCCTTTCGACCCTCTTTAACAGTTGGTTAAGTTTTGGCAGTATGTCTGGGGGCATCAAAGCAGGAAAGTGTTCTGGGTTTAGTGGCGTTTGCTCTGTTTGTGCTTCTTCTTCTTGGAAGGAGGTGGCTGTGGAGGAGAAGGCTTGTCAGCTGTTGTTTCCAAGTTTCTACGTTTTAGCCATTTGTGGAAGAACGGGTCGTGGATTTTTGCTGCTTCCAAGTGTGCTGATTTGTTGATGAGGACGTCATATGTTGCCTTGGCCCATTCCATCTGGCTTGATTTCAAGTATTCCAAATAATCATTCCCAGTTCTGTCAAACTCCAGCTTGAGTTCGCCGAAGCGCTCAATGGCACGTCCATCTAGAAGTTCAGTGTAGGCTACCAGGCTAGTATCTCCTTCATCTGCAGTTTCATGCTCGGACTCCGAGGTTGGACTGGATTTGAGGCCAGATTGGTTGAGGTTGATAGGAGAGTCAGGTACGGATTGGGCGACTTCCATCTCCTCTACCTCCACTTCCTGCTTCTCCTCTCCCTCCGACCTCTTTGGTGAAGAGGTAGAGCTTGGGATTGGTGATACAGGTCTTGGAGGTGAGTTGACTGTTGTCACCTTTTCCATCTCCTGATTCCCAGTCTCAGTCCTCTTCCTTTCGAGCCACGCCTCCATTCGCCTGGTGTCCCAGCGTTTGGTTGACGGTGATTTCTTCTTCTTTCTCTGTTTCTTTGTCTCTGCTCCGCTTGCTTTAGTTGTTTCAGTGGTGGTTGGAGTACTCAATCCCTTACCCTTCCTCTGGGGTGAACCAGTGCGAGCAGGCCCGCAAAAGGTGCTACCACTCTCAGAGGTGGGTTTCATCTTGTACATCACGGTGAGCTGAACGCAGCCACTCTCAACATGAACATCCCAGTTAAGAAGTGAGCTAGCGTCGAGCACCGTCAAAGTGTCCTTAATTGTTTTCGGCAGGTAGTCCATGGCTAATTAGGTGTACACACTCTGAAGTCAGAAGTGTGATGATGTGTCCAAAATAAGTCGCAGATGAAATGGTTTTGCGCGTCGAAGGTATGCAGGGACGGTTTGGGGAAAGCCCCTTTCGACCTTCTTTAACTGCAGATGATATAGATTGTCTGGGCGTGGCAAAGGAGGAAAGTGGAAAAGGTACTCAGCGCCGTCTATGTTTCCTCCTGTTCTTTTTTAGAGGAGGTGGCTGTGATGGTGATACCACCTTTGGTGGTGCTGAAGGAGGGATGAAGGAGGGCTGACTAGGTTGGTATGGTCTAGCCCTTGCAGCTGCCGGTGATGGAGAGCTCTCTGGTGTAGTGCGCAGATAATGGTTGCTGACACTCTGTAATGTTTGTTTTATCGTGCTTTCCAAAAGTCAGCAGTTATCCAAGGTATTCAGTGTTTGTTGGAGAATTGCTAGATGTTCGTCATCCCTGACCTTTTCCTCAAGGATGCTTTCGACGGACTCTGCGGTGTGAGCTTCCTGGATGGTGTCCTGGTCAGAAAAGGCTGGAAGAGCAAGAGCGGGTGTAAATACATGTGCGCTGTCCCGCTCAACTTCCTGCACCATAAACAAACCTCCCTCCTCCATCTCCTCTGAAGAGTGTGTGGGCTGAAGATTGGAGTGTTGCCAGGTGAACCAGCGTCCTCCGGACCCTCCAGAGGAGTGAGGGGAATCGTTGTGGACATGGAATGGCCAGGGGTAGCAGGCATTGAGCTTTCAATGCCATGGTTAGCCTCCCTCTCTTCCTTTTCCGTCCTTTTCTTCTCCATGAACACCATCAGTCGTCTGGAGGAAGGTCCCTTCTTTCTTCTCCTTTTCTTCTTTCCTCTGGCCCCTTCCGTCTTCTTGGCATCATCCATCATCCAGTGAGTCTGTGTCACTTGGAGGGTGACCAGTGCAGGGGGAAATCTCCTCGCGAAAGCTGCTACACCTCTCCAAGGATGGCGGTTCGGTTTCCTTCTCAAAATCCACTGTCAGGTGAATTTTACCCTTGAGCACCTGGATGCTCCAGGTGGTAGCAAGGGTAGCCTTCTGACCAGTGTCTCTTGTATTACAGTTGGGAGCTCCATTGTCTAGTTGTTGACACCTCGGAGTCCAAGGTGTGTATGCATGATGCATGACATGATGGTGTCCAAAAGAACATGGGTTGTTAAGTTTTATACATCAACTTATTTGTCAGATGCAGCTTGATATACACACACCCCTCCCCTTTTGTGGTATTTATTTGCAAATCGTAGGTTTTAATTTGAAAAGTAATATTACTAGCTTATGTGTATCTCCTGTGTGTGCACAAGTTATTAGCAAGATCAAAAATTGCTTTTATCTTTTATGTGCGCTGTTTGTTAATGGATGATAAGTACAATAGACTACTGTAGGTAATGTGTTTTGAATTGAGATTTTTCTGAGGTTACATCATGTTTATATTTGTCATTTCCTGCATTCCTGTCCCCCACCATTTAGATCAGCAGGTGAAATATTTATTGTGCCCTCCAGTTAGATGTTTGAAGAGCAAGTAATTAGAAATATTTATGTGTGTACTTTTTTATCTTGTGAGACAGGTAGATTCTTCTTGTTCATGAGGTGATGATAAAAATAGGAACATTCTTAGTACATCATGATGTTAAAGTGCATTGTCATGGTTTCTTATATAATGCTGTTCACAGATTGGCAAAATGCAACAGTATTCAACCCCTTCTCTCCTGAAGGCACTTTTTTTTCACAAGAAAGAACTTGGTGAATTTCACTCCCATACTCGTTATGAATGTGTGAGTAACGAGTGATTACCAGTGGCTCTTCTTGCCAGATAATGGCCTCCATGGGAACCTTTGGAAGAGAAGAGTTTGTTTGCTACGGTAAACAAGTGCTGTTTTACTGCTCCTTGTATAATAGGACAAGGTTATCACCCCTGGGGAGATATCCTGTAATGTGGGTAGTGCAGGTAAATTTTTTTTTTACATTTTTTTTTTTATTAGCTCAACTTTGGCGAAGCCAAATTTGAGCTTATGCCAATGCCCGCCGTCCGTCTGTCCGTCAACAATTGGATACGGCTCGGGCTAGAGGCCATATTTATGAACCAATCTTTACGAAACTTCTTGGGTATCTTTGTTATGACCGTGGGACGAGAACGAGTGTTTTTGGGTGCAGTTCGAAATTCAAGATGGCTGCCAGCCACCATTTTGTACCGACGATGCAGAAATCTGTTTTTTGTACAAAACTTCCATATGAAAACTCTGATTTGAATAATTTTTTGTATGAATGTTTAGTACCATGGGATACATCACATATAATACAGGTTTTTTTCTCGTGCGTAAATTATGCAAATTAGACTAACGTTGATGTTTTTTGGTGTTACTTTCAGCACTGTAAGTGCAAATGCCAATATGGCTCGGGCTAGAGGCCGTATTTATGAACCGATCTTTACGAAACTCCTTGGGTACCTTTGTTATCACCGTGGGACGAGAACAAGTGTTTTTGGGTCCAGTCCGAAATTCAAGATGGCCGATGGCAGCCATTTTGTACAAAATTTGGTGCAATCAGATTTTTGCACAGAACTTCCATATGAAAGCGCTGATTTGAATAATTTGTTGTGTGAATGTTTAGTACCATGGGATACATCACATATAATACGGGTTTTTTTCTCGTGCAGAAATTATGCAAATTAGATGAACTTTGATTTTTTCAGTGCTACTTACACACAGTAAGTACACATGTCGATATGGCTCGGGCTAGAGTCTGTATTTATGAACCGATCTTTACGAAACTTCTTGAGTACCTTTGTTATCACCGTGGGATGAGAACGAGTGTTTTTTGGGTGTGGTCCGAAATTCAAGATGGCCACCAGCAGCCATTTTGTACCAAAATTAGTGCAATCAGTCTTTTGTACAGAACTTCTGTATGAAAGTTCTGATTTGAATAAAGTTTTGTATGAATGTTTAGTAACATGGAATACATCACATATAGTACAGGTTTTTTTCTCGTGCAGAAATTATGCAAATTTAGATGAACTTTGATTTATTTAGTGCTACTTATACACTGTAAGTGCACATGTCAATACGGCTCGGGCTAGAGGCTGTATTTATGAACCGATCTTCACAAAACTTCCTGGGTACCTTTGTTATCACCTTGGGACGAGAACGAGTGTTTCTGAGTGCGGTCCAAAATTCAAGATGGCTGCCAGTGGCCATTTTGTACTGAAATTAGGTCCAATCAGTTTTTTGTCACAACTTCTACACAGCTCATATTTGTGAACTGATCTTCACGAAACTTCTTGGGTACCTTTGTTTTCACCTTGGGACAGGAATGAGTGTGTTTTGGGGTGCCTTTGTTATCACTGTGCTATGAGAACAAATATTTTAGGGTTCAGTCAGACCCACTCTGGGACTCAAAGATTTTTTTCTAGTTTAGCATCTGACTGTCACCCACCTTTACAATACTTTACCTATACATTTGTTACAGGTGTAACAAAAGTCACTTTAATAGAATTTTTTTTTTGTTGTTTTCAATTATAAAATCGTTGGTTTAATGCCGATTCGAAAATTCAAGAGGTGGGCTATTAATTATAATAGGTATTCATTTCTGATCGCTTTATTTGGATGTTTACACCTCAGTGGGATTTATTGGCCTCGAATATTAAAGTACTTACGGCTCCGAAATGGACTTATTTCGAGATCGAAATCCGCTATTTTGGAACAGCTTTATTTGACATATCAATAAGGAATACTTATATTGGGCGTTTAGGTTAGGAAGGCAAACAGCTGCCATGCTGTCAGTATTCAGATAGTTTTATTTCTTTCCAAATTGTTGTAAAACTTCCGATAAATGTTTTGCATGTTGTACAGGTAATCAGCATTGTTCGATTCAATGAAGTGTAATCGCTTACGTTTGAAAATGCGCGCAAGTGTCTTTCATGGATGCTGATTTAATTGTTGTCTGAATGCGACAAATTACAAAAGTTATATTTGATACGAGATAGAAAGTCAGGAAATACTTGTCAAAAAGTTGGTGTAAGAGAATCTTTCACTTGATTAAAATCCCATAAAAACGGTGGGGTCCCAGAACATGATAAATCGGTTCGGCTGATTCCGCAGTGTGTGTTGGGTCAGCAGACCTCGAGTACTGACGAGGTCACGTGCCCTTGCAGCCACTGCAGAATAAGGAATTTTACCATAAAAACACCTGCCTGGAACTGTCGGGGCGATTTTGCAGTTTGGCTTTTTGTCGATTTGTGAATTTCTGTTCAAGCGTTCACAGCTCCTGCCTTCACAGGGACCATTGACTCAGCATTCATTAGGACTTGGACACGTTTGGTGAGCATTTAGTTCTGACAGAAAATACTTGTATTTCTTTGGCATTTAATTTACTAAACTTCTTAGAATGTGGACTGGATGATCCCTGTGAAGTGCAGAGGGCCGCAGGCATTTTATTTCTGCTGCTATTCTGTGCCTACAGGTATTCTGCAGCCTACATCTGCAGCGTATTTCTATAAGCTCTTTCCAATAAAGAGTTCTAAAAGTATTTTTCAAATTATACCTGATGAGTTCTTTCACTTAAAAGTTGTGATTCAACTAGGAGTGATAATTTTTCATCTAAGATAATTTGCATTTTAGTTTATTTTTGTGAGCTCTTTCCAGTAAAGTGTACTGAAAGTATTTTTCAAATTATACCTGATGAGTTCTTTCACTTAAAAGTTGTGATTCAACTAGGAGTGATAATTTTTCATCTAAGATAATTTGCATTTTAGTTTATTTTTGTGAGCTCTTTCCAGTGAAGTGTACTGAAAGTATTTTTCAAATTATACCTGATTAGTTCTTTCACTTAAAAGTTGTGATTCAACTAGGAGTGATAATTTTTCATCTAAGATAATTTGCATTTTAGTTTATTTTTGTGAGCTCTTTCCAGTAAAGTGTACTGAAAGTATTTTTCAAATTATACCTGATGAGTTCTTTCACTTAAAAGTTGTGATTCAACTAGGAGTGATAATTTTTCATCTAAGATAATTTGCATTTTAGTTTATTTTTGTGAGCTCTTTCCAGTAAAGTGTACTGAAATTATTTTTTCAAATTATACCTGATGAGTTCTTTCACTTGAAAGTTGTGATTCAACTAGGAGTGATAATTTTTCATCTAAGATAATTTGCATTTTAGTTTATTTTTGTGAGCTCTTTCCAGTAAAGTGTACTGAAATTATTTTTTCAGATTATACCTGATTAGTTCTTTCACTTGAAAGTTGTGATTCAACTAGGAGTGATAATTTTTCATCTAAGATAATTTGCATTTTAGTTTATTTTTGTGAGCTCTTTCCAGTAAAGTGTACTGAAAGTATTTTTCAAATTATACCTGATGAGTTCTTTCACTTAAAAGTTGTGATTCAACTAGGAGTGATAATTTTTCATCTAAGATAATTTGCATTTTAGTTTATTTTTGTGAGCTCTTTCCAGTAAAGTGTACTGAAAGTATTTTTCAAATTATACCTGATGAGTTCTTTCACTTAAAAGTTGTGATTCAACTAGGAGTGATAATTTTTCATCTAAGATAATTTGCATTTTAGTTTATTTTTGTGAGCTCTTTCCAGGAAAGTGTACTACTGAAAGTATTTTTCAAATTATACCTGTTGAGTTCTTTCACTCAATTGTTGTGATTCAACAAGAGTGATTATTTAGAGAGATTGTATTTCTGTTGATTGTACCTTGAGGCTAAATATTAGGAAAAGGGGGAAAATAATCTTGTATTTGTTGAATAGAGGTTTTTACTTGTGGGGAAAATACAGGCAGAAATATTTATTGGCTGATAAGTTGGTTCAGACCAAATTCTGGAAAGTCCTGAGATTGTTGCTTTGGTTTAAGTGAAATCCACTGAATTAGTTGACGAGTTGAAACTTGAATGTAGCCGGACAAGAGTTGTATTTGAAGGTTAGAGAAAGAAGATGATGTACCCAAATATTCTTTAATGTACAAAGATTAGTTGTCTGTAGGAATAAATAATTGTTATTATAAATTGAGTGGTTTATTCATTAGGTTATCTTACTGCTTGTGATATCCTTAAGGATAAGTTTTAGAAGGAAGTCAGCCCAGATTGTCTGTGCCCATGTTTGAGCCCAGATTAGTTGATCTATGTTTGCTCGAGCATTGACACAGGAGGTCTGAGTGAGTTTTAAGCATTGTGATTTGTAAACTGTATGTTTGCCCACAACATAAAGTGGGCTGGTGTCGCTATCCTGACAAATAGAGGTGTTGATTGCCCCTGGGATTGAGGTAATCGTCCCTCACCTATAGCGTGAAGGAGCCCCTCCCTCCTCTTTCGTGTTTGTTGGTAGACACCTGGGTAGATAGCAGGTGTGTTGGGGAGATAGGGAGTGCTTTTCCGTTACACAGGCAACGGCCAGTATTTATGTATAGACCGTTACAATACTTTATATGTACCTTTGTTATCAGGTCATTACCTAGATGTTTGTCATTGCTGTGTCACATACTATACATGTACATGTCTTTGTCTTGACAAGTTGAGCTACAGTGTCATTGACACTTTCATATTTTTTATTCAGATCGTAGGTTTTCAATTACAATTAAAAACTTTTTTTCATAAACTAATTTTACAAAGAGGTGTTATACATGACACAAAAAATAGCAAAGTTTGTTATTCATTCATAGCGATATGAAGTTTCATTTGTAGCTGTACTGCGTTGAAGGAAGCTGCCATCTTGTGTTTTGGTAGGGGATCGAGGTGGTACATGCATATCAATTTACTTATGTGTACAAAAATGTGACTACGTCGGTGCTTGAATGTCATTTTGTATAAAACTCAGTGTTGCAACCTCTCCACTCTCCCAAAATTTTTAAGGATGGTCGAGTTGCTGTCGTGCTCTGATCTTTGTAATGACCTCTGTAGGTTGATTGTCAGATTCTGTGTGGAGGACTGGAGGGAGACCCCTTTTAACATGAACCAAAACATGCACCGACTGTGCCATTCTATACACCAACTAGTGCGCCTTACTGTTTAACTGTTTGAGTGCTATAAGCCACTATCATGGCTTTATTGAAAAGTGCTGTTCCCGTGGGAACCCCGGGAAGTAAGCAGCACTTGTTTACTGTGGTAAACCAGTTCTGCTTTACTAGTAAAATAGGACCCAGTCACCAATGCTTGGGGTGAAAGTCCTCTAAAATGGGCAACATGTAGATCAACGATTGACTAAACTTGACTTCATCTCCACGTTGTGTCACGATTAGCCATGGTGCATAAATATGTGACGTTAACCACCAACAAATTGAAATTGAAATTGAAAAGTGCTGAAAACCACTTTGGTGGCTTTACAATGTGTACATTAGCTTGTCGTCTGTGCAGCAGTAGATACCAAAAAATATTCATATAAAATTGTTTTATTACTATTTATTGGAGAGTGCCTCGAGGCACTCTCCAATAAATAGTAACAGAACAATTATTTATGAACAAAATCTTGTGCTGAACTAAGGCTTCCCTTGCTGGTAGCATGGTATCTATGAAAAAAATACGTTTCAAATCAACTTTGAAAAATAATTTAACACTCTACCAGTTGACTGAAATGAAGTGACGTGAAATTACGAGAAGTACTTTAGACCTTTACCAGCATAATTGATGAAACCGACCAGCATCATACGCAAAAGACAATCTGCAGTTTCATTATTTTTTCCAATACTCATCTCCCAAAACACAACCCATAGCCCATCACTAGTATGAGCTCATCATGGTCGCTCCACCAAGGGGACAGAGGCTGCGGTCCAGAAGGAGAAATTTGAAAACTTTGTCATTTTGAGCAGGCAACATCATATTATAAAAACGTATTATGTAAAGGGTCAAGGCAACTCAACCTAAGTACTGCATAGCACGCATCCAGATGGTGTAACGTCGCTACAAGTAACATATAAACATGTTGTGGTGTTATAAATGCCGATCACAGTCTGTGATGTCACTACATTATCGTGACAAAACAGTATATGAAAATTGCAAATAGGGTTAACCAGTTAGCAGTGAACTGATTGTATCCCACCTTAATTTTATTTCCTTTGTATGTTTATTTGAGAATGTATATTTGGACATGAGTTCTAGATTTCTGTAGTTTCTTAATTGTTCAATAAATTCTGTACAGGTTGGTTGGTTATTTTTCACTTTGCAGGAATAAATAAATTTTCTGTAGATCGACATATAGAAGTTCAGAAAAATTTAGAGGAACTCTTTTCACAGCAGAACATTCAAAGAACAAGTGAAGTATTGACTCCTTTGTATTGCAACAGAAAGTACATAGTTCCATTTCAGAGACTTTGCATTTATAAAGTTCTGAATTCGTATATAAAATTTGGTGGACAATTTTGAAATGCAAACTTTGTAAATATGTATCGTCCGTGATTGTAAATGGGATTTTATATATAAAATTTCAGTTATCTGAGTACAGATTTATATCCAAAACCTCATTCCATTTATTCTGCTTATGAATGTGGGGTGTTGTGTGCAGTTCTAAAAATTTAAAATAAAAGGCTTGAGAGACTTTATTAGTAGATTTTAACGTTTCAACGTTTCTGTGCTGAATATTGGGCAAAGGTTTATTGGATCTGGTCACCATTTTCCAAGCTTTGGGTAATACTTGTATGCTGGGAGTGATATGAGATAACTTTCAGTGGGTATATTTCCTTTGGTGTAGCTTCATTGGGTTATAACTTCATTGTACATAAAATGCATGTGCAAAACACACACTTCAAAATAGAACTAAAATGCTTTGAAGTTTTTACACCTTTTCATGTCAGTAGTTTTGTGGTATGCAACCCTTGGTGGCAGGAATTTGTCAATTTGAGCTCATTTTATTCAAATCACGTTTTAATATTATTTCATTGTGATATGAATGAAGAAAACTGCTGTTGAGGTAATTTATTTGAATTGAATTTTAGATCGAAGGTTTAGAAAAAAATATCAATTTTCACTCACTAACACAACTATAAAATGCAAGAAACATAACCCTTGTGCTGCCAGTTAACCCTTTGAACCCCAGAGGCCGCTTTTCCGGCCCAGTAACATGATACTTCATAATTTCATTAAGTAGGTTGACTTTTGAGTGAAGGTGTGGTGTAGACTAATCAATATTTTCAACGTGCAGCTCTAAGGCTGCACGTTGAAAATATTAATTGGTCTACCCCCAAATAAAGAATATGGACTCTTCCCATTGCTGCCATTGAACTGATATGGAAGATACCACTGGGGTTCAAAGGGTTAATGTTGCATCATTTCCAGTATACATATACAGAGAGTTGTTTACAGCGGAAATGTTTGGTGGGGTTTCCTTACAGACAATAATAAAGGAAAAGCATAAGAATCTGAAACAATTTTTTTTATTATGGAGCTCCAGGTCTAACTCTTTGCTTGCTGAAGGCAGATTTTTGTGCCAAGAACTAAAAATATTTGGGTACCTAGTAGAGTAGGTTACTGCCTTGTCTCATCAAAATATATCCCTATAAAATAGGAGTTGTCTTCTAAACAAGGTTTTGCTGATGCCACACACTATTGAAATTTTCATCAAAGCAAGTGATTGCTGCTTTACTGCAGCCATGGGGTGGGGGAGGTCATGGTGGCTCAGTAGATAGAGGTGCAGGCTGCAAGCTGAGAGGTCCTCGGTTCAAATCCCAGCTGCGGCAACCACGTTGTGTCCTTGGGCAAGACACTTCACCCCCATTGCCGATGTGGGGGCACGGTGGCGCTGTGCACTAAGGCATACTGCATGTCGATGGTGCACCTGTCTTCAACCAATGCTAACCCTGCTTGTATGGAGTTAGTATGTTCGGGAGCTGACAGTTGCTCACTGTTGCTCGGTGGTTCTCTCCAGGTCCTCCGGCTTCCTCCACCCGTAAAACTGTCGTGGTCATGATTAGCCATCATGCAGAAATATGTGACCTTAAACACCAATAAATAAATATAAATAAATAATACTGCAGCCATGACTTGATTTCCCGAAAATTTCAAGGAAATACTTGCCTTTGTGTTAGAGTACTTTTCAGTGAGCTATTCCAGTTTACTTGGTTTATTGTAAGCATGCGCAAACATGCGAAATAATATCCAGGTCGTTTCATTGAGCAGTTCATATTCTGGTTTATCATTCTGGATTAAACAATCTAAACCTCCTTGATAGCAGGGTTATCAGGTTTATCAGTCTATTCTTGACATGTGCAGTGGAGTGCACATATAAGTTCTAGACCCCGCACAACAACAATAAAAAGATATTCTGATTTGAGTGTCAAAAAAAAATAAAATAAGGCCAGGTACATAAAAAATGCAATAACTAAAGAGTGAAAAGCGATAAAAAGTTAATAAGATTTATTTAGCCCATAAAAGCAGCTTTCAAAAATTATTCCATTTTCAACTGAAAGAGTATTTTTCTCTCAGAAAAATTGTGTTACAACTTTCAGAAGACACTTTTTGGCCATTTTATTTCTGTGATGGCAGTAACACAATTTCTGGCACCATCAATGGAAAGTTTCTTATGAGGGCCTTTCTAATGTTGGTTTTCTAAGATTGTTTAAGAAATGAATGCAGGGATATACTTCCCACGCTTTGGATATTCCTCCTAACAATACACCCATACTGCAAGTTTTCTATCAACATCTAGTCAGTTTTTATGTGCAGACGTACCGTTCCATTGGTAAGATTAAACCACAGTTTAGGTTTACATGGAATAGTAAACCAAGTAAACTGGAATAGTTCACTGAAATGTGCCCTTTGTTAAGCAGTTTTACAGGTGGAGGAAGCCAGATTACCTGGAGAGAACCACCAAGAAGCAACTATCAGATTTTTTAATGTAACAAGCTCATTTTTGTTTGACAGACTTCACTGAGCTCTCTCAAATGAGATTGAACTTGCTCAGTTTCTAGCTGCCTTGTTGGAAAAATTTGCACTTTAAATATTTTAGATTTTTTTTTTTTTTGATATGTAAAAGGTTAAATAAATAGCCTCTTTGCCAGTGAAAAATACTCAGTTAACAAGAATATTCTATCAACAGACCTTGGATTATTTTTCATTCTTCTAGTTAAGATCTGAACATTTATTCTGTTATATTTTTACCTAACATGACACTTGCAAAATAAGTTTCTGGCATTGTTAACCCTTTACCTAACATGGAAAGCAGACGACACTCGCCAAAAAAATTCTTGAATAACTACTTTTTTTCATTTTTTGTCTCAAAAACATAGGTTATGACCCCTCATTGGAACGAGCTCGACGAGCTCGTTCCAACGAGGGGTCATAACCTATGTTTTCGAGACAAAAAATGAAAAAATATTGAAAATTAATTGGCGATTTTTGAGAATAGCGCTGGCCGGTTTTGGCCGTTACGTTGGGTAAAGGGTTAAATACATGATGTTCTTACACACATGCTGGATTTGACAAATGGCTAATGTTGCAAATTTCTCAATGTCTGTATTGTACAGGGAAACGTATACACACAGCAGTTATGGTATAAAATAGCATTTATACCATGCTCACCTATGTTACTACCTGTGAAAAGCCTGTATGTTAAATTTTAGCTTTTAACCCCGCTACCGGTGTGAAGCTTCTACTGTGGTTTAAACAAATTTACACCTGTTGTTGGAAGTTCATCCAACTTGACCTTTGGCATGACATAATTTGACATCTTTGATATATTCACAATCCGCGATGTTTCATTCAAACATACAACATTTTGCAGTGCTATCTACTATGTGCAATGACTTATTAAGTTTAAAATACCTACAGTTAATTATTTAAAATAAAATTTAAGAATTGTTAATAATAATTTGACTGAAAAAGCAAGGTAAATTCAATCAACTTTGATGATGTGTCTAGCTGTCAATCAAGCATTCATGTACAGTCGGTAATACTGCCCACCGGCACAGATGTAAACAAAACAAACCCATGTGTTTGCGATATAAAATGTAATTTTTTCTCCATTTTAAGTGACAAAGTCGATTATTTATTAAGAGCATGTATAAATAAAACAAATATGTACTGGGGCCGGTAATCAGATTTAAACCACTCGTAGAATAAGGGTTTTAACCACTTGACAATTGTTTAAAACCCTTATCCTACGCTTTGTTTAAATTTGATTACCAGCCCTAGTACTTATTTATTCTATACATATATCATATCTCACTGGAAAAATTACCAAGAAATGACTTGGAAAAGTCTGATCAGATCACCCAGGGCGTAAAACAGTAACATACCCCCCAAAAATATTGTTACTTCTAAACGTAATGATATGAAACGTGAACCTGTGAGCCTATTTATTCAGTTTTTATTTCACCCTAACAAATCTATCACAAAGATTTGTTTCTCTTTAAACTTGTTTTTTTCTGTTAAATTCATTTCGCAATCTATGACCTGTCTAGACACATTAAGATCATGGTGACGTTCACATCAAATATGCACAGCTCTGTTTAATGAGGTCTGAAATATTTGTTTGAAAAGGAACTTGAAACTTTAAAAATGTCTTTATTTCTAGTTTAATGGAACTTTTACATAATTCTGCCATGATCTTTAAATCCTTTTTGATTCATAGTGGCCTTCTGGTATGACACAGTAACGGCCGAGTATGATGGTTTGTACAGTTTGTGACATCTCAGTGTACAACATAATCCCTGTTAACTCTTTGCACACTGAGGTCAGAATACCGATTTTTTAAGATGCTTGTATACATCACTGGGCCCTGTCAAACAAGATTGAATTGGTTAAATTCCTAGTTGCATGATGGGAAATTTCTTCAGGTGAAATTTTGATATTTCAACATCATTGTGCAGAGAGTTAAGATGATTACTCAGAGGTTATTACTTGGTTCATTTCAAATTAGCCAAGATATCAGCTGAGGGCTAATGTCTCAGCCAAAATGAAACTAACCAAGTAATAACCTCTTTATTTATAAACCCTTTACCCAACACAATGGCCAAAGCCGGCCAGCACTGTTCACAAAAGTTGCCAATTTTCATTATTTTTTCATTTTTTTTTGTCTCAAAAACATAGGTTATGACCCCTCTTTGGAACGAACTCGTTGAGCTCGTTCCAATGAGGGGTCATAACCTATGTTTTTGAGACAAAAAAAAATGAAAAAAACTTTGTTTGCAAGTGTCTTGTTTGCAAGAATTTTGTTTGCAAGTGTCGTCTGCTTTTCATGTTAGGTAAAGGGTTGAACGAAAACAAATAATCACAAAAAGTTCTCAGATCTGTAGCAGTTTTCTGACAATGTTATTATACCCCCGCTTCGAAGAAGAGGGGGCTATATAGGAATCGCCCTGTACGTCCGTACGTCCGTCCGTCCGTCCGTCCGTCTTTCCGGACATGAAATTCTTGTGTGCGCAACTCCTCCTACATTTATCAATCAATTTGGACAAAACTTTTCAGACATCATCACTACTGAGTGAACATGCGCATATTCCAAGATTTTTGATCTGCGACAATTTTAACCAGGTTATCTCCTTTTGACTTAGATTTATTATGTCTTTCCGTTCGAACAAATTCCTCCTACATTAATGAACCGATTTTGATGAAACCTTTCAAACATCATCTCTACTAAGTGAACATGTGCATATTCCAAACTTTTTGATCTGCGACAATTTTAACCAGGTTATCTCTCTTGAACTTTGATTTAATATGGGTTTCTGCATGAAATTCTTGTGTGCGCAACTCCTCCTACATTTATCAATCAATTTGGACGAAAGTTTACAGACATCATCACTACTAAGTGAACATGCGCATATTCCAAAATTTTTGAGCTGTGGCAATTTTAACTAGGTTATCTCCCTTTAACTTAGATTTTCCCCGTGGGAACCCCGGGAAGTAAGCAGCACTTGTTTACTGTGGTAAACCAGTTCCGCTTTACTAGTAAAATAGGACCCAGTCACCAATGCTTGGGGTGAAAGTCCTCTAAAATGGGCAACATGTTGATCAACGATTGACTAAACTTGACTTCATCTCCATGTTGTGTCACGATTAGCCATGGTGCATAAATATGTGACGTTAACCACCAACAAACAAACAAACAAACAAACTTAGATTTATTATGGGTTTCTACATGAAATTCTTGTGCGTGCAACTCCTCCTACATTTATCAATCAATTTGGACAAAACTTTTCAGACATCATCACTACTAAGTGAACATGCGCATATTCCAAGATTTTTGATCGGCGACAATTTTAACCAGGTTATCTCCCTTTGACTTAGATTTATTATGTCTTTCCGTTCGAACAAATTCTTGTGTGCGCAACTCCTCCTACATTAATGAACCGATTTTGATGAAACCTTTCAAACATCATCTCTACTAAGTGAACATGTGCATATTCCAAACTTTTTGATCTGCGACAATTTTAACCAGGTTATCTCTCTTGAACTTTGATTTAATATGGGTTTCTGCATGAAATTCTTGTGTGCGCAACTCCTCCTACATTTATCAATCAATTTGGACGAAAGTTTACAGACATCATCACTACTAAGTGAACATGCGCATATTCCAAAATTTTTTAGCTGTGGCTATTTTAACTAGGTTATCTCCCTTTAACTTAGATTTATTATGGGTTTCTACATGAAATTCTTGTGCGTGCAACTCCTCCTACATTTATCAATCAATTTTGACGAAACCTTTCAAACATTATCACAACTAAGTGAACATACGCATATTCCCAAATTTTTGATCTGCGACAATTTTAACCAGGTTATCTCCCTTTAACTTGGATTTATTATGGGTTTTCAAATGGGATTCTTGTGTGTGCAACTCCTCCTACATTAATGAACCGATTTTGAATACATGTTGCACATTGTAAATGTGTTTTTCCAAATGTAAACCATATATGTGTGGGCTCTTTAAGTATTCAGTGCTGTTCTGTGGAAGGCCACATGCAAATACAAATTTCAACAACAAAAAATGATCTTTATGTATACATTTCCTTATGGCCTTCGCCTACATGATCAGAAGTGCATTCCTCTAAAAACCCAAAGCGGGGGTATTAATCACCTTCAGTGATAGTTCTAGTTGTTTCTCATTCTTTTTACAAAGTCCAAAGTTTCCTCTTCTCCAAGTTCAGCTATCCAAACGTCTTAGCTTCTGCTCTGGAGAGGCTATGATGTTCAGATAGCTGAACTCTGTCTTCTCCCACTTAACAAATCTCTGTTTGCGAATCTTAAGTTTGCATTGAATTTTTTGTACAGCTTTCTTCTCTTCTTAAGTATATAATCCTCACTCATTGCCATCATCCTCATCATTCAAAAACTCCACTTCAAACCACTCCATTATATGATACCAGTTTTCCTGATTGCATTCGATGAGTAACAGTTTCAATGCAAACAAATTATTTATGTTGTGTAACAATGCATCAAGGAAAACAACTCTGGATTGGTTCATCTCAGCCGAGTTTGAAGTCACATCAGGTGATATTAGGTAGTTATTCAGAGGTGTATGGTACAATGCTTATTAACACTCTCCATATTGATGTCAAAATATGTAAATTTCAACCTGAAAATTTTCACACAATACAGCTAGGAAGTTAATCAGTTCAGTCTTATTTGACAGAGCTCAGTGAGCTCTGACAAATAAGGTTGAGTTGGTTATATCAGGGTTCATACGGGTCCTTGAAGGTGCTTGAACTAAAAAGTTGAAATTCCAGGGCTTGGAAAGTTCTAGAAAATATATCTCCAGTAGTAAAGTCCTGGAAAGTGCTTGAAAAATGTGTAGTGTCAATAATTTTGCGTGTTTAGGAAATAAATTGCTGTAATAACTTGCATAATTGCGTAGATTAACAGTGCATAATGTTGGTGTTTTTTCATAAAAAAACAGAGTGTGCCTCCTTAATCGTGCATCAAGTATTCCCAGTATTATTCGGCCCATTACGTGACCACTTGCACGATATAAATAACTTATTAATGTTATAAATAGGTACGCAAGTATGAAATAGGGTCAGCATTATGTTATCAGAAGGTCCTGGAAGATGCTTGGAAAAAGTCCTTGAAAAGTCTGGAAATTTTTTCTCAAGGGTGTACGAACCCTGTTATATTCCTAGTTGCACAGTGGGATAAATTTGCTGTTTGAAATTGCCACTTTACTAGAGAAAATATTCCATTAATAAGAGTATACAATTAACAGGTATTGAGTCATTTTCTTATCGTGTAGTTATAAACTGAGCATTTATTGTTTTATAACTTGTTTGACACAACTCATTGGGCTCTGTCAAACAAGAAATACCAGATTAAATGCTTTTATTGAATGTATTGAGGTCAAAATGTCTATAATGGTGGGAAATGGATGGAAAGTGGATGTCGGAGAAATTCCACAATAGATTAAAGAGGTTTATGCAATTAACCAGAGTTTATTCTGTACCCTGTATGCAATTAACAGGTCAAATTTCTACTGAAGGTATGTTAAATGGTTTGGTGTTTGTAAGTTGTATACAATTAACAGGGTTATTCAATTAAAGGATATGCAACTAAGTGGTTCCACTCTAGTTGTGACATCAGTGTGCTGAGGGTTAAATGTTAATTTGAATTAACAATCAAATAAAATGGTTCAACAATTATTCAAAATCAGTTTAAAACTTAAGTATCAAATTCTTGACAGTGCAGTGTCTTTTTGAACAGAAAATGTGACAGTGTAATTGCATAGCTAACATAATTCAGATATCTGAGTACCAACAGCTTTTTGGTCATTGTTTCTGCATGGCTGATTTAGGGTAATTGAATCTTCTTTATAAGATTTTGGAAATAATTTAATAATGATTACTCTTATAGACTGTTCTCACATTTCTTTTATATAATGCCATACTATCAATATAAAAAAGTAAAACTACCTGTCAAACATTACCACCATATCAATGCATGTTTGTTACAACCTTATATTATCTAGTGTATGTTTCTTGTGAATATATTATTTTGAAAACTTGCTCTACTGAGAAATAGTTATTATTCAAGGTTAGTCAATATGGAGACTCAAGATATTAAGTGTTTCAGTGACTAGAATGAGAGCATGTTGGCTCAGTGGTAAAGGCATTGGACATCAAACCAAAGGGTCCATGGTTCAGTCCCCACCAGGGATAACTGCATTGTATCCTTGGGCAAGCACTTAATCCTGATTGCGCACATGGAGGCATGGTGGCAATGTGTACTAAGGCATACTGCACATCAATGGTGCACTTGTCTTCAACCAATGCTAACCCTCCCTGCGTATGTGTGGAGTCAGTACATTGGGGATGCTTGACTGTTGCTTGCTGCGGCTCAGTGGTTCTCTCTTGGTACTCCAGTTTCCTCCACCTGTAAACTGTTCAGCATGAGGTGACCCAGTCAAAAGTGTCTTTAATCCCCAATAAATAAATAAGTGACTGGAAGATGACATCTGCCAAAAGAAAATCGTAAAGAACGAAATAAGTTTCATCTGTTGTCACAAAAACATAGCTTATGACTACTCATTGGATTGAGCTCAATAAGCTCTTTTGAACGAGGGGTAAGTAACTAGATTTTTGAAGGCAAATGTTGGAAAAATAAAATTTGAATGGCGATTCTTGTGAATAATGCTGGCTGGATATGGCCGTTACATTAGGTATAAGGTTTACAGATTAGGTATAAGGTTTACAGTGTATGATCAACTCAATGAAAGAAAAGCTCATTGATATTGGGTATATTGGGCAGTTGATGCCAATCAGATGAGATTAGGTGATAAAACAGATGTACGTGTTGATATGTCAACAGTTGCCAGGTCTCAGTGCTATGCTTTGTGAGGTGGGGGGGGGGGGGGGGGGGGGGGGGTGTATTGTCAGTTTTATATACAAGAATTGTTTTTATTTATTTATTGTATTGGGGTTTAATGACACTTTCAACAGCCAGAATCACCTCATGTTGGACAGTTTTACAGGTGGAGGAAGCCAGAGTACCCAGAGAGAACCACTGAGCAATAGCGAGCAACTGTCAGACTCTCCAACATACTAACTCCACACAAGCAGGTTTAGCATTGGTTGAAGACAAGTGCACCATCGACGTGCAGTATGCCTTAGTACACAAAGCCACCATGCCCCTATGTGGGCAACTGTGATTAAGTGTCTTGTCCAAGGACACAATGTTTGCTGCAGGTGGGATTTGAAGCATATACAAGAATTTGACTGTAATACTTATCTCTGTTCTTTGGCACACTGTTGGAAAGGGTTTCATGAGCCCTCTACACCATTGTACTTTGAAAGTGTCCATTTAGATAAATTAAAAAAATCAGAAACTGTCTGCTGCAACAATGAGTATTTCATTTGTATGAATTTGCTTTGTTAACCCGTTACTTTACACAACCACATACAGAACAGAATTTTTTTTTCACTCTATTTTCACTGATGTGAAAATATTAAAATTTCAAGCTGTAAATTTTCCCACATTGCAATTTAAAATTTAACCAATTTTCTTTATTTTCTGTCTAAAACACAGCCTCTGACAGACCATATCCACCCCTTTGTCCATCGGAATGTGTTTGTTACAATGATGGGGGCCATAAGCTGTGTTTTAGAGGCAAAATATGACAAAAGGATTAAATGCTTTGGGAGCAATCTTACAGGCGCACTGTAGTTAACCCTTAAGGGACTAATTCTAACTTTGATAATGTTTTGTTGCAACAGGTGCCCCAACATGGCTTAACTCCAGAGTTACATACTAAGTACCTTTGCCGTTGTTTCTAGGTAAGTCTTGGCTGTCTGTATAGGCAGCCAAGCCTTACCTGACAACAACTGTAAAGCCACAGGATGTAGACTGTCAAAGTATAGCAAAAATATATAAAAATATCCAGGTCTTTAACCCTTTATCCAACGCAGATGATATCAAAAAATTTATTATTTTAAATATCATTTTTTAAAGTTTTCAAAAAATTTCAACAAAACCATATAATGACTGCTCGTTGGAACAAGCTTGTCGAGCTCATTCCAATGAGGGGGTCACATAATATGGTTTTGTTGAAATTTTTTTAAAAATCTTATTATTTTCAACTGCTGAATTTGCATATTACGCGGGCGGATGCGGTCGATTCGTTGGTTAAAGAAAGGGTTAAAGGTGAAATTCAGGGAAAACCCTCACTCAAAGCCTATCTAAGCTTACAGAGATTAGAAAGTTGTGCAGACCTCCACCCTTGTAAATTGGCTGGTTTTATAAAAAAAATACTGGTAGTTTTCACCAAAATATAGCTCATTTCAGTTCTGAGACATCCATATAATTACCATGCCTATGAAGCAAATCACACATCCCTGTTTTGTGATTTGTTGGGAGTTGGGTGCGAAACTTGTCAACAAACTGTTGTTAGATTCCATGTAAATGTTTAACAAGTCTATTTACAAATGTTCTCTTCAACATTGACATGTAGACAAGGAAGGTGGTATGTCTCCAGCACATATTTCTTGAGGAATTTTGCAGATCATGATGTTTAAGTTTCATTAACAACTTCTGGGTGCAGTGGTCTATTTCCTGTGTGATTGGAATTCACATAACCATCTCAAATTTGAACTCTTATTTACAAGTTCAATTTGTTCAATTTTCTGGAAACCTTCAACAGGGTATTCTCATGTTTTTCCACCAACCTGGTATGAGGCTTAGCCCCAGGCCCTTAATAAATTAAGATGATATTGGAGGGGTGTGACCTTTGTTTATTTGTGCAACCATGACATGAATTTACCTATGGGTCTTATGTATGCATACCTATGCTTCTCAAGGAGCTATTCAGAAAATCTCCCTGTGGAACCCCAGGAAATGAAGCAGTACTTCTTTAGTGTGGTAAACAAACTCATGTTTTACTGTTAAATAGGACCCAGTAACCAATGTCTGGGGTGGAAGTCCTCTAGAATTGCCAACATTCATATAACTGATTTGTGAGACTTGATTTTATATCCATGTTGCTGTCACAATTAGCCATTGTGCAGAAATATATGAACTTAAACACTAGTAAATAAATATTCATAAAAAAATACATCCCCATGGGAGCCCTGTGGAATGGGGCAGTGCTTGGTTACTGTGGTAAATAAGTTCTGTTACACTGATAAAATAACCAATAAAAAGTAAACACTCCTCTAAAGTGAGCAGTATAGGTATAAATGATTGGTTAAGCATGACTTTTTACTTGTGATAATTATAGATGGTAAATATGACTTTAACCCTTAAGGGCCTAATTCCAATTTGGATAACTTTTTAATGCAAAGGAACAAGTGTCCCAACATGCATTGTTTGCATAAACTCAAAACTTGTTTTCTAAGTACCTTGTCAGTTGTTTCTTGGCAAGTCTTGGCTGCCTCTGCGGGCTGCCAAGACTTGACTGGAAACAACTGCAAAACCCCAGGAGGTAGACTTTCAAAGTATTGAAAAACGTATAAAAATCTCCACTTAAGGGTTCAGCATTAATTAATTAATTAATTAATTAATTAATTAATTAATTAATATTAATTAATTAATTAATTAATTAATTAATTAATTAATTAATTAATTAATTAATTAATTAATTAATTAATAGAGCTAGAGTCAATATAATTAGCCACTACAATAGGCAATGTCATTGTAAAAGATAAATTAGCCAACTTTTAGCTTGTGGTCTACCTTGTAGTCCTGCACAATTCTGTTGCACATGAGATCAAATTTTTTTAATGGTTCTTGGGCTTTTTTTTCTGAGAAATTGACGATATCTGTTGTGTGAAAAACAAAATCCATTCTCTTTGTAGTTTAACATAGTTAGTACATCATCACATGGGGGTCTAATGAAATCATAACATCCAACAGTATTATAATCGATATTTCATTTTCATGTATTCATATGTTTGTTATTAAAAATGGAAAGGATTTGTAATAAAGATTTATGCAGGAAGCATTCTATTCATGCACCTCAAGGAGAATATGCTAAATTACGAAATGCATCAACGTGAGTAAAAATATTGAATGAAAATGCTCAATCTCTGAAAAAATTGTAGTTTATGCATAAGTATAAAAGAAACTTCAATGTGTTAACACATGACCTGGCACAAGTTTCATAAAATAATTAGTTTCAGTGTTATTTTTTTTCTGTCAGTGAATTAACCTTCACGTGATATGGATTTGTTGTGATTTTTTTTTTTAAATTAAGAATAAAAAATAATGAATTTTGATATTGTGTGAGTTGGGTAAAGACCAGACCATGATTGAATCGTGATTAGGTCGTAACTTTCTGTATTTCTGCCCACCAGAGGCAGTGGAACTGGGGGGCAGGGGAGGGGGGCATTATACCTCCACCCCAGTTTTTATCAAACTGTCCCTGACTTCAGAAAACAAAAGTACCTCCACAGAAATAGATAGGAATATTCATTCACATTTCCATATCAAAGACTATTCATGAACTAGCACTCATTATTCTTCAGTGATCCAATTTAATCTGAAATTGGTGTCCATTTTCCATATTGTACAATGCATTTACTACCCTTTGAATGTGTTTACATGCATTTGAATACTTGTAAAATGCCAGGCTTTTGATGATCTATTAAACCCCTTGCAAATCACAACATTTATGTGTGCCGATAAAATGGGACACTAAACTACACCGAAATTTGCAGGTTTTGCATGTGCAAACAGGGCAGACAAGTGAATAGATTTTGATGACCAAAAATAATTTGCACTCTCCAGTTAACCCTTTATCTAACGAATCGGTCACATCTGCCCACGTAATTTTCAAATTTAGCAGTTGAAAAAAATATATTTTTCAAAAAGTGTGAACAAAACCATATCATGTGACCCCTCATTAGAACGGGCTCATCAAGCTTGTTCCAATGAGGGGTCACATGATATGGTTTTGTTGAATTTTTTTTTTTAACTTTAAAAAACAATAATTAAAATAATGAATTTTGATATCCCATGAGTTGGGTAAAGTGTTAAGCTTATATTGGAAGTACTGAGCCTGTAAAGCTGGAGATGGAGGGGTAGGTTGATGCAGAGGTGGTGGGTATTGTCAGTATAATTCTGTGATAAATCTCAATAGATTTTATTCAGTTAAAGACTTTACTCTTTGCAATCAATAGGTCAAAATTATACCAATAGTTTTGTAAATGGAGTTTGAAAGTTATAAACTGTGAACAGGGTTATTCTATTGGGCAATACATTATCCAATTAACCCTTTACCCACAGTAACTGCCATAATAAATCAGCTCTATTCAGAAATTTCTTTCAGTTTTTTGCCGAAAAAATGGAGCTTACTTATGACCCCACATTGAAATGAGTTTATTAACTCTTAACATGTATTTTAAAGATATTTTTCATCAAACCTAGTCATGGCTGCTGAGCAGCAGCCATGACTTGGTTTGATAAAAAATTCATCTAAATTTAACTACAAAAATCATTGGTGAAAAATCTGTTCAATTTACAGGGGGGGCGAATTTGATTAAACTTGCCTAATTTTACTTATTTCAGTGGCAAGTGGAATTCTGTCTTGGGCAGGAATATCTGCCAGCAGCATGCAAGGAGTTAAGCTTGTCCTAACAAGGGACAGAAATTTCTGTTTTTGCTGTTAAAAAAGGAAATGTTTAGTAATTCAAGAAATATTTTTACAAATGTCATCTTCTATTTGTGTTAGGTAAAGGGAAAAGTTGGATCAACCGTACTACAAAATAGTCATGTATTTTTCTTTCAACACTCCAGCATTGACGTTTTTGTGCTGGGCAACAGTTTTAGTTGCCTGACAGTAAAATGCCACAGTATGGACTGCAGCTGCTGATTTGGGCATTCTTATAATTCAGTACTGAACCATTATCAAGCAGAACAAACATCAAACATAGGAATTGATCTCTACTTTTTTGTTACCTGTCATCATCTACGTTAATTATGATGTCAGTGAACACCTTGTCCAATCGACTCATGAAAACCAGATTATTTATAGTTCTCTAATGGCTGTGACAACAGCCTGCTCATTAGAACTAATGTAAACTATTCTAATTCTAATGGTTCAGTGGTACATGACTAAACATCATGATTTCACCTACCCATTCAGACCTTTCATACCACAAGTCAATTCCCTGGGGGAAATAAATGTGGTGTATCAATGTTTATTGATAATTAACTATTGCAAAACTGATCTGAATGGTTTTGTGAAACATGTACAGGTTTCAGGCTTGCACAAATTAGAAATTGAGGTTATAGAAATTGTAACATTATCATATCTTGGAAGTCTTTTTTTCAATACACCTTTTTCAGCATTATTGAAGCAAGAGGAAGGTAAAGTAATGATGTGCTAAACCCTATACACATACAATACACACAATATCTAAAGGGCTCTTGGCCCTAATTCCAGCTCGCCAGTTTCTATTCCAATCCTCGAGCACCCTTCCCCTGATAAAGCTACCCCCCCCCCCTGCTCTTGTCCCCCTTCTAGCTCTTCAGTCTCTATACAGTAATTTTCCATTAGCTCTCTCATCTGCCTTATCCTTATGGAGCTTGTTCTAATGAGGGGTCATAAGCTGTATTTTCAAGATAAAAATTGAAAATGTTTTGTTCTTCAAGAGTTTTTTTTTGCATCTGCTATTCATATTAACCCTTTACCTAACGAATCGCCCGCATCCGCCTGCGTAATAGGCAAATTGAGCAGTTGAAAATATTCAATTTTTCAAAATAATTCAACAAAACCATATCATGTGACCCCTCATTGGAATGAGCTCATTGAGCTCGTTCCAATGAAGGGTCACATGATATGGTTTTGTTGTAATTTTTTGAAAAATTTAAAAAAATGATATTTAAAATAATAAATTTTGATAACGTCTGCATTGGATAAAGGGTTAAGTAAACAGTTAACAATATACAAGAGAAGATAAATTCAGTTCTCCTTCCAAAACCAACAACTCGCTCACAATATTACAACGTTGACATTGACTTCTGACATGAACAATATTTCCATGAGAAACTATTTTGCTATTTAACTCTTTCAACACGAGAGGCCACTTTTCCGGTCTAGGAATACGATACATCATAATTTCACTAAGTAGGATGGCTAATAAGTGAACGTGTGTGGTAGAACAATTGATATTTTCAGTGTGCAGCCTGAAGGCTACACGTTGAAAATATTAATTGCTCTACCCTCAAATAATGGATATGGACTCTTCCAATTTCTGCCATTTAACTGGCATGAAAGATACCACCAGCGTTGAAAGGGTTAATTCAATTCAATTCATTCTGTTGTACTTTTACACCTTTACAGTCAAGTTTACAGTATAACAAATAACATAGTAATAGTTGACAATAATATGATAATACATCAGAAGTACAAGTTATGTCGTTTTGTCTATTGATTGGATTCTAGAAGCCCATATTTGAGCCTCACTGGAAGGTATTGGTACCACAACTAAAAGTCTTCATGTTCTGTGGATATGTTTCAGACTCAGTTGAAACAAGAAAACATTTTGTCCATATGGAGTCGCCCTGTCGCAATCCATTGCAGAGTGTTCACAGGATGTACACTGTCAAAGTGTTGCATGAATGTATAAAAATCTCCAGCCATACAGGGTTAAGTTAACTATTCTCCAGAAGACTGTTAATTTTTTCATAGAATGAATATTGCCTTCCATTTTGATTTGAGAAGTGACATGCATGCAGAAAATTATTTCTGCCTCAGTTTGTAATTTCCAGGCAGAGGGGAAATAACTCTATTCTGGAGACCCTCAGAATTGAAACAAATGGTATCACTGAACTAAATATTTGAATTAGAAATATCCGCCTTGAAATGTTGCACTCAGAAGTGATGCAATCTCTAAAAATAAACAGCCTTCGGAAAATAAATTGTTTCAATAAACGTTTGAAGCATTCCATTGACATCTTGCATTATTGATGAATATTCCAGGTAAAAAAGAGGATGATTTGATGACTTTTGGACCTAAAAAATACAATTTACGTTTGGTGTGTTTTTGTAGGGAATTCCCTGAAAAATATGTGCCTGTGACCGATAGTTCCCTTGCTGTCCATTTTTCTCTTATTTGTTGCATGACCCCCCTGTTTTGGGGTCAGAAAAAGTTGTCTGAAGGGCTATACTTGACAAAGATATTTGAATGCCAAAATTAAAGTGATGTGATCATATTTTTTTTTTGCCTGAACGTTATAATGGTTGCCTATGGGAAAATATTTAGTTCCGTGATACCAAATAGTGTCTTGTAGATTATACAGTTATGAAAATCACTTCCTGGTATGGAAGGGAAGGAGAACATGACTTCATATTCTTTGTAAAGGTGCAAAAATTGAATGGGATGCATTGAAAATTTCCTAAACAAGGAAATTCCTTTGGCGGTAGTGGTAGGGGAACACGAAGGGCTCAGTCCCATTTTGTTACCCATTGACATACAGTGTGTGAATACCCTGCCTTTTCCTTCCTTTTTGGCATGGAAATCCACAAACAGTTTGTGTTAATTTCATTGTTTTTAGAAACATAGACAACTATTTCACACTAAAACCAGTTGGTATTGGAGAGCTATCAAAGGTATGTTTTGAGTTATATAGAAAAATTATAAAGTTAAAATTAATTTAATTGAATTGAATTCCTTCTGAGACCCAGAACAAGTGTAGCAGGGCTTCTTTTCTATGGCACAGAAGTTGTGTTTTTACTGTTAGAATGGGACCTGGTAACCAACGTGTGGGACAAGAATCTTCAAGAGTGTGTTAACAATTTGATAAAGTTGCCTTTTTACTCAAGTTATAGTCATTATTTCTACAATGGTATAAATGATTGACTGAACTTGACTTTATTTCCATGTTATGGTCAAGATGAGCCATTTTGCATAAATATGTGAGTAAACACCAGTGTATACGACTCAAAGTTTGCTGAGCACCAAGTATTTCCAACTACCTGTTTTATGTTTTAGTTGAAATATTGTAATGAAAAGTGTATATATTTTTTATTTAATTATATCTTTAATGATTTAAGTACAGAAATTAAGATTTTATTTGTGTTTGACTTTTTTTATTAGCCTTTGAATACTATAACCATGGAAAATGTATATTATTGGTAAAAGAGGAAATTTTTCAATTTGCCAAAAGGTAGACGGAGCGAACTGATATGGGTTCAATATCGAGTATGAGCCCCATTACTGTTAATTACAGCTTGACAATGCCTTCTCATGCTCCCAATCAGGTTCCTGGTGGTCCTTTCTGGGATGTTGTTCCATTCTTGGATCAGCATGGCACCTAGCTCCTGGACACTTCTTGGCTGGAGTGGATGGGCTGAAATTGCAAACTGCAACTCATTCCAGACATGTTCGATTGGATTGAGGTCAAGGGATCTTGCTGGCCAGTCCATACGCTCAATCCCCTCCCTCTGTCGGTACTCCCCGACAGCATGGGCAACATGAGGACGGGCACTATCGTCCATCAGAATGAATCTATCACCCACTGCACCTGCATACAATCAGACATGGACATCCAAGATCTCATCAATATACTGCTGTGCAGTCAATGTACCACATTCAAGGACACAGAGCTCTGTATGTCCATCCCTGGTGATGCCGCCCTAGACCATAATTGACCCTCCACCATAGTGGTCATGCTCAGCAATGTTGGCTGCATGGAATCGCTCTCCTGGTCTTCTCCACACCCTAGAACGCCTATCTGTGTGGTCTAGGCAGGACCTTGACTCATCTGTAAAAAGGACAGGTCGCCAATCTTCTCTGGTCCATCCAACATGATCCATGGCCCATTCATATCATGCCTGGCGGTGGTTCTGGGACAGCGGAATGTGAATACATGGTCTTCTCGATCGGAGACCACCTTCGTGCAACCTTGCCCGGATAGTCTGCGCTGAAACATTTACTCCGGATGTATTCTGAAGGTCACTGTGAAGCTGGGTTGCTGTGGCAAAGTGGTTCCTATGGACCTGAATGATCAATAACCAGTCTTCAGCTGCAGATGTTGCCCTGTCTCTGCGCCACCATGCCATCTTAATGGTGTGCCATACTGCTGAAATCTTGCTCAGGCTCTGGTGATCACCGTATGGTGCACACCAAGGGCTTCCCCAACCTGACGATGGATAGCCCCTTGCTCCACCATCCCTACAGCCAGTCACATTTCTGCTTCAGACAGCTGTCTTCTTACATTTGCATTTGCCATTTTCAATCATTAAATCACAAGGGTTTGTGTTGAAATGAAGATCGAATACCCTACACATGTCATGTACATGTAGACAGTACACGAAAACATCATGAAAATCAAGGGGTACATGCTTTCCATGTCTGTCATGAAAAGTCTGCCTGTGAAGAGAGCTAATGTAAACACCGGGGACCATCTCAATACATTCCTCAATCATATCCACCAAAAATATCGCAAATATGTCACGAGCAAATTTCACAATGATGTGCCAAATATTTGGTGCTTAGCAAACTTTGAGTAGTATATAAATAAATAGTCATTATATATATAGTATTTGATATTGAGAGTGACCTTAAACAGCAGTAAATAAAAGGAATATTTTGGCACCATTTTTTTTTTAAATTATATTAGACAAAGGGTTAAAATGACTGATGGTCAGCCCAAAGTTTCTTTAACTGTTTCTGAATAATTATCTGTTTCACATTCGTGACATATTATTGGAATCTTGGGAAGTGGAGCAATGCACAGTTACCATGGTAAATTAATAATAAAGTAAATAAGTTCCAACATATTGGTAAATCATATGGTCTTCTAAAAAGAAAAGTGTAAGTGTAAACTATTGGCTAGACTTGACTTCATAATTACAGTTCAATATGACATACACATGTCAAAGTTAACTGGTCAAAGGCTAGATTATTTTTGGTGGTCTGAATTTGTTCATTTTGTTTTATTACAAATTCATATAAACAAAGTATTTGTGTTTGACTGAATATGAACCATGAGCAAGGAAAATGTTGGCTTTTGATCTCATACCCTCATTTTTTTGAAAGCCTTGATAATGGTTTCTGGCACTCAACCAGTTAATGAAAATGACTTTAACGCTTAATCCTTTAACCAATGAATCGGATTCATCTGTCCACATAATTTAAAAAATAAGCAGTTGATAAAAAAAGTTAAAAAAATTTAGGCTAAACCTTATTATGTGACCCCCCCCACCCTCCCTCATTGGAATGAGCTTGTTTAGCTCGTTCCAATGAGGAGGTCACATGACATGGTTTTGTTGAAATAATTTTTTGAAAATTTGAAAGAACCATAATTAAAATAATAAATTTTAATATCCTTTGCATTGGGTAAAGGTTTAATAGCCTGGAGAGTTTTCTAAATTTTTGCTACACTTTTGCTGCGCAGCCATTTTGTTTCTTTAAATTTTTACCTCCAAAACATAGCTTATGATCGCTCATTCCTCTAAAAGCTTGTTTCAATTAGGAGTCATTAGCCACAATGTTGAAGCAAAAACTAGAGAATGTTTAGTTAACCCTTAGCATACCCTATCTTGATATACCAAAATTTCAAGGTGCAAACCCTTCCCATCATGCATCAAGTACTTAAACCAAGTCAGTCTTGTTTGATAGAGCTCTGTCAAACAGTATTGAATTGGTTAAATTTCAAGTCTCCCAGTTTGAACTTTAGGAAGTTGGAACCCTGGGAAGTGGAGCAGTGCTCATTTACTATGGTAAACTGGTTCTATTTTACTGTTAAAATTGAACTTTGTCCCCCAGTGTCTAAAATGAAAGTCCTCCAATGTGGGCAGCACAGGTATATACAATTGGCTATACTTGACTTCACATAACCTCAGGTAATAATATACCCATAAATGCTGAAGGTGACCTTAAACACCAATAAATAAATAATAAATACCAAGTTGCATTATGGGAAAAATTTACTACTCAAAATTTTAGTATTTTGACATCAGTGTATAACAGGTTAATGAAGAAAATTATTTTGCAAGTGTTGTAACTACTTGTATAAGGTGAAAGTTTAATTTTTTTCATTAACCTGTTATACACTGATGTCAAAATACCAAAATTTTGAGTAGTAAATTTTTCCCATAATGCAACTTGGTATTTATTATTTATTTATTGGTGTTTAAGGTCACCTTCAGCATCTATGGGTATATCATCATATGTGAAGTAAAGTATAGCCAATTGTATATACCTGTACTGTCCAGGGGGTGCAGTGGCTCAGTAGGTAGAGGTGCAGGCTGCAAGCCGAGAGGTCCTCTGTTCGAATCCCACCTGCGGCAACCGCGTTGTGTCCTTGGGCAAGACACTTCATCCCCATTGTCCATGTGGGGGCACATTGACATCGTGTACTAAGGCGTACTGCACGTTGATGGTGCACTTGTCTTCAACCAATGCTAACCCTGCTTGTGTGGAGTTAGTATGTTGGGGAGCTGACAGTTGCTCGCCATTGCTCGGTGGTTCTCTCCGTGTACTCTGGCTTCCTCCACCCGTCATGATTAGCCATTGTGCAGAAATATGTGACCTTAAAACCCCAATAAATAAATAAATAACCTGTACTGCCCACATTAGAGTACTTCCATTCCAGACATTGGGGACCAAGTTAAATTTTACCAGTAAAATAGAACCAGTTCACCATAGTAAATGAGCACTGCTCCACTTCCCAGGGTTCCAACTTCCCAAAGTTCAAACTGGGAGACTTGAAATTTAACCAATTCAATACTGTTTGGCAGAGCTATTTGGCCCCAACACATCCAATACATGCATTCCGTCTATTATATCTTGTTTCATAATTCTCTATGAGCTCTGTCAAACAAGATAAAACAGAATAAATGCTCAGTTCATCTCTAGAATATAGGAAAATGTTCCAACTTCCTGTTAATTGAATATTGTTAACTGAATATTTTTCGCTGGTGAAGTGGCTATCCTATTTACAAAGGTTCTGCTGTATAAACAAAAAGAGTCAGAATTGATCCTCTGCACATAAGCAGTAGGGTTGAATTATTTTATGTTTGAACACTAGTCACATTAATGTTTGATAAGACAATGTGAAGTTTACCAATTATCGGAGAATCAACTGAGCGCATCAGTCTGAAGCACAGGTTTTGTCAATGATCTGCTATCCAACTGTGAATTCATTGATTGGTTGTCAGTTCAAAATTGCCATTGGCATTCAACCTGCAAATACATGTATTTCATTTTTTCTAAACCTAATGTCAGTATACCCATTTTTGTCTCTTAAAATTTTGTTTGTCTTGAACTATTTTTATTTTTGAGATAATTTTTTTCTTCCTCAACTTGGGTAGATAATTGCAAATTGGTTTTTCATGGGGAGATGATATCTGATCGATTTCTCTTTGACTGTGTCACAATAGAAGTATGACTAACACATCAGACTTTCACACACCTGTTTAACAGGATCATAAGCTTTTCCAATGGAGTCACCTTTCAGGTAAAATATACATGTACTATTTGTTTTGTGATTTCAATGAGAATGTAAATGCAAATTTTTCAAACGAGCATCAGTGATTTCCTGGTATGTGTATCAGAGACCACACAGTAAAATCTTTCTGTCTGCTCACATATATGCGCAGTTATCAATAGATACTTGACCCTTGAATCATTCATAACTTCCCTCTAGTCTACATTGGCTGTTTTATCAACTGTATTAGCCAAGAATTTTAATTTTTTTTCTTTTGTCCCAAATATTGAAGAACAATTAGGTTACCACTGTAAATACAGACAGAATTCAGAAGGGGCAAACATGGTTATTCTATTTGAAAAATTATAAATAATATGTCCCCAAATTTGCCTAAAGTACTATTCCCAGCATCTGAAAAGGGATTTTGATGTTTTCTTGTAATTATTTTGTGTGTTGTAGCAGGAAGGGTTGTGAGTATGGCATGCTTAAAGCTGATGCCTATGAGAAAGGTATCAAAGTGTCGACCATAATTGACCCCATTTTCCCCGTGGGAACCCCGGGATGTAAGCAGCACTTGTTCACTGTGGTAAACCAGTTCCGCTTTACTAGTAAAATAGGACCCAGTCACCAATGCTTGGGCTGAAAGTCCTCTAAAATGGGCAACATGTAGATCAACGATTGACTAAACTTGACTTCATCTCCATGTTGTGTCACGATTAGCCATGGTGCATAAATATGTGACGTTAACCACCAACAAACAAACAACATTGACCCCATTTGGGGAATAGTTCTGCCTCCATAGACTGGTCAAAATCCATACATCGGCATTACACCTGGTTGTACCCAGTGCTTCATTAATTGAAATTTTGATGATTATTCCTATAATTAGTGTTTGCAATTTAATATTATTGCATCCATGGACAAATTGCCCACTCATGGAAAGTAACCAGTCCACGGCAGCCGTACTGTATTTTTAAAAGCAATATAGCCGCTAAAATATGATTTTCTGGCATCTGTAGACAGAATTTTAAAACGTTTGTAAAGCTGTTGTGTGAGCAGTGATAAAACCAAGTCATGACTTTTATGCGATTTTGATGCCTTTTATGAGATTGTGTTTGATAATTGTGCTGAAATAGTTAGCCAGATAATCAGTTCCTGAACTAATGGGTTGGAAAATATGTCAGCCGGCTAGCCACAATAGCAATCACAATCAGCAGTTGCAGGCCCCACAATTTCTTTTACCAATCAAACAAGCTTACAAACTGGACAAAAATGTTGTCAAATTACAGAGTGTACTCAGTGACTTATGAAATCTGCAATCCCAACTTCAGTCATTTTCTGCATGGTGCTTTTGGTGACTTTGCATCAAAAAGTTCTGGCATCCTTAATTTCATTGACATCCCATGCACATGTACATGTGTACTTAGTATTTGCAGAAACTATTCCTCAGTATGTAGCCAAACCAATAGCTCATTTGTGTATGGACTATGGAATAGTTTCTGCAAATACTGCTCATAAACAAGCCAGAAAATAAGCAGACTATCATCTGCAAAATGAGATCCCCAAAGGGTCAATTTAGTGATGCTACCCTGCATAGCAGGGTAGCATCACTAAATTGACCCTCTGTGAACCTCAATCTAAATCAGGGTCTCAAAACTAAACAGAAAAAGGTACCCAGAGGATAAATTGGCTCACTGTATGGGATAGCATCATCAAATTCACCCTCTGGGGACCTCATTCTGCAAATGTCAGGCTGCTAATTTTCAGGCCTGCTCATAAATCCAGACCTTTAAAGTCATACAGTCAAAGTAAGAATGGCTACAGACAGATAGCCAGTTACTATTCTATTATATTACATCTCACATGGCTTTTCGTTTCTCTGATGAGAGGCTCTATATTATTTTTGATAGTTTTAGCTATCAAGGGTTCTTAAAAAGGGTTTACTATTCCTATGCGCTATGCACTTTCTAAAAATAGCCATCGAGTATTCTAGGACATTTGACTGATGGAACACAATTCAGACTTGATGAAGATTTCTTCTGAAATTCTCTTTTGTTATTTCTAGGCCGAAGAGGTGGCATTGCGGTAACCGGTTCTCGTCAGATCACCAAAGTTAAGCAACGGCGAGCCTGGTTAGTCCTTGGATGGGTGACCATCTGAGCTATTGATTCGGACTCCCACATTGTGTCCTTGGGCAAGGCACATGACCCCGATTGTCCACATGGGTGCACAATGATGCTGTGTACTAAGGCGTACTGCACATTGATGGTGTTCATGTCTTCCAACCAATCTAATGCTGCCTGTGCTGCAGTGCAGAGTTATGATGTTGGGGAGCTGGCAGCTGCTTGTCGTTGCTCGGTGGTTCTCTCTGGGTACTCCGGCTTCCTCCACCCATAAAACTGTCACTGACACGATATAACCTTGGCTGTTAAAGTGTCATTAAACCTTAATAAATAAATAAATAAATAAATCTAGGCCGAAGCATGAAACTACATGTCTTCGTCAAGATCCTTCACAATAGACTTTAGGATTGGAATCCTGATGAGTAGCATGATTCTTCCTTGCTTTGCGTAATATAATATAATAATTATTGTGTGGCTGGAGGTTGACTATGCCAACACAGTGGTTTTTGAGGAAGAATAGTCAACTCACCGATGATGTGTGGACTATTTTTCCTTTCGAAGCACTATTTTGGCATAGTCAACTCCAAGTCATGCAATATTTATAATATATTACATCTCATTTGACTTTTCTTTCCTCTGATTGTCTGGGAAGTACTATACTATTTTCGATCGCTTTACCTTTCGAGGATTCTAAAAAATAACTGTGCACTTGTCCTGTGCACTAGATAAAAATAGCCGTGGAATAACTTGAAAGTTTAGCTTAAGTTTAAGAATGAAAATGCATAACTTGAACAAGGTCCTTGACAGCAGGCAGTGTAATTAGGACTGGAATCTTGATGGGTAGCAAGATTCTTCCTCAGTTTGTTTGATATAATATAATCTTTTTTGCACGGCATATTGTTATCTATGCCCAAATTGTGGTCCTCGAGGAAGAATAGTCCATGTGCTGAGGCACATGGACTATTCTTCCTCGAGGGTCACAATTTTGACACAGTCGACTTCAAGTCATGCAATATTTAGCATGTTATGAAAATAGGTCAACTGTTTGGGCATTGGAATATTGGACAGTTGTCAAATTTAAATGTTTACCCTAAACTGGAATTTGAGAAGTGGATTGTTTCAGGATGGTTCCCCCAAATTTGCCTACTTGTATTTTTATTGTGGTGGTAGTTACTTTTCTCAACAGACTCATTCCATTGAGAAACCATATGCTGTGTTTTTTGTGGGTAGAATTGAAAAAATCGACAGAATTTAAAAGTAAATGTTTGTGTATCCTGTTGGATGGATTTGACTGTTATTTCAGATAAAGGATTATTACACATCCATTAAACTTTAAAACCTTGTATTTAACGGAATCACCGCTATAACATAAATGTTTCTGTATTCAACTGGAGATGTACAAGCCAGAACTTTTTTCCCAGCACCGTTTATACTAGTTCTTTTCCCGTTGAGTCATTAGTTACGCTTTGAAAAGTTTCCAAATTTCGTTATACAATTATCGATCTTCTGTTGCATAGGTGAAAATGAAACATTCAAAGCAAAATAAAGTCGGTTAACAAAAAAATTAGTAAACCAAAAATGAGATAATATTAAAAAACACCCAATAATTTCCAACCACAACATTAACCCAGTGCCGTGTCTGTCTCATCTGTGGATCCCGTTATATCTAAATTGGTCAACTTTATTTTGGTAAATCTTTGGACATCCTGACATGCTTTGAACTTCTTTAAAAAAAGTTTCTCCCAGCTGTTTTGCAAATCCACCCAAATTTGTACTTATATTTTTACTAATAGTAATAGCCACCAAATGGTTAGACGTGAATGGACACCAGCCGAAGAGAAACAGCGATACGAATTTCAACAAACACGCCCAATTGAAAAGCTAACGAATAAAATTTAGACTGGTTCCCAAAAGGTTGTTTTGATTTTTTATCGATCCTTTTGATCAGTACAACTTTAAACAAAACAGATGGACTCTTCACCTTTGGGTTTAAACATCGGAATTAAATTTTGTTTATTTAAATGAATTTTAATGCGTGAGATGTGTAATAAACACAACACGATGTGTGTTTGAATTGGTGGGGGTTTTACATAACTCGTTGGAATGGCGTAGTCATATTTCGCTTGAGCCTACGTTTCTTATGAATTTTGACTATGCTATTCCAACACGTTTTGTAAAACACCCACTGATTCAAACATACATCACGTTCTGTCTATTTATCAAAACGTGTCCTGCAATATCACCTTATTGAGCCTAAGACAGTTAAGTAGGAAAGTAAGAGCTTCTAGATATTTATTAACCCTGCATACACTGATGTCAAGATTCTGAAATATCAAGCCACAGATATTTCCTGTAATGCTACTGGGAATTTAATCAATTCAATCTTGTATGACAGAGTCTGATTAGCTCTGTCAAACAAGATTGAATTGGTTAAATTCCTTCTTGCTTTAAGGGAAAAATTGGTGCAATGGCGGTTGCACTGTGTGAGCATCACTTTCGAACCCTGAATGATGATGTGAAGCATCAACTGGTGTGCATGTATTGCATTGTGAACTTCCTGGATGACAATTAGGGCTATTTAACCCTTGTATCCAACACACAATTTAGTATTTTAAATAACTTTTCAAATTTTTCGAAACATTCCAACAAAACCATATGTTTGTTGTAATTTTTTTCAAAATAATACTTTTTCTACTGCTGAATTTGCATATTACGTAGGAGGATATGCCTAATTCATTAGGTAAAGCATTAAAATGTCAACATTTTTTAAAACATTCTAGTGAAATGTTTGAAGTTTCGACACAAAACCCATCAAATATTATGTTTTTCAGTGAGTATGACAGCCTGATAGAACTGATGTGCTAGTCCCAGGTTACAAAATTGGGGACATTTTATGCAGCTGATCTCTAATGAGAATGGGCATCATGTTGACACCATATCCATCTGTTTGTCCATCATCTCCTCCTTGAGAGCTCATACAAAAGGAGTAATGTTTGATTACTGTAGTAAATAAAAATCTGATTTTCCTGGTTTAATAGTACCTATTACCGCATGCATTGTGGTGGGGGATGGTGAGTCTTCAAAAAGGGCAACACATTGGTATCAATAATTGTCTTAACTCTTTACCTAATGTAATAGCCTTATCTGACCATATTTTAACTAAAATTGCTATTCAAATGGTTGGAATGAGGGGTCATAAGCAGGGGATCCATGAAGATGATAGACTGGGGGAGTATAAATTTGATTTGTCCTGACTGTGATGACTCAAGTCCTGTCTGATAAAATATTCCAACTTCATCATCAATGCATGCCTTCATTGAAGTGATTCTTCAGTGATGTAGTTGAAATATTACTCAATGGGGATTATAGTTCAAAAACTTAAGACTTCTTGGAAATTCATTTGGGATAAATAAAATCCTTATGCAGTATTCATGAGGCAATCTCTTATTTGGTTAACATGTACCATACTGTAGGGCCCTGCAAAGCTTTGAAATTTAATTCAGTTCAAAATAGTCCCCATGATTCAATTCAATTTGATTTCAAACGTGCCAGATCAAAATTTTTCAAATCATTGAGATGTTCTCAAAATCCTACAAAATGTTCCCTCCTGAACTCTTCTTCTATCATCAGGTCTGATGATAAAAGAAGAGTTCAAGAAGGTTCAGCTTCTGAAATTGCATTGATTCTGTTATGGAATATTCCACTTTTTTTGCTTCATTTGCATGAGTTGCAGTTGCACACAATACTTGAATGGAGACTGGCAATATTTACAGTTGTAAGAAGGTGCAATATCCACAACTTAATTCTTTACCCAACGAATCGCCCGCATCCGCCCGCGTAATATGCAAATTCAGCAGGTGAAAAAATATTAGTTTTTGAAAAATTTCAACAAAACCATATCATGTGACCCCTCTTTGGAACGAGCTTGTCGAGCACATTCCAAAGAGGGGTCACATGATATGGTTTTGTTGAAAGTTTTTGAAAAAATAAAAAAAATGATATTTAAAATAATAAATTTTGAAATCGTCTGCATTGGGTAAAGGGTTAAAAAGTGTGGAGATTCGATTTGAATCGGAATCTGGTGTCTAATTCAATTTGAGATTCAATTCAACCCAAAATATGAGATTCACAGGGCCCTACCATACTGATATTCCAAATTGGTTGTGCTCGGCCCCAACAGCCCAAATTGGTTTCCAAAGACCTCTATTTGCATTACGGACTATGTGTGTCCAGTAAGTCTAGATATCAAATCTAACACCCCCACCCCCTCCCTTCAGTGACATCCCATGTCATAAGCTATGATTTTCAGACAAGTATTGAAAAAAGTAATAAAATTTAAAGGGCGATTTTCATGAATCATGCTGGCAGGATAGGGCCATTATGTAAAGGGAAAATGTTTCATTTGTTTCACATCTGTGGAAAATTTCTGAAGACAGTATAATGTTTTGGGGAGCAATGAGATAGATTAATGCAGTTGTTTATATGAACACTGTGCATGTTATTGTCGAATCTGTTCTGGTATATACTGCAATATAGACATGTGCAACTGATTTCTACCTGGCAGATACTATTCACATGGTGCTGTAATCAATATGCACCTCTATCTTGTCTTCCAAGTTAAATTGTTTTTCTGTGTCCTTTTTATTTACCATGCACCGAGAATCAAGGAGAATGGCTTGTGCTAAATAACACATAGGTTATAGAGCCATCTAATTATCAGTAGTTGTCTGTGATATAACAGTAATGTTTTGTCTGTAACTGTAGAGATACATGTTTGTGTTGCTTATCTCTAAATGGATGTTGGAGGTAATAATGATTATATTGTGTGGGATTGCAGCATTGGTCTTTCTGCCATAGGACTCTCTGCCAAAGTGGCACCAGATCGTCTTATTGGGTAGATTTCAAAATAGTTCATCAGTTTGGTGTGTTTACTAGTTCTATTTTAGTGATGGAATTTAAGGTTTGTTGCTGTATGCTCGGTACTGATTTGACACATCAATTGGCAACTGATTTTTAGAAGTTGGATTTTACTCAACATTAAGGTTATTGTGACTAAACAAATTTGGCTTTTGCTGCTTACACTAGTTCTGTGTGTCAACCAAACACTTGTCATCCCTGTTTATTGTGAGTATATTTTCAAATATTTGCATTGAGTGAGGGGAGAGTGAGCTGTTTGGCATTCTGTTTTACTTTCCTTTTGAAAGATGATGGTACCGTACGTTGACAATAATTGGCAGCATTGTAGTACAATATGCTTTTTCATACAAATTGTTCATGGTACAGTATAGTTGCTGTGGACTGGATATTATAAGTTATGGGGCTTTCAGGAGGTGGATGTGGTGTGATATAATTAATATTGATCTCGCTGAGCCTTATATCTCACCTTATTATGCCAGCTAATGAAATTCGCCAATCACAGCCCCCGAATAGTGGGACGGTACTGAGCCGTATTGGGTCACCTGCAGCCCGAGGTGACCTAATACGAAACTCGTATTAGGTCAGTACCGCCATTTTGTTTCGACGTGGAAATTCCTCACCTCGCGGTGCTTTTATATCCATATTGAAGAAATTGCAGTACAATCAAACGTCCCTCCGTGTCTATATGTCTCATTTTCTCTCGTTTTATAATAAATTTATTGTGAAATTTATTTTCTAAATGTAAATTTAATTATTTGAAGTGAGAAATACTACTGTATTCGATCTACCAATAATGGATAAGTCGGCCTGGCCCTAACTTGACATAGGGTCTAAGCTTATTGAGGCTAACACACAACAGTTTGAGTACGGTGTTCGCCTCGATATTTTAAAAGCTTTAGAAAAAATATTTAACCCATAAATGCGTTGTATATTGTATTCACCTCGCCTCATATGATACCGTATCCACTACCTGAACGTCCTGTAACTTATAATATCTGCCCCCTGAAAGCCCCATAACGTATTTATTATACCCCCGCAAACAAAGTTTGGGGGGGGGGGGGGGGTATATAGGAATCACCCTGTCTGTCTGTCCATCCATCCGTCTGTCCATCCTTATAAGCGCAACTCCTCCGAAACCATTTGAAGAATTTTCATGAAACTTTACACAATGGAAGAACTCCATATGAAGATGTGCATGAAGAAATATCATTCTGTTCTGACATTTCCAAGGGGAGATAATCTAACTTATACATTTCAATTGCTACATCATATGGTTGAGTCCTTGTAAGTGCAACAACTGAGGTGCGGGGGGGTATCACTTTGTGAGCTTGCTCACAGTACCTCTAGTTATGCCAGTCCTTTGAAAGAGACACAGCCATAAGTGTAATGCATGTTCGATATCGATCAACCTTCAAGTTCAATCATTCAAATCAAAACAAAACAGATGATAAAATTTACAGTGGAGAGGAAGTAACTTGAAAATATTTGCATGAACTGAGAGAGGTAGATTATTCGGGTAAGGATTCTCGCTTGAGTTCGTCTCAGACAGTGCAAGTTGGCTTCTATACATGTCATTTTAATGGTTTATTTATTGTATTTATTTACATTTGTTTATTAAAATTTCTCAAAGACTGGAAGAAACGTATTATAGTTGTACCTTGCTCAACAGACACACGCAAAATTATTTGTTGTTTGTTGTACTCGCGAAATTAGGAAAAACATCGAAGTGAGCGTTGGATGTCAAAAACAAAATGTCGGAACTGACCGTATATAAGCTCTATACACAGTCTCATATACAGTCACTAGATATTGAAGCTGATTGGTCAATAACAATTACTGGCATAATAAAATCCAAGCGTGGGCCATGATATCCACACATACGTTTACCAGGTAATAAAAATCATCATCAGCAAAATTTTAATTAATGAAGCACCGGGTACAACCTGGTGCTTCATTAATTAAAGTTTTGATGATTATTCCTATAATTAGGGTTTGGAATCTAATAATATTGCGTCGATGGAAAAATTGCCCACCCATGGAAAGTGACTAGTCCACAGCGACTGTACTGTACATGTGCCTTCAATCCGTGGGACTCAAGCTCAGGCTCTGCTTGTGATCAGTTGGTAAGTTGGAATGTTTTACAATTACTTGCTCCTGCTCTGTTATTAGCTCACCAACTTTAGTTGTTTGAGCTTATGGCATGGCTCGATCGGTCGGCGTCAGCGTCAGCGTACGTGTCCAATAATGTTAAAGCTTCTTCTCACCCTATTTCCATATCATGGCCTTTATAATGCTGCTATATGATGATTATTATCATTATACCATGATTTAACCCCTCATTCCCTGCATTTTAAACATTTTTCTTGACATTTTTAGTTGCGTTTAGTTTTCTGTTTAGCTCAGAATTTCATGTTTAACTAAATGTTTAGGTCAGCTGCTGTGCTCCTTCTCTTCCCATGACACTTATATTCATCATACATGTTCCTCAGTATCATTGTTCCATGATTAACCCCTCATACCCTGCATTTTAAACATTTTTCTTGACATTTTTAGTTGCATTTAGTTTTCTGTTTAGCTCGGAATTTCATGTTTCACCTAGTGTTTAGGTCAGCTGCTGTGCTCCTTCTCTTCCCATGGCACTTATATTCATCATACATGTTCCTCAGTATCATTGTTCCATGATTAACCCCTCATACCCTGCATTTTAAACATTTTTCTTGACATTTTTAGTTGCGTTTAGTTTTCTGTTTAGCTCGGAATTTCATGTTTAACTTAGTGTTTAGGTCAGCTGCTGTGCTCCTTCTCTTCCCATGGCAATTATTTTCATCATACATGTTCCTCAGTATCATTGTTCCATGATTAACCCCTCATACCCTGCATTTCAAACATTTTTCTTGACATTTTTAGTTGCGTTTAGTTTTCTGTTTAGCTCGGAATTTCATGTTTAACTAAGTGTTTATGTCAGCTGCTGTGCTCCTTTTCTTCCCACGGCACTTATATTCATCATACATGTTCCTCAGTATCATTGTTCCATGATTAACCCCTCATAACGCTGCATTTTAAACATTTTTCTTGACATTTTTAGTTGCGTTTAGTTTTCTGTTTAGCTCGGAATTTCATGTTTAACTTGATGTTTAGGTCAGCTGCTGTGCTTCTTCTCTTCCCATGGCACTTATATTCATCATACATGTTCCTCAGTATCATTGTTCCATGATTAACCCCTCATACCCTGCATTTTAAACATTTTTCTTGACATTTTTAGTTGCGTTTAGTTTTCTGTTTAGCTCAGAATTTCATGTTTAACTAAGTGTTTAGGTCAGCTGCTGTGCTCCTTTTCTTCCCATGGCACTTATATTCCTCATACATGTTCCTCAGTATCATTGTTCCATGATTAACCTCTCATACCCTGCATTTTAAACATTTTTCTTGACATTTTTAGTTGCGTTTAGTTTTCTGTTTAGCTCGGAATTTCATGTTTAACTTAGTGTTTAGGTCAGCTGCTGTGCACCTTCTCTTCCCATGACACTTATATTCATCATACATGTTCCTCAGTATCATTGTTCCATGATTAACCCCTCATACCCTGCATTTTAAACATTTTTCTTGACATTTTTAGTTGCGTTTAGTTTTCTTTTATGTCAGTTTCTGTGTTTTACTTTTAAGAGGTTGTGTTTAGGTAAGTTTTGTCACATGTTATGAGCCTGTTTGATACAGTTCTTGTGTTTGCCAAAGTTACTATCAAAGAGGAATGTTGGTGAGCTATAGGGCGTTGGCGTCCTTCTTGTTATCTTCAGGTGCTCCAGTATCTTTCAGCCATAAAACTAGAGATTTTTATGCCCCATTGAGAAAGGGGTCTGAGTCTCTTTCCATTGGGGAAATTTGCATTGTTGATTACCAAAATTGGGAAATTCTGTCAGAGAATGCACTGGAACATTAGCAACCTGCAACTTATATTTGTCAAATCTTCTGGTAACAATGTGTATACATGCATCGTTTAGATGTTCAAACTGTGGAGTTGTTTTTCCTTGCACTAATCAGAGGAGATAATGTCATCAATGCTTGGTAATGTATTTGCATGTCTCTCGTCCTTGAAACGAGAGATGTGAGATGTTGAAACAGTGTTGAAATGCTTACCATTGTCTGCGGACTCTGATTACTGGTATCTGAATGATATTCACCAGTTATGTTTGTATCTTTGTGTGTTTCATCAGTTTGGCAGGTTTGGAATTCTTAGGAAAAATCAAATCCAGATCACCAAAAAATCACATTGGAAATGGGGATGATACTCTTTTCCTTGTAACCCAGAAAAATCTATGAAAACTGTGTGAGGATATGGCCTTTGTTGTTGAAAGTGTCATTAAACATCACAGTGAGCAAACATACCAAAAAGATTTGTCTCGGGCTTTGTTTCTTGCAGGACAAAGATTGTGGCCTCTTATTGCAATAGACATAGATTTTCTCACCCCACTATACGTGAAACATATGCGTGTCCCGGGTGAGACAGCAGGGTGGGATATTTCTATCCCACCCACCCCACGTGACATACTCATTTGCATATTTTATTAGGTCGCCGGAATTATTTCATCATCTTCTGCACAATTGTAAATAAACAAAATGGCTTCATGATTTCCCGCATGTAATCCACGTGCCATTCAAAATCAACAATGTTGATTTGTTTCAACCCCATGTTTCTCTGCAGATTTAATAATATCGCTGCGTGAATTTATCGATTGATCAATAATCTCACAATGCCCTTTACATTAGAGTTTGACATGTGCAAATTCATTAACCCCTTAATGGACAGTGTTACAAATCAAGTTTTTAGTATATACCTATGGTATATACCTAACTTTTGTATGATCTTTCCGATGAAATTGTTCGTTTTTCGAAAGGACTACGACTTGATAAATTGGGTATGTCAGCACGTAACCGCCAATTATCTATAATCACGTAATCTTCGTGTGGGGGGAGAAAAATCATCCTTGATGAGTCTGAAGGTGGGAATGGGGAAATCTCACCCTTGGGGCAAGATATTTGAACCAGACCCTCGGCAAGCGTCGGGTCTGGTTCAAATATCTTGCCCCTCGGGTGAGATTTCCCCATCTCACCTCCAGACTCATCGGGGATACTATTGCTAGGAGATCAGTGTACTCTTTACATTGAGAGCTGCTAACTGAAGTTTTGAGACAATAAAGAATTACAATATACCAGACTGTTTTATGTGTGATATTGGTTATATCTGGCTGATTTTTTAATTGTAGAATTAAACAATTAAAGATTATTTTTACTGCATCGACCACACTATTTTCAATAGACTGAAGAGATTTTTCATCAGACTGTGCCACAAACTGCGATATTTTGACTGATCCTATAGCGTTGTTGTTGTTGTTGTTGTTGTTGTTGTTGTTGTAATGTACCAGCCTGCAGTTATAAAAGTAACTTGAAGCATTGAGGACCAATTTCAACTTTAACATATTTTAGGTCCTCCAAACAGATGACCCAATAAATGAGGCATGTAGGGACAGGGGTTAATGCCCTCCTTCTCACTAACTTGTCCAATTTTGGTCTGGAGTAGAGTCTTGGATACCGATTTGCGCTTGCCAGTAAGCATGTACTTTATTATGAGAGCAGATTAGATAATTGGACTTATATAACACACACAGTTGGTAACACAAATGGACTACTGTTGTAGTTGATTCGGACAGTTAAGAGCCCCCATGACCAATTAGGAGTTTGTTATGTTCAGAAATTGCACCGTGACCACAACTTGTATATTATCCAAAAAAATCTTGAGTTTTTAAACTATTAATACTGACTGGCTAATATTCCATCTACAGCACCTCAACCTGACTTTAACTCTTAATTCGCTAAGTATTTTCAGAATTTTGCTCTGAAGCAGCCATGGTTAGATTTGATGATAAATTCATCTAAATTTAAGTCAAAGAATCATTGGTGAGAAATTCCATTCAATTTAGAGGGGGAAACCTTCATTAAGTATGCCCAAAGTATACTTATGTCAGTGGCAAGAGAAATCCTGTCCGGGAAAATCCACCAGCAGCATGCAAGGAGTTAAGAAGGTATGCCTTGATGCTGTAATTGGAATATTTTGAGCCATCACAGTCTGGACAAGACAGGTTTACACTCCCTTAGCGGTCACCCTCATAATGTCCCTTATACATTTATGGGAAAGCGTTTTAGATAATATTCAGTTCACCCTTGGTTGTGTTTTCTAGTCAAGTCAGAAGGTACTATGTTAGATAAAACTAAAATCATGACACAAGAGTTTTTCTTCTAGGGTCTTCACTTTTGTGGGGACATATACACCTGAAATAGTTTTAAAAGTGGAAGCTCACCAACCGTAGATAGGAATTTTCAAGTATCAGATGATGGAGGTCTTTATTTTCTGTAAAATTAATGAAAAACTGAGTGGATTCCATTGTAAACTTTGGGAGTTTCTGTGTATTATTTTTAAAGACAGGCATGACTTCAGACAGGTATCTAGGACATGTGTCCCACTGTGCAAAATTGTTACTTGGTCACAGTCCATCTGCAGCTCTGAGGTCTCACAATTTCATCTTTAAAATGATTCTTGTGTACTTAATAAAGCCAGAAAGAGTGAAAAACAAATGAATCAAGACTTTCAGGTAACTTACAATCAATAATTAGATGACTTCACTTCTTGGACATAGTGTCAAAGTTAACCTCTGGTAACCATTTTTCTTTTTAACCTTTTACGCAACGTAACGGCAAAAACGGCCAGCGCTCTTCACAAAAATGCCAATTAATTTTCATTTTTTGCCCCAAAATATAGGTTATGACCCCTCAGAACGAGCTCGTTCCAACGAGGTGTCATAACCTATGTTTTTGAGACAAAAAATGAAAAAATTAGTAATTCAAGGATTTTTTTTTCAAGTGTTGTCTGCTTTTCATGTTAGGTAAAGGGTTAAAACATAATATTTTAGAAATCCTGCATAAACTTAAATGTGGGTAAGTGGTAGCTTGAATGGAAACAGGTAATTGCTATATTTCTATTCCTTACTCTTTTGTGAAATTTATGCAGTACCCCTTAATATCGTAGGATGCCGTACATCAGAAAAAAATGTTTAGTTCACAATTAACACTGCCATTTTCTTAATTCTGCACGTGTGCAGTTTATTCTAGTGCTATAATATAAAGTTATACCAATCCTATTACTTTTTTTCAGATGAAAATTCAATAAAGCAAATCAAAATGGAAGTACCAAAGCTAGACATGTGTCCTTCTTGCCAGATGCCATTTGATAAAGGAAAAAAGAGGAAATTAATAGATAGCTGTGGACATGAACGCTGCTACTCATGCATGTTCAACAGTGAGGCCTGTCCAATATGCACAAACAGTATGTACATGAGATACCAAAATTTATTATTTTCATTATTGTTTTTATACGCCCGTTCTGAAAAAACGGGTCGTATTATGGTATACTGCTATCCGTCTGTCTGTCCGTCCATCTGTCTATCCGTCCGGTCACACGTCGTACGATAACTCAAGAACGCTTTGAGAGATGTTCGTGATTTTTGGGTAGGCGGTGTATATCGATGGAGGGAAGCTCCCTTTCGTTTAGTGTCGCCATTCGATTAGTCATTCCAGAGTTATGGGACTTTATTACTAAGAAAATTGTTGATTTTTTACACGTCGTACGATAACTCAACGCTTTGAGAGATTTTCACAATTTTTTGGTAGGTGGTTTATGTTGATGGAAGGAAGCTCCCTTTCGGTTGGTGTCACCGTTCGATTAGTCATTCCAGAGTTATGGGACTTTATTACTTAGAAAATCGTTGATTTTTTTACATGTCGTATGATAACTCGAGAACGGTCCGAGAGATTTTCGCGATTTTTGGTAGGTGGTGTATGTTGATGGAAGGAAGCTCCCTTTCGGTTAGTGTCGCCATTCGATTAGTCATTCCAGAGTTATGGGACTTTATTACTTAAAAAATCTTTGATTTTTTTCACGTCGTACGATAACTCGAGAACGCTTTGAGAGATTTTTGTGATTTTTTGGTAGGTGGTGTATGTTGGTGAAAGGAAGCTCCCTTTCAGTTAGTTTCACCATTCGATCCAGAGTTGTGGGACTTTATTACTCAGAAGATCATTGATTTTTTACACGTCGTACGAAAACTCGAGAACGCTTTGAGAGATTTTCGTGATTTTTTGATAGGTGGTGTATGTTGATGGAATGAAGCTCTCTTTCTTAGTGTCGTCGTTCGATTAGTCATTCCAGAGTTAAGGGACTTTATTATTGTAATTATTTCTTTGCTGTCAAAAGTTCATGTTCTTGGTTTGTTTTGCACTTTAGGCCTCATAATCTACAGAATAGCACAGGTGGTGGTGTATTTTACCCCTTCAGTGCTAGAAGGCTTTGCAATGCTAAAGCATTGGAAACCCTTTTTGTACTCAAGGGACAAGTTTATCAATTTTATTAACTTGGTAAAATATCAGTCATAAACCATTTAATTTTTAGTTTTTTAAATTTGCATTGGTTATAAAAAGAGAGCATGCGGCAGCCAAAAGGATCATGTGGTAGGGCCTGAGAAACAGATTTTAAACTTTTTTAAGCCTTATTTGTTTCTATTATGAGAATTGCAATTTAACCTTCTTTCTCATGATTTTATGAATGTTTCGTACATACTCCACCAACTATTACCGCCATTTATACTTTATCACAGTATATGGACTATTATCTTGGTGGAAGGTACACTTCACCAGTGTTTTATAGGTACTGAGTATGGGCCCAAATTTTGATGCTCTGTGCCATAATTCTGTAATGAGTTCAGAGATACTACATACAGGCTATTGATACCACAGCACATTGCTCTCAATATAATGCATGTTGTGAAGATGTAAGTGATCGACTATATATATCATGTCCTCCATTTGTCCCACTATTTTTCATTTTTGTCCTGAAATACTGAAATATTCAAGGCAACAACATGCTCAGCTGTCCAAACTTAGTGCTACAGGCCATTATGGTATACCGCTGTCCATCCAACTATCTGTCTATCCGTCCATCCATCCACACATCGTACAACAATAACTCGAAAATACTTTGAGCAATTTTTGTGATTTTTTGGTGGAAAGTATATGTTGATGGAAAAAAGCTCCCTTTCGATTTGTGTCGCTGTGCAATTTGTCATTCACGAGTTATGGGACTTTATTCGTCAAAATATAGATAATTTTTCACATGTTGGGTGCTTCCCTCTTGTAATTAATAACAGGCGTATCATGCGCTCATGGCGCAGCTGTTTATTTTCAAATGTTTTGAAAAAATTTTATCAAAACCTTATGTGCCCATTCGATGAGCACATTCCAGTCAGGGGTTATTCATTTTTTATGACATTTTTAGATAAAAAAAAAATGTTTCAGTTACTCTGTTTGTATATTCCTTGAGTGGATGCAGCCGATTTGGTAGGTAAAGGGCTAACATGAATTTTGGGTCATTTTTCCTTTATTGTAGTGTAAAACTAAGCATTCATTCTATTGTATCTTGTTTGACAGAGTTCATAGAGCAAATTTGTACTAAAAGAATTGTAACTGGTTAGGTGTTTGAAAATTATGCACAATTAAGGAAGGTTTTTCACAAGACATCAATTAAAGTGACTCCATTATAATACAATGGAATCTTGTTAACCCTTTATCCAATGAATCGGCCGCATACGCCCGCGTAATACTCAAATTCAGCAGTTGAAAAAATATTATTTTTCAAAAAATTTCAACAAAACAATATCACGTGACCCCTCGTTGGAACGAGCTCGTCGAGCTCGTTCCAATGAGGGTTCACATGATATGGTTTTGTTGAAATTTTTTGAACAATTTGAAAAAATGATATTTAAAATAATAAATTTTGATATCGTCAGCGTTGGGTAAAGGGTTAATTGAATAGTCTCTTTGCCAGTGAAAGTTATTCAGTTACAGGGAGTTGATCACTTTCCTGTTTTGTAGAGATAAATGGAGCATTTATTCTATAATATAATATCTTATTTTTTTTTTTTTTTTTCCCAATTGTTTATTTGGTGATATTTTGCAGAGGCTACGATTTTACAATCCTCCATACAATCTCACGTGGCTAGGAGATGCAAGAGGACATACAAAATATTACATATTATGTTATCAAATCTGTCACAGCGAGATACGCTAACAGTTGGAAAAAATGTGTATGTATGTGTAAGTATGTACAATAGGGTGTATGTGGAGGGGGGGGGGGGGCGGTGCGTGTGTGTGTGTGTGCATGTGTTTATGTAGGTGTATTTGAGTGTGTGGAGGTGGGGTGGGCTTGGTTGGTTAGATTGAGACTGTTTCTATGAAAAAGACGATAGAAGGGGTAATTTGAGATGACTTGCTGAGACAATTCTTTATTTGTATATGCAGCCATATTTTGTCGATTAGCTCAGTTTTCACTCGTTTGAAGGCAGACATCCTAGTGACTGGATTCGGTGTTCCCGGGAACTTTGCGGATGAAGAGGAAATGAGCGTGACTCGTCCCCTCATAAAGTTTAGTGCCCCCGAGTTCCAGAAAAGAATGTCCAAAATCACACTTAAAGTAACTTACCACTCATTGCAGGCTACAAGCAAATATGTATGTCTGAGGAACGGACTTTTGAGGTCGTAGGGATTACATCCGCACCCTGTGTGTCTATACAGATTACATGGGACGTCATGATACATGACCTCTTCTATCGGATTATTACAGAGGTAATGTCGGAATAGGTAATTATTTGCAAGCAATATTGTCGAGTTTGTTCCATTTTTCAGAATATTCGCTGGCTAGGTTATTTTTTGTATATATGTGTTCCTCTATTTTGTAAAATCTTTTTAGGCAGATTCTAAAGTTGGCGAGGTTAGGAGACATTTGTTGATATTTACAACAGTATATATGGTGTTTAGCCAAAATGATGATACTATTGATTATGTCATTAGGGTCGTCTGTTCCGAGTAGTATATTTCTTTTAGTCAAACAGATAGATATGTCCCATTTTTGTAAAAATATTTGGCATTCCTTCCAGAATTCTTTGATTATGTTGCAGGACCAGAAGATATGGGAAATAGTTTCTTCTTCTGTTTTGCAAAAATTACATAGAGGGGAATTAGTATTGTAAAATTTAGCTATATATTTGTTTACTCCTAATATTCGATTGATAATTTTGTATTGAAAGTATTTTAATTTGTTATCCATAATACCACATTTGAATGGATTTTGGTATATTGTAGTCCAGTTTAGGTCTAATTCGATTTCTGATTCCCATTTCAAATATGATTTACATTTAATGTTTTTTTGTGTATTTTGAAGCTTCAGCAATCTGTGACCTTTTTCTGATAAGATATTTTGATAAGGGGTGGGGATAATAGGTTGTTCGATTGATGCAATTGTTTCTTGGTCTAACTTAAACTCTTTCATTGCTTTTCTAATTCCCGTTATTACGCCAGAGTAACTTATAAAATCGGCGAAATTTCCATATCTATCTTTAAACATTTGATAAGACATGAGACTACCATCTGGATTAAAAATATCTCTAATGCATCTGATTCCACGTTTATTCCAGGCTGGAATACTAATTATATTTTCCATGTTATTTAATCCACTGCTATAACCAAAGGAGGACTTAATAAAATCTGTTGCTGTTCGTTTGAATGTTACTATATACTGTTGCCACGATTGCAGGACATCAAGCCAAAAGGGATGATGCACAATGTGCTTTTTTTAGCTTTTCAACAAATTTATGTTCCGCAAAATTTTCTCCAATTTGTGCAGTATTAGCTATGGACTTGAAAAAAAAACGCTGAGAAACTATTTTTTGTGAGGAGTCTTTTTATCCACGAGACCTTCATAGTGTTTATATGTATCTCTAGATCTATCATTTTTAGAAAATGATATAATATCTTATTTGACTGATATCATGGAGCTCTCTTAAGCAAGATTGGATGCAGTGAGGCCCAGTAGGTCTATAAACAAGGGGAATTCAGTGATTTTCAGGGTAATTTCTCAACAAATTACAAGACTTTTTATTTTATTAAAAGGAGCTCACTCTGTAACCTTTATACAGTTAACAGGGTAAATTTGTGTGCAAAATGTGGTAAATGGTTTGTGTTTGAAATGTATATGCATGTAAGAGGGTTATTCATTTAAGAAGTATCTAATTACTTGGACTCCACTGTACCATTCTTTTTGTTTTTTATATTTGCTTGTTATTTTCAATTCATATGGTTAATTTTTTTGGTTTGCTTTAGATTATGCAATATTTAATCAGAATCCCAGAAATAGTGGAGAAAACTTTCCACCTTACAGACCAAAGATGAAAACAAATGGTCATTTCACTCAGTTTATGCAAACTAGAACAGATCTTTCTCCACAGAATGTTGAAGGCGTTGCACCATCACCACCTGTTTCACCAAATCCACCTACATATCAGCAATGTCAGGAAAGAAGTAAGTCATCACTTCTTTTTTTGTTTTTTCAGGTCCATCACTAAGGCCCCACAAAGTAGATCTGTTTCTCAGGACTTTTTTGTAAAAGTGCATGTGGGCAGGCAGTTTTTAATTTTATTTTCTATTTTTGTAATTATTTCTTTGCCATTAAAAGTTTGTGTTCTTGGTTTGTTTTATGTTTTAGGCCTCATGCTCTACAGAATAGTGGTGTATTTCTTCCCTTGATGATGAGTGCAAGAAGGTTTTGCAATGCTAAAGCATTGCAAAGCTAAGTTGCACTAAAGGGACAAATTTATCAATTTTATTAAATTGGAAAAATATCAGAAATAAACCATTTAACTTGTATTTTTTAAAGTTTGCATTGGTTATAAAAAGAGAGCTCGAGGTAGCCATATGGACCATGTGGGAGGGCCTGATTTTTAACTTTTTTAGGCCTAATGGCGATTTTTTGGCAGCAGGAGAAGATATTTTCTTTCATATAGAATGTAGTTTTACTTTCAGTGACAAAAAAAAAATCATTTCACCCTGTGTTCTTGAGTAATATCATTGTATAATGATATTGTGTTCTACATGCAGGCTGAGACAGCCCTGTTATCCCTTTACCTAGCACTGCTAGAGCTAGGAGATGGCACTTCGGAAAAATATCTTTGAATAAGGCTAGTAAAGAAAATACTTGTTTCTCCAGGCACCTCATGATTGAAAAATTGCCTTATCACTCCTTTTTACTTTCTGGAAATCTCTTCACTGATTTTTGCACATGTAGGATAAAAATTTGACCAACAATATCTTGTTTGACAGAGCTCGCTTGCATTATGGAAAATTTTCACCACTGAAAAAAATTGTTTCTTCACAAAAAAATGTAAGGAGTTAATTTTCTAATTCCAACTATTTTTAGGATAGTTTTGTGGATTATCAGAAATCCGAAAAAATAAAAAGCCCCCCCCCCCCCCCCCTCCCCCCGATGGGTTATGATTCCTCATTCTTCTGTAATTTTATTCACACCTTTTCTGTCTCTATACATTGGCTCCACAAACACACAATTTCATTGCAATGTCACATGTGTAGAAGGTGTCACTACAGATGATAATGGTTGTGAAGATAGTTTTTCCTTGCTTGAAATACATTGCCTTTTTCAGCTGAATGACCATTTTGTTTTCTCAAAATATCAAAGTAGTTTTATTCTCTGTCAGCCAGCTGTGAGCATTGATCACATTTCAGTGATAGTTTGTCATATGGTCAACTATCGCCACAGTTTTCCCTATACACCCAATATTCATGGGGCGGTTGCTACCACCACAGTTTAATCCTCTGCACACTGATGACCCCCAAAATATTCATGGAGCCAATTATTCCCATGATGCAGTAGGGAAATTGGCCCATTTAATCACTGTTTGACAGAGCTCTTTGGGCTGTGTTAAACAGGATTAAATGGTTGAGTGCTAAATTATTTTTCAAAGGTGAAATGAAATATGGGTATTTTTTCAAAGATATCAAGCTACTAGTAAGAGTAAGCTCACATTTGTGCATATTGATGTAGTAATGGCACCAGGAAGAGATAAACTTTTTGAGTTTGATCCAACGAGGTTCACAAGTTAAACTGTGGAGGGGAAAAATAGACTTTCTAAATTAGGCTCCACAAAGTAGATCTTCTGTTTCTCTGGCCGTTTTTTTGTAAAATTACATGTTTTTTTAGCTCACCTTGACAAAATCAAGCTGAGCTAATCTCATCGCTCTCCATCCGTCGTCCATCTGTCATCCGTCAACACCATGTTTTGGTCTTCTCCTCCAAAACCACTGGGCCAATTCAAGTGAAAGTTTGTGTGACTGATGCTCCCGAAGGGGCATTGCATTTTTGTTCAATTCAACATGTCCAGCCCCCTTGGGAGGGGGTGGGGGTGGGGGAAAATGCTCCAAAATATTTTAAATCTTCGTCTCATGAACCAGTGGGTACAATGACTTGATATTCATTATGGAGCTTTCTTTTGAGGTGTAGAATCAAGTTTGTTCAAACAAAGTTCGTGAAGCAATATTTGGCTTTGTAACGGGAGGGGTGTAAGATTTTTGTCCCTGCCCAAAATTTCTATTTTCTGAACCAATGATCTGATTTGAACCAAATTTGGTACATGGTATTATTGGGTCATAAGTACTTGACTCGTGCAAAAGATATAATTCCTGCATCCCCATGGGAACCTCAAGAGCTAAAAATAGAAATATTTTCAAACGCCCATATTTCCCAAACCACACAGAACAGAGAGCTGTTATTTGGTATGAAGCATCCTTAGGACCAGTAGAACTGAATGGTAAAAAAAATTGCCATCAGTTATGTTAGGGTGTTCTGTAGAGGACATCAAAAAAATGCTGAGTCAGCATATTTGCAAAAATTCAAAAAAATCTTTTCACCAGAATCTGTAGTCATAATCTTTTGATATTCAGTACACAGCATTCAGATACAAGTTTGTTAAAATAAAACCCATTGGTTCATATTTGGGCTCAATACAGGACCCCAAGTTTTTAACTTAGGGCAATATGGGGAATATTATTTAAAAATTTTCTTCTTCAGAACCACCAGTCAGAATCTTTTAATGTTTGGAATACATCATTGTTATGAGGCTCAGATTCAAGATTGTTCAAACCAAGTCCCTAGGTTAATATTTGGGCTTCCTATGGAACTTGGTTCAATATGGGGGATAATTTTTAAAAATCTTCTTCTTCAGATCCACCAGTCAGAATGCTTTCATATTTGGTGTACAACATCTCTAGGGGGGTCAGATTCAAATTTGTTTGAGCACCTGGGTTAATATTTGGGTTCCATATGGGAACCTGAAATTTGACTTAGTACAATATGAGGGAATTTCTTAAAAAATCTTCTTCAGATTCACCTGTCAGAATCCTTTCATATTTGGTTTACAACATATCTAGGGGAGTCAGATTCAAGTTTGTTCAATTTGTTCTCTGGGTTAATATTTGGGTTCTCCATGGTAGCCCAAATTTTAACTTAGTGCAATGTGAGGAAATTTCTTTAAAAATCTTCTTCAGATCCACTGGTCAGAATGCTTTCATATTTGGTGTACAACATCTCAGTGGGGGGGTCAGGGTCAGATTCACGTGTGTTCAAATCGGGTTCATTTCTCTAAAAATTTTCTTCTTCGGATCCAACAGTCAGAATGCTTTCATATTTGGCAGATTCACATGTGTTCAAATCGTGTTCATAGGTTAATATTTCTTTAAAAGTTTTCTTCTTCAGATCCAACAGTCAGAATGCTTTCATATTTGGTATACAACCTCTCTAGGGAGGTCATATTCAGCTTTTTCAAATCGAGAGCCTGGGTTAATATTTGGGCTCCATACAGGAGCCGGAATTGGCCATGTAGCTGAAGAATTAGAAATTTTGTATTCAGTACCCTCTAGAGATGTGTAACTAAGATTAATCCACATAGGTTGTATCAAGGGACTTCATAGGGGATCTCCACATTTTACATTATGATCAACAGAAGAAAAGGATGATGCTCAGACTATTTTTGTCACTCCTGAGGGGCTCAAGGATTGACAATGTATGGAGATGGATTGCTTAATGTAGACTCATTCTTGGACTCTGTTTATATCGTGTTCTGTTCAATGTGAGCGCTTCAGGCCCCATGGGGCCTCTTTATTTTATTTTTTTATTTTTGTAATTATTTCTTTACCATCAAAAGTTCATGTTGTTGGTTTGTTTTGTGTTTTAGGCCTCATAATCTACAGAATAGCATGGGTGGTTGTGTATTCCATCCCTTGAGTGCAAAGAAAAAGGCTTTGAAATACTTCTTGCACTCAATGGACAAATTTATCAAATTTATTAACTGAGGTAAAATAACAGACATAAACCATTTAATTATTATTTTTTTAATTTTGCATTGTTTATAAAAAGAGAGCATGCGGCAGCCAAAAAGACCAAGCAGGATGTCCTGAGAAAGAGATTTATAACTTTTTTAGGCCTTATCACCATAGATTTATTTATTTATGTATTTTGGGGGGTTTAATGACACTTTCAACTGCCAGGGTCACCTCGTGACAGAATTGCCATAGATAACAGAGTAAATCCATGAATGTTACAGAATAGAATGCTATGTCTTCAACTCTGTCAAATGCTTTTCCTTGACTAGTCAAAAGCATACTATAGGAGCACAGTACTCAGTGGTTAGAGTATTGGACTTTAAACTGAAATGGGAATGGTTCAGTTCTGACATTCGCTATCTGGACTGTGTCCTTGTGCAGGACACTTAATCCTGATTCCCCAGGTTGGGGGGCACGTTGGTGCTGTGTACTAAGGCATACTACATGTCAATGATACACTTGCCTTCATCCATGACAAACCCTGTTGCGAAGTTGGAGAGTCTGAGAGTTGTTCACCTCTGTTCTGTGGTTCTCTCCAGGTACAATGGCTTCTTCCACTTGTAAAACTGTCCAAACATGATGCAACCCTGGCTGATGAAAGTGTTGTTTAACTGGTTGAGTGCAAGAAACCACTATCAGGGCTTTTAGAAAAATAAGGGTACCGGTGCAAAAGCCAACATTTTCCTTGATCATGTTTTATATTCAGTCAAACGCAAGTAATATTTTGTTTATATATTTTTTTTTTTTTTCAAATTATTGGAGAGAGCCTATGGGCTCTCTCCAATAATTTGTAATAAAACAAATTTTGAATAACAAACTCAGACCACCAAAAATAATCTAGCCCTCTACCAGTTGTCCCAACCAAAAATTGGTCCAATTGTGATGGATTTCAATTCCAGGTGTAAGCTAAATGACCTTTTGATTTTCCCAAGGAAGTGGAGCATTGTTTGTTCACAGTGGTAAGCATGTTCTGCATCACTGGTAAAATAGGACCTAGTAACCAATACCTGGGATGGAAGTCCTCTAAAGTAGTTAGCATAGGTATAAATGATTGGCTGAACTTGACTTCATATGTATGTGATATAGCCATAGATGCTGAAAGTGATCATAAAATCCAATAAAAAAATAAAGGTATAGTGTTTGACGACAAAGAAAAATGTCTTTATATTAAATGTCGACAATATATATATCAGTTTGAGGGATGATTCAGATCAATATATAGCTATTAAATTTTAATTAACCCTTTACCCAACACAGACGATATCAAAATTTATTATTTTAAATATCATTTTTCCAAATTTATCAAAAAATGTCTACTAAACTATATCACGTGACCCTCTCATTGGAACAAGCTCTACTAGCTCATTTCAATGAGGCGTCACAGGATATGGTTTTGTTGAAATTGTTTGAAATATAATCATTTTTCAACTGCTCAATTTGTAAATTATGTGGGTGGATGTGGCTGATTCGTTAGGTAAAGGGTTAACATTGTTTTTAACTATCCTAGTAATTATCTGTGAAGTGCTTTACAGATCTGTTCATAGCTTTATCTAGTTATTCAGTGAGATTATTGTGAAGAAAATGTAGGTTCTCTTATGCAATATGTGTTCTGTGAAAGATTTATTGGTTTTACATGCATATCCTTTTTACAGGCACCCCCAGAATGGGAGCACCACCTGTTCCTGCAAGACCGAAATACTTCCACACATCTACCTCACCACCATTGTTACCTCCACCTCCAAAGGGTTACAATGCTAACGACTCAACAGGTACTCAGTATAGTAGTGACTCTGCTTTAGGCTCACCTGATTTTAGTACAAGTGTATCCAATACAACAACTGAGGATGTGAACTGTATTCCAGAGTTTCATGCCCTTGATGAAGGAAATGATTTTGCTCATCACAACTATGGTATGTTGTTACACGAGGTGTAATAGTGGCTTTTCTTAACTGGTAGAGTGCTGAGTTTTTTCTGACAACAAATCAAAGCTCATCATATACTGCTCTGTTTCATTTAATTGGATAGTGCCTTATAGGCACTATCCAATTAAATGTCAGAGAGCAAGGTATTGTATAAAAAATCTGATCCATATCAGGGACAATAAAGGCTTCCTCAGGCAGAATGTAGCTACAGACAGTTATTGCCTGTCACTTTTAGTAAAGCCCAAAATAGGGCTTCCAGCACTCTACCAGTTAAGTGTTAGTTCTAATGTTAGTACACTGGGTCCCACTTAATTAAATATTGTACAATAAAACAACCGAGCTAACTGTATATGTATCACCTGCACAGAGTGAAAAACTGTATCCATCAGTCTGTTTTTCCTCATTTCATTCATCCATCTGTCCTTCCATCTTTTGTTTGAAAGTTTGTTTTCGAAAAGTGAAAACTTCGACAATAGTTATTGGATTTTGATTACTTTTTGTGTGCTGCTTTATATTAAGAATAAGGCCATGCGAATCAAACATTTTCAATTTGAATCAAATTTTGAATCAAATCACGTCTATTATTTGAAATCGAATTGAACCGCAAATCGAATAAGTGGCATCTTGATGACCGATGGGGGTTGGGATACTATAAATATGATTTGTTCCGATGGTTCAAGTCCTAGCTGATAAAATAATCCAACTACATTATCAAGGCATGCCTTCATCAAAGGCGTGCTTTGGTGATGCAGTTGGAATATAACCCTGTAAGGATTATAGTTCATTGTTGACATTGCTTGGAAACCTTCATTTTGCATTTAACAGTGGTAGGGACTAGTGATATTGGAATTAGCATGGATGGTGGCAAAAGTACAGATGTTATTTAGGTTAATGTAGTGGAAGTTACACTGAGTCTTTTATTTCAACATTACTTATGTATGATTTCCATCTGAACTATTAGTTGTGTGAGATGAAGAAGATGGCTGATAGCAAGCAAAATTTCTATGAAAAATATTTGAGAGGAAACGAATCATGCAGCTCATTTCGAATCAAACCAAATATCTACTTAAAATTTGAAATTGAATCGAAGCTTCACAGGGCCCTCATTAACAATGTCTTGGGCAAGTTTGATAACCACCATCATTCATGTACAATTAAAGGCGTTATTGCCCTTTGTTGGTTCCATTTTACTTTTAATTTTAAATTTTTGTGTGATTACTTGAAAAGTATACTTCAGATTTCAATGAAGTTCTGTATGGTGCTTTATATTTACTGTGTATTAAAAACTGAGAGAGTTATTGCCCTTTGTGTATTCCTGTTTACACTGATTTTTTTATGTTTATGTTATAACTTGAAAAATAATCATCAGATTTCAATAACTTTGGCATGTTGCTTTACATTGATACTGTCTTGGACAAAGTTTGAAAAACATAGTGATTTGTTGGAAATTAATGGAGTAATTGCTCTTTTTTTCCCATTTTATTGGAAATTTTTAATGATAATGGGATAATTTGAACAGTAAGTATCCAATTTTAGTTATGTTTAGTTCATTACACTTTTAGACTGCGATTTGCTTTGCTGTGTGATGCTATTTGCATGTTAGTTTTGAAACACCAAACTACTTAACATACCGGTACCTTCGTTACAAATTTGAACTGTTAATTGCGATTGGGTTATGGCATTAGTGTCTTGTTGTAAAAAAATGGATATTGGGATCTATCAGAATATTTCACCAATGCCCCTCCAGGATTTCAGGATTTGCACACCTGTTTGGCCTTAGTACATTCAATTCAAATATCTAATCTATAATATCATGTATGTACAAGTTACAATAGTTTAAATACTCTATAAATCGTTGGCATTCTGGTTTATTGAATATGCCAGCAAATTGAATATTTTTCACTGGCAGAGTGGCTTTTCAGATTCAACCTCTCTTTTAACCCTTTACCCAACGCAGACGATATCAAAATTTATTATTTTAAATACCATTTTGTCAAAAAATTTCAACAAAACCATATCATGTGAACCCTCATTGGAACGAGCTCGACAAGCTCATTCCAACAAGGGGTCACATGATATGATTTTATTGAAATCTTTTGAAAAATAATATTTTTCAACTGCTGAATTTGCATATTACGTGGGCGGATGCGGCTGATTTATTGGGTAAATGGTTAATGATTAGGCCACATACGTTCATATAAATTACAAATTGAGCAGTTGAAAAAATAAATAAAAAAAAAAATTCAACCCACATCATTTGGCCCCCTCTTTGGAATGAGCTCATTGAGCAGGTTCCAATGAGGGAGGCATATAATATAGTTTTGTTGAATTTTTTGACTGTTTTAAAATAATAATTAAAATAACAAATGTTGAATTCATGTACATTGGATAGAGGGTTAACAGGATCTACAATAGTAAAACAGATAGTGGTGTCCTGGGGTCCATTAGTCAGGGTTAATATCTCAAACTCTCAATCCTTTATGTAACACAACAAGAGGATGACACTTACAAAAAATGTATTAACATGACAATAACATGATTTGGCATAACTGTAATAACATGACTTTGTTGGGCATTGCGGTTTATTAATGGTGCAACAGAAATGATTAACAACCAATGTATAATGATTAAGAACCAAAATATAACCATTAATAAACCGCAGTACCCAACAAAATCATGTTTTTGCTATTATTACCACTGCCACTAGTCAAACACAATAGATAACTGAAAATGGGCTGAAATGAAATTGTACAGTGGAAATCAGATAACACAGCATTATTGAAGTTAAATATGAATACAAATCGTTAGTTAACCCTTTACCTAACACGAAAAGCTGACGACACTTGCAAAACAAATTCTTGAATAACTAATTTTTTTCATTTTTTGTCTCAAAAACATAGGTCATAACCTATGTTTTTGAGACAAAAAATGAAAAAAATTATGAAAATAAATTGGCGATTTTTTAGAATAGCGCTGGCCGGTTTTGGCCGTTACGTTGGGTAAAGGGTTAAGCTATCTGAACATGGTGGCTATCTCACTAACATCCGAAAGCTGAACTACAACTTTTGTCTGCTTTGTTGTCGAACAGAAGCCAAACAATCACCTGGCTGTCTTTATAGCATAATCTCTGTGTATAGTCCCTCAGTGACAGAATTGAAACTTGTTTGCACAATGTCATGGAGAATCAAATATCAGGCAAAGAGGAATGCTGGCACTTATCGATCAAATGGATCTGAATCACGTGACATGTTGGGCTGTTGTTAAAATGCTGACTCATTAAAGGCTGAATACATATGTATATATATATAGTTTTACAGTTTGACTAACACTCTGTCAATATACTAGGAATGAGCTGCAAAGTAGTAATAATATTTTTTTTCGATTTTTTAGAGGGTGAGCACAGTCCACCTCCTCCACCACCTGATGTTGCTCAGCATGATTTAATGACAAGACTTGGTTTATTGTTGGGTGATAGGATACATCCACCTGAACACACCCCACACAGGACATCTCACCAATCTACAGAGACTCCCTTTACTAGTGTTTCCTCTCTGGCTAGCAATGAGACACTAGACAGAGGCATTTCTGACACCAGTCCAATGTCAACCTTGACTGTTTCATCAGGAAGTGAGACTTGTGGTCCAAACCTGAAGGTACCGGGCAGTACGCTTTATCGAGATCCAAGCTCTGCAGAAAGCATGATATCGTTCATGAGTACCAGTACAACTCATAACATCAGTCCAATAACAACATCACAGAGACCACACTCCATAAATAGTAAGTATAATTAAACTAAACAGTAAGTATAATTAAACTGAGTTTGTAATCCTTTAACCTCCTCATGGAAAGTGGAGTAGTGCTTGTCTACTGTGATAAACAAGTTTTATTTTCTGGTAAACCAATGTCTGGGATTCAAGTCCTCTTAAGTGGTCAGTGTAGGTAAGATTGTCTTGACACTTGTACTACAGTTCTGATATAGTCATGGATAGTTGTTGAAAGTGACCTTGGGGACAAATAAATAAATGAATACTTTGACACAATGTTATAAAAAAAATTTCCAGAAATTCCATTACATCACATCTTGTGAACTAGAGGCTTGCAAGGTTTTCTAGTCTCAGTGGCAGTCAGTCACAATCAGTGGTAATGTAATTATCTGTAATGGAGACAACTGTCTCCCAACATGCAGAGTATGGTGCTGCACACATTTTTGTTTTATGTCAGCCATGAATTGATTTTAAACAAGCTATTAATTGAAAATAGAATTTGTTTTCATTTTTGGAATTCACCAAGAAAAATCTTCCCAGAATTCAGTCCAGTGAGAGGTCATAAGCTGAATTCAAATGCTTTTTGGGAATATTAAGGGCTGGTTTTGACTGGTTATTCAGTTAAGAGATTTCCAATTAAGTGGGCTCCACTGTAATGACAATTTTAGCTTAACTTGACATAGTCAAGATAAGCTATTGCCATCACGCGTGCGGAAGTCTGTGACGTCTGTTCACATTTTCCTTTAGCACGGGCTACACCCCGCAGTTCTTGTCTGATCGTCACGAAATTTCATATGCAGGTTTGGGGTCATGTCTAGTTGAGAACGTCCCCTTTTGGTCACGATCGGGCAACCGGTATGGCTGCCCGAGCCCAAAACCCGAAAACCATTAGCACAGTCTACAGGTTGTATTTATGAAGGGATTTCATTGTAACTTGGTAGGATGCCTCTGTATAATGCCTAGATGAGAACGTCCCCTTTTGGGCATGATCTATCAACCGTGATGGCTGCCCAAGCCCGAAACCCAAAAACATTTAGCACAGTCTGCAGGTCATGTTTAATGTGGGGGGATTTCATTGTAACTTGGTAGGATGACTCCTTATGATGTCTAGATGAGAATTTCCCCATTTGGGCATGATCTGCCAACCGTGACGACTGCCTGAGCCCAAAACCCGAAAACCTTTAGCACAGTCTACAGGTCATATTTATTGATGAATTTCATTGTAACTTGGTGGGTTGACTTCATACAATGTCTAGATGAGAAAGCCCCCTTTTGGACGTGATTGGGCAACTGTGACGGCTACAGGGGCCTGAAGCCCGAAAACCTTTAGCACAGTCTAGAGGTCATATTTATGAAGAAATTTCATTGTAACTTGGTAGGATGACTCCAAATAATGTCTAGATGAGAACGTCCCGTTTTGATTGCGATCATGCAGCCTTGATGGGTGCCCGAGCCCAAAACCTTTAGCATAGGCAAAAGGTCATATTTATGGAAGGATTTCATTGTAACCTGTTAGGTGGACTCCATATAATGCTTAGATCCCCTTTTGGTCGTGATTGGTCAGTTGTGATGGCTACATGTGCCCGAAGCCCGAAAACCTTGAGCACAGTCTACAGGTCATATTTATGAAGGGATTTCATTGTAACTTCTTAGGATCACACCAGATGATGCCCAGATGAGATTGTCCCCTATGGTTGCGACCATTCAGCCATGATGGCTGCCCGAGCCCGAAGCCCGAAAAACCTTTAGCACAGTCTACAGGTCATATTTATGAAGGGATTTCATTGTAACTTGGTAGGTTTGACTTCATATAATGTCTAGATGAGAACGTCCCCTTTTGGACATGATTGGGCAACTGTGACGACTAAAGGTGCCCAAAGCTGGAAAACCTTTAGCACAGTCTACAGGTCATATTTATGAGGGGATTTCATTGTAACTTGGTGGGATGATACCAAATAATGTCTAGATGAGAACGTCCCATTTTGATCGCGATCATTCAGCCTTGATGGCTGCCCAAGCCCCAAAACCTTTAGCATAGGTAAAAGGTCATATTTATGGAAGGATTTCATTGTAGCCTATTAGGTTGACTCCATATAATGTCTAGATGAGAACGTCCCCTTTTGGACATGATTGGGCAACTGTGACGACTAAAGGTGCCCAAAGCTGGAAAACCTTTAGCACAGTCTACAGGTCATATTTATGAGGGGATTTCATTGTAACTTGGTGGGATGATACCAAATAATTTCTAGATGAGAACGTCCCATTTTGATCGCGATCATTCAGCCTTGATGGCTGCCCAAGCCTCAAAACCTTTAGCATAGGTAAAAGGTCATATTTATGGAAGGATTTCATTGTAGCCTATTAGGTTGACTCCATATAATGCCCAAGCCCCAAATAATATCTCAAACTCTCAATCCTTTATGTAACACAACAAGAGGATGACACTTACAAAAAATGTATTAACATGACAATGATATGATTTGGGATAACTGTAATAACATGACTTTGTTGGGCATTGCAGTTTATTAATGGTGCAACAGAAATGATTAACAACCAATGTATAATGATTAAGAACCAAAATATAACCATTAATAAACCGCAATACCCAACAAAATCATATTTTTACTATTATTACCACTGTCTATTACTTTTGCCCGAGCCCAAAAACCTTTAGCATAGGTAAAAGGTCATAGTTATGGAAGGATTTCATTGTAACCTATTAGGTTGACTCCATATAATGCCTATAATGCCTAGATGATGACATCCCCTTTTGGTCGTGATTGGTCAACTGTGATGGCTACAAGTGCCCGAAGCCCGAAAACCATGAGCACAGTCTACAGGTCATATTTATGAAGGGATTTCATTGTAACTTCGTAGGATCACTCCAGATGATGCCCAGATGAGATTGTTCCCTTTGGTTGCGATCATTCAACCATGATGGCTGCCCGAGCCCGAAGCCCGAAAACCTTAAGCACAGTCTACAGGTCATATTTATGAAGGGATTTCATTGTAACTTGGTAGGTTGACTTCATATAATGTCTAGATGAGAACGTCCCCTTTCGGACATGATTGGGCAACTGTGACGGCTAAAGGTGCCCGAAGCCCAAAAACCTTTAGCACAGTCTACAGGTCATATTTATGAAGGGATTTCATTGTAACTTGGTAGGTTGACATCATATAATGTCTAGATGAGAACGTCCCCTTTGGATGCAATTGGGAAACTGACGGCTACAGGGGTCCGAAGCCCAAAAACCTTTAACACAGTCTACAGGCCATATGTATGAAGGGATTTTAATGTAACTCATAGGATGACTCGTTTTGGAATAATTTCACTGTAACTTGGTAACTTTTGTTGATACATGTTAACTGTGAGGGCCACATACATTAACTGTGAGGTCATATTAACCCACCCTTTAGCTCTTTAGTACAGTGTACACCTCATATTATTTTTATCATAAACATAGCATACAGGGAACAGAAATTAACATATTCCCAATTATCACAATTCGTGTCTTATTTCATAATCCTTCCATAAACATTGAACATTATCCTTTTCATCAAACACAACACACAAGTTAAGCTACAGTGTCATTGACACTTTCATTCAATAACGAGAAGTGTGACGAACCCTGTGCAATGCACATGGTTAGTAACACTTTCTTGTTATAAAAAACTGGTAATTGCCATATTACACACTGCATGAAAATGTTCACTTACTAAGGCTGTGCATTATACAGGGTTAGCTGTATAATAGAGATGATTTTATTTATAACCAAAGAAACGTATGACAAACCCTAAGCATTCCAAAGAGTTAGTTGGTGGTAAGCTAACATACACTGCCTAACCATAGGTGTTGCACAGGATTAGTTGATATGCTGCCATATCCAACACTGCATGAAAATATGCACTGACTTCGGCTGTATAAATGCACAAGGTTAGTTGGTTACATATCACATAGGGTACAAGATTACTCATACTGGATTGTGAACATTTTTTTAAAGTGATTTCCAAAAATTAAAACATATTCTATTTTTAATTAATAGATTATTTTTATGGGAAGTTCAAGAAAATAATTTGATTTTATGAAAAATTCAAGAAAAGGTTAAGAAGTGAAAGTAAAATGAATCTTATGTTGATCTGCGAAAGGAATACATTTCCCAGTTGACTAATGACAGCGATGGTTAGCTCAACTTTGGAGAAGCCAAATTTGAGGTATTGCCATGGCCCGTCATCCATCGTCTGTCTGTCCATCCGTCACGCTGTACACACGGCTTGGGCTAGAGGCCGTATTTATGAACCGATCTTTACAAAACTTCTTGGGTACCTTTGTTATCACCGTGAGACGAGAACGAGTGTTTTGGGGTGCAGTCCGAAATTTAAGACAGCCGCTGGCAGCCATTTTGTACCAAAATTATGTGCAATCAGATTTTTGTGCAGAACTTCCATATTAAAGCTTCAATTTGAATAATTTTTTGTTAAAATGTTCAGTACCATGGGATACATCACATATAATACAGGTTTGTTTCTTGTGCGTAAATCATGCAAATTAGACTAACTTTGATTTATTTAGTGTTACTTTCAGCACTGTAAGTGCAAATGCCAATACGGCTTGGGCTAGAGGCCGTATTTATGAACCGACCTTTACGAAACTTCTTGGGTACCTTTGTTATCACCGTGGGACGAGAACGAGTGTTTTGAGGTCTGGTCTGAAATTCAAGATGGCCACTGGCAGCCATTTTGTACAAAATTAGGTGCAATCAGATTTTTGTGCAGAACTTCCATATGAAAGCATTGATTTGAATAATTTTCTGTGTGAATGTTTAGTATCACGGGATACATCACATATAATACGGGTTTTTTTCTCGTGCATAAATTATGCCAGTTAGACTAACTTTGATCTATTTAATGTTACTTTCAGCACTGTAACTGCAAATGCCAATACGGCTCGGGCTAGAGGCCGTATTTATGAACTTCTCTTTACGAAACTTCTTGGGCACCTTTGTTATCACCTTGGTACGAGAACAAGTGTTTTTGGGTGTATTCTAAATTCAAGATGGCTGCCAGTGGCCATTTTGTACCAAAATTGGTGCAATCAGTTTTTTGTACAGAACTTTTGTATGAAAGTTCTGATTTGAATAAATTTCTGTTTGAATGTTTAGTAACTTGGAATACATCACATATAAAACAGGTTTTTTTCTCGTGCTAAAATTATGCAAATTAGATGAACTTTGATTTATTCAGTGCTACTTATACACAGTAAGTGCACATATCAATACGGCTTGGACTAGAGTCTGTATTTTTGAACCGATCTTCACAAAAATTCTTGGGCACCTTTGGTATCACCTTGGGATGAGAACGAGTGTTTCTGGGTGCGGTCTAAAATTCTAGATGGCTTCCAGTGGCCATTTTGTACCGAAATTAGGTCCAGTCAGTTTTTTGTACACAACTTCTATATGGCCCAGGCTAGAGGCTGTATTTATGAACCGTTCTTTACAAAACTTCTTTGGTACCTTTGTTATCACCGTGGGACGAGAACGAGTGTTTTTGGGTGCAACCCAAAATTCAAGATGGCTGCCAGCAACCTTTTTGTACCAAAATTAGTGCAATCAGTTTTTTGTACAGAACCTCTGTATGAAAGTTCTGATTTGAATAAAGTTTTGTATGAATGTTTAGTAACATGGAATACAACACATATAATACAGGTTTTTTTCTTGTGCAGAAATTATGCAAATTAGATGAACTTTGATTTGTTCAGTGCTACTTATACACAGTAGGTGCACATGTCAATACGGCTTGGGCTAGAGTCTGTATTTATGAACTGATCTTCACGAAACTTCTTGGGGTACCTTTGATATCACCTTGTGACAGGAACAAGTGTTTTGGGGTGCCTTTGTTATCACTGTGCTATGAGAACAAATATTTTGGGGTTCAGTCAGACCCAGTCTAGGACTCAAAGATTTCTTTTCTTGTTTAGCATCTAACTGTCGCCCACTTTTACAATACTTTACCTACACATTTGTTACAGACTACGGTCAGCATTTATGTACAGACCATTACAATACTTTACATGTACCTTTGTTATCAGGTCATTACCTAGATGTTTGTCATTACTGTATCACATACTATGCATGTACATGTCTTAAACAAGTTGAGCTACAGTGTCATTGACACTTTCATTTTGTTCAGATCTTAAGAGCCTGAATTTTAAAATTGGAATTCCAGGCATTTTAGAGTTCACAAAAAAATCAAAAATGTCCCTGAAATATATATTGAGGTAATTTAATTAGAAAAATTATTATAAATATGGGAAAATTTGTATGTGAAACCAGTTGCAGTGATGCAGTTTTCTTTGCATAAATTTTATTAACCCTTTACCCAACATAACGGCTAATACCGTCCATCCTATTTGCCAGTAATACTATCCAATATTTTTATACTGTACCAATGACCCAGACATAGCTGGTGCTAACTCTTAAAATATAGGGCCAAACACAAATTTTGCCCCCCAATCCCCAAAATTTGCATCTAAAACTAAAGAAAACATGTCCTGAAAGGCCCTCCACACTTCGCCCCTACTGCGCATGCGCAGTGTCAAGGACGTTCCGAAATTGGCGCCATTTATCATTCTAAGTTTGGCCCTTCATCAGTTAACATCTGACTGATCTTTGTGCTTTTAAATCTCAGTTTAAATGATGCCAGACACATAAATATTAGTGAAATGGTGATTCTAAGGAGGATAGAGAAGGAGGAGAGGAAAAGAATGTGTGACAGAATATTATCAGGGCTGTAACTTAAAATTTTTTAATGAAATTATGTTAAGTTACCTATTTTCAAGCCAGCAGCCATTTTGTTGTCATTCTGATTATTTAGTTACACTGTTTTTTCAAGTGTTTTCCTCTCTCTCTGTCCTTTAAGTTCCCCCTAGCTATTCTCCCATGCTTTTGGCATAGTTTCTGTAATTATTATTACTAAAATTTCTTGGGAGTTTTAGCTGAATAACAGAATGAATTCTGTTCTTTCCCCATGTTTACGTCTTCACCTACGGGTGGTTAGGCGTTGTGTTCTGCATCTACCATCTGATGTTCTGCAGTTTCTTCCCTGGAAGTCTCTGTTTTGCATCAGATAGTGTATTTTTGGTAACTGATTTCGGGCCTGGGTGCCTGGAGTCTTATTTTAGTGTTTTTACACTCATTGTTTACATTTACAACAGCCCTCTGTGTGAGGGGGGGATTTCTAAAAAATAATATCTTTATGTTATTTTAATCATAACTAGATACATTATTATTGTTCGTAAGTGTTGAATAAATTGTTTAAAATATTTTTAAAATTTTTGTCCACACTTAGGCTTGGGATCCATTGGGGCTCAACGTTACTTTTCAGAAACTTGGGCTGTTCTGAAAAAATATTTTTTCAAAATATTTTGATTTCAATTATTTTTTCTATATTAATGGATCATATTATTATTATGTATTTTGATTGCCAGGGGTTAGTGCAAGTACCAGGACTTGTTTTCTTTTCACATTGAAAGGATATTGATCAATTGTTTTAAGAGGAAGTCTTCCTCTGACTTTATTATCATTCTATATGTGGTCAGTGTACTCTCATTAACTCCTGTTCTGTATCGTATGATTTCGATGACAATATGGGAAGCGTATGTCACGGTATGTTGTTGGGGATTTGGACACTCCGGTCCTTTCCCCGCAGGGTCACTCTACTTTATCAATTTCTATTTCAGACGATCAAGATTAGGGTGATGTATCTGTGATGTCTTCCAACAGTGTGCCTCCGTCGTCACAATTAATGAAGGGCTAGCGGAAAAGTGCTCATGTAATACGCCAATTGCCTAAGAGGACCCTAGTAGGTTCGACGGCCTTTGACGTCCGCTAGCTCGCCCGGTGTAGCGTCCATTCACCGAATGGTTCGGCAGCCGGGTTCGTCCGTTGCGGTCTAGAAGGAATTTTGGGGTGATGCGAGCACTATAAAATTAACTTAATGCACACCCAGTGACGGCGGATCGGAGGGAGAACGGAGGAAGCCTTTTAGTCCGGTTCATAGCTCGTTCCGGTCCATCCGGACGGCAAGCGAGAGAGGCCCCTCTCTCGTTCAACAACATCTGGCCCCAGATGTTGTGGTACAAAATGTGTCGCTAGTGGAGCATACGTCCGTCGCTTGGGACGCTCCGTTGTATAGGCAGTCCGCTGAGACTGCTAAGGCTTCCTCTTCTCGTCAGCGCACACGACCGCACCTTGGCTGCGTGACCGCCGATATATTACCAGCTTCGTCGATCAAGGATTCTTCGGCGACCAGGTCACACCATCCGGCAGCCAGGGATTCGAGACCGATGGACTCCGGACGTTCGCATAGGAAAAGTATGCGGGAGCCATCTGATGCGGAGCTGCCCTCGGTGAAGCAGCGATAGACTGCGCCTCCGCAGGTATCGACGCCGGACATTCTTGTGCACATAGCACAGCTTATCGCAGCATCCCAGCAGCCGACAGAAACGGTGTCGGATCGAGAATTATCCGACAGCGCTGGGTCGGTAACCGGGGACTCGAGGCCTGCAGACTCCGGACGTTCGCATAGGAAGTGTGCGGGAGTCAACGTACACGGAGCTTCCGGCGGCAATGCATCGTTAGTCCGCTAATGCACAGGCCTCGGGAACGGACGTGCTTCCCTTAATAGCACAGTTTATCGCAGCATCCCAGCATCAACTGAATCTGTCGCATATATTTTATCCGACGATGCTGGGTCGGGACGCTCCGCGGAAGCGGGTACGGACGTCCGAAAGTTTCATCCGGTCCGACGGGATACCGAAAGGGATTCGGAGGATTTCAAGCTTTCCCTTTCGGAACAACATATGCTGCGATGCCGGATAAGAAACTGATAGCGTCGGTGGACTTAGAAATTTTTGGTTCGGTTCAGGGACATCGTCCCTCAGTTCCGACATAGTCCAATAATGTCACACAAACTTTCGAATTATTGAACGACGCTATATATATTATTATTTTATGCTTGCTATCCAAGCATTTCTGGTTTCTTGTTCGAAGAGTTATGGAGATGTCTTTCAAAAGTGTGCCTCTGTCGTCATAGTTAATGAAGAGTTAGCGGCAATAAGTGCTCATGGAATATGTCTATCGCTTACGGAGTGACATTCGCTAGCTCACCCGGTGTAGCGTACATTCATCGAATGGTTCGGCTGCCGGGTTCGTCCGTTGCGGTCTAGGAAGGAGATTTGGGTGATGCGAGCACTTTAATTACTTTAGTACTCACCCAGTGACGGCAGATTGAGGACAGATCGGAGGAAGCCAACAACATAGGGGACCGCATGTTGTGGTTCAGATATTTTACATTCGGAGCATATGTCCGTTGCTTGGGACGCTCCGTTATATTGACAGTCCGAGAGACTGTCTTTAATGCTTCCTCATCCTCACAGCAGGGCACACGACCGCACATTGGCTACGTGACCTCGAGTATCCGATCAGTTTCGGCATTCAGTGATTCCACGGCGAATAGGTCGCGCCATCCGGTAGCCAAGGGACACGAGGCCTATACACTCCGGTCGCTCGCATATTGGAAGTATGCACGGGGGTAACGATCACGGAGCTTCCAGCGGCAATGCATCGTAAGACCGCTTCTCCTCAGGCCTCAGTGACGGACGTGCTATCCAAGTTAGCACAGTTGTTTCGCAGCATCCCAGCAATAGACAGTTTCTCGGTCGAATCAGGAATTATCTGACGGCGCTGGGTCGGTGCGGTCCGCGGTTGCATCAGCTACGGACGACCGAACGCTTTATAGGGTCCGACAGGATGGCGAAAGGGATTCGAAAGATTTCGAGTTTTCCCTTTAGTAGTATCAGAAGATGCCTTTCATATCTTCTGGCATTTCTTCCAGTGATTATTTTTCGGACTTCATTGCTGCGATCTTGGATAAGAGACTTATAGCGTCATTGGACTCGGATTTTTCGATCGGTACAGGGACATTGTCACTGACTTACCGACGCAGTCCAATATTGTCATTACAACATGTGTTTTATTTTTCGACGCTATATATTTATATATATATACAAGCCTGCTACTAAGCATGATAGTTTAGTTTCTTGTCCGCGTTGCTCATTTCTGCCATTTTATCATTTTTACAAATAGTTTATTTTGGCAGAGCAGGGCATACCGAGAGTTCATATGCGTCTAGACGGTGTGATTAAAGACTGCATATATTCTTTTTCGCCGTTTATGTCTTTTCCAATTTCATTGTTGGGAACGACATTATGTATAGTAGACTTAACTTAGACGCTTTATTATACGTAATCCGCCTTACTGAGGCGTTATCATTACGTCTTCAAGAAAAGATTTACGGGATATTATTTTCAATGTAATTTCTTTTGAGGGCAGTAGTTTGTTCACGTATAACTCCGCCCTTCAGTGGCTGATTGGAGTTGGTTAGACGTGACGCAGCCCTAGCTACATCCACACGCGTGGATAGTAAGGTTAAGAACTCTCTCAGAGTCGCTTCGTTCTCGGAGGAGCTTCTCTTCGACGGCAACTTTCCGGCAATCCATGAATTGCTCGATTTATACAGAGATTCAGACTGGGGCAAACATTCGGTGGTTGACTCAGAGAGTGCCGCCACAGTTGCCGGACCCGAGTGTGGCTGTTATGACGGTTCCCAGTCAAACAGATTGGGATATATACTGATCCCTACGGATTCGAAGTGCCAGGGTCTTTGGGTTCCGCAGTCTTTTAGCTATCAGTTTAACTTCCGCGGAATAATGTTTTTTAGGCTTGCTTTATGTCATTGCATGAACATTATTCAGAAACGCATGCCCAAATTCCTGTCCTTTAATTCGACAGTAGTGGCGTATCTCCGGAACCAGGGAGGCACTCTTTCGTTTCCGTTATTCAATTTAATGGAAAGAATCCGTCTGTTGGTTATAGTACACCAAGTTCAGTTTTGGTCCGTCATATTCCGGGTCGTCTGATTGTTTTATCGGACTCCCGTTCTCTTACGGGTCGCTTGTTGCTGTCAGAATGGACTCTCAACAAACAAGTATTCAATCAGATTTGCTATCTATGGGAGCGCCCAATGATGATTATTTATGACACAGCTTGCTAATCAATTGCAGACGCATGTGTTGGCTTGTCCAGATCTCTGAGCTAATAGTGTTAACGCTCTATTGATCTATAGGACGGAATGATAGGATACGCGTATCCTCCGGCGCTGTTGTTTTAGCAGGTATTGCTAAGATAAACAACCACAATACATTTCTGTTGATAGCATCTCTATCTTCATAATTTACTCTCATGTCTACTGTGGATCTTAACGTGAAATCTTCCTCTATGTGAGGATCTTTTTTCACTGGGTAAATCGTGTCATCTTTATCACAACCAGCAAGGTCGCAACCTTCATGTATTCCGTTGTGTGGTCCGTATTGCATTGTAAGCACTGTACTGGACGAGCTTTGGACGCGATTTCTTACTATAGGAGATCCTCTTCTTCGCTATTCTATGCGACTAAAGTGGAGGCTCTTCTGTCGTGGTGTAGGGATCATTATGTTCATATTGTTGATCCCTCCATACTACTCATTGCTATTTTTTAGTATACTTGTTTCACAAGATCTACTGCAGCCTGTTATTATTTAGGTTATAGGTTTATGTTACCTCATACCTATGCACTCTACGATAGTTTACAATTGAGTCTTTTGTCTCTTTATCTAAGTCAGTTAGTAACTTTTTGATAAATAGACTTAGAATCTTTAGATTAAATTCCTATACGGATTTTAACTTCGGTTCTTATTTAGCTAAGTAATCATTTGAGCCTCTGGAAACAGTAGTTTTCAAATTCTGACCTTTTAGACAGTAATTCTGTTGGTTTCTCTTTTACTGTAGAGTCAGTGAGTTTCATGCACTATCGATGGATGATTTTCACTTTCATAGTTTCGGAATCAATACTTCCGTTACTATTTAGGTTGGATTGTTGCATAAGAGTTAGGCTCCTATTATCCGGAACCTATTATTTTAAGGTCCTTCCGTCTTCGTATGGGCATAGGCCTTTACTCTTTCCGGGTACAGTTTATGTATTTATAAACAGATATCTGTTTATTACAAGGGCGTAAGCTTCTTCTGTCTTTGATGTCTAGTAGAAAGACGTTACGCTCCATTTTATTGTTAATGGATTCTATTAACTATCGGTACTGCTTATGGTATATCATTGACTTAGCAGTTGTGCTTAAGATTTCGGCTCATGAACTAAGAGTTCTTCTACTTCTTGGGCCTACTTTAATAGTGTCGCTATTATAGATTTTTGAAGGCTGCTCATTGCGCTCAGCCATCCACATTCATGAATTTTATCTTAGAAATATCGAGTCAATTTCTTGAGGCCTCTTTTGTAGGTCTATTATCTACTGCTCAGAATGTCATTCTCTTAACAGTTGCTACTATAGCTAGGTAGGCTGTCTGTTTCGGCAGTGTCTCCGTTCGGCTGCCCTCTTCGCTCTGGGCTATTTGACCCAGGGCAAGAAAAAGGGGGGGGGGGGAGGGTGTTCCCTAGGGTCACCTGTTTTACTATGAAAACAAGGGGATACCTCCTCCGGAGTTAGTAATTCTGAGCTGTTATTGGGATGGTTGTTTAGTGAGAAGTTTAAGTTTATAAAATTCATTCAAGTCTTAGTTTTTAAAGTATAGCTTTTGAATATTGCATATGTCAACGGACATGATTATGCAATTCTCAGACACTTTTAGGAGTATAAGAGTCTCTATTCTCTAGACTTACTTTATTATTGGCTTACTTTAAAAATTATTAGTATAAGGATTATATTGGATATTAATAGAGTACATGGATGTATGAAGCTCAATTTTGGAAGGTGTTGTATCTTTCTAATTTATCATAAATAAGAAAGATACATGTAAGGCCTATTACTTCTTTTCCCTACAGGGGATGACTCTATTTTATTTTATTGAGCGTATTCCATTTTGCTCTATGTCCTTGGCCCTCCAGCCTTTTTACTATTCAGCTATGTCTGGGTCATTGGTACAGTATAAAAATGTTAAAAAATTTATAGTAATTTATATATTTTTTATACTTACCAATGACCCAGACGGGGATGGCCCTCCCAGGAGTTGGGAACTCTTGCCTCCCCGCTGAGTACATAGCGCTTACCAGGCACTGGTTATTAGAATGATAAATGGCGCCAATTTTGGAACGTCCTTGACACTGCGCATGCGCAGTAGGGGCGAAGTGTGGAGGGCCTTTCAGGACATGTTTTCTTTAGTTTTAGATGCAAATTTTGGGGATTGGGGGGCAAAATTTGTGTTTGGCCCTATATTTTAAGAGTTAGCACCAGCTATGTCTGGGTCATTGGTAAGTATAAAAAATATATAAATTACTATAAATTTTTTAACTTTCATTATTTTTTTCATTTTTAGCTCAAGTTTGGCGAAGCCAAATTTGAGCTTATGCCATGGCCAGTTGTCCATCTGGCCGTCTGTCAATCTGTCCGTCAACAAGGCTCGGGCTACAGACCGTATTTATGAACCGATCTTTACGAAACTTCTTGGGTACCTTTGTTATGACCGTGGGACGAGAACGAGTGTTTTGGGGTCTGATCGGAAATGCAAGTTGGCCGCTGGCAGCCATTTTGTACAAAATTAGGTGTGATCAGATTTTTGCACAAAACTTCCATATGAAAGCGCTGATTTGAATAATTTTTTGTATGAATGTTTAGTACCATGGGATACATCACATATAATACAGATTTTTTTTTGTGGGTTTATTATACAATTTAGACTAACTTTGATGTATTTAGTATTACTTTCAGCACTGTAAGTGCAAATGCCAATACGGCTCGGGCTAGAGGTCATATGTATGAACCGATCTTTACAAAACTTCATGGGTACCTTTGGTATCACCGTGGGACGAGACGACAAGTTTTTTTGTCACAACTTCTATACAGCTCGTATTTATGAACTGATCTTCACAAAACTTCATGGGTACCTTTGTTTTCACCTTGGGACAGGAACGAGTGAGTTTTGGGGTGCCTTTGTTATCACTGTGCTATGAGAACAAATATTTTGGGGTTCAGTCAGGCCCACTCTGGGACTCAAAGATTTCTTTTCTAGTTTAGCATCTGACTGTCACCCACCTTTACAATACTTGACCTATACATTTGTTACAGACTACGGTCAGTATTTATGTACAGACTGTTACAATACTTTATATGTACCTTTGTTATAAGGTCATTACGTAGATGTTTGTCATTGCTGTGTCACATACTATACATGTACATGTCTTAACAAGTTGAGCTACAGTGTCATTGACACTTTCATTAATCACAAAAACATAGCTTATGACCCTCATTGGAACGAGGTCATTGAGCTCATTCCAATGAAGGGTCTTAAGCTATGTTTTTGTGATAAGAAATGAAAAAAATTAGTTATTCAAGTATTTTATTTGCAAGTGTCATCAGCTTTTCATGTTAAGTAAAGGGTTAATGCACTCAAAGATGAGTGCAACACAGAAGAGAAGATAACACATCTACTTTATTGTTGACATTGAGCTCTACTTTTATCTCTGACTTAAGTAAATTTATTTTGTTGGTAATGTTAAAGCTATTGCATATAGCCTCAAACCAGAACATGAGTCTCGTGTGAAATTCATCAGCTGATAAAGTCCTTGAAGATTTTCTGAAAAATTCTGGAATATTCTGGATTTTCATTTTTAAAGTGTGCAGATGCTGTAGTTGCTTCTGGCTTTTTGACAGTTATCTGCTAGAAGTGATCCCCAGAGCCTTATGGATAAGTGGCTAGAGCATCTTTTACATGTTTTACATTCACAAAGCAGTGAAAGGCATTTTGTTGAATCCTTTACCTAACATATCAGCCATATCCACAAATATCACCAATCCAGTTTTCTTATTTTTTAAATGCTTTCTGATAAAATATAGCTTTTGACACACTCATTGGAATGAGCTCATCAAGCTTGCACCAGTTAGAGGTCATAAGCCATGTTTTGGATGCAAAAAAGGACATTTTTCCATTATTTAAGGAAGAATTCTCTTAGTGTCATTTTCAAGTAATGTTATCTAAAGGGTTTCACAACTGTGCTTCGTTCACATCCATTAGAAAGTGTCAATCAGCATTCACCAGTAAACTAACAAAACAGTTTAACAGTGTCTTTCAAAAAAAACTGATACCAAAACTGATGACATGCTGCATTCAACAGGTTTACCATCATTTTTTACTTAGTTGAATTACTCATGCCCTGCCAAATCGAATAAAAAAAACTGTCAAAACATTTGAAGAAAATGTGCTTCATCTATGGCTCAAGGGGAGTAACTCTACATATTGTATGAATGTTGATTTTTTTTCAGTGATTTCTGAAAGAATTTATTACTCTTTACAAGGCATTGTTCCCTCATTCTCCAAATCCTGCAATGTGAATAAGTGTATATTATTCAGTAGAGCCCACTTAATTTTATATCTGTTAATTGAATAATCCTGTAAATTGACTACAACATCCAAGTGCAGAAGGATTTACCACACTTTCAGTACATATTTGACCTGTTAATTGCAAATACATTATAGAGTAAACTCTTGTTAATAGAATAAAAATCTTGTGATATGTTGAGAAATTACTGATAGATAGAGGATATCTACACTATTTTTGTGAATCTTGAGAATTATCTCATAAGTGTGGATCTGAAAGTTTGATTTTTCAGGTCCACATGAATGAGATAATTACTGATATTCACTAAAATAGCACAGATTTTCTTTTTATTATATGCTACATTTACATTTTACTGTGCAATAGTCACCCCTAATTCGACTGCAAACACGTGCGTTTCAAAACAATAACAAAGATCAGCTGATCATTCCTTCAAAGTGACGTCATAGAAAGTTACTGAGGGACATTCCTCGTTACCTGTCAAGTCGATGGATATTGAGAAATATCTTATAGATAATTCATAGGTTAGCATATAATAATAACAAATATTCCCCATGTTAATTGAACTATTTGCCCTCAGTACATCCAATACAGATATTTAATACAGACATGTAATCTATTATATCATATTTGACAGAGCTCCATAAGCTCTGTCAACCAAGATATAATAAAATAAATACTCTGTTTATCCCTAGAATACAGGAAATGGACCAAAAGTCCCTGTTAATTGAACAGTTTTTACTGACAAAGTGTCTATTCCTTTTGCAGTGTTCTACTGCACCTCAAAATGTGTCAGCATGTGTGTAATTCTTGTAAATCACTGATAATATCATACCACACATACCTTAGTATTGATTATTTTCTGCAATGTTTTTTCTATGCCCCCATCATAAAATGGCCGGAGCTTATAGTGTTATTCTTGGCTGTCCATTATTCCATCTTTCCAACATTCAGAAATAAGTTTTCTGGACTTTTTTCTCCATACATTGAGATAATTTGCTGGATTCTGGTATGTGAATTTGTCATGGCTCCCTACAAATCGAGTTCGCATTTGGTCCCAGTGATTTTTCACAGAGTTATGGACCTTGAACTTAGTTTATGATGTGAAAACTGAACTTAGTTTATGATGTGAAAACTCAGAGAATCAGTTTCCGGTCTTTTTTGGCTTGTGGTGGTAAATGTGTCTTGCTGACTATCAGACATATCTTGTTTTAGTTTCTGATAGGGAATGTCAGTGTCCAGGTTTACAGAATGATAATTCTGAGCACTCATTTCTTTTACTGCTAGAGCCGTGGCCAGAACCAAAATTGGAACTAAATTTACAGTTTTTAACCAAAGGCAGGGAATGGATATAGTAAAGAGCTGCTATGTTATTTAGTCTTTCTGTGCATCAGGGTGAATTTGTTTATGCGATAACTTGAAGAGTTGTTATTGGATTTCAATTAAGTTTAGTGCACAAGTTTACATTTAACAATGTATTGGACAGGTTCATTGACCAGCATTCAATATAAATTAAGACAGTTATTGCACATTGTCAATTGGATTTTGATTGAAATTTTTATGTTTATTCAATAACTTGAATAATGATTATCAGATTTCAATAAAATTTAATAAACTGCTTTATATTAACCTTGTCTTGGACAAGGTCGAAAACTTCAAAGATTTTTCTAAAACTGAGAAAGTTATTGCTTATTGAATTTTGCTTGAAAATTCATTATTTATGCAATAACAGAAAATATTGGATTTCAGTAAATTTTGATATGCTGCTTTGTAGTAACATTGTTTTAAAAAAATAAGTTAAAAAATCGTGATTTCTGAAAAATTTAAGTAAGGAGTTATTGCCCTTTGTTTTTCCACTTTAATTGAATTTTTAATGTTTAATCCTGTTAGTGCTGGAGATTTTCATACAGTTTTACTTCACTTTGATGGTCGACATCTATGGCTTTGCAGTTATTTTTTGACAACATTTGGCTGCCTCTTTTGGCAGCCAAATGTTGCCTAGAAACAACTGCAAAGGTACTTATCATGGAACTTTGAAGTTTAGGTGGAGATGGCATGTTGGGGCACAAGCTCTGACAGTAAAAAAAGTGATCAAAGTCAGAACTAACCCTTAAGAGCCTCATTCTAACTTTGATCACATTTTTTGCAACAGAACATGTGCCCCTACATTCAGTCTTTGGGTTAACTCACAAGATACATTCTAAGCACTTTGGTAGTTGTTTTTAGGCAAGTCTTGACTGTCTATATTGGCAGCCAAGACTTGCCCCAGAATAGCAGCAAAGTCACAGGATGTAGACTCTCGAAGTGTAGCAAAAATTTGTAAAAATCTCTAGGCCCTTAACCCTTTACCTAACAAATAGTCGGCATCCGTCTGCGTAATATGCAAATTGAGCAGTTGAAAAAATTAAATTTTTCAAAATATTTCAACAAAACCATATCATTTGACCCCTCATTGGAATGAGCTCATTGAGCTCATTCCCATGAGGGGATCACATGATATGGTTTTGTTGAAATTTTTTGAAAAATTTTAAAAAATTATATTTAAAATAATAAATTTTGATATTGTCTGTGTTGGGTAAAGGGTTAAGTAATTGCTTGAAAAGTAATCAAAAGATGTCAATAAATTTTGTGATACTGCTTTATGTCAACAATGTCCTGGAAAAGCACAACTGGTCCCTCAAAGTATGGGTTGTTAACCACAACAGATATAATTTCCAGTTTTCTGCAGTGATATTTTTGCTCTGGAAAATGTGTCTGAACGTTCACATCACAGTATTTGAAATGCACTTGTGTTACAAATGATGATTTAGAATTAATTTTACTACTTTCTTTTATATGTCTTGTTTGAGTAGGTTTGTAAATCATCCCGATACTCAGTATATTTTTACTTTCAGCTACAGCCACAGGTGCAATTGAAGATCTTCAGTTGTTTGCGAGAAACAGATCATCATTGAAGTGTTCCACGCGTGCAACAATAGCACATGTGCATGATAGCAAAGGTATCTGTATGAATTATATAACTTGTCAATCAACCAGCGATTGACTTAGAATTAGAGCAAATGCTCTCTCCTGTCTCTGCCAGCAGTAACCTGATTTCAAACAAAAGTGGTGCCTTGTAAATTAAATAAGTGATGATAAACCTATAAGTCATGAATATGGTTGAGATATGTTTGATGTTCAAATGTATTTCCAGCTTTGAGGAGGCTTAACTCCCCAATAACTGGAGATTTCTATTCATTATTCATTCTTGTTACGCTCTTATAGCATACATCATGTGGCTTTTCTGAGAGCTTGGTGGCTCATTGGTCAGTGCATTAAAACTTAAAACCAAAAGGTCATCAGCTCTATCCTGACCCACATTGTCTGCGATGTGTCCTTGGGCAAGACACTTTATCCAATTGCCCATGTGGCAGTGTGTACGTCATTGATGTATTTGCTTTCAGCTGCTACTAAGTATGTTTGTACTGGGTTAGTAAGTTAGAGAGTCTCACAGTTGCTGGTTCCTGGTCTGTGGTTCTCTCCAGGTACTCTGGCTTCCACTAGCTGTGAAACTGGCTGACACAATGTGACTCTGGTTGTAGAAAGTGTCATTAAACCCTAATAAATAATGAACAAAGAAACAAACGTCCTGTGGTTTTGTAGCTGTATCTAGGCAACTCTTGGCTTCCTATGAAGGCAGCCAAGACTTGCTTAGAAAACAGCTGTCAGGATACTTAGAATTTAAATTGCAAGTTTACACCTGAAGCCTGCATATTGGGGCACCTGTTTTTGTCTTTTTTAGGCCTTTGATGCTAACTGTTGTGTGTTGATTCCCAGAGGCCTGTGAACAACAGCAAACAAGCTATTAAAGGATAGTTTTTGCAACTACATGGTATGTGGAGAAAACAATGATTGCCATATAAATGGTGCCTGCTGCTTTGGTGTCCCTTGAATTTCCATAACAGTCAATTGTTGGACAAAGTTTGGTCACATGAACCACCCATCCTCCCTGAAAAACCTGGGTACTTCCCTGTAACCAACAGGTGTTTATAGTAACAGCCAACACTACAACTTTGCTGCATGTTCACTAGTCCAGTTTTGTGCTTCTTGTGAAATTCATCAGAATTCAGTAATGCTTGCATTAAAGTCAGTCTTCACCTTCAAGAATTTTGAGTTGTTAAAAAATTGTGGAATGTTTCAGGGAATTTGACACATTGACATTACTGAACACAGCTAAGGATTAAAAGGTCACATGGCTACACCCATGAAGCCTAATGCATATGATTAGGATATAGTCATATATGCTTAAAGTGATCTTAAACTCCAATGAATAATCAGAAGGATCTTTGTTGTTTTCTAACAATTGTGTAGGGTAAAGGTTAAAGATAACTAACTGGTTGAGTGCTAGATTACTTCACAGGTTAAAAATTATGTACAAGGAGTTTTTGTTACCTACAGGCACTGTCCAATAAGAAGATGAAATGGTTTCGTGTGCCGAAGATGCACAGGGACGCTGTGGGGCAAGCCCCTTTCAACCCTCTTTAACTGTATAAGATCTTTTGTGGCAACATGTCCAGGCGCGTTAAAGAAGAAAAAGGGTCAGGTACTCGGCAGATGTCCAGGATTAGGTGATATTGGGGAGTTGTGGCATGGCTTTGATGGTCGTTCTGAATCCTTGGGTGAGGACCAGAGCGAGAGGGGGGTCCTCTCAGCAAAGGTGCTATCTTTCCCCGAGGGGCTGTGATATTTTTTTCAGGCAGTAAATAGTAACACTCTCAATATATAGTAACAAAATAATTTAATCCTTTGAACCCGAGAGACCACTTGTCTGGTCAAGAACATGATACATTTATATATTTATTTATTGGTGTTTAAGGTCACACATTTCTTCACAGTGGCTAATCATGACCACGGCAGTTTTATGGGTGAAGGAAGCCGGAGTACCTAGAGAGGACCACTGAGCAAATGTGAGCTCCCCAACATACCAACTCCACACAAACAGGGTTAGCATTGGTTTGAGACAAGTTCACCATCAGCGTGTAGTATGCCTTTGTACACAACGCCACCATGCCCCCCCCCCTCCCCCCCCCCCCCCCCCCCCACATGATACATAAGACTTTCATTATGTAGGATGGCTGCTAAGTTGAATTGTGGGGTAGACCAATCAATATTTTCAACGTGCAACCCCAAGGCTGCATGTTGAAAATATTAATTGGTCTATCCCCAAATAATAAATATGGACTCTTCCAATTGCTTCCATTCAACTGACATGGAAGATACCACCAGGGATGAAAGGGTTAAGGTGAGCAGAATATTTTTTCTTTTGACTGAATATGAAGCACATCCACAGAATGTGAAGTCTTCAAATTGTTCAGGTATTCAGCACTCAAACATTTAAAAGATTTAGTGCTATGGATGATCTGAGAGGCCAGAATACCTGGAAGTTTCTTCACTGACCACAGTATATGGTAAAAACATTTTAGAACAGGCACAGAGAACTTTATCTTATCTTTTGTCATAAAAGTGCATTTTGTTTGCATGAGGAAAGAGGGTTTCTGTTGAATTCTCTTGCATTCTATTTTTTTTTTCATTCATCTTATTCTGCTTCCAGAATACTCGCTGATCAGACCACCACAGCTGCATCTCAAGCCATTAAAATTCATAATCCCTCATTCAGAAGGAACAGCTATGTTTGTTGGTAGAGAATGGTTCTTCAAGGACATTGAACAGGTATTTATAAAACGGTTGTATCATCTTTACCTCTGAGGGCCTGGGTGTTTTTACAAAAGACCCAAGACTTAAAATTTTGTTCTTATTTCCAAGAATAGGCTTTGATTTTCACAAGTTTATGTTGCGAGAATTTCTTCTCAGTTGTTAAATTATTTATAATTAGAGAGTACTATTATACTATTGTTGGTGCAACCTGTAAATATTCCAGAATAAACAACAAATCTCATATTTGTATATTTACTAGGGTGAAGTTCCATGTTTGGCGAGTTTTTTTTTCTAAATCATGAATATGTTCCAATATGCAGGCATTTGATGGTCTTGTCCATGGAAGTCACAGTACCATAGCAGTGGTTTCTAGTAAAGTCTTGGCTACCTACAGTATGTGGAGAGTGGATTATAACTAAATCACCTGCAGAGTGGAGTTATCACCCAAACTATAACTTTCAAATTTTGTATATATTGACTAAAAACAAGCAATGTTTCAGCCAATGGACCTCTGGGTTTAACCCGGAGGTCCATTGGCTGAAACTTTGCTTGTGCTTGTTATGGTTTGGAACAAATTTGCAATTATTGCTTGGGTGGAATCTCCACTTTGTGAGTGCTTTAGTGATAATACACTCTCCACGTACTGTATATACATAGTGAAGATTTTACCAGACACCACCCCTAAGTCAAGGTGTTACGTTATTACGATGGTGCAAAAAATAACTAGAATTCTTCAGGCCTTTACAGACACTTTTCGAATGATAAGAACTTTTTGTGAGAATCAAACTTGATTCTCATTGTTCTCCTTGTGAGAATCATTTTTGATATTCAGTTCTAATTCTTTTGAAGTCTGGGCTGTCTATATAGGGATCCTAAACTTGGTTTGAAACCATAGTCAGATTAACTTGAGATTTGCCTTGAAGACGTTCCTCGTGGTTGAACATTGGGGTTCCTGTTTTGTAACAACCAGACTCATTGAGTTTGAACTAGAGGCCTCAGAGGTTAATATTAGTAATAGTAACCTGTGGAATATACTGTGAATGAAATCACCATATTATCAGCAAAGTGTTTTTCACGGAAAGGAAGCTTCTGTCTCCCAGTGTTCTAACAGCTTCCTGTTTTCTCTTGATCAATGAAGTATCTGATTCAATAAAATCTCCTTTGACAGAACTGAGCTCCCACATTTTTTGAGATGTTGGTGCTTACCTGGTTGAGTGCTAAATTATTTTTCAAATGTAATCTTTAACAAGTATTTTTTTTCATTTGCCCATTAAGGAGGACCCTAGTTTTCCAAAAGTTTGTCCAAAATTAAGTGTTTTGTTTAACCCTTTACCTAACATGAAAATCAGATGACACTTGCAAAAAAAATTCTTGAATAACTAATTTTTTTCATTTTTTGTCTCCAAAACATAGGTTATGACCCCTCATTGGAATGAGCTCGAGAGAGCGTTCCAATGAGGGGTCATAACCTATGTTTTTGAGACAAAAAATGAAAAAATCATGAAAATTAATTGGTGATTTTTTAGAATAGCGCTGGCCGGTTTTGGCCGTTACGTTGGGTAAAGGGTTAAAGGTGGCACTCTTCAATAAATTCTCACATAACAATTTTATGTAAACATTTTGTTTCTATTTCTGAGCAAAGAGCAAGCTAATGCATACATTGTAAAGCCACTAAAGTGGCTTTCAGCACTTTTCAGTAGATCATGATAGTAGTTGGTGATTTTTATCAGTAATACAATCAGATTTTCACAACAAAGTGCCCCTATATGGCAGTAACAGATGGAAGCAACTCAAAATACCCTATCAGAGCTCCCAACTGTAAATATAAACTGCAGTGTTACCATTTAGATGAAACTTCTCATGTCTCGGTGTCCACTTCTCTTTGCCTCACCACCCTTTATGACTGAAATCGTCCACATAAATTATCATATGTTCAAGTGGAATGTTTTTGATAACTGTATACTACCATTGCTACTAAAGTACACTGTTGTTTTAAACATTCCACTCATATATTAATTCAAGTAGACAATTTTTGCCATATATGACTACAACCAAATCAAAGAAAGTCCCTTCCATTTTCAAGATCATTCTGTGGTCCCTGATTATCTCTTCCAGGATATATGATTAATTTTCAGTTATTTATTTTTGATGCCAGGTGGTAGTATTGAAAGATAAAAAAAAATGAATACCTTTTTAAGAATGAATGAATCAGCTAGAGATGGGTGGTTCCGGTTTTGGTTTCATTCAAAAAGTCAGGTTTTCGGTTTTGGTTTTCATTGTACAAACATAACAATACATTGCATTTGCATATCAGAAGATGTATTTGGAGCCAGCCACTGTCACGGGGACTCCCTTTCCAGAGCAACTCACCTGTGTAATAGCCTAAACTGGTACTGTGATTTCCTGAGCACAATGTATTTGCATAAATTATCTTGAGAGTTTCAAGTTTGAGAAAAATTATTTTTGTTTGGAGTCTGTTACAAAATTACCCCCCCCCCCCCCCCCCAAATATCTGTGTTTAGGGCACACCCTAAAAAATGATGCCAACCATAATTTTATTGAGTAACAGTTGCTCATATAGGTCATTGTAACCCTAAATTTTCATCCAACTTGAACTGATTTTGACACTGGCTTTGGGGGTAAAGCTTACAAAATTTGGTGTGTAAATAAATATATTTGTCATTATAAATGTGGAGCAAGTGACAAGTTCCAGTTCTGCAAAGGAAATTGCATTTGATAAACAGATGAACGTTTAAAACACGATGCATAAGAAGTAATTTTGTCACCTATTTTCACGGTAAATGCCACACTCAAATGCAATACTAATTAGTGCAGCTGTTCTGAAAAAGGGGTATATCGACTCTGAAGTTTGAAACAAGGTTAACTTTAGGTTGTTTCACTCTTTATTCTGAGAAGTGAAAACCTGTTTAGTTTTTCAACATTGAAGTTGAAAACTGCAACAACAGGTTTTCTGTAATTGTTTTGGTTTTGGTTTTTATAACAAAACGGAAACTTAACCAAATTTCCAGTTAACTGCCCATCTCTAGAATCCTCTGCATTCACCAACGTAATTTACAAACCGAGCAGTTGAAAAATTTTTTTTTTTAAATCTCAACAAAACCATATCATCTGACCCCTCGTTGGATCAAGCTTGTCAAGCATGTTTCAATGAAAGATCTCACAATGTGGTTTTGTTGACGTTGTTTGAAAAATTTGAACAGAAAATAACTATCCCTTTACCCAACGTAATGGCCAAAACCGTCAAGCGCTATTCTAAAAAACTGCCAAATAAATTTTCATTATTTTTTCATTTTTTGCCTCAAATACATAGGTTTTGACCCCTAATTGGAACGAGCTCATCGAGCTTGTTCCAATGAGAGGTCATAACCTATGTTTTTGAGACAAAAAATGAAAAATATTACTTATTCAACAATTTTTTTTGCATGTGTCGTCTGCCTTTCATGTTAGGAAAAGGGTTAAAATAACAAATTTTGATACAGTGTGCCTTCAGTAAAGGTATAAGATAACACGTTGAAACATCCTTCATTTGTAGGCAATAAATGGTGAGAATTCCAGTCAGACCCAGGGAGTTGTGATAACTGGAGACATTGGTTCCGGAAAGACAGCCATTGTTGAACAGCTTGTGGAATTTAGTTGCTTTGGTAGTGGTAGAGGTGGTCTTGTGGAAAACTCACAAAGTAAAGGTGAGTGTCAAAGTTGCAATAATTATAGTTGACCCATTTTCAGGAGCAAATAACCTTATTGCATCACAAGACGTCATCTGATTACGCAGACAGTAAATTAACAAGGAAAGTAACTGGGAATTTACTAGAAATGTACCTTCCGACAAATTTTCAGATCCAAACAATGGTACATTTCCTATTTAAAGAGAATTCAGGAGGTAACATTATCGCATTATTTAACCCTTTGCGACTACAGTACGTAATATTATGTACTCCAACTTTTAATGATTACATTTGACATCGCAAAAGCCTGATTCTTTGTGGCTGTAAAACGTCACGATAACTGTAGTCGTAAAGGGTTAAGATAATCCCTGCATTTTTAATACCTTTAATGATGATTTGATTGCATTCAGCTTATAAAGTAAATCCCTTTGATTGAATAAATGAAAGTTGGAAATTTATTTATCATATAATCATGATCAAATAGGTCATTAGAGAAATATTGTCATTACAGAATTGTCAGAATATTGTCATTTCAGAAATATTGTCCTCACCATGTCTTATAAACATCCTATGTTGTAACACTGCAAGTTGGTTTTGGAAGTTTCAGAAGTAGAATTGGTTTAATCTTTTCTGTTGCGTGGGGGCACGGTGGCGTTGTGTACTAAGGCGTACAGCACGTCGATGGTGCACTTGTCTTCAACCAATGCTAACCCTGCTTGTGTGGAGTTAGTATGTTGGGGAGCTGACAGTTGCTCGCCATTGCTTAGTGGTTCTCTCCGGGTACTCCGGCTTCCTCCACCCGTAAAACTGTCACAGTCATGATTAGCCATTGTGCATAAATATGTGACCTTAAACACCAATAAATAAATAATAATATAATCTTTTCTGTTTATAATCTCTGCAACAAAGTTGTGGGGGTTGATGTATTTTGGACTTGCCTAAAAACAACTGCCAAAGTACTTACAGGGCTTATATTTCATCTAAATTTGGGAGAATCCATTTGGATTCTCGCAAAAATGGATGCAAGAATCCATGCCAGTTATGAGTGTCTCAGGGTCCCATGAGACGACCATGGTTGAAGACCTGTTTCGTACTGATAACACATGTTAACCCTTTACCCAAAACAGCTTTTTTAATTTTTAAATCATAAACTGAATTTCATAATATTTAAAAAAAAAAACCAATATATACTACAATAAAACCTTACAAATATGGATGTAATTGGAACCGGCTCATTGAGCTGATTCCAATGACATCCATATTTGTACAACTTTATTCACAAAGTATCAGTATATTTCAGATCATGTTAGCCTTGTATTGGATATTTTGCTGCCGCTATGTTAGGTAAAGGGTCAAATTTACTCAATTCTTTTCACACGAATCCTAGCAGAGGTGCAGTGAGAGTCTACGTGGATTTTCACTGGTTTTGTTGCGCAAATCTTTGCGTGAGTCGATTCGCGGATTCTCGTCGAAATATAAGCCCTGACTTAGAATGTAACTTGCTAGCTTATCCTTGCTATGCATCAAAGTTTGAAAAGAATTGGCTTTTGTCAGTGTAGATTTTGCCTGATTCAAAATAAAACAAGCAGCAGTTTTTTTTTTGGCAGAAATATAATGACAAGGGAGGCACTTGAAGAACATGACATTTTTTCCAATAGCCTTACTGAAAAAAAATTGTTTTGATCTCTTTCAGAATCTTTCTCCTCTGTACGAAATATATCCAGTGGCAGTTTACAGAATGCAGCCAGCACCTTCACATCACCCCAGTCAATTTCTAGTCAACAGTCATATCTTAGTGCTTCATGTTTGAATCTAACCTACGATTCTTTGAAGAGTCTGGCATCTCAGCTAGTAGCCTACCATTTTTGCCAGTCAGACAGCAACATCACCTGCATGGTACCAGAGTTTGTGCACAGCCTTGCAGCATATCTATCACAAGCACCTCAGTTGACAGCATACAGACAGTTACTTTTACATGAACCCCAGCTACAGACTGTGTTAAGTTTACGAGAATGCATGAAACATCCTTCAAATTCATTGATAAAAGGAATATTAGAACCCTTAGTTATGTTAAAAAATAGTGGAAAAATTGTGTCTGATAGTTGTATCATTATAATTGATGCCTTAAATGAGGCTGAGTTTCACAAACCAGACTATGGAGATACAGTTGCCTCATTCATATCACAGCACATAAATCGCTTTCCGTCCTGGCTGAAAGTTCTTGTCACAGTACAGACTGCTTTGCAGGATATTGCAAAATCACTGCCATTTCATCACATTTCTCTCGAGACAGCAGAAAGTGAATTTGTCGCGAAAGATCTGAAAGACTACATCAATCATAGATTTGAAAATAGTGCTAATATAAAAAACAATGTTGCATTGAATGGACGTTTGGAGTGTAACACACATGTGAAGTTTTGCACTCACTTACAAGCACTCAGTAGAGGGTCTTTCCTTTACTGTAAGCTGACATTGGATCTGATTGAGAAAGGACATTTGGTGCTAAAGAGTACAAATTATAAGATCTTACCTGTTAATTTATCAGAAGTTTTCCAGTTGAACTTTAACCTTCGATTCCCCACTGTGCGGTCATTTGAAAGGATATCAAACATTCTTGGAGTGTGCCTTGCTTCTCTGTATCCTATTTCCAAGGAACAAATTTTCGAAACTATAAATTCCGGATTTATTGAGAGGTATGTTCAGTGGGATGAATTCTTACAAAGGATGGAAATCTTACAAGGTTTTCTTCTGTGTAGAGAGGACACCAAATATGTGTTTTTTCATCCTGCTTTCAGGGAGTGGCTTATACGTAGAGAGAAGGGAGATAATCCAAAGTTTCTTTGTGATCTAAGGTAAGTTTGTTTGTATGTCACAGTTATCTATACTATAAGCAAGGATGTGCACCTCTTTGTCACTTTACTACTTTGGCACGTCTACACTTTCAGAGATATTGATCTGACATCTGGCACCTAGGGGTAATCGTTTATCAGGCATAACATGGGCAAGGTGAATTTTACACACAATGTTAAACTCGTTTCAATGAGTGGTTATAAGGTATGTTTTCACGACAAAAAAATGAAACATTCTAGTTATTCAGAAAATATTTTCGCAAATGTCATCTGCTAGTGATGTTAGGAATACAGTTAATGAAGTAGAAGACTTCAAAACTAGTAGATTAATTCAATTCTACTTGTGAAACCAGCTCAGTAGCAAAAATTTTAAAAAAATAAAATTTGATTGACAATTTCTTCAAATAGCACTGGTTGACTTTGATGGTTACTGTTGGTAAAAAGTTAAATTAACCCTTTTCCTAACCTGAAAAGCAGACGACACTTGCAAAAAAAATTCTTGAATAACTAATTGTTTTCATTTTTTGTCTCAAAAACATAGGTTATGACTCCTCGTTGGAATGAGCTCGATGAGCTCGTTCCTACGAGGGGTCATAACCTATGTTTTTGAGACAAAAAATGAAAAAAATAATGAAAATTAATTGGCAATTTTTGAGAATAGCGCTGGCCGGTTTTGGCCGTTACGTTAGGGAAAGGGTTAAAATTTCAGAATCTTTTCATTAAATTCACCTAAGCCTCTTCAAACCTCATCTGAGGTTGATTTTAGTGAACAAGGTTCAAAAATTTGATATCAAAACGTGACTCATTAAATATTCCCTGTTCTCTCATCGCCCCTGAATGAATAACAGTGATAAAATCTAGTTGGGGGCGCGGTGGCTCAGTTGGTAGAGGTGCAGGCTGCAAGCCGAGAGGTCCTCGGTTCGAATCCCACCTGCGGCAACCACGTTGTGTCCTTGGGCAAGACACTTCACCCCGATTGCCTACATGGGGGGCACGATGACGCTGTGTACTGAGGTGTACTGCACGTCGATGGTGCGCATGTCTTCAACCAATCTAACCCTGCCTGTGCTGCGGTACAGAGTTCAGAGTTACGATGTTGGGGAGCTGACAGCTGCTCGTCGTTGCTCGGTGGTTCTCTCCGGGTACTCCGGCTTCCTCTACCCGTAAAACTGTCACGGTCACGATTAGCCATTGTGCATAAGTATGTGACCTTAAACACCAATAAATAAATAAATAAATAGATAAAATCTAGTTGTAATGGATAACCTGACCAGGGCTTGATTTAATCTGAAAATTTTGAATAGCAATTTACTATTCACCCTGGAAAATTGATTAGCAGTTGATCCAAAAGCACTTGAAACTAATAAATCTTGAATAGCAAAATTCAGAAATTGGAGAGCAAAGTGCTATGCTAATCCAGTTAAATCGAGCCATGAACCTGACACCACTAGAAATAGTTTGTCAATGTTATTCTTCATTTTAGTATACTCAGATTACAACTGAAATCAATATTTTGAATATCAGTTCATGGAAAGCAATTTTCAAATATTAACTTTAAACTTCAACATTCATCCCCTGACTTCTAGTTGATCAAATATCAGTTGTGGTTGTGGTGATTGAAACCACAGGAAATATCTCGCTTCTTGATTGAAACCACAGAGAATCATCACTTCTCCTTGATCTTTTTGATTGAAACCACTGGGAATTTTTGTGATTTAATGTTCCCTCTGGAAGGCTCAATATTCATTTATCCAGAATTGAATGGCGATGTTGCAAGTTAATTTATTGATGTCGTATTTCTTGTCAGAACGTACAACACCAATGAATTAACTTATGTCCTTACTATCCAATTCAATTTTTGTCTCAACAGCATAGCTTATGACCCTTCATTGGAGTCGTGAAACATTCTAGTTATTCAGAAGATATTTAATCGCTTGATCACACATGTGGTTGCTACCTTCAATACAAATCTGTATTGAGGGTAGCAACCACAGGTGTTATCATGCAATTAAGAAAAAGAAAATTTTTTTTACCTGCACTCATCAAAAACTGATTACACATGTCAGGGACACCGTTTTGTTGAAATGTTTCGAAAAATAATATTTTTTCAACTGCTGAATTTGCGTATTACGCAGGCGGATGGGGACGATTCGTTGGGTAAATCGTTAAATGAGAAATATAATAATCAACTGGGAGAAATAAATTAGGCTAGATCATTTTTTGTCATGATGATATTTTTATATAGGCCTGCCATGTATTAAATTTGAAAAATAAAACAAAGAAACTCATAGCTGAAATACTACTATAAACTTTGGCGGTTGGGGTATGAGTGGATTAGGATTATGTCATGAACAGCTCAAGAACATAATATAATGTCATGATCTTCATGCATAAAAAAACAAATCAAAGTTGCTGAATGATTTTTAAAATATCTGTGAACAAGTCAAGAAAGGGAGGAATATTGTAAGATAACTTGGGTACTACCACCAAGTGGTTTTCAGAGATGGTATATTGAGGCCTCGACATCGCCTCAGGGTCATATATCGACTCATCTTAACAGACTCATTGATATATGCCCAAAGACCAGGTGTCGACTTCGATGCACTAGAGTTGAAATGGTTAACCAATAAATCATTTAATCAATGATCAAGATCTTGATCGATCCAAAAAGTAATTGTTCGATTAACTGTTACTTTTGAACTACTGTATTATATGGGTCAACATCAATTATATGAGACAGAGAAAAGCATGCAAGTTACTTGCTGACATACTTGTTTATTTACATGATCAGCATACTGTATGTGTAGCTAGAAATGATCATTTTTAACCCTTTACCCATTGTAGGTAGCAGACGATACTTGCAAAATAAATTCATAAATTACTAAAAAAAATTCAATTTTTGTCTCAAAAACATAGCTTATGACCCCTAATTGGATCGAGCTCAACGAGCTCGTTCCAGTGAGGGTTCATAAGCTATGTTTTTGAGACAAAAATTGAAAACATAATAAATTTGAATGGAGATTTTTGTATATAGGCCCAGTCAGTTTTGTTTGTTACGTTGGGTAAAGGATTCATGCTGTAAATCATCAACAGTATGGCAATTATTCAGATATCTATTTGGACAAGTGATTAATCGGTTAACCAAGGTTCATCCACATGATTAATCAATCAAGAGAACCCCTTAACTGTTTCAGCTCTACAATGCTCCATCATGGAAACCCACATGGTGGTAATAACCTTTTTATTCATACATACCGGTAATAGTGCCCTCTCACTCATGTAAAAATGAAAGGAATTCTTTGAATGAATATTCAAACCCTAAAATTTACTTTTCATTTCAGCACTAAATCTGATGTGATATACAAATTATTATGACAGTCAGTTGATCTGGGTCATCTGATTCTGGCAAGTTGATGAGACCAGATCAAATAAGATGCTATTAGTGTCCTGTTTGTTCTCACTGATCTGGTATCATCATCAAGATGGAATATAACAACACGGATTAACTGAACGTTGTAATAATTTGTATATTTATGAGAGTGGATCTTTAAAAATTGAACATGGTACCTGAAATGTAAACAGAAAGCAAATTTTGATGTTTTTTCAGTGTTCAATACCAAAGCTCTTGAGTTTTTATTTTGTGTTTTGTAAAATTGTCTCTTCGAAAAACTCCAGCCATTAGTGATGTCACGCAGACCTTTATATTATTCTTATAAAATATATATATAAGGAAGGTTAGTCTACATTGAAAGGTTACTGTGTTGCTAAGCGGAGCTTCACTGGGCCAAACTAGTTTCGAACTATTGCATTCTTCTTCAGTGGCATGAAAGCCAGAGGTCACTCTTGCTTGCCCCCTTTTATACCTCCATAGGTCAAAAGGTCAAATCCCCCCCCCCCCCCCACACACACACAGAAAAAGGGGTAGGAAATGTGAACTTTTGTCCTGTGGCCTGCTGAATTTGTATATAATGTGGGTATACATGGACAATTCATTAGGTAAAGGTTTAATTGAAGAAACCTGTTAATTGCATGTAACTTACAAACACTAAGTCAAATGTTCAGCATAGATTTGACCTGTTAGTTGTCTATAAGGTGTGAAGTAAACCCCTGCAAACTCAGTCAATACTCTTGTGATCTATCAAAGAATTATTCTTAAACCAGACCTTGTTTTTTGATGGGAATCCAGGAATCCGATTCTTGTAATATTCCCGTAAAATGAAACTATGAGAATCCAAGTGGTTTCTGGTTGTTCAAATGTAAACTTTTTAAAATGTATTTTTGTTCATTTTTGCATCACATTTTTTTGAACCAATATCTAAGGAAAGGCACTTAATTCCTATTGCCCATGTGGGAGCACTGTAGCGCTGTGTACTAAGGCATAATGCACCTTGATGGTGCACTTGTCTTCAACCTATGCTAACCCTGCTTGTGTGGAGTTAGTACGTTAGAGAGTCTGGAGTTGCTCACCATTGCTTGGTGGTTCTCTCCGGGTACTTCAGCTTCCTTCACCTGTAAAACTGTCTTACACAAGGTGCCCCTGGCTGTCAAAAGTGCTGTTAAACCCCAATAAATAAATAACTACTAAATAAATAGAAACAATATCCACACAAGGCAAATCAGTTCCTGAAAACTGATCCATGTAGGACACAAACACATTGAATTATATTACAACAGAAAATGGTTAGTTGGACCTGTTGAGTTTAGTTTACAAAGTCTCCAAAATTGCTTCAAATTTCCATATCTGAATCTCACCCGGTAAATATTTTTCTAATTGCAAATATTATTCCTACTACATGTACCAGGGTATATGGTTTTGTGATTGGCTGTAGTATTGGAGTTGGACTAATAAAACTGAACAGTTTAGTCACGTGTCAAATAGAACATGACCCGTAATTCCCTGTATGGTATTCAGACTACCTGACTGCAGACCATAAAATTTGAGAGGAACGATTTTATCGTTCCACGTTTTTGTTTCTGATTTCCTATTTGTATTTGTAATTTTGGCTTGCAAATTTTCGCTTCTGTTTTGGTTTTTCTCTTTATCAGTAACATAATCGAATGCTATTCAATTCCTGTTTACTTTCCTCATCAGTCTCCATGTCCGTTAACCATTGGCCCCCAGATCGCATCTCTATGTACTGATATGCCCTAGTTCTCTCGATGAAAAGGCTTTTAATTCTAAACCATTAACTCTCAATTGTCACAGCCCATTCCCTTTCCCATCTCCCCTCCTCATCTCCTACAATCCTACCACCCCCATGAATATGGGCTTAATGTTGAAACTTTTGGCACACTGGGCTAACCATTGTCATCGCAGGGTGTTTGGGTCCTTTCGAACTATTGTATTCTGTTGGATTCCCGTAAAAGAAATCTGCAGGAAACCAATTAGATTCCCCAAAAAATATACGAAAAATGAGGCCTGACCGCCATTGAATTCCCCATATTTATAAACCTATTCTGCCTTAGTACATCTAATATAAGCAGTTGATTTATTATATCAGGTTTGACAGATCTCCATGAGATCTGTCAAACAAGATATAACAGATTAAATGATTAGTTATCAATGAAGTACAGGGAAATAACCAAATTCATTTTAATTTACTTTCTCCTGTGAACCCTTTATCCAATGCACATGATATCCAAATTTTTTTACGTTAATTTTTTTTCGAAATATTTTCAAAACATTTCTACCAAAGCATGTGACCCCTCATTGGAATGAGCTTGCCAAACTCATTCCAATGAGGATTTCACATGATATGGTTTTGTTAATGACATTTTTTTTTAACTTTTCAGTTTGTAAATTATGCAGGCAGATGTGGCCAATTTGTTAGGTAAAGCGTTAAATGATTAATTTCTTATCAACCTACCCACAATTGTTTACAACAGGCTTGAACTACAGTGGAAGTCCCTAACTTGGATAATATACTCTCTATTTTTGTCTTTCCCAAGCAATATGGGAAAGAAAAGTGGTGCAAAAGCACCAAGAAAAAATAAGCCAAAACTGAATATTTTCAACCACATTCTCATTGTATATTATTTACTATTCCGTTTTCGCGAATGTTTTGTTTTCGACATCGTTTCAACGCGGCTCGACAATGAATTTTTCGGTTGATAAATTTAATTGTTATTGGAGCTAGGTGTCAATCAGGGACTGTCTGGACAGGATTTCTTCACTCTGTTGAGGGCTGAATTTCTGGGGTTTTTGGTCCCTGTCGGCCGTCTGGGTTCTGTCGTGTACCCACCGTTTTTTTTTCTGCCGCCTTCTCTCGTAGTTGAGGGTGTTCTACTTTCAGTTTCTGTTGAGTTCACCTTTTTCTTCTACTGCTCTCACCTCTGTTATTTCCAGTTTGGTTCCTTTAGGGCAATTCCTTTTGACCTCGCCTTGGTGCATTCTCGTGTCCATTTCTTCCGCTCCCACGGGTGGTGTGGATCGCTGTCGTTTCGGGAGCCTCCCGACTCGACCACGTCTGGTGTGAGTTATTCCCCCTCTGTGGGGGATGTGCAGCTCCACCTGCTCCCGCGGGGGGTGGGGAATGCTGTCGTTTCGGGCTGCCCGACTGGACCACATCTTGTGAGAATTGCTCCCCCTCCGTGGGGGATGTGTATCTCCTCCTGCACCAGCGGGTGTGGGGGGGGGGGGGGGGGGACCGCTGTCGTTTTGGGGCTTCCCGACTCGACCATGTCTGGTGAGAGTTATTCCCCTTCCTTGGGGAATGTGCAGTTTTTTTTACCGTGGTGGATACTGCGGGAGCTGTTGGATTTCTGGTGAAGAGATGCCTGGTTCCGGGACTATGCGTCCTCTCCAGTCGACATCTGAGGGTGTCGCTAGGGTTGTGACTCCTCCTTTGGAGGCAAGCTAGGTGGCTCTCTCCACTTTTCCGCCAGTTCCAACAGCTCCCGTTGTATCTGCTGCTACTTCTGTTCCGTCTACAACGTCATTGGGCACCGTTTTTAGCCGGCCTCGGCTTATCCCTGCCAGGTTCTCCAGGGATGTCTGTAGTGTGGTTGTGGGGTATCGGCCTCAGCCTTCCCCGACTTCAACTCGGCGAAGTCAGAAGTGGCTGCCGACACAACCCCCTACTGTGTCCTCTCAGCCGTTGAGCACAGTAGTTTTATACCTGCAGTGGTCTGCAGCGGTGTCTGGGAGTGTAGACGTGGGGGTATCGGCCTCAGCCTTCCCTGACTTCAACTCGGCGAAGTTGGAAGTGGCTGCCGGCCGCACCCTCTACTGTGGTCTCTGCGCCGTCGAGTACCACAGTTTTGTCATTGGCGTTTTCCGTCCACTCATTCTGGTCACACAGCCAGTTTTGCGGGACCAACGCCTTCTGTGCAGCCTGGACCTTCTGCCCCGCAGAGGTCCGCGGCAACTCTCCCAAGTTCCCGCTATGTTGATCCTCGGAGTGTGTCATACCCCTATACACGTCTGCTCTCAGATGTTTTGGCTGCCGCCTGTTGCCCCGCTTCGGGTGTATTGGAGGATCGTGACCCTTCGCTGGTTAAGAGGGTCAGGTGTGAAGCCACTTTGCTGGTTCATTCCCATGTCGAACCGGATGGTACGGGCAGTGAGCTTAGGGAGGCCCTCTCCTTACTCACTCAGGTTCTGTCCAAGAGCCTTCCCGTTGCTTCCAGCGAGGCAGCGAGTGGTTTCCAGGCGCTCCCTATGGCGCAGCCTCCCGGGATTGGAAACAGACCGCTTTCTGATCCCCCTGGTGCCTACACCATGGGAGGCGTCGGCTGGTTTGCCCACGATGGGCTATGTGTCTTCCGACTCTGGGGAAGAGTCAGACATCCTTGATGTCGAGAGCCAGCAGTCTTCTGACTTGGGGGCAGCTCTTGACTTTGTGTTTGGGTTCCTTCCGGATCTCAAATCATCCAACCTGCCGACAGTGTCAGCCAGGCCGCGATCATCGGTTCAGTGCCTACAGCCTGTGGAGCAACCTGCTTCTGGGCGTCTTCGACCATGCCAGTCAGTACAGGTGGTTGAAGCATTTTCTGCATTGGACTCTACGCTGAGTTCCAAGGCTTTGAAGGCTCCGTTCTTCACCAGGGTTGACACCTTTTTGCATCCGGTGCGTTATCATATCTACGATTTTGCCAATCTGTCAGTCTGCCAGACTTTGACGGTTTTGGATCAGGACTCCAATTTCCTCAGGCTTTACAAGCCCAAGGCGGCCGTCATTCCTATGACGACTCTGGAGTCCATGTTGGGCTTATCGAGAGAAATGCTGGGTATGCTTTCTCTCTCCGATCACGTCGTATCTGCCTCCAGATAAGTTTGATGATGTACAGACTCCTTTGCGTGTGCTGTCCAAGGCGCTCATGCATCTTACTCACACGCATGTCTGTGACACGGCTATTTTGGAACTAGTTCGACAGGGACTCTGTTCTGGACACAGGCCCATCCCTTCCTGGGGGCAGCGCGCTGCTCTTCGATCTGCTTCTTTGGCAGGTCCGCTACTGTTCCATGGGTTCCGTGTCGACGGTCCGGGATGACATCCTATGTCATTCCAAAGATCAGCTGCTGCTGCGTCAGCTTGATAAGCCTTTAGGGGAGGCAGGGACCGTTCAAAGCCTAACAAGTACCCTTCTGCTTCCTCTGCGAAGCAAAGGGCTGATCCTTCTGCCACTGCTTTTACTTCTTACTCATGGGGTAAGGGTATGCGCCGGCAGGCTAGAGGGAAGTCTCAGGATTCTTCATTCAGTAGAGGAGGTGGTTTCTCCTCTCGCGGGTCTCTTCAGGGCTCAAACTGAAGGTCCTCACCTCAATTCGTCCAGGTTGGAGGAAGGATAGCAGAGTTCGCAGACCGTTGGGCCACCATCACATCCGATCCTTGGGTGTTAGATGTTGTTCGGTCCAGGCTGCAAATATCCTTCCGGAGGCACCCCACTTTGTCCAGAGTGCCTCTTCCAACCACAGTTCCTTCAGATGTTTTACGTCGGGAGCTTTTGTCCACCGAGATAGACATTCTCCTGGCCAAGGGGGTATTCGAGGTCGTCAAGAACATTCAGTCAGTTGGGTTTTATTTCCACCTGTTCTTGGTGCCGAAGAAGGGCGGCCGACTCCGACCGGTTATCGATCTGAGTATCCTGAATCAGTCTATCATTGCTCCCACGTTCAGCATGGAGACTTTCAGGTTGGTCCGCCATTGCATTCACCAGGGAGCTTTCGCTTCCAGCATCGACCTGCGAGACGCTTTCACGTTCCGATTCATCGGGTGTCGTGAAGTATCTCAGGTTCGCTTTTCTGGGGCGAGTTTACCAGTTGAAGGCCATGCCTTTCAGCCTCAACCTGGCTCCTTGAGCCTTCACCCGACTGATGTCGCATGTGATAGCCTTCCATCGCACACAGTCCAGGGTGACTACTTCGGCATATCTAGACGATATCCTCCAGAGGCATTCCAATGCTGCCTTACTGGAGTTGCATGCTCACATCGCTAGGATTCAGAGTCAACGAGGAGAAGTCGGATCTGGTCCCTTCTCAGTCGTTCGTCATCTGGGGATGGCCTTCTGCACTCAGTTCAATATGGTGGCGGTTCCCCAGGCCAGGGCTGTGATTCTCTCAGCTTTTGCTCTGACTCTGTTCCCAGTCCACATCCACGACAGCACGGGGTATTCTCCGGCTGCTCGGTCTCTGCGGTACGGTGACGGATCTCATTCCTCTAGGTTGGCTGCATGTCAGACCTCTCCAACACTTTCTGCTCAGTCGTTGGAGGCAGAATGTCGATTCTCTGGATCTGGTTCTTCAGTTTCCAGAATCTCTTATCCTCACCTTATCCACTGGACGAATGTTCAGTGGATCACACAGGGTGTCCCGTTGGACTTACCCACGTCCGATCACGTTCTGACGGCAGATGTCAGCGGTCTCGGATGGGGTGCGATGTTGGATCCTCTAGGTCTTTCCCTTCACGGGATGTGGGACCAGGATTGGGCATCTCTACACATCAACCAGAAGGAGCTTTTTGCTCTTCTTCTGAGCTTCAGGCAGTGGATCCCTCATCTGTCGAATCGTCAGGTCCTTCTGTTATTAGACAATTTGACAGTGGTTGCTTACATTCGGAACCAGGGCAGCACACACTCGGTTCCAATGTAAGATTGGCTCGGGATCTTCTACTGCTCGCTCAGGATGTCAACGCTGGGGTGGTTGTTCGACACATTTCCGGTCGTCTGAATGTCCTAGCCAACTCCCTGTTACGACGGGGCAGGTTCTTTTCCACCGAGTGGATGCTCCACATGGTGGTGTTCCATCGATCTCTTTGCGACTCATTGGAACCATCAGGCAGACACTTTTGTGTCCCTGTGTCCAGATGCTCTGGCTTTCACCATGGACACTCTGGCCCTCCTTTGGGGCAGTCTTGTCGTCTATGCCTTCCTGCCAGTTCCGATTCCGCCTCAGGTTCTCGCCCAGATATGAACCTGCAGTTGTCGAATCCTTTCGATCACACCCCTGTCGCCTCGGTGGGTGTGGATCACTCTGCTCCGCTCTCTGTTAGCGGTGGTTCCGGCATGTCTCCCTCTACGTCGCGACTTTCTTTGCCAAAGTCGCCCGAGTAGGTTTCAAGTTGACCCGACTTCATTTTGCTTTCACACATGTCTTTTATCGGGTCCTGTCTCCTCCGTAGTGGTTTTTCGAGACAAGCAGTGAAGTTGCTTTTCTTCTTCAAGGAGGCACTCACTCCACTGGTTTAGCCTCTGTGGCTAAGTGGAAAGTTCTTCTGTCGATGGTGTGCGATCACTCTGTTGCTTCTGTCACTCCTTCCATCACACTGCTTGTGGAGTTTCTGGTATATGTTTGTTTCTGGGGTCTCCAGCAATGGGTACAAGTCCATGCTTCGGAGACCTTTTTCATATGTGGTACCGCATTGTTTCAACACTCATCCTCGCCTCTCCAAGCTTGTTCAGCTCTTTTCCTTGAAAAGGCCTAGGACTTTGCAGTTTACTCCAAAATGGACACTTTCTTGGGCGCTACTCTGCTTGGGGGTGGGGGGGCGTTCGCGCCTTTATCCTGGATGGATATGCATTTTCTCACATGCCAGATCTCTCCTGCATCCTTTTCTCAATGGATTTGTCTTGCTACTCGTGCAGCTTCCGCTCGTCTAGCTACTGGTGATTGTATTACCAATTGCTTTTACTAACTCGTCATGTTGTCGGATGTTATACTAGCAGCCTACTGGAGAAATGCTACCTTCTCCATTTATCTGCGACAGTTGCAAGAGCCGACAGAGGACCTTTGTCCTAGGGGCCCTCTTTCTTTGGCTCAGGATGTTGTCTATTCCAGCCATTCAGCTTTTTACAGGGTCAGTTCCAGCCCCATGCTGTTCCTGCCATTTCTGTCTGTGCGTCGCACAGAACCATACACCTCATCTTTCATTGTCTTTTACTAATGTTTGTGATGCTATGGTTGATAAACCTCGGGACCTCTTCCGTCTGTTCACGGTTCCAGTGCACTTGGGTTATGTGTAGGGTTGGTTATGCGATTTCCTCCAGCCTATTTTCTATTCAGCCTGTAGTAAACAATTGTAGGTAGGTTGATAAGAAATTTAAATTTTATAGTAAATTTCCTTTCTTATTATACTTACCACAATTGTTTACTGTTTAATTGTATATGTGGAGGCCCTCCCATCTTCTTATACGGGTAAGAATCCTTCCTCCCCACTGATCACATAACTCTCACGTTGGTGGATTCAAAAGAATGAGTCATTAGCGATGCATATGCGCACTGGCAACGGAAGTCGTGGAGTTGTACTTGGAAGAGAGCGTCTCGTACTGGGCCTGCACCGGTTGCACTCGACCCAGTTTTGGCTTATTTTTTCTTGGTGCTTTTGCACCACTTTTCTTTCCCAAATTGCTTGGGAAAGACAAAAATAGAGAGTATATTATCCGAGTTAGGGACTTCCACTGTAGTACAAGCCTGTAGTAAACAATTGTGGTAGGTATAATAAGAAAGGAAATTTACTATAAAATTTAAATTTTTATTGGAAAAGTGGCTATTCAATTAATAGGGTTCAGCAGCATTGAATAGTAAGTGCATTATGAATGCAAGTCATTTAGTTTCTTATTGCATTTTTTTCATTTTCAGAAATGGCCATGCACTCCTTGCGTTCAATCTTTCAAGAGTTTGCTCTCCCTTGCCTCCTGAAAGAGTGATAGAATTGGGTCATCATATTTTGAAAGCTCACATTTATAAGAACCTTAGCAAGCAGAGGGGCTTTTCATCTAGGGATATGCAGGCCTTCTGGATGTGTCTAAGTTCTGACAGTCTCAGTGCAGCATTGGTGACACAGAGAAACTTATACTCTCCAAATGTGAAGGTAAAAAATTATGTACCATTATATGTGTTATATGTAAAGATTGTAAATTCAGTACATAGAGAGCTTGTTACACACCCACAGAGTTGTGTTTTTCAAAAGGAAGTTATTCAGATTTCTTCACAAAGCACCAGTGCCAGCAGTATTACAGCCAATGGACCTCTTATAACCTGGCTGTCCATTGGTTGAAACTTTTTTTGTACACATTATATGGTTTGGGGGTTATTATTACTCAAGTGGAAAGTCTGCTTCATCACTGTTTTAGTTATTAACTCTCCATTTACTGTATCATTTTAGCAACATATGTTACATCATCTTATTGAATCAAATTAACCCTTTACCTAACAATGGCTGAAATTGCCCTGCACTATTCACAAAAATCTTTTTTCAAATTGAATTATTTTTTTCAATTTGGCCTCAAAAACATGGCTTATGACCCCCATTATTTATTTATTTATTGGTGTTTAAGGTCACATATTTATGCACAATGGCTAATCATGACCGTGACAGTTTTACGAGTGGAGGAAACCGGAGTACTCGGAGAGAACCACCGAGCAATGGCGAGCAACTCTCAACTCCCCAACATACTAACTCCACACAAGCAGGGTTAGCATTGGTTGAAGACGAGCACCATCGACGTGCAGTACGCCTTAGTACACATCGCCACCGTTCCCCCACGTGGGCAATGGGGATGAAGTGTCTTGCCCAAGGACACAACGCGGTTGCCGCAGGTCGGATTCGAACCGAGGTCCTCTCGGCTTGCAGCCTGCATCTCTATCGACTGAGCCACCACGACCCCCATTGGAATGAGGTCATGCATCTTGTTCCATTGAGTGGTCATAAGAAATGTTTTGGAGGCAAAGATGAAATTTTTTAGTTATTCAGGATTTTTTTCAAAGCTGTGTCGGCTATGCATGTTAGGTAGTGGATTAACTCACAGTTTTTGGAGAATTAGGTTTTTTTTGCTGACAGATCATGTGATCTCTTCAAAATAGGTTATCGAGTGTAATGTCATGGAGGTGGTTTTGATATATTTTTATCAAGAGAAGCCAAAGTCTTTTATCTTGACTCATTTATATGTTTGTTGTTAACACTTTACCAATCATGAGTAACAAATGACACTTATAAATTTACTGCTGAATAACTAAAAGTTTTCATTTTCTACTTCAAAAACATAACTTATAACTCCCTCATTGGTGTCAACTCAACAAGGTTGTTTCCAAGAGAGGTCATAAAGTGTGTTTTGCAATTTGCATACAAGTTTTTTGCTAAAAGTTCCAGCCAAATAAGACTTGATGTTACTCTCATTAAAACGTACCATGACACCCTTTGATATCATCCCAAAATACCCTAGTATACTACAGTTTATCATGGTATACCAGGGGGCATGGTGGCACATATGTTAGAGCATTGGACTTTGAACTGAAAGGCTGACAGCTCGATCCTAACCCAGGCCATAAGTGCTGTGTCCTTCGGAATGATACTTAATCCCAGCTGCCCATTTCGGTTACACTGGGACTATATAGTACAGTATAGCCCCCATGGCTGGTCACTTTCCACAGGTAGGCAATTTTTCCACAGACGCAAAATATCGAGATTCCAAAAACTAATTATTGGAATAATCATCAAAAATTTAATTATTGAAACACTGGGTACAACCTGGTGCTTCATTTATTAAAATTTTGCTGATGATGATTTATATTACCTGATAAATGCATGTGTGACATCACTGCCCAAGTGGGAATTGCGGTAGGCCACGGTGGCTGTACTGTAGGACATAGTGTGATGCACATCAATGGTGCACTTGCCTTCAACTGTTGCAGTCTCTTGTGCCAAGTTAGAAAGGTGGAGAGTCTTGACAGTTGCTCGCTACTGCTCAGTGGATATCTCTCTGTATTCTGGCTTCCTCCACCCATAAAACTGTCCCATATGTTATGACCCTAGCTGTTGAAAGTCTGGTTAACCCTTTACCCAATGAATCGACCGCATCTGCCCATGTAATATGAAAATTCAGTAGTTGAAAAACTATTATTTTTCAAAAAATTTCAACAAAACCATATCATGTGACCCCTTGTTGGAACGAGCTTGCCGAGCTCATTCCACCGAGGGGTCACATGATATGGTTTTATTGAAATGTTTTGAAAAATTGGAAAAAATGATATTTAAAATAATAAATTTTGATATTGCCTGCGTTGGGTAAAGGGTTAAACCTCAATAAACAAAGAAACCATGGCATACTGGGATATTTGGGGACAATACCCTGGTAGTTTAAGGGGGTTAAAACCATTTCCAATAAATTAGAAATTTCTCTGTTAATGTGCCTGCATTTCATTTTACATTGGAAATTTCTGATAAAAAGAACTGACCCAGCAACTCTCTCAGAAGAATAAAGCTTCCTTGTTCAACATAACATTACATCTTGAAAACTTAACAGCAGGAAATTAAGGAAGTTTTGTTACGTCAGATGAAAAAAGCTATTCAGCTTATGAAGCAAGTTGGTCTGCAAGGTATCGCATAGTTTATTTAAAACTGGAAAGTAAGATTAAACAGTCAGTCGAGTTTAATCCAATATGTGTGCTGGATAACGTGATACAGCTTATGATTCTAAGAGTCATCTTCATTATTTTCATAACAATTGTGCTATATCTGTTCAGTGCTACCTGGATTCTGTAAAAAAAATTCATTTAGATTTATTTTTTATCATTAGCTAAACTTGGCATAGTCAAGATAAGCTATTGCCATCACGCGTGCAGAAATCTGTAAGTCTGTGAGTCTGTTCACATTTTCCTTTAGCACGGGCTACACCCCGCAGTTCTTGTCTGATCATCACGAAATTTCATATGCAGGATTGGGGTCCTGTCTGGATGAGAACATCCCCTTTTGGTTGCGATCGGGCAACCGGTATGGCTGCCTGAACCCAAAACCCAAAAACCATTAGCACAGTCTACAGGTCGTATTTATGAAGGGATTTCATTGTAACTTGGTAAGCTGCCTCTGTATAATGCCTAGATGAGAACGTTCCCTTTTGGGCATGATCTATCAACCATGATGGCTGCCCAAGCCCGAAACCCAAAAACTTTTAGCACAGTCTGCAGGTCATGTTTAATATGGAGGGATTTCATTGTAACTTGGTAGGATGACTCCTTATGATGTCTAGATGAGAATTTTCCCATTTGGGCAAGATCTGACAACCGTGACGACTGCTTGAGCCCAAAACCCAAAAACCTTTAGCATAGTCTACAGGTCATATTTATAGAGGAATTTCATTGTAACTTGGTGGATTGACTTCATATAATGTCTAGATGGGAAAGTCCCCATTTGGATGTGATTGGGCAACTGTGACGGCTACAGGGGCCCGAAGCCCGAAAACCTTTAGCACAGTCTAGAGGTCATATTTATGAAGGGATTTCATTGTAACTTGGTAGGATGACTCCAAATAATGTCTACATGAGAATGTCCCATTCTGATCGCGATCATTCAGCCTTGATGGGTGCCCAAGCCCAAAAACCTTTAGCATAGGCAAAAGGTCATATTTATGGAGGGATTTCTTTGTAACCTGTTAGGTTGACTCCATATAATGCCTAGATGATGACATCCCCTTTGGTCGTGATTGGTCAGCTGTGATGGCTACAAGTGCCCGAAGCCCAAAAACCTTGAGCACAGTTTACAGGTCATATTTATGAAGGGATTTCATTGTAACTTCGTAGGATCACTCCAGATGATGCCCAGATGAGATTGTCCCATTTGGTTGCGATCATTCAAACATGATGGCTGCCCAAGCCCGAAGCCCAAAAACCTATAGCACAGTCTACAGGTCATATTTATGAAGGGATTTCATTGTAACTTGGTAGGTTGACTTCACATAATGTCAAGATGAGAACGTCCCTTTTTGGACACGATTTGGCAACTGTGACTGTTAAAGGGGCCCGAAGCCCAAAAACCTTTAGTGCAGTCTACAGGTCATATTTATGAAGGGATTTCATTGTAGCTTGGTAGGATGACTCCAAATAATGTCTAGATGAGAACGTCCCATTTTGGTCGCGATCATTTAGCCTTGATGACTGCCCGATCCCAAAAAGCTTTAGCATGTCTGTAGGTCGTATTTATGGAAGGATTTCATTGTAACTTTGTAGGATCACTCCAGATGATGCCCAGATGAGAATGTCCCCTTTTGGTTTTGATCATTCAACCATGATGGCTGCCCGAGCCTCACGCCTGAAAACCTTTAGCACAGTCTTCAGGTCATATTTATGAAGGGATTTCATTGTAACTTGGTAGGTTGACTTCATATAATATCTAGATGAGAACAGCCCCTTTTGGACACCATTAGGCAACTGTGACTGCTACAGGAGCCTGAAGCCCGAAAACCTTTAGCACAGTCTACAGGTGATATTTATGAAGGGATTTCATTGTACCTTGGTAGGATGACTCCAAATAATGTCTAGATGAGAACGTCTCCTTTTGGTCGCGATCATTCAGCCTTGATGGGAGCCTGAGCCCAAAACCTTTAGTAGAGTCTATTGGTCATATTTATGGAAGGATTTCATTGTAACCCGTAAGTTTGACTCCATATAATGCCTAGATGATGACATCCCCATTTGGTCATGATTGGTCAACTGTGACGGCTTCAGGGGCTTGAAGCCAAAAAACCTTGAGCACAGTCTACAGGTCATATTTATGAAGGGATTTCATTGTAACTTGGTAGGTTGACTTCATATAATGTCTAGATGAGAACGTCCCCTTTGGACGCAATTGGGAAACTGACGGCTACAGGGGCCCGAAGCCCAATAACTTTTAGCACAGTCTACAGACCATATTTATGAAGGGATTTCAATATAACTTGATAGGATGACCCGTTTTGGAATAATTTTACTGTAACTTGGTAACTTTCATTGATATACATTAACTGTGAGGGCCACATACATTAACTGTGAGGTCATATTAACCCACCTCTCAGCTCTTTAGTACAGTGTACACCTCATATTATTTTTATCAAAAACATAGTATACAGGGTACAGACATGAACATATTCCCACTTATCACAATTCTTGTCTTATTTCATAATCCTTTCATAAATATTGAACATTATCCTTTTCATCAAACACAACACACAAGTTAAGCTACAGTGTCATTGACACTTTCATTTTTTCTTACCATAGCTAATAACTTCTCCATTAAACAAACTCTTTAAGCCTGTTCCATTGAGGTGCCATAAACCAGGTTGGTTGTTAAACCTTTATTCAACTTGAGTAGCAGATAACACTTGCAAAAAAAAATTTAGTCATATTGGGTTATGTGTTAGCATACCTACCCTAAATGGGTACTAACAAACACTCTGCCTAAAAACGCAAAACCACACCCTGGTTAGGAAATGAATGAGACAAATGTTCTAAATAAAGACACTATTTTATGTCAGTAATTTGGGAAATATTCTAAAGATATATTCATGAAATGTATGTGGTAAGCATCACCACTACTTCAAACTTTTCTCTGCACTGCGGGTGTTGAAAATAGTTTTGGCTTCCTCAACTAACTCTTTAACCCTTTACCCAATGCAGACAATTTCAAAATTTATTATTTTAAATATCATTTTTTAAATTTTTTCATAAAATTTCAACAAAACCAAATCCTGTGGCCCCTCTTTGGAATGAGTTCGACAAGCTCATTCCAAAGAGGGGTCGCATGATATGGTTTTGTTGAAATTTTTCGAAAAATAATATTTTTTCAGCTGCTGAAGTTACATATTACGTGGATGGATTCGGGCGATTTGTTGGGTAAAGGGTTCATTTTGAAAGTGTTGGTAAACCCTAGCAAACAAACAGTGTCTTGATACAATGTACTTTTTGTAACAAGAGAACATCTTAAAAAAAATGATAATAAAAGTACTGGAAATTGCAACTTATCAGAAAGTAATGTATTCCTCTTTTAATTTTTTAAATGCAGGTCAGTCGTCTCATACTTTTAGCAGGTGCCAATCCCAACTCAAGAACAGATTTTCTAAACTCGGCACCTGTTCTTGCAGTCGTGGCAAAGGAAGGCTTTGTGGACATGGTTGCTTTATTACTGGAGTTTGGAGCTGACATTGATGGTGCCTCAGATGAGGGAATGTCTTCTCTTTGTTTTGCCGCTGCAGCAGGCCATTTGGGTGTTGCACGTTATTTGTGCCATAGAAATGTGAACGTGAGTTTTGTACATACATATTTTTTTATTTTTATGTTAACAGATGATTTTTAGCTCAACTTTGACATAAGTCAAATTTGAGGTTATGCCATGGCCCGTCATCTGTCGTCCGTCTGTCCATCAGTCCGTCAACAATTCAATACGGCTCGGGCTATAGGCCGTATTTATTAACCGATCTTTCCGAAACTTTTTGAGTACCTTTGTTATCACCGTGGGACGAGAACGAGTGGTTTTGGGTGTGGTCCGAAATTCAAGATGGCCACCAGCAATCAGTTTTTTGTAGAGAACTTCTGTATGAAAGTTCTGATTTGAATAAATTTTTGTATGAATGTTTAGTAACATGGAATACATCACATATAATAGGGGTTTTTTCTTGTGCAGAAATTATGCAAATTAGATGACCTTTGATTTATTCAGTGCTACTTATACGCAGTAAGTGCACATGTCAATACGGCTTGGACTAGAGTCTGTATTTATAAACCGATCTTCACCTTTGTTAACACCTTGGGACAGGAACGAGTGTTTTGGGGTGCATTTGTTATCACTGTGCTATGAGAACAAATATTTTGGGGTTCAGTCACACTCACTCTGGGACTCAAAGATTTCTTTTCTAGTTTAGCATCTAACTGTTGCCCACCTTTACAATACTTTACCTATACATTTGTTACAGGCTACAGTCAGCATTTATGTACAGACCCTTACAATACTTTATATGTACCTTTGTTATCAGGTCATTACCTAAATGTTTGTCATTGCTGTGTCACATACTACACATGTACATGTCTTACACAAGTTGAGCTACAGTGTCATTGACACTTTCATTTTTTTTAGGTTTCTGACAATTCTACATATCACTTTTCTTAACTGGTTCAGTACTGAGTTAACCCTCTACACAAAGAGGCCAAATACCTCAAAATTTCACACAGCAATTGTTTCACATAATGTAACTCAGAACTGAACAAACAAGATTGTATTTTTAAATTCCTAGTTACATTATGGAAAACATTTTCTGCTTTAAATTTTGATGTTTTAACAGAGCTCAGTGTGACATGTCAAAGACAGGGCTGGAAGCAGTTAATGTTTCAAACATTAATGTGTTAAATTATTTCAACAAAGTTTAGAAAATTTTAACTAAGTTATTAACATTTAACTTTGAAGTTTCATAGGGTGTATCAGGAATGATTTTGTACTCATCATGTTTCATCTAAAGTATATGTATAGGTCATCTATTCTTTCATTTCACTCAGTTAATTGAAACTGTGTCGCATTGTCAACCCTTTCATAGTCATATTGTGCCTAACTTCATATATGATAGCATCAACAGTCAACACTGCCGCACCCAATATCAATTACCTGAGCAAGACGACATGAGCGAGAACGTCAATAAACATCTATATGTAGCATTGAGTCATTATCTTGTGTTTACTCAAGCTGGATTCCACGTGTCAATGACGTCAGATTTTGTACAATTTGACGAAATTGAAGAATACAAAAAATTCAGATGTCCGTCAATTATAGACAACCCGTGGATTTGGTGGAGAGACCATGAACCCCTCATACCAATGTTGTCGAAGTTGGCCTGCTGATATTTGGTGATAACAGAAACATCAGCTTCATCGGAATGCCTATTTTCCATATACGGACTAGTATTCGAGCAATGGCGGATGTCTCTTTCTAAGGATATGGCTGCAGTGATTGTATTCTTGCATGAAAACATCACTGAATGTCAGACTTTACGATAACCTGAGAGAACTATATTAACTACTGTACATAAGTTCAATCATATTCAAGTTCAAATCCATAAAAAATGGCCGGAATTGGTCTGTTATACTACAATTTTGTTCATTTTAACATTTAACGTCATATATAACACTCAGCCAAAGTTTTAGCTGTAAATTTTCCCATAATACAATTCGAATTTGACCAGTCCAGTCCGTTTGACAGTACTAATTGAGCAATAACAAACCAGGTTGAATTGGTTAAATTCCAAGTTGCATGATAGGGAAAATTTGTTGCTTGTAATTTTGGTATTATGACATTTGTGTGTAGATGATTAACTGCCTTTTAGCAGGTGTAATGCAGAATGATCAGTCAGAATCTGGAGATGGGAGGGATTAGTGTATTCCCTACAAGGGCATTAGAAGGTGGGGGGGAGGGAGCTGTCCATTTTACCCTGAGTCCAGGGGGCAGTGTGTGCTATTTTTTGCGAGAATGGGAAATAATTTATTTTCCGAGAATCTGTAATTGAAAAACTCTCAAGTATTCGTTTTTAACATATTTTACATGTGCCAATGGCAAAGGGAGCGGGATATCAGTCAGGTAATGAGAGGGGAGGATCAGGTATAATGATGGAGGCTATTTGATAATCATCAAACAATGAAGCTATGCAATCAGCAAGGTGAATACTTCAGCTTTATATCTTCCCTTGAGTGCAACAAGGCACCATCTGCAATGCAAAAGCATCGCAGATGGCACCTTGTTGGACTCAAGGGATGACAAAACATCAGTACTATAGAGTTTCACGACACACATTGTAAACACCTGGTTTTAACTCAAACCCAGAGTTGAGTGCCCTTTTTGATACCTCGGCCCCCCACCCCCCCCCCCCCCCCCCCCACCCCATTGCCCTCAGATGCTTCTTGTGCCCTTGTTTACCCAGCCTATCAGAATACTGAAATGACTCACTCCCAATGGGGATCGTCAGATAAATAAATACTCTCATTAGGGATCATCAGATAAATAATAAATGAATAGATAAATATAATTCTGTCATGGAGAGCCACCATATCAACCTTTATTTTTTATTCTTATCATCATTTTTGTAGCTTGTACATGTGGACAACACTGGTCAGTGTGCAGCTATCCATGCAACACTACATGGTCACCAGGAGATGCTGTCACTCTTATTACAGTGTGATTGGTCACCATATGAAGAACAGATGACAAGGAGTCAGGTGATGCAACAGTCTCTTGTCACAGCAGCAGCAACTGGGCATATGAATGTAAGTTTAAAACTATATGTGACTGATATCAAATAGCGTAGTCTGTCTTTTGAGTTGAGTGTTTTTGAGAAAAATTCCACTTTAGATTTTGTCATTTCATATCTTGCAGTTTCTGACATTGAACTGCTAACATTGAAACATTGTCGGCAGATTCACCTTGTGTTCACATATATGTTCACAAAAATTACACACATTTACTTATAAATCTTTTTCTTCATTGTTCTCTCTCGGCTTATAAATATTTGCTTTTAGCATCAAGTTAGCTGTTTCTCTTGAACATTTTCATCTTCTCAAATAAAAATAGCATTCAAGGCAGCTGAAAGGAATACGGTGTTGACTGTCTTTTGTGGATATGAGTCAAGCTTATAATTTGGGACATTTCTTTGTAATAACACTGTCATAATCAGCTTACTGCAATGTTCATTTGAATATTGCAGTGGGTATGTGCACGTTCTTTACATTCAAGTTTTCTGATACTCCTTTCATTAGAACAATACAGTGGAACCATGTTAATTAAATATCCACTTAGCCAGTGAAAAATTAGTCTATAAACAGAAGTATTCAATTAACAGATAAACAGAAGTATTCAGTTACCAGGAGTTTGGTCACTTTCCTGTGTTCTATAGATGAACTGAGCATTTATTCTTTTATATCTTGTTTGACAGAGCTCATGGAGCTCTATCATACAAGATATAATAGATTAAATGCCTGTATTGGATAGACTGATGCCTATTAGGAAAATAAACAATGGGAATTTGGTGATTGTCGGGGTAATGTCTTTACTTATTACAAGCTTTTTTTATTCAGTTAACAGGTTGTTAATCTATAATCTATTTGCGGTAAACAGGTCAAATTTGTACTGAAGGTGTATTAACTGGTTTTGTGTTTGGAAATTGTATTCAGTTAACAGAGTTATTCAATTATCAGATACCCAGTTAGGTAGGTTCCACTGTATCAATTGAAACTTATGCAGCATGCATAATTTTCTTCCTGAATCACATCAAGGGAGAGAACTCAACCCACTTTTATGAAAGCATCCAATTCCAAATATTGCTGACCCTGCTTGTGTGGAGTTATTATATTGGGAAGTCTAACAGTTGCTTTTCAGGTACAGTTCTCTCCAGGTACTCCAGCTTCCTCCACTGTTCAACAAAGATTACCCACGCTGTCAAAAGTATCATTAAACCCCTCTAAATAAATAAATTACAAATATCATGTATAATTTGCAGTTTACATTTTAAATATACTAAGGTGTCCAATACTTGGGAAATATTTCTGATATTTTATTGGCTATTTTATTTGGATGTAAATAGTAATTTTTTTATTTGTTGCAGATACTGGATTCACTTCTGCATTCTTCGTCTGGAAGTGTTGAGGATTTCGGTCTGAATGTGGTGGACACACTCCTAGGTGAAACACGTATGTGTCTCATTTTTTTTTAAATTCCTTAACATTTTTGGTAACACAGTATTTTATGTACCCTTCAAATTGTTCGTTTGGGTAACATCTTTAGCATATTTTTGGTCCATAGTCTCCAGTGTAAAGTAATTGTTCAGTTGAGCATATTTTTTATATTTTATTATTGTCATGGTATTTCCTACTTTACTGTGGTAATCACGTAATACATGGCTTTATTTCTTAGATATGATTGTCTTTCCCAGAATTGCCCATTATCAAACATGGCCAATATGACTTCAAACCCAGGATATATGATTCTGCTCTCGGCCAACATGAACCAAGCCAGAGTTGTTCCCCTTAATGCATTAGTACTAGGTGCAAGCAAATTCTTTACATCGAAATTGTTAACCTTTACTCATCAAATGTAATCAGGAATAACTGGGCATAATGGAGTGGTTTGAAGTGGAGTGTTTGAATAACAAGGAATTAATGATGGCAGTGGGGGAGAATAGGGTGGAGGAAGAGGAAAAAGAAGTGAGTCATAAAGAAAATTCAGAGCAAACGAAAATTCAAAATCGTAAGCAGAGATTCGTCGAAGTGAGAGAAGAAAGAGATTAACTATCTGAACATCACAGCTTTCCTAGAGGAAACTGTGGACATTGTGAAAAGAAGTGGAATCAATAACACTTTCCTAAAACAGTAACAGATCTGAGAACATTTTGTAATTATTTGTTTTGTTTTAATAAATAAAGAGGTTATTCCTTGGCTAGTTTCATATCGGCCAAGATATCACCCTGAGTAACTTTATATTGGGTCCCCTACTGTACACTGTCTATGTCTTATCTCTCGGTGACATTATCTGAAGCCATGGCCTTAACTTTCATTTTTACGCAGATGACACACAGCTGTATATTAATTTTACTCACTCCTTTGAGCCTGAAGCATGCAGTATCGAAAATTAGGTTATTTCATGGATGAAAATTTGGCCGCTGATGAACATATCAAACATGTATCTCGTAGTGCATCTTAGAAATATTAGCAAAATTCGATCCTTCATTGATACGCAGACGTCACAAAAGCTCATCCACGCCTTTCTTACCAGTCGCCTCGACTACTGCACATCTCTTCTGATTGACTCTAAAACATCTATTCTTTAAAAGCTACAACACATCCAAAATTGTGCTGCATGGGTCATAACCAGAACTCAAAAGTACTGTCATATAACACCAGTACTCTCTGAATTACACTGGCTACCCGTTAAGCAAAGAATTCAATTTAAAATTGTCCTTTTGGTGTTTAAGTGTATCATGGGATCTGCACCATCCTACCTGTCCGATCTGCTTACCATCCACAAACCACCGAGGTCTCTTAGGTCATCAGGTCAACTCAATCTGGTTCAGCCTGTATCTAAATTTACTAGTGCTGGTGATAGGGCGTTTGCGGTTGCTGGCCCAAGGCTTTGGAATTCTCTTGAATCATTCAAGTCTGGTACTAAAACCTACCTTTATCGAAAGGCGTTTCTTTCAGTGGTCTTTTAATTTTGGTCATAAACTGACATTACCAGGTGCATGGGTGTGCCTTGTTACTCGTCAAGTTACACTCACATACTTGTTTTGGTAAAGTTGTAGTTTGTTTTGTTTTTTTATTTGTTTTTTTTTGTTTTGTTTTGTTTTTTTATTATTTTGTTTTAATTCAGTACCCTTTTTTTTTAAGTTCTGTCACTTATCGCCACAATATAGCCTTGGTTGCTGATGTGGCATTGGGCACCAATAAATGATAATGGTGATCCATGTATCAATGTATCTGTGAGAGAATGTATGTGTATGTGTGTGTATGTATGTATGCAATTATTGTACAGCCATTGAGCACCGTATGTGGATTCTTGGCTTTAAAATTATTATTATTATTATTATATCAGCCTGAGACCTCCAAGTATTAGTGATATAAATGTTTAATACTATGCACATTTATGGTGAAATATCAAACTTTCAAGCTGCAAAATTTCTGGTAATGCAACTAGGAATTTAGCCAATTCAGTCTTGTGTGACCGGGCTCATTGTGGTCTATCACACAAGATTGAATTGGTTGAATTCTTACTTGCATTATGGGAAAAAACTGGTGCTTGATAATTTGATATTTCAACATCACTGGTTAACCCTTTACCCAACGTAACGGCCAAAACCGGCCAGCGCTATTCTCAAAAATCGCCAATTAATTTTCATTATTTTTTTCATTTTTTGTCTCAAAAACATAGGTTATGACCCCTCGTTGGAACGAGCTCGTCGAGCTCGTTCCAACGAGGGGTCATAACCTATGTTTTTGAGACAAAAAATGAAAAAAATTAGTTATTCAAGAATTATTTTTGCAAGTGTCGTCTGCTTTCTACGTTAGGTAAAGGGTTAAAGGAAATTGACACTTTCGCCATGAATGATCAAAGTACAGTATGGCTGCCATGGACTTTTCACTTTCCACAGATGGGTAATATTTCCATTGGTACAATATTATTTAAATTCCAACCACTAATTGTAGGAATAATCATAAAAAATTGAATTTAGGAAGCACCAGGTTATACCTGGGGCTTCATTTATCAAAATTTTGCTGATGACAAATTTTATTGCCTAGTAAACATGTGTGAGCATCACTGCACACGTGTGGATTACGACCTGTCCATGGTGACTGTACTGTATTTCATAAAGTGAGCAGTGGGGAGGGGGGGGGGGGGGGGGGGGGGAGATTGCAGTACACGATGCCAGAGTGTTGGTGGTCAAACAGCTCAAAAACACATTTTTTTCAACCACTTGCAAATTTTTTCCTGGTGCCATTTTATGACAAACTAAACTCTTTAAAATGAATTAGATTAATATACACGCATTATAGCCCTATTAAGGGGTTGTATTGATGGGTATTTTGAGCTATATGGCCCATAATTTTTGGAATCGGCAGTCTATTTGGCCTTGAGTGTCTCTTTTTCAATATTTGCATATCCTCTTTGTGTATTTAAACATTTCTTATAATCACAGATAATCAAAGGACCTTTTGGTTCCTCGTGGCTCTTAAGAAATAAAGACTTTAGTGTATGTAAATTATTTTTAACATACATCAAGAATCAACATATAACTAACAGTAAAACAGATGGTTCTTATAACAATTTCACCATTTCGATAAAATAGTCACAACTTAAAGGGCCTACACAAGTTCAAATTTTTTCCTCCCCCCCCCCCCCCCCCCCCCCCCCACCTCCTGAATTGAGGAGAATAGAGATTACATTCTAACTTGGACTAAATTTGACAACTGGAGGTATTTTCACTGAGTACATTTCTAAGAGTCGGACACAAACCTTGTCAGTTTGTGTGCTTATGACAGCCTAGGTTCCTCAGGGGACCCAAAAGCAGAGTGCCATTTGGGCTGTCACACCTACTGTCCTCCTTCTGTCTTTAGAGCATTTCACAAATAAAATTTAGCCGATTCCACCTCAAAGGAGAAAACCATTTTTTGGCTGATTACAATTAGTTTATCATTAAGACAAGGGATATTTTTCATCTTCACAGTACTAGTAGTAATAAACTGTATAGAAGGAGTATTCTAGGAAAACAAAATCCCCCACACCCTACCCGCCAATACAGTTCCAGTCCAACATCTTGAAGGGCTGAGGGAGGGGGTGTCCATTCAAGTTTTTAAATATATGTGAGTGAATATACCATTGGCCTAACCTCTCTTTCTCTCAGAATCATTATAAAAAAATTCCCATTCGAGGGTCATGAACCTAAGGACACATGAGCAACACTTACATACACCCACATGCTGGGACAACTGTGGATACACATGAATCAATATTAGAGATGAAGTTTAAAAAGGACAGGACAGGACAGGACAGGAAATCTCTTGCCATTAAAGTCAGTAAAATTTAAGGATATTTAACCAAATTTTCCCCTGTAAAGTGTATACACTTTTTTCCCAATGATTTCTCACTTAAATTTTCATGAATTTTTCATCAAATCTAGTCATGGCTGCTCTGAAGAAGCAGCCATGACTAGATTTTATGAAAAATAGTTTTAAATTATTAAGCAGGTTAAGAGTTAATTATGAAATCTCAACCCATGGCATGTGAGTGCATCTCAATCTGATCATGACCTGACTGAGAAAAATACCAACTACTTTTGTGATCGTAGTTCTAGTAGTTATAGTGTTTCACCAAGGTGTACAGGACTGCACTACCCTTCTGAGATTTGTATTTCCTTTGGATCTCAGTTGAAGGAAATATTAATATCAGAAGGGTAGTGCAGTCCCATACACACCCTGCAGAAACATTGTGTGACAAATTTATTACCCTACCCCTTCAGTTCGTTGTGTTTTGTTTTATTTTATAATCCCCAAATGGTATTCCAATGACGAAAACCTTGATAAAAGTAATAATTAGAGAAACTGAAAGAAACATATCTTTCTTTATTATTGAACAAGAACTAATTGGAGTTATTTCCTCTCGATTGAACTCAAATGTTTGGGGGACTACAATTCAAGGACATTGGGAAATGACACGTTATTATTGTGGGACACAAATTGACTTTGTGTTTCATCTGATACAGTGATGTGTGGTGTGTCTTGGAGAATCGGGGACACAATATTCAGACTTGTACAAAAGCTTTAAATAGTTTCACTGTAGAGGCAAATCATATAATGAAATAGGTTGTATGTTTCTGAAAACCACAACTGATATGTAGTGTAGAAACACTGTAACAGAATCCCTCTTCTCGACCATAAAATCGGACATTGTAGGTATGTACACATATTTTATTTTAAGTTTTTTGGAATATTCTCCTGAAACAATATTGTTCTCATTTTGTTTGTGAGTCTGAATGTTTATTATTACTGACAAAAGTGTTTGAGGTGTTGGGTGAAAGGGAAATTGGCAAAGTGTACCATACAATGTCTACATCACTTTTAGCTGTCACATGATATTCTCATACACCCCGTTGAACTTCGTACATCTCATTGGAGTTAAATGTACCATACCGGATGCGTTGGTTAATGACCAATTAGAAAGCTTGCATAATTTTAAAAGGGTCATAATGTATGTTATGCCTCCTTGGAAGAAAAGGACTCTCTTTAAATTCCAACTTAAACACATTTTCCAGTTCAAAGAATTGGAAAATGTGTTAATCCTTTACCTATCACAGATAGAGGATGGCACTTGGCAAAAAAATTCTTGATTATGTAAAAAAAAAATTCAATTTTTGTCTGTAAAATATGACCTCTCATTGGAATGAGCTCATTGAGCTTGTGGCAATAAGGGGTGATGAGCTGTGTTTTTTATGCAAAAAAATGAAAACATAATTGAATTTGAATGGCAAATTTTATGAATGGAGGCGTTCAGATGAGGTAAATGGTTTGGAAGTTACATAATGAGGTCGTTTGCTCAGGTTTTGAAACTATTCCTTGCATTACAGTTGTGAGGTATCAGCTTTCTGGAAAATGGAAAGTTCACATTATGAAGTCCATTGAGCTTATTTCAGCAGGATGTCATTTTCTGGGCAGTAGAAGAATAAAAATGAATGTTTTCAAGTTATTATGAGCTTGGTTATTTTAGCAGCACTAGTGTTCAAAAACTGGTCAATTCATTTTCTTGAAAATTTGTCAAATCTTCCAGGTGCTATAAACAGAAATTGCCTCTCAATATTTTTTCTTCCTAATTTTTTCATCTAAAGCATGGCTTAATTGACCCCTCAATGGATTGAAAATAGGTGAATTTATTCGAATGTCCTAAAGATTGGCTATGTGAAATGGGGTATATGTATGAAACTTTCTTTTTCAGCCTTGACAGCTGCCTCTCTCCATGGGAAGCGAGATGTTGTTCGATACTTATTAGATAAGGGTTCTCACATCCATTTGCCGAATAGCAAATCTTTCTCACCACTGCTGTGTACTGTCAAATCAGGCAAATGGGAGACTGCTGATATGTTGTTTTCTGCTGGAGCCTCCATAGAACAGACAGACAAACACGGTCGCACTCCACTAATGATAGCAGCAAGTGAAGGACATGTTGGTATTGTGGAGATGCTTCTTTCGAAAGGTAAATAGCTTGACTTTACTTGATGATGTACAGACCCTATCTTAACCCTTTACCTAACATGAAAAGCAGACGACACTTGCAAAAAAAATTCTTGAATAACTAATTTTTTTCATTTTTTGTCTCAAAAACATAGGTTATGACCCCTCGTTGGAACGAGCTCGACGAGCTCGTTCCAACGAGGGGTCATAACCTATGTTTTTGAGACAAAAAATGAAAATATTTTGAAAATTAATTGGCGATTTTTGAGAATAGCGCTGGCCGGTTTTGGCCGTTACGTTGGGTAAAGGGTTAACTAGAGTAGACCATATACCAAAAAAAAACATTGAATACCGAAACCATCTGAATTTTCAAATTTTCCTTCATTCACTATTTATAAGGCCTTGTTGATGCTTGATAGCAGATGAAGAGTTCATTTTCATAAAGAAGTGGCTGATTTTCTTTTCAGTTTTGTTTACTGTCAGGGTCCTGTGCAATTGTCATGAATTCTCACTAGACTACAACCAGTACATGCCCAGCTGCTTAACCCTTTACCCAACGTAACGGCCAAAACCGGCCAGCGCTATTCTCAAAAATCGCCAATTAATTTTCAAAATATTTTCATTTTTTGTCTCAAAAACATAGGTTATGACCCCTCGTTGGAACGAGCTCGTCGAGCTCGTTCCAACGAGGGGTCATAACCTATGTTTTTGCGACAAAAAATGAAAAAAATTAATTATTCAAGAATTTTTTTTGCAAGTGTCGTCTGCTTTTCATGTTAGGTAAAGGGTTAACAGTGATTTCTAGCCAAATCTTGGCTGCATTAACAGACAGCCGAGACTTAACTAGAAATCACTGCCCAGGTGATTTGTGTATTGTCAGCAGGACCTTCTGAAGATGGCATGGTCAGGGTACATGCTCTGAGATTTCACCTCAAATAGGCCTTTAAAGGTTAAGGTGTGTTTAAAATAAGTCACAAAATTACTGTAAATATGATTTGTGTTCATATAAAAATGCCACTGTTGAGCTCATTGACAGTTGCATTTGTGGAGCTGTGGTACAGTGATACAAGAACAACTTATTCTTTATTTTCCTGATGTGAATTCCCTTTTGATCAGCAAATCTCTTGTCAAGTCAGATATTGAATACCAAACCGATCCCAAGGTATACCCCTTAAAAATACCCAAACTGATACCAAACTCAAAATTCCTATACAGCCCATCTCTAATCTTAACCCTCTGAACACTGACATCAGAATATGGAAATTTTTAGCAGTAAAGTTTATCCTTTGTGCAACTTAGAATTTAGAATTCATTGTTAAAAAAATTGCCACAAAACCATATCATATGGCCTCTCATTGGAATGAGCTTGTCCAATGAGCAGTCATTCCTAGTTGCATTTTTGGAAAATAAACAGATGTTTCTACATAAGGATTAGAAGATAACTTGCAAAGAACTTTTTACTTGCATAACTGTGCTCACAAAATTGCAAGATGAGTGCTTTGAGGTCACAACACATTTACACTGGTGCATCAAGATTTCATTAAAAAATTTTTTGTTAAATTAAAATTCAATGTATAATTATTGTGTTGTTGGTATTATGAGTTGTATCATACTCACATTCTTCAAACAACCAGAAACCATTTATACACTTTTCTCTATCAAAGTGGCCATATTTCATTGTTTTGCATAATTTCAGCTGTAAACAATGTTAAAAGATGCTAACACAGTTGATTACATTATAGCATTAAAATAGACAACACGTTTATGTGAAGTGAACATAAATTCTTATCTTTTTACCACCAACTCCCTACAAAGTTTGCAAGGTACACATTTTCATCTCGACTGTGCGTGTTTGCGTGCCTCCCATGGGAACCCCAGGAAGTTGAATTGTGCTTGTTTACTGTAGTAAGTTCTGCTTTACTTGAAAAATAGGAGCAATACATTGGTTGGAAGTCCTCTTAAGTGGGCAGCATATGTATAAACAGTTTGGGTAAACTTGACTTCATACCAACGTTGTGGTTATGATACAGCAATATCTGCTGAAAGTGACCTTAAATACTAATAAATAAATAAATGCATGCATGTGACTGCCATCCATCTCCTTATAATCCTTTACTTTACATCTAGTAACCTTTGAAGGACTGTTTGGAGCTGATTGCTTTTGGTATCCTTTTCTAATTATACAATATCTAGGTCAAGTTCTCTTTTCAACTATTACCTTTAGCCAAAATGGACTTGGGGATTTTGAGAATTGTTCATTTTCAGGCATTCATTTTTGAACAACTTTTTAGAATCAATTGATTTTTGGCATGCAATGTAATTAGACAATATCTTGGACAAGTTCGATTTTTAACTATTTCTGACCTTTTTCCGATTTTTGGGCCAAAATGCACTATTTCCATCTGATAACTTTTGAAATGTTGCAGGGGTGTTTTAAAAGTGATGCAAGGATGTGGCTAGATGGACATGAAATGGGGGTGGGGGGTGGGGTCTCCCTCTGAATTTTCAACTGTATCATGCCCCCTTCTGCCAAACAGCCAACTTTTGAGAAAACCCAAATCCCCCCTCCCCTAACTCTGGAATGGGAATTTTCCAACTGGTACCTGTGAATTTCTAACTGCACCATGCCTCCTTCTGCCAAACAGCCAACTTTTGAGAAAACCCAAATCCTCCTCCCCTAACTCTGGAATGAGAATTTTCCAATTGGTACCTGTGAATTTCTAACTGCTGAAGAAATCTTAATGCACCCACTGCCCTTGTATTCGAAATACATGACCATGTCTTTTGAGTTCCAGAGTTTGAAATCGTCTCATAAATGCAGCAAGGTGTCATATGCAATGCGTTAACTGGTTGAGTTCTGGAAGCTCAAACTTGGGCTTTACTCTGAAGTGTGGATACCACCAGTTAACCCTTTACCCAACATAACGGCCAAAACCGGTAAGCACTATTCTAAAAAATAGCCAAATAATTTTCATTATTTTTTCATTTTTTGTCTCAAAAACATAGGTTATGACTCTTTGTTGGAACGAGCTCATCGAGCTCGTTACAATGAGAGGTCATAACCTATGTTTTTGAGACTAAAAATTAGTTATTCAAGAATAGTTTTTGCGAGTGTCGTCTGCTTTTCATGTTAGGTAAAGGGTTAAAGGTTTCATTTTCTGTGGATGTGCTTCATATCCTCTTTGAAGGTGAAATTATTTAGTATGTAAGGATTTGCCATGTTGCAATTTATGGGAGAGTGCCCATAGGCACTCTCCCATAAATTGTAGCAAGGCAAAGACATATGAATAAAATTTGCTGACCAAAAATAATTTAGCACTCTACCAGTTAACTTTGTAGATGGCAACTTGTTGCACTCAGGGTGTGAAATATTTTCTCCAGGTAGAAAGTCCTATGATATGAAGTTCAAAAATCACTAAATGCCTGTTAGAAATGGTCACAGAAATGATAAAATGCCATGAAATCAACTACCATAGGGCATGAAATTTCTGAATATTGGTGGGTTGAAGCAAAAAATTTCTAACTATTGAAAAGTTTGGCTGAGATTTCAGGGGTGAGATACTCGTAATAGATGTTACCTTTGATATTTGGGGCTTCCAGTATTTAATAAGTGGTACTTTCTGACAGTTATTATTTTAGGTATATAAAAAGTAAAAAATATGTTTCTCGGGTCCTCCCGCATGCAAGCCAGAAAAAAAGCAGACTGTCATCTGCAAAATGAGGTCCCTAGAGGGTGAATTTAGAGATGCTACCCTGCATAGCAGGGTAGCATCACTACATTTACCCTCTGTGAACCTCAATCTGAATCAGGGTCTCAAAACTAAACAGAAAGAGATACCCAGAGGATAGATTGGCCCACTGTATGGGATATCATCATCAAATTCACCCTCTGGTGACCTCATTTTGCAAATGTCAGACTGCTTATTTTCAGGCCTGCCCGCATGGTCTGTTTGGCTGCAGCATGCTCTCTTTTTATAACCAATACAAACTTAACAAAATGAAAATTAAATGGTTCATGTCTGATATTTTACTCAAGTTAAAAGAATTGATAAATTTGTTCCATGAGTGCACCAAGGCTTTGCAATGCTTTAGCATTACAAAGCCTTGTTGCACTCAAGGGACGAAATACACCACCACCCATGCTATTCTATAGATTATGAGACCTAAAACATTAAAACCAAGAACATGAACTTTTGATGGCAAAGAAATAATCACAAAAATAAAATAAAAACTGCCCACCTTACATGCAGTTTTACAAAAAAAATGGCATGAGAAACAGAAGATCTACTTTGTGTGGCCTTACTAGTTATTTTTATTTCACTGATATTTTCTGTAATTTTATGAAAAGCATATAATAAAATAAAAATGAGTTGCAATGTATTCAAATTTTTAATAATATTATTTTGATTTTCAGGTGCTGTTTTAGATGAGTTGGATAAAGAGGGTTTGACAGCCTTGTGCTGGGGATGTCTGAAAGGGCACCTTCACATCATTCAGAATCTTTTGGATAGGGGATCCAATCTACATATTGTTGACAGAGGAGGAAGGAATCCCTTACACTTGGCAGCTTTCTATGGAGATGCTCAGGTGGTGAGTTACATTTTTGTTTTTATTACCTGTGTTTTCCAAAGTTTTCATACCTATATCATCTGTTAGGTTTGCTGTAAGTTATTTTGGCATCTCAGCAACTTGTGATATGTATCTCTTCGGTTGTCAAAGCATTTGGAATTTGTTGTTATGCCATGATGTGTTCAACACCTGTCACATTTACTGAAATTCTGTAATATTTTTTGCATTGGTCTTTGCTGCCGTCTTGACTGCTTAAAAATTACTTTAGAAACATCTGAATAAATTGTTTCTGATCAGTTTTGATCCTGTATGCAAAGTCTTGTGTCAAATAAAAGATTCATTCTTGAGTGATAAATACCATTATCATAAGTCTATTAAAAAAAAAATCCTTGTTTCTCATGCACCTCCCTCGTCGATGAAAACCTGCCTCATCACTTCATTTTTTATTTGGAAATCTGTTCGATGATACTGTTTGAGAAATTCGTAATATTCTAATTCCAACTATTTACATTACTGTTGTGTATTAACAAATAGAAAAAAGCCTCCTTCCCTCATCATAAAACTGAAGCAAAATTGCATGAGGAACAAAAAATTTTTTACATTGGCCTCATATTTCATGCTGTCACTGAAAGATAGTTTTATTGGATATAGTGTCAAGAAATTGTTTTTTTTTTCAATTTTTGAATGATTTCACAAGTATAAAAGTGACAGAACATTGTGATCCAATTCATTGAGAATGTATTTTCCAAATTGTCTAAACACTTGGGAAAATATGGTTTTACTGAACAGTCTGTTGATCATAGGAATTTTTTATACAGGTGCAATATTTGATAGAAAGAGGATCAGATATGGAACAGTTAGATTATCAAGGACTGCGACCTTTAGACAGAGCTGTGCAGTTTAGAAATACATCTGTGATTGTCTGTTTCTTGAGGAAAGGAGCCAAACTAGGTAAGTGTTTCGTCTGTTTTCATGTTGAAAAATATTTATGAGATAGCTAGTTTTTCAACTTTTTGCTAGAGATGGCCAGTATTGGAATTTGGAGGTTGGTCTCGGTTTCGGTATTTTTAGGGGACTATAACACAGTATTTGGTATCTGACTTGACTGAGATTTGCTGACAGAACCAAAGGTGAATTCACCCCAGTAAAATACATAATACGTTGTTCTTGTATCATACTCCACAGCACCACAAATGCCACTGCCAATGAGCTCAGTATTGGCATTCTTATGACAACACAAATCATATCTACAGTAATTTTGTGACTCATTCCAAACACACCTTAACCTTTAAAGGCCTATTTCAGGTTTTTGCAATCTCAGTGCGTGTATCTTTAACATACCATCATTAGGAGGTCCTGCTGACAATAGACAACTCAAAAGGGCAGTGATTTCTAGTAAAGTCTTGGTTGCCTGTTGAGGCAGCCAATACTTGGCTAAAAATCACTGCTAAACAACTGGACATGTACAGGTTGTAGTCTATTGGGAATTCAGAATGATTGCCCAAGAAAATCAGTCACTTCTTTCGTGAAAATGGATATTTCAGCTGCTATCAAGCCTCAACAGGGCCTTATAGATTGCAAATGTAGGAAAATTTGAAAATACAGATGGTTTCAGTTTTGAATGATTGGTTTGGTTTGGGTTTTTTTGGTATCCCCATGCTATCGGTATTAGTTTGGTTTTTTGGCATATTGCATATCCACTTTATGCCCAACAAGATGGCCCGACCCACCCGAATTTATAATTCATAAGCAAGTTTGAAAAAAACTTTCCATATTTGTCTTATTACCCTCTGCAGGCTGGTCATTTACTGCAGATAAAGGGTTAAAGCAGATGCTTGATTTTTTCATTTCAAAATGCTTCAATATTTAAATAATGTTATCTGGTGATTTGGGAGAGAATAATGGACATCACAATCAGCTGACTTGACTGTTTTTGAAAAAAATATATTTTTATACTGTACCAATGACCCAGACATAGCTGGTGCTAACTCTTAAAATATAGGGCCAAACACAAATTTTGCCCCCCAATCCCCAAAATTTGCATCTAAAACTAAAGAAAACATGTCCTGAAAGGCCCTCCACACTTCGCCCCTACTGCGCATGCGCAGTGTCAAGGACGTTCCGAAATTGGCGCCATTAATCATTCTAATAACCAGTGCCTGGTAAGCGCTATGTACTCAGCGGGGAGGCAAGAGTTCCCAACTCCTGGGAGGGCCATCCCCGTCTGGGTCATTGGTAAGTATAAAAAATATATAAATTACTATAAATTTTTTAACATTTTTATACTGTACCAATGACCCAGACATAGCTGAATAGTAAAAAGGCTGGAGGGCCAAGGACATAGAGCAAAATGGAATACGCTCAATAAAATAAAATAGAGTCATCCCCTGTAGGGAAAAAGAAGTAATAGGCCTTACATGTATCTTTCTTATTTATGATAAATTAGAAAGATACAACACCTTCCAAAATTGAGCTTCATACATCCATGTACTCTATTAATATCCAATATAATCCTTATACTAAAAATTTTTAAAGTAAGCCAATAAATAAAGTAAGTCTAGAGAATAGAGACTCTTATACTCCTAAAAGTGTCTGAGGATTGCATAATCATGTCCGTTGACATATGCAATATTCAAAAGCTATACTTTAAAAACTAAGACTTGAATGAATTTTAAAAACCTAAACTTCTCACTAAACAACCATCCCAATAACAGCTCAGAATTACTAACTCCGGAGGAGGTATCCCCTTGTTTTCATAGTAAAACAGGTGACCCAAGGGAACACCCTCCCCCCTTTTCTTGCCCTGGGTCAAATAGCCCAGAGCGAAGAGGGCAGCCGAACGGAGACACTGCCGAAACAGACAGCCTACCTAGCTATAGTAGCAACTGTTAAGTGAATGACATTCTGAGCAGTAGATAATAGACCTAACAATAGAGGCCTCCAGAAATGGACTCGATATTTCAAGGACGTTCCGAAATTGGCGCCATTAATCATTCTAAGTTTGGCCCTTCATCAGTTAACATCTGACTGATCTTTGTGCTTATAAATCTCAGTTTAAATGATGCCAGACACATAAATATTAGTGAAATGGTGATTCTAAGGAGGATAGAGAAGGAGGAGAGGAAAAGAATGTGTGACAGAATATTATCAGGGCTGTAACTTAAAATTTTTTAATGAAATTATGTTAAGTTACCTATTTTCAAGGCAGCAGCCATTTTGTTGTCATTCTGATTATTTAGTTACACTGTTTTTTAAGTGTTTTCCTCTCTCCCTGTCCTTTAAGTTCCCCCTTGCTATTCTCCCATGCTTTTGGCATAGTTTTTGTAATTATTATTACTAAAGTTTTCTTGGGAGTTTTAGCTGAATAACAGAATGAATTCTGTTCTTTCCCCATGTTTACGTCTTCACCTACGGGTGGTTAGGCGTTGTGTTCTGCATCTACCATCTGATGTTCTGCAGTTTCTTCCCTGGAAGTCTCTGTTTTGCATCAGATAGTGTATTTTTGGTAACTGATTTCGGGCCTGGGTGCCTGGAGTCTTATTTTAGTGTTTTTACACTCATTGTTTACATTTACAACAGCCCTCTGTGTGAGGGGGAGATTTCTATAAAATAATATCTTGATGTTATTTTAATCATAACTAGATACATTATTATTGTTCGTAAGTGTTGAATAAATTGTTTAAAATATTTTTAAAATTTTTGTCCACACTTAGGCTTGGGATCCATTGGGGCTCAACGTTACTTTTCAGAAACTTGGGCTGTTCTGAAAAAATATTTTTTCAAAATATTTTGATTTCAATTATTTTTTCTATATTAATGGATCATATTATTATTATGTATTTTGATTGCCAGGGGTTAGTGCGAGTACCAGGACTTGTTTTCTTTTCACATTGAAAGGATATTGATCAATTGTTTTAAGAGGAAGTCTTCCCCTGACTTTATTATCATTCTATATGTGGTCAGTGTACTCGCATTAACTCCTGTTCTGTATCGTATGATTTCGATGACAATATGGGAAGCGTATGTCACGGTATGTTGTTGGGGATTTGGACACTCCGGTCCTTTCCCCGCAGGGTCACTCTACTTTATCAATTTCTATTTCAGACGATCAAGATTAGGGTGATGTATCTGTGATGTCTTCCAACAGTGTGCCTCCGTCGTCACAATTAATGAAGGGCTAGCGGAAAAGTGCTCATGTAAATTCGCCAATTGCCTAAGAGGACCCTAGTAGGTTCGACGGCCTTTGACGTCCGCTAGCTCACCCGGTGTAGCGTCCATTCACCGAATGGTTCGGCAGCCGGGTTCGTCCGTTGCGGTCTAGAAGGAATTTTGGGGTGATGCGAGCACTATAAATTAACCTAATGCACACCCAGTGACGGCGGATCGGAGGGAGAACGCAGGAAGCCTTTTAGTCCGGTTCATAGCAAGCGAGAGAGGCCCCTCTCTCGTTCAACAACATCTGGCCCCAGATGTTGTGGTACAAAATGTGTCGCAAGCGGAGCATACGTCCGTCGCTCGGGACGCTCCGTTGTATAGGCAGTCCGCTGAGACTGCTAAGGCTTCCTCTTCTCGTCAGCGCACACGACCGCACCTTGGCTGCGTGACCGCCGATATATTACCAGCTTCGCCAATCAAGGATTCTTCGGCGACCAGGTCACACCATCCGGCAGCCAGGGACACGAGGCCTGCAGACTCCGGACGTTCGCATAGGAAGTGTGCGGGAGTCAACGTACACGGAGCTTCCGGCGGCAATGCATCGTAAGACCGCTACTGCACAGGCCTCGGGAACGGACATGCTTTCCTTAATAGCACAGTTTATCGCAGCATCCCAGCATCAACTGAATCTGTCGCATATATTTTATCCGACAATGCTGGGTCGGGACGCTCCGCGGAAGCGGGTACGGACGTCCGAAAGTTTCATCCGGTCCGACGGGATACCGAAAGGGATTCGGAGGATTTCGAGCTTTCCCTTTCGGAACAACATATGCTGTTGTGTATGTCATCTGACTTGGTCTTCTACAGCTTCTTTCGTCGGACCAGAATGCTGCGATGCCGGATAAGAAACTGATAGCGTCGGTGGACTTAGAAATTTTTGGTTCGGTTCAGGGACATCGTCCCTCAGTTCCGACATAGTCCAATAATGTCACACAAACTTTCGAATTATTGAACGACGCTATATATATTATTATTTTATGCTTGCTAACCAAGCATTTCTGGTTTCTTGTTCGAAGAGTTATGGAGATGTCTTTCAAAAGTGTGCCTCTGTCGTCATAGTTAATGAAGAGTTAGCGGCAATAAGTGCTCATGGAATATGTCTATCGCCTACGGAGTGACATTCGCTAGCTCACCCGGTGTAGCGTACATTCATCGAATGGTTCGGCTGCCGGGTTCGTCCGTTGCGGTCTAGGAAGGAGATTTGGGTGATGCGAGCACTTTAATTACTTTAGTACTCACCCAGTGACGGCAGATTGAGGACAGATCGGAGGAAGCCTGTTAGTCCGGTTCCTGGCTTGTCCAGGTCCGTCCGGGCTGTGAGCGAGAGAGGTCCCTCTCTCACCCAACAACATAGGGGACCGCATGTTGTGGTTCAGATATTTTACATTCGGAGCATATGTCCGTTGGTCGGGATGCTCCGTTATATTGACAGTCCTAGAGACTGTCTTTAATGCTTCCTCATCCTCACAGCAGGGCACACGACCGCACATTGGCTACGTGACCTCGAGTATCCGATCAGTTTCGGCATTCAGTGATTCCACGGCGAATAGGTCGCGCCATCCGGTAGCCAAGGGACACGAGGCCTATACACTCCGTTCGCTCGCATATTGGTAGTATGCACGGGGTAACGATCACGGAGCTTCCAGCGGCAATGCATCGTAAGACCGCTTCTCCTCAGGCCTCAGTGACGGACGTGCTATCCGAGTTAGCACAGTTGTTCGCAGCATCCCAGCAATTGACAGTTTCTCGGTCGAATCAGGAATTATACGACGGCGCTGGGTCGGTGCGGTCCGCGGTTGCATCAGGTACGGACGACCGAACGCTTTATAGGGTCCGACAGGATGGCGAAAGGGATTCGAAAGATTTCGAGTTTTCCCTTTAGTAGTATCGGAAGATGCCTTTCATATCTTCTGGCATTATCTTCCAGTGATTATTATTTCGGACTTCATTGCTGCGATCTTGGATAAGAGACTTATAGCGTCATTGGACTCGGATTTTTCGATCGGTTCAGGGACATTGTCCCTGACTTACCGACGCAGTCCAATATTGCCATTACAACATGTGTTTTATTTTTCGACGCTATATACATATATATATATATATACAAGCCTGCTACTAAGCATGATAGTTTAGTTTCTTGTCCGCGTTGCTCATTTCTGCCATTTTATCATTTATACAAATAGTTTATTTTGGCAGAGCAGGGCATACCGAGAGTTCATATGCGTCTAGACGGTGTGATTAAAGACTGCATATATTCTTTTTCGCCGTTTATGTCTTTTCCAATTTCAATGTTGGGAACGACATTATGTATAGTAGACTTAACTTAGACGCTTTATTATACGTAATCCGCCTTACTGAGGCGTTATCATTACGTCTTCAAAAAAGATTTACGCGATATTATTCTCAATGTAATTTCTTTTGAGGGCAGTAGTTTGTTCACGTATAACTCCGCCCTTCAGTGGCTGATTGGAGTTAGTTAGACGTGACACAGCCCTAGCTACATCCACACGCGCGGATAGTAAGGTTAAGAACTCTCTCAGAGTCGCTTCGTTCTCGGAGGAGCTTCTCTTCGATGGCAACTTTTCGGCAATCCATGATTTGCTCGATTTACACGTTCTCTTGTCTATCTAGTGTTACAAGAGATTCAGACTGGGGCAAACATTCGGTGGTTGACTCAGAGAGTGCCGCCGCAGTTGCCGGACCCGAGTGTGGCTGTTATGACGGTTGCCAGTCAAACAGATTGGGATATAATACTGATCCCTACGGATTCGAAGTGCCAGGGTCTTTGGGTTCCGCAGTCTTTTAGCAATCAGTTTTCTTCCGCGGAATAATGTTTTTTAGGCTTGCTTTATGTCATTGCATGAACATTATTCAGAAACGCATGCCCAAATTCCTGTCCTTTAATTCGACAGTAGTGGCGTATCTCCGGAACCAGGGAGGCACTCTTTCGTTTCCGTTATTCAATTTAATGGAAAGAATCCGTCTGTTGGTTATAGTACACCAAGTTCAGTTTTGGTCCGTCATATTCCGGGTCGTCGGATTGTTTTATCGGACTCCCGTTCTCTTACGGGTCGCTTGTTGCTGTCAGAATGGACTCTCAACAAACAAGTATTCAATCAGATTTGCTATCTATGGGAGCGCCCAATGATGATTTATTTATGACACAGCTTGCTAATCAATTGCAGACGTATGTGTTGGCTTGTCCAGATCTCTGAGCTAATATTGTTAACGCTCTATTGATCTATAGGACGGAATGATAGGATACGCGTATCCTCCGGCGCTGTTGTTTTAGCAGGTATTGCTAAGATAAACAACCACAATACATTTCTGTTGATAGCATCTCTATCTTCACAGAGATCATGAGTAATTTACTCTCTTGTCTACTGTGGATCTTAACGTGAAATCTTCCTCTATGTGAGGATCTTTTTCACTGGGTAAATCGTGTCATCTTTATCACAACCAGCAAGGTCGCAACCTTCATGTATTCCGTTGTGTGGTCCGTATTGCATTGTAAGCACTGTACTGGACGAGCTTTGGACGCGATTTCTTACTATAGGAGATCCTCTTCTTCGCTATTCTATGCGGCCAAAGTGGAGGCTCTTCCGTCGTGGTGTAGGGATCATTATGTTCATATTGTTGATCCCTCCATACTACTCATTGCTATTTTTTAGTATACTTGTTTCACAAGATCTACTGCAGCCTGTTATTAGTTAGGTTATAGGTTTATGTTACCTCATACCTATGCACTCTACGATAGTTTACAATTGAGTCTTTTGTCTCTTTATCTAAGTCAGTTAGTAACTTTTTGATAAATAGACTTAGAATCTTTAGATTAAATTCCTATACGGATTTTAACTTCGGTTCTTATTTAGCTAAGTAATCATTTGAGCCTCTGGAAACAGTAGTTTTCAAATTCTGACCTTTTAGACAGTAATTCTGTTGGTTTCTCTTTTACTGTAGAGTCAGTGAGTTTCATGCACTATCGATGGATGATTTTCACTTTCATAGTTTCGGAATCAATACTTCCGTTACTATTTAGGTTGGATTGTTGCATATGAGTTAGGCTCCTATTATCCGGAACCTATTATTTTAAGGTCCTTCCGTCTTCGTATGGGCATAGGCCTTTACTCTTTCCGGGTACAGTTTATGTATTTATAAACAGATATCTGTTTATTACAAAGGGCGTAAGCTTCTTCTGTCTTTGATGTCTAGTAGAAGGACGTTACGCTCCATTTTATTGTTAATGGATTCTATTAACTATCGGTACTGCTTATGGTATATCATTGACTTAGCAGTTGTGCTTAAGATTTCGGCTCATGAAGTAAGAGTTCTTCTACTTCTTGGGCTTACATTAATAGTGTCGCTATTATAGATTTTTGAAGGCCGCTCATTGCGCTCAGCCATCCACATTCATGAATTTTATCTCAGAAATATCGAGTCCATTTCTGGAGGCCTCTATTGTTAGGTCTATTATCTACTGCTCAGAATGTCATTCACTTAACAGTTGCTACTATAGCTAGGTAGGCTGTCTGTTTCGGAGTGTCTCCGTTCGGCTGCCCTCTTCGCTCTGGGCTATTTGACCCAGGGCAAGAAAAGGGGGGGGGGGGGGGGTGTTCCCTTGGGTCACCTGTTTTACTATGAAAACAAGGGGATACCTCCTCCGGAGTTAGTAATTCTGAGCTGTTATTGGGATGGTTGTTTAGTGAGAAGTTTAGGTTTTTAAAATTCATTCAAGTCTTAGTTTTTAAAGTATAGCTTTTGAATATTGCATATGTCAACGGACATGATTATGCAATCCTCAGACACTTTTAGGAGTATAAGAGTCTCTATTCTCTAGACTTACTTTATTTATTGGCTTACTTTAAAAATTTTTAGTATAAGGATTATATTGGGTATTAATAGAGTACATGGATGTATGAAGCTCAATTTTGGAAGGTGTTGTATCTTTCTAATTTATCATAAATAAGAAAGATACATGTAAGGCCTATTACTTCTTTTTCCCTACAGGGGATGACTCTATTTTATTTTATTGAGCGTATTCCATTTTGCTCTATGTCCTTGGCCCTCCAGCCTTTTTACTATTCAGCTATGTCTGGGTCATTGGTACAGTATAAAAATGTTAAAAAATTTATAGTAATTTATATATTTTTTATACTTACCAATGACCCAGACGGGGATGGCCCTCCCAGGAGTTGGGAACTCTTGCCTCCCCGCTGAGTACATAGCGCTTACCAGGCACTGGTTATTAGAATGATTAATGGCGCCAATTTCGGAACGTCCTTGACACTGCGCATGCGCAGTAGGGGCAAAGTGTGGAGGGCCTTTCAGGACATGTTTTCTTTAGTTTTAGATGCAAATTTTGGGGATTGGGGGGCAAAATTTGTGTTTGGCCCTATATTTTAAGAGTTAGCACCAGCTATGTCTGGGTCATTGGTAAGTATAAAAAATATATAAATTACTATAAATTTTTTAACTTTCCTTCACAATTGCTTTTTATGTGAACCTATCCTGATAGACCACATGGGGGCACATGGTATTGCATACTGAGACGTACTGCACTTCAATGGTGCACTTATCTTCAACCAATCCTAACACTGCTTGTGCGGAGTTAGTACATTGAGGAGTCTGACAGTTGCTTGTGGTTGCTCAGTGGTTCTCTCAGGGTACTCCAGCTTCCTCCACCCGTAAAACTGTCCAACACGAGGTGACCCTGACTGTTTAAAGTGTCATTAAACCCCAATAAATCAATAAATAAATAAATTGAACAACCTAAAGTGCACAAAGAATTAAATTCATAATAAATAAAACAATGTGATATCTACAATTAAGATCAAGAATTTGCTTGACTACTTTAAGAATGGGACCTGGGTTCTGTGCAGTTGGGAAATTTTCTGTCATTGCGAAGAAATCCTGAATGTTGAAAGTTATGAACTGTTAATTTTTCCTTGTTATCAATTAATTCCCTTGAATTATATCTGTCATGACTGCTTGAACCTGTTGTCGTAATTCGAAGTTGAGCAACTTTTGACATCTCAGATCAGGTGCTTCTACATGGGATGATGGGGCATTTTTATATAGTGATAAAACTAGACTGATAGTGTTTTCTTGTGAAGTCTTGGCTGCCAATATAAGCAGTCATGGCTTGACTAGAAATCACTGCCAAGCCTCTAGATCTACCGAACTTGGTGTAGTAGAATTTCTTGAAATTTTTCCCTTTCTGGAGGGGTTAATATTCATTGCTGATTGGGGAGTTGGAAAATAGCTGGTAATTTGGAAAAAATAGACTTGGTGCATAAATGGTCCCCGTTGACCACAGGAAAAATCCCTGATTATATTGTGAAAAAAATTGCTTTTTTCTTCTTCAGGTCCCTCAACGTGGTCAGTTGCAGCTGGTAAGCCTGATGTTCTATTGTTATTGCTGAACAAGCTGATGGAAGATGGAAATGTATTGTACAGGGTAAGGAATTCATTAGTTTATATTCTGTGTTCTCCATTTGGTTGAATACTAGTTAATGGAATATTCCTGTAAATTGAGTACTATTTTACAGCAATTCATTTGGCATACATTCAATATAACCATTTTCCTAACATAGCCAGTGGACGACTCTTTACAAAACATTTTCTCAGAAAAGTGAAAAAGTTTATATTTTATTTTTACATCATAGCTTATTTTTCCTCATTGGAATGAACTTGTCAAGCTAAGCTTCCTCCAACAATCCAACAAGGAGTCATAGGCAATGCTTTAGGGATGAAAAGTTTAAAAATAACAAAATTTGATTTGTAATTTTTATAGCACTAGTTCGATTTAACGAATATGTTGGGTAGAATGTTGAAAAAGAAATGAAATTTTGTAAAGTTAAGCACTTCATTACTTATATATGTTAAAGAACTTTCACAAGATAGGAAAATTAATTTCTTATTGTATCATCAGTAAGTAAGCTAAATTGCTTATGAGGAGTTAGTATGTTGGAGAGACTGACAGTTGTGTGCCACTCTTCAATCATTTTCTTTGAGTACTCTGACCTTCTCCATCTGTAAAACTGTCCAAAATGAGGTGACCCTTGTTGTCAAAAGTGTTGTTAAACACCAATAAATCAATAACCAGTAAGTAGTTTGTTACACAGTTTGAAGTATTAGAGAATTCCTGTTAGACCCCACAAAGTAGATCTTCTGTTTCTGAGACCACTTTTGGTAAAATTGCATGTGGGTGGGCATTTTTATTTTTCCACTATACCAATGTCCCAGACTAGCTGGTGCAACCCAATTTATTACCAGGACCAAACACAAATTTTGAATCCCCCCAAACCCCCAAAATTTGCCAAAAAACCTGAAAACTAGAAGACCAGTATGGTCCTCCATACTTTTTGCGCAATGTGCAACTTGTTGTCAAGGACAACAATAGGCTACCGCCATCTTGTCATTCTGTTGTTTGGCCCATGTCAGATCAACACGTTTCCTGACTTTTGTGCTATAAAATCCTAAGTATAATGTAGCCAGACACGATTTTGAAGTGGAATGGTGGAATAATTGCAGCAGAATCTAGCTGAATATAGACATTGAGTTTTTGAACATTCAGGGCTATAACTTTATTGAAATTAAATAATATTTTTATACTGTACCAATGACCCAGACTTAGCTGGTGCAAACTCATTAAATTCAGGGCCAAACCAAATTTTGCCCCCCCAATCCCAAAAATTTGCATCAAAAACCAAAAAATTGACGTCCTGGTAGGTCCTCCACACTTTTACTGTACTGCGCATGCGCAGTGTCAAGGAGGTCTCGAAATTCCCGCCAAAATGTCATTCTTTGTTTGGCCCTGTAAACAGTGTCACATCACTGATATTTGTGCTGTAAATCTCAGTTTTAATGATGCCAGACACATAATTATGAGAGAAATGGTGGATAGGAAGTGCATTTAGGATGAGGAGAGGAGAAAAACAGTGGCTTCCAATGTTCAGGGCTGTAACTTAAAATTTGTTTATAAAAATTTATTCATGTTGCCTATTACTGATTGCTGGGCCATGTTTACCAGTGCCTGGAGTCAGTTTTCTGGTTTGTTTACACTGTTTGTTTATATTGACAACGGTTACTTCTGATAAGTGATTCCTTGTCTTCTGCATTGATTATTCATATTAAGATACATTAATATTGTCCGTAAGTGTTGCATTAATTTTTTCAGAATGATTTAAAATTTTTGTCCACACTTAGGCTTTTTTGGGATCCATTTGGGCTCAGGGTTCCCTTTGGGAACTTGGGCTCTTCTGAAAAAAATTTTTCAAAAATTTTTTTCTTTTTGAATTGTTTTTTCATGTTATTATAATGGATTTTTATATTATGTATCTTTGTTTACAAGGTTTATTGCGGGTACTGTAACTGATTATTTTTACAATGAAAGATTATTGTTCAAATTGTAATGGAAGGAAATCTTCCTCTGATTCACATGATTTCTGTATTAATTGTAGTCAGTGTACCCGCACTAAGCCTTGTTCTTTATGTTCCAAATGGGATGACAAACGTTGAACACGTGTGTCACGGTATATTGTTAGCGGGGAGCAGGACATGCCAGTCCTCTCTCCGCAAGGTCACTCAAGTTTTTCACTCTCTTTTTCAGAGGAACAAGAATTGGGTGATGTTTCCATGATGTCGTCTTCCAGTGCGCGTCCGTCGTCACAATCCAGAGAAGTGCTAGCGGCAAAAGTGCTCATGGATATATGGCAATTGCCTAAGAGCTCCACCCCCCACCCCCCCCCCCACCCCTGTAGGGTTGGCGTCTACGTTCGCTAGCTTGCCTGGTGTCGCGTCCATTTACCGAATGGTACAGCACCCGGGTTCGTCCGTTGCTGTCCAGGAAAGAATTAAGGGTATTGCGAGCACTATAAACATTCCTCAGGCACACCCAGTAATGACGGATCTTGGTTTAGGATGGAAGAAGCCTTTGGGTTCAGTTCCTAGCTCGTCCAGCTCCGCACAGGCTGCGAGCGAGAGAGGTCTTTCTCTCGTACAACAACATCGCGGTCCGGATGTTGTCGTACAAAATGTTCCTCAGTCGGAGCTTACGTCCACCCCTCAGGATGCTCCGGTGTATAAACAGTCCAGAGAGGCTGTATCAAGGGCTTCCTCCTCACATCAGCTCACTCGACCGCACCTTGGCTATGTGACCGCCGATATCCAGCCGGCATCGCCTTCCAGAGATTCCTCGACAGCCAGGTCACGCCATCAGGTAGCCAGGGATTCGAGGCCACCTTTTTCTGGACGTTTGCGTAAGAGAGGTCTGCAGGAGACAACATCCACAGAGCTTCCTGCGGCTCAATCACGCAAGACCGCAGCTCCGCAGGCCTCATTAACGGACGTGCTATCACAGATAGCACAAATCATAGCAGCATCTCAGCATCCGAGAAGCCCTATCAGAGCAGGAAGAATCTGATGATGCTGGGTCGGTACATTCCGCAGCTGGATCGGGAGCGGACGACCGAGATATCCAGGAGGTCCGTCAGGATGGCGAAAGGGATATGGATGAATTGGAGTTCTCCCTTTCGGAACAACACAAAATCGCTGTTGAGTTAATCTGGCATTTTCTTCCTGATGTTGTTCCAGCGGACCAGGATGCTGCTCAGCTAGATAGAAGGCTTATAGCGCCACTGGACACCGATTTTTTTTAATCGGTTTAGGGACACCGTCTCAGAGTTTCCGTCTCAGTCCAGGAATGTCTCACGGACATTTGAACTTTTAAACGACACTATCAATAAACTTGCTGGTAAATCGGGCAAGTCAGCTTTCGGCTAATGCTCTGAATCTGCCTTTCATTAATGCCAGGAACAGATTTGAAACTGCAGGACAGGGCGTTCAGAGTGTTCCTCTGCGTCTAGACGACCAGGCTGAAGATCTGGAATTATCCATGCCATCGTCTATGTCTATTCATAGCTCTATCTTGGAAACTACAATATCTTCGAATAGAGCAAATTTAGACGCACTCTCGTATGCAGATCACCTTACCAGAGCATTATCGTTACGCCTTGAAGGGCAAGAATTTCAGGACGTACAAAGGTCTCTGAGAGTTCTGTCAAGGGCTTTTGCCTATTCTACATATAACTCCGCCCTTTCAGTGGCTAATCTGGAGTTGGTTAGACGTGACAGAACCCTAGCTACGTCCACAAGAGTGGATAGTAAGGTGAAAAACTCTCTTAGAGTCGCTCCGGTCTCCGGAGAGCTTCTCTTTGACGGCAAGCTTTCTGCTGTTTACGATAAGTTAACTAAGAAAGCTTCAGACTCTCTGCTTATTAAGTCCACTTCTAGTAAGTCGGAACCAGCAGAAAAAAGTAGTCCTGGATCTTCTGAGACGAGCACGTCCAGGGGAAGTTCCTTTAGAGGTGCGTACGTGCCCTCTAGGCCTTTTCTCAAGACCGTCAACGCAGCAACTCTAGCAGGGGCCATAATGCTGGCCGTAATAGGTCAGATGCCCCTAGGTCGATGGTGCGGGTCGGGGAGGACGTGGTTTCTCCTTCCGCAAGCCTCGCAGGTCCAGGAAGTGATGGTGTAGACCTCTGTCGCGTTCCTGTGGGCAGAAGGTTGTCGAGTTATTTACAAAATTGGGAATTGATTACGGAGGACCCTTGGGTTCGAAGGGTAATTGCGGAAGGACTGAAACTGTCTTTCAAAGGAAAGCCTCCGTTAACTTGAAGTCCAAGATGGACTCAACTTCTGTCAAATATTCTAAAAAGAGACACTCTTCTTTCAGAAGTGCAGTCTCTTTTACTGAAGAACGTGATAGAGGTCGTAGAAAACCAGGAATCTCCAGGTTTCTACAGCCATCTGTTTCTGGTTCCCCAAACCAGACAGCTCGTTCCGTTCAGTAATAGATTTAAGCTGGATAAACAAGCTGATTGTGGCGACAAAATTTTATATGGAGACCATTCGATCGGTCAGAACGAGCATTCGTGTGAACGACTATGCTGCGAGCATAGATGTCAAGGATGCATACTTTCACGTCATGGTACATCCGGCATTCAGAAAGTATCTTCCGTTCGCTGTCCTAGGGGTGGTATATCAGTTCCGTACGATGTGCTTCGGTCTGAATCTGGCACCCTGGGCTTTCACTCGGATAATGAACTCGGTCATGACTTACTTCCGAGCTCAATCGTCTGCGGCAACATCGGCCTACCTGGACGATATTCTTCAGAGATACGGCAACGAGTTAACGCTTCAGAACAATGTGCAGAATCTTCTACTATTGCTCCAACGTCTCGGTTTTATAGTAAACGAACAGAAGTCGGATCTGGTGCCGTCCAAGTCATTCACCCACCTGGGGATGAGCTTCGAGACGCACAACAATCTCGTTCGTCTGCCGTTAACCAGAGCGAAATTAGTGAGTTGTTATGCTCGCTATTGTCTGAACTCAGAGAAGGTTACAGCGAGAGAATTCATGAGATTGATAGGTCTGTGTGTAGCTGCCATGGATCTCATTCCAATGGGGCGGCTACGCACTTATCCTCTCCAAATCTTTTTGACTCAGAATTGGAATGTGAAGACTCATTCGCTCGATGCGGACATCCTCTTGTCAGACCTAGTGAAACAAGTGATTCAGACTTAGGCAGACATTCAGTGGTTAACTCAGGGAGTTCCACTGCAATTGCCAGATCCGAGTTTTACTATCATGATGGATGCCAGTCAAGCAGGTTGGGGTGCGACACTATGCCCGTCGGATTCGAGGTGCCAGGGTCTTTGGGATCCTCAATTCCTAGGCAAGCACATAAATATCAAGGAAATGATGTCAATTTAGCTTGCCTTGCGTCATTGGATGGACGTTATTCAGAACACACACGTTCAAATTTTGTCCGACAATACGACGGTAGTGGCGTATATTCGGAATCAGGGAGGCACTCATTCCATTCCGTTGTTCAATCTAATGGAAAGAATCCTTCTGTTTGTACTGAAACATCAGGTTCTACTATCAATCCGTCATATTCCGGGTCGTCTGAATGTGTTAGCAGACTCCCTTTCACGGAAGGGTCGCTTGTTGCCGTCGGAATGGACTCTCAACAAACAGGTTTTCAATCAGATTTGCTACCAATGGGAGCGACCAATGATAGATTTGTTTGTGACGTATCTCAACAGTCAGTTGCAGACTTACGTGTCCCAATGTCCGGATCCTCGAGCGTTTGCAGTAGACTGTCGATCCCGTGGGATAGGATAATAGGATACGCGTATCCTCCGGCTCCCCTAATTCAGCAGATATTGCTCAAGATAAAGCAATCCCACTGCAAGATTCTGTTGGTAGCATCTCTGTCACCACAGAGACCGTGGATAAATCTACTCAGGTGTCTGTTGTGGGACATGCCGCGGAAGCTTCCTCCACGGGAGGATCTTCTGTCGCAGGGGAAATTGCGCACGCTTCACCACAATCCGCAAGGTCTCAACCTTCACGTATTTCCGTTGTGCGGTCCTTCTTGCACAGTAAGTGTTTTACAGGACGAGCAGTGGACGCAATTTCTAACTGCAGGAGGACCTCCTCTTCACTAAATTATGCTGCTAAGTGGAAGGTCTTTCGCCAGTGGTGTAGGGATCACTCGGATGTTTATGATCCCTCCATTCCTGACATTGCTAATTTCCTGGTCTATTTGTTTGACGAGATCAAACTGCAGCCTGTTACTATCAAGGGTTATAGGTCTATGTTATCTGATACCTACGCTCACCATGATACATTAATGATTGGTTCTAATGTCTCTTTATCTAAATTAGTTAGAAATTTTTCGATAAATAGACCTAGAACTCTTAGATTAATTCCGAAATGGAATTTAGCATGGGTTCTTCTTAAGCTAAAAGAAGCACCTTTTGAGCCTCTTGATAACTTATAAGACAGCTTTTCTCTTAGCCTTCTCTTCTGCTAGAAGAGTTAGTGAGCTTCATGCTTTATCAATAGATGATTCTCACTATCGTAGTGTTGGTAATACTATTTCTTTTACTACTAATGTTGGATTTTTGGCTAAGAATCAGGCTCCTAATAAGTATCTGGAACCTATTGTTGTTAGGGCCCTTCCATCTTCAAACGGACGTAGGCCTTTACTCTGTCCTGTTAGAGCAATACGTATTTATAAACATAGGTCTGAGTTTATTAGAAAGGGACATAAACGTTTCTTTTTGTCTTTGATGCCTAATAGAAAGGACATTATGGTTCATTCTATTGCTAGATGGATTCAATTAACTGTACGTACTGCTTATGAAAAGTTATCTTCTTCTCAGCAGTCTGTTCTCAAGATTTCGGCTCATGAAGTAAGAGCTCTATCAACATCTTGGGCTTATGCTAATAGTGTTGCTATTACAGATTTAATGAAGGCTGCATATTGGTCTCAGCCTTCCACTTTCACTAATTTTTATCTTAGAAATATTGAGTCCATTTCTGGAGATCTACTTTGTTTAGGTCCGTTATCTGTTGCTCAGAATATCGTCCACTAAACAGTTGCAACTATAGTTATGTAGGCTTTCTGTTCCAGCAGTGACTCTGTCCTGCTGCCTTCTTTGCTCTGGGGTATTTGACCCAGGGCAAGGGGAAGGTGGGGGGGGGGAGGGTGTTCCCTTAGGTCACCTGCTTTATAAAAGCAAGGGAATACCTCCCCCAGAGTCAGTAATTCCGAGTCAGTACCGGGATGTTTACTCATGTCATGTCATATTTTTAAAGTGTAGCTCGGTGTGAAGCATTTGTATATGTCACGTGTCAAACGGGCGTTAATATACAATCCTCGGACACTTTTAATGAGTTCAAAGAGTCTCATTTCTCTGGACTGTCTTTATTTATTGGCCTACCTTTAAAAATAATTAGTATAAAGGGTTATACTGGATATTAATAGAGATCATTGATGTGTTTGTGCTCAATTACGGAATGGTTTTGTGTCTTTCTTTTTTCATAAAAATAAGAAAGATACATATAAATCCTATCTCTCCTTTTCTCCTTGAGGAGATAATTCTGTATATGTAATTGAGCCTATTGAATTTTCCTTTATGTCCTGGTCCCTCCAGCCTGTTAACTATTCAGCTAAGTCTAGGTCATTGGTACAGTATAAAAATGTTAAAAAATTTATAGTAATTTATATATTTTTTATACTTACCAATGACCCAGACGGGGATGGTCCTCCCAGGAGTTGGGAACTCTTACCTCCCCGCTGAGTACATAGCGCTGACCAGGCACTGCCAGTAAGAATGATAATTGGCGTCAATTTGGGAACGTCCTTGACACTGCGCATGCGCAGTAGGGGCGAAGTATGGAGGTCCTATAGGACATGATTTCTTTTGGTTTTGGATGCAAATTTTGGGGATTGGGGGGCAAAATTTGGGAGCTCTTGCCTCTCCGCTGCGTACATAACACTTACCAGGCACTAGTCGTAAGAATGACATTTTGGCGGGAATTTCGAGACCTCCTTGACACTGCGCATGCGCAGTACAGTAAAAGTGTGGAGGACCTACCAGGACATCAATTTTTTTGTTTTTGATGCAAATTTTGGGGATTGGGGGGGCAAAATTTGGTTTGGCCCTGAATTTAATGAGTTTGCACCAGCTAAGTCTGGGTCATTGGTAAGTATAAAAAATATATAAATTACTATAAATTTTTTAACATTTCTTGTTTTTTACCGTTTTCGGGATATGCACCTGATTTGTTCATTTTTTGTTTATCATTATGTGCGTGTTCAGTGTTCACCTTTTTCCCCTTGAATCCTCTCATTAGATTTTTAAGAACTATTTGCCGTTTGCGAATTTGTTATTAATTAAAATTCTTCTTAAAAATCTTTGATAATTTACGGAATGTGGATTATTCGTACCCCCTTTGTCGCGTACCGGTTATTTTTTACATAGTCGGGCATGTCTGTTTGCCATTACCCTTCTCTCTGGAGAATCTTCTGGGGAAGTTTCTCTGTTGTTAAGGGTATTCTTGGGATACCGGTTGTCTGACCTGGGCCTTTGTTGTGCCTATTTTGGACTTGGTTACCGGTTCCTATTCAGTTTAAATTTTTTGTCTCGGGCATGTGTGTATTATGAAGTTCTCATGTTCGAAATGTAAGAGGAAGAAGTCCTGTCTTGATTATCATTCATCATGTTTGGCTAGCACTCATTGCTCGAAAGATGTTACCTGTGCAACTTGCTGTTCTTGGGATTCCCATGTATGTGTTGGCGAAGCACTGATTTCGGTGCTTTCGCCTAAGGTAACTAATCAAAATTTAGTTTTCATTTCAGAGGAACAAGAACATGGTATTGGTCATGGTATAACATCAAGTTCTGTGCTGCCTTCGTCTTCAGATACAGAGCATGTTGACTTACGAGCTATCGCAGAATACTCGGTACCTCAGGCAAGCAGACGGTCAACTAGCTTGACCTTTAATTAGTGCTTCAGTACCGGGAAAATTCGTAGCGGTCCAGGACACGGAGGATGGAAGAGTCTTCTGTTCAGACGACGGCATGTAAGGGGAAGAGGCCAGTCAAATTGAAAGGTGCATCAGTAGCGAAGCATTCTTCTGTTTTGGGGACAAAACAGAAAGATTCGACTTTTATTGCCAGTTCCGCTGGTAGTCCGGTAGAAAATGCTTCGGAGCCAGTTGTTTCTGAGGTACCTTTCTCTGCCAGTGCAGCTGGCAGTAATCTTGATATAAGAGCCTCTTCTTCGTCCGTTTCCAGGACTCTGCACAGTAGACCGCATGCTAGCCGGCAAGATCCAGAGGAAGAGAGTCAGAGGCAGGATCTGGCTCTCTCTAAGACTAGCATTTCGAGGCAAACGTCTTTTTCTAAAAGACGGACACAGGGCTCTGTGTCAGATCACCTTCTGGAGCCAAAAGGCATAGAACAGGGGTGAACATAGCCTCGAATATGGAATTGCTGGAGCAAATTGCCCAGCTAATTGCAGACTCCCAGCAGCATAATATGCGGCCGTCATCGATCTCCACTTTGTATGATTCGGATGGTGCTGTATCTGCAGAATGAAGGGTTTCCTCAAATAATCAGTATGCCGATTATAGACCAGACCAGGAACCTCTAGCTGGTAGTGTTAGGGAGTTTGATGAAGACGAGACTGACACTACATCTTTGGCTGAGCAACATGGAAACTATGAGGTTCCTGCAGGATTTTTCTCCTGAATTAATTCCTTCTGGGCAGAGTTCTGCGCCTTCTAGAGCCAAGCACCTGTCTTCTTTGGACAGGGAGGTCATTAAGTTGAAGGAAAGTATCCTTCTGTATCCGTCTCAATCAGTCCAAGCGTTAGATACGTTTGATTGTTGTGATGAAGCTATTCCTAACCTGGCTCAGGCTAGAAAAAGTTCTTTCCTTTCGGAAAGGAAGCTTGACCTACCGTTTAGAGGCAATACCTTCTTAAATACGGTAGGCGAGAATAATAAGATTCCAAGAGCTCATCTGCAATTGGATGATGGAGCTGGGAACTTAGGTATGTCTCATCCGTCTTCGTGTAGCATCAGTTCTTTTGTTATAGACACTTGCATTGAATCTAGCAGAAGTATTTTGGATGCTATGTCATGTGCAGATCATATTTGCAGGGCATTGGCCGGCAATTTGGAATCTGAGAGCTTACAGGAGTTGTTATCTCCTTTGAGAGTGCTCTCTCGCGCCATCATGTATACATCATCCCACTCTGCTCTTTCAATAGCGAATTTAGAGTTGGTCAGGCACGATGGTGCCCTTAAAACTACGTCATTTATTGACGACAGTGTTAAGAGCTCTCTAATGGCCGCTCCCGTTTTGGGCTCTTCATTATTCAATGGTAAACTAAAAGCTGTATTTGAAGATACTTCTAAGAAAGCTACAACTCGGCTTTTGTTGCGCTCAGCTTCGCAACCTCAGCCTTCCACAAGTGGTACTCCTCAGGGAGGTAAATTTTTCTCCAAGAGAGGCTCAGCCCGTGCTGCTTCTAAAGCTAATCGTGGGTGTGGTGGCTCAAAACAGGGGAGCAATTTCCAAAAGGGGATGACGCAGTCGGAAAATAACGAAATGCGTAACCCCACACCGACGTCACAGAGGGGTGCGAGAGCTGAACGTGATTTCTCGTATAAGCCTTGTAAGTCCTACAAATGAAGATTTCGACCTCTATTGTTCTCCGGTTGGCGGAAGGCTTTCAAAATTCGCAAGCAACTGGAACAAAATAACTCAGGATCTTTGGGTTCGAGACGTTGCAAAAAATGGTCTACGTCTTTCGTTCCAGAGAAAACCTCCATTAATGCCGATTCTGCATTTTGTGAACCTTCCACAAAATATAACAAAGAGAGAGGCTTTGATTTCAGCAGTAGACTCTGTCCTTCAAGGAGGCAGTAGAGGTCATAGAGAATCCCAATTCAAAGGGATTCTACAGTCATCTTTCTTCTTGTTCCGAAGCCAGATGGCTCGTACAAGCCGGTCATCGATCTCAGTTGGATAAACCAGCTAATAATTGCTCCAAATTTTATATTGAGACAATTCGATCGGTGAGAGGCAGCATCCGAGTGAACAATTACACCGCAAGTATAGACTTCCATTTCGCGGTTCAAGGAGAAGTATACCAGTTCAGAGCAATGTGTTTTGGCCTGAACCCTGCTCCGTGGGCGTTCACTCGGGTAGTGAATGCAGTGATGAGCCACTTCAGAGCACACTCGGCTTCGATGACGTTGGCATATCTGGACAACATTCTTCAAAGGTACGAAAATTTTCATGCTCTTCAAAGCGACGTTCAGAGTCTGCTATCACTGCTATGATGCCTAGGTTTTATAATCATTGTCGACAAGTCGGATTTAATACTGACGAGGTCGTTTGTTCATCTGGGAATGAGTTTCGATACTCTCAACAATCGGGTCTGTTTGCCGGTAGCAAGAGCAAAATTAGTTTCTGTTTACGCAAAATACTTCATAAACGCACAAGTCATTACTGCAAGAGAGTTTATGTGGCAGTTAGGACTTTGCGGTTAATTCCGCTTGGTCGTTTGCGCTCTCGTCCACTTCAAATTTATCTAATTCAAAATTGGAGCGTAAAAGTCAGTTGTTGGACAGTCCCGATTGTTTTAACACAGTCAGTAAAAAAACTTTAAATTTGGGCGTATATCCAGTGGTTTTCCCAGGGAATACCGCTTCAGATTCAGAAGCTGTCATTTATAATCATGACGGATACCAGTCAGGAGGGTTGGGGTGCTTCTCTGATTCCGGGCGATCAAGTGTGTCACGGCTTATGGGAGAGTCAGTTTCTTGTGTCCCATATAAACTACAAAGAAATGAGGGCAATTTGGTTAGTTCTTAATCATTGGCTCAGTCGAGTAATAAACTCACATGTTCAAATTCTGTCGGACAATTCAACAGTAGTAGCCTTTATTCGGAATCAGGGAGGTACTCATTCTGTCCAGCTGTTGAATCTCACCGAAAAGATTCTTATATTTTTATACTGTACCAATGACCCAGACTTAGCTGGTGCTAACTCTAAAAAATCCAGGGCCAAACACAAATTTTGCCCCCCAATCCCCAAAATTTGCATCCAAAACCAAAAGAAATCATGTCCTATAGGACCTCCATACTTCGCCCCTACTGCGCATGCGCAGTGTCAAGGACGTTCCGAAATTGGCGCCAATTATCATTCTCTGTTTGGCCCTTCATCAGTCAACATCTCACTGATCTTTGTGCTTGTAAATCTCAGTTTAAAGGATGCCAGACACGTAATTATTGGAGAAATGGTGATTCTAAGGAGGATATAGAAGGAGGAGAGGAAAAAGGAGTGACAAAAAATAATCAGGGCTGTACTTAAAATTTTTTATGAAATTATGTTAAGTTGCCTATTTTCGAGGCATGGGCCTCTTGTTGTCATTCTTGCTAAAAAGTTGCACTGCTTATTCAGTGTTTCCTCTCCCCTGGTCTTCTAAGTCCCCCCTTGCAATTCTCCCATGCTTTTGGCATATTTTTGAGAAAGATCATTTCTAAATTCTCTTGGGAGAGTTGCTTGGTTACAGAATGTTTTCTGTTATTTTCCCCATAGTTACGTTTTCACCCATGGGTGTATAAACGTTGTGTTCTGCATCTTCCATCTGATGTTCTGCAGATTGTCCCCTGGGAGTCTCTGTCTTGCATCAGATAGAGTGTAATTTTGATGACTGATTTCGGGCCAGTTTTTTCAGTGCCTGGAGTCATGTTTTCTGGTGTTTTACACTGTTTGTTTACATTGGCAACAGTCTCTTTTGAGGGGGGCTGTTTGCCTTTGGTGTAGTTTATCTCACTATAAGATACATTTTTATTATCCGTAAGTGTTGCATTAATTATTTAATATAAATTTAAAATTTTTGACCACACTTAGCCATCGGATCCATTGGGGCTCAACGTTACTTTTCAGAAACTTGGGCTTTGCTGAAAAAATATTTTTCAAAAATTATTTTGATTTGCAATTGTTTTTTCATTATTAATGGATCATGTTATTATGTATCTTTGTGTCAGGGGTTTGTGCGAGTAACTAGGACTTGTTGACTTTTCACAATGAAAGGATATTGTTCAAATTGTAATAGGAAGAAATCTTCCTCTGACTTTCATGATCATTGCATTAATTGTAGTCAGTGTTCTCGCACTAATCCCTGTTCTATATGTCAATATTGGGATGACAAACATTGGAAACGTGTTTCACGATATGTTGTTAGTGGAGAAAGGGCTATGCCGGCTCTTTCTCCGCAAGGTCACTCTACTCTCTCAGTTTCTATTTCAGAGGAACAAGAACAGGGTGATGTTTCCATGTTATCTTCCGCAAGTGCGCTTCCGTCGTCACAAATGAATACAGAGCTAGCGGCAAAAGTGCTCATGGAGATTAAACAAATGTCGTCCGCTAGCTCGCCCGGTGTAGCGTCCATTCACCGAATGGTTCGGCAGCCGGGTTCGTCCGATGAGGTCCAGGAGGAAATGTTGGGTGATGCGAGCACTATAAACATTCAACGTGCACACCCAGTGACGGCGGATAGTAGGCGAGATCGGAGGAAGCCTTTGAGTCCGGTTCCTAACTCGTCCAGGTCCAGCCAGGCCGCGAGCGAGAGAGGCCCCTCTCTCGTACAACAACATCTGGGACCAGATGTTGTGGTACAAAATGTGTCGCAAGCGGAGCATACGTCCGTCGCTCGGGACGCTCCGTTGTATAGGCAGTCCGCGGAGACTGCTCAGGCTTCTTCCTCTCGTCAGCGCACACGACCGCATCTTGGCTACGTGACCGCCGATATTTTACCAGCTTCGCCGATCAGGGATTCTTCGGCGACCAGGTCACACCATCCGGTAGCCAGGGACACGAGGCAGATGGACTCCGGACGTTCGCATAGGAAAAGTATGCGGGAGTCATCAGATGCGGAGCTGCCCTCGGCGAAGCAGCGAAAGACTGCGCCTCCGCAGGCCTCGATGTCGGACGTACTTGTGCAGATAACACAACTTATCCCAGCAGCCGACAGAAACGGTGTCGGATCTGGAATTATCCGACGGCGCTGGGTCGGTACGCTCTGCCGAAGCATCGGGGGCGGACGACCGGGAGCATCATGAGGTCCGACCGGATGGTGAAAGGGATACTGATGACTTGGAGCTATCCCTTTTGGAACAACATAAAGCTGCCGTGGACTTCATCCGGCACTTTCTCCCTCAAGTTGTTCCGTCGGGCCAGACTGCTGCGGTTCCGGACAAGAGAATTATAGCGTCATTGGACTCTGATTTCTTTGAGCGGTTCAGGGACATCGCTCCCGAGTTTCCGTCTCAGTCCAATAATGTTGCAAGAACATTTGAATTATTGAACGACGCTATATTCAAGCTTGCTTCCAAAACGGGGAAAGCAGGTTTCTTGTCCGCCAATACTCTCAACCTGCCTTTCATTAATGCAAGGAATAAATTCGACACGGCAGGACAGGGTATTCCGAGAGTTCCTCTGCGTATGGACGATGAGGCGGAAGACTTAGAGTTATCATTACCGTCGTCGGCGTCTATTCCAACCGCGGTGTTGGAAACAACTATTTCGTCTAACAGAGCCAGTTTAGATGCCTTATCTTAAGCAGATCACCTTACTAAGGCGTTATCACTGCGCCTTCAAGGGAAAGAATTTCAGGATATACAATCCTCTTTAAGACTTCTTTCAAGGGCAGTAGCTTATTCCACGTATAACTCCGCCCTTTCAGTGGCAAACCTGGAGTTGGTTAGACGTGACGCAGCCCTAGCTACATCCACACTCGTGGATACTAAGGTGAAGAACTCTCTCAGAGTCGCTTCGGTCTCCGGAGATCTTCTCTTTGACGGCAAGCTTTCTGCAATTTATGATAAAATTACAAAGAAAGCTTCGGATTCTCTGCTGTTCAAATCTGCTTCTAGAAGTCGGACACGGCAGACAAGAGTAAGACAGGCACTTCTGGGTCTAATGCACCCAAGAGAGGTTCCTACAGAGGTTCCGGTGCGTCCTCTTGGTCTTATTCAAGAGACCGTCAAGGTAGCGACTCACGTTCGGGACGTCCTTCGGGCCGGGACAACCGGTCGGATGCCCCGAGGTCGATGGGACGAGGTGCGGGTCGTGGAGGACGTGGTTTCTCCTGCCGCAGGCCTCGCAGGTTCAGAAGGTGACGGCTTAAACCTCTATCGCGTACCGGTTGGCGGAAGGTTGTCAAGCTTTTCACAAGAGTGGACGTCGATTACGGACGACCCTTGGGTGAGAGGAGTGACTTCGGAAGGTCTAAAGATATCCTTCAAACGAAAGCCTCCATTAACTCGAAGTCCAAAATGGACTCAACTTCCGTCAAATCCGCAGAAAAGAGATGCTCTATTATCAGAGGTGCAGTCTCTTTTAATGAAGAACGCAGTAGAGGTCGTAGAAAACCAGGAGACTCCGGGATTCTGCAGCCATCTGTTTCTGGTTCCAAAACCAGACGGCTCGTTCCGTCCAGTCATAGATTTGAGCTGGATAAACAAGCTGATCGTCGTTCCGAAGTTTTATATGGAGACGATTCGGTCGGTCAGAGCGAGTATTCGGGTGAACGATTATGCAACGAGCATAGATCTCAAAGATGCGTACTTTCACGTCATGGTACATCCGACATTCAGAAAGTATCTACGCTTCGCAGTCCTAGGAGTGGTGTATCAATTCCGGGCCATGTGCTTCGGATTGAATCTAGCAACCTGGGCTTTCACTCGGGTAATGAACTCGGTAATGATCTATTTCCGAGCTCATTCGTCTGCGGTAACGTCGGCCTACCTGGACGACATTCTTCAGAGGTACGGCAACGAGTTAACGCTTCAGAACGATGTTCAGAATCTACTTCTATTGCTCCGACGTCTCGGTTTTATAGTAAACGAGGAGAAGTCGGATCTGGTGCCGTCCAAGTCATTCACACATCTGGGAATGAGCTTCGAGACGCACAACAATCTCGTTCGTCTGCCGTTAACCAGAGCGAAATTAGTCAGTTGTTACGCTCGCTATTGTCTGCACGCAGACAAAGTCACGGCGAGAGAATTTATGAGACTGATAGGTCTGTGCGGAGCCGCTGCGGATCTCATGCCGATGGGGCGGTTACGCACGCGTCCTCTCCAAATTTTCTTGACTCAGAATTGGAGTGTGAAAATTCATTCGCTCGACATAGACGTTCTCTTGTCAGATCAAGTGAAACAAGAGATTCAGACTTGGGCAAACATTCAGTGGTTAACTCAGGGAGTTCCGCTGCAGTTGCCGGATCCGAGTTTTACCATTATGACGGATGCCAGTCAAACAGGTTGGGGTGCATCATTGATCCCAACGGATTCGAGATGCCAGGGTCTTTGGGATCCGCAATTCCTGGGCAAGCTCATAAACATCAAGGAAATGATGTCAATTTGGCTTGCGTTACGTCATTGGATGGACATTATTCACAATGCTCATGTCCAAATCCTATCCGACAATACGACAGTAGTGGCGTATATACGGAATCAGGGAGGCACTCATTCAGTTCCGTTGTTCAATCTAACGGAAAGAATCCTTCTGTTTGCGCTAGAACATCAGGTTCTTCTTTCGGTCCGTCACATACCGGGTCGTCTGAATGTACTAGCAGACTCCCTTTCACGAAAGGGTCGCTTGTTGCTGTCGGAGTGGACTCTCAACAAACAAGTATTCAATCAGATTTGCTACCAATGGGAACGGCCAATGATAGATTTATTTGCGACACATCTCAACAATCAGTTGCAGACGTATGTGTCTCCATGTCCGGATCCAAGAGCATTTGCAGTAGACGCTCTGTCGATCCCTTGGGACGGAATGATAGGATATGCGTATCCTCCAGCGCCGTTAATTCAGCAAGTATTGCTAAAGATAAAACAATCTCAATGCAAGATTCTGTTGGTAGCATCTCTGTCTCCACAGAGACCGTTGATAAATCTACTCAGGTGTCTGTTGTGGGACCTACCGCGAAAGCTTCCTCCACGGGAGGATCTTCTTTCGCAGGGGAAATCGCGTCAACTCCATCACAACCCGCAAGGTCTCAACCTTCACGTTTTTCCATTGTGCGGTCCTTCTTGCATGGCAAGCACTTTACAGGATGAGCAGTGGACGCGATTTCTAACTGTAGGAGGACCTCCTCTTCATTAAACTATGCGGCTAAGTGGAAGGTTTTTCGTCGTTGGTGTAGGGATCATTCTGTGGATATTTTTGATCCCTCTATACCAGACATTGCAAACTTTCTAGTATACTTGTTTGACGAAATCAAACTGCAGCCTGTTACTATTAAGGGTTATAGGTCTATGTTATCTGATACCTATGCACATCATGATAGTTTACAAATTGGATCTAATGTCTCTTTATCTAAGTTGGTTAGAAACTTCTCGATAAATAGACCCCGAACTCTTAGGTTAATTCCTAAATGGAATTTAGCTTGGGTTCTTCTTAAACTGAAGGAAAAGCCATTTGAACCTCTTGGGACAGTAGATTTCAAATTCTTATCTTATAAGACAGCTTTTCTCTTAGCTTTCTCTTCTGCTAGAAGAGTCAGTGAGCTTCATGCACTGTCGGTGGATGATTCTCACTATCGTAGTGTCGGTAACACTATCACCTTCACTACTAATGTGGGTTTTTTAACTAAGAATCAGGCTCCTAATAAATATCCGGAACCTACTGTTATTAAGGCTCTTCCGTCTTCAGACGGGCGTAGGCCTTTACTCTGTCCTGTTAGAGCACTACGTATCTATAAACAGAGATCTCAGTTTATCAGAAAGAGACGAAAACGTTTCTTTCTGTCTCTGATGCCTAATAGAAGGGACATTTCGGTCCATTCTATTGCTAGATGGATTCAATTAACTATCCGTACTGCTTATGAGAGTTTATCTTCTTCTCAGCAGTCTGTGCTTAAGATTTCGGCTCATGAAGTAAGAGCTCTTGCTACTTCTTGGGCTTACGCTAATAGTATTGCTATTTCAGATTTAATGAAGGCTGCTTATTAGTCTCAGCCATCCACATTCACAAATTTTTATCTCAGAAATATTGAGTCCATTTCTGGAGACCTGCATTGTTTAGGTCCGTTATCTGTTGCTCAGAATGTCGTCCACTAAACAGTTGCAACTATAGTTATGCAGGCTTTCTGTTCCGGCAGTGACTCCGTCCGGCTGCCCTCTTTGCTCTGGGCTATTTGACCCAGGGCAAGGGGAAGGGGGGGGGAGGGTGTTCCCTTAGGTCACCTGCTTTATAGTGAAAAGCAAGGGAATGCCTCCTCCGAAGTCAGTATTTCTGAGTCGTTTCCGGGATGGTTTTAAAGTGTAATATTAATGTTAAAAATTCATTCATGTCATATTTTTAAAGTGTAGCTCGGTGTGAAGCATTTGTATATGTCAAGTGTCAAACGGGCGTTAATATACAATCCTCGGACACTTTTAAAAGAATATAAAGAGTCTCAATTCTCTGGACTAACTTTATTTATTGGCTTACTTTAAAAATAATTAGTATAAAGGGTTATACTGGATGTTAATAGAGAACATGAATGTTATTGTGCTCAATTATGAAGGGTATTGTATCTTTCTAATTTAACATAAAATAAGAAAGATACATGTAAAGCCTAATACTCCTTTTCTCCTTGAGGGGTTGCCTCTATATTATATAGTTGAGCTTATTGGATTTTCCTCTATGTCCTAGGCCCTCCAGCCTTTTTACTATTCAGCTAAGTCTGGGTCATTGGTACAGTATAAAAATGTTAAAAAATTTATAGTGATTTATATATTTTTTATACTTACCAATGACCCAGACGGGGATGGCCCTCCCAGGAGTTGGGAACTCTTACCTCCCCGCTGAGTACATAGCGCTGACCAGGCACTGCCAGTAAGAATGATAATTGGCGCCAATTTCGGAACGTCCTTGACACTGCACATGCGCAGTAGGGGCGAAGTATGGAGGTCCTATAGGACATGATTTCTTTTGGTTTTGGATGCAAATTTTGGGGATTGGGGGGCAAAATTTGTGTTTGGCCCTGGATTTTTTAGAGTTAGCACCAGCTAAGTCTGGGTCATTGGTAAGTATAAAAAATATATAAATTACTATAAATTTTTTAACTTTCTCTCAAGAGAATCAGATTCTGATATCGATTCGTCATATTCCAGGTCGTCTCAATGTAATAGCAGACTCTCTATCAAGAAAGGATCGCCTGCTACCTTCAGTATGGATGTTGAAAAAATCTGTCTTCAATCAGATTTGCTTGCAGTGGGAACATCCAATGATCGATCTTTTTGCCACGAGTCTGAACAATCAGTTACAGACTTTTGTGTCTCCATGCCCGGACCCTCAAGCTTATGCAGTAGACGCTCTGTCAATTTCATGGAACGGGATACTAGGGTATGCTTACACTCCAGCTCCCCTCATTCAACAGATCTTGCTAAAGATAAAACAGTCTTCTTGCAAGATTCTACTGATTGGAAGTCTGTCAGCTCACAGACCGTGGATAATTCTCCGGACACTTCTGACACAGGGGAAACTCCGTCGGCTTTATCACAATCCGGAAGGCCTCAACCTTCACGTTTTTCCATTGTGCGGTCCTTCCTGCATGGAAAACAGTTTTCCAGATGAGCAATGGACACAATTTCTAACTGTAGGAGGACCTCCTCTTCGTTAAATTATGAAGCGAAGTGAAAGGTTTTTGTTTGTTGGTGTGAATCACAATTGATTGATTTTTTTAACCCAACGATTCCTCAATTAGCTAACTTTTTTATTTTATCTTTTTGATGAAGTTAAGCTACAGCCAGTCACTATTAAGGGCTATAGGTCTATGCTTTCTGACACCTATGCACACCAAGGGAAATTAAACATTGGATCAGATGTATCTTTACATAAATTAATGAGGAATTTTTCGGTGAATAGACCTCGTACCTTGAGACTAGTCCCTAAGTGGAATTTGGCTTGGGTTCTTCTGAAACTTCAGGAAGCACCTTTTGAACCGTTAAATACTGTTGAGTTTAAATTTCTTACTTATAAAATGTTTTTTCTTTTAGCGTTTGCGTCAGCTAGAAGAGTTAGTGAGCTTCATGCTTTGTCTGTTGAAGACTCTCATTATCATAGTGTTGGTAATTCTATTACTCTCAATACGAAAGTGGGATTCTTAGCTAAGAATCAGCTCCCGAAAAAACGGCCTAACCCAATTCTTATTAAAGCATTACCGTCTTCAGATGGTCAGAGACTTTTGTTGTGTCCAGTAAGAGCGCTTAGGATTTATAAGGAGCGTTCTAGTTTTATCAGAAGAGTAGGAAAAGGTTATTTCTTTCTAGTCTTCCTAACAGAAATGATATTTCTGTTCATTCCATATCTAGATGGATTCAGTTACCTATTCGTTCAGCTTATAATGCTTTGTCTGTGAATCAGAGAATAGCTTATAAGATTTCAGCTCACGAAGTTAGAGCTTTAGCTTTTTATTGGGCTTATGCTAGTAGTACTTCTTTGAAGGATTTAATGCAAGCAGCTTATTGGACACAACAGACGACTTTTACCAAATTTTATCTTCGACATTTAGAATCAATTTTGGATGATCTCAGATCTTTAGGACTGTTATCGGTAGCTCAGAATGTCATCCATTCTATTAGGATTTTCATTCAACCTTCTGTTTCGTCTGCTCTAGCACTGTCTCCAGTCTGCTACCCTCTTCGTTTTGAAGTGTACATGTAGTTACTTTCAAAGCAAGGGGAAGGGAGGGGGATGGTATTTCCAAATAGTCATCTGGCTTAAAAGTGAAAAACATGGACATACCTCCTTCAGTGATAGTATCCTGGGGTCGGCGCTATGGTAGTTTTAATGTGTAGCTTGATATGAAGCAATTTTAAATGTATTATATGCTTTTAATGTGTAGCTCGATGTGAAGCGTTATTGTATATGTCATGTGTCAAGACAAACTTTTCTATACAATACTCGGACACTTTTAATGATTTATACTCTCATTTCTCTGGACTTCTTTATATTTTGGCTTCCTTGATCAAATTAGCATAATGGGTTATGCTAGGCCTTAAATAGAGTTTCACGTATATTTTCATTGTTTTTCTGAAATAGGAGCAATGAATATTAAGTTCTTGGCCCGCCTGCCTGTTTACTATTCTTAGCTAGTCTGGGCCATTGGTATAGTGGAAAAATATGAAAAATTTATACCAGTTTTAATATTTTTAATACTTACCAATGGCCCAGACGGGGATGGCCCTCCCTGGAGTAGACACTCATTCTTCCCCGCTGAGTTTTATTACAGTTCTTATTAACATTTAACAGACACACCAATAAAGAATGACAAGATGACGGTAGCCTATTGTTGCGCATTTCGCAAAAAGTATGGAGGACCATACTGGTCTTCTCGTTTTTAAGTTTTTTAGCTCAACTTGACAAAGTCAAGCTGAGCTATTGCCATCACTTCTTGTCCGTCGGCGTACGTACGTACGTTAGTATGTTAGTATGTACGTCCACAATTTCCTTTGGCACACCTCACAGGTCGCATTTATGATCAGATTACTTTGAAACTTGGTATGCTTGTTTGGGGTGATGTCTAGATGGGAGCTATCGATTTTCTTCAATTTCCGTCAAAAAATTTTGCCGCAGCTAACGTTCTTAGAACTTAGTTTAGTCAAATCACAATATTTCCCTTTGGCACACCCTACAGGACACATTTATGATTTGATTGCTTTGAAACCTGGTATGCTTATTTAGGGTGACCTCTAGATGGGAGCTATCGATTTTCTTCAATTTTCGGCAAAAAATATTGCCACGGCCAACGTTCGTAGAACTTAGTTTAGTCAGACCTCAATATTTCCCTTTGGCACACCCTACAGGGCACATTTATGATCAGATTGCTTTGAAACCTGGTATGCTTGTTTGGGGAGACCTCTAGATGGGAGCTATCGATTTTCTTCAATTTCCGTCAAAAAATGTTGCTGCGGCCAACGTTCTTAGAACTTAGTTTAGTCAGAGGACTCAATATTTCCCTTTGGCACACCCTACAGGTACATTTATGATCGGATTGCTTTGAAACTTGGCATGCTTGTTTGGGGTGACCTCTAGATGGGAGCTATCGATTTTCTTCAATTTCTGTCAAAAAATGTTGCCGCGGCCAATGTTCTTAGAACTCAGTTAGTCATACCACAATATTTCCCTTTGGCACACCGTACAGGGCACATTTATGATTTGATTGCTTTGAAACCTGGTATGCTTATTTAGGGTGACCTCTAGATGGGAGCTATCAATTTTCTTCAATTTCCGGCAAAAAATGTTGCCACAGCCAACGTTCGTAGAATTTAGTTTAGTCAGACCTCAATATTTCCCTTTGGCACACCCTACAGGGCCCATTTATGATCAGATTGCTTTGAAACCTGGTATGCCTGTTTGGGGAGACCTCTAGATGGGAGCTATCGATTTTCTTCAATTTCTGTCAAAAAATGTTGCCGCGGCCAATGTTCTTAGAACTTAGTTTAGTCAGAAGACTTAATATTTCCCTTTGGCACACCCTACAGGGTACATTTATGATCGGATTGCTTTGAAACCTGGCATGCTTGTTTGGGGTGACCTCTAGATGGGAGCTATTGATTTTCTTCAATTTCTGTCAAAAAATGTTGCCGTGGCCAACGTTCTTAGAACTCAGTTAGTCATACCACAATATTTCCCTTTGGCACACCGTACAGGGCACATTTATGATTTGATTGCTTTGAAACCTGGTATGCTTATTTAGGGTGACCTCTAGATGGGAGCTATCAATTTTCTTCAATTTCCGGCAAAAAATGTTGCCACAGCCAACGTTCGTAGAATTTAGTTTAGTCAGACCTCAATATTTCCCTTTGGCACACCCTACAGGGCCCATTTATGATCAGATTGCTTTGAAACCTGGTATGCCTGTTTGGGGAGACCTCTAGATGGGAGCTATCGATTTTCTTCAATTTCTGTCAAAAAATGTTGCCGCGGCCAATGTTCTTAGAACTTAGTTTAGTCAGAAGACTTAATATTTCCCTTTGGCACACCCTACAGGGTACATTTATGATCGGATTGCTTTGAAACCTGGCATGCTTGTTTGGGGTGACCTCTAGATGGGAGCTATCGATTTTCTTCAATTTCCGTCAAAAAGTGTTGCCGCAGCCAACGTTTTTAGAACTCAGTTTAGTCAGACCACAATATTTCCCTTTGGCACACCCTACATGGCACATTTATGATTTGATTACTTTGAAACCTGGTATGCTTGTTTGGGGAGACCTCTAGATGGGAGCTATCGATTTTCTTCAATTTCCGTCAAAAAATGTTGCCGCGGCCAACGTTCTTAGAACTTAGTTTAGTCAGAAGACTCAATATTTCCCTTTGGCACACCCTACAGGGCACATTGATGATCAGATTGCTTTGAAACCTTTCATGCTTGTTTGGGGTGACCTCTAGATGGGAGCTATCGATTTTCTTCAATTTCCATCAAAAAATGTTGCCGCAGTCAACATTCTTAGAACTTAGTTTAGTCAGACCACAATATTTCCCTTTGGCTCACCCTACAGGGCACATTTATGATTAGATTGCTTTGAAACCTGGTATGCTTATTTACGGTGACCTCTAGATGGGAGCTATCGATTTTCTTCCATTTCCGTCAAAAAATGTCATTACGTGTACACTCCATATAAAAAAAATATTCCAATGTCGACTGAGTGCGTTATGTATGATTATATAACAGCAGGTATTTACTCATTAATCAGTGTTGATTGGGAAAACACCTCGCAATTTACATAATACGTTTTCTGCACTAAATCCTTTCTCTGTGCCTGAAATGTTTTTGGAGAGAATTTTCTGGATCAAAAGAATCCTTTAAATGTGAAAATCGGTTCAATAATTCACGTTTTGTGTTCTAATGAATCTTTAAAAAAAAATGTGAATTTTGACGATCCCGTGAAGCAGTGTGGCTCTTCCATCTATTGGATTTACATGATATAAAATAGTCTGAACTCGCTTAATCGAGGTCATTGTTGTTGAAAAAAACATTCTGATTCTCAACCGAAATGGACGGGTACAGATAACTACACATTTTTCTTTTTGAACATACTGGCAATTTATCTGCTTTTCGCCCGGGATATAACATCATAATCCGCCCAAATGTTAAATTAAAACACATTTTTTATTCTATCTGACAGCCGCTATGGAACCCCAGACACGGGGGAGATTATCTTCAAAACACGGATCAGATCCAATTTGGGTAAACCCAATCCGTGCTTCTCTCATCTTTTTCCTGGAGCTACTTCAAAACACGGTATCATAATTCAACTCGGGACCATTCCGATCGATGAAGTGTGTCTCCACGGGAACGAAATGATGCCACCCAGGAATACATTACTTGAGTTTATGGTCATGAGAACAACGTCGTGACATCTTATTCAACCCGGGGAATCGGTCATATCAGCGGTGACTGATATTGGTGATAAAACGAGTTTTGGCTCCCATTCTTTTTTTTTCTTTTTTTTTTTTGGAGGGGGAGGGGGGCTGATTTTGAAAAGATTAGGGCCAAAACGCATGCTCTATTCAATTCGGCGGAACTCAAACCTAACTCGGTGGTAGTGTTGCGGCATCATACTATGATGTGGATAATGAAACAGTCCACCAATAATATTAGCAACAAATAATAAAAAATAAATAAAGCTTGATGAGACGCGTGTTCATAGCTAATATTATTGGACTACTTGATCAAGACATCGTGTTAAGCACTAAATATCCAAAGTTTCAACTAATGAAGTCTCTTATTTGTAGCTAATATCATTGGACTCGAGACCGCACAAGCACTAAATTTCAGGAGATTTTAAAAATGTTTCCTGTGAATATTTTTATATTTGGGGGATGTGATATGATGAAACATAGCAAGTGTTTCGTTTCTTTTCACATTTTCTTGGGGATTAACAACAAACAAAGGATTTAATTTAACACGCCACTGAACAGAAGTAACTAATTGAGCATAATTGTATACTGGTATGTCATATGTTCAACACCTTTTCTAAGGCTAATTTACTTATATTAATCTGTCAAAGGGCCGAAGCATTTGAAGCATCTATTGAAAAGAAACCCATACTGGCTGGGGAGAATTATTATTACCAAAACACCAACATACAGCCGACAGCGTCTGGCCAAAATGTTATCAGTCTACCCAGTTTCCAGCCACGAAAATAAACATACTATTTCCAAGAAAAAACGTACCAAATGCTAGGAAGATAAATCCGGTGATCCAATAGTCTCCACCCGCCTACAGGACCAGGTGGCACTTGCAAGATAAATTCTTTAATAACAACTAAAAATCTGAATTTGTTTGTCTCAAAACAGAGCTTGGGACCCCTCAATGGAAAGACTCAAAATCCACTAGCTCGTTCCAATGAAGGGTCATAAGCTATGTTTTTGAAACAAAAACTTGAACATAATAAAATTTGAATGCAGATTTTTGTATAGCCTGAGTGCTGGCCAAATTCGGCCATTGGCGTTGTGAATTTAGTGAATTTCCATATTTTGTTTCAGTCACATAGTTTATGGCCCCTCATTGGAATGCTTCCCTCCACCGTTAATGAGGGCCACAAGCTGTAAAAAAGGAAAATATATAAAATTTTAAGGGAGAATTTTTCCAGGCGCGGCGGATCAGATTTAAAAGTGGAGAGATTATACTGTCGATCGTTGACTCACGGGAGGCGTGAATACGCCATGGTTACGGGGGTGGGGTGGGGGGGGGGGGGCAGAGACAGAGAGAGAGAGTTTGTGTGTGTGTGTGTGTGATGGACGTGGGAAGCAAATGTGGGCAAAAACTACGTTTAAGGGGCAAATATCTACCCCTCTCCCGGCCCCCAGTGACGCCACCAATTTTTCAGGCCTTTTTCAGATATTGGAAGTTGACAAGAAAATCCCATTGTGGGTGCCTTCCACTTCCCAAACTGCACTATAAATTTGTTTACCGTAGGCCATGATTCGTATGTCTCTTGCTTCTAAAATTTCATGATTCCGAAAACTGAACTTAATTTGAAAAAATCCACCCGAGTTGTTACGAAAATGACCGGAAGGAGTAGATGGATTTATTTATTAATTCTGTTTCATTCTCAATTTAGTTCGTCAAAAAGAATTACTGAGGTAAACGTGAAGCAGCTTATCTGCAATGATTTTAAATCATATGCCGAGTTCGTAATGATCCCGAGTCTGAAAAATAGGGGCCGCACTTCGTAAAGACAGGATGTATCGCCGAGACTGTCACATTATTGTTCTAAAAAACATAGCAACGCACAGAATTTGTATTATTTTAAAATACTTCCTCTATTTGGTAGTTTTATTTAAAAGTGTCTCGATGAAATGTTTCGAGAATGAAGGTGGACAAGATCATGTTCGATGGCGATAAACTTACCTTTAATTATACAGGGGGGAATCCAAATGACATATCGGCAAAACATTTTATTTTAATACGGAAACAAGTTGAATATCTCGAAAAATATTGGGCGAATTGTTTAAAAGCGGACATTTTTCCGGGGTACAATGATCTGGAAAAGACAGATATAATATTTTTATGTCATTATTTTATGAAATGCAGGTTTTAGAAATTCACTGACTGAAGACTAATATTGCTAATCAGGTTCAGACTCTGGAAGAAATTTCTCGTCGAGCACTAATTGATTATGTAATGCTTCTCTCCTAACCGCACTTGGGTACCCCACTTTTCTACACAAAAAGTGGGGTACGCGAAGTGCGGTTTTATATGGAGTGTACACGTAATGGTTGCCATGGCCAACGTTCTTAGAATTTAGTCTAGTCAGACCACAATATTTCCCTTTTGTACACCCTACAGGGCACATTTATGATCGGATTGCTTTGAAACCTGGCATGCTTGTTTGGGGAGGCCTCTAGATGGGAGCTATCGATTTTCTTCAGTTTCTGTCAAAAAATGTTGCCAGTGGCAAAAAAAATGACATTGGTACCAATGATCTTCAACTTTGCCATTTCATTTATAACTTACCAAGTTCAAGTTTGTCAAGTTGAGCTACAGTGTCATTGACACTTTCATTTGCAAATTTTGGGGGTTTGGGGGATTCAAATTTTGTGTTTGGCCCTGGTAATAAATTGGGTTGCACCAGCTAGTCTGGGCCATTGATAAGTATTAAAAATATTAAAATTGGTATAAATTTTTCATTTTTATTTTATTTTTTATTTATTGTAATTATTTTTTTGCCGTGAAAAGTTAATGTTCTTGGTTTGTTTAATGTTTTAGGCCTCATAATCTACAGAATAGCATGGGTTGTGATGTATTTCGTCCCTTGACTGCAAGAAGGCTTGGCAGTGCTAAAGCATTGCAAAGCTTTGTTGCTCTCATGGGACAAATTTATCAATTTTATTAACTAGGGTAAGGGAGCGCGGTGGCTCAGTTGGTAGAGGTGCAGTCTGCAAGCCGAGAGGTCCTCGGTTCGAATCCCACCTGCGGCAATCGCGTTGTGTCCTTGGGCAAGACACTTCATCTCATTGCCCGTGTGGGGGCACGATGACGCCGTGTACTACGGCGTACTGCACGTCGATGGTGCGCATGTCTTCAACCAATCTAACCCTGCCTGTGCTGCAGTGCGGAGTTACGATGTTGGGGAGCTGGCAGCTGCTCGGTGGTTCTCTTCGGGTACTCCGGCTTCCTCCACCCTTAAAACTGTTGCGGTCATGATTAGCCATTGTGCATAAATATGTGACCTTAAACACCAATAAATAAATAAATAAATATAACTAGGGTAAAATATCAGACATAAACCATTTAATTTTTAGATCAACTTGACAAAGTCAAGCTGAGCGATTGCCATCACTTCTCATCTGTCGGCATATGTACGTACGTACATGTACGTATGTACATACATACATATGGACGTATGCCCAGACTTAAGTACGTATGTATGTACATCCAAGATTTCCTTTGGCACACCTCACAGGTCACAGTTATGATCAGATCACTTTGAAACTTGGTATGCTTGTTTGGGGTGACCTCTAGATGGGAGCTATTGATTTTCTTCCATTTCCGTCAAAAAAATGTGGCAACGTTCTTAGAACTTAGTTTAGTCAGACCTCAATATTTCCCTTTGGCACACCCTACAGGGCACATTTATGATTGGATTGCTTTGAAACCTGGCAGGCTTGTTTGGGATGACCTCTAGATGGGAGCTATCGATTTTCGTCCATTTCCATCAAAAAATGTTGCCGCTGGCAACAACCTTTGAACTTAGTTTAGTCAGGCATCAATATATTCCTTTGGCACGCCATACAGGGCACATTTTTGATCAGATTGGTTTGAAACTTGGTATACTAGTTTGGGGTTACCTCTAGATGGTAGCTATCGATTTTTTTCGATATCCCTCAAGAAATGTTGCTGCTGGCAACGACCTTTGATGAACTTAGTGCAGTTATGCATCAGAATTTTCCTTTGGCACACCCTACAGGGCACATTTATGATCGGATTGCTTTGAAATCTGGCATGCTTGTTTGGAGTGACCTGTAGATGGGAGCTATTGATTTTCGTCCATTTCCATAAAAAAATGTTGCCGCTGGCAATGACTTAGTTTAGTCAGACATCAATATATTCCTTTGGCATGCCCTGCAGGGCACATTTATGATCCAATCGGTTTGAAATTTTGTATGCTTGTTTGGTGTTACCTCCAGATGGGAGCGATCGATTTTCTTTAATTTCCGTCAAAAATGTTGCCGCTGCAATGACCTTTGATGAACTTAGTGCAGTTATGCATCAATATTTCCCTTTGGCACACCCTGCAGTGCACATTTTTGACCAGATCACATTGAAACTTGGTATGGTTGTTTTGGGTGAGCTCAAGATGGGAGCTATTGATTTTCTTCCATTTCCGTCAAAATAGTTGCCATTGGCAACAACCTCTGATGAACGTAGTAAAAACTTATTGCTGTTATGCATCAATATTTCCCCTTGACACACCCTGCAGGGCACATTTATGATTGGATCGCTTGGAAACTTGGTGTGCTTGTGTGGGGTGATATCTATATGGGAGTTAACGATTTTCTTCCATTTCTGTCAAAAAATGTTGCCGCTGGAATGACCTTTGAACTTAGTTTAGTCAGACTTCAACATTTCCTTTTGGCACACCCTTCAGGGAACATTTATGATCGCATCACTTTGAAACTTAGTATGTGTGTTCAGGGTGACCTCTAGGTATGAGCTATTGATTTTTTTTTCATTTCCATAAAAAATTATTGTCGTTGTCACCAGCCTTTGAACTTTCAGCATTTGTGCAACAACTTATCCCTTTTGCACTCTCTGCAGGGTATATTTATGAATTACCATAAAAAAGAGAGAAAAAAACATCGCCACAAGCAATAACCTTCAAACTTAGTGCATTTGTGCATTAACATCTTCCTTTGGCATGCCTCAAAGGGAGCATTCATTATCAGGCTGTTTTGAAACTTTGTATGCATATGCACAGTGACAAAGATAGGCGCTATCAATTTTCTTTTCATTTCCATCAAAAACTGTTGCTGTTACCAACAATCTTTGAATTTATTGTGTTTGTGCATCAACATTCTTCTTTGACATGGCCTACAGGCCACATTTATCAGGGGATTGTTTTTGAACTTGGTGTGTTCATTAGGCGAGACCTTTAGATAAGAGCTATTGATTAGCATACATTTCTGTGAAAAAAGTTGCCATTTACAGTAACCTCTGAACTTACTACATTTGTTTTTCAACATTCTTACTTTAGCCAGTCTTACAGTTTACATTTAAAAATGCATGGATTACTCAGACGTTGTGCACACAAAATGCTGTGTTATGTTGAAATTTCACCAAATAACATTGGTACCAATGATCTTCAATTTTGCAATTTCACTTATAACTTACCAAGTTCAAATTTGTCAAGTTGATCAACAGTGTCATTTACACTTTCATTATTTTTAGCTTAACTTGACACAGTCAAGATAAGCTATTGCCATCACACGTGCTGAAGTCTGTTAGACTGTGAGTCTGTACACATTTTCCTTTAGTACAGGCTACACCTCGTAGTACTTGTCCCATTGTCACAAAATTTCACAGGTTTGAGGGCATGTTTAGATGAGAACATCCCCTTTTGGTCGCGATCGGTCAACCATGGTGGCTGCACGAGCCCAAAACCCGAAAACCTTTTGCACAGTCTACAGGTCATATTTATGAAGGGATTTCATGGTAACTTGGTAGGATGACTTTGTATAATATCTAGATGAGAACGTCCTTTTTTGGTCATAATCTGTCAACCGTGACGACTACCCAGGCCCGAAACCTCAAAACTTTTAGCACAGTCTACTGATCATATTTAATATTGAGGGATTTCATTGTAACTTGGAAGGATGACTCTGTATGATGTCTGGATGAGAACCTCCCCATTTGGTCATGATATGTCAACCGTGACGACTGCCCGAGCCCAAAACCCGAAAACCTTTAGCACAGTCTACAGGTCGTATTTATGGAGGTATTTCATTGTAATTTGGTAGGATGACTCCATTCCATATAATGTCTTGATGAGAATGTTCCCTTTTGGTTGTCATTGGTCATCTGTGACGGCCTGAAGCCCAAAAACCTTTAGCACAGTCAACAGGTCATATTTATGAAGGGATTTCATCATAACATGGTAGGATGACTCCAGATAATGTCTAGATGAGAATTCCCCTTTTGGTTGCGATCATTCAGCCATTATGGCTGCCCGACCCCAAAACCCGAAAACCTTTAGCACAGACTACAGGTCGCATTTATGAAGGGATTTCATCATAACATGGTAGGATGACTCCAGATAATGTCTAGATGAGTACGCCCCCTTTTCATCACGATCGGTCAAGCATGATGGCTGCCCGAGCCCAAAACCCAAAAACCTTTAGCACAGTCTACAGGTTGTATTTATGAAGGGCTTTCATGGTAACTTGGTAGGATGACTCTGTATAATATCTAGATGAGAATATCCCCTTATGGTCATGATCTGTCAACCATGATAGCTGCCCAAGCTCGAAACACAAAAACTTTTAGTACAATCTACAGGTCATATTTAATATGGAGGGATTTCATTGTAACTTGGTAGGATGACTCTGTATGTCGTCCAGATGAGTACATCCCCTTTTGGTTGCAATCGATCTACCATGATCGCTATAGAGGTCCGAAGCCGGAAAACCTTTAGCACAGTCTTCAGGCCATATTTATGAAGGGACTTCATTGTAACTTGATAGGATGACTCATTTTGGATAATTTCACTGTAACTTGGTAACTTTCGTTGACATACATTAACTTTGAGGGCCACATACATTAACTGTAATGGCCACATTAACCCACCCCTCAATTCTTTAGTACAGTCTACACCTCAAATTATTTTTATTGAAAACATGGCATACAGGGAACAGAAATGAACATATTCCCAATTATCACAAGTCTTGTCTTATTTCATAATCCTTTCATTAACATTGAATATTATCCTTTTCATCAAACACAACACACTTTCAAGTTAAGCTGCAGTGTCATTGACACTTTCATTTTAAGTTAGCATTGCTTATAAAAAGAGAGCATGCGGCAGCCAAAAGGACCATGCATGAGGGCTTGAAAAAACGATTTTTAACTTTTTTAGGCATTATTTAAAAATGTTTTGCTGACCAGGGGATTTCTCAGTCACAAAAATGCTCTCTTCCGAGAAAGAGGTTGCGGAGGTGAAGCCCTAAATGTGGATCGTGAAGATTTTTTTAATTTGTCTAAAAATAGTGCATCTAAATATCAACAGCATATCTTTTGTGTTTGTTAACTGATTTCTGGTTGCATATTTGGTAGCAGTTATCTCTAATGTTTTTATGAGTGTGTAGTGGTGGTCAGAAGTAGAGGCAGGTGGTGGTCTATGGCATACTGACCGTCGATTATGCACTTGCCTTCAACCAATGCTAACCCTGCAAGTGCAGCGTTAGTACATTGCAGAGTCCGACAGTTGCATGTCACTGCTCAGTTGTTCTCTCTGGGTACTCCAGATTCCTCAACCTGCAAAACTGTCCAACATGAGGTGATCCTGGCTGTCAAAAGTGTCATTAAACCCCAGTAAATAAATAAATTCCTGTGAGGTATCAAACCTATATTTAGGAAGCAAAAGACAAATCTTTTTGGTGTTGTCTTCTATGTCATGTTAGGTTATGGTTTAATCTTTTACCTAACCCAGGAGCACAGTTGCTCAGTGGGTAGAGATGCAGGCTGCAAGCCAAGAGGTGCTCGGTTCGAATACCACCTGCAGCAACTGTGTTGTGTCCTTGGGCAAGACACTTAATTCTGATTGCCCATGTGGGGGCACAGTGGCATTGTGTACTAAGGCATACTGCTCGTCGATGGTGCACTTGTCTTCAACCAGTGCGAATCCTACTTGAGTGGAGTTAGTACATTGGGAGTCTGACAGTTGGTTGCCATTGCTGAGTGGTTCTCTCTGGGTACTCCAGCTTGCTCCCCCCATGAAACTCTGACACAAGGTGACCCTGGTTGGCAAAAGTGTCATTAAACCCCAGTAAATAAATTTACCTAACCCAGATAATATCAAAATTTATTATATTTTTATACTGTACCAATGACCCAGACTTAGCTGGTGCTAACTCTAAAAAATCCAGGGCCAAACACAAATTTTGCCCCCCAATCCCCAAAATTTGCATCCAAAACCAAAAGAAATCATGTCCTATAGGACCTCCATACTTCGCCCCTACTGTGCATGCGCAGTGTCAAGGACGTTCCGAAATTGGCGCCAATTATCATTCTCTGTTTGGCCCTTCATCAGTCAACATCTCACTGATCTTTGTGCTTGTAAATCTCAGTTTGAAGGATGCCAGACACGTAATTATTGGAGAAATGGTGATTCTAAGGAGGATATAGAAGGAGGAGAGGAAAAAGGAGTGACAAAAAATAATCAGGGCTGTACTTAAAATTTTTTATAAAATTATGTTAAGTTGCCTATTTTCGAGGCATGGGCCTCTTGTTGTCATTCTTGCTAAAAAGTTGCACTGCTTATTCAGTGTTACCTCTCCCCTGGTCTTCTAAGTCCCCCCTTGCAATTCTCCCATGCTTTTGGCATATTTTTGAGAAAGATCATTTCTAAATTCTCTTGGGAGAGTTGCTTGGTTACAGAATGTTTTCTGTTATTTTCCCCATAGTTACGTTTTCACCCATGGGTGTATAACCATTGTGTTCTGCATCTTCCATCTGATGTTCTGCAGATTGTCCCCTGGGAGTCTCTGTCTTGCATCAGATAGAGTGTAATTTTGATGACTGATTTCGGGCCAGTTTTTTCAGTGCCTGGAGTCATGTTTTCTGGTGTTTTACACTGTTTGTTTACATTGGCAACAGTCTCTTTTGAGGGGGGGCTGTTTGCCTTTGGTGTAGTTTATCTCACTATAAGATACATTTTTATTATCCGTAAGTGTTGCATTAATTATTTAATATAAATTTAAAATTTTTGACCACACTTAGCCATCGGATCCATCGGGGCTCAACGTTACTTTTCAGAAACTTGGGCTTCGCTGAAAAAATATTTTTCAAAAATTATTTTGATTTGCAATTGTTTTTTCATTATTAATGGATCATGTTATTATGTATCTTTGTGTCAGGGGTTTGTGCGAGTAACTAGAACTTGTTGTTGACTTTTCACAATGAAAGGATATTGTTCAAATTGTAATAGGAAGAAATTTTCCTCTGACTTTCATGATCATTGCATTAATTGTAGTCAGTGTTCTCGCACTAATCCCTGTTCTATATGTCAATATTGGGATGACAAACATTGGAAACGTGTGTCACGATATGTTGTTTGTGGAGAAAGGGCTATGTCGGCTCTTTCTCCGCAAAGTCACTCTACTCTCTCAGTTTCTATTTCAGAGGAACAAGAACAGGGTGATGTTTCCATGTTATCTTCCGCAAGTGCGCTTCCGTCGTCACAAATGAATACAGAGCTAGCGGCAAAAGTGCTCATGGAGATTAAACAAATGTCGTCCGCTAGCTCGCCCGGTGTAGTGTCCATTCACCGAATGGTTTGGCAGCCGGATTCGTCCGATGCGGTCCAGGAGGAAATGTTGGGTGATGCGAGCACTATAAACATTCAACGTGCACACCCAGTGACGGCGGATAGTAGGCGAGATCGGAGGAAGCCTTTGAGTCCGGTTCCTAGCTCGTCCAGATCCAGCCGGGCCGCGAGCGAGAGAGGCCCCTCTCTCGTACAACATCTGGGACCAGATGTTGTGGTACAAAATGTGTCGCAAGCGGAGCATACGTCCGTCGCTCGGGACGCTCCGTTGTATAGGCAGTCCTCGGAGACTGCTCAGGCTTCTTCCTCTCGTCAGCGCACACGACCGCATCTTGGCTACGTGACCGCCGATATTTTACCAGCTTCGCCGATCAGGGATTCTTCGGCGACCAGGTCACACCATCCGGTAGCCAGGGACACGAGGCAGATGGACTCCGGACGTTCGCATAGGAAAAGTATGCGGGAGTCATCAGATGCGGAGCTGTCCTCGGCGAAGCAGCGAAAGACTGCGCCTCCGCAGGCCTCGATGTCGGAAGTACTTGTGCAGATAGCACAACTTATCCCAGCAGCCGACAGAAACGGTGTCGGATCGGGAATTATCCGACGGCGCTGGGTCGGTACGCTCCGCCGAAGCATCGGGGGCGGACGACCGGGAGCATCATGAGGTCCGACCGGATGGTGAAAGGGATACGGATGACTTGGAGCTATCCCTTTCGGAACAACATAAAGCTGCCGTGGACTTCATCCGGCACTTTCTCCCTCAAGTTGTTCCGTCGGGCCAGACTGCTGCGGTTCCGGACAAGAGAATTATAGCGTCATTGGACTCTGATTTCTTTGAGCGGTTCAGGGACATCGCTCCCGAGTTTCCGTCTCAGTCCAATAATGTTGCAAGAACATTTGAATTATTGAACGACGCTATATTCAAGCTTGCTTCCAAAACGGGGAAAGCAGGTTTCTTGTCCGCCAATACTCTCAACCTGCCTTTCATTAATGCAAGGAATAAATTCGACACGGCAGGACAGGGTATTCCGAGAGTTCCTCTGCGTATGGACGATGAGGCGGAAGACTTAGAGTTATCATTACCGTCGTCGGCGTCTATTCCAACCGCGGTGTTGGAAACAACTATTTCGTCTAACGGAGCCAGTTTAGATGCCTTATCTTACACAGATCACCTTACTAAGGCGTTATCACTGCACCTTCAAGGGAAAGAATTTCAGGATATACAATCCTCTTTAAGACTTCTTTCAAGGGCAGTAGCTTATTCCACGTGTAACTCCGCCCTTTCAGTGGCAAACCTGGAGTTGGTTAGACGTGACGCAGCCCTAGCTACATCCACACTCGTGGATACTAAGGTGAAGAACTCTCTCAGAGTCGCTTCGGTCTCCGGAGATCTTCTCTTTGACGGCAAGCTTTCTGCAATTTATGATAAAATTACAAAGAAAGCTTCGGATTCTCTGCTGTTCAAATCTGCTTCTAAGAAGTCGGACATGGCAGACAAGAGTAAGACAGGCACTTCTGGGTCTAATGCGCCCAAGAGAGGTTCCTATGGAGGTTCCGGTGCGTCCTCTTGGTCTTATTCAAGAGACCGTCAAGGTAGCGACTCACGTTCGGGACGTCCTTCGGGCCGGGACAACCGGTCGGACGCCCCGAGGTCGATGGGACGAGGTGCGGGTTGTGGAGGACGTGGTTTCTCCTACCGCAGGCCTCGCAGGTCCAGGAGGTGATGGCTTAAACCTCTATCGCGTACCGGTTGGCGGAAGGTTGTCGAGCTTTTCACAAGAGTGGGCGTCGATTACGGACGACCCTTGGGTGAGAGGAGTGACTTCGGAAGGTCTAAAGATATCCTTCAAACGAAAGCCTCCATTAACTCGAAGTCCAAAATGGACTCAACTTCCGTCAAATCCACAGAAAAGAGACGCTCTATTATCAGAGGTGCAGTCTCTTTTAATGAAGAACGCAGTAGAGGTCGTAGAAAACCAGGAGACTCAGGGATTTTACAGCCATCTGTTTCTGGTTCCGAAACCAGACGGCTCGTTCCGTCCAGTCATAGATTTGAGCTGGATAAACAAGCTGATCGTCGCACCGAAGTTTTATATGGAGACGATTCGGTCGGTCAGAGCGAGTATTCGGGTGAACAATTATGCAACGAGCATAGATCTCAAAGATGCGTACTTTCACGTCATGGTACATCCGACATTCAGAAAGTATCTACGCTTGGCAGTCCTAGGAGTGGTGTATCAATTCCGGGTGATGTGCTTCGGATTGAATCTAGCACCCTGGGCTTTCACTCGGGTAATGAACTCAGTAATGATCTATTTCCGAGCTCATTCGTCTGCGGTAACGTTGGCCTACCTGGACGACATTCTTCAGAGGTACGGCAACGAGTTAACGCTTCAGAACGATGTTCAGAATCTACTTCTATTGCCCCGACGTCTCGGTTTTATAGTAAACGAGGAGAAGTCGGATCTGGTGCCGTCCAAGTCATCCACACATCTGGGAATGAGCTTCGAGACGCACAACAATCTCGTTCGTCTGCCGTTAACCAGAGCGAAATTAGTCAGTTGTTACGCTCGCTATTGTCTGCATGCAGACAAAGTCACGGCGAGAGAATTTATGAGACTGATAGGTCTGTGCGGAGCCGCTGCGGATCTCATTCCGATGGGGCGGTTACGCACGCGTCCTCTCCAAATTTTCTTGACTCAGAATTGGAGTGTGAAAATTCATTCGCTTGACATAGACGTTCTCTTGTCAGATCAAGTGAAACAAGAGATTCAGACTTGGGCAAACATTCAGTGGTTAACTCAGGGAGTTCCGCTGCAGTTGCCGGATCCGAGTTTTACCATTATGACGGATGCCAGTCACACAGGTTGGGGTGCATCATTGATCCCAACGGATTCGAGATGCCAGGGTCTTTGGGATCCGCAATTCCTGGGCAAGCACATAAACATCAAGGAAATGATGTCAATTTGGCTTGCGTTACGTCATTGGATGGACATTATTCACAATGCGCATGTCCAAATCCTATCCGACAATACGACAGTAGTGGCGTATATACGGAATCAGGGAGGCACTCATTCAGTTCCGTTGTTCAATCCAACGGAAAGAATCCTTCTGTTTGCACTAGAACATCAGGTTCTTCTTTCGGTCCGTCACATACCGGGTCGTCTGAATGTACTAGCAGACTCCCTTTCACGAAAGGGTCGCTTGTTGCCGTCGGAGTGGACTCTCAACAAACAAGTATTCAATCAGATTTGCTACCAATGGGAACGACCAATGATAGATTTATTTGCGACACATCTCAACAATCAGTTGCAGACGTATGTGTCTCCGTGTCTGGATCCAAGAGCATTTGCAGTAGACACTCTGTCGATCCCTTGGGACAGAATGATAGGATATGCGTATCCTCCAGCGCCGTTAATTCAGCAAGTATTGCTAAAGATAAAACAATCTCAATGCAAGATTCTGTTGGTAGCATCTCTGTCTCCACAGAGACCGTGGATAAATCTACTCAGGTGTCTGTTGTGGGACCTACCGCGAAAGCTTCCTCCACGGGAGGATCTTCTTTCGCAGGGGAAATCGCGTCAACTCCATCACAACCCGCAAGGTCTCAACCTTCATGTTTTTCCGTTGTGCGGTCCTTCTTGCATGGCAAGCACTTTACAGGACGAGCAGTGGATGCAATTTCTAACTGTAGGAGGACCTCCTCTTCGCTAAACTATACGGCTAAGTGGAAGGTTTTTCGTCGTTGGTGTAGGGATCATTCTGTGGATATTTTTGATCCCTCTATACCAGACATTGCAAACTTTCTAGTATACTTGTTTGACGAATTCAAACTGCAGCCTGTTACTATTAAGGATTATAGGTCTATGTTATCTGATACCTATGCACATCATGATAGTTTACAAATTGGATCTAATGTCTCTTTATCTAAGTTGGTTAGAAACTTCTCGATAAATAGACCCAGAACTCTTAGGTTAATTCCTAAATGGAATTTAGCTTGGGTTCTTCTTAAACTGAAGGAAAAGCCATTTGAACCTCTTGAGACAGTAGATTTCAAATTCTTATCTTATAAGACAGCTTTTCTCTTAGCTTTCTCTTCTGCTAGAAGAGTCGGTGAGCTTCATGCACTGTCGGTGGATGATTCTCACTATCGTAGTGACGGTAACACTATCACCTTCACTACTAATGTGGGTTTTTTAGCTAAGAATCAGGCTCCTAATAAATATCCGGAACCTATTGTTATTAAGGCTCTTCCGTCTTCAGACGGGCGTAGGCCTTTACTCTGTCCTGTTAGAGCGTTACGTATCTATAAACAGAGATCTCAGTTTATCAGAAAGGGACGAAAACGTTTCTTTCTGTCTTTGATGCCTAATAGAAGAGACATTTCGGTCCATTCTATTGCTAGATGGATTCAATTAACTATCCGTACTGCTTATGAGAGTTTATCTTCTTCTCAGCAGTCTGTGCTTAAGATTTCGGCTCATGAAGTAAGAGCTCTTGCTACTTCTTGGGCTTACGCTAATAGTATTGCTATTACAGATTTAATGAAGGCTGCTTATTGGTCTCAGCCATCCACATTCACGAATTTTTATCTCGGAAATATTGAGTCCATTTCTGGAGACCTGCATTGTTTAGGTCCGTTATCTGTTGCTCAGAATGTCGTCCACTAAACAGTTGCAACTATAGTTATGCAGGCTTTCTGTTCCGGCAGTGACTCCGTCCGGCTGCCCTCTTCGCTCTGGGCTATTTGACCCAGGGCAAGGGGAAGGGGGGGGGGGGGGGAGGGTGTTCCCTTAGGTCACCTGCTTTATAGTGAAAAGCAAGGGAATGCCTCCTCCGAAGTCAGTATTTCTGAGTCGTTTCCGGGATGATTTTAAAGTGTAATATTAATGTTAAAAATTCATTCATGTCATATTTTTAAAGTGTAGCTCGGTGTGAAGCATTTGTATATGTCAAGTGTCAAACGGGCGTTAATATATCCTCGGACACTTTTAAAAGAATATAAAGAGTCTCAATTCTCTGGACTAACTTTATTTATTGGCTTACTTTAAAAATAATTAGTATAAAGGGTTATACTGGATGTTAATAGAGAACATGAATGTTATTGTGCTCAATTATGAAGGGTATTGTATCTTTCTAATTTAACATAAAATAAGAAAGATACATGTAAAGCCTAATACTCCTTTTCTCCTTGAGGGGTTGCCTCTATATTATATAGTTGAGCTTATTGGATTTTCCTCTATGTCCTAGGCCCTCCAGCCTTTTTACTATTCAGCTAAGTCTGGGTCATTGGTACAGTATAAAAATGTTAAAAAATTTATAGTAATTTATATATTTTTTATACTTACCAATGACCCAGACGGGGATGGCCCTCCCAGGAGTTGGGAACTCTTACCTCCCCGCTGAGTACATAGCGCTGACCAGGCACTGCCAGTAAGAATGATAATTGGCGCCAATTTTGGAACGTCCTTGACACTGCGCATGCGCAGTAGGGGCGAAGTATGGAGGTCCTATAGGACATGATTTCTTTTGGTTTTGGATGCAAATTTTGGGGATTGGGGGGCAAAATTTGTGTTTGGCCCTGGATTTTTTAGAGTTAGCATCAGCTAAGTCTGGGTCATTGGTAAGTATAAAAAATATATAAATTACTATAAATTTTTTAACTTTTTCCAAAAAAGTTCGACAAAACCATACCATGCTATGGTTTGGGTGAAATTTTTTGAAAAATAAATTTTTTTGACCTACTGAATTTGTAACTTACACAGACGGATGTGACCGATTCATTGGTAAAGGGTTAACGAGGCCCAAATGTGGTCTTTCTGCACTCAAACAGTTAATCATTGTTACAGTGTTCTTTTTTTTCCAGAAAAATCGAATAAAAGAAGCCTCACAAAGATATCAGTATGCATTGAAAAAATTCCCTCAAGATGGTTTTGGTGATGATGTGAAGACATTCAGAGATATTCGACTCAATTTATTATTGAATTTATCTAGATGTAAAAGAAAGTTAAATGTAAGAATAGCTTTGTGTTTAAACATTGCTTGCAGAAACTTACTTATAACTAATGCTCTGAATGCAAAGAACAAATTTACCCGATAGTACTTTTATAGATTGCCAATTAATTGTCATTTTTCTTTACAGAGCTTCAAAATAATTGGCTCTTGGACTCTGATTGCAACAATTTAAAATTTGTTCCAATTTGAGTATAAAAACTGCTAGATTATATATAGAATATACCCATAGTAGCTTGGTGTACCAGATGTTCACCATTCATGGTGAAGTGGTGTTACATGTAACCACAAGGGCCCCCCACTTGGCACCATTCATGTGTATGACTTGAAATGTCAAGGTTTTATGATTGTCAGTTTTCTAAAACAACCATGCATTGCTACTCTCCTGCTTTACAGAGAGGGTAGATTACTTCTTACTTGCCATTGGGTAGTTTTTCTACCCGATGAATGTTACATTTTCTAAGAACTGAGCACATGGAGCATCAACAAACTAACAGCTCATGGACCACCAAGTTATAACCCAAGATCTTTGAACTGAAAATTTTCTCTTCCTGTGTGTTTGTCAGAAATTGTGAATAATTGTTGAGTGGAAAATCCACAATCTGATTGTGAAGTAATCCACCCATCCTGTACTGTAAATATACACAGTTAACATTACATGTATAGTTCCTGTAAAAACCAGATGACTGATACCCAACTAATTATAATGCAAGGTGAGGTTTTAAAACCTAGTCATGTGACCGTTATGTATTTGCATTTCATCTTTTCCAGTTCATTCCCAAGTTAATCCATTACCAAGCATAACAGCCACTTTTGACTAGCACAGTTAGAAAAAAATCACCATTCAATTTTTTTAGCTCAACTTTGGCAAAGCCAAATTTGAGTTTTTGTCATGGCACGTCTGTCCATCTATCCATACGTCAACAATTGGATATGGCTCGCGCTAGAGGCCATATTTATGAACCGATCTTTACGAAACTTCTTGGGTACCTTTGTTATGACTGTGGGACGATAAGTGTTTTTGGGTGCGGTCCAAAATTCAAGATGGCTGCCAGCTACCATTTTGTACCGATAATGCAGAAATTTTTGTACAGAACTTCCATATGAAAGCTCTGATTTGAATAATTTTTTGTATGATTGTTTAGTACCATGAGATACATCACATTTTATACAGGTTTTTTTCTTGTGCTTAAATTATGCAAATTAGACTAACTTTGATTTATTTAGTGTTACTTTCAGCGCTGTCAGTGCAAATGCCAATACGGCTCGGGCTAGAGGCCGCATTTATGAACCAATCTTTACAAAACTTCTTGGGTACCTTTGTTATCACCATGGGAAGAGAACAAGTGTTTTTGGGTCCGGTCCGAAATTCAAGATGGCCACTGGCAGCCATTTTGTTCAAAATTAGGGGCAATCAGATTTTTGTGCAGAACTTCCACATGAAAGCTTTGATTTGAATAATTTTTTGTATGAATGTTTAGTACCATGGGATACATCACATATATTATAGGTTTTTTTCTCGTGCAGAAATTATGCAAATTAGATGAACTTTGATTTTTTCAGTGCTACTTACACACAGGAAGTACACATGTCAATACGGCTCGGGCAAGAGGCTGTATTTATCAACCAATCTTCACGATACTTCTTGGGTACCTCTGTTATCACCTTGGGACGAGAACGAGTGTTTCTGAGTGTGGTCCGAAATTGAAGATGGCTGCCAGTGGCCATTTTGTACCGAAATTAGGTCTAATCAGTTTTTTGTACACAACTTCTATACGGATCAGGCTAGAGGCCGTTTTTATGAACTGATCTTTACAAAACTCCTTGGGTACCTTTGTTATCACCGTGGGATGAGAACGAGTGTTTTGGGGTGTGGTCCGAAATTCAAGATGGCCACCAGCAGCCAGTTTGTACCAAAATTAGTGCCATCAGTCTTTTGTACAGAACTTCTGTATGAAAGTTCTGATTTGAATAAATTTTTGTATGAATGTTTAGTAAAATGGAATACATCACATATAGTATGGGTTTTTATCTCGTGCAGAAATTATGCAAATTAGATGAATTTTGATTTACTTAGTGCTACTTATACACTGTAAGTGCACATGTCAATACGGCTCGGGCTAGAGGCTGTATTTATCAACCGATCTTCACGAAACTTCTTGGGTACCTTTGTTATCACCTTGGGATGAGAACGAGTGTTTCTGAGTGAGGTCCAAAATTCAAGATGGCTGCCAGTGGCCATTTTGTACTGAAATTAGGTCCAATCAGTTTTTTGTCACAACTTCTATTCAGCTCGTATTTATGAACTGATCTTCACGAAACTTCTTGGGTACCTTTGTTTTCTCCTTGGGACAGGAATGAGTGTGTTTTGGGGTGCCTTTGTTATCACTGTGCTCTGAGAACAAATATTTTGGGGTTCAGTCAGACCCACTCTGGGACTCAAAGATTTCTTTTCTAGTTTAGCATCTGATTGTCACCCACCTTTACAATAATTTACCTATACATTTGTTACAGGCTACAGCCAGTATTTATGTACAGACCATTACAATACTTTATATGTACCTTTGTTATCAAGTCATTACCTAGATGTTTGTCATTGCTGTGTTACATACTATACATGTACATGTCTTGACAAGTTGAGCTACAGTCTCATTGACACTTTCATATGAATTATATTTAGCTCGTTCCAAGAAATGTAAAATTTCAGTAAGTCGAGAAATATTTTTGCAAATGTTATCCTCAAGTAAAGTAAAGTGTTAATCCATATTCTGCTGATTGTGACTATAGTCAAGTATTTTATTTTGGTGTTCTGAACACTGTGGCATTTGCAGATTAAAACTATCATCTGATTAATTGTCAGGAACAGCACGGAAAGCTTTTCTAATAACTAGTCAAGTGATGGAGCTATCACTGTTATAAATTTTATTAAACTTCCTTATATACAAACATATACATAAAGGTCTGAGGCGTATAGGGTATAAGTGAGTCTCATGAGAAAAGTGTTAAAGAATCATCCATAATTGCTTGATGTGTTTGCAAGTTACTTTCTGCAGATAGATTGCTGGTGTGCCCTGTTACAACCGATAATGTTACAACGCCGCATAATGTTACACCAACGCATAATGTTACAAAAAATGTTGTAAACAACCGATAATGTTATAAACTCCGCATAATGTTATAACTTTTTTCAACCCGTTATGTTATAAAAATCGACGCATAATGTTATAACTTTTTTCAACCCGTTATGTTACAACAAATTAACCGATAATGTTATAACTAATGTATACTAATTCCAGTTACAGCTTTTGTAGATGGACTTTACCACTTATCATTTATTGCCACATAAAGGTAAGTAATATTTATACTAAAGGTTTCTGCTCTGGTTGAGGAGAGGCGACACCCACCCCCCAACTCCCGGGGATTTATCATAGAATGACCTAGTCACATTACATAGACGCGGATTATCCTGGTAACTCAATCGTGTGACGTCAGTACCATGATCATCCAGTGCCCAACATGGTGAAGGCGGGGGTGGTGGAGGAGGGGTGTGTCAGAACACCTGAGGCCCCGTAAGGCCTGGGCTGACGTGGGGTTATTTAGTCCCGCTGATGAAGTTGCGGGAAAATTAGACCAACGTGGAGGGTCGGAATCCAAGTGTCGCGAACTCGGCGCAGGGAGCTGAGTTAGACCGACGCCGTGATTCCTTCTCTGCCAAATTGGCCTTAAATAGGTTCGATTTCCGTTAGGTGTGATTCCTAATCAATTCAGGCTGTGTAATGGAAAGAATGACTTAAAGTAGCAACAATTCTTTTATTTACACATCAAAATAAAGCCGTTTCAATATTTCAACAATCAACAATTCGATCCTTTTCACAGAAATTTGGTTGCTAGGATTAAATAATTCTCAACAATCATATAGTCATTCTATAGCCATGTACTGGCACTATAGTCTACACACTGGAAATGTTACTACCGTGAGCTCGCCATAAGAGCTTCACAAATCTGAAATGTTATTACTGTGAGCTCGCCATAAGAGCTTCACCCGTTTAGGCTCAAATGTCAATGTCTGCGCGTAACTGTACCTCTGGCTGTCGGAGGGTTCCGACCAGCAATGTTCGTCATCCATAAAGCGACCGTACTCCTGATTTGGGTCAGATATTGTCTACTCATACCTTATGTGCCTTTTGAAAGTCATCCGTGAAAGTCCTATTGAAATATTCACTGTTCCTGGTTGAATTCACGATTCACAAATGCCCCTGTTTGTGCTAGGGCGAAATTGTCACCCACACCGATCTCCAGTCGGTATTACGATGCTTCGACAGCAAAACAAACTACTCAGAACGCAATCACTCTGACGCTTCAAAGGGTTAATACGCACAATACAATTAACCTACACTTCTGACTATTGCAGGCTGATACCTGCTACTCGACAATCTAAACTTTAACGTTCCACCTTGGGTTTTTCCTTCTCAACGAATTTGGCACTGTAGCCGCCTATCAACCTTAAGCTAAATCAATCTTGGAATGCCCTCTCTGGCGATTTCAGCAGTTTCAGGGTCCTATGATCGAAGGTCCCCCTATGCCAGGAAACAGAGTCCGCCTGTCCTGGACTTCACCAACGTGTGTGTGACCCCAAGTGTGTGTCTAATGCTCTGCTCTTCAAGGTATATATACTTTTTACCCTAAATTGTCAGGTGGACGGACGCTCATCTGTCCATCTGTCAAAACGGTGGGAGATGACGTATATCGAGGCAGAGTCAATACAAGTCATCTCGCGCGTGACTTAACGGTGATTTCACTTGTCGAGAGAACCGATTCGTTTCTGTCAGTCATTGTCATGACAGACATTTCTATCTCTTAGAATCTCGTTTCTCAATCGGCCGTGACGATATCCTGCCACCAACCGATTACGTCTCGTAAGACTCGCGACTACTGTATAAATTAAATGAGATTAGACCTTATCTAACATACTGTTTCTCATCTGGGTCCCTGCGCTGAATCTGGATATACACCACGTGTGTTTTTTCCATGTCCAGCTTCACAGAGAAGTGAAATTCACGTAGGGTTTTCGCCTTGATGCGGAATATATTTTGAACTTACAATAGTATTAAATATGAGGCCCCTTGCCCCTATATTTAGGCTGGCTTTGCCCTGACAGGGTGCTATTTTATCCGATTGGTACGTTTACCAACATGCGTAATCTCCACTTCCAGAAATGTAGTGTACCATAGTCCTCTGACGCCTTTGGGGATGGGCAAATGCCTCTGTTTCTGCTTGTTTTGGGCATCTAAAACTCATTTGTCGCATATTTCTTAGTCATAAGAATATCTTATTGTTCATTAATTTGACATTTTAACAACTAACAGTGAACAAAAATGAGGTGGAGTTAAAAGAGGTCAAAAAGTTGCATGGAGCGAGGCACATATGGTGGATGTGGCGGGTTGGTAGTGTCGCACGGAAGCCGAAGAATAAGATGCGAGACTGGGTAGGAAGAGGGATGAGGTTTAGGAGGATTGAAAGAGGTGGGCAGGGATTAGGCTGAGAAAGAGAGGAGGTCATGGATTAGTACATCAGGGTGATTGTGCAGAGAAAGCTATCTGAGAATACTATAAGAGAGTAGTGCTAGACGGTATGATAATATAGATGGTGGAGATGTTGGAAGAAGTGGAAGTAATGAATTTGGGATTACAGGTTCTGGAAAAGGCGGAATCACTAGAACAGGCAGTATAGGGAGAAGGAGGAGATTGTGGAGGAGGAGTTGCGTTGATGTTGGTGTTGTGGCGGTGTTGGTGATGGTGTTGAGTAGTTATGCATATTGAAAATGAGCCATTTTGTAGGACCCCGGGGCAGGACCCCGGAAGTGACGTCATGTCACGTGACTGGGCGGTCATGTTGGGTTGTCATGATAGTGCACGTGGGTGGCCATGTTGTGATGTCATTATCATGAAAAAGGTGGTAGGAGTGCGAATGCGCAGTGCGTGTTGTTATAGGGACACGTGCTCCGTCTCATCCCTAACAACCCGACAATAGATATCGAATTAATCCAAACAACCCGACAGTCTTCAGGAAACTGTGCAAAACATTCCCGAAAACACTTCCGAATCCTGCCAGTACCGATTTAGTAACTCGCCAGAAACTCGAGGGACCGGGACTTCAGGAGGTGCAGGGGCAAGGGGCAGTAGGGCTCCGGGGACAGGGACGGCGCCCCCCCCCCCTTCCAGTTTATCTCTCAGTTAAAAAAATACTATTGTAATAAACCAACCATTATTGTAATAAACCCATTGATACTATCCTATATTTTAAGGATACTAAACCCACGGAATCCCCCTTTTCGTCGTATGAAGCAATGAAAGCTATGAAAATGAGCACGATGCGCGCAAAATCATACGTCTCAAAATGAAACTATGAAAATGAGCGCAATGAGTACCTCTTCATACGTCTCATACCCTCATTAAGGATACTATCCTACCTTTATTTGGGAGTGTTTTCGGGAGTGTTTGGGTCAGTTTTCTGAAGATTGTCGGGTTGTTTGGATTAATTCGATATCTATTGTCGGGTTGTTAGGGGAGAGACGGAACACGTGTCCCCATAACAACACGCGCTGCGCATTCGCACTCCTACCACCTTTTTCATGATAATGACATCACAACATGGCCACCCACGTGCACTATCATGACAACCCAACATGACCGCCCAGTCACGTGACATGACGTCACTTCCGGGGTCCTGCCCCGGGGTCCTACAAAATGGCTCATTTTCAATATGCATAACTACTCAACACCATCACCAACACCGCCACAACACCAACATCAACGCAACTCCTCCTCCACAATCTCCTCCTTCTCCCTATACTGCCTGTTCTAGTGATTCCGCCTTTTCCAGAACCTGTAATCCCAAATTCATTACTTCCACTTCTTCCAACATCTCCACCATCTATATTATCATACCGTCTAGCACTACTCTCTTATAGTATTCTCAGATAGCTTTCTTTGCACAATCACCCTGATGTACTAATCCATGACCTCCTCTCTTTCTCGGCCTAATCCTTGCCCACCCCTTTCAATTCTCCTAAACCCCATTCCTCTTTCTACCCAGTCTCGCATCTTATTCTTCGGCTTCCGTGCGACACTACCAACCTGCCACATCCACCATATGTACCTCGCACCATCCAACTTTTTGGCCTCTTTTAACTCCACCTCATTTTCGTTCACTGTTAGTTGTTAAAATGTCAAATTAATGAACAATAAGATATTCTTATGACTAAGAAATATGCGACATTAGATGCCCAAAACAAGCAGAAACAGAGGCATTTGCCCATCCCCAAAGGCGTCAGGGGACTATGGTACACTACATTTCTGGAAGCGGAGACCACGCATGTTGGTAAACGTACCAGTCGGATAAAATAGCACCCCTCCACCACCACCCCCGCCTTCACCATGTTGGGCACTGGATAATCATGGTAATGACGTCACACGATTGAGTTACCAGGATAATCCGCGTCTATGTAACGTGACTAGGTCATTCTATGATAAATCCCCGGGAGCTGGGGGGGGGGGGGGGGGTCTCCTCGCCTTAACCAGAGCAGAAACCTTTAGTATAAATATTACATACCTTTATGCGGCAATAAATGGTAAGTGGTAAAGTCCATCTACAATAGCTGTAACTGGAATTAGTATACAGAAGTTATAACATTATCGGTTAATTTGTTGTAACATAACGGGTTGAAAAAAGTTATAACATTATGCGTCGATTTTTATAACATAACGGGTTGAAAAAAGTTATAACATTATGCGGAGTTTATAACATTATCGGTTGTTTACTACATTTTTTGTAACATTATGCGTTGGTGTAACATTATGCGGCGTTGTAACATTATCGGTTGTAACATGCCCTAGCCTAACTTGTTGCCTATGATGGATAATACATCTGCCTCACAATCTTATAAAAAGAGACGGCCTGCAATAAGCAACCAAAAGAGCCATTGTGGTTACTAACCTAGTCATACTATAATTGAATCTATCGACTTTCTAGGACTTACTTCCACCATTCATTTATTTTATTATACTTTTTGCAGATAATGAATATGCCATGAGAAAAGACATGTATTTAACCTTTTAACCCAACTTTCAGGATATCAAAATTTATTATTTTAATTATTTCTTTTTTTTTTAATTTTCAAAAATTTTCAAGAAAACCATATCATGTGGGTGGATGTGATCAGTTCATCAGGTAAAGAGTTAACTGTAAGGCCAGTCTCATCACATCAAAATAGTGAAAATACTTATCTCATGTCAGATATTTCTTTCAATAATAAAAGTGACACCTGTCTTGAGTGAGCTCACCTTTCAGTGGTCTCCGACTTTGAGAAACCATTTTTTCACTCTATTAACCCTTTACCCAATGTAACGGCCAAAACTGGCCAGCGCTATTCTAAAAAATCGCCAATTAATTTTCATTATTTTTTCATTTTTTGTCTCAAAAACATAGGTTATGACCCTTCATTGGAACGAGCTCATCGAGATAAAAAATGAAAAAAAATAATTATTCAAGAATTGTTTTTGCAAGTGTCGTCTGCTTTTCATGTTAGGTAAAGGGTTAATTACACTTCTATAATTAAAAACACCTCCAAAATGAGGGAGCGTGTTGCTCAGTGGTTATGGTATTGGACTTCAAACTAAAAGGTCTACAGTTCAATCCCTGTCCATGGTAACTGCATTGTTTTTTGGGGCAAGGCACTTTATCCCGATTGCTCACATATTTGCATGGTGGCACTGTGTTCTAAGGTGTACTGCACGTCAATGGTGCACTTGTCTTCAACCAATGCTAACCCTACTTGTGCAGAGTTACTATGATGGGGGATCTGACAGTTGTTTGCTATTGCTTGGTGGTTCTATCCAGAAACGCTGCCTTCCTCCACCGTAAAACTGTCCAATACAAGGTGACCTTGGTTGTTGAAAGTGTCATTAAATCCCAATAAATAAATAAATAGATACCTCCAAAATGAGATCAATTAGCAGTCTTTTTTTTTTTAGAAAATAGTAAGTTTCCTCTGCAGTTATTGACTAATTTTAAGTCTATATCAGAGTAAGTGAAGTGATAATTATGCCATAGCAAATAATAGCAAATAATAGAAGTACCTGTGTGTATGTGTGGGGTGTGTTTCATACAATTTCAGAAATGTTATAGAGTCTGAGAAACATATTTTCATCTCGGAAGATTAGTGCTAATTTTTAAAATTCTTCATTATTTTCAGGAGTATGATATTGCTATTGATCTGGCAACTAAAGCTCTAGAGATCAAGTCCAAATCTTTTGAGGGATATTATGCACGGGCTCGTGCAAAGAGAGATAATAGGTATATTAAATGGTTGAATTTCATTTCTAATTCATTAAATCATGAACATGTAAATAACCTGACCCTTCTTCTCACACAAAAAATAAAAGTGCCTTTATTTTTTGTCATTGTATATGATCTCTCATTAGTCCAAGCCAGCTAGTTAATATTTTTCCACTTAAGTCCATTGCATTGCAAGTGTGCACAATGTTTGCCATTAGTACCTCAAATGTAAGCTTTTATTCCTTGTTTGACAGATCTAGAGCTCTGTCAAACAAAATGCTCAGTTGATAACTAGCATTCAGGGAAATGACCATATTCTGCTTAAGTGAATATCCCTGTATTCACTTAACAGGCTTGTACTGTACAGGGATATAAAACACAGTAAAGGGAGATTAGATCGCAACTAAAACACTGTGGATGGATTTTTTAGTCACCTGATTTATTTTTTTAGTTACGAGGGTCACTCTCAGCAGCTGTGGGTAAAAGATAATCACAACACAAGTATCAAGTCAAGTGTAGCCAATTGTTTATTAATTGTGGCAGAGGACTGTTGGCCCAGGTAACCAAGTCTTATTTTACCAATAAGCAAAACTTGTTTACCAAAGCTTGTAACCTAATAGATAATATGAAATTCGGAGAAAATTCTTAATAAGCACTTGCAACTTTCAGCTCATGGACACCAGGTGGTACCAAGAGGTCCATTGATTGAAGGGTAATTATCCACCTCAAAGTAGATCTTCTGTTTCTCAGGCCATTTTTTGTAAAATTGCATGTGGGTGGGTTTGTTTTTATTTTATTTTTTATTTTTGTAATTATTTCTTTGTCATCAAAAGTTCATGCTCTTGGTTTTTATGTTTTAGGCCTCATCATCTATAGAATAACAAGGGCGGTGGTGTATTTCGTCCCTTGAGTGCAAGAAGGCTTTGCAGTGCTAAAGCATTGCAAAGCCTTGTTGCACTCAAGGGATAAATTTATCAGTTTTATTACCTGGGATAAAATATCAGACAACCATTTAATTTTTATGTTTTTAAGTTTGCTGTGGTTATAAGAAGAGAGCATGTGGCAGCCAAAAGGACCATGTAGGAGGGCCTGAGAAACAGAATATTAACTTTTTAGGCCATAGCACTTTTTATTTTATTTTCATAAATTTATTCTGCTATCACAGTAATAAATTATCTCCCCCACTACATATATATGGATGTTGATTTTTTTTAGGAATTCATACAGGATTGAACAATTAACAGAACTTGATTACTAGGAATGTTCTCTTACTTTTGCTTAATGATTGTATTTAGAGGTATTTTTGTGCTTTTTTAGAATTTCATTTGATGATTTCATGTCTTTGAAAAAATGGCATGTCTGCTTTAGTTAGTATTCACTTTTCCTGTACTGTGTTTCAGAGGCAGACAAATTGATAAATTACTTGATAAGCTTTCAAAAGCTCCAGAAAACTCTTTGAATTTTCTCTACCCTTGAGTGTATGAATACTGATTGCACTAGTGTTAATCTAAACGAAAGGCTGACAGAAGTTGAATTTTCAAAAATAGTGGAATCATAGGTTCATAAATGATTTGTAATAACATGTTTATTTTATTTCAGGCAATATTCAGCAGCTTTAGAAGACCTGATGGAGGCCTTGAGATTAGCACCCAGTAACCGGGAGTTACAAAGGCTTTTAGTTCGGGTCAGAGATGAATGTAGAGAACAGGCAAGACTACAGAGTGGCCATTCTGAAATGAACCTGCAACAGAATGCTGACTACAGGCGATATGATACACCACAGTATATGCCTCAAAAACGGCATCCTGAGGAGACGTCTCTTTGATCACATTCAGTTTCTTTCCACTCTTATCACCAATAAACAGTAATGCATTCTATTCAAGTCTCTCTGCATGCTAATCAAAGTGATATTATTCCTTAATGTAAATATCAGGAACATGTTGAGGTGGGAACAGTTTGAAAAAAACTATGAAATAATTATAACTGGGTCCCTGTGAATCGGAATTTGTGACCTGGAATCGAATCAGGGGCCTGTTTTTTTCAGATTTGGTTTTGGTTTCGGTTCTGTTCTGTTCTGTTTAGGAAAAAACCTTGGTTTCAGTTCAGTTTTTCTGTATTGAGAACATATCGTTAATAACACCTCAGGCACCTTAAAATCTGCAATAGTTTGTACAACACCACACACCATAAAAAACCCTGTTGGTAAGTATCTCCATTGGGTTCAGTCTAACTTTCCTTTGATCATTCTTAGGGGTTCTAGGGGATCAATTGCTAAGCCTGTTGATGCAGAATAAAAACAAATTAGGCCTAAAAAATTAAAAATCTGTTTCTCAGGCCCTCCTGCATGGTCCTTTTGGCTCTTTTTTTATAACCAATGTAAACTTTAAAAATTAAAAATTAAAGGGTTTATGTCTGATATTTTACCCAAGTTAAAAAAATTGATAAATTTGTCCCTTGAGTGCAAGAAGGCTTTGCAATGCTTTTGCATGCAAAGCCTTCTTGCTCTCAAGGGATGAAATACACCACCACCCATGCTATTCCGCAGATTATGAGGCCTGAAACATAAACCAAGAACATGAACTTTGGATGGCAAAGAAATAATTACAGAAATAAAAAATAAAATAAAAAAAACGCTTGACCACATGCAGTTTTACAAATAATGGCCTGAGAAACAAAAGATCTACTTTGTGTGGCCTTAGGGTAGCAAGTTAATATCGTTTTTATCCATATTGTGTTCTTATTGTCAGATTTTCTCCTTTATTGTCTTGTCTGGTGAATGAGTCAGTAAGGGAGAAAATGTGACAATGAGAACATGATGTATTTGCCTGCCTGCCTGCCTGCCTGCCTGCCTGCCAGATAGACTAAGTGACATGAGTCTATATGGGTCACTAGTAAAGTTACCTCCCAGTAAGGTAGTTTGATAAGTTTATGCACAAACACAGTAAAACAGTTTGACCACTTCTTGCTGTTTAGTTTTCTGGTTTGTCACAAAAAATGGAACCAAACCCCAAAACCACTCAGCTCCATGGATGTCCTCATTGAATCTGAATCAAATTGTTAACAGTGCAAAACAATTTTTAAGAAATAACTTGTCAGCTTACCAAATAATAATTATCATGCATATCTTTACATCTTGTGGTTGCCACAGGTAGTATGAGTACTCTAGTGCAGAGGTTACACTGCTACAAAAGGTATCAGGACAACTCGGCCCATAACAAAGTCGGCCCATTACCAACTTGGACTATGACAACTTGGCCCATAACAAAGTCGGCCCATTACCAACTCGGACTACTACAATACGGACTATGGGAATACATAAGGGAATGTTGATGGGAAAATTGGTAAGATGGGAGGGGTAGATGGGATACGAAAACAAAACTCGGACTTGACTGAAAGTTCTAAAAACGTATTTGGATATATTACATGAAGCACCAGTGTTAACAATATTCAGATAGTTAATTTTTATTTAAATAAAAATTAATAATACATTTACCTTCAACATCATTATTAGTACGGATGTTTTTTTCATATATCGACCATGTTGCTGGAGGCCAAATTGGGTTAGTTATCCATGACGACTCAATGTATCTGAGTAATCGTTTCAGTTCTGGTGAATTTGCTCTTTGTCCCAGGGCTCTGAATGCTGGCTTTATGTCAGAAGCTGGCAAGAATGGCAAAGCTAATAAAGATCTGATGTATCTATATTCTGGGCCGCAGTCGTTATATGTTGTTTTAAATGGTGCTCTGCATCCACATTAATGTCACCAATTAAAAAATCTTGGCACTGTAAAAATTCTGTATTTATCTGTATTTAAAAATGGCGATCTTTTAGCTGGGAGAAGCGTCATGTGTTATTCCTGAATTGCATATCCTGTGTTGCAACAAAAAACAGGTATCACAAAAATATTTAGATAATCAAAACACCTTAACTAGATAACAATGATGAATATAAACAACAACAATAACAACAACACAAGAAAATGAAAAACATCGACATATGTTCATTTTTATTTCTCTCCATCAAAACAACTCACTTCTATAAACAACTCACAGTACGGAATAAATAAGTGTTTCAATATAATTCCGATGGAATAAAAAATAGTTCTATGGGCCGACCTGGTAATGGGCTGACTTTGTTATGGGCCGACTTTGTTCTGGGCCAATATAATTCCGATGGAATAAAAAATAGTTCTATGGGCCGACTTGGTAATGGGCCGACTTTGTTATGGGCTAACTTTGTTATGGGCCAACTTTGTTATGGTCCGAGTCATCCTACAATCCTACAAAAGTACTTATAAAAGTGGAGTGGAGGATTCATGTCCTCCTTTTTATAAGTACTCTTGAAACAGTGTAACTTGCAAGGCAGACAAGCATGTCAAAACACTGATTGATGCTAAAACAGGCAACTATTCTTTCATTTCTGTGGCATGATTCCCCCGATAGAAGATATTTATTTGCCTTTATCCCTGGTGAATTTTATAAATATTTCATTACACTCTGACAGTCTACATCCTGTGACTTTGCAGTTGTTTTAGGCCTATATAGGCAGCCAAGCCAACTGCCAAAAAATATAGAATTTAACTTGTGAGTTAACTCTGAGGCAGCATGTTTGGGCACCTGTTCTGTTGCAGTAAAAGTCATCAGTCAGAATTAGGCCCATAAGGGTTAAGGAAAAAACAGGAGTCACCAAAATGTAAAATACACGAATCGGGAAACTGATTTGATGTCAATCCTGAATCAGGCCATTGATGTCGACATCAGATCAAATCTTTGAAGCTTTTTCACTTCCAAATTATAATGTCCTGTATCCTTTGCACTATTTTAGACAGCTCTACCAAAATCTTTTCATAACTGATTGAAGATTTTCATTTTTCATTTTTTCGCTTCCAAGACAAAGCTCAAAACCCCTAATTCAAAAGAGTTCAGTAAGCTCCTAATGAGGGGTTGTGACCCATGCCTTGAAATCAAGCGCTGAAACAGTTACCACACAAAATTTAACCCTTTACCCAACTCAGACGATATCAAAATTTATTTTTTTAAATACCATTTTTTTAAATTTTTCAAAAAATTTCAACAAAACCATATCATGTGACCCCTCGTTGGAACGAGCTCGACGAGCTCGTTGCAACGAGGGGTCACATGATATGGTTTTGTTGAAATTTTTTGAAAAATAATATTTTTTCAAATGCTGAATTTGCATATTACGCGGGCGGATGCGGGCGATTCGTTGGGTAAAGGGTTAAATGATAAATTGTTTTGTGTATAGTGCTCCATGGATTCATTTCATTCATTGGATGAATGGTTAAAAATATGTCGCTTTGTGTTGCCTTCAGTCACTTCATATTGTTGTTAAGTTTCCATCTTTGATAAAGTTGTATACTTTGGGTTGCATTAAGACCCTTTATAATGATAAGTAGATACAGTGGAGCCCACTTAAAACAAGCTATTAATTAAAAATGCAATATCTTTTTCATTTTTGGAATTCATTTAAAAAAATATCCACAGTCCAATATATGTACGTATTTACTCTATGTTTTGGGACACTCTATGATTTGGGACACACATTTTTTCCAGAAAACTATATGTTTTTTTATGCTCCAAAGTTTGGGACATTTAGGAGATTTGTTTCCAGTTGGCCCGTCGCTAGTAGCAGACGACACTCATAAAAAAAATTCTTGAGTAACTAAAAATTTTCATTTTTTGCTTCCAAAACATAGCTTAGGATCCCTCATTGGAACGAGCGCAATGCGCACGTTCCAATGAGGGATCATAAGCTAATTGTGCACGTTCCAATGAGGGATCATAAGCTATGTTTTGGAAGCAAAAAATGAAAATATAGAAAAAAAATTGGACGCCGATTTTCGTATACAGTGATGGAAAACGAATCACACACAACTTTATTCAGCATCAAATCAGGACCAGGCTGTGTTCTTTCCCCATTTTCTATGAATTGGGACACCTGTGAAAATAATTATTTTTAGCTGTCCCAAAACATAGAGTAAATACGGTACTTCCATTAGCTCTTTGAATCCTGCACCCTGTGTAACCAGCTAAACCTGTGCATTTCTACAGTCTAAGTCAGTGTATATTTTCTTGTAGTGTGTATCAACTAATGCTGTGCAAAGCCTATGGATAGCCAGTGTGTGTTAGTTTACTTTGCTAATTAACCCTTTACCCAACGTAACGGCCAAAACCGGCCAGCGCTATTCTAAAAAATCGCCAGTTAATTTTCAAAATATTTTCATTTTTTGTCTCAAAAACATAGGTTATGACCCCTCGTTGGAACGAGCTTGTCGAGCTGGTTCCAGCGAGGGGTCATAACCTATGTTTTTGAGACAAAAAATGAAAAAAATTAGTTATTCAAGAATTTTTTTGGCAAGTGTCGTCTGCTTTTCATGTTAGGTAAAGGGTTAACTCCTTTCTTTCTGGTTATAAATAAGATCATCTCTATTATGTGACTAAACCCTATGCATTGCAGAGCTTAAGTTACTGTGTACATTTCCATGTAGTGTGATATGGCAGTTACCAATTTTATTAGAGCTGAAACGGTTAACCGATTAATCGATTAATCAATGATCAACATCTTGATCGATCCAAAAAGTAATTGATCGATTATCCGTTACTTTTGAACTACTGTATTATATGGATTAACAAAGGAACAAACTTGCTCCAAAACAGGCAAACATTGTGACACTGACTCACATCAATTATATGAGACAGTGTAAAGCATGCAAGTTACTTGCTGACATACTTGTTTACTTGCCTGATCATTATACTGTATCAGTGGCTGGAAATGGTCATTCTTAACCCTTCACCCATTGTGGGTAGGAGACGATACTTGAAAAATAAATTAATGAATTACTAAAAAATTTCAATTTTTGTCTCAAAAACAGCAAGAGGTACCAGAGGATAAATTGGCACACTGTATGGGGTAGCATCAGCAAATTCACCCTCTGGGGACCTTATTCTGCAAATGACATATAGCTTATTTTCAGACTTGGTGATTAATCGATCAAGAAAACCCCTTAACCGTTTCAGCTCTAAATTTTATTTCACTAGAAAGTGTGACTAACCCTGTGCACTGCACTGGGTTAGTCACCCTTTTTGGTTATAAAAAAACTTTAATTATTGACTGTGTAACTAACCCTGTGCACTATGCAGCCTTAGTATAAATCTCATCTATAGCAATGCTTCACCATTTGTGATGACCAAAACCAGCCAGTAATATTCTCAAAAAGCATTTAACTCTTTCAACATGAGAGACCGCTTTTCTGGTCCAGAACACGATACGTCATAATTTCATTAAGTAGGATGGCTACTAAGTGAATGTGTGTGGTAGAACAATTAATATTTTCAGCGTGCAGCCTGAAGGCTGCAGGTTGAAAATATTAATTGCTCTACCCCTAAATAATGGATATGAACTCTTCCAATTTCTGCCATTTAAATAGCATGGTAGATACGAGCAGTGTTGAAAGGGTTAAACTCAGCCTGTGACTCATCATTGGAATGGATTGTGCAAACGTTTTTGTTTAATGAATTCCAAAAATGAAAACGTATTCTATTTTCAATTAAAGGCTTGTTTTATTGGATATCTTGTAATTGAATAACCCTGTTAATTAAATATAAGTGACAAGACTTTACACCATTTACCATACCTTGAGTACAAATTTGACCGGTTTATTGCATATTAATTATAGAATAAACTCCTGTTAATTGAATAAAAAAAAGCTTGTAATATGTCGAGAAATTACCCATGACAATCACCAAATTCCCCTTGTTCATATCCGTATTTGGTTTCAGTAAACAAATACAGGCATTTACTCTATCACCAAATTTCCCTTGTTTATAACCCTCATTGTCTTCAGTAATCCAGTACAGGCATTTAATCTGGTATATTTTATTTGACTGGGAGCACGGTGGCTCATTGGCTATGACTTCAGGCCTTAAAATAAGCACTCTGAGAATTACAGAATGATGTCCACAGAGAGTGAATTTGATGATGCTATCCCATACAGTGGGTCAGTTTATCCTCTGGGTACCTCTTTCTGTTTAGTTTTGAGACCCTGATTCAGATTGAGGTTCACAGAGGGTAAATTTATTGATGCTACCCTGCTGTGCAGGGTAGCATCACTAATTTCACCCTCTGGGGACCTCATTTTGCAGATGACAGTCTGCTTACTTTCTGGCTTGTATGGCTTGGACTTCAAACCAAAGATCTGCAGTTTGATCCCCACCAAGGATTACTGCATTGTGTCCTTGGGAAGGCACTTTATCTCAATTGTCTGTGTGGGGGTACATTGATGCTGTGTACTAAGTCATACTACACGTCGAAGGTGCACATGTGTTCAACCAATGCTAATTCTGCTTGTGTGAAGTTGGTAAGTTGGGGAGTCTGGAAGGTGCTCGCCATTGCTCTGTGGTTCTCTGGGTACTCTGGCTTCCTCCACCCATAAAACTGTCCGACACGAGGTGACCCTGGCTGTCAAAAGTGCCATTAAACCCCAATAAATAAATAAATCTGATTTGACAGAGCTCTGGGAGCTCTGTATAACTAGAAATAATAGAATAAATGTGTCGTTAATCTCTAGAATACAAGGAAGTGACTAAATCCCTGTTTATGGAATTCTTTTAATTGAGTAATTTTCACCGACAAAGTGGCTTTTCAATTAAAAGGGTTCCACTGTATTGATTAGTACAGTATATAATAAGCCACAGGACATGTGGGTCAAAATACTGTCAAAGGTTAAATGGAAGATAATGATTGTTAATTGAACAACCTCATTGCCAGTGAAAAATATTTGATTAGGCCTAAAAAGTTTTAAAATCTGTTTCTCAGGCCTCCTATATGATCATTTGGGGTGCTGCATGCTCTATTTTTATAACCAATGCAAACTTAAAAAAAAAAAAATTAAATGGTTTATGTCGGATACTTTACCCAAGTTAATAAATTTGATAAATTTGTCTCTTGAGTGCAACAAAGCTTTGCAGTGTTTTAGCACTGCAAAGCCTCTTTGCACTCAAGGGACGAAATACACCACCACTCATGCTATTCTGTAGATTATTAGGCCTAAAATATAAAAGAAACCAAGAACAAAAACTTTTTGTGGCAAAGACATAATTATAAAAAATAAAATAAAAAACCGCCTGCCTACATGCAATTTTACAAAAAAGGGCCTGAGAACAGAAGACCTACTTTGTCTGGCCTTAACAGGAGTACATAATTAAAAGGAATTGTGCAATGATATAAATGTATGGAATTGAGCAGTTGTCAGGGTAATGTTTCCACGGATTACAAATTCCTTTATTCACTTAACAGCAGCTTACTCAATAACTGATATGCAATTAATAGGTCAAATTTGTATTGAACACATGGTAAATGGTTTAGTGTTTCAAAGTCATGCACTTAACAGGGATATTCAATCAAGAGATATCCAATTGAGTTGGCTCTACTGTATTTCATGTACAATTTTCCAGCAGATATTGTTAATGCACCATTAATTTTCTTGTCTTGAAAGATCAGTTTCAATTTATTGTATGAGCCCTACAATCCATACTTTTGTATATAAAACTGGAATTTATATCAATATGTAAATAAATGACTTGTGGCATCTTAGCTACAAAAGAAAGGTTACTGCCCTTTCTGATGTTAACCCTTTACATAACGAATCATCTGCATCCAAACGAGTTCTTTAAGCTCATTTCAATAAGGGGTCACATGATATGGTTTTGTTGAGAGAGAGAGAGAGAGAGAGAGAGTAAGATTCAGGGAGAGAGCAAGAATCACAGAGAGAGAGAGAGAGAGAGAGAGACTGAAAAGATGAACAGAGGACAAATTAACTGATTATTTCTGCAACATGTTTTTTCCTTTACGTAAATGAGGTTTGAGATATGTTATTAACCAACAAGATTTACAACACACAATAATTATCAAATGATCTGTGAATGTCTATTGATCCAAGAGAATTTAAAATATCCTAATTTTTGCCAAATTAAGAGGGTCAGGTATTAAAGCCAAGTCTGGCTTCAACTGAAGTGTAATTTTTTGAGGAGAGTGCCTGAGGTCCCTCACAAAACATGGTACAAAAAGTGGAGAGGATACCCCTTTGATATAACATAATTTCTGAGCTACGCATTTCTGTTACTGTCTTCAGTGAAGTCCAAAACATCTCATGGCATCCTTGCTTGTTATCCCTTTACCTCATGAATTGGACACATCTGCATGCGTAATTTACATACAAAGTGAACAGTTGAAAAAATAATAGTTTTTTAGAAATTTTAAAAAACAATAATTAAAATAATAAATTTTGATATCCTGTGTGTTCGGTAAAGGGTTATATACACCACATTTTGAATATCTTTTTTTCTGACAACTTCGTTGTTTTATCTTTTTACCTCACTCTGAAAAACAAGTTAAAAAAATTTCTGAAAGCATTCATAAGCTTTGTTTTGAAAAAAAGGCAATATAATATAATACCAGTCATTTCCCAACAACCTGACCAAATAATGCCAGTTCTATACACTGAAAACCACAACCACAAAAAGTTTTTCAGAAATGGTTTAATGTTTAATGTTTATGCACATTACTTTATTAAACATTGTGTTTCTATTTATATAATATAATTTCAAAATTTATTGAAGAGTACCAGTTCACACTCAGATAAATTGTTAAATTTTTTGAGGTCTTCAAAATTTGTTCACATCTTTGCCTTGCTATAATTTATCATAGGATGCCTACAGGCACTCTTTCATGAATTGCAAAAGGCAAATCCGCATTAACTAAATAATTTCACTTCAAAGATACTATGAAGCCTATAGGTTGCAGTACCTCCACTAAAGAATAAAGCCCAAACATAGGCTGCTTCTGGGAGCGCGGTGGCTCAGTAGGTAGAGGTGCAGACTGCAAGCCGAGAGGTCCTCGGTTCGAATCCCACCTGCGACAACCGCATTGTGTCCTTGGGCAAGACACTTCATCTCCATTGCCCGCGTGGGGGCACGATGACGCCGTGTACCAAGGCGTTCTGCACGTCGATGGTACGCATGTCTTCAACCAATCTAACCCTGCCTGTGCTGCAGTGCGGAGTTACGATGTTGGGGAGCTGGCAGCTGCTCGGTGGTTCTCTCCGGGTACTCCGGCTTCCTCCACCCGTAAAACTGTCACGGTCATCATTAGCCATTGTGCATAAATATGTGACCTTAAACATAAATAAATAAATATAGGCTGCTTCTACTCAACTAGTTAAAAATGTGCATGTTTTAATTGATCATTCTCATCCTATAACATTTTAAAGCTACAGCAATGAAAGGTGGCATTAACTATTTACCTAACAAATCAGCTGCATCTGGCCACATGATATACAAATTGTGCAGTTGAAAAAAAGTATTTTTCAAAAAAAATTTACCAAAACCATATCGTGTGACCCATCACTGGAACGAGCTCATCAAGCTCGTTCCAATGAGGGGTCACATGACATAGTTTTGTAGACATTTTTTTAAAAATTTGGAAAAGTGTTTATAACCCTTTACCTAACGAATCACCTGCATCCTCCCACGTAAAATATGCAAATTGAGCAGTTGAAAAAATTAAATTTTTCAAAATATTTCAACAAAACCATATCATGTGACCCCTCTTTGGAACGAGCTCATTGAGCTCATTCCAATGAGGGTCACAGGATATGGTTTTGTTGAAATTTTTTGAAAAATTTTAAAAAAAATTATTTAAAATAATAAATTTTGATATCGTCTGTGTTGGGTAAAAGGTTAAAATAACAAATCTTGATATTGTGTGCATTGGGTAAAACCCAGTTAATTGATTCACGTGTCACTGAAAATGCTCCCACATCTTTACAATTCATTGAAGACAGCTAACAGTGACATTCATTAGTTAGAAAGTGTTTATGTTTAAAGTTTATACATTGTTGTATATGATGTTGTGAAAAATACATTTGTTTATAGTGTTAATTTTGTATTTAAATCGAATGGCGTACATATATTCATTTGCAAAACAGATGAATTTTTCTTTATTTAAGGGATGATGAAAATATTTGTATTTTGAAAATAAAATATTTTGTCTTTGATTAGAAGAATAAAATATATTTTTGTGAAAAATGAATGGACTTTTGTGAGTTTTTATACGCCAGTTTTGAAAAAACGGTCGTATTATGGTATACCCCTGTCCGTCTGTCCATCCATCCACACATCATACAATAACTCGAAAATGCTTTGAGCAATTTTTGTGATTTTTTGGTGGAAAGTATATTTTGATGGAAGGAAGCTCTCTTTCGATTTGTATCACTGTCCAATTTGTCATTCCAGAGTTATGGGACTTTATTCGTCAAAATATAGGCAATTTTCCACATGTCGGACAATTTTACCATTTTTTCTTGAAGTTATGATCTCTATAGACATAAGATATATACATGAAATTCAAATAATTTATTTCCAAATTAATGAACACAGTATGTTGTTGGTTATGATTATTGCACAAGAATATAAAAAAAAACCTGACAAGTACACATGTATACTCATATTGTGTGCTTCCCTCTTGTAATTAATAACGGGTGTATCATGTGCTCATGGCACACCTGTTTATTCTTTCATCTTGCAGCTTCAGTAATTATGCAAGATGTCTTAGCAATATCTGTATTCTAGGCAGCATCTTTGGTTTTGAATGTTTCATTTCCAAGGTGAAACGAAATGGTACATTTTAATCACGACTTATCATTACTTTTATAATATTTACTTCATTATTTCTTCTTATTTCTTACTATAATATTTTTTTATTTCAGATACACTTGTTTACATAGACAATTAACATACAAAATTACACATTAGCTAAGTAGAAATTGTACATCTATTTATCGAAACACACATATGCATGATTTGCTAAGATAGTAAATTGGAAATAGACAAAAACTCTTAGGGGTCTTTCAAAGGACAAGTTTCATTTAATTACAGATTGGTGCGGTGATGAGGGGGTAGTCATAATGTTGTGTCAGTGAAGAGATTGCATATTTTGTTCCACCTTTGTTTGACTGCAACTGTTCTTTTTTGACAGAGGGTTTGTATTGCCATGGACTCTACATTGTGATGATGCTTCACTTGTGCAATGAAACTTTCATAGGTTGGGTGACATTTTCTCACTCTGCAGGAATATACAAACATTTTGTAAAGAATTAAACATAAATCTGTAATATCATGGTCTATTTGAGTTTCACTTGGGTCACTTGAATCTAGTACAATGGTTTGAGGGGCTATATCGATTGAGACGTTACATTTTTTCTTTAGTGTCTCTTATAACCTCAAAAAGATTGTTTTTGAGACAGAACAGTTGTAAAATAAATGCAAGATGGTTTATTTTGCTTCATTGCAAAAGGTACACAGTTCTGTCTCTCCCAATGTGCTTTTGTACAGTTTAGAATTGGTATATAAGCATTCATGTAAAAATTTATATTGGAAGGATTGAAGGTATGTGTCATCCAAAATCTTGAATGATCTACTGTATATCAACCTCCAGTCCTCGGGCTGAAGGCTAATATTCAATAGATCATTCCATTTTTCTTGAGCTTTTTGTAGTGATTTTGCTACAAATTCAAGAAACTTGGGATAAAACGTTCTGCATGCTTTGTTACAAGTATTTAATAGTTCAGTGTTTTTTGTGGATGACTGTATGCAGCTTCTGGATTTGCTTTATTACATTTTTCCATTTTAATGGAAGAGAGTTGATCACTCCCTGAAAGACTGTAAATGGAGTTCGAAAGTTATAAGTCTTAATGAGTAAGAAATGTCTTATTTTCAGTCAATAGGTCATTAACAAAATAAACTCCCTTTCTACACCATAATTTATTAAAAAACACCTTTTTGTTGACTTTCATATTATTGTTGTAGAAAAGAGGTTGGGATAGGATGTCTTCTGGGGTTGTGGCAGTATTCTTATTAACGAATGCCCAAGCTCTCTGCACGCTTTTCCAAAAGTCATTTATATTGTGTTCTGCTTTTAAAAAGCCTTCCATGTTTAAGAACCATACCTTATCCCATCCTAAATTTTCAAACTCATCTATTATGAGGATTTTTCAAAGGGCTATTATTTATGGGTTAATAAGTTTTTTAATCCTTGTCAATTTATGGCAGTTGCTATAACTCTTTTAAGTGGGGGAATTTTAGGTCCCCATTCTCTATGTTGTTGATTATATATTCTCGTTGAATTTTATCTTTTTTGTTGGGCCAAAGGAAACTATAAAGAAGGTTTTGAATCTTTGTAAAAACAGGTATCTCTGGTTCTGGCAGGACAGACAGACAGTGAATTAGAATTGGAAGTGCCAAGGTTTTTATCACTGCGGTTTTTCCCATGAAAGTTAATTTTCTGAAAGACCAATCATTCAGCAAGTTGTCCATCTTCTTCAGTTTATTTGTGTAGTTATCAGCTATGTAATTTCACTAAACAAATTGTACTCTATCCCGAAAATCGTGAAGGAGGATCCATGATTGCAATATACATTTGTGTCGATGATCATTCACTGCCACAACCCCTTACTAACACTCCTTACTATAATAATGGCTGAGTTTCCTGTGTGATCCCTAGGAAGTGGAGCAGTGCTTATTTACTATGTAAACAAGTTCTAATATTCTGGCAAAATTGTACCTGGTAACTAACATCTCCCCCGCGGGAACCCTGGGAAGTGAAGCAGTGCTTGTTTACTGTGATAAACAAGCTCTGTTTCACTGGTAAAATAGGACCCAGTCACTAATGCTTGGGGTGTAAGTCCTCTAAAATAGGCAACATGACTGACCTTGACTTTATCTCCTTGTTGTGGTCATGATTAGCCATTGTGCTGAAGTATGTGACCTTAAACACCAATAAATAATAATAATATTAAATAACTGACATCTGGGGTAGAAACTCTAAAAAATGTCAACATTGGTTCTGGGTCATAACTATTACGGGGAGTATAGAGGGTGTGACACCAAGCCTGAAAATAAGCAGTCTTTCATTTGCAGAATGAGGTCACCAGAGGATGATGCTATCCCATACAGTGGGCAAATTTATCCTGTGGGTACCTGTTTCTCTTTAGGCCTGAGACTGTGAATAAGATTAAGGTTCACAGAGGGTAAATTTAGTGATGCAGGGCACAATCACCTAATTCACCCTCTGGGAACCTCATTGTGCAGATGATAGTCGGCTTATTTTCAGGCTTGTGTGACACGTCCCACCCCACCCCACAATTTTCCAGTTTTTACATATTCATATAGAGTGGATTCTTGGATATCGATTTGCTCTCTTGCCAGTAATCAACTAGTTTCTTACGGGACAAGATTTGCTTTTTCGACTTGTGTCAAATCGCACACACAGTCAGTCTCATAAAAATGGGGTCTGTGGCTGATTGGGGATGTTGGGGTCCTAGCTTGAAACAATTTAGAGTTTGGTAAGTGCTAATTAAATAAGAACTTTGGAAATCCATGCATTACAACTACTACATGTATTTATCCAGAAACAAATTTCTTGTGTTTTCAAAGAAGGCATGTGATGGTGATGGTATTCATACACCTGTGTGTAGGCAGCATATTTGTCCGTGGATCAAAATCTTTGCTTTTTCCATATTTCAAGATCGTTTTCAGGAATTATTTCTGCAATATGATGTTCGGAATGCTACCAAGAATATCAGGAAAGAAAAACTTTGTTTACATTTATTTTGATTTATATGCACTCTTAATATATCTTTTTTCACCTTCAATCTATACAGAGACGCTGAGCATCGCTCACTCCATTGTTTTCAATACAAACAATAGTTGCATTGTCTGTGTTTGCGTTGTTGCTAAACGACAAGCTTTCCGCACAACACACAGAATGATGACTACACTTGTCACCCGAAATCACATATTTTCTGGGTTCAAAATACAGTTCTGCGGAAATGCGTGCATTAAAACCATCATTCGAGAACTGTGATCTAAAGACTTACAACTCCTTTCTTCTCCTCAGTGATGATGTGATAAATAATATTAAATCTTTTGGCATCCTTCACAAGAGAAGAAATAAGAAATGTGGCAAATGACAACATAAAACAATTTAAATCCAAAACTATAAATGTTCAAAATCTTATCCCTATTAACTTAGTCATGACCGATTCCAAATCTTAACGATCTCAAGTTGTGCCTAGTGAATGCTCATTCGATAGTGAACAAAACTGCATGCTTACTCAACACAATCGACGATAACAATATTTCAATATCCATGATAACTGAAACATGGTTAACTCCAGACGACACATTGACTGTCGGTGAGATCATTGCCAACGGCAAGATTCTTACACACAGCCCCAGGAAGTCACAGCGATGTGGAGGTGTGGGTGTAATCTGTGATAACTCTGTGAAGGTTAAGCATAAGGCATCTCAGACTTGGGTTACATTCGAATGTATTGACACCATTGTAACGATCGACTCACAACTCAGTCCAACTCATTGTCATTTATCGACCCCCACAGAGCTCCAAAAACAAATTCACTGTCAACCAGTTCATTAGCGAATTCCAAGACTTCCTAGGAAGCATTACAGCACTGCAAGGAAAATTCATCATTGGAGGTGATTTCAATTTCCATATGGAGAAGAAAACTTCCAGTGATTCTTCTAAACTACATGATCTTATCAATTCAATGAATTTATGCCAACATGTTCGTGGCACTACCCATAAAGATGGCCACACATTAGATCTGCTGATCACCAGAGAATCCGAGGCTGATCTTGTTAAAAATGTATTAATTGTTGATCCTGCAATCTCTGACCATTTTATGATTATCTTCGATTTGGCACTTCCTCGTCCCTCCCCTGTCTGGAAGAAAGTCACATACCACAAGTACCGAAGTACTGACCTTGCTAAGTTTGCGGATGCTATTGCTTCGTCTCGCATTGCTAAAATTAACAAGATGCAAACTGTTGACAGCATTGAATACATCCTCACTGGCTCACTTCAAGAGGTTATTGACAAGTTTGCGCCTAAGCAAACACGCACCTTTAGCATACGCCCTTGCTCACAGTGGTTCATTGATGAGATTAGGCATGCAAAAGATTTACGATGCAGACTAAAGCTTCAGTGGTGGCAAACGAAACTACGTGTTCACAGAGAGATGTTTGACAACCAGCGAATGTTGTTAACAAACTGGTCAAATCCGCGAAACAGAAATAATTTTCGGACTTATTGTCAGCTAATGTTAATTCCCCTAATGCGCTGTCTGTCGTTCTTGAGAAGCTTCTGTATCGTCAAAAGACAACCGTACTCCCAGAGCATTCGTCATCCAAAGACCTTGCAAATAAATTTTCTTCTTTCTTTTCTGAAAAAATTGAGACTATCAGAGCTTCGCTTGATACAAGCTCACAATCCGATCTTCGACAGATGGCCGACATGCCATGCATCTGTGTTAAACTGTTGCGCAGTTGTCCCAACTCAAACCTTTGGCTACAACAGATATCCAGAGGTTAATATCCAAGGCACCATCTAAGCAATGCATGCTAGATATCATTCCAACTTGGTTGTTAAAAGCATCTCTTTTGGAGTTAACTACACCGATCTTGAAACTGGTCAATGCCTCCCTCCATTCTAGCATCTTTCCGACAAGCATGAAACATGCTTTAGCAAAACCTCTTCTTAAAAAGCCAACACTTGACCCAGAGGTTCTGAAAAACTACCGACCGGTCTCTAATCTTCCATTCCTATCAAAGATTATTAGCTCACCTGACTGAAAGTCAGGGTGAGCTATTCTGATCACTTTTCGTCCGTCGTCCGTCGTGAAGGTGGTGTTTGGGCCTTTTTTCTCCCAAACCACTGGCCGCATATTAATGAAATTTCATGTGAGTAGGGGTTATATAAGGGCATTTTGATTTTTTGTCAAATTAGGTTTCGGCTCACATTGAGCAGAGGGATTGGGCAAAAATGCTCCAATTCTTAAAAAATCTTCTCAAGAACCAGCAATAGCAGAGACTTGATATTTGGTATGCAGCTTCCTTTTGAGGTGTAGACTCAAGTTTGTTCAAGAGAAGTTGGAGGGGCTATATTTGACGATGTTAAAGGAGGGGCCAAAATTTTGGCCCCGCCCCAAATTTCTATTTTCCAAACCGCGAGGCCGATTTGAACCAAATTTTACGTGAGTGCTTATTGGGTCATAAGTACCTAATTTATGCAGAAATTTTTTTCCCTGTAGCCCCGTGGAAACCACAGGAGCTAAAAATAGAAAAAAATTAAAACGCCCATATCTCCAAAACTACACGGCACTGAGAATTCTTATTTGTTGTGAAGCTTCCTTAGGACCAACAGAATGGAATGGTAAAAAAAATTGCCATCGGTTTTATCATGGGGTACTTTTTGGGGACTTTGAAAAAGTGCTGAGTCGGCATTTTTTAAAACTGTGGGTAATGGGAAAAACATAAGACTACTTTTCTCCGAAACCACTGCTCCAAAAGCTTTAAAATTTCACATATAACATCTTTGGAAGATTGTTTCACATGTTTATTGAAACCAATTGCCTGGGTCGATATTTGGGCTCTCTATGGGAGCCCAAATTTTTAAATTAGTGCAGTATGAGGAGTATTTTTTAAAAATCTTCTTCAGATCTACCAATAAGAATCTTTTGATATTTGGTATGCAGCATCCTTAGGGGGGGTGAGATTCAAGTTTGTCGAAGCCAAATCCCTAGGTTCATATTTAGGCTGAAAATTTGGGGTCCCGTTGCAGACTTCGAAATTTTGGACCAAAATCCGAAAAAAAATTTTTGGGTTTTTTCTGCGTTTCGGTCAATTTTAAGACAAAAAAAAAAAAAAAAAAAAAATTTTTCCCCCTGAAAATTTGGGGTCCTGGTTGGACTTAGAAAATTTTGGACCAAAATCCAGAAATTTTTTTTTTTTGTTTTTTATGCCTTTCTGTCAGTTTTAAGACAAAAAAAAATTATTTTTTTTCCCTGAAAATTTGGGGTCCGGGTGGGACTTGGAAAATTTTGGACCAAAATCCGAAAAAAAAATTTTTTTTTGTTTTTTCTGCGTTTTGGTCAATTTTAAGACAAAAAAAAAAAAAAAAAAAAATTACCCTGAAAATTTGGGGTCCTGGTTGGACTTAGAAAATTTTGGACCAAAATCCAGAAATTTTTTTTTCTTGTTTTTTATGCCATTCTGTCAGTTTTAAGACAAAAAAAAAATTATTTTTTTTCCCTGAAAATTTGGGGTCCGGGTGGGACTTGGAAAATTTTGGACCAAAATCCTAAAAAAATTGTTTTTTGTTTTTTATGCGTTTCTGTCAATTTTAAGACAAAAAAAAGATTTTTTTTTTACCCCCCAAAATTTGGGGTCCGGGTGGGACTTAGAAAATTTTGGACCAAAATCCTGAAATTAGTTTTATCATTTTTTATGCGTTTTAAGAAGAAGAAAAAAATTTAGGCTGAAAGTATTTTGTTTGGGAAAAAAATCTGTTTTTTATGTGTTTATCTCAATTTTGGGACGTAAAAGTGCAGGAACTGAAAATAGAAGGAAAATCCTGTGTATTGTGTGGGCACAATCGCTTCATCTAGTTGGTATATGCTTTTCTGAGGAGGGGCGTATGCAGCTTATTCAAGTCAAGTCCCTGGTTTGATATTTAGACTACCATGTCAGGTGAGCGCCCTCAGGCCCCCTGGGGCCTCTTGTTGAGTGTGCGGTGGCTTCTCAACTGAATTCTCATTTGGCAGCCCACGGCCTAGAAGAAGTTAACCAATCTGCATACAGATCTAATTGCAGTACAGAAATGGTGCTTCTAAGGGTCCAAAATGATATCCTCTTATCCACGGACAGGCAAAACCTAACATGTCTTGTTTTGTTGGATTTAAGTGCCGTTTTTGACACCATAGACCATAACATACTTATTGAAAGACTGGCAGTGAGAATAGTCCTTACTGACCGAGCACTTAATTGGTTTTCATCGTACCTTAATGGTCGCACACAGAGTGTCCTTATTGGCAGTGAGTCGTCAGACAAGGTCACACTATGTTTTGGCATCCCTCAAGGATCGGTGTTGGGTCCCCTACTGTACACTGTCTATGTCTTACCTCTCGGTGACATTATCCAAAGCCATGGCCTTGACTTTCATTTTTACGCAGAGGACATGCAGCTGTATATTAGTTTTACTCGCGCCTTTGAGCCTGAAGCATGCAGTAAGATTGAACTTTGTATTTCAGACATCAAGACATGGATGACAAAACTTTCTTAAATTCAACGATGACAAGACAGAAGTAATATATATAGGTCCACCTCATGAACTTTCAAAAATATCCAAACTGTCCCTCAATATTGGAGGTTCAGCGATAAAACCCAGTAGCCATGTTCGAAACTTAGGTTATTTCATGGATGAAAATTTGGCTGCTGATGAACATATCAAACATGTCTCTCGCAGTGCATTTTTTCATCTTAGAAATATTAGCAAAATTTGATCTTTCATTTATATGCAGACGTCACAGCTTGTCCACGCCTTTGTTACCAGTCACCTCGACTACTGCAACTCTCTTCTGATTGACTCTAAAACATCTATCTTGAAAAGCTACAACACATCCAAAATTGTGCTGAACGGGTCATAACCAGAAGACGAAAGTACTGCCATATAACACCAGTACTCTCTGAGTTACACTGGCTACCCGTTAAGCAAAAAATTCAATTTAAAATTGTCCTTTTGGTATTTAAGTGTATCACAGGATCTGCACCATCCTACCTGTCCGATCTGCTTACCATCCACAAACCACTGAGGTCTCTTTGGTCATCAGCCCAACTCAATCTGGTTCAGCCTGTATCTAAATTTACTAGTGCTGGTGATAGGGCCTTTGCGGTTGCTGGCCCAAGGCTTTGGAATTCTCTTCCAATCGACATAAAAAATAGTAAATCACTTGAATCATTCAAGTCTGGTACTAAAACCTACCTTTTTCGAAAGGCATTTCCTTCAGTGGTCTTTTAAGTTTGGTCATAAACTGACATTACCAGGTGCGTGGGTGTGACTGAGTCAGTGAGGTGTGTGACAAGTGACACTCACATACTTGTTTTGGTAAAGTTGTAGTTTGTTTTGTTTTTGTTTTAATTCAATACCCTTTTTCTTTTAGGTTCTGTCGCTTATCGCCACAATGTAGCCTCAGTTGCTGATGTGGCATTGGGCACCAATAAATGATAATAGTGATCCATGTATCAATGTATCTGTGAGAGAATGTATGTGTATGTGTGTATATGTATGTATGCAATTACTGTACAGCCATTGAGCACCGTGTGTGGTTTCTAGGCTTTAAAATTATTATTATTATTATTATGTAGTCAGAATATTTCTTCATTGGGAACTTGAGTCATTACAGTCTGGAAAAATTGGATTTACACCCCAATGGGTCATCTTCATGAAGCCCATGTATAAATTTAATAGCTGAGGCCTAACAAAGTTAAAAATATGTTCCTCTGGCCCTTCTACATGGTCTGTTTGGCTGCTGCATGCTCTGTGTTTATAACCAATGCAAACTTAAAAATATAAAAATATTTTACCCAAATTAATAAAATTGATAAATTTGTCCTTTGAGTGCAACAAGTCTTGGCAATACTTTAGCATTGCGAAGCCTTCTTGCACTCAAGGGGCGAAATACATGATCACCATGCTATTTTGTAGATTATGAGGCCTAAAACATCAAATAAACCAAGAACATGAACTTTTGATGGCCAAGAAATAATTACAAAAATAAACAAGAGGTCCCACAGGGCCTGAAGTGCTCACCTTGAACAGAACCCAATATAAACAGAGCCCAAGAATGAATCTACATGAAGCAATCAATCTCCATAGGATCTATTGTCAATTCTTGAGTCCCTCAGAAGTGACTAAAATAGTTTAAGCATCATGCCTTTTCTTCTGTTATATTAATCATAATGTAAAAAGTGGAGCTCCCCTGTGGAGCCCCTTGATACAACCTATGTGGATTAATCTTAGTTACAGACCTCTAGAGGGTATTTAATAAAAAAATTCTTAATTCTTCAGCTACATGGCCAATTCTGGATGCCACAGGGAGACCAAATATTAACCCAGGCACTTGATTTGAACAAAGTTGAATCTCACCCCACCAGAGATGTAGACCAAACATGAAAGCATTCTGACTGATGGATCTGAAGAAGAATATTTTTAAAGAAATTTCCTCATATTGCACTGACCTAAAATTCAGACTACCATAGGGAGCCCAAATATTAACCCAGGTACCGATTTGAACAAACTTTAATGAATCTGCCCCCCCCCCCCCCCCCCCCCCCCCCGAGAAGTTGTATACCAAACATGAAAGGATTTTTGGCTGGTGGATCTGAAGAAGAATATTTTGAATATTTTTAAAGAAATTCTCTCATATTGCACTAAAGTTACAATTTGGGTTACCACTGAGAGCCTAAATATTAACCTAGGGACCTTATTTGAACAAACTGGAATCTGCCCCCCCCCCCTCCCCCCAAGAGATGTTGTATATCAAATATGCAGGATTCTGACTGGTGGATCTGACGAAGATTTTTAAAAATTATCCCCCATATTGCACTAAGATAAAATTTGGGCTTACACAGGGAGCCTAAATATTAACCTGGCGACTTGGTTTGAACAATCTTGAATCTGACCCTCATAACAATAATGTATGCCAAACATTAAAAGGTTCCAACTGGTGGTGGTCCTGAAGAAGAAGATTTTTAAAGATTATTTCCCATATTGCCCTAAGTTAAAACTTTGGGCCCCTGTATTGATTCCAAATATGAACCAAGGGGCTTCATTTTAACAATCTTGTATCTGACCCTCTATATGGATGCTGTATACCAAATATCAAAAGATTCTGACCATTGGTTCTGGTGAAATTTTTTTAAATTTGAAAATGTGCTGACTCAGCATTTTTCGAGACCCCCCACTCCCCCCCCCCCCCCCCCTTTCAGAACACCCTGACATAACCGACTTGACATAACCGATGGCAATTTGTTTACCATTCAATTCTACTGGTCCTAAGGATGCTTCCTACAAAATAACAGTCCTCTGTCCCGTGGGATTTGGGAAATATGGACGTTTGAAAATATTTCTAATTTCAGCTCCTGGGGTTCCAACGGGGACACCGGAATTGTTTTGGCATGAGTCAAGTACTTACGACCCAATAATACCACATACCAAATTTGGTTCAAATCGGACCATCGGTTCAGAAAATAGAAATTTGGGGCCAGGCCAGAAATCTTGCCCCTTCCATTACATAGGCAAATATTGCTCCACGAACTTTGTTTGAATAAACTTGATTCTACACCTCAAAAGAAAGCTCCATATTAAATATCAAGTCATTGTACCCACTGGTTCATGAGAAGAAGATTTAAAAAATATTTTGGAGCATTTTCCCCACCCCCTCCCAATGGGGCTGGACATGTTGAGTTGAACGAAAATGCAATGCTCCTTCGGGACCATCACTCACACAAACTTTCACTTGAATTGGCCATTGGCTTTGGAGGAGAAGTCCAGAACATTGTGTTGACGGACGGAGAGCGATTAGACAAGCTCAGTTTGACTTCAAGGTGAGCTAAAAATAAAATTAAAACTCACCCGCCCACGTGCAGTTTTAACAAGGCCACCGCCAGACGTGGGCTATGTCTCCCGACAGCAAGTTCTAACATTGGACATATTTACACACAACAAATTTTCAAAGTCGAAAAAATGGAAAAAGGGCCATAACTCAGCCAAGATTCGTCGGACTAAACCCAAATTCGAACTTGACCTGCGTTTTCATGAGACAAACCTATGTACAAAATGAGGTGTTGATTCAATACCCCAAACTGAAGTTATCATCATCGGGACACCGAATTTCCAAAGTTGTGGAAAAGCGTCGAAAAAGGGGCATAACTCCAACAAAAATGATCGGATCCAGCCGGTATTTGGAATTCACCTAATCATTAGGGTATGGGACATATACACCAAATTTGGTTTTGATTCGATGACCTAAACTTTAGTTATCACTCCGGACGGACGGCTGCACGCACACACAGACGGACGCAGCTGATTACAATAGTCCTCCGACAAAATATCGAGGGACAAAAATAATGGCCCGAGAATCCGAAGATTTACTTTGTGGGGACCAACTCTGACTTAAAACGTGTTGTGGTCATAAAAATTTTGATTTCACACCAAAAAGCTCTGTTGGCTAAAAATTTGGCACAAAAAATACCTTTCACTTTTGAAGAAAAGCCTGGCACTGTAGATGTGAAGAGCACGGTCAATGATAAAACAAACAAACAAACTTATAGTACAATAAAATCGTCAGCTGGTATTAACCTTTATCACGAAGCAAACCCAAACCCAGTGATTGCGCCAATAAAATGTAAGAAAACATTGTTTAAGCACACTTGACTTGGTTGCTCCTTCACTCAACGTCAATTGTCAGTGAGTGGCCGGGTATTTAGACCTTTTTTTTCTATTCAATAAAACATTGTAGGTTATCAGCTTTACAAAAAGGTAAAATTTAATTAGACAAAATTAATACTTCACACCATTGACTCGATAAGCCCAAGATATAAACGGTTATTAGTTAATTAATCTGTTATCATCTTAGTGTGGGAGCACGGTGGAGATGCAGGTGGAGATGCAGGCTGCAAGCCGAGAGGTCCTCGGTTCGAATCCTACCTGCGGCAACAGCGTTGTGTCCTTGGGCAAAACACTTAATCCCAATTACCTACGTCTGAGTGGGGCGGCGTTGTGCATTAAGGCGTACTGCACGTCGATGGTGCACTTGTCTTCAACCAATGCTCTGTTTGTGGAGTTAGTATGTTGGGGAGTCTGACAGTTGCTCGCCGTTTCTTGGTGGTTCTCTCCGGGTACTCCAGCTTCCTCCTCCCGTAAATCTGTCCGACTCGAGGTGACCCTGGCTGTCTAAAGTGTCGTGAAACCCCAATAAATAAATAAATAAATGAGTGAATCTAAGTGCGAGAATAAGTGCATCCACATGATCATTAACTGCAAAGCATCACTGCATGCTGATTATGAGGCCTGGCTTTGCAATTAAAAAAGAAGCTCTCACCAACACCGATTTAGTTTAAACAATATTTATTACTGAAAGTGGGGGGCGCGGTGGCTCAATTGGTAAAGGTGCAGGCTGCAAGCCGAGAGGTCCTCGGTTCGAATCCCACATGCGGCAACCGCGTTGTGTCCTTGGGCAAGACACTTCACCCCCATTGCCTACGTGGGGGCACGGTGGCGTTGTGTACTAAGGCGTACTACACGTCGATGGAGCACCTGTCTTCAACCAATGCAGTGGAGTCAGTATGTTGGGGAGCTGACAGTTGCTCACCGTTGCTCGGTGGTTCTCTGCGGGTACTCCCGCTTCCTCCACCCGTAAAACTGTCGCGGTCATGATTAGCCATCGTGCAGAAATATATGACCTTAAAATACCAATAAATAACTAAATATTACTGAAAGTGACAATTGTATACATCACGCAAACAGATAAAAAGTCAACTCATGAAATTAATGGTACACAATGTAACAGAACAAGAGAATTCAAGAACAAATGTAACGGATTGAACAATAAGCTATAAGCTTTTGGAAGTCGTCTCCCTTATTGGATAGGGTATTTGATTAGAAAATAACATGACGCATTTGCTGGACTAATATTGTTTAAACCAGTAGAAAGATAACAGGAAGAAGAAAGTGGAGATAGAACAAGAGAAGACACAAAGAAAGACAAAACTGAGGATGAAGCCAACTTGAAATAAAAAAAAAATGTCCTTGGTGATCTGAATTAAGCAGACATGAATCGGGTTGGTAGATGAGTAACGTACTTATTTAGTGACGCGAAAGAAATAGCTGGTGCCGACTGGTTCAAGCATTAGTAGTCAGATGTATTCGTACCCATGCAAGTCACGTAATCGCTGCAGCTGATTGAAACGTACAATGAAATCCTGGACAACTTCACAAAGATTAAGCGGTTTTCTGCATTATCAAGGAATTCTGAACCAAATAGAAGACGGGAGTAATTCAATTGTAGTACTGCGCGCATGTTCATATATTGGACAATATAACAGGAAATGCTCGACTGTCTCGCATTCACCACAAACACAGCAGGGGGAAGGGGGGAGGGGCGGGTGAGATAAGTGGTTATTGTATAAATGTGCGTTAAGGTTACTGCAGCGCAAACGTAACCTGCAGTGGTAAGTCTGACCAGCTCGCGATTTAGCTCTGCCGTAAAATGTCGTTGATCGTAGATTGCCATCATTTAGGAAGGTCGTAAAATTACTCAGGGATGAGTTTTCTCGGACAGATAACGGTAAGTTATTCCACTGACCAGTCGTATTTGGGATAAACGAAGATTGGTATAGTTGCGAGTTACAAAAGGGAACTCGATGATTCTGGTGGGAGCGTAGGTAACGACTTTGACTGGTTAACGAAACTGTCGGTGGAACTTTGTTAGCAATATATTGAGGCGTCAGATGATGGTACATTTTGAAGAATTATTTCAGTCTGGTGTTTTTGACGTCTTTCTTCAAGAGAGTCCCAACGGGTTTCGGTATACAGGAGGGTCTTACTGACACTTACAGTTGCACCGGTAACAATCCTGGCCGCTGCGATCTGAATTTTCTCCAGATCAACAGCCTTGGTCACCGTACAATTGTCCCAGACCGTATCACCATATTCCAGAAGGGGTCTGATAAAAGCAAAATAATTTTTTTCCACCACATTACGATCAAGGAGGAATTTGTGACTCCCCAGTATGTCAATACGGGACCAGGCCTTGGAGCAGATATTGGCAACATGGTCATTCCATGTACAAGTATTGTTTTGAATCACACCTAGATGTTTATGGTTCTTAACTTCAGAAATGTGTGTACTACCACAGAATAATGGTGGGTGTAGGAAGTGTGTAATTCTACGTGACATAAGCCTGGTCTCTGTCTTTTGGGGATTGAACTCAACCAAGGTTTAGCCCAATGTTCAATTGTGGTTAAGTCTTGATTGACTATAGCGGCGGCTTGGCCTGCGCTTTCAACTACACTCTAAAATCAGTTGGGTTAAAAATCAACCCAAATCGACTGGGTTGAGTGAATATGAACCCAAATTGGGTTCATATTCACTCAACCCATTCGATTTGGGTTGATTTTTAACCAATTTGGGTTCATATTCACTCAACCCAGTCGATTTGGGTTGATTTTTAACCCAATCGATTTAGAGTGTACGAGAGATAATAATGTGTCATCCGCAGAGAGTCGTATACTGCTTATTAGGTTTTCTGTGATGTCGTTAATATATATAAGGAACAGAAGGGGACCAAGGATCAACCCTTGAGGGACTCCGGAGTAAATGGGTTTCCAGGATGATGTCTCAGAAGCTATAACAACCCTCTGGGCCCTGTTGGAAAGGTGTGATTTTAGAAACGTAAGAAGGTCACCGCACACATTAATCTTCTCGAGCTCGTGAATGAGACCAGCGTGCCTTACTTTGTCCCTACGTCACAAAAAATACCCTTACCTCTTTACCTTCATCTTGGGCTCGGCAGAATTCATGATACAGATCAGTTTGTTGAAGTACGGTCGGGTCACCGGGAGTGAACCCTGACTGGAATTGACTGAAAACATTGTTATCGATTAGGAATTTCAACAACTGTTTGACGACACACTTCTCAAATATCTTACCAATACAACTGATACGTGATATCGGGCGATAGTTGGTGACAACATTTGAGAGGGATTTTTTGAGTACTGGCGACACATTAGATTTCTTCCAAGGGGACAGGAAGTGGGAATTACCCAGAAGAATATTGAATAGTATGGAAAGTGATTTGTAAACTGACTAAAAAGTCCGAGAGGGCCTATAGGATAAGTAATCCCTCTATTATTGCCTGACCGGTTTCGATCGATTGGTGATCTTCATCAGAGGCGTTGGGCTCAATGTCCTCTGTCCTTATATACAGTTTGTTGGCGAATGACTTGGCGAATGCACTTAGTATGGAAAGTGGTTCAGATAACGATGATTTACATTCTTTGAGTAGACGTGGGCTTACTAGATCAGAACCAGCTGCCTTGGAGACATTAACAGATTTCAGCGCTTCGTATACTTCACAACAGTGAATGGCTATGCTATCGATTGCATGTGGGGCACTCAAGACAAGGTTTGGTAGGGCGGCCCCCGAGTCGTCCACAGTTGAGACAGAGCTGAAGTATTCATTGAGTACTTCTGCTTTCTCCTCAATTGTGGGATATGCTTTGTTTTGAGGATAATTGGTGGGATTCCTGAATATTTGATTTAAGGGTTTTCCGCCATTCCGATGGTGATGTTTCGCGACTATTCAATGTGGACTGTATTTTGGAGATATATGTAGCCTTAACCTTCCTAATAGCTGAGACTACTTCGTTTCTCTTTCGTTTATATTTCACCCACGCATGCGGAAGGTCAGTACGTTTGGCTATATGATATAGCCTTTTCCTTTGTCTTAAGAGTAGCCGTATCTAGTTGTGCATCCATTTTGGTTGGGTAAGTCTTTCAGTAATTATTTTGTTGGGTATAAATTGCTAGTGAAATCTGAGACGATCGTATCCAAACACGAACCATTGAAAATAGTGTCCCAGGTTTAAAAGGTAATAGCCGCATTTAAAGCTTCCTAATTAACTTGGGAATACAACCATATGCGTCTTTTGAAACAGAAGAGCACTGGCTTTGCAAATTCAACTTCAAGGGAAATTGGAGTGGAAGAGGATCATGTCGGGTACAAACGGATCTAAGACCTCGCTTGGCTTTACATTGATTGTTTTACTTACATCAAATATGTCAATAATTGAAGCAGAGGATTCGGTACAGCAGGCTGGCTCATTCACAAGCTGGCTTAAGACATAATATTGCATAATGTCTGTAAGTGGCCCTCTGGTACCACAGGTTTGATTGTCATTAAAATCACCAGTAATGATCAGATCAGAAGTAGACGTATCTGATGCTTTATCAATCGAAGCAGAGATGATATTCCATAACTCTGGAGGACTATTTGGGGGACGGTAGAAGACTCCTAACAGTAGCGATCTATCCCATTTAGTGAACACCTCTGCTCACAGACACTCGATACGTGGTAGCTCGTTCCGATGAGGGTTCACACGATATGTTTTTGTTAAAATTTTTTTTTGGAAAAATATATTTTTCAACTGCGTAAGTTACGCTGGCGGATGTAGCCGATTCGTTAGGTAAAGGGATAAACACACTGGACGCGATGCGCATGATGCGTTAAAGTGCTAATTAACAATTTTTCTTCTGTCTTCGAATTTTGACATGATGTGATATTTCAAATTAAAGCAGGGGCATCGCGAAGATGAACGAATGTGTATGTGAGGCGGGAATGGGCTGGGGGGGTGGGGGTTGGTGGACTGTAAACCTATTTCGTCGAACGCGTGCATTGATTATGTAATTGAAATATTAGTCAGTCGGAATTATAGATAAAAAAACCTTAAGACTTATTGGACATTTATTTGGGGATACAATAAAATATACATCTTGCAGCTTCTTATTTACTTGACACGTATTGCACTCTAAACCGGTTATGCTGCCCCCCCCCCCCCCCCTCTGCCCAAAATGCCCGAATAGAGCATCACAGCCATTCATTGTTATGGCCGACATATTAAGTTCAACTATGAAATCTAGTCTCGTTAGAAAGTACATGATTACACACAAGAGCGAATCGATATCTAATACTCCAATACAGACGAAAATGTCCCAACTGAATAAATTATTGAGAGGGCATCACACCCAATAAATCCACCCCACCCCTCCCAGCTACTACACTGACTTTGAGTCTTGCTGTAAAACAAACAGAAATGCCGAATGTATTGAGGACAATTTGCAAATTGAAACAAAAATAATCGCTGAAAAAATTTAACGCAACGAATAAATGATATTCAGTGATTGTTTCACTTTAGAGCCTGGGCTAAGTTTCGTTTCTTGTCTTTGTTCGACAGTATGGCTTAAATGAAAATATCACGTTATGTTGAAATTCCAGACTGAGAAGAAAACTGGTTCGTTTTTACTTTATCGCGACGTTCAAATCACGCCCAGTGAGTCAAGGCCTTTGTTGATTAAGTGTGGACCGGGGAAGTGGCGACAATGGAAGGGTTGGATCAGGGTTTGGTTTTCTCAGCCCCCCCCCCCCCCCCCCCCCACACACACACACAATCTGGGCCAAAATTTCAATAAGCTGGAAATGTCTGCCTGTGGCAGTAAATTTCATGGCATTTTATCTCTATCTATTGCCGTTTCTGACAGGCATTTAGTGAACCATATTTTATGGGATTTTCTGACTTGAGTCAATATTTCGCCCCTCGCGTGCAACAAGGCACTATCTCCAATTCTCAGGCATTGCAGATAGCTCCTTGTTGCACCCAGGAAACGATTTCCAACTGTGGAGCTCAACATTCATTGTCATGAGCATAGAGGGGAGTGTGTATTCAGCTTTATTCAGCAGTTGGAAATTCACAGGTAATAGTTGTTAAATTCTCATCCAATGGTGTGAGTTCAAAATGCAATCAGGGAGAGGATACAAGTGAAAACGCAGAAGCGTCATACTCCCGAACCAAGGCCCTCCAGTCACGTCCCAATGTTGCAACTTTGATCTAGGGGAGATAACTCTAAAATTTAGTTGTGAGAATGATGTTCAGAAGACAGAAAAAATTGAATTATTCAATTTTTGAAGGGTATGAAGGAAAGAGTTTGATTATTGCTGATATTGATGGCCGAACATTTTTTTTCACAATTTATGTTACAGAGATAACAAAATTCAAAGCTTTTTTTTTCACTAAAACAAGTTTCTTCATCTCATTCAGCTGTCTTGTTAGGAAGTTTATCAAAAGATAAATTTCTGAATGCTTCCCTTCACGGTTTGTTCGACAAAGAATCACCTGAAGTGTTGTCTGAAAGCTGTATATGGCGTACGAGATATGGACTGGGAGGGGGTGGGTGGTGCAGTTTCCTATTTTTCCAACTAATTCATTCTAAACTCTGACAAAACCCGGGTGTTCCAGCAAATTTTACCCAAACGTTTAATCTGAAGTTGTCAAATATCAATGGATATGTGATTACCAAGAGCAAAAACACAAACGATCAGTGCGAATTAAATTTTTAAAGACGAACTAGTTAACTGTAGACACGCTGTATAACCGAAATGATATGTGCTGGTCAAGATACGGATCATATCTGGGCGTATTTGACGGTAACAAAGCACGTAGGGAACATCATGAGACAGTGTTTGCTATTTTAATTCGGTTCCTGTCACTTTGAGTGCCCACTTTCTATCACCAAAGAAATGGTCTTCACAATGTTATAAATTTTATCACCAAGTGGGGCGCGGTGGCGTCGCGTCTCGGTGGCGTCGCGGTAACCGGTTCTCGTCAGATCACCGAAGTTAAGCAACGTCGAGTGCGGATAGTAGTTGGGTGGGTGACCGACAGATTTCAAAAGAAATGAGGCCACGAGGGATAGTTTTTCCACAGAGAAAAACTGCTCCGGCAAAGCTCCGGTTCCTATGGGAATTTAACACTAACTGCTCCGGCAATGCTCCGGGTAATGAGGGTCGAAAACCTCCTGTTAAAGTACTGGCAGGCAGAGAATAAAAATGTCCCCACAATTTCCGGGTTGTTGATCGTCGGTAAAAACGTTTTAAAACGATAATTTAAGGCCCGAAATGTTCGTTTGTTATCATTATATAATTTTAAAGAATTACTTTCATTTAACGAACGAAATTCTTTTAAATAAGATAATGACAATGAATGGAATAGCACTTTCATACAAAGGACCCAGGAAACACGAGGGTTTCTTTGCATAATGAAAATAGTGTTTTTTTTCAGATGGTCATCTTTTTTAAAAAACGCAGCTTTAACTCTTTACCTAACATGAAAACCAGACGACACTTGCAAACAAAATTCTTGAATAACTAAATGTTTTCATTTTCTGTCTCAAAAACATAGGCTATGAACCCTCATGGAAACGAGCTCGATGAGCTCGTTCCAATGAGGGGTCATAACCTATGTTTTTAGGACAAAAAATGAAAAAATAATAACAATTATTTGGCGATTTTTGAGAATAGCGCTGGCCGGTTTTGGCCGTTACGTTGGTAGGGTAAAGGGTTAAGAGAAAGTGTTGGCGTTGGGGCGCCCAATAGTGTTTCCGAAAGACAACACAAATTTCCGACAGACATGGTCATGGGAGTTTGGTGTGGATGTCCACTCCACAATCCACACCAGCCACCCTTCTGGCTTCGGGTATGATCATAATAACATTCCATATCATCCTCGGCGGGGAAAATATCCTTTAAACGACATGGTTTGGTTAGAAATCTTCCAGCCTCACATGCACAGCTAACTTTCTGAAAGTACACTCTAAAATCCTGTGACATCTCCACCCAGGCTTTTTGTGTTTTACCTTCACCCATACAACTTACATAGTCCAACAGCTGAACAGGAATAATACATGAAGATGCGACCGATGATTTTGTAGTTGTATACTTTTTTAATATTCTTTTTTAAGCTCACCCGACTGAACGTCAGGGTTAGCTATAGTTACAATTTTCGTCCATCGTCCGCATGTTGTCCATGAACATGGTATTCACAACTTTTCCAAACCCTCTGAACCGATTTCAGTGAAATTTGAGGGAACTGTTTTTTTTATGACGTGACAGTTTGATTTTGTTGAAATCAAATTGCATGCCCCATAGGGAGGAGGATGATGGGAATATTTCCCTAAATTAAAAAAAAACATCTCATGATTCAGTGGATGGGAAAAGCTGTTATTCAAATTCAAATTCCGTTTAAGTTGTACTGCATACTAACATATTTCAAGAAAAGGTTGAGAGGCAATATTTTCAGATGCTCTGGGAGGGGTAAAACCTTTAGCCCCACCTAAAATTTCTATTTTCAGAACCGATAGGTAATTCAAACAAGATTTAGTATACAGTATTACCGAGTCAATAATACTTGATTCATGCCAAAAATATTTCCCACATTCTTGTCGGAAAGCTAGAAGCAAAAAGTAAAATTCAAACTCCCATTTGTCCAAACCTACACAGAACCAATGATTAGTTTTAACAATATTTATTTCCAATAGTAATATACAATAGTATGTGGATTGGAATCGACAGTAAGCCACAGGCTTATTATTGTCGTCCCCACATATAAAATAATATTGCAAAAATATGACAGGTATCAAGTGTTTACTGATCATTATGTTTGTGAAAGAGCTGGGGCATTATGCGTTTGTTCGATTATGTACTGGAAATATAAGTTGAGAGAGAGAGAGAGAGAGAGAGAGAGAGAGAGAGAGAGAGAGAGAGAGAGAGAGAATAGTAGCGCGCAGGTGAACAATCCCAAGAAATGTTGAGTATTTCACGGAGGACGCCATGCAAGAGTCACTTGCGTTGTCAAAAATGCAAAAAGCATCTTTTATCTCATCACCCAGAAACTGCGCACCAAATGCAGTATAATCTCAGATAATTGGAATAACATGTTTGGGGCATCGGGAGCCATTTTCAGGTCATTAATCAGCTGGTAATGCAGTTGTCTGCTATCGACCGAATCGCTCGGAGGCAATGTACACAGGGACTTTGAACCACAACCTTCGTATAGTCGCACACAATGCGGAAGTGAATCGAGGTTCATCTATGTTCAGACGAACTGCAGCATATCCGGGGAAGGGGATCCAGACAGTCTAACCCAAGTCACAGATACCATCACATTGGTATGCGTCATCCCTTTTTCTTCCAGTTAGTTGAACCTACCAGTAGCCAAAATAAAGCTCTGTATAGTCCCAAAAATGATACCACTGTCTTCATTGCAGTGGTGCCTGGATCCATATAAGAGCGTAATGCAGTCTATGCCTGGAGGGAGATGTCCCAACATATTATCCCGAATCTGAGCACATATTGCGCAGACCAAGAGAAAGTTCTCTTGTCTCTTGATCGCCACAGCGACACAGAGGAGATTGTGCCAGGTGGTTATCGTATAGGTGATGGGCGTTTAGACTACTGCATCTGTGTAGGAAACGCCCCGTAGTAAATTTGTGCTTTTCGTGATCTTGACCCTGAAAAGAAAAGGGATCGCCGTCTACTGGCCCCGTTTAGGTACTATTTAAAATTACTAAGTTGAGAGGGAGCGCGGGGGCTCAGTGGTAGACTGTTGGACTTCTATGCTAGAGGTCCCGAGTTGGATCCCCGTCCGTGACGACCCGCATTGTGTCCTTTGGCAAGGCACTTTATCCATGTTGCCTACATGGGTGCACGATGGCGCACTAAGGCGTACTGCACGTCGATGGTGCACATGTCTTCAGCCGTTGTAACCCGGCTTGAGCGGAACTTGAACAGAGTTAGAATGTTGAAGAGCTGTCAGTAGCTCGTCGATGCTCGGTGGTTCTCTCCGGTACTCCGGCTTCCACTCGTAAAACTGTCACGGTCACGATTAGCCATTGTGCATAAGTATGTGAGCTTAAACACCAATAAATAAATAAATAAATAAATAAATAAATAAATAAATACCAAGTCGAGAGTCCTCTCTAATATTTACCGGGACATCATTGCATAACTTAGTCACTGACGGAAAAATGACAAATGATGTATTTGTGCGGCAATTGGGGATACGAAGGTTGCTGTTATCACGAATATAATGGGTCTGATCAGTTAGTATGGATGGAGGTGTGTTGTTTGCTTTTTAGTTTGGAGCCAAATTATGATACATTTTAGAGAACTGTACTAATTTATGTGTATTGCTAAGGGGCTCATAACATGTTTTTAAATATAATCGGGCTTTACTTGTACTGACAGTGACGCCAGTTACAATTCTGGCGGCAGCTATCTGTATTTTCTCATTTTGCTCTGAGCAAGTTTCTGTACAGTTATCCCAGACAGTGTCAGCATACTCCAGAAGAGGTCTTACAAAGGTGAAATATATTTTCTCGAGTATTTTCCGACCCAGTACAATTTAGGCCTCCGCATTAGGTTAATACGTTTAATTTTAGTTTAAACATATTTTATTTGCCACTATATACAGCAAAAAGGATCGGAGAACAAGTTATCACAACTTACAAACCTCCTCTCCTCAGACAAGAATTTTTAAACATTTGCGGCACAATTATATACAATAGAGAAATACTAAGAATTAGGGTAGTCATCAGTTAAAGGGTTGAAGATTTGAAGATTTAGAGAGATAAGGATTTAACCGTTTTGAGCTCCGGTGATATCTTCCACATTAATTCAGTAGAATTAGCTGGAAGGGTCTGTTTTCATTATTTTAGAGCTGACCAATCAATATTTCCAACGAGGAGCCTTGGGGCCACACGTTGGAAACAGTGGTTGGTCAGCACTACTTATTCATTTAACATTATTTTGTCAGGGAAAATGGGGTGTTTCACGGGCTTTGCCCGAAAAAGGGCCACCGGGGCTCAAAGTGTTAAAGAGTTATAGGATTAGAGAGTGAAGGATTGCCGTTGTCTAGCCTCGCCTAGCGACTTTTGCATTATTGGATCCCTATCGTCTTTACAAAACGATAGCGTGTAATTTGAGAACAAATTGGTGGAAATTAAAATGTAGTCCCACAAGGTTCATGCGTTTCCAAGCTTTGAGGCTGATATATTCAATGTGATTCATCCGAATGCAGTTATTTTTTTATTACAACCCCTAAGTGTTTGTGTTCAGTGATGTCTGTTAGTGGTACGTTAGACATTTTAAGAGGTGGGTGTGGCGCCCGTTCCGTATTGCTTGATATTATCATCGTTTCTGTTTTCTGTGCATTAAATTCGACTAATCAGGTGTGAGCCCACAGTTCTATTGTGGCTAGGTCTCTGTTCATGCTTTCTGAGGCTTGTTGGGGTTTTCGACAAGGTATAGGGATGTGGTGTCTGCGAATAGGCGAATGTTACTGGTCAGATTGAAGACGATGCCATTGATATAAATCAGAAAAGGTAATGGGCCAAGGATCGATCCTTGTAGCAGCCAGCGTAAATTGAGCTCCAAATAGAAGACTCACTACATACCACGACTCTCTACACTCTACCACTGAGATACGATTTAAAGACGTTTAGAAGATTCCCCGAAATTCCAGCTGTAAGCTGGAGAACTGTAGAATCCCGTGGTGTGAATCCCGGTTGGAACCGACTTAAAACATTATATTACTCTAAGAAGCTCTATTGTGTTTTAAAGACATTCCTTCCAAATAATTTACCAACACAGCTATAAGTAGGGATATTAGTCTATAGTTGACTAGCTGATTAGAAGGAGATTTCTTTAACATGGGTGTAACATTCGCTCTTTATCCAACTTGTCGGGAAGTAATAGTTATCAAGTAAGATGTTGAAGAGGGCAGTAAGAGGCTCAGCGAGGAACTGCATTCTTTCAATAGCCCTGGACTGATCAAGTTCGGACCAGAGACTTTTGAGGCCATCCTTATAGCGGCCACTACCTCGTTCCTTTTGGCGTGGCATTTAGCCCAAGCCACAGGCAAACTAGAACGTTTGGCATGTCGGTATAATCGCCAACACCGACGAATAAGAAGTCTTATTTCGATGTGCACCCAGTCTGGTTGGTTTTCCTGACTGTGATTATTTTACTGGGTTTGTATTCGGACGCAAGTTCAAGTAATTTAGAACTGAATCCATCAGTCATAGTCTCCAGGCAATTGGCGATGAGAAACCTCATCATGTTGGATAGACGAATTGAGGATTTGTAATTACCTTCTTTGAATAACCAGATACGACGTTTGAAGTCTCTGATTGGATTTCTTTCAAACCCGATTTCTACAAACCTTGGGCAGTAATGTCGAATCAAATCTGGAAAAAATGTGTCTAATACTTCACATGCTAAAACGCTTACAGAGCTACGTACTGCTATCAAGTCAAGTGTTGGAGATGACTCTTCGGTGTATTAAGTTGGTTCGGAAATTAGCTGCTATAGGGTGTAGGTATCTACGATTTGTCTAAATTTACTGCGTCCTACAGAAATCTGGCCATCATGGAAGTCACCAAAATTAGGATGTCTCATATCCCAGTGTCTTTCGCTTTTTCAATCGAGGATGAAATTAGGTCCCATTGGAATCTGTCGGAGTTAGGACGGCCGTAACGGACTCCTATTAGTATAGATCCAAGACAAGATGGTATTTCTACCCAGACGTTTTCGAGATTTGACACTTCCAGATTGGAGTTTCAAACATAATTGATTTTTTACACAAAGGGAAACACCACCACCTCTACTTGTTCTGTCTTTTCTTAGGGGCTCCGCAAAACCGGGTAAGTATACATCAGAATTGGGTTCAGTCGCATCTCACCAAGTTTCACAGAAAGCACAAATGTTAATATTTGAAACTTCACATTAAATTATGTCCAATTTAGGCTTGAGGATTTGGACATTGATAATTAGACTCTTTGTGTCTTGTTTGCGTCACTAATAGAATCACGCTTTGTCCAATATATATTTCAAGACTTGGTCACACAAGACACGCAAAAGGTGGTAAGATGTGGAGAACTGTCGATCTTGTTTAGAAGGACGGACTGCCAGGGTGTGGGAAGCTTCTCACATTCTCTTCATACACACACGGAGTGGATACGACATGATATCCGCAACATAAAAAACTATCCCAAATTATCCAAAATAACGTCAATTTAAGGTTTTTTTTTCATGAACGTTTATTATATGCCGGCTTGCATGAACGCTCCCTTCCGAAATTTTGGAGATATATTCTCCAGTAAAAAACATCTAGAATTGCAATCAGTTTTCATCCAACGAACAGTTCGAGTGGGGCTGCATCCGGGTGTCGATAGGATGTCATCATCGGACAAATTAAAGTTTGTCCACTTTACTTAAAATTTAGTATCCTGAAGAGCTCTTAACCATTTACCCAACGTAACGGTCAAAACTGGTCAGCGCTATTCTCAAAATCGCCAATTAATTTTCAGTATTTACGAAACTTCTTGGGTACCTTTGTTATGACTGTGGGACGAGAACGAGTGTTTTTGGGTGCGGTCCGAAATTCAAGATGGCTGCCAGCCGCCATTTTGTACCGACGATGCAGAAATCTGTTTTTTGTACAGAACTTCCATATGAAAGCTCTGATTTGAATAATTTTTTGTATGAATATTTAGTACCATGAGATACATTACATATCATACGGGTTTTTTTCTCGTGCTTAGATTATGCAAATTAGACTAACTTTGATTTATTTAGTGTTACTTTCAGCACTGTCAGTGCAAATGCCAATACGGCTCGGGCTAGAGGCCGCATTTATGAACCGATCTTTACGAAACTTCTTGGGTACCTTTGTTATCACCGTGGGACGAGAACGAGTGTTTTTGGGTGTGGTCCGAAATTCAAGATGGCCGCCAGCAGCCATTTTGTACCAAAATTAGTGCAATCAGTCTTTTGTACAGAACTTCAGTATGGAAGTTCTGATTTGAATAAATTTTTGTATGAATGTTTAGTAAAATGGAATAAATCACATACAGTGCGGGTTTTTTCTCGTGCAGAAATTATGCAAATTAGATGAATTTTGATTTATTTAGTGCAACTTATACACTGTAAGTGCACATGTCAATACGGCTCGGGCTAGAGGATGTATTTATCAACCGACCTTCACGAAACTTCTTGGGTACCTTCGTTATCACCTTGGGACGAGAACGAGTGTTTCTGAGTGCGGTCCAAAATTCAAGATGGCTGCCAGTGGCCATTTCGTACCAAAATTAGGTCCAATCAGTTTTTTGTCACAACTTCTATACAGCTCGTATTTATGAACTGATCTTCACGAAACTTCTTGGGTACCTTTGTTTTCACCTTGGGACAGGAATGAGTGTGTTTTGGGGTGCCTTTGTTATCACTGTGCTGTGAGAACAAAAATATTTTGGGGTTCAGTCAGACCCACTCTGGGACTCAAAGATTTCTTTTCTAGTTTAGCATCTGACTGTCACCCACCTTTACAATACTTTACCTATACATTTGTTACAGGCTACGGTCAGTATTTATGTACAGACCGTTACAATACTTTATATGTTCCTTTGTTATCAGGTCATTACCTAGATGTTTGTCATTGCTGTGTCACATATTATACATGTACATGTCTTGACAAGTTGAGCTACTGTATCATTGACACTTTCATTTCTTCAGTGCCCATTATCCCAATTACATGGTTGACAACATTTTGAAAATCCCACTTGAAATACCCAATATAAGATGTTAATACCATCGTGCCTGTTATTTCATCATTTAAGCCATTTGGGACACTTTTCATTAAAAACTCTATCTTCTGATTCACGGACGTCCATATTTTTAATAACACAGCTATCAAACCTCACGCACTGTTTTCTGGTTGTTTGAAATTGCGCAGTTTTATTTCTTTCATTTCAAATTTACGCACCCGATGCCAGCAGTGACACTTTTACGTGCCAGTGTTTATCTTGTTCTTTACAACCTCATTTTGTGGAATTTTTGGAAATACAATTACAATACGCATCAGACTTGGCTGCGCAAACGGCGTTGGCCGCAAAATGGCGGTGGCCGTGCTTCGTTGATGATTTCAGGAAATTCGTTTTGCGATTTCAAAATCATCGAGTTTTTTTTTCTTCCAACGCACACTGCTCAATCGATTGGTGGCTTTTCTTCGCAATCGGCGGACCCTCTATAGAGCTAGTCAAATCGCGGAATTCGGATCAGGAGTGAAGACGATCTTGAGAGGTCATCGACCACAATCAATTTTATGGAGAGGCATGTCGTCGTCGGAGTGCTAGAATGTCCTATGTCCCATGGGGGACATAGGACATTCTAGCACTCAGGCGACGATGTATTAATAGTTTTGCATTTAGCAGAGAGAGGGATGATTATCCAACGACGTCCGTCCTGAATGGGGAAAAATAACGCGCGCAAACTTAGAGGGATGGGTAGACTTTCCACCATATGGATCGATGGGTTTTTAACCTATTGGTGGACGCAGATTGTGGAGTTTTTGTTGTGATATGCTAGGTGCGAAATGTATCAGCTATAAAATCAAATCGAGATGGAAAGAAAACCAAGTCCTCAGGTTATCTGTCTAATTCTGAAAGCAATTCCCCGATGTTTTGGATTTGTTTATCAACCTTTTGGAGAAGTTTGAGCGAGGGTAAGACCGTTGAGGTAATCTGATGTCCCTTTACTTACAAAGATACACAGATATTTTTCGTGCTGCTGATATCAGAATTTCAATCCTTAAGCATTTAACTCATTTTTAAACCATCAGGATATTAACCCTTTACCTAACATGAAAAGCAGACGACACTTGCAAAAAAAAATTCTTGAATAACTAATTCTTTTAATTTTTTGTCTCAAACACAGAGGTTATGACCTCTCGTTGGAACGAGCTCGTTCCAACGAAGGGTCATAACCAATGCTTTTGAGACAAAAAATGAAAAAATAATGAAAATTAATTGGCGATTTTTGAGAATAGCGCTGGCCGGTTTTGTCCGTTACGTTGTTTAAAGGGTTAACCAAATTAGTGGATCTATGTGGTTTAATCATAAATTCACGATTATGGAGAGTCCCCATTTCTAATGATAATGTCATCAAAAAGTTGGTTAAATGATGTCTCGTTGGAGTAATATTTCGAGCCTTTGTTAAAAGAAAATGAACCTTCAAGACATTTTTTTTAGATTCGGTCGTCTGGAATATTTATCAGACGAACGAACTATAGGTTCGCTTTTTCCGATCTGTCGAAATATTCAAGACGAGTGATTCTGAACATAGGCGATGGACTATTTAAGAGCCTGACTGGTTCCATGCCACAACCTCGCTAAATTCCTTGCAGAATTAGGCTGGTTGCTTGAGTGCTTGCGGAAAATCGTGAATCATTTGAAAGTGTGAAAAAAAACGGGTGAGAGAAGGGAATGGTGCACAACAAAAACTGGCAAACAGGTGTTGATGTGAGTGACATCGAGGTTTCTCTGCTCAAGGCTTCTTTCGTTGGAAATATGTCTCCGTTGTTCGTTTGTACAATGATTCACAAGGACGAATACACTTTCTGTTAGCATCGTTTATGATTTAATTTCTACCAACAAAAATGTCCTTTTTGCAAACAATTTCTTCTGGAAATGCTGTCATAATACGGACTTGGTGGTCAGCGACATCGCTCGAGGATTTTTCTTCTCGTTCATGGCAGCTGTGCACTATAAAATCAGTTGGGTTTAAAAAAAACCCAAATCAACTGGGTTGAGTGAAATTGAACCCAATTGGGTGCATATTCACTCAACCCAGTTGATTTGGGTTGATTTTTAACCCAGCTGATTACAGAGTGTAAGAAGTTTCCCCGAAATCCGATGTCTCCATTTGGATTCACTGTCGGTTCAGTGAGTATGGTTTGCAAGGGACAAACTTTTATTACACGCCTGTTCTATGTAATCCCCATCAACAACAACACTAAACCATGCGGAAAATGAAAATATGTTCCGCACATATTTGCGGAACGGATATCAGTGACGGACTATTTTTAAATAGAAGCGAAATTTCACTGAAATTCGTCCCCTGAGTTCCAATGTGTTCTATGTGCCTACTGGCACATAGAACATATTGGAACTCAGGGCACGAATTGTCAACCGTGCAACGCAATTACAATTTGAATCGCTTGCGATAGCTGAAAATCGTCCCCTGAGTTCCAATGTGTTATATGTACCAGTAGGCCCATTTGGGACTCAGGGGACGAAATAGTAACTCGGGTTCCCCTCGCAAATTTGGTTGGCGATAAAATGTGTTCTTTTTGTTGATAGTTGTCAAATGAATTGCCGAGTACCCTTCTAAAAATTGTTTTTATAGACGCGAAGGCGTGTAATGAACACAGATAGGCACACGCATGTGAATGGGTTAATCGATGTGAGTAGGTATAAAAGGCCGATTCCAGACCACTTTGTACATGTACGTACACGTACACGTACATGATGCGTTTACCTCCATAGGATTCAGTGTTAAATCGCGTGCACGTATACAAAATGTCGTTTTTTCATGGTGGTCCAGAATCGGCTATTGTTTTTGAGGCTCACAGATCGCACTTTTAACGTTCAAATACCCGTTGGCGAACGTGTACATTCGACACGTCGCTCAAAAAGTGAAAAATGTACGAAATTGAACATGTATTTTTCTTCAAAATTTTTGTCGACGTTCCCATCGTGGATTATACCTTCAGTCTATCGTTGGTGAACGCGAGCAAAAAACGCTTTGCCGATTCCAGACCAGCATCAAAAAACGGTATACCGATTCTGGACCAGTGGTCCAGAATCAGCTATTGTTGTTGAAGCTCACAATAGAGTCGACTATAAGATTGAATTCGATAAATTCTATCATAATAGACATTCAAGTTTTTGTTTCGGTGTGAATGAAAGGTTTTCGTTCAAAAGAGTCGACTATAAAATTGAATCTGTTATAATAGACATTCATGTTTTGTTTCGGTGTGAATGAAAGGAAATCGTTCAACGGATGACATTGAAAAATTGAGTTTTAGAAAATTAGAATCGATGGAAAAATCGTTTGTTTACGTTTTGTCACTGCGAATTTTGTGAAATAAATCTTAATAAAACACTTTGTAGAATTGTTTCATTCAAATAAAAATAGTAAGGAAATAAAAAAGTGATTGATATATATAGGAGAGAAAAAAAAAATAGTTATTTAAAAAAATAAATATATCAAATCGAATAGATAATAATAAAAAAATACGTAAATCATGAGCGCTTCCCAGACTATTAGAGCAAGGGTCCTTTTAAAAATGCTGATGAGAGCCTATGCATTCTGCGTGGACGAACAACTAGGTCGCCTCTTGTTAGAACGATGCGTCGGATGTCGGGATCACCTAGACTTCGATCATGAGAATCATTCTTGTCTGCCGATGGAAAAGGAAGATATGGTCGTCAAGTATTTCGAACCGGCGTTCGAACGCGTTCAAATCGACGAAGTGATCACGTTTTGGAAGAGATTAGTCTTCTGTAAGAATCGAGACAAGGCCATAGTTTCGGAAGAACTGAAATTGGCGCGTAGAAGTCTGACTTTAGAAGACAAGGGATGCATCATGAAATTATTGTTCAATGAAGCATACGTCTAAGTTTTCTCGTTAATATAAATAAGGGAGAATAGAAAATAAAAATAAATACACACATAAATTTTTTATCTAATATTAGAAAGAAAAAAACACAAAAATGAGAACCAGAAATAAATTGTATCCGACGTTAGATGACGACGAGGATGAGAAGCCGAACGGCGTTTTGCCGACGGCACCGTCGCTAGAAGAAAAAAAAAGAGGAGAGAGGTATCGCATCAATCAAATCAGTAGAATCCAATTGTATCTATCTCAAGAGAGAGATTCTAGCTGTTCTCTCAAGAAGAAGTATTCGCATTTCCTGAAATTCGTCAATGCGGTCGACATGACACTCATCACGATTTCCATGGGTTTACATGCGGCCGGCATTGGATTGTTGTAGACCGCAGTCGGCATTCTGATCATGTTGACCGTAGAAGGAGTGGCTCTCGCCGCCGGATTGTTTAGCACGCTCGGAAACTTTTTGAGTAGGAAATTATATCTGAAGGCAAGGAAACATAAAAAGATTCGCGTCTTGGCCGACTCCAAGATCGACACGATATCCGAAATGATCTCGATGGCATTGAAAGATGGTAGGATATCAGACGGAGAATACTTCACGATATTGAGCGAGAAAATGAAATACAATGCCATGAAAGAAGCCGTGAGAATCAAGACTCGTCAGATCACGAAGGAAGAGATGAAGGATTCTCTCGTGGAAAAGGGGAGGAATGAGGCTAGGGAGGAATTCAGTAAGATGATAGAACTCAAGAGCAGTGATTGAAAAAAAAAAATATATATAATAAGAACAGAATTTTTAAAAAAGAAATATTAAATTTATATATAAAATAAAAACGAAATTAATTTAAATAACTCTCAAAAAATGTTTTGCATAAAGTGTAAGAGAGTTACCGAGACGAGTAATTCTCGAGAAGTACGAACTAAAAACGACAGACAGATGCATTGTGGAATTTGCGACGTGTGTGGTTCTATCAAGACTTGATTCGTCAAAAAAAAGAATGCGAGCAAAGGTAAATGCATCGTGAATAAAATGATCAATAATCTACCTTTCAAAATGCATCTGCCTGGTCACAGTTTCACGGGACCTGGAACGAAATTGAACAAGAGACTCAACGCCGATCTGACTCCTAAATCTTGGAGCAAACCTGTGAATAGGGTGGACGCGGCCGCGTATGATCACGATCTATGCTACGGCGGACATCCCGACACCAAGACTCGCAACGATGTCTGCGATAAAAACATGTTAGCGAAATTGAGAGGTATATCGAATCCGACCAGGAGAGAGAAGATAGAACGTTCGCTGGTCGGCAATTTGATCGGTGCAAAACATCGATTCGTATGGGGCGTTAAAAAAAAAGCGCATCTGAAAAGAAGAAAAAATGATTATTGACAAGCGAATTGGCCGAGAAGTTACACAAACCCATCGTGCATAAATTTCGAAAGAGAAGGGTGTTCGTGAAGGGTTTGGATCATATTTGGTCTGCCGACTTGGTCGACATGTGATCGTTTTCGAGGTGGAACGAGGGTGTCAAATATCTATTGACAGTCATCGACGTGTTTTCCAAATACGGTTGGATCAGAGCTTTGAAGAATAAATCGGGACCTTGCGTCGTCGAGGCTCGACTCGTCTTCTCGAAAACCGAATAAATTGTGGGTGGATAAGGGAAAGAAATTCTACAACAAGCACGTTCATCAATTAGTCGACCTCTACTCGATCGAAAACGAAGAGAAAGCCAGCGTGGTGGAACGATGGAATCGAACGATGAAGGAAAAGATGCATAGATACTTCACGGCGAATTCGACCAAGAAATACATATATGCTCTGAACGGTCTGGTCAAAGATTACAACAACACGCGACACAGATGAATCAAGATGACTCCCATGGAAGCTAGCGATCCTCGAAACGAAAAACGGGTCTACGCGAATCTATATCCTGAGAGATCTAAGATCAGGAAGAAGTCTAGAACGCCGAAATTTGCGGTCGGTGATCGAGTGAGAATGTACACTTATAAGAAGCAGTTCGAAAAGGGTTATACTCCTTGATGGACCTCGGAAATCTTCGTGATAATCAAAATATTTCACACCGATCTGGTGACTTACGAAATTGAAGCCTTGGATGGAGAAGAGATTATCAGAAAGTTTTACAAACAACAATTGCAGAAGACAAAGTTTTGATAAAGAAAACAAATTTTTTTTTTATTTACTCTCTTTAACATTTTCTTGTTTACACATATATATATAGGAGAGAAAAATAATAATAAAAAATAATTAAAAATATTTTTAGAAAAAAGCAAGCTAATTAATAAACAAAAAAACAAAAACCCTTCAAAAATGACAAATATACTAAATATAGCACAAAGCATAGTGAAAGATGAAAGTATTAAAGAATATGAGGTTCACGAATATGAACCGGTAACCGGAACGAGTTTGAACAATGCGGGAGAGATAAGAATCAACGTTGAAACTCAAGATCTATTCTTCCATCCTTGCGAGAGTTACATAGTGGTGTAGGGACGTCTCACCAAGGAAGATGGGAGCGACTACACCGACGACGACACGGTTACTCTAGCCAATAATGACATCATGCATCTATTCAGTAATATAAAATACATGCTATCCGGACAAGAGATAGAATCTGTGTTTCATCCTGGTCAGGCCACCACGATGTTCGGACTCTTGACGTATCCGGATGATTTTTCGAAATCCAGAGGACTTAATTAGTTGTGGGTGAAAGACACCATCGGCCCTGCTAACGCCGGCGCCGCCGCGATATTCGACTACGTCATCAAGACGTCAGACCTAAAGGAACATTTTTGTTCAGGATACCTTTGAAACACATCTTCAGATTCACGGACGATTACAACAAGATCATGTACGGATTCAAACACAATCTGACGTTGATTCGAAAGGGAAATGATGACAGGATAGTGAGACTCCCCACGACCGATGCGGGTAAGATAACTCTACACAAGATATCGTGGTTCGTTCCACACGTGGAGCCTTCAGTCGCGGAAAAAGCGCGTCTCTACAAGATCATAGAATCCAAGAGTAAATTACCCGTGGGATTTAGAATGAGACAGTGCGACACAGCTAGCATTCCACTCTCCACAAATCACTTCAATTGGAGATTGACGGTGAAATCCGCTTCTGAGAGACTGCGTTTCATCGTGGTTGCGTTTCAGACCGATAGGGATGGGTCTCAGGAAAAGAATGCGTCGCAGTTTGATCACTGCAATTTGAGAAACATGCAAGTGTTTCTGAACGCCACGAGATATCCAGCAAGCGATTACAATGCGTCGTTCGACAAGAACGATTTCTGCAGACTGTACGGCGACGCCGCTGATTTTAGAAAGAGGTATCACAGTCTAGACGAATTGATGAGCAATCCTAACATATCTCCCGGCGAATACAAGTCAATGTATCCCATGTTCGTATTCGACGTCAGTAAACAGAGTGAACGACTCAAGAGTAGCATCTTAGACATTCAGATCAAGATGCAATTCGATAGGAACATGCCGAGAAAAAACATCTGTCGGATAGAGAATTACAATTCGAATCAGATGGAAATAAGATGTCGATCATTCGATGAGAGACGTGTGTGTGAAAAAATAAAAAAAATGAAAAAAAGTAATGAGTAATTATTAAAAACAAAAAAAACAAAAAAAAAATAAAAGTAATGAGATCTAGAGAGATTGAACATCTTTCTAAATCTCATTACTTTTTTTTGTTTTTAATAATCACACATTATTTTTTTTAATTAATTATTTCCACGCATTCACTGTTTGTTCAAAGGATCTAGTTTGATCAGTAGACTCACCACGGAAGTGGCGGCTTCAGGATTATTGGTTTTCATAACAAAATTAATCCTGTCTCCGGCGTTCACTTTGAGAGGTGTGGCGAACGTGCTAACATTCGCGTGTTGATTCTCAGTCTTTTCGATGCTGTATCTCTTATCGCTCTCTACTCCATTCACCAAGAGATTGACGACTGCTCTGTTATTCAAATCTGAGGAAGCCAGACTCATTCGAATGATTTCACCTCCCAACGGCATGGGATATCCCACCTGACCATGTTTCGATCCACTACCTCCATTTCCAAAAGACCACTCAGCTTTTCCCTCCTCTAAGGTGCCGGCCTCCTCGGCCCACATGGTGATCAATTGTCTAGCATATTTGACTTTCTCCACCACCGAAATCAGGGTGCAGGCATCTGTCATGTTTACGGGATCCGGTAGATTTGTGAGCGCGTGTCCACCCATGTCTAGTTTACCTTCCATGATGTCGCCCTTTCTCCAGACCGAGTTGTCATCCACGTACTTCCTGCTGACTGTGCTGCAATCGAATTCCGGATCGTGATCGAGACCGAATAAATTCTCACCATTCATGTTGATACCACCCTCCATGTTTCCGCCAGATTGTTTGTTCAGGTAGAGATCATCCACTTGCGATTCTATGTATTCTTGTGATCGTATCATGGCAGAATCTACGTAGCCCTTGTTGACTGTGGTTGAGTCCGCATCCGTGTCATCGACCTTCAACAGTTGTTGAATCCCACATTCAGATCCGATTTCATTTCTCGTCTGTCAGACTTTCTCTGTTCCAGATCTACGTAGTGTTTGGTCGCCACGTCCTTTGGATTCGTGGGAGTGGCCACGTTCGTTATCTTGTTAGAATTGGTGTTCAATTCCGAGTGCATCGTTTTCTGAACGTATCTATTTCTCAGATGTTCGCTGAATCTCGCGTGAGAGTCGTCAGTGTATTTCTTGGTCGTGGCATCAGTGGGATCTATGGGATTCGCGACATTCACCAAATGTTTAGATTTCAGATCGAGATCGTCAGTCATGGCTTTATCCACGTAATTATCTAGCATGATTCATTTGAAATCCACGTTCCCCCTGTCAACGTATTTTTTAGTCGCAGCATCTGTGAGATCTATCGGCTCGGGAAGATTGTAGAGCTTCTTATCGTTCATGTTCAAAGGTTCCTCTCGAGGTTTGTATCTCCGAACGTAACGTTCGTCCAAGTTGGCAACGTAATAACCATCACCGACTTCGAGCGTCTTCCTCTTCTTTTTAGGTTGACTTTCTTCGTCACTTCTACCAAATTTATCGACTGGCATGTTGTTTTGAGATTTTTGTTTTAAAAATATATTTCAAACACAGTTTATTAAAAATAAATTATTTCACTTATTTTTATTTTTCGTTTTTATTCGATTAAAATATTTTATATAATTTTTTTACCTTTATATACTATAAAAAAATCTCTCTCTAATGTAAATCATTGAGAATGTCTTGAAACCGATCTCCTTCAGACCATCTCTTGAGAATGTAGAGACATAGGTGACAGCAAAACACTTGAGCTGGCGATTGCACTCGTTCCGTGTTGTAACGAACCATCGATTTGTTGAAATAGTTCTTTATTTCTTTCGGCGGTGAGATTCCGTAGCTGTCAAAATAATAATTCTTCTTCTTCCCGTTCTTGAACCACGCCACCCAGTGAGTGCCTTCACCCGATAAATCATCTAGATTTAAAATTCCGCATTCCGATTGTTGAGGTCTTCTCTTCGGCAAGGCATCTCTGGAAAACACGCCTAGAAAATCTTTGATTTTCAAATCCTTCACCGCATTCGACAGATCGATGTTGGATAGGGGTTCGTTAGGTAAGACGACACCTTCTACGGATATCTCTATTTTCGTATTCATAAATGCGTATATATTTTTTTTTTTTAAATTTATTTATTTTATTATAATTCACTAAAATGACGTTATTTTTTTTCTTTTTCTTTTTAAACTAACTCTATTGACTTCCATAATCTTGAATCCGTCTAATTCCTTGACTTCCATAATCTTGAATCCCTCTAATTCCTCTTGATTTTCTGGAATCCTATCATCCACAATCATATCTGAAATCCTATCGTCTAAAATTAGATCCAAAGTCCAATGTCCGAGTGCTAAAGTGCTCATTTTATCATCTAACATGAATCTCTTATCATCATCAGCCATCAGCGAAATCTTGTTGACTATTTCGATATACAAGTCATGATTTTCGTTTCGAATCGATTTCATAGTCTTATACACTGGACCACTTCCTAACAGACAATCTTTATACTCCCGGAAAGAGATGTTTTTCTTCACCACGCATGCTTTAACCCCTTTGCACTTCTTGATCTCTTCATCTTCTAGATGATAAGCATACAGTTTAGGTCTCAAGCCCACGAATTTGACGATTTGTTTACCACCGCTCTTGTCCTTAAATTTACCTAACACCTTCTTGTTGTCATTCGATTGAATGTTGGATGGGTGATCAATGTGATAATTGCTTGTGTCGAACCACGCGGCCACATCCGGAGATATATCTTGGTAGACATCTTTTGTCTCTATCTCGTAAACTAAACTGTCCATGTCGGTGAACAGTAGTTTGGCTTTATCACCAAATTTTCGTTTGACATAATCGTAGTGAAACTTGTACATCAATTGCTTGCTGATATCTAAGATGATCGGTTCGAGATAATATGGTTTGTCAAACTTCAGGTGCGTCTTTTGATGTGAACGGCCACTAGATTTTCGTCGAATATGGTTCGGTGTTGGTAATTGGGTTTCGCCACTAATTTTTTAGCTCTTTTCTCAGATGTGACGAGTCGAACGTCGGTTCTCTTCCTGATGTTTTCCATCGATTCACCGTACACACAGTTGTTCATGAGTTTGAAGAAATCTTTTTCGAAATCGTTCTCGGCTGGAATTCTGAGATTCGTGTTGAGATCGATGTATTTTTCCATCCAAGGCTCTTCGTTGAATCGAATGATGCGATGTATGTTGACTAATTTCATCCCGTAATCGAAGTATTGTTTCAAATTCTCACTGTAGACGACGTAGTTACGTTTGTTAAATAAATTGGGAATGAGTTTTTTCTTGTCTCCTTCGTTCGGCTCCATTCATTCAGGAGCCAGTGGATAATCATTGTGTAGATCGTGTAATTCTTCCGGATAGTTCAAATCGACTTCTAAAATGCAAGGATAGTCTCTCCATTTTTGCATCTCTTCCAGTTCCGTTACCCATTCGAAATTTCCAATCGGTAAAGGATGACTCATAGCCCAACTGTACAGATTATTAGCGTCCCAATACTGTATGTATTTATTCGACCGTTTCGAATCGAAACCTTTCATGTAGAGATTGTTAGCTTCAGAATATCTGTGGGAGATCACCGAGATGCCACCTCTCGTAGCCCTTTCGAACATGAGCAACATGTCCATGTCAGATAATAATTCCAATTGGACTTTGGTGGTCTTCAACAGAGCATCCCACGCCAGACCGGGTGTGGTGAAATACCAAGTCGGATCCAGATCGTAATTTCGACGACAGACGTCTCAAAAATTTTCGAACACGTCTGCCAAGAGCAGAACGTCAGTCTTCAGATAGAGATCGTGATAATCTCTCATGGTTTTCATATCGAATGATTTCCACACGTTTTTGGCGTGTTTGTAATTCTCGTTGGAAATGTCGGATTCGTATAATTTTGAATAAAAATCTTCTTTTGAAGGTAGTGCGGTGTCGTCAAATCTCTTTAGATCGTTCATGTAATTGTAAGGATAGACTCCTTTCCTCAACATAATGTTTACTCGTTCTCCGAAATGTTCGCTCGTGATTTTAAATTTATCCTTGCTCATGTTATCGACTAATTTTTCCAGAGCGGTCGACATGAATTTAAAACTGTCGATGAAACGTATGCCTCTACGAATGAATTTCATTTTTTCTTTCAACGTCTCTCCGTCGATTACTCTTTTCTTCTCCATGACCTTCCATTTCGTGAAGGAAATGTATCTTTCTTTGCTGTTTGCGATGCAATTTAATTCTTCGTGGGAGGTGCCGAGATTTTTCATGAACAGATGACTGTCGTAACCCGAGAGATTGTGAAATATCACTGGATAGAAAATGGCGTCTCGATATTTTAAATTACACTTGCTGTGAGCCGGACCGCGATACAGACCCGTGTAATGATCATGGTCTCTAACCTTCTTATTTTCCTCTGAATTCTCGTCGAACGATTGTCTGCATATGTGACATTTGGTGGCTCTGTTATTTTCGTCCTGCTGCTCTTGCATGATGATCATTTTCGCCGGAGTTTTGAATTTATCGTATAACATTTGAATTTTCGATTCTAAATCTTCCACGAACCTTTGAGCCACGTCATCGTCTTCGCACTATTTCGTGTAGATGAAGGGACCCATGTCGTGTTGCGAGTCGAAAGCACATTTCACGTAAATGCAATAACCCAAAGACGTGTGTTTTTGATATCTTTCGACGTAACTTCGAAGAGCATCAGGTTGGCAGGAACTCATTTTCACGGTGAAGCATTCGAAATCGGCGTACACACACGAATGGTACCTTTAACCTTCTATTGCGATTTTCAAACTTCACGATGGTGTTGGGTTTGGGCATTTCGATGGCAACACCTTGATTTTCATTGCAATATTCCTGATGTTTCGCTAACGATTTTTCACTCTGAAACATGTTCATGCAGTTGCAACATAAACATATCTTATGTTCATGTTTATTATTTTGTCTTGACAGTAATCGGCTCGGATATTTAACCCAACAATAATGACGATTGTCACCATTCGAAATCAATAATAAAATAATCGTCTTTTCTCTTTCGAGATACGAAGTCTCTCGGAGAGGATAGATCGTTCATTTTTCATCGTCGTATCCCAAGACGTTCACCGCTACGGTGGGATTTTGAGCCTCGAAATGTTCGATATGTTTTAACTGCATTGGAAAAGTCACTCTGGTCCAATCGAGATATTTAGAAGTCTCCTCGTAATGAGAAACTCTATTGGAGTGCATTTTGACAGGGTATAAAGCGGAGGTGACTGCCCATTTAAAACACTGATCATGTTTATTTCTCACATTGATCACAGCATTTTTTTTAGCTAAGAAATACGGTAATTCCACGTAGGAAGACCCTTTCAATGAATCGTTTTCAGTTATATGAATTTCGAGTTTCAACACCTCATCGAACGTCCAATTACTACCTTCATGTTGATAATTCGCGAGAGACATCAACATCTTGTCTTTCATCTTTTCGAAAACGTCCGATAAATCTGAACCTCAAAATACGGGTTCGACGTTAGATCTGAAAAATGCATTTGTCACGATGCTCTCGCCAGACTTGACGTCGATTTTATTCATCACGCAATGGAGTATCCCCTTAATTTTTAGTCCCACGTTCATGTTTGTGAAACAAATCCAATACTTTTTTCTTCACCAGTTCCATGAACAATTTCGGATCAATTTTCTTGAACGAGGGAACCACATTGAAAGTTTTAATAATGCCTTTGATTGCACTCTCCCGTTCTACAGGATTCAATTGGAATATTTCTGTGACGAGTCATGCTACATATTCTTCTCCTTTCCCTTTCTTGATTGCTTGTCAAATTTCGCTCGATATATCTCGTTTGTCTAGAATCTGAAGTACATCACTCGTTTTTGTTTTAGTTTTTTTTTCTTTTCTTTTGAAACTAGAAGTTCTTCAATGGCTTTTCATTTAGTCGTCTTTAGGGCTGGGCGATATGGGAATCTGAATACCGGTAACGATATCAGAAAAAATATCGCGATATACCGGTATATCGTGCAGCAGTGTGTGAAACACATATTAAATGCAAGAGATATCATGAATAAAAAAATATCTTTTTGGAGCAAAAGATAGAAGTATCACTTACTGCTCTGGGAAAATGAGTGATTTGAATGGAAGACCATAATAATCCATGTCTACAAAGTTATTGAACCCATTGTTTAATACGAAAATAAGCCATAAAATTATCATGGGTTTACTGGCTTTCATCTGAATCTGGGATGCAAGTAAATTAGTCTTTGTCAATTTAATTCCTGTAAAAACATGATCAGCCTCTTTTGACTGATAAGCGTTTAATTACTGAGCCAGTCAATTGTCACATTGTGTTAATTGCGTATGTGTGGCTTCATGAAAACAGTGGCAAACAAAACTTTTTTATCAAAACAACGGGTGTCCAGTTGATGGTATTCCGAGGGCCTGGTTTCACAACGAACCAGTAGTAGCTCCTCCCCTTCTCCTATCTTCCAGCAGTGAACTTCCTCAGATGACAATGTCAAATGTCATCTGTCACATGTCAGGCCAGTCGGTCTGTTGATATTAAGCACGCCTCCAAGACGTGATCACACTTCACTTTCATGATAGTCTGCAGGTGTCAATCACCAGCCGACAATGTTTTCTCCCAGTGATGGCATCACACCACCGTCATATTTGACAAAAATTGTTGCACATTTCGCAATTGTGAATATGTGTGATTTGAAACATTTTTGTGTCGGACTGCTGACAAGGAATTCAGCGTGACAGTCGGGTGTGTTTTCCGTGTAACAACAAACTATTTGTGTGATGTATGCTATTTTAATTATTCACTAATTAAAAATAATCAAACAAATTTAGCAAACGAGTATTAAATTTTTATTTCATAATTTCTCCATGAATGCTTGCATGTCGGCGACAATAAACGAGATAAAACGTTACTCTCGTCATCTCTCGCTGTTTATCATTTGTTCACGAAATGAGGAAAGATAAACTTCCTGTATTTTCAAAGCAACTTTCTGTGCGATTTTACGAAAAAAACACATGTTGAAATTTTATTATCATGTGACCCAAACCAATATCGTTACAGACGATATACCGGTATTGCCGAAAAATAGACGATATTTAACCGGTACCGATTTCAATACCGGTATTTACCGGTATATCGAAATATCGCCCAGCCTTAGTCGTCTTCTCCTTTTTCACAATCGATGCATTTTTTGACTGTTTAAGTTTATCCACTTCCGATCTTTCAATTTTTTTCTTTCCATCGTTTCACAAATAATATTTCTGTATGACTTCAATTTTTTTTGATTTGCTTCTATGATTTCTGAAATGTGGAATTTTTAATAGTTTACAAATCTCGTTTAACTGAGGTACGGTTTTCTTATTTAAATTTTCCATTTTTTTTATTTGTTTGCTTCTTTTGTAAGAATATTTTTTCGAATTTTGTATTTAAATGATAATTTGTTAAAAAGTTTTAAAATTGTTTTTATATATATATGTTTTAATTCCTTCAAAAAAAATTTTTTTTTGAGGAAATTAATCAATTTTTTTTATGTTCCTTAACGTGAAAAAAATTGAATTAATACGAGAAAAAAAGGACGTTAAATTTAAACTTTTTATTTATATATAAAGAGAAAAAACTTTTACAAAAAAAATTTTTTACATTAAAGAAAATTAAAAATTTAAAAAACTTTTTATATATATAAAGAGTAAAAAAAACAAAAAAAAACTTTTTTAACAAATTATTATTTAAATACAAAATTTAAAAATATATATTATTTGCAATAATTCATAAAACAAAAAACCAAATAATCAATCATGACAACAACACCTAAAAAATGCGAATTGAAATTGAAACGAGTCGAAACATGTAAGAAACTTGGTTGTAAAATCTATAGATTACAACGACATGATTCCATCGAATTGAACGAGGTCGAGATGAAGGGCTTAGAGCACAAATACGACAAATATAGCATGCCTTTGAAATTGGACGAAGCCATGCTCGATTTGTTTTACGAGTACGAAAGCGATCTGCAGAAAATCATCAGCGCCGAAGACAGAGAATTCGACAAGAGCGATTTGTCGTTGCCCTACGGAAGTTACATATATCCAAAAATCTCTCTTGGACTCGTGAACAAATCGGGTGGTGAGAGCGTGTTGACTGAAGTAAAAAAACTCTCAAAAGTAAAGATAAACATTCAACACATTTGCGAAAAAGGAGAAGACATGGCCATCAGCATGCTAATAATGGACTTGGAAATATAAAAAAAACAATACAGAGATGGATTTTTAGCGAAGAAGGAGGAAAAAAAAAGTAATGAGATCTAGAGAAGTTGATCATCTCTAGATCTCATTACTTTTTTTTGTTTTTTTTTGTTTTCCTTTCTTCACTATTGCCCATATATTATCATAACGTTTCCTTTTTTCTCAAATTTCAGCGTCAGTTCTTCTTTTCTTTTTTTGTGATATGTTACATTTTTTTTTATAAGAACACATTTGTTCATCCGAATCATAATTATGAACGAATGTTGTGCATCTCTCGGTAACACTCGCATCATTACCATTCTCTTCAGAAGGTAGTGGTGATGGTGGAAAACGTCTCATTCTTTTAAATTTCAACCATCTGTCCCGATCTTCATTTAACTCTTTTATCAGTTCTTTCCTAAGATATCCATCATTAGCATCTAATCGTTTTTCCACATCTTTTTCGCACTCTATCTTGCGATATTCATCATTATCATCTAATTGTTTTTCCACCTTTTTATCCATTTTATATTATTTTATACTTTCTATGATTTATATTTTATATTTTATATAATTGTATAATTTTTACATTATAATAACATACTCAAAATCGGTATATTCTTAAATGGTGAATTCTCACCAAACAACAAACCCTTGCCAAGTCGCTCAACGTTCCGTCCACTCTTTAGATAGAGACCGTTTCCACTCAAAGAGTTGTCACCTCTAATGGGTTCTAGATACAATCCTTTACCGCTGTCGTCTACGTGGGCGTGACACACGGCTCCTCCCTTCTTTAAAAACAGTCCGCTGCCACCCATTAATTTCTCAACTGCCGAACTCGCGAGTCCCGAGAGAGCTCCCACGCCGAGAGTCTTTCCGAGAAAGGGTAATGCTTTTGCAGCAAAGGGTAATGCTTTTGCGGCGATTCCTGCCAATAGCGGTAGGAAACCACCTTTCATTCTCAAATTGTATCTCAATTGAGCGGGACTCAATCTCACCGTCAACCCTCTTCCATCACGAATCGCTTTCTCCATCCTTTTGATTTAACTTCTTGGTCCAGGCGATCGAATCCTGACCGCCACTCGTCAGATCTTCGTGAGTGAATTTGAATCTCACCGCCTCGCCTCGAGTTGTTAATGCTCTCTTAAGTTTCTTCCTCTGTCCTGCGGATATGTTCACGTTTTTAACCACGTATTGTGTCATAATTCTTTTTTTTAAAATATATTTTGTTCAATTGTTTTTTTTGTTTTAATGATAATAATATATATATTAAATAATTTTTGTAAATTAATATTGCGTTATTTTATTTTCTTATTTATATATATACACACAATATATTTTTTTTTTGCTTTTATATTTCTCTTATGTGAAATCGTATCATCACCCTCTCTCCGCGAAGATCTAACAGTTCACCATTTTGATCTGTCAACGTGGTTTTGAGACTATACAATGTGTCTAAAATCACTGGTAGATAAACTAAATTTCGAGGTCGTTCCACGATCTTATAACCCGGCGACACGTTTGGAAAGAAGGAATAGATCGTCGGTTGAGCGCTACCATTCACATAGCTTCCAGCAATCACATCCACGTTCACCAGAATGCTATTGACTGCGAGAATGTCAACCATATTTTCAGATGCCGCGTGGCCTCGATACATCTTTCGATTGAATCCCAGCATCTTGCCTATAGAATCGTCCATGTTGAAATCCACCCGAAAATTATCTTCCAAATCCAACATCGTCTGTAAGGTATTAGGGTTGGGAGCGAGTCTGATCTTGTTGCTTCCCTTTCCATCCGTCTTCATTCGCGTTTGAATGTAATTGTTCAAATTGTCTATGTCGTAACTTCCTTTAGGAATTCGAATCTCCAACCAATCCACTCCGTCGGAATACTTAAACGAGTTATTCTTTTCGGTGGCGTTGGGAAAGGAATAATAAGTCTCCAGATTCACCAACGCCATCTCGTATCTTTTCTCTCTATTCAATTTGATGGAAGGTTCGAATTTCATCGCGAAGCGAGTCGAATCGCCACTCACCATGATTTGAATGGATTGTTTTGCAGCCGTATTCTTGGCTATCCATTCTAACAATTTCCCTCGTTCGTCCATTATATTTAATTTTATTTTTATTTTTTCAAAACTAATTATTTGAAGATTTATTATTTTCTAATTTTATTTTCGCGCTCTATCTTATTATCATCAGAAACATAAAACTTGTCGAATCCGCACTGATATTTTCCGCGATTAAATTCGCTTGTCAAATCTATCACGACGAAATTGTAAAGTCCTCCATCCCAAACCCTCTTACAGAATCTCCTGAATTCCACCGCGCTCATGTCGTTTGCGACGTGATCGCTGTAGATGTGATTGAGATTCTTGAGATCTTGGCGAAAGAGACATAGAAATTTAGCGTTCTCCCTTATCGTCTGTCTGGGCAATCGAAAATAATTCTGCGACAGGTAGAAACAGTCCACGTTGCTGTGACGACCCCTAACGTAATACGATTCGCATCGGTTCTGTCTCTCCAAAAGCAGATCATCGAAAATCATGAGATTCTTATCTTCCGATTTCAATTCTCTAGGATCCGGAACGTCGCTAGCGTTCTCATAAAATCGACACTCAATGTTCGAAGATGCATTTCTCTTCATCAGTTCCATCGCCGCACCGTCCAAAATGGTCGAAAGAGAAGCTTCACTTTTGTTGAATTCCTCCCTACTGTCAATAGGCATGATTACAGGCCTCATATACTGAATTTTTATTAAATTTAGTGTTTGTAGTACAGATGGCCGGATGACCTATATGATTATATAAATTTTGGAGTTAGGGGAGTTATTTACATGTATGAAATATCTATCGAAATATATCTAGTCATTTGGCCATCTGTACTATAAACATACATATCTTTATTATTATTATTATTATTGCATTTATTGTTATGCCAAATGATATTCCTATGTATACTTAAATTACAATAAATGCTAATTGTTTATTACATGTATGAAATTATGTAATAAATGCCAGTCACCGGAGTGTTCTCCCTCATCAGCAGTAAAACGGTTATCTACAACAGGGTCTCTTTCAAGCGTATTTTCACTTGTTTCCGCCATGGATGATATAACACTTGATTTAGGTTTTCCAGAATGCAATAATCTATAGTCTATTTCACGTTTTGGACGCGATGATTTTCTTTCCAAATTATCAGTCATTGCATATTTTCATACATCACCAGTTATTTTTATGCTCATTTTCACCAAGATTCAATAAATTAAACCAATTGATTTAGTAATCAGACCACAGATCGAATCTACCACAACCACCATTAAAGAAAACCACAATGAAAATTGCGCCAGTTATCTCTGCTTCGCTTGATTAATTTCCGGCTGGTTAATTACTAAGGAAGTGTTATACCCTTAACAACAAACTAATCGGGTAGCGGGCAATTCATCCCCTAGGAAATTTGACCATTAATTATTTTAGTACTAAAATCGACCAAGATTCTGGCTATGACGTCCTTAGGCAATCTACGATCCATGCATTCTCGAAGCAATCTGTATTCGGGTTGAAACAAGCTCTTGCCAAACACAAACAATCTGTCATAATCCAACCAGTCGGGTCGGGACAACAGATTCATCAACAGATTGGTCTTTCCACAATTCGATTTTCCCACGATCAAGCCTCTTATGCTTTGGGGAAAGAACTCATTATTCGACCTCTTAGTCGCGGCGTCGTTCCAAGACATATCTTTAATGTTCATCTTTGTTTATTTTTTTTGTTATTTTAGATTTTGTCAAACACAATTTTATGTTTTATCAAACTCAGTTTTTAATATTATTATTTATTTATATTACACCGTCGCAAGTTCTCTTCAATCCAGATCCACTCGTCATTTTGGCTAAATCTTGTATGGGTACCACAGCATCCTTAAAATCTTTCCAACTTTTCGGCGTTCGCTCTAACGTAGCTCGCTTCGCCGGTGGACTGATCAACGCGTCGGCTGCCCTCTTGCCAGCTACAGAAGCTATCCTACCACTGGCTTCGGAAGCGGCTTTCTTACCAACATCCAAAGCCGTCTTCTTACCAACCTCAAACGCAGTCGATGCGAGTTTTCTACCTGCATCACTCGTGAACGCTCGCATTATAGAATCGACGATGCCAGAACCGCCTTGAACGTAAGTTCTAACGTATCCCCTGTTCTTTATCACCAACATATTTTTATTTTATAATATATATTTTGTTTTCACAGGTAAATCGTTTGTTGTTTAAATACTTTTATTATTCTAGTGTAAAGTTTACTATTTTTATTTTATATATTTTGTTTGTTTGTTTCTCTCTACTTATTATATACATCAATCCTTCAATTCGTTCATCAGCCTTTTTAATGGTTTGTATTCAAAACCTTCTGTCTTAACAATTCGTCGCATATACTAACTATTTCATTATCTAATCCTGTGTTACCAGCACGTCTACTTGTAATCAACAAACTCAATCTCTGAGACAGAGCGTCAGAATCGCTCGGAAGAAAAGTGGTTTTCACCCCTTTGCCAGTCACCGATTCGACGAACTTCTTATTCATATCCCCTATGGGTTTCACCACTTTCGTCCACTTGTAACCTCTGTTGGCTTTGGGTCTCGTCTCTCTGGCATCGTTATTTCTCTTCATGGCGTGGGTCTGAACCAGAATGTCGCCGTAATTGTCGAAATCCTGTTCCGTGTAATCACAAGGCTTGTCGAAAAGGAGCAATTTGCGTAGTCCATCAGTTATTTTATACTTATTCGAACCGACGATTACATTATCATCATCCATTTCCACTTCTCTGTCGCCCACAAAAGTTCTACCGTCCGAATCCTTATAAATTCCATACAACAGATCTCTCTTACCACCATCCTCGGACGACGCGACACTATCAGTGGTGATAGTCGAAGCTGTATCGTCGCTCTCACTCACGTCGGTTTCGATTCTCATGGGAACGTAATCCGGTGTAGATTGAAAGGAATACTGTTTTGTAAAACTACCGGGCAACGAACCCATTCTCAAAGAACTCTCTTTTATGGGTCTCAAGTCTTCAACTATCTCCTTCCTGCTTCGTTCCTGAACCTCCGTCATGGGTTTAAATATTTTTGTGGCTTCGCGTCTAAGTTCCATCTCTCCAAGACGTTTGCTTCTGTCAGCCGATTGAATGCTCTTCTTGGCACGTTCATATTCGTTTAAAAGCTGATCTCGACGTTTGGCGTCCATCTGTAAAAACATTTTTTTCGTTTTAAATTATTAATATTTCCTTTGAGTATGCTAATGTGAGTTATTTATTATTTTCAAAATTAAATGTATAATTATTTTTATGTTTTAAGTAAATAAAAATCTTCTGTCTTTAATATAATAACTAAAAACCAGTTGAGGAAAAAACATTTTACATGATAAAACCTCTATAAATGCGTTTTGCCTCTGAACGCGTTAAAAATCGCATCACAGATTATTCACTCAGTGACGAACTGGAGAACTTTGAAAAGTTTGAAAGTTTTAGCGCATAAGAAACCGGTTTCTGATTTAATGCGTTTGAGAATAATTACATCCGTTAAAAGGGTTCATTCATATCTCCGAACATTATCACGAATATATTGAAAATTTATTTACCACTTAAACCTAGTTGAGTGGAAATGCGCTTTTATTGTCTATTATTAAAACGATCCATTAAACGAAAACCTTTTATCCACACCAGAACAAAAACATGAGTGTCAGTTTTATCTCTTAAAAATTCATCTAAGTGAAAAAGGTTTTATAATAGAATTTTTATTTGAATGAAACAGTTCTACGAACTATTTTTATTTGAATGAAACAAATTCTACAAAGTGTTTTATTAAGATTTATTTCACAAAATTCGCAGTGACAAAACGTAAACAAACGATTTTCCCATCGATTTTCTAATTTTCTAAAACTAATTTTTTTTTCAATGTCATCTGTTGAAACGAAAACCTTTCATTCACACCGAAACAAAACATGAATGTCTATTATAACAGATTCAATTTTATAGTCGACTCTTTTGAACGAAAACCTTTCATTAACACCGAAACAAAAACATGAATGTCTATTATGATAGAATTTAATCTTATAGTCGACTCTATAGTGAGCCTCAAAAACAATAGCCGATTCTGGACCACTGGTCCAGAATCGGTATACCGTTTTTTGATGCTGGTCTGGAATCGGCAAAGCGTTTTTTGCTCGTGTCCACCAACGATAGATTGAAGGTATAATCCACGATGGGAACGTCGACAAAATTTTTTAAGAAAAAATACATGTACAATTTCGTACATTTTTCACTTTTTGAGCGACGTGTCGAATGTACACGTTCGCCAACGGGTATTTGAACGTTAAAAGTGCGATCTGTGAGCCTCAAAAACAATAGCCAATTCTGGACCACCATGAAAAAACGACATTTTGTATACATACACGCGATTTAACACTGAATCCTATGGAGGTAAACGCATCATGTACGTGTACGTGTACGTGTACGTACATGTACAAAGTGGCCTGGAATCGGCCTTTTATACCTACTGATGTGGCACTTGTACCGTCGCGGAAGGATAAATCTCGAAGCCTGCGGCCTCTCGTTTTATCCTTCCGCACTGGCACGCCTCCCATATCGATTAAACCATTCACATGCGTGTACCGTTCTGTGTATTTCTTCAGGATCCATACATACATCTCTCTACCCTTTTATGGACCCGGGTCCGGATTTGTAGGCCAGATCAGGATTCGGAAAAAAGTCGAATTGATTTTCCATGTGTGTGGTTGGTTTTTATCACCTTGGTGAGTACTAAAGAAAATAGACCAGATTTTCATTTTTTTCTTTCATGGGCAGCAAGTAATTTTAGCCTTTTATTGATTTAGAACCAATACAATTGCAGCATAACATGTACGGCTGACGGGGTTGTGTTCTAAAGACCATGTGGTGAAAATTCTCTAGCGCGTGTGTCTTTTAAGGCTTAATAGGTCAGATTTTATATATTGACAGAAGACGCTGGGGCGGGGAGAGAAGTTAGGGCCCTAGGGTTAATTCTGTGACAAAACCCAAAATATAGCATATGACCCCTTATTGGAACGAGCTCGTTTCAATGAGGGGTCATAAGCAATGTTTTTTTTTTTACACAAGAAATTAGAGAGATAGATATTTAATAATTTTGTTTGCAAGTATCGACAGCTTTTCATGTTAAGTAAAGGGTTAACAGATTGAGCAGCTCTACGGGGCACTCCCATTCCTTCTTAACATGAGTGGCAACTAGTATTTTAATATGACGGGCAACATATCTTGCTGATTCCCGCCCGGAGATCGGGTGAAGGGGCATGCTTGGCACAGGCGTCAAAACTTTGGGGAACCCAGACCTGATCCAAGAATCCCGGACTCCTGGGCCAACCCCGTACCCAAAGTTTCGGGCCTTGGGTTACTACCCCGGGCCCCACCCTCTCCCCGGCCTACAGCAACAGTCCCCTCCCCTCTAGATGGCGGCAGGTGCGACACATAACTTTTTATGACCAATGTGGGTTTCAGCAAATCAGTTGTATCAGTCGCTGCTTTGTGGTAGGTTCAGTGCGTCATGTAAATTTGTACCCTTCCATTTTCATTGATCTTCGCTGCATGTGTTGTGCGCAAATTGTGCACTTGCACACAGGTATATATTGGAACATTTTGCATGTGCTTATGTGCTGCATGTGCTACTTGCACACTGTGTACAAGTACATCTCATAGTATCAGTGATGGAGATTTAGTAGCAGTGGTGAGGTGGCATAGGACGTGGGTGTGAATGGTAACGGTGTTGGTAGAAGAAGCTATAGTACTGGGTTAAGACAGCGGTTAGACGACAATGATATTTCTGATACTGGCCCCCAAAGATTGGTCTATACTAGTCCCCAAACATTGGTCCCCAGACATTGGTCCCCACTAGCCCCCAAACATTGGTCCCCACTGGTCCCCAAACATTGGTCCCCACTAGTCCCCACATACCCGTATGTGCACATGTTCTGCCTGTGTTTTGCGCACATTGTGCATTTCAGCACACTTTGCATGTGCTCATTTGCTCAAAAATCACAATCGTTAAAGCGAAGAAGATGATGGGCGGGAGCTGAGGTGAATAGATCAATTTGATTGGTTGTTAGTCCAGGAGAAGTGATCTGATTGGTTGTTCACTCCAAATTAGTAACACGCAGAGAAAGGTAGACAGAATAATTTTGGGAGCAATTGGTCCAGTCGAGTCTACACAGAAGAATGGAACAGTACCCTAGGGAGAAGGACGAGGTCCTAGAAACGAGGATTTGAACTCAGAATAACTAAATTCGAGCCGTCATAAAACTGAAAAAACATACTCTCATTAATATTACTGCTATAGGAGTCAAGAGTGAAAGGCAAGTAAGGGGAATGTGGTATACGTAAAAGAAAAATCCGAGCCAAGTATAGTCCCTTTCGTAGTTTTGGGCATTTATTGGGCCTATTTCGGTAATTCTACGAATTAAACGAGGATTTGGGTAATTAGACACACTCTTGGTATAAAAACGTGTCTATTATTAGAAAAAGGAGGATTTTGGGGTGGTAGAATCCGAACCCATTTCGGTAATTTTATGCAGCTTTTGGTGATTTTAGGTGTATTTCTCTGGTCTACTTGGGTAATTAGTTTTACTGCCTTTGAATCAAATATACCCCTGGCTTATTGCTTATTAGAGTGTTTTCGGCCATATAGCGACCACGTGCCATCACAGAAACAAAAATGGCGGCCTCCTTCATACAAAATGGACGATGGAAACATGTATCACCCTAATAACACCCTAATAACACGAGCTGCGCATGCGCACTCACATCACCCATCACCATGACGATGGCGTCACAACATTAACCTCACCGATGGGTTATCATGACAATCACGTAATACCCATAATGCAATGCAGTGTGACGTCAAATCCCGGGTCCAGAAAAGGGGCCCAGAAGATGGGGGTCGAGTGGAGCATGTCCTACTACTGTGGGGAAGCCGCGACGAATCTCCACTTACGACTCGAATTTTAATAAGCGATGAATTTTCTGTATAACTCTTTTTTCTTCATCCACCTAATCCTTACTTATTGTTATCTTTAACCCTTTACTTAACGAATCGCCCGCATCCGCCCACGTAATATGCAAATTGAGTAGTTGAAAAAATTAAATTTTTCAAAATATTTCAACAAAACCATATCATGTAATCCCTCATTGGAACGAGCTCAATGAGCTCGTTCCAATGAGGTGTCACATGATATGGTTTTGTTGAAATTTTTTGAAAATTTAAAAAAAATGATATTTAAAATAATAAATTTTGATATCGTCTGCGTTGGGTAAAGGGTTAAATCCTTACCATAAAACTACTGCATTTAGCCTGGTAACGCCAATTTTACTGATTGATTGTTTTCAACGAATAACGGAGAACGATATCGCAGTAAGGGGAGGGGGGAACTCTAGCTTGGTTCATATCAGCCGAGTTTGAAGTCATATCAGCCGAGCTCGATAACGGGGCATTCTGGGAAAGAAAATCATATCTAATAAATGAAAACCACTGTCACTCAACTGTGGAAAGCTTTCGTGAACAGCTTTTCAAATATCACAAACAAAAATCGGTAATGGTATTATGACCGAAGATGAAAAAAGAGACAATTTTACTGTGCCCCACCCCACCTTTATTTCTACTGGTACTATAGATTTATAAAATTTTATATAGACTGTTAATTAAAGAAGTCAGGAAGTTAGATTAACTCTTTGCATAGCAGGAGCGAATACATTTTTCTGTTCGACATGTTAGCTTAAAACTTACTGTTTGTTATTTAGGGTGTTTTTTTAATGTCCCTTTTCATGTTAAGTAAAGGGTTAATGCAGTACTTCTCGGTAGATCCATTTTGGGTGTCGATTTGGCGGTAAACACTGGCAATGTACAAGTTGTCAAATACAAAGTAATTTCAATACAAACTGAACTACAAAGAGAGAAATTCGAATATTCTGTTTGTAAAATTTTTAATCTCATTCCAAGTATTAGTATTCGTTGATAACGTTGTTGTATTTTTTGATGAACTGATTATTGGAATTACGAAGTGCACTTCATATGAAGATAAATACATTTTATTCCCCACTTAATATTAATATTAATAACCCCTGGGAATTTAGCCGTGCTTGTTTACTGTGGTAAACATGTTCTGCTTCATTGGTAAAATGGATCCGGTGTGATAGGAATGAAAGTCCGTAGGAACGTTAGTCCCTCTGGACTATTATTCCGCGGAATTATAGTCCTAGGTCTAACATTTCTAGGAATAGTAGTCCGGCGGACTACTATTCCTAGAAATGTTAGACCTAGGACTATAATTCCGCGGAATAATAGTCCAGAGGGACTAATTTTCCTACGGACTATCATTCCTGTCACACCGGGACCAACGCCTGGGGTGGAAGTCCTCTAAAGTGGGCAACGTATAAACGGCTAATCTACGTTGCGTTCGTGGGATACCAAAGCATGCTGAGTTACCTTAAACACGAATAAATAAACAAATAAACAAATATTAATAAACAAAAAAATATTTTTTATCGGTGAAATAGAATTGGTTGGGCTAAAAAAGTGTTTTGATTCCTAGGCAATCCCTCATTGAATTTGAACCCCTCATCGGACATTTTATTGCCTTTCAGTGTCTTCCAATATTAGTACAAACTCGGGGAGACCCGAAACTTTTTACATTTTTTGATTCATATTTATTTAGTTGCGACTCCAATATGTTTGCCTTGTTTCAATTTATGAGAGAGTGCCAAAATGCACTCTCCCATCAATTGTAACGAGGCAAATCCCCATAGATTAAATACGTTTACTTCAAAGATAATATGAAGAGCATCGAAAGAATATGAAGCCTTTGAATTGCAGAACCTATTTTGTTTTTAGAGTAATGTTTTATTTTTCAAATTAAAAATGAATTTATTTGTAGAAATATGCACTTACTACATTTCAGTGTGTAAAAAGACAGCCGAAATCCTCTCCATGGTTGCTCGCTTTTTGCCAAAAAAAAATAAAATAAAAATTAAAAATAAAACCCTGCCTCCCTCACTGATTTAAAAAAAAATTGACAGAGAATCAATGAATTTATTTTGTATGGCCTTTTTTATTCAATGTTTATTAGCATGGTACAGTGAAACTAGAAATTGCAGACACTTCTGATATCGTGTGATACTACCTTCACAGCTAACTGCAAGCTCTCAGACAACCAGTCTAATTCCATAAGAAATTCGACGCTGTTATGGCCTGGAGCCAGTCTAGCTCTCAAATATATCATCGCCTGTGTTTAGATTCACTCGTCTGGTATATTTCAGTTGGTTGGAAAAGCGAACTCTCGGTTCATTTTTTCGAGCAACTTATACATTCCAGACGATTGAATCTAAAAAAATTCATAAAGATTCATTTTCTGTGAATCAAAGCTAGAAGTGTTGCTCAAGACTTAAATTTGACCGACATTCTCTGATGACATTACAATCAGACACGAAGACTCACAACAGCCATAGTGTCATGATTACACCGGATAGTTTCACAAATTCTGTTAATATCTTGATGTTTTCAGGGGGAATTAAAAACTTATTGATTGGAATATCTATAACTGCGACAAAATACCTGTATATGTTTGTAAATAAACACACATCAAATTATATCAACAATTGTCTGCGAACAATTTCCACAAAAAGTGGACACATGAACAGCTTCGAATTCTGAACAAAATTAGGCTGTGGCCTGAAAGCTTTAGATAATTGGTATTGTGTTTCAAGTAGCGAGGCGGATGAAAAAAATTCTCACAGCAGAATAATTCCTCTATCCAACATCTGTTTTGGGTGTCAACCTCAAAAGCCAAACCAATTAATCCATGAAGAGGTTTTACAGATCATGTGTGCCATTATAGTGGCTTATGTATAAATCTCATTACCAACCAGCTAATTTGGCCCTCACTTGTTAGTATCGAGGTAAATTAGTCTTTTTGTGCACTGGGGGTCGTTGGTTCAAGACCGCACTTCTCTCTTAATCTGTTGCACACGGAACACACTACACTCGATCACTCGACAACTGGTGAAACATTGTGATTGCTGTGACGGAGCATTGCGAAATAAAAACACGCATATTATCTTACACCCTGATTTTATTGTTTTTTCGGGGTATGCAAGCAACTTTAAGTACTTTATAGAACAATACGTCCCCTTAGGTTCCAATGTGTTCTATGCGCCTTCTTGCACATAGAACACATTGGAACTCGGGGGACAAATAAACTAGGTTTTCAAGAGACGTCATTTGAATACCTCTGGTCAACTGAGTATTCCTGAGTCCGTGCATTTTGTTGACTGAACAAAGGACAATCTTCGCTTCACAGCTCGGTGTCACTAAACGCAAGGGACAGGTTGTTCAAATTCATAAAACACCTCCAGCTCGATTGTTAACCCTTTACCTAACGTAACGGCAAAAACCGGCAGCGCTATTCTCAAAAATCACCAAGTAATTTTCATTATTTTTTCATTTTTTTCTCAAAAACATAGGTTATGACCCCTCATTGGAACGAGCTCATCGAGCTCGTTCCAATGAGGGGTCATAACCTATGTTTTTGAGACAAAAAATGAAAAAATTAGTTATTCAGGAATTTGTTTTGTAAGTGTCGTCTGCTTTTCATGTTAGGTAAAGGGTTAACCATTACATACGCAATCTACATTACCCATTTATCAAACGCACACAGTATCAACATTTTTTCACAAAATGTCAACAAGACCATATATGGGAGCCCTAACTGGAATGAGCTCGATAAGCTCGTTTCAATGAGGGGATCACATGATATGGTTTTGTTGAAATTTTTTGAAAATTATTTATTTTCGACAGCTTAATTTGTAATTTACCCGGTGGGTGGTAGGTAAAATGTTAAAATTCCAGGGATGGGCCTGCATCGTGTGTTCAGTTTAGTTTTGTGTAAAATCGCGAATATGATACACAATATTAATTTAGTGCACTAGTCCGATTTTTTTGGACTTTCTAGAACACGTTTTGTCTGATTAAACGTTTAATGATGTGCTTCAGAAAATGACGCAAAATTCAAAATATACTTTGGCTTCAATGAGGGCTAGCGCTCTGGAAAATTGACCTACATGACAAACCCTTTTGAAATGATATAGCCCCCTTGTTATCCCTCCTGTAGTTTGCTAAAAAGATTAGATAAGTGTCTATTTGGTTATAACCTAAGATAAAAAAGCGTTTTTCTAAAAGGGAACACGTTTTCCTGAGCACACCCAAATCTAGCGGCAACGCAGTTAGTGTCCATTACAACGAAATTCCCCTCCCCTGTCCGCAATTTCACACCTGCATTCGTCCTTGTCTGCTCAAAATATAAAGTGTCATCTCGTCTGGATACAAATGGTCACAGTCGAGCTTCGTGGCGAGCAAAAATCCAACACGTTCATATAATCTTGATTTCTCGTCCAACACGGTGGATTGGGTATGTAAATATAAGCTTGGCACATTACAGTGAAAGTTTTACAGGAAGCTTGCTATCTATCGCAGTGGTTGTCTCCTGGTCATTTTATGTTGTAAGAACTGGACAATGTATCGAACGGTGCAACCGGATGTGAAGAAATCTTTGGTCTGGCTATTTTAATCTGAAATATTTATAAAAAATGTAAGTTTTCTTTGCGTGTTCCTAACGAACCCCCAGATTACAAAATTGAAATTATTTTTAATTCGGGCGCACGAAATGCTAAATTCAAAATTATCATTCAGCACTCACAAAATCTAGTTAGTAAATTTGATTTCCTAACAAATCAAAGGTTAACAATATCTTTGATATGCTTTGCAACATCAGCTCGTTGCTGCTGTGACGAAAAGGAATTTGATAAATCTAGCTTGATACAACAGGTCACCGAAAGACTATACGAAAGTCACTCAGTTTGATTTTCCAAGTTGAGTAAAGCAGAAAAAACGAAGTAAAGTACATTTAGTATTGAATTTGATATTACAGTTAAGAGAAACATTCACGGACAATAGATAGGATGCTCAAAGGGATTTTTTTTTCTTTTGCAGGGGGAAAGGGGGGGGGGGGGGGGGGGGGCATTTTGATATTTTTACTAATGTGTATGTCGCACATTTTTTTACAATCGATCGATCTACCATAACCGGCAAAGTTCACGTTTAGCTTCAATAACACGACTATGAGCACACCTGAAGTGCAATGCTTTAAGCTTTTTCAAAACATCGTTTGGTCATTTTAAATATACACCACTTGATGATCAGATATAAATGTGTTAACACCAGTTCGTCCCCTGAGATCCAATGTGTTCTATGTGCCTTCTGGCACATAGAACACATTGGACCTCAGGGGACGAGTTGTTTACAGTTATTTTAACTGAAAATTCCTAAAAAATATTACGCAAAGCGAAATATATTTTCGTGATACATGAACTACCAATATTTCGTATGTGGGTAGTTTACCGTGCAATTATCGATTGAATTCTTAATTTCATGTTTTAATTTTTGAATGTGCTGTTTCGCATTTAGTAAGATATAAAAAAAAAACAACAAAGCTAGAGTTTCCCTTGAGCAAAAAACTTACAATTGGAAAACATTCATCATACAAGCAAGCTGTCGTCAACTCTACTGATCGGGTGTACTGGCTTTGTTCTTGAATATCAAGGGCAACATAAAGCATTAGGTGGATAAATTGTACCAAGAGCTAACAGGTGATCTATAGGGGCATATATCGCCCATTCTATACTACCATATTAGTCCAATACGAGAAGCCTGAAATACCCCGACCCGAACTACGAAATATCGGATTGTACAGTAGACAACAACAGCGGTTATACCCAGAGCCATGATTGTACATATATCACTATACATACCAAAGCATACTATATATACACCTGGAACTTAATTAAGCACCCCCTGAAATGTTTCATGACAGTGAAGTTGATGTTACTGATTATTATGTTTTAATGATTGCTATGTATTGCAGTAGATTTCATCTAGTGAAACATGATGTTTCTGGTTGACGGCGTACCTCAAACACATCCCCCGTCCACGTGAAGCATGCTTCCCACAAATGTCACATAAAACACTATCTGGGTATAAAACAAGAAAATTTGTCACTTCTTTTATCAATAAATGTTGATATGGCAAGGAGGAGACATCAGAGGCTCTAACTTACGCTAATTACACATATCTATCACTAATGTCTTTGATGGAAAAAATATTCTCACGACAAGTATGGTGCTGGAACTGTCCATGATGAAACACTGCCGGTAATTACTGACAAAAAATGTAACTTGTGATCTCCTGAATACAATAGCGAGTATACGTCAGTAGCGAGTGTATCCACAAAGTGCCCGGATGACAACTTGAACCATCCCCTTAATGCTGCCTGTGATCCTTCTCATACGATTAAGAGGAAACTGCTACCAATCCTCATGCAATGCAGCTTCCAAATCGTCCACATTATGTACAGGCGGATCCCTTGCTTGCACACGACATCCAAAAAAGTCCCAGATGTGTTATAAGGGATTCAAATCGGGGCTCATTGCAGGCCGAGGTAGTGTTGTAATAGCGTTGTTCTGAGGAATACTCTCACAGCATGGGAACGATGTAGCCTTGCATTGCCGTCCATGCATACAGGGCGAGTAGCCAACGGGTGGTTGTCAAAATGAGGCACGACAACCGGATTGAGAATGTCCCGGATGTACTGATGATCATCGAAATTCTCAGGTGCGGTCACCATAACAAGTTTACGATCATGAGAGAGGCATCCCCATATCATAACTGATTCTCCACCATAAGGAACAGTAGGTCAGATGTTCTTGGGCACGTAAGCAATATTGCACTCTCTCATGCGACCATCTTTGAGTGAAGCAGGAACCTACTCTCGTCTGACCAATGGACTCTCCTCCAGGTTCTGAGATTCCAATGTTGTCGTGTCATAAACCATTCCAAACGTCGTCTTTCATGCTGATCGGACAGAGCTGGGCGCTTGATGACCCCTCTGGACCTCTTACCCAGAGCTTTGAGACGGTTTCGGACAGTTCTGTTGCACAAACGTCTGTTGGGAATCCAAAGGCGTTTCAAAACCCCACTTGAAGCAAAGGATTCACGCCTAACAAGGTGTGCCAGACTTCGATCTTTCCGAAGAGATGTCTTTTGGGGTTGTTCAGGTCTTGGTCGGTCCTTAACATCGTTGGTTTATTGATGTTTTCGGACAAGTCTGCTGATGACAGAATGACTATAGCCGAGTTGCCTTCCAATAACTTTGAATGACATGCCTGTCGCATGCATGCCAACGAATTGAAATCTTAATGCCTCTGACAGTTTCCGCCATGCCAGTGTGGGCATTCGCGAAGTTTCTATTTTCTTCATAGTCGGGTTAAATACAATATATTTTGTTTTGTTAGCATTTATAACTAGACGATTAGTGGAACACCACTCGGATAATTTACGTAATTCCCTGTTCATATAACTTGTCAAGTCATTCACGTTAGGACCTGATGAATACGCAGTAGTGTCGTCTGCAAATGAAAGAAGTTTTAGGGAAGAGGAATTACAAATGTCGTTAATGTATAATAAAAATAAAATGGGGCCTAATATCGAGCCTTATGGGACTCCACACGTTATTTGCGCCAGGTCAGATTTATTTATTTTATTTACAAAGGTCCTGATGTTCGGTAAACAAACCCCAGGAATTAAATTATCCTTTTGAACGATCCACGACCGAATCCCCTTTGTTTTCAATTTCCTATGTAACTTTCAGGACGTACCAAACCCCAAAAAATGAAATACGATCTTTCAGGCCATGTTTGGACTATGATGTAACCAGTCGGAATTACCCCCATCCGTTTCGGGAGGACTCGGACTTGAACTGAGATCAGACACTGAATTGAGGGCTCAGACTCGACTCAACTTCATAGCTAGGTTTTTTGTTGATTATAATTGTTTTACCACGTTATAAAATTATTTATTCATTTCTAGGACGGATATTAAATGATCACCTAGTGAGTTAAATCAAAACCATTTTACTGCTATACTGCCGCGACACATGATCAGTGGTCGTTCTACTTATGGGGAGTACCTCTAGAGTCTGTAATATTATTATTTAATTAAGATGATATACATGGAATACGAAATTGATTTTAAAGAAAACGTATCCAGGAAGGAGCTGTATATTTCACGATCACTGGCTATACCTCGACGATCCCAAAATTTTTACTGCTAGCAGGAGCGTCGCTGAGAGGATCGGGGAGTGCTCCCCTTAATAATTTCCAGTCGGGACATATGCGTCGAATGTGTTCTTGTTGCTAATCATGTACTCTCTACCGGGTGCAATGGATCAACAAATTCAGAGGCGGACTGGCCGTATGGTCCACCTGGTGGAAAATTCCCGGTGGGCCCCCTATTGAGTTCCCCCTGGGAGAGGGTGGGGGCAAAAACTGATGCAGCCCAACACATGATGGTACGTGAAATTTCGTGAAAATGACAAAAAGGCTAAATGGCCCTGATTGCACAGACTGTCGGTATATCGAAATATTCTCTATGTGGACTGCCATTGGTAGTCTGCATACAAGACATTTCGATATATCAGCAGCCTAATCTGCAATTGATCGCTCAGTTGAAAAGAAACATCGTTCCTTCAATTTCAAAATTCAAACTTTTTTCCGAATGGGCCGAACTATGGTCTTCACGATGGGTCCCCCGGTAGAACCATTTTTGTCGAATGATCGATGAAGGTAATACCAAAATACCATCGAAATGTCCTCCATGTAGACTGCCATTGATCGCTCAGATGTAAAAGAAGCCGCGCTCGTTCAGTTCGCAAAATCAAATTTTTCTCCGTGTCTGGGGCCCCTTGATGCATCGCCAGGTAAATTTTCTTGGCCCAGTCCGTCCCTGAACAAATTGGGGGTCTGTAGTATCCTTTGCTGGCTGTTGGAGGCCAAACGTGACCAATATGAAGTAGGGGCGCGCCCGGTACAGTAGGTGTTAATTAAAATAAGAAATTGTGTCACGACTATTACATGCATATTTTATTTATCCACAAAGAAATTTCCAAGAAGTCTTGAGGTTTTTTTAAAACTAAAATCCAGACTGACTAATATTCCAACTATACGTCATCAAGACATGTTTTATATAGTTGGACTATATTATCAGTCGGAACTTAATTTACGTTGGGGAAAAATTCAGGTTTACACCCCAAATTAGTCATCTCCGGCATGCCCAACTGGGGCGCCAACGGGGGTCGCGTGCACAATAGGAATAACCCGAATGGGCATATAATCATTATGGCATAGACTGATTTAATTACATTGCGCGGATTCTATTACTCCGATACCAGAAACGGTCTACACAATCGACTATCAACGCACATTTTGTCTCTGTTGTAAGTTATATCGTACTTATTAATTAACCCTTTACCCAACGAATCGGCCGCATCTCTTCGCGTAATGTGCAAATTAAGCATTAGAAAAACATTATTTTACAAAAAAATGTCAACAAAATCATACCATGTGACCCCTCGTTGGAACGAGCTCGTTGAGCTCGTTCCAACGAGGGATCACATGATATGGTTTTGTTGAAATTTTTTGAAACATTTTAAAAAATGATATTTAAAATAATAAATTTTGATATCGTCTGCGTTGGGTAAATGGTTAAATTTGTGGCTTGTGGAACTAGGGTATTAAAAACAGGTGTCATGACGTATCTGACTTATCTCTATGACACCTGTTTTTTTGATATCCTAGTTCTACAGGCCACAATACTTTTTGCGTTTCGTTTTGATTCTCTCAAAGCCCCTAGAGTCACGGTTATTGTGACTTTTTATCAATTAAAACAAAATATGTATACCATGATTACCTGGGGGCGCGGTAGCGTCGCGGTAACCGGTTCTCGTCAGATCATCGAAGTTGAGCAAGGTCGAGCCCGGTTAGTCCTCGGATGGGTGATCGTCTGAGCGATCGATTCGGACTCCCGCGTCGCGTCCTTGAGCAAGGCACTTAACCCCGATTGTCCACATCGGGGCACGATGACGCCGTGTACTAAGGCGTACTAAGGCGTACTGCACGTCAATGGTGCGCATGTCTTCAACCAATCTAGCCCTGCCCGTGTTGCAGTGCAGAGTTACGATGTTGGGGAGCTGGCAGCTGCTCGTCGTTGCTCGGTGGTTCTCTCCGGATACTCCGGCTTCCTCCACCCGTAAAACTGTCACGGTCATGATTAGCCATTGTGCTTAAGCATGTGACCTTAAACACCAATAAAATAAATAGTGGTCACAGTGACTCCGAATAACCATGATTACCGATTCTACTATATATAAAAAATGACATAAATTTAGCTGTACACACCAACCGTGGTGAACACGCCAGCAATGGGTTTTCTATAGTTAAAATTTATACCTACAATGGAACTACATCCAAGTTGAATTTGGTGACCTCGACTTGAATGCAAAGTTCGTTTTTAAATGAGTTTACATCATAAGATACCAAAAATTAATAAACATGCGTTGCCTCATGTTAATAAAACACCCATAACTCAAAATGGTATGTTAATATGTTATTAAAATGAAAAAGGCTCCGAGATTTGAGTGTTTCTTTTTCCATTTCGTTTCGACGATAAAATTGACAGCGGAAGTACCACCCACCGGTACTCATGTAAACAAAAACAGATTCGCATGTGTGAATATTGTATTATTTAACATTTAAATAAACTCTTATTAATCTGACGATCATGATATAAATAAAATATATCCAAAGTAGCTTGGTGTACCAAATGTTCACCACTCGTGGTGAAGTGGTGTTAACCGCGCGACAAAGGCATCGAGTTGACACCACTTCACCACTCATGATAAACATTTGGTACACCAAGCTACTATGGGTATATTCTATATTTTTTCTCCCACCATGCCGAACTATGGTTGAGGACTCTCTCTGGCCCCTTGTCGGGTGTCGGGGTTCATAGCTCCTGCGCCGGGGAATAGCTAGCGACACCCCTGGAATATATCCCTGACTGTGGGATGGGGCCATGGGCTTATGGCTCAGCATTCAATTGAGAAACGAAATTGAGAAGCAAGCCAAGTTTGGAAAAATGTTTGAACTTTTATCGCAAAAACACAAAAATTCTAACTACCTGAAAATAATCGTACCTGTCGAATAAAAGTTTTAAAATACCCCAAGAAAAGGAAATAAACTCATTTCATTTTTATCGGTGAATTATATCGGTACTTAGTAAAATATAAATAAATATAAATAAATAAATCGTGATTGTTTCGTCGTGGTAATTGGGACTGACAAACATGTGCGTGCAGAACCCGAACTGAAAAACGAAATGCCAACTTACCTCTTTTAAATTTTCCATGGACGCCCCGAAGTCTGAAATTAGAAAAATTTAAGGCGAATTAAACCATCCAAAACCGTTCTCTCCAGGGTCTGTAAACATGCCCTCGTTCCTTCTTTCAGAGTTATAAAATAGGAAAGCTGAGGCATAATATACTGAGTCAAAAAAAAAAGTATAATAGAAACAAGTAGTAGTGTAGGTACCCGATCGTGCCTCATTACCCGGAGCTTTGGGGGAGCAGCTAGTGTTAAATTCCCATAGGAACCGGAGCCGTTTGGGGGATCAACTTGGGGGAGCAAAAGTACGGCTCATTGAAGCAAGATCCGACAAGCGATGTACCTACTGAATATTTTGTATACTATGGTATGTATAGTGATATAGGTAAACACGGGACTATGGGTATATAGTATGGGTATGTGACAGGGGGGGGGGGGGGGGGGTAAGAAAAAATTTGCAGACACCGATGCCGATTTTTTGTTTTTGACCGGTCGGAGGACCCACCCACCCACCCCATGTAATTTTTTTCCGGTTTTACAACTTTTTTCCAGGATTATCTGAACCGCCCACCCCCACTAAATACATGCTTCTGCATCATCCTTCCCACCATACTGCACCATAACCAATTTTATCATACAGTATTGAGTGACTGACCTTGTACAGTAGGACAGGTCTTGAAAGAACATCCGTTTTATCAGACCAAAGTGGTCTCTTTAGGCAGATTGTCTCCCATAACAAATCAGATATAGAGTAAAGCTGGTATGTCCTAACATAGTGGCCACAATAAATGTAAACCAACAACATTCAAAGTGGATTATATATCCAAATATATCCCACAATAAAGTCAGTTCTAATGTTAGCCATACATGTGTTTATTTCAAGTAACCTTATTGAACAGTAATGGTTGTATGAGAATTTTTTATTTTTTTGTATTTTAGAAAAGAATGTTAGGTAAAGGGTTAAATATCATAGGCCTAAATTACTCAACCCATCAGAACCCATTGCGTTCTCCATTCAGATATACAGTGGAACTTCTCTTGAGAGACCACCTTTTTGAGGAACCACCTCTTTTGTGCGAGAGCGTGTTTTATGTGGACAACACAGGACAACATACCATTTCGGCCAGACAAAAGTGGTCTTTCAAGAAAGGTGGTCTTGACAGACCACCTGTCTGAAAGACCCCTTTTGTCTGGCAAAAATGTTGGTCTCTCAAGAAAGGTTCCACGGTATGTCTATGCAAAAAGCAATGAGTTTAGTCATTTATGTATTTGTTTATTTTTTTGACGAAGGTTTGGGTGAGGCATGGCTGGGTTGGGGGAGAGGATTTATTACTTATTTTAAGTCCAGCCCTAGAAGGTCTGGTACATGATTTTGTTGACACCTGTGTTCTCAGATGTGTTTGAAATAATGTGGCAGTTCAATCAGGTTCAATGTTTAGTAGTTTTTGTGTTACATACTTCCAACAAAGGCAATAAGAGTCATTGGTGTTTTCGTAATAGGTCTGGATACATCGTTGTACAGAATTGTTCCTGCAGCTGAAATCTGTAACTGTTCCTGTCTTCACATAATTGTCTTTGCTCCTCATCTAAGCCAGCAAATTTCACAAGGGTGAACATATTAGAAATTTAATCAAACGGAACACCCTCAAGATAACTTATCCTTAGAGTGCAGTGTTTGATAATTGCAATTAGTGATGCATTTTAACTTGCATTATTCAATATGTATCACTATAAGCCGAATCATAGCTCAGCCGCAATAACAGTTTTAAAATCATATATAACCCATGGTAGGTATCCCCTAATAACTTGAGTGTCTTTTTATTGGTTCTTGAATGATACTTCACTGATTATGGTATACAATTTTGCCCAAAAATGTCTGAGGAAAAAATTTGCAAGCATCGGAATTTTTTTTTTTTTGTCCTCCTTGACCACCCACCCACCCACCCACCCCGGCATGAGTGTTTTGCAAATTTTTTCAACCCCCCCCCCCCTATATGTGATGGAAAATTAATGGTGAAAATGGATTTTCTTGAAAGTTTTTCCCGCGAAACGGTTGACGTTGCTATTGTTAATTAATTTTCCATCACATACCCATATTATATGCCCATGGCCCCGTGTTTACCTATATCACTATACATACCATAGTATACAATATATGCAGTAGGTACACCGCTTGTCGGATCTAGCTTCAAGGAGCCGTACTTTTGCTCCCCCAAGTTGCTCCCCAAAACGGTCCCGGCTCCTATGGGAACTTAACACTAGCTGCTCCCCCAAAGCTCCGGGAAATGAGGCACGATCGGGTACCTACACTACCACTGAAACAGATGTGAAAAATAGCATAAAGGATGAAATATAATAGTTCTAGTGTTACATGTTTGTGGACAAGAAGTCGTGAGTTTAATGACATGTTGTTGTCCACCCAACCGTATACAATTTTGCTACGGATTTCAAAATAGCACGTGCTACCCGAAAATGTCAAATTGAATGGGTGACCGACGATTTTCTTTGTGTTATGTTGTTCTACAGAGCCTTGGTTATTGAGAATACACGCTAGTTTTTGTCTTCCGACATTTTAAAAAATGCCGAGGTTAACCGAAAATCAGAGGTTGCGTGCTATTGGTATGCATGGGGCAGAGATATCTCCAGATGAACTCGCTGCTGAGTTCGGAGTCACTGTGACCACTATTTATCGTCTCATTGGAAGTGACCCCTGCACAGGACCGACATATCAGGACATCTCACTTGCGGGATCGCTTCCTTGCGGCGACGAGGACAGCAGCAATTACTCCTGGCAGAACTAACAATACAATCAGTGCACAAACTGTCCGCAACAGACTCGCTGAACACAGCATCCGAAGTAGGCGTCCATACCAGGGACCAACCCTTACCCAACGTCATCGTACCGTCAGAATGGAATGGGTAAGTCAGCGAGTTCGCACAGTTCTTTTTAGTGATGAATCACGATTTTATCTACGGTCCGCTGATGGTAGGGCAAGAGTGTATCGCCGACAAGGAGAACGGTTTTCTCATGCTTGCGTGCGGGAATGCGACCGTTTCGGCGGGGGTAGTGTAATGGTTTGGGCAGGAATTTCCTTGCACCATCAAACGCAGTTGATCTTCATCGATGGTAATCTGAATGGACAGCGATATAGTGACGAAATTCTTAACGCTGTTGTTGTCCCGTTGTTCAAAACTAACGTCGAGTTGCAGTTATTCCAGCAAGACAATGCGCGATGTCGCGTGGCGCGTATCTGTCTTGACTTTCTTAAGGAGCAGAGCATCGAACTTCTTCCCTGGCCCCCACTTTCGCCAGATTTTTCGACAATCGAGCATCTTTGGGATCAATTGTACCGTCGGGTACGACTTCATGATCTTCAGACGTTAGGCGATTTACGTAATGTTCTAAGGCAGGAGTGGAACGCAATACCACAGAGTGACATCCAGAGACTTATCAGGTCCATGCGCCGTCGATGTCTTGCCATCCAAGAGGCAAACGGTGGACATACACGCTATTGACTGCATGTGTGAACTTTTCATTTCACCCCATGTCTGAACCGCGACGTCCTGGCGTGACGCTGACAACAGTAAGAACATGAAATTATGCAAATTCATACAGCTAGACTCGAAATAAGAATTTACAATAATTTGTTTGGGATTAACGTCGATTATACTAAAAAAAATGCTCCTCAAAGTTTAATATAATTTCTTTTTGACTCAGTATATAATATTCAATAGATGCCATCTTCTTCAAAATTCCGCCGAGGGAGAACAGTAGTGTCGCCATGGAGGGGAGGGGAGCATGGTGAGCCTTCTCCAAATCCCCTTAAAAATCCAGAATTCTACGATCTTCATGGGGCGTCAACTAATGAAATTATAGTTGACATACCACGCCGGTAAAAATTTACAGGATTTCGAGCCCCAAAATGTCTCTTAATCGTGCCATTTGGGGCATATTGAGAAAAAAAAAAATCCGGGGGAGGCTCAGAAAAATAATACCCAAGCCGTGCCAACGCGAAATGGGACCACCTCCATACTTTTCCCCAATTCAAGACTTCAGTGTACTTGATATGTCTACGGCGTAAAAATATTTGAACCCCCAATGCCCCCCCCCCCCCTCCCAACTGACTACGCGCTTGGGAAACCCACGAGTCTCCACCATTGAACGACAGACATTTAGGTCCTAAACCAATGTTTTGCACTTCGCGGTGTCCCTACGCAATGCAACGTTGGTCACTTTGTCAGAAAAAAATACCTCCACAACACCACGCTGTACGTCCTAGCTTTGGCCCTTCGAGTCTCATTTCAAAAGGCTGGGAAAGAAGTAAATACCTTAAATCATAATGCCATCCCATCAGGTCAAGAAAACCAACACTGCAGTCCTGGTAGTTGCCTACCAATCCTTTGGCCTTTACATGAACCATATAAAGAATGGCAACTTACAGAGAAACACTTGAATGCCATAAAAAGACTTTACATTTTTTATTTTATGATCGCGGCAGTGTCAGTCAATCAATCAATAAATCCAATTCTAAGATCTCACTGTTGATTTTTTACAGCACAGCTTTCAATACATTTCCCTGGGGTGTCAATTGTCTTGTTGTTTGATATGATTTGAAGCCACCTTTAATAACCACAATCATATCAGGTTAGTTTTCGCAGAAATCCAACAATGGTGTTAAAACTATCTCAGCATAAATGCAGTCGATCGGTAGAGTTCGCAAAGGAGAATATATCTGAGGCCAAGTTTTCAAAGCAATATAAAAGTGACAGTTTTTGGCTGTTGGCACCTAAGGATTATCCCTTTACCGAACGAATCGACCACATTACCCCCCCCCCCCCCCCCCCCGCGTTATTTATACATTGAGCAGTTGAAAAAAAATTTTTTTTTCAAAAAAAATTCAACGAAACCATATCATGTCGAGCTAGTTCCAATGTGGGGGAGCATGATATGGTTTTGTTAAAAAAAGTTTGAAAAAATTGAGAAAAAAAAACAATAATTGAAAAATTAAATTTTGATATCCTGTGCGTTAGAAGAAGGGTTAAAGGGGCCGCACATACTACATGTACATTGCCTTGGTGACCGCAACCTGAACACTTCACAAATTCTACTAAAAGGAGCAGGTATGCATATTTTATAAATTAAGAGTGGCAATTTCGTCGTTTAGTCATTTTTGTAAATTAACTGGTCGGGTAAATTTCCTTAATTTTCCCATTTTGAGGGAGGGGGCACTCGGCCCCTCCCCCTTGGCTACCCCACTGAAAAGGAGGGATATCAATCCTGACCGTGAGACATGAATACACACCTCTATATGATGTTCTAATTCGGTTAAACGACAGGCAGGCAGGCAGTGCTCAATTGCCTTTCCTCTCGTGTTATACAAGGAAGATAACTCTGCATATGCACATACAGACTTCAGGAGAAAGGAGCGATCGGATTTTCAAAGGTCCATAAGACCACCCAAACCATACTTCCATCCTGGAAAATCAAGCACACATCACAACATACTTATAAGAGCCGTAAGATATGGTGAAAGGGTGCAATAGTAATTCTTAGAGCTGCAGCAGATCAATGGGGGTTTAGACCGCCCAAACAATATTACCATGTCTCTCTCGTACGAGGAGCCCGACACAAATAGCCCGATCACCGTAACGTCAGTTGTACACTGAACATCGACAGCAGTCAACGTCTCTATGACGACAACGTCATGTGCACACAATGACGCCAAGTCTTCAATAGCAATGTCAGCTGTTTCAAGAAAATGGTTGAATGGTTTGAACGACAAAAGTCCGGTTATGTTTTTGAAGCAAAAAAGGAAAATGTCTAGTTAAATGAGAATTTTTTTGTAAGTGTGGTCAGCTGTTTGTGTGTTTATTTATTTATTTATTTATTGATGTTTAAGGTCACATATATCTGCACAATGGCTAATCATGACCACGAGTTTTACAGGTGGAGGAAGCCGGAGTACCCGGAGAGAACCACCGAGTAACGGCGAGCAACAGGCAGCCCCCCAACATAATAACTCCACATAAGCAGGGTTAGCATTGGTTGAAGACAAGTGCACCATCGACGTGCAGTACGCCTTAGTACGCAGCGTCACCGTGCCCCCACGTGGGCAATGGGGTGAAGTGTCTTGCCCAAGGACACAACGCGGTTGCCGCAGGTGGGATTCGTACCGAGGACCTCTCGGCTTGCAGCCTGCACCTCTCTCAACTGAGCCACCGCGCCCCCAGTGTGTGTTTAGTGGCGTGAATAAGTACAATACTGTCTGGCAAAATATTTCTGTTGAAATAATAGCTTGAAAGAAAATTCCAAAGAAAAACTGAATATGTCCTTGAGCAACCAGCACATTTTATCTGTGTACATACCTGTATAAAATGACCTCATACTGTCGAGACTAGCCTCGGTGCCATAGGAACTTGAATCTTTAAATTTTCTCTTAGACCTGTAGAAAGTCAAACAAGGATGAGATACTACTGAGGGAGACGTAAACTATAAATGCATGCAGGCCTGCATTGGTAACATTAGTAAGCTAACGCGGCATTCAAGCATAACGCTGTCTTCTTTGAATAGAACAATATGCACATGTAACGATCGTTAATTACCTTTAGTCTAAACAAATAATAATCACATAATGTGACCCTACCATTAGCCCTTTACCCAACCCACACGCTATCAAAATATGTTATTTCAATTATTTTTTTGAAATGTTTCAGAAAGTTTCAACAAAACCATATCATGTGGCTCCTCTATCCTCCAATGTTTTGTTGAAATTACGTGGGCGGATTCGTTAGGTAAAGTGTTAAACTCATATTTTAATAGCAGTTATGCATGACTATTGAATAAGTCTCCGGGAAAGGTTTCATGTGTATGCAGTTTTATTATACGCTAAACGGTAGATTATCGAAAAATTGCGGAAGGATAGAAATCGTATTCCCTACTGTGGAGATATAGAAATTTTCTCTTTCACGATATCAATCAAAATGCGGCTTTCAAAACATCACTTCAAGGTGAAATGATCAATTTGTTCTAAAAACGTATAATGAAAAGAAAATGTGGTGTTTTTGAGTGGATACCGATCATTTCCAGCAATAATTCAGCACGTATTCACCTTGAATTGATGCATGAAACCCGCCAGCTGAATCAGATCGCGAGACGCTACCTGTTCCGAGTATCGATCAAATCACTCCCACGTATCAATGCACATCAGCTGTTTATTTTTATGCATCAAATCAAGGTTGAAACGAGTGCAATTATCGATAGGGATGATCAGATTCTTAAAAAAGGCATATAATAAAAAGAAAATCTAGTGTTTTTGAGTGGATACCGAAAATTATCTATCTCACTCGTGACCGAGAGAAATAAACATTTGTCTCGATCACTCATGAGATATTTTCGGAATCCACTCAAAAACACTAGATATCCTCTCTGTATTATTTTTGCATCAGGACGTCAGATAGTCGTTGGCACTAAAGACGAGGAAAAAAAATCACATCCAATGACAAAATTTACCATTGTTTAAGGTGGTATACAAGTAAGGGAAATGTGTTTACTTTGAAATTCCCACCTTTGATTTTCAAATTCAAATTAAATATACACAAATTATACATCAAAACGAAGGTTGTGAGGTACAGAACACGCAAAATGCATGCAATTAACTCACAGAGTGGACAGCAGACAAATGGTTCCCGGAAGTCTGCTGTTTTATTCATACCGGAGTTCACGGAGAGAACCACCGAACAACTGTCAGACTCCCCAACGTACTAACTTCACACAAGCAGAGTTAGCATTGGTTGAAGACAGGTGCACCATCGACGTACATTACGCCTTAGTACACAGCGCCACCATGTTTCCATGTGGACAATCGGGATTAAGTGCATTGGCCAAGGACACAACGCAGTTACCCCTGGCGGGGATCGAACCGTGTACCTCTCGGTTTGAAGTTCAATGCCGTAACCACAAAGGTACCGCGCCCCCTCTCTGTGGAGTAGAATTTTCATAGATATTACAGGGCAGTATATATGAGTCTTTTTTTAACCGTGTCACGTAACACTGGTGATACTGTTTAAATCCGCCACTAGGGGCATCACTGGGAGGGAGGGGAGGGGGGGGGGGGGCACCTCCCCAATAATTTTCCAGTCGGACATTGTCGTCAGGACACTGGATTGGTGTCTGAGTTATCAGTTCTCTCGTGCTATTAATCATGTACTTTTTTAATCCTTTGAACCCTCGTTTCCTGGAATGCTATCGCCTTTGTGAACACTAAAAGAGAGATGAGCCAGTCCAATATCAATATAGAGGGAGGATGAAATAATAACTGCAGTCTGCAGCCGTCTGGCTGTAGACTGCTGTCATAATTTTATCATCAATGCTCCGTGTATCGACCTCTTATAATAAGACAAAAAATGGGCGAAATTATGCATTGGACCGAAAAATCGATCTTACGATTTCAAAGGGCTAAAAGACCAGATTCGATACTTGGACTTGTGCCCTACACACAGTCGGCATGCAAATAGAGGTATGCAGTACTCGATTCGGGCTGATGGGGGACCAACATGAACAATTTGGAGTACCGGTACGGTACGTGTTGATCAAATAAGAAGTTGCGTTATCTACTACGGGAGCTCGGTTTTGGCTTGGACTTCAAACCGAAAGGTCCACGATTCGATCCCCACCAGGGGTTACTGCAAGGCACTTCATCCCGATTACCCATGTAGGGGCACGGTGGCGCTGTGTATTAAGGCGTACTGCACTGCCGATGGTACACTTGTCTTCAACTAATGCCAGCCCTGCTTGAGTGGAGTTAGTGCGTTGGGGAGTCTGGCATTTGCTCGCCGGTGCTCGGTGGTTCTCTCCGGGTACTCCGCTTCCTGCACCCGCAAATCTGTCAGACACGAGGGGACCTTGGCTGTCAAATGTGTCGTTAAACTACAATAATGAATAAATAAATATTTATTTTATTTGTTCTCTTGTACATTTCCAAGAAACCTTGAGCTTTTTTTTAGCCATAATCTCAATGACTAATATTCCAAATTTTCATCACCAATGCATGCCTTCGACGAAGACATGCCTTGATGAAAAAGTTGGAAAATTAATCAGTCGGCACTAGAGTACTACAGTCATGACAAGTCAGGTTTACTACACCCCCACCATTCGATCACCTTCGCAACGCTCCTGTCCGCGATCGACAAGAGTACTTTAACCCTTTACCTAACACAAAAGGCAGACGACACCTGCAAATAAAATTCTTGAATAATTATTCTTTTTTATTTTCTGCGTCAAAAACATAGTTTATGACCTTTCATTTGAACGAGCACAACGAGCTCGTTCCAATGAGGGGTCATAAGATATGTTTTAGAGACAAAAAATGAAAAAAAAATGAAAATTGAATGGTGATTTTTGTGAATAGCGCTGGCCTTTTTTCCGTTACGTTAGGTAAAGGATTAAGAACCCCGGAAAAACAGCATGTGAATCCTCAATGGAATACGACCTGTTCTTAACAATGCGTCCTCATTCTGTCTACAACTGTATTACCGCTCAGATTTACATCTGTAACCCTTCAAATCTGAGCTCCTGAATGGTACCGTCCTCAAGGAGGGAGGTTCAGTAATAATTTAATCTAACAGCCCTGGGATTAAACATTGCCTCTCCCTCTTGCCGATGTTGTCACCTTGTCAGGGAATGCTGTATTTTTTGGCGCGAAAATTTGTGGTGGCACAGTGGCGCTGTGTACTAAGGCGTAGTGTACGTAAATGGTGTACTTGCCTTCAACTGCATTGTGAAGAATAAGTGAAGGTGAGGACAATGACACCTGCTCGCCGCTTCTCTATGGTTTTCTATTGGTACTGTGGCTTCCTCCATCCTTAAAACCGGCCAACAAGGTGTGACACTGACTGCTGAAAGCTTCGTTGAACCTCAACACATAAACATACAAACAACGCAAAGATTTATGCACAACGGACTGAAAGGGGTGACGACCGGCGCGTAACTTCCCAGATCAAATCTGCAAACATTTCTCACACATCCTGTCATTCAGTTTCATGTTATTCAGTTTCATGCCAGATGTATTCCGTCACTGTACGAACCTTCACCAATACAAGATGTGTCGTGACCATCTTAAGATATAACTTCCCACAGCTTCCCATAAGATATTGCAAATCACTTAGTGAAGTTCCTGTTTAAAGCACACAAAGGTCACTAAAGAGACAAACCAATATTTGACTCATTTTCCAACTCAGTAACGATTGAAATTTTACTACACGCGTGTTCTATGTAATCCCCATGAACAACAACACCAAACCATGCAGAAAATGAAAATCTGTTCCGCACATCTGTGAAGAAAGGAAATCGTTGACGGACGGTTTTTAAATAGAAGCGAAATTTAACTGGAATTTTCTACAAATCGTGCAACCCAATTACAATTTCAGTCCCTAGCGATAGCAGAAAATCGTCCCATGAGTTCCAATGTGTTCTATGTAAGTCTGCAAAAATAGTTCATCGCATTCGAAGCCATTTCACGATTAAAGAAAAATGGAACACATTATCACTCAGTCCCTATAAAACGTAGAATATCGACACTCACAAACTACAGACCCACAGCCAAAGAGGGGTTTGAAAGCCTGATCATGCCAAGCGGCAGATCCAGGGTTATGTTTTTGGATCGCTGAAGGCGCATTTCACGACTTAGGAAAAAATGAATACATTACTGCACAATCCCTGGAAAAGCCGGACAATTGACACTCACAAACTGTAGAATCACAACCAGAAAGGGTTTGGAAACCCAGTCACGCACAGTGACGTATCCAAGATTATGGGTTGGGAGCGAGGCGCAACATTTTAGTCATGAGCCGTGACGCAAACCATCACCAGTCGCGCGTTTCCCCGTCAGGGAAATCCGCCATATTCGTCGGGGAGATAAAATTATGTAAACACCATAAAGATAGGGATAATACTACCGAAGACCCGATACACGTGTACAGTAGGAATAACCCGATGGACATATAATCACTATGGCATACATAGGCAGGGTCAATTACATTGCGAGAGTTTAGTCCGATACCAGAAATTTTCTACACAACTGGTCGACACATATCTTGTCTCCGTCTGTTGTGAGTTATATGGACCTAAATTTGTGGCTTGTGGAACTAGGCTATCAAAACAGGTGTCATGGCGAACCCTATTTCCACAAGCCGCATTTTTTGCGTTTCGTTTTGACTCTCTCAAAGCCTCTAGCTTCATGGATATTGCGACTTTTTCCCAATTAAAACAAAAACATTTCTCAGTGGTCGGCCCGGTGGGTACGGGCACTCTCTAGCCCCGCCTTGTCGGGATCATAGCCCTCGCATCGGAGAAATCCTTGCGCCACCCTGGCCAGTCCCCGGGTCCACAATCCTCTCTGACCAGCTCTAACTAATATTAGTCCTGGATTGCCTTCGTAATCACTTTATCTTTCCAGTATATACGATATTATAAAATGTTTAGACGCGTCAAGGCTAAAACCTTGCTTGTAGTTAGTTGTACCAGCTACAAAAGAATGATAGTGTGCTCGGAAACCATGCACCAACTTTCTCAAGATAGATCGACTGTTATTTATTTATTTATTTGGGATTAACGACACTTTCGTCAGCCAGGGTCACCCAGTGTCGGACAGTTTTACAGGTGGAGGAAGCCGGAGTACCCAGAGAGTTCCACCGAGCAACGGCGAGCAACTACCAGACTCCTCAACGTACTAACTCCACACAAACAGGGCTAGCATTGGTTGAGGACAAGTGCACAATCGACGTGCAGTACGCCTTAGCACACAGCGCCACCGTGCCCCCACACGGGCAATCGGGATGAAGTCCCCTGCCCAAGGACACAACGCAGTAACCCCTGGCAAACATGGAACTACAGACCTTTCGGCTTGAAGTCCAAGTCGTAACCACTGAGCCACCGACTACCAACAGCTCGACTGTTTATTAATTTAAGAGGTGGCATGGGCTAAAATATTTCCCCGAGATAACGAGAATATCATGTTGAATACAGCATTGCAGATAGGTTTAGGTACATTATAGTTAGTCAGGCAGGTGGGAGGAGGTCAAGTTGGGTTGAATATGCAGGGGGAAAGCCAACTCTACGACGAGCAAAACACATGTTAAATAACAAATTTAACCCCTTTACCCAACGTGCAGGAAATCAGCCAGAGGTGTTTAAAGGTGTCACGGTCCTGATTAGCCATTGTGCATATACTTATGCATAATGGCTAATCAGGACCGTGGCAGCTTTACGGGTGGAGGAAGCCGGAGTACCCGGAGAGAACCACCGAGCAACGACGAGCAGCTGCCAGCTCCCCAACATCGTAACTCCGCACTGCAGCACAGACAGGGTTCGATTGGTTGAAGGCATGTGTACCATCGACTTGCTGTTCGCCTTAGTACACGGCGTCATTGTGCCCCCATGTGGGCAATCGGGGTTAAGTGCCTTGCCCAAGGACACAACGCGGGAGTCCGAATTGATCGCTCAGACGGTCACCATCCAATGATTAACCGGGCTCGACGTTGCTTAACTTCGGTGATCTGACGAGAACCGGTTACCGCAACGCCACCGCGCCCCGGACGAGTGGGTCCGCTAGAAATAATACATTTTCCCAAACGTGCAAGAAATCCATCCAGCATTATATAATTCCATTACATAAATGGAACCTGTTTGTGATTTCGTTCATTCCTCCCAGCTTTGATTATCTCCTTGATATGCAATGGGCCATTTTTCCGTCGTTGCATGGGCGGCTATACGCCGTCGACGGGTGTGGCAGCTATTTTTCCGTCCTTGGAATGGGCGAGCTAGTTCACAATCATCACCATTAAAATTTTATCATTTTTTTCAATTTTTTCCTACAAAACATAGCTTGTGGCCCCTCTAGTCAGGGGTCATAATCTACAGGTACAGTACCCGTAATTTTTTAAGGGAGTCAAGGGGTGGCACAATACTCTGGTCTGGCTTTTAATATTTAAACAAACTATCTAATGGTCCTCTAGACATTCCACACACGGGATACAAGAGGGCGGGAGGGGAGGGGAGGGGAACGAAGAGGGGCATGCTAAATGAACCTTTAAATTTGTGGTCCTAGTTTGATTCCCTAACATTTCTAATTTATTGGAGAAAAAAATTCTGTAAAATAAATTTTCCTCTCACTACTCGAACTAGAAACCTCAGGTCGTCACTCCAACCTCCCATTTCCCCGAAGCGAAGTGAATGAGAGTTTGGGTAAGCAGTAGCGTAACAGTAATATGGGGTGGGGTGGGGGTGGGGGGTGGAAGCTTTGGCCACATACTGTAATTGTTCAGTACGTTATAATGTTATATTCTAGCACATTGGCTGGGTACAGACATTCTGTTTAGTATAATATCCATCCGGCCTTAACAAGCTTAAGAAGTTCTAGTGATTGTTAATGGTTACAGTATGGCCTTTCGTGGACTGGTCACATTCCACGGGTGGGCAATATTTCCGCGGACGCAATAACATTAGATTCTGAGCACTTATCATGGGAGTAACAGTCAAAAATGTAATTAAAGAAATACTGGGTACAACCTGGTGCTTCATTAAATAAGATTTTCCTGATGGTGATTTCCGTTCGTTCTTTCGTTCGTTTCTGTGTTCGTTCCTTCGTCAGTTGGTCAGCACCTTAACTAAGAGGGAGTCATGTTGGCATTGGTTGGTTTTGGATATTGCTTCGACGGTTTGATGTAACAGCTTGTACAGAATGCATCCACATTTGTAAATGAATTAAAATTAAAAGTGTTTCGTCATTTGAACTACTGTCTCATGTTGTAATGTGCCACGTACACAACCCTGTAATTGGTTTCAGAGAATATCGCCCCGTTTCTTTATGAAAGCTGGTATTGATGCATCCAACCTCAATGCTTCAACTACAACACTGATTTGAGCCTTAATAATGATTTTCCCAAAAATGTTGGAATTGTTGGGGGCCCTAAAAACTTGCTATTGTTGGAGGCCCTTAGGAGACACCCTAACCTCGTTATATGGGCGTTACGCCACTGGGATAAAGATCAGATAGATTTGAACCAATACAAATGGGAGAGTCATCGCCACTTGTGGTCACCTCTTGTACCTGCATCTGTCATGTTAAATGGCAGAAGAGGGAAGCATGGCCCACTGTTCGTGCTTGTGAGATATCTAGTCATAACAAGAACGTAATCGTTCTTTCCGTGTCTTCATTAACCCTTTACCCAACGTAACGGCCAAAACCGGCCAGCGCTATTCTCAAAAATCGCCAATTAATTTTCATTATTTTTTTCATTTTTTGTCTCAAAAACATAGGTTATGACCCCTCGTTGGAACGAGCTCGTCGAGCTCGTTCCAACGAGGGGTCATAACCTATGTTTTTGAGACAAAAAATGAAAAAAAATAGTTATTCAAGAATTATTTTTGCAAGTGTCGTCTGCTTTTCATGTTAGGTAAAGGGTTAATTCCCATACCCTAAAATCATCATAGCATTGCCCCAAAATATGACGGTAAACCATGGTCTACGATGGTCTTTCGGGATTGTGTCATAGTTTCCTATGTTGTACTTAGGTACTTTTTAGCTCACCTGAGCAGTGCTCAAGAGGGGCCTAAGTGATGACTTTCCGTCCGTGAACCGTCCGTCCTTCCATTGTCCATCCGTCCGTCCGCTAAAAATCAGTATCTTAAGTGGTAGAAGGTGTGGCCAAACACAGGAGACTTGTCTTCCTTCTGGCTATTGTTTCATTGAGTGGTAATTCCTTTGTCCTCAATTGGTTAGGGTTGTGCTAACAACAAGTCCGTCCGTCCTGAACTTTACAACTCCAACTTTTCAAGAAGTACTAGACCAAATTTGATAAGAATGTCCCGTATAATATGTCAATTCAAGTTTCTTTAAAAAACTGCTACACAATGGGGGAAGGATACCTCAAGAGGCACCACAGGAGGAATAAGGAATAACTCTACAAGAACACCCCCCCCCCCCCCCCCCCCGTAAAAGGAAAAAAGAAACTTCTCCAGAAGCGCAATCAGAATATTTTTATATTTGGTATTCAGCAGCATTCCTACGGGCGTCAGATTCAGGTTTGTTCAAATCAAGATTCTGGGTTTATATTTGGACTCCATGTGGAAGCCGGAATCGTTTGATATCTTGTTTACAGAGTCCTTAAGAAGTGAGATTCAAGTTTGTTTAAATCAAGTGTCTGGCTTCGTATTTAGGCTACCATGAGAATACTAATTTTAATTTAGTGTAACATGCGGAATATTCTTCTTCAGATGCACCACTCAAAATCTTTTGATATTTGGTATACAGCATCCTAAGTTGGTTAGATTCAAGATGATTCAAATCAAGTTTCTTAGTTCATTGCCGAGCTTCCCATGCGAACACAAATTTTAACTTAGGGCAATATGAGAAAAAAAAATCTTCTTCGGATCCACCAGTCGGAATCTCCTGGTAGTTGGTATACAGCATCTCATTTGCACCAGACTGAAATTTGTTCAAATAAAGATGCTGGGTTCATATTTGGGCTTAATATGGGGGACCAAATTTTAATTTAGTTCAAAATGAAAAATATTTTTTAAAAATCTCTGTCGCAGAGTGAGATTTGAGTTCGCTCAAAGCAAGTTTCTGGATTCATATATGGGAGCCAAATCCCAACAGTGCAATTTGAGGAATAGTCTTTATAAACATCGTCTTCTTCACATGCAACAACATCCTATGGGGGGGGGGGGGGGGGGGGGGGGGGGTGTAGCTGGAGGATTCAGATTTGTTCAAAACCAAGTCCCCGGTTGCATATTTGGGCTTCTTATGCGAGCGCGAATTTTAACTTATGCAGTATGTGGAATATTATTTAAAAATCTTCTTATTCATATCCACCGGTACGAATCTTTTGATATTTGGTATTCAGTATTTCAGGGGCGGATAGATTCAAACTTTCTTGCTTAAATGAAGTGGTAAAAATAAAGCGTTCTATTGTTTGTTACTTTTCATATTTGTTAGATATTTGCTGTCTACTCACCTTAATGTCGGAAGAACTATTTTGTAGAAAAGTACTGCAAAGACAACCAGTATGATAGCTCCAACAACGGAAGGAAGTATTATAAATATTTCAACATCTATTTTTTTCTCGTTAGTCAATGTTTCTTTTGTGGGTCGATATTCATGCGGTTGATGTTCACTGGTATTCTTTTGAGGTGCCAAACTTGGAAGTTTTGTGACAACTTTAGAACTGTGAAGGGTGGAACCCGTGTTTTTTGTTTCTGTCGCTACCTTGGCTGTAGTAGAAATTCTTGTAGTGATTGTAACTGGACTTGACATTAATATGGAGGAATCAGATACTGTAGGAGAAACTTGATTGGGGGATGTGACTGGATGCGACATTAATGTAGTGGAGTCCATTACTGAAGGAGAAACTCTCGTGGATGCTGTGACTGCATTTGACAACAATGTATTGGAATCAGATACTGTAGGAGAAGGTGTGGTGGAGGATGTAACTGAATGTGCTACTGATGTGGTGGAATCAGAAACTGTAGAAGAAGCTTCCGTGGGTGAAGCAGCTGGATGTGACATTGGAGTAGTTGAATCAGATACTTTCGGAGAATCTTTCGTGGGGGATGTGACTGGATGTGACATTGGAGAAGTTGAATCAGATACTGTAGGGGAATCTTTTGTGGGGGATGCGTCTGGATGTGAAATAAATATAGAGGAATCAGATACCGTAGAAGACGGTGTCGTGGAGGATGTGACCGAATGCGACACTGATGTGGTGGAATCAGAAACCGTAGAATCCGCTATCGTGGATGATGCAGCTGGATGTGACATTGTAGTAGTTGAACCAGATACTTTCGGAGAATCTTTCGTGGGGTGTGTGACTGGATGTGACATTGGAGTAGTTGAAGCAGATACTTTCGGAGAATCTTTCGTGGGGGATGTGACTGGATGTGACATTGGAGAAGTTGAATCAGATACTGTAGGGGAATCTTTTGTGGGGGATGCGTCTGGATGTGAAATAAATATAGAGGAATCAGATACCGTAGAAGACGGTGTCGTGGAGGATGTGACCGAATGCGACACTGATGTGGTGGAATCAGAAACCGTAGAATCCGCTATCGTGGATGATGCAGCTGGATGTGACATTGTAGTAGTTGAACCAGATACTTTCGGAGAATCTTTCGTGGGGTGTGTGACTGGATGTGACATTGGAGTAGTTGAAGCAGATACTGTAGGAGAATCTTTCGTGAGGGGTGTAACTGGATGTGACATTGGAGTAGTTGAATCAGATACTGTGGGGGAATCTTTCGTGGGGCTTGTGGCTGGATGTGACATTGTAGTAGTTGAATCAGATACTGTAGGAGAATCTTTCGTAGGGGATGTGACTTTATGTGACATTGGAGTAGTTGAATCAGAAACATTTGGAAAATCTTTCGTGGGGGTTGTGACTGGATCTGACAATGTAGTAGTTGAATCAGATACTGTGGGAGAATCTTTCGTGGGGGATGTGTCTGGATGTGACATTAATGTAGAGGAATCAGGTACTGTAGAAGAAGGTGACGCGGAGGGTGTGATTGAATATGACACTGATGTAGTGGAATCCGAAACTGTAGAAGAAGCTATCGTGGTTGAAGCAGCTGGGTGTGAAATTGGAGTAGCTGAATCAGACACTGTAGAATCTTTCGTGGGAGATGTGACTGGATGTAGAACTGATGTAGTGGAATCAGATATTGTAGAGGAAACTTCTGAGACGGGCTCAGTCGACCGCAAAGTGGAATTAGTTAACGGAGACGTAATTTCAGTAGTTTGAACATCTGTGACATCCGTAGGTTGTCCTTCTGTAGAACTTCTTTTTACTGTAGAAGATACGGTTTTTGCGACATCCTAGAATGAAAAGTGACAAGATATTTAGACGACTTGCGTCGACTACTGGGGGGGGGGGGGGGGGGGGGGGGGGGGATTTATGTTCATATCAACGTTATAAGGTCATTTAACCATTTTCAACAAGAGACGCTTAAATTTTTGCGTAAAAAGGAATCGTTAGCCGGTAGCAAACAAGATGGTGGACAACCAATGGTGTAGGTCCAGTTTTCCATGGGGAGAAAAAGTCAAATTGTTATGCGAATTGTGGCGCCCTGGGTACATTGTGAAGGCTTAACCCTTTAAATTCATAATACGGATTTTTTGAACCAAGGCATAATTTCGTCCCATTTTTGTCTTATTATATGAGGCACTGATGGTAAAATAATAACTGCAGTCCTGCAGATTGCAGTTATTAATTTATCCTCCCAGTATATTGATATTGGACTGACCCTTCTCACTGTTAGTGTACACAAAGTGGATACCATTCCAGGAAACGAGGTTTCAAAGGGTTAACCCTTTACCTAACATGAAAAGCAGACGACACTTGCAAAAAAAATTCTTGAATAACTATTTTTTTTTATTTTTTGTCTCAAAAACATAGGTTATGACCCCTCGTTGGAACGAGCTCGACGAGCTCGTTCCAACGAGGGGTCATAACCTATGTTTTTGAGACAAAAAATGAAAAAATAAAGAAAATTAATTGGAGATTTTTGAGAATAGCGCTGGCCGGTTTTGGCCGTTACGTTGGGTAAAGGGTTAAGTACTCAGAAAATGGTGGAAGTTTTAATAACTATAGCAATATGACCCAATAAATATCAGGGTGAAAGTACATGAACCAGTTTTAGTGATTTCAGGCATAAATGTATGTAAAGAAGACATTTTTCAAGAAAAGTGAAGGTGAAGAGTTTCTCCCACTCACTTCCCCATGTGGCTATGCCGCTGCTTGCTGTGCATGTAAAACTTGAGAGTGTGATTGTTTCCTGATTTTGTTTTTAGTTTTAAATACCATGCATTTAGAGTTTTCAATTTGACATAGATCTTGTTATCATAGGTATGTATCATAGGCTGACGGATTCTTTCAGACATGGGCACCAGCCCCAGTTTATGAGGTGCAACTCAAGGCGGAGGCCACTGATGTTGTTCCTATTTCTCAAATAGGAAAGACTTTCCCATTTGAGAAATAGGAACGTTGGGTCACATGTCATTAACACTAATGTGCAACGCCTTTATAGAGAGGTAAGTATAAAGGGAGTTCCTTACAAACAGAAATGGTTTATTATCTAATCGACTACGAAAATAAATATGAGCAGGGAAACCAAGTCAGAGGAGATACCAGACAAAGGCAAAAATGACACACAACTTAAAGTTCAGGTTCGGCGGACATTACATAGGCAACAATTATTGTTTGACTAAGTCCTGCAAGTGATTTCATTGATCGGATATGTCAAAGAACTCGCCCATTGATTTGTAATTTACAGAGAACAGTATGGACAGTAAGGATTGTTACATTCAACGCAGTCAGAGTATGAAGCTAAGAGCTTGAAAACCAAACTTTTTTTGAACATATTTCCATTTTCGAATTGACAAATTTCCGTATCTAATTCGTTCCACAATTTTGAGTACGAGTACAAAGGAAACATCTCTAATGATCGAGATCTAGTTCTGCGTAGAGTGTCTCGTATTGCTGTGCGTATGACTATCAACGTACTTGAAGTAACCATCAAATGAGGCTGGAAGGTTTAATGTTTTCCAGTCGTAGATGAACAATGCAGCATGAAATATAAATAAATCACTAACCTTGAGAATACGGTCCCTAAATACATAGGATCAGTGTGGTCCACTGAATCTTTTATTATTAAATATTCGTATGGACCTTTTTTGCATTAAGAATAATTTATTGATGGCTTGTGAGTTAGCCCAAACATGAATTCCACAGATCAAGCGACTGTGAACAAGGGCAAAGTAGAGAGTTCTCAAGGCATCATGTGGAAGAATGGATTTGACTTTACTGAGGGCAAAATTAGCCCGCGTGATCTTTGAGCATGGCTGTGATATATGAACTTATATGATAGCTTATCATCAATGCTGACCCAAGAAATTTCACAGATTTTTCGAATTGTTCAACACCCACTCTTGTTATTTTCTCATTGTCAGTACATATGTTTTCTCACGGAATTTCCATTTTCTTCGTCGTCGGGTTAAATACAATATATTTTGTTTTATTTATTTATTTATTGGTGTTTAAGGTCACATGCGTATGCACAATGGCTAATCGTGACTTGACAGTTTTACGGGTGGAGGAAGCCGGAGTACCCGGAGAGAACCACCGAGCATCGACGAGCAACTGTCAGCTCCTCAACATTCTAACTATGTTCAAGCTCTGCTCAAGCAGGGGTACAGCGGTTGAAGACATGTGCACCATCGACGTGCAGTACGCCTTAGTACACGGCGTCATCGTGCCCAATGTAGGTAACCGGGATAACGTGCCTTGCCCAAGGACACAACGCCGGTCGTTCCGGACCGGGATTTTGCATTGTTAGCATTTATAACTAGACGATTGGTGGAACAACACTCGAACACTCGGATAATTTACGTAATTCCCTCTTCATATAACTTGTCAGGTTACTCACGTTATGACCTGATGAATACGCAATAGTATCGTCTGCAAATGAAAGGAATTTTAGGGAAGTGGAGTTCCAAGTGTCGTTAATGTATAATAAAAATAAAATGGGGCCTAATATCAAGCCTAATGGGACTCACACGTTATTTGCTCCAGGTCAGTTGGTGACTCCCCTCACCCCATAATAATCTAGTTTCTTAATTAAAATTTCGTGGTTTATAGTATCATATGCCTTTGTTAAATCTAGAAAAACCGCTAATGTGAGGTCTTTAGTATGTTTATTATTTTCCTCAGCAACTTGTTTTAGAAGTTGTAGAACTGGATGGCCTGTGGAATGTTTCTTTCTAAATCCATATTGACGCTAGTATAAGATTTCAAATCTGTTTAGGAAACTAATGATTCTGATCGATATAAGTACAACTTTGCAAAATGTTGGCAGGACACTAGTTGGTCTGCAGTTCGTAAATTTATGTACGTCCCTAGCTTTTTAACTGGGGTAACTTTAACAATTTTCATTTTGCCGGGCGCTTTGCTATCGGTAAATGAGTTATTGATTATGTGTGTCAAGGAGGTCGCAATGACATTTACTGTTTGTTTCAGAAGATCCGAGCTGATTTTGTCGCAGTCAGAGCTTGTTTTGGATTTCATTGAGTTTACAACGTTAATAATTTCAAACAAAGGGGTAGGTTCCAGAAATAAATTATTCTGGAAGTGTCCATTCATGTAATCCGCAGTCGAGGTACGGCTTGTTTTTAATTGTTCACAGGTGAGTGCTCCTATATTTATAAAAAAATCATTAAATTCCCTTGCAATTTCGCATGGATCATATATTTCTTTGTCATTTTGGACAAAGAAGAAAGGAAGTTTAGACACACGTCTTACCTAATTTATGGTTTCGTTGAGGGTTTTCCAAGTTTTACGCATATCATTTTTGTTTTCCGCCAGGATCTTTTTATAATATACTATTAAAAAAAGTAGGGGACATTTGATAAAAGTGAGATACATGAAGAAATATATTTATAATTTCAACAAAAAGACAGTTGAGACATTGCACTCTGGTGAATGATTTCAGCGATAGTTGGGTGCCTGACAAGCACACATTCCACGCACGGAACTTTAGAAGACATGGACGGTCAGTCAGAGAATTTACCACATTCAGCCCAAGACCTCAATACCTTGTAAATCCCCCTCGGTTCGCGAGTCAAACGCGGATCCGAAATGACATACTCCTCACCAAACGTCCAATATCAGCTTGACTGATGTTATCCCATTCTTCCTGCAGTGCAGCGGCGAGTTCCTGGACATTGGTAGGGACTGCTGGCTTTGTCCTAGGTGCGTGCCAAGCATATCCCAGACGTGCTCGATTGGTGAAAGGTCTGGTCTTAGTGCTGGCCAATGCAGCGTAGTGATGTTCTGCTCCTGGAGGAACTCTGTAGTGACACGGGCCCTGTGTGCTCTTGCACTGTCATCTTGGGAAACGAAGCGACGGCCGTGGTGTCGCGCAAATGGCACCACATGAGCTGCTAACATGTTGTCTCGGTAGTACTGCCCTCTGACACGCCCTTGGAGGACATGTAATGTTGTTCTACTTGTCACGTTTATGCCTCCCCACACCATAACCGATCCACCACTAAACGATCGTGCTGCCTAATCGTTCGTTCCGCCGCCGCCACACTCTGTTTCGCCTGTCGTGGAAGTCGAGAGTGAAACTTGATTCATCGGAAAACATGACGTTGCTCCACCGACGGTTTCCCAGCACTGTCGTGCTCCACGCCAATTACGCCTTGCTGCGATATGGAGTTCAGTTAATCGTGGAATTATTCGAGGTCATCGAGCGTACAGATTCCAGCTGTGTAGGTGGTTTTGGATAGTCTGGCCACCGACTCGCACATCTGCCGCTGGGTACAGCTGCTGTTCAATTACTGAGGCACTTTGATGGCGGTAACGTAATGTGGTTCGGATGAAACGATCCTGGTTAGCAGTTGTTGCCCTTGGACGACCTGACCGACGTCTATCATCAACATTGCCTGTCTGACGGTAGCGTGACCATAACCTGCTAATCACCGATTGGGTAACGTTGAGAATTTGAGCCACTGCAGTTGTCTCTCGCAGCTTCCAACATGCCAACGACAAGTAAACTTTCGTCACGTGTCAGTCTTCGCATACTTCAAAAGTTACGTTTCGACCAGAAACTATTGATGAATGAGTTTATACCAAGAATGTTGAGACCTCCGAAAATGCCCGTCCAGTACAAACGAAAATTTCAAAAGGTACACCACAGACATTAATCCTCCGCTCGTGCGGAAAACCTGCAATAAGTTTTCGTGGGCCGGTGGCATTCATGATCCACACTAAACTTGGTAACATATTGATGTGTCCAATCACGCGTGTCCAATACCATTTTCCGAAAATATCAACATCAGTTTGGATATCTCCTACTTCTTTTGAATAGTATAAATTGCTTTACATTGTTTCTTGAAACGGTTAAATATTCTGCAGTAATTTTTGTAATTTTGAATATTTTGATCTGTGGGACATATCGATAATACACATTCTTTTATGGTAGATAACATCATCATCAAACTGGAGAATAACTATATTTCCAATTTCATGGCAAACATATCTGATGACGTTAGACCAAGTGGAAAGAAAACTAAGAACATATAAAGAATTTAAATCTGATTATGAATTAGAAGCATATTTGAAAAATGTTAAAAATATGGACTTGAGAAAACTCTTCTGTGAATTACGAATTAGTAGCCATTTATTGGAAATTGAGAAAGGGAGACACAAGCAACCCAAAATATTTCTTAATGAAAGGATTTGCAAAAATGTATAAATTCAGAAATCGAAACAGAAGAGCATTTTATCATGAGATGTCCAATATATGCTGACACAGAAAACAATATTTCGCGGAAATTGGGAAACTGAGTCAAAACGTTACAAACAAGAGCGACGAACAAATATTCCTATGTATAATGAGTAACAAGAGAAGTGAAACATGCATGGTTAGATCAGTTCTTCGAAAAATAAACGATTCACCAAATAAGCGTTGATTATATACTAAAATACTGAAATGTATGGTTATCTTTATATTGTTTATTGTTTATTGTTATTATTTACTTGCATCTCTCTCATGTGGACGTTGGATGGAACAGGGTAAAGTTTCTCTTTTAACATGTTCTTATTGTGAAATGTAATTTGTGTTTTTTTTTCTATACACAACGGTTTTAAAATACTGACGTTTTTTTTCTCACAAGTTCACGCATGCGCAGTGAGCAGCGTAAAATTTCTGATTATTAAATATGAGGTCAATATCATAACGTTATAATTTTGAGAAAGATTAACATTAACCCTTTACCTAACATGAAAAGCAGACGACACTTGCAAAAGAAAAATCTTGAATAACTAATTTGTTTCATCTTTTGTCTCAACAACATAGGTTATTACGCCTCGTTGGAACGAGCTTAACGAGTTTTTTGAGACAAAAAATAAAAAAATAATGAAAATAAATTGTCGATTTTTGAGAATAGCGCTGGCCGGTTTTGACCGTTACGTTGGGTAAAGGGTTAAAAGTACTTCAGAACTTACATTTGATTTGGTCGATGCAATATTTGGTCTAACTACGATCGGATCTACTGGTGAAATTTGGCTTGTAGGTGGGGGATTGCCGATAAAGTCTGTATAATTTTGTTCTCCGTTTGTGGGAAATGAGGTTGAGAATTGTATCGACACTGTTCTTGAAGGTCTGGTGGAATGTATTGGAATAAGTCTTGTTGTTGCTGTCGATGTTATTGTTCTTTTTACTTCAGCTGTTGTTGTTTTCTTATGTTTGCAACTAGAGTGGTTAGCTGGAAAGAAATTAATGCATTTATTTTTTGCCCAATTCGAACAGCAGAGAACACATGCCAACCACCACCCTCAACAAATCTTGAATAACTAATGCTTTTTATTTTTACCTTAACCCTTTACCTAACGTGAAAAGCAGACGACACTTGCAAAAAAAATTCTTGAATAACTAAATTTTTTCATTTTTTGTCTCAAAAACATAGGTTATGACCCCTCGTTGGAACGAGCTCGACGAGCTCGTTCCAACGAGGGGTCATAACCTATGTTTTTGAGACAAAAAATGAAAATATTTTGAAAATTAATTGGCGATTTTTGAGAATAGCGCTGGCCGGTTTTGGCCGTTACGTTGGGTAAAGGGTTAAAAGACTGCTTATTACCCATATTTTCCAAAATGAGATGTAATAAGCTATACATAATTCTCTGACACGAGGTGATCCTAGATGTTGAAAGTGTCGTTAAACTCCAATAAATAAATAAATAAATGAATAAATATACAATTCAGCCGCTGGATTTTAGTAATATTTGACCCTGCATTGTACAGACCCACAAACGAACACAAAATACTCGCTTGCCTATGTCATTGCCTATGTCATTCTGGATGTTTGCAAGCCAGAAAATAAGCAGACTGTCATCTGCAAAATGAGGTCGGTTCTGTGAATCTCAATCTGAATCAGGATCTCGAAGCTAACCAGAAAGAGGTATCCAGAGGACAAATTGTCCCACTGTATGGAATAGCGTCATCAAATCACCCTCGGGGAATCTCATTCTACAAATGTCAGGCTGCTTATTTTAAGGCCTGGATGTGTGTCCGTCAAACATTACAGCTCAAGTATTTCAATGCGATATAACCGAAAAGAGCCAAATTAGAATGCGCGTGTTTCACGCTTCCAAACTCGAATGATTACATACATTCTCATTACTTACATATTCAACACTTGTTTGAAATTTTCACACAACAGGCACGCAGAAATTAAACATTACTACGACCCTAAGAAGGTTAATGTAACCTTACAGGCAACTCTTGTTTTCAAGTTATCTTTTTTTCAGATTTTCTGAGTAATAAAAAGGAAAAATGATCCACCTATGTATTCCAGGTTTAGTGGTAAGGTAGGTATGGCTGACAGTTTTCATCATTGGAAGAGATTTATCGGAAAGTTGGCTCCCCTTGATTTCCTAAAGCTGTCAATAAATTTAACACTAATAGTATGGTGATATAAAAATTGAAATTCCGAATGTTAGCGGGTTTGTATTATCGATATGAGCATTATTTTACACACTTCCGGCATTTTCCCATAGAGTAGTATATCAATACAGAAGTTGGCTTTTACAATTTTTTTCCCAATCAGTACGAATTTTGTTTATTTATTCTTTGTAGAAATCGTCGTTTTCGCTATCATTGGATGTTCTGTAACTGTTTTCTGTTCATTATATCAACAATGTGCACATCTTGACATATAATACAGACACTGTGCTTTCCACTAACATAAAATTCTTGGGGTGAGATTTGCTAATTTTGATCCTGGGAAGAACACAAACTTGAAAATTACTGTAAAAACACATTCGTTAAACAAAGAGCCCAAGTGAACTGTTAGTTAGTGTTGGTAGGTGTAATACTGATAAATATTCTTAATGGCGAATAAGTTGTGAATTAGTTGCTTCTAATTAGCTTGTCACGAAAAGCCAAGTTTCCTTTTGTAACTTTTTAATAAACGAAAACAACAGACAGCCACGAGAGTCTATGTACCCTTCCCTTGCAGCATGGCTGAAATACAACACACAAAGTTATGATGTGGTTCACGCACCTCTACATTTAGAAAAATGCACATTTTTGACACCATATTTAAATTTCCCTATCGAGCTCAAACATTGTCTCGGCCCGATGGGATGTTGGATATTGAGCCAAACACGCGCACTGTTATCGACTTTAAAAGCTGTCGTCAAAACAAATCAAAGGAGGAAATCTTCGATCACATCTTAACCCTTTCAAGGCAGTGTGCATACATTTTTGCGTGAAGAAAAAAATGGTAGTTGACGAGCAGTCCATATAAAGAGAAAATGATCTGAAGCGAGGTTCGGTAATAATTTAATCCAACAGCTCAACAGAGGTGTTGGATTAAATTATAACTGAACCTCCCAACAAACCACGATGGTTTCGCCCATTGACAGTATTGTCTGAAATGGTACCATTCCAGGGCACCAGTGTTGAAAGGGTTAAGTGTAAAAAGCCCATGCATCCAATAAGACTGCAATGACGAGCTGGAAGGGAGCGCGGTGGCTCCGTGGTAGACTGTTGGACTTCTATGCAAGAGGTCCCGAGTTCGACCCTCGTCCGGGACGACCCGCGTTGTGTCCTTGGGCAAGGCTTTTTATCCAGGTTGCCTACATGGGGGCACGATGACGCCGTGTACTAAGGCGTACTGCACGTCGATGGTGCGCATGTCTTCAACCGCTGTAACCCTGCTTGAGCGGAGCTTGAACGGACTTAAAATGTTGAGGAGCTGACAGTTGCTCGTCGATGCTCGGTGGTTCTCCTGCTTCCTCCACCCGTAAAACTGTCATGGTCACGATTAGCCATTGTACATAATGTATGTGGCCTTAAACACCAATATATAAATATATATAATATATATGACGAGCTAGTAAAGGTAATATATGCCTAAACTCTCTCTCTCTCTCTCTGCCTTCCTAGGGTACCTCACTCACTCACACTCTCTCTGTCCTTCTCTCTCTCTCTTCTCTCTCTCTCAACAGTTTCTGAAATTTTTGGGGCGGGGGTCCACTGTGTCCTTTATTTATTTATTTATTTATTGGGGTTTAACGACACTTTCGACAGCCAGAGTCACCTCGTGTTGGAGCTGTGTCCCTTGTTCCTGCGTCAATATTTATTTATTTATTGGTGTTTAAGGTCACATACTTATGCACAATGGCTAATCGTGACCGTGACAGTTTTACGGGTGGAGGAAGCCGGAGTACCCGAAGAGAACCACCGAGCAACGACGAGCAGCTGTCAGCTCTCCAACATCGTAACTCTGAACTCTGCATCGCAGCACAGGCAGGGTTAGATTGGTTGAAGACATGCGCACCATCGACGTGCAGTACGCCTCAGTACACAGCGTCATCGTGCCTCCTGCGTCAATAGATACAGGTTCCACACTAGATATTTTTCTTACCATAATACACAATGTACATATTTACCATAAAACGTACGGTAATACCGTAATAAGACCGGAAACTAAGGTTTGTAACTAATAAAGTTTAATCATACAAATAATAATGGAACCTGTGGAGGAGAGTTCACAACATACCACAAAAGGCCAGCGAATGGTGAGGGAAAGGTTGGGGTGTCCGAAGCTGTCTCGAAAAAAAAGAAAGAAAAAACAACAGAAATTTTGATGCTGATGATGATAAACGTTTGATTATCAAGCGACCTTCTCGCAACCCCCACCCCTGGTGCTTTCATCCCCTCTAATCTGAAGGCATTGTAAGTGACCCCCCTCAACCTACATTACCATCGAGAGGCTACTTTAACATAAAGAAGTTCTGATATGAACTTGATGGGGTTACGTCTCTGCTAAAAATATGAGAGGTGGAGAGGGACAGTGGTTATTTACCACTGGATGGAAAAGAGTATATCAGTGGAATGAGTTGTTTGCCTTCAGATGGCATTTTCCGAGAGTCTTGAGTGTCCACATGGGTCGTTACGTTGGGTAAAGGGTTAACGTGGGGTGGCAAATAAGAAAGGTCCACTTTTATTCCGGAAAAAACCCACATCTTGAGAGCCTGGAGTGGTCTCAAGGAGGTTCATAGGTGGATAGCAAATACGAAAAATACAATTTTAGGCTCACAGCCACAAAACCCATATCTTGGAAATCTGGAGTGGTTTCAAAGGTACCTAATGATTCACGCCTCCATGATTTGGGCTCGTTTGCAGGATCGGACGCTGGTTGAACACACCCTGAGTTCAGGGGGTGGTGGTGGCAAAAAGAAAGGCCCCTTTTACTCCCAGATGTCAATAACAACACATATCTTGAAAGACTGGGATGGTCTCAAAGGCAATTAATGACTCAAATAACTTTAATTTGGGCTCATTCTGATGACTAGCAGGCCGGTTCGGACTCTGATGGAACCCACCCGAAGTTCACAAGGAGATGACAAATAAGAAGATCACGTTTATGACGTCAGTAAAAACTGACACCTGGGAGTCTGGAGAAATCTGAAAGCAAGTATTAACTCGTTGGGATGAAAAGCAGGTGCAATACCATTGTTGAACTCACCGGGAGGTCACGGGGCATGGCAATTAAGAAAACTCCGATTTTAGGCTGAGATTAAAACAAATTCTCTCGAGAGTCTGGACTGGCCTATTAAATAACTAATAATTCACGCGATAATTAATTTCGGCTCGTGTGCATGAAAACTCGGTCGGATTGGAGAGTGGTTGAACACATCTGGTGTTAACAAGGAGGATGGCAAATAAGAAAGGCCCACCTTTATCCCAGGAAAAACCTGAATCTTGAGAGCCTGGAGTGGTCTCAAACACAACCAATGACTCAAATTATCATGAATTGACTCGTTGTACACCAAATGAACCCAGTTAGAGCACAAAGGGGTATGACAAATAACAGAATCCGACTTTTAGCTCACATTTCTCCAAAACCCATATCTTGAGGATCTGGAGTGGCCTCAAAGGCAGCTATTGATTGACATCACCATAATTTGAGCTCGTTTGCATGAAAACCAGGACGGAACGGATGCTGGTTGTACACATCCGGAATTCACGAGGTGAGCGCAAAATAAGAAAGCTCCACTTTTACCGGCTGATGTTAATAAAACACACATCTTGAAATCCTGGAGTGGTCTCAAAGTCAATTAATAACTCGAATTATCATGATTTGGGCTCGTTCGGATGAAAAGCAGGGCGTGCCCGACCGGATGAAACCCTCTCGAAATTCTCAGATGGTAGCAAACAAGAAAAACCCGTCTTTAGACTCCGATTTCATTAAAAACCGATGTCAGAGATCTTGAAGAGATTGATCTCAAGGTCAACTAATAACTCGCATCACCATGGTTTGGGCTCGTTCGGATGCAACGTAGGCTGAGTCGTACCCTGATTGAATCCACGGGTAGTTCACACGGGAAAGCAAATAAGAAAACTCCAATTTTAGGTTGGAGAATCTGGAGTGGTCCCAAAAATAACTAATGATCCATGCTCGTCGTCATGATTTCGGATTGTTTGCACGAAAACCAGGTTTTCACGAAAACGGATTGGACGCTGGTTGAACTCATCCGGAGTTAGCAAGGGGATGGCAAATAAGAAAAGTCCCTTTCTACATGGGATTTCAATAACCAATATGTTGAGAGTCTGTAGTGGTCCCAAAGAGAATCAATGACAGGTATTATCTTGATCTGGGTTACTTAGGATGAAAATAAGGCTGTGTCGTACACTGAATGAACTTACCAGGAGTATACGGGGTTGAAAATAAATGTCCGATTTCAGACTCACTTTTTCCTCAAACTCATAACTCGAGAGTCTGGAGTGGCCCCAAAAGCAACTAATGATACGCATTATCATGATTTGGGTCAGTCGAACCCTTGAGTTCCAAGTAGGACGGCAAATAAGACCGATTTTAGGCTAAGATTTCAATAAACCCGATATCTTGAGTAGCTTGAGTAGTATCAAATGTAACTAATGAATCACGTTATCATAACGTGGGTTCGATTGCATGAAAACTAGGCCCTGAGTTCAGAAGGGGACGGTAAACTTTTGGCTTAGATTTCAATAAAACCCCACCTCGAGGGCCTGGGGAGGTTTTAAAGATCACTAATAACTTGTGTTGTCATGATTTGGCCTCATGTTCAAAAAAAAAGCAGGCCAGGTCTAACCAAGGTTGAACAGACTGATAGGAGGATGGAAAATAAGAAAAGTCCAATTTTCGGCCCAGATTTCAATAATACAGAATTCTCGAGAGCCTGAGATAGTGTCTAAGGTAACTTTTATACCCAAATTCCAATATAACCCATACCTTGATAGCCTAGAGTGGCCTCATAGATAACTAATGATTAACATAACCATGATTTTGGGCGCATTTGCAAAAAAATGAGGTCGACGCGGGCCATGGTTGAGCACATCCGAATATCACATGAGGATGGCAAACAAGAAAAGTTCGCTTTTAAGCCCAGGTGTGAATAAAACCCGACATCCGAAAGCCTGCACTCTAAAAACTCTTGACACTCGGAGATACACCAAATGTGGTACTCAACTAGTCCCGTGTGGGGTACCAAAATTATGTCACTGCAGGAAAACAAAACATTGTTGGTACTCCAAGAAACCAAACTGTAATAGTAGTGAAAAACCAAAACTTTCTTGTACTTCGATTGGGTTCTCTAGAAAACCAAACGTTTGGTACTTTATTGTGGTTCTCCAGAAAACTCAACTCAAGTACCCATACTATGGTGCTCCTAGAAACCAAAGGTTTGGTACTTAGTTAGTCCCCCACCCATCCCTTTCATGTACACAACATATACACGGGAGGGGTAGGCTCAAATATTGCTCCATTGAGGGATCCAAAGAATCGGACTGAAGTATGATAAGCTGCTGAAGTATAAGGTATCGCGGAACTAAATATTGAACTTAAGAGTGAACCGCCTTAAAATGTTGCACTCGGAAATGACGCAATCTCTAAAAATAAACAGCCTTGGGAAAATCCGTTGTTTCAATAAAAGTTTGAAACATTCTATTGACATCTTGCATTATTGTTGAATATTCCTGATAAAAAAGAGGGTGATTTGATGACTTTTGGACCTAAAAAATACAATTTACTTTTTGTGTGTTTTTGTAGGGAATTCCCTGAAAAATATGTGCACGTGACCGGTACTTCCCTTTGTGTCAGTTTTTCTCTCTTATTTATTGCATGACCCCCTGTTTTCAGATCAGAAAAAGTTGTTTGAAGGGCTATACTTGACAGAGATATTTGAATGCCAAAATTAAAGTGATGCGATCATATTTTTTTCCACCTGAACGTTATAATAGACGTCTATGGGAAAATATTTAGTTCTGTGAGACCATAAGCCTTCCTCATGGACCAGGATACATTTATTGTGTAGATGACACTACAAACTACAAATCATGTCGCTATGAAAAAAATGAAGGACGAAAAATTGAGTTATGCAGTTCCTTTAATAACCTTCAACAGATATTAAAGACATACACTGCAACACACATAAACCAAATACAGTTAGCAACAATCACGTGATCATGGCGAGTGGAGGTTGATCTTTTTATCTCCGAGGACGAAGGGGTGAAAAACAATTATTTATAATGTTTCTTCTCATTCAATAAAAGTTCAGATTTGAGGTTATGGCCAGGAGAATCTTGAAGACGTTTTGGTGACGTTTTTGTCTGCGATCGTCATCTTTCATGTGGATAAATTAATTCTTGATATCGGAGCCACAGATGTATTTGTATTTGTTTACAAGATGATTGGTGTGATCACTGAAAAAGACGACTTCTTGTTGTGTACTTGTCGATTTGAATGTAGTTCTTTAGACATATAATCTAGCATTGATAGAGCTGTCGAAAGAAAATATCAAAGGGAAGTTCAGCTGTGGTTTAACATTTGATAAATATGTTGTTTTTTTTCAAATTCTGAACTATGAGTTCCCATCTGGGTTCTGTGTGACAAAAAGCTTATCACTAGGAATTGCTGTTTGGTTTGAATACAGCTGTATTTAGTTACTCTGGTACACAGAACGAATATCACACCTTTGCCTGAATTTGAGCTCAGTATAGTTCGCAATAGCGCGTCACAGTTGTCACCTTTGTTACTATTTGTTACTATTGTGTATCATCGGAGCTCGTACTAATTCTTTTCACAATTCTTTTCACAAATGTGTCGAAGAAATGAGGGACGTTCTAAACGTTCTAATCAACTTTAAATGAACTTGATGTGCTTGATGTGATTTGTCAACGTGCTCTGTCAACGTGCTATTATTGAACTATTTTCAGCTATCTAAGCTAACTAAATAACACTTTACCCTCCATGGGAAAGAAAAGGAAGCAGAATAATCCGAATAAACGACGTCGGGATTCAGATGGTGTCGGTAGCACCACTCCTTATGTAAAAAAGCCAAAGCCCAAGAATCTTAGTGACTCGTCACCCATTTTTTCAGAAACTCCGCCTCAGATTTGTTCAAAACAATCCAACGCAGACTCAGATCGTGAATTTGAAATTCAATTGAGCAGCCACACGAACACATATATTTCGGATACTTCGCCGAAAGTCAGCCGCACAGACGCTACCAATATTTCATTATCAAAGTTAACTAGTTCTCCAAAAATGCAACAACCTAGTCAACAAATAACTGCTGCTTCTGCTTCTGCTTCAACCCACGACCCTGTCACAGACTTTATAAAAGCTTTAAGTGACGCGTCTGTTCAAGCCATGCTAGAGGGCATTGTCAATAAAGCAGTTAGCCAACGCCTTATACATATGGAAACTAGGATTGACGCTCTTGAAACCAATATACGGGAGAAGGATGTAACAATCGCAAGGCTATCTGAAGAGTTGGACGACCTCCAACAATACGGAAGGCGCAACAATCTTAGGCTATCTGGTATACCCGAATCAGAGGGTGAAAATACAGACACGATTATCCTCGAGGTCGCTGAAGCTATAGGTGTTCCGATTGGGCTGCAAGATATTTCACGAAGCCATCGCTTGGGACCGAAAGTTGCTTCGCCCACCATTCGTCCTATTATTTTTAGGCTTAACACTTACAGGACACGCCAGAGCCTTTTTAAATCAAAAAGTAAACTTAAATCTGTTGACCTCTCGAAACTCAAGTGCATTCAACCACATAAAACAGGGCAACGACTTTATTTGAACGAAGATCTGACTAAACGACGCGGTCTGATTGCCGCTAGAGCACGCAGGCTGCACAAAAGCAACAAAATTCAAGGAACGTGGACGACAGATGGTGTGATTTTTGTTAAACTGATGACCGGCTTTGTTCACCGTGTCGTAACATCAGGGGAGATGACTGCTCTGGAAGACAAACTCGCAGCGGGCGACTCATTACATTTTAGGCAGGAAGTTATCATGTCCTAAGTGATAAAATTTATTTAAACCAACTAATCGCAGCATAGGTAACATGGGTAAGGCGTCTCTGTGTTCATCGATGCTTTACAAACAGCCCTGTCTCGATGTTGTCGAAATAATATATCTTAAGGCATTTGAAAAGCTACCATTTCAGAACTTCTCAGAACTGTATCCCAAACGTTAGGATTTTCTGAAAGTACTACATGTATCATCGAATTTAAAATAGAAAGGCGAAGCCCATATACAGTCGTTTGTTAGCCTCGATCTCGACACGACGATTGTAAAAGTCAAACGACACCTTATATTTCAGGTTACGCCACGGATTTAACTTAGCGGAACCATGCTGAGACGGATTGCACTCGGACATGCTTGATCAGTGGATACATTAGAACCTTCACCTCCGTGGGAACCCCGAGAAGTAAGGCAGTGCTTGTTTACCGTGGTAAACAAGTTCTGTTTTGCTGGTAAAACAGCAGCAAAACAGAGAAGTAAAGCAGTGCTTGTTTGCCGTGGCAAACAAGTTCTGTTTTGCTGGTAAAATGGTACCTAGTCAACAATAAAATCGGGTTTGGACAATCGTTTATACGGGTTTAACTTAGCAGAACCATGCTGAGACGGATAGCACTGGGACCGGCTTGATCAGTGGATGCATTAGAAGGTTCACCCCCGTGGGAACCCTGGGAAGTAAAGCAGTACTTGTTTGCCGTGGTAAACAAGTCCTGTTTTTGCTGGTAAAATAGTACCCTGTCAACAATAGGATCAAGTTTGGACAATCGTTCATGCCCCATTTCCGTGTTATCACGGAAATGGGGTATGAACGGTTGTCAAGGCTTGATTGTATCTCCATGTTGTGTCATTATTGGCCAGTACTGGTAAAATAGCACCCAGTTAACAATGCTTGAGGTAGAAGTTAAAAATGGGCGCATGGAGTATGGCCGGTTGTCTAGACTTGATTTTACCTCCACGTTGTGTCATTAACCGAGAAATGGGGCATGAACGGCTGTCTAGGCTTGATTGTATCCCCATGTTGTGTCATTATTGGCCAGTACTGGTAAAATAGCACCCAGTTAACAATGCTTGAGGTAGAAGTCTAAAATGGGCAACATGGGGGTATGGACGAGTGTCTAGTCTTGATTTTATCTCCACGTCGCGTCATTATTGGCCATTGTGCATAAATATGTTCTGTTTTACTGGTAAAATAGCACTCAGTCACCAATGCTTGAGGAGGAAGTTTAAAATGGGTAACATGGGGTATAAACGATTGACTAATATTTAACTGAGAAATTCTGGTTTGCATGGTTTTAGAACCATCACGATATCTTGTGCAGCTGGAGCGTTGCTTATATTACTTATATATTTGAACTTACCCCCGTGGGAACCACGGGAAGTAAAGAAGCAGTGCTTGTTTACCGTGGTAAACAAATTCTGTTTTGCTGGTAAAATAGTACCTAGTCAACAATAAAGTCGGGTTTGGACAATCGTTTATACGGGTTTAACTTAGCGGAACCATGCTGAGACAGATAGCACAGGGACCGGCTTGATCAGTGGACACATTAGAAGGTTCACCCCCGTGGGAACCCCGGGAAGTAAAGCAGTGCTTGCTTGCCGCGGTAAACAAGTCCTGTTTTTGCTGGTAAAATAGTACCCAGTCAACAATAGGATCAAGTTTGGACAATCGTTCATGCCCCATTTCCGTGTTATCACGGAAATGGGGTATGAACGGCTGTCTAGGCTTGATTTTATCTCCATGTTGTGTCATTATTGGCCAGTACTGGTAAAATAGCACCCAGTTAACAATGCTTGAGGTAGAAGTCTAAAATGGGCAACATGGGGTATGGACGATTGTCTAGACTTGATTTTATCTCCATGTTGTGTCATTATTGGCCATTGTGCATAAATATGTTCTGTTTTACTGGTAAAATAGCACTCAGTCACCAATGCTTGAGGGGGAAGTTTAAAATGGGCAACATGGGGTATAAACGATTGACTAATCTTGATTTTATCTCCATGTTGTGTTATTTTTGGCCATTGTGCTTAAACATGTGACGCTAAAAACGAAAAAACAAATAAATTAATTAGAACCATTACGATATTCCATGTAGCTGGAACCTTGTTTATATTATTTAACCTAGCATTTCTGAACATTTGGTTGATATAGAGTTACGTCTCGGGTTCAACTCAGTGGAACAATCCTGACATGGATAGCATTGCAACTGGCTTGCTGGGTCGGATATAGTACTATCCATGTTTGCAGGATTTTAGAATCACCAAGACATTTTATGAAGCAGGGACCTTTATTTAACTGACAAAATCTGAATAATTAGTTTGCATGGTTTTAGAACCATCATAATATCTCGTACAGCTGGAGCCATATATTACGATACCTCATGTTGCAGTTAATATTCTTAGTACTTATGAAAGTCGGGTGGGATAAGGAGTTACTACTAAATCATCACATGATCCCATAATTTACATGCAGTGTCTCCAGGGAGACTATACGAGATTTAATAGGAAGTGTCTTTAACGCTCCGTTCAACTTACTTGGAATCGGACTGTGAAATCTGCATGTGAATGATGATCCCATGATTCACATGCAGTTTCTCCAGGTGGATTATACGAATTATTATAGGAAGTGTTTTTAACGCTCTACTCAACTTAGTGGGATTCGGCATGTGAAATCTGCATGTGATTCATGATCCCATGGTTCACATGCAGTTTCTCCAAGGATGTCTCATGTTGTAGCTATTTCCCTTAGTACTTTTGAACGATTATTAGGATAAAGAGTTATTTCGAAATCATCACGTGATCATCCAACTCACTTGTAATCTCTAAACGGAATCACACAAATGCAAAAGAAAATGCTCTTAACCCTTTATCGAGCATAAAGAGAGAAAACGTTCTACACCACCTAACTATTTTCAGATCTTTATGCCTTGTTCCCGTAACATGGGTTGCGACCCCCAATTATTTTCAGATCTGTATGCCTTGTTCCCGGAACATGGGTTGCGATCCCTTACCAAGGCGAGCATAATACGCGCGTCTAGGTGAGGGGACGTAGCCCATGTTTTGGAGGCAAAAATGACGAACTTGAATTGCACATTTTTCCTTCTTCGTTACGAACAGTGCCTTTTCTAGTGGTGGATATATGGCTGACCACCACTTACACATTGTCGTCGGGTCGCTTAATCGGGTTCAGGGTTGTAAACGCCTAAGCCATTTGAAACGACTGGTGGGGAAAAAGATTTATCACGGAATCTTCACGTAACCACCGAATGCGCATGCATCTTCTAATTTCTCATTGGGATCACATGAAACGAAAAAGAATAAAAGAATATGCTCTCGACCCTTTACCAAATGTGACGGTTCTTTCTCATATTTTTTATGTTTTGCCCCCCCCCCCTTCCCCCTACTCCCCCGCATGCAGGTTACAACACTTTACTGGAGCGAAAGCAACACGTCCGTTTGGGTAGGGGGACAGGGCCTGTGTTTTGGGGGCATAGGATGAAGGGTTATTATTGAATCGTCACGTGATCACCAAATTCAGTTAACACTTTTTCAATGGGATTACACGAAATGTACTTGAAAATGATCTCAACCTTTTACCCAACGCAGCTGAGATTGGCCACAGCTCTATTCAGTCTTCTTCAGATTTTCAAGCTATGCGCCCGGGACATAGATTACATGGGATTACATGAAATGTACTAGAAAATGTGAGAAGAAAAAACACAGCATTGGTGCCGCCGGCCGTTGACAACTGTGACACCCTTAGTATTCTTTCTTGCAGCTACTTTACTTATCCCGTTCCATATAATTTACGAACAGCAAGAACCAATACGTTGCAGGGGTAGTCCACACTTGTCCGACCTTGGCCATCACCGCCCCCACCAGGTGCCAAGTCCCTATAAAAGACGAACATCACCTCTTTGCCAATTTTCGCATTTTCGTAGCGACGAGGTGACTACTTTGTATGGGAGTGCTATGGTGACCACCTAGTATGGCCCTCTGCACCCATGCGTGTAAATTGCTATCGCTCAAGACATATTGGACGGCTTCAAGCGTACCTTGACGTAAGAAATAGTCCCTGCTAGTTGCAGCCAGAAGAAATAACCCATAAACATTCTTTGCAATAGTAATGTTTCAAACGCTTCACATTGGACCTAACCATAATACGCCTTGGGTGCCACTTGTAAACAACGTATGGTTTGGCCAATTTCACGTGTAAAGACTGCAGGAATTGTCACAGCTGCGTTGGGTAAACCTTAGACCATCATACACTTTTATCACTCCATTTTTCACCCTTCGGAATACTCAGTCACAATGAAATTTGTTTATATATTTTGTTCTTTATACTTTTCAATTCATTTTTCAACTTCAACAAAACATCCAGCGTCGCATAGGTCGGTAAAATCTAATAGAAAAATCAATAAAATAGACATAGTTGACTCCCCAACAAGTGAGCTCCCTTCAAAGCGTACACCACTAGTATGTGGCCCTGGGTATATCGATCTGCTTGTCGCATTTCGCTATTACGGGATTCGAAACGTTTTCATGATGAGCCAACTTGGTGACCAGAATTGGGATAATGGCGGGTAACATTTCATTAGACGAGATCCAGAACAACGTGAACTACGATTTTCGTTATATAATAAGTGGAAATGACTCCTCAAACCCGGATGACTTCCGTCTCGAAATTGTTAGTGGTGAATGCAAATATTTTTTACCCCAAGAGATACCCCCAATCCTCGATAATAATCATGAAAATTTTTCATTATTCCATTTGAACTGTCAAAGTCTTAAAGCACACTGGGAACCACTGCAAGAGTTATTATGTGATATCCAAAGTCTTAAAAATAGTTTCGACATCATCGGTCTCTCTGAGCTTTTCCATATTCCTCCTGGGTGCTCCTTCCATCTAGATGGCTATCAGCAGCTACTGAAACACTCAAGACCTGATGGCGATGATGGTCGTGGAGGGGTAGGATTATACATCAGGGTGGGACTTGAGTACAGGGTGCGACAGGATTTATCCGTATTTGTCCCCCATGTAATTGAATCTCTTTTTATTAAAGTCCTGACAAAAAAGTCTCCGAAATTAGTAGGAGTAATTTACAGACCTAACACGCAGCCCAAAGCTGATATTGACGTATTCCTCTAAAAACTGAGTGAGATCACAGACAAATTGAATGATGAAAACAAGCGGACATATCTTTTGGGGGATTTCAACATTGATTTGTTAAAATGTGGCATACACACAAAAACTAGTGAATATCTGAACACACTAACAAGTCATGGTTTCTTGCCGCACATCACTAAACCCACCAGGGTAACAAGCCATTCGGCGACACTGATCGATCACATTTTCTCGAATAGTACATCAGCCAAATCCAGCTCAGGCATAATTATTACAGATGTTTCAGATCACTTCGGGACTTTCGTTATAGATTCCCTCTCCAAACAAAAATGGGAAGCGCCCGTATCAAACAAACGTAAAATTAACCGCGGCACAATTGAACTTTTTAAAACGTACCTTGCGCAAGGCGACTTCTCAGGCGTTTACGAAACTGATTGCCCAAATCTAGCATATGATAAGTTTATCGAAATGTACAAGCTCGCATACAATAAGGCATTTCCCATCCTGCGTAGTTCGCCACCGAAAAGACTAGTGAAACGAAATCCATGGATGACTAAAGGCCTCCTTGTGTCTTCCAATAATAAACACAAATTTTACTGCAAAAAACTGAGGTCTCCAACTGAACAAAACATAAAAAATTACAAAAATTATTGTCGAATATTTAATAAGATCAAAAAGCAATGTAAAACAAGCTATTATAGAAAAATACTGATGGAAAACCAGAACAGCTTACGGAAGTGTTGGCAAATATTAAATGAATCCATAAACAAAACTAAACGAACGGCGACACTGCCGACATTCTTTGTCACAGAAGACAACATGAAAATTGATTCTTCCTCCGAAATCGCCCAGACATTTAATACCTTTTTTCCAATATCGGCAAACATACTAGTGAAACTATAGCAACACCATCTAAACATTTCCTTGAATACATGCACAACAGTGTCGAACGAAATTTCTTCATCACTCCAACAAGCGAGCAGGAAATTATAAATGTTTCGAATTCATTTAAATCTAAATATAGTGAAGATTGCGATGAAATTTCCACCAATCTATTCAAATTGACCATAGACTGTGTAGCCTCACCGTTAACTCACGTTACCAACAACTCATTTACCAAAGGCATAATTCCGGATAAAATGAAAGTAGCAAAAGTAATCCCCATCTTTAAAGCTGGCAACGAACACTGTTTCAACAATTACAGACCCATAAGTATTTTACCCGTATTTTCCAAAGTATTGGAAAAACTCATGTGTAATAGGATTGTGAAATTCCTAAATAAGTTCGATATTTTGTATCAAAACCAATACGGCTTTAGGAAAAAACACTGAACCGTACACACTGTATTGCAACTACTAAAAAGCGTTGGACTCGAAAGTAACAGAGATAGTAAGAACGTAACCTTAGCAGCCTTTCTTGATTTATCTAAAGCATTCGATACAATAAACCACGAAATCTTGTTGACCAAACTGGAAAAATACGGCTTCAGGGGAATATGTAACAATTGGTTTAGAAATTACCTGACGGGGCGATCACAATACGTGACTTATGGTAAACAAAAGTCTGATGCTGCCTCGGTCACCTGTGGCGTTCCTCAGGGTTCAATACTCGGACCTGTTCTATTCCTGGTATACATAAACGACATAGCTGAATCAACGTCGTTGAAGGTTCTTTCGTTTGCTGATGACACGACGGCACATGACTCGCTATCCCATGAGTATCCAGAAGAGTATTTCAATAATGAACTAACAAAACTATATGATTGGTGTTCAGCTAATCAGCTTGCACTTAACACCAATAAAACAAAATATATGATAATTAACCCTTCTACACGGAGAAACTCCCATAAACAGATGAATGTCTGTATTAATGATAAAAATATCTCTCGTGTCGGACCTCTCGAAGAAGAAAAATCCCTAAAGTTTCTTGGCATCTATATCGACGAAAATCTATCCTATGACACTCATATTTCAAAAATTTGTTCTAAAATATCTTGGGCGAATTACTCGTTGAACAGAGTCAAAAAAACCTTGCCTCACTCTGTTCTGAAAACTCTGTATCATGCACTTGTTCAGTGTCATCTCCTCTATGGTATCCACATATGGGGAAATTCTAGAGGGGTTAACAAACTTCTGAAAGTACAGAAGCGCTCTATCCGTATCATCAACAATAAAAAATATAATTCTCATACGGATCCATTATTTTCCGGGAACAAGATTTTGAAAGTCACAGACTTATTCACGCTGCACGCATGTCTCTTTGTTTTCGACTGGAAAAATGGCCTACTTCCCGAATCTTTCGCTGATTTCTTTACTGTTCGCGCAGATCATCAACACATGACAACAAGACAGTCTGACATGCTACATGTTAGTAGGTCTCGAATAAAAACCTTGGACAAGCTACCTATATACGCGTTTCCAAAAATTTGGAATAAGCTGGATGATTCCATTAGGCAAATAACCAATAGAAATCAGTTTAAAAAGGCCTTAACGGACAAATTATTAACTAATTATAATGAAGATGTGCAGTGCGACAATCCCTACTCTCCCGACTGCCGCAACGATATTAGGACCCATAGGCCTAGATAAATTAAGTAGTGATATTATAAACACGTTTGACATAACTTCGTTCTGGTACCCTCGTCATATTGGGAAAATATGATTCGGTCACCAAGTTGTGAACTCTACTCTGGGGCTTAATTGGTAATACCAATACAAGTTGTAAACACCATGCGATGCTGGATGTAGAATTGTATATTTGGGGGGATTACAGGTAGACAATCAATCTGGTTATGTAATCTCCCTACGGTGTAAACAGATAAGTGATGTTTGTACAACTTTGAGTCATACTTGTAATGTTTCTGTTTATACTGTTGAAATAAATATCTATCTATCAAGTCATCCAACTCGCTCCCTATGAGCCATTCAGTCGCGTTTTAAGCACCCAGACTTCGACCAAAACCGCCATTATTGATACTGACGATGCGCGCTTAGCGGCCAAGTTGCTCGAATGGTGGATATGCAGGGGACGTACCCGCTATTAATGATAGTTAGGTATTCCATAGCCATCCATTTGGTATTAAACTCGCGAAATACAAGGGAGGCAATCCATATTCGGTGTTTTAGGTATCTCATTTACCGGTGGTATCCTGGAATACCAAAATGTATTGTTTTTTGTGCAGAGTAGTTTCAAAGGCAACTAATAACTCGTATTATAATGATTTGGGCTCGTTTGGACGAAAAGCGGGCTGGGTGGTACCCTGGTTGAATTTTCAGCTTGTTCACAGGGGATGCAAATGAGAAAACTCCGATGTTAGGGTAAGATTAATAAAAAACATATCTTGAGAGTCTGCAATGGCCTATAAAGTACTTAATGAGTCACACCATGACGTGTTCGGCTCTTTGGCATGAAAACCAGACTGGATGGGACATTTGTTGAACAAATCCGAAGTTAACAGGCGGATTGTGAATAAGAAAATCCCACGTCTATTCCCGGATTTCAAGGAAAACCTTTTTGTCGAGAGCCTGATGTGATCTCAAAGGCAAGTAATGGCTCCTATTATCATGATGTGATCCCATTAGGATGAAAAACTCGCTGGACTTTATACAGAATGAGCCTACCTTGAAATCATACATAAAATAAACGAGTTCGATCTTAGACTCACATTTCCTCCAAAACCCATATCTTGAGAATCTGTTGGGGTCTCAAAGGTGACTAATGATTCACGCCATTGTTTTTGGGCTCTTCTGCGCAAAAGCCAGGCCAGATCGGACGCTGGTTGAACTCGTCCGGGGTTCTCGGTGGGGGGGGGGGGGGGGGGAAATAAGTAATGTCCGCTTTTAAGCCCTGTATTCAATGGAAACTAATTACTCGTATTCTCGTGATTTGTGCTCGTTATGGTTGAACACCATAGTTGAACACATCCGGAGATCACAGATCCCCTTTAGGTCCTTATTTAAATAAAGCCCATATCTCAGGAGTCGGGAGTGTTGTCAAAGGTAACTAATAACTCTTGTTATCATGTTTTAAGCTCATATGCATTGAAAGCAGTCCGAGTCAGATGGCAGTTAGAAAAACACAATTTTAGACAGGATTTCAATAAAACCCATATATGGATAGCCTAGAGTGATCTCAAAGGTAACTAATGAATAACTTTACCATTTGGGCTCCCTTACATGAATATCAGACCGGCTCGGATTATGGTTGAACACATCTGGAGTTTACAGGGGATAGTAAGTAAGAAAGGTCCTCTTTTAGTCCCGGATTTCAATAAAACCAACATCTCGGAAGCTTGGAATGGTCTCCAAAGCAACGAATGATCGTGAAATAATGAATTCATTAAAACTATGGCTAGGCAGGCCATGAGTTAACACATCCGGAGTTTTGCGAGGCGAATGGCAAATCAAAAACGTCTGCTTTTAGGCCCAGGTTTCAATAAAAACACATATCTTGAAATCTTGGAGTTGTCTCAAAGGCAACTGATGGTGCATGTAATCATAATTTTGTCTCATTTCGGTTAAAACCTGGTGTGGTGCGCTCTGGAGTTCACAAGAGGAGGTTTTAACGACACTTTTAACAGCCTGTGTCACCTCGTGATGGACAGTTTTACGGTTGGAAGAAGCCAGAGTACCCGGAGAGAGTCACCGAGCAACGAGGAGCAACTGCTAGACTCTCCGGTCCACAGCAATCAGGATTGGCATTGATTGAAGACGGTACACCATGGAGTGCAATACGCCTTCGTACACGGCCCCACCGTGCCCACATGGGGGCAATCGGGATTAAGTGCCTTGCCAAAGGACAGGTCAGGGTTTTAATAAAACACATATCTTTGAGGTCTGTATTGGTCTCAAGGGTAGCTAATGATTCATGCTATCATGATTTGGGCTTGTTTGCATGAAAATCAGATTGGGGTGGGCTCTGAGTGCACACATCCGGAGTTCACAGATTGATAGCAAATACGAGAAGTCTGACTGTGGGCCTAGATTTCAATAAGATCCACAACCAGAGAGCCTTTAGCGTGGCAAATAACACATTGTTTCACTTACGAGACTATTTCTATAAAGTAAGCTAAAAATCATGGGCTCAAATTCAATACCTTTGATGGCTGGAGTTGTGGCCTAAACACAAAAAAATTCCTCGGTCTATCAAATATTGGATATTGTTTCCTTAAGTGGTAATTTCTTTGTGCTGGTAAAATGATTGGGTTTGCAACAAAAGAAGAAAAAACCCACTCACTTAACTGGTACAGTGCTGAATTATCTTTGGTCATCAAAATTTGTCCATATATCTTTTCCATGCGAATAAGCACTCTCCCATAAATCCTAAGAGACTAAACAATTATACTTCAAAGTATAACGCCAATAAACATCACAGCAGATTATTCATGAGATAATCCAATCTAGAAGCGAAACATCAGTTTCATACTAATATAACCCTTTACGCCAAAACGGCCAAAACCGGCCAGCGCTATTCTCAAAAATCGCCAATTAATTTTCATTATTTTTTCATTTTTTTGTCTCAAAACATAGGTTATGAACCCTCGTTGGAACGAGCTCGGTGAGCTCGTTCCAACGAGGGCCATAACCTTTGCTTTTGAGACAAAAAATTATAAAAAATAGTATTCAAGAATTTTTTTTGCAAGTGTCGTCTGCTTTTCATGTCAGGTAAAGAGTTAATGAGTGAAGGTGAATTTTATGATTCCTCTGTTTATCAAGTACTTTTCAATAGGGCGGCGAGTCAGGCAGATAAATTCGAATCTCTAATCGAATCTCAGCGCCCTTCGAGTTATAATCTTAAATTTATCCACAGCTACCTAATATTTCTTTTGTTCTCTGTCATGAAAACTAGCCCTATAAAATCACACCAAGTACGGTTTTGATGAGAACAGCTCAGTGAAACAGTACCAATATCTGGATATTGGGACGGTTTTGAAACAGTCCCAATAACAAGATATTTGTACGATTGTCACGGTACTGTAATTATAACCATTCAAAAGTAAAGATGCTGTAAAGGAGATGTAAAAAACTTTCTAACACTTGAAATATCGACAAGCTTTTTCGACAGAGCTACTGAATAGAGTGTGCATCGTGTCCAAATTATAATGTACTTTTTAATTTTTTGTTGCTTTTAATAACCAACAGCCCTAGTAACCTAAAAAGGACTCCCGTGGAAACCTCGGATGTGAAGTAGTGCTTGTTTGCTGTGGTAAACAAGTTCAGTTTTACTGGTAAAATAGGACCTGGTCGCCAGGGCCCGGGGTAGAAGTCCCCTAAAATGGGCAGCATGGGTGAAAACGATTGGCTAAACTTGACTTTACACCTTTTTTGCGGTCACAATTAGCCATAGATGCAGAAAAGTGACCTTAAACACCAGTAAATAAATAAATAACCTAAAAAAAACCGCCCTTTTTCAAATATTAAGACGGCAATCAGGCACCACCACCCGCCACCCCTGAGGGAAAGCGAACCTCTTCTTCAGATAAAAAAGAATTATTCTTCCAAATGCTTTAAAAATGAACGATTTTTAAATTTATCTGCCGCACTTTCGATGAGGGATTGAATAAGTGTTCCACTCTTGAGCTGAGACATTATATTAGCGGGAGAACAAATTACGTCATGATGTGAGTTCGCTTCGAAGCCACAGATCTGTTCACAATATCTGAACTCCTGATGCGTGTCATAACTTCAATAGAATTTCTAGCAAGCAAACAATGGGTTATGCCCATTTTGTTTTTCGGGGGTAGAGCAAGCAAAAAGTGTTTTAAAATGTGGTTTTACTCGTGTCAAACTTTCTAAAATATAATTTTTTGGACTTTTGTTAACATTGAGGGGCTGTGGATTAAATCACATATATCACTATTTTGTGTACTATATGGGTAAATAATTGTCCAGTTGTGCAGGTGTCCTCCAATATTTGGACTCGGCTTCGCCTCGTCCAAAATATCTCCGGACACCTGCACAACTGTACAATTATTTACCCATATAGTACACAAAATAGTGATATATCTATAACTTTTGCCACTCATACTCAAGTACTGTTTAATGAATTCCCGGTTTTCTGCAGTAACGGGAATGACAATCAGAACCGGGAAACGGGAAGTGTCCCGGATAAAATCAAGTAAATTTGTGAACATGGAACAAGACGCCCTATACAACGATTGCAATAATCTTACTTGTCCCGACTGCAGGTAAATTCTGGTGTTTCATCAAAGTAAGGTATGGTGCGTGGAAGGTGGAGTACTGTCCGATCCTAGTGGGGTAGATTTCCATTTGGGGATATTTACAGTTTATTAAACAGACACAGGGGATGCCTCCTAGCTGCCGGCCCATGGCCCATCTGGCCGAGCCTGGTGGTCAGTGGGACGAAGGTTTGGGGGGAGGGGGGAGGTGTTCCCCATGCTTTGTTCCCCTGCAATTGTATATGGACTGTCCTGTCGCGGTCTGTGGATCTGCCCTGCCGCGGGGTGGTAGGGATCTGCCCGATACGTACTGTGGAAACAACCACACCCTTACACATACTTGATTTATGATGGTTCAGCTATGACTATTGAATAGCGAACTGTCTTGAACAATTGTCTTAATTACCCACCATGCCATGTTAGATACTTACTTATATTGGCGCTGTCTGTCGTCAGGATTGTTTGATATTTTTGTCTCAGTCAAATGGGAATTGCAGGAAGACAGCCCTCGTGGCTATGCCATCTCCATGCAGTACGTTTATGTTATCAAATACTTTAAAATGAATCAATATATTCTGTAACTTCGTGCTGCTGAATAAAAAATATCTATCTATCTATCTTTCTTAAGAGAAGTGTGGAAACCCAAACACGCTTCCAACTCGTCTTCATTTTCAGAATACCTAGTTTTATCATCACTACCTTCTAGCTTCACTGCCATCACCAGTCTCCTCTGCTTGAAGAAGAAGAAACTGTTGAAGGCAATGGAGTTGGAGTTTGTGTTGAAGCAGGTAGTGAAATGTGGGTGATACTAGTGATTCTCAAATTGAAGACGCGTTTGAACTTCGTTGCGAGTGAAGATCTTGCTGTTGCGGAGGGGAGTCCTCCGGAACTGATTGCGAGCTACAGTGATTTGGTGAAAAAATCTTCTTGTTGATTGTTAGGATTTCAGGCGTGGAAGTGCTGACGAAATCTTACAAAATTATGTTGGGCAGTTTTTCAATTTAGAAAACTTCAGTTCAACACATCAAAATTGCCATGCGTGATTCCCGGTTCCATGATTTCCCGGGTATCATGGCCGGCTTTCGGAACCGTGAACACGGGAATTCCCTTTCCCGAGATTAAACCCTAGTACTTTTCTGTTTGGGCAAATCAATCAAAAAGGTTGAAGATTTTGAAAACGCAATTAAAGTAGTTTCGGAAGGTGAACACTCCTTGAACTCTACTTCTAACGTCAGCTCACGCGAATCGCTTTGAACTCAATGGAAATAACGTAACGACCAATCATCTGAGTTCTTACATGATTTAGGCCGGATTCCACGAGTGGATTTCCTAACATATTTCTCGATGCCTGTATTTTATCCGCTAACTTTGAATATTCAGAGCAGAGTGGCACAAAAATATACATACGATTTTTGTCGCAATCGGGCTTTTTAGCTGAAGTGCTGCTGACGAACAAAATAAAAACCGATAAGATCAAAAATTTGTGACCTGGATGTGGAGCCCTGAAATAAAAATAAAAATCTAAGCAGATTAACAAATCTATAGTAATGGGCGTATACCAAGCGGACCCGGTATTCTATATCTCTTAGACATAACCCTCATTAGTACGAGGTTATAAGCTATATTTGTGAAAAAAAAAATGAATGGTAATTTTTGTGAATAGTGTCGGATGGTTTTTCCATTACATTAGGCAAAGGATTCACACTCCATTATTGTTTTTAACTGGATATATTTGGTCAACTAATGCCTTCTATTAACTGTGTAGTTTTCTATTGAAAATTGAAATTATTTCTCAAAGAACGGAAAAAGACATCCCAAACTTTGTTGTAATGCGTGGCATCAAAACACAAACATGTGACCTCATTATGTCATCCATTCACACTTCTTTTTACATGTTTGGACTAGCAAAAGTGCGAATAAATTCCATCCGTTAATTTAACCATATACTTCAAGTAAAGACCATAAACAGCTAGCCGTCTTTACAAAAATAGCAATTCATATTTCATTATCTTTTCAATTTCCGCATTAAGGGGTCGTCCAACCTAACTTTGGTCAATTTTTTGACATTTTTCCCAATGCCTCAGAAACAGATAAGAGAAGTAAGGAAAGGCAAATTATATATCAAAATAATGAGTAAAGTGCATAGAAAAGGTACATATATTTTTTTCAGGAAAAAAAGTGAATTTTATGATTTTGAAGAAGATTAATTTGCAAATGGCATAAGTAACGAACCGGTAAAACCACAAAATAATCGGTAATTCGAAAGCCTTGTCCTCAATATAATGATAACATACTACAGACTCGGGGAAAGCATTTTTTTGACACACACTCTGGTGGGTTTTGACGTTTGAATGTAATAACATCAACACAAATTTTTGATGTTCCGGATGTGGCCATGTTTCAACGATGTTTTTCCGGTCATGTGATTACGATGTGGTTCTTGCAGAAATACTCAATTTGGGCAATCGTAAGAATGCAAGGACGTGATCACTCCCCTTATTTGTTCGAGACAATGTATGAGCGTATTTGCAAACAGGTGACAGCAGGTACTTGAGCTGTTAATGTCATAACAGCAAAATATGGTTCGAAATTCCCTCTCGTGTTTACAGGCCGTCTGAACTTTTTTGTTGACAAAAAATCTGAATTATTGCGCACTAGAAAGACAACATGAACCACTTGTAAAAAAAATAACCGAGTGTATAAAATCGGGACGATACACATAAAATAAGGCAATATTTATAACAAAGTAAGCAGAATGCTTCAGAAATCACTTTTTCACGAAGTATATTCCAAGTGACCTGGAACTATATTGAGTGTGTTAATTTCCCCCTGTCGCTGCGAAGTTATTTACGTCCTAGTAACCATGGAATTTGAAGACGGGTATGTTTGATGTCTGCAAAAGGACCGATTGAAGATGGGTTGAAAATGATGCATTCGTGCTTTTAAATAAGGTGCGCTTGGACGATGCTGAGAATTTAGTTTTTTCTTCCAACCAACCATAGTAATACAAGCGTCGATCAGTGGTTTTTTTATCGTTTTACACTGACAAATGTGACAAATCTCCTTCACCGGAAACCATCCCCCAATTTGCATATCACAATAAACATAACCGCTGTCACGGAGTGTCAGCGTGGCCGTGTGGTCAAAACCGAAACGAATTATCGAATGCACGGTCAATATTAGCTGCAATTGGCTTTTAAATAAATGAAATACACGAAATATTCGCAATTTCTTCATTATTCATGCCGAGTTACTTTTTAATCAAACCACATGCGTTCAGTTTCGTTTGTCGGCATCAAACTGATATTGTTTGTGGTAATTAAATAGTACGAGAAGGCGAAGGAAGCCAAATATTTTTACATCATCTATTATTTAATTCAAATTGATAATTTCTTTTATTTAACTGAAATTATGAACTGATAAGTTGGGTGTGTTGCGATTATTATGCCCCAGACCTGGAACTTAGTGGAAGTTGGAAAATCAAAGGTGCATCTAGGGCCGTGCAGTGGTGACCCCCTGTCCTCTTAATCTTAGTCTTACCCATTCATCATTGCATGTACCAACATTCCCCCTTGTATCTCAACCATTGCTACTCCAATTTGAAGGATATTTGGTTTTGTGATCGAGCATCATGGAGAAACAATGCCTGTGTAGCTGCTGTAGCATGTGTTTCTTCCCACATTTTTTCAGAGTTGTGGTACTTTTTCACTCTTTTGAGTTAGAAAATTTTGTTTATAACTAGTTGATTTGTTGCAGAGTGCCTGCTAATACCCTCAATTGTATTGCTGCAGAATTTTCTTGTGAAGATTTTGTTCCTATTACTTATCAAGCAACAACCTAATGAATATTCTGTATAAAGCCACCAATCTGATGTTTGACACTTTTATTGGAGCTGTTTTGAAGGCTTATGGAACTCAAAATGTTGATTATGGCAGACTTTTCTATTCACCCATGAATCGATAAATTAAGTGTTATAGTTGGAAGTAAGAAGCATGAAAGGTCCAGAACTAAAACTCTAAAAAGAATGTTTTGCAATGTAACATGATTTTTGCAGATACACTTATTTGGAGGTTTACCTGTCTGATAGTGTTTGGAACATGTGTGGCCAGGATCTTCAAAAAGAAAAAAGAGTTAAACTTTGAGAAAAAAGGCATATGCCTTGAGTGCCGGAGGTAGAGTCATACAAGGAAGAGAGCCCCCCCCCCCCCCCCCCCCAAAAAAAAAAAAAAAAATTCTGTGTCAAATGGAGCTCACTTGTCATCTTTTGGGGATTGCTTTGTGTACTGCGTTCTTGAAAAAAATATGTGAGACCCTCTGGATGTGCCCTTCTGATCTCAATATGTCAGTAAGCCTCCTTGGGGAAAGTACATGCAATAATGGTTATGTAAGGTTGATTTGATGTGTTTTGAATAACAATGTACTTTTAAGTACATTAGATGGTTTATTGCAGTGACAGGTTACAGTTACCCTTATTTCTTCTCCAACAGATATCATGAGTGTATTGGTGTCCAAGAGTTAAACAAAGCTAATGTACTTATTGATAAACCAGACAAATTTAACAATTTAATCACTATCAAATTGATGCATGGGATAAAAGGGGTTACAGTGCAAGGGGTTTGTAAATATATTTATTCAACTACAATGTATGACTTTGCAGTGCATTCTACATAGGAGAATATCATATTTTCTTTCCAAACCATTACAGTAACACATACATCTTGATATTGGGAGACACTCTTTTGTCCTTCCATACTTCTTCTGCTGGACTCCTTCAAGTTGACCTTTGTTGAACTCCCCAAATCAAAACATAAACAAAAGAAAATGTCTGCCTTCAATCAGTGAGCACTCCACTTATAACATTTGGTCTCAATCTTCATTACTTTCATGAATTCGGAAAAGATTTCTTCGAGTATGTACTTAAATGTTTATAGAATACAGCTGTTATTTTATTTTGAGGTATTTTATTGTAAAAATTTTGTTCTCTTACTTATGCCATAGCAGACTTTCAGGTGGTGCTATTTACACATGGCAGCAGTTCCATGGCAAATTTCAGTCTCCACATGTTCTATGTTTCATTCCAAGCATTTTGGTATATAATTTATTGGGGTTATTCATTTTGGGCCTTTTTTAGACTTGAAAGAAAATTACATGAAATTTGACCAAAGTTAGGTTGGACGTCCCCTTAAACACACGTTATGATCCCCGATTGGAACGAGCTCCGTAATCTCGGTCCAAGGAGGGCCATAACCTCTGTTTTGGAGGCAAAACATTTTCTTAGTTATGCAAGAATTTTAGACATTGTTTTGTAAGTGTCGTTTACTAGGAAAAGAGTTGAACAAAACAAATTGACAGTTTTCTCCAAGACATAGTTCCGCTTAATTGGTTGTATAAATGATAGAAGTATTTTTTCTGAATAACAGTATGCGTAAAGGAGCACAGAACCAGGCACAGATCTTTTTATGAAATAAATGGAAAACAGAAAAAAAAAATGCTACAGAGCTCATTTATATCGTGCGACATAACTGCAGTAATTAATGAAAAATCGTCCGTTGTGTTTGGTCCGAGCACTTTTGTTACATTTTTTCAGCGCGCTGAAGTGGAAATAATAGCTTATTTCTAACTCATTCCCGATAAGTAGTCCCCTAGCAGTATGTCATGTAGGTTGCAGGGACTCATTTGGGATCTCGGGTGTGACGTCATAGTCACATGACCCAGTTACATCAGGCGGGGTTTCCTTGGTAGCCCGCGTGAGTGGTCATGTTGTGACGTAACTATCATAGTGATATATGCAGTCAATGCACATACGCAAGTAGTTGGAGAGCGATGGATCGGGCCTTATTGGCAGGATCTCATGCAGGATCTCATGTGACGTCATAGTCACGTGACATGGTGGAGCCAGGTTTGGTTGTCATGGTGGCCCGCGTGGGCGGCCATCTTGTGACGTCATCCCCATAGAGATGGGTGATGTGAGTGCGCATGCGCAGCTCGTGTTGGTTGGGTGATACGTGTTTCCGTCGTCAATTTTGTATACTTGAGGCCACCATTTTGGTTTCTATGGTAGCACGTGGTTGCTATGTTACCCAAAGGCTTAAAACAAGACTGGGGTATGCTCGGAAGGTATTTTACTTTGTACAAGAGTAATTTCCCGATTCGTAGAATGACCACAAACAACCAGACAATCTCTTCAAACCACCCAAAACTACTTTATTTGATACGGATTACCCCATTATATCGGTTAAGCACTGGGTGAGTTCGATTGAAGTAGAGTAGTTTTCTGGCTAGGACCCCCCTCCCCCCCCCCCGAAATCTCGTTAATTTCGTAGAATTACCACAAACAACCCGACAAGCCCTCCAAATCACCAAAATCCACTTTATTTGATGTGGATTCTCAAGAATTCCTTTTCGAACCGCCATACCATGGATTTTAATAGCAGCACGTAGTGTTATAGTACTGAGGGGCCCTTTTCGTAGCTAACTGATAGACATCTCCATGAAAGCCTATATCATTCATATAGCCAAGAATCTATCGAGCAATTACCGAAAAGTCATTGCTCGAATCCCATCGAGCAAATGTGCTATATAGAGTATTTACTCGAACGAGTGACTCGCACATACGACTCTTATACTCATTTCGGTATTTGAGGTTACCTATGACCTGGTATTGTATTATTTGAGGATACCTATCGAGGATACCTTCTGGAGAATCCTTTTTTTCTCGTAAGAGGCCATGAGGGCCATGAAAAAATCCCTCAATGAGGTCTAATTTACTATCCCTCTTAGCCTCATCTCGATATTTAACAACCATATCCCGTGGCACCCCAATTTCAGCACCCCTTTTTGAAAAACGTCTGGCCTTCGGCACCGCTTTAAGTATTATGTGGCCATGAGGGCTATGAGAACAGCCCTCAAGGAGGTCTAATTTACTATCCCTCTTAGTCTCATCTAGTTTGAGGGGTCTCCATTGGTGAAATGCGCAAGGAGGAGAGAAGAAAACTTGTACTAATTGTAGCAAGACCTTTACCAGAAAACAGTAGGCCTGCCTCCTGAATCACCTGTCGAAATGCCTGGAGAGCTATACCTGCATGGAATGCAGTCAGGAGTTTGATAAACGTTTCATTTTAACAGCAAGACCACCAGATCATCGTCCAATGACCTACTCCTGTACATTTTAAATGAAGACAAATGACCGAAAAGAGGACCACCTAAACAACGACGGACCACAACAACCGCCCGACTTAATGTTAATCCGATCGATTTTTCTCAAAATTTGATAACAGAAGAAGACACTGGTGAGATGATGACAATGCCACAAGATAACTGGAGAAGTTTTCGAACCCACCGAGTGATGAATAGAACAGTCCAGGACCAAAACAACTACCAGATCAACGATGTAACTTGTCGAAAAATTTACAATATAAGATTTGCCATGTAATACTGGTACACTTATCTTGGGCCCAGATACCATTTCTTCTATAAAAAAATACCACAGCAAAATCTTCGTTCTATTAAGGCAGAACACAGCGAGGGTTGAGTACGGGGGCTGGAATCGATAACTCGAGTTGAAGTTTTTTCTTTTTCTTACGAGCGCCGAAAGCTTGTGAAATACAGGAAAAACTCCAACACGGGTCTTTGATTCTTATCCCATGTTCTCTACCCGGATTCTGTTCTGTATTAATACCTTGATACCACTTGAATTAACCCCTCAACTAACACGAAAGTCAGACGACACTTGCAAACAAAATTCTTGAATAACTAATTTTTTTCTTTTTTTGCGTCAAAAACATACCTTACTGGCACTCATTAGAACGAGTTCAATGAGATGGTTCCAATGAGTGGTCATAAGCTATGGTTTTGATAAAAAATAATTAAAAAATAATGAAAATTGAATGGTAATTTTTGTGAATATCACTGACTGGTTTGTGCTGTTAAGTTAGATAAAGGGTTCAGTGAAGGAGACTGATATTTTTAAGAAAAATATTCGCTTCGACGGTCTGTCCACTGCTTGGTTGTTATGTGTCAAAGCATTTCATTCACACGATAACGTGGCCCAGATGCGTAACGACCAATTAGATGCGTTCTTAAATGACGTTCTTACTCGTAGGCGGGATTCCGCTGAGGTGTACCTGGTACATGCCTGAAATGTATCGGGTAATGTTGAATACAATGAACAATGGTGCATCTATCTTTGGGCCCAGAACGCCCCCCCCCCCCCCCCCCCCACACACACACACGCGTTTACGAAAATAAATATTATAGGAATACCCATGGGAAAATCGTGGCTCCAGAGTACCACACCCATCCTTTTGCGAAAAACTAATAGGAATTCCTATAGGGTACGTTTGGGTCCACAGTGTCCTCCTATGCTTATTTACTTACATAAACCTGAAGTGAACGGGGATAACTGCTTTTAGATATCACTACTCAATTTTATTCTAAAATGTTTCAGGTCAAGGGAACCCTCTTTTATCAAGCTATTTGTTACCAGGGCAGTAACTATTTGCGGATATTGTGGTAGTGGCGCGTCGAGGGGTGGGGGAGTTAACCTCTGAGTTGCTCGACCATTGCATGAATTGGTTCAACAGTTCATACATAACACATAGGCCTACATGTGCTTCTCAGCGAACTATTCAAACATGGCGTCGATAATCACCGACAGTAACAATGGCAATCGACAATATCGTGTCGTGGTAAAAGCAGGGACGTCAGGAGAAGAGGGGTAGTAGTCCCAGCGTTGTGGGGCAGCTCGTGGGATCTGGAGAGCCGACACCTCAATCGAATAATTCGTGGCGGAAAATCAAGGAAACTTCGTCATTTGACTCATCGGAAAAGAAACTTTTCCCGGCGGAGACCTCCCGAGCCCCCACCTACGAGAGGGAGACGCCTCCTCTCGTGTTCGCCACTTCGCGGCCTAGATGATGCACTCCGCAACATGGGAGCCTCTTCGTCCAGACTGTCCCCAGACTCGATATTCCCTACGACACCTCCAGGTAAAAGCCGTGACACATCGCTGCGTTTTTTTCGGGATTACCGATTATCGTGAGTAATATCTAGGGCAGACCGATTCCCATATCACAAAAATAGCACCCACCTGTAACAGTTTTATGCCTACGCAAATGTTTTTGAACACCCGACTACTGCCTTACGATACAAAAAATGGGAGATGTTATAGCTCCCCCCGTCCCAGAATTTACGCACCTGACTGTTATAATTCAAAGCGTTGAAGTCGACACAGGGTGCTCTTTCCATTCGTGTATAGTGGCATTAAAGGAGCTACACAACGATATCTCGTATTTTAGAATATGGCGTCATTATAAAACTCGAAAGGTTTAAGAGCAACACTCGGGTATCAGAGTCGATTTATTTGTTTATTTAATCAGGTTTTGGGTCTATGGCTATATCGCGACCACACCAAAAGTCGGCCGTTGCACTATATATTATGAGGTGAGAAATTCGGTAATGTAACAAACAGGTATCAGAACGTATTGTCCTGCACACATGCTGATTTGCTCATAAAAATAAGATAATTATTAATAGAATCGCCCCCAGAAAACTTCCTGATGGCACGGCCACTTCCACGCAACAGCATGTTCAAATTGTGATGACGGGGATGCCTCTATTTTGGGTTGCCAGGGGCTTTCCCAAACTCGTACTGGATATAGATGGTTATCAAGAAAAGTATAAAACATTCTGGGACAGTATTAACCCCTCCTAAACTATGTTCTTGAAATGTATCGCTCCACGCAAAAAATATAGCCATTTGAGCTGCATGGTTGAATAATTACGAACATAAAAAATTAACAACGACACGATCGGGTGTTGTCGTCCACGAATACCGATCTTATTAAGAGAGGATGAATGTCAAAGTCAAGAACAACAACCCTGTCTAAGGTCTCTCCATATTGTTGTTCACTGAGATTGCCTTCCACAGTGGCGAGATGCAGCGTAACGTTTTATATTCAGTACCGCACCACCAAATATCCACACCAAAATGTACTAAAAAGTTCTGTTGAGCATATATTGTGCTTACGTCCAAACATCGGTTCTCTCGGTCGCTATTAACGTTGCCACAAAGCACCAAGGACGCACCCGTCACAATGACAAACGTGTCGCTGTGACTTCACGTGTCACTTCGAGATCGCCTAAGTGTTCTGACCTATACCTAGCCCTTTATCTCATGTAATGGTCAAGACCGCCCTGTACTATAAACAAAAAGTCGCAATTCAAATTATATTTATTTAAAAATTTTGGCCTCTAAATATAGCTTATAACCCCTCATTGGAACGAGCTTATCGACAATAGGTGAAAATATTTAGATAACATAAGGTCTCACAAAGAAGATCTTCTGTTTCCCAGGCCATTTTATGTAATGTGGGCGGGCGTTTTTTTTTTACTTTTTTTATTTTTGTAATTATTTCTTTGCAATCAAAAGTTCACTTTCTTGGTTTGTTTATGTTTTAGTCCTAATGATCTACAAAATAGCATGGGTGGTGGTGTATTTCGTCCCTTGGGTGCAAGAAGGCTTTGCAATGCTAAATAAAGCATTGCAAAGCTTTTTTGCACTCAAGGGACACGTTTATCAATTTTATTAACTTGGGTAAAATATCAGATATGAACCATTTAATTATTATTTTTTTAAGTTTGCATTGGTTATAAAAAGAGAGCATGCGACGGCCAAAAGGACCACGCTGAAGGACCTGAGAAACAGATTTTTACCTTTATAAGCCCAATGTATTGACAATAACACCCACATGAGGCTGATGCTAAATCACATATATGAGAGACAAAATAATATACATTAATAAGCTTAACTGGTAGAGTGCTGGAAGCCCATAGTTGGGCTTTATTCTGAAATGCAGGTACCACAACTGGAAGGCTCATATTCAGAGTATGTGCTTTGTATTATCTTTGAAGTGATATTATTTAGTCTGTAAGGGTTTGCCTTGTTACAATTTATGGCAGAGAGCCCATAGGCACTCTCGTATAAATTGTAACAAGGCAAAGACATGTGTTCAAGATTTGATGGCTGAAAATAATTTAGCACTCTACCGATTAACAGTATATATGCGAAAAACAAATAACGTGACTATATTTTCAGGAAAGCTTATTCTCGCTTCAAAAACTTTACATACCATGATACATATGATGCTGCATACATTGATTGGGTCGTCATTGCGCATGACAGTAGGGATTTATCCTTTTCATCCATATCTCTAAACTCTGTTTTTTATTTCCAATTTCATTAAAGAAATTTCCCCGTGTGAATTTATACACGGGACAACTTACGTGATAATCGTTACTTATTCCCAGTTTATTTGACATTCTTTATCAACCGATTTTATCAGTTGTTAACGAATGTCGAATAAGGATGTGGGAATACGTAACGGTTATCACGTCCATTACGGAACATCGCATTCATTATGAAATGTTCCTCAGATTCAGCCGCTTTTGCCATATATTCTCATGTTTTCAGTGATTTGGGGTTGTTTGTGACCCCCTTTCTCAATTTGAAGACTGTCGTTACTAATTGTCATTTTAGTGAACAAGGTGCGAACCTTCACGCTTTTTATTTCATTCAAGTAGGACTCAATCGTGTATTTAACTTTAAATCCTCTCTGTATTCGTTGTTTGTTCTTATCAACAACTTTCGCGTTATCAAACATTTCTCGTTGATTATATATATTTAAGGTCGATTTTCATTTGATTGTGAATAACATTAACTTGTCCGAGTGATATCTCAGTATTTAAGGCTTTATCACACACCTATTAATGTAAAACACGGGATTCTCACTGTTCTGCCTGTACGATAACAATAAAGTTATATCGCACATGTGATGATACAAAACACGTCCGATTTCGATTCCAAACTAAAGAGAGAAGGAACTCGTCTAAATAAATCACGTCACCATTGGTCGAATCCACCGGTGTCGAGATCTCTTGAAAATTCCAAATTCCTCATTTAGATTTGTTTACCCGGGATATTTAGCCAATCAGATTCGAGCCAAAAATTAACCAAATAAAAGTAACGTTCTGACTGCTTCTTCCTTGACAAATACTTTCCACAACTGGTCGGATAATGATAGAGTATGCTAAACTTCCATGTATTAGCTATTTCGGCCTAAAAGTTTTGTTCTGTAATTCCCTGCAGTTTAGTCCATATTTGAAGTTCGAGCATCGTGACCGCGACACTAATCGGCGTCAATTGGTTTTGACCAACTGAATGCCGTAAAAATTAAAAAGCAAACAGTGATGTCTCTTTGGCAACGAATTGTCCAGATGAAAAGTGCTATTTTTCAATTTTCGTGTAGCCTGGTTGTTACACGGAAGGCGTGTGATAAGTACAGAACCTATCATACGTTTGATTGGGTTAAGAATTATCGCACGAGATTGCGTCGGCTCTCGTGATATCCTGAGTCAAAGCAATCTCGTGCAATAATTTTTATCCCATTCAAACGTATGTGCGATTCTGTATATTTATTCATTTTCGATATGTTCAACCCAACCGAGGTGCTTTCGTCAAACGTAGTCGTTACATGTTAAAGCTACTTTAGAAATAAAAAAAGACCGTCTGTCTCTGACACTTTTACCTGGTATTTGAAGAAAGCGCAAAAATAGCCTCACGAGCTAATTGCGATCTACCAAGTTCTACTAAACTGCATGATTATGATTGTCGTAATTAGTTTTTCAAATGGTTTGGTTCATAAATCTATATAGAACATATGTTGCTGATGAAAGGACTTAACGAGTGTCTATAATACTGATGAGTCGCATTGCTGATATCTTTTTGTTTTTTCTTGAGTGAACCGTTTGCACAAAATTTCATTCCAAAGTGTGGGTTCTCTTTCAATTTCAATCACTATATTATTAATGAAAAATGTTGGTTCTAACTCAGTGGGTCGTTTTCAAAATATTACACACTTAGCTTTTTCTGTATTGACATCCAATTTATTTCTTTGTACATAAGTTTCCGAATTGAACAGACAGTTATTTAGCCCTTCTGTTAACTCAGCGAAAAGAACTATGTCGTCTGTATATAAATAGCGAATAAGGGATATGTTTCCAACGCATATGGTATCACTGAATTAAATATTTGAATTAGAGTTACCCTCCTTGAAATGTTGCACTCGAAAATCATGCAATCTCCAAATATAAACAGCCTTGGGAAAATATGTTGTTTCAACGAACATTTGAAGCATTCTACTGACATCTTACATTATTGTTGAATAGTCCAGATAAATAAAGAATGGTTTGATGACTTTTTGGACCTAAAACATACATTTGACTGTTGGTGTGTTTTTGTTAGAAATTCCCTGAAAAAATATGTGCACGTGATCAGTACTTCCCTTCCTGCCAGTTTTTCTCTCTTATTTGTTGCACGATAGGTTTTCAGGTCAGAAAAAGTATTCTGAAGGGCTATACCTGACAAAGATATTTAAATGACAAAATTAAAGTGATGCGATCATAATTTTTGTCGCCTGAACATTATAATGGTCGCCTATGGGAAAATATTTAGTTCTGTGATACTATATATTAATTGCGAAAAACGATCTGCCTAATGCTTTACCAATATCTTCTATTGAAAAATTGAAAAGTATGAGTGAAATTTTTCATCGTCTGATCGTCTGATTAGATTAGATTAATCATATTTTTATTTGCCATTCAACAATGCAAATCAGGAATGGAGGATAAGTGCTTACCACTCAGAAAACCCTCCGCTTCTGTACAAAGACAGAACAAAATATAACAATATGTAAACATTATACACAAAAAGAAGTTAACTCAAGAGAGAGAGAGAGAGAGAGAGAGAGAGAGAGAGAGAGAGAGAGAGAGAGAGAGAGAGGGTAGAAAATCGGATAAAAGCAGAATGACAAAAAGATGACAAAGACAAACAAAAAAACAAAACAAAACAAAAAAAAAAAAAAAAAACGAAAACTAAAAAACAAAAAAACAAAACAATATACAACAGAAATTCCAGCTGTGAGAGGACACACACGGTGGAAGTCATATCATTTGTACAACCCTGGGACACTCTGATTTGCTGAAAGACGCAGCTAATTCTGCAATTGTACATCAAATCTATGCGAGTCACGAATAAATGTTTGGACAGAGAAGAAAACTGATACATTGCTACTTTCGGGTAATGACGGGCTTCCCTATAAAACTAAATCCAGTGAATTCCAATTGGGCATGAGTTTCGACAAATCATCTATGAGGATACAGCGAATATCCAAATGTAAAGGACACAGAAATAAATAAAGTCCTGCATCCTCAACGCCATCGTTACATAAGCAAACTGGAGAATCTGAGATGTGGTTGCGGAAGTTGTCACCATTAAGGTCACTGCATCCAGTTCGCAATTTTGATTGAATGGTGTTTTCTTTCCTTATACCGGTTGAGAAATATGTTGGAGGCTATACAAGGGTGGTGAGAGGGACTTCTTGAATTCCCCAAGCGACCGACTGTTTCGAACAGCCTCCGGTAGGGTGTTCCACACTTCCGTGCACGAAGGGAAAACTGATCGTTTGAAGAGTTCCGTTCGACAGAAATAAGAGACAAAATTAGACGCGTTTCGTAAATTATATTGGAATAGGTCGGCGACACGAGATGGTAAAAGATCGTGGAGGAAGTTCGGATTATTCCCAATGAGAATTTTGTAAAAGTTACACGTTTTCTGAACATAGCGCCTGTTTTCCAGACCACACCAACCAATTTCCAACAAAAGTTGACCCCGTGGCACAGATCTTGTCAACCCGCCCAGTATTCGGGCTGTGCCGTAGTGATTATCTTCAATACGATTCAGATGATACTGAGGAGCACCGCTCCACGCAAAATTATCAAAATCGGTAATATGAATGCATGATATATTTTTTCGAGAATTTTTCTGTTAAAAGTATACTTCAGTTTTCCTTGTTGGGACAATCTCTATCAGGCCTTTTTAAAATGTTATCAATGTGATTTGACTAAGACAAGCTTGACTGCGAGGTTAAACCCAAATGTTTGTGAAAATTACAAAAATCAATTGTTTCGCCATTAAACAAAATATTTAATGACGAGATATTTTTGTTAAGTGTGAATAGGATTGTTTTCGTCTTTTTTGCATTAAACGAAACAAGCCATGTGTTAGCTCATCCGTTTACTTTTTTGAGTTCCTCGTTCATTTTTGCTTCGAGGTTGCAGGGGTCATTGGGCGACTCTGTCAGATACGTGTCATCGGCAAACATGCGAGTACCTGAATCAATTTTGTCGACGATGTCATTGATATATGTAAAAAACTGTTTGAAGCTTGGAGTTTAGGTCAAGATGTAGACTAACTCTGTGCAAACTAAACTCATTCCTCAATTAATCACTACCAAGATCGCGCTGTGTTGGGAGCTGGTTCGACATATCCTTGTCGTTTGACTGTTGAATGCTAATTAGGCTATTTTTCTAATTGCGTTGACAGGGTATACTGTCCATGACTCGAAACAGGAACGAATTCGACGAGCCCTTCCTGGCTGCAACAATACATTGTCATTTCAATTCCATGTAGTGTGAGTCGATGTCACTTAGACTAGTTTTGATACACAACATTGTATGCAAATCAAAGCTAGAGAAAACAAGCTAACATATATCAACCGTCACTGATACAGATCTAACATAAAGTTCAATACAAGAGCAGAAATCCCGTTATCTTCCTATTTGTAATGACATTCAACCTTGAAGTATGCCGTAATTGCAGGTCAGTAGTACTGGCCTAAAACGGACAATGTAACCGGTGCGTGTACAGATTAAACTGATATGCCGTAAAATGGTTTTCTCACGAAATATTCCATGTTGCGTGCCTGTAGATTTTTCCACCTAACAACATAATTACGCAGAAAGTCAAAGAGTTGTATTGGTGATCCGTGTTTCGTGACACATTTACATGTTTTTGATTTGTGCAGGTTCACAAAACGGAGAAATTCACTTTATGATTTAGAAACAAAATGAGTTGTTATTTGATTGTCACATGGTCAAGGAGCATCAAGGGATATAATCATGATCCACTTGATGTACAGTAATTTTCTAAACCCTTCGCCCAACATGAAAAGCAGACGACACTTGCAAAAAAATTCTTGAATAACTATTTTTTTTTCATTTTTTGTCTCAAAAACATAGGTTATGACCCCTCATTGGAACGAGCTCGATGAGCTCGTTCCGTCGAGTGGTCATAACCTATGTTTTTGAGACGAAAAACAATGAAAATTAATTGGTGATTTTTGAGAATAGCGCTGGCCGGCTTTGACCGTTACGTAGGGTAAAGGGTTAATCAGCCACTAGTTTGATATTCAATTTATGGTGTCTGTGTGTGTGTGTGTGTGTGTGTGTGGGGGGGGGGGGGGTTGTGGTGGTGATAATTTGTAATTTGCCAAAGTTGATTTAAATTATTTAATACAACCGCATCCCTTGCATCCCACTAATTTTTTAAGTATTAGTTAAATGTTTCATTTATTTATTTTTTCCAAGTACCAGGAGATGTGTACATATGTTTTATTGCAGTCCACCTAGGAAGTTCCTTGCTAAGCAGGCTGCAGCGAAACTTAGCCAAATCCTTATCAAAATATGCCTACTCCAGATGGGTGACCGCGGTAAGTATGGGAAGTAAGACAATGTGGACGGAGCGTCAAAGGAGATAATCACAATCCACTCGAGGTACAATACTTTACTTTAAATTCCAATCACAAGTCTGTACCAGACTTGATAATTTAATAATATTTCACGAGGACAACTTGTGGCCAAATTTGCTTTACATATCCAAGAACAAAGCTAGGGTATCAAAATTCTTCAAAACACAGCGACAGAGTTGCATGGGGGTAAATTCCAAAACCTTCGCTTATTACATATGAATTCACTTTCGATTTCCGGTCGACGTCATCGAACGGAAAAAGCATCGATATACAACGCCGTCTACAATCAAATAATGAGAAGGATCGCCTTAATACAGTATAGCATTATTATATAGAGACTTCACAGTTGCCATATTCAATGCAAGGCATCATGATACCTGTTGAAATTTCTTAGAATTGCGATTTTGTTTTTCGATGTAAATTCGTGGTATCTAGTGATTTGCGCATGTCTATTAAACATGGAAACCATCTTCAATAAAAAAAAATGCAGACAGTGTTGTCCTTTTCAAAAATGCAGTCCTATCGCTGCACTCGAAAGAGTTTTGAATACATAACTTTGTTATTGAATATCTGAAGCACATTTGGCAATGAGTCGTTCTTGCAAAATATTATTTTACTATCTGTTCTGGTACGAATACGATAGAGACTTCCAGGAACCAGTAACGCGTGCTGTCAATTCTATGAGTTGATTACATATGTGTTTCGTGTTCTGTACATACCAACCTTCATTTTGATGTACAATCACAAGTCTGATATATTTTTTAATTTTTAATCTTTTGGGGGTGGGTGTGTAATTGGCAAAGCTATGATTTAAAATATTTAATACTCTCGCATCCTCTGCATAGCAATGATTTTCATTCATTTTCTTTTTCCCGGCTTAAGTGCTAGGTGGGGTGTACATATGTTCTACTGCAGTCTGCTCAGACTAGGTGGGGAGTACATATGTTCTACCGCAGTCTGCTTAGACTAGGTGGGGAGTACATATGTTCTACTGCAGTCTGCTTCATTCGATGGACCAATGTCCATCCGCGTCTATGTACTATATGTTCTCGATTTATACAATATATATATATTATACAATAAAAGTTATAGTTTGAGAGGTGTGCCCACTGATACCAATATTTTTTAATTTCTCAAAAAATAGTGCAAGCAACAGAATCAAATGCCTTGTGAAAGTCTATGAACATTGCACAAGGTGGTTTTCCAATCTCCCGGTATTTTTTTGATTATTTTTTTTTTAAAATGAATGCACTATCTTTTGTACTTCTATGTTTTCTGAAGACGAAGTGGCTTTCACTTATCAAATTATTGCTTTCCAGAAAGTTAGTGAGTCGTTTGTGAATTATTGTATTGCATAGCCCTCCAACGGAATTGTTCAAGTCTGTAGCTCTGTAATTGTTAGGACTATGGTGCTATATAAGTAATAGAATTTTGTTTATTTTGAAATTTCCACCTCTCATATTCCTTAAATTCAAATTAAATATACACAAATTATACTCAAAATGAAGGTTGAGGTGTATAGAACACGAAGCACATATGTAATCAACTCATAAAGTTGACAGCAGGCACCATTGGTTCCTGGAATTCTGCTACCGTACCAGAATTGATAATATAATAATACTTCACGAGAACAACTTGTGGCCAAATGCGCTTCACATATCCAAGAACAAAGCTAGGCATTCAAAACACTTTAGGATGATGTGATAGAACTACATTTGGGAAAAGGACAACACTGTCTGCATTTTTATTTAGGATAGAATCCATGTTCAACGGACATGCGCAAATCACTCGATACCACGAATTTCCATAAAAAAAACCAAAATTCTAATAAATTTCACTAGGTGTCATGATACCTTGCACACAATATCAACCCTGCAGTCTCTATATAATAATAGTATGCTGTATTAAGGAGCCGATCTTTCTCATTATTTGATTTTAGACGGCGTTGTTTTTCGATGCTTTTTCTGTCCAATGACGTTGACCGGAAATCGGAAGTAAGAATTTTTGTAAACAACGCAGTCACTCTAGGAATTTACCCCCATGCAGCTCTGTCGCTGTGTTTTGAAGGATTTTGAAGCCCAAGCTTTGTTCTTGGACGTTTGAAGCCCTTTTGGCAATACGTTGTTCTCAGGAAATATTATTGTATTATCAGTTCTGGTACGAATACGGTAGCAAACTTTCAGGAACCATTGGTACATGATGTCTACTCTATGAGTTCATTTCATATATTTTTGGTGTTCTCGACCTCCGAACCTTCATTTTGGTGTATAACTTGTGTATATTTAATTTGATTTTAAGGAATATCAGGGGTAGGAATTTCGAAATAAATAAAAATTTCTTTTTTATATAACACGTTAAGTATGTCTCCTTTTCCATGAAGTAATTTTAAGGACTATGTTATCCAAAATTTCAACCAAAAAGCACAGTGTCAAAACATACAATGTAAACACTTTGGATGTTGATATTGCAGATCTGTTGAATCTTTGCTATTTGATTAACACCTCAATGATAAATGAAGAGACCCAAAAGTGATTTTGAAGTGAAAACATATCCCCGAAATAGTTAAAATAAAATATTCAGTGAACATCCATCTAGTGGAAATTACCAACCAAATAATTTTTTAAAATATCTAAACAGTTTTAAAAATGGAAAAATGGAAAGATCGCATTGTATATTTTGTTTCACTGTGAATAAATGTCCAAAGCAGAACCTCCTGAATGCAAAAAAAATCGGTACAGTTGTAATCAAAATGCAAAGTGTTTTGAGAATATTTTGTTTTAATTCAGACATGTAGATAGAAGGGGAAGCGTGAGCATTCATCTCGAAAAGAGAAAAACTTGCCATGAATGTAACTGTTAAAATGAACTTTAGTTATTGGTTCTAAATCAGTTAACTTTTGAAAACAGAAAAACGAAGGTTAAGGTGCTATATAAGTAATGAAATTTTGTTTATTTTGAAATTTTTACCTCTCATATTCCTTAAATTCAAATTAAATATGCACAAATTATACATCAAAATGAAGATTGAGATTTAGAGAACACGAAACACATATGTAATAAACTCATAGAGTTGACAACAGGCACCACTGGTTCCTGGAAGTCTGCTACCGTATTCGTACCAGACTTGATAATTTAATAATATTTCACGAGGACAACTTGTGGCCAAATTTGCTTTACATATCCAAGAACAAAGCTAGGGTATCAAAATTCTTCAAAACACAGCGACAGAGTTGCATGGGGGTAAATTCCAAAACCTTCGCTTATTACATATGAATTCACTTTCGATTTCCGGTCGACGTCATCGAACGGAAAAAGCATCGATATACAACGCCGTCTACAATCAAATAATGAGAAGGATCGCCTTAATACAGTATAGCATTATTATATAGAGACTTCACAGTTGCCATATTCAATGCAAGGCATCATGATACCTGTTGAAATTTCTTAGAATTGCGATTTTGTTTTTCGATGTAAATTCGTGGTATCTAGTGATTTGCGCATGTCTATTAAACATGGAAACCATCTTCAATAAAAAAAAATGCAGACAGTGTTGTCCTTTTCAAAAATGCAGTCCTATCGCTGCACTCGAAAGAGTTTTGAATACATAACTTTGTTATTGAATATCTGAAGCACATTTGGCAATGAGTCGTTCTTGCAAAATATTATTTTACTATCTGTTCTGGTACGAATACGATAGAGACTTCCAGGAACCAGTAACGCGTGCTGTCAATTCTATGAGTTGATTACATATGTGTTTCGTGTTCTGTACATACCAACCTTCATTTTGATGTACAATTTGTGTATATTTAATCTGAATTTAAGGAATATCAGAGGTGATAATTTCAAAATAAACAAAATTCCATTACTTATATAGCAGTTTTGCATGAGTTGTACTGAGTGTAAGGTGGAAAAAATTCAACCTCTGTCGGATAAATGGATTGTCTGATGTTTGGAAGGAAAACTCCTTTCCATTACTGAGCATCAAGTGGTAATCATTTCTGCTGAAATCATGCATGTCTGTCATTGTTTGGCCAAACTGACCAATATCAATGACTCTTCACATGTGCATTGTTAACTGTCTTGGGATTTTAAGGATGTCCTTCTGTATCTTTTGTAAAACAACATGTAGGTAACTTACAATTTTCTTTGCTCATTTTAAAAAAAACTTTTCTGGTATTTTTAAATACATTTTTAAGTAAAGTGCCTTAGATAAATGTATTATTATAATTTTGGTTGATTTGTTTTCTGGATTTTATAATTTGGTATTGCTGTGTCTTGTTTGCCAGAATTCCATTTTAAAAGTCAAATTTCTTGTTGAAAACTATAAATTTAATCAAATATTTTCAGCAAATGTGTACAAAATGTTATTCTAATCTCATCGCGTGAGTTTAATTTAATCACAATTACTTTCTTTGCTTTCAGTGTAGCTTTCTTTTTTAGACAGAATTGGGGTAACATCGACCTCAAGAGGGACTCATTCCAACACACGGGGTTATGTGCCGATTTTAGAACTATGTTAAAAAGTCGTGTTACAACTTCATTGATGAGGCTATTTTAAGTAACCCGGCCGGGGTATTATCTTAATTTAGACCTGTCATTGACTGTGCGTCAATCTCTATTTTATACTGCTGTGTGCGGTAAGATAACAGTTATTTCTATTTTTGTCCCTCTCTGCAGAATCAGCATTGTCACCTACATTCCGATTTATATGATCATTTTTCTGAACATATTCATCCAGTTGGCTATTAACAGTGGTCTATGCAGTGTCATTTTCACTTCATCGCGATTTGATATACCACATGTATTTATTGGTGTTTAAGGTCACATACTTGTGAACAATGACCTTGACAGTTTTACGGGTGGGGGAAGCCGGAGTACCCGGAGAGAACCACCAAACATCGACGAACAACTGTCAGCTCCTCAAAATTCTAACTCCGTTCAAGCAAGGTTACAGCGGTTGAAAACATGTGCACCATAGATGTGCAGTGCGCCTCAGTACACGGAGTCATCGTGCCCCCATGTAGGCAACCGGGATAAAGTGCCTTGCCCAAGGACACAACGTGGGTCGTCCCGGACGGGGATCGAACTCGGGACCTCTCGGGTTCTCTCCGGGTACTCCGGCTTCCTCCACCCGTAAAACTGTCACGGTCATGATTAGCCATTGTACATAAGTATGTGACCTTAAACACCAATAAATAAATAAATAAATAAATAAATAAATAAATAAATAAATAAATAAATAAATAAATAAATAAATAAATAAAGACTGCCTGGAACGTCCCTCCATATATTTTTAATGAATGAGTGTGTGCAGTTATTTTTATTTGAGAACACCAAAACCATTCTTTTTTGGTGGAGTGAAGATTCTTATCTTGAACGTATCAATGAATCGACCGAGATCGCTGATACAGTGTATGATCAGCCCATTGAACAAAAGTCGAACAGAAACTATGGAAGTGATATTAGATTTATTGGTTAATAATTTCTCAACTCCGTGACAGAGTACACAGGTTTTACTTCTAAACCATATAAAGACTAAATATTAAACCGTCCAATATGACAGTGATACTAAGTATCTTGTCAAACAAATTTAATTTACGAAAGCCATTATCTGATATATGAAGAGCTTTTTGAATTACACGCATTCCCTGTCACGTGAACTTTTGAGGAACATGGCATTCGGGGATGAACGCAAGGAAGACGGGTTTAGGTGACACCCTAATCTTAAAAAGAACTGAACATTGTTGGAGTTCACAGATTTCCAAGCCTCTATTTAGTAGTGCTATTACAACTACTGGATGACTCAACATTTCGTGAGTCATTCCCTATCACTCCACCTGGCGGATATTGGTAGGCTTTGGTAGAAATACATTAGCAGAACTTGGCACAAAAAGGTTTAATGGAACTTGGCCGAAAACAATGCAAACAACGTTGCTGGCAATTATCAAAAACAAATGGCGGATCTTAGAAATAAACCCGGCGAAAATGTTTTCCGTCAGGCGTGATTCTGCATTTTATATTACTCGTCTTGATCTCTCAAGACAAATCAATCATCGATATTTCTGTCGATCAGGTGATCCCCAAACACGAGTGCCCATTTCTCTTCTTTTTGTGATACCTCAAGTTCCTCTCTATCAATTTGTTCAATAACACTACCATTCCAATCCCTCGAGTCACCAGTACCGCCCTTTTTGGGACCTGACAACCGTTACGTATCCCAGTTCTTTATTCGATATTCGTTATCAACCGATAGAATGTCGCACAAAGAACTGGGAATAAGTAGCGGTTGCCACACCCGTCGTTTTTTTTCAAGGCAAAGTTCTGTGGTTACTAAAGCGGACAGAAAATTTCGACAGGATTGCGACCGACTCGTAATCTGGTTGAAGTTCTGTTCCCTCCTAACCCCCTCTCTCCCCCACCCTCCCCCACATCACTGTGCAATCTCCGTGAAAAAAGAAATACAAGAATATTAAATCTCAGATGCTATTTTTGTTTGTTTTTCTTGAACCACTCTTGATTTTGGAATATTTCATTAAGAAAATTACGGCCACTGGTAGAAGTATATCGCGACTTGTTCGCGATCCGATTGTGAAAGAGACACTTTTGTGACTAGAGCAATGTAGCTTAGATCGCTGCTTGGTTTTTGGCGATAAGGCCGTTTTTCGATGTTTGTTGAAGATGATTACTCACCTGTGCGTGTCCTTTGAATGATTCCATGTCATTCAAAACTGGCCTTATAACTTATCTTTTCAAAAAATTATACCCAGAACCAGTTCCTTTTGAAAGAATTTAACTCATAACCTAATTGCGAGATTTCACAAAGCATATGTTTTAATTATTTACTTGTAAAGCCTGAGAGCACTTATGTGGATTCATTAGCTCTAAACCGTATTTATTTATATTGAGAGTTGAACGCTCTCTCTCTGATTACGAAGACACTGCCGATGGAGATTATATAAAGATGCGCGGCATCTCATTAAAATATAAGAAATACCTCTAAGAAAAAGTTGGCTCCCGCGAATCTCAAATTTCGAATCCCGAATCGAATCAGACAGAAAATTTCGAATAGAATTGAATCCCGAATTGAATCTCAGAGTTCTTGAAGTTGGAGATACTACCGCAAATATTTCAAGTCTCCACTCAAGTATTATATTTAACAACAACACGTCTGCTTTGGGCAAATCATTAAAAAATGTGGAATATCCCAGAGCGGGATCGAATCAATATCAACATGTCTTCTAAGTCGGAAAAGGGCCATAACTCTGCAAAAAATATCGGATACGCCCACTATCAATCCAAACCTGTATTATGTGACTATAAACCTATGTATAAAATTTTGTTTCATTTCGTTCAGTCAAACTAAAGTTATCATCTGGAAACCAATATCAACATGTCTTCTAAGTCGGAAAAGGGTGATAACTCTGTCCAGAAATATCGGACCAAGCCCACTATCAATCCAACCTGTATTTGGTGGTAATAAACCCATGTATAAAATTTTGTTTTTAATTCGTTCAGTCAAACTAAAGTCATCGTTTACAAACCAATATCACCATGTTTTCTAAGTCGGAAAAGGGTCATAACTCTGTCGAAAAATATCGGACCAAGCCCACTATCAATCCCAAATTGTATTATGTGATTATAAGCCTATGTATAAAATGTTTCATTTCGTTTACTCAAACTAAAGTTATCGCCTTGAATCAATATCAACATGTCTAAGTTCGAAAAGGGCCATAACTCTACCAACAATTATCAGACCAAGCCCACTATCAATCCCAACCTGTATTATGTGTTTATAAACGCATGTTTAAAATTTCGTTTCATTTCGTTCTTTCAAAATTTTATCGGGGAGCATAAAAATGTACTTTTTCAAACGTGCGATTGAAAATTCACACCGTTTAAATCTGTTTTCGACGCAATTTATTTTAGTCATTGATTTGTCGGTAAAAATGTATATAGGAAGAGTGGAATTTAACTCTTTACCCAACGCAGACGATATCAAAATTTATTATTTTAAATATCATTTTTTTCAATTTTTTCGGAACATTTCAACAAAACCATATCCTGTGACCCCTCGTTGGAACGAGCTCGACGAGCTCGTTCCACGAGGGGTCACATGATATGGTTTTGTTGAAATGTTTTAAAAAATAATATTTTTTCAACTGCTGATTTTGCATATTACGCAGGCGTATGCGGGCGACTCGTTGGGTAAAGGGTTACAGACTTGAATGTTCCCCCACATCCCACACCCCCGAAGTCATGTCTATTTTCAATAAAATAATATAATATTTAGAACTGAACAGTAGTCAAGTGGCTTGATTGTCATTTATAAAAAAAATAACACTGTTTCTCAGATATGTCAAACTGGTAAATGACAGCAACTGTCATTATTTTAGATCACAACGTAAAATGTTTAGTGGCGGTTGATGGGTCACACATTCTCCAGTATCGGAAGACCTGCCCCCGTGATTGACTTTGATTTCGAATCTCTTTAATTTTCGTTTTATCGAACTTCCGACGTAGTGAATAAGAAGAAAATTTTTAGTTACTAGGAGTGAAACTTTTCGATAACATGACTGTGAAAGTAGAAAAAAATGTTACAGTGTCAGACAGAAGTTAAAAATGTAAACCATGATTAGTGAGGATTCATCGTTATTACGTTCATTATGTATTGTATATTATGAATAGTGTACATACATTCATTAATGCCACCAAGCGTTTCGACCACCAGTAATAATATATATGTGTGTGTGTATGTGTTGTGTATACTATTGAAGACCCTGTCGCTCCACCATGGTCTTATGTTGCAGCCGAGTGCTCACCAGCCACTTGATGTCTTAAGGTTTTGTATCAATATGCATACTGAATTCTTTGTTAGTGATATACCAGCCATCTTCCCTTGCGGCTGCACCATTTAAATAATGATTTGTTTACTGATGTAGTTTGAGGCCATTTGTGGGCATAGCCTGTTTGCCAAACCCTTTTCTGTTTACAGAAATAAAATATTTATTAAAAAAAAAAATGTTTTGACTATATTTATTATTATTTATTTATTTATTTATTGGTGTTTAAGGTCACATATTTACGCACAATGGCTAATCATGACCGCGACAGTTTTACGGGTGGAGGAAGCCGGAGTACCCGGAGAGAACCACCGAGCAACGGCGAGCAACTGTCAGCTCTCCAACGTACGAACTGCACACAAGCAGGGTTAGCATTGGTTGAAGACAAGTGCACGATCGACGTGCAGTACGCCTTAGTACACAACGCCACCGTGCCCCCACGCGGGCAATGGAGATGAAGTGTCTTGCACAAGGACACAACGCGGTTGCTGCAGGTGGGATTCGAACGGAGGACATCTCGGATTGCAGCCTGCACCTCTACCTACTGAGCCACCGCGCTCCCAATGTTTTGACTAACTAAAGGTTATCATTGTGTAATGTTATACTTGGAAACGGATTAACGCTACACAGCTATTTCCTACCAAGTTGTTATAACAAGATACAGTACTGGGAGAGTGCATTATCGCTAAATCATCCACAGAGTGGAGATTCCACCTAAGCAATAATTGCAGATTTGTTGCAAAGCATAACAAGCACAAACAAAGTTTCAGCCAATGGATCTCCGGGTTAAACCCGGAGGTCCATTGGCTGAAACATTGCTTGTGTTTTTAGTCGATATATACAAAATTTGAAAGTTATAGTTTGGGTGATAATTCCATTCAGCGGGTGATTTAGTTACAATCCACTCTCCACGTACTGTAGCTACGTTGTTATAACAAGACAGTCAAGTCGTTATAAGATAGCTTAGTTGTTATAAGAGAGGAAAGTTGTTAAAACAGATAACAAAATTGTTGTAACAAGATGGCTAAGGTGTTCTAACAAGCAGGGTAAGTCAGAACAAAATAGCTAAGTTGCAATAACAAAATATCAACAAGGTTGCTTAGTTGTTATAACAAGATAACTAAGTTACAAAAGCAAGATAACTAACACGACTAGAAGGAGCCACTTGAAAGGAAGAGTTCTTCAATAATTCAAATAATTCATTTTTTATGATTTATAAACATAGCTTAAAATCTCGCCTTGAAACGAGCTCGACAATCAGCGCCCACATTGCGTCGTCTTCTATGCTTTAATTTCACACCAATCTTATGGGGTGGTGGAAGAGGCTGTAGGCATTTGACTTCCACCCCCACAAACATATTTTTAGCCACTTTACGGAAAACGCCCATCAATTTTCGGTTTATTTTGTGATATTCAATATATATTTAATATAACAAATGTATATATCCCACCTCTTTATAGGACACCATTAGCAGACGACTCTTAAAAACTAATTTTCTGGAAAAAGAAAAACAACAAACTTTTATTTTTTTATTTCAAATAATAGCTTGTGACCTCTCTTTGGAACGAGCTAGTTCCAATGAGAGGTCATAAACTATGTTTTAGAAACAAAATATTCTAAAAATAATAAAATTTTAAATTCTGTTTCTGTGAATAGCACATGTGTCTAAAAAGTTATGTTAGGTAAAGGCTTAATGTTAAGATAACGGAAACTTGCTGCATCTCTGCCGGCACATGTTCCGAGTTGCCGAAATAATTTTGAAAGCAGAAGGCTTTTAGTTGCAATTTTAGTTCGATTATTTCATTATGGATCTGTTTTACATTTTAGACTGATATTTGGCTGAAATGTTCCAGGTCGAAACTGCGTGCCACGAGTTGGGATCACTCCGCAGTTTCAGGACAACACGCCGACACTCCTGTTCATCTCGTTCGCATGCAGGCTGTATGGGAGCACGATGATCAGCGCATGTCTGAGACGATAAAGTAGAACCGGATGGGATTCTAAAATACCTCGCCATAATAATGTTTCTGGGTGTTTACTGATCTCTGCATACATTTATTCTGGACATTTGGAAATCTGTTTGCGTGTTATCAAATATTCTTTTCGATTTCGGTCGCCTTGTGTATGGACTTTGATTTTGATTTACCCTTCCAGGTGGAAAGAACAATATTTTCAGTTGGAAAGGGTGAACAGCAATAAGTAGACGACATCAAATTGGTAAGGCGGATAAATATTATTTTCATTGTATTTATTCAGCTGTAGAATTGAGCCTTTGAAACCTGATGGTATCTACTTTGGCTGGTACTGAGAGAAAATAGATGCAACTCTGCAGAAAAAATCTGGCGGCACTTGACATCGGTTGTGAGAATGCAATTTTCCAATTCAATTCAATATATTTATTTTGCAATAAATGTACCTTAACTGGTAGAGTGCTGGAAGCCCTACTTTGGGCTTTACTAAAAGTGACAGGCAATAACTGTCTGTAGCTACCTTCTACCTGAGGAATCCTTTATTGTCCCTGATATGAATCAGATTTTTTATACAATACCTTGCTTGCTCTCTGACATTTAATTGGATAGTGCCTATAAGGCACTATCCAATTAAATGTAATAGAGCAGTATATAATGAGCTTTGATTTGTTGTCAGAAAAAACTCAGCACTTTACCAGTTAATAGCGTACAATAAATTGGAAAGTTTTTGGGAATTACAAATAATGAAACAAAAAATGAACAATATGTATTGATTCTGTGGTACAAAAATTACAAGGAGAGGAAATAGCCAGATTGTCTGTCTACCTGCCATCTCGTTAATGTAAATCGGATTCACCTCTTGGAGATCTGCAAACCACAAAAAAAAAATTAATGTGTCTCATTTTAGTACATATTACCATTTGTTCTGTAAGATGGGGAAATGGCCAAATAAATCCATAATGTTGTGACTATCCATCGCTCTCTGTTTTGTTACAGCAAGGGGAAAAAGAACCAGAAGGCCTCATCTCATAGGAGGCAACTAGAAACGTCGCGAGGCTCAGCAGGGTGACAAGCAAAGATTCGTCAAAATACTGAATGGCAATACAGAGACTGGTACGGAGAGTGAGACATAAAATAATCAGACACAGTTCCGTCCCATCAACGTGTAACTTCCGAACTGTGTCAGGTGAGCCAATGTCTCACTGCCTAGTTTTGTTGAGTCAATTAAAGTATTCAAAGAGTGACGCAAATAAGGTGGTCCACACCATTACCACGGACTCAAGTGTGACTGAAATGCGCAACTGTCACGTCGCCACATCGTGCGCAATGTCCGTACTTCACAAGAAACTGCCTCCAAGCGATGGAGAAATAAGCTATTTGTCGACAAAGTGATAAGATTCAGTGTAAAGCGAGTATTTAATCAAACGTTACAATCTTGGCAATAAGGATTTGAGCAGGAGACAGAAATGGGATAGGAGTTTGTTAGTAAGTTAGTTAAGGTCAATTTAAAAACATTTCTATCGTGTATTTCCCGTATCTCATGGTCAAATTTGTTCCATAATGCTGGAAAGTGGTTAGCTTGTGGGCATTCAATAAATTTGGTTCTAGGCGTGTTTGTTTTTAATAATGCTGATTGTCTAGTCACAACTCCATCTTGGTTTGTAATAGAGGTGAAGTAATTGTTTTGCCAGTCATCTACAAATAATAATGTATGTAGTGTATAAAGGTCTTGAATTTCAAGTATTTATATTTTAGAAACAGAGAATATGAGTGAAAGTTATAAGCTTTGTTGTTTATTATTTGGATTGCTCTTTTTGTAGGAGATAGATTTTGTTTATATACTGAGTAAAAAAAAGAATAATAAACTTTGAGGAGCAATTCTTTTAGTATTTAATCCCAAACTAATTATTGTAAATCCATATTTCGAGTCTAGCTGTATGAATTTGCATAATTTCATGTTTTTACAGTTGCCAGCGTCACGTCAGGACGTCGCAATTCAGACATGGGGTGAAATGAAAAGTTCACACATGCAGTCAATAGCATGTATGTCCACCGTTTGCCTCTTGGATGGCAAGACGTCGACGGCGCATGGACCTGATAAATCTCTGGATGTCACCCTATGGTATTGCGTTCCACTCGTGCCTTAGAACATTACGTAAATCGCCTAACGTCTGAAGATCATGAAGTCGTACCCGACGGTCCAGTTGATCCCAAAGATACTCGATTGGCGACAAATCTGGCGAAAGTGGGGGCCAGGGAAGAAGTTCGATGCTCTGCTCCTCAAGAATGTCACGGCAGATACGCGCCACGTGACATCGGACATTGTCTTGCTGGACAAACTGCAAACAACAGCGTTAACCCTTTACCTAACATGAAAAGCAGACGACACTTGCAAAAAAAATTCTTGAATAACTAATTTTTTTCATTTTTTGTCTCAAAAACATGCTCGACGAGCTCGTTCCAACGAGGGGTCATAACCTATGTTTTTGAGACAAAAAATGAAAATATTTTGAAAATTAATTGGCGATTTTTGAGAATAGCGCTGGCCGGTTTTGGCCGTTACGTTGGGTAAAGGGTTAAGAAGTTCCTCTCTATATCGCTGTCCATTCAGATTCGCATCGATGAAGATCAACTACGTTCGATGGTGCAAGGAAATTCCTGCCCAGACCATTACACTGCACCGCCGAAACGGTCTCATTCCCGCATGCAATCACCAGAAAACCGTTCTCCTCGACGGCGATACACTCTTACCCTACCATTAGCGCGCCTCAGACATAACCGTGATTCATCACTAAAAAGATCTGTGCTCCAACGCTGCTGAGTCCAACGAACACCACGCAGACGTATCCATTCCATTTTGACGGCACGATGACGTTGGGTAAGGATTGGTCCGTGGTGTGGACGCCTACTTCAGATGCCGTGTTCAGCGAGTCTGTTGCGGACAGTTTGTGCACTGATTCTATTGTTAGTTCTACCAGGAGTAATTGCTATTGTCCTCGTCACTGGAAGGAAGCGATCCCGCAAGTGAGACGTCCTGATGTGTCGGTCTTGTGCAGGGGATATAACTCTTGGTGGACCTAAACGCGGTCGGTCGGCAGTAGATCCATAGGTTCTATACCTTCCACTGAGACGGTGAATAGTGGCCACAGTGACTCCAAACTCAACAACGAGCTCATTTGAAGGTATCCCAGCCTCATGCATACCAATGGCACGCAACCTCTGATTTTGGGTTAACCGTGGCATTTTTTAAAAATGTCGGAAGACAAAAACTAACGTATTTTCTCAATAACACAGGCTCTCTATCGCAACATAACACAAAGCAAATCGTCGGTCACCCATTCGATTTAACATTCTCGTGTAGTATGTGCTAGTTTGAAATCCATAGCAAAATTGTATACAGTTGGGTGGACAACAACAGCATGTCATTAAACTCTTTGCACGACTTCTTGTCCACAAACATGCAACATTAGAACTATTATATTTCATTCTTTATGCTGTTTTCACATTTATTTCTATTATACTATCTTTTTTGACTCAGTATATGTTTGGAGTGTCCCCATATTTGGATACCAAATAGGAAGTGACTATGAATTAACGCACAATACAGGGTGACTAACATTCTATCCGGTAGGATTTTCTTAACTCTGTTTATTGCCAAAATAGCTCTTGCTACTTTTGTGCTCAACATTGAAACGTGGTGGAGTAACTCAACCTATCTTCGAGATGAACTCCTAAAAAATTGACCGAGGATTCTGTTTCTTTAACCCTTTACCGAACGAATCGGCCGCATCCGCCTGCGTAATATGCAAAATCAGCAGTTGAAAAAACATTAGTTTTCAAAAAATTTCAACAAAACTATATCATGTGACCCCTCGTTGGAACGAGCTCGTCGAGCTCGTTCCAACGAGGGGTCACATGATATGGTTTTGCTGAAATTGTTTGAAAAATTAAAAAAATGATTTTTAAAATAATAAATTTTGATATCGTCTGCGTTAGGTAAAGGGTTAATACCCACCCTCATTGTAGGATTATTATCGATGCTGATTATTTTATTATTGCTATTTTTAAGTTTGGTATGTGACGAGTGTATATTCTCTGTTTGTGTTTGGAGATAAACCGAATTTTATGTTTGTCCGTGGGGCTGCATGTTGGAATAATGATTGATCTATCCACTGAACCCCATACAATTGAGTTGCTGGCACATCAGTGAAAAACGTCACTACTCAAACTGCCCAAACCCTAAGATGGCGGCAAATCAATAAGGTTCCGCTCCACAGTTTTCCGGCCATTTCCAAAAAATGACATGCCATACAGTCTCGTATCTAACTCATAACATGTATTACATTTTCCAAATCCACTAAAAAGTAAAATACTATCTGACAAAGTAGAAATAGACATGACATTAGGACGGGCATATCAAGATCCCGCTCTGAAAAGGAGCTTTTTGGTTCACCGGGTTAAGGATTGTTGATCCACTATGTTTACTCATTTGGAATGGTTAGTACTGAATGGGATATTGTCATCACAAAGACTGAAGGGTTAAAGGTCGACCGGTAAAAAAGGAGTCGATGCAATGGACCCTCGATTTTTCTTCATTTTATCGGTTTAAGGGAACATGTCAATACCCCGATGTGTTCTTTATCGATAATATTTTCTTTCGCAAATATTTATTTATTTATTTATTTATTTATTTATTTATTTATTTATTTATTTATTTATTTATTTATTGTGCTGTTGTTTTTTTATTTTAACGACATTTTCACAACCAGGATGATGTCGTGTAGTTTCACGAATGGAAAAGGGGACCAAGCAACTGAGAAAAACTGCTAAGCAGGGGAATCAGTTGTCAGACATTCCATTTAGTTAACAACTAACAATCAAAGCTTTATCTCTATTCGCATTGGTTATATTTATTTATTTATTGGTGTTTAAGGTCACATACTTATGCACAATGGCTAATCGTGACCGTGACAGTTTTACGGGTGGAGGAAGCCGGAGTACCCGGAAAGAACCACCGAGCATCGACGAGCAACTGTCAGCTCCTCAACATTCAAGCTCCGCTCAAGCAGGGTTACAGCGGTTGAAGACATGAGCACCATCGACATGCAGTACGCCTTAGTACACGGCGTCATCGTGCCCCCATGTAGGCAACCGGGATAAAGTGCCTTGCCCAAGGACACAACGCGGGTCGGGCCGGACGGGGATCGAACTACTATCAGTCTGCCGGACGATTCAGCTCGTCTCGTGCTCTCATACAAGAAAGTTGGGGTCAGTGTTTTGCCGAGAACACAGATCAAGTGACACGAGCTAAAGTTGTACTCACAACTTCTTGTTCTGAAAGTCAACACGAAAACAGATGAGTATCTGCACCCACTGAGATGATCCTGGGGGTAGAAGTGTCGTGAAACCCCAATAAAAATAAATACTACTACGACTACTACTATGGGCCTACGGGGCAAATAGTTTCTCAGTTTACCTCTGATCGCCGAGAGGTTGCCGATTGCGCCGATGCATGTTGAAGGTTCAAGCTCAGTGTGTGACCGCTTAGTAAGTTGAAGGATACGATAGTTACTGACTCGGTGGTTTTCTCTGAATACAGCAACATCTCACACCAACAGAACTGCGTGACACGATATAACTCAATATACTTGGTAAAATAAATGATGCTCCGACGCTTGATCTCATTGTTCGAAGTCAATAACATATATACAGGACGAGGGCAAGACATTTCGAGTTCTGTGGGATTGACGGAAATTTAGAGTTCTGTCGGATTATTTATTTTCAATCCTATCGTTACAAAAGCGGCCAAGTATCTCATACTAGCATTATAGTATTTTGTACTATCATTGCAAAAGTGGACAAAAAAAAAAAATGGACATTTCGAGTTCTGTGGGATTGACGGAAATTTAGAGTTCTGTCGGATTATTTATTTTCAATCCTATCGTTACAAAAGCGGCCAAGTATCTCATACTAGCATTATAGTATTTTGTACTATCATTGCAAAAGTGGACAAAAAAAAAAAATGGACAGCGCATTTCGTACTGTCACTACAAAAATGAACAGAGCATTTCATACTGGCATCACAAAGGTGGATAGTGCATTTCGAACTGTCACTTCAAAAGTAGACAGGGCATTTCGTACTGTAATTACAAAATTCGACAGAGTATTTCGCACTGCCATTACAAAAGTGCACAGAGCATTTCGTACTGTCAATACAAAATGGACAGAGCATTTCGAACTGTAATTACAAAATTGGACAGAGTATTTCGTATTGCCATAAAAAAGTGGAGTGTGCATTTCGAACTGCCACTACAAAAGTGGACAGAGCATTTCGTTCTGTAATTACAAAACTGACAGAGTATTTTGTTCTGGCATTACAAAGTGCACAGAAAATTTCATACTGTCACTACAAAAATGGACAGAACATATCGTACCTTCATTAACAAAGTGGACAAAGCATTTCGAACTGCCATTACAAAAATGGTCAGAGCATTTCGAACTGCAAATACAAAAGTGGACAGAGCATTTCGTACTGTTATTACAGAAAAATGGACAGAGCATTTCGTACTGTAATTACAGAAATGGACAGAGCATTTCGTACTGTCACTAAAAAAGTGGACAGAGCATTTTGCACGGTCATTACAAAAGTGGACAGAGCATTTCGTACTGTCATTACAAAAGTGGACAGAGCATTTCGTACTGTCGCTACAAAAATGGACAGAGCATTTCGTACTGTTATTACAAAAGCGGGACGGAGCATTTCGTACTGTTATTACAGAAAAATGGTCAGACCATTCCGTACTGACACTACAAAAGTGGACAGAGCACTTCGTACTGTCATTACAAAAATGGACAGAGCATTTTATACTCTCATTTCAAAAGTGGACAGAGCGTTTCGAACTATAATTACAAAAGTGGACAGAGCATTTTGTACTCTCATTACAAAAGTGGACAGAGGATTTCGTACTTCCATTATAAAAAAGTGGACAGAGCTTTTCATACTTCCATTACAAAAGTGGACAGAGCATTTTGTACTCTCATTACAAAAGTGGACAGAGGATTTCGCACTTCCATTATAAAGGTGGACAGAGCATTTTGTCCTCTCATTACAGAAGTGGACAGACCATTTCGAACTATAATTACAAAAGTGGACAGAGCATTTTATCCTCTCATTACAAAAGTGGAAGGAGTATTTCGAACTATAATTACACATGTGGACAGAGCATTTTGTACACTCATTACAAAAGTGGACAGAATATTTCGTACTGTAATTACAAAAAAGGACAGCGCACTTTATAATGTCGCTACAAAAGTGGAGAGAGCATTTCGTACTGTCATTACAAGGGGGCGCGGTGGCTCAGTTGGTAGAGGTGCAGGCTGCAAGCCGAGAGGTCCTCGGTTCGAATCCCACCTGCGGCAACCGCGTTGTGTCCTTGGGCAAGACACTTCACCCCGATTGCCTACATGGGGGCACGATGACGCTGTGTACTGAGGCGTACTGCACGTCGATGGTGCGCATGTCTTCAACCAATCTAACCCTGCCTGTGCTGCGGTACAGAGTTCAGAGTTACGATGTTGGAGAGCTGACATCTGCTCGTCGTTGCTCGGTGGTTCTCTCCGGGTACTCCGGCTTCCTCCACCCGTAAAACTGTCACGGTCACGATTAGCCATTGTGCAGAAGTATGTGACCTTAAACACCAATAAATAAATAAATACTGTCATTACAAAACTGGACAGAGCATTTCGTACTGTAATTATAAAACTGAACAGAGTATTTCATACTGTCACTACAAAACTGGAACGAGCATTTCGTACTGCCATTATAAAAGTGGACAGAGCATTTTGTACTCTCATTACAGAAGTGAACAGAGCGTTTCGTACTTCCATTACAAAAGTGGACAGAGCCTTTTGTACTCTCATTACAAAAGTGGACAGAGCATTTCGTACTGTAATTACAAAACTGGACACGGCATTTCCTACTGATATTAAAAAAGTGGAGAGAACATTTCGTACTGTCACTACAAAACTGGACAGAACAATTCACACTATCACTACAAAAGTGGACAGGACATTTTGTACTGTAATTACAAATCAGGACAGAGCATTTCGTACTGTAATTACAAAACTGAACACGGCATTTCCTACTCTCAATACAAAAGTGGACAGGGCATTTTGCACTTCCATTACAAAGGTGGACAGAGCAGTTTCTACTCTTATTACAAAAGTGACCATTGTATTTCGTACTGTTATTACTAATGAGAACAGGCATTTCGTTCTGTCATTACAAAAGTGGTCAGAGAATTTTGTACTGTATTCACAAAAGTGGACAGAGCATTTTGTCTTCTCATTACAAATGTGGACAGAGCAATTCGTCCTACCATTACCAAATGTGTACATCAGTTCATATTACAAATACAAAAGTGAGCAGATCATTGCGTACTACCATTACAAGAGTGGACAGAGCATTTCGTACTACCATTACAAGAGTGGACAGAGCATTGCGTAATACCATTACAAGAGTGGACAGAGCATTTCGTACTACCATTACAAGAGTGGACAGAGCATTGCGTAATACCATTACAAGAGTGGACAGAGCATTGCGTACTACCATTACAAGAGTGGACAGAGCACTGCGTACTACCATTACAAGAGTGGGCAGAGCATTGCATACTACCATTACAAGAGTGGACAGAGCATTGCGTACTACCATTACAAGAGTGGACAGAGCATTGCGTACTACCATTACAAGAGTGGACAGAGCATTGCGTACTACCATTACAAGAGTGGACAGATCATTGCGTACTACCATTACAAGAGTGGACAGAGCATTGCGTACTACCATTACAAGAGTGGACAGAGCATTGCGTACTACCATTACAAGAGTGGACAGATCATTGCGTACTACCATTACAAGAGTGGACAGAGCATTGCGTACTACCTTTACAAGAATGGACAGAGCATTGCGTACTACCATTACAAGAGTGGACAGATCATTGCATACTACCATTACAAGAGTGGACAGAGCATTTCGTTTTATGAGTACAAATTGAGCAGAGCATTTCGTCCTAACGTTACAAATGTGATAAGAGCACTTTCTTTTATTATTGCATAAGCAGCCAGAGAATTTCATATTATCAGTCCAAAAGCGGACAAGCATTTCGTATAATCATTACATGTGTAGCCAGAGTATGTCGTACTATCATTGGCATGATGTCCAGAGTATATACCAAACTGCCATTATAAAAGCGAACAGAGTGTTTCGTACTGCCGTTACATAAGTAGCCAGAGTATTTCATACTGTCATTCCAAAATGAAGAGAGAATTTCGTACAAGCATGAAAAGTAGCAAGAGCATTTTGTACTAGCATTACACAACTAGCCAGAGTATTTCATACTACACCATTGCCAATGCGGCCGGTACTTTTCGTACAATCATTACACACGTAATCAGAACAGTTCATACTATCATTACAATCGTAGCCAGAGCATTTCGGACTATCACTATCAAAGTTGCCAGAACATATACCGTACTATTATTCCAAAAAGCGCAGAGCATTTCGTACTACCATTACAAAACTATCCTGAGTATTTCCTACTGTCATTGCCAAAGTGGCCAGAGCATACAATCATTACACACGTTGTCGGGGCATTTCATATCATCATTTACAATCATAGCTGGTGTATTTTGTTCAATCATTACACACGTAGTCAGGATATTTCATACTATCATTACAATCGTTTCGGTCGGGGGCATTTCATATCATCATTACAATCTTGGCCGGTGAATTTCGTACAATCATTACATGGGGGCACGTTGGCTTTGTGGTAATCGGTTTTCATCAGATCACCGAAGTTAAGCAACGTCGAGCCCGGTTCGTCCTTGGATGGGTGAACGTCTGAGCGATCGATTCGGACTCCCGCGCTGTGTCCTTGGGCGAATCACTTAACTCAGATTGTCCACATGGGGACACGATGACGCCGTGTACTAAAGCGTACTGCACTTCGATAGTGCGCAAGTCTTCAACCAATCTAACCCTGCCTGTGCTGCAGTGCAGAGTTGCGATGTTGGGGAGCTGACAACTGCTAGCCGTTGCTCGGTGGTTTTCTCCGGGTACTCCGGCTTCCTTCACCCGGAAAAACTGTCACCGACACGATATGCCCCTGGCTGTTAAAGTGTCGTTAAGCCTAAATAAATAAATAAATAAATAAATAAATAAATAAATAAATAAATAAATAAATAAATAAATAAACAACAATCATTACACACGTAGTCAGGACATCGCATACTATCATTGCAATTGTAGCAAGTGTATTTTGTACAATCATTTCGCATGTTGTCAGCACATTTCATACTATCATTAGAATCCTAGCCGGAGCATTTCGTACAGTTAACCCTTTACCCAACGCAGACGATATCAAAATTTATTATTTTAAATATAATTTTTTTAAATTTTTCAAAAAATTTCCACAAAACCATATCATGTAAGCCCTCGTTGGAACAAGCTCGACGATCTCGTTCCAACGAGGGGTCACATGATATAGTTTTGTTGAAATCTTTTGAAAAATAATATTTTTTCAACTGTTGAATTTGCACATTACGCGGGCGGATGCAGTCGATTCGTTGGGTAAAGGGTTAACACATACAGAGTTGGGACATTTCATATTATCATTACAGTCGTAGCCGGAGCATTTCGTACCATTACTACACACATGGCCAGGACATTTCATACTATCGTTACAATCGGAGCCGGAGCATTTCGTAGTCATTTCACACGTCTTCAGGGCATTTCATATTTCTTATTTATGAATCAATACATTTTGAAATGAATATCCATGGAGATGTTTACAAGTATATGAATAATCTAGCAAAATAAACTGACATCGAGGTATATTTAAAATAAGCGAGCGAAACACAGTGTGGGCAAACAAAATAAATAAAATTTTCTCTCGAAATTGCAGACAACAGACCTATAATTAACGAGAACGGTGTGAGGTCATCGGCTCTGCCCGGCCAAACAACCAAAAAATGTAAAAACGGCAAGTGCCTAATTCAAGTTTCCACCTTTTAAAGAAGCGCCACAAAATTTCTCTGTAGACATATCGCGAATTAGTGGAGAATATTGACTTCTAAACTGAGCAAAGATGGAAAAGTCTTGACAAAAGGGGTTTTAAAATTCGTCTAATGCGGAAATGACCTGAAAAATTAAGTCATCGCATTTGTTACCTTTGCCACTTGTATTCTCGTTCAAAAATTCTCGAACGTGGTGTTACAAGTCTATTGATCAATTGATTGGATAGAATAAGGCAGATTCCAGTGAAAACTCCCTACCCGAAAAAAAAGTTGTAACTGGACTCAAAGAATTTTTTCCAGTAAAGTATCACTCTGTTGTCCACAAAATTTAAATTTCTTGACATAATCAAGGAAAAAGTTTCCTCGTTATGAAAATTGCTTTTTCATGGTCACAATTCTCCCGAGGTTATATTTTCTATTTAATCGATCGAATTCCAAATCGGATTCTTGAAATCTGACTGTGATTCGTTATAAAAGTTATTTCGAGATATAAAAGTGAATATGGGTTGGAAATTCAAAACATCTGTCCAATATTGAGAAAAACAATAAAATGTACACCGCAATGCGGGACAACAGATATTACGTCGCAAAACATTGAAATTTGGATTTTAGCGGGCGGATCGAGTTACTGCGTACGCGAAATTTGGTTCTAACTGTGAATCCTGCATTTTGATGGGAGTTTTGTGGTTTGATCGAAGGCACACAGACGTTGGTCTTTCTACCCGGGGTGTTTTGCAGGTACTGTTGCAAAATATTTAAGTAGCCATAAATGCATAAATATTTGTGCCTTTTATGCTTGTGCAATAAAGAAACGCTTAACCCTTTGAACCTTAGCGGCCGTTTTTCCGTTCTGGAACATGATACGTCATAACGTCATTATATGGGATGACGGTTGTTCAGTAAATGTGTGGGGTAGACCAATCAATATTTTCAACGTGCGGCCCCGAGGCCGCACGTTGGAAATATTGATTGATCTACCCCAAATAATGAATATGGACTCTTCTAACTGCTGTCATTGAACTGGCATGGAAGATACCACTAGAGTTCAAAGGGTTAATAGGAAAAAACAGGATATCAAAAGTGTAAAACGAGAAGTAATGACGCATTTTACATATTAGTCGAGCCAGTATAAATAAGGTTCCATTTTTTTTTGTTCCCCAAGTCTGTTGAATCGACTTGAGATTTGAATAGCACATTATTTAGGTTACTAATAGTTACAATTTAAGAGCACGTCCGCGAGCTGAATACGAATACTGAATACAATGGCAGGATGAACTTGTAGTATCCTTTATATTTGATGATCAGTCGTCGATTGCAAAATATTTATGCACATTCAAACATCGGATTGTCAAATGAAACAATTATAAGTAATAATAATAAAAATAACGAATTTTAAGAAAATGTGAGTCAAAGACCAGCGAGAACAAAGACAGTAACCCCAAAGAAAAAAAATGATGAAATCTACATAACATCTACTGTAGCCAGCTTCAGCCGAGTTTGCACAGAAATACCACAAATAACGATTTCTGGAACATAACTCGCTCCATTTGAAGAATTATTTACATCCCTTGTGGGGCCTGCAGACTGCTATGGCACCAAGACAGCTAATCCGTGATGCCAGTCCGATCAGTATTCACGATGGCCCGACATTTGTAATGGCAAGTGGAACTTTTGTTCGGCGACAAATGAATATTTTTGGGGCCAAATGAAATCTTTTACTGCCAAATCTGATTATTTATTTATTTATTTATTTATTTATTTATTTATTTATTTATTTATTTATTTATTTATTTATTTATTTATTAGGGCTTAACGACACTTTAACAGCCAAGGGCATATCGTGTCGGTGACAGTTTTACGGGTGGAGGAAGCCGGAGTACCCAGAGAGAAGCATCGAGTAACGACGAGCAGTTGTCAGCTCCCTAACATGGTAACTCCGCACTGCAGCGCAGGCAGGGTTAGATTGGTTGAAGACATGCGCACCTTCGACGTGCAGGACGCCTTAGTACACAGCGGCATTGTGCCCCCATGTAGTGTCTTGCTCAAGGGCACAACGCGGGCGTGCGAATCAGTCGCTGAAATGGTCACCCATCTAACTATACTAACAGCGCTCGACGTTGCTTAACTTGGTGATCTGACGAGAACCGGTTACCACGACGCCACCGCCCCCCCCCCCCCCCCCTCAGTCGGTCATCTTCTCGAGCACCATGAGTCCGATAATGAGGATAATGAAGTATGATGCCTTAGAAATTCGGGTTGTTGTTATATATTTTAAAATTAATATCTACCACAGCTGAGTCGAACAAAAACACATAGCACCGATAACAGAGTTTATATTTGTACTCAAAATAATTTCAAGATATCTAAACTGACATTTTAAACTTGAACCTTTTTTGGTAGGAAAGCTCTATAAAAGGGATGCACTTTGTTCTTAAATGTTAATATAATTAATAATACTTACGAAAGACGCATTTTGAAAGCATTCATGGTTATTGTTATTTAGTAAGTTTTTAACACACGACTGTTTTATCCCTTTCAACCAAGGATATTACAGTTTCTAAAATGAAGTATGTTTATCTCCTAAGTTCTGTTATGACCTACCTTTCGTTCCGAAACAAACAAATGGGATTAGCATTGATAGGCGTGGTAACTGGTAAATGACATCATTCCGAGATAAAAAAAGGAGTGTTCCAATGTTTCACCATTCTCCAGATAGAACCTGTTAACCCTTTACCTAAAATGAAAAGCAGACGACACTTGCAAACAAAATTTTTGAATACCTAATTGTTTTCATTTTTTGTCTCAAAAATTAGGTTATGACCCCTCGTGGGAACGAGCTTGACGAGCTCGTTCCATCGAGGGGTCATAACCTCTGTTTTTGAAACAAAATATGAAAAAATAATGAAAACTAATGGGCGACTTTTGTGAATAGCGCTAGCCGATTTTGGCCGTTACGTTGGGTGAAGGATCAACTGATTAGGAGTAGCTCTGCTGCACCTGTCAAAGGCTGACTAACGACTTAAAAACTTTGAATCCAGGTGGTATATTCCATATGAGTTCAATGGCGGCAGTCGGACGAGTCTCTATTCATTATTTGGGGGGTAGACCAATTAATATTTTCAACTTGCACTCTTCGGGCTGCACGTTGAAACTATTGATTGGTCAACCCCCACACATTCACTTAGAAGCCACCCAACTTAATGAACTTATGACGTATCATGTTTCTGGCCCGAAAGCGGCCTCCCGTGTTTAAAGATTTAATATCTTAACATATTTTACGAAAAGTTCTCATTGCTGCCCTTCTGTCACAGAAAATCTCAATAACCCTTCACCCAACGAATTGGCCGCATCCGCCCGCGTAATATGCAAATTCAGCAGTTGAAAAAATATTATTTTTCAAAAAAATTCAACAAAACCATATCATGTGAAACCCTCGTTGGAACGAGCTCGTCACATGATATGGTTTTGTTGAAATGTTTTGAAAAATTTCAAAAAATTATATTTAAAATAATAAATTTTGATATCGTCTGCGTTGGGTAAAGGGTTAACCAACTGGGGGTCCTGCATGTGATCAGGAAAATCAAACTAGAGGAAATGACTCCATTGCACAACACCCGGATACACATCCAAAGGAGGGGAACACGTGAGTAGTTTTGGTGGTCACTCTGTGGTTAGTTGTAGCCTAGAAAAACTTCCATTGTAATCATTTTCGTAATGGGGGTCACAAATTCCACCTTTTGCACGATGGGAAGTTACTATGTAGTTTTATTTATGCTATAATCATTAAAAAATATAGCACTCTTTATATAAACATTCAGAAAAGTTATAGGGCACATTATAACACTACTCCTGTGGAGAGTAACTTGTCGCACGCCCCCTCCCCCACCCGTTTCCGAAAAATGTTTGTGAATTGCTAAGTAGAGGAACTGGAGGGAATTGAATTAAAAGAGTAAGTGACTAATATAAAAGTCGTCAAATCGGTTGAACAAATTTTATTTTTCAAATGTGTTTTAGTACTTCGCGTGACTTAAGTGTTGTGTTTTCATCTCCACAGGTCATTAGGCCTATGATGATTACTACACGAGACCAAAGCTATTAAATTATACGTCAAGCAGTTACATGTTCGGTACTGTCTGTTGCAAAGGTGTTAACAATTATATTATCTGCTACTTTCGTATCGCCGAACCTCTCTAGCAATTACGGTCCATCCGAAGTTTTGTCACTGCCACGCTTTCCGCATCACCTTACAAAATACTCCCACCACTTCAAGAGATCTGGAACACGTCTCCGATAACACTCATCTGGAGTTACAACAGGGAAAAGCAAGCTCTCGGAGCATCAGTGATATGTGAGGAATCCGACTCGGTGATGGGTTGTCTGTTTACCCACTTTTCCTGGAGTTTGCACGCACACTACCGTTGATTTAATGTGACGTGCCGTGACTAACAAAGATATACAGATATTCTATCGTGTTTCAGTTATATATATATTCCAATAAGTAAGTATTCAATTAGCATTTGACTATCAAGACACCTAATACAATACACGGCATAATCAAACACAACAGCTGTGGTGAGTCTTCGTTCATAACTATTTGCAAACAAACATGTCAAATGGTATTGGTAAAGTCATTAAAGAATTAGTTTGAGTCTCGATTTCGAAACATTTCAAAGAAAATGAATTTTTGTGGTGTGTTATTGATTCAGTCGTCTGGATTATTTCAGTTGGTCGGAAAAGCGAACATAGGGTTCGCTTTTCCGACCAACTCAAAAATTTCATACGGTTGAAATTAGACATAGGGGATGGATTATTCAAGTGCTCGACTGGTTCCAGGCCATGTCTATGTCGAATTCCTTACAGAATTTGAGTGGTGACTTCAGAGCTTGAGGGAAAAGTTGAAGGAAGAGAAAATTCATGGCTTTTTTTGTTGACAACACCTGCCGCTGAGATCGCTTATTGGAAAGCTCTCTGTGTCGTTATTTGAGAATAAATATTGGCAGATATATTTTCTTGCTCTTTTCCAACAACATATTTTAGGTTGTGAGTGCAGACTAAATCTCCGCAGATGAGACAGTTACCCTTTTCCAAGACAGATATTATTTCATGTGATGGTTGTCGAAAAAGAACGTATCTCAAACTGAACAGACTGATACCCGACCCACCCCCTGAATCCAAATATATTGCTCGTCTCTTTAGGAACCAGTAGAACAGAAACACGTAATTGCACAATTCACTTTCATTTTTGTTTTTGTTAAGAGGGCATCAGGAAAACGCTCACTCCTGCCTCTTTCCAACTGATATACCTTATGTTATAATTATTCTTTTGACTATATGATTTTCTAACGACCTGTGCATTGTTAAATAGAAGAACTAAAACATAATGGAATTAAATGGTGATTTGTAACATTGTTCACGTACTTCATACAACTTGACACACCCGCCCCATATTCATACGCCGATAAAGCGACAGATAATTCAATTCAACTCTTGCAATTTAATTTAGAGTGTTTGCTGGTACCCACTCACTGATACATATCAACGTTGAACCGTGTGCTTCAGTCGTATGGTAGGAATACAATACTTAAAGGATATCTAGTGTTTTTTAGTGGATACCGAAAATTATCTCATGAGTGACTGTGACAAATGTTTATTTTTCGCGAGCGCTTGCGAGATAATTTTCGGTATCCAATCAAAAAACACTAGATTTTCTTTTTATTATACGCTTTTTATAAGAATCTGATAATTCCACTCGTTTCATCCTTGAGTTGATGCATGAAAGTAAACAGCGCATTGAATCATTGAAACGCGGAAGTGATTTGATTGATACTCTGAACAGATAGCGTCTTGCAATCTGATTCAGCTGGCGGGTTTCTAGTCCAAACATGGCCTGGAAGTCCGTAATATACGTTTTGAAAGGGCGTACCAAACCAAAAACTTATATCACGCACTTTCGGGCCATGTTTGAACTAGCAGGTTTCATGCATCAATCACGTGTTGAGTTGTTGCTGGAAATGATCGGTATCCACTCAAAAACACCAGATTTACTTTTTATTATACGTTTTTAGAACAAACTGATTATTACCAGTGATAATTTGACTCGTATTCACATTGAAGTGATGCTTTGAAAGCCGCTATTTTGATTAATACTGCGAAAGTGAAAATGTCTGTATCTTCACAGTAGGGGATACGATTTCTATCTTTCCGCTATTTCTTCGATAATCTATCGTTTAGCGTTTAATAAATAAAGCTATGTTTGGGGCGAACGCCCGTCTTCTTTGAGAAAAATGCATATTTGGCTTCATATTTAACCCTTTATCTAACATGGAAAGTAGATGACACTTGCAAAAAGAAATCTTGAATAACTAATTTTTTTCATTTTTGTCTCAAAAACACAGGTTATGACCGCTCGTTGGAACGGCGGGAAAATTTATTAACTCTCTACCCAACAAAACGGCCAAAACCGGCCAGCGCTGTTCTCAAAAATCGCCAATTAATTTTCATTATATTTTCATTTTTTGTCTCAAAAACACAGGTTATGACCCTCTTTTGGAACGAGCTCGTTGGTCTCGTTCCAATGAGGGGTCATAACATATGTTTTTGAGACAAAAATGAAAAGAATTAGTTATTCAAGATTTTTTTTTGCAAGTGTCGTCTGCTTTTCATGTTAGGGAAAGAGTTAAAAAATGAAGAAGTCTATATAAAAGTGCGGAAATAATTTGACTGAAAACCATTGTGATCGTGTGCAAAGAAGACACCGGATTGCCACACTGACCCTCCATTTTCCCAAATTTTACCTGGTGAGATCCTCAGACACTGCCAGCGAAAGTGAGTAATAAATTGGCTTGAACCCTTTTTAAGACAATAAATGAGTCAATATAAAATTGCGGCAATATTTTGACCGAAAGTCATTGTGGTTATGTGCAAAGAAGCCGCCGGATGGCCCTCCAATTTCCAAAACATTTCCCGGTGAGGTCCCCTACTCCTGCCGACGAAAGTGGGATACCCCCTTTCCTCCCCGCACTCCCGAAAAAGAAATTCTGAAAAGTTGTTTTGTCAACGAATCTCTGTGCTTATATGAAAGAAATAATATAGATAAGTGAAGTGTTAAATGGAGCATAAAAAACTGGACATTTATTCCAATTCAATGGGAAACATGTGTTGCTAGTCTTGGGCCTGTCCGACTCCCCCAATCCGGTGTGTGTGTGTGTGTGGTGGGGGGGGGGGGGGGGTGTAGTTACAAAATCGGCAAGCTCTGAGGTCACCAGTCTAACCCTGCAACGAATTCGCAGCTGTTATGCGCTGTTTCTTTACCCACTTTTTGTGGAGTTTGAGCGCAGCTCACCGTTTATGTAATGTGATGTTCCTTTACTCATAGGCATACACATATATTCTTTCGTGCTTCAGTTACAGATATTCCAATCAATAATCAGTATTTAATTCACATTGAAACCATCAAAATATTTACACAATTAGTGGAACTACACCGCGTAATAATAAAATTACAGCTGTGGAGAGTCTTTAAATGGTAATGTCATCAAAAATTCGCTCAAATTAAATCTCCACTGAGAAACATTTCTTGCGTTGATTCAAAGAAAATTAATGTTTTTTGTATTTTTAGATTCAATGCTCTGGAATATATCAGTTGGTAAGAAAAGCGAACCACAGGTTCGCTATTCAAACAACTGAAATATACTAGCCGAGTGAATGTAAACATTGGCGATGGCCAAGACTAGACAAGTTGCAGGCCATGACCGCGTCGAATTGCTCACAGAATTAGACTGATGTCTTGAGAGCTTTCTACATCAGCTCCCCGCCCTCAAAAAGGCCTGACGAGTTTTTATTTGGATAGCAACTCCATTTTATGGGTGTTTTCTTTCGTGCTAATTGTCATCTCTTGTATCGTAGGGCGTATGAGCAATAATCAACCAGTAGCGTAATATTAACCAGTAGTGTAATAAAAATTAACCAGTAGTGTAATAATCAACAAGTAGTGTAATAACAAGCAGTGTAATAAACTTAACCAGTAGTGTAATAAACACCCATGAAACTAACAATTTTTCAACAAAATTTGAAAATTTGTTGGGGTGGCTCAAATCATAGTTTGGGTACATCTTATCGATTTTTAATCATTTTAGGTTAAAATGATTAAAATCAGCTACTGGTCGATTATCACAGTACTGGTTGTTACACACTCCTTTCTTATCAGCGGGACAAATGATGGGTTGAACATGTCACTGGAGTATTCAGTTTCCACCAAAGGACGCGTTTACGTACTCATGATCGAACTAAAGGCTGGGCTAAATTATCGATAGAGATAACGTGCTTTTACAAACGTTCATCTTTCGAATCATACAAAAAGATATGTGGGTGCTTGAGATATGCCCACCAACTAGAAGGCTTGGAAATAAGTGAAATATCATTCTAAACAAAGCTGTGATAACACAGAAATCGGGCGTATGTATTCATTTATTTATTTATTTCAGCTTAACGACACTTTCGACAGCCAGGATCATCTCGTGTTTTACGGGTGTAGGAAGCCGGAGAACACGGAGAGAACCACCGAGCAACGGCATGCAACTGTCAGGCTCCCGAAAGTACTAAATCCACACAAGCAGGGTTAGCATTGGTTGAAGACAGGCGCCCCATCGACGTGCAATACTCCTTAGTTCACAGCGCCAACGTGCCCCCCACAGGGCGTATGCATTCAAATTCTCGTCTGATGCGGTATCGCTGGGCGGAATCGCTTACCGAATGCCGTTGTTACTGAGTGTAGAAAATCAGGTCGTATGCTTGCTTGTCGGTTTACAAGTTTTTTTTTCAATTTCACGACCCAAATAAGTTTTGGAAATTCACATGTTGTCCTTGTGATGGTGCTCGGAACTGATGTCACCAGAAATAGTTCACCTAGTAGTTTTGTATTTGGGTTGTGACTATTTTTAACAGTAAAATCATATTCAATGATCAGGATTTTCACATCGGAGTCTCATTGCAAGTGTATTTCAAGTTTCCAGTGGACTATAAACAAAATATGTCGAGCTTTAATGGGACGCGCGCACTGACCCATATACAACTGGATTGCTGGAACGCTCATTGATACAAAAAGTACCACAACTGCCGTCATCTTGCGTGCGGGGTGGGGGTGGGGAGGAATAAACAACACTAAAAAAAATTCTCGAGGTTTCCCGTTTCCCACCGGTTCGCAATCGTCAACCGTTTATTAAAGAATATATTTTGGTATCTATGAAAAATGATTGTGTTGATGTTGTTCACATTTTTCGCGGCATTTCACACTGAATATTTACAAAATATTTTTGTTATTATTGACCAAAACGAGGGCTGAGGCTGGAAAGTGGATAGAGTGTTACTAATGTTCGTAGTAGGTAAACGCCATAGCGTTTGATGAAGTGAAAGCTGTTACGCTGTGACTGCAGTCACAGCGTAATATCATTCATGTCATCAAACGTCATCAATCGGGAAGAGTTACTGTGTTGATTAACTTGACGCCACCTTACTGACTTTTCAGCAATCCAGTTGTTTAGAGTCAGTGGACGCATGTCCCTGACGAATCAATAAAAGAAAGTGATGTAGTTTTTAACTTAATAAATTGACCGGGGAGACGCAAATATAGCGATGTAAAGTCGTGACACTGCGCGGTATCAACAACTTTTTCTATGTGTTATCCTCTGGATAGTTTGAATAATGCTTCCCTTCTCTCAGTATCTTGTTTATTTACTTTTATAGACTAGAATGCATGTCAGCTGTAATATTTATAAAGGAGATATCTATGAAGAGTTAAATCTTGATCCATTTAAAACATTGTCGCACGAATGACCACAGACAAAGTGACAACTGTAGTCGAAAAGAAATGCTCAACATTTGGGGTTGACGATCAGGCTTTAATGTCCTTTCAGTGTTACGCTACGGAATCGAAATAATTCTACAAAACATGCTCTCAAATCTCGTCTTATTCGAAATGGCCACATATCTGTACGGACACGTCATAGAGTCCCTGTTGGGCACAAAGATTTTGTAGAATTTTGTATACAAGAACAAATGGGGTTCGTTCCCGCATTTGCGAGATGCTCCGTTACGTTTTGTGCTAACCCTTTCAAAATTTTGAGAATATAATCATTTAAAAAAAAAAAAAATAAAAAAGGTATCGAAAAGTAATTTGTCGTCTTTGGGTATAATGAACGGTTAAGGACCCTCTGACTAGAGACGTAAAAGGAAGTCATTGTCCAAAAAATGTAAATGCATCCGATTTTCAAGAAAGTTTTGTTTTTTGTAAAAGTGAAAAAAACAAACAAAACAAGTTCTTGATATAATGTTATTTTTTTGCGTATTTACGTCATTTCATGTCTTCACGTGTTATCCTGCATACCCTCCCATTTTGTAACAGTCCAACCCCAGAAACTACAAGAGATACTGCTTCCTATTTCACACTCACCCTCCTAAAGGAATACTTGAATTTATTCAACGTCACCTGCTTATTCGCATATTCAACGCCATGACGTTAAGCCCGATCAAACGCAAAACGTGAAAACTGAATTGCATTGTATAAATTTGGAATTAACCCTTTACCCAACGTAACGGCCAAAACCGGCCAGCGCTATTCTCAAAAATCGCCAATTAATTTTCAAAATATTTTCATTTTTTTGTCTCAAAAACATAGGTTATGACCCCTCGTTGGAACGAGCTCGTCGAGCTCGTTCCAACGAGGGGTCATAACCTATGTTTTTGAGACAAAAAATGAAAAAAATTAGTTATTCAAGAATTTTTTTTGCAAGTGTCGTCTGCTTTTCATGTTAGGTAAAGGGTTAAGTAACATTTTGTCTATATGATCCGGACACCTGCCCCCTGTAGTGGGGCAAATCAGCGTTGGTCCTGCTTCGTTTAGTGGTATGGGGGATTCTATTTTGCGATCTCATATCCACTTAGTTTATATACTGAAGTTATTCTATGGAGCAATTGTTGGAGTGAACTGGAGAGCAGGTATCAGCAGGAAGGGGGTTCCAAATAATAGTGCAGAGCATGGCTGTTTCATAAATAGAGAGGCCTGTTAAAGTTCTTAATGATCGAGTGTCCCCCCTGATAATATACAAATGTGTGATGAGCAATCGGGACAATAGGAATTATTACAATGGACATTGGTTGAAGATGACGCAAGGAATTTTGAAGTCAAAGTTTTCTTAAATATGTTTCTGTTACTGATATTACGGCTTGTGTTATCGAGAGTATTTCAGATTTACAGAAATGTGTATAAAGGAAGTTTAACTAAAGGTCTGGTTTCTTCATCTTTTAGATCAGACTGCCTGGTTGTCCTTTCTAACGAATTCCCTACACCACTAACGATATCATCACAGGGCGTTTACAATCTGCCATTTTGTCAGTCAAAAGCGAACAGAGCAGCATGTTGTTTAAACAAATCTTCTACCTTGTGTATTCTCTCTTGCTTGAATATTGTGATATGTTTTGGCACTGTACCGTTTGTTATTGATTATCCGTAATGACAGTGATAGACTGTTGGACTTCTATGCTAGAGGTTCCGAGTTCGATCCCTGCCCGGGACGACCCGCGTTGTATCCTTGGGCAAGGCACTTTATCCCGGTTGCCTACATGGGGGCACAATGACACCGTCTTCAACCGCTGTAACCCTGCTTGAGCGGAGCTTGAACAGAGTTAGAATGTTGAGGAGCTAATAGTTGCTCGTCGATGCTCGGTGGTTCTCTCTGGGTACTCCGACTTCCTCCACCCGTAAAACTGTCATGATTAGCCATTGTGCATAAGTACGTGACCTTAAACACCAATAAATAAATAAATAAATAAAATAAATAAATAAATAAATAAATAAATAAAATAAACAATTCGTAATGATCGCTCTTACATGGTATCTTTATTGCCCTAGAGTTACCCTCCAAATCTACATTCAGGGACGTGGCTAGGGGGGGGGGGTGTAGGTTAGTGAATTTCCAATTAGGGAGAGGGGTCGGGAGGGGGAATCCATTCCCCCTCCCGGTACCCCGTAGTTGGAAATTCACTACCGAGAAAAAATTTGAAAATAAAGCCGTGAAAGAGGGCATAAAATTGATTCTAGAAACTGAAATGCCAACACATTTATGATAAAATTATCAGGTTGGTATTATTATTTGGTATTATTCTGGAAATTGAATGTGTGCTAAATAAGTGCTAGTAGTATGTCATGTACCCGAACATCCCATATTTGGATGATCTCATGGATGAGCCCTTGTGACGCCATAGTCAAGTGACCCAGTGGCGCCATGTTGTGTTGCCATGGTAACCCTCGCGAGCGGCCATCTTGTGGCGTCATCTCCATAGTAATACGTGGTTCTAGTGCGCATGCGTAGCGCGTATTGTTAGATTGCTAGTGTTTCCTCCAACCATTTTGTATACTGGAGGCTGCCATCTTGGTTTATATGGTAGCACGTGGTAGCTATGTTAACCAAAGACTTCTTATAGGACAGGGGTGTGTTCGGAGGGTATATGTCTTTGTACAAGAGTAATTTTCCGATTCGTAGACTTACTACAACAACGCTGGCAATCCCTTCAAGTCATCAAAAACGACGATTTTACTTGATACGGGCCCCTCTCCCCCCACCCCAGAATCCTTTTTAGGACAGCCATACCATGATTGTAATAGTAGGACGTAGTGTTATAGTACCGAGGGGGCTCTCAGAGATAAGTTCGATTGAATAGGAGAAGTTTTCTGGTTCGGAATTCCCCAAATCCTCGTTTACTTCGTAGAATTACCACAAGCAACCCGATCATTGTTTACTTGGCTCTGATTTCCCAATAAATTCTCGTTTTGTACCTATGTATCTACAAGCTCTCTTATGACTTCTTTGTTCTATTCATTCCGACACCCCTAAACATGTTTATGTTCTATTTGGCACATTAAAGGTAGCACATAGGCACATGCTGGATGTGCCGATATGTGCTTATGTGAAAACGCGCAATGTGACACATTGTGCACTAGCACTTAGGCACATACTGGATGTGCCGATATGTGCTTATGTGAAAATGTACAGTGTAACACATTGTGCACTAGCACATAGGCACATGCGACCAAAAAGGGATTCTGTAACCACAGACATATCCTAAAAAGGGATTCTATAGGTATTCCAAAAAGGGATTCCATAAGTTGGATTCCAAGTTCTTATACAGGTAGTCTTACCATCTTATCTCCAACTATCTGTCCTATGATTTGGCTCTATTGTAGTCTTCCAATACTATCGTTTTGCACAGTCTTGTGCCATTATTACCTTGTTCCATAAGTATTCCGACGACGTGTTTATGTTGTATTGTGCACATTAAATGTAGCACATAGATACATGCCGGATGTGCTGATATGTGCTTATGTGAATATGCACAATGTGACACATTGTGCTCTAGCACATGGGCACATGCGGCCAAAAAATGGATTCTGTTGCAACAGACATATCCGAAAAAGGGATATATAGAGATTCCAAAAAAGGGATTCCATAAGTGGGATTCCAAGTTCCTTTACATGTAATCTTACCAACGGCTTCTATTACGACTACAGCTGTCTGTCCTATGATTTGGTTCTATTGTAGTCAAACAATACGATAGTTTTGAACCAGTCTTGTGTCATTATTACCTTGTTCCATAAATATTCCGACGACGTGTTTATGTTGTATTGTGCACATTATATGTAGCACACAGGCACATGCTGGATGTGCTGATACAGTACATGTAGAGTGGATTGTAACTAAATCACCCGCAGAGTGGCGTTATCACCCATGCTATAACTTTCAAATTATTTTGTAAATATCGACAAAAAACACAAGCAATGTTTCAGCCAATGGACCTCCGGGCTTAACCCGGAGGTCCATTGGCTGAAACTTTGCTGGTGCTGGTTATGCTTTGCAACAAATTTGCAATTGTAGCTCGGGTGGAATCTCCACGCTGTGGGTGATTTAGTGATAATACACTCTCCACGTATTGTATGTGCTTCTGTGAAAATGCACAATGTGACGCACTGTACACTAGCACATAGCCATATACGACCCAAAAGGGCTTCTGAAGTCACAGACATATCCTAAAAAGGAGGGATTCTATAGGGATTCCAAAAAGGGATTCCAAAAGTAGAATTCAAATCCCCCATACAGGTAGTCTTACCATCGGCTGCCAGCATGTCCCATGAAGCTAATCATAGGACAGACAGAATGGGACATGCTGGAAGCCGATGGTACAACAGAATGGCTGGTTATGTACGTTAAAAATCCTTGACTGGACATGGGATCAACAACTCGTTACATTTGGAAGTGAACAGTTGTTTTGGATTGCCTAGATTAACCCTTTACCCAACCCACACGATATCAAAATCTATTATTTGAATTATATATCCTTTTAATTAAAAAAAAATCAACAAAAGCATAACAAGTGACCCACCATTGAAATGAGCTGGACCAGATGAGGGGGTTACATGATATGGTTTTGTTGGTTTTTAAAAAAAAATATTGTTTTTTTCAACTTCTCCGTTTGTCAATTACGCTGGCGGATGCGATCCATTCGTTAAGGTAGCATAGCACAGACTTGTTTTTATTTCCAGCATTCAGAATATCGATTAGCTCATTTAGTTTAGAAAAAGAGCGGTTAATATCAGATTTTGGTGGTGTATTGGTTCTGTATATGACGCCAATAATTTTAGATTTTTGTCTATCTTTTGTTTCAACAAAAAGAGAGATTGAAAGAGAGATTCCAAAACATGAGAAATAAAGACGGAAAACTCACTTCAAACAGGTACCAGCTTTAGCGGAAGCGGTCACTACTTAACCCTTTACCCAACGAATTGGCCACATCCGCCCGCGTAATATGCAAATTCAGCAGATGAAAGAAAATATACTATTTTCCAAAAAATTTCAACGAAACCATATCATGTGACCCCTCTTTGGAACGAGCACGTCGAGCTCGTTCAGTGAGGAGTCATTTGAAATGGTTTTTTGAAAGTTTTTGAAACATTTTAAAAAATGAATGCCCCAAACTTTCTGGAAATTAACGAATTATTTCTAGGTAAATACACATTATCACCATTGTGTTTATCCCTTTACCCAACGTAACGGCCAAAACCGGCCAGCGCTATTCTCAAAAATCGTCAATTAATTTTCAAAATATTTTCATTTTTTGTCTCAAAAACATAGGTTATGACCCCTCGTTGGAACGAGCTCGTCGAGCTCGTTCCAACGAGGGGTCATAACCTATGTTTTTGAGACAAAAAATGAAAAAAAATAGTTATTCAAGAATTTTTTTTGTAAGTGTCGTCTGCTTTTCATGTTAGGTAAAGGGTTATATACAAAAGGTTGCATCAGAGTCGAGTCCTTGGTTCTAAAGCGTTATCTCTACGAGTCGAGAAAATGTCTTAGAAATAAGAGTGAGACTCTGATGCAACATTTTGTACATAAACATAATGGTGATGATCAATTTATCTTACAATTCTCCACTGCAATAACCGCCTAATTTGCAAATTGAGCAGTTGAAAAAAAATGTTTAAAAAAATTTCAACAAAACCATATCACGTGATCTCTTATTGGAACGAACTCGTGTCAATTAGGGGTCACAAGATATAGTTTTGTTGAATTTAAAAAAAAAATTTACAAAAAAAATTTAAACACTAAATTGTAATACCGTGTCTGCCCATTGGGCAGATGGTTAACTGGCATTTTAATATCATATTTCATTTTCCGACTCATAAAAATGCTTGTTGTTTCTATTGAAACTATAGACGGCTGCACTGAGCTTTTGCGAGGCTCGGATAAACTTTTTGAGTGCGTTCATGTTCAACATTCTGAAAAGACTGTGCACTTTAACGGTATAACTACGTACCATACTGTTCTAGCTTAGATGCTTCCAGTGACTCAGATACAAAGGCATAAAAGCAATATGTTCCCTAATTTAATAATTATATTTTTGAAAAGCGTTTTTTCTTTTCATATATAGAAACGTACAAGATCTATTGCAAACACGTTTCTATAAAAAAGTAACGTAAACAAATCATAACCAATCACGCGGTTGAATTATGCCGTTACAAGATACATATTTCTTATCAAGGGACCCTGATACACGCTAGATTCGGGTAATGACAGACCGAATACATACCTATTGTCAGATAAATATACATTATCATGACCGTATGCATACCCTGTAATTTGTATCACATTCGAGGTCGTGTTTACAATCCGATTGCAACTCGCCGTGACGGGTTGTTGCGATCCGATTGAAAACACAACCGAGAATCTGATACAAATTACAGGACACGCACATTGTCATGATAGTACATTTTTCTAACAATCCCGTTTCATAAAGCCCATTTCCTCTATTTTTCAATTTAAATTGGCCAAAATTCTGAATTTGAGGTACTATATTTTAATGCGTAATAACAATGCCTATATGTGATAGTGCGGTGTTTACCGGAAATTGAATTTGTCTGATACGGAATCGGAACGCAAGGTGGGGGAGTCTAATACAAATTTTCTTTCCGAGATTTTGGGTGCAAATTAAATGTCAGATCGATGGAAGCATCGGGCGGATTTATGCTGCAGTGCAAGTAAATATTTTTTTATCCAGTATTTCTGCGCGTTGCTGTACGCAGTATTTTATTTCCGTACGAAAACATACTCATTCTATAACTATATCCATTTACCTATCAACAAGTTTTGCCTGGTCGCGCATGAATACAGTAATTTTATCCGACTAGTTTGTCACATGACGCGATCCTTTTGTTTTAATCGGCATGTCGCGGAAGATTAGAGGGTTACCCATGGTCAAGAATAGTAATTAGGTAAAAAGAGTCCATTCTACGGAACATCCTTTCATTTCAATATCTGTCTGAGTCGTGATTCCATTTAACATTTTGTTGTGTAGGGGTTTCGTCACCACAACCCCGTTTTGCCCCAATCCATGTCACCTCGGTTTTATCAAAGTTTACCTTTAATCCAGAATTTTTTGAAAACGAGTTCACTGTTTCAAGAGCTATGTCTAATGAATGTCCGTCGTCGCTCAGAAAGAGGGTGGAGTCGTCCACGTATTGGCTAATCAAATATTCGGAGTTGTTTATTTTAATACCATTTATGTCCGGGTTATATTTTAGTGCTGCGCTCAGGATTTCCGCACAGAGTATAAACAAGTAAGGGGAAAGTGGATCTCCCTGCCTCACACCTCGCCCCCACATTACTTTTTCAGAACAATTCCCGTTATTTAGAATATAACTGTAAATATTGTTATAGAATGTTTGAACCCATCTGATGATCGAAGGACCAAAGTTTAAAAAACGTAAGGTTTTCAAAATAAAGGACCACTCCAAGGAATCAAAAGCTTTCTCGAAATCCAGTAATGGTAAAATTCCTGGAATATTTTGTTCCTCACATTTTTCAAGAAGGTCAAAGATTAATCGGGTTGATTCTCCAATATATCTCCTCTTTACAAAGCCAAGTTGTGTTTCAGATATTAATTGTTGTAGGACCGTTTTGATGCGATTGGCTATAGCAGCAGAACCGATCTTAAAATCTACGTTTATAAGGGATATTGGTCTCCAGTTTTTCAAAAACATTTTCGGTTTGTTTTGTTTCGGTATACATGTTATGATACCAGTTCGTGGGTAGTAGAAAGTTCTTTTGCAGAATGACCAAAGTTCAAGGAGTTGATTAAATACATACTTATGTCACTCCAGAAGAATTTGTAAAATTCGGCTGTGAAGCCATCTGAGCCTGGAGATTTGTTATTAGTCATTTGTTTTAGGGAGCTTGAGCATTCTGCCTTAGTGAGTGGGCCGTCGAGGGAATTTTTTTCATCTTCTTCTAAGAAGTTTAGAAATAGGTTTTCAACATTAAAGAATGTGTTTTCGACTTGTTTAAGTTTGTGAGCAGATGTAATTTTTGAGGCATAGAGGTTTTGGTAAAAGGTTTTCTGTTCAGATATTATTTCCTGCAAATCACTTGTTTCTGTACCATCAGATTTTATTATTTTGTGAATCATTTTTTCAGTATAATGTCTTTTTTCCAGATTACAGAAGTATTTTGTAGCTTTCTCCCCCTCCACTTTCCATTTAGCTTTGGATCGAAGAATTATCCCCTGAACCTTCTTGTCTCTGAGTGACTTTAGTTCTGTTTCCAGAGAATCGATTTTTTCGGTAACAGATAAGTCGCCCTTGTCGAGATTCTCGTTCAAGATTCTTAGTGTCTGTTCGATTTCAGATTCCCGTTTGTTGGACAGTCGTTTTAAGTTTGCGGAATAAGAGATAGTTTTCCCTCTTATCATGAGTTTTAAAGTCTCCCAGAACAGCTGATCGTCGATTGTTAGTCTATTATTATTATTATTATTATTATTATTATTATTATTATTAATATTTTCGGCTGTGACAGTAGCATTACTGGTAGTGACAGCTGTTGTACTGTACTGGTCAATTGTTTCTGCTATAGTCCGTTTTACTACATTTATGTATTCTTGGTCATTAAGAAGGCTGTTATTGAACTTCCAAAAACCTCTCCCCCAGGGCTGGTTAAAGAAGGATAGGCCGATACTTATAGGGTTATGGTCTGATTTATATCGAATTTGGATCTCTGTCATTTGGAAAAATATGTGCAAATCACTTGACATAAGAAAGTAGTCCAGTCTAGCCATTTTGCTTCCAGGGCCCCTCCAGGTATAGCGTCTAGATTCGGGATTTTCTATCCTCCATACATCATGTAAATCTAATTTTTGCATACACTGTAAAATTTTCTCATTTGCTCTGACATTATTTCTGTGCTTATAGTTTATTGTATCCATGTCATAGTTCTTGGGAACATTCCAGTCTCCTCCTATTAAAACTGAGGAGTTACCCATTTCTTCTATTTTAGAGAATACGTTTTCATAGAAGCCCGGGTTGTCATCATTTGGTCCATATACGACCGATATTGTTAATCTTTGTTCTTGTATAGTTATATCGAGTACAATATAATTACCTCTGGGGTCTACAATCGACTTGTTTATTGAATATCCAACCGAATTTTTGAACAGAATTGCTGTTCCTCTACTTGAGCTTGAGTAAGAGCAAAAGACAGCTTCATATCCCCACTCGTTTTTCCATATCTGTTCAACCTCGGGACAAGAATGAGTGTCAACAAGGAGAGTAATATCAAATTTATTTCTGCAACGTTCGAAGATGTCCCGCCGTTTGATAGGATCAGAGGAGAGACCTCGACAGTTCACATTGCCAACTGTGATTTTAGCCATGTTGAAATTTCAGAAGACTAATCTCGCCATAACACTACTTTTCAAAAAATTTATTTATTCTTGCAAGGTGATGGGGTGTACACCTGTCTTCAAAAGCTTCCTAGAGCAGATAAAGGTATACCGTACGTTAGAATTAATGTCCGTTCATAAATATTCGTCAAAACAGGCAAAGTGCATTCAAGAGAGATGTATGCAATTACAAGACCTCTTGGTATATCTTCCTCTAAATGAGACGGGGTGGGGGGGGGGGGGGGGGGGGGGGGGGGCTAGTCAAACCCACGGTTCTCGTTAATATCCCCTCTTAGGTCAAATCCTTCCCCTATATTTTTTAAGACCTTTTGGTCACGACAGTAAACACTGTTCATCACCCTCTTTTCAGACACTTGTATTATCTCCTCAAAACACCCAGAACTCATCAGAGAAACCTGAAATTGTGTATTATTTTATGTACATTTATTCAAAATACATTATATTGTTTGTCAAAAAGAAAAACTTTGTAAAAACGATTTTTGTACATATCTGCTGAAATTAAAAGTTATTAAAAAAAAAAAAAAAATATCTGTCTGAGTCGAGTCGCAAGTTTCTGATTAATTTCCAAAGCAATTTTCAACCACCTCCACGCCCTCCAACCTCCAAGATTGGCGTGATTTGGCCACCCAAGCTGATGTTGATATGCAGGGGTGATTTGTATTGACGATCAGTCCATAAAGGACACGATCTCTTCCATCAGATCGATGCTGATATGTGAGAAGTTGTTTTTAGGGGTCAGTCCATAAAGGGCACGATCTCTTCTTTGAGTGTTTGTTGTATAAAAAAATTGTGTGAATATTTTTTATCTTTTTGGCTACACTTTGTCAGAATAATTTTGCAAAATTGAAAACACAAGGAATAAAAAGTGTATCCCTCATCATCAATCAGAGTTGTTTTGTCATGCCCTGGTAGCATCAATTGATTGTTAGATAAAAGACATGTTTCTAGAGAGAAGACTGTCCACCAAAGTTATGTTGTATGAGTAGAGACCATTGAAAAGTTCCACTCTCTGAGAGGAAGGAAAAAAAATGAAATGCGTCTCCTTGGACATCTCCGCGGTTACATTCGGGAGAGGTGGAAATGTAGATAGAGAACTTATCGAAATTCAAGTCGCTATAGACGTTTCGCAGTTTACACTGAATAATGTTTGTCCATCTGTGTTAATAAGCGGATAGTTTAAGAGTACTTTGAATTCGTGTCTGGGTGTAGTTTGTTTCATGCTTCGGTCGTTGATGGAAAGAGCGATTTATGAAAGTGCTCGGTTCCACAGAGATACATGTAAGATGTAAATTAAAACTGATTCGAAAGTTGTAGGTTGTAGTGTAATTGTTCACTCGTAGGCGGTGGAAGCAGTTCAGTTAAATAGTTGGCAGCTTCTGCGTGAATAATTTTGTACAGATATGAGAGTTTATGGAGAATGCACTCATGATTTAATCCTGCACCTCTATAAAAATAAAACTTAAAAACCGTAAAACAAAGCAAATGTCTCTTACAGTAGGGAGCCTACACGTGGGGTTGGTCGGCCATGGGATAAACTTCAAAAGGGAACTCATGAAGTGAAAGCAGAATCTTTTTTGACAAATTGGTCTATTTCCATACGTTTGTAACGGGTTTGGACAAATATAAAATAATAAAAATATCGTAATTACCCAAATCAATTCTGTTTATCATCGTTTTATAGTAAGAAAATCTTGTGTGGTATTTCTTGGTTTCCGGTAACGTCCATACATTCCTGAGCCAATGTATCTCATTGGTTCACCCCATAACGTGTTCTTTGAGTCTCTGATTTGGTAAACCATATCGAGACGGCCAATCAGAAACTCATATTCAAATTTTCAGCAGTAATTTGCTAAAAGACTAGGTTTCTGTCATTTCGGCCCCCATCTCAATTTCGGCATTAAAGCTTTAATTAGCTGCGACGAATTACCTATTGAATAGATAGGTTGAATTCCTTCCCGTAAAGGAGTAGTACCAGGAGTTACATTTGTAACTCAATAGTTTGGTGCAGGTTAATTTGGACCAACATGGAACCGACCCAGGGTATTGGAGTGTATCTTTGATGTCTTTGATGCATTCCTTTTCACTGGATTTGTTCGACTTAACGGAATTGGTGGTACATTGAATTAACCCTTTTCAGGCAATAGGTTGGGACTTCAGCAACAACTTCGAGAGCCGTGGGATTTAAAAATTATCATTCATCTCATTAATTCTTTTATTTTATGATTTAAATGAGTTTGAACATTTTCATGTTTTTTGTTGAGTTTGTTTTTTTATTCAACAATAAACCACATAAAACTAAATCAATGCCCTTTCTGTTACCCTTTTGTTGATAACAAACCCCAAATCCTTCGATTCTGGTTCAAGGGAGTAAATTGTCACTTCACCGACGTTTGACTTCCTGTTTCAGGGATTGGCAAGGACCACTTCCAGTTACACGTTTTCACTGATGGAGTCCAGAGGCGGACTGGCCGTATGGTCCACCCGGAAAAATTCCCAGTGGAAACCCTATTAGATTCCCGCTGGGCCCCACAACTGATGCAGCCCAACGCCGGATAGTACGAAAAGTTTCGTGAAAATGACCAAAAGGCGAAATGGATCTCATTACACAGACTGCCAGTATAATATCGAAATGTTCTGCCATTGGCAGTCCACGTAGAGGACATTTCGATATACCCGCAGTTGAGTCTGCAGTTGTCGTTCAGATGAAAGGAAACAGCGTTCCTTCAATTTCAACAATCGAAATTTTCTCCGATTGGGCCGAACTATGATCTTCCCGATGGGTCCTCCCCCCTCCCCTGGTAGAACCATTTTTGTCGAATAATCGATGAAGATGGTACAAAAATGTCATCGAAATGTCCTCTACGAAATGTCCTCTATGTGGACTACCATTGATCGCTCAGATGCAAGGAAGCCGCGCTCATTCAGTTCGCAAAATCAACATTTTCTCCGGGTCTGACGCCCCCTTAGTGCATCCCCCGGTAACTTTTCTTGGCTCAGTCTGCACCTGTTAGACTCAGCAGGAAGGCGGTCAAACTCGCCGTCTTGTCTTCAAACAGAATGATATTGTTTCAATGAATCGTTGTCAGCATATTAGATACCCTTGTTTTCCCTCAAATAAAATTTACTTACTTTGTAACTAACTACAAAGCTTTGGGTCGCCATCATATAAATCGCTGAATGTCACAAGTAATTGTAGAAGGTTGGTACGGTGCGTAATATGCATGGACTTTAACCCTTTATATAACGTTAATTTAATTATTTTTTTTTTTCTTCAAATTTTTAGAAAAATGTGAAAAAAACCATGAGGGGGTTACATGAATGGGTTACATGATATGATTTGGGGGTTGAAATGTTTTTAAAAATCCCTTTTTTTCAACTTCTTAATTTGTTAATTTTGCAGGTGGATGCGACCTTTTACCCAACGCACACAGTATCAAAATTTGAACATGAAAAGCAGACGACACATGCAAACAAAATTCTTGAATAACTGATTTGTTTCATTTTTTTGTCTCAAAAACATAGACTATGACCCATCATTGGAACGAGCTCGACGAGCTCGTTCCAATGAGGGGTCATAACCTATGTCTGCGAGACAAAAAATGAAAATATAATGAAAATTAATTTGCGGTTTTTGAGAATAGCGCTGGCCGGTTTTGGCCGTTCCGTTTGGTAAAGGGTGTTTGGTTTTTAGATGTTACACAAAATTTCAAGAAAACCATATCATGTGTGCCCCTTTTTCAACTGCTCACTTTGTAAATTATGTCGGAAACTGTGGTCGATTATTTAGGTAAAGTGTTAACAAAATAGACTCTTACCAGAGAAAATTCATCGTCAGACGCTTGAGAAATTCGACAGTTTGATTGGATTATCAGCGGTCACGGAAAGGGATGGGATTGGGGGGGGGGGGGGGTGGATGGAGTTCAAAATTATGTTAGACTATACACCAAGATTTCAGAAGCATAACATTTTTCGACAAAACTTTCATTGGGGACATTGGTACCAACTTCGTTCTCTTTACCTACTCCTCCGGTTGTGCAGACGACGAATTTTTATCTATAGAAAAGCTCAGAACATTAAATCGAAGTTTTAGCTGCAGGTAAACCCAGAGGTCCATTGGCTGAAACTTTGCATCATCAAGCTTTACGTGCATTTCCACAAGCTGTTCGTTAAATGGAAAAGTCGGATAACGATGAAAACAAAACAAATATATTTGAAGAAAATATGATTTGGGGAGAAGAATGAACTCTCTCCATGAGCGATAGAGTTTACTCTGATCTTGTACTGAATACACAAATGAAAAGAGGAGACGCCCATGTTATCGAAATATAAATTTATTAAAGAAAGTTTTATTTATTTTTCAGCAGTAAATCTAACAACCTTCATAATCTGTTGGGTTTCGCTATCAAGAGACCAACGCATATCAGTTTTTATATAGTTCTTAGATGATATCTGGAATGGGTGGATCTCCGCTGTTGAAAACACTACAAACAAGATAAATAGTCTCATTGGATGTTACAGTCACTTACGAGGGTTGTAAAGGGAGGTTTCGTATAATTAATTAACCATTCATTTGACAATGTTTGCCGTCGGACAAAGAGTTTTCAGGGAAAGGAGCGATCACCATATTAGTACTCCCATCCTTTGGGCCACGCTGACCCTAATTATTTTCGTGCCAAGTGGAATTTATGTTCGGTGCCAAATGATTTTTCGGGTGTAAAATAAAAGATTTTAGTGCCAAATGGAAACTGATTGTGAATGAGAACAAATTAATCACGTATCGTCCTTTGAGTGCAACAAGGCGCTATCTGCAATGCTAAAGCATTGCAGATGGCGCCTTACTGCACTCAAAATGCGATATTTTATATAGTAATAGCTGGCTTTTCTAAGTATTTTAGTTGCCAAAAAACCACAAATGATAAAAATATAGATAAAAATAAAGTGAAAAATTACCGTTTACAAAATAATTTAGGATTATTATTCTCTCACTGTTTTTTCACGCCAAATAAACTAGTAACAAATAATTTATTTTCTTCCTGGATTATAGAAAAGATTAAGCAGGATAAAAAATATTACGTCACAAAGAAATGTTTTGATAAGAATCAGATTGAAGGGATATACTTTTAATTCGGGTGACCCGAAGAAAAGAGCTATGATTATATTTGTCACACACAGAGTACCTAACAGATGTGAATTCTGTCTCGTCTGTGTCAAGGCGATTTTTTTTTATCGAAAACAATAAACCACAAAGCCTTAAAGATGTACCAAAAGTATATTTCTGGCGCCAAATTTTGGTGCTAAATACTGTATTTTTGGTGCCAAACGATTTGTCAGTGCCATCGGCACTACTGACCCCGACAACTCTCCCCCACTTTCTATGCAAGATATGCGTGTCTCATGTGAGAAGGCAAAGTCTGTCCAGATATCTATCTCACATGACCGACGTAATCGACTTATTAGCATATTTGATGAACGCAGGACTATTCAATCATCGCACATTCTTCTGCAAACAAACAACATGGTGTCACGTTTCGAAAATATTAGCAGACGAACGTTTGTCGAAGAAAACAGAAATACCTACGCCATTGGGCCAAGGGGAGGCGTTAATATAAGTTGCATAACTTGTTCGCCAATCCTTGTAAAACAAATAAGATTAAATAAAAAAAAAGAACAAAAAATAGAAATAGAAACACAGACCGCAAAACCAAAGGACACTTGACTTTTTTATATGAATTTGGGATGAACGCCATTATAAGTGGAGAGAGCTGCACTAAATTTTCGTTGAAATGTTATGCGGATAAACTGCGGAATTCATAACATGACGTCATCGGAATGTGTTAGTGTTCATTTCGCAACAAATCTTTAATCCCTGTCTTGCTAGCGTTGGGTTTTAATTTCGTGGTATATACCCGTAGTATATACAGAACTTCTGTGTGCTCTTTCCGATAAGCAAATCAGTTTTTTTTCAGAAATGGACAACAAAATTGTTCGATATAGCTGCACGTACGTGCTCCTGAATTACTTTTGATGACGTCAGGGTGTTTTGGCGGTGGGAGAAAAATTATTCCTGATGGGGTGGTTGAAGATGGGTAAATCTCACCCTCGGAATAAGATATTTAGTCCAGAGACTCGGCAAGCCTCGTGTCTTGCCCAAATATCTTGCCCTCGGGAGAGATTTCCCCATATCACACCCTCACCTACCAGGGATAATAATAACCCAGTCTATTCATCACCAAAGAGATGACCGTGTGAAACTGCTTGCTCAGGGACGAAGAAAGCATTGTGAACCTTAGGCTGGGTATCATAAAATGACACCCCCACGGATATACATACACCAATGGTGACCCATGTAACGAAAATACTTGATGGGAATACAGTTCAAAAAGCTATGTTTGGTACTAACCCACCTCTACTTTTCACGCCTTTGAAGGCCGTAGAAGAGACAGACCAAACGAGAGAATCTTCGGTCACTTCTTAACCCTTTATCTAACATAAAAAGCAGAAGACACTTGCAAAAAAATTCTTGAATAGCTATTATTTTCAGTTTTTGTCTCAAAAACATAGGTTATGATCCCCTCATTGGAACGAGCTCGACGAGCTCGCTCCAATGAGGGGCATTAACCTATGTTTTAGAGACAAAAAATGAAAAAATAATGCAAATTAATTTGCGATTTTTGAGAATAGCGCTGGCCGGTTTTGGCTGTTACGTTGGGTAAAGGGTTAAGAGTCAAGACTCTTATCTTGTTTAACCTTTGAACCCTTGTGATATCTTTCGTATCAGTTCAATGACAGCAATTGGAAGAGTCTGCGTTCATTATTTGGGAGGGAGATAATTATTATTTTCAACGTGCAGCCTTAGAGGTGCACGTTGAAAATATTGACCCCCCCCACCCCCCTTTCCACACACACACACACACATTCACTTGGCACCCATCCTGCTTAATGAAATTATGACGTATCATGTTCCTGTGTTGGAAAAACGACCTTCTTTCTCTTTCAAAGGGTTAATTACATGCAAAGAGATATTTTTTCATGGTCTTCACGCGTTGGAAAAGGGGAGTCCATAAGAATGGACAGACTACAGACGGTATTCCTGCGCTATGTCCATGCCTGTAGAATCATTTTTAATCATCTGAGAGGTGTGAGAGAATACTTTGACTGGGTATTCTCTCACAGCATTGCACCCTCATACTTCGAAAAAAGGAATTCTACACGCGCAGACAGACTACACGATTCTTGGCAAACTATTCGAACAACGAGTCTACATTCCCAGTAATTAACCACGAGGAAGCGTTGGCATGCTGACATCACGTCTTTGCCGATTGGTGTAGTTAATTACATTGTTTACCTCCGATAACTTTCGGGTAACTTCGTTTTTTTCTTCTTTGAGACAAAAAAAAAAAAAAATGAAAAAATAAAGAAAATTAATTGGCGATTTTTGAGAATAACGCAGGCCGGTTTTGGTTCGGTACGTTGGGTAAAGGGTTAATTACAGATTTAAGTAATTTCGTGCGCATACAGTGGATCTTTTACATGCTCTTTTACATACAAGCAAAATCTGAGAGTTAATATTTTTCAAATTATCGGCTTTTTGACCCTTTAAATAATTATGAATGGTATGTGTGTATGTTTGAAAATATGCAGCGTATCAGTTGTGAAGCAAAAGTCATAAGGGCGCTTTATCACTGGTAATCAAACAGAAAGGAGTTGAAAAATCTTTTTGCTGAATCATATGGCTACATTCCGACGCGACTTCTATATATTTTTTGCCCGGAAATTTAGGAAAGTCGTTCGCCTAGAACCAAAGCCCACCAAATAAATTAATAATTCTTCACATTTATTTTAAGAAATAATTAATTTTTCATCAATTGATGCCAAGATGCCAAGTATTTAACCCTTTACCCAACGAATCGCCCGCATCCGCCCGCGTAATATGCAAATTCAGCAGTTGAAAAAATATTATTTTTCAAAAAATTTCAACAAAACCATATCATGTGACCCCTCGTTGGAACGAGCTCGTCGAGCTCGTTCCAACGAGGAGTCACGTGATATGGTTTTGTTGAAATTTTTGGAAAAATTAAAAAAAATGATATTTAAAATAATAAATTTTGATATCGTCTGCGTTGGGTAAAGGGTTAAAGAGAGTAAAATTTTACCAATTCTACGACTTTGGAAATATTAATCGATTTTGCAGTAAATGGTCGATAGTCGACAAATCGTAAACCCCTAACCTTTTCGTTTGTATACTTTTTCCGGTGGACAGCTGCTTTGAATTTTGAATAAAGTCATTTTGTTTATCATTTTTAGGAGTCACTATTTTGCACAGAAGACATAACAGTTCTTCATGCACTGTGTTTTGCTCTGTACGTTTCATGTTGTATAGAAATAGTTTAGTATTTATAAACTAGTATATGTGTTTGTATGTATAGCGAAACTCTTCGGGTCACATTTTCGATGCGTACAAAAGTCGCATAAGGTGATTGTTCGATTTCACGCGGCTTCTAAACTCTATAAGTTATTATTATGTGTATGGCATATAACATATGCTTTAGTTTAGTGTCTAGTGTTTATTATTTTTTGATAAATTTTAACCCTTTGAATCCAAGAGGCCGTTTTACCGACCCAGGATCATGAAACGTCATAATCTCATTAAGTATGCTGGCTGCCAAGTAAATGTGTGGGGTAGACCAAGCAATGCTTTCAGCGAAGGCTGCACATTAAAAATATTAATTGATCTATCCCCAAATAATGAATATTGCTTCTTTCAATTTCTATCATTCAACTGACATTCAAGATACCACCAGTGTTGAAAGGGTTAACACACAGATATTTTAAGTTTCCAATACTTTTCCCAATTGCCACGGGGCGTAATCTTTTAACTTTCCAGTGACTAATTTGTTATATATTTATTTAATTAAAGACGACTGGTTTAGTATTTTTACGTTTAATTCTTTGAGTTTAATTCTTGACTTTTAATTTTGTGGAATATTTTCATGTATTGTTTCACTGCCTTTTTGATCAATAAAATACTGCGGAAAATTTGGTTTAGTTCCAGATTCAATAACAAAAGATTGCAGCGATTTGTCGCCATTGATATTCAGAGGATAACAAAAGTTATCAATTCCACTAAAACAAAATATTTCCATTTATTTTAAGATTCATGTTGAGCCAAACTGCGGTGTTTTGGTATTCGTCTCCTGCAAGTCACTACTAAACAAAAGTCGAATGCAGTTAAGAAATGTTTTCTCCAAAACGTTTCTGATACAAGATGTCAAGCACTCAAGCCATTGGATAAATTCTAAGACGAATCTCATACTGTTGTGGCTGGGACCATTCTAGCCCTTAAATGGTTCATCGTCTATTTTTAGATTCAATCGGATGGAATATTTCAGTTGGTCGGAAGAGCAGCGAACCTCTACGGGTCACATGTTCGATCACCTGAAATATTCCATCCGATTGAATTTAACAACACCATAAACATTCATTTTCTTTCAATCGACACAAAAACTGTTTCTCTACCAAGAATTGATTTGTTCAAATCTTTGATGACTTTACCATTCAAATTAGACATGTATATCTTTGTGAGTAAGGGATATCGCATTACATCAAAAACTCTACAATAAATGGGCGAACAAACTGCCCACAGCAGCGTAAAAGTCTTTACAGAATTTGACTGGTTGCCTGAAGACTCGACAAGATGTGGGTAATTGGACTTTATGTCACATATTACATATCAGTCTGAACCGTATCTGTTGGAATTAAAGTGTAGTATTGCTTTCCACGAGTTACGTTCCTTTTGTTTAGGATTCTCATTTGGGCCAGAAAAAGCAGTTAAATAATTTCCTCCGTAGATAACTTCGTGTGGTCTTTCGGGTGAGGAATAACTGAAGGATCGTATCCTTGGGTTCCAAATAGAAAAACAGTTTGGAATATAAAAGCAGGGAAGAGAATCGGACAAAAGTAAATAAAAATACAAGTGTTTGTGGGTGTATTGGTGTGTGTGTGTCGGGGGGGGGGGGGGGGGGGCATGGTCGATGTAGTTATACCAGTTGCAACTCGAGTACATTTGGTAGAAAACGAAAGCCAATTTGACTCTGAATTATCTTATTTACCACTACATCATTCAACTGAGTAGCACGGATTCCTGAACACATATATCGTCCCTTGAACGCGTGAAGGTGCCTACTGCAATACTTAAGCATTCAAGGGGAGACCTTTATACTTTAGTGACGTCGACTCGAATGCGAACTTGTCTAAATTTATCGCACATCGCTTCGCGAAGAGTGAAATGAAAGTGGCAATTATTTATTACGTTTTTAAATGTGTTTACTCCATAAAACGCCAAAAATTAACAAACATGCATTGTCTCTTGTTAATAAATCCATAATTCGAAACAGTATGTAATTATGTTATTAAAATGCTATTTTCAAAAATTGCCAATTAATTTTCATTATTTTTTTCATTTTTTTGTCTCAAAAACATAGGTTATGGCCCCTCGTTGGAACGAGCTCGACGAGCTCGTTCCAACAAGAGTCATAACCTATGTTTATGAGATAAAAAATGAAAATAATCAGTTATTCAAGAAGTTCTTTTGCAAGTGTCGTCTGCTTTTCATGTTAGGTAAAGGGCTAAGGTAAAATGATTTTTTTTAGTTATTCGCCAAACTTTTTGTGCTAGGGTTGTCTTCTATTCGTGTCAGGCAAAGAGTTAAATATTTTCAGGTTAGGTAAAGGGTAAAAATTTTAGAACTTCAACAATTGATGAATAATAATCTTTTTAGAAATTGTCTGTATCGCCAGCAGGTAATCATTTTGTTTCGGGGCCGATTTTATCACGCTTACTTCATTAACTTGTCGTCTTCATCATCCCTGTTACTTCATTATCTTGAAACACACTTTAAGGACTAAAAGAAGAGGTACGGTCATACTTGAGTAACAAACTACAACCTTGTCGTACACCTTTCTTTGATTGATCAACATGAGATGATTTTTTTCAAGGGATGGTAATCCACATACGAAATGACGTACCAATGTTAAAAGTTACAACATATTTTTGTAGAAAATCCCACTTTACTGTATTGAATGCTTTTTTCAAAATTCAAAAGACATTATGTGTTTTATCTACCATTTACCCCCAAAAGAGAAAGAAACAATATTAGTAACGATAAGAGTTCGCAGGTAAATTATCTGGCATCGTTATTGCAGTAGTAGTTAGGGATGACACTTTGCCGAACTGCTTTTTAACATTGAAATTCACATAGACAACCCTGGATGCACTCTGGCGAAATGCCAGTGTTAAAAAAAACAGTTCGCCAGAGTGTCATCGCCTCTTAACACTGATTTCCCTATAGACAACCCAGGATGCACTTGAGCGTAATTGCAACATTTTTTACCATGCTGTTTTTAGGATATCTTGTTTCTACTTCTCTGCTTTTCATTTGGGGTAATTCAGTGTTAAAAAATTTAGACGACACTGGATGCACTCTGGCGAACTGTTTTAACACTGAAGTTCCCATACACGACCCTAGATGCCATCTGGCGAATTACGCCAGAGTGCATCAAGGGTCGTCTGTGAGAACTTCAGTATTAAAACAGTTCGCCAGAGTGCATCCAGCGTCTTCTATGGGAATTTCAGTGTTAAAAAAGTTCGCCAGAGTGCATCCAGGGTCGTCTATGGGAATTTCAGTGTTAAAAAACAGTTCGTCAGAGTGTCATCCCTAACTAATTGCTGTAACAATACAGATCACATGACGTCGCGAGAAACGAACGTATGCGCGCCTGAGGGACTATTTCAGTGTTACTGATTATCACCAGTCATTACATTCAAAAACTAGTAGCGTGTAACGGAAAAGCACTCCCTATCTCCCAACACACCTGCTATCTACCCAGCTGTCTACAATGCCCCCCCCCCCCCCCAAAAAAAAAAAAAAAACAAAAAAAAAAACAAACAAAAAACAACAACAACAACAACAACAAAAAAACACGAAAGAGGATGGAGGGGAAACTTCACGGTATAGGTGGGGGATGATTACCTCAATCCCAGGGCAGTCAACACCTCTATTTGTCAGGATAGCGACACCAGCCCACTTTATGTTGTGGGCAAACATACAATTTACAAATTACAATGCCTATAACTTACTCAGACTTTCTGTGTCAATGTTCGAGCAACATAGATCAACTAATCCGGGCTCAGTCATGGCCACAGACAATCTGGGCTAACTTCCCTCTAAAACTTACCCTTAAGGATACCACAAGCAGTAAGATAACCAAATGAATAAACCACTCAATTTATAATAACAATATTTATTCCTACAGACAACTAATCTTTGTACATTAAAGAATTTTTGGGTACATCATCTTCTTTCTCTAACCATCAAGTACAACTCCTGTCCAGCTACTTTCACGCTTCAACTCATCAACTAATTCAGTGGATTTCACTTAAACCAATTCCTGAATAGGCGGATATATCCTTGCCCCAGGCATGAATTATCACCAAACTCCCAAGCAAAACATTTTACAACATCTAAATTCTTACAAAGAAACAATCTCAGGACTTTCCAGAATTTGGTCTGACCCAATTTATCAGACTTTCCAGAATTTGGTCTGACCCAACTTATCAGACTTTCCAGAATTTGGTCTGACCCAAATATTTCTGGCTGTTTTTTCCCCAGAAGTAAAAACCTCTATGCAACAAATACAAGATTACTTCCCCCCTTTTCCTAATATTCAGCCTCAAGGTACAATCAACAGAAATACAATATCTCTCGAAATAATCACTCTTGTTGAATCACAATTGAATAAAGGAACTCATCAGGTATAATTTGAAAAATACTTTTAGTACACTTTACTGGAAAGAGCTTATAGAAATGCAAATTATCTTAGATGAAAAATTATCACTCCTAGTTGAATCACAACTTTTAAGTGAAAGAACTCATCAGGTATAATTTGAAAAATACTTTCAGTACACTTTACTGGAAAGAGTTCACGAAAATGCAAATTATTTTAGATGAAAAATTATCACTCCTAGTTGAATCATAACTTTTAAGTGAAAGAACTCATCAGGTATAATTTGAAAAATACTTTTCAGTACACTTTACTGGAAAGAGCTTATAAAAATAAGCTGCAACTGTAGGCTGCAGAATGCCTGTAGGCACAGAATAACAGCAGAAATAAAATGCCTGCGGCCCTCTGCACTTCACAGGGACCATCCAGTCCACATTCTAAGAAGTTTAGTATATTAAATGCCAAAGGAATAAAAATATTTTCTGTCAGAACTAAATGCTCCCCAAACGTGTCCAACTTCTAATAAATGCTGAGTCAATGGTCCCTGTGAAGGCAGGAGCTGTGAACGCTTGAACAGAAATTCACAAATTGACAAAAGCCAAAATTGCAAAATCGCCCAGACAGTTCCAGGCGGGTGTTTTTATGGTAGAATTCCTTATTCTGAAGTGGCTGCAAGGGCACGTGACCTCGTCAGTGCTCGAGGTCTGCTGACCCAACAAACACCGCAGAATCAGCCGAACCGATTCATCATGCTCTGGGACCCACCGTTTTTATGGGATTTTAATCAAGTGAACGCCTTACACCAACGTTTGACAAGTATTTCCCGACTTTCTTTCTCGTATCAAACATAACTTTCGTAATTTGTCACATTCAGACGACATTTAAATCAGTATCCATGAAAGACACTTGCGCGCATTTTCAAACGTTAGCGATTACACTTCATACAATCGAACAATGCTGATTACCTGTATAACATGCAAAACACTTATCGGAATTTTTACAACAATTTAGAAAGAAATAAAGCTATCTGAATACGGACAGCATGGCGGCAGTTTGCAATCCTAACCTGGACACCCAATATAAGTATTCCTTATTGATATACGAAATAAAGCTGTTCCAAAATAGCGGATTTCGATCTCGCAATAAGCCCATTTCGGAAATGTAAGTACTTAAATATTCGAGGCCAGTAATTCCCACTAAGGTAAAAAAACCAAAAAAAACCAAAAAAAACAAAAAAATTCTTTTGAAGTGACTTTTGTTACAAGCGTTGTAACGAACGTCCAGTGTCCCTCAACATACATTCCATGTTGCAGGGAACTGCTCAAAAAGCGTAATTTAAAAAAAAATAACGTCACTCTCCCTGTGATTTGCACGCTCCAAAAATTGTGAATGAAGTGACATCGTGTATTTAAAGAGATTCTTGCGCACTACAAAAAATATAGTTCCCTAGTTGTTTTCGCAAACCACCCACTTATCCCTTGGATGAACTCATGAATTGAATTGAATTTTGGTTATAAATATCATTGCCCAACGGAGAAAGCAAATTTGGACTGAGTATGAATATTTTTGATCACCATGTACTATTATTATTTATTTATTATTTATTTAGTGTCGTTTAAGGTCACATACTTATGCACAATGGCTAATGGTGACCGTGACAGTTTTACGGGTGGAGGAAGCCGAAATACCCGGAGAGAACCACCGTGCATCGACGAGCAATACTCAATATTCTAACTCTGTTCAAGCTCCGCTCAAGCAGAGTTACAGCGGCTGAAGACATTTGCACTATCGATGTGCAGTCCGCCTTAGTACACGGCGTCATCTTGCTCCCATGTAGGTAAACGGGATAAAGTGCCTTGCCCAAGGACACAGCACGGATCGTCCCGGACGGGGATCGAACTCGAGACCGCTAGTACAGAAGTCCAACAGTCTACTACTGAGCCACTGCACTCCACATCACCATGTACAATTTCATTCATGTGAAAGAAATTTCCTAGCGTTCCGTTTGGTTGAGAGAATTGAAAAAGGAAGAGAGGATTAAAAATGGAGTCCCATTATTTTCATCAGTTGGGTGTGGTTTTTGTGTTTGTTAACGTCTATTTTGGAGAAGTCATGGTTATGGGTTTCATTGAATGAATGATAGATAAAAGTGTTATCTCTTCATTATGCTTGCACAAAATCATTTATCGCGGCTCGACTACTCGTTGCACAAAAACTAGTCTCGTCGCGATAAAAGATTCCGTATAAGCACAATAACACATTTTTCTTTAGATATACTACTCAAAGTTTGTTAAGCACCACATATTTGACACATCATTGTGAAATTTTCTTGTGACACATTTACGATATTTTTGGTGGATATGATTGAGGAATGTATTGAGATTGTCCCCAGTGTTTACATTAGCTCTCTTGACAGGCAGACTTTCGTGACAGTCACGAAAAGCAGGTACCCCTTGATTTCCGTGATATTTTTATGTACTGCCTACATGTAAATGAGATGTGTAGGGCATTCAGTCTTCATTTCAACACAAACCCTTGTGATTTAATGATTGAATATGGCGAATGCAAGTGTTAGAAAACATTTGTCTGAAACAGAAATGTGGTGGGCTGTAGAGATGGTGAAACAAGAGGCTGCCCTCGTCATGTTGGTGAAGCCCTTGGTGTGCACCATACGGTGACCACCAGAGCCTGGGCAAGATTTCAGCAGTATGGCACGCCAGTCAAACGACATGGTGGTGGCAGAGACCCTTGATCTTTCGGGCCCGTAGGGACCGCTTTCCCACAGCAATCCAGCTTTGCAGTAACCTTCAGAATGCATCCAGGATAAATGTTTCGACGCAGACTATCCGGGCAAGGTTGCACGAAGGTGGTCTCCGATCGAGAAGACCATGTATTCGCATTCAGCTGTCCCAGAACCACCGCCAGGCACGATATGAATGGGCCATGGATCGCGTTGGATGGACCAGAGAAGATTGACGACCTGTCCTTTTTACAGATGAGTCAACGTACTGACCAGACAACACATATAGGCGTTCTAGGGTATGGAGAAGACCAAGAGAGCGATTCCATGCAGCCAACATTGCTGAGCATGACCCCTATGGTGGAGGGTCAATAATGGTCTGTGGCGGCATCAGTTGGGGTGGACGTATAGAGCTCTGTGTCCTTGACCGTGGAACATTGATTGCACAGCGGCATATTGATGAGATCCTGGATGCCCACGTCAGATTGTATGCAGGTGTCGTGGGTGATAGATTAATTCTGATGGACGATAATGCCCGTCCTCGTGTTGCACATGCGGCCCGGGAGTACCGGCAGAGGGAGGGGATTGAGCGTATGGACTGGCCAGCAAGATCCCCTGACCTCAATTCAATCGAACATGTCTGGAATGAGTTGCAGCTTGCAATTTAAGTTCGTCCAGTCCAACCAAGAAGTGTCCAGGAGCTTGGTGTCATGCTGGTCCAAGAATGGAACAACATCCCACAAAGGACCATCTGGAACCTGATTGGGAGCATGAGAAGGTATTGTCAAGCTGTAATTAACAATAATGGAACTCATACTCGATATTGAACCCATATCAGTTCGCCCCGTCAACTTTTTGGCAAATTTGAAAAATTTCCTCTTTTACCAAAAATATCCATTTTCCATGCTTATCGTATTCAAAAGCTAAAAAGTAATGTCAAACACAAACAAAATCTTAATTTCTGTGCTTAAATCATTAAAGATATAATTAAATATAAAATATATACACTTTTCATAACAATATTTCAACTAAAACGTAAAACAGGTATTTGGTTATACTTGGTGCTTAGCAAATTTTGAGTAGTCCAGTCAATACAGAGTCGGACCTGGAATAAATTGCAACAAAAGCGAATATACCTTTTTCTTAGCGTATTACTATCACATATTCACAGAAAACAAGTTCCGGGCTGAATTCTGTGTACAACCAACTTTATGAGATATTGATTGTCAGGGGGTATACCAGTCAATTCGTCCCCTGAGTTCCAATGTGTTCTATGTGCCAGTAGGCACATAGAACACATTGGAACTCAGGGGACGAATTCCCAACAAAATTGGAAATATTTCAAATTTGCATTCATTCTCTTTGGTACTCAAACTTAGTGATAATTAATTCTAAAACAGAACTTTAAAATAAACTGTAATAATATAATTTTGTTTGTTTTCCATTTCTCATGTATTCGGAATCTTACTTTTGATGTTTGATTGGGTGTGGGGGGGGGGGGGGGAGGGGGTACCATTTTATGGGGATAAAAGGGGAAAACTAACCAAAATGTACCATTTTATGGGGATAAAAGGGAAAAACTAACCAAAATGTAACGTAAATTTTGAATTTTTTTACAATCCGATTACAAATCCTTTGCTCATGGCTTTGTGTCATTTATTATCTCACAATTCAAGCAGGAAACCCCTCTGCAACCTGATCAAATGTTTGTGCAAACAACACCATATTGTCTGCATGAGCAGTTTTTTCGCGTGCAGTCCGTTTTACAGCCACATTTAATGATTTGCAGCAGCTCTGGTGGTGCTATTTGTTTGGCCATCCCGATCGGCATCATTCCTTGCTCGGCTATCCGCCAGCCCCAACTTAAGGGATCCAATACCTTGTCTCCTCTCCACTCCTGTACTTGATTATATATCCGAAGTACATGTTGGTGTGCAGCATCTGAAGTGGGTCCAAGAGTTTCAGCTTTGACAGCATGACGAGTCGGCCCTGAAATTTTCTCGTAGTATTTACGAGACCGAAGTTCATCCAAAGTGTTCACATGTTTTGCACCAAGAAGAAGAAGTAGAAATTTTCCCCCCAGCTTGTAATATGTATTGTCTCTCCGACAAAGGCGATGAAAGAATCCTCAAAAGACTTGAATTCTGGATTTTTCAAATATCTTTGCAATACTGTACGGGATCCAACAGAATGCAATCTTGATACGGTGTCACAACCACACAATGCATGAATTGCAAGCATTGGCTGTGTCAGCTCGTCGCCCAGTAACAGCTTGGACTTCTTGATGTCAAAAACAGTTTTACTGGCATTGGAGTACAGATACACGGGATGGTGAAGTGATGAATTGTAGTGCCACAGGAGAAGAACCAACTGATCAGTGTCTCCCCCAACAAGTGTTACAGCACAGTTTCTTGCCTGCCTCAGAGCACTGGATAAAATATCCACATCTGCATCCCCATCTAAATGCATGACTTGAGCAATTTCCCAACCTCCACCAAAAAACTGCCCAAAATATTGATGGCCCTGCCATTTTTGGGGAACCTACTCAAAAACAGGCGAAAGACTCAAATAATTGGTAATTTTATTGGTACCTTAAGAGGATGCAGCATTGTTTCTCATGAACAATTTTGGTGCGAAAAACATTTTCTAAAAACGTGCAGATGGCATATGGCTCCAACACCAAAATCCAAAGAACATTGTTGTGCCTGTAGCCCTTAACCCTTTACCCAACGAATCGGCCGCATCCGCCCGCGTAATATGCAAATTCAACAGTTAAAAAAAATATTTTTCAAAAAAATTCAACAAAACCATATCATGTGACCCCTCGTTGGAACGAGCTCGTCGAGCTCGTTTCAACGAGGGGTCACATGATATGGTTTTGTTGAAATTCTTTGAAAAATTTGAAAAAATGATATTTAAAATAATAAATTTTGATATCGTCTGCGTTGGGTAAAGGGTTAATTAACCTTGCAAAGGAATTGCGGCTGATGGCTCAGTCCAAACTTGAATAAATTCCCTCAGATTCTTCAAACAAAATCAAAATATGTCACCAAGAATGGTCTTTCATCAGCATCATTCTCATACTGGCATTGTCAGTGAACTTCTGACACACAGAACGAGCACTTCTGAAATTATTTCGAAATTTTGTGTGCAAACCTGTGAAAAAATATTGGCCGGGGTCAACAAATCTTAGGACTTCTCTGAATTCACAGGATGTGCTTGTTTATGGGAAGTTCACGATGAGTGTCTTTTCAAACAAAAATGGAGGCATCACCACACAGCTGCCACAAATATCTCAACTCTGACATGACAAGTTCATTCACAACCAGCATAAAAAAACAAGATGTTAATGAGGCTGAACAAAGGGAGTGGTCATTTTGACGTTTGGCATTGGTTGCTTCATCCAGCAATGTTTGGTCATTTGTTGGTGACAGACATCGTAAATCAAAGTGGTCAGGCATGAGGAAACATTTCGAAAAATTTGGTGTCAGCTTTGAAATTAAAGGTTTTTTCCTCAACCCCCACCTCAAAATATTACCCCCACCTAAACCAGCAACCCCATCCTTTTTATTTTTTCGCCCAAACCTCCACCTAAAGTTTTCACAGGTGAAAATGTCACCCCCCCCCTTTAAAAAGGATGGGGGGGGGGGGGGTCGAACTATGAGGTTCCCTCCTAAAAACAATATTAGTTGAAAAGAAAAATGTTGGAATCGCCATAAAGATCTATAAAACCAAAAATACATTTTCGTTTTCACAAAAAAATTATTGTGTTGTCTTTCAAAACAAAATTGTTTTAAGAAACATTTCTTGATTTTTATGTTTTATTTGTAACGATCGAATGATTGTATGTATGCATTCGATGAAGACATTGCAATGAAAGTGATAATGCTTCATAGTCACAATGCCTTGGATCAGAAGTGTGATTAACCAAAAATCAGATGTTTACTACAAATGCACCTGGAAATTTCTGGTAGGGACAACTAGAGCTTCTTTCAAGGGTTATTGGATCCAGCAGACCCCCCCCCCCCCCACCTCCCCCCCCCGAAATTGACAAAGACCCCCAGAAAACCAGAAAAGATAAAACTGGCTATTATTGCATTGAAATTGTCAATTGAGTTTTTACAACTATGGAAATAACATACATATTGAGTCTATGTACTACAAATTGCTCGCAAATATGTAGTTTTCCATATTACAAATTTCACCAAGTCCTAAAATCTCCGCTTCTACCCCTTGACACCAAACGGCCCGTAAGGAAAGTTGTATACATCTTTGGGCCTGGGACTTGTTTTCTGTAAAACTACAATAATGAAGCTATATTTCGTTTTTGTTGCAATTTATTCCAGGTTGACCCCTATTTTGAACTGAATTGGCTGAACTATATTGATTTGGGTCAAATTTGGTCTTGAAGCTACGGGATTGTCAGTCTAAACTAAAATACTGATAATTTATTCATCATTTTACCCTTTACCTAACGAAACCACACTAATCGACTAACTCTATTCATAAAGCAGGCCATCCAAAAATACTATTTTCAGTTTTTATATCGCATACTTAGCTTATTACCACTCAATGGAATGCACTGAGCTCGTTCGTTCCAGTGAGGGGGTCAAAAACTATGTTTTTAACCCTTTACGCGTTGTCACGGTCAAAACCGGCCAGAGCTATTCTAAAAAATCACCAATTAATTTTCATTATTTTTTCATTTTGTGTCTCAAAAACATAGGTTATGAACCCTCGTTGGAACGAGCTCGTCGAGCTCGTTCCAACAAGAGTCATAACCTATGTTTTTGAGACAAAAAAATGAAAATAATCAGTTATTCAAGAAGTACTTTTGCAAGTGTCGTCTGCTTTTCATGTTAGGTAAAGGGCTATGGTAAAAATAATTTTTTTTAGTTATTCACCAAACTTTTTGTGCAAGGGTTGTCTTCTATTCGTGTTAGGCAAAGAGTTAAATATTTTTTCTTCCATCTAGTCTAGGTTTAATCGAAACTGTTTGAATGACGTTTGATTGCATTCGTGGTTTACGTGACAAGAGTTTGATGGCCGACAAGCCTAAAACATATTTGTGATTTCGACATGCAATTGACACTTGGAAAAAAGTGCACATCAGTAGTGTCCAAAAAGTAATTTCACATTCACTGTTCTGTCCGCAAATGTATCTAACCTGAGTCACCTTCTCTCTCTAAATTATGCAAGTCGAAAATGCAGGACATGGATCCCCACCTCAATAAAGTAACTCAGAGCAACAAGTTCATCTCCCTGTCAGTTAGACACAATCCCAGTGCGCTTACGTCGAATCCAACTGCAGCAAGATAAAAATAAATGTCACTTAAAGATATTATTTTTAATTTTCTCTCAATATGACATTAACATTTTTCTGAATGAAAAGTGGTGCCATGTGGGCTTGTAAAACATGAAATATAGATATATAGAATAAATAGGTAATAGGGCCGGTGATCAGATTTAAACCATGAGTAGGATAAGGGTTTTAACCACTCGGCTTGCCGAGTGGTTAAAACCCTTATTCTCCGGGTGGTTTAAATCTGACAACCGGCCCTAGTACCAATTTGTTTTATTTATACCATGCTCTTAATAAATAATCGATTTTGTCACTTAAAATGGAGAAAAACGACACTTTCTATAGCAAACACATGGCTTTGTTTTGTTTACATCTTCGCCGGTGGGCAGCACCACCTTGCTTTTTCAGTCAAATTATTATTAACAATTCTTAAATTTTATTTTAAATATTTAATTGTAGGTATTTTAAACTTAATAAGCCAATGCACGTAGTGGATAGTACCGCAAAACGTCGTATGTTTGAATGAAACATCGCGAAGTGTGAACGTATCGAAGTTGGCAAATTGCATCATGTCAAAGGTCAAGTTGGATGAACTTCCGACTATAGGTGTAAATTTTTTAACCGCAGTGGAAGCTTTACATCGGTAGTGGAGTTAAAAGTTAAAATTTAACATACAGGCTCTTCACAGGTAGTAACATAGGCGAGCGTGGTATAAAACGGTATAAAACATTAGGACCAAAGAGGTAAAAGATAATTAATCAAAATGGTTCCTCACGACGTAAACATCAAAATGTAATAGTGTTGACTTCATGTATTTACATTGTATTTCGACAAAGAGTTTGTCTTGCAAGATCAAAAATAATGATCGTCGCTCTCCTGTGGGCGAGCACCTATGCGATCATAGGTTCCGTAATCTGTTCCGGTGTGAGCATAAATGTTGTCGCCAGATTTCACAGATTTCACGTGATCACCAAGCTGGTTGTACACGTCATCACTGGGCGCTGTTGCTGGTTCCTGAGCCCATCCACTCGATAGCTCTGTTCGTTTCGCCACTTCTCCATGGTGCTCAGACATATGATGCTCGTTGAATGACTTGGAGCCCTTTTTCTGAACTTGACTATAAACGACATTTGAAACATTTGCCGGTTGGATATCAAAAACAGGGCATTCTTCATCTTGAGTCTCTGTTTCTTTCCCTTCGGACGAATCCTTTGGAAGTCTGACTGCTTTCTCTACTTCGTCATAATGGCCTCCAAAATGACATTCCTTACTTGATTTGGAATTCTTCTTTTGAACTTGTGCATAAAACACTTCCACACGTTCTCCCCGTTGGATACTATTTTCAGGGGGTCCCATTACTTGGATTGCGGAGGCTACTACTTTCTTCCGATTTGATCTAGCAGCGAAGTCAACATCCTCGTAACCCGATATCTCGAGCGGTACGCCTTGTAAGCTGGGACCGCGTCTTCCATTCCCAGGTGCAGAAGAACTGTCAGCCTCCCCATCGCTTTGCCCATCTTCAGCTGTTCTATTAGAGGGACAGTGTTTGTCAGCTTTTCTTCTGCACTTTCTAAAATGTAATGTAATCAGAAAAAAAGATTATTACAAGTTCGATATTTACGTTTACCTCACCCAACTCATGCTCGTTCAAATGGGTCATAAGCTATGTTGGCGAGGCAAACACTGAGAAAAATAATAAAATTTGAAAGGAAAGTTCATATGAATAGCGCTGCGGGACATTACCGTTACATTATTTAAACACTTGAATGTTTGTTTATTGGGGTTTAACGACGCTCTCCAGATCCAGGGTCACATCGTGTCGCGCACTTGCACAGGCGGAAGAAAGCGGAGTACCCAGAGAGACTGTCAGACTCTCCAATTTACTAACTGTGAACCGGCAGCAGTTGAAGACAAGTGCACCATCGACGTGCAGTGCGCCTTAGTGTACAGCATAACCGTTGTGTACTAAGGTCGACTGCACGGAAAACCTTAAGCACTTAACCCTTTACTTAACATGAAAAGCAGACGACACATGCAAACCGAAATATTCAATATCTATTTTTTTCATTTTTTGTGTCAAAAACATAGCTTATGATCCCTCATTGCAACGATCTCGTTCCAATGAGGGGTCATATGCTTTGTTTTTCAGGCAAAAAATGTAAAAATAATGAAAATCGAATGGCAATTTTTGTGAATAACGCTTGTCGGTTTTGGCCGTGACGCTGGGTAAAGGGTTAAAAACTTAAACAAGTGTCTTGGACAGATTCTAATGTATCAAATAAGCCTACCCGCTCTTATAACATAAAGTAAGTAAAAACACGATCTCGACTGGACCAAAAATAACACCCATACTTGGGTTTACTGTATCCCAAAATGGAATGTGTTTCACAAATTGCGGAAAGCTTGTCAAATTGACATCGAAATATCTGTCAACGATTATAATCATAGTCACATCACTTTTTGTTAATAAGAATACCAACGTGATAAGCACATCTATACAACGAAGGTTGTGCGGGGCACAAACTGCTCCCGCTGCCCTCGTGTCTTAGAAAGTAGTTGCCCTGGCTGGCACTGTGGCAGTAGGGCAACCTACCCTGAGCTGTACATGACGTAGTCCCCATTCATTATTCCACTTTTACTTTAACCGCCGAAGTTTATAGTATTATAGTAGTGTTTCAGTTGTCTGTTTCTTTATTTTATTTTTCAGGTTTAACACTGGTTTAGTCCTATATAAAAAATCATTAAGAAACAAAGGAGCGGGGAGGGGTGGGGGGGGGGGGGGGTGAGGGTGTCGGTGTGTGTGGGAGGGTTGGGGTGTCAGGTAAAATTGACAATTGAGTTCTGTCGGTAATCACCAATCAAACAAGCTATACAATCGGCAGATAATTTCTAAAGCTTTATATCCCTTGAGTTGAACAATTTATCATCTACAATGCTTTAGATTTGCAGATGGCACCTTGTTCCACTCAAGGGACGATATATATACATACGTCTGAATCAATCTGTCAAGTCATTTGGTCAAATGCCTGTGACTACCAGTACTTTAAATTCGGAGCCGTTGTCACTTTGGACCACATGAGGAATATGTCAAGGAGTTGGTAAGCAACTTCTGAAGCACCTTCTGAAGCACTCTTGCACGTCAATGGACGAATCAAGCAGAATTTCGTAAGATGGTCCTGGAGCACGATAACACATTTGTAGGAACCATGGAGAAATGACTGCATGTCGACGAGGTCAACTGGGTGGCGTGGAGAAAGCTCTTTGAAGAAAATTGGCTTAACTGCAACACCTTTAGTCATTGGTCTGACACATTTACGTTAGCAGTCGCACACAAGGATTTAATGAGCTCAACTGCGTCTCTGGTGACATTAGCGTACTTCAAACCGAGCTCCTTCAACAGTTATTTGTAAATTACAGATCGAACAAACACTGAACAGTCTTGCTATTGATGACTTGTTGCAAGTAAAAGTGACTAGCTGTCACTGCTTAATTTCCCAGTCAGTACACTCGAAGAAATTTGGGTTCCGCCAGGAAAAAAAACCGGTTCTTTAGTTTGTCCTGGTAGGGGTACCAAATTTGGTTACACGGAAACAAGCATACACATGTTTTGGTTCTTCAATCTTTCACATTAACTGGACTGTCAAGGCCTCTGGACATTGTAGAAATTGTAAAATATAAAGACTCGGCAAAGGTTTTCATTTTTTGTCTGAAAAATATAGGTTATGACCCCTCTTTGGAACGAGCTCTTCGAGCTCGTTCCAATGAAGGGTCATAACGTATGTTTTTGAGACAAAAAATGAAAGATGAAAAAAATTAGTTATTCAAGAATATTTTTTGCCAGTGTCGTCTGCTTTTCAAGTTAGGTGAAGGGTTAAAGTTTTAAAATGGCGAAGCAGCAAACGTCAGAAGCACGTCTTCAATTGTTCCATCAACCACTTGTTAAGTTGCGAGACAGCGACTATTTTTTATATAAACAAGACAACTCTATATGAAATCGCCTGGTTCTAGACCACATGGAGACTTATTTCTTTAGGTTCTTCGATGGGTTTTGGTTCTATCTGGAACCAAATTTGGTGCGGATTTCTCTGAGCGTAAATAGGTCAAGTAGAATGTTTAAAATTTAAAATTTGACACTTTGCCTGAAATCAGGCATATTGTCAAATGAAGACCAATGAAATTCGGACATTTGGGCAAATGACTGAGACTTTTAGGCACTTGGTCAAATGATTGGTGGTCAGAGGCATTTGACCAAATGACTGGCAGTTTCAGTCATTTGGCCAAATGCCCGACTTGAGAGGTTGACTGTAACATATATACTACTAGCGGGTGATACACGGCGTTGCACGGCTGAAGATGATTATATCAGCCGTTTTCGAAACAGAAGGTCAAGGTCACCAATTTCAAGGTCAAGGTCACCCCGCGCGGGCACCCCGATAAAATTAAAATGATCGACGGGTCAAAATACACGCACATATGAAATTTTAGTCCGATCGGCCCATCCGTTTTCGAAATAAAAGGTCAAGGTCATCAATTTCAAGGTCAAGGTCACCCTACACGTGCACGGCACCCATCCCATGTAACTCGCAGGGACGAATTACCCGCGTGTAGAAAATTTGAGATCGATTGGTCAAGAAACGGAGGAGTTCACCCGGATCAAAGATAGAGAGAGAGAGATATACAGACATTCGCATTTATATATTAGATTGAGTGGCACATTACATGTTACAATACGTTCTAAACTCCTGGTCTTAACTCATATCCATAGTCGAGTGCCCTTTTTGATACCCCCGCACACTTGCCCTCGGGTGCTTCCGGCGCACATAAGGAATGCGGCCCACACCGTTGGAATATCCACAGCATGTTTTAGTCAGCTATAAAAACACGAATATTCAGAAGTTGTGATTATTTGTTTTTTAAAGTTCATAAAAAGGAAATTATGATAACGGTATATGGATCAAATGGTGTGTTAGAAGAAAATCTAATAGGACCCTCTAAATCACATACCTTGATTCGGATCGAATTTTGAATCGAATCCAGTGTATTATCGAAATAGAATCGAACCTCGAATCGAATACAGACGTCTTGAAGTCCCGACTGATAAAATATTCCAAGTACACCATGAAGACATGCCTTCGTCGAAATGACTCCTTGATGATGTAGTTGGAATTTAACCCAGTAACGATTTTTGTTCAAAAGCAGAAACGGGTGAGAGAATTCTGTACTGTGCACTGCGCAGGGTTAGCCGCTTGCAAACGTAAACTGATCGTCGATATTGCTTGAGAACTTTAAATTTGCTTTCAGCAGTGGTGGTGACTAGTGAAACTGGAATTGGTGCTTTTTATAGCGCGCAAAAGCATCCCGAAGGGCTGCTTTGAAGCAAGCCTAATAGACAACGAGTACGTGAAATTGGAAAAACCAAGGAATGCTATGCCATCCAATCTAAACCGGAAACCGGAAGTAAAAACATGGGGAACCCCAGCTCTCGTTTTCAGAAGCGAACAAATCGAATGACGTCCCCTAAAAAGCGAACGGTGTAATGCGAGATTTCTCCTTAGATCATTCCATGCAGACTGTGAATAATTTACTGAACATGCTTTTCAAAATTAAAGTTTTTCCAAACAAACTCAACTGTCGTTTGCTTTGCTGACTAAATGACAGAAATTGTCGAAAAGCTAAATGTTCCCATATATGCACATTGGATTTCATCGTCTGCTGGCTGGCTGCTGGGATCCCGCTGTTGTTCGATTCTGCGGAGTATTCTGTCACGTGATTTATCTGTTTTGCATTTGCAAAACGCTGTTCACTTCAAACCAACACTGCGTGTTATTGGAACAAAATGAACCGAAAACAGACAGGTCAATGGTGTCGTCGCATGACTTCCCTAGCAACCTCATCGCCCCTTAGCAACCGGCTAACTACTGGTCCGATTTTGACCAAATTCGGTATACGAATCCAAAATGCATTACAAATAAAAACAAACATATCAATGTTGACGTCTCGTGACTTCCCTAGCAACCAGTGCGCGTCCTTAGCAACCGGCTAACTACTGGGCCGATTTGGACCAAATTCGGTATACGGATCCAGAATGCATTGCAAATGAAAACGGATAGATCAATGATGACGTCACGTGACTTCCCTAGCAACCAGAGCGCCCCCTTAGCAACGGACTAACTACTGGTCCGAGTTTGACCAAATTCGGTATACGAACCCAAAATGCATTGCAGAAAAAACAGACATATCAATGTTGACGTCTCGTGACTTCCCTAGCAACCAAAGGGCGCCCTTAGCAACGGGCTAACTACTGGGCCGATTTGGACCAAATTCGGTATACGTTCCCAGAATGCATTGCAAATGAATACAGATAGATCAATGATGACGTCACTGACTTCCCTTAGCAACGGACTAACTACTGGGCCGATTTTGACCAAATTCGGTATACGGACCCAAAATGCCTTGCAAACGAAACAGACAGGTCAATGGTGTCGTCGCGTGACCTCCCTAGCAACCAGAGCGCCCCCTTAGCAATGGGCTAAGTGCTGGTCCCATTTTGACCAGATTCGGTATACGGACCCAAAATGCATTGCAAATAAAAACAGACATATCAATGTTGACGTCTCGTGACTTCCCTAGCAACCAGAGCGCGTCCTTAGCAACCGGCTAACTACTGGGCCGATTTGGACCAAATTCGGTATACGGATCCAGAATGCATAGCAAATGAAAACAGATAAATCAATGATGACGTTACGTGACTTCCCTAGCAACCAGAGCCCCCCCCCCCTTAGCAACGGGCTAACTACTGGGCCGATTTTGACCAAATTCGGTATATGGACCCAAAATGCATTGCAAACGAAACAGACAGGTCAATGGTGTCGTCGCGTGACTTCCCTAGCAACCATAGCGCCCCTTAGCAACGAGCTAACTAGTGGTCCGATTTTGACCAAATTCGGAAAACGGACCCAAAATGCATTGCAAATAAAAATACATATCAATGTTGACGTCTCGGGACTTCCCTCGCAACCACAGCGCGCCCTTAGCAACGGGCTAACTACTGGGCCGATTTTGACCAAATTCGATATACGGACCCAAAATGCATTGCAAATGGAAACAGACAGATCGAAGTTTACGTCTTTTGATTTCTCTAGCAACCAGAGTGCCCCCTTAGCAACGGGCCAACTAATGGGCCGATTTTGACCAAATTCGGAATACTGACCCAAAAATGCCTTGCAAATGAAAACAGATAGGTCAATGTTGACGCCACGTGACGTCATTAGCAACCCTAGCTCCCCCTTAGCAACGGGCTAACTACTGAGCCGATTTTGACCAAATTCGGTATGCGAACCCAAAATGTATTGCAAAAATCCAGAAGCACAGGATTAGCAGTTTCATAATTACTCTCAGAATTATCTGTTGTGATAACTACAAACAATACCGGTACGTCGGTATTTTTTTCAGTGAAATTAATGAAAACGGCTTATTGAAATTGGCACATAAAGCTCTAGGCCTATTTACTTCAAACGGCAAGTCTGTGCTGTCTTGTGAAGTGTGTATGGCTGTGCTGGCTTGTGTAGTTTGTGTGTCTGTTTGGCAAATCGTCCAGAAACCTGGTCCAAATCGTCCACAAACATGGACCGACCGAATTATCCAATAGTCTGGTCCGAATCGGCCAGAAATATGGTCAGAATCGTCCATAGATCTGGGTGCGAAACGTCCTATATAAAAATCTGGTCCGAATCATGAAACTACATTTGTGATACTCAGTCTTATTATTTTAAAGATGGCCTTTTCAGTAAAACTGCTTTGGAATATTATCATCGTCCTTTTTTGCACAGCACTGCTGTATTTTCTTGTAGTGGCTACTAAACGTTGGTAATAGTAACAATAAATGCTACACGCTATTTGTGAAAAAATAAAAATGAACGCAGCAATTTCCGTAACTCATCGGATAAATTGCGGAAAACAACGACGCCATAAATATATCTTCCAACCAAAGCAATGATAAAATTATCTTTCAATCAGAGGATTGGAAAATATCTTCCAATCAAAACGCAGATAAAAGTAGTTATCTCGAAATTTGGTTGGTCCCCTATTCATTACCGGTAAATGTAGGCCTGCAGCACATTAGGCCTAATGCACCACTTTCGCTCGCTTTTAGGTTTGCCTAAATTTAATATTATATTTTAGGTCTGATATGTTTTTAGGGGGAAATAAGTCTACAAGACAGCATGTACATGCATTAGTTCACAACGCAAAATGTTTTGTGGGACGACCCCTTAAACACTGTTTTAAATTTTGTTACGTTTATGTCATTATAATTTGAAAAACACTGTGAGATGCTCGCGCTTCTTGGTTTTACCAAAGTTCATATTGTTAACATAGTGGAAATTACACTCAGTCTTTATTTTCAACATTATTTATGTACAATTTCTATCTCAGCTTTTCGTTTTGTGAGACGACTAAGATGACTGATACCAATCGAAATTCCAGTAAAAAGATTCGAAGGAAAGCGAATCGGATAGACGATTTCGAATCGAACCGAAAACCAACTTGAGATTCGAAATCGAATCGAATGTCGAAGCTTCGCAGGGCCCTAATTTCGAACTGTGGACGAGCACGGTCGTAAAAGGGCATCTACAAACTGATATATACTAATGTTGGCCCGTGGCCTAAGTGGCATGGGAGGAATACACAAAGCTATGTTCGGGACCAAAACACCTCTAAATTGTGAAAAACGAACATTGTTGTCTGCAAATTAAACATATTTTCCCACCATAAATATGGAGCCAAACATATGCACTTTTCTCAACTTTAACCATTTACCCAACGTAACTGCAAAACCGGCCAGCTCTATTCACAAAAATTATCCTTCAATTTTCATTATTTTTTTCATATTTTGCCCCCAAAACATAGCTTATGACCCCTGATAGATATATATAATAAAAACCCTGTTATTCCAAATACAGTGATGGAGAAAGAAATCATGATTTATGTTCAGAAGAATTACTATTGTAAGCTTGCAGGTCGCGCTAGGAAAATGATTTATAAAACTTTTTCTGCTGTTTTAGTGCTTAAGATATCTGTTTGCTTGATGAAAAACACAAAGACGTTACGACTCCAAGTAAATATTTCACCCAACTGTTCTTAGGAGCTCATTATTTTTATCTACTTACATGAAGTAAAAGGCGACAGCCATTGCAGCGAGGAGTACTATTCCACCTGCTGCACCGCCAGCATATATCGCAATATTCATACCAGAATCTGCAAGAAACAGTCATCATGTTAACTTCTTATCTAACGTAACGGGCAAACCAGCGACTGCCTATTCTTAAAAGTCGCATTCAAATTTTATTACTTATTTCATTTCTTACCTAAAAAATATAGCTTGTGACCACTCGTTGGGACGAATTCGTTCCAAATGAGGGGCCATAGGCTATATTTTTATGGCAAAAATTGAAAATATTTAGCTATTTAAAATATGTTCTGCCATTATTGTCCTATATTCCTGTTAGGATATGGGTTAATATATTTCAGTGAAATTGCTTATCTCAGCGACTCAAAACACAACGCATCATTTATGTTTTTTTCTCTGATTAGGCTTGTCACGTGCCCTAATGTGACAGAATATTAGAGGGGGCTATTTATTTATTTATTCATTTTTATTTATTTAATGGGGATTAACGACACTTTCGAGAGCCAGGGTCACCTCGTGTCGAGCAGTTTTACGGGTGGAGGCAGCCGGAGCACCCTGACAGAAGCACCCTGACAGAAGCACCGAGTAGCGGCGAGTAACTGTCAGACTCCCAATGTACTAACTCCTAACAAACAGGGTTAGAATTGGTTGAAATCAACTGCACCATCGCCGTGAAGTACGCCTTAGTACAAAGCGTCACCGTGCCCCCACGTGGGCATTCGGGATCAAGTGTCTTGCCCAAAGACAAAACGTGGTTACCCCTGGGGGGATCGAACGGTGGACCTTCTGTTTGAAGTCTAATGCCGTACCACTGAGCCACCGCGCTTCCCGCTAGAGAGGACTCACGGAGCTCTTTCCAACAGTGTGCCGCATCAGGACACTGAATCGGAGAAGTATTTTTATTGTTCGTTGAGGCCAGCCACTGGCAAAGCCAAGCAACGTCAAATGTCCCCCCCCCCCCCCCCCCTGTGCTTTCAACAAATTTATGGCATTGCATAGTTTAAACAATATATTAGTTGTATCACATATTTTAATGATGTTGCACTGAAGGCCTTTCTACTATTGTGGTCTAATCCAACGGAAAAAGTAATTGCCTTTTTCTTCTTACACCAGTGAGTCAGGCAATCCGGACAATACACGTATCAACAAGTAATGCATATGGCATCGCCTCAACTTAGGTCCTTAATTTAATTTTCTTTACTGATATTCGATTTTCTTGCATATGATTGGTCGAGTAGAGTCTTCCGTAGCTCACTGAATAATTTTCCTGTCGTATGAATGTTTTTGCTTTGTCCCACCCATTTGTCAATTAACTAAATTATGGGCTGCCCATTTGTATAGTTAAGCTGTAATTGTTGCAGGTAGTCTGTTATTTAGTAGTCACGTGCTTTGTTCACACTAGTTTTTCTTTTTAGTAGTAGTCTATGTTAAAAATAATAAAAGTGCCGTGTGCGCAAAAGTTGATATGAAGACAATGATATAAATGACGGATTGTTCGATCGCGTGAGGTATTAATACAAACAAACACTCTGAATTACATTATTACAATTGACATGAAATATCTTGCTTTATAAGGAAAATGAATGTGGAAGGGGCGTGTCAAGTTGTGCATGAAGTCCCACGCACTTCATGCAACTTAACATGCCAATCCCGCATCCATACTCCGGTAAAGCGACAGATAATTCATTTCAATTCTTGTTGGCTTTTAGAAAGATAATTTATTTAACAATATACATATACAAAAACAGAAAATACATCAGGTGTGCTATAAGGAATAATTACTAACTGAGTGAACTCTGTACTGAAGAAGACAACAGATATCCATACTGTCGGGGGATGTCATAGCCAGAGTGGCTGTCTATCTGACATCCCTCTAGTAACAACACCGTTTCAGTCTGCTTCTTATGATTGCCTACAATTGACGTTAGGATATAGAGATCTGTAATTGGCCTAAAATGACTGAAATGAGCAAATGCAAAATTGTTTTGCATTTTGCATAGAGGGAATCGTGGGTTGATCAGGTCGGAAAGAAAAGCATTCCCCCTCTCCAACTCTTTGTTTTCTAATGAGGCCATATAACCAACAGGAGTTCAATAAACCCTGTAGTTGATTCCATCTGTATGTACGGCAAGATAAAATTAGAAAGAGTTTAGAGCTGTGAGACAGAGAGAGGAAAGAGTTGTTTGGCGGCGAGCTGGCCGAGACAGAAACATTTACCGCATGATATAGGAAGATGATACACACATACATACATATTCATATACACCCACGTGGATATACATATATACACATGCATATATATATACATGCACATAAGTGTGTATGTCAAGTACGGTAGTCCGGACAGTATGAGTAATGACACTCAACATGGTTCGAGTAAGAACTGAATATTTTTGCAACGATAGAACATTTAAACGTAGTTCGGTTTTGCATGTTTCGCAGAGCTGGTTCTAACGCGTTCCAGAGTTTCGTAAAATAAAATACTGGAAGGTAATCTAATGACTTAGTTCTACTTCTGAGCTGCTGTAAGACAGTTGTGTTTCTGGTTTGACGACGTTGGTTATTAGAAAAGAATAATGAATCAAGGGACTGGGGAAGGCGCCCGTTTTGCAAATCAAACAGGAAAAGTAGTCTATGTAGCCTGAACAAGTCAGTTACTTTTAATATTTTGTCTTTTATGAATATGGGGTCTGTGTAGGCGTTATGGCGGCGGCTGTTGTTGATTATTCTAATGAACCGAAAAGAGTGTTGTGACTGCTTTTGAACTGCGAAAGTGAATAGCCAAAGGAGTGTTGTGACTGCTTTTGAACTGTCTCAGACCTATATACCATAATAAGTTGACTGAGAATAGAGAGTAATAAAGTATTTTTATTGAACGCTGGGGTAGTATTGTCTTCACCGTGTTTAAGGCGTGATTAGCACAACCTATCTTTGAAAATAGCTGGGAAATATGGGACTTAAAGAAGAGACTATCGTCTATGTTAAGACCCAGGAATTTAGTATATCTGTCGCATTCATGTGTTCCAACTCTGTTTAATTTTACGTTTGGCAATGTGTCGATTAAACAAGATTTTTGCCACAGGCAGGATTGATTAAAATATATTTTGTATTTTGAGAGTTTAAGAGCAGCTGATTCGCTGAACTCAAATCGAAAATCTTTTCGAGTTCTTTGTTCACCTATGATGATAGATGGGTTATGTCAGCGTCCGAGACGTATGCAGTTGTATCATCTGCATAGGGCAGAAGGTTGATCGTAATAGCAAACAGGATATCATTAATTTATATTAAAAACAATAGGGGACCGAGAATGGAGCTGTGAGGCACGCCACACATCATATGAGAAGAGGTTGATTGCTCTGTATTGTACGTAAAATACCGTGCCCTATTAGAGAGAAAACTTTGGAACAATTTATTTCCAATACCTCTAATACCATAATATTCAAGTTTTCTTGGTTTATCGAGTCGAATGCTTTTGGAAGATCAAGAAAGATTGCCATAGTGATATCTTTACTCAATTTGTTATTTTCAACTGCTCTGTCTTTTAACAGATGCATTATGGGATGTATTGCAGAGATATTTTTATACGAAACCGTATTGAAGCGGATTTAAGATATTAAAAGTGTTTAAAAAATTTCTCAGCCTATTATACATTATTTATTTTTTTCATGACCTTAGAAAAGATGGGCAGTATGATTATAAATTGTTAAAATTCCTATCGTCGCCTGTTTTGAATATCGGTTTTACTCTTGCCGTTTTCATACTGTCAGGTACAACACCTTGCTCGAATGAAATGTTAAAAATATGCGTTAGTTGTCGCGCACCTAGACCAGTGCTGTGCTTCAGTACATTTATTTATATTTATTGGTGTTTAAGGTCACATATTTACGCACACTGGCTAACCATGACCGTGACAGTTTTACGGGTGGAGGAAGCCGGAGTACCCGGAGAGAACCACCGAGCAACGGCGGACAACTGTCAGCTCCCCAACATACTAACTCCACACAAGCAGGGTTAGCATTGGTTGAAGACAATTGCACCATCGACATGCAGTACGCCTCTGTACACAACGCGGCCGTGCCCCCGCTTCAGTACATGTGATGTGAAGTTATTGCAGTTTTTGCCAGTACTTGATTTCATTGCGGTAATGATACTAGTGACTTCAAGGTGGGTAGTGGGGCTAATATAAAATTATTGGAGTAATTGTTAATTATAAATTCATTGAATGCCTTTGATATTTTAGGTATTTGGGAGCGTGTGATCGGCGTATATTCACAAATGGGTTGTTGAATATTTGTACAAATTCTTGTGGATCTTTAATTTATTTCGTTATTATCGTTTGACAGTGGAAGACGGCAATTTGGCTTGCGTTGTATGTTTCTTTATGGCTTCATTTAATATTTTCCAAGTTTTTCGGATATCGTTTTTATTTTCTATTAAGATGTTTTTAACCCTTTACCTAACATGAAAAGCAGACGACACTTGCAAAAAAAAATTCTTGAATAACTATTTTTTTTCATTTTTTGTCTCATAAACATAGGTTATGACCCCTCGTTGGAACGAGCTCGACGAGCTCGTTCCAACGAGGGGTCATAACCTATGTTTTTGAGACAAAAAATGAAGAAATAAAGAAAATTAATTGGAGATTTTTGAGAATAGCGCTGGCCGGTTTTGGCCGTTACGTTGGGTAAAGGGTTAAAGTACGTGGCTTTACTTTGTTTTTAATCCTATTGGAGATTTTATCATTTTTTTTTTGTAATTGTCTATGTTCTTTTGATATGGGTTTTGTAATTTTTTATTGTAAAATTTGGTTCTGTTATTGAAAGAAGTTATGAGGCCTTTAGTCATTCATGGTTGACGCTTGATAATTTTTTTGTTTCGAATCACTTCGATTTGAGGGAATGCTAATTCAAAGGCGTTTGAGTAAGTGTCGATACATTTTTCATAAGATGTATTTGGACAATTTATTTCAAGTACAGATTCCAAATCACTTTGTTCTAGCAAGCTTTAGAAGTGTGCTTATAGACTAATCATTTATTTTACGTTTAACTATAGATGTTTTCCTTGTGGCATCCCTTTCATCATATTCAATATAGAACGTACCGAAATGGTCTGAGACATCTGGAATAATTACGATGGAGCGGAGACATTATTGGTGAAAGTGTAGTCACTTAATGTGTCCGAATAAGGCGTTAAACGTGTTGGTTTGATTATGTGAGGTAGAAAACCTTGCGAGAACATTAGATTGATATAGTCTTCTGTTTTGGCACGAGAGTCTGCCTTCAAAGGTCAATGTTAGTATCACCCATTATGTGAGAAGTTTTGTTTTCAAGGTTTAGTTTATCATTTATTTCGTTTAACCTCACTAAGAAGAGATCAATGTCCACTTTGGGTTGAGTATTTGGTCTATAAATAACGCTTATAATTTTAGTTTTATTACTTGGTTTGACGTCTATGAACAGGGTTTCTATTATATGTGGTATAAAAACAGACACATCATGCCGAATTAAAAATTGAATACCCAGTTTGACGTAAAGTTCAAACCCACCGCGTCCAGCGTCGTTGTGATGTTTTTGTTTGTTTTTTGTTGTTTTAGAAATGTTGGAATCAAGCATTTTTCAATTTAAACGCCTTGTGCATCAAAGTTTCGTATTTTGTAATCTTTACACTGACATTACGTTTTGCAAGAGAAATACTCTTATTGCATCAAACCCTTTGCAACAAACATTTGGAATCAAAAGCAACACAAACTTATTTTATGTCGTTCTGTGATTGAGATCTCAATTTTAATAACCGCCTCTTTCATGCGTCAGTCGTTGGCAAATCATGCTGTGAAAGTCTCCAAAAATTCAATTTCGAGTGAAATATAATTATGTCCCGTCGTGTGACGTAGATTCCCCTGATGATTCGTCACATAAAAACTTCAGGTGTCTGATCCTGCCGTCTTATTATATCTTGTTTGACAGAGCTCATGGATTATGTTGGAAGATTTTTTAACAAAAACTGTTATGACATCCCTAACTCCTATCGTACCAATTGATTTAACTTTTGTTAGTGATGTCACTGACCTCATACACTCACGTGCTTATGATGTACTGTTTTCGGGAATGTTATGGTAAAGATATTATGACAGGACTTAATTAATTACAGGCCTTTATTTCTGCACGTTTGAATCAGTAATTGTTGGATTTATTTCCAGAAATTTCGAAAAAGAAAATATCAGCCACATTATATCTTTGGGGATTCGTGTTTGTTTTATTGTTTAGTGAGCATTTTCGGTTTTTCACAATATTGTAAAAGCTTTTGTCACATTTCTTGTCAAAACAAATCGAACAGTGATCGTTGGTACGATTTTACGTTTTGTGACAATTAAATGGTGACGTCACCACCTCCTTTTTAAAACGCAAGAACAAGTTACTCAAAATTTAGAGATGTTTAACACTTACGCTGCCGAAAGCGACTATTGGTACCAATTTTATGATGAAATTATCTGTACGTTTTGGTATGCAGAGATCAACCCTACGATCTGATTAATTGTTGGAACTAATTAATCAGATGACAGAGTTTCAAGTATGTCATGTATTTTATTTAACTTCCTCGCATATAGGCCAACAAAGAGGTCCTCCATATATTGATAAAGTGGGCGTGGCAGTAAAAGGGTTAATTTTATGAGATGATACTCAAAGTACGAAAAATTAAGTATTGGCGCTAACCTTCGGAGTCACTGGCGTTACTGTCTTTTTCTGGGAGAGCTGTTGATGTTGACGGTGTACCTGAAACACATACATTTGAGTTATTAGTGCTCTCTGATTACAGCTTCGAAATTCTGTTCAATACAAAATCTTCCGAGTGATCTAATTCTATTCTAATCCCGCTGATTCGGAAATGTTCTCAAAAATCATATAAAGTGTGTCCTCTTGATTTCTTCCTCCATCATCAGGTCTCCTATACAGGAAGACCTTATAACTGAAGAAGACTTCAAGCAGGTTCCGCTTTCGAAACTACTTTGTTTCCGTTCTGGAATATTCTGCTTTTTTGATTGATTTGTCCAAACAGACGAGACGTTGTTGCATGCAACACTTGAGTGAAGACTGACAATATGGACGGGTCTTAGAAAGTGCAGTAACTGCAACTTTGATGGCCGGAAGATTCGATACTGGATTCGAATGGAAATCCTTTACCTCATTCAATTCGACCCGAAATTTAAGATCTGCAAGGCCTGCCTTAACATGTGCTCTTTTGGATGTATTACACTTTTCAGAGTTATTGTGATGATTGTGCATTTTATGGGTTGAGGACACCAAGATAACCCATGATACTGCACTCTGAAGTAATAAAAAAATATTATGGCGTGTGAAGTGCATAATAACGATCAATAGTTTTAATTTGAGACTGATAATAATTATTAAAAAATTCACAAAGACATAGAGAGTAATCACTTGACTGGACTGCTTACGTGAAATAATTCATGAGAGGTGAGGGACGCTGTACAAACATGAGTGCGCGGATGCGCACGAGTGTTTTACAATATAGTCCCTTGCCTCGAATGAATTATTTCACGTAACCAGTCCAGTCAAGCGATTACTCTGTTTATTACTTTTCATTATTAACGATAATTATATTATTTAACCCTTTACCTAACGTAACGGCCAAAACCGGCCAGCGCTAATCTCAAAAATCGCCAATTAATTTTCATTATTTTTTCATTTTTTGTCTCTAAACATAGGTTATGACCCCTCATTGGAACGAGCTCCTCGAGCTCGTTCCAATGAGGGGTCATAACCTATGTTTTTGAGACAAAAAATGAAAATAATAGTTATTCAAGAATTCTTTTTTGCAAATGCCGTCTGCTTTTCATGCTAGGTAAAGGGCTAAAAAACAAAAAAACAATGAAGTCCCCATTACACCCACGACAAAGCGTCTTCGTTTGCGCGCACGGATACATGACACAATTGTTGATTGCATAATTCACTTGTGAAGTTATCGTTTATAATCAAACCCCAGTAAATTACACTTTGGAAAGTAATAAAACGTATTATTTCTACAAACATTTGCTATCAAGTCAACGGAAAATAGTCACTGAACGCGGGAACGCGGTTTTCGTGCACTTTCTTCCATTTATTTTTCACGTTCTTGAAATATCTGCTATTCTTTTTATTCTGTTATTAAAAAACCATCGATGGAAAGTTAGCAGTATTTAAATTCTGCTTATAATTTAACCCTTTATTCAACGTAACGGCCAAAACCGGCCAGTGCTTTTCACAAAAATTGCCATTCAACTTTCATTCTTCTTTTATTTTTTTGCATCCAAAACATAGCCCGTGGCATCACATTGGAACCAGCTGATTGATTGGCGTCATCGGGCATAAAATCACGATAGGGTCCATCCTTGGAGGCAACCAATCTAATTATGTAAGAAATTCGACGATGTTATGGCCTGGTACTGGTCTAGCTCTCAAATAGGTCACATCTGTGTTTAGATTAACTTGTATTTAATATTTCAGGTGGTTGAAAAAGAGAACCCGTGGTAGGTGGTAGAACCCGTGGTAGGTGGTAGAAGCCGTGGTAGGTGGTAGATCCCGTGGTAGGTGGTAGAACCCGTGGTAGGTGGTAGAACCCGTGGTAGGTGGTAGAGCCCGTGGTAGGTGGTAGAACCCGTGGTAGGTGGTAGAACCCGTGGTAGGTGGTAGAACCCGTGGTAGGTGGTAGAACCCGTGGTTCGCTTTTCAACCAACTGATATATTCCGGATGACTGGAACTGAAAAAAATTCATAAAGATTATCCGTGAATTAAAGTCAGAACTTTTACTCAATCGAGGCTTGATTTGATCGACATGTTGAGGATATAACAATCAGAAGTGGAGACTTGAAGACTCACCACAGTCATAGTGCAATGGTAATGGCGGATAGTTCCACAGATTATGTTAATATCTTGATGTTTTCAAGAGGGACGTAATGCTTATTGCTTGGAATAATTGTGACTGTGACAAGAAAGAATACGCATGTATCCTTGTAAGTAAAGACCCATCAAATTACATCAACGGAACTCCGTGCAAATTTCTACAAAATGTGGGTAAACAAGCATCCCATAACAGCGCCACATTTCGAACAAAATTAGACTGGTTCCCTAGGAGCTTGGACAGAATAATAAAAAACAAACAGAAATAGCATCTGGGATTCAGTGTCAACACATTTCTTTTCCGGTTGGTGAAATTCTACAGCGCGGTAGGGAGAAAAACAGGAAGATAGACTCACAGTCGCGATCCAATAGTAAGTTCCCGTCTGCTTTAGTAATCACAGCACTGCAGCTTGTTAGTTTTGATCAACAGGAATATCCTACTGTCAATCAAATGCAGCTGTTATTGTTAAGGTAGCCGTGCAATCAAATGAAACAGTATGTCGTTCCTTGAAAGCATAAATGTGCTAACTATAATCCTTTAGCAATATAGTTGGAACCTTTATGCTTTCAAGGGACATTGTGACATTACAACGAAGAATTAATATTAATTGTAGAAAAATAATCTGTTGTGAAACATTGAGATTATAGGTTACTTAGAACTGCGGCGATTAGATATGAGCGGTATTGGAATTCTGAGTTCGGTATCAGTTTCGGTATTTATAGATGTGATATGCCTCGGTCTCGGTTCGGTATGCGGTATCTGACGTGACTAAGTACTGAAGTACCAAAGAGGAATTCACATCAGGAAAAAACCAGAATACGTTGTTATAGTGCCATTCTAGCACAATGCTATAAATGACACTGCCAATGAGTTCAACAGTGGTATTCTTTTATGACCACAAATCGTATCAATAGCAATTGTGACTTGTTCTAAACGCACCTTAACGTTTAAAGGCCTATTTCAGGGTTTAGCGGTCTTAGAGCATGTGCCATGACCATGCTATTTTAGGAGGTTCTGCTGACAATAGACAAAACACCTGGGTTGTGATTTCTAGTCAGGTTTTGGCTGCTTTAACAGGCAGCCAAAACTTGACTCGAAATCACTACTAGGCAATTGGACATTTACAGTTTGTAATTGGGAATTCAGGTCAGCTGTCCAGTCCACTGAAGGTTAACAAAACTGAAAGGAAAATCAGTCACTTCTTTCATGAAAATAAACCTTTCAACTTTTATCAAGCCTCAACATGGACTTACAATTAGCTAATGTAGGAGAGTTTGAAAATTCAGACGGTATTGGTATTCAACGATTGGTCCGGTTCGGTTTTTCGGTGTCCCCATGATATCGATATTGGTTCAGTTTTCCAGTATATTGCCCATCTCTAACGGCAACCTTAAATGGACGTCATTAGTGAACTGTAGCTTCTAGCTGGTTTTGAGTAATACGTTATTTAGATTATTAGCTACATAGGTCTTTGAGATTGTCCACACCCTCGGTACATAAAATTCTGACTGGGCACAAAAGGATATCCAAGCTGTCATTGACCTGTGTAATGAATTTGTCATATTGGAAATCTATTGTATTGTAATCGTATTAACCCCTTGAATCCACGCGGCCGTTTTTCCGACCCATGATCTTGATACCACCTGAATTTATAAAGTAGATAGTTGCTCAGTGAATTTGTAATGCCTTGAGGCTGCACGTTGAAAATATTGGTTGGTCGTTCTCCAAATTACGAATATAGACTCTTCCAACTGATGACACTAAACAGACATGGAAGATACTATCAGGGTTCAGAGGGTTAAAACAAACAAAATTACTTGCATCCAAGTGAAAGTGATCGAGGAGGCTACTTCGTCACGACACTCGTTTGAGTAAATTCTAAAATGCTATCTTGTTTTTGTGTCACTCAAATATCTGAAAACTTTCACTTGTCGAATTTTTATTTCTATCTTAGCTAATGCCAACTTTATTCTTTATCGTTCTTATTTTTTATTTTTTCCCATTTATTTGATTCAGTACGTTTCAAAGTACACGTAACCATATTTTGGGACGAAAACAGTTTATCGATACATTTTCCAGCGAGATTTATCTTCCTTGGTTACGTAGAATGTCTCGTGCTTTTTGTACCCCGGCAAAAAGATTATACTCGTAGGTACACAGGTAAGATGACCAATAAGAATACGAATGTTTTTGTAGTATAACAATGTATTATGAATTTCGTTCTCACCTCGAGAGACGCCTGGACTGGTGTCTTTTGAATTAGTTTTTGATGTTGGCGAAGTATCTGAAACAGATAAATGCGTAGAATGTACATAGTTGTTGATTCTGAATATCCTACCCAAGACTTGGGGAAGTTATAAGCCGGGGTTCGGAGTCCCCATGTCAAGATAAACAGCGGCCACTGACGATGCCGTGGTGAGAACGGGAAACAGATTCTCATTAAAGTTTAATGTTCCCGGAAATAACTCTGGTTAGGCTTTGAAAGACGACATTTCGCCATTAATTTTGTTGACCTGTGACATTTCTTGCACTGAAAACGATTTCGCCTAAACATTGCTTGTGTGGTTAGGCATGACATTTAGTAACAGTTCATAAGACAGTGTGATGTGGGTTAGGAATGAGAAAGTGGGAAACATTGAGTCCACTAACTACCGAATGCTATATATCATGTGCTTTGCCACGAGTGGTTGGCATTCCGATGAGAAGAAAAGGTCGTATAACCTAAGCAGTTGTATCTAGTCAAGAGTCGTATGCTGCAGCAAGCAGACAAAACTTGTCTAGAACCAACTGATAGAAATTTAGTGTTGATACGTGGTTTCAGTGAACAAATCCTCTATTAATTTCAACACCTCTGCACATTATCCCTCCTACAGAATGTATTGCTCTATCGATATTACACCCAAGGTCTCGGGCCACCAGTGAAACTCTGAGACGAATCTGATGCTGCTATGGCCTGGAACCAGTCTATGCCCTGAAAAGCCTATCAGCTGTTTTTAGATTCAATCGGCTGGAATGTTTCATAAAATGTCATCGCGTGAGGACCATAAGATTCTATCTTCCAATGGAAGATAGAACCTTATAGTTCTCACACGACGATGTGTCATAAACATTCATTTTCTTCGAAACGAGGCAAGACATATTTCTTATTCGAGACCTGCTTTTATCGAATCTGTAATGACATTACCAATGCTATTGAATATATTTTTTACCAAATATTATGAATGATTACTGACCACAGTCGTAGTTTTAGGATTACACCGCGTACTTCTACTAATTGTGTTAATATCTTGATGTTGTCAAAGTGAATTAAATACTTATTGATTAGAATATCTAAAACTGGAGCACAAAATAACGTCCATATATATATATATATATATATATATATATATATATATATATATATATATATATATATATATATATATATATATATATATATATATATATATATATATATATATATATATCAACGGTAGTGTGCGCGCAAATTTCCATGAAAAGTGCATGAACAAAAAGCCCATTACAGCGTTGAATTCCGAACAAAACTAGACTGCTGGCCTGGGAGCTTGAACCCATCAGTCAAATTCTTTAAGGAAATCGACGCTGTTATGGTTTGGAACCAGTCTAGCCCTTAAATACCACATGGCCGATGTTTAGAGTTAATCGTCTGGAATATTTCAGTTAGTCGGAAAAAGCGAGCCTACCCAGTGCACGCACCGTGTTGCCGAAAGTGCAACTCAGGCTATATGTATTCTAATTGTACTCAAACATTAATGTTTGTGATAAAACAGATAATTTTTACTCGGCCATGACAGTGTAAAAGCAACTGGTCTACATTCTGACAAATCCATACAGTCAACAAAAAGACTGGAGAAAGGTTTCTTCGTGCCGAAAGCTTCTCAAGGCGGAGAAATGGATGGGATTAGGCACTGTGTTGTTAAATGGGAAGATCATCAGGACAATACAAGGTAACCAAAACAGAACATTTCTGGTGTACTAAAAAGTGAATGTTTCAGAAAACAAGGACCGCAGTGGGACGAAGCCAATGAGTCCAAGAGACCCATGGTGGAATCATCCACATAAGACGATGAAAGTACTATTTTCTTACTTCCAAATGGTTTTATACAGAGAATAATGGTCAAACCTTCAAACTGATCGGGAAAAAATGTAAAAAGATCGCTCCTGTATTTTTATACTACTGTACAGGAAAATGCCTGAAGTTTGTGAAATGATGCGCACATCGATAATAGAACTTTGCAAACATTTCAAAATGTCAATTTTTATATAAAATTCCCAAATCGTTAGTGTAAACTGAAGGGGATCTAACTTTCCTATAAAACACTTCCAATGACGAAAGATGTCAGCCATGCATGAACTCAGGGTTGAAAGTAGAAAGTCACCGTTCCATTAGAGTCTTACAGTGTACTTTAATTTTCAACCTGAGTTTTTTTTCAAAATATCAGACTTGAAGAAAACTCAGACTTGTGTCCACTTTAGGATTTAAGTGCAACTAAAGTATTTTCGAAATACGGGTTCCAGATAAATGAAGACGAACTTAGGGCCCAATATTGCCTTGCAGCACTGTTCAATTGACAATTTTGATTTTTCGTCTAGAAAACATGACTTATGACCCCCTCATTTGGACCCATCGGGGATTTTTCCGGTGGACCATACGATCAGTCCGCCTCTGGTGAGTCTTCTTTCATAATGCAATTTCGTGAAAGATTCAGTAAAATCACGCCTCGATTGAGAATATTTCTTACGCTGATTGATAGAAAAATGAATGTTTGTGCTGTATTTCAAATGATTTAATCTAATCATGGGCGATAGTCTGTTCAAGGGATAGACTATAGTTTCAGGACATAACAGCATCGAATTCCTTACAGAATTAGACAGTGGCCTGAGAACTTAGCAAAAAATAAACAAAAAGCAAGTTATGTCTTGTCTTATAGTGAAAAGTGTATTTGGAGAATGTCCAGCTGAAGGATGATGGGAACTTATATAAAGCGGAAGAAAGAGCTTTAGTGATGAACACGTTCTTGTCGCTTTTCATCAAACGCCAGTGACCGGAAATATGAGCAGTTTCAAAGAGAGATCTGTTGCACTAGATGAGAGGAACCAGCATAATATCCGTGTGCCGGGTCCAAGATTTGGAGGAAAAAAATGTCTAGGAATGTGACGCAATGATACTTTCTGTGAGAAAGTTTATGGTGTTGCTCCCATCCCCTCCACATGCTGCGAGAGAGAGAGAGAGAGAGAGAGAGAGAGAGAGAGAGAGAGAGAGAGAGAGAGAGAGAGAGAGAGTTTTACAGTTTCATTTAATTTATAGAATATAGAAATATAAACATCTCTTTTTCGCCAAACTGGGCCTTGGCAATCTATATAGAGACGCCACGATAACCGCCTTACAATTAAACTCTTCTTAATAGTTATGGCAAATAAAAATACGTTGTTTCTTACTCAGTAGATAAGATCATGCTTACAGCGTTCAGAGCCTGAAATATTGTATTCTGTCACATCAGTTATCCAGAATATAAGAATGCGCATACACTGATTTCTATGCAACTGGTGCCGGAACTCTTCTTAATAGTTATGGCAAATAAAAATACGTTTTTTCTTAATCAGTCGATAAAATCATGCTTACAGCGTTCAGAGCCTGAAATATTGTATTCATTCACATCCGTTATCCGGAATATAAGAACGCGCATACACTGATTTCTATACAACTGGTGCCGGGACGCTCACTGGTCACATATAAAAGGTGCCTCAACTGCCGCCATCTTGGTGGGGGCGGATGTTACTATAAATAAACAATGCTCAACGAAAAAAAATTAATAAATAAAAATACAATATACTCTGATGTTCCAACAAGAGTAAAATCCTAGCCCTCTGACTGGATAAGAGCTGGTGTAGTTTCTTTTATTTTTACGGCTCCTGGTGCAAATGTTACAGTCTGACGTCGCCAAGCAAATATTTGAAATGACGTCGCCCGTTTCGTAATTGCTTCATCAACTGAGTGACTAGCAAGCCACTTCATTTTTCTGGATTTTTCACACGTGCAGCAGACGGTGTTCGGGATAAAGTGTTGTTTAAATTCCAAACCGACTAACGATTTCGATTTGAACTAAGATGAAATGAGTTTATCTGGTTTATTGATTATTTATCCAGTGCCGTCGTGTGTACACGAGAGGTTTATTTACTAAACCCGTGATCGTTAAAAGTTGCCTTGCAGAAGGCAACTTTTAACGATCACAAGTTTAGTAAATAAACCTCTCGTGTTTCACAATGTAGGTTTTGGGCTATGGGTGGAGTCTTATTGTAACATATACGTCACAATAACTCATCACAATAACTTATAATATTTGTGACAAATACTATGTTGATGAGGTGAACATTTTTGCGGCAGTACAAAATTGTATGTTTACAACAAATCTTAGTTGTTATTGACAAAAAACAAATGCCGAGAGTAGGAAAACTGATACAGTATTATTTGTTTTCGTGCTTGATGAACTTCACAACTTTTGATGAAGTGAAGGTGCATTCTTTAGGAATGGTGGCTGCCGATCACTTGCTTTGACTGCTGATCGGGGATGTATCTTTAACGAGCTTCCTTAAAACTCATCTTGTCCAGATCAGACTGAAAGTGACTATCACATGTCTCCACAACCAAGGAAATCAGCCCATGTTATATTAATAAAGAATGGGATTAAAACAGAGGTGCATTTGAAGTTCCAAGGGGTAACAACTGATTTCCGACATCAAGAGGCTAACAGATGCAAGTGCCTTGTTGAAGTGCAAGTTACACCGAAAAACCAAATGTTGAGATCGATCGTGTCTCCATGTTCCACTGTAATAATTGAGAGTTTCAATCAACCATCGCATGTCTTCTTTGCATGCACGACTAACAGAACATTAAGTTACGCAATTCTACTCACTGTATCCAGAGCCAGAAGAAGGCTTCTCCGTACTATGTGTTCCCACGTTAGGTTTAATTGTTGTTGGCGGTGTTGTTTCTGTTATTGTTCTTGTTGTTGATGCTGTTGTTACTGTTGTTGTTGATGAGCTTGTTTTTGGTCTCGTTGTCGTCGTCGTCGTCGTTACAGAGGACACTGTGAATAACACATCGTCTCAAAATGAGTTGAAACACAAATATCGGCGTAGATATGCGAGATGAAACCATTGACAATGCAATCGCGGAGCAAACCGTGCGACATTATCGTCCTTGTGTTGGAAAACTATGCAGTGGTGTGTGTATGTGACACAAACGACAAATTTCTAAGGATGATCAAGATGATGCCCATAGTTTCTCCTCTGGGACTAATTATTTTGTGTTACGTGGGACTAAAGACATTTCTCACACAACTACTTCACACAAGCTCCTCTAAGAAAAGGACATACTTTCTACCAACTTTCTGCGAGATCAACCCCTAACAATTTTATTTCTTATCCAAATTATAAGTGGCGTGGTGCTAGGACTATGCCTGGAGGAATTCCTGCTTGACGTCGGCGATATAAAATTAAATTGAAGCAGTTGCATCTTCACGGATCTTCCGTTAATTGAGTCCTCTGTTTTAAAGCTGGGACCATAGACCATTATGTTTGTACATGCATATAGTATTGTACATTGATTGCTGCCAGTGAAGTGTTTATTGAAACTTGGGAGGATTTATGTAGATTCCATATCGCAAACAGAAAATGCTCCTTCGATAAAGGAATGGTTTGTAAACGCAACAACTTTACTGGAAGCAGTGTTACATGTGAGGCAATTTGAGATACGATAAACAGTACACAGATAATCCTATAACAATCATATTATGGTAAGACACAGACACAATGAGGCAAAACAGGGTCATATATTGATAGAATGATAACACTGGTGTAGACAGGGAGAGGGCCGAGGGCATACCTCCCCCCCCCAAAAAAAAACCTTTTTCGCTACCCCCCCCCCCCCCACCGCCGAAAAAAACACTGGCCCAATGTTCACTTAACATACATCCCCAGAAATGGTCTCCAATTGAGGGTTGGTCACGCAATGCTACAAATGCGTGAGATTCGCTCCAAGAGCACTAAATTTTGCAACATTTTCTCGGAGGAGGCGTAGACCTAACTTGGATGCTCTGGTCGTTACTCTGCGGTCGTTACCCCTCTTCCAACTTCCTACGAAGTGGGAGGAGGGGTAACGACCGCAGGATCCTAGTTAGGATTGACTGGCGGTGGGCGACCCCGGGCAACAATGGCCACCCTAATATCAAGTTTCCCCCCCACACCCCACCCAAAACCCTGGCTAGCGCGCCCATATTATATAATCCTGGCTACGAGCCTGAATAAGAAAAGTACAAGGACGAATGAAGATTAACCCTTTACCCAACGTAACGGCCAAAACCGGCCAGCGCTATTCTCAAAAATCGCCAATTAATTTTCATTTTTTTTTCATTATTTGTCTCAAAAACATAGGTTACGATACCTCGTTCCAATGAGGTGTCATAACCTATGTTTTTGAGACAAAAAATGAAAAAAAATTAGTTATTCAAGAATTATTTCTGCAATTGTCGTCTGCTTTTCATGTTAGGTAAACGGTTGAGATAATGCGACACTGTCACTCTGAATGGTAATATATGCAAATTCCCGGAATGTGCGTTATTATACTAGTAGGGGATATCCAAACTGATATCGATATTTTCGGACACATCAATATGTTACCAAGTTTAGTGTGGGTCATAAATGCCACCGAACACGAAAACATCGTGCAGGTTTTTCACCCGAGCGCCGAGTTAATGTCTGTGTGGTACGTTTTAAAATTTTCATTTGTACTGGACGGGCTTTTTCGGAGGTCTCATCGTTCTTTTATTGGTGTAAACTTGTTCATAAATAGTTTATGGCCGAAACGTAACCTTTGGGGTATGCGAGGACTGACACGTGACGAACGTTCACGTGTCGTTGACGTGTCAGAAGCTGACAACAGACAGACTGCAGTGGCTCAAATTCTCAACGTTACTCAATTTGAGAATAGCAGGTTGTTTTCACGCTACCGTCAGGCAGGCAATGTGGATGACAGACGTCGGTCATGTCACCCAAGGGCGACAACTGCTAACCAGCATCGTTTCATCCGAACCATATTATTACGTAACCGCCATCAAAGTGCCTCAGAAATTGGACAACAGCTGCACCGAGTGACAGTTCTGCGAGTCAGTGGTTAGACTATCCGAAATCGCCGAAGGCCAGCCGTTTTTCAAAAAGGGGCGCTGGAAGTGGGGTGCAACGGAACGTTGTCGTTCCATCGATTCAGGAAAAGAGATTCCGGGCTTGTCTCGCGAACTGAGGAGGATTTACAAGGTATTGAGGTTACCGTCAACTCATCACAATAACGTATATGTTCCAATAAGACACTACCCATTGCCCAAAATCTACACTGTGAAACACGAGAGGCTTATTTACTAAACTTGTGATCGTTAAAAGTTGCCTTCTGACGATCACAGGTTTAGTAAATAAACCTCTCGTGTACCCACGACGACACGCTATAAATAGTCATTCCATCTTAGTTCAAATTTTAAATCTGTTTGTAATTTAAACAACATTTTATCCGAAACATCGAAAAATCCAGAAAAAACGAAGCGGCTTGCTAGTCACTCCATTAATGAAGCAATTACGAAACGGACGACGTCATTTCAAATATTTCACATAGAGACGTCAGATGGTAACTTTTGCTACTGGTGCCGTTAACATAAAAGAAACTACTCCAGCTCTCATCCAATACGAGGCCATGGAAACGCCTGGTTCGAGGATTATTTGACACACAAATCCCAGTTGGTGTCCCTCCCAAAGGCCAATTCCGACTTCCTGGTCATACCAACTTGTGTCCTTCAGGGATCTATTCTTGGTCCTCTTCTTTTTATAATCTACATAAACGATATTATAAATTCGACACTTCTCAAAATTTTATCATATGCAGACGATACTACTACCTATACATCTGGTAATAACATAGATACTATTATAGAATTTGTTAACAACGAACTCAATAATATATACTATTGGTGTACGGCTAATAAACTTGCCCTAAATGAGAGTAAAACAAAATTTATTATTTTTCACCCTCAGAGTGACATGTACTCCATTGAAAGCGGAATAATTGTACTTAACGATTCAACGATCTCACTCGTTGCAAATAATCAAGAGGAAATGTCTTCAAAATTCCTAGGAATCCACGTAGATCAAAATTTGAATTTCAAAAAGCATATTTTAGAAATCTGTTTTTTCAGAGCAATTTATGCCATAAACAAAGTGAAGAGGATTCTACCGAAAAAATGCCTAAAAACACTATACTACTCTTTGATCCAGAGTCACATGCTGTATGGTATCCATATCTGGGGTCACTCGCTATCAACTCGAAATATTACAAAAGAAAGCCATCCGAATTATATCTAACAAAAAATACAATACTCATACAGACCCACTGTTTAGAGAACATAGTAGTTTAAAATTGACAGACCTGTACAGACTCCAAACCTCTTTCTTTATGTACGATTGGTACAACAACATACTACCCGAAAGCTTTGTGGAAACTTTTAGAATTTACCAAAACCCCTCAGGAATGGACACAAGACAGTAGGGTAAATTACATACATTAAACCCAAGAACTCAGTTCTACGCAAACTTTACAATTCATACTTTCCCTAGAATGTGGAACGCAATAGAACCATCGATTCAAAATTCTTCTAGATCATCATTCAAAAATTCTGTAACGGAGCAATTCTTGAATTCGTACTCTCTTCCCGTCATGTGTAATAATCTAGTTTGCCCCGACTGAAGGTCCTAGCTCTGTGATCTCATCCTTATCTATTAATTACCCCTAAATTAAATCTAAAAACGATGGTCAATTATTTCATTTATATGGAAAGAACCATTTTAAAAATTAATCCATTCATTTTCTCTTCATTAACAAAGCCTTTGTCAGTATTGTCTCACATTTTGCTTCTTTGTTTTTATTGGGAATGGCGGGAAGACAACCCTAGAGGCTATGCGATCTCCTTGTAGTGCAACCTTGTATTTGAAATAATTGTATCTTGCTGTATTTAGTTTATATTTGTATGCATGTTGTATTATAAAACAAAATCGGCGAGGGCGATGATTTTACTCTTATTGGAACATAATGTAACAGTATTGTTTAAAGTTAGGCGTACCGCTACAGCCTGTAAGTGTGTTTATGAAGATACAGAACTGTTAATAATGCTAAGACAGACGTTCCGCTTACATGAAAATCATTATCATCTACCCAGGCTTTATATGAAGTATAATGCCTAAAAGCTGAATGATCTTGAATAGCGGACTTCCCTGAGAGCATCTCTTCCAGGCAATAATCAACTGGTCCATATTTTTTGCTTATAAAGCACCAGTTCTTTAATTTTCGCCCTGAAACCTCGACAATTCCACTGCATTATATTATTTTTGTCTGTTATCCATATTTGGTTGGAGACTGAGATTGTGGACTTTATATTATCCATTTTTGGTTGGAGATTGAGATGATGGAGGTCTGTGCGACATAGCAGGGGTAGTTTTCTCAGGTGAGTTTTTTTCACAGGGACGTGTTCCGAAAGGAATTCGAGCGAAAGTGCCCGAACGTTTCAACGATGCAATCACCGACTTCCGTGAGCTCAAGGCGGCCTTCAAATATGTTGTGGATTTTGAAGAGCTTCAGGTGTTCAGTCTGATAACTGTTTGTTTTTTTTAAAAAAAATTTTGTGTGTTTCTTTCTTGATTCTTTCTCTAACTTTGACTTAGGTTTTGAGGTTATGGTTTCGGTTTTAGTTTAGTTTCTTTTCTTTTCTGTTCGAATTTTTGTCCCTTTTCCTTTTTTTCTTCTGGTCTAAGTTTTCTTGTTCTTCCTTTGCTTTGGTTTTCGTCTTTTCTTCTGCTGTTGTTTAAGTAGTTGGTAGTAGTTGAGTTGACTTTGGTTCTAGTTAATCGATGAGCTCTATTGTAAAGGCCTATGGTATTATGCCTTTGAGCCATGTATATTGCGTCGGCCATTCTGCTGATATTGTGAGTATTTTTTATTTATTACTATGGCAAATTAGCACTGATGTATTCATTTCAAGTATCGATGTAACAATTTCTCTGGTGTCTTTAAAACTGATTTGATTTCAGATTTAATATTGGAAGCGTTTTTTCCCTCATACATAGCGAACTTTTAAAGATTACATACCATTACCCTTATAGTTGATGCATCTGATCGTATTACTAATACATGGCCTTTCGCGTGTTACCACCTTCAACCCTGCTTGTACCGTCCATGTCAGTAGCATCAACTTGAAGAGTACATGGTCTTCATTTGGGGGTAGACGAATTAATATTTTCCCAGGCTGTACGATGAAAACATTGATTCGTCTACCATAGAAATTCACCAAGGAACCACCCACTTTATAACTACAGTTCATATAACAATCCTGGACCGGACGAACGGGCTTTCGAATTCAAAGGGCTAAGCCGCATCGAAAGCAAGCCGGTTTGCCTCTACAAGGACCTTTATATTATGTCCATATTTTTTACATTTGAAGCCCCGAAGTGTATTTAGGATGTACAAATCTCACTCCGTGTTGTAAAATATCTAATTGAATTAGATTTTGGTGGGTGCGGAGTTTGAAAACTAAAAATGTATGTATTGGTATTGATATTCATTCCATTTTTCTAAACAGGAGTCATCCCTTGAGATTTGAGTTCATTTACTATTTCTGATTCTTGGGCTGCACGTTGAAAGAATTAGTTGGTCGTTCTCCAAATTACGAATATAGACTCTTCCAATTGATGACACTAAACAGAAATGGAAGATACTATCAGGGTTCAAAGGATTAAAACAAACAAAATTACTTGCATCCAAGTGAAAGTAATTGAGGAGGCTACTTCGTCACGTCACTCGTTTGAGTAAATTCTAAAATGCTATCTACGAAAACTTTCACTTGTCGAATTTTTATTTTTATCTTAGCTAATGCCAACTTTGTTCTGTATTGTTCTTATTTTTCCCATTTATTTGATTCAATACGTTTCAAAGTACGCGTAACCATATTTTGGGACGAAAACCTTTTATCGATACATTTTCCAGCGAGATTTATCTTCCAAGGTTACGTAGAGTTTCTCGTGCTTGGCAAAAAAGAGCATACCCGTAGGTACACAGGTAAGATGACCAATAAGAATACGAATGTTTTTGTAGTATAACAATCTATTATGAATTTCGTTTTCACCTTGTGAGACGCTTGGACTGGTGTCTTTTGAATTAGTTTTTGATGTTGGCGAAGTATCTTAAACAGATAAATGCGTAGAATGTACATAGTTGTTGACTCTGAATATCCTACCCAAGACTTGGGGAAGTTATAAGCCGGGGTTCGGGGTCCCCAGGTCAAGATAGACATCGGCCACTGGTCGGATTGACGATGCCGTGGTGAGAACGGGAAACAGATTCTCATTAAAGTTTAATGTTAGCGGAAATAACTCTGGTTAGGCTTTGAAAGACGAAATTTCGCCATTAATTTTGTTGACCTGTGACATTTCTTGCACTGAAAACGATTTCGCCTGAACATTGCTTGTGTGGTTAGGCATGATGTTTAATAACAGTTCATAAGATAGTGTGATGTGGGTTAGGAATGAGAAAGTGGGAAACATTGAGTCAACTAACTACCGAATGCTATATACCATGTGCTTTGCCACGAGTGGTTGGCATTCCGATGAGAAGAAAAGGTCGTATAACCTAAGCAGTTGTATCTAGTCAAGAGTCGTATGCTACAGCAAGCAGACAAAACTTGTCTAGAACCAATTCATAGGAATTAAGTGTTGATACGTGGTTTCAGTGGACAAATCCTCTATTAATTTCCATACCTCTGCACATTATCCCTCCTACAGAATGTATTGCTCTATCGATATTACACCCAAGGTCTCGGGCCACCAGTGAAACTCGGAGACGAATCTGATGCTGCTATGGCCTGGAACCAGTCTATGCCCTGAAAAGCCTATCAGCTGTTTTTAGATTCAATCGGCTGGAATGTTTCATAACATGTCATCGTGTGAGAACCATAAGATTCTATCTTCCAATGGAAGATATAACCTTATGGTTCTCACACGACGATGTGTCATGAACATTCATTTTCTTCGAAACAAGGCAAGACATATTTCTTATTCGAGACCTGCTTTTATCGAATCTGTAATGACATTACCAATGCTATTGAATATATTTATTTTTTACCAAATATTATGAATGATTACTGACCACAGTCGTAGTTTTAGGATTACACCGCGTACTTCTACTAATTGTGTTAATATCTTGATGTTGTGAAAGTGAATTAAATACTTATTGATTAGAATATCTAAAACTGGAGCACAAAATAACATCCGTATATCAACGGTAGAGTGCGCGCACATTTCCATGAAAAGTTCGTGAACAGAAAGCCTATTACAGCGTTGAATTCCGAACAAAGCTAGGCTGCTGGCCTGGGATCTTGAACCCATCAGTCAAATTCTTTAAGGAACTCGACGCTATTATGGTTTGGGACCAGTCTAGCCCTTAAATACCCCATGGCCGATGTTTAGAGTTAATCGTCTGGAATATTTCATTTAGTTGGAAAAGCGAGCCTACCCAGTGCACGCACCGTGTTGCCGAAAGTGCAACTCAGGCTATATGTATTCTAATTGCATTCAAACATTAATGTTTGTGAGAAAACAGATAATTTTTACTGGACCATAACAGTGTAAAAGCAATTGGTCTACATTCTGACAAATCCATACAGTCAACAAAAAGACTAGAGAAAGGTTTCTTCCTGCCGAAAGCTTCTCACGACGAAGAAATGGATGGGATTAGGCACTGTGTTGTTAAATGGGAAGATCATCAGGACAATACAAGGTAACCAAAACAGAACATTTCTGGTGTACTAAAAAGTGAAGGTTTCAGAAAACAAGGACCGCAGTGGGACGAAGCCAACGAGTCCAAGAGACCCATGGTGGAATCATCCACATAAGACGATGAAAGTACTATTTTCTTATTTTTAAATGGTTTTAAACAGAGAATAATGGTCAAACGTTCAAACTGATCGGGAAAAAATGTAAAAAGATCGCTCCTGTATTTTTATACTACTGTACAGGAAAATGCCTGAAGTTTGTGAAATGATGCGCACATCGATAATAGAACTTTGCAAACATTTCAAAATGTAAATTTTTATATAAAATTCCCAAATCGTTAGTGTAAACTGAAGGGGATCTAACTTTCCTATAAAACACTTCCAATGACAAAAGGTGTTAGCCATGCATGAACTCAGGGTTGAAAGTAGAAAGTCACCGTTCCATTAGAGTCTTACAGTGTACTTTAATTTTCAACCTGAGTTTTTTTTCAAAATATCAGACTTGAAGAAAAATCATTCATTCAATCAGAGGGCGAGGATTTTACTCGTATTGGAACATAATGTAACAGTATTGTTTAAAGTTAGGCGTACCGCTACAGCCTGTAAGTGTGTTTATGAAGATACAGAACTGTTAATAATGCTAACACAGACGTTCCACTTACATGAAAATCATTATCATCTACCCAGGCTTCATATGAAGTATAATGCCTAAAAGCTGAAAGATCTTGAGTAGCGGACTTCCCTGAGAGCATCTCTTCCAGGCAATAATCAACTGGTCCATATTTTTTGCTTATAAAGCACCAGTTCTTTAAAATTCGCCCTGAAACCTCGACAATTCCACTGCATTATATTATTTTTGTTTGTTATCCATATTTGGTTGGAGACTGAGATAGTGGACTTTATATTATCCATTTTTGGTTGGAGATTGAGATGATGGAGGTCTGGGCGACATAGCCACGGTAGTTTTCGCAGGTGAGTTTTTTTTTTCACTGGGACGTGTTCCGAGAGGAATTCGAGCATAAGTGCCCGAACGTTTCGACGATGCAATCACCGACTTCCGTGAGTTCAAGGCGGCCTTCAAATATGTTGTGGGTTTTGAAGAGCTTTAGCTTTTCTGTCTGATAACTGCTTGTTTTTTTTATTTTATTTTTTGTTTCTTTCTTGATTCTTTTTCTAACTTTGACTTAGGTTTTGAGGTTATGGTTTCGGTTTTAGTTTAGTTTCTTTTCTTTTTCCGTTCGAATTTTTGTCCCTTTTCCTTTTTCACTTCTGGTCTAAGTTTTCTTGTTCTTCCTTTGATTTGGTTTTCGTCTTTTCGTCTGCTGTTGTTTGAGTAGTTGGTGGTAGTTGAGCTGACTTTGCTTCTAGTTAATCGATGAGCTCTATTGTAAAGGCATTGTAAATGCATATGGTAAGGATGGTATTACGCATTTGAGCCATGTATATTGGTGTCGGCCATTCTGCTGATATTGTGAGTATCTTTTATTTATTACTAATGCATATTAGCACTGATGTATTCATTTCAAGCATCGATGTAACAATTTCTCTGGTCTCTTTGAAACTGATTTGATTTCACATTTAATTTTGGAATCGTTTTTTCCCTCATACAGAGCAAACTTTTAAAGATTACATATGATTGCCCTTATAGTTGATGCTTCTGGTCGTATTACAAATACATGGCCTTTCGCGTGTTACCGCCTTCTACCCTGATTGTGCCGTCCATGTCAGCGGCATCAACTTGAAGAGTACATGTTCTTTATTTGGGGTAGACGAATTAACATTTTCATCGTGCAGCCTTGGGGCTGCACGATGAAAATATTGATTCGTCTACCATAGAAATTCACCAAAGAACCACCCACTTTATAACTACAGTTCATATAACAATCCTGGACCGGAGGAACGGGCTTTCGAATTCAAGGGGCTAAGACGCATCGAAATCAAGCCGGTTTGCCTCTAATATTATTTCTGTCATTTGACTGGGGAAGGAAATAGTCAGAAATTATTTTCTTCGTGTCGGTACACATGAAATTTTGGTCGATCAAGTTGGGTAATTTAGGTATATCAGGGGCGGTAATTCTCGCTTTTAAGAGCGTTTTCTCGTGATACGGCAAGAAGGCAACAGCCATTTTAGATTTCATTTTTAACCCTTTGATATGAGGTGTACAAATTTCGGACTTGATATATATATGCATTCGTTCTTTTATTACAGTCTGTGTGTTGCTTGTTGATTCCAAAGTTTCAAAATGGAAAAGGAATATGGAATATTGTGGAAGCTATTGACTTGCATTGCTGAAGAAGCTGAATGAACAGTTTCGGCTGGAGAGCCATTAGAATACTTGAGCCTGCTGTGGCTGGTTGGAAAAGTATGTGCTTTTTGCTGTAAATAAACGTGTATTGTCGTATCGCCAGACATCCTCCTAAATTGTTTCTTGTTTGTTCAGATATATGCTGCGGGTACGTAGCAAAATGTATGTTGCGGGCTTATGGAGAACAAGGATCTTTATTATGTCTATATTTTTTACATTTGAAGCACCGAAGTGTATTTTGGATGTACAAATCTACCTCCGTGTTGTAAACTATCTAACTGGATTAGATTTTGGTGGATGTGGAGTTTGAAAACTAAAAATGTATGTATTGGCATTGATATTCATTCCATTTTTCTTAACAGAAGTCATTCCTTGAGATTTAAGTTCATTTACTATGTCTAATTCTTAAATACCGATAAGCTTCCAGATAGTACAACACCTCGGCTGCTATTGAGGGCTCAATAGGTCTTACCTCTACCTCAACATCAACTAACTTTTTAGTTTTTAGAAGACTGAAATTTTGTACGTCTTTAGCAACTTCAATCCAGATACCATCAGATCTTCAGTTTTTCGTGCTTTTATCCTTTGCATGGATTTTTTCAAAGCGGATTGAGTAATCTTAATGACCTTTCTATTTTCGTCTGATGAATGTCTGATGAATGTATTAAAATTTATTTAGGCCATCTATTTATTGATTCTTGGCACTATCAGAGTCAGTTGCTGGTACTGTCGGTTCATACCGTGTTTTAGTTGTTTTTGTAGCCATTTTACTGTATTAAATTGTTCATCATTCCGTGCCTCTCACCCCTTACTCCGAGCCCAACCTAGGGGGTTAGGAAGCGGCTATCCAGCAAACAGCACCAAGAGTGCGTACTGTGACAGGGCGATGCATAAGCATACCCTTATCTGTGGACTCGTGCAACCGCGCCATCTCATAGCAGTCGATAAAGTGACCACATCAAACAAGAAAGATTATTTTACAAATACTATCTGGTATCCAACATACAGTGCGGCGAACGTTATTGGAAAAAGATGAAGAATTATTCATAGAGAGTACAAGGAGAGATGGAGATTATAACAGACCGGTCAACCCGACGTGACGTCCATTTTTGGAGCTTCCGATTGATCAAAATTAACTGTCAACTAGGAGGGGCCTAAAGTGATTTATAGGACAATATCCTCGTTGAGGACTGCTCAACCGGGCTACTGTAGTCCTCAACCACCAGGATCCATGGCCTCTATGGCCTTCAGCAAGCATCTCACGAGAGAACAAGGCGCCCTCCTCCTTTCTCAACCAGGGTTTGGGAGCGGCTACTGCAGGATTATCATGGTAGTTATGGACTGTTAAATTTTAAAAATGTTCACCCGTGAATGGGTTAATCGATATGGCACTTGTGCCATCGCGGAAGGATAAAACTCGAGGCCGCTATTTATTGAGAGCAGTACAATTATTTGTCACTGAAGAACGTGAAAGGTAAAAGAGCGAAATAAGTATATACCCACAGAGATATTTACACATAGTTATGGAGAGCTGTTGATACAGGAACTAGGGGTTCCAGTGAGCTTAAAAATAGTTATGTACAGTACATGGATGGCGGGTGAGTGGGTGTAAGTAGAAGATGGGGGAATGACCTACAGTTTTTTTTGTGGATTTATTTAGCGAAGGCAAGAATCCTCTTTAAATTGATAGTATTTTTGCAATCAGTTTCATTTTGCAACAAAAATAACAAATATCTGACCTATGTAGCTTAAACAGAATGTGTATTTGAAATTTTCTCTTTTTTCAGCCACATGTGGCCCTTAGAGGATCATATGGCATTAGGTTTGGCATGAATCAAATATATGCCACCGAAGGTACTGCATTCTGGAATTAAATCAGGCTGAGCCAATCGGTGAAAGAGGTTAACAACTGCGGAAGGTTGGGGAGGCGAAGGTGGTCAGGGGAGAATGGGGAATTTGTTCATTCTGGAACAAACCCAAATATTGCTCAAGAAGCTTTCTTTTCACAAACTTGTATCAACATACCATTGAACCCCCGTCTCAAATAAACGCAGGTGAAAGTTCACAGGAAATGGTGGTTTAGTGTTTTCAATCATAAGGAATGGGAAATCCAATATTGTTCTTCAATCAGCAGTCGTCTTTGTACGGAAGCTTATTAAGGACATGATAAAAAATAATTCTCAGACCCAGAAAGTCGAAATTTCGACTTTTTATCTCGAAAGTTCGACTTTTTATCTCGAAATTTCGACTTTTTTAATTTAAATTTCGACTTAAAATCTCGAAATTTCGACTTTTTATCTCGAAATTTCGACTTAAAATCTCGAAATTTCGACTTAAAATCTCGAAATTTCAACTTTTTATCTCGAAATTTCAACATAAAATCTCGAAATTTCGACTTTTTATCTCGAAATTTCGACTTAAAACCTCGAAATTTCGACTTTTTATCTCGAAACTTTTTATTGTACACTTGGTAGCCTTATCAGCTGCAACGGTGTTGCGTATTTACTGTTTATGCACACAATGACGCTTCACTTTGCTTTTGTGGGATGTGTTTCATTTTTATCTTCATCTATTATGGGTGTCGGTGCGTCGGGATTCGAAATGGGGAAATGCTAGGTGTAATTAGAGGTGGGGCCATTATTTCCACGATCTTCTATTTTCTGCTGTAATTTTGGAGCACTGCACTGGGTGAAAGTCGCATATCTTCGTAAGGGTGAGCCACTCTAGTGGTGACATTTACCGGAAGCACTTTCCGCGTAGTGTGTGTGGGGAGAGGGAGGAGGCAACTTTCGCCGCTTTGCTCATTGGCGGATGAGAGAAACGTGCATGCACTGATATCTTTTGGGTGTATCGGTCTTTTTGAGGTTTATTATTGCGGGATGGGGAAGGCATCCGAAGTTGTGGGACGTCTTCACGGAGCCTCATGTATATAATTGATTCACTCTTTGGACTTTTATTGCAACGTGATTTAACGGTACTTGTCAATAATGTGTATTGTTATGATATGATATGTATTTATTCACCAGTATACAAAAAGTATAGATATATACATAATAGTTTTACAAGCATAACAAAATTCGTTGTACAATAAGATATTTTCAATACCCATACAATGGTATGACACATTTTCTTTTGTATACCAGTAGGGAAAGGCATAGCCAGATTGGCTGTCTTCCTGTCCTTCCCTATAGTAGGGGAAATAAAACCAAAGAATCCCTAGAATGGCGGAAATAACCCAAAAGGGGTATGTGGAGGCAACATTGTTTTCTCTGCCTACCAATCCAAAGTTCTTCTAATAAATCATGGCTTTTGTGCAAAATATGTTAGGTGGTCAGCGTAGGTTACAACACAGTACTCTCCGATTGGTCTCTAGAGTTATTGCGGTTAATTAGAACAGACAAGGACTGATTTTACAAAAGTAACAACTCCATATTTTGAAGTAATAGAGACCAAGCCGGGAGACCAAATAGGACGAGATGCCAGTCGATTGTTCCCATTGAAGATACATCATGTACTGACCGAAGACTGTTTGGTACAGGTGGTACATTGCAATGCCTTTATTATCCGGATATTCCTTGTTGAGTCAACAGTTTACAAATGCATTGTGAGTAGTAACCGGGAATAGTAAGAGGCATTATTTTAGGTTCAACGGTATACTAGAAGGCACAATCTGGACAGTAGGGGTTGGAGCAGGAAACATTTTCCGAGTAGGTCGCAAAAATTTTTGTTATGAGCTTGGTCTTGAATTCTTTCCTATTTTCGGTTTCCCGGATACACCTATCTAGACCATTCCATAGTATTGGGAAAGCGAACACAGGTAAGCTGTCTAGCGCATTAGTTCTAGTTCTATGCCTACGAATTAGTCCCGTTTGCCGCGTGTTCATAAATTCGTTATTTGTAACAGAGAAAAAATCGGCAAAGGACTTTGGAAGGTTACCATTATGCCAATCGAACATAAATAAGGAAACATGTAGGGTATACAAATCCTTTATTTTTAGTATTTTATCATTGATAAATAGAGGGTCTGTGTGGGCATTGTACTTTCTATTATTTATAATTTGTATCGATCTCTTTTGTAATTTAAAGAGACGGTTGCAGGCTTTTGATGCACCCCATAATGGAATTCCATAGATAAAACTAGACTTTATGATTCTGGAGAATCATGGCTTTTCCCGATGAGATTCCATGATTTTTCATGACCCCACAGTGTCTGATGAATTGTTTTTAACTGCCTCACTGAAGTTCCTTCATTGATGTTATGAGAAAAGTGAAGATAGTAGTCTCAAATGACACAGTTTGATAAAAAATTGTTTAGGTAAAAACCATCATTAACGGTGGAGTGAGTTATGGTCAATATCGTCGTCCAACAAGTCAATGACCGACAAAAGGAGTTATGTTTGTTTGACACATACTCACTGAGTGCTATGTCAATTTAAAAATGGTCCATTTTATCTCAAATGTATCCAAAATATTGATGTCTGGCAGCTTGTATAGGGTTAACAAGTGCCAACAGGAATATTTATTCATGCAACTTGTAATGTCACACCAAGAACTGTGAATGGCCATTTTTTCTTTAAAATCTACAAGATGTTTTCGGAGAAATCCAGGGAGAACAGGAATTTTAAGCTTTTGATGGGTATCATTGTTTTTCCAGCCCAAAACAGGTTAAGTGTTGTTTTTGGAATACTCTTATTACTTCCAAAAATAATTCTCAGTGAATTCTACTTCCACTTATTTTGATCTCTCCTCCCAACTTCAGGTGCTGTGGGTACGCAAACACAGCCTATTTTATCAACATTTTGATGTTTGAGAACCTGCATAGGGTTAACAAATGTTTACAGGAATATTCTGTACATGCAACTTGTAATGTTACACTAAGATATGAGAATGGCCATTTTTTCCTGAAAATCTACGGGATGTTTTTAAAGAAATCCTCAGATAACATGAATTTTTAACCTTTTGAGGGGTGTCTCTCTTTAACCAGCTCTAAAGGGTTAATGCTTGGTTTTGTGAATATCTTCATTACTTACAAAAATGATCGACGGTGAATTCCACTTCCAATGAAGGAGGTTATGTTTATCTCGTAGGTACACATTTGGTGTTATGGTTGCCCAAGAACAGCCCATTTTCTCCAAATGTCAATGCTTGGCAGCCTCTGGGGGGTTAACAAATGGTTACCGGAACATTTTGTTCATGCAACTTGTAATGTCACTCGAAGACCTGCGAATGGTTAATTGCTCTTGAATTTTTTTTTTTGGAGAAATCCACAGAAAACTGGAATTTTAAGCTTTTAAGGGGTATATCTCCTTAACCAGTTAAAAATGGGTTAAGACCTCGATTTTTGAATACATTTACTACTTACAAAAATGTTTCACTGTCAGTTTTGCGCCCGGTAAAAGAAGTTACGTTTCTCTGTTGTATTCCCATTTGATGTTGTTGTTGTTCAAAAACAGACTATTTTTTCAAAATTTTGACATTTAGCAGCCCATGGAGGGTTAACAAATGCTTACCGGAATAATTTATCCAATCAATTGGTAATGTGACACCATGACCTATCAATGGCCATTTTCTCTTGAAAACCCTACCAGATGTTTGTAAAGAAATCCAGGGAAAACATAAATTTTTAAGCCTTTGATGGGTATCACTATTAACAACCACAAAATGGGTTAACGATTGATTTTTTGAATACCCTTATTACTTACAAAAATGGTCTTTGGTGAATTCCACTTCCAACAAAGGAGATTATGTTTATTTCTCAGGTACACGTTGGGTGATGTGCGTGCCTGAAAACATCCCATTTCAACAAAATTACGATGCGTGGCAGCCTCTAGAGGGTTAATAAACGCTCACCGGAATATTTTGTCCATGCAACTTGAAATATCACACAAAGACCTGCGAGTAGTCAATTTTTCTTGAAAACCTACAGGATGTTTTAGAGAAATCCACAGAAAATGGGAATTTTAAGATTTTAAGGGGTCTCTCTCTTTAGCCTGTCCAAAATGGGTTAAGACTTCGACTTTTGAATACCCTTACTACTTACAAAAATGTTTGCGTATAGATTGCGCGCTCGATAAAAGAAATCACGTTTCTTTGAGGCGTACCCATTGTGTGCTGTTGGCGTCCAAAAAACAGCCCATTTTATCACAATTTTGACTTTTAGCAGCCCGTGGAGGGTTAACAAATGCTCACCGCAGTATTTCGTCCATGCAGCTTCTATTGTCACACCAAGGCCTGGGAGTGACAGATTTTTCTTGAAAATCTACAAGACTCGTTTAGAGAAATCCATGGAAAATACAAATTTTTGAGCTTTATGGGGGTATTGCTGTTTAACCAGCCCAAAACGGGTTAACGCTTGGTTTTTTGAACACCCTTATTACTGACAAAAATGATCCTCGGTGAATTCCACTCCCAGCAAAGAAAGTTATATTTATCTCTCGTGTATTGTTTGGGTGCGGTGGGGGCCTGAAACTGGCCTATTTCATCAAAATTTCGATGTTTGGCAGCCTGTGGAGGGTTACCATATGCATCGCCTGATATGTCGTGTGTATCAAAGGGCGTGTCACAGACAGGTCTAGCAATGACGAATGTATAAAAAAAATCTACAAGACGTGTTTCGAGAAAGTGCCGATAAACCCCAATTTTGGCAGTTTTTTGCCAATTCTGAGAAAATAAGGGTTAAATCGAAAATTCCGCTTGGGTACGTTTTTAGATTTTGTGCCCCTCTATGCGTGTGCAAAATTTCGTGAAGATTGGTTCGAAAATGGCTTCTGAATCGTACGGACAAAATGTGTGGAAAAAAAAAAAAACCCCAAACCCCCCCCCCCCCCCAAAAAAAAAAAAAAAAAAAAAAAAAAAATAATAATCCGTAGAAAAACAATAGTCTTTTCCAGAGGGAAAAGCCTAATGACTCTGTATTAGTGTAAAGTATAGGCTTTTCAAGATTTTGTGTGGTAAAATATGTTTTACTCTATTAAGGGCATAATTCGCAAGAGCAACTTTCGAGGAAATCTGTGATATGTGAGCATTATATGATAGTTTTTCATCAATAGTAATACCAAGAAACTTTATAGACTTTCCCCCATTTCCGCAATTGTCAGCATTAATAATGTGATTATTAATTTTAATGTCCTGAAGTATGACATTCTTATTTTGGGATGGATTAAGAACAATGTAGTTTGTTTTCTTGGGGTTTAGTACCAACTGGTTGGCTGTGCACCAGTCAAATATCTTTTGAAGTTCTTCATTAAATTCCAACACCAGCATATTTAACTCTGCCGCAGCCTTGTATGTGGACGTATCGTCCACAAAGGAGAGTAGATTTAACTTAGTTGAATTACAAATATCGTTTATGTATATGAGGAACAGAATAGGTCCCAGTATTGAGCCCTGTGGTACTCCGCAGCTTAGTTCAGATAGGTCAGATTTACTATCACCAAAAGAGACATACTGCTTTCTGATCTGTAGGTAACTCTTAAACCATTTGTTCGCACCCCCTCTTATTCCATAATATTCTAATTTTTGAAGTAGCACATCATGACTAATAGTGTCAAAGGCTTTCGAAAGATCCAAGAATAGAGCTAATGTAGTGTCTTTGCTGTTTTTATTGTTTTCCGTGGCGACATATTTCAGTAAATGCATAACAGGATGTAGTGTGCTATGGCGCTTTCTAAAGCCATATTGGTGATGATAGAGGATTTCGAATTTATCTAAGAAATTAACAAGCCTTACAGACATGAGCTTTTCTAAAATTTTGGAAAAAACTGGTAAAATACGGATTGGCCTATAGTTTGTAAAATTATTCTCATCACCCGTTTTGAAAACAGGAGTTACCTTGGCAAGTTTCATTCTGTCTGGAACTATTCCCTGACTGAATGAGCTATTCATAATTTGAGCAAGTGGGGTGACGACTAGATTTATTGATTGTTTCAAAATACTGGACGTAATATTTTCACAATCCTGACTTGGCTTAGGTTTCATTGAATTTACAATATTTAGGATTTCATTAGGCGATGTGGGTCTTATAAAAAAGTTTCCTGTAAAGGAAGCGTTTAAAAATTCGACAAATGACTTACGAGGTTGAGATATATGAGTTGTCGTCTGAATTCCAATGTTGGCAAAGAAATTATTAAATTCTTGTGCAATTTCATTTGGCTCATATATCTTCGTATCACCAAGATTAAAGAACGACGGTAAAGTCCGTTTGTTTTTATTTTTGTTCAGTGCGTTATTTAGGATTTGCCACGTTTTCCGCATGTTGTTCTTATTTTCTAGAAGAATTTTCTCAAAGTACATAGCTTTACATCGTTTCTTTAATTTATTAAATATCCGACAGGAATTGTTATAATTTCCGATATTGACCTCTGTTGGACCTTTTAACTTTTTATTGAAGAATTTGTTCTTGTTGTTGGCTGAGACGAGAAGGCCTTTTGTCATCCACGGTTGTTGCTTTATGAATCTTTTACTTTTGTGTAGGCTTTGTAAGGGGAAAGCCATTTCATAGGCATTCAAATAAACATTGAGGAATGTTTCATACGCTTCATTAGGACAGTTAGCTTCCATCACCGGACTGAAATCACTTTGGGATAACAGCGACTTGAAGTGCTCGACAGAATAGGAGTTTATTTTTCTGGTCAAAATCGGATCTGACCTGACCGGTTTGGAATGTGAAATTTGGGTATAAAAAATTCCAAAGTGATCCGAAACATCGGTAAGGATTACGCCAGATTTTGCAAGTTTAGAGACCTCATTGGAAAATATGTTATCAATAAGTGTCGCTGTGCTACCAGTGACTCTAGCTGGTTTTGTAATAACTGGTTGGAAGCCTTCACTAAACATTAGGTCAACAAATGATTCGGTTTTGGTATGACACGTTACTTTTAGTAGATCAATATTGAAGTCGCCCATAATAATGGAGGGTTTCTTTTCCGTATTGAGTATATCAGTCACTTGGTTAATTTTTGATTGGAAAAGATCGATATCTGCTCTAGGGGCCGTGTTTGGTCTATATATTACGCCAACTACCTTAGAAGAGTTTTTATACTTTAATTCAACAAAGATAGACTCAAAGACGTGAGGTATAAACATGGAAAAATCTTGTCGAATACTAAAAGAAATATCGCTTTTTACAAACAGACCGACCCCACCGCGACCGTCGTCATCAACAGGTCTCGAATTATATTGTAAGGGGTGATATCCTTCTAAGGTATAGGACATATTGGTAGGGAGTTTGTAAATTTCTGTCAGGCCAATCACATCGAAAGTGTTCTCTTTATCATTCAGTTCTGATAGTAAATAATTCAGAGGCTCCCAGTGAGCACTGAGACTTTAGCAGTTGATATGAAATGCCGAGAAGGACCTATGTAAACCTCCGAGCTCGGCTCGCACCTCGCCGGGGCTGAAATATGTACAATCAGTCTTAGTAAATATGGCTGCCGAGTCCTCATCTGTTTTATCAATCAGTAGATGACCTAAGTCGTAGTCAGGGTTCGTCTGGATCTCGCCCAAGTTAGTACTACCCGCCATGATATATGGACCGACCACGGGCATCACAATAGCACACACAATGGATATTACCATTCACAATTGGAAGTTCATCAAAAAATACATATTTATTCTGGAATCTTGAGGATATGACAAACTCCGATAAACTGTTCACTTGGACATAATTCAATGGCGATTCAACAAAAAACAATGTTGCGTAACAAAAAATAAGCTTTAAGAACATTAGGGAACTGAGAAATGTATTAATTTCCAAGATGAGGGGGTGGGGTGAATTTTCTGTTCTCCTGTCCGGTGAGAAGAAATTACTGGTTATATAATTATGGTATCTGCAGGGGTGATAGGATTGTATACATCCCGTTAAAAAATTGCATAACCGATATTAACTGTAGTATAGGATAAGTTAACTAATAGATCAGTAGTGAAGATACTAGGACACATGGCACAGTCAGGACTAAGGGATAACTATACCCTTCAGTCTCATCATCAGCTCAGTGTCCCAATTGGAAATTACTGGTTATATAATTGTGGTATCTGCAGGGGTGATAGGATTGTATACATCCCGTTAAAAAATTGCATAACCGATGGTACAGATGTTGAACTAAGTCATATTAACTGTAGTATAGGATAAGTTAACCAATAGATCAGTAGTGAAGACACTAGGACACATGGCACAGTCAGGACTGAGGGATAACTATACCCTTCAGTCTCATCATCAGCTCAGTGTCCCGGGTCCTCCTACTTGTGTAGAAGTAAATCGACCAAATAAATAAGTATATTCGCAATTAAATTTTATCCCCATATGGGCCATCTGAATCATCTTCCTAATATATCACGTTTGCCACACAAAGCTTACATATGAAGATAACTTTTGTGATATCAACGATTGTCTATAAAACAAAAAAACATCGTTCGATAAGACCTTAAAAAAGGATAAAAACTCATCACCGTTCATCAAGCTATCACCAATGGGCGATATCTCGCTTCTGTGTTGAAAATCGTTTTGTTTGTGGTTGGTTAATTGGTTTGTTTACTGAGATCGTATTCTCTGTGTCACTGTGTCATTAGCCATATGGGCCATCTGAATCATCTTCCTAATATATCACGTTTGCCGCACAAAGCTATGAAGATAACTTTTGTGATATCAACGATTGGCTATGAAAAAAAACATCGTTCGATAAGACCTTAAGAAAGGATAAAAAGTCATCACCGTTCATCAAGCTATCACCAGTGGGCGATATCTCGCTTCTGTGTTGAAAATCGTTTTGTTTGTGGTTGGTTAATTGGTTTGTTTACTGAGGTCGTATTCTCTGTGTCATTAGCTAATGAGAGAACATGTCTAATCACGATACATGATTTCGTGTAATGCAGTTTTAAAGATTATGAAAGAGGGTCGCATCAGTTCACTGTGGCAAAATTTCTAACTGGAGAAAATTCCATGGATGTACATGTGTTTTCAGTGAGATGTGTGGTTTTACAAGTAATAGCAGGGTAATTACAGGTTATTAATTATTAGTCATTATTAAAAGCTATATAAGTAACTACTCGGGTATGCTACTTGAATATTAAACTAAGGTTTTAACTGTAATCTGTACCGCAGCCACATTCCTGTCGGCGGCCAGTTAAAACAGCTAAAAGTTCCTCTACACATTGACATGGCTTCTCACAGTTAATTATTGATCACAGCATTTAGTTACACATAGACATGGCTGCTCTGAGGAAGCACATAGTAAAATAACTCTCTACCTAGGATAAGGCTGTTTCAGTAACACAAATAGTTAATGATCATGGCTTTGAACTGGTGATATATGGCTGGATATGGTAGGAAATATGGCTGCCTCATGAATAAAAATTTAATATTAAACATATTTTTTTAACTGTTGTACAATCACAACGGTTAAAAATACAATTACACATGGGTATGGCTGCTCTGAGGCAGCACATAGTGAAATGACTCTGTACATAGTATAAGGCTGATTCAGTAACATAAATAATTATTGACCATGGCTTTGAACTGGTGATTTATGGCTGGATATGGTAGGATATGGCTGGCCCAAGGATATAATTTAATATTAAACATATTTTTTAACCGTTGTACAATCACTGCAGCCAAACATACCATTACACATAGACATGGCTGCTCGGAGGAAGCACATAGAGGAATAACACTGTACACAAGATAAGGGTGTTTTAGTAACACAAATAGTTATTGATCATGGTTTTGAACTGGTAATATATGGCTGGGCATGGTATGATATGGCTGCCCTAAGACTATAATTTAATATTAAACATGTTTTTTTAACTGTTGTACAATCACAACAGTTAAAAATACCATTACCCACAGGCATGACTGTGCTGAGGAAGCACATAATAAAATAACTCTGTACATAGGGTAAGGTTGTTTCAGTAACGCAAATAGTTATTGATCATGGCTTTGACCTGCTGATATATGGCTGGGTATGGTAGGATATGGCTGCCCCAAGGAAGTAATAATTCAATAGTAAACATGTTTGTTAACTGTAGTACAATTACAACAGTTGAAACATACCATAACACACACATATAGTATAATAACTCTGTACATAGGATATGGCCGTTTCAGTAACACAGATAGCTATTGATCGTGGCTTTGAACTGGTGATATATGGCTGGGTATGGTAGGATATGGCTGCCCCAAGGATATATCTTAATATTAAAAATGCCTTTTAACTGTTGCACAATCACAACAGTTATAAATACAACAGTTGAAAAATACCATTACACACACATATAGTATAATAACTCTGTACATAGGATATGGCCGTTTCAGTAACACATATAGCTATTGAGCATGGCTTTGAACTGGTGATATATGGCTGGGTATGGTAGGATATGGCTGCCCCAAGGATATATCTTAATACTAAAAATGCCTTTTAACTGTTGCACAATCACAACAGTTATAAATACCATTACACACAGACATGGCTGCCCCGAGGAAGAACATAGTGAAGTAACTCTATATACAAGATAAGGCTGTTTCACTAACACAAATAGTTATCGATCCTGGCTTTGAACTGGTGATATATGGCTGGATATGATAGGATATGGCTGCCCCAAGGATATAATTTAATATTAAGAATTTTTTTTTAAAATGTTGACCAATCACAACAGTTAAGAATACCATAACACATAGACATGGCTGCTCTAGAGGAGGACATAGTAAAATAACAAAATAAGGCTGTTATAGTGACATAAATAGGTACTGGTCATGGCTTCGAAATGGTGATATATGTTGGATATGGTAGGATGTGGCTGCCCCAAGGACATAGCTTAATATTAAGCATGTTTTTTTTAACTGTGGTACAATCACAACAGCCAAAAATACCATTACATTTAGACATTAGACATGGCTGCGCCGAGGAAACCCATATTGAAATAACTCTCTACACAAGGTAAGGCTGTTTCAGTAACACAAATAGTTATTGATCATGGCTTTGAACTGGTGATATATGGCTGGATATGGTAGGATATGCTGCCCCAGGGATATAATTTAATATTAACATGTCTTTAACTGTTGTAAAGTCACAACAGTTAAAAATACCACTACACATAGACATGGCTGCTCTGAGGAAGCTCATAGTGAAATAACTCTGTACACAAGATACGGCTGTTCAGTAACACAAACAATTATTGATCATGGCTTAGGACTGGTGATATATAGCTGGATATGGTATGATATGGTTGACCCAAGGATATATTTTAATATTAAACCTGTTTTTTAACCGTTGTGCAATCACCACAGCCAAAAATACTATTACACATAGACATGGCTGCTATGAGGAAGCACATACATGTAGTACAGTCACACAGTTAAAAATACCATTAATTTAATATTAAACATGTGTTTTTAGCTGTTGTACAATCACACAGTTAAAATACCATTAATTTAATATTAAACATGTGTTTTCAACTTTTACACAATCACACAGTTAAAAATACCAAACAGGTTTTTTTTTTTTTTTTTTGAACAATCACAACAGATAAAAATACCATTACACATCTACATGGCTGCTCTGAGGAAGCACATGGTAAAATAACTCTGCACGTAGGATAAGGCTGTTTCACTAACACAAATAGTTATTGAGCATGGCTTTGAACTGGTGATATTTGGCTGGATATGGTAGGATATGGCTGCCCCAAGGATATAGTTTAATATTAAACATGTTTTTAACAATCACAACAGTTGGAATACCATTGCACATGGACATGGCTGCTCTAGGGGAGCACATAGTAAGATAACTCTGTACACAAAATAAGGCTGTTCCAGAAACATAAATAGTTATTGACCATGGCTTTCAACTGGTGATACATGGCTGGATATGGAAGGATATGGCTGCCCCAAGGACATATCTTAATATTAAGCATGTTTTTTAACTGTGGTTCAGTCACAACAAAAATACTGTTACACATGGACATGGCTGCTCTGAGGAAGCACATGGTAAAACAACTCTGCTCATAGGATAAGCCTGTTTCACTAACATAATAGTTATTGAGCATGGCTTTGAACTGGTGATATATGGCTGGATATGGTAGGATATGGCTGCCCCAAGGATATATTTTAATATTAAACATGTTTTTTAACTGTTGTAAAATCACAACAGATAAAAATACCATTACACATAGATATGGCTGCTCTGAGGAAGCACATAGTGAAATAAATCTGTGCCCTAAATACGACTGTTCAGTAACACAAATAGTTATTGATGATGGCTTAGGACTGGTGATGTATGGCTGGATATGGTATGATATGGCTGCCCCCAAGGAAATAATTTAATATTAAACATGTTTTTAACCGTTATGCAATCACAACAGCCAAAAATACCATTACACATAGACATGGCTGCTCTGAGGAAGCACATAGTGAGATAAATATGTACCCAAAATATGGCTGTTCAGTAACACAAATAGTTATTGATCATGGCTTTGAGCTGGTGATATATGGCTTGATATGGTATGATATGGCTGCCCCAAGGAAATAATTTAATATTAAACATGTTTTTGAACCGTTGTGCATTCACAACAGCCAAAAATACCATTACACATAGACATGGCTGCTCTGAGGAAGCACATAGTAAAATAACAAAATAAGGCTGTTATAGTGACATAAATAGGTACTGGTCATGGCTTCGAAATGGTGATATATGTTGGATATGGTAGGATGTGGCTGCCCCAAGGACATAGCTTAATATTAAGCATGTTTTTTTTAACTGTGGTACAATCACAACAGCCAAAAATACCATTACATTTAGACATTAGACATGGCTGCGCCGAGGAAACCCATATTGAAATAACTCTGTACACAAGGTAAGGCTGTTTCAGTAACACAAATAGTTATTGATCATGGCTTTGAACTGGTGATATATGGCTGGATATGGTAGGATATGCTGCCCCAGGGATATAATTTAATATTAACATGTCTTTAACTGTTGTAAAGTCACAACAGTTAAAAATACCACTACACATAGACATGGCTGCTCTGAGGAAGCTCATAGTGAAATAACTCTGTACACAAGATACGGCTGTTCAGTAACACAAACAATTATTGATCATGGCTTAGGACTGGTGATATATAGCTGGATATGGTATGATATGGTTGACCCAAGGATATATTTTAATATTAAACCTGTTTTTTAACCGTTGTGCAATCACCACAGCCAAAAATACTATTACACATAGACATGGCTGCTATGAGGAAGCACATACATGTAGTACAGTCACACAGTTAAAAATACCATTAATTTAATATTAAACATGTGTTTTTAGCTGTTGTACAATCACACAGTTAAAATACCATTAATTTAATATTAAACATGTGTTTTCAACTTTTACACAATCACACAGTTAAAAATACCAAACAGGTTTTTTTTTTTTTTTTTTGAACAATCACAACAGATAAAAATACCATTACACATCTACATGGCTGCTCTGAGGAAGCACATGGTAAAATAACTCTGCACGTAGGATAAGGCTGTTTCACTAACACAAATAGTTATTGAGCATGGCTTTGAACTGGTGATATTTGGCTGGATATGGTAGGATATGGCTGCCCCAAGGATATAGTTTAATATTAAACATGTTTTTAACAATCACAACAGTTGGAATACCATTGCACATGGACATGGCTGCTCTAGGGGAGCACATAGTAAGATAACTCTGTACACAAAATAAGGCTGTTCCAGAAACATAAATAGTTATTGACCATGGCTTTCAACTGGTGATACATGGCTGGATATGGAAGGATATGGCTGCCCCAAGGACATATCTTAATATTAAGCATGTTTTTTAACTGTGGTTCAGTCACAACAAAAATACCGTTACACATGGACATGGCTGCTCTGAGGAAGCACATGGTAAAACAACTCTGCTCATAGGATAAGCCTGTTTCACTAACATAATAGTTATTGAGCATGGCTTTGAACTGGTGATATATGGCTGGATATGGTAGGATATGGCTGCCCCAAGGATATATTTTAATATTAAACATGTTTTTTAACTGTTGTAAAATCACAACAGATAAAAATACCATTACACATAGATATGGCTGCTCTGAGGAAGCACATAGTGAAATAAATCTGTGCCCTAAATACGACTGTTCAGTAACACAAATAGTTATTGATGATGGCTTAGGACTGGTGATGTATGGCTGGATATGGTATGATATGGCTGCCCCCAAGGAAATAATTTAATATTAAACATGTTTTTAACCGTTATGCAATCACAACAGCCAAAAATACCATTACACATAGACATGGCTGCTCTGAGGAAGCACATAGTGAGATAAATATGTACCCAAAATATGGCTGTTCAGTAACACAAATAGTTATTGATCATGGCTTTGAGCTGGTGATATATGGCTTTGTATGGTAGGATATGGCTGCCCTAAGGATATAATTTAATATTAAACATGTTTTTTGTTTTTTTTAACTGTTGTACAATCTCAACAGTTAAAAATACCATTACACATAGGCATGGCTGCTCTGAGGTAGTACATAATAAAATCAGTCTGTACATAGGATAAGGCTGTTTCAGTAACACAAATGGTTATTGATCATGGCTTTGAACTGCTGATATATAACTGGGTATTGTAGGATATGGCTGCCCCAAGGAAATAATTCAATATTAAACATGTTTATTAACTGTTATACAATTACAACAGTTAAAAAATACCATTACATATAGACATGTCTGTTCTAAGGAAGCACATAGTAATAACTCTATACATGGGGTAAGGCTGTTTCAGTAACACAAATAATTATTGATCATGGCTTTGAACTGGTAATATATGGCTGGATATGGTAGGATATGGCTGCCCCAAAGATATATCTTAGTATTAAATATGATTGTTAACTGTTGTACAAACACAACAGTTAAAAATACCATTACACATAGACATGGCTGCTCATGGCTTTTAACTGGTGATATATGGCTGGATATGGTAGGATATGGCTGCCCCAAGGATATATCTTAGTATTAAATATGATTGTTAACTCTGTACATGAAGTAAGGCTGTTTCAGTAACACAAATAATTATTGATCATGGCTTTGAACTGGTAATATATGGCTGGATATGGTAGGATATGGCTGCCCCTAGGATATATCTTAGTATTAAATATGATTGTTAACTGTTGTACAAACACAACAGTTAAAAATACCACTACACATGGACATGGCTGCTCATGGCTTTTAACTGGTGATATATGGCTGGGTATGGTAGGATATGGCTGCCCCAAGGATATATCTTAGTATTAAATATGGTTGTTAACTGTTGTACAAGCACAACAGTTAAAAATACCATTACACATGGATATAATTTAATTTAATATTAAACATGTTGTTTGGTATTTTATTAGAATGTTTATTAGACGGACATAGCTGTGTGTGTGTGCGTGCGGTGGTGGGGGGGGGGGGGATTGGTAAATTTCACGTGGAACAGCATTTGTCAAGCTGCATCCTTTGTAAATACGGTTTGGAATAGAGCGTCAATTTATTTGATTATCAACTTTAGGATGTTGGGCGGGGTTGCTGCTTGCACTAAATTCTTATTTACCGTTAGGTAACGGATGTCAAAGTCGATGGACAAAATTGGGCATTTGTATGGGTGAGGTCTGTTGTACTTGTTCGGAAAACAATATTCCACTTAGAGTGGTCGTTAATGAATGCAAAGGAGGCCTATCAGGCTGAAATGTCAAGGTTCAGGTGTTAGGAGGGGTATTATTCGTGTCCGGTCGGTAGGGCGAGAGTTTGTTAGAAATCAGAAGCCAGTGTATTGTGGTGCAATCTAATGCATTGGATAATTATTTTGTTCGTCTTGGGGATAACATTGTGGTGGTGGCGATAGAAGGGTGGGGGAGGGGGGGGGGGGGCAGGTCACCTGTATTCAATACTGGATATGACAGGTATAGGGTAGATATAGCCAGATAACTGAGATAACTGTTGGTTATTTCAGCAGAGTTTCGGTCACTATGACTGACAGAGATGCGTACTGACCATCACATGTGTTGGTGGCACTAATACTGTTCCATAGTTTATTTACACTGGTGCCCAACGTCTTAATGAAACTAACGCTAGAATGGTATGCCCCAGGCCTCAAGCTAAAAGGGTGCGTCCCATGACCCTGCACGTGTCGGAATTTTTCAAGTTGTCTGCCGCTCGCACGACTACGATGCCACAATTTTCTTTGTGCAAAACTATCTTTAGGTTTCATATATCCTTTATGTGTAAACGCTTGTTCGTTTATTACTATTATTTTAAAGAATTACTTTTGTGAAACGAAAGTATTTCTTGAAAATATTAATAATAATAAACGAATGTTTGGGGTTTGGGGCCCGTTTCGTTAATTATTGGTTTACGAAAAAAGTAGTATAGCAGGAGGTTTTCGACCCTCATTACCCGGAGCTTTTCCGGTGCAGCTAGTGTTAAATTCCCATTGGAACCGGAGCCATTGCCGGTGTAACTCTTGCCGGTGTAAACTTCGACCCTATCCTGCTAGATCCGGCAAGCAGTGTACGTACAGCATATATAGTATGCTATTTATTTATTTATTTATTGGTGTTAAGGTCACATACTTATGCACAATGACTAATCGTGACCGTGACAGTTTTACGGGTGGAGGAAGCCGGAGTACCCGGAGAGAACCACCGAGCTGTCAGCTCCCCAACATCGTAACTCTGAACTCTGCACCGCAGCACAGGCAGGGTTAGATTGGTTGAAGACATGCGCACCATCGACGTGCAGTACGCCTCAGTACACGGCGTCATCGTGCCCCCATGTAGGCAATCGGGGTGAAGTGTCTTGCCCAGGGACACAACGCGGTTGCCGCAGGTGGGATTCGAACCGAGGACCTCTCGGCTTGCAGCCTGCACCTCTACCAACTGAGCCACCGCGCCCCCATATAGTATGCTATGGTATGTATAGTGATATATGTTCACCCAGGGCTATGGGTATATATTGTGGGTATGTGATGAAAAATGAAAGGGGAAGGTGAGTTTTCTTGAAAGTTTTTTTCTCCGCGAAACGGTTGACGTTGCTACTGACGTCGTGACGTCATGATGCGCACGCGACGTCATAGAGATGTTGACCACTGTTGTTGTCCATTATACAATCTGACATAACGTTTTTCGGATCAGGGTATGGCGAACTTCTCGTGTGCGGTGGCGGTGATATGGTAGTGGCGGTATATATCCATGTAGGTCCCCTATTAGCCTTTGAGCCTTCATATTATCCTATGTCAGCTATAGCTAGGTCAAGCAGTATTGTGGGGATGGGGGTCATGTATGGTTGGCCAGTGTGGTATGGCGAGATAGGCCTTGGTGGTTTAGATTGGCAGTATAGGATGAATGGTCTGTTGGCCTAATACCCCCTTAGTACTATTAACCTACCGAATCCCTTGTATTATCTTTTGACTGGTATTGGTAGTTCGTAATGCTAGGTCAGGCAGTATTTTAATCGTTTGTTTAGAACTGGGGCATAGGATGCATTGTATATACCGCTGTAGGTCTCCTGTTAGTCCTCGGTATTATCAATCAACCGATTGCTTTGAATTATTCTATGACAGGTATAGGTAGTACGTTATGGCAGGTCCACGCCCATAAAATGTCCAGTTTTATACATCGAATTTGCCAATCCGTTCGCTAACGGTAAATAAGAAGTCAATACACCCGATACACAGCTTCCTAAAGTTTACGGCAAAATACATCGAAATGATCTTAGTGCGTACATGCTTCTCCCACCCTCGGAAAGTGCTGCCCAATAAATATCAGCTTTACCCAGTGCGCTGCTCAATCACCTACAGAATACACTTCTAGCAGTGCATCCCCTATAATTTAACTTGGTGGTGGTCGGGTGTGGGGGAGAGGGGAGGGGGCTCGGAGGGGGGTTGTGGGGGGGGGGGTCTGTTGTTGTTCCACACAATGACACTTCACTTGGGTGGCATGTGTCTCGTTTTGAATCTCGTTTTTTATTTTTTCTTCTGTAATATTTCGGTAGTGTACTGAGTAAAAAGTAGCACCTCTTCGTAAAGAGAAAATACCCCATTGATATTTACTGGGAAGCATATCTTCGTAAGGGTAGACTACTCCTGTGATTCACCGTGGGTAACCCGGGACGTGAAGTAGTGCTTAGTACTCGTTTACTGTTGTAACCAAGCTCCGTTTTACTGTTAAAATATAGGAGCCATTCATCAATGCTTCCGTGGAAGTTCTCTAAAATGGGTATAAACGATTGACTAAACTTGACTTTATCTCCATGTTGCGGTCACGATTACCCATTGTGTAGAAATATGTGACCTTAAACACCAATAAATAAATACTCCAGTGATATTTACTGGGCAGCACTTTCTGGGATTGGGGTGGGTGGGGGGGGGGGGGGGGGTAGGGCTGATACAGCATTTCTTATCAGAGGGTGGGAGACGCAGGTGTGCATTGATATTATTTGAATGTATCGCACTTTTTGTGATGTATAATGGCGGGATGGGGCATGTCATGTGGTAGTCTTCAGTGAACCTCTGTGGTCTGTAATGGCGCGATAGGGAAGATTTCCAAGGGCATGTAGGAAGTCTTCAATGAACCTCAAGTATTGGATTTTATTGAAAAGTGAGTTAACGGAACTCTGAAGGGCCGGAGGTGGGGTGGGCAGCATTCCTGTCTTGTAGGTTAGGCGAGAATTTGTTAGAACTCAGAACCTGGTGTATCGGAATCTATCGCAAACTGCTACTGAACAAAAGACCACGTGCATACCTAGCGAGATGAAATCTCGAAATTTCGAGATTTTAAGTCGAAATTTCGAGATAAAAAGTCGAAATTTCGAGATTTTATGTCGAAATTTCGAGATACAAAGTTGAAATTTCGAGATAAAAAGTCGAAATTTCGAGATTTTAAGTCGAAATTTCGAGATAAAAAGTCGAAATTTCGAGATTTTATGTCGAAATTTCGAGATACAAAGGTGAAATTTCGAGACAAAAAGTCGAAATTTCGAGATTTTAAGTCGAAATTTCGAGATTTTATTTTGAAATTTCGAGATAAAAAGTCGAAATTTCGACTGTCTGGGTCTGAGAATTATTTTTATCATATCCCTAATACGCTTCCGTAGCTTCCGTATCTTTGTCCTTTAATTCTATCACTCATAAGGATGCCGAACACCAAATAATAGAGCCGGGAGGTTTTGATTTTTCAGATTTGGTTTCGGTTCGCTTTCAGAAAAAAAACCGGTTTCGGTTCGCATTTTTCCCACATGTTAAGAATAGATAGTTATAGACGAAACTATCATTTTTACCGGCTGAGATCGATTTTGATGGTGGGATAATATTGAACGAGAAGCCAAAATCGATCGAGTGAAGTAAAAAATGACAGTTCGAACGAGCATGCTGTATTTATTGCACGTATGCAGTTTACTAAAACATTATCAAAAACACAAATTATTGCCAAAAATAATCAATAAGTAAAAAAAAAGAAATAGTTAAATAGTCCGCACACGTGATCCGCATTGTTCAAGAACAATGCAAAAAAGTTATTTTTCGCTTCGATTTTTGCAAAAAAACGTGTATTTTACGAAAATAAAAGCATAGGCGTGGAAAAAATCACAGTTCGGGCTCCTCAACTTAGCAAAACTCACAAAAGTTTGTACAACACCACTCACCGCAAAAGCAGCCGTGCCTGTGAGTATCTCCATTGGGTTCAACCTAACTTTCATTTGATCAATTTTAGGGGTTCTAGAGGATTAGCTGCTAAGCTTAACTAATCAGAAAAACGTTCTTTTATCCCAACGGTTACAGAAATTCGGATATTTATAGGTCATGCGTTCTAAGGCACAAACATATAACTGCCACGTAAGACAACAGTGCAGCAGTTTTACTTCCCAACTGTTTTCTAATCACCCCAAAGAATGTCCATATTGTAGATATGCGGAAAGAGAAACCACTCATCACTATCTTCTCAGTTGTCCTTTGTACTCAGATATACACTGTGCATGTAGCATAATAACTCTCATTCTACATGTTATGGACTGCAGCGTCTTATTATACAACTGAGGGGTTTACTCCAATGCGACACCGAAATCTTCGAAATAGTTCTTAGATGTATATTAAGTCTTGCCTCCAAGCGTTTTAAAGGCTAGTCTTCGAAGCATATGTTACCTTGCGCTTATATCAGTTCGTTCATTTCGTTTTATTTGACTTCGGTGTTTAAAGCTGGGTGAGTAGACTATCTTTTTGTGATTCAAAAAAACCCGTACGCCCAGGCCATGGCATTGCGACTAACAGGGGCATGTGTGTGATGGTCAAAATAGTGGCACTAGCCTCTTGGGAGCCTGAAGGTGTTTTTGCATTCTTTTTTAGAATTGAGTGGAACATTCTGTTGTTGTACCAGGACCTGTGACTTTTTAACTGGTAGAGTGCTAAATTATTTTTGACCATCAAATCTTGTACACATGTGTTTGCCTTGTTACAATTTATGGGAGAGTGCCTATGGGCACTCTCCCATAAATTGTATCATGGCAAACCCTTACATATTAAATAGTATAACTTCAAACATAATACAAAGCACATGCATTGAATATGAGCCTTCAAGCTGTGGTACCTGCACAACAGAATAAAGCCCAAATATGGGCTTCCATCACTCTACCAGTTAAGCCGTAATATCTTAACTCACGTCGAAATCATCTAACTTTACCTTAATAATTGTACAGTATTATCCCTATTGTCATACAATGTTTCTAATGATCTCAACCACATCATTAAAGACTTTGTTTGGTACTATGAATATATAGCCGCAATTAATGTTATTATTTACTGAAGATAGCCTTAGCATTTTGTGTAAACCCATCTCGGGGTATCTTTATTTGCGGATAGGTTATCCTTATTTAGAGTGCTTTACACGCATTACGTCCATTATTCAAACATAATTGAATCTGAAATTTGGGAAGAGCTATCTTTGGTCAGTCAATGATGGGCAGATTACTAACATCCAGCATCAAACATCTTTCTCCATATCTCATTTTGATACGGGATTACTTCCCCTAGTTCCAGGTTTCCCATTCGAGGCCAGTATGAGCAATACTGTCGTTTTTTAGAACGTGATTTCCTATAATTTCTTTTTTCAATTTTATTTTTCATGCACGCTGTTACAGACGAAAACGTATGTTTAGATATTGAACAGCGAAACGACACCATCAAAAGTAAAATGGCTTACTATCGAATCCACATCTATGAACATTGTCAACATATTATACAGTGGCGTGAAATAAATACTGTCACTATTTGAAATAAATGGTGCACAAAAAATACTTTATCTTCTTATACGAAAAATGTGAGAGTCAAATTTAATACGGTGAGTAGATTTCAGACTGAACTGTAAATATTTTCGTGAAGCTGAATAGACAGTTCATTATTTATTTTATGTTTCCATGGAGATTTTGTTTTTTAAATCACTTTAAGTTAACGCACAAATAACCAAGCACAAATATATACCGAACATGTTTTAATTTGTTGAGTGAACAATGAAATCTGTTGCTTTACAAGGCCCAACACCAACATAGATAGCAATGTTGGTAACCGGGTAGGGCAGGCAACAGAAAACTCAATCATTTCAAGTTTAGCGTGCAAGGACTCCTCCTCCTTGTTATTGACATCTATTGATGAATTCAGAAATAAATTTTTAGGTGGATGACACTAAGGTGTTTATAAATTAAAAACGTTCTCCTGGATATCCTGCATCAAATTGTTACAAATATCAGAGCTAAACTCTTGAAAACAATGCCGTCCACTCCTTTTCTTGTACTCTTTCTTTGTTTTTGGAGGTTGGAGTGGAGGGGAAGCGGGTACCGCTACTGTGTCACGTTGTGACAATTGTGATTCTCGAATAAAAATGTACCAACTACTAACTCCATGGCATCTTAACATTTGAGTCATTAAGGGGGCAGACTTGAAAGGCTGTATCGTCCTGTATGAAGCCATTCAACCGACTCTACATTAATGAAGGGAAGTCGGAAATTGAGACGCAAAGTAGTATGTCAGGCACATTTTCTCCTCAGTTAGGGGATCTCTACGGGATTCTCATGTGACAACATAGCTACGTGACCCAGTTAAGCATGTGGGGGTTTCACACGTTGCTTGTATAATCACATCTGTCCGTAGTCTCTCTGCATCACAAAATATTTCAATACTTCCTTATTTCTATCTATCGTTGGTTGCATGTCTTCAGCAGCTCTCTATATATGGGTTTTATGGTAGAGCTCAGTTCTTCTCTCCGTGAAGACTAATGCTTTTCATGCATACGAACAGTAAATGGTCGAGAAAATATCTTCATACAATAAGCACTGGGCTGTCTCTTTTGTGACAATGGTAGTTCTTCTGCGGCATACATAGTCTTTGTGCCGATTCATGTTAAACTTTCGCTTAATTGTTCTTCGAAAGTATTCACAGCAATAGACTGTCATATCTTCACTCGACAACGGTCAGAACAAAAATGGGGTGAATCTAAAAATGAGGATTCTGGGGGAATCCGAACAAAATAAAGTCGTTTTGGATGACTTTGGTCATTTGGGGTGATTGTAGCTAGTTGGTGTGAGAGATGAAACATTCCTAACATAGTATCATTGCAATACTATGTAGATTTTAAGTTATTTGTTCAAAATGGCATTAACTAGTCTCGGAATAATTTTTACAAAATAATTGTTATTGTCCATATTTATTACGATCTATTAAAACCAGTTTCCCAGCTATTGTTAACAAAGTAAATTGTTGTATATAAACTTAACCCTTTATGTACTTTATCTTAATCTAACCCTTCATTTAACGAATCGACCGTATCCGCTCGCGTAATTTTGATGTCGGGGTGTGCGTTGGGTAGGTTCATTTTAGATATGGGTCTGGGGGGTTGTCGTCCAGTACGTACAACATGGAAGGACATTCGAGCCAACAGTTTCTAAAAAAGAGAATAGGTTGTCAACATTTATATTCGAGATTATGATTTTGAAGACTTTCTGTTTCATGAATTAATGAAACAAAAACATTGTTGCATCATTTTCTTTGCTTTATTTGGCAGCTCTTTGAGATGTGGGTGTTAGTTGATGATTGTGTTGTGGTAAATATTCACGACCTACATATATCCAATTTGTGACCAAAGACTCACCATCGTTATGACACGTTTATATAAAAATAATTTTGTACTATATTCTTGAGATTTTAGTACAACTACTCCTATCTACCCCTCCTCTTCAGAACAAAGCTGGTGAGATTAAAAATCAAGCAAAACTGTCATCAAAAAGTGAAGAAAAGCCCAAAACTAAAAAGAATACAACTTAGTTTTTTACCGTTGCCCTGCTGAGACTATTGTTGCGTATTTTATTCTGAAGTTCTGGCTTGTGCAGATTAAACAATCATTTGATTAATTGTTGGAAAGCTCACAGAACGCTGTTTCCAACAATCAGATAATAGAATTACAACTGTGTTATAAATATATTACCCCCACCCAATACAGGCATACAATTTATGATGTTCCTGTATGTACAGTAAAAGCGGATGTAATAGTGATGTCCACGCATGCCTTTAGCAGGTAATCGAAATCAGCAGCAGCAACATTTTAATCAATGAAGCACCGAGTTGTACCCGGTGGTTCATTAATTAATTTGACTATTCCTATAATTAGTGTTTGGAATCTAATATTATTGCGCGCTTGGAAACATTGCCCACCCGTCGAAAGTGATCTGTCTACGGCGGCTGTACTCTAACAAGTGTTAATTACTTTTAATTGCATTTTAGTTTATTTTTAAAGAACTTAAAAATACAATTAACAAGCATGCTGTCAAATGTCGCTCTTCTATGATTGCATGACGAACGGTTGGATTTGACTTTTTATAAAGCAAAAACAATTTTTCACATGCCCGTCGGAGCGTGTAAACGGAGTAAACAACAAGTAAGCTATCGGCAAACCGAAAGAAAGAGAGAAATAAAGTGGAGATGGAGAGAAGACATGTTTAACCCTTTACCTAACATGAAAAGCAGACGATATTTGTAAAACAATTCTTGAATAACTAATTTTTTTCATTTTTTGTCTCAAAAACATAGGTTATGACCCCCCGTTGGAACGAGCTCGACGAGCTCGTTCCAACGAGGGGTCATAACCTATGTTTTTGAGATAAAAATGAAAAAAATAATGAAAATTAATGACGATTTTTTAGAATAGCGCTGGCCGGTTTTGGCCGTTACGTTGAGTAAAGGGTTAATTCTAAAAACTTAATACCGACAATCGCCATGTCGGTGGTAGGAACAAAATAATAATGAAAATTTACCTTTTTCACAAATGAAGTACCTTTTTTTGGAACAGGCGGTCCGATCTGCATTACTTTCGTATATCAGTGCTATACATTCTTGTCGGTTCTGTGACACCGAAGCTGAAAAACATATAAACCTGCAAGTAAGTGGCAAACTCAATCGGCCTTACGTCTTCTTTCTTTTCATCCCGCTTGAGTCTCAAATAGCTCGCACAGTAGTTGACCTCCTACTGTAAACCTTTCTATGATGCAGATGAAATGACTTTATAAAAAGAGGAGCACCCAACATCAGAATCGAAACCGTTTACACAAGAATCTTTCCAATTAGTCACAATGGTGGTTTGGCGGCTCATTTTTTTACTCATTGGACTCCTGATCAAAAGGTTATCATAACCCGAGTCATCTGCGTTAAGTCTTGAGCAAGAAACCTAATTTCAGTTACCTTAGTGAGAAAATAGAGGCAGAGAGTGCTGAAGCATACGGTTACATTGGCGTTGCATTTACCTTCAATAAGATAAACGTAAAAGAGCAGTACAAGTACTTAATGTGTTAAGTGCAAATTGCCAATTTTCCTCATCGATTTTCTCAGTTTTATAATCACAAAGATCACAAACTGATGCCACACATGCGCAGAAAAAGCATTTAAAAATAATTTCAAATCAATGTGATGTGTTAGAACTGAGTTTATAATCATTATCAATGATGTGATTTTTTTAAATTAATGTGATTTGGGGACAATTTGGTATCCAATGTTTATGGTAGTTCTGAAATATTTCGTAATCACATGCAAGCAAAAGACAATAAAGTTTTCAGATGTAAGATTAACACTTTGAAATTGAAACACCGACTTTTCTGTCCAAGGCATAATTTCGTCCCATTTTGTCCTAATATAAGAGGTCTGTTCACAAAGCATTGATTGTAAAATAATAACCGCAGTTTGCAATCAAACGGCTGCAGACTCCACTTATTATTTTATCCTCCCTATATCAATATTGATATTGGACTGACCGTCTCACTGTGCATGTACACAAAGGAGATGCCATTCCAGGAAACGAGGGTTTAAAGGGTTAAAAATTCTGCATGATAATATGTCTGTTTGAATACGTTATTAGCTGTCCTGCATCAAGTTTTTGTGATATAGAGCAATTAAATATTTTTCTGAATCTGCTCAAATTCTAGAACTATTCAAGACTAAAGTTAAATGAAGAACAAGGATGTTGTGTATCCACACATTCTGGTAAATATTAATTACATTTCTTTGAAGTTTATATACCGTAGTTTAAACCTGCAATGTCCTTATATCACCCCTTTACACCTTAACTACAGTCCCCAACATTCTTAGCTTGAACGGTTCCTCAATATTGCTAATATATGTACACACCATTTATGTTGAAGCTGCGTCCTGGTTCCATGTAATAACTGCTACAACAGAACTTTGGAGGCCGCTTTATTTGATATCATTAATAGAATAACGCTGTTACTTTCATAAAACATCCAAACTTCAAAACTGCAAACCATTTACTGTACCTTTGGTAGAAATTTGACCTGTTATTTGCATATAGGTAAGTAGTATGTCATTGACTTTTGAGGACTCATTTGGATGATCTCGTGGGTGATCTCATGTGACGTCATAGTCATGTGACCCAGTGGCGCCATGTTGTATTGTCATGGCAACCCGCATGAGCGGCCCCATAGTGATATGTGGTGGTAATGCGCATGAGCAGCGTGTGTTGTTGGGGTGGTACGTGTTTCCGAGATTCATTTTGTATACTGGAGGCCGCCATATTGGTTTCTATGGTAGCACGTGGTTGCTATGTTACCCAAAGGCCTACAATAGGGACAGGGGTATGTTTGGAGGGTATGTCCCTTTGTACAATAGTAAATCCAATTTCCCAAATAGATCCGATAATCCTTCCAGACTACCAAAAAGGACTTTACTTACTACGGATTCATCCTGAATCCTTGTTAGGGTAGCCATACCATGGCTTATAATAGTAGCACGTAGTGCTATGGTACTGAGTGGGCACCCGTGGGTGAGTTCGATTGAACTAGAGTATATCTAATTACCCAAATAGACCCAACAAGTTGTATTAGTTCGGATTCTTTCAGAATCTTCTGCTTTCATCTATCTATGCTATAGCTTCTGTCTTACTGACGCTGTTCGTTTGTTTTGGAGTTAGTACACCAGTAGATAGAAGAGCCTATCAACTGAAACAGTTTTGTAACTATAAAAAGGGTTTCTGGCCTGTTCTGTTTAGTTCTGATCCTATTCCATGTTCCCCTAATGAGCTATCGAGCAATTGCTCGATCGAGTAACTCCACATACTGCTCGAACGACTCGAATCCCACCGAGGAAATGGGCTATGGAGCAATTGCCCATTCGAGTGATTCGCACATATGACTTTTAGTCTCATTTCCGTATTTGATGATACCTATGAAATGGCAATATATTATTTGAGGATACCTTTCGAGGATACCTTTTACAGGGTACTTATCTGAGGATACTATTACCTGTTTGGCCCAGCTCTCTATGCCACCTATCCCAAATTTCCCTTATAAGCTATCGAGCAATTACTGAAAAGCCATTGCTCGAACGACTCGAATCCCGTCGAGCAAATGAGCTACAGAGCAATTGCTCGTTCGAGAGACTCGTACATACTGCTCTTCGACTCATTTCGGTATTTGAGGATTCAATTCAATTCAATTCAGTTTATTTCACAGCATACAAAAACAAACATAAGGTAAAAAAAACCAAAGTAACAAAATCATAGACAGATGTATACTATGAGAAATGACGTAGTCTTACGACTGTCTTCCTGTCATCCTGGTGAACTATCCAATAATCTAAATTAAAAGAACAGAATGACAAATGGCAAATGGTAAAGTTAACTAAAATATATCTAGACAGCAAGTAGTTGTTACTTTTGTGTTGAGATTGATTTGATTGGAAATGATTATTATTTTTTTAGGATACCTATGATATTGTACTACTGGACTATTGGGGGAGGGGGGGGGGGGTACCTGTTGTAGAAACCTTACATCCGGGTACTTCATTCTACAGCCGGGTACTTTTGTTGGGAAAGGTATAAAAAGGGTGCAAGCTCGGCTTAAAACTCATTTGTGACCTGACCATCGTCAAGTGAACACGTTACCAGTTCGTTGCAGATAGTGTTGTAAGTTATTTTCGAAGCCTGATAGTGTCAGAAGACAAGAGGAGAACAATTGTCGGCTCCATTGCAGATATTGTACGAAGTTGTTCACACAGCCACAAAATAGGAAGAGGCATGAAGGACATCACTGTCCAAGAAGAACATAAGGGCAGACATATACTGAAGATTCAACGACTGACCAGAATAAAGTACTTTTGTAATTTTTACGCGATGCTGACTCGGAGGAAATCGATGCCGTTCTACGTGCTGCTGATGAAGGTTGGATTACCTGTTTATGTAACTGTACTTCCAACATCCTCGAAGATAAGATACCAGTAAATTTGGCTGAATTTGATAATCTGAAAAATTACGAACGTGTATTGAAGCTGCTGACAGAAGTCGGAATTTCTACCGATATGAAAAAAGATATATTACGAAGGTTTTGCTTTCTCTCGACGCTCATCATCCCATTCCTAGCTCTGGAAAGGGTATAAAAGGGATGTACCAACATCAGAAACTCATTTGGTCTTTGACCACGAAAGAGTGAAGACATAAAGGTCCTTTATAGTGTACTTAGATATTTCAGTCCTGTACAAATTGTATTGGTTAACATTTTTCGTGGTCCAGAAAAATGGATAAAAGGAACATTAATGCAAAGATTAGGTTACGTTAGCTATTTGGTGCAATTTGGAAATAAAACTCGTCATGTTCATATTGACCACATTATAAATGCTGGTGAAATATTCTCTAGTGATGTTTGTCAACAACCACACAAAGGTGACCGCACTGTTTTATTTGAACCAGCTATTGATGTAACTTTGCACGATTTAAAACCATGTTCTCCACTTTGTCATGGACATTTCACCTCTGATTCAGATAATGTAATTGATGTTAATGCACCGTCTGAAATTATTCCATCCCCAAGACAATCTACAAATTTAGATTCTGTTGAGGCAGACATTAGAGCACCTGTTCGAAATGAACCTGGAAATTCAGACATTGGTGTACACTTAAAGACCGATAGACCCGTTGAAAGACGTTATCTTACAAGACATCGAGTCCCCCCCATCCCCCCCCCCCCCCCCCAAAAAAAAAAGACTGGACTTCTAATCTGACATAGCCTTCCATGTGAGTCTACATGTTAACTTTATTTCAATTAGTGTGGAGAAATATAGTGTAATCAGAACTGGCAGTACTTTGTTTCATTGAGAAATATTTGGATTGCCTCCCTTGTACCTTTGTGCACTGCACATTTCATTCTGTGCACAAGCTATCTTGTTCTGAAATAAAACGCAGTCAAAAATGTGGGAGAGTTTAACAACTTAATTATGGAAGAAACCCATTTGTTGAATATACACCATTCATCTTTGCAGATATTGTAATAAAGAATTCTCCAGGAGCTTCATACGTAAAAGACATGAAGATGATTACAGTCCCATAAGGAAATCGGAAAAATCGAACAACACTGCAAGAGTAGACAGAAATTCAGATACACTACGAATCCTATCTGACGTCGATCGATATGGAGCCAAGACTATGATCAAGACGACCAATGGTGATTTGATACAATGTATATGTGATTGTGTCTGGAATAGCTTGAAGGGGGCAGTGCCTATGGCCAAATCTGAGAGAGCTCAGCTGATTCCCTACAAACACCAGGTTAGGAGAATTGCATTACCAAAGAGAAAACTATCTTATCGGAAAAAGACGGTTCATATAGAAAGGAGAATTTTTAGAAAGTTAATCAAACCCATTGTCAATATATTGTCCGATATCCCATAAAAGGGTCGTACTCGTAACAAATTTGTCAGATTACAAATGGCAAGTTTCTTACTGAAATGGGGCCAAGAGTCGTTTGTGCCAGTCACTTGAATGAACAATTGCTCTATAGTTAATTTTCTCGGTGGGATTCGAGTCGTTCGAGCAGAATGCGGAGTCACTCGATCGAGCAATTCCTCGATAGTTCATTAGGGGAACTTGGAATAGGGTCAGAACTAACCAGAACATGCCATAAACCCTTTTTATAGTTATAGTAACAAAATTGTTCAAATTGATAGGCTCTTCTACTCTACTGGAGTATACAGGCCTTTAGATTACCCCAATTTCACATCGTTTACAGGTGTACCCAAATTAGAGAAAGTGTTAAGACATCAAGAAAAATATATAAATTCTCTCTGCCTCTTCTACATTTGAGAATAACTTCCATCATAATATGGCGATAGGAACATAAAGAAAGGCATGGAAATAAAACATAACAGGATAAGACTGTTATTTCAGGTTTTAATGTGTCCAAATTAGGGCAAAAAGGTGTGCCCAACATAAACTATACTCCAGAATAAGCGAACAGGGTTGGTAAGACAGAAGCTATAGCATAGATAGATAAAAGCAAACTTTTTATGTATCAATTCATTCACTTATTTTCTCTTTGTCATGTTATGATAGTATGTATACATTATCGACCTCAGATACCGAACGGTAAATTAATTTTTTTCTCGCTTTGAAGTCGTATACTATTCTAATGTTGAAAGGGTGTTACATATGAACTACATTGTTCATCAATTTGATTCTTCGCCCATGGATATATCCATTCATTCAGATTCTCACCCATAGATCCATTAGATTGTTGGATGGACGCGTGAATGAATGGACGGCTAAGGCCTTGCCGCTCTTAACCGTGGCTATAGGCCAACCCATTTTGTGGTTTACTGCCTTAGATGCTCGTTCAGCTCATGGCTAAGATACCTAATTTTGAATAGGAAAATCTAACCACCCTATGAACAAATCAGATATTGATTTTCTTCGATTTCCGCCAAGAAATGTTGCCGCTGGTAATGACCTTTGATGAACTCAGTGCAGTTATGCATAAAAATTTCCATTTGGCACACCCTGCAGGGCACATTTATTATCGAATCGCTTTGAAACTTGGTATGCTTATTTGGGATGACCTCCAGATGGGAGCTGTCAATTTTCTTCCATTTCCGTCAAAACATGTTGCCGTTCTTAGAACTTAGCTTAGTCAGACCTCGATACTTCCCTTTTGCACACCCTACAGGGCACATTTATGATCGGATTGCTTTGAAATATGGCATGCTTGTTTGGAGTGACCTCTAGATGTGAGCTGTCGATTTTCGTCCATTTCCGTCAAAAATAGTTGCCATTGGCAACGACCTCTGATGAACTTAGTAAAAACTTAGTGAAATTTATGCATCAATATTTCCCTTTGACACACTCTTCTGCAGGGCACATTTATAATTGGATCATTTGGAAACTTGGTGTGCTTGTGTGGGGTGATATCTATATGGGAGTTATCGATTTTCTTCCATTTCTGGCAAACAATGTTGCCGCTGGCAACAACCTTGGAACTTAGTTTAGTCAGGCTTCAATATTTTTAGATGTACCCTTGTACTAACGAATACACCCTCCGAACATGTCCCTATTGTTGACCTTGGGGTAACATAGCAACCACGTGTTACCACAGAAACCTAGATGGTGGCCTCCAGTATACAAAATGGACGACGGAAACACGTATCACCCTAACAACTCGCGCTGCAAATGCCCACTAACACTGCATATCACTATGCTGATGACGTCACAAGATGGGCGCTCCTGCGAGTGACCATGACAACACAACATGGCGCCACTGGATCACGTGACTATGACGTCACGTGAGATCGTCCAGGAGATCATCCAAATGAGTCCTCAAAAGCGGCTGATATACTACTTAGGTAGAGCAAAATCCTTTTTGTTTTAATATTAAATCTCGTGATCTTTCGAAGAATCAATCTGACAACTTTTGAAACCCAAGTGTATGTTGTCTATTTGGCCTCAGTACTTCGATTATAATCATTTTATCTGTTGTAGCTAGTTTGACAGAGCTCAATGAGCTCTGTCAAACAAGAAAATAATAGATAAATTATCACAACAATGGAGAATATAATTTGAATATAATCAAATTTCTGTTAACTGAATACTTGTGTTAACTGAATTTTATTCAGTGTCAATGTCTGTTCGGTTAAGTGGGTTCCACCGTACCAACGTCATAGTTTATCGGCATTGAATAACATAATTTATTATATGATAGCCTGTGAATTATCGCATATTATCTGAAAGATATTTCTCGATATCCATCGACTTGATGAATAATGAGGAATATCCCTCAGTAGCTTGCTAAATGTCGTCAGGTCGTGTTATTTCAATTTGTCGCAAAAACATAACTGGCACAACGTTCAGATCGATCTGGCATCACTTAGCCTCCGTTGCGTAGCTTCAAGCGCATTAGGTTTATAGGAAGTGACTCCGAGAGTGATATTGGGCCTTTAACTGGGTAACTTTTCCGAAAAATAACGTTGATCGATTCGCCAGGGAAGCTATTTTTAGGATGAGTCGACGCACTCAATTCCAAATTCCTTATTGTAAATTGACATTTAAAGTGTTCTAAAAATTAACATTAATGAAAAATATGAGAATATTCTCATTTGCAGTATTATAAATTATTAAATTTCATCTGTGAGTTGAACAATTAGTTGGTTTAAATTATCGTAGAAAAGTGGGACTATTTTTATGTTTGAGAAATTTGGCTAGTACAGCCTTGAAAGAACGATCAGTTTATCTTTGTTATTGTTTTGCAACATAATAATTGTAGTCGAATTGTGATGAATATTGCTCAGTAAAATGCCACGAAGCATATAATAAAAAGAAAATCTGCGCTATTTTAGTGAATATCTGGAAACGCTTGTGAAAAATAAAACTTTCAGGTTCACACTCATGAGATAGTTCTCCGTATTCACCAAAATAGTGTACATGGCTTGTATTTAACCCTTTACCTAACGTAACGGCCAAAACCGGCCAGCGCTATTCTCAAAAATCGCCAATTAATTTTCATTATGTTTTTCATTTTTTGTCACAAAAACATAGGTTATGACCCCTCGTTGGAACGAGCTCGTCGAGCTCGTTCCAACGAGGGGGTCATAACCTATGTTTTTGAGACAAAAAATGAAAAAAATTAGTTATTCAAGAATTATTTTTGCAAGTGTCGTCTGCTTTTCAGGTTAGGTAAAGGGTTAAAGAACGTTTATATGACAAGTACCGTGTCCTAAGAAAAACTAAATCTGATGATATAACCTATAGCTTCCGGTAGGAGCATTGTGTCTTATTGATTTTCCATGAGAACATGATCCCTATTAATATATATTAATTATTCTGAGATTTAGTGTATACGGTACTTATTATTTATTTATTGGAGTTTAACGACACTTTCGACAGCCAGGGTCACCTCGTGTTGGACAGTTTATGGGTGGAGGAAGCCGGAGTACCCGGATAGAACCACCAGGCAACGGCGAATAACTATCAGACTCTCCTGCGTACTAACTCCACACAAGCAGGGTTAGCATTGGTTGACGACAAGTCCACCATCGACGTGCAGTGCGCCTTAGTATACAACGTCAACGTGCCCCCACAAGGGATTTGGGATTAAGTTTCATCCCAGACACAACGCGGTTGCCGCAGGTGGAATTCGAACCGACGACCCCTCGGCTTGCAGCCTGCATCTCTACCTACTGAGCCAGTGCGATCCCCTATACGGCACTGCCTTTGCTAAATGAACAGTCTGTATCATATTCATTGGACCCCATCCACACAAATCAGCACTGTTTATTCTGAATTTTTGAGTTGGCAAAGGCATGAAATGTAAAAAGTTTAAGCTTTTCATAAAAGACATAATTTCTATTTTAAGCTGATCTCTTTGCTTCATTTCTGACCAACAACAACTTTATCAATTTGATTGTTTCAAAAACATCAATTTTGCTAGAACTTTTTATCTTGATTATTTTTTGATGGCTATTTCAGATTTAACCCTGAAATGTGTCTGGAGGTGTTTGATTACCATGAACGACTTATTTTTATGGCCTTTTCTCGATGGTTGTGAGGAATCGATTTTAGTAGTACTGAAATGGTTAACCGGATAATCGGTTTGAAACCAGTTAGACACCTAATCGATTGGAACAACCGTCAACCAGTTATCCGAAATATCGATAGTGATCGTTATTCCACTTTTAACCCTTTACCTAACATGAAAAGCAGACGACACTTGCCAAAAAAATTATTGAATAACTAATTTTTTTCATTTTTTGTCTCAAAAACATAGGTTATGACCCCTCGTTGGAACGAGCTCGACGAGCTCGTTCCAACGAGGGGTCATAACCTATGTTTTTGAGACAAAAAATGAAAATATTTTGAAAATTAATTGGCGATTTTTGAGAATAGCGCTGGCCTGTTTTGGCCGTTACGTTGGGTAAAGGGTTAAAACGTAGTCAATCTTCCGCTTCTCCTTTGATTATACATCGAAGCCGTGGAAACTATTCCGTAGTGTGTATACAAACGAACGTTGTCGAGTACTCGACAACGTTCGTTTGTATACACACTGCAGAATAGTTTGAGAATACTGCTTTTCCAATTTCTATAATCTTGATCCCATATTCGGTGAAATAATGATCACGGATAACCGGATATTACCCGCTTATAGCTCTCGGTTAGTCGGTTAGAAAAATTAACCAACCGTTTCAGCCCAAGATGTTCGTGATTTTGTCCATTACAGTCAGTAAATGAAGAAACCAAAAAATGAAGAAAACACCAAAAGGAAATGAATAATACTGTATATAGATTATAAAGTACATGTATAGTGTAGCTGCTCTACGACGGGGTTCGAACCACAGGCTTTCATATTACTCCTTAAGCTCAACGACTAGCTAAGTGTTATTATTATTACATCTTGGTCAATTGGGAAAACAGTTTACGTGGACACTGTGTATTGTATTTACTGAATAGTTGGAAAAGTATTCCATATTTTAATTCACCAGAATCAGCAAGGTAAAATAGCTGTCATCTCTTCAAATGAACCACACGTCTGAAAATTCGGCAACATCGCAGCTAACAACTTAATATTTAATTAATGTCATTTTCTTTATGTTATCTCCAACAAAGTAATTAATATGCCACGGATTAGCATTGTATATTATGTATTGACATAATTGGAGACATATAGAACTTTTTCTGATGCTAGAAATCACAACATTCCCAATGGAAATTAGCGATACAGAGCAGACCTAGTGCCATTTGTGGTTACTTTGATGGTTGACCCTTCCCACCCATTCATGGTGCATCATAATACACCATGAAAAATATTTTTTTTAAAAGTCGCAGCATATTTCATTCTCACCGGCGTCTGCAGTGACACAAACATAGTGGTTGTTGCAACCTAAAATGAAATGCGGCGCAAAATGTAATAAACTTACTGCAAAGTCAGTTGTGTTCGCTGATCAACAAATTTTGCAACCTGATATGAAATACGACGCAAAATATAATAAAATTATTGCAAAGTCGGTTGTGTCCGCCAGTCATTGCAACCTGAAAGTTGGTCAGTGCAGACCAGACATTTCAACGTGAATAATTATGTTTGTTCATGTGGATTTTACATCACTTCCAGTATCTTGTGCTATATTGTGATGGTAATATGTGCACACAGTTTGTGGGAACAAGTGTATCTTGTGAAAACAGCATGAATGCATATAAATTGAGAAGGAAAGAGTGGAATGGAATGGGGCCAGTTAAATGGAGTAGGCCACGAAATTTAAAAGTGAAGAAGATGGACACTGGAACAAATATATTTCATGGGCTTAGAAACAAATCAATTGTTTTATTATATGACCAGCTTCGTCCAATTCATCGTAATGCTAACCGACCTCCGCAATAGCAAACTTCTCTCTCTCTCTCTCTTTCTCTCTCTCTCTCTCTCTCTCTCTCTCTCTCTTTCTCTCTCTCATATTGCCTTTTCACACAATCCAAGCGTTCATTACTGGGTTATATTATACCCGTGCATCATGACTTGTCTGCCATGGTAAAAAAGGCCTCACATCATGGGGTTTTCATGTGGCCATAATATGCAGTAAACGTACTGCAAAGTTAATGGTTAATGACCCTCTTATGGCGAGCACGGGTCAGTACAGAACTTGAGTTTGTGACATGGATAGTGTGTGTGTGTGTGTGGGTGGGGGGGGGGGGGGGGTGTATTCGACAGTCGTTGCAACCTTAAATGTAATAAACTTATTCCAAAGTTTATTACATTTTAGTTTAAAATGTTTCCAGTACATAATGTAGTAGTACTTGATTACGCCATTTCGTTAGCCCAAATCCATGCGTCGAAAAAAGGTATAACTCGGTCCAAAATGAATTTTCACGTCATCTTTGTTGAAAAATCTAAAATATGTCTGCAGGAAGGCCACATGTTTCAATTCTCTCCAATACATACCGCTGGAGTCTATTACACCTTGCCGTTATCCAATATCCCTCATCCCAGTTTATGTATCAAATTGCTCAAAAAAAAATCAAAAAGGAGTATAGCTGCATCCAAAATGCATTCTCCCGCATTCTGTATAGATGTTCCAAATCTTCAACATGTAAGTTACAATTCCCCAGTTTCAGTTCTCTACAATGAAAACTGCAGGAGGAGTTGCTTGCACCGTGAAGGTATCGAAATCTGCACGCACGAACGCACGCACGAACGCACGTACGCACGCACGGACACACGGACGCACGCACATACGCACGGACGGACGGACGGACGGACGGACGGACGGACACACACACACACACGCACACACGGACGGACGCACGCACACGCACGCACGCTCGCACGCACGCACGGTCATTTCTAAATCCAATGAATGTTGAAACATCGGGGACAATTACAACCCACAAGCTGGCGAGTCGAGCTTGAGGTGGGCATGCCTGGAGAGTGTGACATCAAAGGTGATTAAAGACGATCATGACCAACCACGTGTAGCGAGTTGAGCTTCAGGAGAGGTTGTCACTAGTTGGTTGCAGTTGGTATGTGTCTCGTAACAACTTGAACCAGCGGCCGAGACAATCCAACCGGGTTACCAGACATCTCTCCATAAATAATCATTATTATTTCAAGTCCATGCAACAACCACATCCGCAGAGCCTTACCAATTTATTAATTTTATATCTGATCTAATACCCATATCTTATTTTCACACCGTGTCTACCAAGTTCTAACTCAAAGAAAGGAACACCAATCATCAGAACCTCCCCCTTCCCTCAGGGGAGAGACATTTACTTCTCAACATCGGATAATTTTGCCACGGCATACACTTTCTCTCTATCGACATGAACAACGTGAACATTGCGCCATTCAAGGGCACTGCCCTACATCACTGTCTCGTATGATGTCTTGTCGGATAACAATCTCCTCGGATCAAACTAAAAAGTACTACAGAACCACACACATATATGCAAGTAGCAGTTCGTGGTGTACCACGCCCCTTACGCTGTCTAGACTTTAAACAACACTTTCCCTTGCAGGAACTGATCTAATTGGACTCTTAACCTTACTTACTAGTCCCAACCACCACTACAACAAAGTTGACAAACTCATTGTAAGCTCAACTCGCTACTTGATGCTGGTCATGACCTTCTTAAATTTCCCAAGCTTATTTTGGAACTGCACACTATTTCTATTAGAACTGCACTTCTTTTTTAGAACTGCATTGATTGTGCAAAACTTCACATTGATAGAAACCCTTCTCACAGGACCACAGTTGTGATGACCCCAAAGGCTCTCGTCTCATTACAGAACCTACGGGAGATAAAACTTTGTGATCGTTTCCACACCATATACCTTAATCACACATACACTACTATACCGACACACATTTGCAACAGCATGCCGACTCTCCAATGACATGTTTGGTCCCCATCGTAGAAGACATCTCTTCCCCTAAGTACCAAATCAGACGAGAGCATCTGGGGTTATCACAGACAAACCTGAATGCTGAGAACGTTAGCTGTTGGAAGTGAATATCCGTCCGTGTATTCTCTGGATGTGAAAAATCTCTGTCAATATTTGTGTCAAAAAATGGTCACTTTCTCACCCTCAACCCATCGGTAGCCGTACTACACCACGCGGCAACTCACAAATCCGATGACACAAATTTAAGTTGTGTACTAACCTGATCTTTTGATAACAGCTGACAGTGCGGCGACCAAGTATCATTGCAGAACGTTTGCTGCATGGGATGACCGCGTGGAAACCCCTGGAGGTAGGGGCCTTTTTACCATGGTGGACAAGTTCTAATGCACTGGTATAATATAGCCCAGTAATGGACTTTTGTGTGAAAAGGGAATGTAGTTATGAGAGAGAGAGAGAGAGAGAGAGAGAGAGAGAGAGAGAGAGAGAGAGAGAGAGAGAGAGAGAGAGAGAGAGAGAATAACTCTATTGCGGTAGCATTATGCTGCACTGGACGAAGCTGGCCATATAATAAAACGATTTATTAACCCATGAAAGATATCGAACACAACCGACTTTGCAATAGGTTTATTACATTTCATGTTGCAGGGACTGGCTGACACATCCGACATTGCAATAAATGTATTGCATTACAAGTTGCAATGACTGGAGGACATAACCGACTTTGCAATAACTTTATTACATTTCAGGTTACAATGACTGGTGAACACAACCTACTTTGCATTATTACTTTATTACATTTACAACGTATTTCATTTTAGGTTGCAAAATGTATTGATCGGCGAACCCAACTGACTTTGCAATAAGTTTATTATATTTTGCATCGTATTTCATTTTAGGTTGCAAAATTTGTTTGCAAAATTTGTTGAACGGCGATCACAATCGACTTTGCAATGAGTTTATTACATTTGGCGCGAGGTGTCTGCCATGCATAAACCCCAGCCAAATACCGCCCCCAATTACTGAAATCTGAAATGTTGTAAACTGTGTATTGAGAGCGAGTAAGACTGTATTAGTATTATAATATATTTTTGTGGAGAAGGTTAGGGTGGGGGTGGGGGGAGGCAGTCCCACGGAAACCAGGGTTTTTTTTGGCTGTGCAAAAGGAAACTGGCAATTCTTCCATCTTTGCAAACTCTTACCCCCCCCCCCCCCCCCCCCCCCCAACCCACTCATATCACTAACTCCCACGCTACCTTGATTTTAATTCATGTGACAAGAAAGAAATGTACTGTTTCAGAATTATAGGAGGGAAGAGAATCGATATTGCTTGAATATGAGGGAAGCATAGATAGACTATTTCCCTCCTCCCTCCTCACGAACCCTGGGAAGTAACTATGCTATTTTATATTTTAGCCAAAGCTTCCTTGACTGTCTTCATTTACGTGGTATAAAAGTGTACGTTTACAAGTGCCACATATACTTCCATGGTATCAGAGAAAACATGTTTATTTTATCTTGGACTTTGTAAATTAACAAAAATGGATATAAACTTCTAGCAATCCCAGCACAACAAGCTCAAATAAAATCCCAGTATTGGGCGCATGAAGGGAACTATGCAGATTTTTTTATTGGGGATTAACGATAATTTCTTCAGCCAGGGGTACTTGGTGTCGGACAGTTTTACGGGTGAGGGAAGCCGGCGTCCCCGGAGAGAACCACTGAGCAGTGACGAGCAACTATCAAACTCCTCAACAGACCAACTCCACACAAGCAGGGTTAGCATCGGTTGAAGACATGTGCAACATTTACGTGCAGTATCCCCAGGTCTGAATTCAGGATTAGGTATCTTACCCAAAGACACAACGCAGTTACCCGTGGCGGGGATCAAACCGAGGACCCCTGGGTATGAAGTACAATACTGTAACCACTTAGCCACCGCCCTCCCTACTATGCAGAGAGATCCAAAAATAATGATAAAATATCATTCATTGTTATTTTTATTGATCAACTTGCCTCTCAATCAGAATACCTAATACAAATTACATTTTCAGTGCTGACGTTAAAGCTGTATAACATGCGTTTGAACATATTGAGAATGGGCATAACGGGAACACATGCTTTTGTGGGACTTCATTTCCTGCTTTCAGGCTTTACTCATCTCCAGGTTGAAGACATCGATGTAACTGAAACTTTGTGAGAAGCTGAATGTACTAATATATCACCATTACGATATAGTGTTTCACTTTTTCCTGGACATGTCAGTGTCTCCAATAACACCAAAACAGACAGTGTAAGTATTTTTTAAACATATGTTTCAACAAATCTAATCATGGCTGCTTCACAGCAGCCATGACTAGATTTGATGAAAAATTCATGAACAGCTGATGCGAGACATCACAGGTCAAAAAGTTGATACACTTTGCTGGGGAAATTTGGTTAAATGTGGCTAGATTGTATTTACTTTAGTAACAAGACACTTCCTGTTCTGAGCAGGAATATCCGCCAGCAATGTTCGGAATGTTAAGTGTTGAATATTCGTAATGTGAAGGCGAATATTCGCAATGTGAATACGAATATTCGCAATGCTCCCAAAACACATGTTGGCCCCAATGGGTTGAATGCGAATATTCGCAATGTTGAATGCGAATAATCGCAATGTGAATGCGAATATTAGCAATAATGAATGGGAATATTCGCAATGTTGAATGCATTTCGAATATTTGTATATTCTGTATCCGAAAGTATTTTGATTATTATTATAGACATTAAGGTTACATGCAAGTAACGTTTACATTATTTGATGCAAAATGTCAAGGTTGTAATAATCGAGTATTCTTTGAACAACACGGGTATATTATATTTCAAAATGAAAGCTATAGCATATAGAACCTGAAAATGAATATCTGCAACTTATGCTACTGAGTTGGTTTGTGAACTGAACGAGAACATATTTTTTGAGCTAATAATTGCTGAAGTGCCCTTGTTTTTATTAAGAATGATAATCTATTGCAAAGGAAACCCGCCTCTGCGTTGTTTCAGTTCAGCCGATTCCTTATCTCCCCAGAACACATCACAATATATTTTCTTACCTCTTACAAGCTCCCCATAAAAGTTTGTTAGATGTTAGACGTCAAATACAAGCTTTCTATATACACATTACAACCTGTTCAAAATTATACACACATAATAGTCAAAGTGGTCTTCCCTAAGTTTAGTTCTCTATCAAAGCAGAGATAGACTATATCTGCTTCACATATATCATATTAGATTTCTAACAAACTGTGTAACAAACAATATCTTACCCCCTATGCACTTCGGAAAATTCAGTTTTATTTGTCTTACTCGTGAGGAGATTTGAGGATTGCACTCCACCCATCCGTCTGCCTGCCTGCCTGCCCACCCGCCTGCCTACCCGAAGTCCGCCCGCTGGATAGCACGCCCGATATCCCGCCGCCCTACCACCGTCCCACCCACCAGGTTCTCGCCAGCCCGCCCGCCCGCCCGCCCGCCCGTAAGCCTGAGCAAAGTTATGGTCCTTAATTAGTTAATGTTTGCCTGTTTACAGTAATTTAGAAGTTATACCCCTTGAAATAGTAGAAGATCTGTTGTAAATGACCGATTATTTTCACACTTCTCGACCATCTTTAGTGTGATAAAATGCAGGTCAAGTTTGATTTCTGCTTCTTTACTTCTACTAGTTTGAGTTATGCCCCTTGCATTATGCAAAAAAAGTTATAAAATTGATGTTTTTCTTCTGTTTCTGTCAAATAAAATTTGCTTCAAGTGATCGATTTTCTTCTCCGACATCTGAACCTTCATGAAATATTATATGGAGATCAGTTTAAGCAACATTGTTCCACTTCACCATCTGTAAGATCTCCCTTGGTTTACAAGCTTGACAAATCTCGACTCCGCCTCAGTGATGTGTAACCCTTGTTTTTTACATATATTTTTATATCACAACCTGCTGCCCAAAGATATTTGGGGGCTGTGCTTTCAATTTTCCTACATTCATCAGACATTTGCCCAAAATGTGGTGACTCCCCCAACCGGAGGGAGTGGGGGGGGGGGGGGGGGGGATATTATCTGATCGCTGGTGATCGGCGTTGCACTTGTTTAAGATGTCATGAGCTAGCTTTGTATGCACCATATGGGACTCCTGTTCAAATCTATGCATGGATTACAACCAGAGTGTTCGTTCACGCTGTCCGGTGCCAATGCTGCCAACTGCACTAAAGGTTATCGTTAGGCAACAAAATACAGGATTTGGCACCAAATTTTGGTTCCTAAATATACTTTTGGTAGGTATCAAAGGCTTTTTCAGGGCAGCGTTTTTCGATAAAATCGCTGTCGGACCACACAGTTGAGACAGAATTCACGCCTGTCAAGTAGTCTAGGTATATATAATCATTTTTCTTTGTTAACAGTTTATCCATTTAATCTGATTCCCAACGAATCGGCCACATCCGCCCGCGTAATATGCAAATTCAGCAGTTGAAAAATACTATTTTTCAAAACATTTCAAGAAAACCATATCATGTGACCCCTCTTTGGAACGAGCTTTGTCTATTTCTTGAGTTATGAACCCCAAAAAACAAAGTCCAAACTGTGTAAATGGGCGTAGGCCCATTTACACAGTTTGGACTTTGTTTTTTTGGGTTCATAACTCAAGAAATAGACAAAAAGAAACGATCATTCCTTATAATTAAACGTTCGCGACCCAAATAAATAAATAGTGTTAGTCGTCCTCTACTTCAGCGAACAAACACTTAAAAACTAAAACTGGTAGACATATTATTTTTCTGGCATAAAAGAGGGCGCATATTATTGAAATGCAGGTAGCAATTGACACACTTTCCAAGTCAAATGCACTTATGTCATTGAATTTTTTATTGGCCAATGAATTACGTAATGCAAAGAAAACGTCATAAGCCACGCCTCCCTCAAATTTCATTCAACTGTTCACTTCACGTAAAAGTTACGTTCCGTGGTAGGTGGAAGTAGGCCATCAGTATTACATTGTATTTTGGTTTTGACCGTTTTCCGAGAACTGAAAAACACAGTTTGTAAAAGTGGATTTAGATATAAAGCCAGATGACATGAAATTAGTTGAATTCAATGTCAAAATTGCCGTATTCGTCGTGACCAGCCATTGTTTACAATCGATTTGGGTAAAACGATGAACGCAGACGATCACCCAGTGTGCGTAAAAATTGAAATGTCAAATAAATACAGTTGTGAAGAAAAAGAAAAATTGACCCACCACGGTCATATAAATATTTTAGAAATAATTTCATGGTGATAAATTAGTAATATAAATTTATTTTTATTTTTCACATTTAGAACGTGCCAGTGTTCTAACTTCTACTGATTTGACACCATGTTGCAACTCAGAAGACTGGTTTTTTTTTGGCCAATGAATTACGTAATGCAAAGAAAACGTCATAAGCCACGCCTCCCTCAAATTTCATTCAATAGGGGCGTGGCTGGAGGCGGACCTAATTGTGTTTTTTCGGTTCATTGAGTTATGAAAAGAAAAAAAACAGAATCGCGTGAGCCAATCGTTTTATCTGAAAACGCACGAACCGAAAAAAAGTTTACTTATGCATAGTAGAATAAGTAATCATGGTATAAATATCTGTTTCACGTTCCTGCCATCAAAATTCTGGATCACGTAAAAAACAACTATGACTTCTGAATAAACACACACGGTCTAATCAATATAATGTTTATAAAAAGGTCAATGTATTTTTGATCACCTGTTGAATCAATATGGCAAACAACCCAACACTTGATGAGATCCAGAATGACTACACTTTTGATTTTATTTCTAAATTCAATGGTACACTCTCCGGAGACAGTGAGGACATGGATCACCCTTTTGCTATAGATAATATAATCGGCAAGTACTATGCACCAGGGCAATTCAAAAACAATATACCGGTCCAAAGTGAACCTTTCTCCCTCTTTAATATCAAATTTTGAAAGCCTGCGTAATCTATTGTGCGATCTATAGTCCGACAAACACTTTTTGGCCTAATAGAACTAACTGGGATATTTAACCCCAAAGCTTTGTGCTACGAACTTGAGGGCTATCGCCGCCTTACCTGCATCACACGACCTGATAATAATGATGGAAGAAGTAGTGTTGGTTTGTTTGTAAACGATATCTGTCCTTCAAAATATGCAATGATCTTTCAGCGTGTATCCCTCATATCGCTGAATCGTTATTTTTAGAAGTCACTGGCAGAAATAAATGTATAGTTGGGTCCATCTATAGACCAAATACTGCGCCAAAAGCAAACCTCGACCTTTTATCCGAATTATTTCGGCTACTGGAGATAACAAACTTCGAGAATAAAAGACCCTATCTGGTGGGTGACTTTAATATTGATCTGCTAAATTTTAACTATCACATTAAGACAACACTTATATAGATTCTCTGTTTAGTGAAGGTTTCATTCTTGCTCTAGCAAGGCCAACGGGAGTTACCGACGCCTCTGCAACATTAATCGATTTGGTAACATTCCTTACCCATAAGAAACATAAATTATTATATTCGATGTAAGCGACTACTTCGCAAGATTTTGTTACGAGAACATTAGCAACTATACGGTCAGCTCAACTCAACACATGAAACGCATGTTCAAAAGGACGAATATTATGCCATTTAACCAGCTTTTATCGGACTGCGACTTTTCGGACGTTCTCAGTACAGAATCGCATGACCTTTCCTCGACAAACTTGAATGTCTCTTTGACAGAGGATTCCCATTGCAAGTGAGGTCAACTTTCTAGAAATACATGAAACGCGAACCATGGATGACACGTGGACTCTCACAATCCTTATTGAACAATATAAATTATATGTTAGAATGATAAATTCCCAAACCCCGCCAAAACGACACTGAATACAAAGACTGTTGTCGGATTTTCATCCGACTGAAAAGAACAAGTAAAGGTGATTATTACACCGATACCCAACTCTCAAACAAAACTAACATTAAAAACACTTGACGAATTTTACGTAAAGCCATTATCAAAACTGAACGAATCCCAACATTGCCATCTTCCTTTTAAGTTAACAATGACGAACAAGCCGACTATAAATTGTTTGCCGATAGATCTAATACCTTTTGGAAGTCATATGTAAATCAATAAGTGACACAGTACCGTTGCCAAGCGTCATTTTTCGGACTATATTGGCTACATCGATAAGGAATCTTTCTTTCCATAAGCCAGTAACACGCAGGACGTAATTCGCTGCATTAATGGCATTAGCGAACAGGCAACCGAAGATAGTGATAACTTGTCGACTAAACCTTTATAAAAGATCACCTGTTAGGTGGCATATCTGCTAACTCACATAATTAACCTCTCCTTCTATACCAGTATAGTACCAAGCAAACTGAATGTGGTTAAAATTTTACCTATTTTCAAATCCGGTGATTCCCATATATTCAATAACTACCGGCCCATTAGTATTCTTTCCGCATTTTCAAAAAAAAACTCAAAAATTGATGTAATCTCACTTATCCAGTTTCTTAGCTGACTAAAAGACCGTATAATAGTAAGTGTTTGGGTTTAGGAATCATCATTTAACCGTACATCCTATACTTTACCTAATCTAAAATGTTGCTAAAGAATACAATGAAACGACGAAAGACTGCACCCTTTCTATTTTTCTAGATTTTGTTGAAGTTTTCGGTAGTACTGACCGTTATATTCTGCTTAACAAGCTGGAATATTATGACATTCGAGGATTAGCTAATTCCTGGTTGAATGATATTTAACCGAAAAAGCCAGTCTGTTTCTTTCCAGATTGAAGCATTCGATAAAAGAGAGATCCTTTATAGGTATACACCAAGGTTCTAACCGGGAAGCACTTTATTTCTACTAGATGACAGCGACATTAGCAAATCGACTTTGCTAAAAGTCTTGTTGTTCGCAGGTGACATAACATAGTATGTATCCAGCAATAGCGCGGATACACCTATAGCAAATGTAAACATTGGGCTATTTAGCATTAGTGAGTGGTGCTCTGCGAATACATTTGCTCTAAAAGCTTCAAAAACCAATGTAGTCCTCCTCCATCCATAAAAGGATCAGTGCAATGCGAGAGGCAAGACCATATCATTGAATGATACACATATTGCATTAGTATTTAGTATTAGTCGATAACCACCAACAGAAGACAATATTCAGGTTTCTCGGAGTTCGCATGGATGAAAATCTCAAATCCAAACAACAGGTCCCCGCTTTTTGCTTGAAAACAGCCAGCGCTATTTGCCATAAATCAAGCAAACAATTTTTTCCAGAGTAGCTCTAAGATTGTGGTACTTCTCGCTGATCCAAAGTCACTCAGTACAGATCCAAGTTCAAGTTTGGGGACACTCTGCAGCCACAAATAGGATCGGCCTAAAACAAGCTATTCGAGCGATGACGAACGATTCTATATTTTCTTTTCCTTAACTGTGGAATACTAAAATACAGAGACTTATATACACCACATGCTCTCTTGTTCATGCATGATTGGCTTAATAATACTACCTGATTCATTCGACAACACATATACGTAAGGACACAACACTCAACTATCCTCTGCTTTCTTTTGCTTTATACCATCTTATCCCATACCTGCATGTCGTGTCTTTCACTTCTCTCCAGCTACTATGAATTGGTTTGAAGCATGTTTATTTTATTGTAGATATAACATGTTTTTGTTTTTTTTTTGTTTTTTTGTTTGGTTTGTTTTCGCATATTTTTGTTAGCTGCCATTGAATGTTTTAGGAGAGGAACTTATATAAGTTTAATAACTTGTGTTCCAATCCTTTTGTCAGTTTTCAATCTAATGACAATAAAATATGTTTAAACTAAACAACACATATGAAATTTAAACGAACCCATCTGGCATGAACACCAGAGAGTCGGTAATACACACAAAATCTCAGAACTAGCTTCTCCGCCGAACTCCCTTTCCATTCTTTCCCACAGATTAGAATGACATAGAACCATCAGTCCGGCGCCTCAGTAGATCGCAATTTGAGATGGCGATAATAGACAAGGCCCCAAGTCGCCACTTAACAGCTGTTTCTTGTAATAACCCTGTGTGTCTCGATTGTACTTCCATTTCCTCCATTTCCCCTGGATCTCACCCTTCAGAGACGCAACATTATAGAGACAGGAGCTTGCTGATTAGATCATGCAGTTTCTGAAATTTCTACAATGCAATATCTGTAATGCAGTTTCTGTCATGCAATTTCTGTAATGCACCCCCCCCCCCCCCCACCCCCCTTAGCTAGCGCAATGGCCTGGCCCGGTCTGCACTGTTCACAAAGATCGAATTTCGGATTTTATTCCTATTCTTTTTCCTGTCTCCAGAACAGGGCTCGTGGTCCTGCACTGGAGTGAGCTCATCGAGAGCATTCCACTGGGAGGCCATGACCTTGTTCTTGGGCAGGGATTTCTAGTCAAGGGATTGAAAATCAAAAAAAAAAAAAAAAAAAAAAGGAAAATTCCAATTAAGAGCGTCTCTTGTGAATATGGTGTTCTGTTTGTGCTGGACGAGGGGTTTAAATGACTAAAACATTAAGTGATACAAGTGCTTCCACTAGAATTCAGCAAGGTTGCAAATTGTTTGCAATTTTGATGTCAGGATTAATTACTAGTAATATAAGAATAGCAGAAAGACAGTCCCAAGGGCTATCATGTTTCTGCGTAGTGTACTTTTATTACTGTATACTACTGTAAATTATTCATTGTATTCATGAAAACTTATACCGCGGAAGCGCGGTGGCTCAGTGGTAGATTGTTGGACTTCTGTGCTGGAGGATCCGATTTCGACCCCGTCCGCGACGACCCGCGTTGTGTCCTTGGGCAAGGCACTTTATCCCTATTGCCTACATGGGGGTACGATGACGCCGTGTACTAAGTCATACTGCACGTCGATGGTGCACATGTTTTCAACCGCTGGAACCTTGCTTGAGTGGAGCTTGAACAGAGTTAGAATGTTGATGAGTTGACAGTTGCTCGTCGATGCTCGGTGGTTCTCTCCGGGTACTCCGGCTTCCTCCACCCGTAAAACTGTAACGGTCACGATTAGCCATCGTGCATAAGTATGTGATCTTAAACACCAAAAATAATAATAAATAATAACGTATACCGCAATACAGTTTCATTCATTCATTCATTCATTCAGGCTTTGGGATTGACATTATTGCTACATTTCGCCAGGAAGATGGAAACTGACATGACCCATCTTTCATTACAAGTTGATAGTAACAGCTTAAGTGATGATCAGGCAAATGTTTTTAAATTGACAGTATGTTTCACTGGGTTCATTGGCAGTATTGTTTGCTATATGCAAAGAGTTTACAACTCTACCATAAAGAAAGGTTTATCGTAATCCTTTAACCCTTTACCCAACGAATCGCCCGCATCCGCCCGCGTAATATGCAAATTCAGCAGTTGAAATAATAATATTTTTCAAAAAATTTCAACAAAACCATATCATGTGACCCCTCGTTGGAACGAGCTCGTCGAGCTCGTTCCAACGAGGGGTCTCATGATATGGTTTTGTTGACATTTTTTGAAAAATTTGAAAAAATGGTGTTTAAAATAATAAATTTTGATATCGTCTGCGGTGGGCAAAGGGTTAAATTGTCACAAGTAAAATCCCGGTGTTATTTTAACGAATTCTGGATTACAATTTTCACACAAAGAATGCTTTGAAAAAATGTTGATGCCGTTTTATTTGATATTTCTTTCTTTGGTGTATTTAGTATGTTGTTATCTTCGAGGTTTTGTACATTTGATTTAGTTTCCGTACCTTTATTTTTGTTACCAAATGTTGTTGATGTGTGTGTGCCGTTAAGTTTAGAGACATAATTTTCCCAAGAATGTTTTTGTTTTTTTTTGTTTGATGAGACGTCTTGTTTTGGATTTTGTTTGTCGGATTTATACTTAGTTTGTTAAAATCATTTGCAGCTGATGACTTATTAAATTCCCGTTCGGTTTTCTTGCGATCTTTCAGAGCCTATAGTCTGTTTGTAATCATCATCAAACCAAAGTTTGGTGAAACGATTTGGATTTGACGAAGATTTTCCTTAGTACAACGGTCGTCCATCTTGTCAGCACTTTCTTTAGATTTCCTCGTACGACTCGTTCAGAACACCCTTTCGTCGTCTGCCCGAAGCACACTCCCCAACGCAATTGGGAAGTAGTCACTCCCGCACCAGCCGTCGTCTTCCTTACAAAAAGAATCAAGGAAGATGGAAACACACGCAATTGTAAGATCAGTTGACATATATCAATTGGTTGTGGGATGTACATATGTAGGTAAGTGTCTGACCCCTCATTCAACAAACAGAAGTCGTATTTTGTAAAAGGCTTTTCTATTGTTTTACTTTTTAAATCTTCTTTGCTGCAGGAACGAACCCTCACAAAGAAGCCTATGTGCGTTGAAATCATCCAAACATATATAGTGTTGAACGTTGGTGAATAAGTATCTTCGGTGACGTCTTCACTGGAGATGGTGATCTACCCCGAGTAGATCCCTGGGTAGATTTGTTACCAAATACGCCGTTGGTACACCCGAAAGATGTTGTTGGTATCTTCTGTTCTAGAGCGTTGCATATGAATTGGTCATTGAGTTCATACAAAGCATCGAAGTCACTAACTCTCTGGATTCTTTGGAACTAGCTTGTTTTCGCACTTAATTTTTCGTATACATTTCTCCTTTTTCCAGAGAGGGCAATCATTTGAGGATGATACGTGATTTCCCTGACATTTTGATACATTTAAAGGGGTTGTTGCATGGCTACTGGTGTTATTGGCCGCGTCTGTAAAAAGTCGCCAGTCACCTGCAGTTGTTCTGCCCATGACCACATGTCTGACATTTGAAACATCTAAGTGGATTTGGAATGTACAAATCCGCTCTCATGTTTATGTAACACACTTTGATAGATTTAGGTGGTTGCGATGAATTGAATGTTAGAATGTATTTATCTGTTCCTTCCCTTTTGACGTCAATCCTTTTAACATCAGTGACACCCGTGATTTTATTTCTTTCTATATTTCGAGCTCATCTTTACCAGACAGTTCTCTTGTTCTTAAAACTCATTTATTGGTGTTCTATGTTCTATCTGGAAAGGCATTAACTTCCATATCTAATTTTTCCGATCTTGAGTAAATTTACACACTGGAACTCTGCAGTACATTCGATAAGCAACTCCCCTGATCTAATTTTGTTCTCCTCCTTCGCCTCACCAGCTATTTCTTCAACTGTTTTCTCCAATGCAAAGGGGTTAATGTTGGATGCCTTTTCCCCTTCTTCAGTTGCGTATATAATAATGAATTTGGGTAAGTTATTTGTTGCTTGCTTGGATTGGTATCCATAATAAAAATGTATTCAATTCTTCTGCTTATGCCGCGTGTCCCGAATCCGAACCCAACCTAGGATTTTATGTTGCTGATGTCCAGCGTGTGGAACTATGAGTACATGAATAGTAAACTCTACCAGGGCAAATATCGAAGTATTTCTGTGACCGATTGGCTCGCAATAATCGAACAATCGACTGCAACAGACAAGGAATAACATTATACAAATAGTTCGCATTCAAAGACAATGCAGCAAACGTGGTGAAAATTAAACCAAAGACGTAGTTTAACAAAGTACAATGACAAAAAAGAGTTGGGAATTATAACTGACTGGGCAGTCTGTTGATCACTGAATTCCCCGACGTGACGTTCATTTGTGGAACTCCCGATCGATCAGACCGAGTCTGATCCTACTACCATGAAGTAAGATCTAAAGATAGTAAAGTTGGACAGTATTCTCAATAAAAAAGGGTCAATGCTGTCCTCAACTACAAAGGATCCCGTCCTCCATGGCCTTCACATCTCACCTCACTGGAGAACAATGTGCATGGGATGAACAGGGTCGTACCATTTTGGTATTGGGCTGTTTATTCAAATATGTCACAGTTAACCTGCCCATATGGGCAGGCCATTCTCTTATCCAGCAGCTGGACCCGCCTGGTAGAGGTATGGTCTACGTACGCCCTAAGTGTCCCCTAACCCCTTAGGATTGATAAAAGAAGAGAGAGAGAGAGAGAGAGAGAGAGAGAGCGAGAGAGAGAGAGAGAGAGAGAGAGAGAGAGAGAGAGAGAGAGAGAGAGAGAGAGAGAGAGAGAGAGAGCAACTGTTTTAAATTTTATAGGACATAAACCAGTAGTATTAGATCATAGAAAGTAGGACAATCTTGTCCTTGCTATGAAAATAAAAACGATAGTTCCTGTGCGTGTACTGCCTTGTGGAACATAATCCACTTATTCTTATGAGAATGTAACTTGTTGATCCGGAAGAAAACTGAATTAATCCAGTTGGAAAATTCATGAGCCACATTATAGCTCCCATCTTAACACACATTTTTACCATATCCCTGGAAACAGGCTCAGTCCCCGACGATTGGAGAATGGCCCATGTCTGTCCTGTATTCAAAAAAGGCGACAAGCTAAACCCCATCAACTATCGCCCAATATCTCTAACATGTATTTGCTGCAAACTTTTAGAACATATCATCTCACGCAACATCATGGACCATTTGGAACTAAATACCATTTTAGACGACAAGCAGCATGGCTTCCGGCGCAACCGTTCCTGTGAATCCCAACTTATTGACTTCACTCACGAAATAGCCGAAAACTTAAATAAAAATATCCAAACTGACGTCATCATCATGGACTTTGCAAAGGCCTTTGATAAAGTCCCACACAAACGACTATTGTATAAGTTGTCATATTACGGAATCGACCATTTGACCTTACAATGGATCTCACATTTCCTGTCAAATAGAACACAAACTGTCCTCCTTGACGGCATACAATCCTCATCGATACCTGTCTCTTCCGGGGTACCACAAGGCTCCGTCCTTGGCCCCACTCTCTTTCTCCTATATATAAACGACTTCCAACAATACTTAAACCATAGCACACTTCGTCTCTTTGCCGATGACAGTATCATCTACCGCACTATTAAATGTAAAGCCGATACAACCAAGCTTCAAGACTATCTAAACATGGCAACGAAGTGGGAAGAAGATTGGCTTATGTCCTTCGACCCTGACAAATGCAATCTCTTAAGTATCACGAGGAAAAAAAATCCCACAATTGCAACCTACCATCTGAAAGGCCACCCACTCGAAAAAGTCAACTCTGCGAAATACCTAGGTGTAACCATCCAGAGTGACCTAAAATGGGACAAACACATTGCAACCATTTCCTCCAAGGCAAATCGTACATTAGGCTTCCTCAAAAGAAATCTAAAAATTACAAACGAAACCATAAAAGAAAGAGCCTACCAGTCCAAAGTTCGACCACAAATGGAAAATACATCATCCATTTGGGACCCCCATCATGACCAACAAATTAAAAAACTTGAAAATGTACAGCGCAGGGCAGCTAGGTATATCAAAAACCGATACCATAATACTAGCTCACCAACAGAAATGATTAACTCCCTGGATTGGCCAAGTCTACAGCAAAGGCGACTTAGAACTAGATTATCTGTCCTCCATAAAATCAAACACGGTGACATAGCCCTAAACCCTGAAAATATCCTCCATGAGAAAACTATTGCTACAAGACAAAACAAAGTGTAACAGTTCAGGCTTCGGGTGATTGTTAGGACTTCACGAAATGGTTGGCTGTGTTACCCAAACTAGACCAGGTTCTATAAATCACTAACTCTGAAATGGAATCTATAACAGTTTATTTTGTGAAATTTGTACATTTGTTTGTTGTGTCGAAGTTAAATTGTTTAAAAGTAATTAAATCATTTTGTTTCACATTTATTTAAAGTACTGGAGTTAAATGATTCGAAAGAGGCATGGCTCAAAAGGCTGACCTTTCAGAAGGGCTAGTAATTGCCCAGGGAAAAATCACCAACTGAACACTGAAGTGAGAAAAAACTACGAATTTATAGCCAAAATTTAACATGAAAAGTCCGTGACTAGGTCCATTGGCTGACTGATAGTTTGACCAACACTCTGGGCCTATCAGTAGAAAGATTATTCCAGAGTTAAAATTATCTCCCTTTTTAAATGTCTAAGCCAATCAAAATGCTTGTTTTAACTGCTTTTGGTGACCATGAAAAAGGCAAAATGGCGATTTTCAACCTTTGCCAAATACGAGAAACTTGACCAAAAATTCTGTAACTTTTAGATCGCCAAAGAGTTATAGGTGAAAAACTTAGCCAAATGAATGTGAAAAATACGTAAATTTGATGGATATCATCGCCCATCCACATAATAATGATTTTAGATTGACTTTTAAGCATTACTGTGGAAAACATGGCGAAAATAGGAGAGTTGCCAAGAGCAAGCATTCCAAAACGCCAAACAGTTGTATGTAAAAAAAAATCAAAATAACTGCAGAAAATAGGTGAATTGGATGGACATTACTGCCCATGTATGAAATAATACTTTTAGATAGAACTTTCAGATTTTCCTATGAAAATCAGGACGAAAATAGGTGAGTTACAAAAAAAAAAACGTGACTCTGTCACATTCCTCACTGCTTTAAAAAAACAAAAAACATAGGTTGTTTTTTTTTAATCTGACACAAAACCCTCAAAGTTCTTAATTTCTCCTACACTTTGCTTCTCTCCTTCTCTGAGCCAGTTCTGTTTTCTTTTTTTAACAATATGTCCATCACACTCAATGACCTCCTCATCCCGACACACAACTTCTCTACTTGAAGAATAATTGTTTACAATGTCCTGTCCTCTCTTCCGTTTCTCACTAGCTAGAACTTTCAACTGGTTCCTTATCAACAGTTTATCTGAAGCTGATGGCACCCGTGGTGGTAAAACATCTCCTGGACTAAGATAACCTAGGTTATCTGCTTCAACAGTTTCTAAATTGGTATGGTTAAAAATCCTGTGATGACGGTTAATGTCACATTTTCTTTTAAACTTCTTCCCACATGAGGAACACTTAAATAACTTTTTAGTTTTTTTATGTACATTGTTCCAGTGTTCATATAAATTGGCAGGTTTATGAAATACTGTATCCACACAATTTGGTACAGGGCAGGTCTGTCCAAGTAAGTTGAATACTCCTCGATTCTCTTCTTCAAATTCCTTCAGTTCTTTATCAATTCCTTCTAGGAGCTCCATTTTCTTTCTACTAAATTTATTATGGACTATATACCTCAGGTTTCTTAATGAGCCTGCCTCTCCTAGTTTTATTTGAGGACTTACTAAATCAGAAACACTATCATTATCTATTTCAGTGTCACTACCAGAAGTTATTATTAAATCAGAAAGAAGGTTAATATCTGTTTTGTTTAGATTAATTTCAGTATTAATTATTGGAGGATTGTTATCTGGAGCCTGCAACCATTTATCTGGAAGATTTGTACCTACATAAGGTTTTAATTGATCAATATGTACATTTTTTATTACTGCATCAGGTCCACTCTGAATACTGATTATTACATCTGAGATGAGATGTACCACCAAATAAGGTCCGGTCCAACCTAGTCCTAATTTTTTCTTACCTGTAGGTGGATGCCACCGCCAAACTCAATCCCCAATTTGATATGACCGATTTTTTATGTTTTTATCATAATTTGTTTTCTGTCTTTTTGCAGATGTTTGTAACTGTTTATTTGCAAACTCAAATGAAGACACCATTGTTTTCTGGAGCCATTCTACATAAGCAATTGGACATTCAGGAGATGAGTTGGGCGGGAGTCCAACCGTCAAATCGAGTGGCAATTGAATCTCACGTCCAAGCATTAATAAATTTGGTGTACAATGTGTAGAACTATGCTGACTGGCCCTGTATGTCATTATCAGATATGGTAGATGAATATCCCAATCAGTGTGATTTTCGTTCACAAACAGTGAAAGCATTTGTAACGATGTTCTGTTAAATCTCTCGACCATACCATCAGATTGAGGTCTGTATGGTGTGGTTCGAGATTTTTCGACATTTAACATATGGCAAATTTCAGTAAACAGAGCAGACTCAAATTCCCTTCCCTGGTCTGTGTGAATACGTTCTGGGCAACCAAAACGGCATATGAACTGTGTAACTAATACATCAGCTACAGTTTGAGCAGTGTGATTTCTTAGGGGAAAAGCTTCCTTCCACTTCGTGAAATATTCTCCCACTACCATAATGTACTCATTATCATTGTCAGCGAATGGTAGAGGTCCTAAAATATCAATAGCAATACACTTCATTGGCTTTTTATTTGAAACCTGACTCAGAGGATTGCATCCTAAACCAGGTCCTGGTTTCCTTTGGGCACACTCCTCACAATCGGCACACCATCTTTGGATATTTTCATTCATTCCTGGCCAATAAAACCTACTTTTTACTGAACTTATCATTTTATCACGACCTAAATGTCCACCTGTTCGATCTGCATGTAACTTTTGGAAAAGAAACTCTCTCATTTTCACAGGGGCAATTAACTGATTTACATCCTGATTTGAAGACCTTCCTTTCCTATACAACAATCCATTTTCAATAAACAATTGTTCCCATTGATTACAGAAACATTTGACATCAACAGGGGCCTGTGACTGCTCTGCCTGATTAGGTTTGACATTTGATTTTTGTTTTGCACTAATTATCCAAGCAATATCTACATCCTTTCCCTGCATGTCAACTAACTCTTCAACTATCCAACAATCTACCCAATTACTACAGGAAGGTGCAGGAGATGCAATTCCCGTTGTTAAATCAGATGATGCATTAGTAGTGTTCAAAGGGCAAATTAGTTGAGTTTTATTTACTTCATTTGATGTAATGTTTGTTTTATCATTAACAGCAATTGCCTGGTTATAACTTTGCCTTGAAAATAATTCAATGAGACCCTTAGAAGTGGATAATGTTTTCTTTTTCACATCAAGAATGACCTTATTTATTTTCAGGAAGTCATATCCCAAAATACCACGTAGACCATCTAACTCTGCCACATAAAATGACTGGGTAACTGTTAAGGACCTGAATTTCAACTCCAACTCCATTTCACCCTTTACTTGTATTTTACTTCCGTTAGCTGTAACCAGATGCCTATCCATTCCGTTCAACATAGAATCCGCAAAGCCTAATTGATGAAATGTTTCAATATCCAAAATTGAACAAGGAGATCCAGTATCCACTAGAAACATACAAACTGACTCATTCACAAAAGCTCTGGCAAACAAACAAGAAAAATCACAGTCTTTTGATAAAAATGGCGACTGGGTTTCCGACTCTTTATTCGGATCTAATAACAATTTAACTGATTGTATATCCCCATTATCATTTATGCCTTTCCTTTCAGGTAATTCACAATCCTTCTTACTCATTGATTCAGTTGGTAAGACTACAGAAAGAGAGCTAGAGTCAGCAACTCTAGTTAAACCTAAAGCAGTTGTACCCCTTTCCAAGACTTTTTCATCTAAAACCACATCTCCCTGCTGCTTATTAAACAGTTCAGAAGAGTCATCTTCCTTGGGGAAACTGGCATTATCTGGAATGTGTTCAAACCGGGACTCTACCACCTTTGTTTGCTTATGTTTTTGTTCAGAAAAATGGCAAAATTTTTGTGGTTGCATTTCAAATTCAGCGGCTGTGTTTGCAACCCACAACCCAGCCGATTGCTGTTTCCCGAATTTCGGTAATCTTGTTGTTGTAACTGTGTTTGTTGATCATGGGCACGTTCATCATACATTTTTTTTCTACAATGGGCTTCCACATGTCCATTTTTCTGACAGTAATTACAAGTGATCGTAGGGACCCTGGGCTGTCTTTGAAGCTGAGAAATTTTTTGTTCTAATAGTTGTAATCTCTGAACCAAATCACATTCAATACCGGGCTCATCTGGGGGATAACGATTACGACTAACAGGACCTTCAATAATTTCATATTCAGTGGCTAAAGCAATAGCCTGTTCCAGTGTCTCTAGGCGACACAGCTGCACATGCCGTTTTAACTTGTTACGACCCAAACCCCAAACAAATTGCTCCACCGCTATGGGCTCAATATCTGAGATTGTAGGAAACGCCTCTCTTGCTAACCTCCCAATTCCATATCCAAACTCTCTCACACTTTGCCCCTCATTCCGACGACTTTGGCGAAAGATTGCCTTATTCGCAAACAAATGTTCATTGGGGTTATATCTACTTAACAGAACCTGTTTAAGTAATTCGTAACTTTGCATCTGCCGAGAATTCAACCCACTCAAGAGTGACTGTGCATTTCCTCTAAAGCTAATCAAGAGATGAGCAGCTCGTTCACTATCACCCCATCTATTTATTTTGGCAACAGTCTCAAAATGTACCAAATAATCTTTAATATTCCAAACAGAGTCATCAAATGTTTCTGGCTGAACAGTTTTATGTAACATCATTCTATGTAAGATTCTAGGATTTTCCCAAGTTGGTTCAAAATCAATGCCTTCATGAGAACTAAATCCTAAATTTTTCTGAGAAGGTGAAATATTCACCTTAGGAGTTGATACAAAATCACTTGGCACATTCTGCATAAACTGATTCCTTACTCCAGATTCTCTTTGAGCTGTTCCTTCAGAACAAGGCATTTGCACATCCCTTGACGAAGTTCCCCTATCATGAATAAACACTGAAGGAGTTTCCAGTATAAACATGTGTGAATTTACAGGTAAAGTTGAAGCTTTATTTGGATAATGAAAGTTTGTTCTCCCAGATGGACCCCCTCCTGTGAATTCTTGGGCTGTATAAGAAATTCTGTTTTGAGGGCCATCAAAAGCTATGGGTCTTTGATCACTAAATGAAGGAAATTGATTTACTCTAGGATTATAAACTTCTCGAATTTGGCACCTTATCCTTTGAAAATCAGGAGTATCAGGCACTGTTTGAATATGACCTTCATTATGCATAATAGATGCATCTCTAGATAAATGCTGAATACCAGACTCAATGGAATTATCCCTATCAGAATAATCTGAAAACATTACTTGACCTTGAGAAAAATTTGTCTGAGGACGTCTGGGGTAGTTATAGGAGCTCTTGCTAGGACTAGACAGAGGAGAACTTCCCCCTCCCAGTGGGCTCGACAGCTGATTTCCTGATGAAAATAGTGAATTCCCACCAGAACAATTTAGCAACAGATTATTTTTCCTTAAATCTGATTTCAAAATACTGGGCGGAATAGGTGAATGTTCACCAGGAAAACCCAATTGATCCCGTTCAGAGCTTTGGGAACTTATCTCCCCTGTACTGGGTGGAACCCACTCACTCCCATGTGACCGATGTTTTGGCCTAACACCTATATAGACCCTTGATTCTTGCAACTCACTGCCTAGTGTATCAGAATTGTTTAGACTTGGGGTCCTCTCTAATTGATCACTAAAAGAAACAACTCTTAGTTTTGAGAGACTGGACCTATTTACTTTCCTCACTCCTGTGTCACGAATCGATGTCAATACCTCATCACTGTCAGAAAATATATTTGATTTAGAAGATAAATAAGCACTAGAATCTTCTGAAACATACAAGTTACCATACATGTCATGACCTTCACACGTTTTTTTTAGAGGGGACTGTCTACCAATACTACTTGCAGAACCTCCAAGTTTATTATCTTCAACCTCTACGGAACGAATCCAAACATCTGTTTCAGTGTTGGTAGAAGGAGTAGGTGTGTAAGATGACAACACTGGAAAATGCCGAGAGTGAAAACTTTGATCACTTTTTGTGGCAGAAGGGGAGATAATTACTTGTGTTTGAATTAAATCTACAGGAGAATAATCTGTACAAGGTTCCAAATTTATTTCAGTTTTTTTCTCCCTTCTTTTATTTACATCCCAGGAGGGTGAGTACCTAACTTCTAGCCCCCCTGGCGCTCTCGGTCCAGTTGGTTCCAATGCCATGGACCTATCGTAACCCTTTTCTGAATCAACCATTTTGGCCTTGCCCGTAAAAAAACACAGAAAAACAGAATAATTTTGAAAAATGTCTTACAAATTACTATTTTATACCCAATTTCACCGCCAAAAACCCATCCTGGTCACGGCACCAAATGTAACAGTTCAGGCTTCGGGTGATTGTTAGGACTTCACGAAATGGTTGGCTGTGTTACCCAAACTAGACCAGGTTCTATAAATCACTAACTCTGAAATGGAATCTATAACAGTTTATTTTGTGAAATTTGTACATTTGTTTGTTGTGTCGATTTTACTCTGAAGAAGAGAAAAAAAAAAAAACAACCTTTATAACCATTGTCTAGATCTGTTTAAACTGTAGATACTTTTAATCTGTCTTTATTCACTGGGGCATTATTTCAGTAAAATTTAGAAACTTTAATTTACTTTTACCTTAAATCATTTTATTTTACATTTATTTATTTGTCTTTGAAATTTTTGAAGTTAAATTGTTTAAAAGTAATTAAATCATTTTGTTTCACATTTATTTAAAGTACTGGAGTTAAATGATTCGAAAGAGGCATGGCTCGAAAGGCTGACCTTTCAGAAGGGCTAGTAATTGCCCAGGGAAAAATCACCAACTGAACACTGAAGTGAGAAAAAACTACGAATTTATAGCCAAAATTTAACATGAAAAGTCCGTGACTAGGTCCATTGGCTGACTGATAGTTTGACCAACACTCTGGGCCTATCAGTAGAAAGATTATTCCAGAGTTAAAATTATCTCCCTTTTTAAATGTCTAAGCCAATCAAAATGCTTGTTTTAACTGCTTTTGGTGACCATGAAGAAGGCAAAATGGCGATTTTCAACCTTTGCCAAATACGAGAAACTTGACCAAAAATTCTGTAACTTTTAGATCGCCAAAGAGTTATAGGTGAAAAACTTAGCCAAATGAATGTGAAAAATACGTAAATTTGATGGATATCATCGCCCATCCACATAATAATGATTTTAGATTGACTTTTAAGCATTACTGTGGAAAACATGGCGAAAATAGGAGAGTTGCCAAGAGCAAGCATTCCAAAACGCCAAACAGTTGTATGTCAAAAAAAATCAAAATAACTGCAGAAAATAGGTGAATTGGATGGACATTACTGCCCATGTATGAAATAATACTTTTAGATAGAACTTTCAGATTTTCCTATGAAAATCAGGACGAAAATAGGTGAGTTACAAAAAAAAAAACGTGACTCTGTCACAAAAGCAACAACATACCACACTATCTCTCCTGTATCAGATACATACAAATTCTCATTCTACCCACGGACAATAACCCAATACAACCTCCTACCTAAATCTGCTCTTCAGTCCAACAACCTGGACAATTTTAAAACCGAGCTCAAGCCTTCAGTACTTAACAACATACTGCTGGCCAAAAAAAAAAACACGAAATAAATAACTGTCTCAGACTTGTATATAGTTTTAACTAAAATAAAAAGAAAAAAATAAATAAATAAAAAAACTCCATCTCTGTTAAATGTTCCTATGTCATTAACAACCATCACCTTTATTTTCTTCAAAGTCGGCTGACTAACACCTGAGCTTACTTTCTTTAGTCCTCCAGACTGCCCTTAATAGTCAGAATTGACTGCGGGCAGAAATAGAGAAGAAGAAGTAAGTGCCGGTTTGGTAGGGAGCGAAATGCACTTCTGATGCGTCTTTAGCCTCATTGTTACAGTGCATCCGGTTTTCACTTTGTGCATGTTTTATCGTGTTTGTGGAGGAGTATTTTGTCGTTGTTGGTTTTCTGTTTGTTGTAGATATTTGTTTTTATATTACTTGCTGTGGCTGTTATGTTTTACCACTTATTGTACCCGTATTTAAATATATGTAATTGTCTTTTGTGGGGTATTTGGATCAATATAAGAAACAGAATCTTCAACTCGTCCCCAGTTTATATTGAAATTTACAAAAGTAGTCCAGTAAATTAGGTCTGGACCTCGCTAAAGCTAATTTACTGAACTCGTTTTGTAAATATTGATATAAATAGCGACTCGTTTCTCCATGCATGCATGCAACCTGCTTCATCGGCGGGGTTACTCGCAACAAATCTAATCTGATCTGGCCTGGACATCCTATAACCATCTTTATAATGGGATCTAAAAGTGGGGACTTTCTAATAAGTGGGCACGAGAAACATGTATCCAGGGCTGAGGGAGAGGAAATTCGGGCCCCAGGGTTAATTCTGTGACGGGCCAACTTTCGAATGTGTCGGGATACTGTTGCAGATGCCGAAGGCATGAACGATGCTAGTGGATAATAGGTGACCGCCCCCCCCCCCCCCCCCACACACACACACATACACGAAAATGTTGAAATCAGTTATTAAATGGAGACTTCTTTTTTTTTGGCTGACAAAATGAAATATTTTTAGCAGCATGTTTCAAGTTTGCAATTCATCAGTGAGTATCCAGTGACCTAGTGTTATGACTTCAAGTATCATGCAGTCCAAAATTACAACCTTTAGTCAAGTGAAGACCTCCATTCGCTGTACCGTCACCTTCTTAACCCTTTACCTAACATGAAAAGCAGACGACACTTGCAAAAAAAATTCTTGAATAACTAATTTTTTTCATTTTTTGTCTCAAAAACATAGGTTATGACCCCTCGTTGGAACGAGCTCGACGAGCTCGTTCCAACGAGGGGTCATAACCTATGTTTTTGAGACAAAAAATGAAAATATTTGCAAAATCAATTGGCGATTTTTGAGAATAACGCTAGCCGGTTTTGGCCGTTACGTTGGGTAAAGGTTTATCTATTGGCACAGGAGTCAGAAGTTTGGGAGCCCAGGCATGACTCAAGAATCCCGGATACCTGGGCCAAGCCCGGGACCCCAAAGTTCCTGGCCTCGGGATTACTACCCCCCCCCCCCCCCACGGCCCTGTATGTATCTCAACGAGCGGCTTTCCACGCTAAAACACTAGATTCTCTGTTTATTATGCGCGCCTTGTAAAAACTATTTTCATTAAAGCCAGTAGATCTGGAATTTCTGTTCAACCTTCAGCGACCTTCGCTAGAATCGTTGTTCCACAAGTTGATTAATTATGTAGCAGAATTTTAAAAACTCCCGTTTTTCGTGTGTACTCTTACTACTGTACAAACTTTATATAAGTTAATTAGCTTCACTTGACAAAAAAAAAGAAGCTACAGTAACAATATTTTCCCAAATAGGCACATGTCGAATGAATGTTGAATGAATTTATTTGCAAAAAACAATATTATAGAGGTACAAAATAATTAAAGAGTAATACAAAACCAATTGAACTGTAATACAAATAATTCAGCAGTAATATATTGGATTGGGGTTTATGCACCCAATAATCATTCGTTTTCTACAGGAAGGGAAAGGACATAGCCAGCTAGCTGTTTCAGTGTCACCCGCCTTGAAGACCCCTCCGCTCTCACCACCCCTCCCCACCCCGTCAGAAAAAAAAGAAAAAAAAAAATTAGAACAAATACAGGATGACTATATTGGGCAGTTGACTGGAGATACAGCGCACATAATCGGCTAGAAAAAGCAATGACAGAGAAAGAAAACTGAAAAACCACACGCAGCGACTGCTTTTGTGATACATTCTGGTTAAGTGAGACAAAAAGCTTGTCATTTATATTATTTCTGGGTTCTTGCACGAGCATTGTGAATGTGTATGATGTTGAGAGATATTGTTGTCCCGAGCCAAAAACTGAAATGGAAATTCTGTTCCCGTCCTTCCAGTGCAGTGAGCTGGAGAAGATCGCTCAAGCGACGAGCAGTATTAAAGTTCAAGCGACCATTCTTATGAGGCAACAATTTCTGTTAAGTGTACTCATCGTTTGTGGCCGGTATCTTTGGTGGAGGTTTATGGAACTTCGGGTTTGTCCGTAAAAGGAGTGGTAGATCAGTCCTTGATTATAGGGATTGGGCAGCTTCCACATCCTCATGACATGCTCTACTAGAGCATCTGACAGACGCTTTATACGAGTCTCAAAAGTATGTCTCATTTTCTTTTAAAGGAATGTCTAGGGTAACTCTGAGTCTCGAGGTCAATCTCATTCCACATTTTGGGAAAAGAATGAAGCAGAAGGTTTGCTGAGAACTGGGTTCATGGTTTACGTCTGTTTCTCACACCAGTTTACCAAGTGAGACTTTCTGTTTCATTGATGTTAAGTGAATAGAGACTATCAAAAGATTGCGGTAGTTTTTTTTTCCTGGCCAAGTCATGCATAAACAGTCGTACATTTAGTTTGTAAGGACCTTTGAGTTTAAGAATTCTGTTCCTTTTGAATAGTGTCTCTGTGTGGGCTTTTTATTGTTGATTATTCGTCTGCTCGTTTTTGTAAACTGCTCAGATTGTTTGCTGCCGGGGCATGCCGCCTTACGTGGATTGGGAACATTGGGGGATTTTGCACCAACGTACAATATAGTGTCTTTAGCGTGTTGAATGACAAGACAGTTTTTACTCTCTAAATAACCCAAATCGATTTAGCTATTTTTGAGCTTAACTTAGATATGTGGTACTTAAAATTTAAATTTTCATCGACACTTGTGAATTTAACTGATTTAGCTTCGTGGGAGTTTCCGACCTGTGTTATATTTTTGTTATGCTCAGTTATAAGTGCGTCGTGCAGCTTCCGCGTGTCATTCGGAGGGTGTAACAACATGCTTTTGGTTTTAGTGGCATTGATCAAGAGTTTATTTGCAGAGCACCACTCTGCAATGTTTGCTTATTTAATTTGTGTTGTTTCTGTCAATGCGTCTAGGTTATGGTTCGCATTGTACGTTGGGGTGTCCCCGACAAAAGACTGAATATTTAACGTGGTCGAATTACTGATATCATTAACATATAGTAAAAGAAGAAAGGGTCCCAGTATTGAGCTTTGTGGAACGCCTCAAGTAATTTTTTTCGAAGGTTAATACGCAGTCTCTTTACTGGGCGTACTGAATCCTTCCGGAGAGGTAGTTTCTAAACCACGAACTTGGTGTTCATCTAATACCATAGTATTCCAGTTTACTTAAAAGTATAGAATGATCTAAGTGTCAAAAGCTTTGGAGAAATCATGGATGATGACAGTATACGGTCACTGGAAGGTGTTCATTGCATACGTCTACATTGTGAATAATTGCTTTATTGTGTGCGGTGTGCAATGTTTGTTTATCGGAATTCAAACTAAAACTGATACAGTATGTCTTGTTATGTTAAAATGAGATAAAAGATTATGCATTAGGTTTTCGAGGACTTTGGATAATGTTGGAACAATACTAATGGGCCTGATATTATTAAAAAGAATCTGACGTCCCCAGAATTGAGTATCTACTTTGCTACTTTCAGTTCGTTAGTATCCAGAGGAAAATGATAAGTTCATTATGTGTGTTAAGGGTTCAACTATTTCAGTTATAATTTCTTTGAGTAAAGTGGTCGATATATATGCTCTCCACTAGCTGAACCATGAAAAAGTTTTACTACAAGGATCACTTCTGGTATGTTCGTCGGGTGCACAAAAAAATCCTGAATTATTGCTCTTTAAATAGTCCGTGAAATGTTTGATCGAAGTGGGTATCTGTTCAATTGTGGCTTTACCGACGCAAGCAAAGAATTAAAGAATGAATTGAAATTGTCTGCGATCACTTTTGGGTCAGTTAGCTGGGTATTACCATCAACAAGGGATGATGGTGGGCTAGCTACATCAGCCATATCTGATCGTAATGTATTCCCAGCAATTATTACATGAAATGTGAGCAATCGGTTGGTTTTGTAATGACTGAAAAAAATGCTGTGCTGAACACACTGTTTACATACTGATTAGTTTTAGGGTGGTTATGAAAGTTGAGCAGATCAAGATTAAAATTTCCCATCAGATAAGTTGATTTGTGTTCTTCCTTAATCTTTCCAAGTAAATTTGATAGGCTATTCAGAAACTACACCAGGTTTGCTTTGGGGCAATATTCGGGAGATATATTACACCAACTAAATATTTTTTATTAAGTTCTATGAAAAACGATTCGAAGAGTTGTGGAAGAAAGATTGATCGGTCATTGCGGATGTTGAATGAAAGAGTATATCATATGTAACTTACCTAATATTACATATTTCGATAATTTCACAGTCATTGATATCTGTCTGGTTAATATTTAATTTGATACGATAAAAGTATTCTAGGGAATGATGTGAATCAACGACTTCAATAATTTCACTGTTATTAGAATGAGTCAGTATGAAGATTACTTAAGTTGAGATCTCATCATATTCCATCAAGGCCCCATGGTAGTAGTCATGATTGAATATGATGACTAAAATAGGAACACTTGATCCGTATATTAAATACAACATAACTAATCGCCAAAGCAAAGGTTGTGGCTAAATTGAGTGAATTTTGATCAATGGTGACATAGTTGAAAGTTTCTAATTTAGTTCAAGGTACAATAATAGGTCCATGAGAAAAATATTTTAGTAGGTATTATGAATCAGCATCTTCGATAATTTCACTGTCGTCAGAAACAGTGTGTGTAATAATTTCTCTGGATGAAATATTCATCGTATCATGACCACATAAAAATTACTCTTGGGGTAAAGGTTCGATCATATTCCATCGGAACTGTAACAGGTAGAGAAGTAACAGAATATTGAAAATAATTTGAGAGAACTCGAAAGGTAAGGCGAAATAACAAAATATGTATAAATAGTCTTCGGGTCTAGTGGTTGGGGGTACTCTCCCGTGAGGCAGAATAAGCAAGAATCATCATAGCTAAAAAGGTTGTCAAGTTAAATGAAGCTATTTCTTTGGCTGGTGAATTAAGTTTTTCAATTATATCCCATCGTGACTGCATAACAGAAGCCATGATTGGAGATGATGAAGATGATTTAAAGCAGCATTTTCAATAATTTCTCTGCAATTAGAATCAACACATGTCTTGAAAGGAGATCTTTCATCAAATGTCATGTGTAAACTATTCTAAACACTAACTTTCACATGATAATTAACAGCATTTCAGTTCCAAATGTTGAATATAGGTCTGGAGGCTTTAGAGGATTCTTTATGAAGAGAATTTATTGAAATTAGGACAACAATAGTTGACAGAGTAGGACAAGATGTTGTAGGGGTTATGTTGCATTACCTGTCCAGAAACCAACGGTCGTCTTGTCTAGACGTTCCTCAATCGTTTTATAAATTGCTGTCGCACTCTCGCCTGTAGCGATATTTGCCAGTTCATATCCTTCACCTATACATTTCTTCTTCGCTTCGTCCCATGAAACATGTTTGCGGTAGATTACGTATTTCTCTTGGTCAGCTATTAATACGGGAACAGCTTCTGATTAGATAACATAAAACAGACATTAGGATATTCATCTCAGTAACATTATAAATTATTGTGATGAGTTGACGGTAACATGGTCTGATGTTTTCGGCTCGGAGCTTATGTTCTGTTCTGTTTATGTGTTGTCGGGGGCACTTATCGTACATTCGGTATAACCTCTCCATTCGACTTGATTTACTTTAACCCTTTACCTAACGTAACGGCCAAAACCGGCCAGCGCTATTCTCAAAAATCGCCAATTAATTTTCATTATTTTTTTCTTTTTTTGTCTCAAAAACATAGGTTATGACCCCTCGTTGGAACGAGCTCGTCGAGCTCGTTCCAACGAGGGGTCATAACCTATGTTTTTGAGACAAAAAAAAAATAGTTATTCAAGAATTATTTTTGCAAGTGTCGTCTGCTTTTCAGGTTAGGTAAAGGGTTAATTCAACTGAGTTGAGCTGAATTGAATTGAATTGGATTAGGATCAATCTAATTTGTCTCCATTTCATTTAATCGAGTAGAATTTATTTAAATTTTTAATTAAATTCCCGCTAACTCAACTTGACCTAACTAAATGTAACAAGACTCGATTGACAAATTATTAATGTGACTAAATTTTGATAAATTGCCGGTTGTTAAATGAACCTTCCCTTTGTCAGGTAGCAAATTGTGACTGCCCATACCCATATACTTTATCATGGCCTAATTAGTCAACCCAGCTGGCTAAGCACCGGAAACATGTGACATGCAGTCTTCAATCTCTCTATCCAGGACGCCTGCCAACCCAGACATTTCTGGCAACAGTACACTATTTTATCTACAGAATATATGCTTTGTTATGTTGATAAATCTGATTGGTTCTTTCCTTGAAACAAAAGCCCTGCTACTGAGTATTGATAATGGCTAACCCTCTTACTTTTTTATGAGATACAGAGCGGCAGCTCATTCGATTTTATTTCTCAGTTCAATAATGCACTTACTGATAACGAAGCTGCCGAATTAAATCCCCTCCTCGCCATTGAAGAACATAATTGTGAATATTTCACTCGGAGAGATTTAATAACGAAATTGCGATCAAGCCCAATTCCCTCTCGCCCTTCAACCTTAACTGTCGAAGCCTTAATGCCAACTGGGAGTTTTTTTTACAACTTGATATGTAGCCTCCAAAACAAATCGAACTTCTTAGATGTCATTGGTGTAACAGAAACATTCAGCGTAAACAATAACATTACCTATTCCCTGGAGGGCTATCACCCCTAAATCATTCGACAAAGACCAGATACCGATAATGGCAGGGGAGGTGTTGGGTTATTTATTAAAGATACCATTCCCTTTAAAAATCGAGAGGACCTTACTGTGTTCGTCCCTCATGTATTTGAATCCCTGTTTGTGGAAATTTCGACGAAAGACAAATTAATCGTTGGAATTATCTATAGACCAAATTCAGCACCTAAAGCGGACCTTGATCTATTCCTAGAAAAACCCACGAATTTAGTGAATATCCTAGTTGACTCGAACAAAATTGCTTTTAAACAAGATATTGTAAATCGGTTCAAGACTCCTTTGTCTGTAAACGACTTCACCAATGTACTGAGTGAATCATGTTCGAATGAAGCCTATAATATCTTTCTCGAGATCATTCAAGGTGCTTTTGATGAGGCTTTCCCCGAAAACTTGTAAAAGTCCACCCAAAGTTTGTAAAACGTGAACCGTGGATGACGACGGGACTTTTGCGATCATCATCCGAAAAAACAAGTTTATATATGAAAAAAATAAAATCACCAACCCCACAAAACAAATTCAGATATAAAACATATTGTGCTGTTTTCAATAGACTGAAAAGGGATCGAAAGTCTGATTATTATAAATCTATTCTTCAAGACAGTAAACATAATATGAAAAAAACTTGGGACATCTTGAAAAGAGCTATCAACAAAGGTACTTCTGCCTACACCTTCCCGTCCACATTTGTCGAAGACAATCTGGAGATATCTATGGGGCGTCATCCCTCTATTTATTCCCTATTTAATGATATCATTAAATGAATTAGTGATATCATTAAATGAATTAATGATATCATTAAATCGAATTTATGATATCACTAATTCCGTTCTATTTAGTGATATCACAAAATCCATTTAGTGATATGATAAAATGATTTAATAATATCATTAAATCGAATTAGTGATATCACTGAATCATTTCGTGATATCAATAATTCGTGTGGAAGTTACTATTTTGTGTTATCAATAAATAATTTGTGATATCATAAAATATTTTGTGATATCATAAAATCGAATTATTGATATGTATAATCACTTGGATTTAATGATATCACTAAATGAATTTAGTGATATCACAAAATGATTTAGCGATATCACTAAATCCATTTAGTGATATCACAAACTGATTTTATGATATCATTTACTTCCGACTATTTTATGATATCACAAAATTGATTTTGTGATATGTACAGCGATGGCCGTGTCACTGCGGCCTGGAATCGGATGATTTAGTGATATCATTAAATCGAATTTGTGATATCACTAATTCACTCAATTTGGTGATATCACAAATCATTTAGTGATATCGTTAATTCGATTTTGTAATATCACAAAATGATTTTATGATATCAATAATTCGATTTAATGATATCACTAAATGTTGTCGATTTAGTGATATCACTAAATCGGGTAATGAAATGGGCTGATATGCCGTTTTCATATTTAGTGATATCACTAATTCGATTTAATGATATCACAAAATGATTTAGTGATATCCCTAAATCGACTTCATTAAGTGATATTATTAAATTGAATTATTGATATCATAAAATAATTTTGTGATATCACAAACTCGAATTAGTGATATCACTAAATCATTTTGTGATATCACTAAATAATTTGTGATATCATTAAATGAAATAGTGATATCACTAATTCATTTAATGATTTCATAAAATAAGGAATAAATAGAGGGATGGCGCCCCATAGGTATCTGACCCTAAAGAGATAGCTGATAAATTTAATTCTTACTTCGCTAACATTGGCTCAAAATTAAGCAATTCATTACAGTCCTCTTGTCATCATTTTACTGATTATATCAGAGGAAATCTCATTGAGTCATTTTTTAGTTCCCCCACTACCCCACATGAAGTGATTAACTGCATCCGAAAACTGAAATAAAAAACAAGTAAAGACCTTGACAATATGTCCTCCAAAATCCCAAAAGATATTATGTATGAAATTGCCATCCCTCTATCTCACTTGATCAATTTGTCGTTTTCAACTGGTATCGTCCCAAATAAAATGAAAATTGCAAGAGTAGTTCCTGTATTTAAGTCTGGCGATCAACAGTTAATCAACAACTATAGGACCATTAGCGTCCTTTCTAGCTTTTCCCAAAGTACTAGAAAAATTAATGTACTCCAGGCTGATAACTTTCCTGGAAAGTAACAAGATAATTCATCAAAACCAGTTTGGCTTTAGAAAAGGACATTCAACAATACACCCGTCCTGCACTTCATAAACAATTTTGCCTAGATGAACGATAAACCAGCTGCAGACTGCACGTTAGCCGTGTTTCTTGATTTTTCATAAATATTTGACACCATAAATCACGATATCCTACTGAAAAAACTTGAATTCTATGGAATACGAGGCCACGCAAATTCATGGTTTAGAAATTACCTTACAGACAGATCTCCCTCCCAAAAGCGAATTTAGATTTCCAGGTCATATCAACAGGTGCCCCCCAGGGGTCTATTCTTGGTCCTCTTCATTTTACAATTTATATTAATGATATTATTAACTCCACATCTTTGAAGGTTCTATGATACGTGGACGACACTACTGCACATACTTCCGGTAACAGTTTGGAAACAATTACAGGTCAGGTTAATATTGAACTCAATAAAATATCTCACTGGTGTGTGGTAAATAAACTTGTTCTAAACGTGAGTAAAACAAAGTCATCACATTTCACCCCCAAAGTGACTTATACTATCTTGGGAGCAATAGACTGAAGTTTAAAAATTCATCTATCTCGATCGTTGGAAATAATCAAGATCCCTCAAGTTTCTTGGAATTCATGTTGACAAAAATCTGAGCTTCAAGAAACATGTTTCAGTTGTTTGTTCAAAGATGTCCCGAGCAATTTATGTTATAAACAAGGTTAAGAGGATCATACCCCAAAAATGCCTCAAGACACTATACTACTCTCTGATTCATAGCCACATGATGTATGGTATTCACATATAGAGCCACTCGTGTTACACTCGAGCAATCATTACATTACAAAAGAAAGCAGTTCGTATCATATCCAACAAACGCTATAATGCGCATACTGAGTGAGCATCGTATTCTAAAATTCAATGACAAATTTCATGTCTTATTATTCATGCATGATTGGCATAATAACCTGCCGCCGGATTGTTTTAAAAATACTTTTAAAATGTACTAAAATCCTTCAGGAATGGCTACAAGACAATCTGGCAGACTGTATACGCACAAATCAAGAACTCAGTTCTCTGCAAACTTACCAATTCACACTTTCCCAAGGATGTGGAATACTGTAGAACCATCGGTACAATTCACACTAAATGAGTTACCCTCAAAAATGTGCAAAATAGTTCACTTACAAGAAAAAAACATCTTAATCAATAATGTTCAACCCATGTTGCTCTATGCATACGCGTTGCTGTCAGAATTGTCTAATTTTTATCATCTTTCTGGGAATGACAGGAAGACAGCCCTAGTAGCTATGTGATCCCCCTGTAGTGCAATCATGTCAATTAAAAAACCTATTTTACCGTATATGACTTTAAAAATGTATTTTACTGTTTATGCCTTTGTAACCATGTGCATGATGTGCTACAAAATAAATTCATTCATTCATTCATTCATTCATTCATTCATTCATTCATTCATTCATTCATTCATTCATTCATTCATTCATTCATTCATTCATTCATTCATTCATTCATTCATTTATTCAAGAGTCTCGGTTGAAGATATGCTCCGAGCCGTAAACCTAAGACCATGTTACCGTCAATTCTTCACAATAATGTATATGTTCCAATAAGACACTACCCATAGCCTAAAACCTACATCGTGAAACACGAGAAGCTTATTTACTAAACTTATGTTCGTTAAAAGTTGCCTTGTTCAAGGCAGCTTTTAACAATTACAGGTTTAGTAAATAAACCTCTCGTGTATCCACGACGGCACAGGATAAATAATCAATAAACCAGATAAACTCATTCCATCTTAGTTCAAATCATAACTCGGTTTGTGATTTAAACAACACATCATCCAGAACACCATCTGCTGCACATGTGAAACATCCAGAAAAATGAAGCGGCTTGCTGGTCACTCCGTTGATGAAGCAGTTACGAAACGGGCGACGTCATTTCAAATATTTCGCGTTGTGACGTCAGACGGTAACATTTGCCACTTGAGCCGTAAACATAGAATATACTAAGCGAGCTCTCGTCCAATCAGAGGAGGAGGATGTTAGTCTTATTGGAACATATTTTGATATATTTTGATATATTTTATTTCATCAGTATTTCACCATATTCGCTAGCCATTTTGAAATAATACCATTCTACTGCTTTTGTGACATAAGTTTGAACTTGTCGCTTACATACCTTGGCGCGCAATGGCAAACTCCTTACCCAGACCAAATAGCTTCATGGTGTAGTTTTAGATTCTCAGTACTTATGCATTAGATTAGTCAACAATATCAAACGTCCATCGTAAATGACATTTTGCCATTGTGTCGTATCTCTTCCTTATATCCCCACAATAATGTGTGTGACTGCCATCCTGCTGTATATTCTCATTTATTCCATAATCACCATAACATAGTTCAGAACGAAAAATATCATTCACAGCACATTTAATGGGGAAGGACGTCAGGAGTCAACGTCGCCGTGGTGACGTTGTGAGCGAGTTGGTTTCGGAAGCAGAATTGAATTAATCTTCTCTTATTTTTCGTAATACAAATAAAAAAGCCATTTGCTGAATGACTAAACGTTTTGTTTTTGTCTCGAAAGCCTAGCTCTCGACCGCTCATTAGACCGAGGGGCTCGTTCCTGTGAGGGGTCATAAGCCATGTTTTCAAGACAAAAGTTTTAAAAAATACTAAAATTTGGATGGCGATTTTTGTGAACAACGCTGACCATCTTTAGTCGTTACCTAAGCTAAAAGATTAAATTACACATGCGATAAAACGATCCCACATTGTCAGGATTTGACAATACAGTTCTTAATCTTGTTCTCTAAATTCGATCTGCGCCTCGGGAAACCTCGGAAAACCTCGGCTCAAATCGATTTTAGTAAACTCGGTACAGAAATTTCACGTGAAATCACGACTCATTAGAGATCCTTAATCTTCTAATTTGATTGTTTTCCAAAATATAATTTATAAGACCAAATTGAAACCATCTCATTGAGTCCGTCCCATTGTCTACCACAACCACACCTGAACAGTTTTAGAGCCGTCAAACCGTTTCCAGTGGTTGCTTGAATCATGTTGATTCAAGTCAGTGTTAGCAAGCTGTGATGCGGTTAAAATCAAGTATTAATATTTTCTGTCGTCGTCATTGTAACTACGTCGCTAAGTTCGTCCAAATGTGGAGATATAAGTTGTGTGTTGGAAGGACAAAAATGAGGATTTCAAATGTTATTACTAAAATGCGTCGATTTAAGGAATGATCGTTTCTTTTTGTCTATTTCTTGAGTTATGAACCTCAAAAAAACAAAGTCCAAACTGTGTAAATGGGCTACGCTGACATACCATAAATGGGCTACGCTGACATACCTTGGCTACGCCCATTTACACAGTTTGGACTTTGTTTTTTGGGGTTCATAACTCAAGAAATAGACAAAAAAAAAACGATCATTCCTTATAATTAAACGTTCGCGACCCAAATAAATAAATAGTGTTAGTCGTCCTCTACTTCAGCGAACAAACACTTAAAAACTAAAACTGGTAGACATATTATTTTTCTGTCATAAAAGAGGGCGCATATTATTGAAATGCAGGTAGCAATTGACACACTTTCCAAGTCAAATGCACTTATGTCATTAAATTTTTTATTGACCAATGAATTACGCAATGCAAAGAAAACGTCATAAGCCACGCCTCCCTCAAATTTCATTCAACTGTTCACTTCACGTAAAAGTTACGTTCCGTGGTAGGTGGAAGTAGGCCATCAGTATTACATTGTATTTTGGTTTTGACCGTTTCTCGAGAACTGAAAAACACAGTTTGTAAAAGTGGAGTTAGATATAAAGCCAGATGACATGAAATTAGTTGAATTCAATGTCAAAATTGCCGTATTCGTCGTGACCAGCCATTGTTTACAATCGATTTGGGTAAAACGATGAACGCAGACGATCACCCAGTGTGCGTAAAAATTGAAATGTCAAATAAATACAGTTGTGAAGAAAAAGAAAAATTGACCCACCACGGTCATTTAAATATTTTATAAATAATTTCATGGTGATAAATTAGTAATATAAATTTATTTTTCTACTTCACATTTAGAACGTGCCAGTGTTCTAACTTCTACTGATTTGACACCATGTTGCAACTCCGAAGACTGGTATTTTAGGGGCGTGGCTGCGGGCGGACCTAATTGTGTTTTTTTCGGTTCATTGAGTTATGAAAAGAAAAAAGAGAATCGTCTGAGCCAATCGTTTTATTTGAAAACGCATGAACCGAAAAAAAGTTTAATTACATTCTCTTGTAAATGGTTGGCGAGAGAAAGCCGAGATCGTTTTTGTGATGATGCGAGAGAATTTTTTTTGTCATCAGAATCAGTACTGTAATAAATATAGATTTAAATCATTGAAAATTACTGGAACTAAAACTGTTTGGTTCTAATTACAACAGACATGAGCGATGGTCTTGGGTAATTTTTCACAGACATTTCAAGTTTAATTTTAACCCGAGTTAATGTTAAGACGGTTGTTTTTGTCCAGTAAGTGGCTTCCTAGACCATTTTCCACAAACTTATTCTCAAACTCAAGCACCTTAAGGTAGACAAGACTAGATTTGGGTAAACAGACACATCATAATAGTCTTTATTTTATGTACATCATTATGAAAATGAAATGTGAAAACATTATTAACAGAAAGTGTAAACTCGAGATAGAGAAATGCCAATGCCCAAAATCATTAAATTTCTGATTTTAGACATTCAGACCCCCTCTGAAAAATAAAAAAAACGTTCGTATCTCTTTCTTTTCAATATTTGATTTTGGACAATAAATAGGTTTAGGTTTTTATATTTTCAAGTCCAATTGTCCATGTAAGCAATTTATAGGTGTGTTATATAATACTTCACACCAAAAACACGCTTTATTAATGCGTAGTACGAAACACTGAGCGTTTTAGTTTCCGTGATATAACATCTATTTGAAACAAACGTTTGTTTTCACATTTCTAGACCATCCAAAGTTTGATGAAATATGGTCAAGATCAAAGTTTTCGCTTGTTCCCCTTGTAGTTTAGGAACTAATATCTATGAAGCCTATTAGGTAGAAGGTATGAAAAAATAAACTCAAAATTTAGACTTTTTATTTCAAAGTGTTGACTGTGCCTAATACGCTTCAGTAAATATCCGTTGGATGAGACAAATGGGACAAATGTTGTATTTCCCTTTGGCTTCCTATCAGATGAAATCTATTTCAAACAACGTTTTGCTTTCAGTCTTTGAATTTCCGACAAAACAAATATCAATGAATCGAACACACACCCAGAACACCCTCACACTACAAAGGGCCTTTGGGTTCCATAATGACCACGTGTCATCCAAGATGGCAGCCTTGTCGTGGCCCTTTCAGTACTTTTAGTCATTGTCGGGTGATTTTTTGTAATTTGACCCTCCTTCCACATACATACCCGAAACCTTGATGACGTTTAAGACCACTTGCTGCCATAGAGACCAAGATGACGACCTCCATGAAGCAAAATGGATGGCGAAAACATATGTTACCTCAACAGCATGCGCTATGAATGCACATTAGCACTACGTAGCACCGTGGTAATGACGTCACAACATGACATTCCACGCAAGCTACCATGACAACAGCATTGGCATTACTGGCTACGTGATTTTTAACATCACTTCCACCTGACTTCACCCCCGAAGATATGGGCCATTTACCATATTGTCCACCAATGCAAAAAACACCGTTTTTGACCGCTTGCAGACATATTATGTCGTTCTTTTTGTTCAGAAAGCACTCAAATTGCTCCGAAAATTTACGAAGGGATAAGACTCGGACATAGTATGCAGGAAATCTGCACTAAATCAGCCTTTGTGATCACTAGAGCCACCGATACTGATGTTAGTTCAAGGAGTCAATATTTGTTTAATTCGGTCCGTTTCAGGGTAGGCCACTTTTATAGCCATTTGCCGGACACTAGAGCAATTTTATTTCAATTTGTTAACGGTTTTGTTGAGAAAAATAATCGGAAATTTTATTTTTAACTATAATTCTTTAGAATGTTCTGATCTATTGGAAATTTACGCAAAACGTGGTTGAAAAATTTAGGTAAAAAATCGATTTTTCCTTACTTTGATGCATGTTTTGGCGACCTATTTTGGATCTAGAGTGTCAGAAATTACACCAACACGTGCTTCATTACATTGATAAGACACATGAAGTTAGGATAATCCGACAAAATTGAACACAGAAGTAGAGACTCTCCAGATGCACAAAAAATAGATTCGGTTCCAACCTGGTTGGTCCTTGTGGGTGCATCTAGCTTCTGTACTGTCCATTCGCTGGCTTATCATGTAATAACTATAAAAGTTCCAGGTAAAGTTCATTGTTGAACTATTTTGGACTTTTTCAGATTGTGTGACAAAATACACTTTGAAATTCTAGGAATTGTGTTTTCAACCCAATATATTTGAACACACAGTTACTAGATCAAATAAGTTGAGTTTGGTCATGTATTTACAATATCGTAATCACGTTTGATTTATACTTATTTATATAATGACATATTTTACGTTTGATGTTGAACTATTTCTGACTTTTTTCTGGTTTATAGGCCAAAATGTGAACTTTTGAAATGAAAAAAAATGTTTCTGTTCAGTCAGGTTTGAACTACAAGTCAAAATCAAATAAGTGTTTCCATGGAACTGAAATGTACTTACCTGTCATATCCGGAAAACTATTCCTACATATGTTGGGGGAAAAGGTGCAGATATGCAAATTGCATTTGGAAGTAGTGGCGGCCGTGAGTTGTTCCTCTGATGTTGTTTGATATCGACGTCCGAGTAATCGTAAGATGAAATACGACTCAAAACTGTTGTCAAAAATACAGAAGTGTCTCAAGAAAAACTGTGAATACAGCATGATTACATCTAATTGTTATTATTTTGTTTGAACGTTTATCTGTGAAGGAGTTTTAAAAATATACTATTAATTAAAAGGTATCTTGAGAAACGCAACAGAATTATGGGGTGTAATGTGAACAGTTATTCACAAGATCTTGTGAACGATGGGCGCGAGAGACAGGAGAAGCGGAGAGTGGAAATAACTGTCCTAAATAGAAAAAAAATGTGCTTAATCCTATATCATTGATTCCAAAAACTGTTATTTATGAGAGAAAAACGTTTATCTAATATTCACCTTCGACACAAATGAAGTGTACTGGATTTGCACAAGGGTTCTTCTCTGTTTTGGGGTCGCCGTGAAAACTGATTACTTTGCACGAAGTGACTTGCTCTGCTCCTGAAAAAGAAATTCATGTGAACCTGTAGATTAATGAAACAAGCATTTAAATATGTTCGCATGCATTTAGGCACAGCCAACATGGCTTTTCCAGTGCTAATTGTTTATATCTTGATCGTTGTCATGGATAACTTTAGGATAGATAAAATAAAGTGACTCAATATATATCGGTTATTACCACCATGTGGGTTTCCGAGATAGTGTATTGTAGTCGAAAACTGATAATCAGTGATATCTTTGTTCATTTCAAAACACATCTTCAATTAGAGAAAAGGGGCCCAAATAATATACATATAGGTTATTACCACCACGTGGGTTTCCGAGATAGTGTATTGAAGTCGAGAATTCGTCTCTGAGCATATATGGACGAATCTGCGAGAAAGAGCCGATATATGACACAGAGGAGAGGTCCAGACTTTAACTGGTTGAGTGCTGGAAGCCACTATCATGGCTTTAAAGAAAACTAGCCGTACCATGCTAAAATCTTCATATTCTGTGCTTGTTGTTCATTGTTAGCCTCAAAAAATATAAATTAGTCCACATATATTTGCTTTATTATAAATTATTGGAGAGTGCCTGCAGGCGCTCTCCAATAATTTGTAATAAAGCAAATACTGATGAGCAATGCTGACCACCAAAAATAATTTAGCACACAACCAGTTAATATACCATCTCGGAAACCCGCTTGGTGGTAATAACGAATTTTTATTATTCACTAAATCATAGATTAACGAAGAAATTGCAGAAAGATAGAGATCGTATCCCCCACTGTGAAGATATAGAAATTTTCACCTTCACGGTATCAATAGGAATGACGGCTTTCAAAGCACAACTTCAAGGAGGAGTATACGGGCCACGTTATCACTGGAAATGATCAATTTGTTCTAGAAATGTATAATGGAAAGAAAATCTTGTTTTTTGGGGTGGGTACCGATTATTTCCAGCAATAATTCAACACGTATTCACCTTGAAGTGATGCATGATTCCCGCAGTCCAAACACGGCCTGTAAGTCCGGAATATAAGTTTTTGGTTTGATACGTCCTTTCAAAGGACGTACCAAACCAAAAACTTATATTACGGACTTTCAGGCCATGTTTGGACTAGAAACCCCCCAACTGAATCACATCGCAAGATCTGTTCTGTGAATCGAATCACTTCCGTGTATCAATGATTCAATGCGCACTTTTACTTTCATTTATCAATTCATGTTTGAAACGAGTGGGATTATCGTATTCTTATAAAAACGTTCTGTAACAGGAGGAGAGATAAGTGCGGGAGCCGGGGTTCGAACCGTCGACCTCTAGCACACAAAGCGACTGATTTACCACGAGACTAAGAGATCCGTACCAACCAGGCTGGTTGGCAAATGGCTTTTATACCTCGACCGCTACAGTACTCTCCCCTTCTTTTGAGATTCACCACATGTGAATCTCACCCAGGTTCCTCCCTCAGAGCGGTCGAAACACCCACAGTGCCACCTACTACTGAGGATCGGACGAGCCCCCAAATGTAACAGGAGGACAGATAAGTGCGGGAGCTGGAGTTCGAACCGTCGACCTCTAGCACACAAAGCGACTGATTTACCATGAGACTAAGAGATCCAGACCAACCAGGCTAGTTGGTAAATGGCTTTTATATCTCGACCGCTACAGTATAATAAAAAGAAAATCTAGTGTTGTTGAGTGGATACCTAAAATTATCTTACTTGTGTCCGAGACAAATGGCTACTTTTGCTCGCACAAGTGATCGCGAAAAATAAACATTTGTATCGGTCACTCATGACACAATTTACGGAATCCTCTCAAAAACACTAGATATCCTCTATTTATCAGATGACTCGTCCGTTTTGTTCACTTTAAAACATTTGATATTTTGTTTTCATATTGATCAGTGATAAATAAAGCCTTCCGTCAATTTCATTGGTCATTTTCAAAACTAGACAATTTGATTGGTTGAACAAAATAAAACTGGGCCATATTTTCATAATTTGCATAATTAGAGTTGGGAGCTTTCATTGGTCAATTTCAAAACTGGACAATTTGATTGGCTAAACAAAATACAACTGGGTGACATTTGCATAATTTCAGTAGGGAGAATTTACGTTATCTGTCCTATTTAGGGTGGGTTATATTGTATTACTTTTTGCTTCCAAAACATAGGTTACGACCCCTCATTGGAACGAGCTTGACCGGCTCGTTCCAATGAGGGGTCATAACCTATGTTTTGGAAGCAAAAAATGAAATTTTTTAGTTATACGGGGATGTTTTTTCCAAGTGCCGCCTGCAACTCAAGTCGGGTGATGGGTTAAAAAGTCCTACTAAGTGGCAAATTTGTGCGTGTGTGTGTCATATGATAAATAGAATATGAAATTAGTGTTTTTCTCATATAATATTTATGAAACTCGTCCGAATTTTCCGTTTGGGCTCGCCAGAGGCTCGCCAAAACGGAAAATTCTCCGACTCGTTTCATAAATATTATATGAGAAAAACACTCATTCCATATCCTCTATATCTTGCAATTTCTCTCATTCTTGACTTGTTTACATATATTTTGACAATGATTCAGCGTCTATGAATTGATTTTTTTATGAATGAAGATCATGACGTCATGGCAGTACATTCTTGAGCTGTGCATGATGTAATCCACTCTCATTGTTCCACTTGGACAATAATAGCCGAAGCTTATAGTGTCTTTCGACTGTCTGTTTCTTCATTTTATTTTTTAGGTTTAACGCATTGTAGGACTATATAAACATATCATCAAGGCAAAAAATAATCTAGTCTAATTTATTTTGGCGAGATGTTGATTTATTTTTATCATTTAATTACCTTTATAAAAACGGTGGCCTCGACATAATTATGTAAACAGATTTCGATGAGAGCAGGTAGGAAATTTACTCTTTCTAAACTAAATGATAGCACGCGCAGTTACTACCCTCAATACTGATTTGTAGTTTGTGTGGACGTTTTTACTTGTATTGGGGGAAATACGTTCTTGTTGCAAGATAAAAAAAATCTGAACATCTGACATTGGAATACGATGAGGCTACCAAACAATATTAACTATATCAACCTTTACGCCTTGAATAATATCGTCTTATGCACTGGTGTAGACAGAGAAATGTATGAATCTATTTCTATTTGTAGGGAGGGGTTCATCTCATAAAATGTTTGGTAGTTAAGGACATTACATGAAATATCTCAAACGATCAAGGATCTCATGAAATGTGGTGGAAATTGCAAATTAATCCATCTACACAAATGAAAACGAGCCTATCTATTCTTGTCAAAACTGATGGATTGTGGAGAAAAAAATATATAATTTTATTACAAAATGTCACTTATGTAAAATTTAGTGGAGTTATCCAAACGTTTTGATCAGCCAAAACACGTCAAATATTGGAAACGTTGGACAATTCACTTTTGGTCTGCAATTAATGTGTACAGTTGATTGTTAACCTTTGAACCCTGATTGTATCTTCCAGGTCAGTTTAATGGCAACAAATGGAAAAGTCCATATTCATTATTTAGGGGAGACCCATTAATATTTTCAAAGTGCAGCATCGAGACTGCGCGTTGAAAATATTGGTTGGTCTACCATACACATCCACTTAGCAGACATCCTATTTAATGGAATTATGACGTATCATGTTCCTGGACGGGAAACGTGGCCTATGGCGTTCAAAGGGTTGAATGAAACAATGCAGGCTGGTGGTGCTTTGTGATAGACGTATTTATTATAAAAAGCCGCTGTTATCCCATCTCAACTAATGCAACCAGTTTCACTCAACTAGGTAAAGATCAGGGTGGCATGTTATATAACGTTCTACGTACCGTCTTGTGAAAGTCGGATGACTGACACCCTAAAAAGTATACTTCCGAGTGGGGCGGGCTTAAAACCCAACTTTTCCATCTTATGAACGCATTTTACATTAGAACTGATAGGAATTACCGTTGCTTTATAGGAGTATGGATGTTGGATAAGCATGTTAAGTTGGTGAAGTGCATCGCACTTCATACAGAACTTAAGAGACTCACCCCACATTCGTTCTTCGATAAAGTGACAGATAATTCAATTCAATTATTATAATTTAATTCAAGGTGTCTGCTGTGTTTGCTTCTATTAAATGTTCCCTTACGTGACTGAAGCCTTCGACGTTTTGAGAAAATCCTCTTTTTCTGATTTGGAAGATCGGAACCTGAAATCCAACTGTCCGTATCCATAAACACTGACCTACTGATGGATTTGTCCACATAATCCATTCAGGGACACGGCTGGTATATTTACATTGGAGGAGGAATCGATTCACAACGCAGGTTGTCAATATTAAAATCTTGACTCTGAGCATCTTCAGAATGCAAACGCCTGATGATTCAAAGAAAGTCATGAAACGGGTTATTATTCCAAGTTCAGTGCTGGGAATCATAAAACGAATGATTTTATTTGTATCTTAGCTGCGTTAATTTGCCGAAACACAGAACAAACTGTTCTTACATATTTATACTCGATCCCATCTCCAAAAACTTAACCCTCCCCCAAATCTTTCGAAATTTTTTAACGTTAGTTGGAATAAATTCGACAACAAAACATTCTTTTTCAATCAGAGAGAGACTATCGGCAGAAATTTGAATGTACAGCTTTCTTAAAATGAGTAAATTTCGGCTAACTTTTAATTTTTAAAGACACTCTCCGTGTTACAGGGAATCTAGATAGCCTCAGAGCCGGGGATAGGTTGGGCCTCTGGGAAATAACCCCCGGGCTCGGAACTTCGGGGGCCGGGTTTGGACCAGGAGTCCACGATTCGTGGATTAGGCTGCCCCCATCCCTAGTCCAAACATGACCTTAAAGACTGTATTTAAATGATTTAGTTTGGTACGTCCTTCAAAAGAAAGAGGGAATGTTAGAAAGGTATTGTCCTCTTGATAAAGAGCGCATGCGCCCGCGAAAATTTTCATTGAGTGAGGGGGTGGGGGTGGGTACCGCTATTAAACGCACAACGCGACAATGAAGGAATTACGACTTGCGTGTTAAGTGTATGCGTGCATGTTTCTAGACTATGATGTCCTTACTGGACTCGACGACTAATTACTCCCTTTTCCAAACCCTGAATAGACACAATATGGATGATTTGTAGCAGGGGAGCATCTTTATCTCTTTCTGATAGTTGGCAGTGGTGCAATGAAACTGTAGTAAGTTAGGGACATATCAGCAAAAGGGTTCGCCTCCATGCTTCTGATGCGGACATCCATGGTTGTGCGACGCGACTTAAGCGGGGCATTGGTAGCTCTGCGCGTGATAATAGTGGTGAAATGGATTCATTATTGTTTATTTGAGTCAGTGTACTGATGGTCCATATACTGTAAGTAGGCGTAAGAAAGCATTAGGGAGGGCAGTGCACAAAAGCACTGTTTATGAGGCCAATTCACACTGCCTCTTTTCGGGTGTAGGCTTTCCACTCGGTGGGTATAGTCGATCAAAACACACATCATTTTTAATGCATGTTCTTTCCTCGCACTGGTGGAAAGTAATTGTTTGGACAATTATTGGTGTACACCCCTGGACATTATAGTCCAAGGAAAGGAAGTTGTGGTTCCTTGTTTGTTAGTTTGTTTGCTTATTGGGGTTTGAATAAAAGCCGGGGTCACATTCTGTCGGACAATTTCACGGGTGAGAAAGCCGCAATACCCGGAGGAACCATTGAGCAACTGTCAGGCTCTCCAACTTACTAACTCTGCACTAGCAGAGTTAACAGAGGTGGCAGACAAATGCGCCGTCAAAGTGCAGTACACCTTAGTACACAGCGTCACCGTACCCCCACCTCACCAATCGAGATTAAGTGTCTTGACTTAGAACACATCGCAGTTACCACCTGTCATGATTGAACCGTCAACCCTTCGGTTTGAAGTTCAATGTTCTCACCACAGAGCCACCTTACTCTCGTGTGTACATTTGACAGTGAAGAAACATGTTGTCTTCGGTGGCCGATCAAGCACATTCCTTCAGATTGGAAAGAGCTAACGGACAAAAGTATTCGTGGTAACTGAGGGTATAGATGGGAAATTAGTAACATACTTATTTGCGTTGTCAGCCAAAATGGTTTACAAGGACGACCTTCTGTGGAGTGCAATGTTTTTAAATGCGATATTCGTGGTGTGACTCTATCTCCAGGAGCATGAGAAGTGGAATTGTTAAGCAGAATTCGAAATATGCATTGCGTTGTGGAGTACAACGTTTGGCGGAATGTATAATCACTGATAGTGATGGAGAGATAGCAATGTATTTGTCAGGAATAAATTTTATTTTGCGGTAAAAGTATTTAAACCACAGATCTATGTAAAATTGTTATGTCGTAAATAGCTTCCAATCATTCAACACAGACAATCAGAGACCTCACACCAGACTATCAACTGCAACTCCTCTTCATCTCTACACCGGCAACAGTCCGGGTTTCTAATAATACCTGACATGTAGAACCACAATACAACAACAAATATCGATAAATTTATGGATCTGCCTCACAACTACCTTCTACTGTGCATCCACATTCGGGGCTTTATTCTGTACACATCGTATCCCACTCTCCAGTAAGGGTGTCATATTAGCAGCACCCCCACACGAGGACACACAATTTTATCTCCATGCGTTAACTTTCAGGACATGGACTGATATTACGCAATGAAATTTCAGTTCCACCATCATACGTAGAGAAACTTACGTAACAAATCCATACATATTGGTGTACACTAGTAGTATGTGATGTGGTTATGAGATAACATTGGCAGGATCTCATACAGGATCTCATGTGGCGTCATGGTCACATGACCCAGTGACCCCATGTTGTATTGTCATGATAACCCGCATGAGCAGTCATGTTGTGACGTCATCTCATAAGTGATATGTGGTGTTAGTGTGCATGCGCAGCGCGTGTTGTTAGTGTGATACGCGGTTGGGTCGTCCATTTTGTATACTGGAATCTTCGTTTCTATTGTAGCACGTGGTTGCTATGTTACCCAATTACAATGGGGCAGGGGTATGTTCTAAGGGTGTGTACCATTGTACAAGAGTAATTTCCCGATTCGTACAATTACCACAAACAACCAGAAAATCCCCCCCCCCCCCCCGATCATCAAAATCCACACCAAACTACGGAAATGGACTTTATTTAGTACGGATTTCCCCCAGAATATTTTGTAGTAAAGCAGCACGTAGTGCCATAGGACCGAGGGGGACCCTGGGGTAGGTTCGATTGAACTAGAGTAGCTTTTCTGGTTCGGATATTCCCCAGAATGCATATTTACTTCGTAGAATTACCACAAACAACCCAATAATTGTTTACTTGGCTCTGATTTCCCAGTAAATTCTCGGTTTCTGCCTATGTATCTACAAGCTCTGTTATGACTTCTTTGTTCTATTTATTCTGACTTCCCTAAACATGTTTATGTCATGTGTACACATTACAGGTAGCACATGGGCACATGCGGGATGTAACAATATGTGCTTATGTGAAAATGCACAATGTGACACATAGTGCATTTTCACATAAGCACATAGGCACGTGCTGGATGTGCCGATATGTGCTTATGTGAACATGAACAATGTGACACATTGTGCACTAGCACATAGGTACATATGGGTATTTGAGGATACCTGTGACCTGGTATTGTATTAGTTTAGGATACCTTTCGAGGATACCTTTTATAGGATACTTGTCATGTGTACACATTGAAGGTAGCACATAGGCAAATGCTGGATGTGCCGATATGTGCTTGTGTGAAAATGCACAATGTGACACATTGTGCACTAGCGGATAGGCATATACGGTATTTGAGGATACCTATGACCTGGTATTGTATTATTTGAGGATACCTTTCGAGGATACTTTTTGTAGGATATTTATCTGAGGATACTTCTGCCTGTTTGGCCCAGCCTTCTAGACCACCCTAAGACATACCTATCCCAAATTCTCCTTATAAACTATCGAGCAATTACTGAAAAGTTATCGCTCGAACGACTCTGTTCCTATCGAGCCAATGAGCTATAGAGCAATCGCTCGATCGAGTTACTCTCTGTTTGTTCTGTTATTTTGCGTGTGTTGGATCTTCGTTCATTTCATTTCGATCTCCTCTTCACTCCTTTTCGTCTGTTCTGTTCTCTTCGGTCTTCTTCGATGCTAGTTCTGCCCAACAGTTCATCTTCGTTCACTTTGTTCTCTCCATTATCACCATTGGTTCTGTATCTTGATCGTTATCGGCTGCGAAGCGTTATTGTAAAATTCTCTATATCTTTGTAAAATCTGGTTATAGTGAAGAATCTTCTCGGTCTCGTTCATGGTTCGAGATTCTATGATCTCTCTCATTTCTCTATCCAGGTCCATCGCGGCAAGATCGTTGAGATCTCTGCGCTCCAAATGCTGTCGATCTAGTAAGCTTTCCAGTAAACTGGGGTCGACCAATACGTAATCCCTCTCTTCTTGTCCCTCCATTGTTGGATTAAGCTCTGTTTCTGGTTTCTTCCCTGTTCCGGTCATTACTGCCCGTGACATTTCTGTTGATGGCATTGGTACCCACAGGTTTCTGGTTGGTTCATGGTTATTTATCTGGTACAGTTTTGACAGTTCCATTGATTCAACTTGTTTTATTCGTTTGTGTTCTTTTCTGGATGATTGCCGTAGTTCCAGATAGATAGATAGATAGATAGATGGATAGATGGATGGATGGATGGATGGATGGATAGTTTATTTCTGCAGTATTATTGTTACAAAGACGATACATGAATTAAGCATATAATAAGTGATTGCACATAAAAGACACCATGTAATAAGTATGGGGAAACAACTGCAAGGAGGCGTTATAGCCAGGCTGGCTGTTTTGTAATCACCCCCTCTAGGATTGTCATTATAATTCTGGTAGATTGCAATAGTATTCAAAATATACTGAAACCACGCATTCATACCCATACATATACGTATATGTCTATACACATATGTAATGCACAGACACACATACATACATGTATATGGATACATGGATCCAGTATTATATATACATACTTGATTACTTATTTGTTTTCGGAATTTTCTTCAGGGTGACGGTCTTTCATTGTGATACGTTATTGCATTAATTTAAGACGAAAAATCTAAAACAGGGAAATCTGATGAGAGTCGGGATGACGGTATAAGTTTGTTGAAATGGGAGTTCATGTTTGTAATATTTCCAATCATACAGAACAATCTGGACAATATGGATTCGTACACGTTACTGATGATGAGTAGTCCATGGTTGTCTGGGTTACTACGGCTTTCTTGAACTGTTTCCTATTAGGTATGCACCTGATGTTGTTCTCTAGGGAGTTCCATAATTTTGGGAGACTATATGATGGAAGGCTTTCAAGTAATTTGGATCGAGCGATATCGGTTTTCAGTAATCCTGTTTGTCTGGTGTTTACCCCTGCTTGATTTACATTAACTCTTAAGTAACTTTGAAAGGATATGGCAATTTTCCAGTGTGCCAGTCATGCACAAATAACAATGAATGGATTTTGTGAAGATCGGTAATCTTCATAACTCTGTTTTTAAGGAATAGCGGGTCGGTATGCGGATTATATCTTTTGTTATTTACGATGCGTATTGCTCGTTTTTGCAATTTAAGTAGTTTGTTTACCGATCGCGAGTGACCCCATATCTCAATCCCATATAAGAGATGACTGTGTACAAGCGTGTAATACAACGATAAGAGGGCCCTTGGCGGTAAAAAATGTTTTACTTTATTAAGGGAGTAAATGGCTCTGCCTACCTTGGAGCATATTGCAGATATGTGTTGGGTGTAGCTTAGTTTTTCGTCAATATATATTCCCAGGAATTTTATTGGGTTCGCTAGCTGTATGTGGTTGTTCTTATGTGGATTATTTTGAGATTAGGGTTTGATTTATGAGGAGAGTTTATGATAATATAATTCGTCTTCCTAGTGTTCAGTAGCAGGCTGTTAGCTGAGCACCATGTTTCCAAATTACTGCGCTCATTATTAGCCGTGTCACATAGGGCGTCAGTGTTATTATCTGAAGTATATGCAGTAGTGTCGTCAGCAAATGATAACAGATTTAGAATGGTTGAATTTGATATGTCATTCATATATATTAGAAATAATATAGGGCCAAGAATAGATCCCTGTGGAACTCCGCATTGAATATTCGAATAAGACGAATTTTCGCTTCGGTAATTAACATACTGCATTCTTCCCGTGAGATAATTCTGGAACCAGATGTTCGCAATGCCGCAGATTCCGTAAAATTCTAATTCTTAACCAAAATATCGTGCTGTATGGTATCAAAGGCCTTTGATTGATCTAGGAAAACCGCCAGTGTACTGTACTTCGATGCTTTGTTATTATTTTCACCTATATGTTGAAGAAACTGGAGGATAGGATGTATAGTACAATGACCCTTTCGAAAACCATATTGGTGAGGATAAAGAATGTCGTTTTCATAAAGAAAACTATTTAGTCTAGTCAATACAATTTTTTCAAGGATTTTTGAAAATGACGGTAGCAAACTTATTGGCCTGTAGTTGTTAAGGATCTCAGCGTCACCTGCTTTATATAATGGTATTACTTTTGCGATTTTCATTCTGACGGGAACGTGTCCACACTCAATGGATAGATTAATGATATGGGATAGTGGAATGGCTACCTCAAAAATAGTTTGTTTCACGAGAGAAGTAGAGATTTCATCACAGTCTTTGCTCGTTTTGCTTTTTAATTTTCTAGTTACATCTACGATCACCATCGGTGTAGTTGGGGAGATAAAACAGCTTTTCGGATGGTTTCCAGTTAAATACTGTGAATAATGTGTATCAGGCCTTTTAATTTGAGAGCTCGTTACCTCGCCAATGTTTGTGAAAAACTTATTGAATTCGTTTGCAATTTTACTTGGATTTGTGATATTTTCGTTATTCACGGTAAAATTCGTTTGTATCTTTGTATTAGAGTTAGATTTGCCAATTACGTCATTTATTATTTGCCAAGTGTTTTCAATATTATGTTTGTTCTTTGCAAGAATCCTGTCGTAGTGTAGAGTTCTACTTTTCCTTTTGATTTTATTAAAGATTTTGTAATAAGCTTTGTATTTACTTTTGTTTGCAGGAGTTGGGTTTTTAATTTGTTTTTTGTATAACTTTAATTTGCTTCTCGAAGATGTCAATATACCCTTGGTGATCCAAGGCTGTTTTTGTATTTATTTGTTTGACTTTTTTATTTCTATTAGTGGACAACTTTCATTGAATAACCGCAGATATGACGTTATAAAATTATTGTATGCTTCATTGGGGCACGATGAGTCTAATACATCATTGAAATTATAATGTGAGAGTTTTATTTTAAATGTGTTAATGTTTTCTACATTCGTGTTTCTATAAAATACCTTCTTTTCCGTTTCCACATTTTGCTTGGAGTTGGAATGTTCACAATAGAAAGTTCCGAAATGGTCGGCTAGGTCTGTAATAATAATTCCAGTTTTTATTGGTGCTATGGTATTGCAGTAAATATGGTCGATAAGCGTGGCTGAATGTTCGGTGATCCTAGTCGGCTTAGTAATAACGGGGAGAAAACCACTACTAAACATATTATTAATGAAGTCATCAGTTGGTTTGTGATGAGAGATTTTCAATAGATCTATATTAAAGTCCCCAAGCAGGAGGCACCGTTTGTATTCTGCATTAATATTACCGCAGATGTTATTAATGTTTGTAATAAATTGTTCTAGGTCTGCTTTGGGTTGTGTATTTGGGCGATAGATTATTCCCACTACTGTCGAGTGGTTATGTTTGCCACTTATTTCTACAAAAAGCGTTTCGCATACATGGGGAATAAACTGATAAATCTAGGCGAATTTTGTAATTTATGTTGTCTTTTATGTAAAGGCCCACCCCACCCCTCCCGTCATCTTGTCTTACGCTAGTCAGTATGTCGTGGTATCCCTTAAGTTTCAAACAAGTATTGGACTGGACCTTAAAAATTTCAGTCAGTCCTATAATGTCAAAGGCATTGTCATTCGATTGCATTTCGGATAGAAGTTCGACCAGGTCTTCCGAGTGAGCATTGAGGCTACGACAATTTAAGTTAAAGACAGTGAGGGTTCTATTAAGACCACATATATTTTGCGGGAATTCTTGTGGCATGTAGTATCTACAATTATTATTGAGGTTTGAGTATGGTGAATCAAATTCGTCTCCAGTGTAGGGAGTATTTAGAGTTTGATCCAGGTACTGATTAACAAAGTTGTACTCATCATTATCCTGAACCTCGTCAAGTGTGACACTACCCGTCGCCATGCTTGCAAATGTATGATTTAGAGAGCATTGTAAGACCGCTTCTGTTATCTATAACTTGAAAGACAATGGTATACATTGGGATGGCAACCGTTTTTTGGTCTATGATTACTAATGATAAAGTGAAGCAGCAATCTACCAGAAAAGATATGTTTTTCGCGAGACATTTTTTATGCAACAGAGGAGCATTAGGGTTGTTGAAATTTCAAAAACTATAAATATAACATATATACATAATAATATAAAAGACACAAAAAGTTTACAATGTGTATACATTTAATTATGGTATACTGTTCTATTAGGGGAAATTTCCTCGGCCACCACAGGAATATCAAGGTTGATTGCTGTAAGAATATTCTTGTGTTTTTTAAGGAATATATATGTATGTGTTTATGTATATGTGTAAGTATTGGACGCTTCAACGCCGAATAGCATGTCTAGCTTCCATCTCTATCGCGTGAACCAGGATTCATGAATGTCGATTATCACGTAGACAAGGTTTCATGAATGTCGATTGTCCCAGAGAGACTAAAGTTCTTATCAGTCTCAAAGAGAGAGAGAGAGAGAGAGAGAGAGAGAGAGAGAGAGAGAGAGAGAGAGAGAGAGAGAGAGAGAGAGAGAGGCAGGCTGCCAGACTGACAAACAGATAGACAGACAAATAGTTAGACATACAGACAGACAGAAAGGCAGATAGTTAGATAGCCACAGTATGCAACCTCTCCCGACTCTATAAAGTAAAGACACGAATTATAGCTGAATGGATGTGTTGCACCACTGAGTGGACGGTTATACAAGGGGCCAATAAGAGAATTACGGGATTAAAAAAGCGCGTATTATACCGTATTCTAACTGTAAGTACCTCCGGGCAGCGTAGAGAACGAAGCGTGCGAACAGACAGGCGGATGTGAGGACAGACTGGCATATAGACGGGCAGACAGACGGGTAGAGCGGCAGAGTAGCAACGTATGCGATCGTATGTACAGTACTCCTTTCTGTCTATCCACATCGAGAGTTAACGTGGCCAACCTTAAGAGTTAACGGTCTGAACTAGCCACAGTGTAGTAAATTGATTAACAGCAAACAAAATAATCAAAGGCTATCAGACTATTGGACTCTATAAGGTGAAGACACGAATTATAGCTGGATGCATGTATTGCACCACTGAGTGGACTTTTATATAAGGGGCCAATAAGAGAATTACGAGATTTGAAAAGGCGCGTCTTATACCGTATTCTAACTGTAAGTACCCCCTGGCAGCGTGGAGAACGAAGCGTGCGTACAGACAGGCGGATGTGAGGACAGACTGGCAAATAGACGGACAGACAGACGGAAAAAGCGATAGAATAGCAACGTATGCGATCGTATGTACAGTAATCCTTTCTGTCTATCCACATCGAGAGTTAACGTGGCTAACCTTAAGAGTTGACGGTCTGAACCAGCCACAGTTTAGCAAATTGATTAACAGCAAACAAAATAATCAAAGGCTATCAGACTGGACTTTTGTTCACTTGTGTTGTTTAGGAGCTGTTTCACCGCAATGCTCGTTTTCACATGAATCAGTGATCGCTGTTGAACCACATTTCTAGTTGCTGTGGCCAACAGTTTCTGATGGGAAATCATTTGATATTTGCAAATATTGGGCTAAAAATGAGCATGCATTAGGAATCAGGAAACATGACGTGCTTTATAAGATGTACCCAACCGATCCTAAATTATGGATTATGCTGTTTAGTTGTAGTAGCCTACAATTTCTGATGGGAGATCATTTGATTTTTGCTGGTCTTGAGCCATACTGAACACGTATTGGGATTCAGCAGTTATGACCAGATTTTATAGGATATACCCGACCGGTCATAAATTATGGATTATGCATTCTCCAACTTGTTCAGTTTGTTACAATTTTTCAATTTGTCACTACTTTGAGGAACGCAGCACAGTCGCGAGCGCTATTTTGGATTATGAGGCACGAATTACGACTAGTTTACTGGCATTTTTACATGCATTTTACCGCCACAATGTAGCCCGCTGTGCGACTAATAATGCCTACACAGTATATGTGCTTTTGAATATGCATTATTACGTCAATCGCACCTGCACTGTGTCCCCCAAAGCAGCAACGTCTACCTCAAGGGAGACAAGGCTTTTTATACATGGCTATACTGGACCACCAACCAACTACTTACTATATGTACATATGAGGCACGATATAGATGTATTTTACTGGTAGGTGTGTGCACCACTGTATGTATGTTGTTTGATTTACAATGTCAATACAGCGTATAAACCTATGAATATTCATTATTATATCACCCACTCCCGTACTACGCTCCTGAATACAGCAACATGAGTTTCAAAGTTTTTCCAACTACTTACTATATGTACATATGAGGCATGATATAGATGTATTTTACTGGTAGGTGTGTGCACCACTGTGTGTATGCTTTTTGATTTACAATGTCAATACAGCGAATGAACCTATGAATATACATTATTATATCACCCACACTCGTACTACGCTCCTCAATACAGCAATATGAGTTTCAAATTTTTTCTGTCATAGCAGTACTGGGCCAGCAACCAACTACTTACTGTATGTACATATGAGGCATGATATAGATGTATTTTACTGGTAGATGTGTGCACCACATAGCAATCTCCACCGTATGTGTTTTTTTTTTATTTACACTGTCAATACAGCGTATAAATCTCTGAATATACATTATTATATCACCCATACCCGTACTACGCTCCTCAATACAGCAACATGAGTTTCAAAGCTTTTCTGTCATAGTAGTACTGGACCACCAACGAATTACTATATCTAGCTTATAAAGCACAAACAACATCTAATACACAAGTAGAAGTGTTCACCACACAGCATGCCACAATGTGTACACCACACACCATGCTACAAAGTGGCCTGTTGGGTGATTTTCAATGCCCTCAAAGTGGATGTTCTTCTGAAAATACATTATTGCATCGCTCACAGCTGCACCGTGTTCCCCAAAATAGCAACACGTACTTAAATGAAGTCCATGTTTCCTAGTCTCAGCCCTACAGGATCACCAACTGGTTACTTACTAGATGTACCTTATAAAGCATGAAATACAATTACTTTCCTGGTAGGAATGTACACCATACAGCATGACACAATGCAGCCTGCTGCATGATTTACAATGCCTATACAGTGTGTGTACATTTCGGTAAATATCATTATATCAGTTACAACTGTATTACGTTCATTGAAGTAGCAACATGAGCAATGCTTTCCTGTCATTGCTGTACTGGGCCACCATCCAATTAGTACACGCGCCTTATAAAGTATGAAATTGCCCCCCCCCCGCCCCACCCCCAGGTTGAACTAGACCATCAAACAGTTACTTGTTATACACATATTATGCGTAGAACTAAATTATTTTACCGTTCAAGAGTACACCACACAAACTATATTACTAGTAGAAGTGTACATGCGCCTTAAAAAGCATGAAATACCCCCACCAGCTGCTCTAGGCCATCAACAAGTTACTTACTATACACACATTATGCATGGAAACAAGTTATTTTACTGCTGAATTGTACACCACACAAACTATTTTACTACTAGGAGTGTATACCACTCAGCATGCTGGAATGTAGCTTACTGTGTGGGTTATAATATCTTAGAGGTATATGTACTTCTGAATATACACCATTACTTATTACTTATTATGCACCTTATAAAACACCACACAAACTATATTACTAGTAGAGGTATATGTACTTCTGAGTATACACCATTACTTATTACTTATTATGCACCTTATAAAACAACACACAAACTATATTACAAGTAGAAGTGTACATGCGCCTTATAAAGCCTGAAATACTACCCCCCCCCCCCCACCAGCTGCACTAGGCTATCAACCAGTTACTTACTATACACACATTATGCATAGAAACAAGTTATTTTACTGCTGAACTGTACACCACACAAACTATTTTACTATTAGGAGTAGTAGGTAATAATTGAGCGTTTACAACCACTTTGTACATATACGTGTACACGAATGCGTTCACCAACGTGGAATTCAGTGTTAAATCGCACGCTTGTTCACAAAAATGTACAGTGGTCTTGAATCCCCCATGGTTTTTTTGTGACTCCTAGATCGCACTTTTAACGTTCAAATACTCGTGGTGAACGCGCGTTTTTAAAAATAGGTGAAATTGTACATTTTCACTTTTATCTTTTACTTTAAAAATTTTTGTCGACGTCTCCATCGCAGATCAGATCATCGATCCATCGTTGGTAAACGCGAGCAAAAAATTCTGGGCTATCATAAAACAACGGTGTGCGGATTCTAGACCAGTGATCCAGAACTCTCAATTGTTTTGAGGCGGTGGGTTTTTCCCATTTATGACGTCATTAGGGGAATTCCTCACTATGAGAATTCCTAAACTCAGCTAATCGAGCGATCGGATCGCTTGATTCTCCGCCAATTGACCGATCGGATCGCTCGATTCTCGTAAACTCGATCATACAGAGTTATCTCCCCTCGTCGTGGGGTAGGAGAATATCCTAGGAAATAAATAAAAGTGATCGATATATATAGGAGAGAAAAAAAATATATAAATAATAGTTATTTAGAAAAATAAATATATCAAATCGAATAGATAATAAAAAAAATACGTAAATCATGAGCGATTCTCAGACTATTAGAGCGAGGTTTCTTTTAAACATGCTGATGAGAGCATACGCAATCTGCGTGAACGAACAACTACGTCCCATCTTGTTAGAACGATGCGTCGAATGTCGGGATTATCTAGACTTCGATCACGAGAATCATTCGTGTCTAACGATGAAAAGGGAAGATATGGTCGTCATGTATTTCGAACCAGCGTTCGAACGCGTTAAATTCAACGATGTGATCACGTTTTGGAAGAGATTAGTCTTCTGTAAGAATCGAGACAGGCCCACAGATTCGGAAGAACTGAAATTGGCGCGTAGAAGTTTGACTTTAGAAGACAAGGGATGCATCAAGAAATTATTGCTGAACAAAGCATACGTCTAAGTTTTTTTCGTTGATATAAAATAAGGGAGAGTAGAAAATAAAAAAATAAATACACACATAAAATTTCTATCTAATATTAGAAGAAAAAAAACAAAAAAAATGAGAACCAGAAATAAATTGTATCCGACGTTAGTGGACACGAGGACGAGAAGCCGATCGACGTTTCGCCGACGACGCCGCTAGAAGAAAAAGAAAGAGGAGAGAGGTATCGCATCGATCAAATCAGTAGAATTCAAGCGTATCTAACTCGAGAGAGAGATTCTCGTCGTTCCCTCAAGAAAAAGTATTCGCGTTTCGTGACAGTCGTCAACGCGATCGACACGACACTCATCACGATTTCCCTGGGTTTACATGCGGCCGGCATCGGATTTTTGTCGACCGCGGTCGGCATTCCGATCGTGTTGACCGTAGAAGGAGAGGCCCTCGCCGCCGGATTGTTTAGCACGCTCGGAAACGTTTTGAGTAGGAAATTATATCTGAAGGCGAGGAAACACGACAAGATTCGCGTCTTGGCCGACTCCAAGATCGACACGATATCCGAAATGATCTCTATGGCGTTGAAAGATGGTAGGATATCGGACGGAGAATACTTCGCGATATTGAGTGAGAAAACGAAATACGATGCCATGAAAGAAGCCGTGAGAATCAAGACTCGTCAGATCATCAAGGAAGAGATGAAGGATTCTCTCGTGGAAAAGGGGAAGAAAGAAGCCAGGGAGGAATTCAGTAAGATGATAGAACTCAAGAGCAGCGATTGGAAAAAAAAAATATATATATAATAAGAACAGAATTTAAAAAAAAAAATATTAAATTTATATATAAAATAAAAAACGAAATTAATTTAAATAACTCTTAAAAAAATGTATTGCGTAAAGTGTAAGAGAGTTACCGAGACGAGTAATTCTCGAGAAGTGCGAACTAAAAACGATAGACGGATGCTTCGCGGAATTTGCGACGTGTGTGGTTCTATCAAGACTCGATTCGTCAAAAAAAAGAATGCGAGCAAAGCTAAAGGCATCGTGAATAAAATGATCAATAATCTACCTTTCGAAATGCATCTGCCCGGTCACAGTTTCACGGGACCTGGAACGAAATTGAACAAGAGACTCAATGCCGATCTGACTTCCAAATCTTGGAGCAAACCCGTGAATAGGGTGGACGCGGCCGCGTATGATCACGATCTGTGCTACGCCGGACATCCCGACACCAAGACTCCCAACGACGTCTGCGACAAAAATATGTTGGAGAGATTGAGAGGCATATCGAATCCGACCAGGAGAGAGAAGATGGAACGTTCGCTGGTCGGCAATCTGATCGGTGCGAAACGTTGATTCGGATGGGGCGTTCAAAAAAAAAAAGCGCATCTGAAAAGAAGAAGAAACGATTATTGACGAGCGAATTGGCCGAGGAGTTACACAAACCCATAGTGCATAAATTTCGAAAGAGAAGGGTGTTCGTGAAGGGTCTGGATGATATTTGGTCTGCCGACTTGGTCGACATGAGATCGTTTTCGAGGTGGAACGAGGGCGTCAAATATCTATTGACGGTCATCGACGTGTTTTCCAAATACGGTTGGATCAGAGCTTTGAAGAATAAATCGGGACCTTGCATCGCCGAGGCTCTGAAGAGCGTGTTCGACTCGTCTTCTCGAAAACCGAGTAAATTGTGGGTGGATAAGGGAAAGGAATTCTACAACAAGGACGTTCGTCGATTGGTAGACCTCTACTCGATCGAAAACGAAGAGAAAGCCAGCGTGGTGGAATGTTGGAATCGAACGATGAAGGAGAAGATGCACAGATACTTCACGGCGAATTCGACCAAGAAATACATATACGCTCTGAACGGTCTGGTCAAAGATTACAACAACACCCGACACAGATTGATCAAGATGACTCCCGCGGAAGCTAGCGATCCTCGAAACGAAAAACGGGTCTACGCGAATCTATATCCTGAGAGATCTAAGATCAGGAAGAAGTCTAGAACGCCGAAATTTGTGGTCGGCGATCGAGTGAGAATCTACGCTTATAAGAAGCACTTCGAAAAGGGTTATACTCCTCGATGGACCTCGGAAATCTTCATGATCATCAAAATATTTCACACCGATCCGGTGACTTACGAAATCGAAGCTTTGGATGGAGAAGAGATCATCGGAAAATTTTACGAACAACAATTACAGAAGACGAAGTTTTGATGAAGAAGACAAAATTTTTTTTTATTTACTCTCTTTGACATTTTCTTGTTTACACACATATATATAAGAGAGAAAAAAATAATAATAAAAAATAATTAAAAACTATTTTTAGATAAAGAAAGCAAGTTAATTAATAAACAAAAAAACTAAAAAAATCCTTTAAAATGACAAATATACTAGATATAGCACAAAGCATAGTGAAAGATGAAAGTATTCATGAATATGAGGTTCACAAATATGAACCGGTAACTGGAATGAGTTTGAACAATGCGGGAGAGATAAGAATCAACGTCGAAACTCAAGATCTATTCGTACATCCTAGCGAGAGTTACATAGTGGTGCAGGGACGTCTCACCAAGGAAGATGGGAGCGACTACGCCGACGATGACACGGTTACTCTAGCCAATAATGGCATCATGCATCTATTCAGTAACATAAAATACATGCTATCCGGACAAGAGATAGAATCTGTGTTTCATCCCGGTCAGGCCACCATGATGTTCGGACTCTTGACGTATCCTGATGATTTTTCGAAATCCAGAGGACTTAATCAGTTGTGGGTGAAAGACACTGTAGGCCCTGCTAGCGCAGGCGCCGCCTAGATATTCGACTACGTCGTCAAGACGTCCAGACCTAAAGGAACGTTTTCGTTCAGGATACCTTTGAAACACATCTTCGGATTTGCGGATGATTACAACAAGATCATGTACGGATTCAAACACAATCTGACGTTGATTCGAAAAGGAAACGACGACGCAATAGTGAGACGCACTGCGACCGATGCAGGTAAGATAACTCTACACAAGATATCGTGGTTCGTTCCGCATGTGGAGCCTTCGATCATGGAGAAAGCGCATCTCTACAAGATCATAGAATCCAAGAGTAAATTACCTGTGGGATTTAGAATGAGACAGTGCGACACAGCTAGCATTCCTCCCTCCACGAATCACTTCGATTGGAGATTGACGGTGAAATCCGCTTCCGAGAGACTGCGTTTCATCGTGGTTGCATTTCAGACCGATAGGGATGGGTCTCAGGAAAAGAATGCGGCGCTGTTCGATCACTGCCATTTGAGAAACATGCAAGTGTTTCTGAACACCAAGAGATATCCAGCAATCGATTACAACGCATCGTTCGACAAGAACGATTTCTGCAGACTGTATGGCGACGCCGCTGATTTTAGAAAGAAGTATCACGGTCTAGACGAATTGATGAGCAACCCCAACATGTCTCCCGGCGAATACAAGTTGATGTATCCCATGTTCGTATTCGACGTCAGTAAACAGAGTGAACGACTCAAGAGTAGCGTCTTAGACATTCAGATCAAGATGCAATTCGATAGGAACGTGCCGAGAAAAACCGAAGCCTTCACCCTGGTCCTGTCGGACAGAGAATTACAATTCGAATCGGATGGAAATAAGATGTCGATCATTCGATGAGAGATGAGTGAAAAAAAAAAAATAAAAAGTAATGAGTAATTATTAAAAAAAAAAAAAATAAAAAAATAAATTCGTTTTTAATGATATTTTTTTAACAAAAAAAAGTTTCATCCGAGAAAAAATCGTCTTTTTTCAACATTCTCGACGTACAAAATGTTACAATTCCTAAGTAGTCACGTAGAAAACGAAATACACATTCCATTTTCGCGTTTGAAAAAAAAAAGATTTTTACGATTACGTTCTGAATTATTTAAAAGATCGCGTGCTATTCACTCGAGAGAAACAAAAAGGATATTTCGTGATGAAGATATTAAAACTCGAAGAGATCTTAGATTGTTCGATCCTGTGCGATCGTCTCTCCATTTCTGTCAGATGTTCCATCCTGTGTTGCAAGCCAAAAAACAAAAAAAAAGATGTGGAAAAATGGTTAGGTAAACAGCGGGATAGACGGTTGAAAATGAAAAGAATGAGAAGCTTTCCACCATCACCACTACCTTCTGAAGAGAATGGTAATGATGCGAGTGTTACCAAGAGATGCACAACATTCGTTCATAATTATGATTCGGATCAACAAAAGTGTTGTTATAAACGTATCATATCACAAAGAAAAAGAAAAAAAGAAAAAGAAGAATCGACGCTGAAAATCGAGAAAAAAGGAAACATTATTATAATATATGGTGATAGTGAAGAAGAAGGAAAACAAAAAACAAAAGATGATCTCATTACTTTTTTTTTTGTTTTTAATAATCACACATTATTTTTTTTAATTCATTATTTTCCGCGAATTCACTGTTTGTTCAAAGGAACTAGTTCGATCAGTAGACTCACCACGGAAGTGGCGGCTTCAGGATTATTGGTTTTCGTAACGAAATTAATCCTGTCTCCAGCGTTCACTTTGAGAGGCGTGCCGAACGTGCTAACATTCACATGTTGATTCTCAGTCTTTTCGACGCTGTATCTCTTATCGCTCTCTACACCATTCACCATGAGATTGATGACTGCTCTGTTATTCAAATCCGAGGAAGCCAGACTCATTCGAAGGATTTCACCTCCCAACGGCATGGAATATCCCACCTGACCATGTTTCGATCTGCTACCTCCATTTCCGAAAGACCACTCAGCTTTTCCCTCATCTAAGGTGCCGGCCTCTTCAGCCCACACGGTGATCAATTGTCTAGCATATTTGACTTTCTCCACCACCGAAATCAGGGTGCAGGCATCTGTCATGTTCACGGGATCCGGTAGATTCGTGAGCGCGTGTCCACCCATGTCTAGTTTACCTTCCATGATGTCGCCCTTTCTCCAGACCGAGTTGTCATCCATGTACTTTCTGCTGACCGCACTGGAATCGAATTCGGGATCATGATCGAGACCAAATAAATTGTGACCGTTCATGTTGATGCCACCCTCCATGGTTCCGCCAGATTCTTTGTTCAGGTAGAGATCATCCACTTGCAATTCTAGGTATTCTTGCGATTGTATCACGGCAGAATCTACATAGCCCTTGTTGACCGCAGTTGAGTCCACATCCATGTCATCGATCTTCAACAGATTCAGTATCTTGTGGAATCCCGCATTCAAATCCGATTTCATTTCTCGTCTGTCAGACTTTCTCTGTTCCAGAACTACGTAGTGTTTGGTCGCCACGTCCTTGGGATTCGTGGGAGTGGCCACGTTCATTATCTTGTTAGAATTAGCATTCAATTCCGAGTGCATCGTTTTCTGAACGTATCTATTTCTCAGGTGTTTGCTAAATCTCGCGTGAGTGTCGTCCGTGTATTTCTTGGTCGCAGCATCGGTGGGATCTATGGGATTCACGACGTTCACCAAACGTTTGGATTTCAGACCGAGATCGTCGGTCATGGTTTTATCCACATAATTATCTAGCAGGATTCGTTCGAAATCGGCGTTCCCCCTGTCGACATATTTTTTAGTCGCAGCATCTGCGAGATCTATCGGCTCGGGAAGATTGTAGAGCTTCTTATCGTTCATGTTCAAAGGTTCTTCTCGAGGTTCGTATCTCCGAACTTAATGTTCGTCCAAGTTGGCAACGTCGTAACCATCATCGACTTCGAACGTCTTCCTCTTCTTTCTTGGGTTGACTTTTTCATCGTCACTTCTACCAAATTTATCGACTGGCATGTTGTTGTGGGATTTTTTGTTTTTAGAAAAATATGTTCAAAATGCAGTTTATTAAAAATGAACTATGCTATTTTATTTTTCGTTTTTATTCGATTAAAATTTTTTTAAAATAATTTTTTATCTTAATATATACTATAAAAAAATCTCTCTCTAATGTAAATCATTGAGAATGTCTTGAAATCGATCTCCTTCAGACCATCTCTTGAGAATGTAGAGACACAGATGACCACAAACACTTGATGTGGTGATTGCACTTGTTCCGTGTTGTAACGAACCACCGATTTGTTGAAATAGTTCTTTATTTCTTTTGGCGGCGAGATTCCGTAGCTGTCGAAATAATAATTTTTCTTCTTCCCGTTCTTCATCCACGCCACCCAGTGAGTGCCTTCACCCGATGAATCATCTAGATTTAAAATTCCACATTCCGATTGTCGAGGTCTTCTCTTCGGCAAGGCATCTCTGGAAAACACGCCTAGAAAATCTTTGATTTTCAAATTTTTTGCCACATTCAGCAGATCGATGTTGGATAGGGGTTTGTTAGGTAAGACGACACCTTCTACGGATATCTTTATTTTCTTATTCATAAATGCGTATATATTTTTTTTATTTATTTTATTATAATTCACTAAAAATGACGTTATTTTTTTTTCTATTTTTTTCTTTTTCTTTTTAAACTAACACTCTCGACGTCTCTATCGATTTCTATAATTTTGAATTCATCTAATTCCTCTTGATTTTCTAGAATCTCGATATTACCATCTTTTAGTAGAACAGATTCGATCGTTTTGTAGTGATTTTACGAATGAAATTTTTTAGATACTGCGTCGTAAATGTATTTCACTTGATCTTTTGACAATTTTTTGAACAGGAATAACAACTGCAAATATCTATTATATTCAAATACGTCTTTTTCGCTACCTGCAAAAAAAGACAACGCAAAAAGAGATATCAAACGTAGTTTGTCTCTCTTAGCTCGAACGTTTTCGGAATTTAAGAATTGGAGTTCGTTAGTGTTTTTTTTTTCTTTTTTTCTTTTTCTTTTTAAACTAACGTTCTCGATGTCACTATCGATTTCTATAATTTTGTGTTCATCTAATTCTTCTTGATTTTCTGGAATCCTATCATCCACAATCATATCTGGAATCTTATCATCCACAATCGTATCTAGAATCCAATCATCCACATTCATATCGTCTCTAATTAGATTCACAGTCCAATGTCCGAGTGCCAAAGTGCTTATTTTATCGTCTAATACGAATCTCTTATCGTCATCGGCTGTCAGCGAAATCTTATTGACTATTTCGGTATACAAGTCGTGATTTTCGCTTCGAATCGATTTCATAGTCTTATACACCGGACCACTTCCTAACAGACAATCTTTATACTCTTGGAAAGAGAGGTTTTCTTCACCACGCACGCTTTAACTCCTTTGCACTTCTTGATCTCTTCATCATCTTCTAGACGATAAGCATACAGTTTGGGTCTCAAGCCTACGAATTCGACGATCTGTTTACTGCTGCTCTCGTCCTTAAATTTACCCAACACCTTCTTGTTGTCATTCGATTGAATGTTGGACGGGATCAACGGGATAATTGCTCATGTCGAACCACTCGGCCACGTCTGGAGATATATCTCGGTAGACATCTTTCATCTCTATCTCGTAAACTAAACTGTCCGTGTCGGTGAACAGTAGTTTGGCTTTCTCACCAAATTTTTGTTTGACGTAATCGTAGTGAAACTCGTACATCAATCACTTGCTGATATCTAAGATGATCAGTCCGAGATAATACGGTTTGTCGAACTTCAGATGCATCTTTTGCATGTGAACGGCCACTAGATTTTCATCGAATATGGTTCGGTGTTTGTAATTGGGTTTCGCCACTAATTTTTTAGCTCTTTTTTTCAGACGTGATGAGTCGAACGTCGGTTCTCTTCCTGATGTTTTCCATCGATTTGCCATACATGCAGTTGTTCATGAGTTTGAAGAAATTTTTTTCGAAATTGTTCTCGGCTTGAGTTCTGAGATTCGTGTTGAGATCGATGTATTTTTTCATCCAAGGCTCTTCGTCGAATCGAATGATGCGATGTATGTCGACTAATTTCATCCCATAAATGACGTACTGTTTCAAATTCTCGCTGTAGACGACGTAGTTACGTTTGTTAAATAAATTGGGAATGAGTTTTTCCTTGTCTCCTTCGTTCGGTTCCATTCATTCGGGAGCTAGCGGATAATCGTTGTGTGGATCATGTAATTCTTCCAGATAGTTCAAATCGACTTCTAAAATGTAAGGATAGTCTCTCCATCTTTGCATCTCTTCCAGTTCCGTTACCCATTTGAAATTTACAATCGGTAAAGGATGACTCATAGCCCAACCATACAGATTATTAGCGTCCCAATACTGTATGTATTTAGATGACCGTTTCGAATCAAAACCTTCTTTCATGTAGGGATTGTTAGCCTCAGAATATCTGTGGGAGATCATCGAGACGCCACCTCTCGCAGCCATTTTTGAACATGAGCAACATGTTCACGTCGGATAATAATTCCAATTGGACTTCAGTAGTCTTCAACAGAGCATCCCACGCCAGACCGGGTGCGGTGAAATACCAAGCAGGATCCAGATCGTAATTTTGACGACAGACGTCTCGAAAATTTTCGAACACGTCTGCCAAGAGCAGAACGTCAGTCTTTAGATAGAGATCATGATAATCTCTCATGGTTTTCATATCGAATGATTTCCACACGTTTTTGGCGTGTTCGTAATTCTCATCAGAAATGTCGGATTCGTATAATTTCGAATAAAAATCTTCTTTCGAAGGTAGTGCGGTGTCTTCAAATCTCTTTAGATCGTTCATGTAATCGTAAGGATAGAGTCCTTTCCTCAACATGACATCTACTCGTTCTCCGAAATGTTCGCTCATGATTTTAAATTTATCCTTGCTCATGTTATCGACTAATTTTTCCAGAGCGGTCAACATGAATTTAAAACTGTCGATGAAACGTATGCATCTATGAATGGATTTCGTTTTTTTCTTTCAACGTATTTCCGTCGATTACTCTTTTCTTCTCCATGAGCTTCCATTTTGTGAAGGAAATGTATCTTTCTTCACTGTTCGCGATGCAATTTAATTCTTCGTGTGAGGTGCCGAGATTTTTCATGAACAGATGACTGTCGTAACCCGAGAGATTGTGAAACATCACCGGATAGAAAGTGGCATCTCAATATTTTAAATTACACTTGCTGTGAGCCGGACCGCTATACAGTAATGATCGTGGTCTCTGACCTTCTTATTTTCCTCCGAATTCTCGTCGAACGTTTGTCTGCACATGTGACATTCGGTGGCTCTGTTATTTTCGTCCTGCTGCTCTCGCGTGATGATCATTTTCGCCAGAGTTTTGAATTTGTCGTATAACATTTGAATTTTCGATTCTATCTCTTCCACGAACCTTTGAGCCATGTTGTCGTCTTCGCACTGTTTCGTGTAGGTGAAGGGACCCATGTCCGTGTTGTGAGTCGAAAGCGCATTTCACGTAAATGCAATAGCCCGAAGGTATGTGTTTTTGATATCTTTCGACGTAACTTTGAAGAGCGTTGGGTTGACAGGAACTCATTTTCGCGGTGAAACATTCGAAATCGGCATAACGACGAATGGTACTTTTAACCTTCTATTGTGATTTTCAAACTTCACGATGGTGTTGGGTTTGGGCATTTCGATGGTGACACCTTGATTTTCGTTGCAATATTCCTGATGTTTCGCCAACGAGTCTTCGCTGTGAAACATGTTCATGCAATTGTAACATAAAGATATCTTTCCGTTATGATTATTATTTTGTTTCGACAGTAATCGGGTCGGATGTTTAACCCAACAATAATGATGATTGTCACCATTCGAAATCAATAATAAAATAATCGTCTTTTCTTTTCCGAGATACAAAGTCTGTCTGAGAGGATAGATCTTTTGATTTTCGTCATCGTATCCCAAGACGTTCAGCGCTACGGTAGGATTTTGAACCTCGAAACGTTCGATATGTTTTAACTATGTTGGAAAAGTAACTCCGGTCCAATCGAGATTTTCAGAAGTTTCCTCGTAACAAGAAACTCTATCGGTGTGTATTTCAACAGGGTATAAAGCGGAGGTGACTGCCCATTTAAAACACTGATCATCTTTATTTCTCACGTTGACCACGGCGTGTTTCTTAGTCAAGAAATATGGTAATTCCAAGTAGGAAGATGCTTTCAACGGTTCGTTTTCACTTATGTGAATTTCGAGTTTCAACACCTCATCGAACGTCCAATTACTACCTTCATGTTGATAATTCGCGAGAGACATCAACATCTTTCATCTTTTCGAAAACGTCCGATAAATCTAAACCTCGAAATACGGGTTCGACGTTAGATCTGAAATATGCATTTTTCACGATGTTCTCGCCGGACTTCACGTCGATTTTATTCATTATGCAATGGAGTATCATCTTAATTTTTAGTCCCATGTTCATGTATTCTCGAAACAAATCCAATACTTCTTTCTTCACCCGTTCCATGAACAATTTCGGATCGACTTTCTTGATCGAGGGAACCACGTCGAAAGTTTTAAAAATGCCTTTGATCGCACTCTCCCGTTCTATGGGTTTCGATTGGAATAGTTCCGCAACGAGTCGTGTTACATATTCTTCTCCTTTCTCTTTGTCGATTGCTCATTGAATTTCGCTCGATATATCTCGTTTGTCTTGAATCTGAAGTGCATCACTCGTTTTCATTTTAGTTTTTCTTTTCTTTTCTTTGGAAACTTGATGTTCTTCAACGGCTTTTCGTTTAGTCGTCTTCATATTTTTCACAATTGAGACGTTTTTGGGTTTTTTCGATGTCAGCATTTTGATTCCTTTTACTATCTTCTCATTTTTCACAACCGAAGCATCTTTTGACGTCGTTGCTATCAACATTTCGTTTGCCTTTCTAGTGTTTCGCAAATATTCTTGTATGACATCAATTTTTTTTGATTTAGTTCTATGATTTCTGAAATCTGAAATTTGTAATAGTTTACAAATCTCGTTTAACTGAGGTATGGTTTTCTCATTTAAATTTACCATTGTTTTATCTGTTTGCTTCATTTGTAAGAATATTTTTTTTTTTTGAATTTTGTATTAAATAATTTGTTAAAAAAGTTTTGCTTTTTTACTCTTTTTATATATATATAATAAAAAAAAAAAAAAAAAACTTAAATTTTAAATTCAATTTTTTTAATACAAAATTTAAAATATACATTATTTGCAAAAATTCATAAAAACCAAATAATCGATCATGACAACAACACCTAACAGATGCGAATTGAAATTGAAACGAGTCGCAAGGTATAAGAAATGCGGTTTTAATATCTATACATTACAAGAACACGATCCCATCGAATTGAACGAGGTTGAGATGGTAGACTTAGAGCACTACTACTACGAATATCGAATGTGTTTGAAAGTGGATGAAGCTGCGGTCGATTTGTTTTACGAGTACCAAAGCGATCTGCTGAATAATATCATCGTCGCCGAAGACAGAGAATTCGACAAGGGTGATTTATTGTTGTCCTATGGAGGTTACATATATCCAATAATCTCACCCGAACTCGTGAACAAATCGGGTGGTGAGAGCACATTCGCCTATGAAAAAAAACTCAAAAGAGTAAAGATAAACATTCACACCATTTTCGTAAGTGGAAAAATGATGAATGTCAACATGCGAATAACAGACTTGGAAATATAAACAATAGAGAGATTGAAATGTTAAAATTTAACTTTTTATATATATATAAAGAGAAAAAAACTTTTACTAAAAAATTTTACATTAAAAAATTAAAAATTAAAAAAACAACTTTTTTATATATATATAAAGAGCAAAAAAAAATAACAAACTTTTTTAACAAATTATTATTTAAATACTAAATTTAAAATATACATTATTTGCAAGAATTCGTAAAAACAAAAAACTAAATAATCGATCATGAGGACAACATCACCTAAAAGATGCGAATTGAAATTGAAATGAGTTGAAACGAATAAGAAATTTGGTCATAAAATCTATAGATTACAACGACACGATCCCATCGAATTGAACGAGGTTGAGACGAAGGGCTTAGAGCACAAATATGACAAATATAAGATGCCTTTGAAATTGGACGAAGCCGTGCTCAATTTGATTTACGAGTGCCAAAGCGATCTGCAGAACATCATCATCGCTGAAGATAGAGAATTTGACAAGGACGATTTGTCGTTGCCCTATGGAAATTACATATTTCCAAACATCTCATTCGAACTCGTGAAGAAATTGGGTGGTGAGAGCGAGTTGACCAATGTAAAAAAACTCAAAAGAGTAAAGATAAACATTCAACACGTTTTCGAAAAAGGAGAAGACACGAGCGTCAACATGCTAATAACGGACTTGGAAATATAAACAATAGAGAGATTGATTTTTAGCGAAGAAAAATAAAAGCAATGAGATCATCTTTTGATCTCATTTTTTTTTGTTTCTTTGCACTCTGTCTCGCGATATTCGTCATTATCGTCTAATTGTTTCTCCACCTTTTTATCCATTTTAAATATATTATTTTATACTTTCTAAGATTTTATATTTTATATAATTTTATATTATAATAACATATTCAAAATCGGTATATTCTTAAACGGTGAATTCTCACCGAGCAACAAACCCTTGCCGAGTCGCTCGATGTTCCGTCCACTCTTCAGATAGAGACCGTTTCCTCTCAGAGAGTTGCCACCTCTAACGGGTTCTAGATACAATCCTTTACCGCTGTCGTCTACGTGGACGCGACACACGGCTCCTCCCTTCTTCAAAAACAGTCCGCTGCCACCCATTAATTTCTCAACTGCCGAACTAGCGAGTCCCGTGAGAGCTCCCACGCCGAGAGTCTTTCCGAGAAAGGGTAGTGCCTTTGCGGCGAAGGGTAATGCTTTTACGGCTATTCCTGCCAATAGCGGTAGGAAACCGCCTTTCATTCTCAAATTGTATCTCAATTGAGTGGGACTCATTCTCACTGTCAACCCTCTTCCATCGCGAATCACTTTCTCCATCCTTTTGATTTGACTTCTGGTCCAGGCGATCGAATCCTGACCGCCTCTCGTCAGATCTTCATGAGTGAATTTGAATCTCACTGCCTCACCTCGAGTTGTTAACGCTCTCTTAAGTTTCTTCCTCTGTCCTGCGGATATGTTCACGTTTTTAACCACGTATTCTGTCATAATTCTGTTTTTTTTTTTAAATTATTTACCTCAGTTGTTTCTTGTTTAATAATTATATTAAAATAATTTTGTAAAATTAATATTGCGTTTATTTTATTTTTGTTATCTATATATATACACAATATTTTTTTTTTTTTGGCTTTTATATTTCTCTTATGTGAAATCGTATCGTCACTCTTTCTCCGCGAAGATCTAACAGTTCACCATTTTGATCCATCAACGTGGTTTTCAGACTATACAACGTGTCTAAAATCACTGGTAGATAAACTAAATTTCGAGGTCGCTCCACGATCTTATAACCCGGCGACACGTTTGGAAAGAAAGAATAGATCGTCGGTTGAGCGCTACCATTCACGTAGCTTCCAGCAATCACGTCCACGTTCACCAGAATGCTATTGACAGCGAGAATGTCGACCGTATTTTCAGATGCCGCGTGGCCTCGATACATCTTTCGATCGAATCTCAACATCTTGCCTATAGAATCGTCCGTGTTGAAATCCACTCGAAAATTATCTTCCAAATCCAACATCGTCTGTAAGGTATTAGGATTTGGAGCGAGTCTAATCTTGTTGCTTCCCTTTCCATCCGTCTTCATTCGCGTCTGAATGTAATCATTCAAATCGTCTATGTCATAACTCCCTTTGGGAATTCGAATCTCTAACCAATCCGTTCCGTCGGAATACTTGAACGAGTTATTCTTTTCGGTGACGTTGGGAAAGGAATAATAAGTCTCCAGATTCACCAAAGCCATCTCGTAACTTATCTCTCTATTCAATTCGATGGAAGGTTCGAATTTCGTAGCGAATCGAGTCGAATCGCCACTCACCACGATTTGAATGGATTGTTTTGCAGTCGTATTCTCGGCTATCCGTCCTAACAATTCTCCATGTTCGAACATTATATTTAATTTTATTTTTTTTTATTCAAAACTAATTATTTGAAGATTTATTATTTTCTAAATTTTATTTTCACGCTCTATCTTATTATTATCACCAGAAACATAAAACTTGTCGAATCCGCACCGATATTTTCCGCGATTAAATTCGCTTGTCAAATCGATCACGACGAAATTGTAAAGTCCACCATTCCAAACCCTCTTGCAGAATCTCCTGAATTCCGCAGCGCTCATGTCGTTTGCAACGTAATCGCCGTAGATGTGATTGAGATTCTTGAGATCTTGGCGAAAGAGACATAGAAAATTAGCGTTCTCCCTTATCGTCTGTCTGGGCAATCGAAAATAATTCTGCGACAAGTAGAAACAGTCCACGTTGCTGTGTCGACCCCTAACGTAATACGATTCGCATCGGTTCTGTCTCTCCAAAAGCAGATCGTCGAAAATCATGAGATTCTTATCTTCCGATTTCAGTTCTCTAGGATCCGGAACGTCGCTAGCGTTCTCATAAAATCGACACTCGACGTTCGAAGATGCATTTCTCTTCATCAGCTCCATCGCCACGCCGTCCAAAATGGTCGAAAGTGGAGCTTCGCTCTTGTCGAATTCCTCCCTACTGTCAAAGATTCTGGCTATGACGTCCTTGGGCAATCTGCGATCCATGCACTCTCGGAGCAATCTGTATTCGGGTTGAAACAAGCTCTTGCCAAACAAGAACAATCTGTCGTAATCCAACCAGTCTGGTCGGGACAACAGATTCATCAACAGATTGGTCTTTCCACAATTCGATTTTCCCACTATCAAACCTCTTATGCTTTTGGGAAAGAACTCGTTATTCGACCTCTTGGTCGCGGCGTCGTTCCAAGACATATCTTTAATGTTCATCTTTGTTTTATTTTTTTGTTGTTGTTATTTTAGATTCTTTTCAAACGCTATTTTTTATGTTTTTCAAACTCTGTTTTTAATGTTATTATTTATTTATATTGCACCGTCGCGAGTTCTCTTCAATCCGGATCCACTCGTCATTTTGGCTAAATCTTGTATGGGCACCACAGCATCCTTAAAATCTTTCCAACTTTTCGGCGTTCGCTCTAACGAGCTCGCTTCGCCGGCGGACTGATCAACTTGTCGATCAACGCGTCGGCTGCCCTCTTGCCAGCCACAGAAGCTATCCTGCCACTGGCTTCGGAAGCGGCTTTCTTACCAGCATCCAAAGCCGTCTTCTTACCGACCTCAAACGTGGTCGATGCGAGTTTTCTACCCGCATCGCCCGTGAACGCTCGCATTATAGAATCGACGATGCCAGAACCGCCTTGAACGTAAGTCCTGACGTATCCCCTGTTCTTTATCACCAACATATTTTATTTTTATGATATATTTTGTTTTTTCACTGGTAAATCGTTTTGTTGTTTTTAAATACTTTTATTATTCTAGTGTAAGAATTTACTGTTTTATTTTTTTTATTTGTTTGTTTGTTTCTCTCTACTTATTATATACACATCAATCCTTCAATTAGTTCATCAGCCTTTTATACTGGTTTTTATTCAAAACCTTCTGTCTTAACAATTCGTCAGATGAAGCAACTATCTGATTATCTAATCCTGTGTTACCAGCCCGTCTGCTCGCCATCAACAAACTCAATCTCTGAGACAGAGCGTCGGAATCGCTCGGAAGAAAAGTGGTTTCCACCCCTTTGCCAGTCACCGATTCGACGAACTTCTTGTTCATATCCCATATGGGTTTCACCACTTTCGTCCACTTGTAACCTCTGTTGGCTTTGGGTCTCGTCTCTCTGACATCGTTATTTCTCTTCATGGCGTGGGTCTGAACCAGAATGTCTCCGTAATTATCGAAATCCTGATCCGTGTAATCGCTAGGCTTGTCGTAAAGGAGCAATCTGCGCAGACCATCAGTCAATTCGTATTTGTTCGAACCCACGATCAATTCATCATCGTCAATTTCTACTTCTGTGTCTCCTACAAAAATCCTTCCCTCCGAATCCTTATAAAATCCATACGACTGATCTCTCTTACCGCCATCATCATCGGACGATCCGACGCTACTAGTGGTGATAGTCGAAGCTGTATCGTCGCTCTCACTCATATCTGTTTGAATTCCCGTGGGAACGTAATCCGGTGTAGATTGAACGGAATACCGATTTCCAAAACTAGGAGGCAACGAACCCATTCTCAAAGAACTCTCCTGTATAGGTCTCAATTCTTCGACTATCTCCTTCCTGCTTCGCTCTTGACCCTCCGTCACGGGTTTAAATATTTTTGTGGCTTCGCGTTTGAGTTCCATCTCACCAGGACGTCTGCTCCTGTCAGCAGACTGAATGCCCTTCTTAGCACGTTCATACTGGTCTAAAATTAAATCTCGGCGTCTAGGATCCATCTGTAAAAACATCTTTCGTTTTTAATTGTTAATGTTCCTTTGAGTATGCTAATATGAGTTATTTATTATTTTCAAAATTAAATGTATAATTATTTTTATGTTTTAAGTAAATAAAAATCTTCCGTCTTTAATATAACAACTAAAAACCGTTATTTCCTCACACTTGAAGTCATTCTCAAAATAATTACTCCATGAATATCTTGTAACATTTTGGGTTAAAAACGCACATGGTAATCGCTCAGTCAAAACATCAATTGATCTTTTAAATTCTTTCCGCTTTTTGATTCATAAAAATATTTTTTTCAGATAAACCATTTAACTTGACAAATTAACCTCATTTGAATAAAAACCTGTAATACATCTCAGGCGTGACAAAATAGCGTTCTCAGTAAGTGTTTATACAGTAAATGTCACTTTGACATGCAACCTGCTTGTCAGTTTTGATAAAAACACAGACTGACAATTGTAGACTGACATTCGAATGAAATGGTTTTAAAGGCGCACAGGAGCTCTATTTATCACTTTTATTTATTTCCTAGGATATTCCCCCACCCCACGACGAGGGGAGATAACTCTGTATGATCGAGTTTACGAGAATCGAGCGATCCGATCGGTCAATTGGCGGAGAATCAAGCGATCCGATCGCTCGATTAGCTGAGTTTGGGAATTCTCATAGTGAGGAATTCCCCTAATGACGTCATAAATGGGAAAAACCCACCGCCTCAAAACAATTGAGAGTTCTGGACCACTGGTCTAGAATCCGCACACCGTTGTTTTATGATAGCCCAGAATTTTTTGCTCGCGTTCACCAACGATGGATCGATGGTCTGATCTGCGATGGGAACGTCGACAGAAAATTTTTAAAGTAAAAGATAAAAGTGAAAATGTACAATTTCACCTTTTTTTAAAAAACGCGCGTTCGCCACGAGTATTTGAACGCTAAAAGTGCGATCTAGGAGTCACAAAAAAACCATGGGGGATTCAAGACCACTGTACATTTTTGTGAACAAGCGTGCGATTTAACACTGAATTCCACGTTGGTGAACGCATTCGTGTACACGTACATGTACAAAGTGGTCGTAAACTCTCAATTATTACCTACTAGGAGTGTATACCACTCAGCATGCTAGAATGTAGCTTACTGTGTGGGTTATAATATCTTAGAGGTATATGTACTTCTGAATATACACCATTACTTATTACTTATTATGCACGTTATAAAGCAGCATGAAATACACCCCCCCCCCCCCCCCCCCCCCCCCCACCAGCTGCACTGGGCCATCAACCAGTTAGTTACTGTACATACATTATGCATAGGGCCAGGTTATTTTTCGGCTGAAGTGAACACCACACAAGCTATTTTACTAGTAGAAGTGTACACCACTCAGCATTCCAAAATGTAGCTTCCTGTGTGGTTTATAATATCTTAGAGATTTCTGTACTTCTGAATATACACCATTATATCACTCACAGCCATACTGGGTTCCACAATGTAGTGACATGTCTTTCAATGAGAAGATTGTTTTCCTGTCATACCCGTATTGAGCCACCATTTATCTGCTGCATGTACTCTATAAAACATGTCTTTCAATAAAAAGAATGTTATTCTGACATACCTATATTATGCCACCATCCAGTTATCTACCATATGTACTCAACACTTCATGAAACACAATTAGTTTATTGGTAAAGGTGTTCACCACACAGTATGCTGCAAAGTAGATTGCCGGGTGATTTACAGTGCCTATACACTATATGTGCTTCTGAATTATGATTGCCGGGTGATTTACAGTACCTATACACTATATGTGCTTCTGAATCTACATTATTATATCACTCACGAGTGTACTGTGTTCCTCATTGTAGTAACGTGTACTTCCATGAAGACACTGTCCCCCACTCTCATAGCTGAACTGGGCCATCGACCAATTACTTACTATACGTAAATTATAAAGCATAAAACCTTGTTTTACTGCTGAGGTAAACACCCCACAACATGCTATAAAGTGTGGGTTATAATATCTTAGAGGTATATGTACTTCTGAATATACACCATTACTTATTACTTATTATGCACTTTATAAAGCAGCATGTTGTGTGATTTACAATGCCCTTGCAAAATAGCAACATGTACTTCAATAAACTCAATGTTTCTTGTCTCAGCCCTACTGGGCCACCATCTAGTGACTAACTTGACGTACCTTATAAACATGGAATACAACAACTTCACTGTTAGAAGAGTGCACCATACCGCATACCACAATGCAGGCTGCTGTGTAGTTTGCAGGGCATATACAGTATGTGCACTTCCCAGTTTGCATTTTTATATCAGATTCAGCTGTATTTTGTTCATCGGAGTAGCAACATGACTACACCACACAAACTAATTTACTAGTGGAAGTGTAAACCACACAGCATGCTAAAATGTAGTCTACTGTGTGGTTGATAATGTCTTTGGGGAATATGTACTTCTGAGTATACGCCATTATATCACTCACAACTATACTGTGTTACTCAACTGATTGGCATGTCTTCCAATGAGCAGAATTGTTTCCTGTCATACCTGTATTGTTATTTGCTATATGTACTCTACTTTATGAGCCATGAAATACAATTATTTTATTGGTAGAGATGTACGCCACACAGCATGCTGCAAGTAAGCTTGCCGGTGACTTACAGTGTCTATACACTACATGTGCTTCTGGATCTACATAGTTGTATCACTGACAACTGTATTGTGTTTCTCATTGTAGTAAAAAATACACTTCAGTGAAGACAATACCTCCCCCCCACCATAGCTGCACTGTGACTAGTTACTTATTATACTTACATTATAGAGCATAGAACCATTGTTTTAACTGCTGTACACCACACAGCATACGACAAAGTAGCCCGCTGCGTGGTTTACAATGCCCTTACAGTACATGTTCTTCAGGAAATACATTATCATGTCACTCGCAACAGTACTGTTCCCCAACATAGCAACATGTACTTCAATAAGGTCAATGCTTTCCATTCTCTGCCCTACCGGGCCACCAACTAGTTACTTACTATATATACATTATAAGTCATGAAATACAAGTACTACACAAGTAGAAGTGCATCCCACAAACCATACCAGAATGGACATTTTAAACATGGAAAACTACTATTTTACTGGTCGATTTGTACACCACACAGTATGCTACAATCAAGCCGGTAATGTGATTTACAAACATGTACGTCAATAGAGGCAGTATGCTAGTCATATCTGTACTGATCCATCAACTAGTCACTAACTCTATGTATATCATAAAGCATGGAATACAGCTGTTTTACTAGTAGAACATCAATCATAACTGTATTGTATTCCTCGGAGTGGTGAAAGTAGTGACATTCACCCCAATGGAGACATATCCCCCCCTCAGTCACAGCAGCACTGGACCGCCAACCAGCTAGTAAGCATCTGATTGGGGTCCAGCACAGCGATGGTCAAAAAAGCATACCCCCCCCCCCCACCCTTCATCCGAGTACACTGTCACGAATCATCACAGTACATTATCCTTCTATTCTGTAGGAATTTGTATGCTTCTCTCTCCACTGGAGTCTCATCTGTGTATTCCTTCCACCTGTCAGATGGCCTCTCCTTATATTTAAGTATTACCCGGATACCTGAGACTCGGATTCGAGTGATGTAATGTTTATCAGTTCTCAGTTTGTATGCAGTTGATGCAAGTCTTCCTCTCTGCCTTTTTAAAGGAGGTGGGAGGTCATTTCTGACACTTTTGCGTGTCCCCCTTAGGTTGGAAGCTGCTGACAGGACACACTGCTTATCTCTATCGTTGCCCATTTTGACAATTATAGCTTTAGATGGGGGTGCCCTCTGAGAACTACCAGGTGCTATCACCGAAGCCAGGGGCAACCTGTGGGCATTTACTTCACGTTTGACTATTTCTGAAGATTGGGCCTCACTAAGTTTCAGGTCACTCTGTAAGAATGTCTGTACAGTTTGATGAGGGTCGTCACTCGCAAGCTCATCAACACCATAGAGAAGAAGGTTATATTTCCTATCTCCGAAAGCAATCTCTTTTCTTCTAACTCAGCGAGTTTGGCATCCAGTTTGAGATTGATACTTGGAATGACTCCGCCCTCAAGCTCTTCCAACTTTTGGGCATTGTACTCAACGTCCCTACTCAGCTCAGTATGATCATTTTTAATTTCGCGAATTGTTTCATTGATAGCCGTGACTTCAGTCCTCAGCGAGCTTATTTCGGTTTTTATGCCTACCATATCTCTGTCGATCTTATCTAGACGCGACGAAATTTTCTTGTCAAAGTCGGCAGTCATCTTTTTAAGTTCATTGTTAGAAACTACATCAGTTTTTGTTGGCTTTGAAGACATCACAAGGAGAAATTATAACCAAGATGAATCCAGGATCGACAAATGCATTTAATGTACGTACTCTGTGCACGAAGATAGGCGAAGTGATATTGTGTCAACAATCAATTTCCGCAAATACACGGTTTAGTCTACTAGAGCACTGCATTGATTAGGAACACCTTGCGTTTAGTAAGTTTAAAGTATATATATAGTATATAACAACATAATGTAAGGCTGAATAAGACAGCAACTAGGGAGAAGATGACCGAGGAAATTCTTCACAACAACTCTTCTATCCCGCCACGTCCAGTGCTGAGTGGTGAATCTGGTGTCTTTTTAGGTTGTCTTTTCTATTAAACGTTCTTGACATCTCATGCACTGGTAGATTCAGGTCCCGTGGGCAGTCTTCCTATGTTGATAAAGATTACATTTCATTGTGAAAAATGTCTGGCACTCTTCACAGGTGTAATGTTGATCCATCGCTGGCTAAACGTGGAATGACAAAGTTTTGGAGGTATCCTCCCTTTTATACCCTGCGAAATGGGTTGACCAGATATTTTCAGATAAGTATCCTTAAAATGTATCCTTAACATGTGTCCCCAGTTGATAAGCAGCCATGTCATAGGTATACTCGAATACCGAAATAAGGCTAAGAGTTGTATGTGCGTGTAACTCGATCGAGCAATCGATCTATAGCTCATTTGCTCGGTAGGAATCGAGTCGTTCGAGCAGTGACTTTTCAGTAATTGCTCGATAGTTTATAAGGGGGAATTTGGGATAGGTATGTCTTGGGGTGGTCGAGAAGGCCAGGCCAAACAGTTAATAGTATTTTCAGATAAGTATCCTATAAAAAGTATCCTCGAAAGGTATCCTCAAATAATACAATACCAGGCCATAGGTATCTTCAAATACCCGTATGTGCCTATGTGCTAGTGCACAATGTGTCACATTGTGCATTTTCACATAAGCACATATCGGCACACCCAGCATGTGCCTATGTGGTACTTATAATGTTTACACATGACAAGTATCCTATAAAAGGTATCCTCGACAAGTACCCTAAAATAGTACAATACCAGGTCATAGGTATCCTCAAATACCCGTATGTGCCTATGTGCTAGTGCACAATGTGTCACTTTGTGCATGTTCACATAAGTACATATCGGCACATCCAGCATGTGCGCATGTGCTAGGGCACAATGTGTCACATTGTGCATTTTCACATAAGCACATATTGTCACATCCCGCATGTGCCCATATGCTGCCTGTAATGTGTACACATGACATAAACATGTTTAGGGAAGTCAGAATAAATTGAACAAAGAAGTCACAACAGAGCTTGTAGATACATAGGCAGAAACCGAGAATTTACGTGGAAATCGGAAATGGGGTTGTTTCTGGTAATTCTACGAAGAAAATATGGATTCTGATGAAAATCCGAACCAGAAAGACTACTCTAGTTCAATCGAACTTACCCCGGGGCCTCCCTCGGACCTATAGCACTACGTGCTGCTCTACTACAAAATATTCTGGGGGAATCCGTACTGAATAAAGTCAATTTCGGTAGTTTGGAGTGGATCGTGTAATTATACAAAGGAACACACCCTTCGAACATACCCCTGTCCTATTGTAAGCTTTGGATAACATAGCAACCACGTACTACCATAGAAACAACGATGGCGGCTTCTAGTATACAAAATGGACGACAAAAACACGTATCCCCCTAACAACACGCGCTGCGCATGTCCCCGAACACCACATATCACTATAGAGATGACGCCGCGACATGGCCGCTCACGCGGGTTACCAAGACAACACAACAAGGGGCCACAGGGTCACGTGCTATGACGTCACATGAGATCCTGCATGAGACCCTGTCAATGTTACCTCAAAACCACATCACATACTACTTACGCTCCTTAAACGCGTGCTCTGTGGCTGCTATGTCATTTCCTTATCATATTGTTTGTTTATTAGTTTACTGATGTTCAATGTCATTTTCAGCATCTTTGGCTACATCATGGTCGCAACATAAGTACATTCTAAAATCAGTTGGATTAAAAATTAACCCAAATCAACAGTGTTGAGTAGAATTAGGTTAATTTTTTAACACAACTGATTTTTGAGAGCAGGATCTTGTGAGAAAGAATACTATGTATTCGCATATTTTGACATGAAATGTTCGGAACAAGGACTCAGCTGGGGTGCCTGAAGTATGATTAGAAACAGAACACAACAGACGGCTAAAAATAGTAACAATGAGCTAAAATTGTTCAAACTGAAAGACTCTTCTACACAACTGCAGTGTACTTGGGAACAGTAGAGAAGACAACGGCACATAGAAACAATAACATGGGTATACAGGGTCTTCTTTAATAAGCGGAAAACAAGGATTGAGGAAAATGCGAAATAGGTAAATGGTTGTTGAGTCTATTTGAGTAAATAAATATACACCCATCCAATCCAACACGCCCTCAGAACTCACCCGCCCTGTTAGAAGCCACCCAGGCTCTTAGCAGTCACGCGTCACCAAAGAAACAAAGCTGGTGGCACCCAGTAAACAAATGAAAACACGTGTCAAACTAACAACATGCGTTACGCAAGCGCACTGACGCTAAGTATGACCAGGTAGCACTATATGTCTGCTCACGCGAGCTACGATGACAATCCACATACCGTTACCAAATCGCGCGCCTATCACGTCACGTGAGAACATCCAAAATGGCAAGGTCGGGCACGTGATATACTACTTCTTTGTTCCACACAAACGAAACTACAGAGAAAATGACAAAACTTGAATTGCAAATAATGTATGTGAAGTTTGGGAGATATGGCCAAGACGTTTTGTGAAATATTAGACATACCGTTTTATTTAAAGATAAAATAGAATTTAACAAAGTAAATAATCAATTGGTTAAGGTGATTTTAAATTACCTGTCCAAAAAACCCCGGTCCTTTGCCCTTTGTAGATAGTCTTTTGGAGTTCATGAAGCTCCTTAAGAATACATTTTTTATTATCCCCGGAAACGGGTGCCAGCACATATTTGTTTCTTTCACATTCTTTCCTTGCCTCATCCCAAACAAGTTTAGTGCGACTGATGAAGAATTTCTCACTGCATTCTATTGGAATGAGAGTGTCATTTCCTGAAATCATACAAAATAGAACATTCATCGATTATCTTAGTCATATGTCTGCTTCCGATTTTATTCATTCAAATCCCTGTCATGCCGAATTTATGGTGGACGTTTGAACATTATTTATTACGTATAACGACGCGTGCAGAGGACAAAAGCATAATCTAGACATAACAATATTTCAGAATGTAACTTTAATTCTTCATTAAACTCAGAAATGCAATCGTACTGATGCCTTTGTATGGTTGACAAAAATAGCCAACAGTTGAAAATTCGCTGTAGTAGCTGAAATATTTTCATGCAGGGTTTGAAAATGGCTTTTTGTCAACAGCTGGATTCTGGGAGAGGAGTACAGTTGGAAAATCGGAGCCCAACGAATCAAGACAGTCCAGTCATGTCCGTGTCGGAGTAGCACTAGGTACGGGTTTCTCGTTTGTAGGAATCGAGCGGAATGACAATGCGTATCTTATACTGTAAAGAAATTTTATCTCAGAATCTTCTGTTGTAAAATTCTGGAACAAATTTTCTTCGTGACCAGGTCCTAGATCAAAAATTGGGAAGAATCCGAGTAGCAAGAGGAACTTTTTAGTGTATTTCAATATATCGAGAACGAAATTTGAATCAAGAATGTGCAGAATGATTTCTGCAAACAAGGACTATATGTTGGGATCTTAAACGTGGAGAGACAATTCCCTTCTTACAAAGTTCAAATAGAAACAAAATCGGCTTATTTTTATACGTAGCAGAATGAAAAAGTAGCTCCTTGTCTCAAGAAAATGAAGTCACCAGTGACACTTTTCGGAAAGCGTAGGAAGAAACCAAGATTAAGAAATGGTGAAAATGATACGTACCAGAAAACAACGAAAGTGACTGACTATGTCTCGAAAACCCCATCGCGAGCACTCAAACTTTTTATTTATTCAAGATTGATAATGATTAATCAGGTCTCCCGCATGGTTACTACAAGGCCCTCACAAAGTATGTCTGTCACATCACGCTTTCAATGGCCAGAAAATTCCTTAAGTTAAAATTCCAAAAACAACCCTTTAATTACCTATTTTCACCAAAACGGACATTGTTTGGCTCGGATTCTCCCATAATTGTCTTTATAAGAGTAGCACATCGTGCTCTTGGGATCTTGCAATCCTATTCTTACTCTTCAGCTTCCCCGAAATGTGAACACGAGGACCATGAAGATATCCCTGGGTAGTGAGGTCTAACCTCAAGTCCCTCATATCCCTCTCCGTGTTTTAAAAGGTTTTGACTTACTGGTGTAGCCTGCTAGGAAATTCTAGTGTAGAAACATTGCCGTCTCATGTCTATGAGGACCATGAGGAAATCATTCAATGAAGTATAACCTATCATTGCTCATGGTCTCATTCCATGAGGTCCACGAGTAAATCCCTCAATGAAGTATAGTATACCATTATTCATATCTTCATCATATCCTCATCGTAGTTTCGAGTTGCCACGTTACGCGTAATTCCACTTTGGAATTGTATTTATGGTCTGTCTATGCTTGCAGAATCCCATTATTGTCGGATGAGGCCATGAGAAAATTTCTCAATGAGCTATAATCTATCTTCGCTCATGTCTTCATCTGAGTTTTCAAAAACCCGCGTTACGCGGAATCCCACTTAGGAATTTCATTAGGCAACCTATGCTTACAGAATCTCTTTTGTGTCGCACGTGACCACAATACTGATAAGTATCCGTATAGTAATCTTTGTGGAAAAGATCTTGTCATTTTGTCACGATGTCATATTGGACATACCAGACTTACACATTGTTTTTATTGCAGGTAGATATGCGATTAGAATGTGTTCCATGTCAATGTCCTTTTACAATCGAGCACAATCGAGCTCATTGTGTTAGATTGTACTGATTTTAATGATATCAGATAGCAACATTATGTTATACCCTCTCTTAAAAAACGTTTTCACACAATCACTTCTCACCAGATTCTATCGCTTCTAAAAAAATCAACCTTTTTGAATAAATTTTCGTTTTTTTTCTTGGTGTCATTATTCACTTCTATCCTCGATATTAATTTCGATGTTATGGTCATGAACATTTTTCATGATTTTCTCCACATAACTTTTTATCGCCACGATATAACTTTGGCAGCTGATGTGGTGTTAAGCAACAAAAAATAAACAAATAAATGAGACCACGAGGGCAATGAGAAAATCCATCGATGAGGTATAATCTACAGTTAAAACTAGAAGTCCTGTCACGAACTGTGCGCTTATCTAGGCATAAGTACGCGTGGGAATTGCGCGCAATTACCATATCGAATGGCACCCAAAGCATGGCAGGTTCCCCTGGTTACTCATAGCAAACACAGGCAATGTTTCTGCCAATAGACCCCCGGGTTACGTGGAGGTCCATTGGCTGAAACATTGCTTGTGCACAGGTCATATGTACAGAATTTGATAGCCTTACTGTGGTCATAACGCGTAGATTAACGGGCAGATCGACGTGGTATTTGTGCGCATTTCATGACAGGATTGCTAGTTTTAACTGTATCATAGTTCATATCCTCATCTGGGTATTGAACGCCCGCGTTACGCGCAATCCCACTTGGGGAAGCTTTCTATGGGGTGTTTTTGCTTGCAGAATCCCCTTTTGTTGTAGGAGACCACGGGTGCCATCAGGAAAGTCCTCAATGAGGTATAATCTATAACTGCTCATATCATCATCTCGACATTTGAGGATACCTATTGCACGGTGCTGTACTATCTGAGGATACCTTTTGAGGGTACCTTATAATGACACCTTATGGAAGATACCTTTTGGATGATAGCTCGTTGATCTCGTTCCAATGGTTTTGTTAACATCTTTTGAAAAGTTTGAAAAACCTTTTATTAAAATATAAATGTTTGATATCCTGTACGGTAAAGAATAAACTTGATAATATCCATACGTATTGTAGATACATACGTTTCTAGGCTCGTAGTTTTGAAAATTACTGGAAGGAGGGACTAAGGCTCTCGTAGGATACGATTCAGGAGGGTGACTACCATAGTTCAGCAGTTACTGCACTGTGATGGGATACCCTGTATTGAAAAACATTTCTGTAATATCATTTTTAGGGATATTAACCCATAACACTTTACTCAACGAACCGGACGCAACGCCGACGTAATTTACAAATTAAGCAGTAGAAAAAAATATATCTTTCAACAAATGTCAACAAAACAATATCATGTGACCCATGATCGGAACGAGCTCATTCCCATGAGGGGTCACATGAAATGGGTTTGTTGAATCTTTTTAAACTGAAAAAAATAATTAAAACAATAAATTCTGATATCGTGTACGCTGGGTAAATGGTTAAAGGTATATACCTCGTTCTGACAAAACCTGAGGTCTCAGAAACAGGTTATTTAATATCCAGTTAAGAAGATGTCCCGAAGGCTATAGTCAAATTCCTTAGGTGGTGGCTTCTCCTCAATTCTTAGCTGTGCCCAGAGGCATCCAAGACCTAACGAGACTTTACTGTTAAGCCGCAAGAATCAAAAGCAGGGGGGGGGGGGGGGGGGAGGCAGTATAGTCCGGAAGATTGCCCAAGCCCTTAAAGCTTAAAGTAGACTTGACGTGTTTCCATTAGATTTAGTGGGCGAAAATGGACTTTCGAATCCGTTGTTTGTAAGGAACTGTCACGATGGGCTTTTATTGCTCTGGTTATTTCCAAACCAAGCATAGCATATAGGATCCGAATAGGTTGTTCGTGTTCACGAATACCTCCAGCAGGACTAGTAACTATCTATTACATACTGGTTCTTTTGTCTTTTCGAAGTTAATAACCAACTTGAGGTACCTAACAGAACAATGATCCGAGTGTTCAAAAACACATGAACCCTGGTATATTCAGGAGTAAGAGGTATTCAAGAGACGTCACTTGAACACCAGGTTCCTTGTTCTATCGGATATTTCAAACTGGTTACTCTTCGCGAAAAGACGAAAGACTCAGCGTGTAAGGGGTCAAACAATTTTAGGTTTTTATTCATGTACCCGCAACAGCAGCCACTGGGGTGTTACTGACATGGTATATTTTGAAGAATCTCTACACCCCTAATTATATACATCCCCAGTCAATGGCAGTATACAATACACCCCTGGCACAAACCGGGATTCACAGGAAAGAAAATAGAATTCGACGCGACACAAATACGTGGCCTATTTCAAAATATGAATGTAACGGTCAAACTGATTTACTCTAACTGGAACTGAATTCGACGCAACGCTAATGCGAAGGTCTATTATGAACCTACTGAGACCTGTACGGGTACTTGCTACACTATTCATGATTCACTCCGTTTTCTGTTTGAAACAGACGTGGAAATCATTCATGTATAAACGGCCTCAAATATATTTATCATACAATGATTATATATGTATTGGGTCCGTAATTACCCGAAAACTGCGTGTATCAGGGGGCCCTGATACAAAGTCTGTACCTTGCAACTGCATAATACAAGCGCGTGATTGGTTACGATTTGTTTACGTTACTATTTGTAGAACATTACACGTTTTCGAAACGTGAATAATTATTAAACTAGGAAACAGGTTGCTTTTATGCTTGTGTATCTGAATCACTGGAAACATCCAAGCAGGAACAACACGCAGTTATAATGTCAAATACACACAGTCTGTTCTGAATGTTATACGTATCCGCGCTCAACGAGTTTATCTCATAACAACAACAGTTCAAGCAGCCGCGTACAGTTTTAACATAAACAACAAACATTTTTATGAGCCTAAAAGTTTAATCAAACATTAAAATGCTAGTAAATCGTTTTACTCAACGCACACGATATCACAATTGATATCATATTGTATTTTAATTATTTTTGTAAAATAAATTTTCCGAAAATTCCATCAGAACCATAACATGTGACCCCGCATTGGAACGAGCTCGACGAGCTCGTTCCAATGAGGTGTCACATGATATGGTTCTGTTAAATTTCTTTAGAAAAATAATGGGTTTTTTTCAACTGCTCAATTTGTAAATCACGCGTGACGATTCGGTCAATTCGTTAGATAATGTGTTAATCAAGTTATTACAGTTGAGAACTGTAAGATAAATCTATCATCGCTAATATGTTTATGTTCAAAATGTTATATACGAGTCCCGCTATTATTTCTAATGATATAAATCGACTCGTCTCCGACTAATCGAGATATGGTCTTAGACACAGGAGCTCGACTCTGATACACCATTTTGTACATAAACATAATGATGATAATATATATTTTTTACCTGCTGATAGACTGGCGGACAATTATATTTGGCAAAACATCATATACTCACCATTTGTAGATTTCTCTTTGAACTGTAAACATAAAATTATTAAATAATAAATCCATCTATGTTGAGCACTAGAACGTCTTGAAACCATTATAAAGTACTTGTAGCTCACAAGTACCAATATTGCTTATAGACTCCTATTATCAAGAAGAAATTCAAGTACAATAGATATGCACATAATCTGACATTCAACGCAATGAATTATATGAAAAGCGGAAGCTGTCTCTTCCTTGATTGTAAACGTTGAAGGCATGGCCACATTTTCGAAAATATCTCCCGTTTGTTGATGTTTTTTCACCATTAAAGTAATATAGTAAAATAGTGATTCTATTCTCTTATTACAAGGACGTAGGAAGAATTTCGAACTTGGGGAGAGGGTGGCAGCACAGGCGCATATATCAGTATTGGCCCGTATGTCTGAGTTATATGGTAGGAATACAATACACACAGGAATGTTTAGGACTCATGCACCTCTATATTGACAAAATGCACATTTTTTGGTTGCACATTTAATACATTTCATAATCGAGCCGAATGATTTGCCGGGAGTTGTGTACTGGGTCAACTATTCCTCACAGGGCTTACAATTTTCATCACTGAAAGAGATTTACAGGAAAGTTAGTTTCCCTTAATTTCTTAACGTTGTTTGCAAATTTAACACTAAGATATGAGAATTGCAAATAAAAATTTTTAATTTTGCAATCTTAGCGACTTCGTATCATCGATGTGTGCATCATACCACAAACTTCAAGCATTCTCTTGCAGAGTTGTTTTAGAATACAGAAGCTGGCGTTTTACAAGTTTTTTCCCAATCAGTTTGAACGATTGACTATTATTCCCTGTAGAAACCCATTTAGAAAAAAGGAAACAGCGTTTTCACCATCTTTTGGTGTTCTGTAACTACATTAACTGTGTGTGTTTTTGCTTCACTTATCGCAGCTCCACGGGGTTTGATGTTCTGTAATGTGTTCATTTAAGAATTGAATGCAAGTTTTATAATTTTTATTGGAGTATGAACGTGTGGGAATGGGTACAAATTATGATGTTTGTACCCATTACCACACATTCATACTCCAATAAAGATTATAAAAATTGCATTCAATTCTTATAATTACATTCCGTAACTGTTTAAACTACTTTTTACCAAACAACAAAGCAGAAAGACGAAATCAAACATGTACCACCGAACGAGGCGAAAAACAACCCTCACACAAAAGACAAAGCGCACAACTCTGAGTTCAGCGCCGGTTTTCGGCATTGACTCAAATTTGTCAAATTGCCGTCTTTCGCAACGAAACTTGGAATGTTCAAAACAATTTATTTTACATATCAGTAAACTATAATCACCTATGAAACGACAAGTTCAATAATAATAATCACTGAAATAATTTCACACTGTCGATTGACATTTCTTGTAAGTTGTTTGAGATATCACAAATTATTAACTTGAACGTAAATGCGGGTCAAAGTTCGACCAAAGGTATTCAATGGAAAATGAATTACATTTAGTCATGACGTTTTCATCCAGCTGACCAATGGGAATTGAGTATTTGAACCCAAAACGTATAACTATATTAACAATGTAATTATAATATAAACAGTGTGCGCATCGTTACATATAATACAGACACTGTCCTTTCCATTAATATAAAAGTCTAGAAGTTTATATTTGTTAATTGTTTTAATTGGAAGAATAAAACCTTGCAAATTATGTAAAATTACGTTTGCTAAACAAAGAGCCAAAGTGGACAGTAGTGTTGGTAATGTTGGAAGGTGTGATACTGATAGATATTCTTGATGGCGGATTATTTGTGAACTAGTTGATTCTAATTCGCTTTCCTTAAAAGCCAAATTTCCCTCTGTTATTTTTAATAAATGGACACAACATACATCTCTGGGTTCTGTTTTTTGTTTTCATTTATTAACATTAACAAACGGAAACGTGGCTCTGTTTTCTACTGATGTCGTCATAGGTGTGTCTTGGGACAAGGCACTTAGTACCGATTGCCCTTGTGGGGACACGGTGGCGCTGTGTACTACGGCGGAATGTACGTCGAGGGTGCTCCTGTCTTCAACCAATGCTAACCATGCTTTTGTGGCGTCAGTACGCAGGGGAGTCTGGCAGCTGCTCGCCGTTTCCCGCTGGTTCTCTCCGGATGCTTCGGCTTTATCCACCCGTAAAACTGTCCTATACGAGGTGATCCTGGCTCTCGAAAGTGTCGTTAAAATCCAATAAATAAATAAAGGTTTCATCCTTTATGGATTATCAAAAGCAAACAAACGACTCGATTCTTTATCATATACATGATTAGATATTCCATCTATATCATTAACTGGTAGAGTGCTGGAAGCCCATATTTGGGCTTTATTCTGAAGTGCAGGTACTGCAACTTAAAGGCTTCATATTCAGTGGCTGTGCATCATATTATCTTTGAAGTGATATTATTTGTTAAGATTTGCCTTGTTACAATTTATAGGAGAGTGCCTGTGGGCACTCTCCTATAAATTGTAACAGGCAAAGACATGTGAAAAAATTTTAGTGGCCAAAAAAAATTTAGCACTCTACCAGTTAAAGCATGTCTTCAACGAAGGCATGTCTTGATGATGAAGATGGGGTATTTGATCAATCGAGAATTGAACCATTACATTTCGGACAAATCAGATTTACCCCCCCCCCCCCCCACTCCCCCCGTAGGTCATCTTCGCGTGACCCCTACCTGATTTCTTGTGTATAGTGCCACCATGTCATTTGTGCTAATATATGTTTATGCACAAATTGATGCAGTCCGTTTGAAGGGGTTAACGGAATGTTAAAAAGATCACTCCAATTTATCAAAAACCAAAATGAACTAATTACCGGTATTAGGTACAGAGCAAGCCACAAGCAAGAACGGTAGCTCAGGGTTAGAACATCGGATTTTAAACGAACAATACGACAATTCGATCCTGGTCAGCGGTAACGGCGTTGTGTTCTTGGGTAGGACACTTAATCCCGATCACCCTCGTTGGAGCGCGACTGCGCTGTGTATTAAGGAGTGCTGCACCTCAATGGTGTTCTTGCATTCAACCTCTGCTTACTCTATTTGTGCAGAGTTAGTAAGTTGTAGAGTCGGACAGGTGCTCGTCGCTGTTCGGTGGTTCTCTCCGAATACTCCGGCTCCCTCCGGTCCGTAAAACGGTCAGACACGATGTGACCCTGGCTGTTTAAAGTGCCGTTAAACTCCAATATACAAACAAATAAACATAAAATTCGTTGTCTATTGTGTCATGACGCAAAGATTTTCATTGACACTAACAAATTGTCAAGGGTAAATCAGTTTACCGAGAATATTATATTCTTCTCTGTCGACCGGAAAACATGCTTTATATTTTTCACCATGCCGAATTTCCGTAATGACATTCGTGCATGTTATTATAAAGATGTTTGATAAACATATATAATACTGACGTTTACACTGTTGTTTTTATGAAGAAAGATGTTTTCTCTTCTCAGATAGTTCTCAGGGGCACAATATCGAATTGAGGACGTCATACATTGCGAACGATGTGTATCATGTGCTGAATATAAAACCAATATTTTTTCTTCATATTTTGCATCTCGGGGGTGTAGGGCAATGTTTTATCAGTAATGGGTGCTTTACTGTGGCACAAAAACAAACAATGATTAAATTAAAAGCAACGTGCTAGCCAACACGTGCAATCAAAAATAATAATTTTGATGCAACGATTCGTTGTATGTGAATTATAACAAATGATTTTTCTTCTTGTATCTTTTCAGTACTGAGCTCTTGAATAAAGAATATAATTTAAAACAAATCTGAGAGATCTATTCTGTATTCTTACGTTTTTAAATATTTCCTTTAAGATGAAATAGGGGTTGGCGAACAACGTAAGCTTATATAAATTCCCCTCCCCAACTCTGCAAAAATATTCAATTCTGACACAAAACATTTAACCCTTTACCTAACATGAAAAGCAGACGACACTTGCAAAAAAAATTCTTGAATAATTAATTTTTTTCATTTTTTGTCGTTCCAACGAGGGGTCATAACCTATGTTTTTGAGACAAAAAATGAAAATATTTTGAAAATTAATTGGCGATTTTTGAGAATAGCGCTGGCCGGTTTTGGTCGTTACGTTGGGTAAAGGGTTAAAGGAGGGCACGTCTTAGTGAGGTATAAAGTACAATACATGGTGAGTATGTTATCAATAAATCACCCATGGAGTGATCATTTCTCTCACGGAATAAATGCTAATTTGTTGCAAAGCGTAATTAGCATAAGCAGAGTTTCATGCAATGTACTCCAGGTTAAAACCAGGACTCCATTGGTTGAAACTTTAATTGTGCTTCTGGTGTTCTGTACAAAATTTGAGAATAATACTTTGGGTGATACCTCCACTGCATGGGTGATTTGGTGACAATCCACCCTCCGCGTACTGTTCGCAGAAACAGAAAAATATCGTTCTTAGCTATTAAACACTAGAATGATCCTGCAGTAACAAATAAGTGTAGCCTAAGTCCTTGGTAAAGTGTACGTTTGGGTAGAATGGGGTAGAAACTGACTGTTTTTTGTGATTTGATTTATTAAGTAGGATGGCTACTGAGTGAGTGTGTGGGGTAAGCCAATCAATATTTTCAACGTGCAACAACAAGGTTGCACGCTGAAAATATTAAATGGTCTAACCTCAAATAAATATTAATTGGTCTATCCTTAAATAATAAATATGGACTCTTCTAATTTCTGCCATTGACAGAAGTGCATAACTGGTATCACGGGGGGTGGGGGGGGGGGCATCCCAAGTTGTACGAAGAGGATCCAATTGATACAACTAGAGTTCAAAGGGTTAAGATAACGTTTGACAAGACTTTGGAATAGGTAAACATCATGGATAAAACTGTCTGCTTTGGAAAGAGTAATCACCAATTACCCATTCACACTCACCACCAACGATCATTGAATCTTTCAGTGTTAATTATATATATTTGAAATGCAAGAAATAGTTCGTTCCTCATCTGAAGACCAGGGGTTGCCAAATAAAAAGAGTATTTCGCGTTACGTTAAAGTTATTGAATTTTGTCAGAAGGGTGCTTCTTTGGGCCTAAAATAGATGACGTAGTGTTCAGTGCTTTCGTACCCAAAGCCACATTCAACGTTTGGCCCATCCACAAGAAATCTGTCAAATTTGTGAGCGTTTAGATTACTACATACCAAGCACAATGTTGCATGAAGAACTTGGCCAACTCTGCATCCCGAGAGGTAGCACTTTGTAGCGTTTCAATATACTCTTGGAAGCTTGTTTTATTGTGATTCGGAATCTTGCTTTCTTCTACAGAATACAGTACAAACTTGTTCATAATTTCCAGAAGAATATGAAAACCTTTTCTGGGCGTCCACATAAATAATAAAGGTGAGTCCAGTTATCATTTTGTACTCGACTGCTAGTTTGTGCCGAGTTCGTCAGGTTTTCAGACAGAAAAATCCAGTTTCTTCATAAAAAAATCTCATGGCTGATTCCATTGGGTGCGCCACAAATTGTTTCAATAGCGTCCAATTAAATATTCTCAAATGTGTATGCGTCACAGAATAGTTAGTTGATGGCTTTTGGGAGATGGGAGATCTACGTTTTCGCTAGCGGAACAGTAGACACCCAGCGGATATCGTCTGGACCAACGTTCCAACATATGTCCCGCCACATTATAAATGCCCTATCTGTTTGGTGTGCAGAGGGGGTCATTGACTAAGTACTTAAACCTGATTGATGATAAAGCATTGAAAAGATAATTTATTTCCATACATAGAAGAATATATGACATATTTTACTTGCAAATGCATCAGTTTGAGAATATATATAATTTATACACAATTTCTGTTCGCACAAAAAGGGTCCCACGTCGTTTTCCACAACTAGCTATGTCCTCCGTGTGAAGCACACATCACTGATTAAGGGCTCCGTCTTCACGCGATTTTGGTCCTATTATTTACAATAGTGTTTATGCACGTTTTCGTCGATAATTTGTCGACAGGGTTAAGCCTACAGTCACCTCTCTTCAGCGTCTTTGTTCACACTTGCTCGTTTCACTGTCACAGTTCAGTTATAAGTTGACTGGTCTTGCACTCACAGGGATAACTCAGCCTCCACCTACCTAGCAATTTATTGTATCAAAAATTTACCTATAAAGTTCTCACAATATATTATCAACAGCTCCCTCCGGCCAAACAATCTCTATCTCGCGATAGACAGCAGCAACCATCCGCGGTTCATGGCTATCTGACTGTCTTTTGACACAGCTTTGTGGAGTGGTTGTATGGTCCACCGGGAAAATTCCCGGTGGGCCCATATTGGGTTCCCCCTGGGGACCCAAAAGTACTGCAGCCCAACACCTGTCGGTGCGTGAAATTTCGTAAAAGCGATCAAAAGGCGAAATGGATCTGATTGAATAGACTGTTTGTTTAGCTAAATGTTCTCTGTAATGGCAGTCCACATAGAGGACATTTCGATTTGCCAGTAGTCTTGTCTGCCATTGATCACTCAGATGAAAGGAAACAGCGTTCCCTCAATTTCAAAAATCAAAATTATCTTAGACTTTTGCCAAATGGTCGATGATGATGATCACGGAAATGTCCTCTGTGTGGACTGCCATTGATCGCTCAGATGCAAGGAAGCTACGTTCGTTCAGTTCGAAAAATCAAAATCTTCTCCGGTTCTGGGACCCATTTAGTGTATTTCCCGGTAACTTTTCTTGGTCCAGTCCACCACTGATTGTCTTCTTTGAAATCGGATATACTCGGCTTGATTTATGTACTTTAAATTGGACTTCGTTTCAAGTTCTCAGTCTTTTCTCACCATAATGGACCTTTATGAGTGTCTGGCGATATAATTTCGTTTTTCCGGTATTGACTTGCATTATGTAATTTATACGATATGCGAATCTTCTAGACTTTCCAGGATTTTATCTATTTACAGAAAAGTATGAAGAACTGAACTTTCCTTTGATTTGAACGAAGCAACACTAAACAAACGGTTATATATGGCTTTAAAAACTTCAATGACTGCAACATTCATAGCCTTATCTGGACTATGTATGCGTCACAGTATAGGGAGTTGATCGTGTCTTCAATGGACACTGTTGAACACTCAATTACATTATTTGGGGACTAAACTGTTCGCTAATTATTGACATACTTCTATAACACGAATGTTTTTTATTTTATTGACAGAACTAATTAAGCCTTCACGTATCATGAAAATTCATAGCATAGGCTACTTCATACCGTTGTATGAACCCATGGAATTTAACCTAAGTTAGTTTACCAAAAATAAAGAAATTTTGTCTTGCAATCTCTTAATTTCTTGACAGTATGATTTCCCCTCTGTACCATTGTCCAATATCATCGGTGATGATGATGGTCTGGTGATGTTAGCCATCACCGACCATGGGCATCACTATCACCTTATTGGCATCGCGACCGTCACCAGTATTTCTACTTTTATTGTCACAACTACGATAAATAGTCGCACTGTAGATGTGACAAGTGCATAAAATTTGAACAAATTATGCTGGTAATGATGATGATAATGATGATGGTGGTATTTATTATGGTGATTATGTATATCAGATCTCTTTCCCTTATTCGCTTCTTTGCTAGTACTGTATAATACATGTATATCTACAATACCATTTTCAAGGTACAGACAAGAAGAATTAGTATTACAACACAAGCTTTATCCTGCATCGAGAGCGACCGTGAAACATAGCAGAAGGCGCAAGCAAAATACATTTGGGGTCTGACTGCCCGAAAAGTGTTGACCAGACTGAATTAGACACCTTGAACCACAGCCAGTATCACCGTGTCAAACACTGAGACAGCATACGAATGTGAAAAACTCGCGACCGACCCAATAGCAAAACATTAACCCATGGTATACTGCCGTGAAGACAGAAATGTGTATCTATGCCGTGTAACCCGAAAAATTATATATCTTCCCCGTGAAGAAATAATGGGAAAAACACCAATAATTGTCATTATCCACACACTAGAAACTTAAAGAAAGAGAAACTGCTGGTCACATGCGGGAAAATGTAGCTACAGAGAATCTCCTAAGAACGGGAACTGGAGAAAAAGTAGTGAAAACTGGAACCAGTATCGAAAAACAGTCATAATTCTAATTAAGGAATGTAAACCGATGTTTGTATTGTCAGAGCCTAATTTAATTCTGCCTAGGACAAACTCCTGCACACGAGTGTAATTTAATGGCTTTTTCCTGCTGACGAGACCACAAGACTTTAAAGAGATCTGAACAGCGGGCGAAATAAATACTCCATATCAGTGCTGTGTACTCCCGATAGCTCCATGTTCTTCTTCAACAAAGTATATGGACATACGCTATTAACATTCTTGACAAAAAGGACGCAGTCTCCTTTGCGAAACTTGTCGGTTTTACTCTTTAGTATTTTCAATCAGATATAATTTTCTTCAGAAGTAACATGTAGAAGAAAATAAATTCACCTGATCATCAGAGCGCAGGAAAACTGCAAATAATAAAACTAACATAGAAAAACCACGTATAATGCCCAAATCTTGGGAATCGCGATGAATGTCACACAAAAAATGTCTACAGTGATAACAGTGATGGGCGCCTTTTTATGGCAGTTAGCTTAAAATATCTTTTTCCCGTTTCTCGATAAGGTTTTAAAGACAGTTGAATCAGCTGATCCGCTGATCTTATGAACACGCTTGCCGAAAACCGGCGAAGAAATAACACGAATTTCATAAATCTGTCCAACAAGTGTGTCATATAAAGCGCTACGTGAATATGTGAAGCAGACAGGGCTGCTCCTCTGTTCACCTTTATGAATGATTTCAACCGAAGAAATGCATAATAGTATTTGGTAACTATATTATAGCTTCTAGACAAAGTTGAAGGCACATTTTTGATGAGCAAGAGTAATAAATCGCACATAACTGCCCTCCAGACCTTGATCTGATAAAAAAAAAAAAACAACGAAGACGACCATCACTAGTGGGAACAATGAATCGCAAACACGAAGCTGTGAAAACTTATATGTCCTTAATGAAAGGCCAAATATATGAGTTAAATGAAAATAAGATCGATCAATACCGGGGCCAGAGTCCATTTAGGCTCAATAATCGTTCCCATAAGCACGTTCCCATACCATTTTCATCAACACTGGTAGTATAAAAGAGGAGGGTGGAATTAGCCATCGCGCTCTCCGTTCCACCTTTCCTCAAAATCATAAAAACCTGCGGTGCTGGAACTCTGAAATTTGGAGTTGAACCTTGCACATTTAGCGTTTAAAGAATCTGCGAACCTGTCGACACTGTGACCCTCGGCCACCACCACCACCACCACCACATTACACTGATGTAATCAAAAACCTTTTGTTTGAAGCTCTAGTTATCCATATCATATGCTCTACTCAAAGTATCCGTTTTCCTATTCTAGGGAAGTAGGGATCCAAACCTCCTTCAACTTAATATCGTTAACCCTATAAATGCGCCTAACCCAAAGAGCGATAGGGTGCAATTCTGGATCCATAATCCCAATGTCAAGCAGTACCAAACACGCTTGCATCTCAGAATGGCAACGAAAACAACCAAAGACTGATACAAAGCCTCTGCCTATCTCCACGTATAGCATTTGTGTACCTCTGCGTGAGACCAAACACATGAAACTTGTTTACAACCTCTAACGACGCTATCACCTAGGACGCGCCTTTAGCGAATAAACCACCTAAACATTCAGAAATTCTTCAAACAAGCTTTGATGGGTTCTGTTCGACCACATCTACCGAAACAGCAGGGCAGATCGTGCAACCCGAAAACAATATAAGTTATTGTGATGAATTGACGGTTATATGGTCTGAGGTTTGCGAGCTTATGTTCAACCGAGACGCAACTCTGACAACGCATCCCTGTTGATTGCTTCAGAATCGTTCCAATGGCAATGCTCGAATATCACAACATAAAGATATCTCGCATGAAGTATGAATTTTTCCCCCAAACCAACTGAAGAGAAATTATTCGACCCAACATGCGAGGTAAATTCCGAACCTTGACACGCGCACTAGGCGAAGCTACTACAGACAACAACGCAGTTATTGCGTTCAGAAATCTTTCAATTCTACCTTTTCATACCTGCAATAAACCTTGATCATATCCCATTCAATTCCAAGCCAACACAGACGTTTGACGAGGACATTTATGTTCTGCTATTAGGAAACCTAAATTTTCCTCTTGTGATGTTATGACCAATTCTGCCGCTTACTACTTTTTCTTCACCCCAGCCAATGGATCGTCCAAATAATTATCCTTCTGAACCTTTCTGTTTCTGAGTGGAATGATAGAATGCGCGGTTGCTACCCTCATTGCAGATTTTGTATTTAGTCTAGACGTTTTTACTTGTATTGTGAGAAATACGTTCCTGTTGGAAGACAAAACCATGCATTTTATTTTTAATAGTTTAATAAAGGTCAGTATTATACTCACAAAAGCGGACAGAGGATTTCGATCAGATCGCGACTGGGTCGCGATACGGTCGAAATTATCTTTCCGTTGTTCTCCCCACACTTCTGTAGAATCTCATCTGTCGAAGACAAATGCTAGAACATTGATCCTGAGCTGTTATTACCGCCTGTTATCCCCCGTCAAAACGAGGTTTGCGGAGAATCTAGCAATGAGGCCCGTCCGTTCGTTCGTTCGTCGGTCTGTAACAACTTTAGACCTCTGTATCTCGGTCAGTGCATGTCGGATTTGGATGATCTCTGGCACGCTGATGGACCATCACGAGGGAAAGAATCTTCACAAGTAACCGGTTTTGTTCAATCATTTTTGAGTAATGCGCCTTTTCGAATTTTATCGATCTGGAAAATTTCATTTTTTATGGTTTCTGGTAAGTAAACCAATTCTTGACAGGGATGCTAGTGGCGTTGCTTCTTGTTTTTCTTGATTCGCTTTTGATTTCAAATTTTGAAAAAAATCTCACTTTTGTGATCACCGTACTTTGGGGTCGCTTATTGCGCGACGCATTCCTACAGTGGTTTTCGTGTATGTAAAAAAACCCATTAAAATAACGCATGTTCTCTCCTAGTTCTCCACTCGCCACATGTGCAACCCCCAAATCAAAAAGTTGGGCTGCCAAGGGATCAACCCCATATCAGAATCCTTGAGTCTACAGCCCTTTACAGTATATGAATAACAAAACAACTTCAAACAAGAAACTACGTCTAGATACCGCTGCTATTATTTTCATTTTAGAATCCTCTATGACCGCCAAAGGGGGCTGTAGGTCTCGCTGCCCCACCCCACCCCCACCCCACGGCGACATGCGATTTCAGTTTCAATTAATCTTTTACTACACACGAGTCGCAAACATTCTTCACCCAAGTTATTGAAAACACCCACCTTATTCTCAAACTATAGATTATGCCCTACCCCTGGAATGCGTCCGCCGGGCTTATCAGTGTAGAGACATGTGCTATACATTTTAAAAGAAAAAGAAATAAACGATTTTTGCTTGAAACTTTTGATGCATTGAGAAAGACTGATTTAATGGATTCATTAGCCAAGGATTTATTCTTTTTAAAGTTTTTCGTCGTACTTTCGTTTGATGCGTTTGCTGGGTCAATTAATAGGGGAAATTATGTCAACTACCACGCAAAAGTCACCAGGAAAGCATACTGCGTAATAGGTAATGACGTTATTTCAGAAATAATTTATGTGTAGACCTGATAACAACTCCAAATACACAAGACGGGCAATAGGAAGCAATAAAACGCAATCGCACAGATTCAGCAAATGGACCTCCGGGTTGAACACGGAGTTCTTTTGACTGAAACTTTGATCGTGCTTTTCAACTTCCTTTACAGATTTTAACCATTTAACCAACGTAAAGGCCAAAAATGGCCAGCGCTATTCACAAAAAGACCATACAATTTTCATTATTTTCTCATTTTTTGTCTCAAAATATAGCTGATGACCCCTCACTGGAACAAGCTCGCGCCACTGAGAGGTCAAAAGCTATGTTTTTGATGCAAAAATGAAAACAAATAGTTATTCAATAATTTTGTTTGCAAGTGTCATCTGCTTTTCATACTGTTCATGTTAGGTAAAGGGTTAAAAGTTACTGTTTCGCGGAAATCTCAATCTATTAATGTTTAATGGTGCTTTACCTGTCACGACCTTTTCTGAACATGGCCAATGCGGAGAACCAGATAATCCTCGTTCGCAGACATTTCTTTTCTAAACTTGACACAACTAGCTAGAACGGCCTTTAGTGTTCACAAGGTAGCCTTTCCAGAACCATGATTTACTTCAAATAAACAGGGATCTGTTGATTTATCGGGTTATGAATGTGGTTGGGTGTGTTAAGTTGTTTGAAGTGCGACAGATAATTCATTTCAATTGTTATAATTTACTTTAGAGTGTTTATTTGTATTGTGATGTATCCTTACGCGGCTGAAGTCTCCGTCATTAATATCATTGCAGTTGTATCAACTTTTGTGAGCGTAACAGATTTCTTTTTTAACATAGGCTAATACCCGAGGTTTCGAATACTGAAGAGAAAGACTAGTGAGAACAGTCCACGTGACTACTAAGTAACAGCCTGCCTTTAGTAATTGCCGTTCAACTGCACCGTTGGACACCCAATCACATGTAAGGAAATCGAATATCATTAACTGATTGAGTGCTGGAAGCCACTACCATGGCTTTCTATAAAATGAAGGTACGAGACCAAAAGTCAACATTTTCCTTGCGCGTGTTTCATATTCTGCCAAACGCAAATAATATTTTGTTTATATATATTTGTTTTATCATAAATTATTGAAGCGTGCCTGCAGGTACTCTTCAGTAATTTGTAATAAAACAAATTCTGATGAGAAAATTCAGATCACCAAAAATAATGTAGCCCTCAATCAGTTAAAGTAAATTAATTTATATGATGATGAAACTGAGTGTTTTCTGATTTTTGACGATAAAGTGATATAGGTATCACGGAACTAAATATTTGAATTAGGATTACCCGCCTTGAAATGTTGCAATCTCTAAAAATAAACAGCCTTGGGAAAATATATTGTTTCAATAGACGTTAGAAACATTCTATTGACATCTTGCATTATTTTTTAATATTCCTGATAAACCAGAGGGTGATTTGATGACTATTGGACTTAAAAAATACAATTTACTTTTTGTGTATTTTTGTGGAGAATATGTGAACGTGACCGGTACTTCCCTTCGTGTTAGTTTTTCTTTCTTATTTGTTGCACGAGCCCCTGTTTTCGGGCCAGAAAATGTTGTCAGAAGGGCTATTTAATAAAATATGTATTATACTACCAACATTAAAAAATCACAAGTTTTGCACTGAATAATTTATCGATCTTCCTGAAATATATGGTAGAATTCTATTCTATTCGCATATCTACCGCCATTTTGATATCTAGTTTGCCACCATTTAGATTCGATCCACATTTTTTTCCAATTCCAATTTTACATCATGAAGCGAAAAAGGCATCAAGTACCGATCGATCGAGCAAATCCTTTATTAGAGCAGTAAATTTTCATATGCGTACTGAGTGGTCGACAAACTACCGTTTTCCGACTGAGAAGTGTCATACTCTGAGTTTTTAGTGTTAACAGTGTAAGATGTTAAATTCTCATAATACGAGGACCGCATGTGACTATGAATGTTTCTGCTATCATATCGACAGTGCTACCCTTGAAAAACATGAAAGCAACTCAGCCAGTATATTGCTTCACACAAAGAACTTGTTCCATAAGCGATTTGGGCAATTTCACGGAGTTTCGCATTAACATGTCCTTCACCTGATATTCGGGAATGTTAAGTAATTATCTTGAAGTAAATATGTTTTTCTTTTCGTTATTGTTGCAAATTTGTGTTACTTAAATTTAAAACTCCACATTTCCCCAACCCAGAAATACAGAATATGTGAAATATGCAGAATCGACGGGAAATGTTTTCTTTCTCGTTTTTGATTATTTGAAAAAATAATCGAACGATTGATATTGCAGTGTCTTGTTCGAACACGGGACGCAGGGAGTATTTCGAACTTGGGGGGAGGACGAAGCCTTTGAAGGGCTCCCACATACTAGTAATGAGAAATATCAGTTGTGTCCATAAACCTCAGTGGCATGGTAGGAATACAGTGCACAAAGCTATGTTTGGCACTAACGCACATCCACAATTCGAAATATGTACATTTTGTACTCCAGATTTAACTAGTAGATTGCTGGAAGCTCATATTTGGGCTTTATTCTGAAGTGCAGGTACCTCAGTTTAATGACGTTATATTCAGTGGATGTGCTGTAGATCATCTATGAAGAGAAATTATTTAGTCTGTAAGGATTTCCCATATTACAATTTATGGGAGAGTGCCTAGAGGCACTCTCCCATAACTTGTAACAAGGCAAAGGCATGTGAATACATTTTTATAACCAAAAATAATTCAGCACTCTACCATTTAACAAACTTGTGTTGGCTCGATGGGTAAACTTGTTGAATATGGACCCAAAACTGTTTTCCCTTTTTTCGACTTTAATAAAGGAGACAAATTAAACGAGGGTATATTTGTTACATCGTAAGAGTAAAGAGTTTTCATTCCCTCCTTGATAGTTTTTGATACGATTGAAATGTCGGGAATCCGGAAGAGAAATACAAATTTCAGATGAATACATTTGAGTCCTGAAACACTACCACCCCCCCCCCCCTCTCTCTCTTCTCTTCTCCCTCTCTCTCTCTTCTCTCTCCCCTCAATTATTTCTGCAGTTTGGGTGTGTCACCTGTCTCCTGTGCCCCCACTTTCTACACGTCCACATTTGGTTAGAACACTGGGTCGCTGATCGGAGAGTTATAGGTTCGATTCTGACCCGTTTCAACTACGTCGTGTCTTTGGGTAAAACTCTTCATCTAAGTACCTAATGATGCTTTCCTAGATATAGGGAGTAAGCCCCACACTTCTCGGTCCATGTATAACCCCGGTGAATGATGTATTGCTAAGCTGGACAATACTCCATACTTGGGACATATAACTCAGCCAGACTGTGGTGAAGTTGAAGTCAAAATGATATATTTTGTTGGCCATCGAGGGGGGATATGTTTCATTATTTCACTAGTACCATGTCCGACTGCATCATACACCAGTCAACAGGCTTATTTCCAGTACAATATGATACATGCTCAATGTTCAACCAACGACGTTCTTATCACCTCGTGATTAACACCTCTGACCTCTTTCCCACATACTTGAAACTGACATTGGTGCAGCCAAAAGAGGATGGGGGTCACATGGATCATGTGCCTCCACCACGAAACCCATCCCACTAAACGTCTAGAATATTCTATTTTTGATTTTCACTCATTCTCTCCCCCCCCCCCCCCCCCAGAATCCACCCAATGCAATCTGAGGGGGATCTAATTTTCAAAATTTTACAGATCCTTCACTTGTGGGAGGAGGCACACCTTCAATAGAGGGGGGGGGGGGTGAAAAATACGCACATTTTTATAAGTCCTGCATTTAAGTTGCTAATGAAATATAAGAGTATTCTCCTTGTCACATGTTAACCTCTCTCTATCTTCATCGGTTTAGCAGAGATGACAGTCAAAACTTTCAGAAGGTTTATCAAAACGTGTATCTGGTGGTAACATTCACGAGAAAATAACTCGATTCATATTTAATACTTTACCTAATATGAAAAGCAGACGACACTTGCAAAAAACATTCTTGAATAACTAATTTTTTTCATTTTCATTTTTTGTCTCAAAAACATAGGTTATGACCCCTCATTGAAACGAGCTCGACGGGTCATAACCTATTTTTTGGAGACAAAAAATGAAAAAAATAATGAAAATTACTTGGCGGTTTTCGAGAATAGCGCTGGCCGGTTTTGGACGTTACGTTGGGTAAAGGGTTAACTATACGTCTGCTCCTCACGAGAACTACAACAGGTGTTAAAAACACAGTGAAGTCTTTCAGTAAGAAAACTTAAAACCTATCTTGACATGTCACAATCCAGTGCATTCCTAAAGTTGAGAAAAGTTCAAAAGCCCAAAAATATTAATCATGCCAAAATTGCTGTTTCGGAGCGATTTTTCTCGCTCAAAAGAGAAATGGTTCCCAGGTGTTTACAACTGATAATGCATACTCTGTGTCGTTTAAAATCAAAACCTATGACCAAGGGTTTATTCAAAAGCACCAAGGGCATTTGAGAAAAATAAAACATTTGTGGGAGAGAAGAATTTATCAAAAGCAAACGAAATGCAGAGATATCAGGGTTCCTATCCTGCCATCGTAATTTTGCTATAGAATAGAGAATTCTGAACATACAGTGGGTGGTTGAAATTCTGATAGAGGAACAGCTAAGAGAAATAGATAATTCAGATTCTCAGTTCTGTAGAAAGATTCCCAACACTAGAGATGGGTGGAATTAGAATTTGGGGTTCGGTATCGGTTTCGGTATTTTTAGGGGTGGGGGATTACCTCGGTATAGGTTCGATATTCGGTTTCTGACTTGACTGAGATTTGCTTATAGTACCAAAGGAATTCACACCAGAAAAAAAACCCCACAATAAGTTGTTGTATCATTCTACCGCGACGCTATGAATAACACTGCTAATGGGCATTCAGTGGCATTATTTTACAAACACATATCATATCTACAGTAATTTTGTGACTTGTTCTAAACGCACCTTAATGTCTAAAGACCTATTTCAGGCTTTTGCGATCTGAAAGCATTTGCTATAGCCAGGCCATCTTTAGGATGTCATGCTGACAATAGACAGAACACCTGGGCAGTCATTTCTAGTCAGGCCTCGGCTGCCTTGACAGGCAGCCAAGACTTGACTAGAAATCACTGCTACGCAATCGGACATGTACAGGTTGTAATTAGTGGGAATTCAGTACAGTTGTCATGTGAGGGTTAACAAAACTGAAAAGAAAATCAGTCACTTCTTTCACGAAAATGAACCTTTCACCTGTTATCCAGCCTCAGTTGGGCCTTATAAATAGAAAATGTAGCAAAATTTGAAAATTTAGACGACTTCGGTATACAACGATTAGTTCGGTTTTTCGGTATCCGCATAATATTAGAATCGGTTCCGTTTTTCGGTGTATTGCCCATCTCTACCTGACACAAGTGTTCATGTTTAAAAACCCCACAGTCACGGAACAATCTGTAACGTTCTCACCACCACTCATACCTAGAAAGTGACACGGAATTCGCAAACCTTCAGATAAACTGATTGTAATTCAAGTTTTGCTGGAAACGATCAGGGAGTGTTAGCTGTTAGCGAGCGGTAATTATAATTACATGATTGAAATTACACATTATTCACGAGAATTTTATTTTACGTCCGACTTGGTATTCAGATATGATTATAAAAAGTAGGCCTACATTTATTAATTTTGTGATCAGTGGGGAGGGCTGTAACAACCAGTCGTGAAATAATCAACCAGTAGTGTAATATTAACCAGCAGTGTAATAAAAACTAACCAGTAGTGTAAAAATCAACCAGTGGTGTAATGCAAATCAACCAGTAGTGTAATAACCAGTAGTGTAATAAACTTAACCAGTCGTGTAATAAACATCCATGAAAACCAAGAATTTTTCAACAAAATTTCAAAAAATTTTGGTGTGGCTTAAATCATAGTTTGGGTACATCTTATCGATTTTTAATCAATATCGTACATTTAAAGGCGTTTTGCAGGTCAAATATCATTTCGTGGGTTCAATATGGCGAGGAAAGGTATTTTTATGATTTTTATGTGATGTGCGCAGTTTCTGGTGTTTAATGTCACTTTCTGCATTTGTGGCTTTATATAAATTCAAAGTTGGCCAATTATTTGTAGTAATGCTGTGATTTTGAGAGACTGCTTTGTACCAACCACTTTTGTAATACAACCACTTTTGCAATAAAATTTATTACAAAAGTGGTTAACGCGTACCGACCACTTTTGCAATAAAACCACTTTTGTAATAAACTAACCATTATTGTAATAAACTCATTTCGGTGATAATTCACGGACGTCCATTTTATATTCGGACATTGGGGTGGGGGTGAGGGACTAGTTTACCTAAACATGTTTGTGTGTCGTTCGATGGAATAACGTGTTCATTCCATTCACCTATTGAAACTTGGTAGTGACTGAAGAAAGTACGAAAGCACTTTTACAATAAACTTTATTACAAAAGCGGTTATCGCGTACCAACCACTTTTGTAATAAAACCACTTTTGTAATAAACTAACCATTATTGTAATAAACTCATTTTGGTGATAAATCACGGACGTGCATTTTATAGTTGGACATTGGGGTGGGGTTAGGGACAAGTTTACCTAAACATGTTTGTATGTCGTTCAATGGAATAACGTGTCCATTCCATTCACCTGTTGAAACTTGGAAGTGACTGAAGTAACCACTTTTGCAATAAACTTTATTACAAAAGTGGTTATCGCGTACCAACCACTTTTGTACTAAACTAACCATTATTGTAACACACCTATTTTTGTGATGAATCACGAACGTTCATTTTATAGTTGGACATTGGGGTGGGATGAAAGCTAGTTTACTAAAACATGTTTGTGTGTAGTTCAATGGAATAAAGTGTTCATTCACCAGTTGAAACGTGGCAGTGTCTATAGAAAGTACGCAACCACTTTTGCATTAAACTTTATTACAAAAGTGGTTATCGCGTACCAACCACTTTTGTAATAAAACCACTTTTGTAATAAACTAACCATTATTGTAATACACCTATTTTTGTGATGAATCATGGACGTCCATTTTATGGCCGGACCGTGTGTTTGTTTGGAGAGGGGGTAGTACAAAGTAGCGTCAAATCTATTCCCAAATTTGGTGGGCGCTAAAATCTTACTGCACACGGATGGATGAGGAAAGCTGGGTTTGACGTCTATCGCTTTTGATATGTCTGCCCGAATTCCTCCTACGGGCGCAGTTTATCTTAAACCCCGTAGTTCCTATCGATCTTGTCCCTTTTTATAGGTCGGGTTGAATTCTTCCGCACACTGTTAACCCCAAATGAGGCGAGAAAATAAGAAATTTTATTACAGACTATTGACTGGTGTTAGTAAATTATCACAATACAGGTGGACGTGCATCAGCCACCAACATCGCTGAAGTTAAGCTCCGTTGAACCCGGTTAGTCTATTGATGGGGTAACCATTCAGTGATTGATTTGGTTTAACACTTCGTGCCCTTGGGCAAGGTACTTTACCCCGACTGCTCGCATGTGGAGCGGTTTGGGAAGCTGACGGTGTTCTGAGATGGACTGGTGTGCACGCGTCTTAACCTTAATTATCCTGACTGTGTTGTGCAGTGCGTAGTACTGATGTACAGTGCGTAGTGCAGTCTTGGCTTATGCGACGTTGAAGAGGTTATAGGGTCTCGTCGCTGCTTGGTGGTTCTCTTCTGGCACATCGGCTTCCTCCACTCAAAAAACTGTCACCGACACAAAATGACTCAGACTATATAAGTGTCGTAAAACACCAATAAATAAATAAATAAATAAATAAATAAATAAATAAATAAATAAATAAATAAATAAATAAATAAATAAATAAATAAATAAATAAATAAATAGACCCACTGAATACCGTTTTTCGTCGAAAGGAACAATGAATGCTGTGAAAATGAGGACATTGCGCGCAAAATCATATGTCTCAAAATGACGATTATGAAAATGAGTTCAATGCGTGCAAAATCATACGTATCATAGCCTCATTTCGATATTTTTGAATCCACCTAGTCACTAACTAGGACTCATTAAATGGATTCTAAGGGAAAATCATTTTACATACAGGCACTTTCTGCTTTCAATGGAGATAACTCTTTTTAAACAATAAACAGAGAGGGAAAATGGAAGAAGAGGAGCCTCCGTCGCTTCTAGTGCCCCGAGCCCCCCGGTTTCTGCTACCTGACTGCCCCTGCCCCTTGCCGCCCATACCCCAAGAGCCTCTGGTTCCCTGCCGCCTCTGCCGCCTCATCCCGAGAGCTCCTGGTCCCCTTTGCCCCTGCCGCTGCCGTCCATCGTGTCTGGAAAACGCGATATTTTCAGAAAAAAAATTCCATCCATGGATAGTTTTTTAGACATTGTCAAGCTGTTTTGGGTAATTCTATATTTAATATCGGTTGTTTGGGGTAATTCCATGTTTTCCCAAAACACACTCCGTACAAACATTGGATCCGGAACATTTCCACGTCCCAGCTACAACATTAACATGGTTACCAGAGTGAAATCCACTAAAATACACGAAAGTCGTGTTCATTTGTGTAATTTTATACTACCGGAACATACTCCCCTCGAATCAAACATACCCTCAAAACATACCCCCGTAAGGTTTCGTCACCAGGCAACCACGTGACACTTGAGAAATCAAGATGGCGCCCCTATACACAAAATAGACCACCAAAACACGTGTCCCCATATACACCCAAGCTGCGCACGCGCATTCGAACCTCGTATCGCTATGGCAATCACGTCACAACATAACCACGTACATTGGTTACATGTCAACACAACATGGGCGCCCGCAGTCACGTGACATGACGTGACTTCCAAGATCCATTTGAATTACAAGAGGGCGCCTTTGGCTGGTCTACTGCTGTACTAAACGGCTGCTCTTAGGGATGTGATAGCAGGTCTGACTCTGCAGCCGTGAAAAGGGGCTCACATCATATCACTTCTGACACATGAATCTAAACTTTCGCCGTTTTGTTTTTGTTTTTGTTTTGAATGAACATAACAAATATAACAAATATTGACTATTTAGTAGTAAACTCAACTGCACGTTATCCCTCTGGTCTTGTCTCTCCGCGTGCCACAAGACAAGTAAAACATGCCCCTTTGCTTTTTGGTACACGAAAGAATGGCGCAACTTGGACGCTGGTGATCAACTGGATTCAACGTTGATCCCTTTGCATCCATGAAAAGGATTCACCACTGGCCCGATTGCTCGCTCTGACACGGAGTAATAAATTACGTGCAGTCGCACATGTAATCTTATCAAACATGTGAGTCTGAACTTTCATGAACCTAATTTGGCATTGTAACAATTGACTACGGGCCGATTTGTATATTGCCATAGCGGAAGGATGAGTGTTTCAGTTGGCAATATAACAGTTGGCAAATGTATAGTAATCAAAAGGAATTTATTTCCTCTGATCTAGTCCTTCCACATAACACGAAACCAGTTACGGATTCCCCTGATCTTGTGCCGCATAGACGGACTGCACAACGGTTAACTTATCCGTAGCAATAATCGTGTCTGAACTTTCATCGTTCTTGAAAAGAAATAACCTACGCTTAGTGCAGAATAGTAACAGTGACCACTCATGGTCAATCTGACGCGATCCCTCCATGTGCTACCAACCAATTGAATATCTTGCTTTACATGGGACATTGCCCCCGAATGCAAAGTGGATCAGCGCATCAAAACCCGTGACCAGATATAAAAAAGATGTTTATTCCATTTTAGATTAATATTATTAACGCTTTCATTACCGCATTTGGCAACACAAAGCTCCTTATGTGTCAATCCTGCTGACATGGAATGTTTAGTCGAGAAAGACAGTCAGCTGTACACTGAAGTTTTGTCCAACTGATGTAAACGTCCTGCCTTTTTCGAGTGACCTATTAAACAGATTTTGATAACTTGTGTAACTTGTTTTTCCTTTTTATTTTTTTTTTCGTTATAGGAATTACACCGCCAGACATATGCTGTGGTAGACATACCCCCTCTGACCCAACAATACAGCAGTCTATTTTACCATGTATCGTGAGCTGCGCGCTTTTTAATTACCCACACAATCCACTGGATAAGCAGTGTTACAACCGGTAATGTAATACAACCTATTATGCAATAAATTTATTGCATTATCGGTTGCGTTGGATGGCAAACCTAACCTATTATGCAATAAATTTATTACATTATTGGTTGCGTTGGATGGCAAACCTAACCTATAATGCAATAAACTTAATACATCGGCGGTTGTCTTGCATGGAAAACTTAACTGCAAATGCAATAAATTTATTACATTATCGGTTGCGTAAGATGGCAAACCTAACCTATTATGTAATGAATTTATTACATTATCGGTTGCGTTGGATGGTAAACCCAACCTATTATGCAGTAAATTTATTAGATTATCGGTTGCGTTGGATGGCAAACCTAACCTATTATGCAATAAATTTGTTACATTATCGGTTGCCTAAGGTGGCAAACCTAATGTATTATGCAATGCATTTATTACATTATCGGTTGCGTTGGATGGCAAACCCAACCTATTATGCAGTAAATTTATTGCATTATCGGTTGCTTTGGATGACAAACCTAACCTATTATGCAGAAAATTTATTACATTATCGGTTGCTTTGGATGACAAATCTAGCCTATTATTCAGTAAATGTATTAAATTGTCGATTGCTTTGGATGACAAACCTAACCTATTGTGCAATAAATTTATTACGTCATCGGTTACGTTGAATGACAAACCTAACCTAATATACAATAAAGTTTATTGCAAACGTGGTTGCATACTTTCTTCAGTCACTTCCAAGTTTCAATAGGTTAATGGACACGTTATTCCATTGAATGACACACAAACATGTTTAATTAAACTCGTCCCTCACCCCACCCCAGTGTCCGACAATAAAATGGACATCCGTGATTTAGCACCGAAATGAGTTTATTACAAAAATGGTTAGTTTATTTCAAAAGTGGTTTTATTACAAAAGTGGTCGGTACGCGATAACCACTTTTGTAATAAAGTTTATTGCAAAAGTGGTTGCGTACTTTCTTCAGTCACTGCCTTTTAACTGGTGAATGGACACGTTATTCCATCGAACGACACACAAACATGTTTAGGTAAACTAGTCCCTCACCCCACCCCAATGTCCGACTATAAAATGGACGTCCGTGATTTATCGCCGAAATGAGTTTATTACAAAAATGGTTAGTTTATTTCAAAAGTGGTTTTATTACAAACGTGGTCGGTACGCGATAACCACTTTTGTAATAAAGTTTATTGTAAAAGGATTTGCCTACTTTCTTCAATCACTACCAAGTTTCAATAGGTGAATGGACACGTTATTCCATCGAACGACACACAAACATGTTTAGGTAAACTAGTCCCTCACTCCACCCCAATTTCCGACTATAAAATGCACGTCCGTGATTTATCACTGAAATGAGTTTATTACAATAATGGTTAGTTTATTACAAAAGTGGTTTTATTACAAAAGTGGTTGGTACGCGATAACCACTTTTGTAATAAAGTTTATTGCAAAAGTGGTTGTGTACTTTCTTCAGTCACTACCATGTTTTAACTGGTGAATGGACACGTTATTCCATCGAACGATACACATACATGTTTAGGTAAACTAGTCCCTCACCCCACCCCAATGTCCAACTATAAAATGGACGTCCGTGATTTATCACCGAAATGAGTTTATTACAATAATGGTTAGTTTATTACAAAAGTGGTTTTATTACAAAAGTGGTTGGTACCCGTTAACCACTTTTGTAATAAATTTTATTGCAAAAGTGGTTGTATTACAAAAGTGGTTGGTACACTGCTTACCATAGGCATAAGTTGTCAGGTTCTATCATACCAGGAAACTTATGAGTGATAAAGTGTGGTATTCAAAGGCTAGAATTGTGTAATCTCCTGCGTTGTCGACAATTATAATATTTAATACGGCCCCGGCGAACCTCTGAAGGTCTCTCTCACCTCCCCCCACCCCCATTTCAGTCGCTGTATCATTATGCGTGGCTTTTTCAGTCTAGTTGACCGTTTTGAATTCTAAGATTCGTTTTTTTCTGGGAATGGTGCTCATCATATTCCTTGAGCACAGACACTCTACCATATTTTACGAGGGTGCGGTTGGGGTGGGGGTGGGGGTGTTGGTTTACCTAAAATCTGCAGTCAGTTAGTTTTTCCATCTTGAACGAAGAGGTCGGAAAGAGAGTAGCGGGTATCTAAGGCGAGGTGAATAGGGTGGGTGCTTTGGAGGTCCACTGACATTTCCGTCTGCCATGTCAATTTATTTATTAGGGTTTAACGACACTTTAACAGCCAAGGTCATATCGTGTCGGTGACAGTTTTACGGGTGGAGGAAGCCGAGTACCCGGAGAGAACCACTGAGCAACGACGAGCAGCTGCCAGCTCCCCAACATCGTAACTCCGCACTGCAGCACAGGCAGGGTTAGATTGGTTGAAGACATGCGCACCATCGACGTGTACGAGGGTGCGGTTGGGGTGGGGGTGGGGTGGGGTGGGGTGGGGTGGGGTGGGGTGGGGTGGGGGTGGGGGTGTTGGTTTACCTAAAATCTGCAGTCAGTTAGTTTTTCCATCTTGAACGAAGAGGTCGGAAAGAGAGTAGCGGGTATCTAAGGCGAGGTGAATAGGGTGGGTGCTTTGGAGGTCCACTGACATTTCCGTCTGCCATGTCAATTTATTTATTAGGGTTTAACGACACTTTAACAGCCAAGGTCATATCGTGTCGGTGACAGTTTTACGGGTGGAGGAAGCCGAGTACCCGGAGAGAACCACTGAGCAACGACGAGCAGCTGCCAGCTCCCCAACATCGTAACTCCGCACTGCAGCACAGGCAGGGTTAGATTGGTTGAAGACATGCGCACCATCGACGTGTGGTACGCCTTAGTACACGGCATCATCGTGCCCCCATGTGGGCAATCGGGGTAACTGCCTTGCCCATGGACACAACGCGGGAGTCCGAATCGATCGCTCAGACGGTCACCCATCCAACGACTAACCTGGCTCGACGTTGCTTAACTTCGATGATCTGACGAGGACTGGTTGCAGCAACGCCACCGCGCTCCCTCTGCCATGTCAAGTGATTGGTCTCGATTAACAATGGTAGACACATAAAAAATAAATCATAAAAATCATAAAAATACCTTTCCTCGTCATATTGAACCCACGAAATGATGTTTGACCTGCAAAACGCCTTTAATTGTACGATAAAATGATCAAAAATCGATAAGATGTACCCAAACTATGATTTAAGCCACCCCAAAATTTTTTCAAATTTTGTTGAAAAATTGTTGGTTTTCATGGATGTTTATTACACTATTGGTTGAGTTTCTTACATTACTGGTTATTATACTGCTGGTTGATTTGTATTACACTACTAGTTGATTATTACACTACTGGTTTTTATTACACTACTGGTTAATAATACGCTACTGGTTGATTATTACACTACTGGTTGTTGCAACGGATGAAGTGTATTGGGAGACTGAAGTCTGCAATTCTTCCGTGGTCCAAAGGCAAGAACTCCTTTTATAAATATGGAACATGATTTTTGTACTAAAATTTATTGCTTCCTATTTAGCATGCACAGTGATAATAAAATAAGTGACATGGGAGCAAGCAGTTGTAACTGCGTCCATTGTCAGAGCATAGAGCTATAAATGAGCAACCAGCTAACAAGATCCAACAGTCAGGTCGTGTTGTTGCAATATATTTAACGAAAAGTACAATCCAACCCCTGGTCGTTTTTATTCAAGTGTACCAAACTCTCAAGTCTTTGGCGGGTCGCGCTGTGAGGTCAAACATGATGCCATTCGCCATTACTTTCTGTCTTTAGGTGCTTTAAAGTAAGGGGAATTTATTTGTTCTCAAATCATACATGAAAATGATGATTGAGATGTGTAGAACACGAAAAATATATACAAACAACTCATAAAGTTGACAGCAGGCAACAATGGTTCCTGAATTCTGCAACCGTATTCGTACCAGAAACCGGAACTGATAATAAAATATTATTTTCGGAGAACAACTCATGGCCAAATGTGCTTCAAACGTCCAAACAAAAAGCATTCAAAACACTTGAGGATGCAGCGATAGGACTGCATGTGAGAAAAGAACAACACTCTGTGCATTTTTTTATGAAGATGGGTTCCATAGCCGAGGGACATGCACATATCACGCGATACCACGAAATTTTATTTAAAAAACGCGTCATTCTAAGAAATTCCCACAGGGTTATGATACCTTCCAAGTAATATGGAAACTTTGCAGTCCCCATACAATAATACTCTGTAAGTAGTATAGCATGTACCCGGACAGGGCCCATTGGCCGGACCCCAGAAGTGACGCCATGTCACGTGACCTGGTGGCTCCATGTTTGGTTGTGATGGTAACCCGCGTAAGCTGCCATCTTGTGACGTCATCTCCATAGTGATACGTGGTGTGATTGCGCATGCGCAGCGCGTGTTGTTAGGGTGACACGTGTTTCCGTCGTCCATTTTGTATACTGGAGGCCGCCATCTTGGTTTCTATGGTAGCACGTGGTTGCTATGTGACCCAAAGTCTTACAACAAGACGGGGGTATGTTCGTAGGATGTGTTCCTTTGTAGAAGAGTAAATTCGCGATTCGTAGAATTACCACAAACAACCCGACAATCCCTCCAAATCACCGAAAATGATTTTATTTACTACGGATTCCCCAATTTATCGATGTAGCACGTAGTGCTATAGTACCAAGGGGGTACCTGGGGTGTGTTCCTTTGTAGAAGAGTAATTTTCTGACTTACAATTTTCCCCAGAATCCTCATTTAATTACCCAAATAAACCCGACAAGTTGTACTATTTCGAATTTTTTCAGAATTCTCTGCTTCTATCTATGTATGCAATAGTTTTCGTCTATCTGACCATGTTCCTTTGTTCTAGAGTATACTCCGGTAGCGTAGAAGAGCCTATCAGCTGGAACAGCTTTGCTTATTATTACTATATTTAGCTATTCTGGTCTATTCTTGTCAGTTCTGACCCTATTCCAAGTACTCTTATTGTTTCATTTATCTAGATCATTTATATAAATTATAACTAACCAATCAGACTGCTTGGTTTCCAATAATCTGTACGCAGAGTTATCTCCCTTGTGTATATCAAAAGCCAAGAGAGTAATTGCTCCATGAGCAATTGCTCGAATGACTCGAAGCTCATCGAGCAAATGAGCCTTAGAGCAATTGCTCGATCGAGTGACTCGACATACTGCTCGAACCAACTCGAATTCCATCGAGCAAATGAGCCATAGAGCAATTGCTCATTCGAGTGACTCCTCGAACGACTCTTCGACTCATTTCAGCATTTGAGGATACCTTTGACCCGGTATTGTATTATTTGAGGATACCTATCGAGGGTACCTTTTATAGGATACTTATCTGAGGATACTATTACCTGTATCACAAGGCATACCTATCCCAAATATCCCTTATAAGCTATTGAGCAGTTACTGAAAAGTCATTGCTCGAATGACTCTAAGGTCATCGAGCAAATGAGCCTTTGAGAAAATATTCGATCGAGTGACTCGCACATACTGCTCGAACGACTCGAATCCCATCGAGCAAATGAGCTATCGAGCAATTGATCGATCGAGTGACTCGCACATATTGCTCTTCGACTCATTTCAGTATTTGAGGATACCTATGGCCCGGTATTGTATTATTTGAGGATACCTATCGAGGATACCTTTTATAGGATACTTATCTGAGGATACTATTATCTGTATCACAAGTCATACCTATCCCAAATATCCCTTATAAGCTATCGAGCAGTTATGAAAAGTCACTGCTCGAACGACTCGAAGCCCATCGAGTTTAGTTTAGTTTAAACATATTTTATTTGCCACTATATACAGCAAAAAGGATCGGAGAACAAGTTATCTGTAATGAAATGCCCTCCACGGAGCGCGTCGGGTTAACCTCCGTGGGGCACGTCGGAGTCATATGATTGCACTCGGGAGTCTCGGTTCCCGAAGTGTTAATCAATAAATCAGAGTGGCCAAGTCTTACTTGGTAATAATTCTCTGTGGTATAAACTTTAATAAGTAAACGCTGTTTTCAGGCACAAGTTATGTAATTTTATTCATATTCCTAGTATATTTGCATTGCATAACATAGGTGCAACTGACCTAAAAAGTACTCTGCACACTTGCTACAGAAGTGGAGCACGAGACACGAAATTAGACAATAGTCTGACCTACAGTAACCTTACTAAGGTGTTTTCGACAGTATTTGATATTATGATTGGCATATTAGCTAGTAAAAACCTAACCTAGGATAACCCCATCGGAATGCTTTTGACAGATTTTAGCATTGTATACTGACCCGACCTAACCTCAACACACCCAGTATCACTTTCAGCTCTGAGAATTATGCAATATAGCACGTTCGCTGGGCGGTACTGTCGGTTTTGAAATTGTACACCTACCAAATGCCAGTGTCCTTTTAAATGCGAGAACGCATACTCTTAGCATAGGATACCCACAGGATGCCCTACTATCCCGGAATGGAAGTAAGGGGTTAAGAAATACCTCTCCGCCATCTTGGGGTATAAGTGGTGTTCTGTGGTGTTTTATGACGTCAATTGAAACAAGATATGCACGACTATGCACGAATCAAGCTGTATTTAAACCAATGGAATCACCCAATTGAACACTTCTCTCTTTGGTCTTCCGTCGTGTAAGAAGTCACTCTCCTATTCTCGTGGAAGAACGCCGCCGAACGCTGCCAGGCCAGACAACAGTTCCAGACACAGGACGCGATGAGAGCGATGCGATAATTTCGACTTAGTCTCATTTCGTATTTTATATATTTTATAAATTTACCAGAGAGAGAGAATATTTCAGTTTAAATTATAGGAACTTTATTTAGGGTTTAGTGAATAAACATAGAAAACTGTAAGTAACTTTTATGTGTTTTGAATTCACCCTTTCGCTGCGGCTGCAGTATCAAGAATTGTTGCAGACTCTACAGAAACTGGTTGCCTCCTAGACTGAACACTTAAATTGTCCTGTGGCCACTTGCCACGATTGTAGTCCTAACCCAAATCCACTAGACGATCATTTTTCCGGGGTACTTAACCCCGCTATGCCACAGGCCAGTTTATATGGTGCCGTTCATCAGGATGTAGACTCTGACTTCTAACTCTCTTGAAATGATCGGGTGAACATTCTAGAAACATTTATTAACACTAACGGACCCAGTGAAACCGAAACGGACCCAAAACGTTGCCGCTGGGGAGCTCAGTGAACTTGTGAGAACTTTTTGCTAAATATTTATGAGGGACAGACATCCCTTAATTTTACTGGTAAATTGAACGCCTGGCAGCTGAAATTTGTAAGGCAGCAGACGCAGACAGCGCCCTCTGAATCTAAAACTGGTACAACTCCATGGTAGAACTGGTTGCATGTCCAACGTGCCATTATTTACACTGACGCCGACCGCCAATTGCTATCACATCCAAACTACGCTCGACTGGTCACACCGAGCATTGCTCATCAGATATATCGAACTTTTGACTGAACATCAGAGAAAAACGGAAACTCTGGGAACTGTGAAAAATCTCGAGGAATTCCAGGAAATTCTGAAAAGACAGCCGCGTGTGTTTCAACAGTTATAGTGCTAGCAAGGTAGGTGCAATTTTCTTCATTTTACGTTCATTAACAGCAGAAAAATTAAATTGTAAATTATTTCATAGTAATAAAATTCATTAAAAATGACTACGCCGTTTACAGACAGAGAGCAACGGTTAATCGATGAAGTTACTCAAGTGAAACAGGAAAGGGAAGGTCTTGTGGGTCAGTATGAACTGCAAATTGCTGAAATGGGCTCTCAAGCTCAGAGCTTGTCGCAGCAGCATGCCGCCTCACAACAAACCCTTCAACAAATGCAGACAGCCCTCGCCCAAGTTAAAGCAGAACTGGTGCAGCAGATAGCTGATTTCGAATTACAGTTAGCTACTGACAAAGCCGGTGCCCAAGCGAAACTGCATAGAGTTAAAAATCAATTGGCAGACACTGAAAAACGAGCCACAGACGCTGAAAAACGAGCCAATGACCCCACGTCTTCTGCCATAATCGACCTGCATGAAACCATGCGCCAAAGTGAAAAGAGTAATGCAAAGACTGCTAACGCCACGCAGGCTCAGTCTATTCATTCCCATATTAAAAAATTTGATGGGAACCCCTTGAATTTTCGGGGTTGGATAAAATCTCTTGACCTTTTCTGTGAGACAAATGATGTAGAAGAGAAGCGACGACCTAAAATCGCCGCTCAAACCAGTGACTTTGTAGTTGCTGATTTTATTTTAAGAACAATGAAGAAAAATCCTGAAATGCCCTGGTCCGAACTGTATGGCGAACTGAAAAGTCGTTATAGCGCCACTATGGATAACTCCATGACCACCAATCAGTTGCGCCATATGCGACAAGGGAAAAATCAAACTCTTGTCTCATATGCTGAGCAACTGCTTGATCTCGCAAAAGATGCCTTTGATCAGGAGATTGATAACCCCACCATCCAGAAAAACCTCTCAGATTACTTTTGTGACAGGCTGTATGACAACGATGTTCGGATGAAACTAATCCGTCGCATGCCCAAGATGCTAGAAAACGCTGTTAGTCAGGCATTATTTGAAAACGCCGCGAAAATCAAATTCCGCGCCCGCTCTGAAGCCGCCAAAGGAAAAGCGCCCTTTGGGAAGGCATTTGACCGACAATATGAAGAAGATGAGCACTATCGGGACCCTGTATTTCGTGATCCCATCGACGAACAGGAAGAACCTGTAGATCTCCCTCTGGAGACAAGGGACGAGACTCCCATGGACATAGGTGTGGCGCGCCGACGCCATAAGGTGAATATTTTAACGAAAAATTACAGTGGAGGTTATGCACGATCTCCATATCAGAATCAGAACAAAAATCAATACAATAGCCAATACCGAAATAGGGGAGGACAAAATTACAACAGATATCAGAAACCGACACGATTTTCACGACCGGTTTGCAATCGTTGTAACCGCGTTGGCCACGTGAAACGCGATTGCCGCGTTAACTTGACCAAGCAAGTGAGAACACTTGATATTCAGCCAGCAGGTGAAAGGTCACCAGGGGCGACCTTTTGCTGCTTTCGCTGTGGGAAGCCAAACCACTTTGCTCGTGATTGCCGAGTCAATTTAAACGAAGGGAACTCTGCCCATATGGGGCAATGAGCAGAGTTAATGAGAAGTCACATGCTCCCAACAGAAGTGAAAATGGAAATCACCAGGGAGACGTGAAAATTAATGTACAAAATGAATGTATGAATAATTGTAAACATAAAATTGTAAATAATAAGACAGGTGGAAATACGGGTAATAAAACATGTAATATAAAGCCAAGTACTCAGTCTCAAACAAGGAGAACCAAAAATGATTCTCCTCCAGTGAAAAGTAAAAGCCTTCAATGCACAAGGTGTGGTCAGACCACACATAATAGGAAAAATTGTACAGTAAAATTCACAACCATTCCTCTGACTGGTAGGCCTAAGAAACCCAAGGCCAACTCACAAAATGGCTGCCCTGCAAAGGACAGTCAGCCTGAAAAATTTACTTCACAAAATTGTTTCAGCTATTGGACCACCAGTGGTCTGGAAATAAAAGTATATAGGACTGGAATAACTCAGGTAGCTACTGACGCTATGGTGAATGTGGCAAATAGCCAATTGACCCATGGTGGAGGTGTTGCCAGAGCTATAGCTCTTGGAGCTGGTCCAGCCCTTGAACAAGAATGTCAACAATATATTCAACAGCATGGAAATCTTCCAGTAGGTGAGAATATGACTACCACTTGTGGAATGTTGCCATGTTTAAAAGTGATACATGCTGTGGGACCACGCTGGAATGATTACACTGATAAAAATAAATGTCTCAATGTTTTATACAGTACTGTACAAAAAGTATTACAGGTATGTGACAAAGAAAATTTTGTAAACATAGCTATCCCACTCATCAGTAGCGGGATATATGGTGTACCTAAACAAAAGTGTGCAGATGTTTATGTGAGAGTTTTACAAAACTTTACTCCTAAACAATTAAAAGAGATACACATTGTAGATGTAGACCCTGATATTATGATTTATATGAAAAATGCTTATGAAAATCAAACTATGAAAAAGTCTTGTGATTATAATTAACCAGGTAAGCAGGGTTGTGTTGAAATAAATCAACAGAAACAGGAAGTATTGGAATCAGGAAATAGGAATCCAAGAATAAGGAGCCAAGAGAAATCACTTGGGAAAAACCCAAAACTACAAAACAGGAAAAACCCAAGGGGAAGTAATTGGAAAAACCCATGTCAACAGGAAGTAAAACACTCTATGGAAACCAGGGGAAATAACTTAGTAAACAATGATGATTACCCAAATGGGGAACAACAGCAACAAAAACTTAGAAATTCTCAACTGGAAACAGTAACCATCAATTATGGGGCTGCTTCTTTGAATAGTGTCTTAGTGAACATCAAAGGACAGCGAGTACGTGCCTTATTAGATACAGGGGCACAGATAAGTTGTATTAGTACAAAATTTTGGAAAAATCTTAAACACCGACCGAAATTAGTTGGTGATAAAAATTCTTTGCCTCGCATTGCGGGTATTACTGGGAATGACACTCTCCCTCGAGGAAAAGTTAGACTTGAATTTTATATTCAAGGAATTTATCAGGTGCATGAGTTCTTAGTAATAAATGAATTGAATCGAAGTATGTTATTAGGAATGGATTGGATAAGGGGCAATTGAGTTAATTTATATTGGGAATTTCATAAATTGAGATTAGATGGTCACTATGTCCCCATTGTTCAAGATATACAGGTAAGTTGCCTTACTCGACTGATCAATCAGGTAGAACTTAAACCACAATCCACTTGTTTGTGTACAGCAAAAGCTTCCGGTGTAAAATCTGTCTTTGACACAAAATACTTAGAACATCATGGACTGACTAAAGGTCACGTGGCTGAACAGCCTGGCCTCTTAGTTAGCAACAGTATAGTCACTAATGGAAATGAAACCATACCTGTACTGTTGGTGAACAGTACCAACAAACATTACACCTTGAAAAGGGGATGTTTGATTGGAAAACTTGAGCCAATAGAACAGGAAGAAAAAGTCTTAGAAATTAATCAGATCTTAACTCAAAATACACCTGAAGACCAGATCACAGATGCTGACATACAGGTGCCTGAGGACAAACGGCACCTGTTGATGCCAGTCATTAATAATAATAAAGACTTGTTTGCAAAAATGGATAAAGAATTAACTCAGACAGATACAGTTAAGATGCACATCGACACAGGTGATGCGCCACCAATCAAAAGTAGAGCATATAGAGTTCCATTACTGAAGAGAAAAATTATGGATGAAGCACTTGAAGAAATGCTTCAATCCGGAATTATCCGAAGGTCAAATAGTGCATGGAGTTTTCCGTGCTTGCTCGTGGACAAGAAAGACGGCTCGAAATGCTTCTGCGTTGATTTCTGCAAGCTCAATGAAGTCATGAAAGTTATGAACTGGCTGCTTCCATTGATTGACGACATCTTTACTTTATTGAATGGATGTCAATACTTCACCACCCTTGACATGAAGTCGGGTTACTGGCAAGTCAAGATGGATGAAGAAGATAGACCTAAAACGGCCTTTGTTTGTCATAAGGGCCTTTATGAGTTCAATGTGATGGCCTTTGGACTCGTGAATGCGCCCTCGGTGTATCAATCCCTCATGACAAGCGTCTTGGAGGGCCTAGAGGATTTTTCTCTGGCCTACCTTGACGATATTTTGATTTTCAGCTGTGACATAAAATCTCATATTGACCACCTTAAACAAGTGTTTGGTCGACTAAGAAAACATAAACTGAAGCTAAAAGCTAAGAAGTGTTCCTTCTTTCAATCTGAAACATCTTATCTTGGTTTTGTAATTAGTAAAGATGGAATTAAACCTGAGACTTCGAAGGTCGAGGTCATTCGAAAATTAAATCCGCCGAAAACGGTAACAGAAGTGAGATCTTTTATGGGCATGACCTCATACTACCGTAGATTTATTCCTCGGTTCAGCGAAATTGCTCAACCACTCTTAGAACTAACAAAGAAATATGCAAGATTTCATTGGCGTGACACACATCAAAAAGCCTTTCAAGAGTTGAAAGATCGTTTAACTCAAGTTGCTCATTTGTCATATCCAAATCCAAGAAAGCCTTACGTGCTTTACACAGATGCCAGTGGCCGCTGTGTCGGAGCGGTTTTGGCACAACCATGTGATGACGAAACAGGTCAACTACCTGGAGTACCTGATGAAAAACCCATTGTCTTCCTCTCTCATAAATTGGGTGAAACCCAACAGAAATGGTCGACATTTGAGAAAGAAGCTCTCGCTATCTCATATGCATTGGATAAATTCAATAACTACCTGCAGGGAGCAGAGTTTGTTATTAAGACAGACCACGCCCCCTTGCAGTACTTGTTGAAAAGTCCACAAAACAATGCCAAAGTACAACGCTGGGCATTAAAGATAGCTAGCTACAATTGCAAGATTGAATATTTACCAGGTAGAAAGAATACATGTGCTGACCTACTTTCTCGTTTACCTGAAGGAATTGCAAATGCTGACCCGGGTACGAGATGGATAATGTGGAAAATCAGAAAGCATTACAAATTGGTATTATCAATAGTAACAAATTTGATCCTCAAAGATATGTACATGTCATCACAGATGAACCTCAGGTTCCGCCCGAGCCACAAGCAATTAATTACAAAGATTTGGACATGAAGGTAGAGCAACAGAAAGATGAAAAGATTGTAGAAATCATTAAGAAGTATCAAGGTAACAATACCCCTGCACACATTAGTAGTAGATACCTCATGATTGAGGGAGTATTATATTACATCAGTACAGTTGACGATAACCCACGGGTACGTTTGTGCATACCTGAACAATTACATGCAGATGTGTTGAAACAATACCATGATGAATTAGGTCACCTTGGCATAGACAAAGTGTACAATAATATCAGTAGAAAATATTATTGGAAAGATTTATATAAACATATTTATAAACTTGTAGAAAATTGTCTAGTGTGTCGAGCTCGTAACACCAGAGCTCACACTTTGCCATTGCAAGAAACTGATAGACCCCCATACCCTTTTGCTAAAATAGCATTGGATATGAGTGGTCCACACCCTGAAACTTTATCAGGAAACAAATATATTGTGACCTTCATAGATATTTATTCTGGCTGGCCTGAAGCATTTCCAGTGCCTGATAAAAAGGCGGAAACAATTGCTAACTTGATAATAGATCAAATTTTTCCAAGATTTGGATGTCCTTTAGAAATATTAACAGACAATGGATCTGAAAATGTAAATGCAGTGATGAAATATTTAACCGACTATTTCAAGATACACCATGTAACCACTTCCTACTTCCATCCACAATCTAATGGGAAGGTAGAGAGGCTACATAGAATGCTGAATGACATCTTAGCAAAACTAGCTCGAGAAGAATTAGAAACATGGGATTTATTTCTAAACCAAGCTATGGCAGCCATCAGGTTTAATGGCAGCGAATCTTCTGGATTCTCTCCATTTTATCTGGTGTATGGTAGAGATGTGGTTTTACCACTCGACAACATACTTAAACCTCGAGAAAAATACGTAGGTGAAGAACCTCATAAGATAGCCATTCAGGAACAACATAAAGCCTTTAGAAAACAACAAGCTGCACAAAAGAAACGAGTATTAAAGCAACAAAGATTACATGATATTACAGCAAAGGATATCACCTTTGAAGTAGGTGATCCTGTTTTATACTCCTCAGGTAAATCTAAAGGAAAATTAGAATCGAAGTGGGACTACCCATTTCGAGTCATTGAGAGAACAGGTCCAGTGAGTTACAAGATACAAGATCAATTAACTCGCAGAATAATTAAATGTCATGGACAAAGACTTAGTAAAGCGCCTCAAGAATGGGAGGTGCCTCAACCTGTCCAACCTGTTAGAGCGCGACGAATACAACGTTACGCTGCCCTGTCAGAACAGTCGACTACTGAAGACAGTAACAGTAGTGACGGTAATGACAGTGATGAAGGTGAAGGGATTCAAGAAAAACACCCCTTAACGTCATTCATTAAGAATAAAAGACAAAGACGAGAACATTCTTCTTCAGAAGAAGATGGTGTTCCTTTAGCAGAATTAAGACAACAAGTACAACAGGTACGAGATTACAAGAGATGAATGAAGGAGCTACAAGCTCCTTCAGCTGATCAACTATCATCACGGTTCATTGCTGATGATCGAAATGATCGATTAAATGATTCAACGATGGAAGTTGATCAATTGCAAATAACTGAAGAAAAAGGCCAAAGTAGTGAGCCTCAACCAAAACAGTCAAGTAAAGATATAACTGAGATGATCTCTTGCATACAAGCTGTATTAAGAGATCATAATAAGATTGAAGAACCAGGTGAGAAATTAGAATTAGGAGCAATTATGATACCCGCTACCTGGAGTACTAGTGATTAAATGTTACCACAAGACTCATGATAGCTAAACGTAACACATATGGCATGCCTCTCCTTAAGTTTGAGAGAGACGAGAGAAAGTGTAAAATGAGTAACAAAATTGTATTGACTTATGATTTGTTTGGAACGAAACTATGAGTGAGCTCTTGTCAGCCTCGCGAACTGACTAAGACTCTCTTGTAGTTGGATTAACTTTCTGACCTTTTACACCTGGGAAGTGAATCGTCAGAGTGAAAGTACTTGAATCGCGTATTACTCATTGCGCTAACTCTTGCTTCCTTTCTCATTGTAGGAGGAAGGTGTTGCGTTGGATGTTATTAGTTGGTCTTTTGACTACAATAATAGATGGACATACTATTATTAGAAACAATGTGATTTTTAAGAAAGTGAAAGAAGTAAATATGGTAACTAGTGATTGGAGTACAATGTTTGTTTATGAGCTCCAACCTTTTATACAATATGTGCGTAGACTTGATCGAAGTATGAAATATACCGATGGTTTGTATAATGCCACAACCATAGCTTTTTCGACAAACTTTTGTAGAAGTAAATGGTGAAAACTCTACTCTTGCCATTGCGTTAAAATCGATTATCACGGATATACACCAGGAGATCAGATACCTAAATAATCATGTTAAACGAGTAAAAGAGGATCTGAACGATTACCGCAGATTACATGGCCATACAATAATTTCGTCTCGGAAGAAATGAGGTTTGTTTGACTTTGTAGGTGAAGGATTGAGTTTTCTCTTTGGAACTGTATCCCAGTCAGATTTAGATGGGATAGCAGAAAATTTAAGACGTGTAAGTACTAATCAAGTTTAACCTTCATTAAGATGAATCATGAAGCAATTCTGAAAAATAGAGAATTTATGTTAAATATGTCGCGCGAATTGATGTTATTTCAAGGTCGAGTAAATCAAGTAGTTCAGAATCATGAAGATCGAATATTATATCTTGAACATTTCACTCATGCTTATCATCAGCTTGAGTTTGTAATGAGTTGATTGGAATCAATGATAATCGCCGCAGAAACCACTCTACGGGGATTACATGATCAAATGGATATTCTAGCCGATAGGAAGTTATTACCAAAAATAGTGGATCCTTCACTATTGACCTCAGTATTAATGAGTATTAAAGTTCAATTAGATGATAAGTCAATGTTGCCACTAGATCTGACGACAGAATTATGGCAATATTATCATTTGCTTACAACGGCTGCCATTTATGATGACGATAAACTGGTGATCTTTATGAAGATCCCTTACGTAATTCGAACTTGCAATTTGAAGTGTTCAAGGTGCAGACTTTGCCTGTACCCTTTGTCAATGTAACCAAGAACGCATCGCGAGTCGCAAATAAATTAGTAGCAATATATACTCTTGAATCTGACATATTAATTATTAATAAAGAAAGGACGAAGTATGTCCCAGAAATAGGACATGACCAATGTGTAGATAACAATAAGTTGTTTTGTCCTTTAGTAGGTGCGGTACGAACGATACATACAACGACAAGTTGTATGTTAGCTTTGTTTTTAAACATGAAATTAGAGATTCCGAACTTATGTCAAACGGAAGTTCGATTGAATATCGACCTCCCGTTTAGTACTAGAATCGATGAAGGAATGTGGTACATCACGACAGATGTCCCACTACGATTCTCACATTACGTGTCCAAAACGAAGAAATCCGAAACCGAAACGGATTCTTCCGCCAATTGGAATTTTGGAATTAAAACCGTTATGTATGGCATCGAGCGGTCAATTAATGTTACCGAGTTATTTCCATAAAAGGGATAATTCTACTTTTCGGATTGTTACAAAGACGGTGTTACCAAATTTCTCATTGTTACAACGACAGATGTGGAAACCTGTCATAGAGAGAGTGAACATATCGACGTTTATGATACCGAAAGGAATAGAACACTTAGATGACTTACCCATGGATGACTTAATTCATGAACTTGACTCACTAAATTTACAAATGACGGAATCATTTGAAGTCCCTAAGTGGGCGTATGCTCTCGCGACTGTTGCATTAATAATAGGATTATATCTGCTTTGGAAGTGCTATCGAACCGATAGACACAAACAGATATACAAATGGTTAAGAAACCGTAAAAGTAAACCGACTTTTTCTGCTGTTGATGATAGTGAAATGTCTAATTTTGCATTTGCCGATGATGAAATCTATACTAGTATGGGACTTAGACCACAGCCTTCAGCTCCTGCTAATCCAACTGGAGCACAACAACCACAACAACCTCCTAAGAGTATTAGAGACATGATGAGAAAAGCTGTTCAAAACTTTAGACCTTCTCCTCAACCTAATAGGAAATCAATATATCCCCGTGTACAACATGATGTGGATTCTGCCAATGTCCACATAACTATGTTTGATATAGACAAAGAAACTGAAAAACAGTAGTTCACACACTGTGTGTATTTGTTTCAGTGATCAGTGTACAAATGGCGGAATCTGATTCTAGTGTTGACAGTGGGATCGATGATTTCCCTGATTACCAGAGTTATTATAATGATTGTGACAATTTATATGATGATGAAACTTCAAGTACAGTTAGTACTGGAACTGACAGTAATAGTACTGTTTCACGAGAACTTTTTCAAGACACTAATTCATCTAGTATAAATGTAAATATAAATAGCAATTCCTCTGATAATTGTGTGTCTGTATTGGCATCAGTAGAAGCATCACCATCACCTTCTATAGCATCTTCCGACCTTTTGTCGACCCCTCCAAGTAGTGTTCAAACTCCTACTGACTCCATTTTACTATATACACCTGAACGACTTCAACGACTTCCACCTTATTCGCCTACGGATACCGTGGAAACGTTAGTTCTTCCTCCAAGATTACCTGTTAGAACCCATGATGCAATTATTCATCGAGACCCCGAGAACCAAGATGGACTCGGTGGGTTTGTTCACGATATAACAATGAGATCACAGACTTCTTCCAGTATGACCACACCTACAAGTGATTCTATGCCTAGTGATTCTACCACTGTTCTGGACTCTGATGCAGCAGAGTCCGGTATCAGTGTGATACAGAACGAACTCGCACGAGCTGATCTTGAATTAGAAGTACATACCCCTCCTTTAAGTGATGTAGAAGCAAGACAATTTACTCCACTACCTACTAGTGTTGTCTCGCAGCCTATAATCGATATTCGACCGAGACCGTGGGAGTGGGCAAGGAGCGAGTTTTTCGGGACACCTCGCCCGTTGGCCTCTCCTCATGAATTTGATCGAGATATCATACGACCTAATACATATGAACAAGATTTTATGAGAGATACCGATCTTTTGAGTATTGAGGATGAATTTGGATGTCAATATTTTGATTTTGATTTGAATATACTATATATAGAGGTTGAGCGAGAGTTGATATATTATTATGACAGTGCTATCAATACTCATTTAACTTTTGCAAATAGGTCTCGATATTTAGTGATATACAATTGCCCTGATTTACAATATCCAAAAATCAACGAGCAGGGTGAGATAAGTGAACCTCTACAGTATTTTAGTCACCGGGTGGCTACTACCAGTAGTGTACATCATAGATTTCACATGCCAAGAACTGTAGCAGAGTTTACTCCCTTCTGTGCAAGATATCGTGACTTTAGTCGTCGAAGACGAGCACGATATCACTCAGATGGCCGACCAAGGAGTTTTCAACCCTTTGTTGTCTATCGTCAATACCACCCAGATTATGTTGGACATTTCACAGGGTCAACGTTTGACTACCGAACAGGCCCAAATACTGTGTATCGGCATAATCAGTTGCCAACACAAAATGAAAACATTCAGAGAGAAGATTGAGAAATGTATTATTATAAGCAGCAACAAGCAGAAAAGTCTAATCAGACTAATACATATATATAAGATTTTCATGAATCTGGTTTCCCAATTTATGTATAATCCTTCATTGGAAACCTGATACATGATGATCACGGGTCGTCTGTGTTTGTCTTGTTTACTAGTCAAAAATTTTTCCAAGAAGTTAGTAATTCTGTCCTAACAGTGTAACTAGTTATTATAAATTCGGAGTTCCTGGAGTGTATTAGATAAGTTACACACAGGACTCCAGTATCAAGGCAAACAAATTTGAAAGATGGTGGAAAAGAGTGTAGATTGAGTGCACCAAGTTGCAGACGAACCCAGGGGAGCGTACTATCAAGTGTACATTTTAGTGTATTATACGTAATTCTATTGTGACATAGTGGTTTCTTTGTGTTAAATATAATCGTCTATATTTTCTTTTGTATTGATTACTTTGCTGTTGGAATGGCTTCGGTAAATACTTTAGAATTTGAAGAATTCGCTGAGGAGCAGGCGATGTTTGAGTTACATAAACGCGAAGCCTTCCAACATGCAGTACCTCCTTGTAATGATCATTGTGTATTTTTTCCAAAGGATTTATGGAGATGTCGCCGCTTAAGGTACATTCGTATATGGGAAACAAGACATTATAATCCTGCCAATGGCCAGATGGAGATAATGCAACACCAACTTGGCTATCGTTTTTATCTCTCTGAGGAAAGAAAAGTAATATTTCCCCATCTTCTGAACTTACCGGAGTTCCCAGTAGAAGTTCAACCCCATGAGGTCACTGGTCCCGGTCCTGACGAGGTCATTCATTATATCAATGACCCCTGTTGGAATGGCCGTTATTATGACCATGGACGAAATCAATTGGATGCTGAACTGGACCTAATAGCCGATCCTGGCTTGGTTCGACCATTTAGGAGTCATGAGATCTTCCCTGGTAGTACATACCCCGCAAGTGAGGATGCTGATGATTCATTTGGATTTTATCAGCACCAAATGCACCCTGCACAATTCTTTCCTCCTGGTAACGTACAGAAAACTTATGAATTGGAGAAACAACAGAAACAATATCGCCTCCTTCGTGAAGCTGTAATCCGACACGAAGGAAGACGATTACAACACTTTAGTTTACGCAACCAAATTATCAAATATAATGAGACGCTGGAGGTACAGACTCATTATAAGGGTCTTGGAGACCCTTGCTGTATTTGCTTAACAGAAATTTCGAAAACTTGGCAGGATTTATTTGAATGTGACCAATGTAAACAGCAAATCCACTACTCCTGTGGTATTGCATGGGCCAGATCAAAAGCAGGTGCTCCTGAGCAAGCTTCTTGCCCGCACTGCCGTGCACCCATGAGGTGGGGCATTGGTAACGAGCCGAAGCTTCCAGTACCAGCTGAAATGAACCCACATGAGTTTTGAGTTTTAATGACAGAAGTTGAGAAGGCGACCTCTACAGTTGCGCGCCGTCGGGCACTGTTGTCATCTTTGGACATCCTTGTATAATTTTCTTATTTCACAAACAACAAAAGTATTCCAAGTAAAGTAAACGAAAAAGTTATTTTCAATCATAATTACATAGTGACATTCTAGACGTGACTCCTAGTTTCATCACTATCGACAACAGACTAAAAACTAACGAAGAACCGTTAACGGGGAAAGTAGAATTGTTCATATGGCACAGCTGTAGCATAGTGTAAAATAGTTTTTGTTATTTTCATGAGTAATAGTCAGTCACATTTATTTTGTTTATTGCACTTGATATCTAATTGTTTTGCAGTCAGTTTTCTTTTATCTTTTATAGTTGAAACAGTTTTTCATTAGTCATACAAGTAATATTCAATCCCTGAAAAATGGCCACTGCATTTGCATACCGTATAGTTAACCCAACTTCAGAAGATTTTCTTCCGGAGCAATTAGAGTACTGGACACAGAGATTTCGTATTCCTGTACCTATGATCTTTCACAATGGAGCTTCCGCTTTTCAGCGTAAAATCAGTGTGTGGGATGTGGTACAGTTAAACGAAGTCACCGGTCACTTAGAATTGATTCGAACTCAAGTCTTGTACCAGTATTGTCTCCATACAACGGAAGTAGGACGCGAACTGGTGATGCCTCACATAGTGGTAATCGAACATGAGGCTCGATTAGCAACCCCTCGGGAGGCAGCACGATCAAGCCGTACAAGTGTCATTCATTATTGGAATGACCAACGGTGGGACGGAACATATTATGATCAACGAATTCCTTATGAATCAGAGAATGGGATCGATACATTCATCACATCTACTCCGGTCCGTCCATTCCGCCCTAGTGAATATAGTCAAATCTCCGTACCTGAATTACCCCGCGAATATCGAATGATCATTGGTGAAACATTCCATCATGTGCAGGTGGAACATACCTATGAATGGGAAAATGCACAATATAGTTATCAAGTCTTGCAATCCTCGCTTGAATTGTATGCAAGCCTTAGAATCTTTCAAGCCAGACAAAATTTAGTTGATGGAGATGGAAGACAATGTGCGATATGCTTGGTGGACATTGTTGGGCCCCGTGAAGCATATCATTGTCCGCAATGTACTCAGATAGTACATCTCTACTGTGGGTTAACTTGGATGCAACAAAAGCGAAGTTTTCCTCTGTGTCGTTTTGACCTCCTATGGGGAACCCCTTTAAAGAAGCATAGCTTCGATTATACAGCCTTTAATTATCAGTTTTTCCCTTTCCCTACCAATGGCATAATGATATAGGAAACGTATTATTATCATTGTTAATATCAGGTAGAGTTTATTATTATTTAGAATTAATTAAGGAATTGAGAATGTAATGCCTTAGGAGAAAAAGGTGATTCCTGTTGTCTGGCGGCGTTCCGGTATTGTTCACATTAATAAATAATCCCTGTAGTGCATTTCTTATCCCTAAAACTGGTAGTGTCTGATCCTGGTCATGGATTCCCATCACAGTGTTGACCGTGATGCTGATAGCATCCTGGTTACTGCATGTGATTGGTCATCCTGATTCCATGGATCAGGTTGGCCAGTGATCCTGGTCACTGTTGTAAATTCTGGAATTCATCTGATCCAGACTCGAGCTCCGATAAAAGTTTACCAGACCTCACGTCTTGGTTGGGAGGATTGTAACGAAAGGCCCTCCACAGAGCGCGTCGGGTTAACCTCCGTGGGGCACGTTGGAGTCATATGATTGCACTCGGGAGTCTCGGTTCCTGAAGTGTTAATCAGTTAATCAGAGTGGCCAAGTCTTACTTGGTAATAATTCTCTGTGGTATAAACTTTAATAAGTAAACGCTGTTTTCAGGCACAAGTTATGTAATTTTATTCATATTCCTAGTATATTTGCATTGCATAACATAGGTGCAACTGACCTAAAAAGTACTCTGCACACTTGCTACAGAAGTGGAGCACGAGACACGAAATTAGACAATAGTCTGACCTACAGTAACCTTACTAAGGTGTTTTCGACAGTATTTGATATTATGATTGGCATATTAGCTAGTAAAAACCTAAGCTAGGATAACCCCATCAGAATGCTTTTGACAGATTTTAGCATTGTATACTGACCCGACCTAACCTCAACACACCCAGTATCACTTTCAGCTCTGAGAATTATGCAATATAGCACGTTCGCTGGGCAGTACTGTCGGTTTTGAAATTGTACACCTACCAAATGCCAGTGTCCTTTTAAATGCGAGAACGCATACTCTTAGCATAGGATACCCACAGGATGCCCTACTATCCCGGAATGGAAGTAAGGGGTTAAGAAATACCTCTCCGCCATCTTGGGGTATAAGTGGTGTTCTGTGGTGTTTTATGACGTCAATTGAAACAAGATATGCACGACTATGCACGAATCAAGCTGTATTTAAACCAACAGAATCACCCGATTGAACACTTCTCTCTTTGGTCTTCCGTCGTGTAAGAAGTCACTCTCCTATTCTCGTGGAAGAACGCCGCCGAATGCTGCCAGGCCAGACAACAGTTCCAGACACAGGACGCGATGAGAGCGATGCGATAATTTCGACTTAGTCTCATTTCGTATTTTATATATTTTATAAATTTACCAGAGAGAGAGAATATTTCAGTTTAAATTATAGGAACTTTATTTAGGGTTTAGTGAATAAACATAGAAAACTGTAAGTAACTTTTATGTGTTTTGAATTCACCCTTTCGCTGCGGCTGCAGTATCAAGAATTGTTGCAGACTCTACAGAAACTGGTTGCCTCCTAGACTGAACACTTAAATTGTCCTGTGGCCACTTGCCACGATTGTAGTCCTAACCCAAATCCACTAGACGATCATTTTTCCGGGGTACTTAACCCCGCTATGCCACATATCACAACTTACAAAAACTCCTCTCCTTAAACAAGAATAATTAAACATTTGCAACACAATTATATACAATATAGAAATACTAAGAATTAGTGTAGTCATCAGCTAAAGGGTTGAAGATTGGAGATTTAGAGAGATAATGATTTACCCGTTTTGAGCTCCGGTGGTATCTTCCACATCAGTTCACTAGAATTAGCTAGAAGGGTCTATTTTCAATATTTTCAATATTTTAGAGCTGACCAATCAGTATTTCCAACGAGGAGCCTTGGAGCCACACGTTGGAAACAGTGGTTGGTCTGTACTACTTATTTATTTAACATTATTTTGTCACGGAAAACGGGGTGTTCCACTGGCTTTGTCCGAAAAAGGGCCACCGGGGCTCGAGGTGTTAAAGAGTTATAGGATTAGAGAGTGAAGGATTGCCATTGTCTAGGCTCGCCTAGCGACTTTTGCATTATTGGATCTCTATCGTCTTTACAAAAAGAGAGCGTGTAAGTTAAGAACAAATTGGTGGAAATTAAAATTAAAATTAAAATGCAGTTCCACCGCACGCCGTGGTTGTCTCAACGCACGCTGGTACACAACCAAGGATTGTTGAGGAAATGAGCCTTAGAGCAAATATTCGATTGAGTCACTCGATCGAGCAATTGCTCGATAGCTCATTTCCCCGAGGCTCATTTGCTCGATGGGTTTCGAGTCATTCGAGCAATTGCTCATGGAGCAATTACTCTCTTGGCTTATTGGCTTTGGGAATGCTTTTGATATACACAAGGGAGATAACTCTGCATACAGATTATGGGAAATCAAGCAGTCTGATTGGTTAGTTATAATTTATATAAATGGTCCAGATAAATGAAACAATAAGAGTACATGGAATAGGGACAAAAATAACAAGAATAGACCAGAATAGCTAAATATAGTAATAATAAGCAAAGCTGTTCCAGCTGATAGGCTCTTATACGCTACTGGAGTATACTCTAGAACAAAGGAACATGGACACATAGACGAAAACTATTGCATATATAGATAGAAGCAGAGAATTCTGAAAGAATTCGAAATAGTACAACTTGTCGGGTCTATTTGGGTAATTAAATGAGGATTCTGGGGAAAATTGTAAGTCAGAAAATTACTCTTCTACAAAGGAACACACCCCAGGTACCCCGTTGGTACTATAGCACTACGTGCTACATAGATAAATTGGGGAATCCATAGTAAATAAAATCGTTTTTGGTGATTTGGGGGGATTGTCGGGTTGTTTGTGGTAATTCTACGAATCGGGAATTTACTCTTCTACAAAGGAACACATCCTCCGAACATACCTCCGTCTTGTTGTAAGACTTTGGGTCACATAGCAACCACGTGCTACCATAGAAACCAAGATAGCGGCCTCCAGTATACAAAATGGACGACGGAAACACGTGTCACCCTAACAACGAGCTCGTTCCAATGAGGGGTCATAACCTATGTTTTTGAGACAAAAAATGAAAAAATAATGAAAATTATCTGGCGATTTTTGAGAATAGCGCTGGCCGGTTTTGACCGATACGTTGGGTAAAGGGTTAACCGACGTTTCTGTTCCTTTGATTTCCGTATATAGTTTGGATTGTTTTCTTTTCCGCTTTCTCTTCCATTTCCCACTAATTTGGGGGATTCTTCCCATTGGCGATATTTTTCAATTTTTGATCGTCCACATTGAACGCGTAATGGAATATGGAGACTTCTGTTTTCAATGATCAAACTCGAGCACTCTTTGGTCACAAACAACAAATTATTGCAAATGCATGTGATTTCATGGGATTTCGTTTGCTTGGTTGGGGGTAAATATCCCGAGAGTGAAACAATTGGTAATCAACCCAAGTCAAAAGGATTTCACTTAGCGCACTTCCCGTTCTGTTCCAGGCTGACGTTTACGAGGGCTCTTTGAATGCAATAAACTTTGCATCGGATAACCCCATTGATGATAATGCTCGTCCAGATTGTTCAGGAGAGACAGAGGTAGAAAGCCAGGCTCGTAACCGTGATGGTAGTGAGGAGATCCAGCTAGTAGTTGATAGGGGTACATGAAACACAATTGGGAAACGTTGGTCCCCGATGGATAGGGTACCGCTGTTTCAGTTTCCATCAGATTCAGATTCAGATTCTTTATTTACGGTATACATATAAAAAAACGTTTTACAGATAAATGTTTTACAGACAATGTATTCAGCATACCGTGGGAAGTGACATAGCCAGATTGGCTGTCTACCTGACACTCCCTAGAAAAATAAAAATCGCAACAGACTATGATGAAGTGATCGGACTTGACGTAATTAGTCTAATTCCTAATGAGGGATGGGTGTTCATATTCTTTTGCCAATAATTTGTTCTCGTATAAAAAATAAGTTAGGGGGAAATAATTATAGATTCCAGCGGACGACTGGTACCTCAATATTGCTAATATCCCGAAACAACCTGCTTAATATATTGTTAACACAGTTCAGGGTTGCAAACAGTAACAACAGATCCCGTCATAAACTATCGTATAAATCTTGGAATAATACAAGTCTGTTAATGGGAGGTCCACATCGGCTGACACACGATGGGGCGCAAATAGCGGTGAATCAGCCCGTTTCAGTTTAAACTGGAACGGCTCCCCCCGCGGTACCTCACGGTGTGACAGTCGGCATGACACGTAAATTATTTGTGCATTTTCACGGATCAAATCGAAGGATTTGCAGGTTGTACAGGACGAGGATACCAGAATGGGACACAGAGCATAACTTGTGTGTATAAGTTCTTTTTGGTAAGTTCTTCTCGGTAATTTAATGAAAATTCTGATTTTTATTATGTACATTCTGGGCAATAAGGGTTATTACACCGGACATAATTTGAGTAGGAAAAAATAAAATCTGAGGTTAATTTGCGTCTAAAGGCGGTTCTATTGTTAATATTTCGAACAGTGACGTCTAGAGCATTCCATAATTTCGGGAACGTGTATAATGGAAGTTTATCTAAGGTACGGTTTCGTGTTTTTTCTATGTTCAGAAGTCCAGACTGTCTGGTTGTTCTACCTGACGAATTGTCATTTACGTTGAACATATCATTAAAGGAAGAAGGTAAATGGCCTTTATGCCAGTCAAACATGAACAGCAATGCATGTAGTTTAAACAAATCGTCAACTTTGAGGATTTCATCCTTCTTGAACAGAGGGTCAGTATGAGAGTTGTATTTTTTGTTATTGACAATTCGTAATGAACGCTTCTGCATAACAGCTAATTTATTAATTGCTTTCGAGCTCCCCCATGTTACGATTCCATATATTAAATGGCTGTGAACCAGGGCGAAATACAATGTCTTCAGGACTCGATGAGGGAGAATATTTTTTACTTTGTTGAGACTATAGTTTGCTTGCGCTATTTTCGAGCTTATTCGGGATATGTGGGCTTTGTAAAATAAATGTTCATCGAGGCTTATTCCCAAAAACTTTATGGATTTTTCTGGTTCGTTGTCTCCGACCTTCTTAATAACTTGGTTATTTATTTTTACCTCATGACGGGAATCAGTATTCCTTCCTTTTGTTGGATTAAGTATAATGTATGAGGTTTTTTTAGCATTCAGCATCAACTCGTTCACAGAGCACCATTCGAATAATTTTTGAAGTTCTTCGTTAACATAAGGTGTTATTGAACTACTGTTGAGACCAGAGCAGTGTACTGTAGTGTCATCAGCGAACGACAAGAGATTAAGCGAAGTTGAGTTACTTATATCATTTATATACAGAAGAAATAAAACGGGGCCCAAGATCGAGCCCTGTGGGACACCACAGCTTTGCCTGGCAAAGTCAGATTTTTGTTCGTCATATAGAACATATTGGAATCTATCGGACAAGTAGCTTCTAAACCAGTTGTTGGCTAGTCCTCTGATGCCGTAGTATTCGAGTTTGCCCAATAGTATTTCATGGTTTATCGTGTCGAATGCTTTAGACAGGTCCAAGAATAGTGCCAGTGTACTATTCTTTTCTCGTTTATTGTTTCCATAGCGGTGCTTTTGAGGAGTTGGAGGACTGGGTGAATCGTGCTATGACGTTTTTGAAATCCGTATTGATAAGGATATAAGATATTAAACCTCTCGAGATAAATTCTAAGTCTTTTGTCCATGAGCTTTTCCATTACTTTTGAAAAAGCTGGAAGGATACTAATGGGTCTGTAGTTTGTAAAGCTGTGCTCGTCGCCTGATTTGAAAATGGGTACCACCTTTGCGATTTTCATTCTATCTGGTACTTTGCCCTCGGTAAAGGAATTATTGATTATGTGGGTAATGGGGACCAATATCTCATTTATCGTTTGTTTAAGAAGACTGGTTGTGATACTATCGCAATCTTTCGACGATTTTACTTTCATTCTGTTTACAATTTGACTAACTTCTACAGGATTTGTGGGTAGAAGATAAAAGTTGTTAGAAACACTACCATGCATGTAGTTTAAATACGATTTATCCGGTTTCTGGATCTGGTCGGATATGATTCTACCAACGTTGACGAAAAAATTATTGAATTCTCTTGCAATGTCCTGGGCTTCGATTATTTCTGTACCCCCATGGACAAAGAAAGTGGGTAGTCTGCTTTCACGTTTTCCTTTATTGATAGCTTCGTTTAAGATCTGCCATGTTCTTCGCATATTGTTCCTATTTTCATTCAAGATATCCCTATAATAAATTGATTTACATTGTTTCTTAACTTTATTAAAAATTTTACAGTAGTTTTTGTAATTTCGTAAATTATGTTCATTAGGGTTTTTAAGTTTTCTTGTATAGAATTTTTGTTTATTAACTGAGGATATGACAAGTCCCTTTGTCATCCAAGGTTGTTTTTTAATAAATTTATTGTTCTGGCGGACACGCTTCAAAGGGAATGCCTTATCGTAAGCTTCCATATAGATGTTTAAAAATGTTTCATATGATTCATTGGGACAGTTTGAAAGCAAGACAGGGTAAAAATTACTTTCTGAGAGTAATTCTTTAAATTCAGACATTTTTTCCGCGTTTATGATTCGTTTTATAGTAAACCGTGGTGTATCATTTGCCTTGGTAGATTCTTCAATGTAAAAAACACCAAAGTGATCTGATACATCTGTTATAATTATACCCGGTATTGTTGTTTGTGAAACATTGTTTGAAAATATGTGGTCTATCAGAGTAGCTGAATGATTAGTTATTCTCGTTGGTTTGGTTATATGAGGCAAGAATCCTTGGCTAAACATGAGATCGACAAATTCTTCTGTCTTGGAATGTATATTTGCTTTTAAAAGGTCCAGGTTGAGATCCCCCATGATATAAACTTTCTTGTTTTCGGCATTCAGAACATCCATTATTTCACCTAATTTTAATATGAGAAGGTTTATATCGGCTTTCGGTGGAGTGTTTGGTCTATATATGACGCCAATTATTTTAGAGTTGTGTTTATCTTCAACTTCTATGAATAGAGATTCGAAAACGTGGGGGATGAAAATTGTAATATCACTTCGAACTTTATAGGATATCCCCTCTTTTATATATAGCCCAACTCCCCCTCGGCCATCATCATTTTCGGGTCTCATGCATTTGATAATTGGCGCATAACCCTCCAGAGTAAACGAGTTTTGTGGGGGAATTTGAAATATTTCTGTGAGTCCAATTATGTCAAAAAAATTATTATTTGTTTGTAAATTATAGAGCAGGTTCTGGAAGGAATCCCAGTGAGCCTTTAAGCTTTGACAGTTAAGATGGAACAAAGAAAATTCTGAGTTTATTTTACTAGTCATAGACTGAAAATCTTTAGGTGTAAAGCATTTACACTCATTTGAGTGGAGTTTAAACGGAGATTCGTCATTTTCTGGGGAGGAACATACTTTCTCATTATAGAGCTGTATAAAGTCATACTCTGGTTCCATTTGCACCTCGTCTAGTGCAACATTACCCGCCATAGGTCATTATCGTACCGCCCGCTCTTCCGCAGGAAAAGTATAATAATATTTCCCTAAATAATAAGTGGTAAATGAACTGTTCATGAGGGACTATCGATACTTCAGTATCACTTTTAGTCACAGTCTGTTGCAATATGAATCCATGATTTGAGGTCAGATTGGGAACACAATAACTCTGTACATATATCAAAACTGTTAAAAATATACATATACATATACATATACTTATTGAGTGCGACATCACTTTACTTACAGTTGTTGTCACGCGATAATTCGGGTGGGTATATGTTTTAAATTAGGTTGTTCAAAAAACTGTTATGGGATTTGGATTTGGAGGACTTTCACATGGAAGGATATCGCAATAATATTAATTTATTACAACAAATGATGATAATATCCATTCTGAAAACGGAACACTGGACTCAACTTTCAGTATTTTAGATACGATTATCTTATACTGCCTTGTTTGCTGCAAAGTATTGCTGTTGAGTTACACACACTCAAGTAATTTTTTTATAAGCTTTGTTTCCCTGCATTTAGATCTACAATGCAATAAATCACTGGTGAAAATAAACACTGCATTAAGGCTTGCTGGCCCTTTGGTGTTGCTGAATTATACACGCTAAAGTGATTTATTTACATAATTTTTATCTATACTGATAATCCCAGCACAAAGAAACGGTATGGTAGGTATTTTCCGGGTCTTTACCCACGTACGGTGCCCAACCTACCGAGAAGCCTAGAATACAACTGGACGACCAACTACTAATCAGGAATGAAATTTACGCATTTTACAAAATACAAGCCTGGACTGGGATAGGGATGTAGAGGCAACATTTGCTGATTGGATTGTTTGCAACGATAATCTGCCAGGACGCTCAAATGTATTTTGTGAATTTCTTGAACAAATTCGAGAAAACCTTTGGGTGAAGCACGAACTAATTGAAAAGGTTCCATTGCAACTTAAAATAGCCCAACATCAGGCAGACACGTCTTTAGAAGAATGGACCGACTAGGGTTTGCTCACGCATAAAAAAATTATTTGGGCACCTGCCAGAAAAACACATGTTCCGTCAGGTCATTGTGCGATTTTGCCGTGGTGTATCAGATAATGAGGCATGGCATTAAGCAGTAAATAATCCCCCAAGAACTGTTAAAAAAGCTATTTTGTCAAGTAAAGCGGTCCTAACATCAAACCGACTCCTCCAAAAGACTGGGCTACCCACCCAGTGTCTCTTACGTGGGACACCCCGGATGAACGTGTATAGTCTGCCCGTGTTGCAAATCGTTCATCTCGGGAAATACTCCAGAGACTCAACCCATAGTAACTAAAGCGTGGTGTCAAAATTAGTTAGGAATTTGCAAACTTGACCGGTGAAACTGCTGATGAATTCAAATTTAAATGACAGTATGGAAGCCTTGACGTAAAAATGCTCTCAAATGACGGATCAAGATACGAACCCAAATAGATCGAGAAGCGACCACCTACACCTGGGAGTGGGGTTGTGGGACCTGTGGACCAGGAGATTCCCCATCAAGAAATTTGGTCAACCGTCCAGCTCCAAAGTCTTCCACGCCATCCTGTTCAACGAATGACTCAACTGTCATTAACATGCCGTCGTCGGTCAAAATTATGAATGACTTGGGAGATACACTTCATCAAATATTTTATATAATTTCGTCAATTTGCTGTCATGCTCGGAAGATTACTTCCTTCTAAGCGGCTTCATTTTTGACTAATTCTTATTGCGTTAAGTGCCGTACCAATGTGTATCGCGTCATGGGAACGTAAAATTTAGCGTCACGCTTATCCTAATTGTTAAATGGGAATTATAAAATTGATCGAGATACGCGTATGTCTTACAGGTCGATTTATTATTTGGCAAGTGGCCGCCCAGCTCCTAATCACGAACCCATGTATAAAATCTCCATTTCATATCTTCCTTGGGTGGCAACAAGTAAAGATATGTTCTGCATTTCACGTTGTTCACTGTATTCAAGTGTAAATTATGGACAAAGAATACCGTATCATATATTCCTTGGGTGGTAACAAGTGAAGATATATCCCGCGTTATTACAGCGTTATTACGCTCAAAATTTGTTCTCAGCTTTAGTATTACGAGCATTCAATCATTTATTTCAACCTCGCCCTGGTAACAGAGGCAGAGGCGAGTTCGCGTACAATATTCAAGTATCCAACCATTCCTTGACCGAATCGTTCAAAGGCGTTGTTCTTCATATTTAAGAGTATTGCTTGCAAAATCACCGTATCATATCTCCCCTGGGTGGTAACGAGTAAAGATGTGTTCCCCGTTCCACGTTGTTCCCCGTGTCCGAGTCTTTTACGCGCAAACTAACCATATCGTATCTTCCTTGGGTGGCAACAAGTAAAGATATATTCCGCGCTTCACTTTGCTCTTTGTATTCAAGTGTAAATTATGCCAAAAATACTGTATCTTCCTTGGGTGGCAACAGGTAAAGATATATTTCGCGTGATTACGCAATAAGCAAATATAAATTACACACTATTGCTAAAAACTCGCCCTGGTAAGAGAGGCAGGGGCAAGATAGTTCGTATACCGTATTCACACATCGAACCATTCCTTGGCCCGAATCATCCAATCACTCAAAAGTGCGCCTCCATATTCCCGCCCCAATACCCAATCCACGTCAATGAGACATCAGTACCGCTGATGAAAATATAACTTTTTTGTACCTCCCTTGCCTAGTAAGAAAGCCCCCACCCCCCCCCCCCCCACCCCCCACCCCCGCGCCCGATCCTACCAATGTGTGTAAATGTCTTGTCCCCATGACTTGGGAGATATTTCAACGAGAACGAGTCGAAAGAGGAGATTGTTTGTAGATTCCAGATTTAGGCTAAGGCTTTGGCCCAGTTATTGCTTGGGATAACTTTTCTTTGGCTCTCTTTCGGAATGAGAAAAAGTTAGATGTGAGAATTGCCTGATTGTATTGCAGTCAATCATTCTGATGCTTCATTTATTATACACCTATCATTGATCGGGGCACGATTTCAAATCTCTCTTGCACTATCCGACGGAGGCGTGATATTGCTAATACTGGCAAAACGCGCGCAGTATAATATGGCAAAATCGAAAACGAGGTAGGGTGGTAATTCCGCGTCTTCTTCCACCTAGCGCTATAAAATGTTCTCCAAAACCACAAACCATCCATTAAATTAGATTTTTCACATCTGCGTCGTTGTACAAATGCATCAATTCATTTTTTTAACCCATGCTGTCGAACCTAAATTAGATTTGTGCCAGAAACACCGAGATGATATAGATCAATTTCACCCAGCCAAAAATAGCAATAAAGAATACATCCCAGCAATATGACGTACGAACAGGCTCATAAATCAGTGAATTAAGCATGATGCTAAAATAATAGAGTATGATACTCAATTAATATAGTATGATACCCAAATAATATAGTATGATTCTGAATTAATTCAGTATCATACTCAAATAATTGAGTACCATACTTAATTATTTATGCAGCACTTATGAAATCATACCAAATAATATAGCATCATACCAAATTATTAGAGTATCATACTAAAAAAACAATTATGACCCTCCCGTACGTGAACCTGATTTCAGTATCATGCTATTTTATTTATGCTGCATTCATGAAATCGTGCACAATAATATAGTATGATTCTAAATTAATTGAGTATCATACTAAAATAATTAAGTATCATACACTAATAATATAGTATGGTTCTAAATTAATTGAGTATCATACTAAAATAATTAAGTATCATACACAAATAATATGGTATGATTCTAAATTAATTGAGTATCATACTAAAATAATTAAGTATCATACACAAATAATATAGTATGATGCTAAATTAATTGAGTATCATACTGAATTAATTCAGTATCATACACAAATAATATAGTATGATGCTAAATTAATTGAGTATCATACTGAATTAATTCAGTATCATGCACAAATAATATAGTATGATGCTAAATTAATTGAGTATCATACTGAGAACCTGTCAATCAACACATTCTAACGAATCAGTGGCGCCGATACATACACGCTAGATTTTCTGGCGCCACATTTGAATAACACGATAAGCAAATGGAAGACCGATATAAAAATGAATCTGGAAGGTTTTCTTGAAGGCGCGCGCGGTATCGTGTCTACGGTAACCCGTACTTTACAGTCCTCGATCAACGAAGCATCTGTTTCAACAGCAAGTATGAGACTGGAAGCTTTAGCAAGAAATGTGAATAGAATGGTTGCGAGGTTCCCGGAATGTTCAACCCTGTTACCAGTATTAAGAGAGGCTGTGCAGTTTGTTGAAGAAATGAAAAGCTAAGAATAAATCTTCGAAAACACCACGTTTTAGAAAATTGAAACGATCTCGTCGATCAAAATAGGGCAAGACGCGACACCTTGAAGGGGGTGGTGGGGGAGTGGGTGGTTGGTGGCGGTGTAATATGTACATTGTTTGAAACAAGGCAATGGGCTACAAAGAACATGGATGTTACGACGGGGGGGGGGGGGGGGGGGGGTCTCACTCCCCGCCACACAAGATCCGGACACGGGGTTTGAACGGTTAGAAGTTCCCGCGGGACATGCCAAATAGTTGAAACTTCACCCTGCAAAGTAAGTAGCTGTCATAGTAATTAGTGTCAAACACTCGTTTTAATTTTCCTTCTTTCAGTAAAAATTTTGCCTGAAAAAGTTTCCTGAAAATTTCGTGCGGTCGAAATTTTGCAACACTTAGAACACTTGAAATATCAATCGAAAAATTATATCCCAAAGATTGGGGGTGGGTGCGCTTAACGCAAATTCATCTCCAATCGGTTGGAAATTTTGTCGGGCCCGGGTTGGGGGGGGGGGGGCTGTTTAAAAGTTTGAAGATGACAATATTCTTCACCGATGACCCACCAAACACCCTGTAGCCACTCCCAGACGAAGATTCAACGATGGGTTATTTATTTATTTATTTATTTATTTATTTATTTATTTATTTATTTATTTATTTATTTATTTATTTATTTATTTATTTATTGGTGTTTAAGGTAAAATATTTCTGCACACTGGCTAATCGTAACCATGACAGTTTTACGGGTGGAAGAGATTGGTGGAGAGAACCGCCGATTAACGACAAGTAACTGTCAGCTCTCAAGCAATCAAACTCCACACAAGCAGGATTGGCATTGACTGAAGACAGATGCACCATCGACGTGCAGTACGCCTTAGTACACAACGCCACCGTGCTCCCATGTGGACAGTGGGGTGAAGTGTTTTGCCCAAGGACACAACGCGGCTGCGGCAGGGCGCAGGTGGAATTCGAATCAAGGATCCCTCGTCTTGAAGCCTTCCCCCTCTATCTACTGAGCCACCGCGTCCCCTGATACACTTGTTAAATTAACAATGCATTTGCTGAAAAACAAAACACCGAGGTGTGCAAACAATTCAACTCAGGAATTCTTTTCGAAATCAAAATTAGTAATTTTGAGTGGATTGGTGGTACTTGCAGAGGTGGAAGCCTGACTCCCGTACCATCGCAACTACACGCATAACTGCACACACATGCATATACTTCACTATCTTTGACGTACCCATTAACTTACAGATATCTCCCTACACATACACACACATACACCCCCTATCCACAAACGTGTTTAACCCCCCCCCCCCCCACCCCACGCCATCCCCCGCCACACATGCACACTTACATTCCAACGTAGATTTTCTTAGTTTACAATGCGAAACTGCCTCGAACCGATGTGGTGTGGTAATAGTAATCCGGAGGTTACGAGTGACGCTTGGTGACGAAAGTCCATTCATTGCAGAGATTGGACTGTTTTATATTTTGTGAGTTGTGTATTAAGTAATAATTGTGCCTTGTGTTTGAAGGGTCGATGCAGCTCTGGTGGTAAATTTCTATACAAAACGTGTGCAAACTTGAAATTTATTTATTTATTGGAATAACGTCACCTCTTGTCGGACAGTTTTACGGGTGTAGGAAGTCGGAGTTCCTGGAGAGAACCACTGGACAACGGCGAGCAACTGTCGAACTCCCGTTGGTGCTAAGTCCGCACAAGCAGGGTTAGCATTGGTTGAAGACAAATGCACCATAGACGTGCATTGGGCCTTAGCACACAGAGCCGCCGTTTCCCCACGGGATTAACTGCCGTGCCCAAGGACACAACGCTGTTACCTCTGGCGGGATCGAATCGTGAACCTGTCGGTTTGAAGTTCATTACGGTCACCACTGAACCACTGCGCTCCCTTCCAAACTTTAATGGAGCTGAAATGTCCACTCCATCCAATGTAATATGAATGTATACAGTAAGATTTCATGGTATAGTATACTGTTATATGATTTTGAACCGAAATATTAGGATGTAGTTCAAAGATGGTAACGGTAATGGAGATAGCTCCCCTTGCGAAACCCGGTAAGCGAAGTAGTGCTTGGTATCTGTGGTTAACCCACAAATGGGGTTTAAGTCTACATAACTAGGTGACGGGTAAAGCGATTGGTTAGTCTTGAATTTATACTCCTTGTGGTATTATATAGTCATATATACTGAAAGTGAGAATAAACACAAATCAATAAATATATAGAGGTTGATAGCTGGCCAATTTATCAGTGGTGTCAAGGACGTAGAAACCGTGTAACCCAGGGGATAACTGGAAACTTTTTAACGTTTTCCCTGAAATAATAGTTTGTCCTGAATAATGTGGCCTCTCAAGTCGAGGGGGTATTTTTTCGGGCTCACAATTCAAAACATTAATTTATCAATCCCCCCCCCCCCCCCCCCGATCAAAACATCGTCAACACGAGGTTCATAGGGGCCGCTTTTTTACAACTTAAAACTAACACCACCAAGGGGAGGAGCTCACGACTCTCATATGGCCTCTCATATCGAGGGGGTATTTTTCGGGCCCATAATTCAAAACTTTAATTTATCCCCCCCCCCCCCCCCCCCCCGGATCAAAACATCGTCAACATGAGGTTCATGGGGCCGCTTTTTTACAACTTAAAACTAACACCACCATGGGGAGGAGCTCACGACTCATTTTCAGCCATGCTTCTCTCTGGTTCCTATTATCGCAACTCTCTGGTTCCTATTATCGCAAATAAAAGTATTACTGATAATGACCAGATCCAGTTTAGTTATTAATTCGTCATAATAATTCGCAATAACGAAATACATATTTTGTAATAAGAAATAATATTTCGTAATGACGAAATAATATTTCATAATAACGAAATAAATTATCTGTAGCCGTTTGTGTTATGCAGGTTCTGGTCAGAGCACCTCGCTACTTTTTGATTGCAAATGCTGATTGTTTAGCGAAGTGACAAAGTTACTTATGCCAACAAAATTTGAATTTTAGTCATCAAAATTAATGACTTCACTTTATTGTGCAGTTAATTAAGTCATATTCTCTTGAAACACTCGCAAATCAATTGACGTTACAATCTTTCCAGTTGTCGCGATATGTGTTTGGAAGGATATCTCAGTACCCACTTTCTTATGCGCTTCCGTTATCGGCCCCGTTTTGTTATTTCTGGCAGATCGTTTTTATAACACTCTGTGACAATCATGGTCAAACGTCGTCGGGTTTTTTACCGGAAGCATCTACCTATACCAGTCACAGGATAGTATGAAGCGTTAGGTGGATTAGTAGTACCAAGGGCTCACAACAGAAATATAGGAGTACTACCACAGTAGACAATCATGCATTATTACTACCCCACCCCACAACACTGTTTGGACTATCATTATGTACTCTCTATACTAGTCATGGAAAAACACAAAGCAATCGGCTGATCAATAGTACCAACGGTTAAGATGGCCCCGCAGGTGTATATACCGCCATATACCACCCATACTCTACTACCGTTTTACACTACCAGGGCATTACCCCCACGCCATAATACTGCCTAGACTAGCATCACGTACTACCTATAGCAGTCACCGAATAATACAAAGCATTGGATGGACAAATATTACTAAGGGTAACAGGAGGCCCACAGGGATACAGAGCGTAATCATATACAATAACACTAGGCGACCATGTATTACCCCATTCTCCTCGCAATACCTCCTGGCCCAGTATTACATACTATCTATACCAGTCATAGGATAGTACAAAGGAATCAGTGGGTTAATACAAGGATTAAGCTGGGATCTACATGGGTATATAAAGCCCACACTATACTACCAACATAAACATCCAAGGACTGTCTCGTAATACCGCACTAGAAGACCATGCATTACCCCCACCCAATAGTCCCCGGCCAGCTCAATGTTTAGTCTACAAAAGTTCCATCTAACACCCTAACAACCATCACCCCCACCCCCAACCAGACCTTAAATCCCAAACCGTCACAAATGCTAACATCAGTCCCACAATAGTCATTATTTCGTACTACCAATAGATGCAGTCGATTAAATCTTGGTACTATTGATCAACAGATTGCTTTGTATTGTTCTATGACTGGTATAGGTAGTACATAATGCTTGGTCAGGCAGTGTTGTGGGATGGGATAGTGCATGGTTGTCTAGTTTGGTAGTAAAGCAAGAGCGTTATATGCCCGTTGTTAGCATTTGGCATTACTAATCCACACACTGCTTCGTATTATCCTATGACAGGCTTAGGCAGTACGCGATGCTAGTCTAGACTGGACTGTATTATGGGATGGGGGTAATGCCAGGTAGTTTAGAACGGTAGTACATTATGGGTGGTATATACCCCTGAAGTCCCCATCTTAACTCTTGATAGAATTAACTTACTAAATATACATAAGATAATAAATCGATTGATCGAGATCTAAAGTCGATCGATCGAAATAATAAGTCAATTGATCGAGATAATACAAAAAAAAAATAAAATCATATGACGTCCTTTACCAGACAGCATGATGTAGTGCCCAGTGGGTGTGATGGAGTTCATGCGAAGCAGCTACCCCCTTTCCACTTCCACTCTATTGATGTGGTAAACAACCCATCACGCTCGTTTAATAATATAATATCAAACATTTTTTGTGCTTCAAAGACTTCAAGAATGATAGTAAAAGCGTTTTCTCAGAAAATGCCCGATTATTGTGCTAAACCTTTATTCTAATTCATTCGGTCTTCTTTGTGTCAGTCCATGAGCAACACCCTGGTTGGAAATGTTGCCCATTTAAAAGGAAATTGATTCTTGGCTGAGTTTTACCGCTGAACTCGATTTAGGGCTATGTTGAAACCTATACTGAGCATTTCTGGGCTATTTTGAGGGCGTCATTTTGGATTTTTTGAGGTAATGCTGGAATGATTCAGATAGCGCATAGTGCTATAAACCTGATCACGTAATTATGGGGTGTGTTCGATGGAATAGGAGTATGCCGTACTCTTGTATAGCAATGTTTGTATCCGAATCGTCTATCTCGTGAACTAATATATGGACTATCACATGGACTTACGTGGACTTGTATTGACATGTGTAGACTATTTTATGGGTCCATGTTGACTGGTGTGGAGTGAACTATTGCTTGGCGACTGGTGTAGGCCTCTGTAGACTATCTGGGGATCATTATCGGAGGTAGTGGTTTGAAATGTATGTGGTCACGGAATCTCTTACGGAATCCCACTTACGGAATCCTTTTAATGACATGTCTGTGGCTCTGATATCTCATTTTGTTCCAGTAGAGTCGCCGCGTCGATTCGATTGGAGTGACTTCTTGAACAACTCCACGACTCTTTTCAGAAGGTCGTCGAGTCGGACGAGCAGTCTCTTTGTATCTTTCCAAGAAAACATAGTCCAGGTTGCGTGGTATCCCACTAGCTGCATCCTTATTTTCCATCTGACTATAGATTTCCCCAGAAGAGTTGTCGAGTCGGACGGGTAGTCACACGATCCGAGTGGCTTTTTTAACGACTATTTGGCTCTTCTCAGTGTTCAGGTATGGTGGAAGCCAGGAAATGATTGACCTACGAATTTGTACAGTAGGACCAAGTAGTTGTAGCGAATTGGGTGGTGGCAGGCGATAATAATAATAAAAGCTAGTCATAGTGTATGCCACTAGAAGGGACACAATGTTGTAATCCACTGGTGATACTACCAGTGATGGGAATAACTTTTAGTATCGGTGGGATAGTGACCGATGATGTGTGCAGTAGTGGCTTTTGAAGAAGTGAAGGGCGAGGACTGGAAGACTGTGGTAGTGGTGGAAGCCAATGGAAGTGATCAAAACAAGGCAGAGGTAGTAGTGATGGATGCTGTTATGGGACAGGTAGTCGTTTTAGCGGTACAATCCAGTAGTACTGACCCAGTGGTAGAATCCATTGAGAGCACCACTAGGAGGTAGTGATGGAAATATCTTTTAGTATCAGCGCTCCAGCGTTGTACCCATGGGCAAGGCGCTTAACCCCGATTGTCCCCATGGGGGTACGATGACGCCGAGTACTAAGGCGTACTGCACGTCAATGGTGCGCTTGTCTTCAACCAGTCTAACCATGCCTGTGCTGCAGTGCGGAGTTACGATGTTGGAAAGACGGCATCTGCTCGTCGATGCGCGGTGGTTCTCTCCGTGTACTCGGCTTCCTGCACCCGTAAGACTGTCACGGTCATGATCAGCCACTGTGCACAAGAATGTGACCTTAAACACCAATAAATAAATAGTATCAGCGGGAAAGTAATGGAAGTTTGATGTGATAGTTGACAAAGTACAAGGTAAACACTGCACTAGCGGAGGCATGTGGATGTTGAAAAAGACACTGGACAAAAACAGCAGTAGCGGATGATGATTACGTGGTGGGTAGTGGTAGTAATGGTACAATCCAGAAGGAGTGGAAGTAGAAGGATGTCATGGTCAGCATGTAGGTCCCAATCGCTATGTGGGCGCCAGGAATCCATGTGATGGTTGGGAAGGCTCTATTCAGATGAGTCGTAGAGTCGTACAGGTGACATCTCAAACGACTATTTGTCTCCCTTGACTAAACACGAATCACCCATGTCTTCTATCAAACGAGTGAGATATCTTTGTATGTACTAGAATTCGGTGGTGCTTATGAGAATGGAGCTATCTGATTTGTCAATTTGGTCGAAAAAAACTAAAAATGGTACACCTTGTGCACTTTGACAAGCTCATCTGTGAAAACTAGGTTGCTACGTTCTGTCACAGGAGCTAGGAACCACGAATTTAGTGGTTGATTTAGGATTCAAAATCCTCATGTGCTCATGTGACGTATGTTTAAAGACACAGTGTACTATTGCACACATGCACGCGTCAACACCCCTGACCTGTGCCTTTGCGTGGCAAATCCTTCATGTTTTGATAATGTTACACATTCTGCAACATCCACACAAGCACATCTCGCAACTTTCCATCGACAGATACCACACCTCGTTTCATAAGCCAATGGACTGATAGTGGACTGGACGTAAGTGAATGGAGCGATCTGATTGGTCAGTTTCTTTAATGTGGAACGATTTGCTTCTATGATGTAGGATTTTTGATAAATAGAACAGGAATAGACAGACTGGGTTTCTCTCGTAGTTGGGTGTGTTCTTCTAATTTCTACATTTTGTTGAGTTCATCTTTTATCTTCTACTGCTCTCATCTCTGTTGTGCCCAGGACTGTTCCTTGAGGGCAATCCCTTTTAACCAAGCTTGTGGTGCGTTATTGTGGCCGTTCACCCACAGGGGGGGGGGGGGGGGGGGGGGTGGGCACTGTCGTTCAGGGCCTCCCGACACGACGACGTTTGTTGAGAGTCGACATCTGAGACTGTCATTAGGGTTGTGACTCCTCCTTTGGAGCCGAGCTCGGTTGCTCTCTTCCCTTTCCCACCAGTTCCAATAGCTCCCGTCGTATCTGCTGCTACTGCTGTTCCGTCTGCAACGTCATCGGTCACCCCGTTTCAGCCGGCCCGGCCTATCCCTTCAGGGGTCTGCAGAGATGCTTGTCTGGTTGTGTGGACATTGGGTATCGGTCTCAGCCTTGCCTGACTTCAACTCGGCGATGTCGCATGGGGCTGCCGACCGAACAATCTGTTGTGGCCTCTCAGCCGTCGAGCACAGCAGTTTTATCCCTCCAGGGGTCTGAACGGATGTCTAGTAGTGTGGACGTGGGGTATCGCACTCAGCCTTCCCTGACTTCAACTCGGCGAAGTCGGAAGGGGCTGCCGGCCGAACCCTCTGCTGTAGTCTCTCAGTCGCCCCGCGTCGGGTGTATTTGAGGATCGTGACCCTTCGCTGGTTAAAAGGGCCAGGCGTGAAGCCATTTTGCCTCTTCATTCCCACGTCGAACCTGCCGACACGGGCCGTGAGCTTAGGGAGGCCCTCTCCTTGCTCACTCAGGTTCTTTCCAAGAGCCTTCTCTGTTGCTTCCAGTGAGGGTGCTAGTGGTTTCTAGGCGCCCTCTGCGGTGCCGCCTCCCAGGATTAGAAGCAGGCCGCTTTCTGATCCCTCAGGTGTGCCTACACCATTCGAGGCTTCGGCTGGTTTGCCCATGATGGGCTATGTGTCTTCCGACTGAGAGGATGAGTCAGACATACCTGACGTCGTGAGCCAACAGTCGTTTGACTTGGGGGCAGCTCTTGACTTTGTGTTTGGGTTCGTTCCACACCTCAAACCATCAAACCAGCCGACAATGTTAGACAGGCCGCGATGATCGGTCGCGCGTCGACTGCCTGTGGAACAACCCGCTCTTGGGCACCTTCGACCGTGATAGTCGGTACAGGTGGTTGAAGCATTTATAGCTTTGGACTCTAGGCTGAGTTCCAAGGATATGAAGACTTCGTTCTTCACCAGGGTTGACACCTTTTTTTGCCCCCAGTGCGCTATCGTTCCTACGATTCTGCCAATCCGTCAGTCTGCCAGACTTTCACGATCTTGGATCAGGACTCCACCTCCCACGCGGCCTTTCCAAGCCCAAGTCGGTCATTATTCCTATGGCCACTCTGGAGTCCCTGTTGGGCTTATCGAGAGAAACGCTCTGGGCATGCTTTCTTTTTCAGATCACGTCGTTTCTGCTTTAGCTGCTTATCTGCCTCCAGATAGGTTTGACGACGTACAGGCTCCTTTGCGTGTGCTTTCCAAGGCGCTCGTGCACACGCATGCCTGTAATACGGCTAACTTGTAATTAGTTCGCAGGGACGTTGTGTTGGACACACGCCGTTCCCTTCGGGGGGGGGGGGAGGGGGGGGGGGCAGCGCGCTGCTCTTCGATCTACTTCTTTGGCGGGTCCCTCCATCCTATTGTCTATTCCATGGTTCCGTGGCGATGGTCCGGTTTGACGTCCTACGTCATTCCATAGATCAGCTGCTGCTTCGTCAGCTTGATCAGCCTTCTGTTGGAGACAGGGGCCGCCCAAAGCCAAACAAGCACCCTTCTGCTTCCTCTGCGAAGCCAAGGTCTGATCCTCCTGCCGCCGCTTCTACTTACTCACATGGTAAGGTAAGCGTCGGCAGGCTAGATGGAGGACTCAGGATTCTTGATATAGTAGAGGAGATGTTTTCTCCTCTCACGGGCCTCGCCGAGGCTAGAAATGAAGGTCCTCATCTCGATTCGTCCCAGGCTGGAGGAAGGATATCAGAATTTGCAGACCATTGGGCCACAATCACATCCGATCCTTGGGTGTTAGATGTTGTTCGGTCCGGGCTGCGGATATCCTTCCGGAGGCACCCACCTCTGTCTACAGTGCCTCTTCAAACACAAGTTCCTTTAGACGTTACACATTGGGAACTTTTGATCACGGAGATAGCCAATCTCCTGTCAAAGGTGGGGGGGGGGGGGGGGGGGGGGGGCGATCGAGGTCGTCAGGAACATTCATTCAATGGAATTTTATTCCCACCTGTACTTGGTGCCAAAGAAGGCCGGCCGACTCCGACCGGTTATCGATCTGAGTATCCTGAACCAGTTTATCATTGCTCCTAAGTTCAGCATGGAGACTTTCAGGTCGGTTCGCCTCTCCATTCACCAGGGAGTTTTCGCTTCTAGCATCGACCTGCGAGACGCTTACTTTCACGTTCCGATTCATCGGACATCGCGAAAGTATCTCAGGTTCGCTTTTCTGGGTCGAGTTTACCAGTTCAAGGCCATGCCCTTCGGCCTCGACCTGGCTGGGCCTTCACCCGACTGATGTCGCACGTGTTAGCCTTATATCACACACAGTCCAGGGTGACTACTTCGGCATATCTAGACGATATCCTCCAGAGACATTCCAATGCCGCCTTTCTGGAGTCAGATGTCGACACACTGTTGTTCCTGCTCGCGTCGCTAGGGTTCAGAGTCAACGAGGAGAAGACGGACCTGGTCCCTACTCAGTCGTTTTGTCATCTGGGGATGGACTTCCGTGCTCAGCTGAAACCGGTAGTGGTTCCCCGTGCAAGAGCTGTGATTCTCTCAGCTTTTGCCCTGACTCTGGCCCAGTCCATGTCCGCGACAACTCGGGGTCTTCTCCGGCTGCTCGGTCTCTGCGGTTCGGTGACGCATCTCATTCCTCTAGGTCGGCTGCATGTCAGACTTCTCCAACACTTTCTGCTCAGTCGTTGGAGGCCGAATGTCGATCCACTGGATCTCGTGCTTCAATTACCGGAGTCACTTCTTCGTCACCTTCTCCCCTGGACAGATGTACAGTGGATTATGCAGGGAGTTCCGTTGGACTTACCCACGCCCGATCGTGTTCTGACGGCAGACGCCAGTGATCTCGGATGGGGTGCGGCGTTGGATCCTCTAGGTCTTTCCCTTTACCTATCATGGGACCAGGATCAAGAAGCTCTCCACATCAATCAGAAGGAGCTTCTTGCTCTTCTTCTGAGTTTCCAGAAGTGGATCCCCCACCTTTCGATTCGCCAGGTTCTTATGTTATCCGACAATTCAACAGTGGCTGCTTACATTCGGAACCAGGGCGGCACGCACTCGGTTTCCATGTACGAATTGGCTCGGGATCTTCTACTGCTCACCCAGGATGTCAACGCAGGTGTGGTGGTTCGTCACATTCCCGGTCATCTGAACGTCCTAGCCGACTCCCTGTCCGGAAGGGGGCAGCGTCATTTCCACCGAGTGGATGCTCCACAGGGCGGTGTTCCAGTCGCTTTGCGATCTCTGGGGGTCATCCCCATATCGATCTCTTGGCGAGTCGTTGGAACCCTCAGGTGGACACTTTCGTGTCTCTGTGCCCAGGTCCTCTGGCTTTCGCCGTGCACGCTCTGTCACGCGATTGGAACAGCTACGCCTTCCCGCCGGTTCTGATTCTGCCTCCGGTTCTAGCCAATATTCGAACCTGCTGTTGTCGAATCATTCTGATTGCTCTCTGATCGCATCAGCGGGAGTGGATCAATCAGCTCCGCTCTTTGTTGGCGGCGGTTCCGGCACGTCTCCCTCTACGTCGCGATCTTCTTTGCCAAGGTCACCCGAGGAGGTTTCACGTCGACCCGACTTCATTGTGCCTTCACACATATCTTTTTTCAGGTCCTGTCTCCTCCGTAGAGGTTTTTCGAAACGAGCAGTGGAGTGCATTTTTTCTTCAAAGAGGCACTCCACTGGTTTAGCCTATGCGGCTAAGTAGAAGGTCTTCTGTCGATGGTGTACCGATCACTCTGTTTATTATGCCAATCCTTCGAGTTAACAGATTGCGGAGTTTCTGGTATATCTGTTTGATTTTCGGGGTCTCCAGCCTGTTACCATCAAAGGGTACAGGTCAATGCTTCCGGAGACCTTTTCGTATGCGGGGCAGCGTCGAATCGGTACTAATGCATTCCTCTCCAAGCTTGTTCGGCACTTTTCCTTGAAAAGGCCTAGTACTTTGCACCTTATCCCAAGATGGAATCGTTTTGGGTGCTGCTTTGCTGGGGGTGGGTGGGGTGGGTGGGGGGTGGGGAGTGCCGTCCATACCTTTATCTCAGGTGGATATGCGTTTTCTCACATACAAGACGGCTTTTCTGATGGCTTTTGCCTCTGCCAGACGGGTTAGTGAGCTTTACGCCCTCTCGGTTTATCCGCCTTTTTCAGGGGTTCTCCCAACAGTGTTACGTTTACCACTGATTGCTCCTTTCTGGCCAAGAATCAGATACCAGAAACGTCTCCACCTCCTTTCTGTAATCAGGGCTCTTCCTTCTGTTGAGGGTAATCGCCCTTTGCTCTGTCCGGTTCGTGCAATTCGCATTTATATCAATCGGACGCAGTTCATTAGGAATGGCAGATAACCATTTTTTCTGTCTCTTTATTCCTGGTCGACAGAAGGTCTCTCCTCAATCCATTTCTCAATGGATTTGTCTTGCTATTCGTGCGGCTTACACTCGTCTAGCGACTGACGATTGTATTACCAATCGTATTTCTGCCGACGAGGTGCGTGAATTGTCTACTTTTGGGCTTATTCCAACTCCGTCAAGTTGTCGGATGTTATGCAGGGAGCCAACGTGAGAAATGCTTCTACTTTCTCCACCTTCTATATGCATCAGTTGCAGGAGCAGTCAGATGATCTTTTTGCTTTGGGCCCTCTTTCTTCTGCTCAGGCTGTTGTCTACCCTAGCCATTAGGCTTCTTACAAGGTCAGTTCCAGCTCTTTTCTGTCACTGCCCTTTCTGTCTGTGCGTCGCGCAGAACCATACGCCTTGGCTCTCATTGCCTTTTACTAATGTTTGGGATGCTATGGTTTGATAGGCCTAGGGACCTCTTCCTGTGTTCACAGTTCCACTGCTATTGGGTTAGTTGGGGTTGCGAAAAATTGCCAGAGCCTGGGCAAGATTTCAGCAGTATAGCACACCAGTAAGACGGCATGGTGGTGGCAGAGACAGGGCAGCATCTGCAGCTGAAGACCGGTTTTTGATCATTCATTCAGGCCCATAGGAACCGCTTTGCCACAGCAACCCAGCTTCGCAGTGACCTTCAGAACGCATCCGGGGTGAATGTTTCGACGCCGACTATCCGGGCAAGGTTGCACGAAGGTGGTCTCTAATCGAGAAGACAATGTATTCGCATTCCGCTGTCCCAGAACCACTAACACAATATGAATGGGTCATCGACCACGCTGGATGGACCAGAGAAGATTGGCGACCTGTCCTGCATACAGATGAGCAAAGGTACTGCCTGGATCACATAGATAGGCGTTCTGAAAGTATGAAGAAGACAAGGAGGGCGATTCCATGCAGCCAGCATTGCTGAGCATGACCGGTATGGTGGAGGGTCAATCATGGTCTGGGGTGGCATCAGCAGGGATGGACGTACAGAGCTCTGTGTCCTTGTATGTGGTACATTGACTGCACAACGGTATATTGATGAGATCCTGGATGTCCACGTCAGATTGTATGCAGGTGCAGTGGGTGATAGATTCATTCTGATGGACGATAATTCCCATCCTCACGTTACCCATGCTATCGGGGAGTACAGACAGAGGAGGGGGATTAAACATATGGTCTGACCAGCAAGACCCCCTGACCTCAGTCCAATCGAACATGTCTGGAATGAGTTGCAGCTTGCGGTTTCAGTCCGTCCTTTCCAGCCAAGAAGTGTCCAGGAGGCCGGTGCCATGCTGGTCCAAGAAGGGAACAACATCCCACAAATGACCACACCAGGAAGCTAACTGCGAGCATGCGAAGGCGTTGTCAGTCTGTCATTAACAGTAATGGGTCTCATACTCGATATTGAAGCCATACAAGTTCGCTTCGTCAACTTTTTAACATATTGAAAGATTTCCTCATTTACCAGTACTATCCGGTTTCCATGGTTATCGTATTCAAAAGATAAATAATAATGTCAAACAGAAATAAAATTAAATCAAAAATAATTTCTGTACTTAAATCGTTAAAGATATAATTAAATAAAAAATATATACACTTTTCTTTACAATATTTCAACTAAAACGGAAAACAGGTAGTTGGATGTACTTAGTGCTACCAAACTTTGAGTAGTATGATTTGCGATAGATGTTGACTGCAGTGCTCGAATTTACATTGCCACAAGAATACACCTGGCCAATCAGCGCGTTTTTCTCCGTTCCCATAGTTGATAAAAATATGTCACGTTCCGTTAGAGTTATCCACGATACATAAAATGCAGCAAAAACGGGGCTAACGGGGTGACAGGACAAAACTGGGAAGACTGAGGTCTTGCACTACCGAAAGACGAGATGTTGTTACTTTACTACTATAAACACTGCTATTAGTACTACTACTACTGCTGCCCGTAGACTACTAGTACTACTGATGTTGATACTACTACTACCATAACTGCTGCTTTTGCTGATACTAGTGCCACTGCTGCCACTACACACACTTATATTACCACTACTGCTGCTTTTATTACTAACACTGCTAGCGACAAATATAACTGCGAAAATAAATACGAATAGTAGCACTGCCACCATTAGTGAATATAGCTGCAGATTTTAATATTACCACTACTGTCACCGCCATTATTTGTTTATTTGACTACAGCAACAGCTGAAACATTGTTCCATTACTGTCGAAGCTGCTTCCACAACAACAACAAAAACAACAACACATCACCACCACCACCACCACAACAACAACAACAACAACAACAGCAGCAGCAGCAGCAGCACTACTACTACTACTACTACTACTACTATACTACTACTACTAGTAGTAGTAGTACTAGTAGTAATAGTAGTAGTAGTCGTAGTAATATACACCTGAGACTTATGTAAGCACAAACTGTTTTTTCGCAGTGGTGTTAATAGAAACAATCATTGCAGATGGACAAAGGTGATTGGTTGGGGAAAGAAAGGTCTGTTGACAAAATTAATGAAAGACAACACAATGATGAAAATATGCAGTATTTTAATGGCTAATTAGATATAACTGTCGCTAATATTTTTGCTGAAAAAATGTTCTTTCGAGAAGTATTGTGCTGGAATAGTCCATGATGCAACAATGCCGGTAAGTACTGACAAAAAATGTAACTTGTGATTTCCTGAACGCAATAGCATTGTCTGACGTCAGTAGCGAGTGTATCCACCAAGGGCCCACATGACAGACTGAACCCTCCTCCTGATGCTGCCAGCGAGCCCCCCGATACGACCAGACGCAACCGCTGTCGCTGCTCATGCAATGTATCTTCCAAATCGGCCAAATTCTGTACAGGCGGATCCCTTGCGTGCAACACGACATCCAAGAGAAACGTCGAAGAGAAAGTCACAGATGTGTTCTAAGGGATTTAAATCGGGGCTCATTACCGGCCAAAGTAGTGTTGTAATAGCGTTGTTCTAAAGAAATGCCCTCACAGCATGGGGACGATGTGACCTTGTATTGTCAATGAATACAGGACGAGTAGCCAGCAGGTGGTTGTCAAAATGAGGCACGACAACCGGATTGAGAATGTCCCGGAGGTACCGATGACCATTGAGAATCCTATGTCACATATTAAGTTTACAATCACGAGAGAGGCATTCTCGGATCATTAAGGACCCTCCACCATAAAGAATAGTAGGTCTGGTGTTCCCGGGCAACCAAAACTACTACCACAAGTGCCTGCACACTCACATGCGAACATTTGTGACGTGAAGCAGGAACCAACTCTTGTCTGAATAATATACTCTCCTCCACGTCCTGAGATTCCAATGTTGTGCCATACACCAAACGTCGTCTTTGATGCTGATCGGACAGAGCTGGACGCTTGATGACCCTACTGGACCTCATACCCAGTGTTTTGAGACAGTTGCGGACAGTTCCGTTCCACACAAGCATATTGGGGAGTCAAAAGGAGTTTTGAATCTCCACTTGAATCAAAGGGTTCACGCCTAACGAGAGGTCTTTTGGAATTGTCCAGGCCCTGGTCTGTCCTTTGGTTTGTTGATGTTTTCGGACAAGTTGGCTGATATAAGAACTACTATGGTCAAGTCGCCTTGCAATAGCTTTGAATGACATTCCTCTTGCATGCATGCCACTGATTTGCCATCTTAATGCCTCTGACAGTCTCCACTTTGCCATGTCAACGTTTATTGATAAAAGAAGTGACAAATTGTCTTGTTTTATACCCATGTATAGCATGTACATGGTAGTGTTTTTTGTGACTTTCTTGGGAAGCATGCTTCACGCGGGCTAGGGGGTGTGTTTGGGGTACGCTTTCAACCAGAAACATCTTGTTTCACTTGATGAAATGTTCTGTAACACATTGCAATCATTAAAACATAATAATCAGTAACAGCAACTTCGCTCTCATGAAACATTTCAGGGGTGCTAAATTAAGTTCCAGGTGTATAGTAGAAGAGAATCTTACTGAAGCTCTTTATATTATCACTGTTTCCACCACTGCTATCTGCATATTTCAATACAGCAACTACTGTAAAAATTTTGGTAATTATTGCGACCGCTGCAACAAAAAACAATAAAAACAACGAGAACCGCAACCAAAACTACTACCACTAATACAACTTTCACTGTGCTATTTGCTTATTTCACTACAGCAATATTTGCAAACGACAGATTAGATTGTATGCTCCGCTGCTACAACAGCTGTTACTGCTACACAGGGACGTGGTTAGAGGTTTCCATTTGGGGGAGGGGTGTAGGTTAGTTAATTTCCAATTGGTGGGAAAACCTCCTCCTCCCCCCCCCCTCCCCCGTTGGAAATTCACTGCCGAGAAAAACATTTGAAAATGAAGCCATGAAAGGAGAACTCTAATTGATTCAGTAACTGAAATGCCAACAAATGTATTATAAAATTATCAGGTTATTATTATTTGGTATTATTCTAGGAATTGAATATGTGCTCACGTTCAATCTCGATGTGATTTTTTTGAAATGCATTTCGAGGATTTTTTTTTCTTATGATAAGTAAACGTACTATTCGTACTATACAAATCTACTTCCGATTGACATCTTGCATACTTGTACTTATGAAGATCGATATTGCGTACACTGTAGTTCAGTAAAGGTTGGAATTTGTGTCGATGATAAATCGAGTTGGAATTTTGGGATGTAAAGGAGACATCAGCATCACCAAAAATGCTTTAAAGTCCAGACAGATTTAGTCATGGTTTGCTTTCCGAGTTTCCAACTATAGGAGATTTTGGCCAGGGTTGGGGGTGAGACACCCCCCACCCGTCGCCACGTCCCTGCCGCTACAGCTACCACTACTACTACAACTAGTAGCAGTAGTAGTAGTAAATGAAGTAGTAGTAATAACCTTCTCCCAATCTGATAGAGCTGGATAGACTATGGATATGCTGCGGCAGTCTGGTAGGCCAAATATAGTTTCGACCGACAAACCGTGGGAGACCGTGAAATGACATAATCGTAGAGACCGTGGAAGAACCGTTGCAAAACCGTAGCATATCCGTAAAACGGCAGCAAAATTTGTGACTAACTGGGGCAAACCGTTCGACAACCGTGGCTTGTCCATAGCGCTTCCGGTGCGCAACCTTGGTACATCATTAAGGCTTCATTAGATCTTCGGCATGCGCCGTAGCCATACCCTAGTGCAGCCGTACACATTATCCACCGTGAGCAAAACACACAGTTTAAAACTGTAGTTACCCGCGGTCCAAACTCTGAAAGGGAAAATCCAGCATAAGTTAATTGAACTGACCGTCTGTTGTGACATAACATAGATACATGCTCTCTATATCCCTGGGAAGTTACTGAATTTATTAATTATCACGGAATTACTAGTATGGAATTTGCTACATTGAATCTAGGATCAGGTCATGTATCCCTTAAAGTATGGTATTCGTTATTGTGAATAAACCTTGTGGATAGGGTGGGGAAGGGGGCAATGTGTACTCCAGAATCGAAAAAAATAGTGGAGGAGAAGCCGAACCCCTGTGCTACACACGGCTCCACCCCCTTTGTTTGATCATTTTAGGTAGTAATCAGTTCTTCCAACCTCCAAGAAACATACTATCAAGGCGACTCTTTACTGACGCGCCTTCTACATCTATATCTTATAATAATAAGACATTTGAAAAAGCCTAATTGTTGTTTCTGCAGCCTACGCGGTGGTTACATGACAAATATCATTGACTATATGGTCTTCATATTTTCAAGTATAGTTGCCATACTGTTCTGTTCTTGTGCATCTTCGGCGTGATGACGGTGATGGTGAATCATGCATGACGTACCTTTGTGTCTTATCAGCTAGAGCATCTGATGCGATAACGAACGGTTTACGTCTAGTTTTGGTAGGTGGTCTATAATACTATCTTTCGGGCGGCATCCTCTGCTTGCCATTGCACAGAACATGCACAAATGACATTCGGCAGTGAAGGGTGAGGGGCTTGCAGTGATCAAAGTATTGTTGCACACCCCGCCCCCATACATCCTCCCAACTACACGTTCACTTCTAATATTTACTATTAATACCATTCACTATTAATATTATTGAATCACATTTTGGATTCTTTTTGGAATAGTTGCGGTCCCTAGGTGAGGTGACCAACACACCTTCGGGGGAATGGATGGGATCGAAAGGAAAACCAAATAAGACTGAGTGTGTGGGTGTGCGGGTGACATAGCGGCATGCATGTATTAAAACATATAAGAGCAAATGATTTATTCGAGATATCCAGCTGACGTTTGTCACATGGGGGAGTTTCGGGCATTTAAATTTTCCTTCATGAGATCATAGGTAATCCATGGCTTAATTACCACCGGGTGATGCGGAGTTTTTCTCAGACCAAGGGATTGTGAAGGTCAATTCGAGAGATGTATGGTATGCATATGCCATCTGGAGTGTCTGATCTATGGAAATGACCCGAGTAATCAGTTTATTGCCGAGATCTGCAGTACGCAAAACATCTGTAATGTGGTGGTGTGGGGCGTCTTCAATTAATTATGTTGTGGTGTGGGTAAACGTGCCTGTGTTGAGAACCGTGCAAAGTGCTTAGAAATAAAACATTACTGAGAGGTATCTCGATGCCAAATATTCTCCCCGAAAAGTACGCTCGATATTGAGATATTGCAAACATTCTGTACAATCCCACCACCCTGTTCACATGTGTACGGAATCGGTTAAATCACTGCCAACACGCGTCGCCAACCTTAGTCTAAAATCAGGAATGTGGGGCGTGTATGCAAAACGTCTGATTTTATATACGAAGTTGTATTCTGATGTCACTGCAATCACAGTTTAAGAATACCAGGCGATTGTAGTGGCAACATAATAGTAGATCATGTATCCGGGGACCCCTTTTTGCAGGACTGTCGACAGGACACTGCAAGTTACGTCATACCGCGGTGCATTATCGGTGTCACGTGAGTTTTCATGGCAGCCCGGGAGCATGGCGTTACTGTCCCTGTGTATCACCTGTTGCGAGGGTGATACGTGTTTCCGTTGTCCAGTTTGTTTATTGGTGGCCGCCATCTTGATTTCTATTTCTATGGTGATACGTGGTGCCGATGGGATCTACAGGCCTCGACTTGTTCTAAGGAGGGTGTGTTCTCTCGCTTGTGTAGGTTGAACATTGCTATTTGGGATCAGAAACCTCGTTTTTTGGCCTGTGCATGATACTATTCCGGACAGTCCTAGATCATTTTGACGACGCTATCCTGGATTTTCTGGGTTAAACTCGGTTGGTATGGGATGCCCGTACTGCTAAAGACATGGTCGCGTGATTAAGTAATGTGTTCGATTGAATGGGTGTATGTTGATTTACCAAACACGAAACGGGAATGATCCAAACAGACGTTTAACCCCCCCCCCCCCCCAATAAAATCGTTCGTGTTGTATAGAACTGACAACTCGAAAAGTGCAATTCACCTAAGTTTCGCACACTTTCGATCCATACATCTAATCTCCCTTGGCCGAGACAATTATGGTTCATGACTTATATGATTGAAGTAAAGACACGTTCGGGAAGTTGCTCAATCGAGTATCATACGACTCATCTAGGAAGAACGATTCTATGAATAGAAGAAGGGATGTGTAGTTGATGGCGGAAATATGAGCTAAATACAGTCGCAATCACATAAATCCCATATCTGGTATATTTCGAAGGCGGCAACTGGTCCCAGCAATCGGGTATTAGAATAATTCCTTCACCCATCCAGGTAAATATAGAACGCACCGTTCATTTTGTAGATGACGACATACATTCTAGGTCCTAATTCTAAGCCCATGTGTTCCCGTTCTCAAGGCGTCCATATTTCAAAAATACGTCCGAAGTTCGTATCTCGAAGATCGGAGCAAGTCGAAGTAACGGCCAGTCCCGTAATCTTCGGGTTAATAAGTGTCGACTGTAGATGTTCAAAAAGTCGATCTGCCTAGTGTCTTCTTTGCCGACTCATCTGGTGGAAAGGCAATTCGGCAGAAACATACTGGAGAAGAGTGACATGGTCGAAGACTGAGATGCGCCTTTTATCAACGGAAATAACCGTAAGACTCATACATACAAATGCTCGTAACAGGACATTCCAAGTGTGGTTATTCTATGATGATGTCAGTAATTACGCCACTGTCTCACGTATGTTACCATGACAACCAACACGTCGCCATTAGCCACGTGATTGATAATTTCTCAAGAGAATAACTCCACAAATGATATTACTTCCAGTGATGCTGTCAAAACCAGTGAGGACAAGACGGAATCCCAGGCTTACGTACTACCAACTTATGGAACCTTTCAAACGTAATCTTACTCCACTCCCTCCCCTACCCCCACACTTTTGGCAACCCAACCCAAGAAATATCTGTGGGTATGGTACTCCTAATTTCTCAGATGGGTCGTCGAGTCTTTCGAGAGGTCCCTCCAACCGAGTGACTTCTCGCTTTTTTCATTATCTCACTCGGACCGAGATATTTACCCATCGTCTCGTCATCTCTTCTCAGTATTTGTATAAATGATATTTTGCGATCATCGTGTTCTTATCATCTTCTGATAGTACATCACAAAGTTGATAAACATCCGATTTCCAAGGGAAATAGAAGAGGTGTACAAGACGTTACTCGTTAAATAACAGCTTGCAGAATCCCAATTACGGAATCGTACTTTTGTCACTGCACTTCCGGCGACCATGTCTGTGGCTATAGCACCCCTATTTTTCTAGATGAGCCTTCGAGTCGTGCGGCGAGTCACTCATCTGAGCAATGCTAATATTCACCATTTTCCTCCTTTGAGAAGAGTCATTCGATCAGTTCGAATATTATGGGCACCTTAACTCATTGGCGTATTCTAATCGACTAGATCATCCTTCTTTAGAATCTGTCTATGAGAACGCCTTTCCCAGATGGGTAGTATGAGAAGTCACTAGACTGACCTACTTCTCGAACGTATCTCTAACTTTTTTCAGTTTTCGACTATTCTAGTATCTGTCTGCGGAATTGCTTGTTCCCAATGCGTCGTATCACAAGACACTCGATTGAGCAACTGCTCGAGCGTCTCTTTGGCTCACTCATTTCCTTTGGTCAAGGAAGATTACTCTATTACCCTGTACTGTCTTACCTTTGAGAGATTTATGTGAATGGAGCCATTTGATCAAACTGGCATGATGTTAATTGAGACACGTAAATTAGGGTTCTCCGCACAAGAACAGGAATATTAATTTTGGGAACTCTGTCGTTTAGAGATCTACAGGGCGAGTAATTGATTTCTAGAATAAAATCTCCTGAAAAATCTAACGAAATTTGCTTTGGCCTCTATTCTGTGATACCTTAGAAAAAAATAACTTCCGACATCACTGCAGTCACATTTTAGAGGTGTATTGTATTTTACACGAACGTTGTAAACAAACCGGGAAAGGGCCTTCACAAATAAAGGTTTCCATTTCCAATGCAACAATTGGCACCAAAACGAGAATCGAGAGCATTTTGTATTTGTCTCCCATATTCGTGGTTTAGACAAAGCCTGATTCCGAGTCCCGAAGTTTTGGACGTTATTTAACCGATTTCATACCCATTACGACAAGTGGAGATGGGGTACATTACGCAGATCTCGAGATCTAACAGGTCGTTCGGAGAAATATGTTGCATGGATAGTCCTCTCAACATTTCTGGTTTATTAGACACAAGGCACACGCTCTGAATTACAGGACTGTTGACCCATTCTACCACGCAATCACACAAAGACAAGACACCAGTTGTCTTACACATCACCAGATCACAGCATTTCGGTGTAGTGTTGATATGTAATAGATAATCTGTACCGTGTGCATAGTTCCGGCATGCCGGATGGCATGTGCATGCCATATACGTGCCTTACTTGTGTGCGATTAGCGTACCACCTTGCGCAAATTGGCGAGGATAAACCTATGTCGTAGTTTCCTTTCGGGATAAAAATAGACACTGCCAAAAAGTACCTCTGGGTACCAAACGTCATCTGGCTAATACAAATAAAACATTCGCGTTTATTTCTTCGATAATTTAATACCCCGGTGTCATACAATCTCTTCTGGCTCTCCTATCATCTATGGAAGGACTGTGGGCCATACTCTTAAAACTTTAAAAGACTCGGATACGGACTACGGAGGGGTGGCTTGGTGGTCTCGCTCCCAAACTTGGCTAAACGCTTCGACAGTTAGAAACTGCATGCCCGAAACACCGAAAATTCAGCCTAAAAAAACAGATTGAAAGTATCCCGTTATTAGAATTTCCCAATCAATATTTAGTATAGTGTATTTGTTTCCAAAACTAGAGTTGAATGCTATTCTACTTTCTAAATCATTTTAGTCACACAAGGCGCCCAGTTGGAAAATTCCAAAATTATAATGGGGCGGCAGTATCTGTATGGTTGGAATTTGCGAACAGAAAACTTACGCTGGCAGTTGAAAGATTTGTAACCCAAGAGTGTGCAAGTGGTCTTTCCTAGAGTTGGGGCTTTGGTTCGGGGTGTTATAGGAAATCCGAAGATGGACACCACCCCCATATTAATGTCCCCCCCCCCCCGGCCATGGAGAAGCTACTTCATAAGACGATACTGTACTCCCATGAGAACTCACTCTTCCCGCTTTTGTAATAACTGAACACTTTTGTAAAAAATAGCAAAAATTTTGTAACAATTTGAAATTGTTAAAAACATGTGCGACTATTTCACAAAAGGGGAGACCTTGTTTGTTTTTAGAAAAGTGGGTGATGTTTATTACAAAATTGTTAGAAAAAGGGACGATATTGCTACAAAAGTTGAGTTAGAAAAAGGGACGATATTGCTACAAAAGTTGAGTGGGCGTTACGCACTTGTCAATACGGCCAAGGACGATGTCGCCACTGTCGCTTGCCCTTGACTTGAGAAACAGGCATAGCTTTTTGTAGATTATCAGCTATGTTTGATTTTCGAGTTGAAACATGTATCAGCAGCACGTTACCGACGAAATGGATTCTGAAAACTCATTACTCATTTTGGATAATTTTGTCTCAGTGAATGTGGCAAATAGAGTGCCCTGGACGTCGGGCGGATAAATGTTTGAAGAGACAAGGTTCCATCTTTTTCTGAAATTCGAGATTGTTTGGTTATAGTCTGTCAACGTTATAGATTGGTATGGGTAAATTGGGTGGTCGGCTATTTTATTTATTTGTTGGTTCTTAACGCCACATCAGCAGCTAATGCTATATCCTGGCGATAAAACGATTACAAGTATACAACGTAGATATTAACCAATCATTTAAACCCAGTTGCCCACTTTAAAAATGATCCAACCCAAACGTTAGTTGTCGGGTCCTATTTTTACCAGTAAAACATTGCTAATGTACTAAGTGAACTAGCAGTGCTTTAGGCCTACTTATCGCGGTTCTAATGAAGACAATGGAAAACCGACAATGTTTCTTTCCATTGACTAACCCTCGAAATGGTATGAATACGAAAGATTCTTCTGGAAGATTTTAACTCTGCGGCTTGGTATATGCATCAACATTTTCTTGTTTCTAGAGCATGCTCCACTCTTCCCATCCGACCAGACGCCTAGCGCGTATGTATCGGTGCCACTGATTGGTTAGCGGAATGTGTTGATTGACAGGTTTTCAGTATGACACTCAATTAATTTAGCATCATACTATATTATTTGAGTATGATATTTAATTAATTCAGTATGATACTGAATTAATTTAGCATCATACTATATTATTTGTGTATGATACTGAATTAATTCAGTATGATACTCAATTAATTTAGCATCATACTATATTATTTGTGTATGATACTGAATTAATTCAGTATGATACTCAATTAATTTAGCATCATACTATATTATTTGTGTATGATACTTAATTATTTTAGTATGATACTCAATTAATTTAGAATCATACCATATTATTTGTGTATGATACTTAATTATTTTAATATGATACTCAATTAATTTAGAATCATACTATATTTTTTGTGTATGATACTTAATTATTTTAGTATGATACTTAATTATTTTAGTATGATACTCAATTAATTTAGAATCATACTATATTATTTGTGTATGATACTTAATTATTTTAGTATGATACTTAATTATTTTAGTATGATACTCAATTAATTTAGAATCATACTATATTATTTGTGTATGATACTTAATTATTTTAGTATGATACTCAATTAATTTAGAATCATACTATATTATTGTGCACGATTTCATGAATGCAGCATAAATAAAATAGCATGATACTGAATTCAGGTTCACGTACGGGAGGGTCATAATTGTTTTTTTCAGTATGATACTCTAATAATTTGGTATGATGCTATATTATTTGGTATTATGATTTCATAAATGCTGCATAAATAATTAAGTATGATACTCAATTATTTGAGTATAATACTGAATTAATTCAGTATCATACTATATTATTTGGGTATCATACTATATTAATTGAGTATCATACTCTATTATTTTAGCATCATGCTTAAATTCACTGATTTATGATCCTGTTCGTACGTCATACAGCAACAACTGCAGCAAAAAGTGTGTAGCCTACATTCGTCCTCTTTTTTCATTTAACCAGGTGGGCATGCTATTTAATTATTACCTGAAGGTAGGTATATAATAAAAATAGCATCTGTACAATAAAGTTACCTTTTGTGCTGTATCGCATCTCGTTAGGTATCTTCGACCAAGCAGTATCCCATTCTTCGGCGTACAAAAGACAACTTCACTGTTCTGATAATATCTATGCATTATTATTGTAATTCCAGGTAATGTAATCCTCTTATTTACAGGAGAGCTCAAGTAACTGTGTTCTATGAGCCCTCCACATATAAGGGTACATACTGTAGGCAGGGGATATGCTACCACGTCTGGGCAAATAGTAGGGCCAATTAAAATAAAAATGGGGAAAAGTGGTACATTTGAAAAAAAATTGTAGTCAGCACATAAACATTTAATAGTAGGTCTTGATTGCGTGCATGAACATTGTACCCGGTTACAGTACAGTCGCCGTGGATTGGTCGTAATCCATGAGCGCTTGAACAGTGATGTCCACGCATGCGTTTATCAGGTAATAAAAATCATGAACAGCAAAATTTTAATTAATGAAGCACCAGGTTGTACCCAGTGCTTCATCAATTATTTTTTTATGCTTATAATTAGTGTTTAAAATCTAACATTATTGCGTATGTGGAAAAACTATCCACCCATTGGAAAGTGACCAGTCTACGGCGGCTGTACTGTAGATTGGCACAAAATATGGTGCATCTTGGTAACGAAAATGGGAAAATTTCAATCCATTTGAGACAATTTCAAAAGAAGAATAAAAGTCAGATTAATTGATCCCAGTCGATTGAAACAAATTGGATGTTCTCTGGGCGCCTACATGCCGGAGAACAAGACTAAACCAGAGTTAGTACAAGATTTGTTCACCCCATGGACCGCCTATTCTGATAAAACCACACACCCATGCCATAACCTTCATTAATAGAGGAGGTCGTAATGGATCCAGGTTGGGCGGGCGGTAGAAATTTCTGTATAAACTACACCAACACCACTGCTTCTAAAACGATAAGTAGCGTTCCGGATGTAATCCCGGCTGAGATGGGCATTTCTATGGGACCAATAGAAACATTTTTACAAACCAAGCCGCGCTGATGATATTGTCGAATGTGTTTCCGCTTTGCGGTCGATTATTCCCAAAATTAATTCTATACTTGAATTCATGGAAGATTCAATAGAATAAATAAATATTTAAAAACACCGAGGCTATCTGGCTGCAATACATGGGCACTCCTTTCCTCACAGTTAAACTGATAGACTGCCCGAACTAAATGATGCGAATGATGGTCTTTTATGTTGGGGATTTTATCCCCGGGACTAACTATAAATTGTAATCGTTAAATTCTATATTGGGTTGGAGGAACCTTTCCCGTGAATGACATTTTGGATGATATAGAAACAAATCAAATGTTATTAGAACACCTATTGGACGTTGAAGAACATCGCTTATACTTGAAAGAGTTTATTTCCTTATATACACCTGGAACTTAATTAAGCACCCCCTTAAATGTTTCATGACAGTGAAGTTGATGTTAGTGATTATTATGTTTTAATGATTGCTATGTCGTACAGTACATTTCATCTCGTGAAAAACATGATGCTTCTTGTTGATAGCGTACCCCAAACCCATCCCCTCGACCACGTGAAGCATGCGACCCACGAATGTAGAAAAACCCATTATCATCCACATGCAATATCTGGGAATGAAACAAGAAAATTTGTCACTTCTTTTATCAATAAATGTTGACATGGCAAGAAGACTGCCAGAGGCACTAAGATGGCAAATCGTTGGCATGCATGCAACAGGCATGTCATTCAAAGCTGTTGGAAGGCAACTTGGCTATGGTCATTCTGTCATCAGCAGAATTGTCCGAAAACATCAACAAACCAACTATGTTAATTAAGGACCGACCAAGGCCTGGACAACCCGAAAGGCCTTTCCTCGGGAAGATCGGAGTTTGGCACGCCTTAGTAGGCGTGAACCCTTTCCTTTAAGAGGGGTTTTGAAACGCCCTTGGCTCCCCAACAGGCGTTTGTGCAACAGAACTGTCCGAAACCGTCTCAAAGCACTGGATATGAGGTCCAGAAGGGTCATCAAGCGTCCAGCTCTGTCTGATCAAAGACGACATTTGGAGTTGTGTATGGTACGACAACATTGGAATTTCAGGACACGAAAGAGAGTTCATTGGTCAGACGAGAGTAGGTTCCTGCTTCACGTCACAGATGGTCGCATGGGAGTGTAGAGGCATAGAAATACTGCGTATGTGTCCAGGAACATCAGACCTACTGTTCCTTATGGTGGAGAATCAGTAATGATCTGGGGATGCCTCTCTGAGGATTGTAAACTTGATATGGTGACTGTGCGTGGGAATCTCAATGGTCATCAGTACATCCGGGACATTCTCAATCCGGTTATTGTGCCTCATTTTGACAACCACCCGTTGGCTACTCACCCAGTATTCATGGACGACAATGAAAGGCCACATCGTCCCCATGCTGTAAGGGAATTCCTTCAGAACAACGCTATTACAACACTACCTTGTCCTGCAATGCGCCCCCGATTTGAATCCCTTAGAACACACCTGGGACTTTCTTGGACATCGTGTGCAAGCATGGGATCCGCCTGTACAGAAGAATTTGGCCGATTTGGAAGCTGCATTGCATGAGGAGTGGCAGCAGTTGCCTCTGGACCGTATCAGAAGGCTCACTGGTACCCTTAGGAGGAGGGTTCAGGCTCTCATCCCGGCACGTGTTGGATACACTCGCTACTGACGTCAGGCACTGCTGTGTTCAGTAGATCACAAGTTACATTTTTGTTAGTCATTACCGGCATTGTTTCATCATGGACTATTCTAGCACCATATTTGTCGAGAGAACATTTTTCCATCAAAAACAGTAGTGGCAGATATGTGTAATTAGCGACATTAAAAACACAAACATTTATGCACACCGTGTTGAAAGGTTTAAAACGACCTGGCATTGAGGTATGCTGTAGGTGAGCTGCATGCAGATAGTCGAGTTGATTTTACATTTGAGAGAGTAGTTGGCCGAGTAGGCCAGCTTGTCACAGGCTAGTCGGAAGCGTGACAATATAAGTCAAAGACCGAGAGGCTGGGCCCAGTTCTGGGTGTACTTTTTTCATACAATTTACTGACTGACACCTTTGCAGTTTTAGTACTTACATTATATTTCATTCACAAATTGACACAATTTAGCTTGTTTGGTGCTTGTGAATGTTGACTACTCCGTGGCACAGGTGAGCAGTGTATTTATTTTTATTTGTGACATTTGCTTTAGCACTCTTGTAAGTCTGACGTCGATTTTGAATGAGAAAACTAAACAGCAGGCACTGTTCACCATAGATGAATTACTTAGCAGCAGTCGTGTGCATTTTCACAACATTAACAACGCACTACATCACGAAAAAAGCTACATTTTATTTCACAACCACGCACCCATATACTGCCATAAACAGTTAAAATTCTATCAGTTTATCAATCAATGACAATTAATAAACACAATGAAAATTGTTCAATTGATCATAAGTGAAAGCACGGCGATATTGTTGACATACCATTTTACAACATTCTACGGTGAAATCTAAATGTGCCTGTTGACGTGAATATAATTAGTTTGGAGAGTGGATTGGGTTGGGATTGGAGTGGATTCAAATTAAGGCAAGTGTTGACAACTGGAAACACAGCGGAATGCTGTTTCCTCACCACAGTAGTTGTAACACTAAACAATATATAGATGATGGGGTGTGTGTTTTCAGTCCTAATATTTTTCTGCCCTAATCAACATCCAAAAAATCGCAAGGCGCACACTTTTTTGTTCACTACTTTTCGCATGCCGGTGCGCTATGGTAATATTTGGTCTTGCTGATACATCCATGAGTTCGTTTCGGTATCTTGTTGGTTTAGTTTCTTTATAACTCACATCAGAAATATACCAGTATCTTCTTTTGACTACTTTATATTGCCAGTGACATTGGTTGTGTTTACATTAGTGTATTTGTGTTCTTGGGGCATATTAACCATTACGAACAAGTAAGAATATGTCCCCAGTTATGCCAAATATTCTGTAATAACTAGAAGAGAAGTTTACAGTCATCACATCGAAAAAAAGTTCATCCATATTTCGTCAGAATGTTGTTTGTAAGTCGTTTGTTTCGAGATACAAACACCTACTTGAACTGACAAATAGAAAAGATTTTGCGCTATATTCTGCTAAGAGGGGTGCATTAATAATTTTCTTACGACATTCCACAGACACTGGGATGAAATACACAGGTTCATATGTACGGCAAGTGGCGGCAGACATTTTCCCGTGTTGTCGGACAAATTATGATTTGAATTCATTCACTTCATGCCTTGTAGATCCACATTCATTAGTTAGGACTAAAATGCGTTCAAGACGTGGTGGGAATGGGTAAGCCGCGCATATAACAATCATAGGTAAAAAAGACACCTAAAAAACACCAACCTTCGGTGTGGTGTATTAATGTTCTCCAGTATGTTTCGATGTTCTATTATGGTTCAATAGAGATGTTGGGCGCAGATAGCAGAAAGAGAATTTCGATCGGATTGCGACCGTAGTCGCGATTCGGTCGAAATCCACTGTTCACTCTGCACTTAAATAATGACGGTACCTGTACATCTGAAAATTACTCGTGCTTGCAACAAGTATTGTCTAATTGTATCTGGTTAAGTAGAGAATACAGAATCCTTATACACTAGAAATTCATTAAATATGATATCATTTATTTCTATACACTTGCAATCAACCTGATATGATATGATATCATTTATTAAATTAGTTCAATGAGATGAAAAGAATTAGGAATTAGAGGGCTACTTTATCATTAAAACCAACATACACAGTAAAGAAATTAAGTGTAGTAAGTTTATGTTAGCAATCATTGTTACTGAAGCATCGTTTGGCTGTGTTGTATGCTCTGTGGTATGGTACTGATAATCTTTGGGACAAGCTGTTGTCCATCCCGTTTTCTCATTGCGATTCTCGTTGTGAAGCCATTTAATGAGAGGTGCAAAATATTCCAAAACAGCACCTGCATCCATTTTCCTCTGTCCGGTGATCTGCTCCATTGCATCTGGCCATGGTTTTGAAGATCCTAGCTTCAGCATGTTACTGAAAAGAAAATAAATATCATTTGACATGTACAAGCTCGCAGACCACCAGTCAAATTCCGTGAGAAAGCCAACGTTGTTATGCGCGGTTTATTTTTCACCGACTTTTCGTGGAGTTTGCGCACAGACTATCACTGATTTAATGCAATGCCTCTGTATTCACATAGATAGTACTGTGATTTCTTAACCTATTCCCGTTTCCTTATTCGACATCCAATTTTTAAAAAAACATTACGACACTTATGGTGCTGCTGGGTGGTTTATTTATTTATTTATTTATTTGAGTTTAACGACACTTTTGACAGCCATGGTCACCTTGTGTCGGACAGTGTTACGGGTGGAGGAAGCCGGAGTACCCGGAGAGAAGCACCGATCAATGACGTGCAAATGTTAGACTCCACAACGTCCTCACTCCACACAAGCAGGGTTAGCATTGGTTGAGACAAGTTCACCATCGACGAAAAGTACGCCTTAATACACCACCGTGCCCCCACTTGGGCAATTCGGATGAAATGTTTTGCCCTAGGACACAACGCGGTTGCGGAAACGAGGACCTCTCGGCTTGCAGCCTGCATCTCAACATACTGAGCCATCGCGCTCCCTCCTAGGTGGTTCAAAAGGAAAGAATAAGATTGACACCACCGCCTCCCCCGATGTGACCCCTTCTAGGGGTGGGGCGAAGGCCCCCAAATGGGGTTAGTTACAAAAATCGCCCAGGTGGGTGAAAATGACGGGTTTTATATGGTGTCGAGACAAAAATTGAAAAAAAATAGTTATTCAAGAATTTTTTTTGCAAGTGTCGTCTGCTTTTCATGATAGGTAAAGGGTTGAAGAAAAAAATGAAGATCTTTACATTGACAACCCAGCAAGACAGCTCTTTGGAGTATGGCATAGCTAGGACCCATTCCGCCGTCTGTCCATTCATTCTAACCAACCATTTGTCCATCTGTTCGGCCGCCCATTTGCTTAACCAAGCAATAACTCAGAACCAATATGTACAACAAATCCAAATTTTGTGGTGGATTAGGTCTGACTGGTGTAAGGTTCCTTGCGATAACCAAAATTTTGGCTTATCAAATGTTGTTGCCATGGTAAATATATTGGTGTTTTGTAATTTTTATTTGTGTCCTTGCAATAACTTGAAAAACGAATGATTAACCCTTTACATAACGTAACGGCCAAAACCGGCCAGCGCTATTCTCAAAAATCGTCAATTAATTTTCATTATTTTTTTCATTTTCTGTCTCAAAGACATAGGTTATGACCCCTCATTGGAACGAGCTCGTTCCAATGAGGGGTCATAACCTATGTTTTTGAATAAAAAAAATGAAAAAATTAGCTATTCAAGAATTTTTTTTGCAAGTGTCGTCTGCTTTTCATGTTAGGTGAAGGGTAAATGGATCCATTTCTCTGGTACATTACTGACTGTTCACTATACAAAACATCTGGGATTTCAGCTTGTTACAAATATCACAAATATAATTACCTCAGTAATCTTCCAGCTTCTTTGGACCCATGAATGTCACATTTATGTAAAGGTCCCTTCTGATTTGCTGCATTACAAAGTGCCTTGTGGAACTGGAACTGTACAATGTTGCTTATAAAGTACCTTTGAAAGAAAATAATTGTAACGTTATTCTGCTATAAGGCAGGATCCCAGTCAATAACAATACAGTAATATTATTTATTTATTTATTGGGGATTAATGACACTTTCGGCAACCAGGGTCACCTCGTGTCGGAAATACAGTAATAATACACTAAGTGTGATATACAGAATGGCCTACTTTATTTAACCCAATTCCTAGCACGAAAGGCAGATGACACTTACAAACAAAATTCTTGAATAACTATTTTTTTTTCTTTTTTGCGTCAAAAACACAGCTTATGGTCCCTCAATGAAACGAGCACAACAAGCTCGTTCCGAAGAGGGGTATAAACTATGTTTTTAGTACAAAAAATGAAAAATAATGAAAATTGAATGGTGATTTTTTCTGTGTTTTGAAACAAACAAAAAAACAAACACCATCTAACATGCCTTTTGCACAAATTTGGCCTTTTAACTGCATGCAGGTTACAGGGTAAATTCCTGACTAAAAAATGCTGTGACTGAAAAAACACATTCACAAAAAAAATAAACAAATAAATAAAAAAACAAAGCAAAAAATTCAAATTGCTCAGCTCGTAGAGCAATATAAACTGAATACATCCAATGTAAATCTTCAATCCATTTTAATTTAATTTTCTTTAATAATATATACTGAGTCAAAAAAGAAAGTATAATAAACATTAAAGAGCATTTTTTTCAGTATTATCGATTTTAATCCCAAACAAAATATTGTAAATTCATATTTCGAGTCTAGCTGAATGAATTTGCATAATTTCATATTCTTACTGTTGCCAGCGTCACGTCGGGACGTCGCAATTCAGACATGGGGTGAAATGAAAAGTTCACACCTGCAGTCCATAGCGTGTATGTCCACCGTTTGACTCTTGGATGGCATGACATCGACGGCACGTAGACCTGATAAGTCTCTGAATGTCACACTGTGGTACTGAGTTCCACTACTGCCTTAGAACATTACGTAAATCGCCTAACGTCTGAAGATCATGAAGTCGTACCCGACAGTCCAGTAGATCCCGAAGATGCTGGATTGGCGACAAATCTGGAGAAAGTGGGGGTCAGGCAAGAAGTTCGATGCTCTTCTCAAGAAAGTCACGACAGATACGCGCCACGTGACATCGGGCATTGTCTTGCTGGAACAACTACAATCAGACGTAAGCGTTGAACAACGGGACAACAGCGTTAAGAATATCGTCCCTATATCGTTGTCCATTCAGATTACCATCGATGAAGATCAACTGCGTTCGATGGTGCAAGGAAATTCCTGCTCAAACCATGACACTACCACCGAAACGGTCGCATTCCCACACGGCAGCATAAGAAAACCGTTCTCCTCTTCGGCGATACACTCTTGCTCTACCATCAGCGCGCCGTAGACAAAAAAAAAACAAAACAAAAAAACTGTGCTCCAACGTTGCAGAGTTCAGCGAACACGCGGACGTAACCATTCCATTCTGACGGTACGATGACGTTGGGTACGGAATGGTCCGTGGTATGGACGCCTACTGTGGATGCCGTGTTCAGCGAGTCTGTTGCGGACAGTTTGTGCACTGATTCTATTGTTAGTCCTACCAGGAGTAATTGCTGCTGTCCTCGTCGCCGGAAAAAAAGCGATCCCGCAAGTGCTACATCCTGATGTGTCGGTCTTGTGCAGGGGTCATAACTCTGGTCTACCTGAACGCGGTCGGTCGGCAGTGGTTCTTTATCTTCCAATGAGATGGTAACTAGTGACCCCAGTGACTCCGAACTACTCAGCAGCGATATCATCTGGAGGTATCCCAGCCTCATGCATACCATTGGCACGCAACCTCTGATTTTCGGTTAACCTTGGCATTTTTTAAAATGTCTGAAGACAAAAACTAGTGTGTTTTCTCAATAATCCAGGCTCTCTAGCACAACATAACACAAAGAAAATCGTCGGTCACCCATTCAATTTGACATTCTCGGCTAGCACATGCTATTTTGAAATCCGTAGCAAAATTGTATACGGTTGGGTGAACAACAACATGTAATTAAACTCTTATATAATAGTTATAATGTTGCATGTTTGTGGACTTCTTGTCCACAAACATGCAACATTATAACTATTATATTTCATCCTTTATGCTATTTTTTCACATTAGTTTCTATTATACTTTCTTTTTTGACTCAGTATACGATTTGTTCGCACACAATTGGCCGTGGTGATTTGTCGTAGGTGGGTTGTTAGTATACATGTGTCAATGTGGCTCATCAGTTGCTCCTCCACGCAAGTCATAGACTTCTTTTGATTTGGGTGAGGTAGGAGAGAAGGGGGTGTGATGACACTGGGTAATTTGAAAATATAAAATTATTATATGATCTGACCCTTCTTCTGGTTATAACCCTTAACCTAGCCTGAAAAACAGACGACACTTGCAAACAAAATTCTTGAATAACTAATTATTTCATGTTTTGTCTCAAAAACATAGGTTATGACAACTCATTGGAACGAGCTCGTCGAGCTCGTTCCAATGAGGGGCCATAACCTATGTTTTTGAGACAAAAAATGAAAAAATAATGAAAATTAATTGGCGATTTTTGTGAATAGCGCTGGCCGGTTTTGGCCGTTACGTTGGGTAAAGGGATAAAGTCCATTCATTAAAAAGTAATGCACGGCCCATCAAGCGCCGGAGAATAACCGTAGATTCAGACTCGAGGGGCAAGGAATGATGAAGATTTGTTGTCTGTGACAAGAGTTGATGTTTATCTGAAAATTACTTAATTAAATTTCTGTCATTAAATACTACGTAATATATTCTTTATCGGAGACTATTTCCTGACACGGAAGCTGCCAACAAAAACGCAGCTTAATTTGTAACGTAATCGCAGGCCTTATATCGCGGCTTGTTTCTCGTTCCATTTAAGTGTCTTTTATTGGGGATTTCGATCATATAACAAATAGAATCGTCAATTCGTCCCCATCATCTCATCATCCTCATATCTAATTTTACAAAATTCGTCCAGTATATTAGGCCTGAACCTCTACATAACAGATAATTCATAAGTTCGCTTTTTCCGACCAACTGAAATATTCCATATGATTGATCCTAAACACAGACGATGGCTTGATTAAGGAGCCGTCTGGTTCCAGGCAGGCCATAACATTGTCAAATTCCTTACATAGTTTGACTAGTAGCTTCAGGGCTTGTCCTTAATCGTGGAATACGATTATACATCTAGTTAAACACAATTTCTGAAGATTAAACGAGGTAATCAACTATTTTAAATTGAATTATAAGAATTGATATATGGGTTATATGTAGTTTCATTCGAGTTTGATGGTCATGATTAGCCATTGTGCAGAAATATGTGACCTTAAACACCAATAAATAAATAAATAATTCGAGTTTGAATGTTGGACGGATGTGCTAAGTTTTGTATGGGCACCTATTAATATACTGTACCGTTCAAACAGCAGACGATGTCCTTTAGTGTCACGCCATGTATTACAGCTGTATAACAGCTACTGTGCGAATACTCCTTTGTCTCTTTTTTGGTGTGCATGTCACCGACTGACGCCTGGTCACGGTTCAGGCTATTTTCTGCATGAGGCATCTTCCAAACCTGAAGGCTCATCTACATGTTAGATGGATAGGGTGTCATTGTGTGTGTGGCGGGGGGGGGGGTGTTAAGAGGTGAAGGGGGCAGCGCATGCCCTTTTTGCCTGAAGTGCACTCGTGGAAAATACTTTACCTTCTGAGAGCCGTAACTGAGAAACTCTCGAGTATTCATCTCTAACGTATTTTGCGTGTGTCAATACTCGCGGAGCCATTGTGGGGAGGTGGCGGGGTATAATGACTGAGGCAAACCAAGACAGCCACATAATCGCTTGGGGCGAGTTCTATACCTTTATATATATCTTTATATACATTGTATACATATAAGCCTTTTGATGCCCCTTCCCACCCTGCCATCATATACTTCGGATGCCCAGGAATATGGCTCATGTGCAAAAAATAGACCGACCGATCGAATGCGGACTTCCCAGGTTCCACCAAATACGACTAAAATTGTTTACATTTCTTAAAAACACAGAACAAGGCTTTCTGTATATTGAGATTTCAAAGTTGTAAAACTAATCGTGTAACCATATAGCATGTCTGTGGAAACAAGTTTGTTGGGTGGGGACATAACCCATTCTCCTTTGCTTCACAATTCAACTTCTTCTGACTTTGAACTATACAGTATGAACTATGATATTTGTTACCTTATATATGGAAAATTTGAAGGTATATGAAACTTAGCTCCTGGGTCAAAATCTGACTTGGATCTGTATGTAGGTGGTGACACCCCCTGGTATTGGCACCTGAAAAGGTAAAATACTCGTTTGTTAACAAACTTATTGACAACAGTACTGTTCTCTGTACAAACTTCATATCCACATTTACAAAACTAGACAATGACTCTTGCTGGGCATAAAATCCAAATTCTTTGTGGAGAAGAGGGTCGAGTGATGGAGAAGGGCTTTGCAATGAAAAATGTTCACATAAACTACCAAGCGAGACAGAAATAAATTTGGTAAACAGAAGCTTACAAGGTCATGTTGATATCAGGTCCTACTCCATACAAAGGCGGAAATATAACACATGTAACTGCTATCACTGAAACCCCAAAGAATAAAAAATGTGTACATCGGAGGCGTTGAAATTCTGACTTATCTTTTAGATTTATCGCCAGCAACTTTAACTCTTTACCCAAAGTAACGGCCAAAACCGGCCAGCCTATTCACAAAAATCTCCATTCAATATACATTATTTTTTTTCATTTTTGTCTCCAAAAGATAGCTTATGACCCCTCATTGGAACGAGCTCGTTGAGCGCGTCCCAATGAGGGGTCATAAGCTATGTTTTTCATTCAAATAATTACAAAAAAATTAGTTTTTCAAGAATTTTATTTGCAAGTGTCGTCTGCCTTTCGTGTTAGGTAAAGGGTTAAAAGTGGAAGAGAAAGCCTTTATCATGCAAAAATTCACGGAAGTGAAACGAAAGCAGAATTATCCAACTTCAATAAAAATCTGCAATGCTCAAACTAGATTTTATGATGAATGAGTGTATTACCTCAGCTGCCACCATTTTTTATTATAATCATCGGGGCCAGTTTCTCCACTGAATACACTCCATCGCCACTGATCTATCAGATATCCAAATGGTAGGAATGCTATTTTCTCCAACGCCATCTTCAACAAATAGTTAATATCACTCTCTGCAAGGTATGAAAGATTCGTATTGGTTTTTATAATTTTACTTAATATGACGAAAAGACTATAGTTTTTTTTTACAAAAAAAAATGAAAAAAAAAGTCATTCTTGTTTATTTTCAAACCAAAACCTCTGACCCTTTATTTGAACATGCTCGACAGGCTTCTGAAGTGAAAGCTCTTATTTTGAGCGAAAAAACCAAAATCTAAACTGATATTTTTTTTCTGCACTTTGTAGATAGGGTGAATTTGTTATATGCAGTATTAACCCTACCCAGGACTAGATGGACGGGGCACCTGCAGTTAAGGGAGCCAACTGTGATCCAAACGTACCCTATAGGGTATGTTTTGGTCTCAAGTGACTCCCTTACCTGCTAGCAACACCTAACTTCAGAGATCGTCACCATTACTTTTTACTATCAGGACTACAATAAATATCCGTGTATACTTTTGTTCCAAATTATGTCGGTAATGATGAATGATGATAATAGTGATGATAATAATGATGATGATTATTTTTATTTTCGTTATTATTATTATTATTATTATTAATATGGTAATTATGTATATCGGATATCTTCCCCTTACCCGCTACTTGTCGGGCACTGTATAATACATGTACATCTGTAACACCATTTTCCTGGTATAGACATGATAAAATTAAATGAACTATAATAACTTAAGAATTGGTTTTCTTCATAACTTTTAGCAGTAAAACAGAACTTGAAGAGTACAGTAAACGAGCAATCCTCCGAGTGCCGGGGGGTCCAAGGGGAAGACCAAGATTAATAAATTTTGTTAGAATTGCACCAAATTTGTAATCCTATTTATCTCAAAATGCATCATAGTTGTCATGGTTTCAATCAGAATGTTTCGTGAAAGAAAAATTTCTGTCTCCAAATTTAAACTACCTCAATGCACATGCCCATACAATGCCTTATTTATTTATTTATTTATTTATTTATTTATTTATTTATTTATTTATTTATTATCATTTTCAACATTTAAGGTTATACCATCTCCACAAGACTAGTATGAAGTCAGGTTTAGTCAATGGAACATAACCATCTGACATTTTTTGTCATTGGCGGAGATTTATGGGAAAGTTAACTCCCCTTAATTTTCTCCAGTTGTCAGTGAATTCAACACCAAAGGTATGGGGAATTTCATATAAAAATTGAAATTTCAAAATGTTAGCCTTTTATCATCGATCGTTTCACAAACTTCAGTCATTTTCTTGTAGAGTAGTACAGAAGCTGACTTTTTACAATTTCTTTCCCAATTAGTTTGAACAGCTGACTATTATTCTCTGTTTAAACCCATTTAAAAAAGAAGAAAACGGGACTTTTACCATCTTTTGATATCCTGAAACCTTTTTCCTGTTCATTATATCAACAGTGTGTGACAGTGTGTGTATTATGACATATAATACAGACATTTTCTTTTCCATTTATGTAACAACCCAAGAGGGAAGATACTCATTTTTATCGTGGAAAGAATAAAAACTTGCAAATTACTGTAAAAATACATTCGCGAAACAAAGAGTCAAAATGGACAGATACTCAGTGTTAGTAGGTGGGATATTGATAGATATTCTTAATGGCGGATTATCTGTGTGAAGTTGTTGCTTCGAATTAGCTTGCCATAAAAAGCCAAGTTTACTTTTGTAACTTTTAATACACGAAAACAATTGGACCTTCCTCGGCCATGTAATAATTTCAGGGGAGATAACTTTATAGAAAGTTGATTTTCATGACGAGATCAGTCAGGAATGTGTATGCTGCCCATGCGATAGGTCTTCCTCCCCATGCACTGGTCATCGGGCCCTATTGTACCCGTGAAACACAACTCGTTAACCACAAAAAGAAGCAATGCTCGACTTCCTACATGGAATTTCAGTTTGAAATTATGTGAAAAAAAAAGTTTTAGTGCACACGTAACTCAACATATAGGGTTTAGCCCTTTATCTAACAGAACAGTATATCCATCCGACCATACGTTATTCACAAAGTCGCCATTCAAATTTCATTATTTTTAAACTATTTTTCAGTATATGACTTATGATCCCACACTGGTGTGCGTTTGTCAACAGCATTCCAGGAAGATCTCTTTATATATACTTCTTCTACTTTTGTTTAAGTCTTAGAAGCCGGGAGTCGAGTTTTCTTGCCCGTGATGTAATACGGCAGGTAATCTTTGGGCTCGGGGAGAATAAACACTGAGCAGGTGCTTCTAGTCAAGTGTCGTCTGCTTGAAAAGGCAGACGACACTTGACTAGAAGCACCTGCTTTACTGTACGTTTTTCGCGGTATGTCATGTTCAATAAATTCATTCTCATTCCCCGGCGTCTGAGAGTTAATTACTCAAAAACAATTGTCAAATATTTCTTGTAGTTATGTTAAGTGAAAGGGTTAATAATTGTAACATCAGGTTCAGTGGTGGTGCTACGGGAGGCATAGAGGCATTTGCCCCTTAACATAGACTTTAACACCCCATCTCATTTACCATATACATACCCATGTACACACACCCCCACACTCACACTGCATGTCTCTTTATTTTAACAAACTCTAATCCACTGGGTTGGTATATACTGCAGAGTGGAATAAACTGCATGCCGACCTTAGGTGCCATTGAAAGAGAACCTGTCAATCCTATCAAAGACACCTAGGGTCGTCGTGCCTTCCAACAGAGGAAGACTAAACAGCTAGTGAAATTCCTCTAAAGCCGGAGCATTAGCCAGTTATCTGAAATGCGATGCTAGAGATTTATAAAATGAAAACAAATTTCTATTGCTGTAAGGGAAATTCCCCCAACCGACTGATCCAACTTTGATCCCTGCCGCGCTGCACGCCTTCGGATAGATCCTCATGTGAAAGTTGCGATGGAGGTGGAGATTTACCTGAACAGCCGACAGAACTTCAATCTATAATTACACATTGCATTTGGATGTCGTAGACATCTGTGCGGGTTCATACCTTCCTTTATCATCCTCTACGGTATCTGAATGCAAAGCTATGGTGCTATGATCCATATAGGCCACTTGCGAGGCACTTGCCCTCTTCATGGGGAACCAGCCCCCTACTTGCCCCCCCCCCCCCCCCCATTTTCGGTCGCAGACACTGGTTACGGTCGGAGCTGTGAAAATCAAATCAACATTTAGCATTATTAATTCATGAGGTACATGTATCTATATGAGTAAATATTTGCTTTTTTTCTTGTAAAAACGCTTTACATCTCACGAAGAGGCTTTCCAATAAAATCTGTTTTTAAAAATGGACTCTAATTTTAAATTAAAAGTATTATTGGAACATATGATACATATACACTGTAAAAATTGAATCAGTTTCACATCATCATTCAGAATTAACTTTTTCAGTTCTAAAAAACGTTCTGCAGTCACAGGTATCGGATAAAGCATAAAAAACTTACAAAATCTAATCTGTTTCTCATGCCCTCCAGCATTTGGGAGGTCGTTTGGGCTGCCGTATGCTCCCTTTTTTATAATCAATGCAGTTGTCCATTGAGTGCAAGTTAGCATTGCAAAGCGTTCTTGTACTCAAGGGACGAACTACACTACCACCCATGCTATTCAGTAGATTATGAGGCCTAAAACATAATACAAACCAAGAACATGGACTTTTGATGGCAAAGGAATAATTACAAAAATAAAAAAATACAATACGAACCCTCCCATGCAATTTTACAAAAAAATGGCCTGAGAAACAGATCTACTTTGTGGGAATGTGGGGCCTAAATGTATAACTGTATATCATTAGAATTACTATTATTTGACAAACTTTTGGAAACGCCTCTCTTGGGGGTTAAGAAAAGATGTAACAATTATCAGAAAAAGTCCAAACATAGAGAATTTAACTGCAATTAAAAAATATATCATTTTATTGGGGATACTTAGCAACCACAAAGTTTATTTAAATAATTTTAAAAATCTATGGGTGTTCATGGCTTTGACAGGGAAATGAAGAAAAGGTATCATACACGCTTGGCAAAAAAAAAAATGTGAAAAACGAAATTCTCATGCTTAATCTATTAAATTCTGTATACAAACCATCATCTTCTACAATATTTTTCAACAAGCCTATCTTATGCAAATGTGCTGGCGTTGAAACAGACAGAGAAATTACATCACCTACAGCTTCATGAAATCCTGTAAACAAAAACATTAAATGTTACAAAGTCCTTTAAATTCCCATTGAATAGCGACGTTTAATTAACACAGTGCCCAAATGACAGTAAATGTTCCCAAATTATGAAGAGTTCAGATACCGTTTTGGAATGTTCCATTCCATTCACAATCTGTGGCAAGAATCAAATAAACATTTGCGCCAATTAAATTGGATTCCTTGTGGGAATCATTTGCGAGAATCAATCCTGATTCTTACATGAATATTAACCCTAAACGGGTTGGACAAGAAAATGCGCTAACTGTAAGGAGTACCTAGACGAATCGTTTTTGGGGTGGGAGTGGAGGTGGATGGGGGTCAGCTAACTGTTAAGGAGTACCTAGACGGATCGTTTTGGGGGTGGGAGTGGAGGTGGATGGGGGTCAACTAACTGTTAAGGAGTACTTAGACGGATCGTTTTTTTTATCGTTTGGGGGTGGAGGAGGGTGGAGGTCAGCTAACTATTAACTGGTAGAGTGCTGGAAGCCCTATTTTGGGCTTTACTAAAAGTGACAGGCAATAACTGTCTGTAGCTACTTTCTGCCTGAGGAAGCCTTTATTGTCCCTGATATGAATCAGATTTTTTATACAATGCCTTGCTCTCTGACATTTAATTGGATAGTGCCTATAGGGCACTATCCAATTAAATGTAATAGAGCAGTATATGATGAGCTTTGATTTGTTATCAGAAAAAACTCAGCACTTTACCAGTTAAGGAGAACTAGACGGATCGTTTGGGGGGGGGGGGTGGAAGTGGATGGGGATCAGCTAACTGTTAAGGAATATCTAGATGGATCGTTTTAGGGGGTGGGGTGGAGGTGAATGGGGTCATTGTTATTCAACATGAGAACAAAGTCACTGGAATTGAGGTGGAAATCGGAAAAGGTGGGGAATCGGGGTACCAAATGTGCATCTTGGAAATAACGAAGACTCTGAAACAATTCTTTTTTTGAATACCCAAAATATTTGCTCAGGTGAATAAGTTTCCTCTACAAAAAATAATGAAAGAATGGGATGAAACTATAAGGAACAAGTGAAGAGTTGGAAAGACTGAAAAAGCGCCAATGAGAGATATTATAAAACAGTTTGTGTGTGAATGCTGAGTGATTAAGGGGGAACTGGGGGTAGAAAGGCTCGCGGGGTCCAGGATTGATGTAGGTCTCCCCATTAGAGGACTGTGGTAAATCAGCAGAAGGCTCAAGCAGTATTATTCAGGCCTGGCATTTTCAGGAGAGCGATTTATTCGCTCGCTTACTGCTCGCCTTAAAAAAGTAAGAATGGCGAATACTAGCCCTCCTGGCCTTAGAAAATAATGATTACCACAACAGCTTATTCCTAAAACCCACATCTTTTCAGATATCTGCTTTGTCAGAGGTCTCTGTAAGACGGCCACACTGCCCCTCCCACATCTCCGGGCCTTACGGAGGCCAGGAGGCGTGGGAGGGACAGTGTAGTCGTCTCACAGAGACTACCACATAAAATGTACAAAGCCCAGTAGGCAGAATTAATTAATAGTAAAACTTCATTTTGCCATTTTAAGCTTTTCTAAGCTCAAGGAGAGCTAATCACTCCCCAAGGCCATGCGAGAGGAGCGATTTTTAGCTCTCCTGCATTTTTAAGAATGCCTGGCCTGATTATTATTAATATGTCATCTCCCATCTGAACGAGCAAGATAACTTAGGTCGTGTCTGGAGTTTCAGCCAATAAACTACTGAAATGTCATTATGTAATACGATGAAGGAAAAAGGCTCTCGGAGCCTTTTTCAACAGTATATCACATAATAGCATTTCCTGAGCAATAGTAAGGCATACATCTCTAAATAGATCATGGAATTAAACGGAACAAAACTTGGCTGACACTTTTCTTTATTGGAAGAGATTTACGAGAAAGTTAGCTCCCTTTCATTTCGGAAAATGCCCCCCCCCCCCCCCCCCCACCCCCCTGTCAGTCTCTCCAGCTTACTAACCTTGCACAAATGCTGTTTGTGCAAGGTTAGTAAGCTGGAGAGACTGACAGTTGCTCGCCGTTGCTCGGTGAAACTTTCCGGGTACTCCGGCTTCCTTCACCCGTTAACCCTTTACCCAACGTAACGGCAAAAAAAACGGCCAGTGCTATTCACAAAAATCGCCTATTAACTTTCATTATTTTTTTCATTTTTTGTCTCAAAAACATAGGTTTTGACCCTTCTTTGGAACGAGCTCGCCGAGCTCGTTCCAAAGAAGGGTCACAACCTATGCTTTGGAGACAAAAAATGAAAAAAATTAGTCATTCAAGAATTTTGTTTGCATGCGTCATCTGCTTTTCAGGTTAGGTAAAGGGTTAAACTATCCGATACGATGTGATTCTGGCTAGTGAAAGTGTCGTTAAACCCTAATAAATATAAACAAACCATCCCGTCGGAAGCAAGAGTCTGGACCAGCCACGGATCCAAGGGATGATCATATGAGACCAGGCGCTAAATCCAAGTTTCATTCTTCATGGTTGACTGGGAAGTGTTTTTCCTGTGACCTAGGTCACTGTACACCCAATGACAAAATAAGAAAATATATTACTGTACCAGGATTAGCACCATCTCTGAATATGACAGGCTGCTGTTTGTATTGCATGAAATATTCAACATGTCCCATCTCATGGTGTATTGTAATCAAGTCTTCCATGTTAATATGCGTGCACATCTTTATTCTGAAAAATAAAGGTTTTTTTAAGAGCACATAAATACATTATTAAAAGTAATTTACAACAGAAGAAAGAACTCATCTTTAGATAAGATGATAGAAAATGCTGGATTCTTTAATAGGAGGTGCCCTTTGCGCCTTTTGGGGGGTGGGAGATAGGTGCAAATGACATGATATTTGGAAGGCCGTTGGGAGAGGGGTGTGAGGGCCTCCCCTGGTCTTAACTAGGTCCCTGTGATCGTTAACCCTCCTCCCAAATTCCTTCAGGAAAGTGGGAGAGGGTAACGACTGAAGGGTCATACTTTGGACTTGGCCTCTCACTCCGAAAAAAAAGATGTAAAAATTCAGTGATCTTAGAGCAAATTCGTGGCATTTATAGCGTGTGTATTAGAGACTATTTTATGTGAAAGTTGCATTGGGACGTTTTGGGGAGGGGGTGGAACAGGCCCCATCCTCCCCCGCCCCCACCACTGGTTTACTTCGAGGACTTACAGCAGATCTATATATTCAGACCATTTTATTAATCTTTATTCAGTGAACAGGGACGTACTCCTTCACTTATGTACAATATAACAGGACTAATCTGTATGAAACGTATTTTTATTGAGGTTTAACCCTTTCACTGCCACGCCCACTTTAGCCATATATGGAGGACCTCTAGGCTTTTATGCGAGGAAGTTTCATAAAAATTAAGACATACTTGAAACTCTATCATCTGATTAATTGTTGAAATGGGTAACAATAGTCGCTTTCGGCAGCGAAAGTGTTAATGACAGCCCGGATCGCCTAGTGTCGGAACCAAACGTATGATAAATGTCTTGGTGTTTTGAAATTATATGCAATCTGCAATGGTATTCGGTTATTTATTCATCGTTGTTTATTTCTGCACAATGGCTAATCGTGACACCAATATAGAGATTAAGTCAAGTTTAGTCATTCGTTTATACCAATGTTGCCCATTTTAGAGGACTTCAGGCCTGGCATTCTGAAAAATGCAGGAGGGCAAAAAATCGCTCTCCTCAATCAGCTCAGGAGAGCAATTAGCTTTACACAGCATTTTACGTAACCAGTTGAACGAATTCATTGAAACTGAAACCAACAGACTATTACATCAGCGATTTTATTAACTTTACTAAGGTAAAGCGAAATCTCTTAGACATCTGGATGTCTCACTCAACAACCGAACACACACTTGACAAGACCTGTGTGTATACCCAGACCTGTTGTCCAAGAAAGTCATACCCCTACCACTACCACCTTCAACCCCCCAAGGGGGGTTGAAGGTGGTAGTGGTAGGCGTATGACTTTCTTGGACAACAGGTCTGCTCGAATCTACAGTCACATCCTGGTGCAAGTGCTTCAAGTGACAGGATAGTAGTAATGGTAGTATATTATAGTGTCAATATTCCTTGAATAATTACCCCTCAAACTGTGATGTCAGTTGTTGAACTTGAAACTGACAGAAAAAAAAATATTGCTGTGACCGTCACCCATTTTGCTTCAAATGATTGCAACTGTGTTTGGGTATGGTTGCAGCCATTACCTTTTACCACTAAACCACTTTCAAAATGAAATTACATGATGTTATGTGACTTCGAAGTTAAATTACATTTTTGCTTTACAACAAAAATTTAATGTGAGCATAATACATGTAATCTCAATCATCCCAGACCAAAATATTTAGGAGGGCAATTTTTCGCTCTCCTTAATTCTTTCAGGAGGGCAGTAAGGAGAGCTAAAAAATCACTCTCCTGAAATTGCCAAGCCTGGGACTTCCACACCCAGCATTGGTGACTGGGATCTACTTTACCAGTGAAAACAGAACTTGTTTACCGCATCAAAAAACACTGCTTTACTTCCCGGAGTTCCTACGGGAAAATGTTTTTCTGTTGAGTAAAACTCTACTTTATTACTTTCGGTGGGGACTGTAAGCATTTGAGTTTATATTATTGCAGCTTTTAATACAATTAAAAGCGAAACATGTTCACATATGGTATATTAAAAGAGGATAGAAAAAATATATGTTACCTGAAATCACGTTGGTTGTAAAAATCTTCAGCTAAACCATGACAGACAACCTGCCTGTCCACTGGTTTAGTGATCATGGAATAATTCCAAAAGGTATCCACCATTGGCTCCAATCCCAAGGACACAAAAAATGCTTCTGCGGTGCGGAACATTCTTTCTGCTGTGTAATTCTGGAAGGTAAATATGGATTCAATCGTTTGAGTTTATCACCATCCATTCTCAAATCACATCATAATATTATAAATCTGTGTATCTGATCTAAATGATCAAGTCTGCGGGTAGTTGTTCTGTCATACTCTTGAGTGCCTAATAATCATACATGTATGATTATTCTTTTTCGAACAAAATTCCCACCTGTATATGATTCTTATTTGACCCTGTATGATTATTAATTTTCAGCAAATGAATGTGCAGAGCAGCCACTTATCTCAATAAGTTCACCTAAACAAACTAGTAAGGTACATATACAAGCAAACACAGGATGCAATGGAAATGTTAACCCTTTACCCAACGTAACGGCCAAAACCGGCCAGCGCTATTCTCAAAAATCGCCAATTAATTTTCATTATTTTTTTCATTTTTTGTCTCAAAAACATAGGTTATGACCCCTCGTTGGAACGAGCTCGTCGAGCTCGTTCCAACGAGGGGTCATAACCTATGTCTTTGAGACAAAAAATGAAAAAAATTAGTTATTCAAGAATTATTTTTGCAAGTGTCGTCTGCTTTTCAGGTTAGGTAAAGGGTTAACTGATAGATATCTGGAAGCATATATTTGGGCTTTATTCTGAAGTACTGTTACCATAACTTTAAGACCTAGTACTTAGTGGATGCGCTTCATACCATCGCTGAAACAGAATTAATTAATCTCTAAGTTTTTCACTTGTTGCAATTTATGGGAGAGTGCAAACATGTGAAAATTATGATAACTGAAATTAATTTAGCCCTTCACCACTTCAAGAGCATCACACATTTCTGTTATAAAACGGCTCTGAGCATAGCGACTGGCTCACATCTTAGAATTTTCCACCCTATACTATTATTCGACCCTATACTGTTATTAATTTTCAGAAATTTTCCACCCTGTACTATTATTTCGCCCTGTACTATTATTAGGCACTCGAGAGTAGTGATAGGTCAAGATTTCGAGGCACCAGTCTAATTTTGTAAAGAATTCGACGGTCTATGGTCTGGAATCAGTCTAACCTTTAAATTGTCCATCGTCTTATTTCGATGAACTCGTCTGGAATATTTCACTTGGTCAACTGAAATATTCCAAAGGACTGAATGTAAAAATACCATGAAGATTATTTTTTTTTAAATCAATCCTAGAAATGTTGCTTAATCGAGCCTTGATTTGATAGACCTTTGGGTAACATTACCGGCAGAAATGAAAACACATCACAGCAGTAGTCGTATGAAAACGCCGCATAGTTCCACAATTGTGTTAATATCGAGAAGATTTGAAGGTGGATTAAATACTTTTTTATTGGAATATCTATAACTCGAATACGAAAGAATAGCTTTATGTCTTTGTGATTGAAGGGACACCACATTACATTGACGGCAGTCTGCGTGCAAACCCCGCAAAAAGTGGATGATCAAACAGTCCAAAACAATGTCGAATTCCTTAAAGAATTAGGCTAGTGACTTGAGAGCTTGAATGGCGAGTGTTACCAGTTTTGTGCCTAGATTCCCAAACTTGGTTTCTGTTACAGGAATTACAACCCGATAGTATTGTTTACCAGAATTTTGAAGCACATTCCCCATTTTGTGTAGGCGTGTAAATAATGTATTACAATTAATAGACAGAAGACTGCATTTCTTGTGTTTCACAATTCACTTTCCTGGCATTAAGAGTGGGGAATCCGAAAAACCCAAACCTCTTTCAGTTACACTTGAGTTACCCAGAGAAGTGAAGGCTGTCACTATAGGGACAAGCATTTAACACTGAATTCCACATACCTCCATGTTGACACTACAGGGACAAAATTAACATAGGATTCTCCATAGAGTTTTGTCCCTATAGTGCCATTTTTGGAGGCAGGAAAAAGATATTAAAATCTTTTTCCTGCCTCCAAAAATGACACTATAGGGACAAAACCCTATGGAGAATCCTATGTTAGTTTTGTCCCTATAGTGTCAACATTGAGAAATGGGGAATTCAGTGTTAAATGCTTGTCCCTATAGTGACAGCCTTCACTACTGCCCAACGACTGCATATCGGGGCACCCTTTCTGCTGCAGTAAAATTGATCAAAGTTGGGGCTGAACAACAACTGGCTTGGCAACACAGACCACAACACAACCAGGTCACGCCGTAGAAAATGTACACACTTCAATGGTGATAAGTGGACATAAATGCTGACGAACCTCAACACATCTATAGGGATAGGAAAGTTGGGCATGACCCCTCAAAAAAACTTTCAAATTTCAATACAAAACAATACACGCAAGATGTTGACGCAACTCTATAAACGGATGCAATCGAAGCAACTGGAGGGGTAAACAACCAGGATAATTAAGTTTTCTCAGCGAGACTGCGGAATGAAAAATAGGTTGGCATTTACAGTGGTGTGCGCGTGTACATCAACATGTGCAGTATTTTATTATTTAACTTGGATTATACCACATCCTAGAAAGTTTGTTCACCCAGACACAACTGCATATTAGATTAACTGGTACAGTGCTAAATTACAGAACGGAGATCACGAAATTGGTATTTTCTCTATAAGTTCGCGACCAGGTCGAGACACACTTACAGTACAACCGCCGTGGATTGGTCACTTTTCACCGGGTGGGCAGTATTTCCACGGACGCAATAATATTATACTGCAAACACTAATTATAAAGAATAATCAGGCCTGAATATAAGCAGTCTGACATTTGCGGAATGAGGTCCCCAGAGGGTGAATTTGATGCTCTCCCAGACAGTGGGCTAATTTATCCTCTGGGTACCTCTTTCTGTTTAGTTTTGAGACCCTGATTCAGATTGAGGTTCACAGAGGGTAACTTTAGTGATGCTACCCTGCTATGCAGGGTAGCACCACCAAATTCACCCCCCCCCCCCCCCCCGATGACTCATTTTGTAGATGATAGTCTGCTTATTTTCTGGCTTGAGAATAATCATCATGCTTCATTAATTACAATTTTACTACAGATGATTTTTATTACCTGATAAACGTCTGCGTGGACATCACTGACCACGCGTGGATTACTTGCCAGTGGGTCGGGATTTCATAAACAAAATTATGCGAAATCAGATCTGAATCAAGAAAAACATGCAAAAGATCATTCCTTGTCCACTGTTCTCGTTCTTCTCTAAAATTCTTAAATGGTTTGGGTGAAGAAAAGTAGAAAAATAATTTCCACCGGCCGGGTTCGCGAGTCAGTTTTTGTGAGCACAGTACTGTAATTTTTAAAGTTGATTTGTAACAGGAGCATTTTGTAAAGATACCATGCTACCAGAAAGAGAGTGTAGCAAAGTTTTGTTTATAAATAATTGTTTTTATAATATTAAAATTCTCTGATAGATTAAAACGAAACAATTTCAAATAAACATATTTTACTGCAAGTAAACAACCTAATGCATACAGTGTAGAATAGAGCCGTGGTAACGCCTTCAATCACTCAACCAATCAAGAGGACAAGATAACAGATAAAACAAGATTTAAATTGTTCTTTGTAAAGTGTATTCTTTTGTGTATGCGTGTTAAGGTATTTAAAGGGCCCTGTGAACCTCAAATTTCGGATCGAATCGAATCCGGAATCGAAGTTTCTGCCTCGTGAAGATGTAGCTATTGCACGTTTTCTCAACCGTACATGTTGTCAGTCCCCAGCTAAGTATTGTGTGCCACTACGATTCGTTTATTGGGAAAATCAATCAAAAAAGCGGAATATTCCAGAACGGAATCAAATTGGAACGGAACCTCCTTGAATTTGGACAGGTTTGAGAATTTGGACCAAATCACGACCTAGTCGAAATTCTCCCTCTGCTTTATAATGACGGTACTATACTTTCAATAATGTAGATAACTTTTTACAGTGGTGGCCAATTCCCTAAATATTCCGACAAAACGCAACACTGAAATACAGAGGAAGACATTATTAGACTACAATTAAAAATAGAAGTCCTGTCACGAACTGTGCGCTTATCTCGGCTTAATTGCACGTAGGAATTGCGACCAATTGCCATATCGAATGGCATCCAAAGTATTGTAGGTTCTCTTGGTTACTCATAGCAAACACAGGCAATGATTCTGCCAATGGGCCTCCGGGTTACTCGGAGGTCCATTGGCTGAAACAGTACTTGTGCACAGGCCATATGTCCAAAATTGTATAGCCTTACTATGGTCATAACGCGTAGATTAATGCGTAGATTGACGCGCAGATCGACATGCTATATGTGCGCACTTCATGACAGGACTTCTAGTTTTAACTGTATATGTATGTTATCACCAAAAGAATGGAAAAAAAAATTCAAAATGGGTGTCTAAAAGCATGATTTCTTGAGTTTGGATCTTAGCAATCATTTTGCAGTCTTCCTGCGGCGGGAATGGACTATTATTTCGGGAAAACAAATCGACCAGAACCTAAAAAATTCCAGCAAACTATTCGGCGGGGAAGGATGTGTCCCCCTCCCACCCGTATCTTCGCCCCTGAGACGCGCGTAAAATATATATCTGAAAGAGATGTAAACGAATTATATGCAATTACTCAGGATTACAGGGGTTTGTGAGAGTTACAGTATAGTCGCCGTGGATTGTTCGTAATCCACGCGTGTGCAATGAAGTCAAGCATGCGTTTATCATGTAACAAAAATCATCAGCAGCAAAAATTTTAATTAACCCTTTACCCAACGTAACGGCCAAAACCGGCCAGCGCTATTCTCAAAAGTCGCCAATTAATTTTCATTATTTTTTCATTTTTTGTCTCAAAAACACAGGTTATGACCCCTCATTGGAACGAGCTCGTTCCAATGAGGGGTCATAACCTATGTTTTTGAAACAAAAAATGAAAAAATTAGTTATTCAAGAATTTTTTTTACAAGTGTCGTCTGCTTTTCAGGTTAGGTAAAGGTTTAATGAAGCACTGGTTGTACACGGTGCTTCATTAATTAAAATGTTTGATGATTATTCCTGTAATTAGTGTTTGGAATCTAATATTATTGCGTCCGTGGAAAATTATCCACCTTGGAAAGAGACCAGACACGGAGACTGTATTGTATTTTTTACAGGTGCTGCATGCATCCTAGGTAACATTCCATCTACCACTCATCAGGCAGACGACAGTATGTTGTATTGTTATTGAGAGAGGGACATCTTTCTCAGTCAGATCGTGAGCAGGTCGCAACGCAATTACACCAATGGAGCGAGATTTCATGACTATAAGATTGTGAAATCAAGAATGAATGTCACTTGTCACGGATTATGTTGGGTGTCTACATGAAGCCGAATAATGGGCTCTTTCCTAATGACATGTGGGCATGATTTTTCAATTTAAACCCAAATCTCGAACTCGTAGGGTAATATTTCTTATTATTTGTGTATATTCTTTTCCTTCAAAACAAATTTCCAATTGGCACATTCATGTCGAAAAATTTTCCAACGAATAGGCCCCGGACTCTTTCCCAAGATGGCAGAAGTGTGCCCGTCTGCATGCTGATGCACTGTTTTTAACGGGTGGTATTCTACGGTTTTGTAGGCAGCAAATTGCAATAAAGTTTTAACCAGATCGCGCGACTCAGTGGAAATACTCTTTCCGGTTTTGTAAGCTTTACAATTTCACCAGTACTTTCTAAAATGGGAGACAAAATTGTTTAATTTGCCATAAATACCAATGGATAGAGCCTCTTCCCACTAAGAATTCATCAATTTCCTTTCAACTACTTTAGTGCTGAGGCCAAACTGATATACACATACAACTGATCATGGGTGTGATTAGGTCCTTGGGAAGCTTTATACTATATATAGTTCGATTTGATTGGAAATAATCCCGTTGATTCGGTTCGATTCTGTATAATCTCTTGACTAGTAAATATTGTAGATATTATCTTCTTTTGTTTTTCGTGACTCAGTCTTGATGCTGCAATATTTTATTTATGAAAACTGTGACCAACGGTGTTAGAGCTGGGCGGTATTGACATTTAAAGTTCGGTATCGGTAGATTTAGGATGATTTACCGCGGTATCGGCGCGGTATTTGGCATCGACAATATACCAATAACGATACCAGTACTATTAAAACTGTATCGGAGAGCGCGGTGGCTCAGTGGTAGTCTTTTTGGACTTCTGTGCTAAAGGTCCCGAGTTCGATCCCCGTCCGGGACGACACGCGTTTTGTCCTTGGGCAAGGCATTTTATCCCGGTTGCCTACATGGAGGGCATGATGATGCCGTGTACTAAGGCGTACAACACGTCAATGGTACACATGCCAACCGCTGTAACCCTGCTTGAGTGGAGCCTGAACAGAGTTAGAATGTTGAGGAGCTGACAGTTGCTCGTCGATGCTCGGTGGTTCTCTCCGGGTACTCCGGCTTCCTCCCCCCGTAAAACTGTTACGGTCACGACTAGCCATTGTGCATAAGTATGTGACCTTAAGCACCAATAAATAAATAATAAATAATTAAAACTGTATTTTCGGTGTTACTACCCAGATGTGAGCATCAGTTGCGTAACAGGGACTCAGAAAGCCTATATTCAACTACAGACTCACATAGTTGAGAATAGATGACAGATCGAACGAATAAGGAATTTAGTATTTGTCAATACGTTGGAAATAACAAATGCACTCGTTACCAGTCATTTGATGTAATAAAAAGCCCCTTTGTGGTATTTTCTCTCAGCATTTTTATTTCATCAAATGACTCGTGACGAGTGCCAATGAAAATAAATAGTCCAAGGACTCTTCTTCTCAAAAATGTCGGATGGATGCTCTATTGTATATTTCTTTACCTTTTGTATCAATATTTTTCACTATCGAAATTTCGGTTTTTTGATATTCCCTCTGTACAGTAAATCTGTAATACCATGATCCCGACTAAGGTATAGTATATACGGTAAACCGCCCACTTGCAGGTCTAACCTGTGTTCAAGAGACATGACCACATCTCGCTCCTATCACGGCACGCAGAGAAATCCGCGCCTAATTTGGTTCCAAGTGAACCAAAACCCATCAATGAACCCAAACAAATGAGTTTTCAAATTGATCTAGAACCAGGCAATTTAGAGTTGCCTGTCTTGTTCATATAAATACAATTGCCCTTGCAGCGCAACTTAACACATGCGTTTTGAAACAATTGAAACGTGTTTCTGGCGCTGCTTCGTCGCCATTTTAGAACTTCAACTTGGCGCTGCTTATATATTTTACAATTTATACAATATCCAGAGGCCTTGACTGCCCAGTTGGTATGAAAGGCTGAAGAACAAAAGCATACGTATGTTTGGTTCCATGTAACCAAATTTGATTCCCCTACCAGGTCAAACTGAAGAGCCAGTTTTGGTTCCTGAGGGAACTAAAATTTCTCTGTTTGAATACCGTACTTATCTTCCTAACTGGTTAGGTTTTGAAGAGCTTGATTACTTTTGGTAATCAGTATTGCTTCATACATGAGTGCATTCATTTTGTTCTAGATTATTGGAGAGTGGATATATATATATATCAGTGCAAGTGTTGTTGTTGACAAACAGACCGTTCAAGTCTAGGTTCTAGACAAAGATGTCCTCTTATGTGCTGTTAAGTATGTGACGTAAAATGGCAGTGGTCTTGTTTTGGTAAGTGATACCATTCCAGAATGTACAGCCACACCAATTTTGGTACCTCAACACAAACAGCATCTAAGTGATTGCCGATATATTCTCAAAAGTTAAAAAATCTCATCTTCAACAATCTTCAGCATGTTTTGAGCTATTAAAAGTCATAAGTTGTATTTTTAACGACTCTTGATATGCTCAAAACGTATGTCAAGAGCTATTCATGTACATTTTCATTTTTTGAAAAATATGTACTTCTTAAAGTAGTTATTTATATGCTTGAAAACATTTAACCCTTTACCTACAATGAATAGAAGTGACACTTCCCAACCCTTCGTGCATTAAAACATAGCTATTCACGCCTCATGGGAGCAGGCTCAACCATGTAAATAGGACATAAGCTAAACGATTTGTATGACTAGTATTGTCCGTTTTTGACCGTTACATCAAGCAAGGGGCTTAAATAAGAATTTTTCTTGATTTTTTCACGGTATTAATTTTTTTCATTTTATCAAACGACATGAGACATTCTTCATTTCTTCACAAACTATTTATTTCTCAAAACTTCAAGGACACTCTAAAGAAACATTTAAGAGTAAATTATCAACTGTTAACGAATTGTTCATGAACTGTTCCGAAATTAGAAAAACATAGGTTATGACCCCTCGTTGGAACGAGCTCTTACCAACGAGGGGTCATAACCCATGTTTTTCAGACAAAAAATGAAAAAATTAGTTATTCAAGAATTTTGTTTGCAAGTGTCGTCTGCTTTTCATGTTAGGTAAAGGGTAAAATAATATAGTCTGAAAATATTCTGTTTCATAGATTTACCTGTCTTTTCATTTCATCTGATACGTCAATTCTAGATTTATTGTGATGCGGTCTGACCAGTTTATAAATATTATTCCATTCCTGAGCCCACATATTTCCTGCAAATTAAACAAATATTGTCAAGATTATCTGATAATACTCAACAGAAAGTTGTGCTTTAGACCTTTACCCAACATAACAACAAAAAAAACCGACCACCACATTCACAAAAATCACCGTTCAATTTTCATTATATTTTTCATTTTTTAACTCAAAAACATAGATCATGATCCCTCATTGGAACGAGCTTGTTTAGCTTGTTTCAGTGAGGGATCATAAGTTATGTTTTGACATAAAAGTGAAAGAAATTAGTTATTCAAGAGTTTTATTTGCAAGTGTCGTCTGCCTTTCGTGTTAAGTAAAGGGATAAAACATAAAACCTGTATGGTGTCAATAGCGTCTATCGGAAAGTGAGTTGTTGTTCTTGAACGGAATACTACCCAATGGTATGTGTGCTACTATAAACATTACTACTCCATTTGAAAGCAAAAGTTCAAAATTTTCCAAGGCAAAACACCGCACAACCCCCTACATCGTAGCAGGGATTTTCCAAAAGGATGATCACAGCTTTGACAACGCGATTCAATAGGGATGTAAATCGACGCACGCTCTGAAACAAATAATTTCGCTTACCAACTGGAAGAAATTAAAATTAGTCTCCAAAGCGCAGAGGAGTTCAGGGAATCAGGTGAAGATCACTAAACACCTAAGTTTAAGGCTGAAGGTAATATAGCACTGTGATCACAGGGACGGTCTTTGTTGCTATCCGACCGCGACCTCTATAAATTGCAAATTCCAAAATTAAGTTACCAGCGAGTTCCAACGACACTTTTAACCCTTTACCCACCGAATCACCCGCACCTGACTGCGCAAGTTACAAATTAAGCAGTTTCAAAACATTTCAACAAAACCGTATCAAATGACCCATCATTGGAACTCGTTACAGTGATGATCATTTGATATGGTTTTGATGATTTTTAAAAAAAATATTTTAAAAAAGAATAATTAAAATAATAAATTTTAACATCCTGTGTGTTGAGTAAGGGCTTAGAGGTTATAGTAATCAGTTGGGCCGAGCGACTAAGCAGTGTGGAAACCTCTTCTTAACCCTTTACCTAACATGAAAAGCAGACGACACTTGCAAAAATAATTCTTGAATAACTAATTTGTTTCATTTTCTGTCTCAAAAACATAGGTTATGACCCCCTCATTGGAACGAGCTCGACGAGCTCGTTCCAAAGAGATGTCATAACCTATGTTTTTGAGACAAAATATGAAAAAATAATGCAAATTAACTGACAATTTTTGAGAATAGCGCTGGCCGGTTTTGACCGTTGCGTTGGGTAAAGGGTTAAAATCAAAGCCTATATTCTAATTCCGGGAGGGGGGGGGGGGGGGCTAAGCTATTCGTGGACTCGTTACCCTGGGCCTGGAGTGAAATCGAACCAGCAATGTAAGCGCTCCTGAGATAGACATTTAAGAAATACTAGAACCGACTGATTTCTAAAAGAAGATGCACCCACAAAACAGGTGTGACAACCCGTAGTTATCAGATTGTGCTGTTGTCATTGTGTAACACATGTTCCCACGTGGGAGGTGCTAAGTGTATGAGTTAACGGGGAACCCAAGAGCATTGCGAATACTAGGTGCAGGCCCGCAACTACCGAAAAATATTGGGGGAGGGGGTGTTTCATCATTCTGCCCTACTGTCTGCGCATATTGCCCTTCATATATAACATATATGTGGTCCTACTAAACTGACATTTTCAAGTGCTTTCAACAGTACATATCATATGATATCAGGTGCCCTGTAGGGCAGGGGCACTCCACGCAGGAAGATAAATCAATGTATTTTAAAAAGAATTGTTGAATTTACAAGGACACCCTGGCCTGCTTTTGCATGGGCAACAGGGCACATGAACTGAGATGGATGTTGTACAAGACCATGCTATATTAGGTTCCAGCGTGCCTTAGCTATTCAGCTCTATTCTGTTAGGCAGGGCAACATTTTGGCAAATAATTCCTTGGCAGGGCAGTAGGTGCGTGGGCCGCGTACCGTCGTAACAGAGCACGCCTGCCCTACTCGCTGTCCTGCGAACAGAAGATGATCTGAATATTTGGGGAGTGGGGTGGTAACACTTCTGGGAAACAGACTATCGGATCTTTCAGCCTTCAATCGGATAATGCTGACATATTTATGGAAAAAGTACTTGATTTTGAAAGTCAACTAATCTCTGATTAAAACAGGCATATTATACACCAGAATGAAGTGTGTGTAACATCAAACTCAAAATATCTATAAGTAAACAGATAGAAGCTGGTTTCAATGATACCTCAAAATCTACTACTAAAAACGGAGGTAAATTATAACCAAACAGACACGCGCCGAGAATGGAGGAGTGTGAACCTGTAACTACACTTTGCTGCAATTGCTGACTTTCACTGAAATATGGTCTGAACCACTCCTGAAGAAATCCCATTATACCAATTTTCTCAAATTTATAAACTAAACCATCATGCCATACCTTATCAAAGTCTTGCTGATATCGCGAAATAAAGCCCTAATCTCTTTCTGGTTGTCCATGGCTGAAACTATCCATTTATAATTGCCCATTAGTTGGTAAACAGTTGAGTCACAAGTAAACTCGACTGGAACCAAGTAAAAAGATTGTTTGACTTCAGAAAACAGAGAGAACACAAAGAACTTAATAATAACGCATTTTTCAAAAACTTTACTCAACTAAGAACGGAGACTGGACGTTAGTTAGTGATATCAGATTTGTCTTTGTCTTTGAATAATGGTGAAACATTGGTCAGTTTCCATTCTTTTTGGAAGTACGAATGTGGCAGGTATTCAATGAATATTAGAGTTAATGGACAAATTAGATTGTATTTACAGTACTTCAAAAGATTTTGACTGATCCTATCATAAGCGATTGCTTTGTTGCATTTAAGAGAGTTTAATGTTGATATCATTCACAGTAAGAGTTAGTGTATTTAACCCTTTACCTATAATGAAAAGCAGCGACACTTGCAAAAGAAATTCTTGAATAACTAATTTTTTTCATTTTTTGTCTCAAAAACATAGTTTATGACCCCTCATTGGAACGAGCTCGTTCCAATGAGGGTCATAACTTATGTTTTTGATAAAAAAAAATGAAAAAAATAATTAAAAATTAATTGGCGATTTTTGAGAATAGCGCTGGCTGTTTTGGCCCGTTACGTTGGGTAAAGGGTTAATATCGGTCCTAAGGGATTGAAGGAACACTATGGTGTATTGTACTGGGTGGTACAGTACAGCCGTCGTGGACTGGTCACTTTCCACGGGTGGGCAAGTTTTCCACGGACGAAATAATATTAGATTCCGAACATTAATTACAGGAATAATCATCAAAAATTTAATTAATGAAGCACCGGGTACAACCTTCATTAATTAAAAATTTTGCTGATGATAATTTTTATTTACTGGTAAACGCATGCGTGGACATCACCGCTCACGCGTGGATTATAACCAGTCCACAGCGACTGTAATGTATCTATTTTCACTATCGCTAGATAATGGCCATTAACCCTTTACGCAACGCAGACGATATCAAAATTTATTATTTTAATATCATTTTTTAAACGTTTTCAAAAAAATTCAACAAAACCATATCATGTGACCCCTCGTTGGAACGAGCTCGTTCCAACGAGGGGTCACATGATATGGTTTGGATGAAATTTTTTAAAAAATAATATTTTTTCATCTGCTGAATTTGCATATTACGAGGGCGGATGCGGGCGATTCGTTAGGTAAAGGGTTAAACGTTTCACCATCCTAGGAGTCAGTTAATAAAATATCCCTATTGTGATGGATAACTGGAATAGAATGTTTTTCATTATGGATTGAGTCTATTGAAAGTTTTCCAACATAAGTAGTAGGAGAGGGATGGATCGCCCCTCATTTCACCTCCTAAACTTTCATATTAATGGAAAGGACATTGTCTATATTATATAACACGATGCACACACTGTTGATATAATGAATGGAAAGAAAAAAAACAGTTACAAAACATCAAAAGATGGTGAAAACGCCTTTTCCTTATTTCTAAATGAGTTTGAACTGATTATAATAGTCATTCGTTTAACCCTTTACCCAACGTAATGATCAAAACCGGCCAGCGCTATTCTCAAAAATCGCCAGTTAATTTTCATTATTTTTTGTCTCAAAAGCATATGTTATGACCTATCATTGGAACGAGCTCGTCGAGCCGTTCCAATGAGGGATCGTAACCTATGTTTTTGAGACAAAAAATGAAAAACAATTAGTTATTCAAGAATTTTTTTTGCAAGTGTCTGCTTTTCGTGTTCGGTGAAGGGTTAAACTGATTGGGAAAAAGACTGTTTAAAGCCTGCTTCTGTATTTTCTGTATTTTTATACACAACTCTACAGGAAACGTTTGTGAAACGATTGGCACATCGATGATACAAATATATTAAATTCCTATATCCTTAGTGTTAAATTTACTGACAGCTTTAGCAAATTAAGAGCAGCTAACTTTCCCGAAAATCTCTTACAATGGAGAAAATTGTCAGCATTGACGAACTAAACCACTTTCAAAATAGACGGGATTGGCATCAAGAGATGAAATACAAATACGGCTCAGAACTGGTGACTGATTGAATAAATGTTTATTCGGTTCATTCCCACTAGACCAACTCCCTTTAGACCAACTCCCACCAAACCAATTCCCAAAAGACCAATTCCAATTAGACCAATTCCCCTTAGACCAACTGATGTGTTCTACTTTCAAAATAATTTTATATCAATAATTTGAGTCGAGTGCTAAAAACCATTATCGGTGGTTTCAAAAACAAAGGGATACCAGAGCAAAAGCCAGTATTTGATTCTTATGTTTCACCCTCGGTCAAATGCAAATAATATTTTATTTATATAAATTTGTTTTATTACAAATTATTGGAGAGTGCATGTGGGCACTCTCCAATAATTTTGTAATAAAACAAATTTTATGAACAAAATTAGACCACCAAAATAATCTACTAGCCCTCGACCATTTCATAACACTAAATAGTTGGTCTAAAGGGAATTGGTCTAGTGGGAAGACACCATTTATTCAACAGTATACCAATATTATAAAACACGTTACATGGTCAATAATATACAGGGTGAACAGAAAATTTTACAAATTTCATAACATTAACCCTTTACCTAACATGAAAAGCAGACGACACTTGCAAAAAAAAAGTCTTGAATAATTAATTTTTTCCATTTTTTGTCTCAAAAACATAGGTTATGACCCCTCATTGGAACCTATGTTTTTGAGACAAAAAATGAAAAATATAATGAAAATTAATTGGCGATTTTTGAGAATAGCGCTGGCCGGTTTTGGCCGTTACGTTGGGTAAAGGGTTAAACATGTGTACAGAATTGGTTTGGTATATTGTTTGGAGATGCCATAGCCAGATCGGCTGTCTTCCTGGCGTCTTCATGCTGCTTACATGAGATGTTTGTCTGATTAGATGTTGTCTCCAGTTGTGGTGTCACTGCCATTAGTTCATAAAAGAGGCCTATTATTATGATTTCACGGTCCCGGTACAATGGCCCATCTGTGGATGAGAAACGGAGTTCCGTAATCATATTGACTGCATAAAAAAGGTGTCGTTACTATCCCAATCTACTTAACGGGGTCACTACGGATTTAAATGTGGTCTACAATCCGGACACAGCCCGTTGTCACAAGATGTGGCACAAGGATATTTCTTCATGATATCTTCTGTGAGTTTTCTTTCGAACAAAGATTTGGGCAATATTGTTTTGAGTATGTATGCCATTCCATTCCAAATTCTAGGGAAATTATGCTTTGAGAGATTTGATACAAACCCATTCATAGGTTTTTACCATGGGCTACAGTTTGATGATACAGGATACGATGTGAATATCGCGACGGACAGCCTGCGTCCATTTTGGGACTTAAGGCAAATTAAAAAGTTGCAGTGCTGACAAAAATGTAGTTTGTGTAACAAAAGGACCATACAAATGTGTCTGTGAAACAAAGAGTTTTGTAAAGGTATCCATCAGATGTTATAAATGGACGAACAGCTGAAGGCAGCAGTTACTCATCAGGTGACATTAAATGGGAGCTAAACATTCCTTTTATACAAAACAACATTAATTATCTATGCTTCATGTGTAGGAGATAACTGCATGTATAAATGTTTTCACTTGAGAAAACTTGAAATATTTAAAGCATGAACTCCTTGCATGCTGCTGTTGGCGTCTATTCCTGCCCAGTACAGGGGTCTATTCCAGCCCAGGATATTCTTGACATTGAAATATGTAGGCTATAATTTGGGCCCACATATTCCGATTTCCAACCTGTAAATTGAAAGGATTTCGTACCAACGATTTCTCGAGTTAAATTTAGAAGAACTTTTCATCAAATCTAGCCATGGCTGCTAGGAAGCAGCCATGACTAGATTTGATGAGAACTATTTTATTGACCCTTCGAATCCTGGTAGAACCTTCCACGTCAGTTCAGTGGCAACAATTGGAAGAGCACATATTCATTATATCTGGGTAGACCAATAAATATTTTCAACAAGCAGCCATGAAGCTGCACGTTACAAATATTGATTGTCTGTACACGTATTCACTTAGCATCCATCGTGCTTGATGAAATTATGACGCAACGTGTTCCTGCACCGGGAAAACTGTGTCACGTGTTCAAAGGGTAAATACTCAGCGGCTTAAGAGATAACACTGTGCTACACAACAGTAACGATGTGAGGTAGGATACCGCAGATAAAATAATTATTTAAATTTTTCCACTCCTCGTATAAAACTACGAATTCATGTTATATCTTGACAGAAAATCAGTAATTAATCATGTTTTTCACCTCTGAAAAACTGCTTTCATTTATGAATGTCAGAACTGGCAAATTGCCACATCTTTGAAAATGCTAATAGTTCATTCCAACCCTTTCAAAGTCATGACAAGAAAATACAATTCTAGAAAATACAATTGTAAAAGTTCTACAGTATTGGCCCCGGGTGTTAGTGAACAAAGTTCAGAAATTTCTCATGAAATGGTTATGAATTTTAGATTCTGTTTGTAATGTATTTTAACCCCTTGCCTACCGTAACGGTCAAACCCGCAACGATAATCGTATCGGGAATTAGTAGGATTGGGGAGGGGAGGGTGGATTTATAGGTGTGACTGGAGATTCCCTCGTATGATTTTCTTGTACAGCCTTTAAAGTCGAGAAAAATACATACGGTTGGCTCTACATTTGATTAAAGTCTTCATTGATGGTGGAATTTGTTAACTAGAGGCTATAAAGATCCTGTAATCGCTCATCTGGAACTACATATAAAAATATGATTTCCCATCTAGGCTTTCCATGGTAACTATGAACTGCAACTGTGGCCATGTTATCAACATTACATCAATATTACATGAGGATCATTGGTAGGTGTTCCAGTCCTCAATCCTGTGAAGTTTCAAAACATTTGACTTTGTAGTTTCAAAGGGGAAGATTTTTGCAAAATCCATCAATCAGGATCAGAGAATGTCTCAAACCAACAGGAACAAAAAGGGGATCGTTTGTAGATGGCCTCCTATAGACCATTCCTGCGAAGTTTGGTTCACATCGGCTCAGTAGTTCCAGAGAAGAAGATGAAAATGTGATTTCCCATAGGGTTTCTATAGTAACTATAAGCCGCAATTGCGGCCATGTTTGCAACATGGTCAACATTAAATGAGGATCGTTGGTAGTGGGTGTCCTAGTCAACAACCATGCAAAGTTTCAAAACATTTGGCCCTGTGGTTTCAGAGAAGCAGATTTTTCAAAATCCACCAATCAGAATAAAAAACATGATTCTGGCAGCTATGTTTTTCGATGCACGGTAACAAAATGAGGATCGTTTGTAGATGACCTGCCACAGACTATCCCTGCCAGGTTTGCTTCATGTCAGCTCAGTAGTTCCAGAGAAGAAGATGAAAATGTGATTTCCCATATGGTTTCTATAGTAACTATAAGCCGCAATTGAAGCCATGTTTGCAACCCGATCAACATTACATGTGGGTCGTTGGTAGAGGGGGGGGGGGGGGCAGTCATCAACCATGCAAAGTTTCAAAACATTTGATCCTGTGGTTTCAGATTAGAAGATTTTTCAAAATCCACCAATCAGAATAAAAAAAAAATGCTTCTGGCAGCTATGTTTTTCGATGCACGGTAACAAAATGAGGATCGTTTGTATATGACCTGCCACAGACTATCCCTGCCAGGTTTGCTTCATGTCAGCTCAGTAGTTCCAGAAAAGAGGATGAAAATGTGATTTCCCATAGGGTTTCTATAGTAACTGTAAGCCGCAATTGCGGTCATGTTTATACTCCGATCAACATTAAATGATGATCGTTGGTAGAGGGGTCCCAGTCATCATTTATGTGAAGTTTCAAAACATTTGGCCAGGCGGTTGCAGAGGAGAAGATTTTTGAAAATTCTTTACAAGTCAAAATTCTAAAATCCGAAACTCCACATTTACCGTCCTTTACAAGTGATAAGATAAAAATGCGAAACTCTACATTTGTTACACGACTGTTCTATATAATCCCCATCTACAGCAATACTAAACTGTGCGGAAAATAAGGAACGGAAATCGTTGACGGACTATTTTTAAATAGAAGCGAAATTTCACTGGATTTTTCTACAAATTGTGCCTCGCAATTACAATTCGAATCGCTAGTGATAGCTGAAAATCGTCCCCTGAGTTCCAATGTGTTCTATGTGCCAGTAGGCACATAGAACACACTGGAACTCAGGGAACGAAAAAGTGACACGGATTCCCCTCACAGATTTGGTTGGCGATAAAATGTGTCCCTTTTGTTGATAGTTGTCAAATGAATTGCTATGTGTCCGTGTAATAATTGTTTTTATAGACGTGAAATCATGTAATAAACACAGAACGACACACGCGTGTGAATGGGTTAATCGATATGGCACTTGTGCCATCGCGGAAGGATAAAACTCAAGGCCTCTGGCCTCTCGCTCTATCCTTCAGCGCTTGCACTCGTGCCATATCGATTAACCCATCCACACGAGTGTGTCGTTCTGTGTGTTTACCGTCCTTTACAAGTCAAAATTCTGAAGTCTCAATACTCTACTTTCTACGTCCTTTACAAGTCAAAAGACAAAAATATGAAACTTGTGTTGCGGTCCCAATATAGCCATATATGCTTACAGTGAAATTAATCTTCAGTAAATAAATGACTTATCATTAGTCCATAAGGTACCCACGGGCGGAGCGGTGCATGCACGAGCGACTTTTTCAATTGTATGTATTACATTACTTAGAAAACAAACCAATCAAATTTCTGCCAAGTTTGCAATTTTTTGACAAAACCTTTGTTGGGGAGGAATATCACCCCACCCAGATCTGATACTATAGATATGTCATTTCAGATTATAAGTAAATATTGGTTAAGAGAATAGCCATCTTAACCCTATGCGCACTAATGTCCAAATATAAAAACGTCCCAATGTAAATATTATTTCCCTTAATGCAACAATTTGTTTCAGAGTTCTCGTCAAGCTCTGTCAAACAAGAATGAGTTGGTTAAATTCTTAGTTGCACTAGAGATAAATTGAAGAGTGGGGCGTGTCACCTGTCCCTTTACTGCTGGAAATCCGCAGCAAAGGTTTTAAATCTTTTCAAGGACTTCTGTGGTTCACAGTGCTTTCTAGTCATTGAAAACTGTTGGGAGAAGTTTAGGAAGTTTCAAGGATTCCAAGGGCCAAGTAACCCTGTAAAATATATTGTGGCACAGAATAGAAAGTAAAGATGGGCAATATACGAAAAACCGAACCAATACCGATATCATGGGGATACCGAAAAACCGAACGCAACAACCGTCTTATACCGAAACCGTCTAAATTTTCAAATTGTCCTAAGTCCCTGTTGAGGCTTGATAGCAGTTGAAAGGCTCATTTTCATGGAAGAGAATTTTTTTTTCAGTGTTGTTAACCCCCAATGGAATGGGTAACTGTCCTGAATTCCCACTAGACTACAACCTGTACCTGGCCAACTGCTTAGCAGTGATTTCTAGTCCAGTCTTGGTTGCCTGTTAATGCAGCCAAGACCTGACTAGAATCACTGTCCAAGTATTTTGTCTATTGTCAGCAGGACCCCATCAAGATGGCATGGTCAGGACAATGCTCTGAGGTCGCAAAGCCTGAAGTAGGTCGTTAACATTAAGGTGCGTTTCGAACAAGTGACAAAATTACTGTAGATATGATTTGTGATCGCAAAAGAATGCCACTGTTGAGCTCATTGGCAGTGTCATTTATAGCGCTGTGGCAGAATGATACTACAACTTGTCCTGTTTTTCCTGATGTGAATTCCTCTTTGGTACTGTCAACAAATCTGTCAAGTCAGATACAGAAAACCGAACCGATACCGAGGTATATCCCCTAAAATACCAAAACCGATACCGAGGTATACCCCCTAAAATACCGAAACCGATACCGAGGTATACCCCCTAAAATACCGAAACCGATACCGAGGTATACCCCCTAAAATACCGAAACCGATACCGAGGTATACCCCCTAAAATACCGATACCGAGGTATACCCCCTAAAAATACCTAAACCGATACCGAGGTATACCCCCTAAAATACCGATACCGAGGTACACCCCCTAAAAATACCGAAACCGATACAGAGGTATACCCCCTAAAAATAACAAAACCGATACCGAACTCAAAATTCCAATACCTCCCATCTCTATTAGAAAGGGTTAGACAACACAGAAAAATAGAATAAGAAAATTTGACATAGCTTGTAAATCTGAAAAAGAGACCATACAATATCACCAAATGGACAAGTATTATACTTGTTCAAATTCATACCTAGTAAATGTGCAGGAATGTGACCACTTTCAGGAAATTTATCTCTTCCATAAACTTCCATCAACTTTTTCTTCACATAGTGCTGTAAATGTGCATACAAGGGTTTTAGTTGTTCCAACAGATTTTGAAGATCTTGCTGGAATGTTTCTGTATCATACCACGATCTCCAGTATTCACCAGTATCTTTAAAACCTGAAATGATGTGTAATCATTTAAAAGTCAGTTTTCAAGTACACTAAAAGAGAAATATATTTCGAGGGCCCCGCTAATCTCCAATTTCGGGTCGAATCGAATTAGACACCGGATTTCGAATCGAATCTCGAATCGAATCTCAACCTTCTTCAAGTTGTACACAATGTACCTTCTCACAAGCAAAAATACCGTCAGTCTCCCTACAACGGCGACGCGCCTGTTTGAGAAAATGTATCAAAAAATGCGGAAAAGTCCCAGATGAAATCAAAGAAGCGGAACATCCTTGAACTCTTTTTCTATCATCAGGTCTCCTGTCCAGGAAATACACAGAACGACACCCGCGTGTGAATGGCTTAATCGATATGGCACGAGTGCCAGTGCGGAAGGATAGAACGAGAGACTGAAGGCCTCGAGTTTTATCCTTCCGCGATGGTACAAATGCCATATCTATCAACCTATTCACATGCACGTGTCGTTCTGTGTTTATTACACGCCTTCACGTCTCTAAAAGCAATTCTTTGAAGGACGCTCGGCAATTCATTTGACAACTATCAACAAAAAGAACACAATTTATCGCCAACGAATTTGCAAGGGGAACCCGTGTCACTATTCCCTCCCCTGAGTTCCAACTGGTTCATAGAACACATTGGAACTCAGGGGCCGATTTTTAGCTATCGTTTGTGATACCGATTGTAATTACGGTGCACGATTTGTTGAAAATTCCAGTGAAATTTCGCTTCTTTATAAAAATAGTGCGTCAACGATTTCCGTTCCGCACATATATGCGGAACATATTTTTATTTTCCGCATGGTTTAGTATTGCTGTAGATAGGGATTACAAAGTAGAGGCGTGTAATGAATGATAGAATAAGAGTTCAAGAGAAGACACTTAGTAGGATTTAAGGAACACCTCGACGATTCGAAAATTTCCAAGTTTGCGAGAATCGAATCGAATTGTGAAACTTCTCAGGACCCAAGAAATTTCCTGCCACTTCATCTGATCTGCATCCGTGTGTCTTGGCCGCTGCGGGTAAATTTCCTTCCCAGGACTGTGTTACTTGTTAAGATTTGTTACCAGTAACAGATTCGTGGGTGAGGACAGGGGAGAAAATAGGTATATGGAAAAAAGGTACATACTTCTATCAAAAAATCCTAGGCAGATACAAATAGCTGAGGTTGGAGAGCTGGGCGATGATAGAAAGGACTTAGCACGGATCGGCTGGTCGGGATCGAATCGTAGGTCTTTCGGTTTGAAGTCCAAAGCCCTAAGCACTGATCTAACGCGCTCTGAACCTTGCACTAATGCCATGTTATTTTTTTATAAGCACAAAGCGTAAATCTAGGGAAAGGGTTCATCTTCACTCAACCCAGTTGATTTTTAACCCTACTGATTTTTGAGTACATAAAACTGTCATAAGTAGCTGTTTTGGTTTTGTGATGTGTGAGTCGGACCTGTCCTGTAAATTCGCCACGCCAATTGGCTAGGGTGTGACTATTTGTTTATTGGGGTTTAATGCCACTATCCACAGTCATGGTCACATTATGTATGAAAGTTTTGCGGATGAAGGAAGCCGGAGTACCCGTAGAGAACCACCAAACAGAGGTGGGCAGCTGTCAGACTCCCCAGCTTACTAACTCTACAAGCAGACTTAGAGACGAAGGAAGGTAAGTGCGCCATGGACGTGCAGTATGCTTTAGTACACAGCACCATCGTGCCCTAAGGTGTGAATCGGGATTGAGAGTCTTGCACAAGGTCACAACGCAGTTACCACTGGTCAAGATAAAACTGTCGACCAGTCGATTTGAAGTTAAATGCTCTAACCACTGAGACCCACGCTCCCGGCAAAGCTGTCTTGGTAGTCAGCCATAGCTTTTATATCACAGCATTTTAAGTTATTGCGATGAATTGAAGTTAACATATCCTGAGATTTGCAGCTCAGAGCTTATGTCCAATCGATACGCGAAGTGTCGAAGTTGAACTGGACATACGCGCCGAGCTGCAAACCTCAGACAATGTTACCAAAACCCACATCGCGAAGTGAACGAGGCAACTTGAAGGAACAAGGCAACTTTAAAGATAACAAATTTAGTAAATAAACCTCTCGAGTACCCCATGACGTCGATGGACAACAAAAATGTAATAACTTAGATGAAGGTAGAAGTTACTCCATCTCAGTTCAAATCATGATTTGAACTGGGATGGAGTAACCTTGACCTTTGTGTAAGTGGGTTGTTGGGTATACATTCAAAGAATGATCAGTGGCCTCAAAAATACGATTTACGGGCAGTGTGCACTTGAATCCCCTTACATTGTTATCATCTTTTCAAATATTTCACTTGGTGACGGCAGACGGTAACATATGCCACTGGAGTTGTAAACATAGAAAAAAACTAAGCGAGTTCTCGTCCAACCAGAGGGCGAGGCTTTCAGTTTTACTGGAACATTTCAGACTAATTTCGGTGAATGTAGATTTTTTACTGAAAAGCTTGAGTGAAGGCATAGGTATGTGTAGGTAAGGATTGTCGGGTAAATGCATGTTATGGTTGGACAAGCACCCCTCCCACCCCCCCCTCCCCCCCCACCCCCGAAAAAAAAACCCTGGACAAAGCCCTTTTTTAACTTGACGAATGGCAATGTGTAGTGTGTTGGATTACAGGTGCTGATTACTACCATGGTTACATCCTGTGCTCTTTTACACTCTTGCCTCTTATTTTCATTTTTTGTCTAAAAAACATAGATTATGACACTTCATAGGAACGAGCTCGTTACAAAGAGTTGCCATAACCTAGGTTCTGAGACAAAAAATAAAGAAATAATAAAAGTTAATTGGCGATTTTTGTGAATAGTGCTGGCCGGTTTTAGCCGTTACGTTGTGTAAAGGGTTAATTACCTGATAGAGCAATTGAACGAGTGTTCAAGTGACTTCACTCAACGCGCGTTGACATGTTGCTCAATCCTTACACCCTCCTGGATCGTTTGTCTTTTGGGGGTTAGTAACCAGCTTGAAATACCTTAGAGAACAATGGGCCGAGTGTTCAAGTGACGTCACTTGAATACCTCTCGTGTACTGAGTCTACTCGAGTCCTTGCGTTTTATTGATTGAACAGCGTGCTGCAACACCGAACCACGTACTCACCGCACGCTGGCGGGTTGTTCAAATCCATGAACACCTCCAGTTAGGTCGGTAACTTTACATGAATACCTCCGGCTAGGTTGGTAACTATTACATGAATACCTCCGGCTAGGTTGGTAACTGTTAAATGAATACCTCCAACTACATGTATGTTGGTAACTATTACCTGAATACCTCCAACTAGATTGGTTACTATTACATGAATACCTCCGGCTAGGTTGGTAACTATTACATGAATACCTCCGGTGAGGTTGATAACCCTTACTTACATCCTGTCTGTGTTGACTTTCTTGGGTTTGGGAGAAACTTGAAATACCTGATAGGACAATAGACGAGGTGTTCAAGTTACGTCACTTGAATACCCCAGGCCCACTGAGTATAACCGAGTCCGCACATTTTGTCGATTAACCCTTTACCTAACATGAAAAGCAGACGACACTTGCAAAAAAAATTCTTGAATAATTAATTTTTTTCATTTTTTGTCTCAAAAACATAGGTTATGACCCCTCGTTGGAACGAGCTCGTTCCAACGAGGGTCATAACCTATGTTTTTGAGACAAAAAATGAAAATATTTTGAAAATTAATTGGCGATTTTTGAGAATAGCGCTGGCCGGTTTTGGCCGTTACGTTGGGTAAAGGGTTAAACGGGTTATAAGAAAGTTACCAACCTCGCTGTCAGTATTTTATGAATTTGAACATTTTGTGTTGCACTCAAGCCCAGAGAAACTAGGAAATTATATTTTTGTCGATTCATTATTCATTTTGTCACAATTTTGAATTGTATACTTGTAAAATCACTGAGTAGTTAATATTATACTTCTGACTTGCCAATTTCTCTCACTCCTTCATTGCTCAACTCAACAAACTCTGTATACAGTTCTTTCATGTGTTTTCCACTATTATCTCTCCATCCCTTCCAGGCTTCTAAAAGTTCATCATAATTTTGCGAACTGGCCAAAATGTCTGTTAATCCTGGCATGGAATAAAAAATAGAAGAAAATTAGATTAAAAGGAGTTGTTGTAATTGGTAATGTAGCTACTTCTGTTTTGTAAACTGTGTCCAACATTCTTTATCGCAGCACTTTCATAAGCCCTGGTTTGACAGAGTGTTAATCCTTTGGATCCTAATGATATAAGACATGGGGAAGATCAATCAATATTTTCAACGTGTAGTCTTAGGAAAAATCTTGATTGGTCAACGACAAAGATTTACTGAGCAATTTTCTACTTTATGAATTCAGGTCATTTTACTATCCTGGACGAGAACAGCGGCCTTTTGGGTTCAAAAGGTTACGATGATTCACTTGTCTACATCTGGGTCACAATCTCACCATGTTTTATTTAGCCTACGACTGGGGTCAAAAAAGAAGTTGTGTTAACGTGATCACCCTCAATGTTTTGGAAATAAAAACTGAAAAAAATTCGAGTGGTAAATGGTTACTTTGGTGTATAGTGCTATTTCCATATTGTCGTTAACCCTTTACCTAACCTGAAAGGCAGACGACACTTGCAAAAATAATTTTTGAATAACTAATATTTTTATTTTGTGTCTCAAAAACATAGGTTAAGACCCCTCGTTGGAACGATCACGACGAGCTCGTTCCTACGAGGGGTCATAACCTATGTTTTTGAGACAAAAAATGAAAAAAATAATGAAAATTAATTGGCGATTTTTGAGAATAGCGCTGGCCGGTTTTGACCGTTACGTTAGGTAAAGGGTTAAATGATTGAAAACCTTGAGACCAGCTCTCATTAACCCTTTGAACCCCCGTGGTGTCTTCCATGTAAGTTCAATAGCAGCAACTGGAAGAGTCCATATTCATTATTTGGGGGAAGACCAATTGGTATTTTCAACGTGCAGCTCTCGTGTCACCCGTTGATAATACTGATTGGCCTTCCCCACATATTCTTTTCACAGCTATCTTTTTTTACTGAAATTATGGCGTATCGTGTTCCCGTGTCGGAAAAGCGGCCTATTGGGTTCAAGTGGTTAAGGCTATCATTTTGACTTTGAACATGCAATTATCCTACCAAACTCAAAGGTGCTATACTGAAGAAACCTCACCTTGACCTCAAAGATCAAGGTAATTTATGGCCGATATTCTAATTTCTGTATCCAACCAAATTTTGTTCACCACCTTGACCACCAAAGTCAAGATTACTTTCTGGGTGTGTCAGCAAAAACTCACGTCCTACTCGATGAATCTTCCAAAAAGAATAGCAGTTTACTTGACTGAGTCATGGGCTAGGCCTTCGAAATCAAGACGATATTTTGGATCATGGCTGACAATTTTCTTCATTGGAAGAGATTTACGGTAAAGCTAGCTCCCCTTACTTTTCGAAAGCTTCCAGTACATTTAACACTAAGGGTATGAGAATTTCATTTAAAAACTGAAATTTATAGATGTCATCGATGTACGCATCATTTCACAAACTTCAGGCATTTTCCTCCAGAATAGTATAAAAATACAGAAGCTGGCTTTTTGTAATTTTTTCCGAATCAGTTTGAACGTTTCAATGTTAATCCCAGTTGTTCCCACCTGCGGCAACCGCGTTGTGTCCTTGGGCAAGACACTTCACCCCGATTGCCTACATGGGGGCACGATGACGCTGTGTACTGAGGCGTACTGCACATCGATGGTGCGCATGTCTTCAACCAATCTAACCCTGCCTGTGCTGCGGTGCAGAGTTCAGAGTTACGATGTTGGAGAGCTGACAGCTGCTCGTCGTTGCTCGGTGGTTCTCTCCGGGTACTCCGGCTTCCTCCACCCGTAAAACTGTCACGGTCACGATTAGCCATTCTGCATAAGTATGTGACCTTAAGCACCAATAAATAAATAAATAAATAAATAAATAATAAATAAATAAATAATCCCAGTTGAAACCCATTTAACCCTTTACCCAATGCAGACGATATCAAAATATTATTTTAAATATCATTTTTTTTAAAGTTTTCAAAAAATTTCAACAAAACCATGTCATGGGACCCCTCGTTGGAACGAGCTCCTCGAGCTCGTTCCAACGAGGCGTCACATGATATGGTTTTGTTGAAATTTTTTGAAAAATAATATTTTTTCAATTGCTGAATTTGCATATTACGCGGGCGGAATCGGGCGATTCGTTCGGTAAAGGGTTAAAAATAAGAAAACGGCGTTTTCACCATCTTTTGATGTTTTGTAATTCTTTTTTGTGACATTTACTCATTTTTCCAGCGAAAAATAAAAACTTGCAAATTACATCGCTGAACAAAAAGCAAAATTTGACTCTTTAGTGTTGGTATGTGAAGTACCGATAGATATTCTTAATGACAGATTATCTGTGAACCACTTACTTCTATTTATCTTATCATAAAACACCAAGTTTCTTTTTGTTACTTAACAACGGACAGCTCTCTATTGTTTTTAATTATTTAAACTTGACTTTATTTTCCACCGATGTCACTTTGTTTTTTCACCAATTACTTCCTTCTTAATTGGACCTTCCTCGCTCGTCTAATAAGTGCAAGGAAGATAATTTTATCGAAAGTCGATTTCCATGACTATATTTGTCAGGGACGATGCATGCATAGTTACAAACCTCGAGAAGTATTCCTTCAAAGGTTTACGTATCTGTATTATCCTGTGAGGTACACATCTGTTGTAATGTTGATACAATTAGATGATTAGCCTGTACCTGAACGGTTTCAAGTTTTCTCCGGTAAAGATTTTCGCTACATGTTAACCGCTCACGCATGACAAAAGTTAGGAAAAAATAAATAAATAAAAGACTCAGGCCTGATAGAATGTACTTTATGAGCATCTGATGACCAAGCCGGAGAGTTTTATGCAAGATTTGCATAAGTTAATTCTGTTAGGCCCGTGTATTTTTACCCTTTATCCAACGTAACCCTAAAACCGCCCAGCGCTATTCTCAAAAATCGCCAATTAATATTCATTATTTTTTTCTCAAAAAATAGGTTATGGCCCCTCACTGGAACGAGCTCATCGAGCTCGTTCCAATGAGGGGTCATAACCTATGTTTTTGAGACCAAAAATGAAAACAATTAGTTATTCAAGAATTTTTTTTTTTTTGCTGGTGTCGTCTGCTTTTCATGTTAGGTAAAGGGTTAATATGAAATTTATATAAGTTTTTCTCATTGTCTGAGTCCACTAATACTAAATATTCACATCTGGGTCCCGTCCAAGCTCCCAGACAACCAGTCTAATTCTGTAAGGACGTTGTGGCCAAGAACCAGCCTTGCCATTAACGCGTCCATCACCTATGTTTAGATTCATTCGTCTGGAATATTTCAGTTGGTCGGGAATGTGAATCGATGGGCCACCTTTCCGTCCAACTGATATATTCCAGACAACTAAATAAAAAATACCAAAGACACTGAGACGAAACGTTGCTCAATAGGGGCTTGATTTAACCCAATCTTTGATGTCATTTACAGTACAGTCGTCGTGGATTGGTCGTAAACCACGCGTGGGCACTGATGTCCACGCATGTGTTTATCGGGTAATAAATATTATCAGCAGCAAAATTTTAATTAATGAAGCACCGGGTTTTACCCGGTGCTTCATTAATCAAATTTTTGATGATTATTCCTATAATTAGTGTTTGGAATCTAATATTGTTGCGACGTGGGAAAATTACCCGCCCGTGAAAAGTGACCAATCCACGGAGACCGTATTGTACCATTATGAATAAAAACTAACCACAGCTTAGTTTTATTATCACTGCGCTGCATATTTACACCAATTGTGTTAAAATCTTGATGCTCTTAAGGTGCTTTAAATACTTATTGATTGAAATATCTATAAAGTGAGCATGAAAGAATATCCATATCTATGTATTGTAAGTAAAGGGACATCACACTGTATCAACGGTCGTCTGCGTGCAAACTCCACGAAAAATGGGTAAACATCAGCCCATAACATCGTCGAATGCCGAACAGAATTAAACTGGTGTCCTGAGTGCTTGGGCCCTGACTACACTGTGGTGGTTCCCCATCCTCGCATATGCAATTTCTCTGTTCTCAAGTAATGGATGGTCAATTGGCAATGCACTTGGAATAAAATTATTTTAACATCCTGCATGATATGCGAGGTCAAGCGACTTTTTGCAATGCGCTTGCTCATCCTCTTATCCCCACAATCATACACACTCTCATTCACTCCCCCCCCCCCTCTCTACACTTCAATCACTACTCTATGCCATCCGATCTTGGTTAAGCCATAAACACAGATCAGGAAATAAAATAACAAGAATGTGAGAGTGCAAGGTGTCAAGCAAACAAACTATGCCCATTCAGAAAAAAATGGTAAAAAACAATTTGCAAACCTGGATCAAGCTCAAGAGTCTTGTTTTGTGATTTTAAGAAGACTGCGCCCTTGCTATATATTCCAGTCATCTCTGCCTGTATGTCACTCATCTACAAAACGAAAGGTCATTAAAATATAGATCGGTCTAATTTATTCATTTATTTATTTTTATTTATTTATTTATTTATTTATTTATTTATTTATTGGTGTTTACGGTCACATATTTCTGCACAATGACTAATCATGACCACAGCAGTTTTACGAGTGGAGGAAGCCGGAATACCCGGAGAGAACCACCGGGCAACAATGAGCAACTGTCAGCTCCCCAACATACGAACTCCACACAAGCAGGGTTAGCATTGGATGAATACACGTGCACCATCGACGTACATTACGCCTTAGTACACAACGCTACCGTGCCCCCACGTATGCAATAGGGGGGGGGGGGAGTGTCTTGCCCAAGGACACAACGCGGTTGCCGCAGGTGGGATTCGAAACGAGGACTTCTCGGCTTGTAGCCTTCACCTCTACCTACTGAGGCACCACGTCCCCAGATTGGTCTAATTAGATGACAACCTGCAGTGGCGTAAGTAGGGGAATTGGTGCCCCCAAACAATAATTTTCCGATTGGAACATTTTCGTCTGGATTGCCGTCTAAAGATATCGATTTGCACTTGATACAGTAAGGTCGCCGTGGACATTTTTCACGGGTGGGCAATATTTCCAAGAGCGCAATATTATTAGATTCCAAACACTAATTACAGGAATAATTACAAAACTTTTAATCAATGAAACACCGGATTCTACCCGGTGCTTCGTTAATTAAAATTTTGCAGATGATTTTTATTACCTGGTAAACGCATGCTTGGACATCACTACCCACGCGTGGATTACGACCAGCCCACGGTGACTGTGCTGTAGTAATCATGTATGGGCGCAGATCATGGGTGGGTGGGGGGGGGGACGTGTCCCCCCCCCCCAGATCTCATCAAGGGGGGACATCGTATGCCATGTCCCCCCACCACTGGGGGGACATGGTATGACATGTCCCCCACTATGCTCCCCCACTGCTGCACCCTCTCATCAATTTTAATGCGAGATTCACTTCTGATACACGTTCAACTAGTCCAAACTTGGACCCACAGTTCGTAATATAATTTTGGGGTTGGTACGGCCTGTACTGTAGCCGTATCAACCACAAAAATTATATTACGGACTATGTCTGTGGGTCCATGTTTGGACTGACGTAACGTTCAACGAACAGTTGTTCAACACTGCGCCTTCAAATAAGTTGTTACTCAGCCAGACACAGCTGTGGGTTGCACGAATGCATAAGCAGCATAACTATTTGATATCGGAATATCAATGTTGCAGACAGAATTCTGATGCAGAGAGAGTAATAGGCCGGTACTGAGCTCGTGAAAATGTGCAAGTCAGTATCGTCTGCTTTGTTTACATTTTGAAAACGAAATTTATCGATCGAATTCATTCAATTCACGCGACTTGTTGATGACGTATGTGTCGGGCTGTTATTGGATCTGTTAATCCATTAACGGGCCCGACACATACGTCGTCGCTCCATCTGTTGGGCCCTTATGCTAATCCACCGCACAGTTGAATTGTGTTAATCTAATAGGGAACGCTCGGTAAAGCGGGAACAATTATGGTTAAGCATTTTGACAAAATTACAACAGGCTGTTGAAAAACATATTTTTTTATACTAAATAATTAAGAGAAATTATACCCCAGAGGCCACCAGAATGCACCATTTGAAAGCGCAATTTAAAAATTTTCTTGGGGGGAGAACCCTCCCAAACCCCCCTCTGCCGGCTCGTGCCAGCGGCACTCGCTGCAGATGCCTTCGGCATCTGCCCGTCCCCCCACTTTTTGGAAGAGATCTGCGCCCATGTAATCATGTACTTTCTTACGATACTAGATTTAACACTTGGACTTACGTCACGTCGGGCATACAATTGAAAGGTTGTGGTACCTGACTCGGGTGTTTGGAAAACCAGCATTACCATTTTGGAGTGCAGTATAAATTAGATAAGAAGTTGTGAAACCAGTGCATCGCGTCAACTAAAGCTATTTTCTATCCACATATAAACTCCCATGAACTACAGTACGTGGGGAGTGGATTGTAACTAAATCACCCGCGGAGTGGAGTTATCACCCAAACTATAACTTTCAAATTTTGTATATATCGACTAAAAACACAAGCAATGTTTCAGCCAATAGACCTCCGGGCTTCCGGAGGTCCATTGGCTGAAACTTTGCCTGTGCCTGTTAGGCTTTGCAACAAATCTGCAATTATTGCTTGGGTGGAATCTCCACTCCGTGGGTGATTTAGTTATAATACACTCTCCACGTACTGTATAATACCTACTGACCAATAATAAAAATGTTTAGATTACATTATCAAGACATGTTTTCTACAGTTGGAATATTTATCAGTCGGGACTCGTGGCATCATAGTTGTAACAAATCAGCTTTCCACTCCTCCCAATCGGGCTTCTTTGCGGCGTCTATGAAAAACTGTACCTCCCGCACCATTTTTCAAAAGACAGACTACACTTATCATTATAAAGTCAACCACGTTTTCACCGATTCCGGTCTAGAAATAACCCGCGAACTATCGTTTAGGTTACGTGTGCATTACTTATTAATTATAAAATAAGCGAACAAGTTACGACAAAACAATACAACAAAAATTAAATTCCCAATCCCGCTTGTTTTACTAGTCATATCCGAAATTCAATCAGAACCAACTCGGCTCAAACGCCGGGTATTGTATCAACATATTGCAAAATGACGCCAAAATAAATAGTACCAACTGATACTTGCCGATATTTCATCTTGACGAAAATTCTGTTAAAATGTAAACAGCATGGCTGGCGTAGTAAAAGCAGAGAGGGTGAAAAAGCATTCCAGCTCCTTTTCCTACAGGTTACCACCATGTTATATAGAATGGTAGCGTATTGGTGCCAACACGTATAAAACATTGGATACCGTAAGTCCTAATTAGGAAATATTATCTCATCATTAGGAGATATTATTTCATCATTAGGACTTCATTAGGAGATATTATATCATCATTAGGACTTATTATCTCACCATTAGGACTTTTTATCTCATAATTAGGAGATATTGTCTCATCATTAGGACTTATTTATCTCATTTTTAGGACATAAAAATAAAAAAATAAAAATAAGTCCTAATTAGGAGATAAATAACTCCTAATCAGGAGATAGATAAGTCCTAATGATGAGATAATATCTCGTAATGATGAGATAATATCTCGTAATGATGAGATAGTATCTCGTAATGATGAGATATTATTTCCCAATGACGAGATCATATCTCCTGATGATGAGATAATAAGTTCTAATGATGTGATAATTTTCTCCTGGTGACGAGATAAAAAGTCCTAATGATGAGATAATAAGTCGTAATGATGAGATAGATCGATAAGATAAGATAAGATAAGATAAAATTAGATAAGATAAGATAAGATAAGATAATTTTATTGCACTACCATAAAAAATGGGTATGGCACACAAATAGACTTGTATACACAGGAAACAACAGAAGTTCATAAGGGAATATAACAATGTCAGCATTCTAACATAAGTGCCAAGGCACAACCATTATGTTATGTCCACTGGCACGCACTTGTCCATCACCCACATATATATCTACATGTATATGTATATTACGTACGTTTATATGCGCGCATGTTAGCGCGCATATAAATATAGACAACACACACACTTCCAAATATATATACATGTAAGCACTAGTGGCTGGTGGAGATACGGTTCAGTCCAACCGGAGTCTCATGTGCCCACACTCCTCTTCAGCCTGTCCGATATTCTCGTAAGAACCATCCCTAATAAACTATCTACGTCTATTTTGAAGGACATTTGATATGTACTCCCCGACGGCTTGTATTACGTCTGTTTAGACACTGCTGAAAAGCAGGTTAATTCTCTCTGGATGGTCCAAACTCTGGAACAAAGAAAACTTGGCACGCAACCTTTGTGAGTACCCGTTTCGAGCAGACAAAGAAAGCGTGTACTTCGTCTTCAACGAGAGATTCATCACACTGCTTGCAATGTCTCCCATCACGCGGAAAAGGTTTTGACTTATGACAGCGACCGCGAACTGTCTGAAGATTGTGAGCACCGATGCGGAATCTAGTGACCCACTTCCTGGTTTCACCAGCCAACTGGTCCAAATATTCCTCCCTGCAATAGAGATTCTTGATGGAGTGGTAGAATCTCAGTTTGCTCGTTTCTGTCGTGTTAACCCCTCGCACAGATCCGACTTTCCACGTCTGTGAGTATGTGTCACAGAGACACTGTCTAAAAAATTTATCGAAGTTTTGAGGAGCTTGCCATGAGTTAAGCAATGATTTCACTGCAGATGTACAGCCGTGCCCATTGGCCTGCATATCATCAAATGTCATCTTGAGTAGTGGATTGACGTTAAGTGTTTTAGCTTTTATCCAATTGATTACCATATTGTATTGAATATCGATCAACATCGGGTACCTCCCAAGTTCTGCAAGTACAGCCGCATTACAAGATTTTGAGTGTACTTGTAGTATATTATTACAAAACTTTAGGTGAACTGATTCAATGTGTTTTAGGATGCTACGGGGTGACATATCTCCCCAGGCTTCCGAGCCATAGAGTAAAAGAGGCTTGACTAGAGCGTCAAACAGTTTTTCTCTTTTGTCATTCGGCGCATTTAAAAATAACTTTTGTAATCTGTAATTTTGCCTTCAGCGCCCTCGCTCTCAAATTCATTGTAGCATTAACCAAGCTGCCTGATGCAGAGAAAGTTAACCCCAGGTATGAGTAAGACGTCACATTTTGTAACTGGCCGCCGCCAAGGGTAAAGAAATTTGTTACTTTCCTATCAGATTTATTGAAGACCAAAACATTAGTTTTCTTCTTGTTGACCCTGAGCCTACACCGTCTACGATATCCATATAACGAGTTTATTAAGTTCTGCAACCCCTTTTCAATGGTTGAGAACATGACAAGATCATCTGCGTATTGTAGGCATGGAAGCGGAACATCACTGATTTCAGCTACATTGTAACTATTACATTGTAAAAAAATCGGAATATCGTCAACGAAAAGGTTAAAAAGTAACGGGCTCAAATTATGAGATAGTAAGTCCTAATGATGAGATAATATGAGATAGTAAGTCTTAATGATGAGATAATATCTCCTAATGATGAGATAATTTCTCGTAATGATGAGATAACAAGTCCTAATGATGAGATATTATCTCCTAATGATGAGATAAAAAGTCCAAATGATGAGATTATATCTCCTAATGATGAGATAATATGTCCTAATAATGAGATAATAAGTCCTAATGATGAGATAATATCTCCTAATGATGAGATAATAAGTCCTAATAATGAGATAATATCTCCCAATGATGAGATAAAAAGTCTGGGGCGGACGGACGGAAAATATCGGTCACTATTCAGTGAACCAAAAAACCCATTGATTTTGATTAATTATGATGATTTTGCCTACACAGAGACTACCTATTGCGCATTTGAGAAAGCTGCTGCATCTTCCAAAAATGTGAAAAATACCCATTGATAACCACCGCTGCTTTTCATGTGATTTCATTTGTTTGAAAAAAAATACTATCAAGTTGTTCTCACCCTGGCCAGTTTAGTTCGGTTTTTCAAGGCATTTGGTCCAATACTGCTCAGAATCTTACTGAACTGTCTTTTTATTCTTGTATTGGTGAACATCCTCCAGTCAAACTGCGATGCATTCTGTGAAGCCTGTTTTTGGAATTCGGCCAGCTTTAAGTTTTCATCCACCTGTAATACACATGCAATGATCAGTTTTCCTTCCAGTCCTTTACATAAACCTTGCTAAAGAGCTGATTAATTATTTCAAATTCTGCTTCCAAAACATAGCTTATGATCCTCATTGGAACAAGCTCATCGAGCTTGTTCCAATGAGGGGGCATAATCTATGGTTTTGAAACAAAAGATGATTTTTTTATTTATTTATTGTTTTTGCTGATTGGCTAAATTAAATCATCTCATTAGACAGATACTGTGTCACTGATTTGTAAACACGTGATATGATCATTCAAAGATCACTCATTGCAAATAAGGGATCACTCCAACCAGAGTCTGCTTACATTAATTAAAAATAATTTTAGAAAATATTAATTGTTTATAATTATTAACCAATCACATATTTATTTTGATATTATAATAGGAGCCTAAAACAGCGTGACTACCCATACACTTTTTCCTGTTATTGTTTCCTATCCTCCACTATATAACACCGATAGAACTTTCAGCGTAATGCTGAACCGTGTCACGCACATTTTGTTGACTGATGTCACACCCAGTCGGTCATAAAAATGGTATGTGGTACTCAAGTCGGACTGTTGGGGAAGGGGTGGGCATCATAAGTAATCTGAATACATTATGTGCTAATTAAATGTGGGATACCCGGAAGCACCAGCGTCCCGACGACTAATCTAGTTAAATATGTACAATAGAATTTCTTAGAATACACTAACCAAAATCGTTAGTACTCCATCCCTCTCCCAATGCCAACACACACACACGTTAACACTGCCTATTTAATCCCAAACTCCCAGTTTAACCCTTTACCTTACATGAAAAGCAGACGACACTTGCAAAAAAAATTCTTGAACAACTAATTTATTTAATTTTTTTGTCTCAAAAACATAGGTTATGACCCCTCATTGGAACGAGCTCAACGAGCTCGTTCCAATGAGGAGTCATAACCTATGTTTTTGAGACAAAAAATTAAAAAAATAATGAAAATTATCTGGCGATTTTTGAGAATAGCGCTGGCCGGTTTTGGACGTTACGTTGGGTAAAGGGTTAAGATCTGTAAATTTATTGGGGTTTGACGATACTTTCAAGAGCCAGAGTCAAGTCGGATCACAATTTAATCCCATTGGAAAGGGGTGGGTCGTTTATAATCATTTAACCTTGCTTATGATATTACGTCAACAGCTTAGCAAATGAATATGTTTTTTGCGCCCATCGCATTCTCCCTCAACTCACGTTTACATTGCTTCTCACAATCCGAATGTTCCCTCTCCGTCGGTTTCGTCTCTTTTCCGCGTCTCGTTCACCTACCTTAAGATTAATGAATTTTACCCTGAGGGAAAGAAAAAATGTGCTTATTTAATTTCAACTTCTACCTATCAACTTATTTTCGTTATCAGTTGGGAGAAATCAGGTTTACAGCCCCACCCCCACCCCACCACACATCCCCTCCTATCGATCATCCTTCTAACCTGTGTTTGAAACATAATTTAATTTTATACCATGCTCGCCTACAGTACGTGGAGAGTGGATTGTAACTAAATCACCCACGGAGTGGAGTTATCACTCAAACTATAACTTTCAAATTTTGTATATATCGACTAAAAACACAAGCAATGTTTCAGCCAATGGATCTCCGGGTTTAACCCGGAGGTCCATTGGCTGAAACTTTGCTTGTGCTTGTTATGCTTTGCAACAAATCTGCAATTATTGCTTGGGTGGAATCTCCACTCTGTGAGTGATTTAGTGATAATACACTCTCCACGTACTGTATGTTACTACATGTGAAAAGCCTGCATGTTAAATTTAAGCTTCTAACCCCCACTACCGAAGTAAAGCTTCAACTGCGGTTAAAAAAAATACACCTATTATCGGAAGTTCATCCAACTTGACTTTTGGGTTACAATACACTGCTCTGGTGCAAACAGCGCCTCTAGCGGTTTGCACAACCTCTAATGGAGGATAAAAGTTCCCCGATTTATCCGATTGGTGGAAAATGAACTGCGTTTGCAAGTGTGAATAAAATTTTAATGTGCATGTTTTGAAAAAAATCTTAAATATTGGTGACAATTGTCTTCTGAAAAGTGTGAGAGAAGATTAAAATTGGTTGGGGGTGGGTAAAAAATTAAAATATGTCGATTTCATTCAGTGCGAAACTGGACGGGAGTATAGGAATTACCAATTTTAAAGGCAGTCACATGGCGACCTATAATTTTTTCGGTATATTTTTGTTATGAGATGATAAACTTAGTGGATAGATGGTTGTTTTTGCTAAATCAGCTTGATGAGACGGAGAGATGAGGAAAGTTTATCACTGTCATCAATGGAAAAAAAAGAGTGTATTGTAACCTTTGACACGACGCTATTTGCCAACTTCGACACATTAACACTTCGCGACGTTTCATTCAAACATACGACGTTTTGCGGTTCTATCTACTACGTGCACAATGACTTATTAAGTTTAAAACATTTAAAATAAAATTTAAGAACTGTCAATAATAATTTGACTGAAAAAGCAAGATAAATTCAATCAACTTTGACGATGTGTCTAGCTGTCAATCAAACATTCACGTACAGTCGGTAGTTCTGTCCAGCAGCGTAGATGTAAACAAAAAACCCCATGTGTTTGCTATAGAAAGTATCGTTTTTTCTTCATTGTAAGTGACAAAGTTGATTATTTATTAAGAGTATGGTAAAAATAAAACAAATAGGTACTTGGGTCGGTAATCAGATTTAAACCACGCGTAGAATAAGGGCTTTAACCACTCGGCAAGCCGAGTGGTTAAAACCCTTATCCTACTAGTGGTTTAAATCTGATTACCGGTCCCAGTACCTATTTATTCTATATGTTACCGGTACTCAGTATGTTTATGGGTGACGTGTGAATATGGTTTCCCGAAAAATGAGTGTAATGTGTAAACGTTTTAACAGGAAGTATCAATTTATTCAACATCTGTTGGTGCGTGTAGGTTTAACATGAGATTCACTGAGATAAGTAAATAAAAATAAGGGACATAAAGATGAATCACAACAGAAAAATAACAGGCAAAAATAGTTTCAAGTATCCTAAAAAAATTCACGCATAAATTTAAAATATTCTTTGTCCTCTCACATCAGCAACAATATTTTCGTCATTTGATTTTGCAAATTACTTTTAACTCTTCTAACAATACAGCTGGAAAAAATGTCCAATCAGGCGCGCATCTGGGATTCTATAACAGGGGGTGCACTAGTGTGTATGCGAATTGAGTGCACTTAAGAGCCAATAGAGGGATTTATAGCGTATGCAGCCATTCTTTGGCTCTAGAATAGAATAGAATAGAACTTTATTGCAATAAATCGCCCGCATTGTGACAAGTTGCATGGATAACCATAACAATATTCAAATAGTGAACAATAATTAATAACATTTACATTTGGCAAAACATCATCAGCAACAGACTATTTTGTCATGCTTCAGAGTAAAGTCCTTTGATAATATAATGATAAATCTATAATATTTGCGATGTCCGTAATGTTTTATGCTCTCTGTTGGTCTCTTCTCGGCAATATATATACATGTATGTGTGCCTGTGTGTGTGCTCGTGCGTGCGTGTGTGCGTGCGTGCGTGCGTGCGTGCGTGCGTGCGTGCGTGCGTGCGTATATTTCTATATATGTGTGTGTATATATGTGTGTGTATGTGTGCGTGCGTGCATTCCTGTGTGTATAGGTTGTCATGATTGTATATATAACTGAATTTTTTACTGTGTGTATTATCTCATTCTTAAGCGTTTCTTCGTTGAAGCTCAGTTGTTGTCTTCCTGTCGTATAAAGAATCGTCGAATTATGTTGCATATAGGATTGTGAGAAAGTTGCATTGGGCCAATGTTTCTTTTTTTTGAGGGGGGGGGGGGCAGCGAAATATTTAGGAGGGGGTGCACTCATGACAAACGCCACTGGTTCTAAACCTTTCCATGCACGAACAGCAAACAACACAACAACAAAAAATCCTGAATAACTAAATATTTTCAGTATTTGCCCCCAGACTATACCGGTAACTCATTACCCTCGTGCTTGTCGAGCTCGTTCTGATGATTCGTTATAAGCAAAATATCAACAATTTATCACCTTTAGTTGACATTTGTCCCATAATTTATTTGTGTTGTTGAAGTCTGCTAAACACCGAACACAAGAATCTAACCGATCCGAAGGCCCGACAACCCCCCCCCCCCCCCCCCCCCACACACACACACACACACTCCACTTTCGCCACCAAATTCCCGCCGACATAATCCCATCCGACAAAATCACACCTGACAAAATCCCTCCACATGTACGACAAAATTCCCCTATGATTTTATTTACACAAACTATAAAATGTGGAAAAAAAACTTGATAACATAAGAGGAACTGAGTGAGAAAAAGCACTGAAAACACACCATTAACTGAAAATAGAATGTGTTTTCATTTTTGGAATTTACTTTAAACAATTTCCATAGCCCACTATAAGTATTTCCAATAGTTCCTTGAATCCAGCACCCAATGTAAAGACATGTAACTAACTTACCCAAAGCATTTTTACAGCCTTAGTCATTATATATTTTCATGTATAGCATGCAATATGGCAGTTACCATTTTTTTATAACCAGAGAGTTTGACTAACCCTGTGCACTGCACAGGGTTAGTCACACTTTCCGGTTATAAAAAAAAATAATTCATTTCTAACTGAATAACTAACCCTGTGCACTGTACAGCCTTAGTGTAAACGTCATCTATATCAACTCTTTACCCAAAGTAATGGTCAAAACCAGCCAGTACTATTCAAACTCACCTTAAGAACCCTCGTTGGGTTCGTTTTTAGTGAATTCCAAAAATAAAAACATATTTTATTTTCAATTAATAGTTAGTTTGGAATACATGTAGCACAACAATCTCAGACATAATCTAGATTATCAAGATCAAACCCAACACAAGATAAGGTCAACAAACCAGAAACAAAATTCTTATGTCCAAGTCAGTGAAAACACACCAATATGAATGTCAATAGAACCAGTTCGTTGAACTGGTCCCAATGATTTCCATATTTGTATGGTTCCATTAACATATATGAAAAGATCATTGAACTTAAAAGCAAACGAAAAAAATAAAAAATGACATGACCTTAAACACCTTGGCCCTTTATCATTAAAAACAAACAGATATCGGTGTCATTGGGGCCAGCTCATTGAACTGGATCTAATGGCATCCATGTTTGTATGGTTCCATTAACATATATGAAAAGATCAATCGATAAGCCTGTTGAACTGGTTCCAATGTCATCCATATTTATATGGCATAGTTGACAAATACATTAAAACATTCGAATAGCTTGCCCTATACACGAGAGGAATTCATCCATTGCTTTTCTACCATGTGCATGGTCAAGGCATAGGCTACGAAGATGTCGTTGTAGATTTAACGAAGACCTTTTCATTCTCTTTTTGGGTGGATCATCACGCATGTCATTTAAAATAGCTGTCATTGACAGAATTTCATTTTTTTCGGATTCCCCCAGTGGATGACCACATTGAAGGTTGTTGGTAACCTATATTCCATTCTTCACACAGGTTGTTGGTCCTATCCTCCTCATTGAAAGTGATTTCACGTACATTCCACACGTGAGGTGGGAACAATGGTGGACGTTGACGAAATTGCACTGATGGTAGTTGTGCACCTCTGTCAGCTGAAGCTAATGAAAAGTTCATGTCTTATAATAAAACAAGACAATTATACGGTGTCATCCCAACAAGAGGAATCCAAACAGGGTAAAAAATCCCAACAAGACGAGACGAATCCCAACAAGACGAAAACATTTTTATACCATTTATTACAGGAGAAATTACAATTAAAACTAGAAGTCCTGTCACGAACTGCGCGCTTTTCTAGGCTTAATTGCGCGTAGGAATTACGCGCAATTGCCATATCGAATGGTATCAAAAGCATGGCAGGTTCTCCTGGTTGCTCCTAGCAAACACGGGCAATGATTCTGCCAATGGACCTCCGGGTTACCCGGAGGTCCATTGGCTGAAACATTGCATGTGCAAAGGCCATATGTACAAAATTTGATAGCCTTACTTGGTCATAACGCGTAGATTAACGCGCAGATCGACGTGCTATTTGTGCGGAATTCATGACAGGACTTCTAGTTTTAACTGTAATTAAAAATAGAAACAAAATGTGTACATTTACACTATTTGAGGTATTTCGGGAAGACTTTTACCCTTTTCAGTGTAAACAGCTATCTTTATGGAGGATCACTTGTGACTCATCAATCTATTTTAAAAACAAGAAGCGCTCTCATTGAACAGAACACGATATAATAAACAGAGTCCAAAGATGGGGATGAATCTACATTAAGCAATCCATCTCCAAAGGATACATTGGAGCAAAAATACATGAACCCATCAGGAGTGACTAAAATAGTCCAAGCATCATGCCTTTTCTTCAGTTCATCATAATGTAACACTTGGAGCCCCTATGAAGTTCCTTGATACAACCTATGTGGATTAATCTTAGTTACACACCTTTAGAGGAGACTGAATACAAAATTTCTAATTCTTCAGCTACATGGCCAATTCCGATTCCCATAGGAAGTCCAAATATGAACCCAGGCACTCGATTTGAACAAAGTTGAATCTGACCCCCGCCCCCTAAGGAAGCCCAATTATTAACCTAGCGACTTGGTTTGAACAATCTTGAATCTGTCCTAATAGCAATGATGTACACCAAACATTAAAAGATTCTGACTGGTGGTTCTGAAGAAGATTTTTAAAGAATATTCCCAGTATTGCCCTAAGTTAAAAATTCGGGCTCTAGTATTGAGCCCAAATATGAACGAATGGACTTCATTTTAACAAACTTTTATCTGACCCTCCTATGGATTATGTATACCAAATATCAAAATATTCTTACCATTGGTTCTGGACAAAATATTTTTTTCGAGACATAACCGATGGCAATTTGGGTTTTTTACCATTAAATTCTACTGGACCAAGGATGCTTCATACCAAATAACAGTTCTCTGTTCTGTGTGGTTTGGGAAATATGGGCGTAAGAAAATACTTCTATTTTTTAGCTCCTGGGGTTCCCACGGGGACGCGGGAATTTTTTTGCAAGAGTCAAGTACTTATGATCCAATAATACCACATACCAAATTTGGTTCAAATCGGATAATCGGTTTAGAAAATAGAAAATTTGGACGGGGCCAAAAATCTTACCACTCCCATTACAAAGCCAAATATTGCTTCACGAACTTTGTTTAAACAAACTTGATTCTACACCCCAAAAAGGAAGCCCCATAACAAATATCAAGTCATCGTACCCATTGGTTCATGAGAGGATGATTTTTAAAATATTTTGGTGCATTATTCTCCCACCCCTTCGCAGTGAGGCTGGGCATGTTGAGTAGAACAAAAATGAAATGCCCCTTCGGATCCACCACTCACACAAACTTCCACTTGAATTGGCCCAGTAGTTTTGGAAAAAACCAAAGCAACAAAAGCATGGTGCTGACGGACGACCGATGGAGATCGATTAGAAAAGTTCAGTTTGACTGGGTCAAGGTGAGCTAAAAAAATGTTCGAAAAAAAGTTTTTATATAAATTCTGATACCCGCCCTAAAAGTTAAAATCATTTCGGTTGATATTAGCCTTCTTGTCAAAATAAATGGGTTATTTAGTCATTTCAATTAAATTCGTCTTGTTGGGATTCATCTTGTTGGGAATAAACCAATTATACCATAAAAAATGAAGAGGGGGATTTTGTCTACATTAGTAGAAAGCTGGGAGAGATTATGTCGGGGGGGGGGGGGGGGGGTTGACAGGGAGGAATTTTGTGTGGGGCGGGGGGGGGGGGTTGTCGATGGGGATTTTATCTGTACCTCAACCGACCCGATAAATGAAAGAGTTAATAAAATCACTTTGGCGGGTCAATGGTTTCGTGCCACGAAGGCGGGCGGGTACGGTTTGGGGCAAGCCCTTTTCGACCCTACTTTGACGTTTTAGATTTTTTTAAAATATAAAATCACTTCAAGTCAACGAATCCACTTGAAACTCTACATATGTGATATTTATACCCAATCTACCAATATATCAATAATATATCAACTTTATTTGACATAATTATATTTGTGTTTGGTTGCGTCTGGTGTTTAGTAGCACCGATTAAACGGCCTGATCATGACTTACTCGTTTTATTCTACTTCAGCCATCTTCCCAGCCCGAAATCTAGCCTTCAGGCTCACTCATGACAAACGGGATAAGCCCTTTCGTATTGGCCACACAGAACACACGAACTCTTGATAATACGTCCAACCGGGGTATCTCAGAAACTTCGATGTTAAATTTATCTACACACGCATGAGATCGCGGTAGCTCAGTGGTACGACACTGGACTTAAAAAAACCGAAAGGTCCACAGTTCGATCCCCGCCAGGAGTAACTGCGTCGTGTCTTTGGACAAGGCACTTCATCCCGATTGCACACTTGGGGCTCGGGGGGCGCTGTGTACTAAGGCGTACTGTACGTCGATGGTGCAGTTGTCTTCAGCCAATGCTAACCCTGCTTGTACGCAGATAGTAAGCTGGGGAGTACAATTGTTCGGCACGTCTTTTTACCCAAATGTACCCAAATGATACCCAAATGTACCCAAATGATACCCAAATGTACCCAAATGTAACCACCAGCTTCAAGACCTCAAGTCAAATTGTGTTGGATCCGGTGGCAGTATATTGAGTGTAGATAGAACATTCAGTTTAGGTGCATGCTATGTAACCCCATTCACGTACAAAACCCCAGCTGTTACACTCTAAATCGGTTGGGTTAAAAATCAACCCAAATCGACTGGGTTGAGTGAATATGAACCCAATTTGGGTTCATATTCACTCAACCCAGTCGATTTGGGTTGATTTTTAACCCAACCGATTTTAGAGTGTACTTGTAAAGAAACTCAAGACCATCCTTTGTTTCTTGGTCCAGTATATTTGCACTGCGATGGGGATGCTGAGACGTATACGTATTTCTTTAATCATTTGAAATCTAAATTAGGAGATGAGAAGATTATATTAGGCAGTGACGAGGAACTAGCGATAACAAAGTCTCTCAGAAGTGTTTTTCCAAATTCTGACCATCTTCTTTGCACAAAACATCTGAAGGACAATGTGTTGAGGCATTTACAGGATAAAGTTGGCTGCAGTTCGAAAGATAGACATAAAATAGTTGACATTATTTTCGGAATTGATGGTGTTGTAGACAGCAATGACTCAATAACAATTGAGAACAGGCTATGTGATTTAGAGCCATACTTTCAAACATATCCCGCATTTGAAGCCTATTATGAAAAGCAGCTCAAACACAACATAAGGGCGTATATCATCGAACCCTTACAGGAAGGACTCATAACCGGCTTGTGGACGACAAATAATAGCGCATCATTGAACAATGTGCTCTAACAAGAGTGTGATTGGAAACCACAAAAACTTCCAGTACTTGTGGAAAAAATAGCTAGCGTAAGCAAGAGACAGTTTCGACAACTTCGAAGTGCTCTCTACAGAAAGGGAGATTTAAGGCTTTGCAAACCATTCGACAAGTATGAAATAGCTGAAGATATTTGGAGGCAAAAGTTACCGGAACAAAAAGAAAATTGTTTCAACATATTTCTTGCAAGGAAGAAGACGCACGATGATTTGAAATTTATCAAGGCTATCAACAGTGTCTTCCGGATTCCCAAGACACAGAACATCGCTAAGAAACATAATCAGAGAAAACGTGCTAGATCAGAGAGAACATCAACAAAGAAAAACTGATCATTATTTTAATTATGTAAAGTGCTATTATTCTAGTTAGTGCATCCTACTATTATATATAAGTTGGTGCTATATATTGTAAAATGAACTACCTTTACCTGGCAGGCCTTTATTTTCTTCTAATTTGGGCACACCGGTACAGTGTCCCAAGGGAAAATTTGCAAATATAATTCCAGGATGCAGCTTTTTGTATCTGGAGTTGTTTAAAGTGTAAAGTTTTTGCCGTAATTTTGCGTGAACAGCCCGAAGACAACTCGGACCAACACCAGTCGGCTCACTTTAAAGTCTTTAAAATGGGCCGACTGGTCTTGGTCCGAGAAGTCTTTGGACCGAGTTGTCCTGATACCTCGAAAAAATTAATTCGGGAATCCCAGTATGTTGTTTTCGATTGGATTATAGTCTATTAGACATCATTTTTTTGCGGTCACGAACTTGCTTTTTAAAACAAGTTATATTTAATTCATTCTGCAGTGGTAATCCTTGTCAGAAAATGAATTTTTTATGACTAATTTGGGCGCATTTCTGGGAATTTGGGCACACCGTTTTCTGGATCGAATTTAGGAATTTAAAGTCCCGTTTACCCTTCAATACAGTACTGCCTATTATTAAGAGTAGGCACAAAAGGGAGGAAGTGAAAACAATAACCGGTTTAGTTATCAATGTTCGAAGTTTGAATTCTAATGCCAAGCTTCAAACTTTTATAAATAAACTTTTGCGACGACTCAAGCAGTGTAAATTGGCAAAATTTCCAATTAACTTCTAACTTAACGCTAGTAGCAGACGACACTCGTGAGAAAAATTCTCCTATAACTAATAATTTACATTTTTTGCTTCTAAAACATGTCTTATGACCCCTCATTGGAACGAACGCAACGCGCCCGTTTCAATGAGTACTTTTTAATCATAACCTATATCTTGGAAGCAAAAAGAAAAAATATTGAAAAAAAAAAAGATTTATACATCTCCCTTTCTAGGGTGACATCCCGATTGTCCCACTTCTTGAATTAAGGAAGGTGAAGAGAGTGGGACAATCGGGACTTTGCTAATTAGTTACTTAGCGGGAACATCAAACAGTTTGACTTATAGTTCATTTCATCTACAAATAATTTATATTATAGTTTTAAACGAGACCATTCTATATCTGTGATATTTGAAGCTACTTGCTGTAGGGGTTTGGGAGAACTATAGTTCTGACCAGGATCCTCCCCTTATTGGCCCCTTCTCCCGATCCTGCCGGAGAGGGGGTGGGGACTAATAACGGGACGGTTCTAGTTAGGAAAGGGTAATGAGAGGAGATGGTATAGTACACACGGAAGGTTCGAAGTCACAAGGACTACTGTGAAAACATTGCAAAATTTAGCACTCCAAGAGCAAATCGGAGGCGAAGGAAGCATGTGAAGCTCTATATCGACGAGAAGGCAGCCCCCCCACTCCACACACACACACGCGCACGAAATTTATCACTGACATTTCCATGTTTTGTTGAAAATGATAGGCCTTGCTGTGAACTCTTCTATATGTCTCGATTTTGCAAGTAACACACAACACCGAATCGGCAGATTCGGTGCTGTGTGTTAGCTGCACAATCACATAATAAAATAAATTATTCGACTTTTACTGGTCTATTCGTAGGACAAAGTCAAATTCATTTTACCAGTTGTGGTTTCCGTAAAATATTCAAGAACTAAACATGATCAGGAATCTGTTCGTGTGAATCGAACATTTCCTTAGCGCGAATTTAGCAAATACCGGCTATATCACTAGAATGCTACATTCACATAATGCACGCCACAGGGATGTAAGTAATGGTAACCACCTTTAAAGGCAAGTATCCAACATAAAGTTATTGTTTAGTTACATTTGGGTATCATTTGGGTACATTTGGGTATCATTTGGGTACATTTGGGTAAAAAGACGTGCCCCAATTGTTCGCCGTTGCTCACACACACACTCACACACACTGGGGAGTACAGCTGCTCGCCGTTGCACACACACACCTACATACACACACACATACACACTTGTGGTACAAATTGTAATTGTATGTTAATTTAAATGATATTTTGTCATTCTCATCCCATTCGCTGGATTTTCCACATCTGTTTGAAAAGATTCACCCGCGTCGAACAACAGCATAAAGACTTAATAAATACCAGATGGGACTCTCTAAAAGCCATATTTTATCCTCCGACTTAACACCATACATCTCCTGGACAATAGCCCTCGATCTCCTCGAAAATAGCCCTCGACGATATTATTTTTTTCTCTCTATTCTCATGAGAAGGCTCGACACAACGTCCCCCGAGTTCCAATGTGTTCTATGTGCCAGTAGGCACATAGAACACATTGGAACTCAAGGGACGACAAGTCGGACAAAACAATAACAATCTTACTTCTGTGCATTGACTAAATCTAGAGTAGCAAATGTTATATATTATACTCTGTATAAAATGGAATTCACTGTACACTCAGACTATATGTATAGATATATGTTTATCACTTTTTATCTGAATAAACAAAAAAAAACAGTATAAAGAACATGTAATTATTAAAAATTGTTACGATCATTAGGATTTCGAATAATCTTACCGTTAATTGTTGGTTATAATCCGTTATATTAACGGCATAGTTCCACATGGCTAGAAACATGTCGTGTTTACGTTGGCCAGCTTGTACATCATAGGTTTGTAACCAACTTTGTGCCAAACTTTCATCTTGAATCTTCTCCGCAAAACAATATTTAATAATACACAATAGAAAAGAAAAATACAATTCCATCTTCATCGAATATTTAACAGTGTCAAAACTGCACACAGGCTCATGAAATTAAAACCGTCGGTGAAAGTTGTTTTCGTCGAAATCCTAATAAATCTACTGGCTCGAATTTAATTTTTTGAAGTGTTCTAGTTGGCGAACATGTGTTATGTGTCTCGGTGAACGTCATTAATTTTCAGATAATGTTGTCGAGTACGTAACCATTCCTAGTTCCGTCTTGAAGAAACATTGTAAACATGCACCCACAAACTGTCCGATCAGGGAAGGTAACTCGAAATTCTGTTGTGAACGGGAACTGAATGAATCGTCGAGTCAACAATTTTAAATATTATTGGCACACGAGAGTGAAGATGTCAACAGGTTGACGAAGACGTGTTTGAAAATGTTGCAGTTACGAGGTATTTATTCACCTGTCTGAAGCCACCGAAAAATGTAAAAACTAATTCCAAATAAACAGCAAAGCGGATTAATAATGATTTGTATCCGATTTCATGTCAGATTTGTAACGACACTGATAACGTTTCTCTTCTAATAATCGTTAAAACAAACTGTATAACGCAGCATAATTCCACCCAGCTGTCAAACAGACATGACCGGAAAGGTCAAGAATGGTATGTGATAGTTGTAAAAACAACCAGATGCAACTTCCGACTCTTTTAATTTCGCAGATGCTCCGTGACAGTATTAACTGGTTGAGTGCTAATTGAGTTATTTTTGGAAGTTGGAATTTGTTCATATAGATTTGCATTATTAAAAATTATTGGAGAGTGCCTTAAGGCACTCTCCAATAATTTTTAATAATGCAAATCTATATGAACACAATTGTATTTGCTTATGACTGAATAGGAAATTTGTGTAAAGAATATGAAGACTTTAGTATGGTACCCTCATGTTTCTTGAAAGCCATGATAGTGGCTTCCAGCACTCAACCAGTTAACTGGTTGAGGAGTAGATTGTTGTTGGTGGTCTGAAGTTTGTTATTCGAAATTTGGTTTAGAGATCATTATAGAGTGCCTCCACACTCTCCAATAATTTGTAATAGAACACATTCATATAAACAAAATATTATTTGCTTTTGACTGAATGTGAAACGTGAGCAAGGAAATTATTGGTTTTCGCTCGGGTACCCTAATTTTTTTTGAAAACCCTGATAGTGTTTTCTAGCACTCAACCATTTAACCCTTTAACCAACGAATCGCCCGCATCCGCCAGCGAAATATGCAGATTCAGCAGCTGAAAAAATATTATTTTTCCAAAAATTTCAACAAAATCATGTGACCCCTCTTTGGAACGAGCTCGTCGTGCTCGTTCCAATGAGGGGCCACATGATATGGTTTTGTTGAAATTTTACGAAAAAAAATTAAAAAACGATATTTAAATTAATAAATTTTGATATCGTCTGAGCTGGGTAAAGGGTTAAATGATAACACATTGGCCAGCCGTTACTTTGTAAATTAATAGATAATAGAAGACACCGAATATCCCTATTGTTCACGGAGGTTTTGTGTCTTGGGATAGAAGTTAATATAGGCTTAATCTTGAAAGCTTTGAGAAAGATACTCGCTAGTTTTCCATGTTGTAGTATTGTGACCGTATTCTATATCACGAAACTGAAGTAAAATCTAACTCAATGGAAGATTTGTAACTTGAGTTCATGCGTTAACGTAAGGAGAAATAAATTAGTGATAATGTTTTCGGTACAAACTTCAGGAATAAAATATCTAAATTCATATAAATTAAAGCAGGGCTGAAGTCAGTGGGATGCAAGGGGGGGGGGGGGAGTGCGAACCGCCCCCTGTGACAGTCTCCGTCGGAAAAAAAAATTCTGACCGACAAAGCCTAGTCGAACGGATGGCCTTTTCTGACAGATTCTCTCCATCGTTCGGCAATACTCCGAATATCACCGAAACATAGAATCCGTTGGAAATGAACATCGGTACGATATTATATTCCTCCTCTGCATTACAGTCTAGCTACAAAACACCCGATTCCTCGCTCATTCTCAGAGGCACCGAAAAACCACCTAATCTAAATCATGCCCTATTGAGCTGCTAGAAAAGCCGGATATCATAAGCCAAGATGCTCTAGAATCGTTATCAGAGGCTTGGCTTTTACAAAATTTTATCCCACCAAGAGGGGGGGGGGGGGGGGGGGGGGGAGTGCGAACCGCCCCCTATGACAGTCTCCGTCGGAAAAAAAAATTCTGACCGACAAAGCCTAGTCGAACGGATGGCCTTTTCTGACAGATTCTCTCCATCGTTCGGCAATACTCCGAATATCACCGAAACATAGAATCCGTTGGAAATGAACATCGGTACGATATTATATTCCTCCTCTGCATTACAGTCTAGCTACAAAACACCCGATTCCTCGCTCATTCTCAGAGGCACCGAAAAACCACCTAATCTAAATCATGCCCTATTGAGCTGCTAGAAAAGCCGGATATCATAAGCCAAGATGCTCTAGAATCGTTATCAGAGGCCTGGCTTTTACAAAATTTTCTCCAACCAATGGGAGGGGGCTATGCACCTAGCTGGGGTGATTATGGGAGGGGTCACCCCCTGAGGGGCGACCCCTCCCATATATCCCCCCTCCTCGGTGCTACGTATCTGGGAAATGCCTTTGGCATACAGATACTACTTCGCCCTCCTATGTCGGGTGATTTTCCCTATAAGCATCTGAATTCAGATCAGCGGGGCGACGGGTGTTTCAGAGGATTGTGAACCTTCACTAGTTCAAAGGGTCAGATGCGAAGCCACTTTTCAGGGCCATTCCCACGTCGTGCCGGCAGATGTGAGCTTGGGGAGGCCCTCTCCTTGCTCACGCAGGTTCTTTCCAAGGGCCTTCCTGTTGCCTCTGGCGAGGTTTCTTTCATGTGCCCCCCCCCCCCCCCACCTCCCAGAGATTGGAAGCAGGGTGCTGCTTTCTTATCCCCCTGGTGTTCCTACACCATGGAAGGCATCGGCTGGTATGCCCGACTTGGGCTATGGGTCTTTCGACTCGTCAGACACACCTGACATTCAGAGCAATCAGACTTCTGACTTGGAAGTGGCTCTTGACTTTGTGTTAGTGTTGAACCGATGATCGCATCCGGCCACCACAATCGGTAGACAGTCGTCGATACATAAAAACCTCAAAATATCCGCTCAGATGCAAGGAGATGGGGGTGGGGGGGGGGGGTGAACCCTGCAATTCAAATTAATAATATTCTTATGGTTTTGCATTTTCGAAAAGAACAAAATAGTTTCTTTTGATTGATTCAAATCTTTCCTGTTCGACATTCAGTGCGCGAGGTGTGGTCAGGCCGTACTGATAGCGTGGTTAATTGGTTACCCCCGGTATTTTCACAGTGCTATAGATGGTAACGCAAACCGGGTTCGTCACCCCTAGTTTAGCACTAGAAATCAGGGGTGATAGAGACCACGTCTTTAATGGACTGTACACGTAATGCTAAGCGAAGTCCACAATGGTGTATCTGTGCCTTACGATCCTTATTGCGTTTGAAGTAGGTAGGGACAATCGACTTGTTTCTATTTAAGTAAGACTTGAAAATAAGCAACGAACTGTTATCTCTCACACGTATGGCGGAAAGGCATTCCATTGTCGTGTAGTTGATGGCAGGAATGATTCCTGGTGTTGTTGAGTACAGCGGAATGGGACAGTGAGATTGGTATTGTTACGGAGACTATACCCATGGGACTCGGAGTCTAGGGGGGGGGGGGTGGGTTATCATCAACGACAGATATGATGGGATCATTCTATGGTACATTTTAAAGTATTGTATCAGTTTATGTTTCCCCTTTGTTACTTTAAGCGTTTCCCACCCAGTTTCTACATATATAAGTTCTTTACTGGCACTCCGTGTGGCGCCTGTCGCAATCCGTGTAGCTTCGATCTGAATACGTTCGAGTTTTTTTTCAGATTGGAATTCAGAGCAATTGTCCCACACCGTGTCTGATTACTCTAAGAGTGGTCTGATGAAAATAAGATATATTGTTTCTAATGTTTTGCGGTCAAATCTGTATTTGAATTTTCTCATGATGCCGATTCTCTTCCAAGCTTTAGCTGCTATCGGTTCGATGTGATCATCTCAAGAACCCTGATTGTTTAAATGTAAACCAAGATGGGCGTGACAACTAACTTCTTCAATACTCTCGTTACACATTTTCAGGGATGGGTGAGTTGCATTATGTCGTGATTTAGAATATTTTCTATTATCAAGTAGATAGTCGTATCATCAGCAAACAAGCGGATGTTACTGGAAATGTTATTAACTATATCGTTGATGTATATTATGAATAGCAAAGGACCAACGATAGATCCTTGAGGCACGCCAGTCAGGATTTGTCGCCACGTGGAGGCTTCAGAATTAATGACCACCCGCTTTTGCCGATTACTCAAATATGATTCGAACCACCGTAGCACCGTAGCAGACTGCCCGCCATTCCTATTTGTTCGAGTTTAAAGGGAAGACCCTTGTGCCAAAACTTTGTCAAACGCTTTACTTACGTCGCAAAAGACAAGGCGGATTTCTTCACCTTCGTCGAGGACAGTACTAATAGTATTATAAATTTCTATGAGTTGTAGAGTAGTTGAATCGGTGGGTGTGAATCCAGACTGGAATCGAGTAATCAAGGAATTTGACTGAAGAAACGCGAGTACTTTCTTGAATATACTCTTTTCGAAAATTTTGCCAATGACACTAAGCAACGATATGGGCCTGTAGTTGGTTACTAGGTTCGGGTCGTTCTTTTTGAATATTGGGGATACATTAGCTTTTTCCACTCAGTCGGGAAATTTCACTGGGATAAGAGGTAGTTGAAGACATCTGTAAGTGGCTTTGTCAAACTATTTCTACATTCCTTGAGAATTTTCGGACTTATGTTGTCTGGTCCACTTGCTTTTGAAGTTTTTAGAGAATTTTGGGCACCAATGACGTCGTAGGTCAATATTTGGATATTTTCTATAGTAGGACGGCGAATTATACGACTAAGGGGAGGTAAGGAGGCTTTCGAGTCGTCCACTTGGGATATCTTACAAAAGTAGTCGTTAAATGCTTCTGCTTTTTCAGTATTCGATGACAGATCGCAATTCTTGTATTGAAGGGCGGGAATGTCTGGTTTATATTTGAAGGGCGGGAATGCCCACTTGTCGAGGGTCTTCCACCAGTTGGCTGATAATGCGATTTGTTGTTGAGATCTTTTTCCAGTTTAGTGAAATAATTATCTTTAGCATTTCGAATTGCAGTTGTGGTTTGGTTTCTCTTCTTGCGATATTTTTCCCATGCCAGTGGTGTGTCAACTTGTTTTGCATGTCGGTGAACACGTTTACGTTGGCGAATGAGTTTTCTGATATCGTTATGGAACCATGATGGCTGATTATGCCTACATGTGACTAATTATGCGGGATAAATTTTGAAACAGTTGATTCGAGATAGTTCTGAAATTCACGAGTTACATCATCGCCCAAACAGTAGGAGAGCACCGTATTCCAGTTCGTTTCCATTAATGTGTTGCTCAAACTGGTGTAGTCACCTTCATTGAAGAACCACATTTTACGTTTGTGTGCATGGGAACGCTTGACGGGAGACTTCAGTACAGCTGTAATGGGACAGTGGTAGCGTATACGGTCATCGTGAAGAGGACCATCAACACCACACTAAGCAACAAAAGAGGTATTGTTTGTTATAATCAAATCGAGAAGGGAAGCTGATGTTTCCGTAAAGTGTGTTGGTTGGTTTGAAAGTTGCGACAAGTTATATTGCTCGAGGATGCGATGTATTGGGCCGTTTTGGTTTGTCAGTTGATCGTCATTGAAGTCATGGGTTATAACTACGTTTGACGAGTCTGTGTCTAATGTCTGTTGAATGGAGGTAGCTATCAAGTTCCACGATTCTACAATTGAGTTTGGGGGACGGTAGAAGGTCCCCGGGAGGAAGTGACATGCTTTGTTAATAATCTGAAGCCAAACGCATTCAATGCCCGAAATCTCAAGGTCATTCACAACTTTGAAGGGGATATCGTTCTTGAAATAAATGATGATTCAACCACCTCTGGAGTCTCGATCTTTCCTAACTAGTTGTTGAAATCCCGGGAACAAGAGGTCATTATTATCGTCGTTGGTATCCAACCAAGATTCAGTGAAAGTGGAAATGTCGTATTCTAGGGCCTCGCAACGTAATGTATCAATTTTTGGAATAAGACTTTGTACATTCAAGTGTAGCATAGATGTTCCACCAATTCTATGTGCATGAGAATAGTAGTCGTGGGGCTGTTCTGAGGATGGGGACGGCGAATCATCACTAGGACCTGGATTCGTCTCAATGTCACCAGTCAGAGTGATTAATAAAACGATACAACAACAGGTGCATGTAATAATGAGAGAGAGAGAGAGAGAGAGAGGGGTTCGAGGGACCGCCTGTTCATTTTATGTATGTTTGCCTGGGTACATGGGCTGAAGAGCACGACTGGGAAGTGTGGAGCGTTAACCCTTTACCTAACGTAACGGCCAAAACCGGCCAGCGCTAGTCTCCAAAATCGCCATTTAATTTTCATTATTTTTTTCATTTTTTGTCTCAAAATCAGAGGTTATGACCCCTCGTTGGAACGAGCTCGTCGGGCTCGTTCCAACGAGGGGTCATAACCTATGTTTTTGAGACCAAAAAAAAAAAATTAATTATTCAAGAATTATTTTTGCATGTGTCGTCTGCTTTTCAGGTTAGGTAAAGGGTTAAGTACATTTATTGGGTTTGACGTTAAATCGATGACTCTTAGTACAGATATTGTGATATTGTTGTAAGTGATTCTAAAGATCATTAGAAAAATACCACAAATACCGTAACAATAAATCAATGCAGCGAGAACACTTTCATTCGGGTTAAATGTCTTGTTACTGTGTCTGCCATGCAGTGCGACTGAATAAAATAGGCCCACTCTCATTCTGTTTGTTGATATGTCATTTATATATTTATATTTATTGTTGTTTAAGGTCACATACGTCTGCACAATGGCTAATCATGACCACAACATGGAGATAAAGTCAAGGTCAGTCAATCGTTTATACCCCATGTTGCCTATTTCAGAGGACTCGTACCCCAAGCATTAGTGACTGGGTCCTATTTTACCATTGAAACAGAGCTTGTTTACTACAGTAAACAAGCACTGCTTCATTTCCCGGGGTTCCCACGGGGGGTTGATATGTCAATCATTGTTTAGACTTACGAATGTGTGGGAAGGTACATCATATTTTCTGAGAGTAGGTCTGGATGTGTGAGGTAACAGTTGCCTTTTCCTGGAATTTTGGTTTATGGGGTGGAGAATAGAAGAAACTGATGTATGAGAAAATAATACAATTTGGATCATGGAGTAGGGTATGCACAGGGGGAATAGTTGGACTGAAGTCCGATAGTACTAAAATATTAAAATATGTGAGTAAGTATAAATACATGAGAGGTAGCAATATGAATAAAGGTAACATAGCTGTGTTTGGTTTGATTATTGCATTTTCTGTGGCTGTTATTCGACACTGAACACGTTTAACGTGCTAGTTCACTACATATGACTTGGACCATGTCAGGTAACCACATCAGACTGACAGTAGATGGTGGGTTGCTCCACAAGCACAGCTGTGGTTGTGGTAATCCCCCCCTCCCCATCCGGTTTTTCATAGCGAGTTGCAGAGTTATGCAATCGAAGTGCGGGACCGTGGTGCACACTTAGATGCAACTCGTCTATAAAGTCCGAGGATCTTGGTTCAGGCACAGTTGAGGGAGGAGTTGAATTGGAGGTAGAGTTTGAAGCGAACAATGGGCGAGTCAGGTGACGAAATGGGAGGAAGCACTTGACAACGTTAATTCGTGTATTAAAACAACATTAACACTGACATAAGACTTTCAATTTTTTAGGGATTATCTAACTTTAGCACTAGAAGTCATAGTTGGGATTGAGTGACATGAGTGTAGACGAGACAATAACTTATTGTCAGGTAAGAGTTAACATAACATTATCATTAACTTTTTATATTATTGTTAATGGTTGCCACTCTTTTTTGCACACAAGTCATAGCTCGTGACCTATATATAAGTTACCAATTTTTTAGTGATTATCACTCATTATGCACAAGAGTCAAAGCTCGTAGTACGTCGCCGGGACGAGCTCAAGGAGCTCGTTCCAAGAAAGGGCCGCCAGGCATGGTTTATGTGGCAATGACTATAGATTACAGTAGTCATACAGTCTACAGACTACAATGACTTAGATTTAGGAATATACATGGGTGGTGTTTCCACTGTAAGAATGATCGATTTGTACTTTCTCGTAAGGCGAAGGATTCATATGACAATAGCTCACCGGTTCAAGTGGTCCAATACAAAAACCACTGTAATAAAATGCAGGTAATAATGAATTCTTTTCCACAGGTCACACACAAAAAAAACAAAAAACCAAAAAAAAAACATTATCGTTGTTTCCATGTTATTGGTGATCATCGGTGATTCAGGTTGTGTCCGATTGGAGGGAGACTCGTTAAAATGAAAAAAATAAGGAAAATCAATTGGCGATTTTTGTGAATAGCGCTGGCCGGTTTTGGCCATTACGTTGGGTAAAGGGTTAAGTTAGCTAATGAATTACGATAGCATTATCGTTAATTTTCCAAGTCAGTGATTCTCATTGGTTTTGCGCAATTCTCATTGGTTTTGCGCAAGAGCCGAGGCCTGTGGTCTCCCACAGGGATGAGCTAAACGAGCTCACTCCAGTGAGGGTCACAAGCCATGGCTCTCGAGGCAATGGATTCATTCTCCACAGGTCGGCGGTGTGGTTCCTAAACGATCAAAGTAACATTATCATTAGTTAGTTTTCCATATTATTATTGATTATCACTTATTTAGCCCTTTACCTAACATAAAAAGCAGACGACACCTGCAAAAAAAATTCTTGAATAACTATTTTTTTTCATTTTTTGTTTCAAAAACATAGGTTATGACCCCTCAATGGAACGAGCTCGACGAGGGATCATAACCTCTGTTTTTGAGACAAGAAATGAAAAAAATAATGAAAATTAATTGGCGATTTTTTAGAATAGCGCTGGCCGGTTTGGGCCGCTACGTTGGGTAAGGGGTTAAAGAGGAGTCGTGGTTCGCGGCCCCTCATCGGGATGAGCCCCTCATTCCAAGGAAGTGTCACAAGTCGTGACTCCTGAGGCAATGTCTACAAGCTAAGGGATATATATGAGTGATATTTCATTGTAGCGGTGACTAATTTACGCTTTCATGCAAAAGATTGATATGACATTAGCTAACAGATCGCATAGACCAGCACAAAGACCATAATTGTTCCCAAATGCATGCAAGAATGATCAAACACAAGTATCAGAGGCTGTTTTTCACTTTGTTGGAAACGATGTTCCATAACGATGGACAGTTCAGTTGGGCTGGATATATTATATAGCGACTGGGGCCTATCAACAAATTACACGAAAGAAATTTAATTTACGTCCGGTTGGGGGGGGGGGGGGCGTTATCTATTAGCAGACTTCTTTTCCACACATCACCTATATGTTATGTTTACGTAAATGGTTAAAATAACATGAGCGTTATTTTTCCTGTGATTTAAATGATTATAAGATATCATTGATGTTAGTTTTCGATATTTTTGGTGATTATCACTCGCTTTGTAGAAGAGTCAAAGCTAACGGCCCTCCACAGGGATAAGCACAATGGCTGGGGGGGGGGGGGGGGGGGGGGTGAATTCGTTTTCCACAGATCGCCGGTTTGGTAGGTAAAGGATTAAAGAAACGTTGTACAATGATAACCGATTTGTACCTTCACGTGAGGTAAGGGACTGATAAAACAGCTAACAGTTTCATGTGGACCGGTACAAAAACCATTGTTGTTTAGTGCAGGCGAGAATCCTTAAACACTTATACCTGAGGCTATTTTTCACCTTGTTGAAGACAGATGTTCCATAACGATGGACAGCGAGAGTGGATATATTATGCAGCAAGCGGAACCTGTCAGCAAATTACACACATCCGGTTTCCAAGGGACTCATTATCTGTCAGTCATCTTCTTTTTCACAGATCAGCGATATGCTAGGTAAGGGGTTAAAATAACATGAACATTGGTCTTCCACATTTTAGGTAATTATCACTCGTTTTGCCAAAAAAGTCGAGGCTTGTGGATCCCCACAAGGACGAGCTCGTTCGGATGGGGGACCACAAGCCACGGCCTTTGCGGCAATGTATTCATTTCCCACGGGTCACTGTTTTGTCGGTGAAAGGTTAAAATAACATCATCGTCAGTTTTCCACATTATTTATTAGTAAGTATCACTCATTCAGCATGAGAGTCACGACCAGTGGCCCTTCCAGCTCATTCCATGGAAGGGTCACAACTCGTGACTTGAGAGGCAATGACTACTGGGTATGGGATATATGTGAGCGATATTCCTTTGTAACGATGGACGATTTGTACTTTCACGTATGGTGGTGGCAAGGTATAACATTCATTTATTACACGAGTGATATTCCCACTGTTAGGATGACCGATTTGTACTTTCATGTGAAGTGAGGACAAGATATTACATCGGCTAACAGATCCATATGGACCGGCACAAAAACATTATTGCAAAATGTAGGCAAGAGTCCTCAATGAAAGTGTCAATGACACTGAATCTCAACTTGACAAACTTGAAGTTGGTAAGTTATAAGTGAAATGGCAAAATTGAAGATCATTGGTACCAATGTTATTTGGTGAAATTTCAACATAACAGCATTGTGAGTACACAACGTCAAGAGTAATCCTTGAATTTATAAATGTAAACTGTAAGACTGGCTAAAGGAAGAATGTTGATAGACAAATGCAGTAAGTTCAGAGGTTATTGTAAATGGCAACTTTTTCCCAGGAATGAATGCTAATCAATAGCTCTTATCTAAAGGTCTCGCCCAATGAGCACACCAAGTTAAAAAAAATCCTGATAAATGTGGCCTGTAGGTCATGTCAAAGAGGAATGTTGATGCACAAATGCAATAAATTCAAAGACTGTTACTAACAGCAACAGTTTTTGATGGAAATGAAAAGAAAATCGATAGCTCCTATCATTGTCATCCTGCATAAGCATACAAAGTTTCAAAACAACCTGATAATGAATGGACCCTCTGAGGCATGCCAAAGGAAGATGTTAATGCTCAAATGCACTAAGTTTGAATGTCATTGCTTGTGGCAATGTTCTTTTCTCTTTTTTATGGAAATTCATAAATATACCCTGCAGAGAGTGCAAAAAGGATAAGTTGCTACACAAATGCAGTAAGATCAAAGGCTGGTGAAAACGACAAAATATTTTTAAAGGAAATGAAAATAAATGCGACCTGTGAGGTGTGCCAAAGGACATTGTGGACGTACGTACTAACGTACGTACGTACGCCAACGGACGAAAAGTGATGGCTACAGCTCAGCTTGCCTTTGTCAAGTTGAGCTAAAAACGAATACCAGAACAGAGGTTATGTCTCACCTTAATGGAAACAGGTGTTCCATGGCGATAGCTCCCATCTAGAGGTCACCCTAAACAAGCATACCAGGTTTCAAAGCAATTCAATCATAAATGTGCCCTGTAGGGTGTGCCAAAGGGAAATATTGTGGTCTGACTAAACTAAGTTCTGAAAACGTTGGCCGCGGCAATATTATTTGACGGAAATTGAAGAAAATCGATAGCTCCCATCTAAAGGTCTCCCCAAACAAGCATACCAGGTTTCAAAGCAATCCTGTCATAAATGTGCCCTGTGGGGTGTGCCAAAGGGAAATATTGAGGTCTGACTAAACTAAGTTCTAAGAACGTTGGCCCCCGTGGCAACATTTTTTGACGGAAGTTGTCGAAAATCAATAGCTCCCATCTAGAGGACACCCCAAACAAGCATACCAAGTTTCAAAGTGATCTGATCATAAATGCGACCCGTCAGGAGTTGTGCCAAAGGAAATTGTGGACGTACGTACTAACGTACGTACCCCGACGGGCGAGAAGTGATGGCAATAGCTCAGCTTGACTTTGTCAAGTTGAGCTAAATACGAATACCAGAACAGAGGATGTCTCACCTTAATGGAAACAGGTGTTCCATGACGATGGACAGTGAAGGTGGATAAATTATACAGCGAATGGAGCCTATCACCAAATTACACGAGATAATTCAGATTATGTCCGGTTACAAGGAGGCTCATTATCTGTCGGTAAGCTGTCTTTCACTGTTCATCAGTATGTTAGGTAAAGGGTTAAACTGGCATCAAATATAATTTTCCGTATCAACGGAGATTGTCACTCATTCTGTACAAGAGTCATAGCTCATGACCCCTCACGGGGATGAGATCGACAAGCTCATTCCAACGAGGACCCATAGGCCATGGATCTTGAGGCATTAAATTCATTTTCCAATGGCTAATCATGACCGTGACAGTTTTAAGGGTGGAGGAAGCCGGAGTACCCGGAGAGAACCACCGAGCAGCTGCCAGCTTCCTAACATCGTAACTCTGCACTGCAGCACAGACAGGGTTAGATTGATTGAAGACATGCGCAGTACTGACGTGCAGCACGCCTTAGTACAGGGCGTCACCGTGACCCCATGTGGACATTCAGGGTAAAGTGCCTTGCCCAAGGACACAACGCGGGAGTCCGAATCAATCGCTCAGACGGTCACCCATCTGAGGACTAACTGGGCTTGACGTTGCTTAACTTCGGTGATCTGACGAGAACCGGTTACCACAACGCTACCGCACCCCCACTATCTTTGAGGCTTTTGTGTTATAGGTCTTTTAAACGCATATCAATAGTTTCTATTTTTGTGAAGTTCCTTTATCGATGTCAATTTCGGTTTGCATAGTGCCAAAATTGCTCAGGTCACTCGTTAATAGGGCACCATATTCTAGTACGGTAGGGGGCGTATAAATGATTTATAAAGCCTGAGAAGTACATCTTTGTTTGCTCCCCTATTTTTACCTCTGATCTTCAGAAAATTGATACGTTTTGTAGCTCTAATCGTAATGGAGTTTAAGTGATTGTTTAGACTGAGGTTGCTATCAAGTATAAATCCCCAAAAATATGGCCTCTTTGCTTGCTTCTAATTTGTGATCGTATAACTGGAAATCGATACTGGGGACTGGTCTTTTTTCTTTGGTTCTTGAAGAACATAACTTTTTGAGTTTTGGCGGCACTGGGCCGGGTTTGATGTGCCATAGGGCGCACCAGCTCTCAAGATAGCGAATGGTATCATGTAGACAATTTTTAATTATGTTTCGGGACTTGCTGGCCGTCCACATGCCTTTATCGTCGTAGAACTGCGATAGTTCAACACAGTTTTTTCCTACTTTTTGTCATTCACATATATTATGAAATGAAGCGCAATTAGAACCGACCCATGTGGTGTTCCCGCATCGAGTATTACTTCCACTGACACCTCGCGGTTAACCCTCACCTTGATTTTTCGGTCAGTTAGAAATGATGATATGATCCTCAGAATTTTAGTGGGTAATCCCATTTTCGCTAATTTATATCTCGTGCCATTGTGCCATACCGAGTCGAACGCTTTTTCTACACCCAGGAAAAGCCCTGTTCCGATTTCTTTTTGACTAAATGCTGTTTTCATATAATCGACCAGTCTATATACATGTTCGTTTCCCTCTTTTTGATTCCTATACGCTCTTAGCAATTTGTTGAAAAAGTTGATTGATTCAAGATAGCTGCGTAGTCTCGTAGTGAGAAAATGAAGCCATATTGATTGGCTTTCATTAAATTTCAATCATTCAGGGAGTAGTTTGCTTTACTGACCTCTTGAGGCCCTATTGGTTGGCTTTCATTCAAGTTTAACCAATCAGGGAGCTGTTTAGTGGCTGCAGACAAGTGTGTGAAAATATGAAAAATGGTTTTATAAAATATATTAAGATTGGGGCAATACCAGTTTTTAAGCTCATTTGACAAAGTTTGGACAATTTTCCTTAAGGAGCAAATTTCCCAAGTTTTTGACTCACCAGAAGCCAAAAGTTGGATTCTAATGCAGAAATGACTCTTTTATTTCATGAAAGTGGTAAAATGTCACTTTTGGTAGGGTTTGTGATGATTATGGGTATCACTGAACTAAATATTTGAATTAGAGTTACTCGCCTTGAAGTGTTGCACTCGGAAGTGATGCAATCTCTAAAAATAAACAGTATTGGAAAAATATATTGTTTCAATAAACGTTTGAAACATTCTATTGACATCTTCCATTATTGTTGAATATTCTAGATAAAAAAGAGGGTGATTTCATAACTTTTGGACCTAAAAAATACAATTCACATTTGGTGTGTTTGTGTAGGGAATTCCCTGAAAAATGTGTACTTCCCTTGCTGTTAGTCTTTTTCTCTTATTTGTTGCATGACTCCTATTTTGGGGTCAGAAAAGGTTGTCTGAAGGGCTATACTTGACAACGATATTTGAATGCCAAAATTAAAGTCATGCGATCATATTTTTTCCACCTGAACATTATAATGGTCGCCTATGGGAAATATTTAGTTGCATAATACCATAAGGGGTGGCCGATAGCAGTTTCCCACTTCACATAACAGTTACGTAGGTGTATTTAGGACATGGTGAAATCAAATTCTAATCTGCCTAGGCGGATTATTTAATCTACCCCGGCAGATAAGTAATCTACCCTGGCAGACTAAATAATTCTCGCAGGTTACTTAAAATAGTGAATCTGAAAACGGACTACTAGATTTTAAAAACAAATTTAAAACTCATTTCTATATTACATAGTTTGAAATTGTCAGAGCATATTTATGTTCATATCTAAGAGTAAAATAAAAGCATTGCTTTAGATTCTGTCTATTTTTCGTATGCAAGAGAATAGGTAGGCCTATTGGAGTTTTTATTTATTGGAGTTTAATGGCACTTTCATCAGTCAGGGCCCCCTCGTGTGGGATAGTTTTACAGGTGGAGGAGGCGGAAGTACGAGAACAGAACCTCCAAGCAACCGTCAGACACCCCGACGTACTAACTCCACACAAGCAGGTTTAGCATTGGTTGAAGACAAGTGCTCCATCGACGTGCAGTACGCCTTAGTACACAATGCCACCGTGCTATCAAGTGAGCAATTGAGATTAAGTGCCTTGCCAAAGGACACAACGCGGTTACCGCAGATGGGATTCGAACAAAGGACCAATGGAGTTTTAAAAAGAGCGATAAGATAAAATACACCAATTTATAGTTCTCTCATTATTTGCTAAAGAGCATACACAGCAGTGTAAGGTGAGAGCAAATAGAAAACTACTCATTGGAGATCCCGGACCTAGACGTACAGAGTAAAAATCGTCAGGGAAAGGGTCATGGAGGATGGTAACCTCAACCTTGGTGATAGGGGGTCAAATCAAAGAGGTCTCTGGGTGGTCTGCGTGATAAAGAGAAGCTGGGTTTAGAAGAGTACCTTGATGGCACCTTTGGGGGAGGGGGGGGGGGGTCACTGTTGTTGAAGCTGAGGTCGCAGTCCCTGGAGCTGAGGGGAAAAATTGGGAAACACAGTGAAAAGGAGTGCCAGATGTGTAATTTAGGCGTGGTGGAGACCCTGGAACACTTTCTTCTAGAATGCCCAAAATACCAGACTGAAAGAATAAGATTCACTGGGAGTATAATGGGAAAGTGGGGTGGGAGAATGAAGGACATGTGGTTAGTGAGAGACTCAAAGGAGAGGGTTAATATGCTAATCGGAGAGATTTGGAAGAATGGGGCAAGGGATGTCATCAAGCAGTTCGTCTCAGAGTGTTGGAAGGAATTAGGAGAGAAGGGAGGCAGCTGTCAGTACAGGGGAAACCAAGGCCTTCTCACCCGAGAACCGCGACAAATCAGCGGCCGGCCAAAGTGTTGTTATTATCATTATAGCAGGAACCAACTGACATGAGGCGAAATGACTAGGTTATGTTCGAGTTGGGTAAATCTACTCAGCTGCCTTCTGATATTGATACATTTTACCAGTCACCGTGCAAACCGTATCCAGATTGGCTGTTTTAATTTCCCCAACAATGGGAGCAAAAGACTTTGTGACGAATCGAGTTGAGCAAAACCACTCAGATGCAAATAGCACATGTATGAGTAGCCAAATGTGAAGTAGTCCGTGTTCACCACTTTAAGCTGCCTGCAAGCATTATTTAATCTGTCTTAGCAGAATATTTAGTCTACCCCGGCAGATTGCTAATCTTCCCAGACAGATTGCTAATCAGCCCAGGCATCTGTCGGGCCGATTGCTACTCTCCCCAGGCGGATTGCCAATCACCCCAAGCATATTATTTAATCTTCCCATGCAGATTGATAATCAGCCCACGCAGATTAGCAATCTGCACGGCCGGACTTCTTTTTCCCGACTTCTTTTTTTTTTCAAAATACACTTCCACGAGTCGTTTAGTTCTTTTAATTTAGTTCTGGTCTCCATGGGTTTACAACTAGTACACAAAAAAATCAGGAAAGTTGAAAATAGTTGTTTGTGTTATGAGAAACATAATACAGAGGAATGCATGCCAGAATGTCAGATGATGGATGGATTTGTATATGACATATGACAGATGTTTTACTGGGACATTGCCATTATGTGTACTAAACATCATATATGGGTATACATGAACATGGTTTACAGGGAAGAGAAAATGAAATATTTTCAGAATGTTACCAAATATTTTGTATATACTTTTATAGACTTGTGGGATAAAACATTATTTAATGGTGTGACTCTGCCAAGAGAATTAAACACTGCTTTAAGCCCTTCCTCCTAATTGCATAACTGCACAGTGGCACACTTGATCAGAGACCACACAATTATTGGAGCTAACTTTGTGAGAGTTAAAATACTATAGAGATATCATTAGTCAAACTGATACATTTTATTTTTTACAAAAAAAGAAATGTGAATGGGTTTGTTTTTATCCATTCCTGTGTTAACCCTAAAGGGCCTGGAGATTTTAATCCATTTTTACCATACCTTGACAACTTCCAGTCTATGGCTTTGCAGTTGTTTTGGGGAAAGTGTTGGATGCCTATGTAAGCAGCAAAGACTTTCCTAAAAGCAACTGGTGAGGTTCTTAGAATATAACTTGTGAGTTCACCCTCATACAGCACGTTGTGGCATCTGTTCTCCTGCAGTTAAAGTGATCAAAGTCGGTAATTTGGGTCGAAAGGGTTAGACACGTGTGTATAGTGGCTCACATATTCCACCCTTTGCCTAATATTGATAAGACAACCTCTACAAATTCTTGAAAAAAAATTCCACCTTTTTACCCAGTACCTCTAAAGCAAAGATTAAGACACCTCAACAGCACTTCTTCCAATGACGTGTCATAATCTTGCTTTGGAGCCCAAACTAGAAATATTAATAAGATTTGCATCTTTAGCTGTATCATGATCACAACAATGGCATACGAGTAGTAGATGTGGTTTTCGTGCCCTATCTTGTAGACCTAGGAAGTGACGTCATACCGCAATGTATTATGGGTATCATGTGGTTGTCATGGTAGCCCAGGTGAGCGGCCATATTGTGACGTCATTATCACGGTGATGGGTGATGTGAGTGTGCATGAGCAGCTCGTGTTGTTAGAGTGATATGTGTTTCCGTCGTCCATTTTGTATGAAGGGGCCGCCATCTTTGTTTCTATGGTGGCGCGAGATTGCTATGAGCCTGAAAAGGCCTATAGGAAGACAAGGGTGCGTTCGATTGAATAAGGGTATTTTCTGGAACGGAATCCCCCAGAATCCTCGTTTAATTCATAGGATTACCCAAATGAGCCCGAGAATGACCGTAAATCATCGGAAAGTACCCCTTTTAACCAAAGTGGACCTGTTTAGAGTAGCATGTAGTTCTATAGACCCTTAAAAGGTCGTGTTCGATTGAAGTGGAATACTTTTCAAGTGTTACCCGTCAGGTGAATCAATGGTTTCCATAGATAATTACCCAAATAAACCAGACAATCCCTCCAAATCACCAACATCCACCCAAACTACCGAAACGGACTTGGTAAAGCCTCATTTTGGACAGTGGTGTTTTATGAAGGGTCGGATTTTGTTATTCTGTGTCGAAATCCTCGATGCTCCGACCTCACCCCGCTTCCCTGGAGTACTATTCCGTTCTTCTGGGGTATGACTTGCTCTCTTCCGTCTGTTTTGTTACTACTTCTGATAAAATAACCAATCAGATCACGTCTCCAGGAATAAACAACCAATAAAATCGCTCTCTTGACCTAAGCTCCCGTCCATCATCATCTTCATTCCAACTATTGTGATCCACATACACAATGTGCGAATAGCACATCAAGTGCACAATGTGCGCTCAAGACAAGCAGCACATACATGTATTTGAGGACCAATGGGGACAAGTGTTTGGGGGATAGTGAGAACCAGGCTTTGAGGGCTAGTGGGGACCAGGCTTTGAGGACTAGTGGGGACCAAGACTTGGGGACCAAGGTTTAAGGACCAGTGTAAGAAATATTGTCTAACCGCCGTCTTAACTCAGTACTAAAGTTTCTGCTACCAACAGTGTTACTGTTTGTAACCAAGGTCTTGGCTTATTCCACCGCTCTGCTAAATCCATCACTGCTACTATAGGGCACGAAAACCACATCCGCTACTACTCATACGTATGAAGATTTTTTTGTCTGTTGTTGTTTATACATATGCTGATCATTTTTAAGGACTTCCACCCCAGGTGTTGGTTTGTGGTCTTATTTTACCAGTAAAGCAAAACCTGTATACATAGTAAACAAACATTGCCCCACTTCCCTGGATTCCTAGAAATTCCTAAGAAGATTTAAAAAAAAAATTATCCCCCATATTGATCTAAGTTAAAACTTGGGCTTCCATGAGAAGCCCAAATATTAACCTAGGGACTTGGTTTGAACAATCTTGAATCTGACCCTCATAACAATGAAGTATACCAAACACTAAGAGATTATGACTGGTGGTTCTGGAGAAGAAGAGTTTTATTATTCCTCATATTGGACTAAGTTTAAATTTGGGCCCCAATAGGGAGCCCAAATATTAACCCAGAGACTTGGTTTCAACATAATGAGACCTAACCTCCCTAAGGATGCAAACTACCAAATATCAAAAGATTCTGACTGGTGGATCTGAAGAAGATTATTAAAGATTATCCCCCATATTGCACCCCAAAGGAAACCCAAATATTAACCAAGAGACGTCATTTGAACAACCTTGAATCTGACACTCATGACAACAAGTGCACCGCCAGACATGGGCTATATACCCGACAACAAGTTCTTACATTGGACATATTTCCAGACAACAAATGTTCAAAGTCGAAAAAATGGAAAAAGATCCATAACTCAAAACAAAATTGGTCGGACTGAACTCAAATTCAAACTTGACCTGCATATTCATGACAAAACCTATGTACAGAATTTGGTGTTGACTCAATAACTCAAACTTAAATTATCAGCTAGACATCCAATTTTCAAAGACAACAAAATGGAAAAAGGGCCATGACTTGGCCAAAAATTTGTCGGACCGGACCCAAATTTGAACTTGACCAGCATATATTTGAGACAAACTCATATACTAAAATTCGTTTCGATTTGATCACCCATACTTAAGTTATCATCAGGACAATAAATTTTCGAAGTGATAAAAATGGAAAAAGGACCATAACTCAGCCAAAATTGGTTGGACTGAGCTGAAATTAAAACTGACCAGTGTATTCTTGAGACAAACTCATATGCCAAATTTGGTATCAATACGATCAACCAAACTAAAGTTATCATTCAGATAAGTAATTTTCAAAGTCTAAAAAATGGAAAAAGGGCCCTAACTCGGCCAACATTGGTTGGACTGAACCCAAATTCGAAATTGACCAGCGTATTCTTGAGACAAACCTATATACATATATATCGGGTTGATTCGATAATTCAAACTAAAGTTATCATCCGGGCAACAAATTTCCAAAGTTGCAAAAAATTATCAGATGAAACCCAGATTCAAAATTCGCTATCTCATTGGGGTAGGGACGTATAAACCAAATTTGGTTTTGATTCGATGACCCAAAATTTAGTTATTACTCTAGTTGAACAGACAGATGCACATATGCATGCAGCTGATTACAAAAGTCCTCCGTAAAAATGTCGGGGGAACAATGATGTAAACCAAACATTAAAAGATTCTGAGTGGTGGTTCTGAAGATGATTTTTGAAGATTATTCCCCATATTGCCCTCAGGTAAAATTTGGGCTCAGTATTTTTTTGATGTGCCCTACGGAACACCCTGACACAACCAGTGCCAATTTCTTTTTACCATTCCATTCTATTGGTCCTAAGGATGCTTCATACCAAATAACAGTTCTCTGTTCCATGAGGTTTAGGAAATATGGGGGACACAGGAAAATTTGTTTTAACATGAATCAAGTACTTAAGACTCAATAATACCACTGACTAAATTTGGTTCAAATCAGTCCATAGGTTCAGAAAATAGAAAAACTGGGCAGAGCCAAAAATATTCCCCCACCTATTACAAAGGCAAATATTGCTCCACAAACTTGATTCTAAACCTCAAAAGAAAGCTGCATACCAAATATCAAGTACCCATAGTTCAGGAGAAGATTTAAAAAAAAAATTGGAGCATTTTCCCCACCCCTTCCCTATTGGGCTGGGCAAGTTGATTTGACCAAAAATGAAATGCAATGTCAGAATAAGCAAGCACCTTAAATTTAACTAAAACTGGTTCAGCAGTTTAGGAGGAGCGGGTGCAAACACCATGTTCACGGATGACGAACCACAGGTGACAAAGGATGGTGAGTGCTCACTATAGCTCATCCTGACTTTCAGTCAGGTGAGCTATAAAAAAGATTTAAAAAAAAAACAAAACCATATCATGTGACACCTCATTGGAACGAGCTCGTCAAGCTCATTCAAATAAAGATTGCACGATATGGTTTTGCTTAAATTTTGGGGAAAATTAATAATATAATAAATAAAATAATAAATAATAGAAGTGTTAACTCTCAGAAGATTTCAAGGGACATCATTATTCTAAATGAAGTGGTTGTTCATGGACATAATGATTTCATTCATCATTTTTCTATTAGTTACTTTTGGTTTCTGCATAGTATCTTTTTTTTTAGGATAATGAAATATATGTATTCTAGGTTAGATTTATCTCCAGCTCATCAGTACTTTTCTCAGTGATGTCTGATATTTATGGAAAGCAAAAAGAGGACTGCACCAAAAATTCATAGTTCATGCTGAATGTACATGAACAGCACTATTTATTTTATGTTAATGAGTTACAGTTTACTACATGTAGATGGTTTACCCATCAGGTCATGTTATTCCCAAAGTTAATAAACAAGCCAGAAAATAAGCAGACTGTCATCTGTAAAATGAGGTCCCCAGAGAGTGAATTTAGTGATGTTACCCTGCAATTTACCCTCTGAATCAGGGTCTCAAAACTAAACAGAAATAGGTACCCAGAGGATAAATTGGCTCCATGTATGGGGTAGCATCATCAAATTCACCCTCTGGGGACCTCAATCTACAAATGTCAGACTGCTTATTTTCAGGCCTGTTAATAAATATAAAAAACATAAAAGAACAGTTAATGTTATCTTACAAACAAATGTTTTCTTCTTTTATTCAACATTTGGTTAACTCCCAGCATGCCATCATGCTAAATTAATATTTTGGACAGCAATACTTTGTCAATAACACAATGTGGGGAATGAGTACAAGAATGTTGAAGAAACACCATAAGTGCAGGTGACAGAGTGTGTGTGTGTGTGTGTGTGTGGGGGGGGGGGGGGGGGGAGGGGGGGAATAAAGTTAAGGAGGTGCTTGATCCCACGGACCTTTGGGCAACCAAAAATTTGGGGCAATTCTGTCTAAATTTCAGATAGGAACCAATGCACAAATTTGGCAGAGTATGAAAGTTTTCAGGTGATGTTGAAAGTACAGGTATTCATTAACCCTTTTACATATCAAAAATAGCCGGTGATACTGAAAACAAACTATCAAATCACTAAATATTTTAGAGATGGTCAATAAACCGAAAAAAACTGAGCTGATACCGATATCATGGGAATACCGAAAAACCAAACTGAACCCATCTCTTGAATACCAGAACTTTCTGAATTTTCATATTTTCCTACCTTCACTACTTATCAAGCCAAAAAATAAGCAGACTGTCATCTGCAAAATGAGGTCTCCAGAGGGTGAATTTAGTGATGCTACCCTTCTATAGAGGGTAGCATCACTAAATTTACCCTCTGTGAACCCCAAGCTGAATCAGGGTCTCAAAACTAAACAGAAAGAGGTACCCAGAGGATAAATTGGCCCACTGTATGGGATAGCGTCATCAAATTCACCCACTGGGGACCTCATTCTGCAAATGTCAGACTGCTTATTTTCAGGCCTGCTAATAATAAAGCCTTATTGAGGCCAGATAGCACTTGATGGGATGATTTTCTTAAAAGAAGCGATTGATATTCTTTTCAGTTTTTTTAACCATTAACCCTTTACCTAATGAATCGCCTACATCCGCCCACGTAATATGCAAATTCAGCAGTTGAAAAAATATTATTTAAAAAAAAACTTCAACAAAACCATATCATGTGATCCCTCGTTGGAACGAGCTCGTTCCAACGAGGGGTCACATGACATGGTTTTGTTGAAATTTTTTGAAAAATTAAAAAAAAATGATATTTAAAATAATAAATTTCGATATCGTCTGCATTGGGTAAAGGGTTAAGGGTCTGGGAAATTGTCCTGAATTCCACCTAGACTACAACCTGTACATATCCAGCTGCTTAGCAGTGATTTCTAGTCATGGCTTACCTTAACCCTTTACCCAGCGAATTGGCCGCATCTGCCCTCGTAATATGCAAATTTAGTAGTTGAAAAAATATTATTTTTCAAAAAAATTTCAACAAAACCATATCACGTGATCCCCCCGAGGGGTCACATGATATGGTTTTGTTGAAATTTTTTGAAAAATTTGAAAAAATGGTATTTAAAATAATAGATTTTGATATCATCTGCGTTGGGTAAAGGGTTAAGAGGCAGCCAAGACTTGACCAGAAATCACTGCTTAGGTGATTTATCTATTGTCAGCTGGACCTACTAATGTTTGAGATTGCAAAAGTCTGCAACAGGACTTTGAAGGTTAAAGTGTGTTTGGAACAAGTCATGAAATTACTGTAGATATGATTTATATTGGCAAAAGAATGCCAATGTTGAGCTCATTGACAGTGGCATTTATGGTGCTGTGGTAGAATGATACAATTATGCAAGAACAACTTATTCTGTATTTTCCTGGTGTGAATTCCCCTTTAGTACTATAGTGGAGCCCACTTAATTGATATCTCTTAACTGTATAACTCTGTTAATTGAATATCATTTCCCAACACAAAACCATTTACCATACCTCCAGTACAAATTTGACCTGTTAATTGAATATAGGTTATAGAGTAAACTCGTGTTAATTGAATAAAAAATCTTGCAGCCTGCCGAGAAAATACCCAGACTCTCCCCAGTTTTCCTTTGTTTATTAGACCTATTTGGCCTCAGTACATCCAATACAGGCATTTAATCTATTATATCTTGTTTGACAGAGCTCTAGAATACATTAAAGTGACACAATCCCTGTTAATTGAATACTCCTGTTATTTGAATAATTTTCATTGGCAAAATGGCCATTCAAATAACAGGATTGCACTGTTTTAGCAAATCTCAGTCAAATCAAATACTGAATAACAAAACTATACTGTGGTAGATCCCCTAAAAATACCGAAACTGATACAAAACTTAAAATTTCAATACAGCCCATCTTTCAAAGGTAATTTTATTTACAAGTAACTCTTTACACAATGTAACAGCAAAAACAAACCAGCAAATTTTCACAAAAATTACCTATTCAATTTTGTTCATTTTCTGTATCAAAAACAACTTATGATCCCTCATTGAAACTTGCTCATTGAGCTCATTCCAATGAAGATGCATAAGTTACGTTTTTGACGCAAAAAATGAAAAAAAACTATTATTCAAGAATTTTATTTGCAAGTGTTGTCTGCCTTTTGTGTTAGGTAAAGATTTATTTATTTGGGGTTTAATGACACTTTCAACAATGTGGGTCACCTTGGAGTACACAGAGACCCACCTAGCAATGGCAAACGACTGTCAGACTCCTCAACATACTAACTCCACACAAGCAGGGTTAGCATTGGTTGAGAATAAGTGCACCATTGACGTGCAGTGAGCCTTAGAACTCAATGCCACCATGCTCCCAAGGTAAAGATTTAAGAGGTCTGACAGGATATGGCTGTTGCAAACATGAAGGGTTTTTAATATGTTGCTGCTAAACTTATTAATGAACCAAGAAATTTCTTCCATTGTGAAACATTGTGACTTTGGGCTGCACAATGTTGGGTTAAAATACTTTATGCAGTGCCTCATGGATTCTTTTAGGTGTCCATGGGGGCTGAATAAGTGCCTCCTTCCCAATGGCAATTGGTCATGATTTTTACCAATTCCCAACCTCAGATTTCCCAATCTCAGTCCCCAAACAAAAATTTGATTCACAGATGGTGTCCTGACGGATCAAAAGGCCTCAGAAAATAAATAATTGCCAACCTAACAAAGCATAGAAAGCATCTGAATTCAAAGGCAAAGGATAGGTTCTTCTTTAACCCTTTACCTATAATAAAAAGCACACGACACTTACAATTTCTTGCATAACTAATTTTTTTTCATTTTTCGTCTCAAAAACATAGGTTATGACCCCTCATTGGAACAAGCTCAACAAGCTCGTTCCAATGAGGGGTCATAACCGGTTATGAGACAAAAAATAATGAAAATTAATTGCCAGTTTTTGAGAATAGCACTGGCTGGTTTTGGATGTTATGTTGTGTAAAGGGTTAATAGTGTGAGAACAGTTCAACAGATACTACAGAGACTGTATTGAACCTTATTTCATGGGAATGTTTGTCATAAAACATACTACATGTTGTTTACATTTCATAGCATCTGTATCAAAGGTCTCAGTTCAATATGAAGGAAATATTTCACATTCTTTTTATGCTTCTACTCCACCAAAAACATTTCCCAATTGGAACCCCCATGAAGTAAGGGTTACTGCTAATGGGTGAATGGGTGCTAATGGGTGAATAAAAAAGTTTATCATAAAAATAATGGAGTAAGATTACAAAAAAGTATTAATAAGAATAAGTAGGGATGAAAAAAATGGAGGCAAAATCTTAAGGGCCAGGAGATTTTTAATACATTTTTGCTTTACTTTGACAATCCACATCCTATGACTTTGCAGCTGTTTCTTGGAAAGTCTTGGCTGCCTATGTTGGCAGCCAAGACTTGCTTAAAAACAACTGCCATGGCACTTCAAATGGAACTTGCAAGCTTACCCCAAAACTGCATGTTGGGGCACCTGTTTGTTGTAGAAAATGTGATTCAAGTCAGAATTGGGCCCCTAAGGGTTAAAGCCACAATTTCAACAAATATGGGAAGTCTAGTAGCATCCAGGGACTTTACTACTGCCCCCTTCCCCAAATGGGAAAGAGACAAGAACCCTTGGGAAATCTAGCATCCAGGGATTAGTCGACCCCCCCCCCCACCCCACCCCATTGGGAAAGAGGCCATGGCCCTTGCCACTGGAAAAATTTGCATCATAAAGGTACAGAATTGAGAATTTCTGTCAGTGATAGAATGGAATAAAATAATCAACTGTAACTTCAAATTCATGAAATCTTCTATAACAACATGTATGCATGTATGTTTTGGTTTATTTAACTGGTAAAGTGCTAGAAGCCACTATCAGGGCTTCAATATGAAGAGCAGGCATCCCGGCCTAAATGTGTCATATTCTGTGGATGTGCTTCACATTATCTTAGCAGTGAAATTACTTAGTCTAAATTGGTTTGCCTTGTAACAATTTATGGGAGAGTGCCTCTTGGCACTCTCCCATAAATTGTAACAAGGCAAAGACACATGAACAAATTTTGATGACCAAATATAACTTAGCACTCTACCAGTTAAACTGTTATGTTTCCTGGCATACAATGAGAAGGATACTCTCTTGGAAAGAACATGTTATCAGCATTTGTTAATGTATTGACATGAAGCTCTTGCCACAAAATGAGAAGTGCAACTCTGAACCATGTTGAATGGTACCCTTACATGTATCACTGTTTGCAGAATCCAATTTTCCAAAATATATCCACCAATTATGTTTGCTCCCTTGGTGAGTTTTATGAGATTGATTGATTGGGAATGTGAGAATGGAGCATTAGGAAAATCATGCTCAAATAACAACAGGAATTGGGCCCAGATTTGGCTGTCCCCTTTCATGACCCAGAAAATCCATGGCATCCATGAGAGTAGTATTGTGTTGAAAAACTTATAAAAGAAACCTCAAGCTACCCTGATTTATAAACATGCTGGCAAAATGTCATCATTCTCTGAAGGGGTCAAAGCACCCAAGCAGCTATAAGAAAAGGCTGTTGCAGTACCATGAAAAAGAAATCCTGCCCCAAGCGCTCAGGCACTCTCCAGTAATTTGTAATAAACAAATTTGCAGTTAAAACTAGAAGTCCCGTCACGAACTGTTCACTTATCTAGGCTTAATTGCGTGTATGAATTGCATGTAGTTGCCATATCGAATGGCACCCAAAGCACGGCAGGCTTTCCTGGTTACTCATAGCAAACACAGGCAATGTTTCTGCCAATGGACCTCCGGGTTACCCGGAGGTCCATAGGCTGAAACATTGCTTGTGCACAGGCCATATGTACATAATTTGATAGCCTTACTATGGTCATAACGCATAGATTAACGCGCAGATCGACATGCTATTTGTGCGCATTTCATGACAGGACTTCTAGTTTTAACTATATATAAACAAAATATTTTGTGGGTTTAACTAAATATGTATCATGAGCAAGCAAAATGTTGGCTTTTTCTCTGAAAGTCTTGACTGTGGCTTCTAGCACTCAACCAGTTAAATAGTACATCGCTTGTGTTTAGCTTGACTTGTCTGGAATATTTCAGCTAGGGATGAAACGGTTGGCTCATTTTCACAACCGACTAACCAAAAGCTATAACCCGATAATATCCAGTCTTATCATATGACTCGGCCATTTTGTTCACTTTAAAACATTTGATATTTTGTTTTCATATTAATCAGTGATAAATAAAGCCTTCCGTCAATTTCATTGGTCAATTTCAAAACTAGACAATTTGATTGGCTGAACAAAATACAACTGGGCCACATTTTCATAATTTGCATAATTAGAGTTGGAAGCTTTCAGTGGTCAATTTCAAAACTGGACAATTTGATTGGCTATACAAAATACAACTGGGTGACATTTGCATAATTTCAGTAGGGAGAATTTACGTTATCTGTCCTATTTAGGGTGGGTTATATTGTATTAATCTTTTACCTACAAGAAAACGCCATTCATTTTTTTTTATATTTTCACTCTGTGCTTCCAAAACATAGGTGATGACCCCCCCATTGGAACGAGCTCGACCAGCCCGTTCCAATAAGGGGTCATAACCTATGTTTTGGAAGCAAAAAATGAAAAGTTTTAGTTATACGAGGATGTTTTTTTCCAAGTGCCGTCTGCATCTCAAGTTAGGTGATCGGTTAAAAAGTCATACTGAGTGGCTAATTTGTGCGTGTGTGTGTCATATGATAAATAGAATATGAAAGGAGTGTTTTTCTCATATAATATTTATGAAACTCATCTGAATTTTCCATTTACGCTCGCCATATGCTCGCCAAAACGGAAAATTCTTAGACTTGTTTCATAAATATTATATGAGAAAAACACTAATTGCATATCCTCTATATCTGTGGCCATTATTTCACTGAATATGGGGGCAAACCTATAGGGATTAGAAAGCAGTATTTGCAGGAACTATTCGGTAGTGTGTATGCAAATGAACGTTGTCATGTTCTCGACAATGTTCGTTTGTATACATATTACAGAATAGTTTCTGCGATTCCTCAGTACTCACAGAAGTTGCCGATCATCAACAAAGTCTTGAATGCCAAAGTTGATTAATTCTCAATATATACAACAAGGCTTCGGGGTGTAATCTACCCCAAAGAGAAGTGGCATATTTACTATGTTTTAATCATGGGAAGACGATCACTACCAATATTTCAGATAACCAGTTGACAATTTTTCTAATCGGTTAGGTTGGTAACTACTTTCAAACTGGTTATTCGGTTATCATTTCAGTACTAATTTTAGCTGGATCAAAAAGCAAATGATATACTCCAGACAACCAAATCTAAAAATGCCTTAAAGAGTCATTTTCTTTGAAGCAAAACAAAAAATTCTGCTGAACTGAGACTTGATCTGACCAAATTTTTTTACATTACCATTAGACTCACCACTGCTGTATTTTTTATATGCCATTAGTTTCACCTATTTTGTTAATGTCTCCATGTTTTCAAGGCAAAATCAATACTTATTGATTGGAATATCTATAACTAAGATGTGAAAGAATATCTGCACATCTTTGTGAGTAAAAGGCTAACACAATTCACCATCAATAGTCTGCATATCAACTCCTTGAAAGTGGGTGAACAAACTGTACATAACAGCGTGGGATTCCTTACAGAATTAGACTGGCAACCTGAGAGCTAGCTCCCAGCCATTTTGATTTGCGGGCCTGAAAAGGTATGGATGAGGAAGAATGCAGACTCTGCCCAAAACTATACTAAATTATTCACACCACTCAGCTATTGACAGACTTTGCTGATGGCAGAGTGATCTGCATGGTTTGGTATAGTTCTGCTTGGTTGGTGGTTGGTGCCAAAGAAAACTACTACAGGGGTTTCAATTGCCTGCCATACTATTTGTAATATAACCAAGCCTGAAAATAAGCAGACTGTCATCTGCAAAATTAGGTCCCCAGAGGGTGAATTTAGTGATGCTAACCTGCACAGCAGGGTAGCATCACTAAATTTACCCTCTGTGAACCTCAATCTGAATCAGGGTCTCAAAACTAAACAGAAAAAGGTACCCAGAAGATAAATTGGCCCACTGTATGGGATAGCATCATCAAATTCACCTACTGGGGACCTCATTCTGCAAATGTCAGACTGCTTATTTTCAGGCCTCAATATAACAAGCATATGCCACGAGATGGCAAAAAAAAACCTGCCCTCAAAGAGAGAAGTGGATCTAAATATTCATGAAAAACAGCACAAGATCATCTCACAATGCATGCCTGTAGAAGTTTCATGAAAATATACTTGCATTTTTCAAGTTAACGCATTCACAAATTCATTATCAAACAAACACCAGGTTTCAACAAAAAGGGACCCAACTCCTACAAATTTGACAAAATTTGGTGAATATCGAACTTGACCAAGACCTTCTCCAAATTTAAGCCTAAACTAAGTTTTGTGAAAACTCGATAACATTTTAACTTTTCATATTCACAAAGTCTTTATTAGACAAACACCAAATTAAAAAACAAAAGGGGCATAACTCCTACAAAGGCTGACAAATTTGGTGAACATTGGATATGAGGAAAATCTTCTCAAAATATATTCCTGAAGTACATTTCATAACAAGAAGGATGCCAACGCCCTATAGCTCACCAACATTCCTCTTTGATAGTAACTTTGGAAAACGCAAGAACTGTATCAAACAGGCTCATAACATGCGACAAAGCTGACCTAAACACAACCTCTTAAAAGTAAAACACAGAAACTGACATAAACACTAAGTTAAACATGAAATTCGGAGCTAAACAGAAAACTAAACGCAACTGTCAAAAATGTCAAGAAAAATGTTTAAAATGCAGAGTAAGAGGGGTTAATCATGGAACAATGATACTGAGGAACATGTATGATGAATATAAGTGCCATGGGAAGAGAAGGAGCACAGCAGCTGATCTAAACACTAAGTAAAACATGAAAATCTGAGCTAAACAGAAAACTAAACGCAACTAAAAATGTCAAGAAAAATGTTTAAAATGCAGGGTATGAGGAGTTAATCATGGAACAATGATACTGAGGAACATGTATGATGAATATAAGTGCCATGGGAAGAGAAGAAGCACAGCAGCTGACCTAAACACTAAGTTAAACATGAAATTCCGAGCTAAACAGAAAACTAAACGCAGCTAAAAATGTCAAGAAAAATGTTTAAAATGCAGGGTATGAGGGGTTAATCATGGAACAATGATACTGAGGAACATGTATGATGAATATAAGTGCCATGGGAAGAGAAGGAGCACAGCAGCTGACCTAAACACTTAGTTAAACATGAAATTCTGAGCTAAACAGAAAACTAAATGCAACTAAAAATGTCAAGAAATATGTTTAAAATACAGAGCACGAGGGGTTAATCATGGAACAATGATACTGAGGAACATGTATGATGAATATAAATGCCATGGGAAGAGAAGTAGCACAGCAGCTGATCTAAACACTTAGTTAAACATGAAATTCTGAGCTAAACAGAAAACTAAAAATGTCAAGAAAAATGTTTAAAATACAGGGAATGAGGGGTTAAATCATGGTAGAATGATAATAATCATCATATAGCAGCATTATAAAGGCCATGATATGGTAATAGCGCGAGTAAGTGACCTAAACAAAAGCTTTAACATTATTGGACACGTACGCTGATGCCGACCGATCGAGCCATGCCATAAGCTCACACAACTAAAGTTGGTGAGCTAAAAATCTGATTACATTTGTTCAAATTATCCTGGTCACAATGTCATTATTAGACAAACACCAAATTTCTGAAAAGGGGCATAACTCCTACAAAAGTTGAGGAAGTATTGTGTAGATTGAAAATGACCAAGATCTTCTCACAATGTATGACAATATATATATATATATATGTATATAGAAAGTTTCATGAACATCTGATTATGTTTGTTCAAGTTATGGCATTCACAAAACATACCTTTTATCCTAAATGGAATTTTTAACTCTTTCAATACTGATGCCCTGAGTGGTATTAGTTTCTGCACTACTGATTCCCTGCAGGAACCCCGGGAAGTGAAGCAGTGCCTGTTCACTAAAATAGGGCCCAGTCACGAATGCTTGGTAGGTGCAAACCTTCTCTAAAATGGGCAACGTGGCTTATTAACGCACATCACTGGTCTTGAGTTGATACTCATGTTGTGGTCATGATAAGCAATTGTGCAAAAATATATTACCTTAAACACCAATCAATCAATAAATAAATAATTGCACTACTGTTGACAAGGTAATGATGAGTTTGTTTTATATCTGAAGGGAGGTTGAGTAATAATTAAATCCTACAGCCCAATATTGGGCTGTAGGATTAAATTATTACTTAACCTTTTGCCCATTTTAAATAGTATTTTTTCAAAAAATTTCAACAAAACCATATCATGTGACCCCTCGTTGGAATGAGCTCGTTCCAACGAGGGGTCACAGGATATGGTTTTGTTGAAATCTTTTAAAAATAATATTTTTTCAACTGCTGAATTTGCATATTACGCGAGCGGATGCGGCCGATTCGTTGGGTAAAGGGTTAACCCCGTTCTTTGTTGCCTACTCATGGAATTTGCAGTGAGTCAATTTGAAAACACTTGGACCTACGACTCAAATGGAAAATCATCTTTCCAAACTACTCACATATAAATTCGGGTTTGTGTTAATGGGTTTCACGAGTTACATTTAAGGAAGATGAGAAACAAATTTTCAAGGGCTGCAAGGAAAGGCACTTTTGAGGAGTTATCATTCATTCTCAAAGTCACACGGAGGCTAATCAAAGGAAGCCATTATCACATGATTATAGCACACTGCTTGATCGTGAGGACAATAGAATTTATCCTGCCTTGATCTATTTGTGACAGTGGCTATATTACAGCCTTATCTCAGAATACTCTTTGTACTGAATGTTGTTGAACACAGGAGTAATCAAGAATCATCACATTGTTCTATAAATTCTTCTAGAGTAACTGCATCAATGGGTATTATTAAGTGTTCAACGCCATCATAATTCTGAAATAAAAAAGAACAAACTTCATTCTACTATTCTGTTATTTTGTGAGAAAACTGGTGTGCATTTGGAATGTAAGAAGCCAGATGTGTAATGCCTGTGTAAGTTAGTGTCTCTGACCTCTTACCTTACTCAATGGTCATATCCACTATCCACAAAAAAAACTGCCATTTTTTTTTAATATCTACCTCCCAATACATAGCTTATCACCAAGCCTGAAAACAAGAAATCTGTCATTTGCAAAATGAGGTTCCCAGAGGGTGAATGTGCTGATACTATCCCATACAGTGGGCCAATTTATCCTCTGGGAACCTCTTTCTGTTTAGGTTTGAGACCAAGATTTAGATTGAGGTTCACAGAGGGTAAATTTAGTGATGCTACCCTTCTGTGCAGGGTAGCATCACTGAATTCACCCTCTGGGTGACCTCATTTTGCAGATGACAGTCTGCTTATTTTCTGGCTAGCTTATCACTCCTAACTCAGTGGAAAGCTGCACACCAGAAATTTGACTTTGAATTTTTCAAATCAAATCGAGCAACAGATTCGCAAATCAATCTTTTTTTTAATTAAATTGGCAGAATAACGTTCTTGACTTCCTATTTTCATCAAGTAAAACCATGGTGGCGATTACACATTCAATAAGTAGAAATAGCCTGATGGCCTCAACTGTGCAGTTTCTTTAAAATATATGCCATCTCTCTCAGAAATTAACAAGATGATAAATTTTAAGTAATTTGTATATTTTTTATACTTACCAATGGCCCAGACTAGCTGGTGCTAACTCAAATTAATCTAGGGCCAAACACAAATTTTGCCCCCCAATCCCCAAATTTGCATGCAAAACCGAAAAAATAGTCCGAGATGGTCCTCCATACTTTGGAGATCTGCGCATGTGCAGTATCCAGGAAGGTACTGAAATTGGCGCCAACCATCATTCTTTCTACAGATGCCTGCTAAATGTTATAAACAGTGGGGAGGTATGAGTGCCCACTCATGGGAGGGCCATACCCATCTGGGCCATTGGTAAGTATAAAAAATATACAAATTACTTAAAATTTATCAAATTTTTATACGACAACTAATGGCCCAGACTAGCTGAACCGTAAAAAGGCTGGAGGGCCTAGGACTTGAAGGAAAATTGAATCTCTAAATTACTTCAGTAAAGGATAGCTCCTACAGGAGAACAGGAGAAGATAGGAATTATATATGTCTTTCCCTTTTATGAAAAAAGAGAAAGGCATAACACCAACAATGTAATTGAGTATTGCATAATATATAATTCTCCATTTAATGGCAGCATAACCCGTTATGCTAATTTGGTGAAGGAAAACCAATATATAAAGATAGTCCAGAGAATGAGACTCTTTATACTCATTTAAAATGTCTGAGGATTGTACATCAATGCTCATTTGACACCTAACATATACAAATGCTTCACAGTGAGCTCCACTTAAAAAACAGTACATAAATGAGACATAGTTATTACTTCACACTGAGCTACACATTAAAACCACCCCAGCACCGACGCAGGACTACTGTCACTGGTGGAGGTATTCCCTTGCTTTTCACTATAAAGCCAGATGATCAAAAGGGAAAAAACGTCCCCCACCCCCTTCCCCTTGTTTTGAGGTAAAATTCCACAGAACGAAGTGGGCAGCGGAACAGCGTCAGTGCTTAAGCAGACTGCCTAAAGACCTATAGATGTAACATTAGTGGACAACATTCTGAGCAACAGAAAGAGGACCCAGAGATCTGAGGTCACCGGAGATGGACTCTAAATTTCTCAGGTAAAACTTGGTAAATGAAGAGGGGTGTGTCAAGTAAGCAGCCTTCATGAGATCGGTAATGACTATACTGTTAGAATAAGCCCAAGAAGTGGACAGTGCAGTGCTCTAACCTCAAGCGTCGAAATCTTATTGACAGAACGTTGATCTGAAGATAGATTTTTGTAGTCAATGCGTATTGCCAACTGAATCCATCTAGCGACAGAATGAACAGAAATATATTTTCTGTTAGGAATCAAAGAAAGAAAGAAACGTTTTCTTCCCTTTCTAATAAAATCTGATCGACGTTTATAAATGCACATTGCTTTGATTGGATACAGCAAAGGTCTACAGTTATCCGAGGATGGTAAAGCCTTAACGACAATAGGCTCCGGCCGCTTATCCGGAATCTGATTCTTAGCCAAAAATCCCACTTCTGTAGTGAGGGTAATGGTATTACCCACGCTATGGTAATGAGATTCATCAACAGATAATGCATGAAGTTCACTGACCCTTCTAGCAGATGCAAAGGCAAAGAGAAAAGCCGTTTTATAAGTCAAGAATTTGAACTCTCCGACGTCTAATGGCTCAAAAGGAGCTTCTTTGAGCTTCAACAGAACCCAAGCCAAATTCCACTTAGGAATTAATCTGAGAGTTCCAGGTCTATTAATAGAGAAATTTCTAACTAGCTTGGATAAAGAAGTATCTGATCCAATAGCCAAGTCATCATGATGAGCGTAAGTATCTGATAACACAGACCTATAGCCCTTAATAGTGATGGGCTGCAGTTTGAGATCGTCAAACAAGTAGACAAGGAAATTGGCAATATGTGGTATGGACGGATCGAATATGTCTATATGTCTATCGACTGATCCCTACACCAACGGAAGAAAACCCTCCACTTCGCTGCATAATTCAACGAAGAGGAGGCCCGCCTACAGTTAGAAATTGCGTCCACTGCTCGTCCTGTAAAAGGATTTCCATGCAAGAAGGACCACACAACGGAAATACATGTAGGTTAGGACCTTCCGGGTTGTGATGTAGTGCGTGGGACTTCCCCTGATAAAGAAGATCCTCTCGTGGAGGAAGCCTCCGGGGAAATTCCCGTAACAGACACCTGAGAAGATTGATCCAAGGTTTCTGTGACAACAGAGGTGCTACTAGCAGGATTTTGCAATGAGACTGTTTGATCTTTAACAGAATCTGCTGAATCAACAGAGCTGGAAGATATGCATATCCTATCATCCCGTCCCATGAAATCGACAGAGCGTCTACTGTGCACACTTGATGATCTGGACATGGTGACACAAATGTCGGTAACTGATTGTTTAGGTGTGTCGCAAAAAGATCTATCATGGGACTATCCCACTGGTAGCAAATCTGCCTGAATATTCGCTTGTTAGGAGTCCACTCCGATGGCAACAGGCGTCCTTTCCGAGAGAGCGAGTCTGCTAATATGTTCAGACGACCCAGTATATGACGGACTGAGAGATGAACATAATGATTCAGAACAAATAGGAGAATCCTCTCCGTTAATTCGCATAATGGAATCGAGTGAGTGCTGCCTTGGTTCCTGAGGTAAGCCACTACTGTTGAAATTGTCTGACAGAATTTGAACATGGATGTTCGTTATTTGCCGAATCCAATGTTGTAGTGCTAGCCATATTGACATCATCTCTTTGATGTTTATGTGCTTCTCTAGGGACCAAGAGTGACACCCAAAGACACTGGCACTTCAAGTCTGCAGGACTTAGGGTCGTGCCCCAGCCCGTCTGACTCGCATCCGTCATAATCGTGAAACTCAGATCCGGCAGTTGAAGTGGAACTCCTTGAGTTAACCACTGAAGATCTGCCCACATCTGAACCTTTTGTTTTACTAGGTCCATTAAAGCAATACTGGTTTCGAGCGAATGCTTCTTCACACTCCAGTTCTGAGTAAAGAATATTTGGAGGGGATGCGTGCACAGGCAGCCCATCGGAATAAGATCTGCAGACGCTCCGCACAGCCCTATCAGTCGCATGAACTCCCTCGCTGTTATTGCATCCGAGTTCAGACAAAAGCGAGCAGAACTAATTTCGCTCTGGGTAACGGCAGACAAACCAGGCTGTTGTGAGTCTCGAAGCTCATTCCCAAGTGAGTGAATGACTTGGACGGAGCTAGATCCGACTTTTTCTCATTTACTATGAAACCGAGACGTCGGAGCAATTGTAGCAGACTGTGAACATCGTACTGAAGAATAATTCTGTTGCCGTATCTCTGAAGAATGTCGTCCAAGTAAGCCGACATTACCGCAGACGAATGAGCTTGGTAGTATGACATTACCGAGTTCATTATTCAAGTGAAAGCCTAAGGAGCCAGGTGCAGACCAAAGCACCTTGCTCTGAACTGATAAACCTTTCCTTGTACTGCGAACCTCAGGTACTTTCTGAATGACGGATGTACCAGGACATGAAAGTAAGCGTACTTTAGATCTATGCGCTGCATAGTCATTCACTCGAATGCTCGCTCTTACTGACCAAATGGTTTCCATATAGAACTCTGAAGTCACGATTAACTTGTTTATCCAGCTCAAGTCTATTACAGGTCAGAACGAGCCGTCTGGATTCGGTACGAGGAACAGGAGACTGTAAAAGCCTTGGGAATTTTGATTTTCGACGACTCTATTGCTTCCTTTAATAAGAGAGCCTGTACCTCCGCTGGGAGAGACTCTCTTTTGAAAGGATCCGTTGGAAGCTTTGTCCAATGCAGACATCTTGTTAGTGGGGGTTTCGCTCGTAATGATAGCTGTAGGCCTTCCGAGACTACACTGATCTTCCATGGCTGCTATCCAGTTTCTCACGAAGTTTGATAACCTTCCGCCAACTGGCAAGCAATAGAGGTCTTGACCATCACCTGTAGGACTTGCGAGGCTTACAGGAAGAGAAACTATGTCCTCCCTGTGAAGATCCTCATCCCATCGGTTTAGGGGCGTCTGACCGATAATCCTGATCAGACTTATGCCCCTTTCCCGAGTCGCTGTAGTGATGACTACCGGAGTAATTATATGAGGATTTCTTGAACCCTCGCGAGGAGTTCCCTTTTGATGATTTTGATTTAGAACATCCTCCCTTTCGCGGAATGCTGAAGCATGTTGTTGAGACGCCGACTTCAAAAGCAGAGCACTGGAAGCTTTCTTGGTAGCCTGTTCATAGCCTAACGAAAACTTCTTATCAAACAGAGTATGTCCAGAGACTGGAGCGACCCAGAGAGAACTTTTCACCTTGTCATCTATAAGTGATGACGGCGCAAGGGCAGCATCACATCTGATTAACTCCAGATTTGCCACTGTCAGGGCAGAGTTATACGTGGCATACTTGACGTGGCCCTGGAAAGAACTCTAAGCAAGGTACAAACATCCTCAAATTCCTTCCTATTGAGACGCAGCGCCATAGCTCTGGTAAGGTGATCTGGGTAGAACATTGCGTCCAAATTCGCTCTATTCAATGAAATAGCAGACTCCATCACATCCGAGCGAATGTTGAATAAAGCAGGTAGGGATATATCTAAATCCCCTGCCTCCTCTAAACGCAGAAGAGCTCTCTGAACATCTTCTCCAACTGTTTTAAATGAACATGGTCCAAGAAACGCTATATTTATGGAAGATGTTGATAAGAAACTGCCTTTCTTCCTCACACTAGAGAGGTTAAATATGGCGCTGTCGACATGGCCGAAGGCCTGCGACACCTGTCTAGACTGTATAAAGTCTGTGTCTTAAGACGCCAGCGGTTTCTCCCTTGTTGTCGCAGCTTGCTGATTCGGTGGAACAAATTCAGGATAGTACTGATGGATAAATTCCAGGGAAGGGTAATCCTCTTCCTTATCCCTTGCACTATCCAACTGAATCAGCTGTGAATCTCGGTCCATCGCATCTGCATGTGCAGATGACCGAACCGACCCAGCACCATCCGACAGCTCAGTATCAGAGTCTGCTCATTTACTTGCTGGGATGCTGCGATCAGCTGTGAAATCTGAGGCTTCATGAGCAGCAGTTTTCTGTTTTTTAGCTGCTTGCTGCTCCTGGGACGGCATTCCGGAGATGGATCTCTTCTCCAAACGTCCCGATGATCGAAGCCTCGGTTCTCTAGCTACCGGATGGTCTGACTTCACGGGAGAAGACTGGCTTTGTCTTCGTGCAGCTGGCTGGATATCTGAAGTTGGGTAGCTAGGATGCGGTCGTGTATGCTTATGAATCATAGCGAAGGAAGCCATGACTGTAGCAGAGACCGGCTGCAGTCTAGACGGAGCATCCTGAGCGGCAGGTGTGGACGTATGCTCGAGCCCATGCAAGTTTCTCATAACAACCTCTGGCCCCAGATGTTGTTGAGTTAGAGAGGGACCTCTCCCGCTCGCGGCCTTGTCAGACCTCACCGAGCCTCCTGAAAAGAAACTTGCTGGCTTCCTCCCTATTTCCGTCATCGCTGGGTAAGCCTTTGTTTTTTGCTAGCTCTACCCAATTCTACACTACAATTCTACACTTCTTTCGACCGCAACAGACATACCACTTCATCGGTCGAGCTAGCTGCCTGCAGGGGATTAAGAACACTAACTAGAGGCCTTATCCCTTGCTTTAAATTCATGAGCACCTTTGCAGCTAGCTCTGTTTGCTCATCAGAGTGCGACGACGATAGCACACATTTGGTGGGTGTCACAATACCATCACCATGTTCTCATTCCTCTGAAAAAGAAACTGAAAATCTCAAATTATCTTGTGGTGTGAGCACTGGCACAGGCATCTCACCGCCAACAGCGTACCATGACACACGTCTCCAACGTTTGTCATCCCAATTCACACATGTAGGACAAGAATCTGCAGGAGTACATCGACTACAGGCAAGGCAACAAGCATGTAAATCTGAGGAAGATTTCTTCGCCTTGCATTTAGAGCAGTAAGCTTTCATGATTCAAATCAAAATAAGTCGATAGTACTCCTACAAACTCCACAATAAATACATGATAAAGATACATAAATAATTGCAATCAAAATCAAAATCGAAAAATTAAATACCAAAAATTTTTTGAACTTTTTTTGAAAAAAGCCTAAGTTCCCAAAGAGAACATGAAGAGCCCATGGGCATCCCAATAGAGCCTAAGTTTGGACAAAATCCAAATTTTTTGTGCTACACTTCCGGAATCATAATCAATGTATCTTACAATAATCCTACAGTAATATAATATCTAAATACTATATATATTTAAAGCCATTGCCAATGTAAACAACATCAAAGGAAAAGCCGGAAACAAGACATCAGGCACAGGAAGAAAAAAACAAGAGGCCCCAGGGGGGCTGAGGGCGCACACCTGACATGGTAGTCTAAATATCAAACCAGGGACTTGACTTGAATAAGCTGCATATGCCCCCCCCCCCCCCCACCCCCCAAGAAAAGCATATACCAAATAGATGAAGCGATTGTGCCCACACAATACACAGGATTTTCCTTCTATTTTCAGTTCCTGCACTTTTATGTCCCAAAATTGAGATAAACGCATAAAAAACAGAATTTTTTTTATTTTTGTTTGGAAATTTTCGAAGTCCCAAACAAAATATTTTCAGACTAAAATTTTTTTTTCTTCTTAAAATTGACCAAAACGCATAAAAAACCAAAAAACTAATTTCTGGATATTGGGCCCACTCAGACCCCAAATTTTCGGTGTAAAAAAATTTTTTTTTTCTCTTCTTCTTAAAATTTACCAAAACGCTTAAAAAACCAAAAATACTGACTCAGCATTTTTTCGAAGTCCCAAAAATGTACCTTATGACAAAACCGATGGCAATTTTTTTTTACCATTCTTTTCTGTTGGTCCCAAGGAAGCCTCACGCCAAATAAAAATTCTCAGTGCCGTGCAGTTTTGGAGATATGGACGTTTTCTTTTTTTTCTATTTTTGGCTCCTGGGATTCCCACGGGGCTGCAGGAAAATTTCTTGGGGGCATAAATCAAGTACTTTTTACCCAATAATACCTCATATTAAATTTGGTTCAAATTGGCCTCTTGGTTCAGAAAATAGAAATTCGGGCGGGGCAAAAATTCTTGCCCCTCCCAGAACAAAGGCAAATATTGCCCGTCAAACTTCTCTTGAACAAACTTGAGTCTACACCTCAAATGGAAGCTGCATACCAAATATCAAGTCTCTGCTATGGCTGGTTCATGAGAAGATTTTTACAATTTTGTGCATTTTCTCCCTACCCCCTCCTCAATATGACCAAAAACCCAATTTGAAGAAAAACCCAAATGCCCCTATATAACTGCTACTCATGTGAATTTTCATTGAACTGCAGCCAGTGGCTTGGGAGAAAATGACCCAAACACCACCTTTACGACGTACGACGGACGACAAACGACGGACGACACACAAAAAGTGATCAGAAAAGCTCACCCTGACTTTCAGTCAGGTGAGTTAAAAAAGGCCCAAAGTCAGTAACAGATTTTAATGCTACCAGATGTAATGCTAAATCTTCATACGAAGAAAAAACGATACATCGGATAGAAGATGCAAGACCAAAACAACCTAACACCCGTAGGGTGAAGACGTACCCATGGGGATAAACAGAATAAACATTCTGTACTACACGTTAAACTCTCAAGAAATTTAATAAAATTTAATAAAAAATTTCGATAAAAAACAGCCTAAAAACTTAGGGGTTTAACAGGAGGGCTTCAAGGAGGGATAGGGAAGGAACACTAAACAAACAGTGGATAAATCAACAGCAAGAATGATGATGTCAGAGGTAGGTCCCGAAATAATTTTTATAATTATTATAAAGTTACAGCCCTGAACATTTCCAACCACCGTTGTTCACTTCCATCATCCATTTCCAGCCTTGGATCCACCAATTTTGATTTGTGTCTGGCATCCTCAAAAGAGGAGATTTAAAAGCACAGATGTCAGTTCATTGTTGCTGACTTTAGGGCCAAACAAAGAATGGTGGTTTGCGCCAATTTCGGAATCTTCCTGGATACTGCGCATGCGTGGATCTCAAAAGTATGGAGGACCATCTAGGACTTAATTTTTTCAGTTTTGCATGCAAATTTTGGGGATTGGAGGGAAAATTTGTGTTTGGCCCTGGATTAATTTGAATTAGCAGCTAGGTTGTTTTATAAAAATATTTTATGTATTGACTGTATTTCATCTTCTGTGAACCATACAGAAATAAGAAGTTGAGCTGGGCCATTTTATAATCCAACTTCTTGACACACAAAGGCAGAAAATGGTGATGGGTGGATGGAAAAAGTGTGTGTGTGGGGGGGGGGGGGGGGGGGGAGGGGAACTGTTATCGTCCTCTTAGTTTTAAATAAGTAGCTAATATGTATGTAAAATGTTGCCACTCATTTCCTGACTCTCCCAATCTGTCATTATCAAATAGGTTGACACTTCACATGTTGTTCACCACAATGGATTCGATTTGTCTGCAATTTATTAAGGAAATGAATCAGGGGGCCCCATTCGAGATTCAAATAATTCCAGGCCCCTATCACTAGAATGAGTTCATTGTTTATAAGATGAAAGCAAACATTTTTAATCAGTCCAAAAAAATGTTTTGTGGGCATGATCTTTTATTGTTTATTGATGTTCAAGGTCACTTTCACAATCTAAGGCTATGATATGATCACAACATAGGTAAGAAGTCAAGATTAGGCAATCATTGATAATTGTGATGTACATTTTAAAGGACTTACACCCCAGGCATTGGTAACTGGGTCTTACTTTAACAGTAAAGCAGACCTTTTTTCCACAGGACGGGTGGGTGGATGGATGGATGGATGGATGGATGGATGGATGGATGGATGGATGGATGGATGGATGGTTAGATGGTAAAACTGTCCAACACAGGGTGATCCTGGCTGTTGAATGTGTCGCTAAACCTCAATAAATAAATAAATAAATATTAAGGGGATGTCAATGTTTTATGACAACCAGACACATAATACGTGGTTCCAGCATCGATTTACAACTGAAGATTTCCAAATGAAGACTGCCAGACCATGAATGTGAATAAAAGAAAAGGTTGCTTTGTATTTTCGTTGTTATTTTCTACAGTATTGTGGACTAACTGCAATTTGAATTAGCCCGACTCGCCATTGTATTAAGTCTGTCTACAGTTGTAGTGAACTCCAGCTATCAGTGACCTAAATGTGTCTTGTGTAGAGTGTAGTTCACCATTTCAGTTCTGAAATGTAAACTAGTAACTGTAACATAGATTTGAAATTATTTCCGAGAAATCATTAGAATGAAGTGAAAATTCATGATAACTTTTGTGAAAAGTGAGGAATTTTCTCTTTTTCCATTTGTTTGGCTTTCTCGGTCGATATGGGATATCTGTATGTTGAATACATGATTGAAGCAAAAATTGTCTAGATTCTCGGCTGGTTGATGAAACGCCTGACAAGGGATGTCCATATGATGTCACTACTTATCTAAAAATACTTTATGTAGGTATTCCCATGTTTTTCGTTTTCTCCAAAAAACTGAAATCTATGAAGCCTGAAACGTGTCGATAACATTGCTTTAAAACAAATGCTAAGGTTCAGTGCAGCAATTTATGGCATATATGCGGCCAGAAAAGTGAAAAGTGGCCCACAAAAAAAAATGTCTATTCTTCAAGTATATCAGATGCTGACTCAGCATTTTTTGATGCCCACTACAGAACACCCTGACATAACTGATGGCAATTTTATTTTACCATTCCATTCTACTGGTCCTAACGAAGCTTCATCCCAAACTTGATAAGAAAAGTTTGGGAAAAATAGGCATTTGAAAACATTTCTATTTTTAGCTTCTGGGGTTCACACAGAATTATTTTTTTTTTTATGAGAGTCAAGTACTTATGACTCAGTAATACCACATACCAAATCAGGCCTGTCAATTTGAGAACGGCTGTTTGGGTAGTGTGGAGGTTACCTAAAATGAAAAACCTGCAAACAAAAAAAAGACTGCCACAAATTGTCACAAGGCCATGCAAATTTTTGCCAAGTTGAATGATCTGGTACACTCAGATAAGTTTAGGTCATAATAAAAATTACGGTATGCTAGATTTTAATCCCCTTCCATCTCAATTTTTTTAATTTTTGTACCATCAAACCCCAAAATGAAGATCAAAAAGTTTACTGGATGAATAACATAGAATGAAGTTGGCAGATGAATGTGGTTCTGTTGAGGTTATTAGTGTTTGAATAATCTGATGTTTTATTTTCTTATTTTTTACAAATAAATAGTTGAGACTAACATTTTTATAATCAATAAAACACTGAATAACTTTTATGGAATAAAATTGGGTTTAATTGTTTGTCTAACATGGAGAACAAATAAAGAACCACATTTTTTCCTTTTATAATATCCCACAAGTCTCATTTGTGACCTTACGTCATGAATATTAATTACCTGGGGTCAGAAAGACATGTGATCTCTCACAAATTCGGTAAATTAATTTTGCATATTCATTTGTGTTCTTTTTATTGACATGAACATTGGAACATTTTCATTTCTTTCCTATGTTTAGGGTGGGGTTGTTGTTTAAATAAAACACACTCCGAACAACATATAAATTTTGAATGTGCATAAATTCATAGAAAATAAAGATGAGAACTGCAACAGTGACCACAATGTTAAATTTGCTTAACCCTTTACCCAACGAATCGCCCGGATCCGCACGCGTAATATGCAAATTCAGTAGTTGAAAAAATATTATTTTTCCAAAAATTTCAACAAAACCATATCATGTGACCCCTCGTTGGAACGAGCTCGTCGAGCTCGTTCCAACGAGGGGTCACATGATATGGTTTTGTTGAAATTTTTGGAAAAATTTGAAAAAATGATATTTAAAAAAATAAATTTTGATATCGTCTGCGTTGGGTAAAGGGTTAATACTATCGTACTGCCAGTGCCAGTACTCAGTACCAGTGGACCAGTTCCCCAAGTTCAAACTTCGTTTTGTTATTTTCACCTTGTGTTAAAATTCCATGACTGTAACATTGTAAAGTTCCACGATTGTAAATAAAAAACTTCAAGCATAAAATTCATTATTTATAGCCCTGTGTGAACTTGAAAGACCTTGTATGTCATAATTTCACTACAATGTAATACCGATTTTTACATTCTGGGGAAATAACAAATAAAAAATAAAATTTTCCCCACCCGCCAACCTCAATTTTGATAAAAAAGTTGGATGAAAATCTAGCATATATTTTATTATGGCCTTATGGATGCCACACTCTTCTGCAGTATGCTATCCCATGCCAAGATTAGGCTATGATTGCAACTAATTTGTATCTGAATTGCTGCAACACAGCCTCATTAATGTTCCAAAGGATTCATCTCTATTCATCAGGATACTGCCCATAGCAGCAAGAACTTGGCTTTGATATAACAGTTCATACATCAGCATAGTTGCGATATATATATATTTAGGTGACCTAACAGGTTACCTGAATCAAGTACAGGAGAACAAACGGTAGGTTACCAAAGCTCAGAGCTGCTGAACGATAAATGGGTTACGCAGAATTTTGAAAACTGCAGGCCTGTCAAATTTGGTTCAAATCAGACCATCAGTTCAGAAAACAGAAATTATGGGTGGGGCCAAATATCTTGCCCCTTCCATTACAAAGGCAAATACTGCCTCACGAAATTTGTTTGAACAAACTTGATTCTACACCTTAAAAGGAAGAGCTATACAAAATATTAAGTCATTGTACCCACTGGTTCATGAGAAGAAGATTTTTAAAAACATTTTGAACATTTTTCCCCACCCTCTCCCTATGGGGCTGGGCATGTTAAGTTGAACAAATATGCAATGCCCCTTTCGGGACCATCAATCGCACAAAACTTTCAGTTGAATTGGCCCCGTGGTTTTTTGAAAAGTCCAAAACATAGTGTTGATGGACAACGGACTGACAGATAAACTCAGTTTGACTTCATCAAGGTGAGCTAATAAAAAGTGAAAAACTCTCAAACTATACTTTTTCACCAATGATGTAGATGGAGGGGATTCCCAGACAGATATTTTTATCACTGAAGAACCTCGAAGGAAGTTCCCTAGTACCTCTCAACATTTAAAGTAAAAATGGTGGCCCCTATAGACTGAAGTGTGACTTATATCTGTTGTCAAAATTTAGATATAAAACTGCAGTTTGTAAAACAAGAGGCCCCAGGGGGCCTTAGGCGCTCACCGAATGTTCCATACTGTAAAGATACAAATTTTATCAAAAGCTATTCTTAAAGTTCTACAGAGTAAATCTATACTCTCAGTGGAGCTAAAACATCAACAGGACTGAATGGGGCAATGCTGCTGATCAAATATCAAAAGATTCTGCATGATGGTTCTGAAGAAGATTTTTAAAGAATTTTCCTTGAATTGGACAAAGTAAACATTCACGCCACCATAGTGCGCCCCAATATTGATCAAAAGACTCAATTTGAACACACGTGAATCCAACCCATACCAAGATGCTGCATACCAAATATCTAAAGATTCTGCCCACTGGTTTTGGTGAAGAAGATTGTTAAAGATTTTTTCTTAAATTGCACTAAGTAAAAATTCACACCCCCATAGTGATCCCCAATATTGAATGGGGGATTCAATTTGAACAAAATTGAATCAGACCCATACCAAGATGCTGTATACCAAATATCAAAAGATTCTGCCTATTGGTTCTGGAGAAGAAGATTTTTAAAGAATTTTTCTTAAATTGCACTAAGTAAAAATTCACGCCCCCATAGTCAGCCCCAATATTGGTTGAGGGACTCGATTTGAACAAACTTGAATCAGACCCATACCAAGATGCTGCATACCAAGTATCAAAAGATTCAGCCCACTGGTTCTAGAGAAGATGATTTTTTAATAATTTTTCTATAATTCATTCGGTGCTATCAGTTATGCCCCATACAGAGCCCCCATGGACGTGGCCATTTCAGTTGAACAAACATGAATTGCCATATAGTAATAAACATCCACATGAAGTTTCGTGAAAATCGGACCAGTGGTTTCAGAGGAGAAATCGTTTGAAACATGTTCACGACGATGGACGACGACGGACAGCAAGTGATAAGTTGAGCTTCCTTCAGTGAGCTTCCTTCGGTGAGCTAAAAATTCCTCACATTGACTAAGTTATAATTCGGGCTCCCACAGGGAGCCCAAATATGGACCCAGGGACTTGGCTTTAACAAACTTCAATCTCCCCCCCCCCCCCCCCTAAGGATGCTACACACCGCATATCAAAACATTCTGACTGCGGGATCTGAAGAAGAGTTTTTAATAAAATTCCTCATTTCGAACTAAGTTACTATTCAAGCTCCCACAGTGAGCCCAAATAAGGACCTAGGGACATGGCTTGAACAAACTTGAATCTCACCCCCTTAAGGATGCTGCATACCAAATATCAAAACATTCTGACTGCTGGATCTGAAGAAGAAGATTCTTAAAGAAAATTCCTCATTTTGAACTAAGTTATAATTTGGGCTGCAACAGTGAGCCCAAATATGAACCCAGGGACTTGGCTTGAACAAACTTGAATCTCACCCCCCCTAAGCATGCTGCATACCCAATATCAAAAGATTCTGCATGCTGGATCTTGAGAAGAAGATTTTTAAAGAAATTTGCCTGAAATGCAATAAGTTCAAATTGGGCTCCTATACTGAGCCCAAATATGAACCCAGGGAGCCGATTTGAACAACCTTGAATCAGATCAACCACACAATGTTGCATACCAAATATCAAAAGATTCTGCCTGCTGGATCTAGAGAAGAAGATTTTTTAAGAAATTTGCCTGAAATGCACTAAGTTCGAATTCAAGCTTTTATAGTGAGCCTAAATATGAATCCAGGGGGCCGATTTGAACAAACTTGAATCAGATCCACCCCACAATGTTGCATACTAAATATCAAAAGATTCTGCCTACTGGATCTTGAGAAGATTTTCTAAGAAATTTGCCTGAAATGCACTAAGTTCGAATTTGGGTTTCTATACTGAGCTCAAATGTGAATCCAGGGGGCCGATTTGAACAAACTTGAATCAGATCCACCCCCACAATGTTGCATACTAAATATCAAAAGATTCTGTCTGCTGGATCTGGAGAAGAAGATTTTTTAAGAAATTTGCCCAAAATGCACTAAGTTCGAATTTGGGCTTCTATAGTGAGCCCAAATATGAATCCAGGGGGCCGATTTGAAAAAACTTGAATCAGACCCATACCAAGATGCTGCATACCAAGTATCAAAAGATTCTGCCCACTGGTTCTGGAGAAGAAAATTTTTTAATAATTTTTCTATAATTCATACGGTGCTATCAGAGTTATGCCCCATACAGAGCCTGCAAGGGACGTGGCCATTTCATTTGAACAAGCATGAATTGCCATATAGTAAAGAACATCCACATGAAGTTTCGTGAAAATCGGACCAGTGGTTTCATAGGAGAAGTCGTTTGAAAAATGTTCACGATGACAGACGACACGGATGACGAACGGCAAGTGATAAGTTAAGATCCCTTTGGTGAGCTAACAAAACTTGGGCACCAGTTGGATGTTTTCTCAAATAGAGGAGAAATATGAATGAACAAGATTAAATAGGAATTATCTATTTAAAAAAAATTTTTTTTTTTAGAAACCAAACATCTGAAGGGATTGATAATTTAGGTGTTCAAAACTAGTCAGCAATGAAGCTTGAAAACTGCTGATCAAGACAAATATAAGAAAACTAGGTTGTAACACTTTAACCCTTTACCTAACGAATCGCCCGTATCCGCCCGCATAATATGCAAATTGCGCAGCTGAAAAAGTTAAAAAATTTATAGTAATTTATATATTTTTTATACTTACCAATGACCCAGACATAGCTGGTGCTAATTCTCAAAATCTAGGGCCAAACACAAATTTTGCCCCCCAATCCCCCAAATTTGCATCTAAAACTGAAAAAATCATGTCCTAAATGGTCCTCCATACTTTCCCTCCACTGCGCATGCGCAGTGTCAAGGAGGTCTCGAAATTGGCGCCAATTATCATTCTTACAAGCAGTGCCTGGTCAGCGCTATGTACTCAGTGGGGAGGTATGAGATCCCAAATCCTGGGAGGGCCATCCCCGTCTGGGTCATAGGTAAGTATAAAAAATAGGCCGATGAAATCGTCAGATGTGTACCCATACGCGCAACTAGTAGAAAGCTGTATGACGGTGAGCCACCACGGATGCCAACATTATGTACACCATGCAAGGTATGGGTACATATAGAAATGGATTGGAGGAGTGTCTAATTTGATGGATAAAGGGTTAATATCTCCGGATCAAATTACCAGATTTACACAAAAAACTATACAGCACAGCACATCAGTAACCTGAATAAATATATAAAGTAACATGACAATCGGATTGATATTTTTTGAGTTATCTCATGCCAAAGGGATTGGAGGAATTTTCAATTTGAAGAATAAAGGGTTAATATCTCAGGATCAAATTATCAGATTAACACCAAAAACTATATAGCTCAGCACATCGGTAACCTGAACACAATTATAAAGTAACTTGACAATCCATGCAATATCTTTCAAGTTATCAAATGCCAAAGGGACTGGAGGAATTTTCAATTTGAAAGATAAAGGGTTAATATCTCAGGATTAAAATAACAGATTTACACCAAAAACTATACAGCTCGATACATCAGTAACCTGAACACAAATGTAAAGTAACTTGACAATCCAATCAATATTTTTCAAGTTATCGAATTCCAAAGGGATTGGAGGAATTTTCAATTTGAAGGATAAAGGGTTAATATCTCAGGATTAAATTATCAGATTTACACCAAAAACTATACAGCTCGGCACATCAGCAACCTGAACACAAATATAAAGTAACTTGACAATCCAAGCAATATTTTTCAAGTTATCGAATGCCAAAGGGATTGGAGGAATTTTCAATTTTAAGGATAAAGGGTTAATATCTCAGGATTAAATTATCAGATTTACACCAAAAACTATACAGCTTGGCACATCAGTAACCTGAACACAAATATAAAGTAACTTGACAATCCAAGCAAAAGTTTTCAAGTTATCGAATGCCAAAGGGATTGGAGGAATTTTCAATTTTAAGGATAAAGGGTTAATATCTCAGGATTAAATTATCAGATTTACACCAAAAACTATACAGCTTGGCACATCAGTAACCTGAACACAAATATAAAGTAACTTGACAATCCAAGCAATATTTTTCAAGTTATCGAATGCCAAAGGGATTGGAGGAATTTTCAATTTGTAGGATAAAGGGTTAATATCTCGGGATCAAATCATCAGATTTACACTAAAAACTATACAGCTCGGCACATCAGTAACCTGAACACAAAGATAAAGTAACTTGACAATCCAAGCAATATTTTTCAAGTTATTGAATGCCAAAGGGATTGGAGGAATTTTCAATTTGAAGGATAAAGGATTAATATCTCAGGATTAAATTGTCAGATTTACACCAAAAACTATACAGCTCGGCACATCAGTAACCTGAACACAAATATAAAGTAACTTGACAATCCAAGCAATATTTTTCAAGTTATCGAATGCCAAAGGGATTGGAGAAATTTTCAATTTGAAGGATAAAGGGTTAATATCTCAGGATCAAATTATCAGATTTACACCCAAAACTATACAGCTCGGCAAATCAGTAACCTGAACACAAAGGTAAAGTAACTAGACAATCCAAGCAATAATTTTCAAGTTATCGAATGCCAAAGGGATTGGAGGAATTGAGACTCTTTATACTCTTTAAAAGTGTCCGAGGATTGTATATTAATGCCCGTTTGACACGTGACATATACAAATGCTTCACACAGAGCTACACTTTAAAAATATTACATGAATGAATTTAAACATTAGCTTTACACTTTAAAAGCATCCCGGTACCGACTCAGAATTACTAGCTCCGGAGGAGGTATCCCCTTGCTTTTCACTATAAAGCAGGTGACCTAAGGGAACACCCTCCCCCCCTTCCCTTCCCCTTGGTCAAATAGCCCAGAGCGAAGAGGGCAGCAGGACAGAGTCACTGCCGGAACAGAAAGCCTGCATAACTATAGTTGCAACTATTTAGTGGACGACATTCTGAGCAACAGATAACGGACCTAAACAATGTAGGTCTCCAGAAATGGACTCAATATTTCCGAGATAAAAATTCGTGAATGTGGATGGCTGAGACCAATATGCAGCCTTCATTAAATCTGTAATAGCCACACTATTTGCATAAGCCCAACATGTAGAAAGAGCTCTTACTTCATGAGCCGAAATCTTAAGCACAGACTGCTGAGTTGAAGATAGATAATCATAAGCAGTACGGATAGTTAATTGAATCCATCTAGCAATAGAATGGACCGTAATGTCCTTTTTATTAGGCATCAGAGACAGAAAGAAGCATTTTCGTCCCTTTCTGATAAACTGAGATCTTCGTTTATAAATACGTAAAGCTCTAACCGGTAAGAGTAAAGGTCTATGCCCGTCTGAAGACGGAAGGGCCTTAATAACAATAGGTTCCAGATATTTATTAGGAGCCTGATTCTAAGCCAAAAATCCAACATTAGTAGTAAATGTAATAGTGTTCCCGACACTACGATAGTGAGAATCATCCACAGATAGTGCATGAAGCTCACTAACCCTTCTAGCTGAAGAGAAAGCTAAGAGAAATGCTGTCTTTTAAGATAAGAATTTGAAGTCCACTGTCTCAAGAGGCTCAAATGGCTTTTCTTTTAGTTTAAGAAGAACCCAAGCTAAATTCCATTTAGGAATTAATCTAAGGGTTCTAGGTCTATTTATCGAGAAGTTTCTAACTAATTTAGATAAAGAGACATTAGATCCAATTTGTAAACTATCATGGTGTGCATAGGTATCCGATAACATAGACCTATAACCTTTAATAGTAACAGGCTGCAGTTTGATCTCATCAAACAAGAATACTAGAAAGTTTGCAATGTCTGGAATGGAGGGATCAAAAATATCAACAGAATGATCCCTACACCAACGACAAAAGACCTTCCACTTAGCCGCATAGTTTAGCGAAGAGGAGGTCCTCCTACAGCTAGAAATTGCGTCCACTGCTCATCCTGTAAAATGCTTGCTGTGCAAGAAGGACCGCACAACGGAAATATGTGAAGGTTGAGACCTTGCGGGTTGTGATGGAGTTGACGCGATTTCCCCTGCGAAAGAAGATCCTCTCGTGGAGGAAGCTTCTGCGGTAAGTCCCACAGCAGACACCTGAGTAGATTTATCCACGGTCTCTGTGGAGACAGAGATGCTACCAACAGAATTTTGCATTGAGATTGTTTTATCTTTAGCAATATCTGCTGAATCAACGGCGCTGGAGGATACGCATATCCTATCATTCCGTCCCACGAGATCGATAGAGCGTCTACTGCATATGCTCGGGGATCCGGACATGGAGACACATACGTCTGCAACTGATTGTTGAGCTGTGTCACAAATAAGTCTATCATTGGCCGCTCCCATTGGTAGCAAATCTGATTGAATACCTGTTTGTTTCTTAACTTTCTGAAGTTAAATGATGATAAAACAGAATTTGTACAATTAGGCGCCAAACATCAGCTAGACAAAGTTCCAATTAACTGCTTGAAAATAGGCGATAGCGCAATTAGCTCAAGTAAAACTGCCCAAAACCTCGGTTTCACTTTTAATGATTGCTTTGATCTGCATAACCAAATCATAAAAGTGAGCAAAAGCTGCTTCCTCCAAATAAGAAACATCAACAAAATCAGAAAGCTACTTGACTAAAACACTCTGAAAACTGTTATACAGTCTTTGGTCCTGTCCCATTTGGACTATTGCAACTCTCTCTATTTCGGCCTTCCTCTGAAATCAATGTACCTGCTTCAACGTATTCAAAACACAGCAGCTAAGATCATTGCCGGTGCGAAAAAATACGACCACATTACACCAATTCTGAAATCTCTGCATTGGCTGCCAGTTGAGTCTCGCATTAAGTATAAGGTATTGGCGGTGACACACAACAAATCTACCTTAAGCAGGTCATCAAAGTACACACACCGTCGAGGAATCTCAGATCAGCTTCCGAGAGTCTCCTTGTCGTATCGCAAATTCGATCAACGGCAGGGAAGAGATCGTTCACTTTCGCAGCTCCCTCACTCTGGAACGCCCTCCCTCAGAACCTTAGAAAAACCCTAAATGCAGATCACTTCAAGAAAGCTCTGAAAACCCATCTCTTTCAAGCAGCCTTCGGCCGCTGATTATACCATTGTTACCGTCACCTATGTTTTCAGCGCTTTTGAGCAGCGTTTCGCTGGGAAAAGCACTATATAAATAAATTATTATTAAAATTATTATTATTATTTGTTGAGAGTCCATTCTGACGGCAACAAGCGACCCTTCCGTGAAAGGGAGTCTGCTAATACATTCAGACGACCCGGAATATGACGTACCGAAAGTAGAACTTGGTGTTCTAGAACAAACAGAAGGATTCTTTCCGTTAAATTGAATAACGGAATGAAATGAGTGCCTCCCTGATTCCGAATATACGCTACTACTGTCGTATTGTCGGACAGGATTTGGACATGTGCTTTCTGAATAATGTTCATCCAATGACGTAGTGCAAGCCAAATTGACATCATTTCCTTGATGTTTATGTGCTTGCCTAGAAACTGCGGATCCCAAAGACCCTGGCACTTCGAATCCGTTGGGATCAATGTTGCACCCCAACCTGTTTGACTGGCATCCGTCATAATAGTAAAACTCGGATCCGGCAACTGCAGTGGAACTCCCCGAGTCAACCACTGAATGTTTGCCCAAGACTGAATCTCTTGTTTTACTTGATTTGACACAAGAACGTCTATATCGAGTGAATGAATCTTTATACTCCAATTGTGAGTCAAGAAAATTTGGAGAGGACGAGTGCGTAACCGCCCCATCGGAATGAGATCCGCAGCGGCTCCGCACAGACCTATCAGTCTCATGAACTCTCTCACTGTGACTTTGTCTGAGTGAAGACAATAGCGAGCGTAACAACTGATTAATTTCGCTCTGGTTAATGGCAGATGAACGAGATTGTTGTGCGTCTCGAAGCTCATTCCCAGATGAGTGAATGACTTGGACGGCACCAGATCCGACTTCTCCTCGTTTATTATAAAACCGAGACGTCGGAGTAATAGAAGCAGATTCTGCACATCGTTCTGAAGCGGTAACTCGTTGCAGTACCTCGGAAGAATGTCATCCAGGTAGGCCGACGTTACCGCAGACGAATGAGCTCGGAAATGTATCATTACCGAGTTCATTATTCGAGTGAAAGCCCAGGGCGCTAGGTTCAAACCGAAGCACATCGCTCGGAACTGATATACAACTCCTAGGACTGCGAAGCGTAGATACTTTCTGAATGTTGGATGTACCATGACGTGAAAGTACGCATCTTTGAGATCTGTGCTTGTAGCATAGTCGTTCACCCAAATACTCGCTCTGACTGATCGAATTGTCTCCATATAGAACTTAGGAGCGACGATCAGCTTGTTTATCCAGCTCAGATCTATGACTGGACGGAACGAGCCGTCTGGTTTCGGAACCAGAAACAGATGGCTGTAGAAACCTGGTGATTCCTGGTTTTCTACGACCTCTACCGCATTCTTCGTCAGAAGAGACTGTACTTCTGATAAAAGAGCATCTCTTTTCTGCGGATTTGACGGAAGCTGAGTCCATTTTGGACTTCGAGTTAATGGAGGCTTTCGTTTGAAGGATATTCTTAGTCCTTCCAAAATTACCCCTCGGACCCAGGGGTCGTCCGTAATTGACGCCCACTCGTTTATAAAACTCGATAATCTTCTGCCTACCGGAACACGATAGAGGTTCAAACCATCACCTCCTGGACCTGCGAGGCTTGCGGAAGGAGAAACTACGTCCTCCACGACCCGCACCTCCCTCGCCCCGTCAACCTATGGACGTCTGACCGGTTATCTCGGCCAGAATAACGTCCCGCACGTGAGTCGCTGCCTTGACGGTCTCTAGAATAAGACCTAGAGGATGTATAAGAACCTCTATAGGAACTTCCCTTGGGCGTACTTGTCCCAGAAGTGCCTGTCTTACTCTTTTCTGCTGTATCCGACTTTTTGGAAGCGGATTTGAATAACAGAGAATCCGAAGCTTTCTTAGTTATCTTATCATAGATTGCTGAAAGCCTGCCGTCGAAGAGAAGCTCTCCGGAGACCGAAGCGACTCTGAGAGAGTTTTTCACCTTACCATCCACGTGCGTGGATGTAGCTAGGGCTGCGTCACGTCTAACCAACTCCAGATTTGCCACTGAAAGGGCGGAGTTATACGTGGAATAAGCTACTGCCCTTGAAAGAAGTCTTAATGAGGATTGTATATCCTGGAATTCTTTCTCTTGAAGACGTAATGATAACGCCTTAGTAAGGTGATCTGCGTATGATAAAGCGTCTAAGTTAACTCTGTTAGACATTATTGTCGTTTCCAATGTCGTGGTTGGAATTGACATAGACGACGGTATAGACAATTCTAGGTCTTCAGCCTGGCCGTCTAGACGCAGAGGAACTCTCAGTATGCCCTGTCCTGCCGTTTCAAATTTATTCCTTGAATTGATGAAAGGCAGATTTAGAGCATTTGCGGACAAGAAACCAGACTTGCCTGTTTTGGTAGCAAGCTTATATATAGCGCCATTCAATAATTCGAATGTTCTTGTGACATTATTGCACTGTGTCAGAAACTCAGGGACGATGTCCCTGAACCGATCAAAAAATTCTGTGTCCAATGACGCTATCAGTCTCTTATCCGGCATCGCAGCATTCTGGTCCGACGGAACAACCTCTGGAAGATAATGCCGGATAAAATCTATGGCAGCTTTATGTTGTTCCGAAAGGGAAAGCTCCAAATCCTCCGAATCCCTTTCGCCATCCTGTCGGACCCTATGAAGTTCTTGATCGTCCGTACCTGATGCTTCAGCGGAGCGTACCGACCCAGCGTCGTCGGATAATTCCTGATCCGACAGAGATTCTGTCGTTTGCTGGGATGCTGCGATAAGTTGTGCTATTTGGGATAGCACGTCCGTCACTGAGGCCTGTGGAGTAGCGGTCTTACGTTGCTTTGCTGCTGGAAGCTCCGTGTACGTTGACTCCTGCATACTTCTCTTATGCGAACGTCCGGAGTCTACAGGCCTCGTGTCCCTTGCTACCGGATGGCGTGACCTGGTCGCCGTGGAATCCCTGATCGGCGAAGCTGGCTGGATATCCATGGTCACGTAGCCAAGGTGCGGTCGTGTGCGCTGCCGTGAGGATGAGGAAGCCTTATCGACAGTCTCTCCGGACTGTCTATATAACGGAGCGTCCTGAGCAGCGGACGTATGCTCCGAATGCGAAACGTTTTGTACCACAACATCTGGTCCCAGATGTTGTTGTATGAGAGAGGGATCTCTCTCGCTTGCAGCCCGGATGGACCTGGACAAGCTAGGAACCGGACTAATAGGCTTCCTCCGTTCTCTCCTCTGATCCGTCGTCACTGGGTGTGCACTTTGTCTTATTATAGTGCTCGCATCACCCAAATCTCCTTCCTGGACCGCAACGGACGAACCCGGCTGCCGAGCCATTCGATGAATGGTCGCTACACTGGGCGAGCTAGCGGACGCCAATGCCGTCGATCCTACTAGGGATCTCTTAGGCAATTGACGTATTTCCATTAGCACTTTTGCCGCTAGCTCTTCATTTAACTGTGACGACGGAGTAAATAATGCATTTTACATTCATTTTATAATGATTTTAGAACAGAGAATGCCTATATTGTAAATGTTACAAAAATGCTCACACCAGAACCATTTCAACACTGACAATATGTTGACCGACATGTTTCTGTGATTTTTTGCCCCATCAAATCATTTTCCGAGATTGCAAGAACAACACTGATGCTAAAATGTCTTATGCACTCCCTTCACAAATTGTCATGCTGCTTCTGACTGTCAAGGGCTTTGAAGTTACAAGAAGTATGTATTTAATTTTACATTACCTTTTTTGATCTTATCAATTTGTGATCTCTGAATTCTGTCAACTGTGCTCTTAATGTTAAATCACTGTTTACAAGAAAGCTTTCTCTACATCGCTGATACATGTCATGGAATGCCATACCTGTAATAATTTTATCATGTAGTCTACACAAAAGATGTCAAACAACAAATAAAAATGCAAAATTCTCTTAAATGCTTTCCTCGCCGCAACACTCTAGAAGCTCAACTGGCAAAAAAAAAATGCGACAACATTGTTTGTTTGTTTTTTTTTATCCAGTCTTGAATTCACAATATTTTATTTAGAAAATCTTGACTTGCAAAAAACAGACTGCTTCTGTAATGCATCAATGTTAAAATTTCAACTCTTGGTGCTATAAATATGATAAATTTATAGTAATTTGAATATTTTTATACTTACCAATGGCCCAGACTTAGCTGGTGCTAACTCCAAAATATTGAAGGCCAAACACAAATTTTGCCCCCCCCCCAATCCCCAAAATTTGCATTCAAAACCGAAAATTAGAAGTCCTATCCGGCCCCCCCATACATTTACTCTCTGCACATGCACAGATACCAGGAAGTGGCCAGAATTGGCACCAACATCATTCTTTGTAAAAGAGAGTATTACATAATAATTCAGCAGGGAGGTATAAATGCCCACTCATGGGAGTACCATCTCCGTCTGGGCCATTGGTAAGTATACAAAAATACAAATTACTATAAAATTATATTATTTTTACACAACAACCAATGGCTCAGACTTAGCTAAATGGTAAAAAGGTGGAGGGCCTAGGACTTCCGAAGTAGTTCCAATCCTGCAATCCATGATGAAAGGAACTTAGAATAATTAGGAATTACATGTATGTCTCTCTATACAGTAATAGAGGAGACATAATCTAAATAAGGAGCCCAATTAAGTAATTCCTTATTGTAAGCATGAAGACAATGCTACTTAAGAAATAACAAGTTCCTAATTTTTAAGGCTAGTCTGGATTAAGTCCCAAAAATTAGGATGGCGTATAAGAGAATGACTGAAAATCCCCCACAACCATATGCCATACAATAACACTTCAGCTGTTTGCAGGATATAATTATGGATAAACGGCTTCCTTCGTAGATACATACCCATTAAGAGAAGAGGTAAAAATTACCCCCTCCCCTTTCTTTTGAAGGAATCTTCAAAAGAAAGAGGGGAGAGCTCTGGAATCAATAAGAGCGGTGCCCAAAAACAATATAAATAATCATCGAACAGGCACTCAGGTATTAATTCATGATTAATAAATGGTGCTTAATGCCACTTCAGAAGTTAAGGCTATAGCAACGATCCTAGTAATTAATATTGCCCACTATATAACGTACACCGCAGACGGCATACACAGATACGTCAAAAACCAGTGATATCAAATATAACATACTACACATGTCCAATCGAGCCACACTGAACGATCCCTGAAGAGAAAACACACTTCCTAGGTAATCCTCAGACGGCCTCTGTACAATAAATTCCAGTAACAACACTCTCCAATGTGTACTATCTGATATCTACGATCGTAAAAACATGTGCTAATTGAGTAGACATAATAGAAACCTGAATCTAGAAATTTAAGTAGGTATGATTAACAGGCTCCGACATGGACCGCCCCCGAAACAGATCATCATTTCAAGGTCCACAAAATACAATAATGCATTAGCCTAATAATATAATGTGCGAGAGCATTTATATTTCACATGTAATCATCTGAATACCAGGTAAGTGGTTATGCAGCCTGCGAGGTACTCAAGAGTAGCAATTTAATTGTGATGATTTTTAAATAAGCGCTCGTATATAACAAATCAACAAATAATCACAGGAAACTAATCCAACTAAAAAGTGGATGTGCCCATGAGGTCGCCATACAATACGACCCAAATGCATAGTATGTATGTATTAAATTATATGGGGCTTGCGGGAAGAAAACTATGTCTTGCTCGGTAATTGCCTCTAAACACATAGGCAGTGTGTGTGAGTGTGAATGTGTGGGGGAGGGGGGGGGGGGAATTTGAAGTCATATCGAAATCTCCTCACCCGCATTATTTAATCGTTCCTGTGTCAGTTATCAAAAAAATATAGGAACCACGATGGTTCCCACACGTCTAACCGACTCCATTATGCCACTATGGGCGGAGAAGGTCGTGAAGAATAAAACTTCCCCTGAAAGAAGACCCTCTCATGGAGGAAGCTTCTGGAGAGCGTCACATAACAGACACTTGAGAATACTGATCCAAGGTTTCTGTGACAACAGAGGTGCTACTAGTAGGATTCACAACGAGACTGTTTAATCTTAAACGTAATCTATTGAATCAAAAGAATTGGAGGACATGCATATCCTATCATTCATCCCCATGAATTCTGCAGAGCGTCTACTGCATGTGCTCAATCATCTGGGCATGGTGACACAAATGACGGTAACTAATTGTTCCTGTGTGTAGCAAACTGAACTATCATGGGGTGATCCCACTGGTAGCAAAACTGTCCAAACAATCGCATGTTGAGCGTCCAATACAAATGAAACAGGCGACCTTTCCGAGGAGCGAGTCTGCTAGTACGTTCAGACGACCCGGTATATGTTGGATAGTGGGATGAACATGAAAATTCTTCTCTGTTAGTTATCATAACAGAAATGAATGGGTGCCAGCCTGGTTCCTGATGTACGTTACCACTATCGAGTTGTCCAACAATATCTGAACATGCGTGTTCACTAATAATGTGAATTCATCATTGATGTAGCACTAACAATATTGACATCATTCTTTGATGTTCATGTGTTTCTCCAGGAACCGAGAGTGCCAAGACTCCTGCATTTCGAGTCTGTCAGACTCAGGGTCGTGTCCCAAACTACTGACTCATTCCCGTCATAATCATGAAAGCCGGATCTGGCAGTTGCAGCAGAACTTTTTGAGTTAACCACTGAATATCTGCCCCAAAATGGACCTTTTGTTTACTAGATCCATTAAAACAATACTGGTCCTGAGCGAATGCGTTTTCACACTCCTGTTCTGGGTAAAGAATAACTGGAGAGGATGTGTGCGTAAGCGACCCATCTAAACAAGATGCGTAGCCGCTCCGCACAACCCCATCAGTCGCATAAAATTTCTCGCTGTTAATGCATCTGATAGTAGACAAAAGTGAGCATAACAACTGACTAATTTCGATCTGGATAATGGCAGACGAACAAGATTGTTGTGAGACATTACCAAGTTCATTCTTTGAGTGACAGCCCAGGGAGCTATCTTCAGACTGAAGCATATCACTCGGAACTGAAATACTATCCCTTAGACGATGAACCGTAGGTACTTTCTGAATGCCGGATATACCAGGACATGAAAAACGGATCCTTAGATCTATGCTTGTAGCATTGTCGATCACTCGAACGCTCGCTTTTACCGACTAAATGATAACCATAAATAAACTTTTAGTGCATTGATAAACTTGTTATCCAGCTCCAGTATATTATCGGTCAGAACAAGCTCTATGGCTTTGGTACGAGTAACAGGTGACTATAGAATCCTAGAGAATCTTGATTCTCGACGACCTCTATTACTTTCATTGTCAAGAGAACCTTTATCTCTGATTAGAGAGACTCTTATGTAAGGATTTGACGGAAGCATTGTCCATCACAGACATTAAGTTAGTTGTGGTTCTCTCGGAAAGATAGCCGTAGGCCGTCCGAGACCACACTTCTCGCCTACTGGTCTTCTGTAATAGTTATCCAGTTTGATGCGAATCTTGATAACCATCCGTCAACTGCTAAGCAATAGAGGTCCTAACCCTCACAAGTAGTACCTGCGAGGCCTACAGAAGGAGAAACTATGTTTCCTTCGTGAAGAGCCTCGAGCCAACGGCTTAGGGGCGTCTGACCAGTAGCCTTGATCAGACCTAAGCCCCCTATCCGAGTCGCTGGATTGACAATCCCTGGAGTAATTATAGGAGGGTTACCTATACCCTCGCGAGGAGTCCTTTTTAGACGACTTTCTGTCTAAGACATCCTCCCTTATTCCTTTCTGCTATTGTGGGTCGATTAGATGCCGACTTAAGGAGCAGAGTATTGATGCTTTCTTTGTAGCTTGGTCATAAACCAATGAAAGCTTATCGTCAAAAACTTAGTGTCCGGAAACCGGAACGACCCAAAGAGAGTTTTTCACCTTGTCATCTATTAAGGATGACGATGCAAGGGCTCCGTCACATCTGATTAACTCCAAATTAGCAACTGTTAAGACAGAGTAATACGTGATAAATATAATAGCCCTTGAAAGGACACTAAATGAGGTACGAATGTCCTGAAATTCCTTTCCGTAGAGACGTTGCGTCACAGTTCTTAAAAGTGATCTGCATAAGACAGTGAGACTAAATTTGCTCTGAATGAAGAAATGCCATCTCAATTGTGTCCGAGCGAATAGTGAATGAAGGTAAGGCCATAACTAGGTCCTTAGATTTGAAAATCATGGCATCTGAACATGCAGATGACTGGACCGACCCAGCACCGTTCGATAGCTCAGGTTCTGAGACTGCCGTCGGCTGCTTCTGCACTTGCTGGGATGCTGCGATGAGCTTCGCAATCTGCAACAGCAAATCCGTTACAGAGGCCTGAGGAGCAGCGGTCTTCTATTATGGCTGCTGGCTGCTCCCGGGACAGTGTGTCCGAGATGGCTCTTTTCTCCAGACGTCCCAATATATGAGGCCTCATCTCTTAGCTACTGAATAGTGCTACTTTCGAGCTGTCGCAGCATTCTGATTCTCAGGAATGAACTCAGGGAAGTATTGATGCATTAGATCCATCGCCACCCTGTGTTGTTTGAAAGGGAAGGGTAATTCTTGTCCAAATCCCTTTCACCATCTGACTGAATCAGATTATACTCACGGTCATCGGCATCTGAACATGCAGATGACTGGACCGACCCAGCACCATCCGACAGCTCAGGTTCTGAGACTGCCATCGGCTGCTTCTGCACTTGCTGGGATGCTGCGATGAGCTGCACAATCTGCAACAGCAAGTCTGTGATGGAGGCCTGAGAAGCAGTGGTCTTCTTTTGCTTGGCCGCTTGCTGCTCCTCGTACAGTGTGTCCGAGATGGCTCTTTTCTGCGGACATTCCGATGAATGAGGCCTCGTCTCCTTGGCTACTTATGGTGTGACTTCTCTGATGAAGAGTGGACCTCCTCGGCGATGCAGGCTGGATATCAGAAGTCACGTAGCCAAGGTGAGGTCATGTGTGCTTGGTAGAAAAAGCTGTAACAATAGCCGACTCCGGCTGTGAACTGAACAGTGTCCCGGGTGGGAGGCGTGGATGTATGCTCCGAATGACACAAGTTCTGGACCACAACATCTGGCCCCAGATGTTGTTATGAAAGAGAGTGGGCTCTCTCGCTTGCGGTCCTTCAGACCTCGCCAAGCTTCAGGATGAACTTGCCGGCTTCTTCCTCTCCGTCGTTGCAGGGTGAGCCTGTTATTATTTTATAGTGCTCGCTCTACCCTTTCTATTCTCCTCGACCACAACAGACACACCCGGCGTCATGGTACCCTCGGACGGTGTAACCACTTCACCGGTCGAGCTAGCTGGTGACAGGGATGTGAAACCACGCTGTGGTTTATTGCCCTGTTTAATATTCATGAGCACTTTAGCCGCTAGCTCTAAGTGACTATCTAAATGCGACGACGGAAGCACACTCTCTGACGGCGTCACGTAAACATCACCATGTTCTTGTTCCTCTCTAAATAGAAATTAAAATTGTTTAGTAAATTTTGTTTCTTAACATACCTACCACAATTGTTTACAATTGGCTGTAACGTAAGTGCAAGCCCTACTTCAGAACTAACTCATGCTTTTAAGAAAGTTTTCCAAACAACTGGAAAAGTAATAGAGTGCAAAAGCTCGAAAAAGGGTCGGGCGAGACCAGCGCTTGAAATTACTCTCTCTGCACATCTCTTGCGTTTACCGAGCGCATGCGCAACAACTGTGACGTCAATTCCGTATTTCCACTAACGAGAAGTTTGTGATCTAGCAGGGAGGCATCGATATCAAAGATATCCCCAAGGAGGATGGGCCTCCGGTAAACAATTGTGGTAGGTATGTTAAGAAATAAAATTTACTAAAAAATTTTAATTTCTTTTCAACCTACTCACTAAATTTGGCTGAATAAACAATAGGAGGAGGTGAATCACATAACCAATACCAACAAGAGCAGCAGAAAAGAAAAGCAAGGAGGGCAGAGAACAATAGGGAAACCTATAATGAAGATAGAGAGAAGGCACCTGAAAACAAGGCTGAGCGAACCACAACCTCGATAAGATCAATTTTAACGAGGGTGCACAACAGCCTGAGCAGCAAAGAGAGGGCCTAAAGAATAAAGGTCCTCAGATTGCTGCTGTAGGTGGCAGAGATAAAATGAGGAGAAGGTAGAAGCATTCCTCCAGTAAGCCACATTCCTAACATCCCGGAGCGAAACAGAACTGGAGAACGCCCAGGATGAAGAAATGGCACGAACCTCATGAGCATTAAACCGGTTCGAAACAAGATCCGAAGCAGACAAGCGGGAATAAGCTAGCTTGATTGCAAGACACATCCACCTGGAAATAGAATGGGAAGAGATAAACTGCCTCTTAGGGATGAGAGACAGAAAGAATCTCTTCTGACTCCTCCTAATGAACTGGGTGCGATTAATGTAAGTCTTGATCGCACGAACAGGACAAAGGAGAGGTCTCCGACCATCGACAGCGGGGAGAGCCCGAATGCAGAAGGGAGGAGGTACCGAATCAGGAAGTTGATTCTTAGCCAGAAAAGAGCAATCAGTAGTAAAGGTGACACTGTTAGCCTCATTTCTGAAGAAAGCAGAATCAACAGATAATGCATGAAGCTCACTGACTCGTCGAGCAGAAGCAAATGCTGGAAGAAAAACCATCTTGTAGGTGAGAAAATGCATAATGGTCTCAGATAAAGGCTCGAATGCCACCCCCTCCAAACAGTGCAACACCCATGCCAAGTTCCACTTGGGCGTAAGACGCAAAACTCGAGGCCTCTTCAAAGAAAAGTGCCGAATGAGTTTGGAGAGAAAAAGATTACGACCGATGCACCGCTTTCCCCCATAAGAGAAAGTATCAGACAGCATAGACTGATAGCCCTTAATCGTAATAGGCTGGAGGCCCTTGACGTCAAAAAGATATACCAGAAAGTTAAAAAATTTATAGTAATTTATATATTTTTTATACTTACCAATGACCCAGACATAGCTGGTGCTAACTCTTAAAATATAGGGCCAAACACAAATTTTGCCCCCCAATCCCCAAAATTTGCATCTAAAACTAAAGAAAACATGTCCTGAAAGGCCCTCTACACTTCGCCCCTACTGCGCATGCGCAGTGTCAAGGACGTTCCGAAATTGGCGCCATTTATCATTCTAATAACCAGTGCCTGGTAAGCGCTATGTACTCAGCGGGGAGGCAAGAGTTCCCAACTCCTGGGAGGGCCATCCCCGTCTGGGTCATTGGTAAGTATAAAAAATATATAAATTACTATAAATTTTTTAACATTTTTATACTGTACCAATGACCCAGACATAGCTGAATAGTAAAAAGGCTGGAGGGCCAAGGACATAGAGCAAAATGGAATACGCTCAATAAAATAAAATAGAGTCATCCCCTGTAGGGAAAAGAAGTAATAGGCCTTACATGTATCTTTCTTATTTATGATAAATTAGAAAGATACAACACCTTCCAAAATTGAGCTTCATACATCCATGTACTCTATTAATATCCAATATAATCCTTATACTAATAATTTTTAAAGTAAGCCAATAATAAAGTAAGTCTAGAGAATAGAGACTCTTATACTCCTAAAAGTGTCTGAGAATTGCATAATCATGTCCACTGACATATGCAATATTCAAAAGCTATACTTTAAAAACTAAGACTTGAATGAATTTTATAAACTTAAACTTCTCACTAAACAACCATCCCAATAACAGCTCAGAATTACTAACTCCGGAGGAGGTATCCCCTTGTTTTCATAGTAAAACAGGTGACCCAAGGGAACACCCTCCCCCCCCCCTTTTTCTTGCCCTGGGTCAAATAGCCCAGAGCGAAGAGGGCAGCCGAACAGAGACACTGCCGAAACAGACAGCCTACCTAGCTATAGTAGCAACTGTTAAGAGAATGACATTCTGAGCAGTAGATAATAGACCTAACAAAAGAGGCCTCAAGAAATTGACTCGATATTTCTAAGATAAAATTCATGAATGTGGATGGCTGAGCACAATGAGCGGCCTTCAAAAATCTATAATAGCGACACTATTAAAGTAAGCCCAAGAAGTAGAAGAACTCTTACTTCATGAACCGAAATCTTAAGCACAACTGCTAAGTCAATGATATACCATAAGCAGTACGCTAGTTAATAGAATCCATTAACAATAAAATGGAGCGTAACGTCCTTCTACTAGACATCAAAGACAGAAGAAGCTTACGCCCTTGTAATAAACAGATATCTGTTTATAAATACATAAACTGTACCCGGAAAGAGTAAAGGCCTATGCCCATACGAAGACGGAAGGACCTTAAAATAATAGGTTCCGGATAATAGGAGCCTAACTCTTATGCAACAATCCAACCTAAATAGTAACGGAAGTATTGATTCCGAAACTATGAAAGTGAAAATCATCCATCGATAGTGCATGAAACTCACTGACTCTACAGTAAAAGAGAAACCAACAGAATTGCTGTCTAAAAGGTCAGAATTTGAAAACTACTGTTTCCAGAGGCTCAAATGATTACTTAGCTAAATAAGAACCGAAGTTAAAATCCGTATAGGAATTTAATCTAAAGATTCTAAGTCTATTTATCAAAAAGTTACTAACTGACTTAGATAAAGAGACCAAAGACTCAATTGTAAACTATCGTAGAGTGCATAGGTATGAGGTAACATAAACCTATAACCTAAATAATAACAGGCTGCAGTAGATCTTGTGAAACAAGTATACTAAAAAATAGCAATGAGTAGTATGGAGGGATCAACAATATGAACATAATGATCCCTACACCACGACGGAAGAGCCTCCACTTTAGTCGCATAGAATAGCGAAGAAGAGGATCTCCTATAGAAAGAAATCGCGTCCAAAGCTCGTCCAGTACAGTGCTTACAATGCAATACGGACCACACAATGGAATACATGAAGGTTGCGACCTTGCTGGTTGTGATAAAGATGACACGATTTACCCAGTGAAAAAAGATCCTCACATAGAGGAAGATTTCACGTTAAGATCCACAGTAGACAAGAGAGTAAATTACTCATGATCTCTGTGAAGATAGAGATGCTATCAACAGAAATGTATTGTGGTTGTTTATCTTAGCAATACCTGCTAAAACAACAGCGCCGGAGGATACGCGTATCCTATCATTCCGTCCTATAGATCAATAGAGCGTTAACACTATTAGCTCAGAGATCTGGACAAGCCAACACATACGTCTGCAATTGATTAGCAAGCTGTGTCATAAATAAAACATCATTGGGCGCTCCCATAGATAGCAAATCTGATTGAATACTTGTTTGTTGAGAGTCCATTCTGACAGCAACAAGCGACCCGTAAGAGAACGGGAGTCCGATAAAACAATCAGACGACCCAGAATATGACGGACCAAAACTGAACTTGGTGTACTATAACCAACAGACGGATTCTTTCCATTAAATTGAATAACGGAAACGAAAGAGTGCCTCCCTGGTTCCGGAGATACGCCACTACTGTCGAATTAAAGGACAGGAATTTGGGCATGCGTTTCTGAATAATGTTCATGCAATGACATAAAGCAAGCCTAAAAAACATTATTCCGCGGAAGTTAAACTGATAGCTAAAAGACTGCGGAACCCAAAGACCCTGGCACTTCGAATCCGTAGGGATCAGTAAATATCCCAATCTGTTTGACTGGCAACCGTCATAACAGCCACACTCGGGTCCGGCAACTGCGGCGGCACTCTCTGAGTCAACCACCGAATGTTTGCCCCAGTCTGAATCTCTTGTAACACTAGATAGACAAGAGAATGTATAAATCGAGCAATTCATGGATTGCCGGAAAGTTGCCGTCGAAGAGAAGCTCCTCCGAGAACGAAGCGACTCTGAGAGAGTTCTTAACCTTACTATCCACGCCTGTGGATGTAGCTAGGGCTGCGTCACGTCTAACCAACTCCAATCAGCCACTGAAGGGCGGAGTTATACGTGAACAAACTACTGCCCTCAAAAGAAATTACATTGAGAATAATATCCCGTAAATCTTTTCTTGAAGACGTAATGATAACGCCTCAGTAAGGCGGATTACGTATAATAAAGCGTCTAAGTTAAGTCTACTATACATAATGTCGTTCCCAACATTGAAATTGGAAAAGACATAAACGGCAAAAAAGAATATATGCAGTCTTTAATCACACCGTCTAGACGCATATGAACTCTCGGTATGCCCTGCTCTGCCAAAATAAACTATTTGTAAAAATGATAAAATGGCAGAAATGAGCCACGCGGACAAGAAACTAAACTATCATGCTTAGTAGCAGGCTTGTATATATATATAAATATATAGCGTCGAAAAATAAAACACATGTTGTAATGACAATATTGGACTGCGTCGGTAAGTCAGGGACAATGTCCCTGTACCGATCGAAAAATCCGAGTCCAATGACGCTATAAGTCTCTTATCCAAGATCGCAGCAATGAAGTCCGAAAAATAATCACTGGAAGAAATGCCAGAAGATATGAAAGGCATCTTCCGATACTACTAAAGGGAAAACTCGAAATCTTTCGAATCCCTTTCGCCATCCTGTCGGACCCTATAAAGCGTTCGGTCGTCCGTAGCTGATGCAACCGCGGACCGCACCGACCCAGCGCCGTCGGATAATTCCTGATTCGACCGAGAAACTGTCAATTGCTGGGATGCTGCGAAACAACTGTGCTAACTCGGATAGCACGTCCGTCACTGAGGCCTGAGGAGAAGCGGTCTTACGATGCATTGCCGCTGGAAGCTCCGTGATCGTTACCCCGTGCATACTTCCAATATGCGAGCGAACGGAGTGTATAGGCCTCGTGTCCCTTGGCTACCGGATGGCGCGACCTATTCGCCGTGGAATCACTGAATGCCGAAACTGATCGGATACTCGAGGTCACGTAGCCAATGTGCGGTCGTGTGCCCTGCTGTGAGGATGAGGAAGCATTAAAGACAGTCTCTCGGACTGTCAATATAACGGAGCGTCCCGAGCAACGGACATATGCTCCGAATGTAAAATATCTGAACCACAACATGCGGTCCCCTATGTTGTTGGCTTCCTCCGATCTGTCCTCAATCTGCCGTCACTGGGTGAGTACTAAAGTAATTAAAGTGCTCGCATCACCCAAATCTCCTTCCTAGACCGCAACGGACGAACCCGGCAGCCGAACCATTCGATGAATGTACGCTACACCGGGTGAGCTAGCGAATGTCACTCCGTAAGCGATAGACATATTCCATGAGCACTTATTGCCGCTAACTCTTCATTAACTATGACGACAGAGGCACACTTTTGAAAGACATCTCCATAACTCTTCGAACAAGAAACCAGAAATGCTTGGATAGCAAGCATAAAATAATAATATATATAGCGTCGTTCAATAATTCGAAAGTTTGTGTGACATTATTGGACTATGTTGGAACTGAGGGACGATGTCCCTGAACCGAACCAAAAATTTCTAAGTCCACCGACGCTATCAGTTTCTTATCCGGCATCGCAGCATATGTTGTTCCGAAAGGGAAAGCTTGAAATCCTCCGAATCCCTTTCGGTATCCCGTCGGACCGGATGAAACTTTCGGACGTCCGTACCCGCTTCCGCGGAGCGTCCCGACCCAGCATCATCGGATAAAATATATGCGACAGATTCAGTTGATGCTGGGATGCTGCGATAAACTGTGCTATTAAGGAAAGCACGTCCGTTCCCGAGGCCTGTGCAGTAGCGGACTTACGATGCATTGCCGCCGGAAGCTCCGTGTACGTTGACTCCCGCACACTTCCTATGCGAACGTCCGGAGTCTGCAGGCCTCGAGTCCCCGGCTACCGACCCAGCGCTGTCGGATAATTCTCGATCCGACACCGTTTCTGTCGGCTGCTGGGATGCTGCGATAAGCTGTGCTATGTGCACAAGAATGTCCGGCGTCGAGACCTGCGGAGGCGCAGTCTATCGCTGCTTCGCCGAGGGCAGCTCCGCATCAGATGGCTCCCGCATACTTTTCCTATGCGAACGTCCGGAGTCCATCGGTCTCGAATCCCTGGCTGCCGGATGGTGTGACCTGGTCGCCGAAGAATCCTTGATCGGCGAAGCTGGTAATATATCGGCGGTCACGCAGCCAAGGTGCGGTCGTGTGCGCTGACGAGAAGAGGAAGCCTTAGCAGTCTCAGCGGACTGCCTATACAACGGAGCGTCCCGAGCGACGGACGTATGCTCCGCTAGCGACACATTTTGTACCACAACATCTGGGGCCAGATGTTGTTGAACGAGAGAGGGGCCTCTCTCGCTTGCCGTCCGGATGGACCGGAACGAGCTATGAACCGGACTAAAAGGCTTCCTCCGTTCTCCCTCCGATCCGTCGTCACTGGGTGTGCATTAAGTTAATTTTATAGTGCTCGCATCACCCCAAAATTCCTTCTAGACCGCAACGGACGAACCCGGCTGCCGAACCATTCGGTGAATGGACGCTACACCGGGCGAGCTAGCGGACGTAAAGGCCGTCGAACCTACTAGGGTCCTCTTAGGCAATTGGCGTATAACATGAGCACTTTTCCGCTAGCCGTTCATTAATAGTGACGACGGAGGCACACTGTTGGAAGACATCACAGATACATCACCCTAATCTTGATCGTCTGAAATAGAAATTGATAAAGTAGAGTGACCCTGCGGGGAAAGGACCGGAGTGTCCAAATCCCCAACAACATACCGTGACATACGCTTCCCATATTGTCATCGAAATCATACGATACAGAACAGGAGTTAATGCGAGTACACTGACTACATATAGAATGATAATAAAGTCAGAGGAAGACTTCCTCTTAAAACAATTGATCAATATCCTTTCAATGTGAAAAGAAAACAAGTCCTGGTACTCGCACTAACCCCTGGCAATCAAAATACATAATAATAATATGATCCATTAATATAGAAAAAAATAATTGAAATCAAAATATTTTGAAAAAATATTTTTTCAGAACAGCCCAAGTTTCTGAAAAGTAACGTTGAGCCCCAATGGATCCCAAGCCTAAGTGTGGACAAAAATTTTAAAAATATTTTAAACAATTTATTCAACACTTACGAACAATAATAATGTATCTAGTTATGATTAAAATAACATAAAGATATTATTTATTAGAAATCCCCCCCTCACACAGAGGGCTGTTGTAAATGTAAACAATGAGTGTAAAAACACTAAAATAAGACTCCAGGCACCCAGGCCCGAAATCAGTTACCAAAAATACACTATCTGATGCAAAACAGAGACTTCCAGGGAAGAAACTGCAGAACATCAGATGGTAGATGCAGAACACAACGCCTAACCACCCGTAGGTGAAGACGTAAACATGGGGAAAGAACAGAATTCATTCTGTTATTCAGCTAAAACTCCCAAGAAATTTTAGTAATAATAATTACAGAAACTATGCCAAAAGCATGGGAGAATAGCAAGGGGGAACTTAAAGGACAGGGAGAGAGGAAAACACTTGTAAAAACAGTGTAACTAATAATCAGAATGACAACAAAATGGCTGCTGCCTTGAAAATAGGTAACTTAACATAATTTCATTAAAAAATTTTAAGTTACAGCCCTGACAATATTCTGTCACACATTCTTTTCCTCTCCTCCTTCTCTATCCTCCTTAGAATCACCATTTCACTAATATTTATGTGTCTGGCATCATTTAAACTGAGATTTAAAAGCACAAAGATCAGTCAGATGTTAACTGATGAAGGGCCAAACTTAGAATGATAAATGGCGCCAATTTCGGAACGTCCTTGACACTGCGCATGCGCAGTAGGGGCGAAGTGTGGAGGGCCTTTCAGGACATGTTTTCTTTAGTTTTAGATGCAAATTTTGGGGATTGGGGGGCAAAATTTGTGTTTGGCCCTATATTTTAAGAGTTAGCACCAGCTATGTCTGGGTCATTGGTACAGTATAAAAATATCCACAATTTGAGCGATTGACAGATCACAGTAATCCACATTGTGATCTGCGCACCAGCGGCAGAAAACCTTCCTCTTCGCAGCATAAGTCATGCCAGTGGAAAGTCGCCGCGATGCAGAAATGCACTCCACTGTTCGTCTCGAAAAACCTCTACGTTGGAGACAGGACCTGATAAAAGACAGGCGTGAAGGGACAAGCTTGCCAGGTTGTTGTGATATTTCCTGGGAAGACCCTGGGAAAGAAGATCGCGACATAGAGGTAACCGAACCAGCCGATCTGCCAACAGAGGCTGCAGCAGATTGATCCACACCATCTGTGGAGACAAGAGGTGCGATCAGAATGATCCTGCAACTGCAAGCATGAATCTTTGCTAAGAATCGGTGCAGGAGGGAAGGCAGAGCTGATCCAACCCGTCCAGTCCAGGGGCAGAGCGTCTACCACAAATGCCAGAGGATCTGGACAAGGGGAGACTACCTGATGATTCCAGCGAGAAGCGAAAAGGTCGACCTGAGGACGGCCCCACTGCTCGCAAATCGCCTGAAACACCAACTGATGTAGCCTCCATTCGGTTGGAAGGACACTGTCACGTCGGGACAGGGAGTCTGCTAGGACGTTGAGACGCCCGGGAATGTGTCGAATGGACACCCAAGCGTTTACATCCCGTGCAAACAGAAGAAGATCCCGAGACAGCCGATACATGGGAATCGAATGTGTGCCTCCTTGATTCCGTATGTAGGCTACTACTGTCGAATTGTCTGAAAGAAGTAGGACAATATGGTCCGACAGGTGAGGGATCCAAAGCCGAAAACTCAACAGAAGAGCAAGGAGCTCCTGGTTGATATGAAGGCCCACCTGCTCGCTGTCCCACTCGTCCTGAGTGGACAGACCAAGAGGATCCAACGTCGCACCCCAGCCCCGATCGCAGGCATCCGCAGTAAGGATGCGATCGGCCAAAGGAAGATCCAATGGAACACCCAGTGTCAGCCAGGGAACATCGGCCCATGGGTGGAGGTGACAAAGCAGGGACCGAGGAATAGGAAGTTCCAGGTCCAGTGGATACATTCGGATGCCAATGATCCAACAGGAAGTGTTGGAGAGGTCGGACAAACAAGCGACTGAGCGGAATGAGATCTGTCACCGAACCGCAAAGGCCCACCATCCGAAGGAAAGTCCTGGCCGAGACCGAGGAAGATTGAAGCAGGTTCCGAGTCAAGGCAGAAAGAATCGTCGTCCGAGCAAGGGGGACCAACACTACATTGTGAAGAAATGTTGAAATCCATCCCCAAATGCCGAAATCGCTGAGAAGGAAGGAGATCCAACTTTTCGCGACTGACTCTGAAACCTAGCGACGCTAGTAGGCAAAGAAACTGCCTGACATCTAACTCCAGAAGAGCAGCATCGTGGTGCCATTGAAAGATGTCGTCCAGGTAGGCTGACGAAGTCACAACCGACTGAGTACGGTGGAAAGCAAGCACATGTGACATCAGTCGGGTGAAGGCCCAAGGAGCCAGGTTCAAACCGAATGGGAGAGCTCTGAATTGATAAACTCTATCCCGAAACGAGAACCGAAGATATTTCCGTGACGCCAGATGAACGGGTACATGGATGTAGGCATCCTTCAGGTCGATACTGGCAGCAAAGTCGCCCTGATGAACTGAAAGTCGAATCGACCGGAAAGTCTCCATACTGAAACGAGGAGCTATTATGTACTCCTTCAGGAGACTCAGATCGATGACAGGACGACAATTGGCCGTTTTTATTCGGCACCAAGAAATGTCTCGAGTAAAACCTCGGTGAAAGGGTGTTCCTGACCACCTCGATCGCCCCTTTGGAGAGGAGATTGTCAATCTCCTGCACCAGAAGGTCCCGACGTAGAGAATCGGAAGGGACCCGAGTCGGGAGGGGCACCCAAGATAAACTGGGGTGCCGATGGAAGGACAGTCGCAGACCGGATTGTATGACGTCGAGGACCCAAGTGTCCGACGTTATCTCTGTCCAACAGTCGTAAAACAGCGACAGCCTTCCCCCGACTGGAGGCGAATCGAGGTGAGAACCTTCACTTGCGGCCTCGACGAAGCCCCCGAGAGGAGAAACCACCACCCCAGGAAGTGACAGAGTCCTGAGACTTTCCTGCCTGAGGCTGCCAGCGAGCCTGGCCACATCGGCACTTCTTCTGAGCAGAAGGAGCAGATGGAGCCGAAGGCGTAGCCGATGTCACCGACAAGGCAGACGCAGCAGGACGCTTAGCGGGCCTGGAACGACCACCACCCGCAGCAGCAGGTTGGTCCAGCTGTCACAGCAAAAGCTGGTCCTTCGAATGATGAAGAACCTCACCACGGACAGCTTCCACGGAACCATGGAACAACTGAGGTCCAACCAAAGAGGCAGACCTCAGAACAGCACGCTGCTCAGAAGGAAGGGATGGAGAAGAATCCAACACTGCATCCCAGCTCCAAATTAGTCGTGTTACAGGCATGAGCATGTATCAAGTTCATGAGAGCCTGTGACAAAATGCGAAAAGGCGCTTGAGCATCATCAAACTCCCCTGGTGGAAAATATTCAGCTAGGGCAGCGACGACATGGCCCGCAAGAGATAGCATACCCAGCATCTCTTGGGACAGACCCACCATAGATTCAACTACCGACATCAGGAGAACTGCCGACTTAGGCTTAGTTAACCCGAGGGAAGAAGTATCCTCATCCACAGTAGTCATCCCTTGGAAGACTGGTGGACAGACGGAATCGTAAACGTGAAACCACGATGGAGGCATACAGGCATCAGCTCTAGAAAAGAAAGAACCCTTGAGGGCCTTAGAATGCATTTTGGCGTCTAAGCCCTGGAAGGACTCAACAACCTGAGCTGATCGAAGAGGACGCAAAGCCCTAGAGCTAGAAGGCTCAACAGGGTTACGGCGCTCCATAGAGGACCGTGGCCGGACGGTCACAGATGGCTGGTCTGAAGGTCGAATGTCCGGCAATAAGCCAAAGACGAAATCCAAAGCCTGCCCCAAGACTGACGAGGGGGGCCCCCATCACCTTCAAGAAAATCATCATCCTCTGTTGCAGAGGAGACGTAGCCCAACTTGGGCTGACCAGCAGAAACCTCCTGTGAATACTGTGCAGTATCCAAGGGGCCAGGTGAGACATCTCGGCGACCGACCAAAGGAGGTTGTGCCTCAGGAGGCACAGGGAGGCCAACTTGAGGGTTGCCAGAAAGCAACCGAGTGTGCACCAAAATGGCCTGACGCAGGTCACCCTGAGAATCCGTAGCAGCAGCATCGCCCGACGGAGTGTCCTCCCAATGGACCCTTCTGGTAGAAGAACCCAAATCCTCAGAAGAGACCGACGTCGAACGTCGATCGGCAGACAGAATAGGGAGACGGTGAGAAGACACCGTAGGATAGTCCCGATTGTGACGTCCAGGGGCAATCACTGACCTCTGTGGAACAGAAGGTCCTGCCTGCAAATCCTCTAAAGAGACCGACAGCATATGTCGATCGGTAGCTGGACCTGGGACATGGTGAGAAGACACCGGAGGATAGTCCCAAGAATGACAGGAACCTGTCATTGGCCTCTGCGCGGCAGAAGGCCCCAACAGCACATCCTCTGAGACCGACGGCAGGCATCGATCGACATCCAGACGCGGAACACAGTGAGGAATCACTGGAGGAAGGGTCCGAGAGCAACAGCTAACCGGAGCTGTCACTGACCTCTGATGAACAGCAGGCCCTGGATGCCAATGTCCCAACCCCCATCCTGCTAGTCGGCACACTACCAGGGGAAGGAGGAACAATAAACGATTCGCTCGAGGGGCGAGGAATCGCTGTCAAAGCGACCGAACAGCTCAACCGACTAGGAACAAACCTAGCCAGATGAGACGGAGCAGACAGTAAACCTGCACAGCTTCGCTGCGAAGACAGGGGAGGCTGAGAGCTCACAGACACACCAGCAGATACAGCCTCGGACCCCCGAGACTGTATACTATCCCCAGAGGAGATGGAAGGGACACCATCATACAGAATAGGATCTGTAGTAACAACTTCCTCAGCAACTGTCGACGGCGTAGGAAGCAAATTGGAGAGGGTCACCGAGCTGACCTCGGAGAAGCTCTCTATGAAAACAGATGCCTCAAGAGTGACATCAGAGACAAAGAGACCACGGTCTCCACGTAAGGTATCACCGAACTATCACCGTCAACAGTTGTAGAGGAACTCGCCACAGAAAAAGACAGATCAGAATCCTGTGTGACAGAGTCACCACGTGCACTAACAGAAATGTCTGAAACAGCATGGCTACCTTTACCCTGAAAACGAGGGGTTCTAGCTCTGGACAGAACCACCTGTTAACAGAAGCCCAGAATTTTGAGGACCAAACCCCACAAATACCACAAATACCACATGATTGGGCCTGAGTACAATTGTTACAAGTGACACATGTGGAATGAGAGTCGTCCACATGTTTCACTTGCATGCAAGAGGTACAAGGAATAGTCTTTGGCATAATATGAATGTGAATAATGAAATCAAGCTTCCCACCAATGGAAAACATAACAAAGGTTGTGCTCACACATGGGGGAAAAACAAGACTATGTGTGAAGAAACAAGCAAACATGATCAAAAATAACATTAAATAATAACAATTTTGAAAGCTTAAAAAAGGATACAATCCACTTGCACACAATCAAATGAAGATAGCACATACAATAAGTTGTTCACGAAGAAAACAGGTAAGAATAGCACGAGTCACAAAACTTTCTGACCATGTACAAATGGCGGAAATAAAAGGAATTGACGTCACGGTTGTTGCGCATGCACTCGATAAACACAAGAGGTGTGCAGAGAGAGTACTTGTAATTTCGAGCGCGGATCTCGCTCGACCCTTTTTTGACCTTTTTCATGCTTTTGCACTCTATTACTTTTCCAGCTTGTTTGGAAAAGTTTCTTAAAAGCTTGAGTTAGTTCCCAAGTAGGGCTTGCACTTACGTTACAGCCAATTGTAAACAATTGTGAGTAGGCTGAAAAGAAACTAAAAAACTAGAGCGACTTTATGGCGAGAGGACCGGCGGCGGCCTCTCACAGCAAGAGGACCGGCAGTGGCCCCTCGCTAACAACGTACCGTTACACTCGTCTCCAACATTTGTCATCCCATGCGACACATGCTGAGCAAGAATTAGTGGGAGTACATCGACTACAAGTAAGGCAACCAACATGTAACTCAGAGGAAAGACTTCCTCGCCGTGCTTATTGAGCATTATGCTTTCATAATGAAGCAAACTAAGTCGATCGTACTCCCACCAACTCCACATTAACTATTATGAAAAGATACATAACAAAATATTATTCAAAATACAAATGGAAAAATATTTTACACAAAAATTTTTTTTTCGAAATATTTTGACAAGAGCCCAAGTTCCCAAAGGGAATGAAGTGCCCAAATGTATCCCGATAGAGCCCGAGTGTGGACAGAAATTATTTTTCTATCCCAAAATTAACTGCTACACTACCGGAATATTTAATGTATCTTACAACAGACCTACATATATATAAATAGGAAACTACATATATAAAAAGAGCATTGTTAACGTAAACAACGTCAGAATGAAAACCGGAAACGAGACCCCAGGCAACATGGCCCGAAGTCAGTAACAGATTTTTGAACTATCTGATGTAAGGCAAGATCTTCAGAAATAACGATACATTGGATTATGATGCATGACCAAAACACCTAAACACCCCAAGGGTGAGGATGTAACTCTGGGGATACACAGAATAAACATTCTGTGTAACACGTTAAACTCCCAAGAAATTTTATACAAAAATTTCAATAAAACAAGCCAAAAAGCTTGGGAGTTTAACTGGGGGAGGGGGGGATCAAGGGAGGGTAGGGAAGGAAACAATGGAAAAATCATTACCAACAATGATGACGTCAGGCCCATGTCCCGAAATTGGGGAACATGAACTAATTTTTATATTATAAAATTACAGCCCTGAATGTTTCAAACCACCGTTTCTTCCTTCCTTCATCCAGTTGTGTCCTTCGATCCACCAAATTAACCATTGATTTGTGTCTGGCATCATTATAAACTGAGATTTAAAAGCACAGAAGTCAGTTTGTTGTTATCTGACAGAGGGCCAAACAAAGAATGATGTTGGCGCCAATTCCGGTCACTTCCTGGCGTCTGCGCATTCGTGGAGAGTAAATGTATGTTTGGCCGGATAGGACTTCTAATTTTTGGTTTTGCATGCAAATTTGGGAGATGGGGAGTGGTGGGGGGGGGGGGGGGGGGGGGAGGTGGCAAAATTTGTGTTTGGCCCTCGATAATTTGGAGTAAGAACCAGCTAAGTCTGGGCCATTGGTTGTTGTGTAAAAATAGAGGAATCTCCAACAAGAGGTCCTGACCTACTCTACTGGAGAAATTTTGTGAATTTCCCTTTAAACTGGCATTGAGTTGAAGATTCGTTTCATCCAAACAGACCTGAAAATAAGCAGTCTGACATTTGCAGAATGAGGTCTCCAGAGGGTGAATTTGATGATGCGATCCCATACAGTGTGCCAATTTATCCTCTGGATACCTCTTTCTGTTTAGTTTTGAGACCCTGATTCAGATTAAGGTTCACAGAGGGTAAATTTAGTGATGCTACCCTGCTGTGCAGGGTAGCATCACTAAATTCACCCTCTGGAGACCTCATTTTGCAGATGACAAGTCTGCTTATTTTCTGGCTTGCATCCAGAACCTGATAAAAGATGCCCTAGCTGATAGAGAACAAAAACCTGTGATTTCTTGAGCATTTAATTAAGCTGTTCCAAGAGTTAGGCCTGTAAAAAAAATTCTTGTTTCTCAGGAAACGTTTCCTCAATTTTATGAGGGAGGGAGGGAGGCTTTTTTTTTTGTTTATTCACAAAAGAGTAGGAATCAGAAATTCAACTATTTACATTTTTATGTGGCAAAGCAAGGTTTTGAGGAGTTATAATTCCCCATAATGTGAACTCTGTCAAACAAGGTATAGTTGGTTAAATATTTGTTCTACAAGTGCAAAATAGTGTTATAAAGGAGATTTCCTGGTGAGAAAAATGATAAATTTAAAGTAATTTGTATATTTTTTAATACTTACCAATGGCTCAGACTTAGCTGATGCAACCTCAATATTATTAAGGTCCAAACACAAATTTTGAACCCTCCCCCCCCCCCCCCCCCCAATCCTCCAAAATTGCATACAATACCAAAAATTAAAAAGTCCTATCTGGCCCTCCATACTCTTAGTACTTGCACATGTGCAGTACTCAGGAAGAGACCGGAATTGGCACCAACATCATTCTTCCTAGTTGTGTCTACTGAACTGATAATTCAGAGGGGAGGTATGAGTGCCCACTCATGGGAGGGTCAACCCAGTCTGGGCCATTAGTAAGTATTAAAAATATACAAATTACTTTAAATTTATCATATTTTAATACTAGAACCAATGGCCCAGACTTAGCTGAATCGTAAAAAGGCAGAGGGCCTAGGACTTAAAGAATTAGCAGACCAAAATACAGCTCCTTAGCCTGCATTAGAACTCCCAAAGTGAAAAGGAGATTCAAATTTTAAGGAATTACCTATATGTCTCGCTATACCACAAATACAGAAGACATACCACCGAAATAAGGAGCAATATCCAAGTAATTCCATATTACGTAGCATAAATGATCATGGTAAATGGGTGTAACAAGCCCCCAATTTTAAGGCTAGTCCGGAATAAGACACTTAAAATTAGGAAAAGCATGTCCGAGAGCAAGACTGATGCCCACAAACACACACCATATATAATTTAACAAGCTGTACATAATATCAGAATAATCTACTGACGATAACTGCTTAACTCATAGTTACACACTTATTAAAAGGACAGAAGAGGTAAGGAGAAAACACCCCCTCCACCCCCCCTTTTTTGAAAGAAATAATCTTCAAAACAACGAGGGGAGAGGTATGTAAATAACAAAAAAGTGATACCGAATAATATATATATTCGTCTAAAAGGCACCCAGCTATTAATTATTATTAATATATTATTAATTTACTGGTGCTTAATGCCACCTCAGCAGCCAAGGCTATATTGTGGCAATCCCGGTTATTAAAATCGCAAGCTTCAAAACGTATGCTGCATGTGGAATACATAGACAGGTCGAAAACCGGTGATATAAATATGTATAACCTTAAACTTGTCCAATTGAATCCCAATGGAAAGTTATGTAATAGAACTATACGTTTCTTAGCCAACACAAAGGTGACCACGTTCAGGTGTACAATTCCAATAATGAACCACCCAATTCTCACCGTAGAATTATATGAGTGTAGGAATATGCCTTGTGCACTACATTACGGTTGAATATGGAGCGGGATACAATTAAGAAGCCTGTCACAGACCGTCCCCAATAATTCATTGTTCCCAAGGTCCGCTAAAACCACTGACTGTTCGGAAAAAAAATTTACCACTCCGAATAATGAAGTCAAAGAATGTGTCAATGACACTGTAGCTTAACTTGTGTGTTGTGTTTGATGAAAAGGATAATGTTCAATGTTTATGAAAGGATTATGAAATAAGACAAGAATTGTGAAAATTGGGAATATGTTCAGTTTTGTTCCCTCTATGCTATGTTTTTGATAAAAAATAATATGAGGTGTACACTGTACTAAAGAGCTGAGGGGTGGGTTAATATGATCTCACAGTTAATGTATGTGGCCCTCACAGTTAAAGTATATCAACGAAAGTTACCAAGTTACAGAGAAATTATTCCAAAACGAGTCATCCTATCAAGTTACATTGAAATCCCTTCATAAATATGGCCTGTAGACTGTGCTAAAGGTTTTCGGGCTTCGGGCCCCTGTAGCCATTAGTTTCCCAATTGCATCCAAAGGGCACGTTCTCATTTAGACATTATATGAAGTCAACCTACCAAGTTACAATGAAATCCTTTAATAAATATGACCTGTAGACTGTGCTAAAGGTTTTTGGGCTTTGGGCTTGGGCAGCCATCATGGCTGAATGATCGCAACCAAAAGGGGACATTCTCATGTGGGCATCATCGGGAGTGATCCTACGAAGTTACAATGAAATCCCTTCATAAATATGACCTGTAGACTGCGCTCTAGGCATTATATGGAGTCAACCTAACAAGTTGCACTGAAATCCTTCCATAAATATGACCTTTAGACTATGCTAAAGGTCTTTGGGCTCGGGCAGCCATAAAGGCTGAATGATCGCGACCAAAAGGAGATGTTCTCATCTAGACATTATTTGGAGTCATACTACCAAGCTACAATGAAATCCCTTCATAATTATGACCTGTAGACTGTTCTGAAGATTTTCAGGCTTTTGGCCCCTGTAGCCGTCACAGTTACCCAATTGTGTCCAAAAGGGGACATTCTCATCTAGACATTATATGAAGTCAAACTACCAGGTTAAAATGAAATCCTTTCATAAATATGACCTGTAGACTGTGCTAAAGGTTTTCGGGCTTCAGGCTCGGGCAGCCATCATGGTTGAATGATCACAACCAAAGGGGACAATCTCATCTGGGCATAATCTGGTTGGGAGTGCTTGGTAGACGCTGAAGAAGCCAAACAGTAGCCGTCCCTGGCTAGGAATTGAACTGACCATACCGGACAATAGGTATGTACGTAAGCTCCGACTGATGCAAGTTTTTACCAACAACACCAGGCCCCAGATGTTGTTAAAAGACAGAGAGGGGTCTCCTTCTTGCTCGCAGTCCTGGGAGACCTAGCCGAGCGTACCTCAGAACTTGCTGGCTTCTTCCTTCCATCGACACAGGGTGAGCATGATTGGAATTTATAATTCTCGCTTCACCCTTGTTTGTCTCTCGACCGCTACGGACACACCCGGCGTCACACTACCCATATTCTGAGTAACGCTCCGCCAGTTGAGATAGCTGGAGACAAGGTTGTAAACCCTATATTCTAAGGTCTAGGAACTTGTCTTATATAATTGAGCACTTATGCCACTAGCTCTGAATACAATGCACATGCGACACATCCGGTGTCACGGTCTTCATATTCAATCTTAACCATTTCACCGGCGTCAGGGAACGCAAAACCACTCATCGCGGTTTATAGCCCTGCGCAATATAAAGAGCACTTTATCCGTATGTTGAGGAAACCGTAAGACTAGCCAACCCCAGCTGTCTATTAGACGGGACGCCGCGGACAGGAGGCAAGGACGTAAACTCCGAGTGATGCAAGTTCCTACCAACAACATCTGTCCGCAGATGCTGCTGTCAGTGAGAGAGACCTCCCTCTTGCTCGCTGTCCTGGCTAACCTGCATGAGCGAACCTCAGATCTTGCGGGCTTCCACCCTCCTGGGTGAGCCTGGTTGAATATTATAGTGCTCGCTCCACCCTATATCATCTACAAGCCCGTCACAGTTCTCAGAGGCCTGAGTAACAGCTTCATCAGTCGAGCTAGCTGGCAACAATGGACTTTGTGCGGTCGTGCTTTTCGAACGTAGAGGAAGCTATAAGACTAGCCGACCCCGGCAGCCTATTCGAAGGAGCATCCCGGACAGGACGGCATGGACGTAAGCTCCAACTGACACAAGTTCCTACCAACAACCTCTGACCCCAGATGTTGTTGTAAGAGAGAGGGGCCTCTCTCTTACTCGCAGTCATGGTAGACCTGGACAAGCATACCTCAGAACTTGTCTGCTTCCTCCTTCCCATGCTTCCTCCTTTCCGTTGTCGAAGGGTGAGCATGTTTGTATTTTTATTGTGCCTGCTACACCCTTATTCTTCTTCTCGACCACTACGGACATACCCGGCGTCACACCACCCATATTCTACATGATAGATCTGCCGGTTGAGCTAGCTGGAGACAAGGGATGTAAACCTTAGTTCAAAAGCCTAGCCCTTGTCTAATATCATTGAGCACTTTTCCGATAGCTCTAAGAGTATAATGCGATGATGGAAACACACTCCCTGACGGTGTCATGAAACCACACCATGTTCTTGTTCCTCTGTAAATACTATAGTGACATTTTTGGCGAGAGGACCAGCAGTGTCCCCTCGCCGTGATATGACCGATAGTGTCCACTTGCCTAACACAAACCATCAGATCCGTCATCAACACTGTCAAAACCTGACACATGGAGCAAGAATTAGTGGTAGTACATCGACTATACGCAAGACAATGACCATATAAATAGAGGAAAGGCTTCCTGTATTTGCCCTACTATTAGATAAATATTATACCTAAAATCTAACAAAGGTCAATAGTACTACCACCAAATCTACATAAATATAAGATGACATTAAAATACAATCGATGAAATAAATACATCCAAAAGAAAATTCCTTCAAAAAATAAAAAAAATTTCGAAAAATTTTTTCTTATATAAAAGCCCAAGTTCTCAAAGGGAACGATGAGCCCTAAAAAGCCTAAGTGGGACAAAATTATAATAATATGTCATAAAATTAATCACCACAATATCAGGATACTTAATGTTACTTACAGCTGTAGTTCCTTAAAAATAATAGGAAACTACCTAGAGCAATGTCAATGTAAACAACTTCAAAACCGGAAACAAGACCCCAGGCAACACGGCCCGAAGTCAGTAACAGAAAAAAGACTATCCGATGTAAAGCAAGATCTTCATCAGAAGAAAAAATGATACATCGGATAAATGATGCATGACCAAAATGCCTAAACACCCTAAGGATGAGGACCTAACCCTGGGGATGTACAGAATATCTTCTGTATAATACGTTAAACTCTCAAGAAATTTTATAAAAAAATTTCAATAAAACAAGCCAAAAAGCTTGAAAGCTTAACTGGGAGGATCAAGGGAAGGAAGGGAAGGAATACTAAACAAACCATTACGTGTACACTCCATATAAAAAAAATATCTCAATATTGACTGAGTGTGTTATGTATGATTATATAACAGCAGGCATTTACTCACTAATCAGTGTTGATTGGGAAAACACCCCGCAATTTACATAAAAAGTTCTCTTCACTAAATCCCTTTTCTGTGCCTGAAATATTTTGGGGGGCGATTTTCTATGTCAAAAAAATCCTTTAAACGTGAAAATCGGTCTAATAATTCACGTTTTGTGTTTAAATAAATCTTGGAAAAAAATGCGAATTTTGACTATCCTGTGAAGCAGTGTGGCTGTTCCATCTATTGGATTTACATGACATAAATTAGTCTGAACTCGCTTAATCGAGGTCATTGTTGTTGAAAAAACATTCTGATTCTCAGCCGAAGCGGACGGGTACAGATAACTATACATTTTTTCTTTTGGACATCATGGCAATTTATCTGCTTTTCGCCTGGGATATAACATCATAATCCGCCCAAATGTTAAATTAAAATGCACTTTTTATTCTTTCTGACAGCCGCTATTTAACCCCAAGCATGGTGGAAATTATCTTCAAAACACGGATGAGATCCAATTAGATTAAAACCGGACCGTGCTTCTCTTCTCTTTTTACGGAGCTACTTTAAAACACGGTATAAACATTCAACTCGGCATTTGTTCGATTAGGCTATGAAGTGTGTCCCCACGGAAGGAAACGTCGCCACCCAGGAATACTTGAGTTTATGGTCACAAGAACCGTGACACTGCCGTGACATCTTATTCAACCCGGGGAATCGGTCATCTCAGCGGTGACTGATAGAGGTGATAAAACGAGTTTTGGCTCCCATTTGGGAGTGGGGGGGGGGGCTCCATCCCACAAATTGCACAACAAAAGTGCCCGAACTCATCAACAGCTTGAACAATTGCCCCAATCCTCATTTTCCCAATATTTTTTAGACTTTTTAAAACATTCTTTGGTGTGAACAAGTGTAAATGAATAACCTTTCCAATTAAATGATACAACGTTAATGCAAATGTGTTTTTTATTCAGAATCTAGCCCACCAAGTAGCTAATTAAAACAGTTGTTGTTCAGCGCAAGATTTAATTGGTTGGAATTGGCCCGTCTGTAACAAAAATTTCACGCCCAAAAGTACATCAAATGTGCTTTGCCGGCAAAAAAATATATAGATTCTTTTTAAATGTCAAGTTTGCGTAGGCTTTGGGGATTAACAACAGACAAAGGATTTAATTTAACACGCCACTGAACAGAAGCAACTAATTAAGCTTAATTGTATACTGGTATGTCATATCTTCCAAGGACGGCAGCTAGTTTACTTATTAATCTGTCAAAGGACCGGAGCATTTGACGCATCTATTGAAAAGAAGCTGGCTGGGGAGGATTATTATTACCAAAACACCAACAGACGACAGCGTCTGGCCAAAATGTTTTCAGTCTACTAGTACTCCGACCGTTTCCAGCCCAGTGGCGGCGCTACAGGGGGCATGGGGGCATTTACCCCCCCCCCCCCAAACGTGTGCTCTGCTCCCCCATTTGCCCCCCCCCATCCACCAAACACACACACACACACACACACACACACACACACACACACACACACACTCTCCCCCTCCCCTTCTCCCTCAGCTCTCTATATCTCTCCCATCTCTCTCTCCATTCCCCTCCTCTCTCTCCCTCTCACGCACAGACCCACCAGACGCGGATCCAGGGTTTATTGAACAGAGGAGCGCTAATTACCATTACATTTAGTCGAAACTTGGACCCAAAGTCCGTAATATAATTTTTTGGTTTGGTACGTCCACAGGATGTACCAAACCCAAAAAGGTATATTACGGACTTTGGGTCCAAGTTTGGACTACCTCATAATAAAGTAATGATATGATTCTTTACGTATTTGCCCCCCTTCATGGGGAGTCTGTCCCCCTACTTGCCCCCCCCCCCCCCCCCCCAAAAAAAAAAAAATTTCTGGCGCCGCCACTGTTCCAGCCACGAAATAAAACATACTATTTCCAAGAAAAAAACGTACCAAATGCTAGGAAGATAAACATGGTGATCCATTAGTCTCTACCGGCCTACTGGACAAGGTGGCACTTGCAAGATAAGGGGACGTGGGAAGGAAATGTGGGCAAAATCTACGTTTAAAGAGCAAATGCCTACAACCCCCCCCCCAGCCCTCAGAGACGTCACCAAGTTTCCATGGCTTTTTTGAGATATTGGAACTTGACAAGAAAATCCCACTATAACTTGAATTTGTTTACCGTAGGCCATGATTCGTCCGTCCCTTGCTTCTAAATTTTCATGATTCCGAAGGCTGAACTTAATTTGAAAAATCCGCCAGAGTTGTTACGAAAAAGACCGGAAGGAGTAGATGGATTTATTTATTTATTAATTCTGTCCCATTCTCAATTTAGTTCGTCAAAAATAATTACTGATGTAAACGCGAAACAGCGAAACAGCTTAGAAATCTACAATATTAAAAAATATGCCGGTTTCTTAATGATTCGGAGTCTCAGTGAAAAACAGGGACCGCACTTCGTAAAGACAGGATGTATCACCGAGACTGCCATATTATTGTTCTAAAAAACATAACAACGCACGGAATAAGTTTTATTTTTAAATTCTTCTTCTATTGGGTAATTTTATTTAAAAATGTCTCAACGAACTGTTTCGAGAATGAAGGATGGACAAGATCATGTTCGACTCGGATGGCAACCAACTTACCTTTGATTATACAGGGGGGGGGGGGGGTGGGGGGATCCAAATGACATATCGGCAAAACATTTTATTTTAATACGGAAACAAGTTCAATATCTCGAAAAATACTGGGCGGATTGTTTAAAATCGGACATTTTCCCGGGGTACAATGATCTGGAAAAGACAGATATCGTATTTTTATGTCATTATTTTATGAAATGCGGGTTTTAGAAATTTGCTGACTGAAGACTAATATTGCTAATCAAGTTCTGACTCGGGAAGAAATTTCTCGTCGATCACTAATTGATTATGTAATGCTTCTCTCCTAACCGCACTTGGGTACCCCACTTTTCTACACAAAAAGTGGGGTACGCCAAGTGCGGTTTTATATGGAGTGTTCACGTAATGCAGTGGACAGATCATTATCAATGAATGATGACGATAGGCCCATGTCCCGAAATTGGGGAACATGAACTAATTTTTATAAATATTATAAAATTACAACCCTGAACGTTTCAAACCACTGTTTCTTCCTTCCTTCATCCAGTTGTGTCCTTGGATCCACCAATTTAACCATTGATTTGTGTCTGGCATCATTATTAATTGAGATTTAAAAAGCACAAATGTCAGTTTGTTGTTATCTGACAAGGGCCAAACAAAGAATGATGTTGGCGCCAGATTCAGTGACTTCCTGGGGTCTGCGCATGCGCGGAAGGTAAATGTATGGAGGGCCAGACAGGACTTCTAATTTTCAGTTTTGCATGTAAATCTTGGGGATTGGGGGCAAAATTTGTGCAAAATTTGTGTTTGGGCCTACATATTTTTGGGCTAGCACCAGCTAGTCTGGGTCATTGGTATACAGTATAAAAATATTGAGGTTCAAGGTCACTGTGACCTTGACCTTTGGTACAATGATCCCAAAATACATAGGGTTCTTCCTTTCATCATGCCTAACCCACATGCCAAGTTTGGTTTGGAATTTTAGTTAGATAGCGGAAACCAATTCTGGCAGATGGCCAGATGGATGGACGGATGGACACTCTTACAAAGCAGGTTTATGTGGCTAAAATATTTGAGGAATTGAAAATGCATGGACAACCACTAAAAACTCTTTTTTAAGTCTAGTTTCTGGGTGGTAGCAAATTATTGCCCTTTCAGCTTACTAACCCTAACATTTGCCCTAACATAAAATCCCTGAAAATACAATATCCACTTTTTGTCACTTTTTAGCTACATAAACCATTTTAGCCACATAACACACTTTCTAGACACATAAATCAAACTAGACACATAACAGTGCTGAGTACCAACAGCTGGGCACATTAAGCACATAAACCTGTGCTCAGATAGACGGACAGTGCCCCCCCCCCCCAAAAAAAAAAAAATGAAGTGTCAATGACACTGTAGCTCAACTTTGAATATGACAGGAATTTGTATTTGTTGTGACCAAGTCAATAATAATGAATAAGAGAAAAAGGAGTTTTGTTGTGACACAAAAATTTATTCAAATCAGAGCTTTCATATAGAAGTTCTGAACAAAAAAACTGATTGCACAAAATTTTGTACAAAATGGCTGCTGGTGGCCATCTTTAATTTTGAACTGGACCCCAAAACACTTGTTCTTGTCCCACGGTGAAAACAAAGATATCCAAGAAGTTTTGTAAAGATCGGTTCATAAATACGGCCTCTAGCCCGAGCCGTGTTGACAGCGCGATGGACGGATGGATGGACAGATGGACGACGGGCCATGACAATACCTCAAATTTGGCTTTGCCAAAGTTGAGCTAAAAATGGGGCTAAAAGTTAAAAAATTTATAGTAATTTATATATTTTTTATACTTACCAATGACCCAGACTTAGCTGGTGCGAACTCATTAAATTCAGGGCCAAACCAAATTTTGCCCCCCCAATCCCCAAAATTTGCATCAAAAACCCAAAAATAGATGTCCTGGTAGGTCCTCCATACTTTTACTGTACTGCGCATGTGCAGTGTGAAGGAGGTCTCGAAATTCCCGCCAAAATGTCATTCTTACGACCAGTGCCTGGTAAGTGTTATGTACGCAGCGGGGAGGCAAGAGTTCCAAACTCCTGGGAGGGCCATCCCCGTCTGGGTCATTGGTAAGTATAAAAAATGTATAAATTACTATAAATTTTTTAACATTTTTATACTGTACCAATGACCCAGACTTAGCTGAATAGTAAACAGGCTGGAGGGACCAGAACATAAAGGAAAATCCAATAGGCTCAATTACATGTAACAGAATTATCCCCTCAAGGAGAAAAGGAGAGATAGGATTTATATGTATCTTTCTTATTTTTATGAAAAAAGAAAGACACAAAACCATTCCATAATTGAGCACAAATACATCATCTATTAATATCCAGTATAACCCTTTATACTAATTATTTTTAAAGGTAAGCCAATAAATAAAGACAGTCCAGAGAAATGAGACTCTTTATACTCATTAAAAGTGTCCGAGGATTGTATATTAACGCCCGTTTGACACGTGACATATACAAACGCTTCACACCGAGCTACACTTTAAAAATATTACATGACATGAGTAAACATTAGCTTTACACTTTAAAACCATCCCGGTACCGACTAGGAATTACTGACTCTGGGGGAGGTATTCCCTTGCTTTTCACTATAAAGCAGGTGACCTAAGGGAACACCCGACCCCCCCCCCCCTCCCCCACCCCATACCCTTGCCATGGGTCAAATACCCCAGAGCGAAGAAGGCAGCAGGACAGAGTCACTGCCGAAACAGAAAGCCTACATAACTATAGTTGCAACTGTTTAGTGGACGATATTCTGAGCAACAGATAATGGACCTAAATGGACTCAATATTTCTAAGATAAAAATTAGTGAAAGTGGAAGGCTGAGACCAATATGCAGCCTTCATTAAATCTGTAATAGCAACACTATTAGCATAAGCCCAAGATGTTGATAGAGCTCTTACTTCATGAGCCGAAATCTTGAGAGCAGACTGCTGAGAAGAAGATAACTTTTCATAAGCAGTACGTACAGTTAATTGAATCCATCTAGCCATAGAATGAACCATAATGTCCTTTCTATTAGGCATCAAAGACAAAAAGAAATGCTTACGTCCCTTTCTAATAAACTCAGACCTACGTTTATAAATACGTATTGCTCTAACAGGACAGAGTAAAGGCATATGTCTGTCTGAAGACGGAAGGGCCCTAACAACAATAGGTTCCGGATACTTATTAGGAGCCTGATTCTTAGACAAAAATCCAACATTAGTAGTAAAAGTAATAGTATTACCAACACTACGATAGTGTGAGTCATCTACTGATAAAGCATGAAGCTCACTAACTCTTCTAGCAGAAGAGAAGGCTAAGAGAAAAGCTGTCTTATATGTTAAGAATTTGAAATACACTGTATCAAGAGGCTCAAAAGGTGCTTCTTTTAGCTTAAGAAGAACCCATGCTAAATTCCATTTCGGAATTAATCTAAGAGTTCTAGGTCTATTAATCGAAAAATTTCTAACTAATTTAGATAAAGAGACATTAGAACCAATCATTAATGTATCATGGTGAGCGTAGGTATCAGATAACATAGACCTATAACCCTTGATAGTAACAGGCTGCAGTTTGATCTCGTCAAACAAATAGACCAGGAAATTAGCAATGTCAGGAATGGAGGGATAATATACTCCACCACTGGCAAAAGACCTTCCACTTAGCAGTATAATTTAGCGAAGAGGAGGTCCTCCTGCAGTTAGAAATTGCGTCCACTGCTCGTTCTGTAAAACGCTTACTGTGCAAGAAGGACCGCACAACGGAAATACGTGAAGATTGAGACCTTGCAGATTGTGGTAAAGCGTTCGCAATTTCCCCTGTGACAGAAGATCCTCCCGTGGAGGAAGCTTCTGCGGCATGTCCCACAACAGACACCTGAGTAGATTTATCCACGGTCTCTGTGGTGACAGAGATGCTACCAACAGAATCTTGCATTGGGATTGCTTTATCTTGAGCAATATCTGCTGAATTAGCGGCGCTGGAGGATACGTGTATCCTATTATCCCATCCCACGGGATTGATAGAGTGTCTACTGCAAACGCTCGAGGATCCGGACATGGGGACACGTAAGTCTGCAACTGATTGTTGAGATGCGTCGCAAAGAAATCTATCATTGGTCGCTCCCATTGGTAGCAAATCTGGTTGAAAACCTTTTTGTTGAGAGTCCATTCCGACAGCAACAGGCGACCCTTCCTTGAAAGGGAGTCTGCTAACACATTCAGACGACCCGGAATATGACAGACCGATAGTAGAACCTGATGTTCCAGTGCAAACAGAAGGATTCTTTCCGTTAGCTTGAACAACGGAATGGAATGAGTGCCTCCCTGATTCCGAATATGTGCCACTACCATCGTATTGTCGGACAAAATTTAAATGTGTGTGTTCTGAATAACGTCCATCCAATGACGCAACGCAAGCCAAATTAACATCATTTCCTTTGAAGGACAGTTTCAGTCCTTCCGCAATTACCCTTCGAACCCAAGGATCCTCCATAATCAATTCCCAATTTTGTAAATAACTCGACAACCTTCCACCCACAGGAACGCGACAGAGGTCTACACCATCACTTCCTGGACCTGCGAGGCTTGCGGAAGGAGAAACCATGTCCTCTCCTACCCACACCTCGCGCCGTCGACCTAGGGGCGTCTGACCTATTACGGCCAGCGTTACGGCCTCTGCTAGAGTCGCTGCCTTGATGGTCTCGAGAATAAGGCGGGTGCTACATACCTCTAAAGGAACTTCCCCTGGATGTGCTCGTCCCAGAAGATCCAGGCCTACTTTTTTCTGCTGGTTCCGACTTACTGGAAGCCGACTTAAAAAGCAGAGAGTCTGAAGCTTTCTTAGTTAACTTATCATGAATTGCAGAAAGCTTGCCGTCAAAGAGAAGCTCTGCGGAGACCGGAGCGACTCTAAGAGAGTTTTTCACCTTACTATCCACTCTTGTGGACGTAGCTAGGGTTTCATCACGTCTAACCAACTCCAGATTAGCCAGTGAAAGGGCAGAGTTATATGTGGAATAGGCAATAGCCCTTGACAGAACTCTCAGAGACGTTTGTACGTCCTGAAATTCTTGCCCTTCAAGGCATAACGATAATGCTCTGGTAAGGTGATCTGCATACGAGAGTGCGTCTAAATTTGCTCTATTCGAAGATATTGTAGATTTCAAGGTAGAGCTATGAATAGACATAGACGACGGCATGGATAATTCAAGGTCTTCAGCCTGGTCGTCTTTACGCAGAGGAACTCTCTGAACGCCCTGTCCTGCCATTTCAAATCTATTCCTGGCATTAATGAAAGGCAGATTCAGAGCATTAGCCGACAGGACGGCTCACTTGCCCGATTTACCAGCAAGTTTATTGATAGCGTCATTCAAAAGTTCAAATGTCCTTGAGACATTCCTGGACTGAGACGGAAACTCTGGGATGGTGTCCCTAAACCGATTAAAAAATTTGGTGTCCAGTGGCACTATAAGCCTCCTATCAAGCTGAGCAGCATCCTGGTCCGCTGGAACAACATCAGGAAGAAAATGTCGGATTAACTCGACGGCAGTTTTGTGTTGTTCCGAAAGGGAGAACTCCAATTCATCGATATCCCTTTCGGCATCCTGATGGACCTCCTGGATATCTTGGTTGTCTGCTCCTGATCCAGCTGCGGAACGTACCGACCCAGCATCATCAGATTCTTCCTGCTCTGATAGGGCTTCTGCCGGATGCTGCTATGATTTGTGCTATCTGCAATAACACGTCCGTTAACGAGGCCTGCAGAGCTGCGGTCTTGCGTGATTTAGCTGCAGGAAGCTCTGTGGACGTTGTCTCTTGCATACTTCTCTTATGCAAACATCCAGATGAAGGTGGCCTCAAATCCTTGGCTACCGGATGGCGTGACCTGGCTGTCGAGGAATCTCTGGAAGGCGATGCCAGCTGGATATCGGCGGTCACGTAGCCAAGGTGCGGTCGAGTGCGTTGACGTGAGGAGGAAGAAGCCCTTGATACAGCCTCTCCGGATTGTTTATACACCGGAGCGTCCCGAGGGATGGACATAAGCTCCTACTGAGGAACGTTTTGTACAACAACATCCGGACCGTGATGTTGTTGTACGAGAGAGAGACCTCTCTCGATCGCAGCCCGTGCGGAGCTGGACGAGCTAGGAACCGAACCCAAAGGCTTCTTCCATCCTAAACCAAGATCCGTCGTCACCGGGTGTGCCTGAGGAATGTTTATAGCGCTCGCAACACCCTTAATTCTTTCCTGGACTGCAACGGACGAACCCAGGTGCTGTACCATTCGGTAAATGGACGCGACACCGGGCGAGCTAGCGGACGTAGACGCCAACGCCGTCGACTCTACAGGGGGCCTCTTAGGCAATTGCCATATATCCATGAGCACTTTTGCGCTAGCTCTTCTCTGGATTGTGACGACGGACGTGCACTGGAAGACGACATCACAGAAACATCACCCAATTCTTGTTCCTCTGAAAAAGAGAGTGAAAAACTTGAGTGACCTTGTGGAGAGAGGACCGGCATGTCCTGCTCCCCGCTAACAATATACCGTGACACACGTGTCCAACGTTTGTCATCCCATTTGGAACATAGAGAACAAGGCTTAATGCGGGTACACTGACTACAATTAATGCAGAAATCATGAGAATCAGAGGAAGATTTCCTTCCATTACAATTTGAACAATAATTTTTCCTTGTAAAAATAATCAATCACAGTACCCGCAAAAAACCTTGCAAACAAAGATACATAGTATAAAAATCCATTATAACATGAAAAAACAATTCAAAAAGAAAAAAATTTTTGAAGAAAATTTTTTTCAGAAGAGCCCAGGTTCCCAAAGGGAACCCAGAGCCCAAATGGATCCCAAAAAAGCCTAAGTGTGGACAAAAATTTTAAATCATTCTGAAAAAATTAATGCAACACTTACGGACAATATTAATGTATCTTAATATGAATAATCAAGGCAGAAGACAAGGAATCACTTATCAGAAGTAACCGTTGTCAACATAAACAAACAGTGTAAACAAACCAGAAAACTGACTCCAGGCACTGATAAACATGGCCCAGTAATCAGTGTCCAATTTAAACACTATCTGATGCTAAACAGAGCCTTCCCCAGAAGAGACTGCAGAGCATCAGATGGTAGATGCAGACCTAAACGCCTAAACACCCCTAGGGTGAGGACGTAAACATGGGGAGATAACAGAAAAAAAAATTCTGCAACCAAGCCAAAACTCCCAAAAAATTTTAAGTAATAAAAATAAGCCAAAAGCATGGGAGAATGGCAAGGGGGGAATGAAGGAAAGGGAGAGAGGAAACACTGAACAAACAATGGAACATTCATGGCAAGAATGACAACAGCAGGGCTATGCCTCGAAAATAGGCAACATGAATACATTTTTATAAAAAAATTTTAAGTAATAAAAATAAGCCAAAAGCATGGGAGAATGGCAAGGGGGGAATGAAGGAAAGGGAGAGAGGAAACACTGAACAAACAATGGAACATTCATGGCAAGAATGACAACAGCAGGGCTATGCCTCGAAAATAGGCAACATGAATAAATTTTTATAAAAAATTTTTAAATTACAGCCCTGAACATTGGAAACCACTGTTTTTCTCCTCTCCTCATCCTAAATGCACTTCCTATCCACCATTTCTCTCATAATTATGTGTCTGGCATCATTAAAACTGAGATTTACAGCACAAATATCAGTGATGTAACACTGTTTACAGGGCCAAACAAAGAATGACATTTTGGTGGGAATTTCGAGACCTCCTTGACACTGCGCATGCGCAGTACAGTAAAAGTATGGAGGACCTACCAGGACATCTATTTTTTGGTTTTTGATGCAAATTTTGGGGATGGGGGGAGGGCAAAATTTGGTTTGGCCCTGAATTTAATGAGTTTGCACAAGCTAAGTCTGGGTCATTGGTACAGTATAAAAATATCAACAATGAATGGTGAGTTTTGTGAATAACCTGGGCAAATTTAACTGACTCAGGCTAAAGAGAAAAAGATTTTGATTCTCTGACAATCCCTCATTAGGCTTTTCCCTCTGGAAAAGACTATTGTTTTTCTACGGATTATTATTATTTTTTTTTTTTTTGGGGGGGTTTTTGGGTTTTTTTTTTTTTTTTTTTTTTTTTTCCACACATTTTTGTCCGTACGATTCAGAAGCCATTTTCGAACCGATTTTCACACAATTTGGCACACTCATAGAGTGGCAAAAAATCTAAAAATGTACCGAAGCGGAATTTTCGATTTAACCCTTATTTCGCCAGAATTGGCAAAAAACTGCCAAAATTGGGGTTTATCGGCACTTTCTCGAAACACGTCTTTAGGATTTTTTTTAAACATTCATCATTACTAGACCTGCCTATGCCACAACCTTTGATCCACACGACATATTAGGCGATGCATATGGTAACCCTCCACAGGCTGCCAAACATCGAAATTTTGATGAAATGGGCCGGTTTCAGACCCCCACAGCACCCAAACGATACCCGAGAGGTAAACATAACTTCCTTCATTGGAAGTGGAATTCACCGAGGATCATTTTTGTAAGTAATAAGGGTGTTCAGAAAACCAAGTGTTAACCCGTTTTGGGCTGGTTAAACAGCAATACCGCCAAAAAGCTCAAAACTTCATGTTTTCCGTGGATTTCTCTAAACGAATCTTGTAGATTTTCAAGAAAAATTGGTCACTCTGGGGTCTTGGTGTGACATTACAAGATGCATGGATAAAATATTCCGGTCAGCATTAGTTAACCCTCCCCGAGCTGCTAAACGTAAAAATTGTGATAAAATGGGCTGTTTTTAGACACCAATAGCTCCCAAACGATATACCACAGAGAAAGGGACCTTCATTTATCGGACGCAAAATTGATCGGAAAATATTTTTGAAAGTGGTAAGGGTATTCAAAATTTGACGTCTTAACCCATTTTGGGCTGGTTAAAGAGAGATACCCATTAAAATCTTAAAATACCCGTTTTCTGTGGATTTCTCTAACAACATCTTGTAGGTTTTCAAGAACAATCGGCTATTTGCAGGTCTTGGTGTGACATTACAAGTCGCATGAACAAAATATTCCGGTCAGCATTAGTTAACCCTCCCCGGGCTGCTGAAGGTCAAAATTGCGATACAATGGGCTGTTTTTGCACACCAACAGCACCCAAAGGGTACACCACAAAGAAAAGTGCCTTCTTTTATCGCGCGTACAATTTATACGAAAACATTTTTGTAAGTAGTAAGGGTATTCAAAAGTCGACGTCTTAACCCATTTTGGGCAGGCTAAAGAGAGATATCCCTTGAAAGCTTTAAATTCCCATTTTCTGTGAATTTCCCTAACGGTAACTTGTAGGGTTTCAAGACAAATTGACTATTCGTAGGTCTTTATGTGACATTACAAGTTGCATGGACAAAATACTCCGGTGAGCGTTTTTTAACCATCTACAAGCTGCCAAGCATCGTAATGTTGTTAACATGGGACTGTTTTCAGACACGCACAGCACCTAATGTATACATGAGAGATAAACATAATCTCCTTTGTTTGAAGTGGAATTCACAGAGGACCATTTTTGAAATGTAATAAAGGTATTCAAAAAGCCAAGCGTTAACCCCTTTTGGGGAGGTTAACAGGGATACCCATCAAAAGCTTAAAAAATCGTTTTCCCTGAATTTCTTTACAAACATTTTGTGGGGTTTTCAAGAGAAAATGGCCGTTGATAGGTCTTGGTGTCATATGACCAGTTGCATGGATCAATTATTCTGGTAGGCATTTCTTAACCCTTCATGGGCTGCTAAATGTAAAAAAAATTGAGGAAATAGTCTGTTTTTGGACACCAACAACATCAAATGGAAATGCCACAGAGAAACGTAACTTCTTTTACCGGACGCAAAACTGATAGGGAAACATTGATATTGATATTAACCCATTCTACCATTAATGATGGGTTTTACCTAAACATTTTTTTATCAAACCCAAACCGAGTCATTTGGGACTACTATACTCACCTTTCTCATAACATCAATGAAGGAACTTTAGTGAGACAGTTTAAAACAATTCATCAGACACTGTTGGGTCAAGAAAAATCATGGAATCTAATCGGGAAAAGCCATGATTCTCCAGAATCATAAAGTCTAGTTAGAATTTAACCTCTTCATTGAACGTTTTTATTGTATTGCAGGGTTTTCTAATACTAATACAAATTCGGGAGACTCTTCACATTTTTTGACTGCTGTTATGTAATTCAAATCCAAAAGAACATAACTGTGGCTCAAAAGTTGTTTCTAGGCAAGTCTTGGCTGCCTAAAAAGGTAGCCAAAACTTGTCAAGAAATAACTGCAAAGGTATTTAGAATGTAACCTGCAAGTTTCCCCAGAGACAGCATGTTGGGGCATCTGTTTTGTTGCAGTACAAAGTGATCAAAGTCAGAATTAGACACTTGAGGATTAAAATTAAAGGAGTTAATTTGTATAATTATGCACTTTCTCTATATTCTGAGAATGAAAAGACAGTCGAAAGATTCCCAATCCATGCTCATTATATACAAGAAAAATATAAAAATTAGGCCTAAAAAAATAAAAAATCTGTTTCTCAGGCCCTCTCGCATGGTCCTTTTGGCTGCCGCATGCTCTCTTTTTATAACCAATTTGAACTTAAAAAAAAAATTAAAATTAAATGGTTTATGTCTGATATTTTACCCAAGTTAAAAAAATTGATGAATTTGTCCCTTGAGTGCAAGAAGATTTGCAATGCTTTAGCATTGCAGAGCCTTCTTGCTCTCAAGGGATGAAATACACCACCACCCATGCTATTCTGTAGATTATGAGGCCTAAAACTTGAACCAAGAACATGAACTTTTGATGGTAAAGAAGTAATTACTGAAATAAAAACTAAAAAAAAAAACTGCTCGCCCGCATGCAATTTCACAAAAAATGGCCTGAGAAACAGAAGATCTACTTTGTGTGGCCTTACAAAATAAAAACCACTATTCTTTGCTCAATGATTTGAAAAAAAAAATTGGCAGACAAATTCATTTATTGTGTGGGGGTCTAAGCGAAAGAGTTTAACATATACTAGTTTTCCAATGAGATACACAAGTGATATACCCTACGAGTTATGGGGTCGACTGTAAACTATTTACTCACCAATGTATGTTGAGTTGTCTTTATTTTCCATCTGATATTTAGCAAGCAACATAAAGATTCCTTTGGCATTTGGTGTTAAGCTCTTCATTACATGTGTCAAGGAACTCAAAGCTAATGCACCACTCTGCTGAACAAGGAGAGAATTCTCGTATGATGTTTCATCTGAGTATGGAATAAAGTTTGTGACATCATACCACAACCAGTTGTAACGACTACATTTTGTTTGGTCAAATACTGAAAAATAGAGACAGTTTCTTTAATGTTTTTGTGTCTTGACCTACACTATAATAGCGACAACATCTTTGGGTATCTTTAGCTTTTACTCATGAATTCCTGTTAACCTTCACACAATAATGTAAAAATAACAAACTTTTAACTTTAACTCTTACGGGCAAGGAGATTTATTAGGCTTTTCCCTCTGGAAAAGACTATTGTTTTTCTACGTATTATTATTTTTTTTTTTTGGGGGGGGGGGGGGGGTTGGGTTTTTTTTGTTTTTTTTCCACACATTTTGTCCGTACGATTCAGAAGCCATTTTCGAACCGATTTTCACGAAATTTTGCACACGCATAGAGGGGCAAAAAATCTAAAAATGTACCGAAGCGGAATTTTCGATTTAACCCTTATTTCGTCAGAATTGGCAAAAAACTGCCAAAATTGGGGTTTATCGGCACTTTCTGGAAACATGTCTTGTAGAGTTCTTTTATACATTCGTCATTGCTACACCTGTCTGTGACACACCCTTTGGTACACACGACATATCAGGCGATGCATATGGTAACCCTCCACAGGCTGCCAAACATCGAAATTTTGATGAAATAGGCCGGTTTCAGGCCCCCACTGCACCCAAACAATACACGGGAGATAAACATAACTTCCTTTATTGGGAGTGGAATTCACCGGGGATCATTTTTGTCAGTAATAAGGGTGTTCAGAAAACCAAGCATTAACCCATTTTGAGCTGGTTAAACAGCAATGCCCCCATAATGCTTAAAAGTTCGTGTTTTCTGTGGATTTCTCTAAACGAGTCTTGTAGATTTTCAAGAAAAATTGGTCACTCTCAGGTCTTGGTGTGACATTACAAGATGCATGGATAAAATATTCCGGTCAGCATTAGTTAACCCTCCCCGAGCTGCTAAACGTAAAAATTGTGATAAAATGGGCTGTTTTTAGACGCCAACAGCACCCAAACGGTATACCAGAGAGAAAGGGGCCTTCATTTATCGGACGCAAAATTGATCGGAAAATATTTTTGAAAGTGGTAAGGGTGTTCAAAATTTGACGTCTTAACCCATTTTGGGCTGGTTAAATAGAGATACCCATTAAAATCTTAAAATACCCATTTTCTGTGGATTTCTCTATCAACATTTTGTAGGTTTTCAAGAAAAAATCGGCTATTTGCAGGTCTTGGTGTGACATTACAAGTTGCATGAACAAAATATTCCGGTCAGCATTAGTTAACCCTGCCCGGGCTGTTGAAGGTCAAAATTGTGATAAAATGGGCTGTTTTTGGACACCAACAGCACCCAAAGGGTACACCACAAAGAAAAGTGCCTCCTTTTATCGAGCGCACAATTTATATGGAAACATTTTTGTAAGCAGTAAGGGTATTCAAAAGTCGACGTCTTAACCCATTTTGGGCAGGCTAAAGCGAGATATCCCTTGAAAGCTTTAAATTCCCATTTTCTGTGAATTTCCCTAACGGTAACTTGTAGGGTTTCAAGACAAACTGACTATTCGTAGGTCTTCATGTGACATTACAAGTTGCATGGACAAAATACTCCGGTGAGCGTTTATTAACCATCTACAAGCTGCCAAGCATCGTAATTTTGTTAACATGGGGCTGTTTTCAGACATGCAAAGCACCCAATGTATACATGAGAGATAAACATAATCTCCTTTGTTGGAAGTGGAATTCACAGAGGACCATTTTTGTAAGTAATAAGGGTATTAAAAAAACCAAGCGTTAACCCCTGTTGGGAAGGTTAACACGGATACCCATCGATAGCTTAAAAAATCGTTTTCCCTGGATTTCTTTACAAACATTTTGTGGGTTTCCAAGAGAAAATGGCCGTTGATAGGTCTTGGTGTCATATGACCAGTTGCATGGATAAATTATTCTGGTAGGCATTTGTTAACCCTCCATGGGCTGCTAAATGTAAAAAAAAAATGAAGAAGTTAAAAAATTTATAGTAATTTATATATTTTTTATACTTACCAATGACCCAGACTTAGCTGGTGCTAACTCTAACAAAACCAGGGCCAAACACAAATTTTGCCCCCCAATCCCCAAAATTTGCATCCAAAACAAAAAGAAATCATGTCCTAAAGGACCTCCATACTACGCCTCTACTGCGCATGCGCAGTGACGCAGTCGTCCCGAAATTGGCGCCAATTATCATTCTTACTGGCAGTGCCTGGTCAGCGCTATGTACTCAGCGGGGAGGCAAGAGTTCCCAACTCCAGGGAGGGCCATCCCCGTCTGGGTCATTGGTAAGTATAAAAAATATATAAATTACTATAAATTTTTTAACAATTTTATACTGTACCAATGACCCAGACTTAGCTGAATAGTAAACAGGCTGGAGGGCCTAGGACATCGAGAAAAATCCAATAAGATCAACTATATAGTAAAGAGGTAACCCCTTAAGGAGAAAAGGAGTATTAGGCTTTACATGTATCTTTCTTATTTAATATTAAATTAGAAAGATACACTACCCTTAATAATTGAGCACAATAACATTCATGTTCTCTATTAACATCCAGTATAACCCTTATACTAATTATTTTTAAAGCAAGCCAATAAATAAAGTAGTCCAGAGAATTGAGACTCTTTATAATCATTTAAAAGTGTCCGAGTATTGTATATTAAAGCCCGTTTGACACTTGACATATACAAATGCTTCACACCGAGCTACACTTTAAAAATAAGACATGAATGAATTTAAACATTAATATTACACTTTAAAACCATCCCGGAAGCGACTCAGAAATACTGATTTGGAGGAGGCATTCCCTTGCTTTTCACTATAAAGCAGGTGACCTAAGGGAACACCCCCCCCCCCCCCCTTCCCCTTGCCCTGGGTCAAATAGCCCAGAGCGAAGAGGGCAGCCGGACGGAGTCACTGCCGGAACAGAAAGCCTGCATAACTATAGTTGCAACTGTTTAGTGGACGACATTCTGAGCAACAGATAACGGACCTAAACAATGCAGGTCTCCAGAAATGGACTCAATATTTCTGAGATAAAAATTCGTAAATGTGGATGGCTGAGACCAATAAGCAGCCTTCATTAAATCTGTAATAGCAACACTAAGTGTAAGCCCAGAAAGTAGAAAGAGCTCTTACTTCATGAGCAGAAATCTTAAGCACAGACTGCTGAGAAGAAGATAAATCTTCATAAGCAGTACGGATAGTTAACTGAATCCATCTAGCAATAGAATGGACTGAAATGTCCTTTCTATTAGGCATCAAAGACAGAAAGAAACGTTTCCGTCCCTTTCTGATAAACTGAGATCTCTGTTTATAGATACGTAGTGCTCTAACAGGACAGAGTAAAGGCCTACGCCCGTCTGAAGACGGAAGAGCCTTAATAACAATAGGTTCCGGATATTTATTAGGAGCCTGATTCTTAGCTAAAAAACCCACATTAGTAGTGAAGGTGATAGTGTTCCCAACACTACGATAATGAGAATCATCCACCGATAGTGCATGAAGCTCACTGACTCTTCTGGCAGAAGAGAAAGCTAAGAGAAAAGCTGTCTTATAAGATAAGAATTTGAAATCTACTGTCCCAAGAGGTTCAAATGGCTTTTCCTTCAATTTAAGGAGAACCCAAGCTAAATTCCACTTAGGAATTAATCTAAGAGTTCTGGGTCTATTTATCGAAAAGTTTCTAACCAACTTCGATAAAGAGACATTAGATCCAATTTGTAAACTATCATGATGTGCATAGGTATCAGATAACATAGATCTATAACCCTTTATAGTAACAGGCTGCAGTTTGATTTCATCAAACAAGTATACTAGAAAGTTTGCAATGTCTGGTATAGAGGGATCAAATATATCTACAGAATGATCCCTACACCAACGACGAAAAACCTTCCACTTAGCCGCATAGTTTAGCGAAGAGGAGGTCCTCCTACAGTTAGAAATCGCGTCCACTGCTCGTCCTGTAAAGTGCTTGCCATGCAAGAAGGACCGCACAACGGAAAAACGTGAAGGTTGAGACCTTGCGGGTTGTGATGGAGTTGGCGCGATTTCCCCTGCGAAAGAAGATCCTCTCGTGGAGGAAGCTTCCGCGGTAGGTCCCACAACAGACACCTGAGTAGATTTATCCACGGTCTCTGTGGCGACAGAGATGCTACCAACAGAATCTTGCATTGAGATTGTTTTATCTTTAGCAATACTTGTTGAATTAACGGCGCTGGAGGATACGCATTTCCTATCATTCCGTCCCAAGGGATCGACAGAGCGTCTACTGCAAATGCTCTTGGATCCGGACACGGAGACACATACGTCTGCAACTGATTGTTGAGATGTGTCGCAAATAAGTCTATCATTGGCCGTTCCCATTGGTAGCAAATCTGATTGAATACTTGTTTGTTGAGAGTCCACTCCGACGGCAACAAGCGACCCTTTCGTGAAAGGGAGTCTGCTAGCACATTCAGACGACCCGGTATGTGACGGACCGAAAGAAGAACGTGATGTTCTAATGCAAACAGAAGGATTCTTTCCGTTAGATTGAACAACGGAACTGAATGAGTGCCTCCCTGATTCCGTATATACGCCACTACTGTCGTATTGTCGGATAGGATTTGGACATGAGCATCGTGAATAATGTCCATCCAGTGACGTAACGCAAGCCAAATTGACATCATTTCCTTGATGTTTATGTGCTTGCACAGGAATTGCGGATCCCAAAGACCCTGGCATCTCGAATCCGTTGGGATTAATGATGCACCCCAACCTGTTTGACTGGCATCCGTCATAACGGTAAAACTCGGATCCGGCAACTGCAGCGGAACTCCTTGAGTTAACCACTGAATGTTTGCCCAAGTCTGAATCTCTTGTTTCACTTGATCTGACAAGAGAACGTCTACATCGAGCGAATGAATTTTCACACTCCAATTCTGAGTCAGGAAAATTTGAAGAGGACGTGTGCGTAGCCGCCCCATCGGAATGAGATCCGCGGCGGCTCCGCACAGACCTATCAGTCTCATAAATTCTCTCGCCGTGACTTTGTCTGCGTGCAGACAATAGCGAGCGTAACAACTGACTAATTTCGCTCTGGTTAACGGCAGACGAACGAGATTGTTGTGCGTCTCGAAGCTCATTCCCAGATGAGTGAATGACTTGGACGGCACCAGATCCGACTTCTCCTCGTTTACTATAAAACCGAGACGTCGGAGCAATAGAAGAAGATTCTGAACATCGTTCTGAAGCGTTAACTCGTTGCCGTACCTCTGAAGAATGTCGTCCAGGTAGGCCGACATTACCGCAGACGAATGAGCTCGGAAGTAGATCATTACCGAGTTCATTACCCGAGTGAAAGCCCAGGGTGCTAGATTCAATCCGAAGCACATCGCCCGGAATTGATACACCACTCCCAGGACTGCAAAGCGTAGATACTTTCGGAATGTCGGATGTACCATGACGTGAAAGTATGCATCTTTGAGATCTATGCTCGTTGCATAATCGTTCACCCGAATACTCGCTCTGACCGATCGAATCGTCTCCATATAAAACTTCGGAGCGACGATCAGCTTGTTTATCCAGCTCAAATCTATGACTGGACGGAACGAGCCGTCTGGTTTCGGAACCAGAAACAGATGGCTGTAGAATCCCAGAGATTCCTGGTTTTCTACGACCTCTACCGCGTTCTTCATTAAAAGAGACTGCACCTCTGATAACAGAGCGTCTCTTTTCTGTGGATTTGACGGAAGATGAGTCCACTTTGGACTTCGAGTTAATGGAGGCTTTCGTTTGAAGGATATCTTTAGACCTTCCGAAGTCACTCCTCTCACCCAAGGGTCATCCGTAATCGACGCCCACTCTTGTGAAAAACTCGACAACCTTCCGCCAACCGGAACGCGATAGAGGTTTAAGCCATCACCTCCTGGACCTGCGAGGCCTGCGGTAGGAGAAACCACGTCTTCCACGACCCGCACCTCGCCTCGTCGACCTCGGGGCGTCCGACCGATTGTCCCGGCCCGAAGGACGTCCCGAACGAGAGTCGCTATCCTGACGGTCTCTCGAATAAGACCAAGAGGACGCACCGGAACCTCTATAGGAACCTCTCTTGGGCGCATTAGACCCAGAAGTGCCTGTCTTATTCGTGTCTGCTGTATCCGACTTCTTAGGAGCCGATCTGAACAACAGAGAATCATTAGCTTTCTTTTTAATTTTATCATAAATAGCGGAAAGCTTGCCGTCAAAGAGAAGTTCTCCTGAGACCGAAGCGACTCTAAGAGAGTTCTTCACCTTAGAATCCACTAGTGTGGATGTAGCTAGGGCTGCGTCACGTCTAACCAACTCCAGATTTGCCACTGAAAGGGCGGAGTTACATGTGGAATAAGCTACTGCCCTTGAAAGAAGTCTTAAAGAGGATTGTATATCCTGAAACTCTTCCCCTTGAAGGCGCAGTGATAACGCCTTAGTAAGGTGATCTGCGTAAGATAAGGCATCTAAATTGGCTCTGTTAGACGCAATAGCTGTTTCCAACACCGCGGTTGGAATAGAAGCTGACGACGGTAATGATAGCTCTAAGTCTTCCGCCTCGTCGTCCATACGCAGAGGAACTCTCGGTATACCCTGTCCTGCCGTATCGAATTTATTCCTTGCATTAATGAAAGGCAGGTTGAGAGTATTAGCGGACAAGAAACCTGTTTTCCCCGTCCTGAAAGCAAGTTTAAATATAGCGTCGTTCAATAATTCAAATGTTCTAGCAACATTATTGGACTGCGACGGAAACTCGGGAGCGATGTCCCTGAACCGCTCAAAAAATTCAGAGTCCAATGACGCTATAATTCTCTTGTCCGGAAGCGCAGCAGTCTGGCCCGACGGAACAACTTGAGGGAGAAAGTGCCGGATGAAGTCCACGGCAGCTTTATGTTGTTCCGAAAGGGATAGCTCCAAGTCATCCGTATCCCTTTCACCATCCGGTCGGACCTCACGATGTTCCCGGTCGTCCGCCCCCGATGCTTCGGCGGAGCGTACCGACCCAGCGCCGTCGGATAATTCTCGATCCGACACCGTTTCTGTCGGCTGCTGGGATGCTGCGATAAGCTGTGCTATCTGCACAAGAATGTCCGGCGTCGAGACCTGCGGAGGCGCAGTCTTTCGCTGCTTCGCCGAGGGCAGCTCCGCATCAGATGGCTCCCGCATACTTTTCCTATGCGAACGTCCGGAGTCCATCGGTCTCGAATCCCTGGCTGCCGGATGGTGTGACCTGGTCGCCGAAGAATCCTTCATCGGCGAAGCTGGTAATATATCGGCGGTCACGCAGCCAAGGTGCGGTCGTGTGCGCTGACGAGAAGAGGAAGCCTTAACAGTCTCTGCGGACTGCTTATACAACGGAGCGTCCCGAGCGACGGACGTATGCTCCGCTAAAGACACATTTTGAACCACAACATCTGGTCCCAGATGTTGTTGTACGAGAGAGGGACCTCTCTCGCTCGCGGCCCGGCTGGACCTGGACGAGCTAGGAACGGGACTAAAAGGCTTCCTCCGTTCTCGCTTACTATCCGCCGTCACTGGGTGTGCATCTAATATGTTTATAGTGCTCGCATCACCCAAAATTTCCTCTTGGACCGCATCGGACGAACCCGGCTGCCGAACCATTCGGTGAATGGACGCTACACCGGGCGAGCTAGCGGACGACATTTGTCTAATCTCCATGAGCACTTTTGCCGCTAGCTCTGAATTCATTTGTGACGACGGACGCACACTTGAAGAAGATAACATGGAAACATCACCCTGTTCTGGTTCCTCTGAAATAGAAACTGAGAGAGTAGAGTGACCTTGCGGAGAAAGAGCCGGCATAGCCCTTTCTCCAGAAACAACATATCGTGACACACGTTTCCAATGTTTCTCATCCCAATGTTCACATATAAGACAGGGATTAATGCGAGAACACTGACTACAATTAATACAATGATCATGAAAGTCAGAGGAAGATTTCTTCCTATTACAATTTGAACAACGTCCCTTCATTGTGAAAGAACAACAATAAGTCCTAGTTACTCGCAAAAACCCCTGACACAAAGATACATAATAACATGATCCATTAATAAATGAAAAAACAATTGCAAAACAAAATAATTTTGAAAAAATATTTTTTCAGAGAAGCCCAAGTTGCTGAAAAGTAACATTGAGCCCCGATGGATCCGATGGCAAAGTATGGTCAAAAATTTTAAATTTATATAAAATAATTAATGAGACACTTTCGGATAATATAAATGTATCTTATAATGAGATAAACTACCACAAAGGCAAACAGCCCCCCTCAAAAAAGGCTGTTGCCAATGAAAACAAACAGTGTAAACACACTAGAAAACATGACTCCAGGCACTGAAAAAACTGGCCCGGAATCAGTCATCAATTACACTCTATCTGATGCAAAACAGAGACTCCCAGGGGAGAATCTGTAGAACATCAGATGGAAGATGCAGAACACAAACGTTATACACCCATGGGTGAAAACGTAACTATGGGGAAAATAACAGAAAACATTCTGTAACCAAGCAACTCTCCCAGGAAATTTTAGAAATGAAATTTCTCAAAAATATGCCAAAAGCATGGGAGAATTGCAAGGGGGGACTTTAGAAGGCTAGGGGAGAGGAAACACTGAATAAGCAGTGCAACAATTAGCAAGAATGACAACAAGAGGCCCATGCCTCGAAAATAGGCAACTTAACATAATTTCATCAAAAAATTTTAAGTACAGCCCTGATTATTTTTTGCCACTTCTTTTTCCTCTCCTCCTTCTATCCTCCTTAGAATCACATTTTCTCCAAAAATTACGTGTCTGGCATCCTTTAAACTGAGATTTACAAGCACAAAGATCAGTGAGATGTTGACTGATGAAGGGCCAAACAGAGAATGATAATTGGCGCCAATTTCGGGACGACTGCGTCACTGCGCATGCGCAGTAGAGGTGTAGTATGGAGGTCCTTTAAGACATGATTTCTTTTTGTTTTGGATGCAAATTTTGGGGATTGGGGGACAAAATTTGTGTTTGGCCCTGGTTTTGTTAGAGTTAGCACCAGCTAAGTCTGGGTCATTGGTACAGTATAAAAATATAGTCTGTTTTTGGACACCAACAAATGGAAATGCCACAGAGAAGCGTAACTTCTTTTACCGGACGCAAAACTAATAGGGAAACATTGATCTTGATATTAACCCATTCTACCATTAATGATGGGTTTTACCTAAACATTTTTTTTTATCAAACCCAAACCGAGTCATTTGAGACTACTATACTCACCTTTCTCATAACATCAATGAGGGAACTTCAGTGAGACAGTTAAAAACAATTCATCAGGCACTGTGGGGTCACGAAAAATCATGGAATCTGATCAGGAAAAGCCATGATTCTCCAGAATCATAAAGTCTAGTTTATACATTTTGTTTTACTTTGACCATCCACATCCTATTTATTTATTATTTACTGGTGTTTAAGGTAACATATGTCTGCACAATGGCTAACCATGACCGTGACAGTTTTATGGGTGGAGGAAGCCGGAGTACCCGGAGAGCAACGGCGAGCAACTGTCAGCTCCCCAACATACCAACTCCACACAAGCAGGGTTAGCTTTGGTTGAAGACAGGTGCACCATCGACATGCACTACGCCTTAGTACACAGCATCACCGTGCCCCCACGTGGGCAATGGGGGTGAAGTGTCTTGCCCAAGGACACAACGCGGTTGCCGCAGGTGGGATTTGAACCAAGGACCTCTCGGCTTGCAGCCTGCACCTCTACCAACTGAGCCACCGTGCCCCCATCCACATCCTATAACTTTGCAGTTGTTTCTTGCAAGTCTTGGCTGCCTATGTAGGCAGCCAAGACTTGCTTAGAAACAACTACCATGACACTTGGAATGTAACTTGCAAGTTTACCCCAAAACTGTATGTTGGGGCACCTGTTTTGTTCTATAAAAATGTGATTAAAGTTGGAATTAAGCCCTTAAGGGTTAACTTTTTTCCATTATGCAATTTCGAATTTAATCAATTTGATCATATTTGACAAGAGCTCACTGGGCTCTGTCAAACATGACTGAATTGGTCAAAATCCTAGCAGCATGATTTGAAAACTCTGCAATTTCAAATTTTGATATTCTGACATTCACATGTAAAAGGTAGGGCCCAAGCTCTTAGGTCACCAGTCTTATTCTGTTTGGAATTTGATGCTGATATGAGTCGTCTGTTTACCCACTTTTTGAGGAAACTTGCATGCAGACGACTGTTGATGAAATTTTATGTGCCTTTTCTTACCAAGATATACAAGTATTCTTTCCTGCCCCAGTTATAGATATTCCAATCAATAAGTATTCAATTCTCCTTGAAAATATCATAACATTAAGTTGTGAAACTATCTGGTATAACACTAAAGCTGTGGTGAGTCTTCATTTCTGATTGCAAGGTCATCAACATGTCGATCAAATCAAGTCTTGATTTAGCAACATTTCCAAATTGAATCTTGATGAAATTTTTCTGATTCAATCATCTGGAATATATCAGTTGGTTGGCATTTGAAGCTACGACTGTAGGGTGAGGTCAGGATGCACCCTTAAGTCTTAAGCAATTATTGTGTGAAGTTTGAACAAGATCAGTCCACTGAACAATTTTTTATGAACCGGACAAAGTTTATTGTTGTTGGTGGTGGTTAACGTCACATATTTATGCACCATGGCTAATCGTGACACAACATGGAGATGAAGTCAAGTTTAGTCAATCGTTGATCTACATGTTGCCCATTTTAGAGGACTTTCACCCCAAGCATTGGTGACTGGGTCCTATTTTACTAGTAAAGCAGAACTGGTTTACCACAGTAAACAAGTGCTGCTTACTTCCCGGGGTTCCCACGGGGAACCGGACAAAGTTTAGAAAAGACAAATGGACAGAAAGATGAACAGACAAAGTGGCTATTATACGCTCCACAAAAATTATTCGGAGAGCATAAAAAACAATTTTAGATTTTATACCAGAAATCTGTTTTCTTATGTTCAGTTAGAATGTGATAAATATACTTACTCAATGGAGCATTGATGTGGTCAATGGAAGCAATGATGTGGAAACCATGAATTTGTGCTAATAAACTCAAAACATTCTGTGTTTTCTCTGGTCTCAGCATAACCCCATCTATATTATGGACTATTAAATAGAAGTCTTGTTGATCTGAAAAAGAGAGAGAAAACACTGATCTTGTTTGGCTTTTTACTCTGGTTTAAAGTCACTTTCAGCAACCATCGTTATAATGTAACAAAAGTTTAGCCAACACCTATAATTGTGTGGTCCACTCACACATAGGACAGTGTGAACTGGAAATTTGACTTCGAATCGACTCTTGAATCAAATTGAAAAACAGAGATGTAATCTATCCTTTTTTCAAAGTCGGTTACATGGTCAACATTTTAACCCTTTACCTAACATGAAAAGCAGACGACACTTGCCAAAAAAATTCTTGAACAATTAATTTTTTTCATTTTTTGTCTCAAAAACATAGGTTATGACCCCTCATTGGAACGAGCTCGACGAGCTCGTTCCAATGAGGGGGTCATAACCTATGTTTTTGAGACAAAAAATGAAAAAATAATGAAAAGTAACTAACGATTTTTAAGACTAGCGCTGGCCGGTTTTGGCCGTTACGTTGGGTAAAGGGTTAAAATAGACAGGTGGACTCAACTGTGGTAATTTCTTTTAAATGAAAGAGTTAATGACACTGCAGCTTAACCCTTTACCTAACGTAACGGCCAAAACCGGTCAGCGCTATTCTCAAAAATCGCCAATTAATTTTCATTATTTTTTTCATTTTTTGTCTCAAAAGTTAAAAAATTTATAGTAATTTATATATTTTTTATACTTACCAATGACCCAGACATAGCTGGTGCTCTTAAAAATCTAGGGCCAAACACAAATTTTGCCCCCCAATCCCCAAAATTTGCATCTAAAACCAAAAGAAATCATGTTCTGAAGGACCTCCATACTTTGCCCTTACTGCGCATGCGCAGTGTCAAGGACGTTCCGAAATTGGCACCAATTATCATTCTTACAAGCAGTGCCTGGTCAGCGCTATGTACTCTGGATCATTGGTAAGTCTGGATCATTGGTAAGTATAAAAAATATATAAATTACTATAAATTTTTTAACATTTTTATACTGTACCAATGACCCAGACATAGCTGAATAGTAAAAAGGCTGGAGGGCCTAGGACATAGAGGAAAATCCAATAAGCTCAGCTATATAATATAGAGTCAACCCCTCAAGGAGAAAAGGAGTATTAGGCTTTACATGTATCTTTCTTATTTTATGTTAAATTAGAAAGATACAATACCCTTCATAATTGAGCACAATAACATTCATGTTCTCTATTACATCCAGTATAACCCTTTATACTAATTATTTTTAAAGTAAGCCAATAAATAAAGTTAGTCCAGAGAATTGAGACTCTTTATATTCTTTAAAAGTGTCCGAGGATTGTATATTAACGCCCGTTTGACACTTGACATATACAAATGCTTCACACCGAGCTACACTTTAAAAATATGACATGAATGAATTTTTAACATTAATATTACACTTTAAAACCATCCCGGAAACGACTCAGAAATACTGACTTCGGAGGAGGCATTCCCTTGCTTTTCACTATAAAGCAGGTGACCTAAGGGAACACCCTCCCCCCCCCCCCCTTCCCCTTGCCCTGGGTCAAATAGCCCAGAGCGAAGAGGGCAGCCGGACGGAGTCACTGCCGGAACAGAAAGCCTGCATAACTATAGTTGCAACTGTTTAGAGGACGACATTCTGAGCAACAGATAACAGACCTAAACAATGCAGGTCTCCAGAAATGGACTCAATATTTCTGAGATAAAAATTTGTGAATGTGGATGGCTGAGACCAATAAGCAGCCTTCATTAAATCTGTAATAGCAATACTATTAGCGTAAGCCCAAGATGTAGAAAGAGCTCTTACTTCATGAGCCGAAATCTTAAGCACAGACTGCTGAGAAGAAGATAAATTTTCATAAGCAGTACGGATAGTTAATTGAATCCATCTAGCAATACAATGGACCGAAATGTCCTTTCTATTAGGCATCAGAGACAGAAAGAAATGTTTTCGTCCCTTTCTGATAAACTGAGATCTCTGTTTATAGATACGTAACGCTCTAACAGGACAGAGTAAAGGCCTACGCCCGTCTGAAGACGGAAGGGCCTTAATAACAATAGGTTCCGGATATTTATTAGGAGCCTGATTCTTAGCTAAAAATCCCACATTAGTAGTGAAGGTGATAGTGTTCCCGACACTACGATAGTGAGAATCATCCACCGACAGTGCATGAAGCTCACTGACTCTTCTAGCAGAAGAGAAAGCTAAGAGAAAAGCTGTCTTATAAGACCAGAATTTGAAATCTACTGTCCCAAGAGGTTCAAAAGGCTTTTCCTTCAGTTTAAGAAGAACCCAAGCTAAATTCCACTTAGGAATTAACCTAAGAGTTCTGGGTCTATTTATCGAGAAGTTTCTAACTAACTTAGATAAAAAGACATTAGATCCAATTTGTAAACTATCATGATGTGCATAGGTATCAGATAACATAGACCTATAACCCTTAATAGTAACAGGCTGCAGTTTGATTTCGTCAAACAAGTATACTAGAAAGTTTGCAATGTCTGGTATGGAGGGATCAAAAATATCAACAGCAGAATGATCCCTACACCAACGACGAAAAACCTTCCACTTAGCCGCATAGTTTAGCGAAGAGGAGGTCCTCCTACAGTTAGAAATCGCGTCCACTGCTCGTCCTGTAAAGTGCTTGCCATGCAAGAAGGACCGCACAACGGAAAAACGTGAAGGTTGAGACCTTGCGGGTTGTGATGAAGTTGACGCGGTTTCCCCTGCGAAAGAAGATCCTCCCGTGGAGGAAGCTTTCGCGGTAGGTCCCACAACAGACACCTGAGTAGATTTATCCACGGTCTCTGTGGAGACAGAGATGCTACCAACAGAATCTCGCATTGAGATTGTTTTATCTTTAGCAATACTTGCTGAATTAACGGCGCTGGAGGATACGCATATCCTATCATTCCGTCCCAAGGGATCGACAGAGCGTCTACTGCAAATGCTCTTGGATCCGGACACGGAGACACATATGTCTGCAACTGATTGTTGAGATGTGTCGCAAATAAGTCTATCATTGGCCGTTCCCATTGGTTGCAAATCTGATTGAATACTTGTTTGTTGAGAGTCCACTCCGACGGCAACAAGCACCCCTTTCGTGAAAGGGAGTCCGCTAGTACGTTCAGACGACCCGGTATATGACGGACCGAAAGTAGAACTTGATGTTCTAGAGCAAACAGAAGGATTCTTTCCGTTAGAATGAACAACGGAACTGAATGAGTGCCTCCCTGATTCCGTATATACGCCACTACTGTCGTATTGTCGGATAGGATTTGGACATGAGCATTGTGAATAATGTCCATCCAATGACGTAACGCAAGCCAAATTGACATCATTTCCTTGATGTTTATGTGCTTGCCCAGGAATTGCGGATCCCAAAGACCCTGGCATCTCGAATCCGTTGGGATCAATGATGCACCCCAACCTGTTTGACTGGCATCCGTCATAATGGTAAAACTCGGATCCGGCAACTGCAGTGAACTCCCTGAGTTAACCACTGAATGTTTGCCCAAGTCTGAATCTCTCGTTTCACTTGCTTTGACAAGAGAACTTCTATGTCGAGCGAATGAATTTTCACACTCCAATTCAGAGTCAAGAAAATTTGGAGAGGACGCGTGCGTAACCGCCCCATCGGAATGAGATCCGCAGCGGCTCCGCACAGACCTATCAGTCTCATGAACTCCCTCGCTGTGACTTTGTCTGCGTGCAGACAATAGCGAGCGTAACAACTGACTAATTTTGCTCTGGTTAACGGCAGACGAACGAGATTGTTGTGCGTCTCGAAGCTCATTCCCAGATGTGTGAATGACTTGGACGGCACCAGATCCGACTTCTCCTCGTTTATTATAAAACCCAGACGTCGGAGCAATAGAAGCAGATTCTGCACATCGTTCTGAAGCGTTAACTCGTTGCCGTACCTCTGAAGAATGTCGTCCAGGTAGGCCGACGTTACCGCAGACGAATGAGCTCGGAAATACATCATTACCGAGTTCATTACCCGAGTGAAAGCCCAGGGTGCTAGGTTCAATCCGAAGCACATCGCCCGGAATTGATACACCACTCCTAGGACTGCGAAGCGTAGATACTTTCTGAATGTCGGATGTACCATGACGTGAAAGTACGCATCTTTGAGATCTATGCTTGTTGCATAATCGTTCACCCGAATACTCGCTCTGACTGATCGAATCGTCTCCATATAAAACTTCGGAGCGACGATCAGCTTGTTTATCCAGCTTAAATCTATGACTGGATGGAACGAGCCGTCTGGTTTCGGAACCAGAAACAGATGCCTGTAGAATCCCGGTGTCTCCTGGTTTTCTATGACCTCTACCGCGTTCTTCCTTAAAAGAGACTGCACCTCTGATAACAGAGCGTCTCTTTTCTGTGGATTTGACGGAAGTTGAGGCCATTTTGGACTTCGAGTTAATGGAGGCTTTCGCTTGAAGGATATCTTTAGACCTTCCGAAATTACCCCTCTCACCCAAGGGTCATCCGTAATCGATGCCCACTCTTGTGGAAAACTCGACAACCTTCCGCCAACCGGCACGCGATAGAGGTTGAAGCCATCACCTCCTGGACCTGCGAGAAACCACGTCCTCCGCGACCCGCACCTCGTCCCGTCGACCTCGGGGCGTCCGACCGGTTGTCCCAGCCCGAAGGACGTCCCGCACGTGAGTCGCTGCCTTGACGGTCTCTTGAATAAGACCAAGAGGACGCACCGGAACCTCTATAGGAACCTCTCTTGGGCGCATTAGACCCAGAAGTGCCTGTCTTACTCTTATCTGCCGTGTCCGACTTCTTAGAAGCAGATTTAAACAGCAGAGAATCCGAAGCTTTCTTAGTAATTTTATCGTAAATTGCAGAAAGCTTGCCGTCGAAGAGAAGTTCTCCGGAGACCGAAGCGACTCTGAGAGAGTTCTTCACCTTACTATCCACGAGTGTGGATGTAGCTAGGGCTGCGTCACGTCTAACCAACTCCAGGTTTGCCACTGAAAGGGCGGAGTTACACGTGGAATAAGCTACTGCCCTTGAAAGAAGTCTTAAAGAGGATTGCATATCCTGGAATTCTTTCCCTTGAAGACGCAGTGATAACGCCTTAGTAAGGTGGTCTGCGTAAGATAAAGCATCTAAACTGGCTCTGTTAGACGAAATAGTCGTCTCCAACACCGCGGTTGGAATAGACGTAGACGACGGTAATGATAATTCTAAGTCTTCCGCCTCGGCGTCCATACACAGAGGAACTCTCGGGATACCCTGTCCTGCCGTATCGAATTTATTCCTTGCATTAATGAAAGGTAGGTTAAGAGCATTGGCGGACAAGAAACCCGCTTTTCCTGTTTTGGAAGCAAGTTTGAATATAGCGTCGTTCAATAATTCAAATGTTCTTATGACATTATTGGACTGAGACGGAAACTCGGGAGCGATGTCCCTGAACCGCTCAAAGAAATCAGTGTCCAATGACGCTATAATTCTCTTGTCCGGTACCGCAGCAGTCTGGCCCGACGGAACAACCTGAGGAAGAAAGTGCCGGATGAAGTCCACGGCAGCTTTATGTTGTTCCAAAAGGGATAGCTCCAAGTCATCCGTATCCCTTTCACCATCCGGTCGGACCTCATGATGCTCCCGGTCGTCCGCACCCGATGCCTCGGCGGAGCGTACCGACCCAGCGCCGTCGGATAACTCCCGATCCGACACCGTTTCTGTCGGTTGCTGGGATTCTGCGATAAGTTGTGCTATTTGAACAAGCACGTCCGACATCGAGACCTGCGGAGGCGCAGTCTTTCGCTGCTTCGCCGAGGGCAGCTCCGCATCTAGTGACTCCCGCATACTCTTCCTATGCGAACGTCCGGAGTCAACCGGCCTCGTGTCCCTGGCTACCGGATGGCGTGACCTGGTCACCGAAGAATCCCTGATCGGCGAAGCTGGAAGAATATCGGCAGTCACGTAGCCAAGGTGCGGTCATGTGCACTCGTGAGAGGAAGAAGCCTGAGCAGTCTCAACGGACTGCCTATACAATGGAGCGTCCCGAGCGACGGACGTGTGCTCCACTTGCGACACATTTTGTACCACAACATCTGGTCCCAGATGTTGTTGTACGAGAGAGGGCCTCTCTCGCTCGTGGCCCGGCTGGACCTGGACGAGCTAGGAACCGGACTCGAAGGCTTCCTCCGATCTCTCCTACTATCCGCCGTCACTGGGTGTGCACGTTGAATGTTTATAGTGCTCGCATCACCCAACATTTCCTCCTGGACCGCATCGGACGAACCCGGCTGCCGAACCATTCGGTGAATGGACGCTACACCGGGCGAGCTAGCGGACGACATTTGTCTTATGTCCATGAGCACTTTTGCCGCTAGCTCTGTATTCATTTGTGACGACGGAAGCGCACTTGCGGAAGATAACATGGAAACATCACCCTGTTCTTGTTCCTCTGAAATAGAAACTGATAGAGTCAAGTGACCCTGCGGAGAAAGAGCCGGCATAGCCCTTTCTCCACTAACAACATATCGTGACACACGTTTCCAATGTTTGACATCCCAATATTGACATATTGAACAGGGATTAGTGCGAGTACACTTACTACAATTAATACAATGATCATGAAAGTCAGAGGAAGATTTCTTCCTATTACAATTTGAACAATATCCTTTCATTATGAAAAGTGAACAACAAGTCCTAGTACTCGCACAAACCCCTAAACACAAAGATACATAATAACATGATCCATTAATATTGAAAAAACAATTGAAAATCAAAATAATTTTTGAAAAATATTTTTTCAGCGAAGCCCAAGTTTCTGAAAAGTAACGCTGAGCCCCAATGGATCCCAAGGCTAAGTGTGGTCAAAAATTTAAAAATTATATTAAATAATTAATGCAACACTTACGGATAATAATAATGTATCTTATAGTGAGATAAACTACTCCAAAGGCAAACAGCCCCCCTCAAAAGAGACTGTTGCCAATGTAAACAAACAGTGTAAAAACACCAGAAAACATGACTCCAGGCACTGACAATACTGGCCCGAAATCAGTCATCAAAATTACACACTATCTGATGCAAAACAGAGACTCCCAGGGGAGAATCTGCAGAACATCAGATGGTAGATGCAGAACACAACGTTATACACCCATGGGTGAAAACGTAAACATGGGGAAAATAGCAGAATTCATTCTGTAACCAAGCTAACTCTCCCAAGAGAATTTAGAAATGATCTTTCTCAAAAATATGCCAAAAGCATGGGAGAATAGCAAGGGGGGACTTAGAAGACCAGGGGAGAGGAAACACTGAATAAGCAGTGCAACTTTATAGCAAGAATGACAACAACAGGCCCATGCCTCGAAAATAGGCAACTTAACATAATTTCATAAAAAATTTTAAGTACAGCCCTGATTATTTTTTGTCACTCCTTTTTCCTCTCCTCCTTCTATATCCTCCTTAGAATCACCATTTCTCCAATAATTACGTGTCTGGCATCCTTTAAACTGAGATTTACAAGCACAAAGATCAGTGAGATGTTGACTGATGAAGGGCCAAACAGAGAATGATAATTGGCGCCAATTTCGGAACGTCCTTGACACTGCGCATGCGCAGTAAGGGCAAAGTATGGAGGTCCTTCAGGACATGATTTCTTTTGGTTTTAGGTGCAAATTTTGGGGATTGGGGGGCAAAATTTGTGTTTGGCCCTAGATTTTTAAGAGTTAGCACCAGCTATGTCTGGGTCATTGGTACAGTATAAAAATACATAGGTTTTGAACCCTCGTTGGAACGAGCCCGTTGAGCTCGTTCCAACAAGGGGGTCATAACCTATGTTTTTGAGACAAAAAAATGAAAAAAATTAGTTATTCAAGAATTATTTTTGCAAGTGTCGTCTGCTTTTCAGGTTAGGTAAAGAGTTAACTTGATCAAGAATGGACTGAACTACATAAAAAGTTCCAGTAATGCCAAGTACAAGTTTCTACAGAAAAAAACATCACCACCAAAGATATATATGAAATTTTAAAAAATCGTGTGAAATACGCGGCCTGTTGGTATCCTAATGCATTTGTTGACAGTTTATATACCAAATCCAAGATGGCCACTGGCGGCCAAGTTTTTCCACGTAATTCAGAAAAATTTGATAGCTCCCACCTTAATTAATACTCCCAAAGCCACATATGAAACTTTAAACTGATCAGGTGAGAGATAAGACCTATAGAATGTGCTAAAGGAATTGTGGATGGACAGAGATATGGATGTATGGACATACAGACGTAGGGAAAACAAAGGATTACAACCCATCCCAATTGCTCATACTTAAAGTCACGCTGAGCTAAAAATATGTCCCCCCTCTTTTTTGCTCTAGGCATTATCAGGAAAATTACATGTCATGTATTGACTGTATTCTGTTAAAAGCTGAAGTTGTGAGTCGTCAAGAAACTGGAAATTTTCTTATAGCTTGTTTCACATCGAAACTGGCAACTAACATGTATGAAATGGACACTGTACTCAACTACAGAGCAGAATTCTATCCCTACAAAACAAAAATATGATAGAACGGCACCTTTTCTGTGAACTACATACAGAAAGGGGACAAGGGGACTAGGAGATGGGAGAAATGGGATGAAGACTATGCAGAAATGAGATGAGGATGAGGAGATGTAATCATAGTTACATCAGGCTGGTATTTGTGCATCATGCAGGATGCAGATATGCTATTAACCCTTTACCCAATAAAACGGTCACATCCACCTGCATAATACGCAAATTCACCAGCTGAAAAAATACCATTTTTCAAAAAATTTCAACAAAACCATATCATGTGACGTCTCTCTCTTTGGAACAAGCTCGTTCCAATGACGGACCATGATATGGTTTTGTTGAAATCTTTTGAAAAATTTAAATGAAAGTGTCAATGACACTGTAGCTCAACTTGTTAAGACATGTACATGTGTAGTATGTGACACAGCAATGACAAACATCTAGGTAATGACCTGACAACAAAGGTACATATAAAGTATTGTAAAGGTCTGTACATACATACTGACTGGAGCCTGTAACAAATGTACAGGTAAAGTATTGTAAAGGTGGGTGACATTCTGATGCTAAACTAGAAAAGAAATCTTTGAATCCCAGAGTGGGTCTGACTGAACCCCAAAATATTTGTTCTCATAGCACAGTGATAACAAAGGCACCCCAAAACACACTCGTTCCTGTCCCAAGGTGAAAACAAAGGGACCCAAGAAGTTTCGTGAAGATCAGTTCATAAATACGAGCTGTATAGAAGTTGTGACAAAAAACTGATTGGACCTAATTTCGGTACAAAATGGCCACAGACAGCCATCTTGAATTTTGGACCGCACCCAGAAACACTCGTTCTCGTCCCAAGGTGATAACAAAGGTACCCAAGAAGTTTTGTGAAGATCGGTTCATAAATACAGCCTCTAGCATGAACCATATTGACATGTGCACTTACAGTGTATAAGTAGCACTGAACAAATCAAAGTTCATCTAATTTGCATAATATCTGCACGAGAAAAAAACCTGCATTATATGTGATGTATTCCATGTTACTAAACATTCATACAAAAATTCATTCAAATCAGAACTTTCATACAGAAGTTCTGTACAAAAAACTGATTGCACTAATTTTGGTACAAAATGGCTGCTGGTGGCCATCTTGAATTTTGGACCACACCCATAAACACTCGTTTTCATCCGACGGTGATAACAAAGGTACCCAACAAGTTTCGTAAAGATCATTCATAAATACGGCCTCTAGTCGGAGCCATATAGAAGTTGTGTACCAAAAACTGATTAGACCTAATTTCGGTACAAAATGGCCGCTGGCAGCCATCTTGAATTTTGGACCGCACCCAGAAACACTACTCGTTCTCTTCCCAAGGTGATAACAAAGGTACCCAAGACATTTCTAGCCCGAGCCGTATTGGCATGTGTACTTACTATGTGTAAGTAGCACTGAAAAAATCAAAGTTCATCTAATTTGCATAATTTCTGAACGAGAAAAAACCCCGTATTATATGTGATGTATCCCATGGTACTAAACATTCACAGAAAAAATTATTCAAATCAGTGCTTTCATATGGAAGTTCTGCGCAAAAATCTGATTGCACCTAATTTTGTACAAAATGGCTGCCAGCGGCTATCTTGAATTTTGGACCGGACCCCAAAACACTCGTTCTCGTCCCACGGTGATACCAAAGGTACCCAAGAAGTTTCGTAAAGATCGGTTCATAAATATGGCCTCTAGCCCGAGCCATATTGGCATTTGCACTTATAGTGCTGAAAGTAACACCAAAAAACATCAAAGTTAGCCTTCTTTGCATAATTTACGCACGAGAAAAAAACCTGTATTATGTGTGATGTATCCCATGGTACTAAACATTCATACAAAAAATTATTCAAATCAGCGCTTTCATATGGAAGTTCTGCGCAAAAAACTGATTGCACCTAATTTTGTACAAAATGGCTGCCAGCGGCCAACTTGAATTTCGGATCGGACCCAAAAACATTCGTTCTCGTCCCACGGTCATAACAAAGGTACCCAAGAAGTTTTGTAAAGATCGGTTCATAAATGCGGCCTCTAGCCTGAGCCGTATTGAATTGTTGGTGGCCAGACAGACAGACGGCCAGACAGACGATGGACGACTGGCCATGGCATAAGCTCAAATTTGGCTTCGCCGAAGTTGAGCTAAAAAATGATATTTAAAATAAGAAATTTTAATATAAAGGGTAAAGGGTTAACACACAAGCACAAAAACCAGAGTTGGGAGGGACAACTATTAGCGCCCTCGTATTTTTAAATAAGTAGCTTATGTGTAACAATTTGGTAACAAATCGAATCAATAGTGGAACAAAGTGAAGTAATTACAAAACTGTGGTTGTTGCGAGTCTTTATTTCTAATGGTAATGTCATAAAAAATGCGGCCAAATCAAAGTCTCGATTGAGAAACAATTCCAAAGAATCGCTTTTCTGACTAACTGAAATATTTCAGACAAGTGAATCTTAACACAGGCAATGGTATATCTAAGGGCTAGACTAGTTCCAGGTCATGACAGTGCTGAATTCCAATATAATTAGACTGGTGGCTTGAGCGCTTGACCCCAACATGTCAGATACTATCATAAGAGTAAAGAACTTCCCAGCAGGAAAGAATACTGATTACTACAACCTGTAAATGTCATCTATACCAGAAAGGATGAAATGGTTAGTACTTTTTATGACCTAATATTTATTTATTTACTGGTGTTTAACCCTTTACCCAACAAAGACGATATAAAAATTTATTATTTTAAATATAATTTTTTCAAATTTAAAAAAAAAATTCAACAAAACCATATCATTTGACCCCTCGTTGGAACGAGCCAATTCATTGGGTAAAGGGTTAAGGTCACATATTTTTGCACAATGGCAAATCATGACCACAACATGGAGATAAAGCCTATTTTACAAGTAAAACTGTGCTTGTTTACCACAGTAAACAAGCACTGCTTCACTTCCCGGGGTTCCCACAGGGAATTATGACCCAATAACCATAGTGATGACACAATTAATCAATCACTACACAATCAGCCACAGGCCAATATCCATCCATCGGCATTCAGAGGTTTAGACATTGGCCAAAACCAATAGTCAAGAAAAAAGTTTAACATTTTCTGATGCGACACCTTGATTTATTGAACTTCAAATACTTCCTGTTTTTTCATGGAAATAAGATGTTTTACACTAGAAAAATGGCTCAACTGTTCAATTATATCATAGTTTGTTTGACCTTACTAACTTGTGGTATCACAAGTGCGATTGTGTCAGCATCTCTTAATTATTTGTGTATTAAAGAAATACACTAACATCAGCCTGAAGTTATACAAACTGCTTTGCTATGTCATGTATGTTTCTTTTTGTTGTATTTGATTTCAAAAAATGATAAAAAAAACTGATGGTATTACGAGATGAATTACCATTTTTTTATTTTTTGTTGAGGTTTTAACAACACTTTCAACAGCAAGGTCACATCATGTTTGGTTGAATTATTATGTAGTTCTAATACTCAAACACCAAAACACGTTAACCCTTTATCCAATGCAGACGATATCAAAATTTATTATTGTAAAGATCATTTTTTCAAATTAAGAAAAAAAAATCAACAATCCCATATCATGTGACCCCTCGTTGGAGCGCGCTCGACGACCTCGTTCCAACGAGGGGTCACATGATATGGTTTTGTTGAAATTTTTTGAAAAATAATATTTTTCCAACTGCTGAATTTTCATATTACGCGGACGGATGCGGCCGATTCGTTGGGTAAAGGGTTAACTCTAACTGTATTCAAACCATTGGCATTTGGCTAATGGGGCTTTCTTCTTATCAGCTGATCACTAATTAACCACTTATGTGCAATTATTATAAAGGAGATTATTTAACCATTCAGTATAATATGAGGACCAAAACTTCATAAACTATTTGGTACTTATTAACCCTTTACTCCATGCAGACAATATCCAAATTTATTATTTTAAATATCATTTTTTTTAATTTTTAAAAAAATTTCAACAAAACCATATCATGTGACCCCTCGTTTGAACGAGCTCGATGAGCTCGTTCCAACGATGGGTCACATGATATGGTTTTGTTGAAATATTTTGAAAAATAATATTTTTTCAACTGCTGAATTTGCATATTGCGTGGGCGGATGTGGGCGATTCGTTAGGTAAAGGGTTAATAGTATATCCAGTATATGCATTTATCTATCATATCTTGTCTGAAGGAGCAAACTCTGTCAAACAAGATATTTTATAGTGAATGCTCAGTTTATCTCTAGAATGCAGGAAATGTTCAAATTCCTATTAATTGAATACTCCTGTTAAATGAATATATTTCATGGCAAAATGGTTGTTCAATTAACATGGTTGCACTGAATATATGGCCAGACAACTTACAGTGTTTTTTAAATAACAATAGAAATGTACAATGAGTGGTGGTTATTTTGCATTGATAGGTCAAGGTTCACTGATTTTTCAGAAATTCTCTCAGAACTAGAAAAGCAAAAAAAAAATTAAATTACAACTAGATACCCAAACCACTTCACTTCTGAGAATAAAAATTAAGAAATTTTTCATCAGGGCTTTGGCACTCATAAAAAGGGCTTTTTTTATTATCAGTTGCAAAATAATTTTGCTATTCGTTTCAAAAAGTACAACAATTAAAATTATAGAGGATGTTTTCACTTAGAAATACAAGTATGAGCATACTGAACTATTTTATTGTTGTGGTCAGTTCTAGAATAAGAACATTTGAGCATATCTAATGCTTTTGCTTCTGAGGTGTGGTTATGTCATACATTGTTCAATATGTGTGGTGGGTAAAGGGTTAAGTGGTAAGACACCTTTTTGTTTGTTTAGGATTTTTCACTTCAGCAATAAATAATGATGGGTTACCTCTTTCTATGCTTGACTTGATGATTTCACACTGATCAAGAGGATTTTTAATATTATTTCCAAGACCCAGTATATCATCACTAATACTGTTTAGAATCTGAAAAAGAAACTTTTATATTAACTTACCACTTTTAAACATACGATGTGCATCATAAATGCTGTGTTCGTGTTGTGGTGGTAATCCTCTACCCATCACAACAGTCAAATACAGCCAGAGTTTTTATCAAAAATCGCAATTCAAATTTTATAATGTTTTCTATTTTTGCTCCAAATATAGCTCATGATCCTTGCTGTAAAAAGATTGTTCCATCATGTTATCTTTTTTGAGGTATGAAATGAAAACTTTTGTTAAATTAAATAGTAGAGTGATGAAAGCCCATATTTGGGCTTTATTCTGAAGTGCAGGTACCTCATCTTAAAGACTTCATTTTCTGTGGATGTGCTTCATATTATCCTTGACGTGAAATTATTATGTTGTTGGGGATTTTCCTTGTTATAATTGATGAGAAAGTGCCTTAGGGTACTCTCCCATAAATTGTAACAAGGCAAAGAAGTGTGAACCAATTTTGACAAAGAAAAATAATTTAGCACTCCACCAGAGAATAATTTTTATCGCAAGGCTTGTCTCCTATTCATATTAGGTAAAAAGTTAATCCACTTGTCTTGCTCATGTGGCAACAGGGGTGAGCAGTGTGTGCAGTCAAGTCTGGAAATAAGCAATCTGTCCTTTACATAATGAGGTCCCCAGAGGAATTGGCTGATGACATCCCACACAATGGGCCAATTTATCATCTGGGTACATCTTTCTCTTTAGTCCTGAGACCTTGGTTCAGATTGAGGTTCACAAGTGTAAATTTAGAGATGCAACACTGCTGTGCTGGGTAGTATCACATAATTCATCCTCTGGAGACCTCATTCTGCAGATGACAGATCTGCTTATTTCCAGGTTTGTGTGTGGTATACCAAGTATACCAAGGCATATGCTGTCAGGCCTGGCATTCTGAAAAATGCAAGAGGGCAAAAAATCGCTCTCCTCAATCAGCTTAGGAGAGCAATTAGCTTTACACAGCATTTTAAGTATCCAGTTGAACGAACTCATTGAAACTGAAACCAACAGACTACATCAGTGATTTTATTAACTTTACTAAGGTAAAGCGAAATCTCTTAGACATCTAGATGTCTCACTCAACAACCGAACACACACTTGACAAGACCTGTGCGTGTACCCAGACCTGTTGTCCAAGAAAGTCATACACCTACCACTACCACCTTCAACCCCCTCTTGGTAGTAGTGGTAGGCGTATGACTTTCTTGGACAACAGGTCTGCTTGAATCTACAGTCACATCCTGGTGCAAGTGCTTCAAGTGACAGGATAGTAGTAATGGTAGTATATTATAGTGCCAATATTCCTTGAATAATTATCCCTCAAACTGTGATGTCTGTTGTTGAACTTGAAACTGACAGAAAAAAAAATATTGCTGTGACCCATTTTGCTTCAAATGATTGCAACTGTGTTTGGGTATGGTTGCAGCCATTACCTTTTACCACAAAACCACTTTCAAAATGAAATTACGTGATGTTATGTGACTTCGAAGTTAAATTACATTTTTGCTTTACAACAAAATTTAACGTGAGCATAATACATGTAATCTCAATCATCCCAGACCAAAATATTTAGGAGGGCAATTTTTCGCTCTCCTTAATTCTTTCAGGAGGGCAGTAAGGAGAGCTAAAAAATCGCTCTCCTGAAATTGCCAAGCCTGTGCTGTGGTGAAGCTAATATGATCAGACTCAAGCTTTGATTGTGATCGCTTAGTAAGTTAAAAAGTCTGAAAAGGGTAAAAGTTATTTTCACTACTCAGTGGTTTTCTATGGGTACTCTGACTTCCTAATAAAACTGTCTCATACAACATGATGCTTGCTGTTCAAAGAATCATTAACCCCCCTCCCCAATAAGTACATAATATCAATCATCAATCTTATGTTAGTAAAAGCATCGATTCACCAATTAACCAATAATTTTTTGGATTCACCTTTCATATTAAATTTAAAGAATTAAAACATAGTTTGAGAAATTTGGTAATACAAAGGAACCATTTTAATTGAATAGCCACTTTGCCTGTGAATATTATTCAATTAACAGGAATATTCAATTAACCGGGATTGTATTACTTTCCTGCATAGAGATAAACTTGGCATTTATTCTATAATATCTTGTTTGACAGAGCTCCATGAGCATTGTCAAACAAGATATAATAGATTAAATGCCTGTATTGGATGTACTGAGGCCAAATATGTTTATAAAGTAGGAAAACTGGGGAGAATCAAGGTAATTTCTTGACAGGTTACAAGATTTTTTTTATTCAATTAACAGGAGCTTACTCTATAACCTATATTCAAATAACAGGTCAAATTTGTACTGGAGGTATGGTAAATGGTTTTGTGTTGGGAAATATATTCAATTAACAGGGTTATTCTGTTAAGAGATATCCAATTAAGTGGGCTCAACTGTAACTGGTTGCAGGAGGCTAATTATTAATTACATTAACACATTTTTAAAAACAAATTCCGTCACCCATTGACTTACCCCTCTGCAACTGTCAAAACACCAAGATTTCAAGAAGCAAATTTTTCCCATAACACAACAAGGAATTTAAACAATTTGAGCTCTGTCAAACAAAATTGAATTCCCAGTTGCATCATGAGAAAAGTTTGCAGTCTGAAATTTTAATATTCAGACATCAGTGTTCAGAGGGTTAATATGATCTGCAGGCAGCACTTACAATATTTTTCCAAATATACTCCAAAAGTTAAAAAATTTATAGTAATTTATATATTTTTTATACTTACCAATGACCCAGACTTAGCTGGTGCTAACTCTAAAATATTTAGGGCCAAATGCAAATTTTATCCCCAATCCCCAAAATTTGCATCTAAAACCAAAAATTACATGTCCTAGATGGTCCTCCATACTTTTACTCCACTGCACATGCGCAGTGTCAAGGAGGTCTCAAAATTGGCGCCAAAAATCATTCTTACAACCAGTGCCTGGTAAGCGTTATGTACTCAGCGGGGAGGTATGAGTTCCAAACTCATGGGAGGGCCATCCCCGTCTGGGTCATTGGTAAGTATAAAAAATAGATAAATTACTATAAATGTTTTAACATTTTTATACTGTACCAATGACCCAGACTTGGCTGAATAGTAAAAAGGTTGGAGGGGCTAGGACATAAATGAAAATCCAATAAACTCAATTACATATAACAGACTATCCCCTCAAGGAAAAAGGAGAGATAGGTTTTACATGTATCTTTCTTATTTGTATCAAAAAAGGAAAGACACAACACCATACTGTAATTGAGCACAATAACATCAATGATCTCTATTAACATCCAGTATAACCCTTTATACTAATATTTTTTAAAGGAAAGCCAATAAATAAGGAAGTCCAGAGAAATGTGACTCTATATACTCATTTAAAAGTGTCCGAGGATTGTATATTAACGCCCGATTAACCCGTGACATACACAAATGCCTCACGCCGAACAACACTTAAAAAATATTACATAGACGAGTAAACATTAGCTTTACACTTTAAAACCACCCTGGTACCGACTCGGAATTACTAACTCCAAGGGAGGTATTCCCATGCTTTACACTATAAAGCAGCTGACCTAAGGGAACACCTGCCCCCCCCCCCCAACCCCTTGCCCTGGATCAAATACTCCAGAGTGAAGAGGGCAGCAGGACAGAGTCACTGCCGGAACCGAAAGCCTACACACATATAGTTGCCACTGTTTAGTGGACGCCATTCTGAGTGAAAAGTTAAAAAATTTATAGTAATTTATATATTTTTTATACTTACCAATGACCCAGACATAGCTGGTGCTAACTCTTAAAAATCTAGGGCCAAACACAAATTTTGCCCCCCAATCCCCAAAATTTGCATCTAAAACCAAAAGAAATCATGTCCTGAAGGACCTCCATACTTTGCCCTTACTGCGCATGCGCAGTGTCAAGGACGTTCCGAAATTGGCGCCAATTATCATTCTTACAAGCAGTGCCAGGTCAGCGCTATGTACTCAGCGGGGAGGTATGAGTTCCCAACTCCTGAGAGGGCCATCCCCGTCTGGGTCATTGGTAAGTATAAAAAATATATATATATATAATAAATTACTATAAATTTTTTAACATTTTTATACTGTACCAATGACCCAGACATAGCTGAATAGAAAAAAGGCTGGAGAGCCTAGGACATAGAGGAAAATCCAATAAGCTCAACTATATAATATAGAGTCAATCCCTCAAGGAGAAAAGGAGTATTAGGCTTTACATGTATCTTTCTTAATTTATGTTAAATTAGAAAGATACAATACCCTTCATAATTGAGCACAAGAACATTCATGTTCTCTATTACATCCAGTATAACCCTTTATACTAATTATTTTTAAAGTAAGCCAATAAATAAAGTTAGTCCAGAGAATTGAGACTCTTTATATTCTTTAAAAGTGTCCGAGGATTGTATATTAACGCCCGTTTGACACTTGACATATACAAATGCTTCACACCGAGCTACACTTTAAAAATATGACATGAATGAATTTTTAACATTAATATTACACTTTAAAACCATCCCGGAAACGACTCAGAAATACTGACTTCGGAGGAGGCATTCCCTTGCTTTTCACTATAAAGCAGGTGACCTAAGGGAACACCCTCCCCTCCCCCTTCCCCTTGCCCTGGGTCAAATAGCCTAGAGCGAAGAGGGCAGCCGCATGGAGTCACTGCCGGAACAGAAAGCCTGCATAACTATAGTTGCAACTGTTTAGAGGACGACATTCTGAGCAACAGATAACGGACCTAAACAATGCAGGTCTCCAGAAATGGACTCAATATTTCTGAGATAAAAATTCGTGAATGTGGATGGCTGAGACCAATAAGCAGCCTTCATTAAACCTGTAATAGCAATACTATTAGCATAAGCCCAAGATGTAGAAAGAGCTCTTACTTCATGAGCCGAAATCTTAAGCACAGACTGCTGAGAAGAAGATAAATTTTCATAAGCAGTACGGATAGTTAATTGAATCCATCTAGCAATACAATGGACCGAAATGTCCTTTCTATTAGGCATCAGAGACAGAAAGAAACGTTTTCGTCCCTTTCTGATAAACTGAGATCTCTGTTTATAGATACGTAACGCTCTAACAGGATAGAGTAAAGGCCTACGCCCGTCTGAAGACGGAAGGGCCTTAATAACAATAGGTTCCGGATATTTATTAGGAGCCTGTTTCTTAGCTAAAAATCCCACATTAGTAGTGAAGGTGATAGTGTTCCCGACACTACGATAGTGAGAATCATCCACCGACAGTGCATGAAGCTCACTGACTCTTCTAGCAGAAGAGAAAGCTAAGAGAAAAGCTGTCTTATAAGACAAGAATTTGAAATCTACTGTCCCAAGAGGTTCAAATGGCTTTTCCTTCAGTTTTAGAAGAACCCAAGCTAAATTCCACTTAGGAATTAACCTAAGAGTTCTGGGTCTATTTATCGAGAAGTTTCTAACCAACTTAGATAAAGAGACATTAGATCCAATTTGTAAACTATCATGATGTGCATAGGTATCAGATAACATAGACCTATAACCCTTAATAGTAACAGGCTGCAGTTTGATTTCGTCAAACAAGTATACTAGAAAGTTTGCAATGTCTGGTATGGAGGGATCAAAAATATCAACAGAATGATCCCTACACCAACGACGAAAAACCTTCCACTTAGCCGCATAGTTTAGCGAAGAGGAGGTCCTCGTACAGTTAGAAATCGCGTCCACTGCTCGTCCTGTAAAGTGCTTGCCATGCAAGAAGGACCGTACAACGGAAAAACGTGAAGGTTGAGACCTTGCAGGTTGTGATGAAGTTGACGCGGTTTCCCCTGCGAAAGAAGATCCTCCCGTGGAAAAAGCTTTCGCGGTAGGTCCCACAACAGACACCTGAGTAGATTTATCCATGGTCTCTGTGGAGACAGAGATGCTACCAACAGAATCTTGCATTGAGATTGTTTTATCTTTAGCAATACTTGCTGAATTAACGGCGCTGGAGGATACGCATATCCTATCATTCCGTCCCAAGGGATCAACAGAGCGTCTACTGCAAATGCTCTTGGATCCGGACACGGAGACACATACGTCTGCAACTGATTGTTGAGATGTGTCGCAAATAAGTCTATCATTGGCCGTTCCCATTGGTAGCAAATCTGATTGAATACTTGTTTGTTGAGAGTCCACTCCGACGGCAACAAGCAACCCTTTCGTGAAAGGGAGTCCGCTAGTACGTTCAGACGACCCGGTATATGACGGACCGAAAGTAGAACTTGATGTTCTAGAGCAAACAGAAGGATTCTTTCCGTTAGATTGAACAACGGAACTGAATGAGTGCCTCCCTGATTCCGTATATACGCCACTACTGTCGTATTGTCGGATAGGATTTGGACATGAGCATTGTGAATAATGTCCATCCAATGACGTAACGCAAGCCAAATTGACATCATTTCCTTGATGTTTATGTGCTTGCCCAGGAATTGCGGATCCCAAAGACCCTGGCATCTCGAATCCGTTGGGATCAATGATGCACCCCAACCTGTTTGACTGGCATCCGTCATAATGGTAAAACTCGGATTCGGCAACTGCAGTGGAACTCCCTGAGTTAACCACTGAATGTTTGCCCAAGTCTGAATCTCTCGTTTCACTTGATTTGACAAGAGAACTTCTATGTCGAGCGAATGAATTTTCACACTCCAATTCTGAGTCAAGAAAATTTGGAGAGGACGCGTAACCGCCCCATCGGAATGAGATCCGCAGCGGCTCTGCACAGACCTATCAGTCTCATGAACTCCCTCGCTGTGACTTTGTCTGCGTGCAGACAATAGCGAGCGTAACAACTGACTAATTTCGCTCTGGTTAACGGCAGACGAACGAGATTGTTGTGCATCTCGAAGCTCATTCCCAGATGTGTGAATGACTTGGACGGCACCAGATCCGACTTCTCCTCGTTTATTATAAAACCGAGACGTCGGAGCAATAGAAGCAGATTCTGCACATCGTTCTGAAGCGTTAACTCGTTGCCGTACCTCTGAAGAATGTCGTCCAGGTAGGCCGACGTTACCGCAGACGAATGAGCTCGGAAATACATCATTACCGAGTTCATTACCCGAGTGAAAGCCCAGGGTGCTAGGTTCAATCTGAAGCACATCGCCCGGAATTGATACACCACTCCTAGGACTGCGAAGCGTAGATACTTTCTGAATGTCGGATGTACCATGACGTGAAAGTACGCATCTTTGAGATCTATGCTTGTTGCATAATCGTTCACCCGAATACTCGCTCTGACCGATTGAATCGTCTCCATATAAAACTTCGGAGCGACGATCAGCTTGTTTATCCAGCTCAAATCTATGACTGGACGGAATGAGCCGTCTGGTTTCGGAACCAGAAACAGATGGCTGTAGAATCCCGGTGTCTCCTGGTTTTCTACGACCTCTACCGCGTTCTTCCTTAAAAGAGACTGCACCTCTGATAACAGAGTGTCTCTTTTCTGCGGATTTGACGGAAGTTGAGTCCATTTTGGACTTCGAGTTAATGGAGGCTTTCGCTTGAAGGATATCTTTAGACCTTCCAAAATTACCCCTCTCACCCAAGGGTCGTCCGTAATCGACGCCCACTCTTGTGGAAAACTCGACAACCTTCCGCCAACCGGCACGCGATAGAGGTTGAAGCCATCACCTCCTGGACCTGCGAGGCCTGTGGGAGGAGAAACCACGTCCCTCGCGACCCGCACCTCGTCCCATCGACCTCGGGGCGTCCGACCGGTTGTCCCGGCCCGAAGGACGTCCCGCACGTGAATCGCTGCCTTGACGGTCTCTTGAATAAGACCAAGAGGACGCACCGGAACCTCTATAGGAACCTCTCTTGGGCGCATTAGACCCAGAAGTGCCTGTCTTACTCTTATCTGCCATGTCCGACTTCTTAGAAGCAGATTTAAACAGCAGAGAATCCGAAGCTTTCTTAGTAATTTTATCGTAAATTGCAGAAAGCTTGCCGTCGAAGAGAAGTTCTCCGGAGACCGAAGCGACTCTGAGAGAGTTCTTCACCTTACTATCCACGAGTGTGGATGTAGCTAGGGCTGCGTCACGTCTAACCAATTCCAGGTTTGCCACTGAAAGGGCGGAGTTACACGTGGAATAAGCTACTGCCCTTGAAAGAAGTCTTAAAGAGGATTGTATATCCTGGAATTCTTTCCCTCGAAGACGCAGTGATAACGCCTTAGTACGGTGGTCTGCGTAAGATAAAGCTTCTAAACTGGCTCTGTTAGACGAAATAGTGGTCTCCAACACCGCGGTTGGAATAGACGTAGACGACGGTAATGATAATTCTAAGTCTTCCGCCTCGTCGTCCATACGCAGAGGAACTCTCGGGATACCCTGTCCTGCCGTATCGAATTTATTCCTTGCATTAATGAAAGGCAGGTTAAGAGCATTGGCGGACAAGAAACCCGCTTTTCCTGTTTTGGAAGCAAGTTTGAATATAGCGTCGTTCAATAGTTCAAATGTTCTTATGACATTATTGGACTGAGACGGAAACTCGGGAGCGATGTCCCTGAACCGCTCAAAGAAATCAGTGTCCAATGACGCTATAATTCTCTTGTCCGGTACCGCAGCAGTCTGGCCCGACGGAACAACCTGAGGAAGAAAGCGCCGGATGAAGTCCACGGCAGCTTTATGTTGTTCCGAAAGGGATAGCTCCAAGTCATCCGTATCCCTTTCACCATCCGGTCAGACCTCATGATGCTCCCGGTCGTCTGCACCCGATGCCTCGGCGGAGCGTACCGATCCAGCGCCGTCGGATAACTCCCGATCCGACACCGTTTCTGTCGGTTGCTGGGATGCTGCGATAAGTTGTGCTATTTGAACAAGCACGTCCAACATCGAGGCCTGCGGAGGCGCAGTCTTTCGCTGCTTCGCCGAGGGCAGCTCCGCATCTAGTGACTCCCGCATACTCTTCCTATGTGAACGTCCAGAGTCAACCGGCCTCGTGTCCCTGGCTACCGGATGGCGTGACCTGGTCACCGAAGAATCCCTGATCGGCGAAGCTGGAAGAATATCGGCGGTCACGTAGCCAAGGTGCGGTCGTGTGCGCTGTGAGAGGAAGAAGCCTGAGCAGTCTCAACGGACTGCCTATACAACGGAGCATCCCGAGCGACAGACGTGTGCTCCGCTTGCGACACATTTTGTACCACAACATCTGGTCCCAGATGTTGTTGTACGAGAGAGGGGCCTCTCTCGCTCGCGGCCCGGCTGGACCTGGACGAGCTAGGAACCGGACTCGAAGGCTTCCTCCGATCTCTCCTACTATCCGCCGTCACTGGGTGTGCACGTTGAATGTTTATCGTGCTCGCATCACCCAACATTTCCTCCTGGACCGCATTGGACGAACCCGGCTGCCGAACCATTAGGTGAATGGACGCTACACCGGGCGAGCTAGCGGACGACATTTGTCTTATGTCCATGAGCACTTTTGCCGCTAGCTCTGTATTCATTTGTGACGACGGAAGCGCACTTGCAGAAGATAACATGGAAACATCACCCTGTTCTTGTTCCTCTGAAATAGAAACTGATAGAGTAGAGTGACCCTGCGGAGAAAGAGCCGGCATAGCCCTTTCTCCACTAACAACATATTGTGACACACGTTTCCAATGGTTGACATCCCAATATTGACATATTGAACAGGGATTAGTGCGAGTACACTTACTACAATTAATACAATGATCATGAAAGTCAGAGGAAGATTTCTTCCTATTACAATTTGAACAATATCCTTTCATTATGAAAAGTGAACAACAAGTCCTAGTACTCGCACAAACCCCTAAACACAAAGATACATAATAACATGATCCATTAATATTGAAAAAACAATTGAAAATCAAAATAATTTTTGAAAAATATTTTTTCCACGAAGCCCAAGTTTCTGAAAAGTAACGTTGAGCCCCAATGGATCCCTAAGTGTGGTCAAAAATTTTAAAATTATATTAAGTAATTAATGCAACACTTACGGATAATAATAATGTATCTTATAGTGAGATAAACTACTCCAAAGGCAAACAGCCCCCCTCAAAAGAGACTGTTGCCAATGTAAACAAACAGTGTAAAAACACCAGAAAACATGACTCCAGGCACTGACAATACTGGCCCGAAATCAGTCATCAAAATTACACACTATCTGATGCAAAACAGAGACTCCCAGGGGAGAATCTGCAGAACATCAGATGGTAGATGCAGAACACAACGTTATACACCCATGGGTGAAAACGTAAACATGGGGAAAATAACAGAATTCATTCTGTAACCAAGCTAACTCTCCCAAGAGAATTTAGAAATGATCTTTCTCAAAAATATGCCAAAAGCATGGGAGAATAGCAAGGGGGGACTTAGAAGACAAGGGGAGAGGAAACACTGAATAAGCAGTGCAACTTTATAGCAAGAATGACAACAACAGGCCCATGCCTCGAAAATAGGCAACTTAACATAATTTCATAAAAATTTTTAAGTACAGCCCTGATTATTTTTTGTCACTCCTTTTTCCTCTCCTCCTTCTATATCCTCCTTAGAATCACCATTTCTCCAATAATTACGTGTCTGGCATCCTTTAAACTGAGATTTACAAGCACAAAGATCAGTGAGATGTTGACTGATGAAGGGCCAAACAGAGAATGATAATTGGCGCCAATTTTGGAACGTCCTTGACACTGCGCATGCGCAGTAAGGGCAAAGTATGGAGGTCCTTCAGGACATGATTTCTTTTGGTTTTAGATGCAAATTTTGGGGATTGGGGGCAAAATTTGTGTTTGGCCCTAGATTTTTAAGAGTTAGCACCAGCTATGTATGGGTCATTGGTACAGTATAAAAATATAACAGACCGAAACAATGCAGATCTGCAGAAATGGACTCAATATTTCTCAGATTCAAATTTGTGAAACTGGAAGGCTAAGGCCAATATACAGCCCTCATTAGATCTGTAATAGCAACATTATTAGCGTAAGCCCATGATGTAGAAAGAACTCTTACTTCATGAGCTTAAAACTAAAGCACAGACTGCTGAGTGAAGATATTATCATAAGCAGTACTGATAGTAAATTGAATCCATCTGACCACAGAATGGACCGAAATGTGGAGGAAGCTTCAACGGCATGTCCCACAACAGACGCCTGTGTAGATTAATCCACGGTCTTTGTGGAGCTAGAAATGCTACCAACAGAATTTTTCATTGAGATATTTAACTTGAGCAACATCTGTTGAAACAACGGCGCTGGAAGATACGCATATCCTATTATTCCGTCTCACAAGATCGATAGAGCGTCTACTGCAAATGCACGAAGATCCGAACATTGTGACATATATGTCTGCAACTGATTGTTGAGATGCGTCGCGAATAAGTCGATCATTGGCCGCTCTCCTTGGTAGCAAATCTGATTGAATACTCGTTTGTTGAAAGTCCATTCTGGCGGCAACAAGCGGCCCCTCCATGAAGGGAGTCCGCTAATACGTTCAGACGACCCGGAATATGACGGACTGATAGGAGAACTTGATGTTCTAGTACAAACAGAAAGATTCATTCTGTTAACATGAATAACAGAATGGAATGAGTGCCTCCCTAGTTCCGAAAATACACTAATACCATTGAATTGTCAGACAGAATTAGCATGTGAGCATTCAGAATAACGTTCATCCAATAATGTAGAGCAAGCCGAAATGACATCATTCTTGATGTTTATGTGCTTGATTAGGAACTACAGATCCCAAAGACCCTGGCACTTCAAATCCATTGGGCTCAATGATACGACCCAACCTATTTGACTGGCATCCGTCAAAACTGTAAAACTCGGATTTGGCAATTGCAGTGGAACTCCCTGAGTTAACCACTGAAAACCTGCGCAAGTCTGAATCTCTTATTCACTTGATTTGACAAGAAGATGTCCGTATCGAGTGAAAGAATCTTCACCCTCCAATTCTGGATCAGAAGAAATTGGAGAGGACAAGTGCATAACCGGCCCATCGGAATAAATCGCGGCAGCTCCGCACAAACGTATCAGTCTCATGAGATCTCTCACTGAGACCTTGTCTGAGCAATGACAATAGCGAGCATAACAACTAATTAATTTCGGTCTGGTTAACGGCAAACGAATGAGAATGTTGTATGTCTCAAAGCTCATCCCCCAGTGGGTGAATGACTTGGACGATACCAGATCCGACTTCTCCTCGTTCACTTATGAAACTGAGATTTCGGAGCAATAGAAGCAGATTCTGCACATCGTTCTGAAGAGTTAACTCATTGCCATACCTCTGAAGAATGTCATCCAGGTAGGCCGACGTTATCGCAGACGAATGAGCTCGGAAATGAGTCATTAATGAGTTCGTTATTCGAGTGAAAGCCCAGGAGGCTAGATTCAGACTGACGCACATTGTTCGGAGCTGATACACGACTCCTATGATGAGGAAGCGAAGATACTTTCTGAACGCCTGATGTACCAAGACGAGAAAGTATGCATCTTGAGATCTATGCAGGTAGCATAGTCGTACACCCAAAAACTCGCTCTGACCAATCGGATGGACTCCATATGGAAAGAGCCACGATTAGCTTGTTTATCCAGCTCAGATTTATGAGTGGACGGAACGAACCGTCTGGTTTGGAACCAGAAAAGGATGGTTGTAGAAACCTGGAAATTCCTGGATTTCTACGATCTCTATCGCGATCATTCCAGAAGAGACTGGACTTCTAATGGAAGCGAGCCTCTTCCTGCGGACCTGACGGAAGCTGAGTCCATCTTGGACTTCGAGTTAACAGAGGTTTTGTTTGAAGGACAATTTAGTCCTTCCGAAATCACCCCTCGAATCCTAGGGACGTCCGTAATGTACTCCCAACTGATTGAGAAACTTGACAGTCTTCCGCTCACTGGTACACGATAGAGGTTAAAACCATTACCTCCTGGTCCTGCAAGGCTTGCGGAAGGAGAAACGATGTCCTCCACGGCCCGAACCTCACCCCGTCGACCTAGGGGCGTCTGACCGGATGTCTCGGCCAGTATTACGGCCCCTACCTGAGTCGCTACTCTGACGGTCTCTAGAGTAAGACCTAGAGGATGCATAGGAACCTCTGAAGGAACTTCCCTTGGACGTATTCGCCCCAGAAGTGTCCATCCTACTTTTTCCGCTGAATCCGACTATATGTAAGCGGATTTGAATAGCAGAGAGTCTGAAGCTTTCTTAGTTATCTGATCATAGACTGTGGAAAGCTTGTCGTCGAAGAGAAACTCTCCGGAGACCAGAGCGACTCTGAGAGAGTTTTTCACCTTACTATCCACACGAGCGGATGGAGCCAGGGCCGCGTCACGACTAACCAACTCCATATCGCCACTAAAATTTCTTAAGGAGGTTGTACATCCTGGAATTCTTTTTCCTTTGAGACATAGTGATAACGCTCTGGTAAGGTGATCTGCGTATGATGATGCGTCTAAGCTAACCATTCTAGACGATATTGTCGTTTCCAACATCGTGGTTGGAATTGACATTGACGACGGTATAGACAATACTAGGTCTTGGCCTGGTCATCTAGACATAGAGAAACTCTCGGAATGCTCTGTCCTGCCGTTTCAAAATATTCCTTGAATTGATGAAAGGCAGATGTGCAGCATTTGCCGATAAGAAACCTGACCTGCCCGTTTAGGTAGCAAGTTATATATATATGTAGCATCATTCAACAGTTCAAATGTCCGTGAGACATTTCTGGACTATGTCGGAAACTGAGGGATGATGACCCTAAACCGATAAGAAAACTGAGTCCAGTGGCGCTATCAGTCTCTTATCCGGCAATGCAGCAATTTGGTCAGGAGGAACAACATCAGAAGATAATGCTGGATGCACTCTACAGCAATTAAGTTGTTCCAAAAGGGAAAATACAACTCATCCGTATCCCTTTCGCCATCCTGTTGGACCACTTGTAATTCTTGGTCGTCCATGCCTGCACCTGCAACGGAATGTACCAACCCAGCTTCCTCAGATAATTCTTGATCCGACAGAGTTACTGTCGGGTGCTGGGATGCTGCGAAAATTTGTACTATCTGTGATAGCACATCCGTAATGGAGGCCTGTGGAGCTGCAGTCTAACAGGATTTAGCCGCTGGAAGCTCCTTGGACGTTGATCCCTGCATATTTCTTATATGGGAACATCCGGAGTATGAAGGCCGTGTATCGTTGGCTACCGGATGGCGTGACCTGGTCGCCATAGAATCCCTGGTCGGCGATGTTGGTTGAATATGACTGGTCACGTAGCCAAGATGCGGTCGCGTGTGCTGCCGTCAGAATGAGGAAGCGAAAGAGCAGTCTCTCCGGACTGTCTATATAACGGAGCGTCCTGAGCGGTGGACGTATGCTCCGACTGAGAAACGTTTTCTTGGGCCCAGATGTTGTAGTACGAGAGAGGGACTGCAACGGACGAACCCGGCTGCTGAGCCATTCGGTGAATGGTCGCGACACCGGGCGAGCTAGCTGACGCCAAAGCCATCGATCCTACTAGGGAACTCCTGGCAATTGAGGCATCTACATGAGCACTTTTGCCGCTAACTCTTCATTTGACTGTGGCGACAGAAGCACACTTTACGAAGACATCACGGTAACAACACCTTGTTCGTGTTACTCTTCGAGACCTGTGGAGCCACGGTCCTACGTAAATTATCCGCTGGAAGCTCCAGGGATGTTCATTCCTGCATTTATATAATATGCGAACGGCCCAACTGGAAAGGTCTCGTATCCTTGGCTAGCAGATGGAGTGACATAGTTGACGTGTATTCCTTGGTCGGCGAAGCTGGAGCACCAGGGACGTTCAATCCTGCATTTATATAATATGCGAACATCCTCTGGAAATCTGTGGTCACATAACAAGGTGCGGTCGTGTGTGTTGACGAGGATGAGGAAGCCAATATAACAGCTGCGTCAGACTGTCATGCGACGGAGCGTCCCGAGCAGGAGGAGTGGACGTAAGCTCCGACTAAGTGAACAAACATACAAGAACATCGCGGTGCAGATGTTGATGCAAGAGAGAGGGGGCCTCTCTCGCTCGCGGTCCGGGTGGACCTGGATGAGCTAGCTACCAGACTGACAGGCTTCCTCTGTACTATCCTCGGATCCGTCGTTGCTGGGTGTGCACATCCAATGTTTTATAGTGCTCCCATCACACAATCTGCTTCCCTGCACCGCGACGGACGAACCCGAGCGCTGATCCATTCGGTGAATGTTCGCGACACCGGGCCATAATGGACCCCCTCACCGGTAACAAAATACTGTGACATAACATTTCAAAAGAAAATAATTTCCTAAAAAAAAAAATTTTTGAAAAATTTTTTCAGAAGAGCCCAAGTTCCCAATGGGAACAATGAGCCCAAATGGATCCCAAAAAAGCCTACGTGTGGACAAAAATTTTAAAATCATTTCAAAAACTTAATGTAACACTTACGGACAATATTAATGTATCTTGCTATGAACTGAACTAAGCAAAGGACAAATAATCACTATAAGAAGTAACCACTGTCAACATAAACAAAAAGTGTAAACAAACCAGAAACATGACTCCAGGCACTGATAAACACGGCCTGAAATCAGTTACCAATTTAAACACTATCCGATGCAAAACAGAGACTTCCAGAGAAGAAACTGCAGAACATCAGATGGTAGATGCAGACCAAAATGCCTAAACACCCAAGGGGGAGGACGTAAACATGGGGAAAAAACAGAAAAAATTCTGTTTCCAAGCCAAAACTCCTAAAAAATTTTAGTAATAAACATTACAAAAAATAAGCCAAAAGCATGGGAGAATAGCTAGGGGGGAATAAGAGAAAAGGAGAGAGGAAACACTGATTAAACAATGGAACATTCATAGCAAGAATGACCACAACAGGGTCATGCCTCGAAAATAGGTAACATGAAATAATTTCGTAAAATAATTATAAGTTACAGCCCTGAACATTTCTTTCCACTGTTTTTCCTCTCCTCCTTCTATTTCCTTCTTATATCCACCATTTCTCTCATAATTATGTGTCGGACATCATTAAAACTGAGATTTACAAGCATAAATAACAGTGAAGTGCAACTGTATTGAGGGCCAAACAAAGAATAATTTTTGGCGCCAATTTCGAGACCTCCTTGACACTGCACATGCGCAGTGGAGTAAAAGTATGGAGGACCATCAAGGACATGTAATTTTAGGTTTTAGATGCAGATTTTGGGGAATGGGGGGTAAAATTTGTGTTTGGCCCTAAATATTTTAGAGTTAGCACCAGCCTCCACCTCCTACTCCTGAATAAAGTCACATTTATCTAATATTTATAAATCTACTACACACATTAGAGGACCCCATGACCAGATACTGGTTACAAGATCATGCTATACTCACGAAGCAAGACTTTCATTAGCTAAAGGGTCAACGTAAAAACTGCATAAACAATAATTGGAATAAATTACTCTGCTTGAAATGGGAACCTGTTTCTTTTATTTTGCATGTCCATTTTAATCAGTGTTGTTTCAATTTGAACTTTATAGTTTTCTTCAATACATTTTTATTTATATTCCCCAGGTGAACAATTTCTCACCAATACCACAATCAGGATGTCAAAAAGTTAAAAAATTTATAGTAATTTATATATTTTTTATACTTACCAATGACCCAGACTTAGCTGGTGCTAACTCTAACAAAATCAGGGCCAAACACAAATTTTGCCCCAGAATCCCCAAAATTTGCATCCAAAACCAAAAGAAATCATGTCCTATAGGACCTCCATACTACGCCCCCACTGCGCATGCGCAGTGTCAAGGACGTCCCGAAATTGGCGCCAATTATCATTCTTACTGGCAGTGCCTGGTCAGCGCTATGTACTCAGCGGGGAGGCAAGAGTTCCCAACTCCTGGGAGGGCCATCCCCGTCTGGGTCATTGGTAAGTATAAAAAATATATAAATTACTATAAATTTTTTAACATTTTTATACTGTACCAATGACCCAGACTTAGCTGAATAGTAAAAAGGCTGGAGGGAGAAAAGGAGTATTAGGCTTTACATGTATCTTTCTTAATAATTGAGCACAATAATATTCATGTTCTCTATTAACATCCAGTATAACCCTTATACTAATTATTTTTAAAGTAAGCCAATAAATAAAGTAGTCCAGAGAATTGAGACTCTTTATAATCTTTTAAAAGTGTCCGAGTATTGTATATTAAAGCCCGTTTGACACTTGACATATACAAATGCTTCACACCGAGCTACACTTTAAAAATAAGACATGAATGAATTTTAACAATAATATTACACTTTAAAACCATCCCGGAAGCGACTCAGAAATACTGACTTTGGAGGAGGCATTCCCTTGCTTTTCACTATAAAGCAGGTGACCTAAGGGAACACCAGCCCCCCCCCCCCCCTTCCCCTTGCCCTGGGTCAAATAGCCCAGAGCGAAGAGGGCAGCCGGATGGAGTCACTGCCGGAACAGAAAGCCTGCATAACTATAGTTGCAACTGTTTAGTGGACGACATTCTGAGCAACAGATAACGGACCTAAACAATGCAGGTCTCCAGAAATGGACTCAATATTTCTGAGATAAAAATTCGTGAATGTGGATGGCTGAGACCAATAAGCAGCCTTCATTAAATCTGTAATAGCAACACTATTAGCATAAGCCCAAGAAGTAGCAAGAGCTCTTCCTTCATGAGCCGAAATCTTAAGCACAGACTGCTGAGAAGAAGATAAACTCTCATAAGCAGTACGGATAGTTAATTGAATCCATCTAGCAATAGAATGGACCGAAATATCCCTTCTATTAGGCATCAAAGACAGAAAGAAACGTTTCCGTCCCTTTCTGATAAACTGAGATCTCTGTTTATAGATACGTAACGCTCTAACAGGACAGAGTAAAGGCCTACGCCCGTCTGAAGATGGAAGAGCCTTAATAACAATAGGTTCCGGATATTTATTAGGAGCCTGATTCTTAGCTAAAAAAACCCACATTAGTAGTGAAGGTGATAGTGTTCCTGACACTACGATAGTGAGAATCATCCACCGACAGTGCATGAAGCTCACTGACTCTTCTAGCAGAAGAGAAAGCTAAGAGAAAAGCTGTCTTATAAGATAAGAATTTGAAATCTACTGTCCGAAGAGGTTCAAATGGCTTTTCCTTCAATTTAAGAAGAACCCAAGCTAAATTCCATTTAGGAATTAATCTAAGAGTTCTGGGTCTATTTATCGAGAAGTTTCTAACCAACTTAGATAAAGAGACATTAGATCCAATTTGTAAACTATCATGATGTGCATAGGTATCAGATAACATAGACCTATAACCCTTAACAGTAACAGGCTGCAGTTTGATTTCGTCAAACAAGTATACTAGAAAGTTTGCAATGTCTGGTATAGAGGGATCAAAAATATCTACAGAATGATCCCTACACCAACGACGAAAAACCTTCCACTTAGCCGCATAGTTTAGCGAAGAGGAGGTCCTCCTACAGTTAGAAATTGCGTCCACTGCTCGTCCTGTAAAGTGCTTGCCATGCAAGAAGGACCGCACAACGGAAAAACGTGAAGGTTGAGACCTTGCGGGTTGTGATGGAGTTGACGCGATTTCCCCTGCGAAAGAAGATCCTCCCGTGGAGGAAGCTTTCGCGGTAGGTCCCACAACAGACACCTGAGTAGATTTATCCACGGTCTCTGTGGCGACAGAGATGCTACCAACAGAATCTTGCACTGAGATTGTTTTATCTTTAGCAATACTTGTTGAATTAACGGCGCTGGAGGATACGCATATCCTATCATTCCGTCCCAAGGGATCGACAGAGCGTCTACTGCAAATGCTCTTGGATCCGGACACGGAGACACATACGTCTGCAACTGATTGTTGAGATGTGTCGCAAATAAGTCTATCATTGGCCGTTCCCATTGGTAGCAAATCTGATTGAATACTTGTTTGTTGAGAGTCCACTCCGACGGCAACAAGCGACCCTTTTGTGAAAGGGAGTCTGCTAGCACATTCAGACGACCCGGTATGTGACGGACCGAAAGAAGAACCTGATGTTCTAGCGCAAACAGAAGGATTCTTTCCGTTAGATTGAACAACGGAACTGAATGAGTGCCTCCCTGATTCCGTATATACGCCACTACTGTCGTATTGTCGGATAGGATTTGGACATGAGCATTGTGAATAATGTCCATCCAATGACGTAACGCAAGCTAAATTGACATCATTTCCTTGATGTTTATGTGCTTGCACAGGAATTGCGGATCCCAAAGACCCTGGCATCTCGAATCCGTTGGGATCAATGATGCACCCCAACCTGTTTGACTGGCATCCGTCATAATGGTAAAACTCGGATCCGGCAACTGCAGCGGAACTCCCTGAGTTAACCACTGAATGTTTGCCCAAGTCTGAATCTCTTGTTTCACTTGATCTGACAAGAGAACGTCTACGTCGAGCGAATGAATTTTCACACTCCAATTCTGAGTCAAGAAAATTTGGAGAGGACGCGTGCGTAACCGCCCCATCGGAATGAGATCCGCAGTGGCTCCGCACAGACCTATCAGTCTCATGAACTCCCTCGCTGTGACTTTGTCTGCGTGCAGACAATAGCGAGCGTAACAACTGACTAATTTCGCTCTGGTTAACGGCAGACGAACGAGATTGTTGTGCGTCTCGAAGCTCATTCCCAGATGAGTGAATGACTTGGACGGCACCAGATCCGACTTCTCCTCGTTTACTATAAAACCGAGACGTCGGAGCAATAGAAGTAGATTCTGAACATCGTTCTGAAGCGTTAACTCGTTGCCGTACCTCTGAAGAATGTCGTCCAGGTAGGCCAACGTTACCGCAGACGAATGAGCTCGGAAATAGATCATTACCGAGTTCATTACCCGAGTGAAAGCCCAGGGTGCTAGATTCAGTCCGAAGCACATCACCCGGAATTGATACACCACTCCTAGGACTGCGAAGCGTAGATACTTTCTGAATGTCGGATGTACCATGACGTGAAAGTACGCATCTTTGAGATCTATGCTTGTTGCATAATCGTTCACCCGAATACTCGCTCTGACCGACCGAATCGTCTCCATATAAAATTTCGGAGCGACGATCAGCTTGTTTATCCAGCTCAAATCTATGACTGGACGGAACGAGCCGTCTGGTTTCGGAACCAGAAACAGATGGCTGTAGAATCCCGGAGTCTCCTGGTTTTCTACGACCTCTACCGCGTTCTTCATTAAAAGAGACTGCACCTCTGATAATAGAGCGTCTCTTTTCTGCAGATTTGACGGAAGTTGAGTCCACTTTGGACTTCGAGTTAATGGAGGCTTTCGTTTGAAGGATATCTTTAGGCCTTCCAAAGTCACTCCTCTCACCCAAGGGTCATCCGTAATCGACGCCCATTCTTGTGAAAAGCTCGACAACCTTCCGCCAACCGGTACATGATAGAGGTTTAAGCCATCACCTCCTGGACCTGCGAGGCCTGCGGTAGGAGAAACCATGTCCTCCACGACCCGCACCTCGTCCCGTCGACCTCGGGGCGTCCGACCGGTTGTCCCGGCCCGAAGGACGTCCCGAACGAGAGTCGCTACCCTGACGGTCTCTCGAATAAGACCAAGAGGACGCACCGGAACCTCCATAGGAACCTCTCTTGGGCGCATTAGACCCAGAAGTGCCTGTCTTATTCTTGTCTGCCGTATCCGACTTCTTAGAAGCAGATTTGAACAACAGAGAATCTGAAGCTTTCTTTGTAATTTTATCATAAATAGCAGAAAGCTTGCCGTCAAAGAGAAGTTCCCCGGAGACCGAAGCGACTCTAAGAGAGTTCTTCACCTTAGTATCCACGAGTGTGGATGTAGCTAGGGCTGCGTCACGTCTAACCAACTCCAGGTTTGCCACTGAAAGGGCGGAGTTACACGTGGAATAAGCTACTGCCCTTGAAAGAAGTCTTAAAGAGGATTGTATATCCTGAAATTCTTTCCCTTGAAGGCGCAGTGATAACGCCTTAGTAAGGTGATCTGCATAAGATAAGGCATCTAAATTGGTTCTGTTAGACGAAATAGCTGTTTCCAACACCGCGGTTGGAATAGAAGCCGACGACGGTAATGATAGCTCTAAGTCTTCCGCCTCGTCGTCCATACGCAGAGGAACTCTCGGAATACCCTGTCCTGCCGTGTCGAATTTATTCCTTGCATTAATGAAAGGCAGGTTGAGAGTATTGGCGGACAAGAAACCTGCTTTCCCCGTCTTGGAAGCAAGTTTAAATATAGCGTCGTTCAATAATTCAAATGTTCTTGCAACATTATTGGACTGCGACGGAAACTCGGGAGCGATGTCCCTGAACCGCTCAAAAAATTCAGAGTCCAATGACGCTATAATCCTCTTGTCCGGAACCGCAGCAGTCTGGCCCGACAGAACAACTTGAGGGAGAAAGTGCCGGATGAAGTCCACGGCAGCTTTATGTTGTTCCGAAAGGGATAGCTCCAAATCATCCGTATCCCTTTCACCATCCGGTCGGACCTCATGATGCTCCCAGTCGTCCGCCCCCGATGCTTCGGCGGAGCGTACCGACCCAGCGCCGTCGGATAATTCCCGATCCGACACCGTTTCTGTCGGCTGCTGGGATAAGCTGTGCTATCTGCACAAGAATGTCCGGCATCGAGACGTGCGGAGGCGCAGTCTTTCGCTGCTTCGCCGAGGGCAGCTCCGTATCAGATGGCTCCCGCATACTTTTTCTATGCGAACGTCCGGAGTCCATCGGCCTCGTGTCCCTGGCTGCCGGATGGTGTGACCTGGTCGCCGAAGAATCCTTGATCGGCGAAGCTGGTAAGATATCGGCGGTCACGCAGCCAAGGTGCAGCCGTGTGCGCTGACGATAAGAAGAAGCCTTAGCAGTCTCCGCGGACTGCCTATACAATGGAGCGTCCCGAGCGACGGACGTATGCTCCGCTTGCGACACATTTTGTACCACAACATCTGGTCCCAGATGTTGTTGTACGAGAGAGGGGCCTCTCTCGCTCGCGGCCCGGCTGGACCTGGACGAGCTAGGAACCGGACTCAAAGGCTTCCTCCGATCTCGCTTACTATCCGCCGTCACTGGGTGTGCACATTGAATGTTTATAGTGCTCGCATCACCCAACATTTCCTCCTGGACCGCATCGGACGAACCCGGCTGCCGAACCATCCAGTGAATGGACGCTACACCGGGCGAGCTAGCGGACGACATTTGTTTAATCTCCATGAGCACTTTTGCCGCTAGCTTTGAATTCATTTGTGACGACGGAAGCGCACTTGCAGAAGATAACATGGAAACATCACCCTGTTCTTGTTCCTCTGAAATAGAAACTGAGAGAGTAGAGTGACCTTGCGGAGAAAGAGCCGGCATAGCCCTTTCTCCAGTAACAACATACCGTGACACACGTTTCCAATGTTTGTCATCCCAATATTGACATATAGGACAGGGATTAGTGCGAGAACACTGACTACAATTAATACAATGATCATGAAAGTCAGAGGAAAATTTCTTCCCATTACAATTTGAACAATATCCTTTCATTGTGAAAAGTTAACAACAAGTCCTAGTTACTCGCACAAACCCCTGACACAAAGATACATAATAACATGATCCATTAATAAATGAAAAAACAATTGCAAATCAAAATAATTTTGAAAAAATATTTTTTCAGCGAAGCCCAAGTTTCTGAAAAGTAACGTTGAGCCCCGATGGATCCGATGGCAAAGTGTGGTAAAAAATTTTAAATTTATATTAAATAATTAATGAGACACTTACGGATAATATAAATGTATCTTATAGTGAGATAAACTACACCAAAGCCAAACAGCCCCCCTCATAAAAGGCTGTTGCCAATGTAAACAAACAGTGTAAAACACCAGAAAACATGACTCCAGGCACTGAAAAAACTGGCCCGAAATCAGTCATCAAAATTACACTCTATCTGATGCAAGACAGAGACTCCCAGGGGAGAATCTGCAGAACATCAGATGGAAGATGCAGAACACAACTTTTATACACCCATGGGTGAAAACGTAACTATGGGGAAAATAACAGAAAACATTCTGTAACCAAGCAACTCTCCCAAGAAAATTTTAGAAATGAACTTTCTCAAAAATATGCCAAAAGCATGGGAGAATTGCAAGGGGGGGACTTAGAAGGCCAGGGGAGAGGAAACACTGAATAAGCAGTGCAACATTTTAGCAAGAATGACAACAAGAGGCCCATGCCTCGAAAATAGGCAACTTAACATAATTTCATAAAAAATTTTAAGTACAGCCCTGATTATTTTTTGTCACTCCTTTTTCCTCTCCTCCTTCTATATCCTCCTTAGAATCACCATTTCTCCAAAAATTACGTGTCTGGCATCCTTTAAACTGAGATTTACAAGCACAAAGATCAGTGAGATGTTGACTGATGAAGGGCCAAACAGAGAATGATAATTGGCGCCAATTTCGGGACGTCCTTGACACTGCGCATGCGCAGTGGGGGCGTAGTATGGAGGTCCTATAGGACATGATTTCTTTTGGTTTTGGATGCAAATTTTGGGGATTGGGGGGCAAAATTTGTGTTTGGCCCTGGTTTTGTTAGAGTTGGTACAGTATAAAAATATGGTCAATGTCAGCACCATCAGCATTTTTCTGCCTTCATGCAAAATGTGATTTATATCTGAGGTATATACCTTATTACCTTTGGAATATATGAAGCATCACACGGGCCTGGAAATAACATGCGAATGATCATATAGGTTATGCAGGGGTTACGTCAATTGAAAAACAACAGAATGAAGTGCAGGTTACAATGAAACAACAGCATAAATTAACTGCCTACTCCCACATCTTTTATCAGTCAGATATATGACAATCTTTTGGAGGAAACTTGACTCAAAGGATGCGCCCTGCTTCCACAAATGACCACAAATGACTAGAATTGCATGCCATTTATATCTTAACAGAATTTCCGTTGAAATAAATGGTAACAACTGACGTGTAATCTCACCATAGTGAGATCGCGCATTAGTTGTTACTATTCATTTTGACATAAATTCTGTCAAGAAGTAAACAACATCACTTGCATAGTAATGAAAGTGTCAATGACACTGTAGCTTAACTTGTCTGTGTGTTGTGTTTGATGAAAAGGATAATGTTCAATGTTTATGAAAGGATTATGAAATAAGACAAAAATTGTGATAATTGGGAATATGTTCATTTCTATTTTTTAATAAAAATAATATAAGGTGTACACTGTACTAAAGATCTGAGGGGTGGGTTAAGATGATCTCACAGTTAATGTACGTGGCCCTCACAGTTAATGTATGTCAACGAAAGTTAACAAGTTGCAGTGAAATTATTCCAAAACAAGTCATCCCATCAAGTTACATTGAAATCCCTTCATAAATATGGCCTGTAGACTGTGCTAAAGGTTTTCAGGCTTCAGGCCTGTGTAGCCATGACAGTAGACCGATTGCAACTAAAAGGGGACGTCCTCATCTCGACATTATACTGAGTCATTCTACTAAGTTACAATGAAATCCCTTCACAAATACAACCTATAGTCTGTACTAAAGTTTTTCGGGTTTTAGGTTTAGGAAGCCATCATGGTTAAATGATCGTGACCAAAAGGGGGCGTTGTTATCTGGACATAATCTGGAGAAATCCTACGAAGTTACAATGAAATCCCTTCATATATATGACCTGTAGACTGTGCTCAAGGTTTTCAGGCTTCAGGCCTCTGAAGCCATCACAGCCAAACACGACTAAAAGGGGATGTCATCATCAATATATGGAGTCAACCTAATAAGTTACAATGAAATCCTTCCATAAATACGACCTATAGACTATGCTAAAGGTTTTGGGGTTTGGGGCTTGGACAGCCATCAAGGCAGAATGATCGTGACCAAAAGGGGACATTCTCATCTAGACATTATTTGGAGTCATCCTACCAAGTTACAATGATATCCCTTCATAAATATGACCAATAGACCATGCTACAGGCTTCGGGGCCCCTATAGCCATCACAGTTGCCCAATTGCATCCAAAAGGGAACGTTCTCATCTAGACATTATATGAAGTCAACCTACCAAGTTACAATGAAATTCCTTCATAAATATGACCTGTAGACTGTGCTAAAGGTTTTTGGGCTCGGGCAGCCATCCTGGTTGAATGAGCGCAACCAAAAGGGGACATTCTCATCTGGGCATCATCTGGAGTGATCCTACGAAGTTACAATGAAATACCTTCATAAATATGACTTGTAGACTGTGCTCAAGGTTTTCAGGCTTGGGCCCCTGTAGCTTTCACCGTTGACCAATCACGATCAAAAGGGGATGTCATCATCTAGGCATTATATGGGGTCAATCTAACAAGTTACAATGAAATCCTTCCATAAATACGACTTATAGACTATGCTAAAGGTTTTTGGGCTCGAGCAGCCATGAAGGCTGAATGATCGTGACCAAAAGGGGATGTTCTCATCTAGACATTATTTGGAGTCATCCTACCAAGGTACATTGAAATCCCTTCATAAATATGACCTGTAGACTGTGCTAAAAGTTTTCGGGCGTCGGGCCCCTGTAGCTATCACAGTTGACCAATCATGACCAAAAAGGGAATTTTCTCATCTAGACATTATATGAAGTCAACCAAGTTACAATGAAATCCCTTCATAAATATGGCCTGAAGACTGTGCTAAAGGTTTTCGGGCTTCGGGCAGCCATCATGGTTGAATGATCGCAATCAAAAGGGGACATTCTCATCTGGGCATCATCTGGAGTGATCCTACGAAGTTACAATGAAATCCCTTCATAAATATGACCTTTAGACTGAGCTCAAGGTTTTCAGTCTTCGGGCACCTGTAGCCGTCACAGTTGACCAATCATGACCAAAGGGGGATGTCGTCATCTAGGCATTATATGGAGTCAACCTAACAAGTTACAATGAAATCCTTCCATAAATACGACCTATAGACTATGCTAAAGGTTTTTGGGCTCAGGCAGCCATCAAGGCTGAATGGTCGTGACCAAAAGGGGATGTTCTCATCTAGACATTATTTGGACTCATCGTACCATTTACAATGAAATCTCTTCATAATTATGACCTGTAGACTGTTCTAAAGGTTTTTGGGCTTCGGGCCTCTGTAGCTGCCACAGTTGCCCAATCGTGTCTAAAAGGGGACGTTCTCATCTAGATATTATATGAAGTCAACCTACCAAGTCACAATGAAATCCCTTCATAAATATGACCTGCAGACTGTGCTAAAGGTTTTCAGGCTTTGGGCTCGGGCAGCCATCATGATTGAATGATCGCAACCAAAAGGGGACATTCTCATCTGGGCATCATCTGGAACGATCCTACAAAGTTACAATGAAATCCCTTCATAAATATGCCATGTTGACTGTGCTCAAGGTTTCGGGCACCTGTAGCCATCACAGTTGACCAATCGCAACCAAAAGGGGATGTCATCATCTACGCATTATATGGAGTCAACCTAACAAGTTACAATCGAATCCTTCCATAAATACGACCTATAGACTATGCTAAAGGTTTTTGGGCTCAGGCAGCCATCAAGGCTGAATGATCGCAATCAAAAGGGGATGTTCTCATTTAGACATTATTTGGAGTCATCCTACCCAGTTACAATGAAATCCCTTCATACATATGACCTGTAGACTGTGCTAATGGTTTTCGGGCTTCGGGCTCCTGTAGCCATCACAGTTGCCCAATCATGTTCAAAAGGGGACTTTCTCATCTAGACATTATATGAAGTCAACCTACCAAGTTACAATAAAATCCCTCCATAAATATGACCTGTAGACTGTGCTAACAGTTTTCGGGTTTTGATCTCAGGCAGTCGTCAGGGTTGACGGATCGCGACCAAATGGGGAAGTTCTCATCTAGACATCATACAGAGTCATCCTACCAAGTTACAATGCAATCCCTCCATATTAAACATGACTTGCAGACTGTGCTAAAAGTTTTTGGGTTTCGGGCTTGGGCAGCCATCAGGGTTGACAGATCATGATCAAAAGGGGACGTTCTCATCTAGACATGACCCCAAACCTGCATATGAAATTTCGTGATGATCAGACAAGAACTACAGGGTGTAGCCTGTGCTAAAGGAAAATGTTCACAGACTAATAGACTTCCGCATGCGTGATGGCAATAGCTTGTCTTGACTTTGTCAAGTTGAGCTAAAAACAGAGAAATTTTTTATTTCCAGCCCCAATCACACTTTAAAAATAATGTGCTAGTTTTTCTCAGCATCTGATCCACCATGAGGTACTCTAGATGGCAGATTAGCAGTCTTTGAATCCAAATGTCAAATGGGCATTTGGGTGGGTGAAAAATTATACATAATGGGTTTTGGATGTTGGCTTGGAAAATGTCACATGCATGAGATTTGTGCCAGACACTCGTCAAACCTTGCACCTATTTCAATAAAAGGCTGCTGAACAAATGTCCTCAATAATGGGAGAAAGGCATGTAAATTAATAAAACATTGTGAAATGAAGGGAAATCACTCTGAGAAAAATTAGAGTTTTGGTCATCTGCATAAATGTTCCACATCTTTAACCCTTTACCCAATGCAGACGATATGAAAATTTACTATTTGAAAAATCATTTTTTCAAATTTTTCAAAAAATTTCAACAAAACCATATCATGTGACCCCTCGTTGGAACGAGCTCAACGAGCTCGTTCCAACGAGGGGTCACATGATATGGTTTTGTTGAAATTTTTTGAAAAATAATATTTTTTCACCTGCTGAATTTCAATATTACGCGGGCGGATGCGGGCGATTCGTTGGGTAAAGGGTTAATGTGTGAGTAACCATGCCTTAACATTTCAGTTCTATTCATCACAAACAGTAGAAGGAGAGTTGACTTCCCAACATGCAGCCATTCAAAATTTTGTAGATCAATGAAGAGCAATAACTCAAAAATTAATTTCTTTTCCATATACATGTTGCACATCTTCGATAAGTGGGTAACAATACCCGATATCCAAAGCTTCCAATATCTACATTCAAAACTGTAGAAGTTGATTACACCATAAAGGTACCCAGAATTTCAAAACATTCAGAATATTCTTAGTCAATAAAGGGTAATAAATCGGTCAAAAATGATTTCTTTTCTGCCAGATATATACATGTTGCACATCTTCAATGTGTGAGTATCAATGTTCGAAAGATTCAAATCTCTATATTCAAAACTGTAGAAGTTGATTAACCCTCTACCCAATGAATTGGCCACATCTGCCCGCGTAAAATGCAAATTCAGCAGCTGAAAAAATACTATGTTTCAAAACATTCCAACAAAACCATATCATGTGACCCCCTTCTTTGGAACAAGCACGTCGAGCTCATTCCAATGCGGGGTCACATGATATGGTTTCATTGAAGTTTTTTGAAAAATTTAAAAAAATAATATTTAAAATAATAAATTTTGATACCGTCTGTGTTGGTTAAAGGGTTAACAAATGCAGGTACATTTTTTTTCTGTGACCAATACACATGTTACACATCTTCAATATGTGGGAAATAGCATCTAAATGTATCAAATCTCAGACCATAAAGATATCCAGAATTTCAAAACACTGGAAATTTCGAAGTCAATAAAAGGAAATATATCTGTCAAGAAGCCTATCACAAAAGTTTTATGAAAAATAAGGGCATACCAGGCCAAAAAAAGTTGCCGGGAAATGTACCAAGGGCACAGACTAGCCAGACAAAATTTCAATATTTCAAAATGAAAAAACGCTGCTTCCTTGCATCTGAGCGATCAATAGCAGTCCACATAGAGGGCATTTAGATGACATTTTTGTGTCATCTTTGTCGCTTATTAGGCAATAATGGTTGCACCAAAAAGGGCCCTGGAATCATTGCGTTGATCATAGTTCGGTCCAATGGGAGAAAATTTTGATTTTTCGAACCGAAAGAAGCTGTTTCTGTGCATCTGGCCAATCAATGGCAGACTAGACTGCTTGCATATCGAAATGCCCTCTATGTGGACTGCCAATGGCAGCACAAAAAGATGGGAATTTCGATAAACCCACAGTCTACGCAATCAGATCCACTTCGCCTTTTGGTCATTTTCACTAAATTTCATGCACCAACAAGTGTTGTGTTGCATGAAGTTTGAGGGCCCTGGGGTTTCCCAAAAGGGGCAGGGGGGGGGGGGCACCAGATAATTTCCAGGTGGGCCTTACGGACAGTCTGCCTCAGATGAAAAAGTATATATAGTTTTTGAGTATGCACTTACATATTTTATAGAAACTTACATGTTTAATTGTAAGACTAGGGAAGTAACCATTTACAACAACATGTGAAAAATCTTTCAACACTGTTTTTCTAAATTCTTCTACAAGACGTCTTTTTGAACCAAGACCATACAACAAAATATTGAAGTTATTGCTGGAACGAGAAGAAAAATGATGCCTTGTAGTCACATGAACCAATTAGCTGATAAACATAAAAATAATTTTTTGTCCTTTCAATGTATACTGTTGAAGCCAGAACAAACTGAATGAAAGTGTCAATGACACTGTAGCTCAACTTGACAAACTTGAACTTGTTAAGTTATAAATGAAATGCCAAAATTGAAGATCCTTGGTACCAATGTTATTTGATGAAATTTCAACATAACAGCATTGTGTGTGCACAACGTCAGAGTAATCCATGCATTTTTAAATGTAAACTGTAAGACTGGCTAAAGGAAGAATGTTGATACACAACAGACATGTTAACCTCGCAAAATTTTTTTCAGGGAGATTGAAGAAAATTTTCAGGGAGATGACATGATTTTCAGGGAGATTTTTTTTTGCGCGTAGAAACCATGTGTGGATCGATCAATTTTAAATATAAATTAATACCAAATACCCCCTCTCCCCCACACACACACACATAACAGGAAACAGCCCAACAACAATACATCAAAGGAACATACGTCAACGTTCTACTAACTGGTGGTGAGTGACCCAGACCTGTTAACCTCTGGAGGTGACTGTCAGTGAGATTTTGATGAGCTCCCAGTGAGACTTGGATGCTTGTCAGTGAGATTTTTGCACGTGGGCAGCACATCAATAATTTCCATGTTCCCCCCCCCCCCACACACACACATACATTAAACATTCCACCCTAATGTGTTTTATATGAACAATTTGTCCTTTCAAAAGCCAAACCATAGAAATATAGAGAAAAAAACAGAAATCAGAAATATGGATGTGGTCATGTGCCAATATCTGAGCTTGTTCCAATGACATCCATATTTCAATGGTTTTATGTACAAAATGTTGGAGATATCTTCGACCTTTTCAGCACTATATCAGTTATGGTGCTGTGTTGAAAGTTTTGGATCTATTTGGGTAATTATGGGTACTTGCGGCGACCTGCGGTAACCTGCGACGATCTGTGGTGTTTAGGCACACCCCAGAGCCCGGTTGTTGTGGTAATTCGATCTTCCAAAGCCCAGCGCCCCACCTAACCACACCGGTTACACACTGGAAGTAGTTGGTCATTTACGAAGGGGATTTGGAATGGGGTGATCATTTTTCAGTGAAACGTGAAAATTATGCCACAGCCAGCCCAGGACGAAACATCTCGGGGATATTTTGTTGTCCATTTGTCACTACGAATGAAATGAAAGAGTCAATGACTCTGTAGCTCAACTTGGATATGACAGGAATTAGTACTTGCTGTGACCAAGACAACTGAACAATGAATATGACAGGAATTAGTATTTGTTTTGGCCCAGTCAACAATAATAAAAGAATTACAAGGTGACTGTAATGGACTACAGATTAAGACCAATCATTGTAGATTATTATTTTTGTGTGGAAATTTTCAGTCCCAAACAAAATATTTTCAGACTAAAATTTTTTCTTCTTCTTCTTAAAACTGACCAAAATGCATCAAAACACAAAAAACTAATTTCCGGATTTTGGTCCAAAATTTTCTAAGTCCCACCCGGACCCCAAATTTTCAGTGTAAAAAAATTTTTTTTTTTTTTGTCTTAAAATTGACCAAAACGCATAAAAAACCAAAAAAGTTAAAAAATTTATAGTAATTTATATATTTTTTATACTTACCAATGACACAGACATAGCTGGTGCTAACTCTTAAAATATAGGGCCAAACACAAATTTTGCCCCCCAATCCCCCAAATTTGCATCTAAAACTAAAGAAAACATGTCCTGAAAGGCCCTCCACACTTCGCCCCTACTGCGCATGCGCAGTGTCAAGGACGTTCCGAAATTGGCGCCATTAATCATTCTAATAACCAGTGCCTGGTAAGCGCTATGTACTCAGCGGGGAGGCAAGAGTTCCCAACTCCTGGGAGGGCCATCCCCGTCTGGGTCATTGGTAAGTATAAAAAATATATAAATTACTATAAATTTTTTAACATTTTTATACTGTACCAATGACCCAGACATAGCTGAATAGTAAAAAGGCTGGAGGGCCAAGGACATAGAGCAAAATGGAATACGCTCAATAAAATAAAATAGAGTCATCCCCTGTAGGGAAAAAGAAGTAATAGGCCTTACATGTATCTTTCTTATTTATGATAAATTAGAAAGATACAACACCTTCCAAAATTGAGCTTCATACATCCATGTACTCTATTAATATCCAATATAATCCTTATACTAATAATTTTTAAAGTAAGCCAATAAATAAAGTAAGTCTAGAGAATAGAGACTCTTATACTCCTAAAAGTGTCTGAGGATTGCATAATCATGTCCGTTGACATATGCAATATTCAAAAGCTATACTTTAAAAACTAAGACTTGAATGAATTTTAAAAACCTAAACTTCTCACTAAACAACCATCCCAATAACAGCTCAGAATTACTAACTCCGGAGGAGGTATCCCCTTGTTTTCATAGTAAAACAGGTGACCCAAGGGAACACCCTCCCCCCCCCCCCCCCCACCCTTTTTTCTTGCCCTGGGTCAAATAGCCCAGAGCGAAGAGGGCAGCCGAACGGAGACACTGCCGAAACAGACAGCCTACCTAGCTATAGTAGCAACTGTTAAGTGAATGACATTCTGAGCAGTAGATAATAGACCTAACAATAGAGGCCTCCAGAAATGGACTCGATATTTCTGAGATAAAATTCATGAATGTGGATGGCTGAGCGCAATGAGCGGCCTTCAAAAATCTATAATAGCGACACTATTAATGTAAGCCCAAGAAGTAGAAGAACTCTTACTTCATGAGCCGAAATCTTAAGCACAACTGCTAAGTCAATGATATACCATAAGCAGTACCGATAGTTAATAGAATCCATTAACAATAAAATGGAGCGTAACGTCCTTCTACTAGACATCAAAGACAGAAGAAGTTTACGCCCATAGTAATAAACAGATATCTGTTTATAAATACATAAACTGTACCCGGAAAGAGTAAAGGCCTATGCCCATACGAAGACGGAAGGACCTTAAAATAATAGGTTCCGGATAATAGGAGCCTAACTCTTATGCAACAATCCAACCTAAATAGTAACGGAAATAGTGATTCCGAAACTACGAAAGTGAAAATCATCCATCGATAGTGCATGAAACTCACTGACTCTACAGTAAAAGAGAAACCAACAGAATTACTGTCTAAAAGGTCAGAATTTGAAAACTACTGTTTCCAGAGGCTCAAATGATTACTTAGCTAAATAAGAACCGAAGTTAAAATCCGTATAGGAATTTAATCTAAAGATTCTAAGTCTATTTATCAAAAAGTTACTAACTGACTTAGATAAAGAGACAAAAGATTCAATTGTCAACTATCGTAGAGTGCATAGGTATGAGGTAACATAAACCTATAACCTAAATAATAACAGGCTGCAGTAGATCTTGTGAAACAAGTATACTAAAAAATAGCAATGAGTTGTATGGAGGGATCAACAATATGAACATAAGGATCCCTACACTACGACGGAAGAGCCTCCACTTTAGCCGCATAGAATAGCGAAGAAGAGGATCTCCTATAGTAAGAAATCGCGTCCAAAGCTCGTCCAGTACAGTGCTTACAATGCAATACGGACCACACAACGGAATACATGAAGGTTGCGACCTTGCTGGTTGTGATAAAGATGACACGATTTACCCAGTGAAAAAAGATCCTCACATAGAGGAAGATTTCACGTTAAGACCCACAGTAGACAAGAGAGTAAATTACTCATGATCTCTGTGAAGATAGAGATGCTATCAACAGAAATGTATTGTGGTTGTTTATCTTAGCAATACCTGCTGAAACAACAGCGCCGGAGGATACGCGTATCCTATCATTTCGTCCTATAGATCAATAGAGCGTTAACAACATTAGCTCAGAGATCTGGACAAGCCAACACATACGTCTGCAATTGATTAGCAAGCTGTGTCATAAATAAATCATCATTGGGCGCTACCATAGATAGCAAATCTGATTGAATACTTGATTGTTGAGAGTCCATTCCGACAGCAACAAGCGACCCGTAAGAGACGGAAGTCCAATAAAACAATCAGACGACCCGGAATATGACGGACCAAAAATGAACTTGGTGTACCATAACCAACAGACGGATTCTTTCCATTAAATTGAATAACGGAAACGAAAGAGTGCCTCCCTGGTTCTGGAGATACGCTACTACTGTCGAATTAAAGGACAGGAATTTGGGCATGCGTTTCTGAATAATGTTCATGCAATGACATAAAGCAAGCCCAAAAAACATTATTCTGCAGAAGAAAACTGATTGCTAAGAGACTGCGGAACCCAAAGACCCTGGCACTTCAAATCCGTAGGGATCAGTATTATATCCCAATCTGTTTGACTGGCAACCGTCATAACAGCCACACTCGGGTCCGGCAACTGCGGTGGCACTCTCTGAGTCAACCACCGAATGTTTGCCCCAGTCTGAATCTCTTGTAACACTAGATAGACAAGAGAACGTGTAAATCGAGCAATTCATGGATTGCCGAAAAGTTGCCGTCGAAGAGAAGCTCCTCCGAGAACGAAGCGACTCTGAGAGAGTTCTTAACCTTACTATCCACACGTGTGGATGTAGCTAGGGCTGCGTCACGTCTAACTAACTCCAATCAGCCACTGAAGGGCGGAGTTATACGTGAACAAACTACTGCCCTCAAAAGAAATTACATTGAGAATAATATCCCGTAAATCTTTTCTTGAAGACGTAATGATAACGCCTCAGTAAGGCGGATTACGTATGATAAAGCGTCTAAGTTAAGTCTACTATACATAATGTCGTTCCCAACATTGAAATTGGAAAAGACATAAACGGCGAAAAAGAATATATGCAGTCTTTAATCACACCGTCTAGACGCATATGAACTCTTGGTATGCCCTGCTCTGCCAAAATAAACTATTCGTATAAATGATAAAATGGCAGAAATGAGCAACGCGGACAAGAAACTAAACTATCATGCTTAGTAGCAGGCTTGTATATATATATATAGCGTCGAAAAATAAAACACATGTTGTAATGACAATATTGGACTGCGTCGGTAAGTCAGGGACAATGTCCCTGAACCGATCGAAAAATCCGAGTCCAATGACGCTATAAGTCTCTTATCCAAGATCGCAGCAATGAAGTCCGAAATAACAATCACTGGAAGATAATGCCAGAAGATATGAAAGGCATCTTCCGATACTACTAAAGGGAAAACTCGAAATCTTTCGAATCCCTTTCGCCATCCTGTCGGACCCTATAAAGCGTTCGGTCGTCCGTAGCTGAGGCAACCGCGGACCGCACCGACCCAGCGCCGTCGGATAATTCCTGATTCGACCAAGAAACTGTCAATTGCTGGGATGCTGCGAAACAACTGTGCTAACTCGGATAGCACGTCCGTCACTGAGGCCTGAGGAGAAGCAGTCTTACGACGCATTGCCACTGGAAGCTCCGTAATCGTTACCCCGTGCATACTACCAATATGCGAGCGAACGGAGTGTATAGGCCTCGTGTCCCTTGGCTACCGGATGGCGCGACCTATTCACCGTGGAATCACTGAATGCCGAAACTGATCGGATACTCGAGGTCACGTAGCCAATGTGCGGTCGTGTGCCCTGCTGTGAGGATGAGGAAGCATTAAGGACAGACTTGGACTGTCAATATAACGGAGCGTCCCGACCGACGGACATATGCTCCGAATGTAAAATATCTCAACCACAACATGCGGTCTCCTATGTTGTTGGACGAGAGAGGGACCTCTCTCGCTCACAGCCCGGACGGACCTGGACAAGCCAGGAACCGGACTAACAGGCTTCCTCCGATCTGTCCTCAATCTGCCGTCACTGGGTGAGTACTAAAGTAATTAAAGTGCTCGCATCACCCAAATCTCCTTCCTAGACCGCAACGGACGAACCCGGCAGCCGAACCATTCGATGAATGTACGCTACACCGGGTGAGCTAGCGAATGTCACTCCGTAGGCGATAGACATATTCCATGAGCACTTATTGCCGCTAACTCTTCATTAACTATGACGACAGAGGCACACTTTTGAAAGACATCTCCATAACTCTTCGAACAAGAAACCAGAAATGCTTGGTTAGCAAGCATAAAATAATAATATATATATAGCGTCGTTCAATAATTCGAAAGTTTGTGTGACATTATTGGACTATGTCGGAACTGAGGGACGATGTCCCTGAACCGAACCAAAAATTACTAAGTCCACCGACGCTATCAGTTTCTTATCCGGCATCGCAGCATTCTGGTCCGACGAAAGAAGCTGTAGAAGACCAAGTCAGATGACATACACAACAGCATATGTTGTTCCGAAAGGGAAAGCTCGAAATCCTCCGAATCCCTTTCGGTATCCCGTCGGACCGGATGAAACTTTCGGACGTCCGTACCCGCTTCCGCGGAGCGTCCCGACCCAGCATCGTCGGATAAAATATATGCGACAGATTCAGTTGATGCTGGGATGCTGCAATAAACTGTGCTATTAAGGAAAGCACGTCCGTTCCCGAGGCCTGTGCAGTAGCGGTCTTACGATGCATTGCCGCCGGAAGCTCCGTGTACGTTGACTCCCGCACACTTCCTATGCGAACGTCCGGAGTCTGCAGGCCTCGTGTCCCTGGCTACCGGATGGTGTGACCTGGTCGCCGAAGAATCCTTGATCGGCGAAGCTGGTAATATATCGGCGGTCACGCAGCCCAGGTGCGGTCGTGTGCGCTGACGAGAAGAGGAAGCCTTAGCAGTCTCCGCGGACTGCCTATACAACGGAGCGTCCCGAGCGACGGACGTATGCTCCGCTTGCGACACATTTTGTACCACAACATCTGGGGCCAGATGTTGTTGAACGAGAGAGGGGCCTCTCTCGCTTGCCGTCCGGATGGACCGGAACGAGCTATGAACCGGACTAAAAGGCTTCCTCCGTTCTCCCTCCGATCCGCCGTCACTGGGTGTGCATTAGGTTAATTTATAGTGCTCGCATCACCCCAAAATTCCTTCTAGACCGCAACGGACGAACCCGGCTGCCGAACCATTCGGTGAATGGACGCTACACCGGGCGAGCTAGCGGACGTCAAAGGCCGTCGAACCTACTAGGGTCCTCTTAGGCAATTGGCGTATTTACATGAGCACTTTTCCGCTAGCCCTTCATTAACTGTGACGACGGAGGCACACTGTTGGAAGACATCACAGATACATCACCCTAATCTTGATCGTCTGAAAATAGAAATTGATAAAGTAGAGTGACCCTGCGGGGAAAGGACCGGAGAGTCCAAATCCCCAATAACATACCGTGACATACGCTTCCCATATTGTCATCGAAATCATACGATACAGAACCGGAGTTAATGCGAGTACACTGACCACATATAGAATGATAAAAAAGTCAGAGGAAGACTTCCTCTTAAAACAATTGATCAATATCCTTTCAATGTGAAAAGAAAACAAGTCCTGGTACTCGCACTAATCCCTGGCAATCAAAATACATAATAATAATATGATCCATTAATATAGAAAAAATAATTGAAATCAAAATATTTTGAAAAAATATTTTTTCAGAACAGCCCAAGTTTCTGAAAAGTAATGTTGAGCCCCAATGGATCCCAAGCCTAAGTGTGGACAAAAATTTCAAAAATATTTTAAACAATTTATTCAACACTTACGAACAATAATAATGTATCTAGTTATGATTAAAATAACATCAAGATATTATTTTTTAGAAATCCCCCCCTCACACAGAGGGCTGTTGTAAATGTAAACAATGAGTGTAAAAACACTAAAATAAGACTCCAGGCACCCAGGCCCGAAATCAGTTACCAAAAATACACTATCTGATGCAAAACAGAGACTTCCAGGGAAGAAACTGCAGAACATCAGATGGTAGATGCAGAACACAACGCCTAACCACCCGTAGGTGAAGACGTAAACATGGGGAAAAGAACAGAATTCATTCTGTTATTCAGCTAAAACTCCCAAGAAAATTTAGTAATAATAATTACAAAAACTATGCCACAAGCATGGGAGAATAGCAAGGGGGACTTAAAGGACAGGGAGAGAGGAAAACACTTAAAAAAAAACAGTGTAACGAAATAATCAGAATGACAACAAAATGGCTGCTGCCTTGAAAATAGGTAACTTAACACAATTTCATTAAAAAATTTTAAGTTACAGCCCTGATAATATTCTGTCACACATTTTTTTCCTCTCCTCATTCTCTATCCTCCTTAGAATCACCATTTCACTAATATTTATGTGTCTGGCATCATTTAAACTGAGATTTATAAGCACAAAGATCAGTCAGATGTTAACTGATGAAGGGCCAAACTTAGAATGATTAATGGCGCCAATTTCGGAACGTCCTTGACACTGCGCATGCGCAGTAGGGGCGAAGTGTGGAGGGCCTTTCAGGACATGTTTTCTTTAGTTTTAGATGCAAATTTTGGGGATTGGGGGGCAAAATTTGTGTTTGGCCCTATATTTTAAGAGTTAGCACCAGCTATGTCTGGGTCATTGGTACAGTATAAAAATACTAATTTCCGGATTTTGGTCCAAAATTTTCTAAGTCCCACCCGGACCCCTAATTTGCATAATTTATTCACGAGAAAAACTCTGTATTATACGTAATGTATCCCATGGTACTAAACATTCATACAAAAATTTATTCAAATCAGATCTTTCATTTGGAAGTTCTGCGCAAAAATCTGATTGCACTTAATTTTGAACAAAATAGCTGCTAGCGGCCATCTTGAATTTCAGACTGGACCCAAAAACACTCCTTCTCGTCCCACAGTGATAACAAAGGTACCCAAGAAGTTTCGTGAAGATCGGTTCATAAATACGGCCTCTAGCCCGAGCCGTATTGGGATTTGCACTCACAGTGCTGAAAGTAACACTAAATAAATCAAAGTTAGCCTAATTTGCATAATTTACGCACAAGAAAAAAACCTGTAATATATGTAATGTATCCCATGGTACTAAACATTCATACAAAAAATTATTCAAATCAGAGCTTTCATATGGAAGTTCTGTACAAAAAACAGATTTCGGCATCGTCGGTACAAAATGGCTGCTGGCAGCCATCTGGAATTTGGGACTGCACCCAAAAACACTCGTTCTCGTCCCACGGTCATAACAAAGGTACCCAAGAAGTTTCGTAAAGATTGGTTCATAAATACGGCCTCTAGCCCGAGCCATAGCAGCTTGGCACTTACAGCTCTGAAAGTAACACTAAATAAATCAAAGTTAGTCTAATTTGCATAATTTACGCACGAGAAAAAACCCCATATTATATGTGATGTATCCCATTGTACTTTACATTTATTCAAAACTTTATTCAAATCAGAACTTTCATACAGAAGTTCTGTACAAAAAACTGATTTTTGCATCATCGGTACAAAATGGCCACTGGCAACCATCTTGAATTTCGGACCACACCCAAAAACACTCGTTCCCGTCCCAGGGTCATAACAAAGGTACCCAAGAAGTTTCGTAAAGATTGGTTCATAAATACGGCCTCTAGCCCGAGCCATAGCAGCTTGGCACTTACAGCTCTGAAAGTAACACTAAATAAATCAAAGTTAGTCTAATTTGCATAATTTACGCACGAGAAAAAAACCCGTATTATATGTGATGTATCCCATTGTACTATACATTTATTCAAAACTTTATTCAAATCAGAACTTTCATACAGAAGTTCTGTACAAAAAACTGATTTTTGCATCATCGGTACAAAACGGCCGCTGGCAGCCATCTTGAATTTCGGACCACACCTAAAAACACTCGTTCCCATCCCAGGGTCATAACAAAGGTACACAAGAAGTTTCGTAAAGATCGGTTCATAAATACGACCTCTAACCCGAGCCATAGCCAATTGTTGACGTACGGACAGACGGACGGACGGACGGACGGACGGACGGACGGACGGACGGACAGATGGACGACGGGCCATGACAATAGCTCAAATTTGACTTCGTCAAAGTTGAGCTAAAAACGTGCAAGTGCCGTAAATTACCAACTTTTTAGAGATTTTTTTCACCAAAAACATAATTTTTTTCACAGCCTGCTTTATATGAAAGTGTCAATGACTCTGTAGCTCAACTTGACAAACTTGAACTTGGTAAGTTATAAATGAAATGGCAAAATTGAAGATCATTGGTACCAATGTCAGTTTTTTTGCCAGTGTCAACATTTTTTGACAGAAACCGAAGAAAATCGATAGCTCCCATCTAGAGGCCTCCCCAAACAAGCATGCCAGGTTTCAAAGCAATCCGATCATAAATGTGCCCTGTAGGGTGTACAAAAGGGAAATATTGTGGTCTGACTAGACTAAATTCTAAGAACGTTGGTCGTGGCAACATTTTTTGACGGAAATGGAAGAAAATCGATAGCTCCCATCTATAGGTCACCGTAAATAAGCATGCCAGGTTTCAAAGCAATCTAATCATAAATGTGCCCTGTAGGGTGAGCCAAAGGGAAATATTGTGGTCTGACTGAACTAAGTTCTAAGAATGTTGGCTGCGGCAACATTTTTTGATGGAAATTGAAGAAAATCGATAGCTCTCATCTAGAGGTCACCCCAAACAAGCATGCCAGGTTTCAAAGCAATCCGATCATAAATGTGCCCTGTAGGGTGTGCCAAAGGGAAATATTGAGTCTTCTGACTAAATTAAGTTCGAAGAACGTTGGCCCCTCAACATTTTTTGACGGAAATTGAAGAAAATCGATAGCTCCCATCTAGAGGCCTCCCCAAACAAGCATACCAGGTTTCAAAGCAATCAAATCATAAATGTGCCCTGTAGGGTGTGCCAAAGGGAAATATTGTGGTCTGACTAAACTGAGTTCTAAAAACGTTGGCCGCGGCAACATTTTTTGACGGAAATTGAAGAAAATCGATAGCTCCCATCTAGAGGTCACCCCAAACAAGCATGCCAGGTTTCAAAGCAATCCGATCATAAATGTACCCTGTAGGGTGTGCCAAACGGAAATATTGAGTCTTCTGACTAAACTAAGTTCTAAGAACGTTGGCCGCGGCAACATTTTTTGACAGAAATTGAAGAAAATCGATAGTTCCCATCTAGAGGTCTCTCCAAACAAGCATACCAGGTTTCAAAGCAATCTGATAATAAATGGGCCCTGTAGGGTGTGCCAAAGGAAAATATTGAGGTCTGACTAAACTAAGTTCTAAGAACGTTGGCCGTGGCAAAATTTTTTGCCGGAAATTGAAGAAAATCGATAGCTCCCATCTAGAGGTCACCCTAAATAAGCATACCAGGTTTCAAAGCAATCAAATCATAAATCTGCCCTGTAGGGTGTGCCAAAGGGAAATATTGTGGTTTGATTAAACTAAGTTCTAAGAATGTTGGCCACGGCAACATTTTTTGACTGAAGTTGAAGAAAATCGATAGCTCCCTTCTAGAGGTCACCCCAAACAAGCATACCAGGTTTCAATGCAATCTGCTCATAAATGTGCCCTGTAGGGTGTGCCAGAGGGAAATATTGAGGTCTGACTAAACTAAGTTCTACGAACGTTGGCTGTGGCAACATTTTTTGCCGGAAATTGAAGAAAATTGATAGCTCCCATCTAGAGGTCACCCTAAATAAGCATACCAGGATTCAAAGCAATCAAATCATAAATGTGCCCTGTAGGGTGTGCCAAAGGGAAATATTGTGGTTTGACTAAACTAAGTTCTAAGAACGTTGGCCGCGGCAACATTTTTTGACGGAAATTGAAGAAAATCGATAGCTCCCATCTAGAGGTCACCCCAAACAAGCATACCAAGTTTCAATGTAATCTGATCATAAATGCATCCTGTGAGGTGTGCCAAAGGAAATTGTGGACGTATGTACTAATGTACGTACGTACGTACGTACGTACGTATGTACGCCGACGGACGAGAAGTGATGGCAATAGCTCAGCTTGACTTTGTCAAGTTGAGCTAAAAATTGCGAATCGGAAATTTTTCCCAATATATTGAAAATTACAGCAACTCATATGTTTGAGCCGTTTGTCTCCAAAATTGGCTATAATTATCTGAAAGTGAAATCCAAAATGCACAATAAATTTGTGCGTATTTTTGCACATTTTTCGATTGGACAAGATTTTATACATATGGAATTTATTTTTCGATTTGACTGCTACCTGTATACAAGCAAAGGTGTGCCTTTAATATATAATAAATTTCAGCAATTATCCTGCATCTCAAATTCATTTAATCCGCCTGTCAAACGTGTTGCAATAATCACAACACGGCCATTGACAGAAATGAGAATTGGTCATCAGTTCTTACGTAAGTGGTGACATTTCACACAAACTTAATGACCTTGCCATTGAGAGTAGAGCACATGCTTTTGTATTTGTAAACAAAAGCTGGTGTATTCAGCTTTTGTCTGGTATGTCGACTTTCCGGGAGATTTTTGGTCCAAATTGACTCCCTGGCAGGAGGGCGGGAGGGGATAGCTAATTCCGGGAGAATCCCGGGCATTCCGGGAGAGTTAACATGTCTGATACACAAATGCAGTATGTTCAGAGGTTATTGTAAATGGCAACTTTTTTCACAGAAATGAATGCTAATCAATAGCTCTTATCCAAAGGTCTTGCCTAATGAGTACACCAAGTTCAACAAGAGCTGGACTTTCGTCCGGTGCATACCCCCACATGGTGTACCGCCTAGTGTGGGCATACCTATGACCAACAAATATTATTTATGAATATTCTCGTACGAACTGAAGGACGGATGGACAGATGGACGGATGCAATCCAGTATACCCCCCCCCCCCCCCCCCCCACCCTTCCATTTTCTTTGAAAGTTTTCAACAATTTCCAAGTCAAAAGGTATGGGAAATTGTTTGGTGTTTGTAAGTTTTATGCAATGAGGCAGAAGCCTTTGTCATAGGCAAACTGCATGCCATATTTCACTGAAATCTGATAACCCATACCTGATATACAGGCTGAATAGACAAATAATGTCTATTTCCTATAATTTCTAAATCAAAAAAATGGGATAACTCTAAAAAGGAGAATGTGAGAAATATCGTTGAATCCTTTTTTTTAAAGCCTATACCATAAGCAGTGTTCAAGGCAAATTTCATTGCAATAGAATATTCGATACCCGAGGTACAGGCTGAACAGACAAAATTTGGCTCGGAGGGATACAATTTCTAAGTGAACAAGTAATAAAAAAAAAAATAATAAAAAAAAAAAATAACTAGTGCGGGCATACCTATGACCAAATATTATAAAAAATAATAATTTACTTAAGTTATGAATAGTCTCGGACGGACTCACACACGGACGCACAGATGGATGGACGGACGGACAGATGGACGCATGTAATCCAGTATACCCCCATTTTCTTCGAAAGTGGGGGTATAAAAACAAATCGTATGATAAATGTGACCTGCAGGCCATGTCAAAGAATGTTGATGCACAAATGCAATAAATTCAAAGATTGTTGCTAACAGCAACAGTTTTTGATGGAAATAATAAGAAAATCAATAGCTCCTATCTTTGTCACCCTACATAAGCTTACAAAGTTTCAAAACAACCTGATAATGAATGTGCTCTCAGAGGCATGCCAAAGGAAGATGTTAATGCACAAATGCACTGAGTAGAAGGTCATTGCTTGTGGCAATGGTTTTTGAGGGTTTTTTATGGAAATTCATAAATATATCCTGCAGAGAGTGCAAAAGGGATAAGTTGATGCACAAATGCAGTAAGTTCAAAGGCTGGTGATAAAGACAATAATTTTTTATGGAAATGAAAAAAGAGTAATAGCTCACATCTAGAGGACACACAGAACACACATACCAAGTTTCAAAGTGATCCAATCATAAATGTGCCCTGAAGGCCGTGTTAAAGGGAAATAGTGAGGTCTGACTAAACTAAGTTCAAAGGTCAGCGGCAATATTTTTTGACAGAAATGGAAGAAAATTGACAGCTCCCTATATAGATGTCACCCCACACAAGCACACTGAGTTTGCAAGCGATCCAATCATAAATGTGCCCTGCAAGGTGTGTCAAAGGAAAATACTGATGCTTAACTGCAAAAAGATTTTACTAAGTTCATCGAAGGTCATTGCTAGTGGCAACATTTTTTGACGAAAATCGATAGCTCCAATCTAGAGGTAACTCCAAACAAGCATACAAAGTTTCAAACCGATGTGATCATAAATGAGCCCTTTATGGCATGCCAAAGGAATATATTGATGCCTGACTAAACTAAGTTCAAAGATCGTTGCCAACGATCTAAGTTCAAAGATCGTTGACGGACGGAAATGAAAGAAAATTGATAGCTCCCATCTAGAGGTCACCCCAAACAAGCATACCAGGTTTCAAAGCAATCCGACCATAAATGTGCTCTGTAGGGTGTGCTAAAGGGAAATATTGAGGTCTGACTAAACTAAGTTCTAAGAATGTTGGCGCGGCAACATTTTTTGATGGAAATGGAAGAAAATGAATAGCTCCCATCTAGAGGTCACCCTAAACAATCATGCCAGGTTTCAAAGCAATCCAATCATAAATGTACCCTGTAGGGTGTGCCAAAGGGAAATATTGAGGTCTGACTAAACTAAGTTCTAAGAACATTGGCCGCAGCAACATTTTTTGACAGAAATGGAAAAAAAATTGATAGCTCCCATCTAGAGGTCACCTCAAACAAGCATACCAGGTTTCAAAGCAATTCAAACATAAATGTGCCCTGTAGGGTGTGCCAAAAGGAAATATTGTGGTCTGACTCAACTAAGTTCTAAGAACGTTGATCGCGGCAACATTTTTTGACGGAAATTGAAAAAAATTGATAGCGCCCATCTAGAAGTCACCCTAAACAAGCATGCCAAGTTTCAAAGCAATTTGATCATAAATGTGCCCTGTAGGGTGTGCCAAAGGGAAATATTGAGGTCTTCTGACTTAACGAAGTTCTAAGAATGTTGGCCGCAGCAACATTTTTCAACGGAAATTGAAAATGAAAGTGTCAATGAGACTGTAGCTCAACTTGACAAACTTGAACTTGTTAAGTTATAAATGAAATGCCAAAATTGAAGATCCTTGGTACCAATGTTATTTGATGAAGTTTCAACATAACAGCATTGTGTGTGCACAACGTCCGAGTAATCCATGCATTTATAAATGTAAACTATAAGACTGGCTAAAGGAAGAATGTTGATACACAAGTGCAGTATGTTCAGAGGTTATTGTAAATGGCAACTTTTTTTTTTTCACAGAAATGAATGCTAATCAATAGCTCTTATCTAAAGGTCTTGCCTAATGAGCACACCAGGTTCAAAAACAATCCTATGATAAATGTGGCCTGTAGGCCATGTCAAAGAATGTTGATGCACAAATGCAATAAATTCAAAGATTGTTGCTAACAGCAACAGTTTTTGATGGAAATAAGAAAATTAATAGTTCATATCTTTGTCACCCTACATAAGCTTACAAAGTTTCAAAACAACCTGATAATGAATGTGCCCTCGGAGGCATGCCAAAGGAAGATTTCAATGCACAAATGCACTAAGTAGAAGGTCATTGCTTGTGGCAATGGTTTTTGGAGTTTTTTTTATGGAAATTCATAAATATACCCTGCAGAGAGTGCAAAAGGGATAAGTTGATGCACAAATGCAGTAAGTTCAAAGGCTGGTGATAACGACAATAATTTTTTATGGAAATGAAAAAAGAGCAATAGCTCACATATAGAGGTCACCCCGAACACACATATCAAGTTTCAAAGTGATCTGATCATAAATGTGCCCTAAAGAGTGTGTTAAAGGGAAATATTGAGGTCTGACTAAACTAAGTTCAAAGGTCAGTGGCAGAAATGGAAGAAAATCGACAGCTCCCATACAGATGTCACCCCACACAAGCACACCGAGTTTGCAAGGGATCCAATCATAAATGTGCCCTGCAGGGTGTCAAAGGGAAATATTGATGCTTAGCTGCACAAAGTTTTTACTAACTTCATCAAAGGTCATTGACAGTGGCAAAATTTTTTGACGAAAATTGATAGCTCCAATCTAGAGGTAACATCAAACAAGGATACAAAGTTTCAAACCGATCTGATCATAAATGTGCCTTTTATAGCATGCCAAAGGAATATATTGATGCCTGACTAAACTATATTCAAAGATCGTTGCCAGCGACAACATATTTTGACGGACGGAAAAGGAAGAAAATCACTAGCTCCCATCTAGAGGTCACCCCAAACAAGCATGCCAGGTTTCAAAGCAATCCGATCATAAATGTGCCCTATAGGGTGTGCCAAAGGGAAATATTGAGGTCTGACTAAACTAAGTTCCAAGAAAGTTGGCTGTGGCAACATTTTTTGACGGAAATGGAAGAAAATCGATGGCTCCCATCTAGAGGTCACCCAAAACAAGCATGCCAGGTTTCAAAGCAATCCAATCATAAATGTGCCCTGTAGGATGTGCCAAAGGGAAATATTGAGGTCTGACTAAACTAAGTTCTAAGAACGTTGGCTGTGGCAACATTTTTTGACGGAAATGAAAGAAAATTGATCGCTCCCATCTAGAGGTCATCCCAAACGAGCATACCAGGTTTCAAAGCAGTCCGATCTTAAATGTGCCCTGTAGGGTGTGCTAAAGGGAAATATTGAGGTCTTCTGACTAAACTAAGTTTTAAGAACGTTGGCCGCAGCAACATTTTTTGACGGAAATGGACAACAATCGATAGCCCCCATCTAGAGGTCACCCCAAACAAGCATACCAAGTTTCAAAGCAATCCAATCATAAATGTGCCCTGTAGGGGGTGCCAAAAGAAAATATTTTGGTCTGACTAAACTAAGATCTAAGAACGTTGGCCGCGGCAACATTTTTTGACGGAAATTGAAGAAAATCGAGAGCTCCCATCTAGAAGTCACCCCAAACAAGCATGCCAGGTTTCAAAGCAATCCGATCATAAATGTGCCCTGTAGGGTGTGCCAAATGGAAATATTGAGGTCTCCTGACAAAACTAAGTTATAAGAATGTTGGCCACGACAACATTTTTTGTTGGAAATTGACGAAAATCGATAGCTCCCATTTAGAGGTCACCCCAAACAAGCATACCAAGTTTCAAAGCGATCTAATCATAAATGTGCCCTGTAGGGTGTGCCAAAGGGAAATATTGAGGTTTGACTAAACTAAGTTCTAAGAACGTTGGCCGCGGCAACATTTTTTGACGGAAATTGAAGAAAATCGATAGCTCCCATCTAGAGGTCACCCCAAACAAGCATACCAGGTTTCAAAGCAATCTGATCATAAATGTGAGGTGTGCCAAAGGAGATTGTGGACGTACGTACTAACGTACATATGTACGTACGCCGACGGACGAGAAGTGATGGCAATAGCTCAGCTTGACTTTGTCAAGTTGAGCTAAAAATAATAAGAACATTTCTCTTATAACTCTAATAATAATACATCTTCAAAATTCTTGTAATGTTCTATCAAAACGCTTTCCACAAATAGATATCATGGGCTTGTATCATTAATGACCTGAAAATAGGATTATATATTATATGCCAGCCTGTGAATTATCGCAAATTATCTAAAATATATTTCTCAATATCCAGTGACTCGATGGATATCAAGAAATATCCCTCCATAGCTTCCAAAATGAATGACGTCACTCTATGCAGCCTTGAAGGAATGTTCAGCTGATCTTTATTATTTTGAAACAGACACATTTGGGATTGAATTGGGTTGAATATTGTGCAATAAAACGTCATGTAGCATATAATAAAAAAGAAAATTTACTCTATTTTAGTCAGTATTTGGAATTATCTCAGGAGTGTGGACCAGAAAGTTATATTTTTCACGAGTGCTTGCGGAGGTGAAAAATAATATTTTCAGGTCCACACAATGAATTTTTTCTGTAGCTTCCTAAATGACATTACGCTTTGTCGCATGACGTCGCCTTGAACATCATCTTGAAGGAATGATCAGTAGCTTTTGGTTATTGTCTTGAAACTGGCTGCAGTCATATTGGATTGAATATTGTACAGTAAAATGTCACGGAGCATATAATAAAAAGAAAATCTACGCTGTTTTAGTGAATATCAGGAATTATCTCAATCGTGTGGACCTGAAAGTATTATTTTTCACTCATGCAAGCGCTCATGAAAAATAAAACTTTCAGATCAACACTCAGAGATAATTCTAGATATCTTCTATTTATCTTTCAACAAGAATGTATTCCCCCAATAAAAGTAACAAGAGGCCCCAGGGGGCCTGAGGGCGCTCACCTGACATGGTAGTCTAAATATCAAACCAGGGACTTGTCTTGAATAAGCTGCATATGCCCCTCCTAAGAAAATCATATACCAACTAGATGAAGCGATTATGCACACACAATACACAGGATTTTCCTTCTATTTTCAGTTCCTGCACTTTTACGTCCCAAAATTGAGATAAATGCATAAAAAACAGATTTTTTTCCCCAACAAAATATTTTCAGCCTAAAATGTTTTTTTCTTCTTAAAACGCATAAAAAACCAAAAAGCTAATTTCCGGATTTTGGTCCAACCCAGACCCCAAATTTTCAGTGTAAAAAAAAAAAAATTTTTTGACTTAAAATTGACCGAAACGCATAAAAAACAAAAAAAAAAATTACGGATTTTGGTCCAAAATTTCCTAAGTCCCACCCGGACCCCAAATTTTCAGTGTAAAAAAAAAAAAAATTTTGTCTTAAAATTGACCGAAACGCATAAAAAACAAAAAAAAAATTACGGATTTTGGTCCAAAATTTCTTAGTCCGGAACGGGGCCCCAAATTTTCAGCCTAAATATGAACCCAGGGACTTGGCTTGAACAAACTTGAATCTCACCCCCCTAAGGATGCTGCATACCAAATATCAAAAGATTCTTATTGGTAGATCTGAAGAAGAAGATTTTTAAAGAATATTCCTCATACTGCACTAATTTAAACATTTGGGCTCCCATAGAGAGCCCAAAAATGGACCCAGGCAATTGATTTCAATAAACATGTGAAACAATCTTCCAAAGATGTTATATGTGAAATTTGAAAGCTTTTGGAGCAGTGGTTTGGAAGAAAAGTAGTCTTACATGTTTTTCCCATTACCCACAGTGTTAAAAAATGCTGACTCAGCACTTTTTCAAAGTCCCTAAAAAGTACCCCATCATAAAAGCGATAGCAATTTTTTTTTACCATTCCATTCTGTTGGTCCTAAGGAAGCTTCACACCAAATAAGAATTCTCAGTGCCGTGTAGTTTGGGACATATGGGCGTTTTAATTTTTTTCTATTTTTAGCTCCTGCAGTTCCCATGGGACAACAGGGAAAAAAATTTGGGCATAAATTAAGTACTTATGACCCAATAAGCCCTCATATCAAATTTGGTTCAAATCTGCCTCTCGGTTTGGAAAATAGAAATTTTGGGAGTGGCAAAAATTCTTGCCCCTCCCACAACAACGGCAAATATAGCCCCACAAACTTCTCTTAAACAAATCTGAGTCTACACATCAAAAGGAAGCTGCACACCTAATATCAAGTCTCTGCTACTGCTGGTTCATGAGAAGAAGATTTTTTAAGATTTAGGCATACTTTTGGGGCGTGGTCTTACCAAGGGGCGAGGCAATTTGATTTGAACAAAATCAAATTGCAATGTCATAACAAACTATTATCTCAAATATCAATTAAATTGGTTCAGCGGTTTGGGAGGAAAAGATGCAAACACCACATGTTCACGGACGACGGACGCCAGACGACAGACGGTGAGTGATCACTATAGCTCTCCTGACTGAAAGTCAGGTGATCTAAAAACATCTAGACAAAATACAAAACTGTTTTGTGGGCAACAACTACATGCATGATCATTCGATTCAGAAGGAGAACATTGTTTATGGAGAAGAGATTGTCACTCGGAAGTGACTATGCCCCCGACATGGCAATGACTTTGATCTGTAACCAGAACCTCAATCAAAACCCAAAACATTTTGTGCATGACACATCGTCTCCCCATAAGCAACAATGTATGCCAAGTTTCAACAAAATCTATGAAAGCGTCTCACAGTTATAGAGCGGACACGAAAATCTTCCTGACAGACAGTTGACATTGATCCGTGACCTTGACCTCCATCGAACCAAAAAAATTTGTGTGCGACACATCGTCTCCCCATAAGCAACATGTATGCCAAGTTTCAACAAAATCCATCGAAGCAACTCAGAGTTATGGAGCGACACAAAAATCTTCCTGACAGACAGACAGATGGCAATGACAAACACTGTATGTCCCTGAAAAAATTTGGGGGGGGGGGGGGGGGCATAAAAATAAAATAAAGAAACACATCACTGAAACACAACTATACACTTAAATGGTTATACATGTAGTACAAGTATAACAATGAATGGGGATTACATCATGCACATTGCAAGAATGCAATAGCAAGATGCCAGGATCTTCATTCATGAACGAAAGTGTCAATGACACTGTAGCACTACTTGTGTGTTGTGTTTGATGAAAAGGATAATGTTCGATGTTTATGAAAGGATTATGAAATAAGACAAGAATTGTGATATTTGGGAATATGTTCATTTCTGTTCCCTGTATGCTATGTTTTTGATAAAAATAATATGAGGTGTACACTGTACTAAAGAGCTGAGGTGTGGGTTAATATGACCTCACAGCTAATGTATGTGGCCCTCACAGTTAACGTATATCAACGAAAGTTACCAAGTTGCAGTGAAATAATTCCAAAACGAGTCATCCTATCAAGTTACATTGAAATCCCTTCATAAATATGGCCTGTAGACTGTACTAAAGGTTTTCAGGTTCCGGGCCCTGTAGCCGTCAGTTTCCCAATTGCGTCCAAAGGGGACGTTCTCATTTAGACATTATACGAAGTCAACCTATCAAGTTACAATGAAATCCCTTCATAAATATGACCTGTAGACTGTGCTAAAAGTTTTTGGGCTTTGGGCTCTGGCAGCAATCATGGTTGAATGATCGCAACCAAAAGGGGCATTCTCATCTGGGCATCATCTAGAGTGATCCTACAAAGTTACAATGAAATCCCTTCATAAATATGACCTGTAGACTGTGCTCAAGGTTTTCGGGCTCCATGCCCCTGAAGCTGTCACAGTTAACCAATCATGACCAAAAGGGGATGTCATCATCTAGGCATTATATGGAGTCAAACTAACAGGCTACAATGAAATCCTTCCATAAATATGACCTATAGACTATGCTAAAGGTTTTGGGGGTTTGGGCTCGGGCAGCCATCAAGGCTGAATGATCGTGACCAAAAGGGGATGTTCTCATCTAGACATTATTTGGAGTCATCCTACCAAGGTACAATGAAATCCCTTCATAAATATCACCTGCAGACTGTGCTATTTAAGGTTTTCTGGTTTCAGGCCCCTGTAGCCATCACAGTTGCCTAATGGTGTCCAAAAGGGGCTATTCTCATCTAGACATTATATGAAGTCAACCTACCAAGTTACAATGAAATCCCTTCATAAATATGACCTGAAGACTGTGCTAAAGGTTTTCGGGCTTTGGGCTCGGGCAGCCATGATGGTTGAATGATCGCAACCAACAGGGGACATTCTCATCTGGGCATCATCTGGAGTGATCCTACGAAGTTGCAATGAAATCCCTTCATAAATATGACCTGTAGACTGTGCTCAAGATTTTCAGGCTTCGGGCACCTGTAGCCATCACAGTTGACCAATCACGACCAAAAGGGGATGTCATCATCTAGGCATTATATGGAGTCAACCTAACAAGTTACAATGAAATCCTTCCATAAATATGACCTATAGACTATGCTAAAGGTCTTTGGGCTCGGGCAGCCATCAAGGCTGAATGATCACGACCAAAAGGTGGACGTTCTCATCTAGACATTATTTGGAGTCATCCTACCAAGCTACAATGAAATCCCTTCATAATTATGACCTGTAGACTGTTCTAAAGGTTTTTGGGCTTCAGGCCCCTGTAGCTGTCACAGTTGCCCAATCGAGTCCAAAAGGGGACATTCTCATCTAGACATTATATGAAGTCAACAATGAAATTCCTCAATAAATATGACCTGTAGACTGTGCTAAAGGTTTTCGGGTTTTGGGCTCAGGCAGTCGTCATGGTTGGCAGATCATGCCCAAACTGGGAAATTCTCATCTAGATATCACAAGGAGTCATCCTACCAAGTTACAATGAAATCCCTCCATATTAAACATGACCTGCAGACTGTGCTAAAAGTTTTTGGGTTTCGGGCTTGGGCAGCCACCACAGTTGACAGATCATGCCCAAAAGAGGACGTTCTCATCTAGGCATTATACAGAGGCATCCTACAAGTTACAATGAAATTCCTTAATAAATATGACCTGTAGACTGTGCTAATGGTTTTCGGGTTTTGTGCTCGGGCAGCCATACCGGTTGACCGATCGCGACGAAAAGGGGACGTTCTCATCTAGACATGACCACAACCTGCATATGACATTTCGTGATGATCAGACAAGAACTGCGGGGTGTAGCCCATGCTAAAGGAAAATGTGAACAGACTTACAGACTAACAGACTTCTGCATGCGTGATGGCAATAGCTTATCTTGACTTTGTCAAGTTAAGCTAAAAATCAAATTTATAGACGCTGATTAATTGTCAAAACAGATGCTGTTAAAGTCTGTACCAAATCCGTTCAATACGTGAACAAGCCTAGAGAGGGATTTATTAATTTATTGGTGTTAAAGATCACATATTTCTGCACAATGGCTAATCATGACCATCAAGAGAGGGAGGAATCTTTTTATACAAGTTGGTTATTACCACCATGTGGGTTTCTGAGATGATGTATTTAAGTCTCAACCTCGCCTCTGGGTCAAAAATAGACTTGTCCTAACAGACTTGTCGATATATGCCCAGAGACTTCAATACATCATCTTAAGAAACCCAAATGGTGGTAATAACCTCTATCTATTTATTTATTGGTGTCTAACATTACTTTCAGCAATAAGACCATCTATGGCTATATTATGACTGCAACATAGGTATGAAGTCATGTTTTGCCCATCATTGATACATTTGCTGCCCACTATGGAGGTCTTCCACCATAGGCACTGATTACTGATTACACTAAGTTTAAATTTACCCAGGGACTTGATTTGAACAAATTTAAATCTGCCCCCCGCTCCCCCTCCCCTCAAGGATGCTGTATAACAAATATGGAAAAAATTTGACTGATGAATCTGAAGAAGATTTTTAAAGAATTTTCCTCATATTGCACCAAGTTAAAATTCAGGGCATAGGGAGCCCAAATATATACCCAGGGGTCTTATTTGAACAAATTTTAATTTGACTCCCCACCCCCCACCTCAAGAATGTTATATGACAAATATAAAAAGATTCACACTGGTAGATCTGAAAAAGAAGATTTTTAAAGAATTTTTCTCATATTGCACTGATAGAAAATTTGGGCTCTGATAAGGAGCTCACATATCAATCTGGAGACTTGATTTGAACAAACTTGAATCTGACCCACATAAAGATGCAGTATACAAAATATCAAACAATTCTAACTGGTGGAACAGAAAAACAAGATTTTTTAATGATATTCCTCAAATTGAGCCAAATTAAAATTTGGTAATGAATAGAGTGGTTTTCTGATCTGAGACAAAGAGAGGTCAGTATAGTTCACCCTGACTTTCAGTCAAGTGAGATAATATTCAAAATAACTTGAAAATGGCCAAAAAAGGAGGATTTTCCATGATGCATATTTAGACTTGTCACTTCAAACCAATACTTCCTACTTCTTACAAAAATATTGCCATAATCCAATGGCTAGTTTTGCAAGAGTAGTGTAAATGCTTTTTTGTTAGAATGTTATATTTAATTAATAGGTTTAATCAATAAAAGGATATACAATTCACTGGGCTTCACTGCACTATAGGCTGAAGTGGGAAAGTATTTCAATTAGATCATGAGCACTCTGTTTGTCAATCCAGTCTCAATCCAGTCATAACACTCTGTTTGCATTTGTGATAACAGTAAGGTAATGCAAAATTTTCCCAGAATGCAAAAATAAACCTGGAGCCTATACTATAGAGCTTTTACAATTGTATTTTCTAAAATTGTATTTTTTACCTATTAATATAACTGACAAAAATGAATCATTAGCATTTTAAAAGATATGGCAATTTACCAACTGGTAAATTGCCACATCTTTGAAAATGCTGATGGTTCATTTCAACCCATTTAAAGTCATAACTTGAAAATACAATTCTAGAAAATACAATTGTAAAAGTTTTATAGTACTGGCTCCTGTTTATATTTTTCCAGCACATGCCTGACTCGCTTATCAAACTATACTAACCACATTTGGAACATCCATTTTTTGAAAAGTGATCGATGCTCGTCCATAAGCTGGCTACACTCCTTCTTGTGACCAAACTGTGTAGACTTGAGAACATTTGTAAGAGATTCCTGGTCCATTCTTGGCATATCCAGTTTAGAGAGTGTTCTATCAGAAGTTGGCCCCACACCATCTGAGTGGATATGAAAATAGCCTTCAACCATTGATGGCTAAAACAGACAGAAATATTCCTAAAAAAGGTAATATTGGTGCCTCACATAACTTTCAAACCTTCTGATTGGCTGAAGGCAAATATCTCAATTTTGTGTAGTTTTGGAGAAGACAATTGTAGGCATTTTACACAATTTCTTTGAATTTTTTATGCCCAACTTACATTCAAGGACTTTCAAGAGCTCTGCTCAAATTTCAAGTACTTTCAAGACAATGAAAAAAAAATTAAGATTTTCAAGGACTACTATAAACCTATAAACCCTGTGAAATGCAACAGAATTCTGTGGTCAGCCAATTTGTTAGGTAAAGGGTTAACAGGGATTTACTCTTTAACTGATACAGAATTAATAGATAAAACATATTGGAGTTAACAGAGTTATTCTATTAAATACAATTCAGTTAAGGCTATTGAAAAAAAATTCTGTTTCTAAAATTTCTGTTTCTCCGGTTCTCCCTCAGTATGAAAGTTCTGCCAAAAAAAAAAACATCATTAGAATTCTGTGGATAAAAAAAAGAAAAAAAAGTTTTCCATTTTTATTTTTAACCTGTTAAAACCTACTCTGACTAAAACAAAATCTTTTCAAATTTTAATGTGTAATTCCACAAGTTACATTCTAAGAACATTGCCAGTTTTTTCTAGGCAACTCTTGGATGTCTATATAAACAGCCAAGACTTGTCTACAAAGAAGTGCAAAACCACAGGATGTAGACCTGCAAAATATAGCAAAAATGTATAAAATTCTCCAGACATTTAAGGTCTCACAGAACTAAATATTTTCCCATAGGCGACCATTATAACGTTCAGGTGGAAAAAAATATGATCGCATCACTTTAATTTTGGCATTCAAATATCTCTGTCAAGTATAGCCCTTCAGACAACTTTTTCTGATCTGAAAACAGGGGGTCATGCAACAAATAAGAGAGAAAAACTGGCACAAAGGGAAGTACCGGTCACGTGCACATATTTTTCAGGGAATTCCCTACAAAAACACACAAAAAGTAAATTGTATTTTTTAGGTCCAAAAGTCATCAAATCACCCTCTTTTTTATCAGGAATATTCAACAATAATGCAAGATGTCAATAGAATGTTTCAAACTTTTATTGAAACAACGGATTTTCCCAAGGCTGTTTATTTTTAGAGATTGCGTCATTTCCGAGTGCAACATTTTAAGGCGGCTCACTCTAATTTCAATATTTAGTTCCGCGATACCTATAATCATCCCCACCCCCACCAAAGAGACATTTTACCACTTCCATGAGATAAAAGAGTCATTTCTGCATTAGAATCCAACTTTTGGCTTTGGCTGAGTCAAAAACATGGAAAATTTGCTCTTTTAAGGAAAAGTGTCCAAACTTTGTCAAGTGGGCTTGAAAACTGGTATTGCCTCCAAAAGATTTTTCTATCCTGTTACTTTATAAATTAACTGAGAAGGATGAGAATTTACAGCTTTCTTTAAAAAACTACCCTGATCCCAAAATAAAACTATCATCTGCATCAGCACAAACTATTTTTAGAAAACATCTGTCTCATTTAACCATACTGCAAGCAAAACAGTGTCCCAACCCCCATGGAACAATATGGATGTCAATTTTGTTTCCAAAACTGGGGATGCAGCTATATATTTCACCAATATGAGAGGACTCTACCAGTTTATCCTAACAACTGATGTCAAATTTTATTCCACCATCTGAAGTAGTAAAATTTTGCCCTGAATAGGACCCCCCGGTATGCCCCTTTTCATCAAAATATGTGATATAATTCATAATTTAATTGATATTGACCCAAAACAAACCTACTGTGATATGAACTTTCCCATCTGTAATAGTTTTTAAATCACAGTCTGGCTTCTGAAGACAATTCACATTGTATTGATGAATATTTTGCAATTTTTGTAAAGGAAAAGCCTCAGTTTTCTCAGTAAAGGCACATAGAGTCATTGGTATGGCACTGACAAAACATAAAACAGTGTTTTTTTCCAAACGAATGACCAGTACCTGCTACTGTGATATCTCATAACACTGGTAAGATGCCTAAAACCATCAAATATTGATTCTATAGTGCTATGCTTATGCTGCAAGTTCCCATAAGTGCACTTTCATAACCTTTGTTTTAATCCCCACAGACACCCATTCTGGCAAAAAGATTGAAATTGTTGAAAACATGTTTCCAAAGAGGATGAATCAGACATTTGCTTCAAGAATATAGTGGTATTTGATGTTTAATATACTTGTGTGTGTGTGGGGGGGGGGGGGGGAGGGGGGGGGGGGGAAGTTAGTCAGCTGCCAATTATTGAAAATGTAGATCCAGGCAAGTGAAAAGCAAAGAAACACCATGTCTGATGAAGAGACAGACACACAAACAGACAGACAGATAGGCTTGCAGTCACACATGTAGGAGGTCTACATGAGGGTACTGAATGGCATACAATGAAAAATATAGTGGAAGAGCCAGGGCAAGGTTGTTAAATTGAAAAATAACTCAGTGGACCATGAGTGCTGAAGCCTCAAAGTAAATCTTAAAAAACTGAAAGTGTATGATACTAACTTCAGTCTTTAAAAACATGCTGTTCAGTCTTCCAAATGTTTATCATCAGCAGAAGGGTTAAATATGTGTGGGAGAGAGGACTTGGTTCAGGGAAAGAGCAATATTTCACAACTGTCACTGTAAATTTATGCTGCATCAGGGGAACCATGGCAGCACTAGTACTAGACAACTATATTGGTAGCTATGCACAAATGCCATTCACTCACATTTGTAATTTTATTATGTTGTTTTCCACTGTAGCCCCACCCCTTCCTCAAATTTGTGTTCCAGGATACTCTTTCAATGAAGGAATTGTTTTCCAACATTTTGAAGAGCATAATATAGAAGAGAAAAACTTCTAAATAATAGTGAATAGAAGGGCAGTGTAGGTTTTCTGTCTGTGTTTGAATGGTGATTTGGGAGGGGGTTGGAAGATTTGGAATCCTCCCTGCCCCTAGAAATATGAGGAGAAACCATGGTTTAAATAAATATGTTAATAGGGTAAGATAGGCTGTTAGTTAGCAGCTGCCAGAGGTTATAGTGTGCTCCTGGGGAATACACTTGCTCAAGATGTGAATTTTCTTGCATGAACAGCCTTAGTTTTAGAAATATATAGCTTTAATTGCTGACTGTGACAAAAATGTAACTTCTCAAAACAATAAAATGGTTTGGTAAGGTGTATGGTCCCCAAATAAATATTTAAATGTGAAATAATCCCCCAAAATAATAATTGAATCTAGTCTGGAAGCCAAAAAACATATTTCCTATAGGTCTCACAGAACTAAATATTTTCCCATAGGCGACCATTATAACGTTCAGGTGGAAAAAAATATGATCGCATCACTTTAATTTTGGCATTCAAATATCTCTGTCAAGTATAGCCCTTCAGACAACTTTTTCTGATCTGAAAACAGGGGGTCATGCAACAAATAAGAGAGAAAAACTGGCACAAAGGGAAGTACCGGTCACGTGCACATATTTTTCAGGGAATTCCCTACAAAAACACACAAAAAGTAAATTGTATTTTTTAGGTCCAAAAGTCATCAAATCACCCTCTTTTTTATCAGGAATATTCAACAATAATGCAAGATGTCAATAGAATGTTTCAAACTTTTATTGAAACAACGGATTTTCCCAAGGCTGTTTATTTTTAGAGATTGCGTCATTTCCGAGTGCAACATTTTAAGGCGGCTCACTCTAATTTCAATATTTAGTTCCGCGATACCTTAAGAGTTAAAAATACAGAAACAAAGGAAAAAAGCCTCCCTCCCTTGTTTGAAAATTCACAGAAAATTGAAACAAGAGGCCCCACAGGGCCTGAAGCGCTCATCTTGTACAGAACACAATTTAAACAGAGTCCAAGAATGAGTCTACATTAAGCAAGCCATCTCCATAGGCTACACTGTCAATCCTTGAGTCCCTCAGGAGTGACAAAAATAATCTGGGCATCATGCCTTTTCTTCAGTTGATCATAAGTAAAATGTAGAGCTCCCCTATGAAGCCCCTTGATACAACCTATGTGGATTAATCTTAGTACCTCTAGAAGGTACTGAATACAAAATTTTTAATTCTTCAGCAAAATGGCCAATTCCGGCTCCCATAGAGAGCCCAAATATTAACCCAGGCTCTTGATTTGAACACAGTTAAATCTGACTTCCCTAGAGATGTTGTGTACCGAATATGAAAGCATTCTGACTGTTGGATCTGAAGAAGAGAAATTGTAAAGAAATTTCTCCGAATTGCACTAAGTTCAAATTTGGGCTACCATAGCGAGCCCAAATATTGACCTATGGATCCGATTTGAACAAACTTGAATCTGACCCCCCTAGAGATGTTGTATACCAAATGTGAAAGCATTCTGACAAGTGAATCTGAAGAAGAAGATTTTTGAAGAAATTCCCTCTTATTGTACTAAGTTAAATTTCATGTTCCCATATGGAGCCCAAATATTAACCTAGGCACTCGAATTGAACAACCTGGAATCTGACCCCCCTAGAGATGTTGTATACCAAATATAAAAGTATTCCGACTGGTGGATCTAAAGAAGAAGATTTTTAAAGAAATTTTCTCATATTGCACTAAGTAAAAATTTGGGCTACCATAGTGAGCCCAAATATATACCTAGGGATCTGATTTGAACAAACTTGAATCTGACCCGCATAGAGATGTTGCATACCAAATATCAAAGCATTCTGACTGATGGATCTGAAGAAGAAGATTTTTTTAAATTACCCACCATATTGAACAAAGATAAAATTTGGGCTTCCGTAGGAAGCCCAAATATTAACCTAGGGACTTGGTTTGAACAATCTAGAATCTGACCCTCATAACAATGATGTATACCAAATATTAAAAGATTCTGACTGGTGGTTCTGAAGAAGAAGATTTTTAAAGAATATTCCCCATATTACCCTATGTTAAAACTTCAGGCTCCTGTAGAGAGCCCAAATATGAACCAATGAGCTTTATTTCAACAAACTTTTATCTGACCCCCCTATGAATGCTGTATACCAAATATCAAAAGATTTTGATGATTGGTTCTGGAGAAAAGATTTTTTAAAATTTTTGCAAATATGCTGACTCAGCATTTTTTCGATGCCTATTACAGAACACCCTAACATAACCGATGGCAATTTTTTTTTACCATTCAATTCTACTGGTCATAAGGATACTTCATACCAAATAAAAGCTCTCTGTTCTGGGGGTTTGGGAAATATGGGAGTTTGAAAATATTTCTATTTTTAGCTCCCAGGGTTCTCATGGGGATGCGGGAATTTTTTTTTTTGCATGGGTCATGTACTTATGACCCAATAATACCACAAACCAAATTTGGTTCATACCGGACCATCGGTTCAGAAAATAGAAATTTTGGGCGGGGCCAAAAATCTTACCCCTCCTATTACAAAGCCAAATATTACTTCACGAACTTCGTTTGAACAAACTTGATTCTACACCTCATATGGAAGCTCCATAGCAAATATCAAGTCATTGTACACACTGGTTCTTGAGAAGAAGATTTTTAAAATATTTGGGTGCATTTTCCCCCACTCCCTCCCTATGGGGCTGGGCATGCTGAGTTGAACAAAAATGAAATGCCCCTTTGGGACCATCACTCACACAAACTTTCACTTGAATTGGCCCAGTGGCTTTGAAGGAGAAGACCAAAACATGGTGTTGACGGACGACGGACGACGGACGACAGACGACGGACGACGGACGGGAAGCGATGAGATTAGCTCAGCTTGACTTTGTCAAGATGAGCTAAAAAAAAGGAACAGGCCACACAATGTTGACCTTCTTCTGCCCCTTGCACATGGATAGTTCATTTCACATCAAAAAACTTTGTTTCTTCTTAATTGAAAAAAAAACAAAATTGTCATGTACTTATTTGGTTAAAATCGTCAAATTGCCAGAGCCGAGTTGATAACAGTTTACTGTATTTCATCACAGTTTACTGTATTTCATCTAAGTTTTTTGGACTCTCAAAAATAATTAAATTTTCTAGTGTCCAGGAACATTAATGTCTGCATCAAAAATTAGAATCATGACAGCCCTCTTAAAACAGTGAAATTGAATAACCAGTTCACTTGTTTGACAAATTGTTGCTTTACTCTTAACCCTTTACCTAACCTGAAAAGCAGACGACACTTGCAAAAATAATTCTTGAATAACTAATTTTTTTCATTTTTTGTCTCAAAAACATAGGTTATGACCCCTCGTTGGAACAAGCTCGACGAGCTCGTTCCAACGAGGGGTCATAACCTATGTTTTTGAGACAAAAAATGAAAAAAATAATGAAAATTAATTGGCGATTTTTGAGAATAGCGCTGGCCGGTTTTGGCCGTTACGTTGGGTAAAGGGTTAATAATAAAATGTAACATATTACTGAAGGGTTGTTTTTAACTTCCAATAGATATTTATTTAAATATGTGATAAGTTCACCATTGCCATGTTTGTCGAAGTTTAGAATTAAAGCGATTGCACTGTTGTAAACAATTAGCTGTATTTAGAACCAATATTGTAGGATTATTTTTTCACCAAAGAAGCATTAAGGTAAGTAATTTAATTTTGGTTTCAGGAAAATAAATAATGATAAAAAAATACTGCCCACACACATGTATTTAAAAAAAAAATGGTCTGAGAAATAGAAAATCAATCTTGTTTGGCCAAACAAAAAATGTTTTTTAATAGCTTAAAAGGGGGGATACACTTTACCAATATTTTTTTCTAAATCTCTGAAATATTTCTATTTATTTCATATGACTCATTTAAACAAGATTGGCAAGTTTGTTTTGGTGAAAGTTAATGGATTATGATTGAAAGTAAAGAATATAGATATACAATTTCAAGAGCATCTACTACAAAAACTATACTGAACCACTCACACCACTCGGCCACCGACAGACCGAACTGGTGTGCATGGTGTGGGTGGTTGAGTATAGTTTCGCTAGGCGGTTGGTGCCGAAGGAAACTTTCTCAGCATGAGTTCAAACCCCAGCCATGACATTGTAAACAAAACCAGCATCCTTTCTTAATTCTATGGCATCCAGAAAATTTGAAAAAGACAAGTGTCGCTGATTTCTGCTGAGGTGCGGTTCGTAGAATTAAGTACTTAGATGCAACTATCTGATGAATAATCAAGAACAATTGTCTTTCTCCAGAGTTGGTTGGATTTAACTGATTGGTATTGTAAAAAAAAGTTAAGCCTGAAAATAAATTTCCATGGTATCAATGATAAAATATCACCCCACTTTTGTTGCCAACAACTAAGCCATTTTATCGTCTGACAAAGCTCAGGGATCTCTATCAAACAATATGTAACTGATAAAACTCCTAACTATCACTCGAAAAAAATAAAAGGTTACCCCTCATTTGTTATATACCCCAGCTTTCCTACTGCTAAATGTCAGGCAGTTTATTGGAAATTGGCTAAACTTACAATATGTACTTACCCACTGTTCAAATTGGGCAACCTAAGCAAAGGTCAGCACAGTTCAGTATTGGGTCAATAATTTATAAATATCTGGATGAATATTTCTGAAGACTGACAGAAATTCATATCCAGTGAAGTAAATGTTTATGTAGCTTATTAACCCTTTACCTAACGTAACGACCAAAACCGGCCAGCGCTATTCTCAAAAATCGACAATTAATTTTCATTATTTTTTTCATTTTTTGTCTCTAAAACATAGGTTATGACCCCTCATTGGAACGAGCTCGTCGAGCTCGTTCCAATGAGGGGTCATAACCTATGTTTTTGAGACAAAAAATGAAAATAATAGTTATTCAAGATTTTTTTTGGCAAGTGTCGTCTGCTTTTCATGTTAGGTAAAGGGTTAAAGTTTAGCACTTTCAGCATCTGTGGATATATCAGGACTAAAATAAGAGCATAAAGTTAAATATAGGCAATTATATCAGTGTTAAAGACCTGGACAAGTTTCTAGAAATTCTGCCACATTACAACCAACATGTCTCGTGGCTTGTCAGTGGCTTCTGATCAAGTATTTGCTGAAACCAAAACCTGACCAGAAACCACTGTCAGGGTGCTTCAACTACTGCCTTAAAGACTAAGTCAAGATTGCTTGTTTGAGAACCTGTTCTGTGGCAAGAAAAATTGTCAAAGTTGAAATGAGACCTTTGAGGGTTAAAGCTACTAGATGGATTGCCCGCTCTGCATGCTTAAGAGACAAAGACAACTATTTCCATTTTCATCCCAAGATTCGAGTCAGTCGAAAGCCTATTCATCATGATGAATCTTCCCTTCCTAAATGCCTGAAAATTCTCATAAGCATACCAACATTCCTTCTTTTAAACTGGTTGAGTGCTGGAAGCCCTTTTTGGGGTTTTATTTTGAAATGCAGGTATCGCAACTTAAAAGTCTCCTACTTCAGATAAACTTTAAAATGAAATTACTAAAGTGGAACCTCTTTACAATTTATGGAAGACTGCCTATATGCACTTTCCCACAAACTGTAACAAAGCAAAGACATGTGAACAAATTTTGACTAAAAATAATTTAGCACTTTACCAGTAATGAAAAAATATATTGCGTATTAAATTCTTTGAGAAATCCTCTGCAACTCCAGACAATTTCAGTCTCACAGTGCAAACTATCTCTGAATGAGTTGTGATTACACATACACACACACACACACACACACACACACACACACACACACACACACACACACACACACACAGTCTTGTTTTCCCTACATACCGAGGTACCCCATTGTTTGTCCTTTGTGTGGACTAACGGTTTCAACCTCGTTTTGCCGGTACAGTTCTGGGAAAACAACCGAGGTAAAGGGTTTCTTTTGTCTTTTGTACCTCGGTAAGGCGAAACACGCAAACTCTTTTGTCTAGTTACCTCGTCAAGTTGGTAAGACAAACCCACACACACACACACACACACACACAGAGTCTTGTCTACCCTACATACCGAGGTACCCCATTGTTTGTCCTTTGTGTGGACTAACGGTTTCTACCTCGTTTTGCCGGTACAGTTCTGGGAAAACAACCGAGGTAAAGGGTTTCTTTTGTCTTTTGTACCTCGGTAAGGCGAAACTCGCAAACTCTTTTGTCTAGTTACCTCGTCAAGTTGGTAAGACAAACCCACACACACACACACACACACACACACAGTCTTGTTTTCCCTACATACCGAGGTACCCCATTGTCTGTCCTTTGTGTGGACTAACGGTTTCAACCTCGTTTTGCCGGTACAGTTCTGGGAAAACAACCGAGGTAAAGGGTTTCTTTTGTCTTTTGTACCTCGGTAAGGCGAAACACGCAAACTCTTTTGTCTAGTTACCTCGTCAAGTTGGTAAGACAAACGCACACACACACACACACAGTTGGTAAGACAAACCCACACACACACACACACACACACACACACACACACATACCATACCATACCATACCATACCATACATACATACCATACATACATAGTGTTCCTGCAAGGGGAAAGTTAAAAAAATTATAGTCATTTATATATTTTTTATACTTACCAATGACCCACACTTAGCTGGTGCTAACTCCTTAAATTATAGGGCTAAACACAAATTTTGCCCCCAATCCCCAAAATTTGCATCAAAAACCGAAATTTCAATGTCCTATGTGGTCCTCCATACCTTTTATCCACTGCGCATGCGCAGTGTCAAGGAGGTCTCGAAATTGGCTCCAAAAGTCATTCTTACAACCAGTGCCTGGTAAGCGTTATGTAATCAGCGGGGAGGTATGAGTTCCCAACTCATGGGAGGGCCATCCCCGTCTGGGTCATTGGTAAGTATAAAAAATATATAAATTAGGCCACACAAAGAAGATCTTCTGTTTCTCAGGCCATTATTTGTAAAATTCCATGCAGGTGAGCGGTTTTTTATTTTTTTTTTTTATTTCTGTAATTATTTCTTTGCAATCAAATGTTTATGTTCTCGGTTAATGTTTTAGGCTTCATAATCTACAGAATAGCATGGGTGGTGGTGTATTTCGTCCCTTGAGAGCAAGAAGGCTTGCAATGCTAAAACACTGCGAAGCCTTCTTGCACTCAAGGGACAAATTTATCAATTTTTTTTAACTTGGGTAAAATATCAGATATAAATCATTTATTTTTTATTTGTTTTAAGTTTACATTGGTTATAAAAAGAGAGCATGCAGCAGCCAAAAGGACCATGCAGGAGGGCCTGATAAACAAATTTTTAATTTTTGTAGGCCTTACTATAAATCTTTTAACATTTTTATACTGTACCAATGACCCAGACTTAGCTGAATAGAAAAAAGGCTGGAGGGCCTAGGACACATTACAAAAGCGGAGTTAATTTTGCCAAAAGAAATTGGCGCCTCCCCGATGTTTGTAAAAACATCCTTATGATTGGAAGTTTAAATTTAGGATGCATTCATCGAAATCCCCATCCGGACATCCAGGTGGAGTGTTACCCCGGCGCCAAATTCAATCATCTGCGCTCTATGTTTAAAGGGCACAGGGGCCAGTCCAGTCCCCAAAAAATATTATTAAATATTGGCGTGAATTCTCGAAACGATAATTCTGATCTCGTAGTTAAGCAGTTGCGGAATATGCTTAGCGATATCAGGGTCAAGTTTAGATCAGCAAAAATTTATTTCGCTGAACTAAGCTTTTCGCAAAAACTATCTCAGGCTGAGAGGAGAACCCTGAGCATCATAAACGAAACCATTCGGAAAGTGAAGGACGTTAACGTTATAAAAACCAAAAATTGATGACGCGAAGTTTGATGTTGCTCAGGATTTAATCCATTGGACCACAAGAACTGCCAATATTTTGTACGATCACTGGTTGAACCACCTAAATTTAAACTAAGTAAAGGCAAAGGTAACAGCCGCCTAACAGATGTGGGATTAGGAACTCATGTGATTAACCTGTCTGGCACCAATGACCTAACAACCCAAGAGAAATCTCTTTTAGATCGTGGTTTAACTTTTGTACCAGCACCAAAGCCAAAAACTGATAACCAAACAAATTTACCATCATACAACTGTAATTTTCTTAGGCAAATGAAATTAGCAGACCGCTTTAGAAACTCCAGTGGTCGGAAACTTCCATCTGGAAACAGAACCATCTGGTTGATCACCTCCAGACAGTGAAGTAGATCCCGAAATTATTGAGGCTAGCAAACGAATCATCCGGAAGGTGTTCAGCATGAAGATACTCTCCGATAAAGACAATTTAACAGCTGGTGAACGGAGAGCCCTCACGAAACTTCGAAAAAATAAGAAATTAGTAATTAAACCAGTCGACAAAGGTGGGTCGGTAGTTGTTCTATCTCGGGATAATTATATAAAGGAAGCCATGAGACAACTCAGCAATACTAAACATTATAAGAAAATAGATTCACTTATTTGGCCTAGTAATATCGAAAAATTCAATAAGATCTTAAAATTTCTCCTCGACGAAGGTCACATTACCAAAAAACAATTGAAATATTTAACAGCTAAGCTCAGTGCTCAAACAAGACAATTTTATATCCTACCAAAGATCCACAAGGACGTTTCTTCATGGACGGATGACTTAACTCCACCCGGGAGGCCAATTGTATCAGATTGTAATTCGGAATCTTATGCGATCTCGGAATTAATTAATTATCATCTGAAACCTATAGCAAATAGACATCCGAGCTATCTAAATGAAAGTGTCAATGACACTGTAGCTCAACTTGACAAACTTGAACTTGGTAAGTTATAAGTGAAATGGCAAAATTGAAGATCAACGGGACCAATGTCAGTTTTTTTGCCAGTGGCAACATTTTTTGACAAAAACCGAAAAAAATCGATAGCTCCAATCTAGAGGCCTCCCCAAACAAGCATGCCAGGTTTCAAAGCAATCCGATCATAAATGTGCCCTGTAGGGTGTACAAAAGGGAAATATTGTGGTCTGACTAGACTAAATTCTAAGAACGTTGGCCGTGGCAACATTTTTTGACGGAAATGGAAGAAAATCGATAGCTCCCATCTAGAGGTCACCGTAAATAAGCATACCAGGTTTCAAAGCAATCTAATCATAAATGAGCCCTGTAGGGTAAGCCAAAGGGAAATATTGTGGTCTGACTAAACTAAGTTCTAAGAATGTTGGCTGCGGCAACATTTTTTGATGGAAATTGAAGAAAATCGATAGCTCCCATCTAGAGGTCACCCCAAACAAGCATGAAAGGTTTCAAAGCAATCCGATCATAAATGTGCCCTGAAGGGTGTGCCAAAGGGAAATATCGAGTCTTCTGACTAAACCAAGTTCTAAGAACGTTGGCCGCGGAAACATTTTTTGATGGAAATTGAAGAAAATCGATAGCTCCCATCTAGATGTCTCCCCAAACAAGCATACCAGGTTTCAAAGCAATCAAATCATAAATATGCCCTGTAGGGTGTGCCAAAGGGAAATATTCTGGTCTGACTAAACTGAGTTCTAAAAACATAGGCCGCGGCAACATTTTTTGACGGAAATTGAAGAAAATCGATAGCTCCCATCTAGATGTCACCCCAAACAAGCATGCCAGGTTTCAAAGCAATCCGATCATAAATGTACCCTGTAAGGTGTGCCAAAGGGAAATATTGAGTCTTCTGACTAAACTAAGTTCTAAGAACGTTGGCCTCGGCAACATTTTTTGACAGAAATTGAAGAAAATCGATAGCTCCCATCTAGAGGTCTCCCCAAACAAGCATACCAGGTTTCAAAGCAATCTGATCATAAATGGGCCCTGTAGGGTGTGCCAAAGGGAAATATTGAGGTCTGACTGAACGAAGTTCTACGAACGTTGGCCGTGGCAACATATTTTGCCGGGAAATGAAGAAAATCGATAGCTCCCATCTAGAGGTCACCCTAAATAAGCGTATCACGTTTCAAAGCAATCAAATCATAAATGTGCCCTGTAGGGTGTGCCAAAGGGAAATATTGTGGTTTGACTAAACTAAGTTCTAAGAACGTTGGCCGCGGCAACATTTTTTGACAGAAATTGAAGAAAATCGATAGCTCCCATCTAGAGGTCACCCCAAACAAGCATGCCAGGTTTCAAAGCAATCCGATCATAAATGTACCCTGTAGGGTGTGCCAAAGAGAAATATTGAGTCTTCTGACTAAACCAAGTTCTAAGAACGTTGGCCGCGGCAAGATTTTTTGACAGAAATTGAAGAAAATTGATAGCTCCCATCTAGAGGTCTCCCCAAACAAGCATACCAGGTTTCAAAGCAATCTGATCGTAAATGTACCCTGTAGGGTGTGCCAAAGGGAAATATTGAGGTCTGACTAAACTAAGTTCTACGAACGTTGGCCGTGGCAACATTTTTTGCCGGAAATTGAAGAAAATTGATAGTTCCCATCTAGAGGTCACCCTAAATAAGCGTATCAGGTTTCAAAGCAATCAAATCATAAATGTGCCCTGTAGGGTGTGCCAAAGGGAAATATTGTGGTTTGACTAAACTAAGTTCTAAGAACGTTGGCCGCGGCAACATTTTTTGACGGAAATTGAAGAAAATCGATAGCTCCCATCTAGAGGTCACCTCAAACAAGCATAAGAAGTTTCAAAGTAATCTGATCATAAATGAGACCTGTGAGGTGTGCCAAAGGAAATTGTGGACGCCGACGGACGAGAAGTGATGGCAATAGCTCAGCTTGACTTTGACAAGTTTAGCTAAAAATACACAGGATTTCCTGTCAAAAATTTCGAAATTGAAAATATCGAAAAATGCAATTCTGGCTACTTTGGATATCGACAGTATGTATACGAACATTGATATAAAGGTGTTAAATCAGTTAAAAATGCATTTGAAAAATATCCGGATGCGAAACGCCCAGATGAACAAATTTTGGATCTTTTAGAGCTGAGCTTAAAAGGTAATGACTTTCAATTCAATGGAGAATATTTTCTACAAATAATGGGTTGTCCTATGGGCAAAAGATTGAGTCCTAATTTTGCAAGCATTTATGTAGCGGAATGGGAGGAAAATGCCTTAAGCAAATGTGCAAAGCATCCTCTCGTATATCTCAGGTATTTAGATGACATTTTTATTATTTGAGAACATTCAAAAGAAGATTTTGATGAATTTTTAGAAATTTTGAACAATCACGATCCAAATATTAAATTGAAAGCTACTATCAGAGAAATTCTGTTGATTTTCTCGATGTGACCGTGTATAAAGGAAAGCAATTTCAGGCGTCCGGTCATTTAGATTGTAATGTATATTTTAAACCAACTGATTCACATCAATTGTTGCACACAAAATCATTTCATCCTCAACATACATTTAAAGGTATCATCAAATCACAGCTCATTCGTTTCCACCGCAATTCAAGTGATAAGGTAAATTTCAATGAGGCTTGTTCTACTCTATTTGGCGCCCTCAGATCGAGAGGGTACTCGCTGTGCCTTTTGTGTAGCCTGAAATCCCAAACCCTGAAAAAGCTTGAAAGTCCAGCTGAAACTACCGATTTCGAACCACTGAAGATTGAACACAACAGACCGTTGCAAAATGGTAGTGGCGCGGTATTTAATTGCAAAAAGCCTCGTTGTAGACTGCATACTTTTATGCCTGATCAGAAAGAGGAATTTTCTTCCGAACAAACGAAAAATCATTATCAGATCCGTAACCCCCTCCATTGTGATTCACCAAACATTATTTACCTTATCACTTGTAAGCGATGTCGGAAACAGTATGTTGGTCAAAGTCAAAATCCTTTCCGAGAACGTGCTACTAGACACAAACAGGATATAAAACATAATGTGGATGCCCCAGTAGCACAACATTTTAACCTTCCTGGATATTCTTTGGATGATTTCGAAATCCATCCTATTGAACAACCACCAATTAAAGACACATTAGAAGAAAAGTATGAATTTCGGAAAAAACGTAAAGCTTTTTGGATCAATACGCTTCAAACCCTCTGGCCATTTGGTATGAACATATCAGAGGGCGAATGCGAAAGGAGGTCCATCATTCCTTTCACTTTAATGTACAACAGAACGAATATCGAAATAGCAAAAATGTTAAAAGATGAATTCAATTTTACCAATGCTAAATTAAATGAACCTTTGAATCTTCGACCTGTCATCGCCTATAAGAAAAACAAAAGCTTGCGTAACATCCTTGTAAGGACTAAATTAGAGCCCATCAATGAATAACATCAATTTTTGCCAGTCAGTTTAACCAGTTCCTAAGCTCATCACTTAGTTTAAATCAATTTTATGTACATTTTTGTCATGTTTGAAACCAATCAGGGTTCAGTAAATGAAAACAATTTTTCGGCGGCATATTAAAAGAAAAAAACGTTTCAGAAGGAAATGTCTGTGCCAGTGCGATTTTTTAACCTCAAACACACACAGGCGAGTGCCAGAGTTCATATATGCCCCAAAACAAAATAGGTTCCAATTTCAATCATGTGTATGTATTTCCTAAATAAAATTATTATTTATTTGTTTATATATTTATTTATTGATTATTTTTAATTTTTTATTTATTTATTTATTTATTTATTCATTTATTTGGTTAATTCATTTATTTAAATTATTATTATTTTTATTTTTTATTTTTCATTCCGTCATAAACCTCCGTCGGGGGATATTCATTCCAACTGATAACATTCGTGAGGCATCATGATCTTTGGCGTCATTTTTTCATTTATTTCTTTAGTCTCAATATATTTTATCAAACCATTTTTTTCATATTATTTTCACATACTTCTGAAGCCAGTAAAGCAAACCACTCCCGATTGGTTTTTTTAAATCAAAGCCAACCAATAGGGCTTCATGGGGTCAGTAAAGCAAACCACTCACTGACTGATTAAAATTCAATGGAAGCCAATCAATAGGGCTGCATCTAATTTGTTTGGACGACACAAACTGAGTTGTGAAAAACAAACTTGGGACATCTCAGATTGAAAAGAATTAATTAGATGAGTGACATTTGTCAGCTTGTTACCGAGTTTAATTATGTACTGAGCTGTGAAAAACACCCCCAGCCCACATGGATATATACCATGGATGCCCTCCCAAAGCTGGAATCATTTTCCTCAAAGTCTCTTTGAAAAAGCCAAACCAAGCGAAATGCGTCGAGACAGACAGATTATTTTCTACCTTTGCTGAAGACTGCAACCAATCCAGGTATCTTCTTTAATAGGTAATATCTAATTTTCCAATTTTATTTATTTCATCACTTTTATATTTTATTTATACTTAATTCAGCTACTTTCTTTAACAATGGCAAGAAAAGGGCAGAGGCATCAGAGGCAGAGAGTTGCCCAATCCGGAACTGGCCAGGAACAATCGTTCCAGGCTTATTCTAGGCTGGTCAAGGCTTTGTTTCAGGTGCTTCAATGTTTGTACCACACTGGGCTATTGGAGCACCATTTGGCAAATCGGGATTTCCCGAAACAGAAGGAGAAGAAAGTAGATGAGTTAGGTGGCTTTCTAAAGCCAGCTCTTCCCACCCCACACATTTTTTCTGTTTTTCGACAGATTAGTGTGGGATGGGCCAACCAAACGTTAAATGCTTTAGTTGAGCATTACAAGATAAATTTAAACCAGCTGAAGTCTAAGATAACTTTGGCTATGCGACCACCTCCTGGACTCGAAAAAATAGACTTCAACAGCGCTTCGGCGCGTGCCTTGATCTGGGCTAAAAAGAACTTTAAAAATAAGTTGACAGATAAGACGATTTCGGCCTATGAGTCTTACATTTCGGAACTTCGCCCAGCATCTGGAGTAAGGAACAATACGGGAGGGAGCAAGCAAACTCCGGCCCGTGTTGTCCCTCTACCCCAGTGCGAAAAGCAAAATAAGAAAAGATCAAGGCAAAGCACTTCTCCCTCTTCTTTTCCTTCTACTTCTTCTTTCTCTCAGAGTAAGTGCCTCAATTTGCAAACATCTCCGGTCCATATTGTGACTGAAGATGCTCGCAAATTGAGTAACGCTGTCTCACCTCGTCTTGCTCCTCTACCTCCTACTCCTCCTCAGCCTTTCTTCTCTGGTTCTCCTAGTGCTCTCACTAGAACTCCTCCTCCTCCTTCTGTTTCTTCTCCTGCTTCTGTTTCCTCTCCTGCTTCTGTTTCTTCTCCCCCTTCTCCTGCCTCTAGTGTGGTTCAACCAGGTATATCGTACTCAGAGAAAGTCAAATCACCGAGCCGCAACTCGGGCCGCTCATTTGATTCTAAATTCTCCCAGTTTCGGCATAAAAGCGGAGTTAATTTTGACAAAAGGAATTGGCGCCTCCCCGATGTTTGTAAAAACATCCTTATGATTGAAAGTTCAAATTTAGGACGCATTGATCGAAATCCCCATCCGGACATCCAGGTGGAGTGTTAACCCGGCACCAAATTCAATCATCTGCGCTCTATGTTTAAAGGGCACAGGGGCCAGTCCAGTCCCCCAAAAATATTATTAAATATTGGCGTGAATTCTCGAAACGATAATTCTGATCTCGCAGTTAAGCAGTTGCGGAATATGCTTAGTGATATCAGGGTCAAGTTTAGATCACCAAAAATTTATTTCGCTGAACTAAACTTTTCGCAAAAACTCCCTCAGGCTGAGAGGAGAACCCTGAGCATCATCAACGAAACCATTCGAAAGTGAAGGACGTTAACGTTATACCAAAAACTGATGACGCGAAGTTTGATGTTGCTCAGGATTTAATCCATTGGACCACGAGAACCGCCAATATTATGTACGATCACTGGTTGAACTACCTAAATTTAAACTAAGTAAAGGCAAAGGTAACAGCCGCCTAACAGATGTGGGATTAGGAACTAATGTGATTAACCTGTCTAGCACCAATGACCTAACAACCCAAGAGAAATCTCTTTTAGATCGCGGTTTAACTTTTGTACCAGCACCAAAGCCAAAAACTGATAACCAAACAAATTTACCATCATACAACTGTAATTTTCTTAGGCAAATGAAATTAGCAGACCGCTTTAGAAACTCCAGCGGTCGGAAACTTCCATCTGGAAACAGAACCATCTGGTTGGTCACCTCCAGATAGTGAAGCAGATCCCTGAAATTATTGAGGCTAGCAAACGAATCATCCAAAAGGTGTTCAGCATGAACATACTCTCCGATAAAGACAATTTAACAGCTGGTGAACGGAGAGCCCTCACGAAACTTCGAAAAAATAAGAAATTAGTAATTAAACCAGCCGACAAAGGTGGGTCGGTAGTTGTTCTATCTCGAGATAATTATATAAAGGAAGCCATGAGACAACTCAGCAATACTAAACATTATAAGAAAATAGATTCACTTATTTGGCCTAGTAATATCGAAAAATCGATAAGATCTTAAAATTTCTCCTCGACGAAGGTCACATTACCAAAAAACAATTGAAATATTTAACAGCTAAGCTCAGTGCTCAAACAAGACAATTTTTTACCATACCAAAGATCCACAATGACGTTTCTTCATGGACGGATGACTTAACTCCACCCGGGAGGCCAATTGTATCAGATTGTAATTCGGAATCTTATGCGATCTCGGAATTAATTGATTATCATCTGAAACCTATAGCAAATAGACATCCGAGCTATCTAAAAAATACACAGGATTTCCTGTCAAAAATTTCGAAATTGAAAATATCGAAAAATGCAATTCTGGCTACTTTGGATATCGACAGTATGTATACGAACATTGATATTGATAAAGGTGTTAAATCAGTTAAAAATGCATTTGAAAAATATCCGGATGCAAAACGCCCGGATGAACAAATTTTGGATCTTTTAGAGCTGAGCTGAAAAGGTAATGACTTTCAATTCAATGGAGAATATTTTCTACAAATAATGGGTTGTCCTATGGGCAAAAGATTGAGTCCTAATTTTGCAAGCATTTATGTAGCGGAATGGGAGGAAAATGCCTTAAGCAAATGTGCAAAGCATCCTCTCGTATATCTCAGGTATTTAGATGACATTTTTATTATTTGGGAACATTCAAAAGAAGATTTTGATGAATTTTTAGAAATTTTGAACAATCACGATCCAAATATTAAATTGAAAGCTACTATCAGTGAAAATTCTGTTGATTTTCTCGATGCGACCGTGTATAAAGGAAAGCAATTTCAGGGGTCCTGTCATTTAGATTATAAAGTATATTTTAAACCAACTGATTCACATCAATTGTTGCACACAAAATCATTTCATCCTCAACATACATGTAAAGGTATCATCAAATCACAGCTCATTCGTTTCCACCGCAATTCAAGTGATAAGGTAAATTTCAATGAGGCTTGTTCTACTCTATTTGGCACCCTCAGATCGAGAGGGTACTCGCTGCGCCTCTTGCGTAGCCTGAAATCCCAAACCCTGAAAAAGCTCGTAAGTCCAGCTGAAACTACCGATTTCGAACCACTGAAGATTGAACACAACAGACAGTTGCAAAATGGTAGTGGCGCGGTATTTAATTGCAAAAAGCCTCGTTGTAGACTGCATACTTTTATGCCTGATCAGAAAGAGGAATTTTCCTCCAAACAAACGAAAAATCATTATCAGATCCGTAACCCCCTCCATTGTGATTCACCAAACATTATTTACCTTATCACTTGTAAGCGATGTCGGAAACAGTACGTTGGTCAAAGTCAAAATCCTTTCCAAGAACGTGCTACTAGACACAAACAGGATATAAAACATAATGCGGATGCCCCAGTAGCACAACATTTTAACCTTCCTGGCCATTCTTTGGACGATTTCGAAATCCATCCTATTGAACAACCACCAATTAAAGACACATTAGAAGAAACGGATGAATTTAAAAAAAAACGTGAAGCTTTTTGGATCAATACGCTTCAAACCCTCTGGCCATTTGGTATGAACATATCAGAGGGCAAATGTGAAAGGAGGTCCATCATTCCTTTCACTTTAACGTACAACAGAATGAATATCGAAATAGCAAAAATGTTAAAAGATGAATTCAATTTTACCAATGCTAAATTAAATGAACCTTTTAATCTTCGACCTGTCATCGCCTATAAGAAAAACAAAAGCTTGCGTAACATCCTTGTAAGGACTAAATTAGAGCCCATCAATGAATAACATCAATTTTTGCCAGTCAGTTTAACCAGTTCCTAAGCTCATCACTTAGTTTAAATCAATTTCATGTACTTTTTTGGCATGTTTGAAACCAATCAGGGTTCAGTAAATGAAAGTTAAAAAATTTATAGTAATTTATATATTTTTATACTTACCAATGACCCAGACTTAGCTGGTGCTAACTCCACAAAAACCAGGGCCAAACACAAATTTTGCCCCCCAATCCCCAAAATTTGCATCCAAAACAAAAAGAAATCATGTCCTAAAGGACCTCCATAGTACGACTCTACTGCGCATGCGCAGTGACGCAGTCGTCCCGAAATTGGCGCCAAATATCATTCTTACTGGCAGTGCCTGGTCAGCGCTATGTACTCAGCGGGGAGGCAAGAGTTCCCAACTCAGGGAGGGCCATCCCCGTCTGGGTCATTGGTAAGTATAAAAAATATATAAATTACTATAAATTTTTTAACATTTTTATACTGTACCAATGACCCAGACTTAGCTGAATAGTAAACAGGCTGGAGGGCCTAGGACATAGAGGAAAATCCAATAAGCTCAATTATATAATAAAGAGGTAACCCCTTAAGGAGAAAAGGAGTATTAGGCTTTACATGTATCTTTCTTATTTAATATTAAATTAGAAAGATACACTACCCTTAATAATTGAGCACAATAACATTCATGTTCTCTATTAACATCCAGTATAACCCTTATACTAATTATTTTTAAAGCAAGCCAATAAATAAAGTAGTCCAGAGAATTGAGACTCTTTATAATCATTTAAAAGTGTCCGAGTATTGTATATTAAAGCCCGTTTGACACTTGACATATACAAATGCTTCACACCGAGCTACACTTTAAAAATAAGACATGAATGAAATTAAACATTAATATTACACTTTAAAACCATCCCGGAAGCGACTCAGAAATACTGTCTTGGAGGAGGCATTCCCTTGCTTTTCACTATAAAGCAGGTGACCTAAGGGAACACCCGCCCCCCCCCCCTTCCCCTTGCCCTGGGTCAAATAGCCCAGAGCGAAGAGGGCAGCCGGACGGAGTCACTGCCGGAACAGAAAGCCTGCATAACTATAGTTGCAACTGTTTAGTGGACGACATTCTGAGCAACAGATAACGGACCTAAACAATGCAGGTCTCCAGAAATGGACTCAATATTTCTGAGATAAAAATTAGTAAATGTGGAAGGCTGAGACCAATAAGCAGCCTTCATTAAATCTGTAATAGCAACACTATTAGCATAAGCCCAGGAAGTAGAAAGAGCTCTTACTTCATGAGCAGAAATCTTAAGCACAGACTGCTGAGAAGAAGATAAATCTTCATACGCAGTACGGATAGTTAACTGAATCCATCTAGCAATAGAATGGACTGAAATGTCCTTTCTATTAGGCATCAAAGACAGAAAGAAACGTTTCCGTCCCTTTCTGATGAACTGAGATCTCTGTTTATAGATACGTAGTGCTCTAACAGGACAGAGTAAAGGCCTACGCCCGTCTGAAGACGGAAGAGCCTTAATAACAATAGGTTCCGGATATTTATTAGGAGCCTGATTCTTAGCTAAAAAACCGACATTAGTAGTGAAGGTGATTGTGTTCCCAACACTACGATAATGAGAATCATCCACCGATAGTGCATGAAGCTCACTGACTCTTCTGGCAGAAGAGAAAGCTAAGAGAAAAGCTGTCTTATAAGATAAGAATTTGAAATCTACTGTCCCAAGAGGTTCAAATGGCTTTTCTTTCAATTTAAGGAGAACCCAAGCTAAATTCCACTTAGGAATTAATCTAAGAGTTCTGGGTCTATTTATCGAAAAGTTTCTAACCAATTTCGATAAAGAGACATTAGATCCAATTTGTAAACTATCATGATGTGCATAGGTATCAGATAACATAGATCTATAACCCTTTATAGTAACAGGCTGCAGTTTGATTTCGTCAAACAAGTAAACTAGAAAGTTTGCAATGTCTGGTATAGAGGGATCAAATATATCTACAGAATGATCCCTACACCAACGACGGAAAACCTTCCACTTAGCCGCATAGTTTAGCGAAGAGGAGGTCCTCCTACAGTTAGAAATCGCGTCCACTGCTCGTCCTGTAAAGTGCTTGCCATGCAAGAAGGACCGCACAACGGAAAAACATGAAGGTTGAGACCTTGCGGGTTGTGATGGATTTGGCGCGATTTCCCCTGCGAAAGAAGATCCTCTCGTGGAGGAAGCTTCCGCGGTAGGTCCCACAACAGACACCTGAGTAGATTTATCCACGGTCTCTGTGGCGACAGAGATGCTACCAACAGAATCTTGCATTGAGATTGTTTTATCTTTAGCAATACTTGTTGAATTAACGGCGCTGGAGGATACGCATATCCTATCATTCCGTCCCAAGGGATCGACAGAGCGTCTACTGCAAATGCTCTTGGATCCGGACACGGGGACACATACGTCTGCAACTGATTGTTGAGATGTGTCGCAAATAAGTCTATCATTGGCCGTTCCCATTGGTAGCAAATCTGATTGAATACTTGTTTGTTGAGAGTCCACTCCGACGGCAACAAGCGACCCTTTCGTGAAAGGGAGTCTGCTAGCACATTCAGACGACCCGGTATGTGACGGACCGAAAGAAGAACGTGATGTTCCAACGCAAACAGAAGGATTCTTTCCGTTAGATTGAACAACGGAACTGAATGAGTGCCTCCCTGATTCCGTATATACGCCACTACTGTCGTATTGTCGGATAGGATTTGGACATGAGCATCGTGAATAATGTCCATCCAGTGACGTAACGCAAGCCAAATTGACATCATTTCCTTGATGTTTATGTGCTTGCACAGGAATTGCGGATCCCAAAGACCCTGGCATCTCGAATCCGTTGGGATTAATGATGCACCCCAACCTGTTTGACTGGCATCCGTCATAATGGTAAAACTCGGATCTGGCAACTGCAGCGGAACTCCTTGAGTTAACCACTGAATGTTTGCCCAAGTCTGAATCTCTTGTTTCACTTGATCTGACAAGAGAACGTCTACATCGAGCGAATGAATTTTCACACTCCAATTCTGAGTCAGGAAAATTTGAAGAGGCCGTGTGCGTAGCCGTCCCATCGGAATGAGATCCGCGGCGGCTCCGCACAGACCTATCAGTCTCATAAATTCTCTCGCCGTGACTTTGTCTGCATTCAGACAATAGTGAGCGTAACAACTGACTAATTTCGCTCTGGTTAACGGCAGACGAACGAGATTGTTGTGCGTCTCGAAGCTCATTCCCAGATGAGTGAATGACTTGGACGGCACCAGATCCGACTTCTCCTCGTTTACTATGAAACCGAGACGTCGGAGCAATAGAAGAAGATTCTGAACATCGTTCTGAAGCGTTAACTCGTTGCCGTACCTCTGAAGAATGTCGTCCAGGTAGGCCGACGTTACCGCAGACGAATGAGCTCGGAAGTAGATCATTACCGAGTTCATTACCCGAGTGAAAGCCCAGGGTGCTAGATTCAATCCGAAGCACATGGCCCGGAACTGATACACCACTCCTAGGACTGCGAAGCGTAGATACTTTCGGAATGTCGGATGTACCATGACGTGAAAGTACGCATCTTTGAGATCTATGCTCGTTGCATAATCGTTCACCCGAATACTCGCTCTGACCGATCGAATCGTCTCCATATAAAACTTCGGAGCGACGATCAGCTTGTTTATCCAGCTCAAATATATGACTGGACGGAACGAGCCGTCTGGTTTCGGAACCAGAAACAGATGGCTGTAGAATCCCAGCGATTCCTGGTTTTCTACGACCTCTACCGCGTTCTTCATTAAAAGAGACTGCACCTCTGATACCAGAGCATCTCTTTTCTGAGGATTTGACGGAAGATGAGTCCACTTTGGACTTCGAGTTAATGGAGGCTTTCGTTTGAAGGATATCTTTAGACCTTCCGAAGTCACTCCTCTCACCCACGGGTCGTCCGTAATCGACGCCCACTCTTGAGAAAAACTCGACAACCTTCCGCCAACCGGAACGCGATAGAGGTTTAAGCCATCACCTCCTGGATCTGCGAGGCCTGCGGTAGGAGAAACCACGTCTTCCACGACCCGCACCTCGCCTCGTCGACCTCGGGGCGTCCGACCGATTGTCCCGGCCTGAAGGACGTCCCGAACGAGAGTCGCTATCCTGACGGTCTCTCGAATAAGAGCCAGAGGACGCACCGGAACCTCTATAGGAACCTCTCTTGGGCGCATAAGACCCAGAAGTGCCCGCCTTATTCGTGTCTGCTGTATCCGACCTTTTAGGAGCGGATCTGAACAACAGAGAATCACTAGCTTTCTTTTTAATATTATCATAAATAGCGGAAAGCTTGCCGTCAAAGAGAAGATCTCCTGAGACCGAAGCGACTCTAAGAGAGTTCTTCACCTTAGAATCCACTAGTGTGGATGTAGACAGGGCTGCGTCACGTCTAACCAACTCCAGATTTGCCACTGAAAGGGCGGAGTTACACGTGGAATAAGCTACTGCCCTTGAAAGAAGTCTTAAAGAGGATTGTATATCCTGAAACTCTTCCCCTTGAAGGCGCAGTGATAACGCCTTAGTAAGGTGATCTGCGTAAGATAAGGCATCTAAATTGGCTCTGTTAGACGCAATAGCTGTTTCCAACACTGCGGTTGGAATAGAAGCTGACGACGGTAATGATAGCTCTAAGTCTTCCGCCTCGTCGTCCATACGCAGAGGAACTCTCGGTATACCCTGACCTGCCGTGTCGAATTTATTCCTTGCATTAATGAAAGGCAGGTTGAGAGTATTTGCGGACAAGAAACCTGCTTTCCCCGTCCTGGAAGCAAGTTTAAAAATAGCGTCGTTCAATAATTCAAATGTTCTTGCAACATTATTGGACTGCGACGGAAACTCGGGAGCGATGTCCCTGAACCGCTCAAAAAATTCAGAGTCCAATGACGCTATAATTCTCCTGTCCGGAAGCGCAGCAGTCTGGCCCGACGGAACAACTTGAGGAAGAAAGTGCCGGATGAAGTCCACGGCAGCTTTATGTTGTTCCGAAAGGGATAGCTCCAATTCATCCGTATCCCTTTCACCATCCGGTCGGACCTCCCGATGTTCCCGGTCGTCCGCCCCCGATGCTTCGGCGGAGCGTACCGACCCAGCGCCGTCGGATAATTCTCGATCCGACACCGTTTCTGTCGGCTGCTGGGATGCTGCGATAAGCTGTGCTATCTGCACTAGAATGTCCGACGTCGAGACCTGCGGAGGCGCGGTCTTTCGCTGCTTCGCCGAGGGCAGCTCCGCATCAGATGGCTCCCGCATACTTTTCCTATGCGAACGTCCGGAGTCCATCGGTCTCGAATCCCTGGCTGCCGGATGGTGTGACCTGGTCGCCGAAGAATCCTTCATCGGCGAAGCTGGCAAAATATCGGAGGTCACGCAGCCAAGGTGCGGTCGTGTGCGCCGACGAGAAGAGGAAGCCTTAACAGTCTCTGCGGACTGCTTATACAACGGAGCGTCCCGAGCGACGGACGTATGCTCCGCTAAAGACACATTTTGTACCACAACATCTGGTCCCAGATGTTGTTGTACGAGAGAGGGGCCTCTCTCGCTCGCGGCCCGGCTGGACCTGGACGAGCTAGGAACCGGACTAAAAGGCTTCCTCCGTTCTCGTTCACTATCCGCCGTCACTGGGTGTGCATCTATTATTTTTATAGTGCTCGCATCACCCAAAATTTCCTCTTGGACCGCATCGGACGAACCCGGCTGCCGAACCATTCGGTGAATGGACGCTACACCGGGCGAGCTAGCGGACGACATTTGTCTAATCTCCATGAGCACTTTTGCCGCTAGCTCTGAATTCATTTGTGACGACGGACGCACACTTGAAGAAGATAACATGGAAACATCACCCTGTTCTGGTTCCTCTGAAATAGAAACTGAGAGAGTAGAGTGACCTTGTGGAGAAAGAGCCGGCATCGCTCTTTCTCCAGAAACAACATATCGTGACACACGTTTCCAATGTTTCTCATCCCAATGTTCACATATAGGACAGGGATTAATGCGAGAACACTGACTACAATTAATACAATGATCATGAAAGTCAGAGGAAGATTTCTTCCTATTACAATTTGAACAATGTCCCTTCATTGTGAAAGAACAACAATAAGTCCTAGTTACTCGCAAAAACCCCTGACACAAAGATACATAATAACATGATCCATTAATAAATGAAAAAACAATTGCAAAACAAAATAATTTTGAAAAAATATTTTTTCAGAGAAGCCCAAGTTGCTGAAAAGTAACGTTGAGCCCCGATGGATCCGATGGCAAAGTGTGGTCAAAAATTTTAAAATTATATAAAATAATTAATGAGACACTTTCGGATAATATAAATGTATCTTATAATGAGATAAACTACCACAAAGGCAAACAGCCCCCCTCAAAAAAGGCTGTTGCCAATGAAAACAAACAGTGTAAACACACTAGAAAACATGACTCCAGGCACTGAAAAAACTGGCTCGGAATCAGTCATCAATTACACTCTATCTGATGCAAAACAGAGACTCCCAGGGGAGAATCTGCAGAACATCAGATGGAAGATGCAGAACACAAACGTTATACACCCATGGGTGAAAACGTAACTATGGGGAAAATAACAGAAAACATTCTGTAACCAAGCAACTCTCCCAGGAAATTTTAGAAATGAAACTTCTCAAAAATATGCCAAAAGCATGGGAGAATTGCAAGGGGGGACTTTAGAAGGCTAGGGGAGAGGAAACACTGAATAAGCAGTGCAACAATTAGCAAGAATGACAACAAGAGGCCCATGCCTCGAAAATAGGCAACTTAACATAATTTCAACAAAAAATTTTAAGTACAGCCCTGATTATTTTTTGCCACTTCTTTTTTCCTCTCCTCCTTCTATCCTCCTTAGAATCACATTTTCTCCAAAAATTACGTGTCTGGCATCCTTTAAACTGAGATTTACAAGCACAAAGATCAGTGAGATGTTGACTGATGAAGGGCCAAACAGAGAATGATATTTGGCGCCAATTTCGGGACGACTGCGTCACTGCGCATGCGCAGTAGAGTCGTACTATGGAGGTCCTTTAGGACATGATTTCTTTTTGTTTTGGATGCAAATTTTGGGGATTGGGGGGCAAAATTTGTGTTTGGCCCTGGTTTTTGTGGAGTTAGCACCAGCTAAGTCTGGGTCATTGGTACAGTATAAAAATACAATTTTTCAGCGGCATATTAAAAGAAAAAAACATTTCAGTAGGAAATGTCTGTGCCAGTGCGATTATTTAACCTCAAACACACACACACACACACACACACAGTCTTGTCTTCCCTACATACCGAGGTACCCCATTGTTTGTCCTTTGTGTGTACTAACGGTTTCTACCTCGTTTTGCCGGTACAGTTCTGGGAAAACAACCGAGGTAAAGGGTTTCTTTTGTCTTTTTTACCTCGGTAAGGCGAAACACGCAAACTCTTTTGTCTAGTTACCTCGTCAAGTTGGTAAGACAAACGCACACACACACAACACATACCATACCATACCATACCATACCATACCATACCATACATACATACATACATAGTGTTCCTGCAAGGGGAAAGTTAACTCCTTAAATTATAGGGCTAAACACAAATTTTGCCCCCAGTCCCCAAAATTTGCATCAAAAACCGAAATTTCAATGTCCTATGTGGTCCTCCATACCTTTTATCCACTGCGCATGCGCAGTGTCAAGGAGGTCTCGAAATTGGCTCCAAAAGTCATTCTTACAACCAGTGCCTGGTAAGCGTTATGTAATCAGCGGGGAGGTATGAGTTCCCAACTCATGGGTGGGCCATCCCCGTCTGGGTCATTGGTAAGTATAAAAAATATATAAATTAGGCCACACAAAGAAGATCTTCTGTTTCTCAGGCCATTATTTGTAAAACTCCATGTGGGCGAGCATTTTTTTATTTTTTTTTTTATTTCTGTAATTATTTCTTTGCAATCAAATGTTTATGTTCTCGGTTAATGTTTTAGGCTTCATAATCTACAGAATAGCATGGGTGGTGGTGTATTTCGTCCCTTGAGAGCAAGAAGGCTTTGCAATGCTAAAACATTGCAAAGCCTTCTTGCACGCAAGGGACAAATTTATCAATTTTTTTAACTTGGGTAAAATATCAGACATAAATCATTTATTTTTTATTTGTTTTAAGTTTACACTGGTTATAAAAAGAGAGCATGCGGCAGCCAAAAGGACCATGCAGGGGGGCCTGAGAAACAAATTTTTAATTTTTGTAGGCCTTACTATAAATCTTTTAACATTTTTATACTGTACCAATGACCCAGACTTAGCTGAATAGAAAAAAGGCTGGACGGCCTAGGACATAAAAGAAAATCCAATAGTCTCAATTACATGTAAACAGAATTATCCCCTCAGGGAGAAGAGGAGAACAGGTTTTACATGTATCTTTCTTGTTTGTATCAAAAAAGAAAGACACAATACCATACCGTAATTGAGCACAATAACATCAATGATCTCTATTAACATCCAGTATAACCCATTATACTAATCTTTTTAAAGGAAAGCCAATAAATATAGTCCAGAGAATGAGACTCTAATACTCATTTACAGTGTTCGAGGATTGTATATTAGCGCTCGTATGACCGGTGACATCTACAAATGTTTCACACCGAGCTACACTTTAAAAATATTACATGAATTAGCTTTACACTTTAAAACCATCCTGGTACCGACTCGGAATTACTGATTCCATAGGAGGTATTCCCTTGCTTTTCACTATAAAGCAGGTGACCTAAGGGAACACAATCCCCCCCCCCCCCACACCTCCCTTTCCCTTGCCCTGGGACAAATACCCCAGAGCGAAGAGGGCAGCAGGACAGAGTCACTGCCAGAACAGAAAGCCTGCATAACTATAGTTGCAACTGTTTAGAGGACGACATTCTGAGCAACAGATAATGGACTTAAACAATGCAGGTCTCCAGAAATGGACTCAATATTTCTAAGATAAAAATCCGTGAATGTGGAAGGCTGAGACCAATATGCAGCCTTCATCAAATCTGTAATAGCAACACTATTAGCATAAGCCCAAGATGTAGATAGAGCTCTTACTTCATGCACCGAAATCTTAAGCACAGACTGCTGGGTTGAAGATAATTTTTCATAAGCAGTACAGTTAGTTAATAGAATCCACCTAGCAATAGAATTGACCGTAATGTCCCTTCTATTTGGCAGCAGAGACAGAAAGAAACGTTTACATCCCTCTCTGATAAACTCAGATCTACGTTTGGAAATACGTACAGCTCTAACAGGACAGAGTAAAGGCCTATGCCCGTCTTTAGACGGAAGAGCCTTAATAACAATAGGATCCGGATACTTATTAGGAGCCCGATTCTTAGCCAAAAATCCAACCTTAGTAGTCAAGGTAATAGTATTACCTACACAACGATAGTGACAATCATCAACAGACAGTGCATGAAGCGCACTAACTCTTCTAGCAGAAGAGAAGGCTAAGAGAAAAGCTGTCTATAAGATAAGAATTTGAAGACAAGAGGCTCAAATGGCACTTCTTTTAGCTTAAGAAGAACCCAAGCTAAATTCCACTTAGGAATTAATCTAAGGGTTCTAGGTCTATTTATCGAAAAGTTTTTCACTAACTTAGATAAAGAGACATTAGATCCAATCTGTAAACTATCATGATGTGCATAGGTATCAGATAGGATAGACATATAGCCCTTAATGGTAACAGGCTGCAGTTTGATCTCATCAAACAGGTAGACTAGAAAATTAGCAATGTCTGGAATGGAGGGATCATAAATATCAACAGAATAATCCCTACACCACCGTAAGAAAACCTTCCACTTAGCAGCATAATTTAGCGAAGAGGAGGTCCTCCTACAGTTAGACATTGCGTCCACTGCCGGTCCTGTAAATCCTTGCTGTGCAAGAAGGACCGCACAACGGAAATACGTGAAGGTTGAGACCTTGCGGGTTGTGATGCAGTGTGCGCAATTTCTCCTGTGAAAGAAGGTCCTCCTGTGGAGGAAGCTTCCGTGGAATGTCCCAGAACAGACACCTGAGTAGATTTATCCAGTCTCTGGGGTGACAGAGATGCTACCAACAGAATCTTGCAATAACATTGCTTGATTTTTAGCAATATCTGCTGAATAAATGAAGCTGGAGGATACCCGTATCCTATCATTCCGTCCCACGAGATCGAGAGAGCGTCTACTGCAAACGCTCGAGGATCTGGGCATGGCGACACATACGTCTGCAACTGATTGTTGAGATGCGTCGCAAATAAGTCTATCATTGGACGATCCCATTGGTAGCAAATTTGAGTGAATACTCATTTGTTGAGAGTCCATTCTGACGGCAACATGCAACCTTTCCGAGAAAGGAAGTCTGCTAGAACGTTCAGATGAGCCGGTATAAGACGGGGCGATAGACGAACTTGATGCTCTAGGACAAACAGAAGGATCCTTTCCATTAAATTGAATAACGGAATGGAATGAGTGCCTCCCTGATTCCGAATGTACGCTACTACTGTCGAATTGTCGGACAAAATTTGCACATGCGAATTCTGAAGAATGTTCATTCATTGACGTAGCGCAAGCCATATTGACATCATCTCTTGATGTTTATGTACTTGTTAGGAACTGCGGATCCCAAGGACCCTGGCACCTGGAATCCGTTGGGCTCAGAGTTGCGCCCCAACCTGTTTGACTCGCATCTGTCATTATCGTAAAACTCGGATCCGGCAGTTGCAGTGGTACTCCTTGAGTTAACCACTGAATATCTGCCCAAGTCTGAAACTCTTGTTTCACTTGATTCGACAAGACGATGTTCGATTCGAGCGAATGAGTCTTCACACTCCAATTCAGATATAAAATATATCTGGAGTGGACGAGTGCATAGCCACTCCATCGGAATAAGAGCCACAGCGGGTCCGCACAAACCTGTCAGTCTCATGATTTCTCTCGCTGTTACTACATCTGAGTGAAGACAAAAGCGAGCATAACAACTGACTAATATCGCTCTGGTTAACGGTAGACGAACGAGCTTGTTGTGCGTCTCTTAAGCTCATTCCCACGTGGGTGAATGATTAGGACGGCACTAGATCCGACTTCTTTTCGTTTACTATGAAACCGAGACATCGGAGCAATTGGAGCAGACTCTGAACATCGTTCTGAAGCATTAACTTGCTGCCGTAACCCTGAAGAATGTCGTCCAAGTAGGCCGACGTTAGCACAGACGAATGAGCTCGGAAATGAGTCATTACTGAGATCATTATTCGAGTGAAGGCCCAGGGCGCTAGGTTCACACCAGAGCACCATTGCTCGGAACTAAAAACGACTCCTGGGACAGCGAAGCGAAGGTACTTTCTAAAAGCTGGATGGACCATGACGTAAAAGTACGTATCCTTGAGATCTATGCTCACAGCATAATCGTTCACTCGAGTACTCGCTCTGACCGATCGGATGGTCTCCATATAAAAATTTGGAGCCACGATCAGCTTGTTTATCCAGCTCCGATCTATAACTGGACGAAACAAGCCGTCTGATCTTGGAACCAGGAACAGGTGACTGCACAAAACTGGAGATTCCTGGTTTTCTACGATGTCTATAGTGTTCTTGTCCAGAAGAGATTGAACTTCCGATAGAAGCGAATCTCTCTTCTGAAAGTTTAACGGAAGCCGAGACCAGCTTGGACTTCGAGTTAACGGAGGTTTTTCCTTGAAGGACAGCTAGACCTTCGGAAATAACCCCTTGCACCCATGGGTTGTCCGTAATTGACAACCAATTGGTTAAGAATCTCGACAGCCTTTCGCCCACTGGAACGCAATAGAGGTTTAGACCATCACCACCTGGCCCTGCGAGGATTGTGGAAGGAGAAACCACGTCGACCTAGGGGCGTCTGACCTGATATCTCGGCCAGCATTACGACCCCTATGTGAGTCGCTACTCTGACAGTCTCCGGAGTAAGACGTAGAGGCTTTATTTGATCCTCTATAGGAACTTCCTTTGGACGTATTCGCCCCCGAAGAACCTGCCTTACTCCTCCCTGCTGAGTCCGACTTTTTCAAAGCGGAATAAACGCAGAGAATCCGGAGCTTTCTTAGTTATCTAATATAGATTGTAGAAAGCTTAACGTCGAAGAGAAGCTCTCCTGAGACCGGAGCGACTGGAAGAGAGTTTTTTCACCTTACTATCCACTCTTGTGGATGCAGCCAGAGCAGCATCACGTCTGACTAACTCCATATTGCCACTGAAAGGGCGGAGTTATACGTAGAATATGCTATAGCCCTCGAAAGAACTCTTAAGGAAGTTTGAACATCCTGGAATTCTTTCGCTTCCAGACGTGGTGATAACGCTCTGGTAAGGTGATCTGCATGAGATAATGCATCTAAATTCTATTAGACGATATTGTTGTACCCAGTATACTGGAGTAAATAGACATGGACACCGGCAATGACAATTCCATGTCTTCAGCCTAGTCGTCCAAACGAAGAGGAACTCTCGGCACGCCATGTCCTAACGTTTCAAATTTATGTCTAACATTGATGAAAGATAGCTGTATAGCGCTAGGCGATAAGAAACCAGATTTGCCAGTCTTAGAGGCTAGCTTGAATATAGCATCATTCAAAAGTTCAAATGTCCGTGACATCTCTGGACTGGGTCGGAAACTCAGGGACGGTGTCCCTAATCAGATTTGCCAGTCTCAGAGGCTAGCTTGAATATAGCATCATTCAAAAGTTCAAATGTCTGTGACATTTCTGGACTGGGTCGGAAACTCAGGGAGGGTGCCCCTAATCCGGCCGAAAAAGTCTGTGTCCAGTGACGCTTTCAGTTTCTTATCAGGTAATGCAGCATTTTTGTCCAGAGAAACAACTTCTAAAAGGTGATGCCGGATGAAATCTACGGCCATCTTAACTTGTTCGGAAAGGGAAAATTTCAGCTCTGCTGATTCCCTTTTTACCATCACTGAACCACATAATAATCTCGGTCGTCCCTTACTGACTGTGCAGGGGAGTGAACCGACCCAGCTTGCTCAGATAGTTCTTTACTGAAAAAGTTTCTGATAGCTGCTGGGATGCTGCGATGAATTGAGCTATCGCCATACGTAGATAGGTCGAAAACCGTTGATATAATATATACAACATACACATGTCCAATAGCATCAGAATGGATGATCCCTGGAGAGTACACACACTTCCGAGGTAACCCACAGGCGACCCCATTCAGGGGTACAATAAATTCCAATAAATAACACTCCCAGACATGTTCTATCCAATATCTATGCTCCCAGACACGTGCGAATATACGAGAATAAATAGACAAGATATATTTGATTGGGTACCAAAATTTATAGAAACCTGGATTTAGAAATGGAACGAGCTATGATTAACAGACTTGTCACGGACCACCCCCGAAATAATTCATTGTTTCTAAGGTCCATAACATACAATAATGCGTCTGCCTAATAATACACTTATTATGCACGCAAGCAATTTATTGATGATGAATCATATGCTCGTATAGGACATATAGACGAACAACCGCAGGAATCAAACCAACTAAAAAGTGGATGTGCCCATGAGGTCGCCATAGAACACGACCCAGCCGCCAATCGAGAAGTCATGAAATGCATGTATATACTTAAATGCATTCAAGGTTTACAGGAAGAAAATTACGTCTTGCCCGGCAATCGCCTCTTAACACATTCGAGGTGGGGAGGGGCGGGGGGATTCAAAAACATATTGAACCCCCCTCACCCACATTATGAATCGTTCTTGTGTTAGTCATCAAATAGTATAGGAACCGCAAGGCTACCTCATGACTGACCGACTCCAAAATGCCACTAAGGGCGGAGAATGACGTGATGAACAAATACACCGTATTAATATAACTCGCACTAAACCGTACCGATTTGAAGAGAATAACCTCCTCTAACAAATGGTATCATGTCCGACAGGACAACTAACTCAGCCTAGCTGAAGCAGCTAAAAGTCTTCCTGCATGTAAAGACCATTAAAAGCTGATAACTGAGGCTCTAGAAGCTCACTAAGGAGACTTACAATGCTAGCCATAGCTTATAAGTCTTCATCTTCGTGAAGAGAGATATAGCGGTGTAAGTGGCTACCCTGAAGGCTCACTTAATGGAGACTTACAATTATCGTCACGCAAGGTAGGGAATGAAGAGCCGCTATATAAACAGCCCTGAAATCCCAGAGACTTACAGGAGGAGAAACTACGTCCTCCCTGCGAAGAAGCTCATCTCGTCGACCTCAATTGTTCCCTTCAATAAGAGAGCCTTTACCTCCACTAGAAGCAACTCTCTTTGAAAGGAACTTCCGTGATTAATGTCCAGTTTCTCGTGAAGATGATAACCTTCCGTTTATCATCAGCCGGGGGGGGGGGGGGGGGGGGGGGGGGTCTGATCCATAGCATTGATCAGACCTATGCCCCTTTCCCGAGTCGCTATAACAACAACTTCCAGAGTAAATATAAGAGGGTTATTGTACCCTCGCGAGACATTCTCATGATGCTTTCTTAGAAGCAGAACCAGAACGGCCTCGCTTACCCTGGTCTACTGAAGTGTGTTGATGAGACAGCGACTTCAATAGCAGAGCACTGAAGCTTCTTGTAGCCTGCTCATATATCAACGCAGGCTTGTCGTCAAAGAGTATATTCCCGGTAACCGGAGCGACTCAGAGAGAGCTTTTCACCTTGTCATCTATAAGTGATGATGACGCAAGGGCAGCATCATGTCTTACCAACTCCAAATTCACTGCCTGTGCGGAGTTGTACGTGGCATACATGACTGCCCTGGAAAGAACTCTTAGTGAGGAACCACGTCCTCATAATTCTTTCCATTGAGACGTTGCACCATAGCTCTGGTAAGGTGATCTGCTAAGGACATTGCGCCCAGATTTGCACTTTTCAATGAAATAGCATATTCCATTATTTCCAAGCATATATTAAATGATGCAGGTAGGGACATATTTTCATCCCCGGCCTGCTCATCTAAACACAGACTTATATTCAGATGGAACAATATTCTTAAGACCTTAAGACTTTTCATAGTCTGAAAGTGCCCTTCTGTGAGAGATGGAGACTCACACTCCATATCCCTCTCACCATCCAAATGTTCCATCCACAAATATGGTCAACTCCATCTGACAGAACTGATGACTGGATCAACGCAGCACCGTCTGACAGCTCACCATCGGAGTCTGTTAAACGGTAGTACTAGTCTCAAATGACTAGCTATCAAACTGAACTTGCGAAGTCAGATAGCTAGTCTGTGGTCAATGCACTTCGTTAATGCCATAGAAGATGCCATAGCTGCCACCGAATCCGGCTGCAGTGTGGAAGAAGCGTCCCAAACCGCAAGCGTGAACGGGCGTCCCAACTTACTAAAGTTTCTCACTCCAAAAACAGTCGACCCCGACTGCTGACAGAAAGGAGAAGGTTCTCCAGCTCACAGTCTGCTCCAGACAAAGCCGAGCGATCAGTTAGAAACTTGTATGCATCTATCCCTTATCGTGCATATCTGTGGAAGAAGAGGAAGCCATAACCACAGCCAACCCTGGCTGAAGTGCAGAAGAAGCACCCCGACTCGTCACATAGGACGGATGCTCTTTCTCATTGATGTTTCTTACAACACAAAACAGTTGTTGACTGTTAACGGGACGACAAAACGCTCTGCACTCTCAATCTGTCTCCAGATCTCGTACCTTATCCCACTTAGAAACTTCTAGACTAATCCTCTTTTGTGCGCTTCCATGTAAGCAGAGGAAGCCATAACTGCTGCCGGCCCCAGCTGCAGTGTGGAAGGAACATTCGACGCATGTTCTGACTCAATATGGTTTCTCACAACAAACACAGTTGACCCTGCCTGTTAACAGGACAGAGAGGGTTCTTTAAATGGAGATCTGACCCCAGATTTAGCCAAGTGTCCTGTAGAGAAACTTCTGGCTTCTTCTACATGCACAATTGACCGGACCGACCCAGCACCGTCCAACAGCTCAACACTGGAGTCTGCGGAAGGCTGCTCTTGCATTAGCTGAATAGATGCGCAACTGCGACAGCAAGTCCATTCCCGAGGCTTGAGGAGCAGTGGTCTTCTGTTTTTCCCACTGCTTGCTGCTCCTGGGATGAAGATTTGGAGATAGATCACTTCTCTGAGCGTCCTGCTGATCGATGCCTCGGATCGCTAGCTATCGGATGGTCCGACTTCAGGGGCGAAGAATGACTCCATCTTCAAGCAGCTGACTGGATATCTGAAGTCAGGTAGCTAGTCTGCGGTCGTGTACGCTTTAATAACGTAGCTGAGGAAGCCGTGATTGAAGCTGACCCTGGCACACACTTTTCAGCGCTTTGCTTTTCGGACCGTTTCTTTTCAGCCTCGTGTGTTGATGCTTTCAAGTTTTCAAAAGCATCAACACACAAGGCTGTAAAATGATGGACCGAAATGTGAAGGGTCTAAAAGACTTATTGGTCTCAAGGTATTTAAAGTGCGTTCATTCAAGCTGTTTTCAAGACATTTAATGACTGGAAACAATCTGAACGAACAGACTCTGTGATTTCCAATGGCAGGGCCACTTCAAATTAAGCAAACAAAAAAGGATTGAAATTCAATGAATGCAGATCTCTGAATCCATTGAAGTGTCAACCCTTTCTTGTTTTTTAACAATTAAATTTATTTCATATTCATTATTATCTCACACGGGGCCATACTGCAATAACGGAAGGAAATTATCAATATTTTATCCTCCCCACCCCCCCCTAACTACAACATGAATTGGAATAGCTATGCTACAATATAGCTTTAACCCTTTACCTAACGTGAAAAGCAGACGACACTTGCAAAAATAATTCTTGAATAACTAATTTTTTTTCATTTTTTGTCTCAAAAACATAGGTTATGACCCCTCGTTGGAACGAGCTCGACGAGCTCGTTCCAACGAGGGGTCATAACCTATGTTTTTGAGACAAAAAATGAAAAAAATAATGAAAATTAATTGGCGATTTTTGAGAATAGCGCTGGCCGGTTTTGGCCGTTACGTTGGGTAAAGGGTTAAAAGAATTATTTTGCAGTTACTTTTTATAAAGCACCAGTTGTTGCTTTAAAGTAAATAATTGCAAATTAATATGAATAGAGGAAGTGTCATCAATCCACTATAAAATATTGCATAATTCCCACTTTTGTCTGTCAATTGATGACACAGTGACTGTACTGAACAGGGACAGATTGATTCACAGGATTATCGATGAGACTGTCCATTATATTCAAGGCATTGTCAAGGTCTTATTAGCAATCTTGTTGACAAGACTGTCAACGGCTTTGATAGATGTTCTGCGACCACAGTACTGGGGATCGACACCAACAGGAGTTGAGTGGAATGAAGAGAAACCATCAATGGTGAAGAAGATTACATCACACTGTACGAAGGTAGTCAAGATCTAGAGACAGGACATAGCACCAAGAAGATTTCTGTTACATTTTGACCGTAGTCCAATGAGTTAAAATCTATTATTGAGGCCCCAAAAAGTAGATGTTATGTTTCTCAGGCCATTTTTTGTAAAATTGCATGTGGGCGAGTGTTTTTTAATTTTATTTTTGTAATCATGTTCTCAATTTGTTTTATGTTTTAGGGCTCATAATCTACAGAATAACATGGGTGGTAGTGTATTTTCTCCCTTGAGTGCAAGAAGGCTTTCCAGTGCTAAAGCATTGCAAAGCCCTGTTGCACTCAAGGGACAAATTTATCAATTTTATTATCTTGGGTAAAATATTTTTATTTTTTATTTTTTTATGTTTGCATTGGTTATAAAAAGAGAACATGCAGCAGCCAAAAGGACCACACTGGAGGACCAGAGAAACAGATTTTTAACTTTTTAAGGCCTTATTTTTACATATACATGTATTATGTTGCAGTTATTTCTTGCAAAGCGCCGATTTTTGCTTTCCAGAAAATAATTGCAAAATAATTGATGGAGGATTGTTCCCAACACAAGATGGGACGGAGGGTATTAAAAAAAAGACCAAAACAACTCTAGATGGGACGGATTATTTCACTCGTTGGTATACTATTACTATTATCATGCTGAATGCCGCCCAGGGAAACAGTGCTGCCCAATGCCAAGGAGAACTTGGAATAGCCTCAGTCTGTTGAACTTCAAGTTCAGCATCACTAGTCACCGGAGCCTGGGATGAAATACGGTCATGCATATCATGATTTCCAATTTGCTGATACATCCTGGCCTCACTAGTCGATGTCCGACTCCCCAAAAATATTGAAATTTTTGCCGTATGCTTGGCATCTTGAGGCCGTGGTTTGTTTCTGTAAAACCCATCATTATGGCTGAGGCTTAAATTAATATTATAATAATGCTGTTCGCACAGCTAATACTTTTTCGCTAATGACATGAAAACGGGCAGAAAAAGAGTTGTCATGTATTCTGACTTGTTTGCGATTACAACATTTTCTTTGATGCTTGTAGTTCGATTGATGTTTTGAGGTGCTCTGATCTTCGCCAACAAAGGAATGTACATATTGTGAACCTGTTTCTTGATGTCACTTCTATAGAATGGTTGATGACACTATCTCTGCGACTTTGGAGATAAAAGGCTTTAGGAAACTTGTCACCGACCAGAATAGTTAACCATTCCTGTGCCAATATTCAAGTTTTTGGGGGGAGGGGAATGCGGCCGTTGACGGCCACTGTGCCGGGATAGCGGAAACCCTGAAACATACAACGTACACCCAGTGATGAAAGTGCCCAGAGACAAAAATCCCTGAAAATCTTTTATCAGAAGCCAAAGGCTCCTGCTTAATGCCAAACGCAGATCCTGAGAGGAGCCACAGGTGATTGCTCGTCATATGTACATGGATCTATGAGTGTTAAGACAAAAATTGAAGCCTGCCTTCATTGAAAATCACTATCCTTGAACACTACGGGCAAAACCTGTAACAAAAATCCCTGAATTCTGTCAAATCCCTGAAAACTTTCATCCCTGCGTACACCCTATACAACACACTTTAGAGAACTTAGAAATAACATGCCCTCCACTCCTACCCCTGCCCCCATCATCCATCTCAAAGACACAAATTTCTGGGTCTTATTATATCAATGAAATAGAATTTGTTTTTTTCTATAACCCTTTATCTAACATATTGACCACATTCAGTCAGTAATGTACACAGACATGTTTATATACAAACCATTATTTTTTCAATTTCTGACACTCATGTAGTTTAACCCTTTACCCAACACAGATGATATCAAAATTTATTATTTTAAATATAAGTTTTTAAATTTTGTCAAAAAATTTCAACAAAACCATATCATGTGACCCCCTCTTTGGAACGAGCTCGCCGAGCTCGTTTCAAAGAGGGTCACATGATATGGTTTTGTTGAAATTTTTCTAAAAATAATATTTTTTCAGCTGCTGAATTTGCATATTACGTGGGAGGATGTGGGCGATTCGTTGGGTAAAGGGTTAAGGGGTTAATCAATCATTGCTCCTCTTCAAGGTGTTTGCTACTAGAACGTCAAGACAATTACAAGTACAGTGAAACTCTTTTAATAGGTTATTTTCCCGCATTCTCGAGATAAACTGAGCATTTAATGTGTTATCTATTATTTGACAGAGCTCTTGAAAATTAACCCACAGGAGCCTGGAGAGTTTTATACATTTTTGCTACGCTTTGACAAAATACACCCTCTTGCTTCGCAGTTGTTTCTATGGAAGTCTTGGCAACCTATACAGACTGCCCAGAAACAACTGTCAAGACACTAGAATGTAACTTGCTAGTTTTCCCCAGTGATAACATGTTGGGGCACTTGTTCTGTTGCTGTAAAAGTGATCAAACTCAGAATTAGTCCCCCAAGGGTTAAATGCCTGTACAGGCCTGGCATTCTGAAAAAATGCAGGAGGGCAAAAAATTGCTCTCCTCACTCAGCTTAGGAGAGCAATTAGCTTTACACAGCATTTTAAGCATCCAGTTGAACGAACTCATTGAAACTGAAACCAACAGACTATTACATCAGTGATTTTATTAACTTTACTAAGGTAAAGCGAAATCTCTTAAACATCTAGATGTCTCACTCAACAACCGAACACACACTTGACAAGACCTGTGTGTGTGCCCAAGTTGGGGGAGAGTGTGTGTGTGGGGGGGGGGGGGGGGGGGGGAGGGGTGAAGGTGGTAGTGGTAGGCGTATGACTTTCTTGGACAACAGGTCTGCTTGAATCTACAGTCACATCCTGGTGCACGTGCTTCAAGTGACAGGATAGTAGTAATGGTAGTATATTATAGTGTCAATATTCCTTGAATAATTTCCCTTCAAACTGTGGTGTCAGTTGTGGAAACTGATTGCTGTGACCCATTATGCTTCAAATGATTGCAACTGTGTTTGGGTATGTACAAAGTACATACCCAAACACAGTTGCAGCCATTACCTTTTACCACTAAACCACTTTCAAAATGAAATTACGTGACGTTATGTGACTTCGAAGTTCAATTACATTTTTGCTTTACAACAAAAATTTAATGTGAGCATAATACATGTAATCTCAATCATCCCAGACCAAAATATTTAGGAGGCAATTTTTCGCTCTCCTTAATTCTTTCAGGAGGGCTGTAAGGAGAGCTAAAAAATCGCTCTCCTGAAATCACCAAGCCTGCCTGTATTAGATGTACTGAGGACAAATAGGTCTATGAACAAATGGAATTTGGTGACTGTCAGGTTAACTTTCAATATATTACAAGATTTTTTGCTCAATTAACTCTATAACCTAAATGTAATTAACAAGTCACTTTTGAACTGAATGTATGGCAAATGGTTTGGTGTTTGTTATTCCAATAAGAGATATCCAATTAAGTGGGATCCACTGCAGGCCTACACGAATACTGTAATTAAGTACCAATCAAATGTGTTTTCAACAGATCTTACATTTGAGTTGACTGGAAAAATACTAACCATATCCTCAATATGTTTTGCCTTTGCTCTAGATCTACTCTGAGGTGTGGAAGGCGTGTTTTTCTTATCTGCTACTGATGATTTTGGTTTATGTCTTGGTGTCTGTGGAGTGGCAGGAGTATCTCTTGAGGAAACGCTCTCATCGTCACTATCAGATTCATCTAAACTGTCATCTGATGATGATTCATTGCGATAATCTGTTAAAATTTAAAATTATTCACTTGTTTAGAACAATGTGATTTCAATAAATATGATAAATTTAAAGTAATTTGTATATTTTTAATACTTACCAATGGCCCAGACTTAGCTGGTGCAACCTCAATATTATTAACACAAATTTTGAACCCCCCCCCCCCCCCCCTATCCCCCAAATTTGCATACAATATCGAAAATTAAAAGTCCTATCTGGCCCTCCATACTTTTAGTACTTACGCATGCTGAGTACCCAGGAAGAGACTGTAATTGGAGCCAACATCATTCTTCCTTCCTAGTTGTCCCTACTGAAGTGATAACTCAGCGGGGAGGTATGAGTGCCCACTCATGGGAGGGCCATCCCCATCTGGGCCATTGGTAAGTATTAAAGATATACAAATTACTTTAAATTTATCATATTTTAATAGTAAAACCACTGGCCCAGACTAAGCTGAATCGTAAAAGGATGGAGAGCCTAGGACTTAAAGAGTTAGCAGACCAAAATACAGCTCCTTAGCCTGCATTAGAACTCCCAAAGTGAAAAGGAGTTTTCAAATTTTAAGGAATTACCTATATGTCTCGCTATACCACAATATAGAAGACATACCACTGAAATAAGGAGCAATATCCAAGTAATTCCCTATTACTTAGCTTAAATGATTACACTAAATGGGTGTAACAAGACCCAATTTTAAGGCTAGTCTGGAATAAGACACTTAAAATTTGGAAAAGCGTGTCCAAGAGTGAGAGACTAACGCTCACAAACACAAGCCATATATAATGTAACAAGCTGTACATAATATCAGATATAATCTATAGACGATAACAGCTTAACTCATAGTTACACACTTATTAAGCCTTTACTTAAACTGAAAAGCAGACGACACTTGCAAACAAAATTCTTGAATAACTATTTTTTTTCATTTTTTGTCTCAAAAACATAGGTTATGACCCCTCATTGGAACGAGCTTGTCGAGCTCGTTCCAATGAGGGGTCATAACTTATGTTTTTGAGAAAAAAAATGAAAAAATAATGAAAATTAATTGGCGATTTTTGAGAACAGCGCTGGCCGGTTTTGGCCGTTACGTTGGGTAAAGGGTTAAAAGGCCAGAAGAGGTAAGGAGAAACACCCCCCCCCCCTTTTTTTGAAGGAATAATCTTCAAAACAAAGAGGGGAGCGGTCTGGAAACAGTGAAAAAGCGGTACCAAATAATATATACATTCATCTAAAAGGCATCCGGCTTTAATTATTATTAATAAAATAATAATTTATTGTGCTTAATGCCACCTCAGCAGGTAAGGCTATATCGTGGCAATCCCGGTTATTAAAATCGCAAGCTTCAAAATGTATGCCACATCCGGAATACGTAAATAAGTCGAAAACCCGGTGATATAAATATGTAGACCCTTAACTTGTCCAATTGAATCCCAATGGAAAGTTATCTAATAGAACTATATGTTTCTTAGCCAACACACAGGTGACCACGTTCGGGTGTACAATTAATTCCAATAATGAACCTCCCAATTGTAATCTTACAATTATATGAGAGAAGGAACAGACCTAGTGTACCACTCTACGGTCGAAAACTGGATTTAAAACATGGAACAGGATACTAATAAAAAGCCTGTCCCCAAATAATTCATTGTTCCCTAGGTCCATTAACACCAATGACTGTTCAGAGAAAGAATTTACTAATGAAGTCAAAAATAGATAACGTATGCATAGACAGCCTGCTGGAAACTCTATAACTGATCCAACTAGCCCCAAAATTCTCATAAGCTCTCTGGTAATGCAGAGCCAGAATCAAGAGAATCTATTCCATAATAAGTCTGCCTAATAATGTATACATATGCACGCAATCAATAGAATCCCACTATAAAATGACATTAATGCGATTAACCTGAGGAATAGACTCATAAGTCATAAGAAAGCAGACAGCTCTGTGCGTAACTACTCAGAGTAGACTAATTGCCACATTTGGAGAATGTCGCCCAGATAACAGACATGCCTGCCATACAGGAAAACAAAGGCTAGTAATATCAACCGAATGTATTCATACATGCTGCTGTTCGATGAATAAATCATATCCCCACCCCCCCCCCCCCCCCCCCTGCCCACCCCCCTCACCTGCAATACTTGAATTACTAGATAAGTAAGGCCGGCGCAGTAATATAAAAGCTTGGTACAATGACAAATTCCTTTTTCGCTATAAGAAAAAGAAACTTCACGCTACATTCCCAAGTTATACTGCTGCTGCTATTCTCAACAAGAGGCCCCAGGGGGCCTTAAGGCATTCACCTGACATGGTAGTCTAAATATCAAACCAGGGACTTGACTTGAATAAGCTGCACACGTCCCTCCTAAGAAAAGCATATACCAACTAGATGAAGCTATTGTGCCCACACAATACACAGGATTTTCCATCTATTTTCAGTTCCTGCACTTGCACCTCCCAAAATTGAGATAAACGCATAAAAAACATATTTTTTTTTATTTTTGTTCTGAAATTTTTGAAATCCCAAACAAAATTTTTTGCAGACTAAAATTTTTTTTTCTTCTTAAAATGGACCAAAACGCATAAAAAACCAAAGAACTAATTTCTGGATTTTGGTCCAAGTCCCACCCGAACCCCAAATTTTCAGAGTAAAAAAAAAATAATTTTTTTTTGTCTTAAAATTGACCAAAACGCATAAAAAAACAAAATTTCTTAGTCCGGACCAGGACCCCAAATTTTCAGCCCAAATATGAACCCAGGGATTTGGCTTGAACAAACTTGAATCTCACCTCTCTAAACATGCTGCATACCAAATATCAAAAGCTTCCTATTGGTAGATCTGAAGAAGATTTTTAAAGAATATTCCTCATACTGTGCACACTAATTTAAACATTTGGGCTCCCATAGAGAGCCCAAATATGGACCCAGGGAATTGATTTCAATAAACATGTGAAACAGTCTTCCAAAGATGTTATATGTGAAATTTGAAAGCTTTTGGAGCAGCGGTTTGGGAGAAAAGTAGTGTTAAATGTTTTTCCCATTACATTACAGTGTTAAAAAATGCTGACTCAGCACTTTTTCAAAGTCCCTAAAAAGTACCCCATCATAAAACCGATAGCAATTTTTTTTAACATTCCATCCTGTTGGTCCTAAGGAAGCTTCACACCAAATAAGAATTCTCAGTGCCGTGTAGTTTTGGAGATATGGGCATTTTAATTTTTTTCTATTTTTAGCTCCTGTGGTTCCCATGCGGCGACAGAAAAAAAAATTTGGCATAAATTAAGTACTTATGACCCAATAAGCCCTCATATCAAATTTGGTTCAAATCTGCCTCTCGGTTTGGAAAATATAAATTTTATAGTAAATTTCCTTTCTTATTATACCTACCGCAATTGTTTACTACAGGCTTGCACTACAGTGGAAGACCCTAACTCGGATAAAATACTCTCTATTTTAATCTTTTCCAAGAGATTTGGGAAAGGAAAGTGGTGTAAAAACACCACGAAAAAATAAGCCAAAACTGGGTCGAGTGCCATCGGCGCACACCCAGTATGGGACGCTCTTCCATAGTACAAATCCATGACTACCGTAAAACAGACCACAGTGCGTCAATTCGTCATTCTTTTGAATCCGACAACACAGGAGTTATGTGGTCAGCGGGGAGGAAGGATTCTTACCCGAATAAGAAGACGGGAGAGCCTCCATGTAAACAATTGCGGTAGGTATAATAAGAAAGAAAATTTACTATAAAATTTATATTTCTCATCAACCTACCTCAATTGTTTACTACAGGCTGAATAGACAAAAGGATGGAGGGAATCACATAACCAACCCACACATAACTCAATAGCACTGGAACCGTGGACAGAGGAAGAGATCCATAGGCCTATCAAACCATAGCATCACAAACATTAGAAAAGACAATGAAAGATGAGGCGTATGGTGAAGTGCGACGCACAGACAGAAAGGGCAGTAACGGCACAGAGCTGGAACTGACCCTGAAAAAAAGCTGAATGGCTGGGATAGACAACAGCCTGAGCTGAAGAAAGAGGGCCCCAAGGACCAAGGTCCTCTGTCGGCTCCTGCAACTGTCACAGATAAAAGGAGAATGTAGCATTTCTCCAGTAGGCTGCCAGTATAACATCCGTCATCCGACAACATGACAGAGTTATTAAAAGAGGAAGACAATGCACGCACCTCGTGGCAGAAAAAAACAATTGGTAATACAATCACCAGTAGCTAGAAGAGCGGAAGCTGCACGAATAGCAAGACAAATCCATCGAGAAATGGATGCAGCAGAGATCTGGCATGTGAGAAAATGCATATTCATCCAGGATAAAGGCCACCCCCAAGCAGAGCAGCGCCCAAGAAAGTAACCATCTTGGAGTAAACTGCAAAGTCCTAGGCCTTTTCAAGGAAAAGAGCTGAACAAGCTTGGAGAGGCAAGGATGAGTGTCGAAACAATGCGGTACCACATATGAAAAAAGGACTCCGAAGCATGGACTTGCACCCATTGCTGGAAACCCCCAGAAACAAACATATACCAGAAACTCCGCAAGCGGTGTGATCGAAGGAGTGACAGAAGCAACAGAGTGATCGCACACCATCGACAGAGGAACCTTCCACTTAGCCACAGACGCTAAACCAGTGGAGTGAGTGCCTCCTTGAAGAAGAAAAGCAACTCCACAGCGTGTCTCGAAAAACCACTAGGGAGGAGACAGGACCCGATAAAAGACATGTGCGAAGGCACAATGAAGTCGGGTCAATGTGAAACCTCCTCGGGCGACTTTGGCAAAGAAAGTCGTGAGGTAGAGGGAGACATGCCAGAACCGCCGCTAACAGAGAGCGGAGCAGATTGATCCACACCCACCGAGGCGATGGGTGTGATCGAAAGGATTCGACGACTGCAGGTTCATATCTGGGTGAGAACCTGAGGCGGATTTGGGACCGGCAGGAAGGCGTAGCCGACAAGACCATCCCAAATGAGGGCCAGAGCATCCACGGCGAAAGCCAGAGCATCTGGACACGGGGACACGGATGTGTCCACCGGATGGTTCCAACGAGTCGCAAAAGATCGATGGAACCCGCCATGTGGAGCATCCACCCGCTGGAAATGACCCTGCCCCGACGGGACAGGGAGTCGGCTAGGACGTTCAGACGACCGGGAATGTGACGAAAAAAACACCCCGGCATCCTTCTTTGGCACCAAGAACAGGCGGGAATAGAACCCCACTGACTTAATGTTCTTGATGACCTCAATCGCCCCCTTTGTCAGGAGACTGTCTATCTCCGTGGACAAAAGTTCCCGACGTAAAATGTCTGAAGGAACTGTGGTTGGAAGAGGCACCCTGGACAGAGTGGGGTGCCTTCAGAAGGATATTCGCAGCCCAGACGAAACAACATCTAACACCCAAGGATCGGATGTGATGGTGGCCCAACGGTCTGCGAACCCTGTTATCCTTCCTCCAACCTGGGACGAGTCAAGGTGAGGACCTTCATTTCGAGCACCGACAAGGCCCGCGAGAGGAGAAACCACCTCCTCTTCGGAATGAAGAATCCAGGGATTTCCCTCAAGTCCGCCGACGCTTACCCTTACCCCTTGAGTAAGAAGTAGAAGCGGTGGCAGAAGGATCAGGCTTTTGCTTCGCAGAGGAAGCAGAGGGTACTTGTTAGGCTTGGAACGGCCCCTGCTTCCCCTAGAAGGCTGATCAAGCTGAAGAAACAGCAACTGATCTTTAGAATGACATAGGATGTCATCCCGGACCGTCGACACGGAACCATGGAAAAGTTGCGGACATGCCAAAGAAGCTGATCGAAGAGCAGTGTGCTGCTCCTCAGGAAGGGATCGGCCTGTGTCCAGCACAGAGTCCCTTCGAACTAATTCCAGATTAGCCGTGTTACAGGCATGCGTGTGAGTAAGATGCATGAGCACCTTGGACAGCACACGCAAAGGAGCCTGTACCTCGTCAAACTTATCTGGAGGCAGATAAGCAGCTAAAGCCGAGACGATGTGATCGGAGAGAGAAAACATACCAAGCATCTCTCCCGATAAGCCCAACGTGGACTCCAGAGTCGTCATCGGAATGACGGCAGACTTGGGCTTCGAAAGCCCAAGGGAATTGGAGTCCTGATCCAAAACCGTCAAAGCCTGGCAAACTGACGGATTGGCAGAATCGTAGGAACGACAACGCGCCAGAGGCAAAAAGGTGTCAACCCTGGTGAAGAACTGAGCCTTCATAGCCTTGGAACTCAGCTTAGAGTCCAAGGCTGAAAATGCTTCAACCACCTGTACCGACTGGCATGGTCGGAGACGTCCAGAAGCAGGTTGCTCCATAGGCTGTTGGCGCACGACCGATGATTGCGGCCTGGCTGACACTGTCGGCTGGTTTGATGGTTTGAAATCTGGAAGGAACCCAAACACAAAATCAAGAGCTGCCCCCAAGTCCGAAGACTGCTGGCTCTCGACATCAGGCATGTCTGACTCTTCCCCTAAGTCGGAAGACACATAGCCCATCGTGGGCAAACCAGCCGATGCCTCCCATGGTGTCGGAACACCAGGGGGATCAGAAAGCGGTCTGTTTCCAATCCCGGGAGGCGGCGCCATAGGGGGCACCTGGAAACCACTCGCTGCCTCGCTGGAAGCAACAGGAAGGCTCTTTGACAGAACCTGAGTGAGTAAGGAGAGGGCCTCTCTAAGCTCACTGCCCATACTGGCCGGTTCGACAGGGGAACGAACCAGCAAAGTGGCTTCACCTCTGACCCTCTTAACCAGCGAATGGTCACGATCCTCCAAAACGCCCGACGCGTGACGACAGGGCTGCAGCCAAAACGTCTGAAGGCAGACTTGTATAGGGGTACGACACACCCCGAGGATCAACATAGCGGGAACTCATGAGAGTCACCGCGGACCTCTGCAGGGCAGAAGGTCCAGGCTGCACAAAAGACGTTGGTCCTCCAAAACTGGTCGTGTGGCCAGAATGAGTGGACGGAAACGCCACGGAGTTCAGAGTGTCCCCACTAAGAACATCCGAATCCAATGACACAACTGTGGTGCTCGACGGCGCAGAGACCACAGTAGAGGGTCCGGCCGGCAGCCATTTCCAACGTCGCAGAGTTGAAATCAGGGAAGGCTGAGGCCGATACCCCCACGTCTACACTCTCAGACACCGCAGTAGACCACTGCAGGTATTAAACTACTGTGCTCAACGGCTGAGAGGACACAGTAGGGGGGTTCAGTCAGCAGCTACTTCCGACTTCGCCGAGTTGAAGTCGGGGAAGGCTGAGGCCGATACCCCACAACACACTACAGACATCCCTGCTGACCCTTGCAGGGATAAGCCGTGGCCGGCTAAATATGGTGCCCAATGATGTTGCAGACGGAACAGCAGTAGCAGCAGATATGATGGGAGCTGTTGGAACTGGCGGAAAAGCGGAGAGAGCCACCTAGCTCGGCCTCCAAAGGAGGAGTCACAACCCTAGTGACAGCCTCAGATGTCGACTGGAGAGGGCGCATAGTCCCGGAACCAGGCATCTCTACACCAGAAATCCAACAGCTCCCGCAGTATCCACCACGGTAAAAAAAACTGCACATTCCCCATGGAAGGGGAATAACTCTCACCAGACATTGTCGAGTCGGGAAGCCCCGAAACGACAGCACTCCCCATCCCCCGCTGGTGCGGGAGGAGCTGCACATCCCCCACGGAAGGGGAGTAATTCTCACCAGATGTGGTTGAGTCAGGCTGCCCCGAAATGACAGCATTCCCCACCCCCCACAGGAGTGGGAGGAGCTGCATATCCCCCACGGAGGGGGTAAAACTCACACCAGACGTGGTCGAGTCGGGAGGGGGGGGGGCAAAATGACAGTGCCCCCCCCACACACACACAGGGGCGGGAGGAGCTGCACATCCCCCACGGAGGGGGTATAACTCACACCAGACATGGTCGAGTCGGGAGGCTCCCAAAACAACAGCGTTCCACACCACCCGCGGGTGCAGAAGAAACGGCCACGAGAACACACCAAGGCGAGGGCAAAAGGAATTGCCCTAAAGGAACCGAACTGGAAATAACAGAGGTGAGAGCAGTAGAAGAAAAAGGTGAACTCAACAGAAACAGAAAGTAGAAGAACACCCTCAACTACGAGAGAAGGTGGCAGAAAAAAACTGGAGGGTACATGACAGAACCCAGACGGTCGACAGAGACAAAAAACCCCAGAAATTCAGCCCTCAACAGAGTGAAGAAATCCTGTCCAGACAGTCCCTGATTGACATCTAACTCCAATAACAATTAATTTCATCAACCGAAAAATTCATTGTCGAATCGCGTTGACACGATGTCGTAAACAAAACATTCGCGAAAATGGAATAGTAAATGATATACAATGAGAATGTGGTTGAAAATATAAACGAGAATATATAATACACAGTCCTGTTATTATACGATCTTCAGATCCATAATTCCAGTCACAGGAAAACCATTATCGACGAGATGAAATATCACTGTTACGGAGCAAAATGGCACACATCCACCACGTGTGCGGATAATCAAAAGAATGACGAATTGACGCACTGTGCACTGTTTTACGGCAGTCGTGGATTTGTACTATGGAAGAGCGTCCCATACTGGGTGTGCGCCGATGGCGCTCGACCCAGTTTTGGCTTATTTTTTCGTGGTGTTTTTACACCACTTTTCTTTCCCAAATCTCTTGGGAAAGATTAAAATAGAGAGTATTTTATCCGAGTTAGGTTCTTTCACTGTAGTGCAAGCCTGTAGTAAACAAATGAGGTAGGTTGATAAGAAATAGAAATTTTGGGCGGGGTGAAAATTCTTGCCCCTCCCATAACGAAGGCAAATATAGCTCCTCGAACTTCTCTTGAACAAATCTGAGTCTACACCTCAAAAGGAAGCTGCACACCAAATATCAAGTCTCTGCTACTGCCGGTTCATGAGAAGATTTTTTAAGATTTAAGCACACTTTTTAGGCGTGGCCCTACCGAGGGGCGGGTCATCTTGATTTGAACAAACTTGAATTGACATATGATAGGGTACATGCACAACAAATTTTGTTGAATTTGGTCCAGTAGTTTGTTAGAACACCGGACGGACGACGACGGACGGAAAGTGATTAGTAAAACTCCCCTTGAGCTATGCTCAGGTGAGCTAATAAAGAGTAATACAGCTAAAAAACTTGTAGTAAGCCCAAACAAACAGAATGACACTAACCCGGTGCGACTCGTAACGCTTTAGTGTTAACTATCTAGAATAGTGTAGAAACCATATGGCTTCTTCATGTCTGACCGACTCCATAATGCCACTAAGGACGGAGGGGGGCGTGATGAACATGGCACTATTGCAAGGAATATACCCGCTGAAACACCCTCGACATATCCCTTGAAATCAAGACAGTATGTCATGTCATCAAATAATACACCATATAGACATAATATCCAATCATCAAGTGGAAATAGAATCCACAACATTAGATTTGATACAAATGAAAGCGGGAGACGAAAATTATGTTCTGACACCTGATCACAAGAAACCTAGATGAACTCCTTGTGCCATAATCGTGAAGACCGGATCTGGCAGTTGAAGCGGAACTCCCTGAGTCAGCTACTGGAGATCTGCCCAAATCTGAACCCTTTGTTTTACTAGGCCCATTAAAACAATCTAGGTTTCGAGAGGGTGCGTCTTCACACTCCAGTTCTGAGTAAAGAAAATCTGGAGGGAACACGTGCGCAGACAGCCCATCGGAATAAGATCTGTAGCCACTCAGCACAGCCCCACCAGTCGCAAAAGCGAGCATAACAACTGACTAATTTTGCTCTGGGTAACGGCAGACGAACCAGATTGTTGTGAGTCTCGAAGCTCATTCCCAAGTGAATGAAGGATTTGGACAGAGCTAGATGCGACTTTTTCTCATTTACTATGAAACCGAGACGTCGGAACAACTGAAGCAGACTCTAAACATCGTTCTGAAGAATAATTCTGTCGCCATATCTCTGAAGAATGTCATCCAAGTAAGCCGACATTACCACTGCCGAATGAGCTCGGAAGTATGACATTACTGAGTTCGTTATTTGAGTGAAAGCCCAAGGATGCCCGAAGCACATCGCTCTGAACTGATAAACCTCTCCTTGCATGGCAAAACGCAGGCACTTTCTGAATGACGGATATAGCAGGACATGAAAGTATGCATCCTTTAGATCTATGTTTGTGGCATAGTCGTCCACTCAAATGCTCGCTCTTACCGACCGAATGGTTCCATATAGAACCTTGGAGCTATGATCAATTTGTTTATCCAGCTAAAGTCTATTACCGGTTGGAACGAGCTGTCTGGCTTCAGTATGAAAAACAGGTGACTGTAAAAACCTGGAGAATTTGATTCTCAATGATCTATATTGCTTTCTTTGATATGAGCCTGTACCTCCGCAAGGAAAGACTCTCTTTTGGAAGAATTCGCCAGAGATTTGTCCAACGAGGACTTCTTGTAAGTGGTGGCTTTGCCCAGAAATGATAGCCGCAGTTCTGCCGAGACTACATTTCTCACCCACTGATCTTCTGTAATTTCCATCCAGTTTTTCACGAAGTTTGATAACCTTCCGCCAACTTGAAAGCAACAGAGGTCTAGACGATCACATGTACGACTTGCGAGTCTTGCGGGAGGAGAAACTATGCCCTCCCCACGAAGAACCTCGTCCCCTCGGCCTAGGGGCATCCGACTTATAGTCTTGATCAGTCTTGCACCCCAGTCGCTATATTTATGACCGCCAGAGTAACTGTAAGAGCGTTTCTTAGACCCTCGCAAGGAGCTCCCTTTCGATGATTGGGAACTGGAATGACCTCACCTACTCTGGCCAGCTGATACGTTGTTGAGGCGCTGATTTCAGTAGCAGTGTGTTGGAAGCTTTTTTGGAAGCTTGTTCATAGACTAAGGAAAGCTTGTCGTCAAACAGTGTGTGTCCGGAGACCGAAGCGACTCGGAGAGAGCTTTTCACCCTGTCATCGATAATTGATGATGCCGCAAGGGCTGTATCACGTCTAACCAACTCCAAATTTGCCACTGAAAGAGCGGAGTGGTACGTGGCATACATGACTGCCCTGGAAAGAACTCTTAGTGAGGAACTAACTTCCTCAAATTCCTTTCCATTTAGACGCTGCACCAGAGCCCTGATGATATGATCGGCGTAGGACAGCATCCAGAATCGCTCTATTAGATGAAATAGAAGATTTCATCTCATCCGAGCATAAATTGAATGATGTTGGCAAGGATATATCCAAATCCCCAGCCTGCTCATCCAGGTGCAGAGGAGCTCTCTGAACATCTTCTCCAACCGTTTTAAAATAACATGCTGATTGAAGATGCAGATAAGAAACCGCCTATCTTTTTCAAACTTGCTAGGTTGAATATGGAGTAGTTAATGTGGCCGAAGGCCTCCAACACTTGCCAAGATAGTCCCGGGAAGGAAAGAACATCATCTTTCCTTCGCACGACATCTCTGTCCTGAGATGACAGCAGTTTCTGCCTAGCAGACGCAGCTTGCTGATCAGGTGGAACAAGGTCAGGATAGTATTGATGAATGAAATTCATTGCTACCATATGTTGTTCCGAAAGGGAAGGGTAATCCTCCTCCTTCTCCCTTTCACCATCCACCTGATTCAGCTGAGAATTTCGGTCAACAGCATCTGAATGTGCAGATGACCGGACCGACCCAGCACCATCTGACAGCTCACCACCAGCGTCTGAGGAAGGCTCCGTTTGCACTTGCTGGGAAGCTGCGCAATCTGCGACAGCAAGTCCGTTACAGAGGCTTGAGGAGCAGCAGTCTTATGTTTTTTTGCCACTTGCTGCTCCTGGGACAGAGATCCGGATGTAGATCTCTTCTCCGAACATCCCAATGAATGAAGCCTCGGATCACTAGCTACCAGATGGGCCGACTTCACGTGGCTGCCTGGATATCCAAAGTTGGGTACCGCAGCTAGTGTGCTTATCAGAACCTGAGGAAGAAGCCGTAACTGTAGCAGACCCCGGCTACAGTTTACACGGAGGGTCCCGAGCGGCGAGTGTGGACGTTAGCTCCAACTCAGTCAAGTTTCTCAAAACAACATTTGGCCCCAAATGTTGCTGGGTTAGAGAGAGCCCTCCCGCTTGCAGTCTACCAGACCTCACCGAGCTTCCCTAAGAGAAACTTGCAAGCTTCTTCCATTTAGCTGTCGGCGCTGGGAGAGCTTTAGTTTTTGAGGTGCTCGCTCTACCCAATTCTACATTTCCCTTGACCGCAACGGACTTACCCGGTGTCTCGGCCCCCACTAACGGGGTAACCGCTTCACCGGTTGAGCTAGCTGCTTGCAAAGGATTAAGAACACTAACTAGAGGCCTTATCCCTTGCTTAATATTCATGAGCACCTTTGCAGCAAGCTCTGTTTGCCCATCAGAGTGCGACGACGTCAGCACATTATGGATGGGTGTCACAATACCATCACCATGTTCTTGTTCCTCTGAAAAGAAACTGAAAAACTTGAATTATCCTGCAGTAACAGCTCAAGCATCAGAACTTCACCGTCACCGACATACTGCGACACCCGCCTCCAATACATGAAAATAGCAATCAAATTAATTTTGAAACAATTATAAAAAAATATTTTTCTAAAAATTTTTTTGAAAATGCCCAAGTTCCCAAAGGGAACATCATGAGCCCAAGGGCATCCCGATAGAGCCTAAGTGTGGGCAAGTTTTTTGAGCTAAAATATCAAAATCATAATTAATGTATCCTACAATAAATCTAAAGTATTATAATACTAAATACTACATGTTACATGTTAAGGGCGTTGCCAGGGGGGGGCGCAGTGGCTCAGTAGGTAGAGGTGCAGGCTGCAAGCTGATAGGTCCTCTGTTCGAATCCCACCTGCTGCAACCACGTTGTGTCCTTGGGCAAGACACTTCACCACACTGCTCACGTGGGGGCACAGTGGCATTGTGTACTAAGGCGTACTGCACGTCGATGTCTTTAACCAATGTTAACCCTGCTTGTGTGGAGTCAGTATGTTGGGGAGCTGACAGTTGCTCGCCCGTTGCTCGGTGGTTTTCTCCAGGTACTCCGGCTTCCTCCACCCGTAAAACTGTTGTGGTCATGATTAGCCATTGTGCAGAAATATGTGACCTTAAAACAGCAATAAATAAATAAATAAGGGCGTTGCCAATGTGAACAATGTCAATAGAAAAAAATGGAAACAAGACAACAGGCACACAAAAAGGCCCAAAGTCAGAAACCCATTTAAATGCTACCAGATGCAAAGCTGGGTCTTCATACGAAGAAAAAACGACACATCGGATAGAAGATGCAAGACCAAAATGACCCAACACCCCTAGGGTGAGGACGTAACCATGGGGATAAACAGACTAAACATTCTGTAAAATTTAATAAAAAATTTCAATAAAAACATCCAAAAAGCTTAGGAGTTTAACAGGAGGGTTCATGGAAGGATAGGGAAGGAACACTTAACAAACAGTAGATAAATCATTATCAAGAACAATGACGTAAGGCACATGTCCAAAAAATGGGAAACATGAAATAATTTTTAGAATTATTGTAAAGTCACAGCCCTGAACATCTCAAACCACCGTTGTTCACTTCCATCATTTATTTATAGCCTTGAATCCACCAATTCTTTCATTGATTTGTGTCTGGCATCTTCAAAAATGAGATTTTAAAGCACAGATGTCAGTTCAGTTGTTACTGACTTGGGGCCAAACAGAACAATGATGTTGGCGCCAATTCTGGTCTCTTCCTGGGTACTGTGCACGCGCAAGTACTAAAAATATGGAGGTCCATATAGGACTTTTAATTTTCGGTATTGTATGCAAATTTGGGGGATTGGGGGTTCAAAATTTGTGTTTGGCCCTTAATAATATTGAGGTTGCACCAGCTAAGTCTGGGCCATTGGTATAAATATACAAATACAGTACTGTGTTCATAAAGGTGTAATGCGCACTTTGCAGTGTGCAAAATTTGATGAGACCGCTCGCTTCGTTCACATGGTGGTTACACAAATTTAAATCTACGTGAACAGATGAGCGGTTAGCCAAAAGTTGCATCTTGAATGGTAAAGTCGGAGTCACTTAACTGGTAGAGTGCTAAATTTTTACTCAGCCTCAAGATTTGTTCACATATTTTTGTCTTGTACAATTCAAATCGATGAAGGACATCCACAGAAAATGAAGCCTTTAACTTTAGGTACCTGCAGTTCAGAATAAAGCCCAAATATGGGCTTCTAGCACTCTACCAGTTAAGCTGCCTTTCTTGTGTCGTGATAGATTTTTAGACTTTTGCCGTGAGAGGCTATATATATTTCAATTCCATGCAATATATGAACACTTGTTTAATGATAAAAAAAGCAGTTTCCTTAGAATGTTTACATAACCGAGTGTTCGGTTAGCCATCTCCAACCCATGTGAACGGCCAGTTGGTTTGAGTCATTTTTGAAATTTTGCACACTGCTTTGACAGTATTGCAACTAGGTCTCGATCTGGCCAAAAGTATCTGCATGCTTTTCTCCCAAAAACATGCTATCATCACACATATCAAACCAGAGGCTCAGGTGAGTCTAAAACATACACCTGGATCACACAGTCTAGAAGGAAATAAAAGTGAGTTTGAGTGATAAAGCAAAGGGGAAATAAGAGTAACAGTGTAATGGGATCAGAAAGATGAAAGTAAAAAGGAAGTGTCACCTTGTACATATGTGTATATTGCATTGACTGTCACCTAAATGCTCTGAAAAAGGATGACCACTCCCCTACCCAGTACAATCCTACATTAGGTTTAACGCTTTACCTAGATTAAAAAATTGGCTGTATCTGACTGGGTAATACACAAACTGAGCAGTTGAAAAAAATATTATGTTTCAAAACATTTCAACAAAACCATATCATGTGACACCTCTTTGGAATGAGCATGCTGTGCTCATTCCAATGAGGTGTCACATGATATGGTTTTGCTGAAATGTTTTGAAAAACTGGAAAAAATAGAAATCAAAATAATAAATTTTGATATTATCTATGTTGGGTAATGGGTTATAAACATGTTGAAAAATGACAAAAGAGTTTCTCTCTGAATGTTTATTACATGCCTGTTCTATGTAATCCCCAACTTCAGGAACACTAAACAATGCAGAAAATGAAAATCTGTTCTGTACATATGTGCAGAACGGAAATCATTGACAGATTATTTTTAAAAAGAAGTGAAATTTCACTGGAATTTTCTACAAATCATGCACCGCAATTACAATTTGAATCGCTAGCGATAGATAAAAATTGCTCCCTGAGTTCCAATGTGTTCTATGTGCCAACAGGCACATAGAACAAACACATTGGACACAGGGGATGAAATAGTAACACAGCTTCCCCTCGCAAATCTGGTTGGCGATAATTATCTTTTTGTTGATAATTGTTAAATGAATTGCTGAGTGTCCTTCTTTTAACTGATTTTTTTTTTTACATGAATGCATGTAATAAACACAGAACGACACACGTGTGTGTGAATGCGTTAATTGATATGGCACGAGTGCCAGTGCAGATGGATAAAATGAGAGGCCACAGACCCCATTCACACACGTGTCGTTCTGTGCATATCTAAGTTGTTTATAGAATTTTGAGTTGAACTAAATGAAATATTTAATGCTCCTGAAAGCTATCAGATGTGTAAAGAAATGGAGTGAAATGGATGTTAACAAGGATATGATGGAGACAATTCTTTTTTGGACATATCAGGCTTTCTGGTTCTTACACACTAATCAAGGAATGGAATCATTAATGAGCACAGAACATTTATTTGAAAAAAAAAAAATTTTTACGCCAAATATCGTAAGAATCTGTCTGACTGAACTGAAGATCTTTGAAGAATATTCCTCATATTACACTAAGTTAAAATTTGTGTCCTGTAGGCATGCATGGAAATAAGAAGACAGTCATCTGCAGAATGAGGCCTCCAGAGGGTAAATTTGGTGATGGCAGTCTGTACAGCAGGGTAGCATTACTAAATTTACCCTCTGTGAACCTCAATCTGAATCAAGGTGTCAGGCCTAAACAGAAAAAGGTACCCAGAGGAAAAATTGGGGTGGGATAGCATTAGAAAATACACCCTTTGGGACCTTATTCTACAAATGACATATTGCTTATTTCCATGCTTGCCCAACAGGAGTCCAAATATGAATCCAGAGACTTGATTCAAACAAACTTAAATCTGCCCCCTTCTAAGGATGATCTATACCAAATATCAAAAGATTCTGCATGGTGAATCTGACTGAATGAAATTTTTACAGAATATTCCTCTTACTGAACTAAGTTAAAATTCAAGCTTCTATAAGGAGTTTAAATATGAAGACAGGGACTTAATAATTTAAAACCAACTTGAATCTGAGGCCAAAAAAGGGTGCTGCATATCAAGTATCAAAAAATTCTAACAGGGGGATCAGATAGCAAAGAATTTTTAAAAAGAATAGTTCAAACCAACAAAGTTAAAATGTGGGCTCATAAGGAGTCCAAATATGGACTCGGAAATTTGATTTGAACAAAATTGAATCTGTCCACACCCCCCTCCCTCCTAGCCCCCCCCCCCCCCCCCCACTCTGCCAAAACAAACAAGAGGCCCCAGGGGGCCTGAGGGCACTCACCTGACATGGTAGCCTAAATATCAACCCAGAGAATTGATTTCCACAAGTTGCATCTGCTCCTCCTAAGAAAAGCTGAAACCAAATATCCAAATATTCTGACCAGTGGATCTAAAAAAAAGATTTTTAAAGAATATTCCTCATTTTGAACTAAGTCATAATTCAGGATCCCACAGGGAGCCCATATATGAACCCAGGGACTTGGCTTTAGCAAACCTGAATCTCACACCCCTAAGGATTCTGCACACCAAATATCAAAACATTCCGACTGCTGGATCTGAAGAAGAAGATTTTTAAAGAACATTCCTCATTCTGAACCAAGTTACAATTCCAGCTCCCACAATCAGCCCAAATATGGACCTAGGGACATGGCTTGAACAAACTTGAATCTTACCCCCCTAAGGATGCTGCATAAAAAATATCAAAAGCATTCATCTGCTGGATCTGAAGTTGCCATTCAGGCTCCCATAGTGAGCCCAAATATGAACCAAGGGACTTGGCTTGAACAAACTTTAATCTCAGCTCCCTAAGGTTGCTCCATGCCAAATATCAAAACATTCCAACTGCTGAATCTGAAGAAGAAGATTTTTAAAGAAAAATTCCTCATATTGATTAAGTTATAAATATATATATATAAATATGGACCCATGGACACCCCCCCCCCCCCCCCCCCACACCCAAGGATGCTACTCACCACATATCAAACCATTCCGACTGCTGGATCTGAAGAAGAAGATTTTTTAAGAAAATTCCTCATTTGGAACAAAGTTACAATTCAAGCTCCCACAGTGAGCCCAAATATGGACCTAGGGACATGGCTTGAACAAACTTGAATCTCACCCCCTAAGGATGATGCATACCAAATATCAAAACATTCCGACTGCTGGATCTAAAGAAGATTTTTTAAGAAAATTCCTCATTTTGAACTAAGTTATAATTTAGGCTCCCACAGTGAACCCAAATATGAACCCAGGGACTTGGCTTGAACAAAATTGAATCTCAGCCCCCCCCCCCCCCCCCCCCCCCCCCTCCCCAAGCATGGTGCATACCCAATATCACAAGATTCTGCCTGCTGGATCTTGAGAAGAAGATTTTCAAAGAAATTTGCCTGAAATGCACTAAGTTCAAATTTGGGCTCCTATACTGAGCCCAAATATAAACCCAGGGGCCGATTTGAACAAACTTGAATCAGATCCACCCCACAATGTTGCATACCAAATATCACAAGATTCTGCCTGCTGGATCTGGAGAAGATTTTTGAAGAAATTTGCCTGAAATGCACTAAGTTCGAACTTGGGCATCTATAGTGAGCCCAAATATGAATCCAGGTGGCCGATTTGAACAAACTTGAATCAGATCCACCCCACAATGTTGCATACCAAATATCAAAAGATTCTGCCTGCAGGATCTGGAGAAGAAGACTTTTGAAGAAATTTGCCTGAAATGCACTAAGTTCGAATTCGAGCTTCTATAGTGAGCCCAAATATGAATCTAGGGAGCCAATTTGAACAAAATAGAATCAGATCCACCCCACAATGTTGCATACCAAATATCAAAAGATTCTGCCTGCTGGATCTGGAGAAGAAGATTTTTTAAATAATTTGCCTGAAATACACTAAGTTCAAATTTGGGCTCCTATACTGAGCCCAAATATAAACCCAGGGAGACGATTCGAACAAACTTGAATCAGATCCACCCCACAATGTTGCATACCCAGTATCAAAAGATTCTGCCTGCTGGATCTTGAGAAGAAGATTTTCAAAGAAATTTGCCTGAAATGCACTAAGTTCAAATTTGGGCTCCTATACTGAGTCCAAATATAAACCCAAGGGGCCGATTTGAACAAACTTGAATCAGATCCACCCCACAATGTTGCATACCAAATATCAAAAGATTCTGCCTGCTGGATCTGGAGAAGAAGATTTTCAAAGAAATTTGCCTGAAATGCAGTAAGTTCAAATTTGGGTTCCTATAGTGAGCCGCCAAAATATAAACCAAGGGAGCCGATTTGAACAAACTTGAATCAGATCCACCCACAATGTTGCATACCAAATATCAAAAGATTCTGCCTGCTGGATCTGGAGAAGAAAATTTTTTAAGAAATTTGCCTGAAATGCACTAAGTTCGAAATCGGGCTCCTATACCGAGCCCAAATATGAACCCAGGGGGCCGATTTGAACAAACTTGAATCAGATCCACACTACAATGTTGCATACCAAATATCAAAAGATTCTGCCTGCTGGATCTGGAGAAGAAGATTTTTTAATGTTTTTCCCATTGCCTACAGTGTTAAAAAGTGCTGACTCAGCACTTTTTCAAAGTCCTGAAACTGTACCCTATGATAAAACCGATGGCAATTTTTTTTTACCAATTCTTTCTGTTGGTCCTAAGGAAGCTTCACACTAAACAAAAATTCTCGGTGCCGTGCAGTTTTCGAGATATGGGCGTTTTAATTTTTTTCTATTTTTAGCTCCTGTGGTTCCCATGGGGCTACGGGAAAAAAAAAATCAGCATAAATTAGGTACTTATGACCCAATAAGCCCTCACATAAAATTTGGTTCAAATCAGCCTCTCGGTTTGGAAAGTTAAAAAATTTATAGTAATTTATATATTTTTTATACTTACCAATGACCCAGACATAGCTGGTGCTAACTCTTAAAATATAGGGCCAAACACAAATTTTGCCCCCCAATCCCCAAAATTTGCATCTAAAACTAAAGAAAACATGTCCTGAAAGGCCCTCCACACTTCGCCCCTACTGCGCATGCGCAGTGTCAAGGACGTTCCGAAATTGGCGCCATTTATCATTCTAATAACCAGTGCCTGGTAAGCGCTATGTACTCAGCGGGGAGGCAAGAGTTCCCAACTCCTGGGAGGGCCATCCCCGTCTGGGTCATTGGTAAGTATAAAAAAATATATAAATTACTATAAATTTTTTAACATTTTTATACTGTACCAATGACCCAGACATAGCTGAATAGTAAAAAGGCTGGAGGGCCAAGGACATAGAGCAAAATGGAATACGCTCAATAAAATAAAATAGAGTCATCCCCTGTAGGGAAAAGAAGTAATAGGCCTTACATGTATCTTTCTTATTTATGATAAATTAGAAAGATACAACACCTTCCAAAAATTGAGCTTCATACATCCATGTACTCTATTAATATCCAATAATCCTTATACTAATAATTTTTAAAGTAAGCCAATAATAAAGTAAGTCTAGAGAATAGAGACTCTTATACTTCTAAAAGTGTGTGAGAATTGCATAATCATGTCCGTTGACATATGCAATATTCAAAGGCTATACTTTAAAAACTAAGACTTGAATGAATTTTATAAACTTAAACTTCTCACTAAACAACCATCCCAATAACAGCTCAGAATTACTAACTCCAGAGGAGGTATCCCCTTGTTTTCATAGTAAAAACAGGTGACCCAAGGGAACACCCTCCCCCCCCCCCCCCCTTTTTCTTGCCCTGGGTCAAATAGCCCAGAGCGAAGAGGGCAGCCGAACGGAGACACTGCCGAAACAGACAGCCTACCTAGCTATAGTAGCAACTGTTAAGTGAATGACATTCTGAGCAGTAGATAATAGACCTAACAATAGAGGCCTCCAGAAATGGACTCGATATTTCTGAGATAAAATTCATGAATGGATGGCTGAGCGCAATGAGCAGCCTTCAAAAATCTATAATAGCAACACTATTAATGTAAGCCCAAGAAGTAGAAGAACTCTTACTTCATGAGCCGAAATCTTAAGCACAACTGCTAAGCTAACGATATACCATAAGCAGTACGCTAGTTAATAGAATCCATTAACAATAAAATGGAGCGTAACGTCCTTCTACTAGACATCAAAGACAGAAGAAGCTTACGCCCTTGTAATAAACAGATATCTGTTTATAAATACATAAACTGTACCCGGAAAGAGTAAAGGCCTATGCCCATACGAAGACGGAAGGACCTTAAAATAATAGGTTCCGGATAATAGGAGCCTAACTCTTATGCAACAATCCAACCTAAATAGTAACGGAAGTATTGATTCCGAAACTATGAAAGTGAAAATCATCCATCGATAGTGCATGAAACTCACTGACTCTACAGTAAAAGAGAAACCAACAGAATTACTGTCTAAAAGGTCAGAATTTGAAAACTACTGTTTCCAGAGGCTCAAATGATTACTTAGCTAAATAAGAACCGAAGTTAAAATCCGTATAGGAATTTAATCTAAAGATTCTAAGTCTATTTATCAAAAAGTTACTAACTGACTTAGATAAAGAGACAAAAGACTCAATTGTAAACTATAGTAGAGTGCATAGGTATGAGGTAACATAAACCTATAACCTAAATAACACAGGCTGCAGTAGATCTTGTGAAACAAGTATACTAAAAAATAGCAATGAGTAGTATGGAGGGATCAACCATATGAACATAATGATCCCTACACCACGACGGAAGAGCCTCCACTTTAGTCGCATAGAATAGCGAAGAAGAGGATCTCCTATAGTAAGAAATCGCGTCCAAAACTCGTCCAGTACAGTGCTTACAATGCAATACGGACCACACAACGGAATACATGAAGGTTGCGACCTTGCTGGTTGTGATAAAGATGACACGATTTACCCAGTGAAAAAAGATCCTCACATAGAGGAAGATTTCACGTTAAGATCCACAGTAGACAAGAGAGTAAATTACTCATGATCTCTGTGAAGATAGAGATGCTATCAACAGAAATGTATTGTGGTTGTTTATCTTAGCAATACCTGCTAAAACAACAGCGCCGGAGGATACGCGTATCCTATTATTCCGTCCTATAGATCAATAGAGCGTTAACAGTATTAGCTCAGAGATCTGGACAAGCCAACACATACGTCTGCAATTGATTAGCAAGCTGTGTCATAAATAAAACATCATTGGGCACTCCCATAGATAGCAAATCTGATTAAATACTTGTTTGTTGAGAGTCCATTCTGACAGCAACAAGCGACCCGTAAGAGAACGGGAGTGCGATAAAACAATCAGACGACCCAGAATATGACGGACCAAAACTGAACTTGGTGTACTATAACCAACAGACGGATTCTTTCCATTAAATTGAATAACGGAAACGAAAGAGTGCCTCCCTGGTTCCGGAGATACGCCACTACTGTCGAATTAAAGGACAGGAATTTGGGCATGCGTTTCTGAATAATGTTCATGCAATGACATAAAGCAAGCCTAAAAAACATTATTCCGCGGAAGTTAAACTGATAGCTAAAAGACTGCGGAACCCAAAGACCCTGGCACTTCGAATCCGTAGGGATCAGTATATATCCCAATCTGTTTGATTGGCAACCGTCATAACAGCCACACTCGGGTCCGGCAACTGCGGCGGCACTCTCTGAGTCAACCACCGAATGTTTGCCCCAGTCTGAATCTCTTGTAACACTAGATAGACAAGAGAATGTATAATTCAAGCAATTCATGGATTGCCGGAAAGTTGCCGTCGAAGAGAAGCTCCTCCGAGAACGAAGCGACTCTGAGAGAGTTCTTAACCTACTATCCACGCGTGGATGTAGCTAGGGCTGCATCACGTCTAACCAACTCCAATCAGCCACTGAAGGGTGGAGTTATACGTGAACAAACTACTGCCCTCAAAAGAAATTACATTGAGAATAATATCCCGTAAATCTTTTCTTGAAGACGTAATGATAACGCCTCAGTAAGGCGGATTACGTATAATAAAGCGTCTAAGTTAAGTCTACTATACATAATGTCGTTCCCAACATTGAAATTGGAAAAGACATAAACGGCGAAAAAGAATATATGCAGTCTTTAATCACCGTCTAGACGCATATGAACTCTCGGTATGCCCTGCTCTGCCAAAATAAACTATATGTAAAAAAGATAAAATGGCAGAAATGAGCCACGCGGACAAGAAACTAAACTATCATGCTTAGTAGCAGGCTTGTATATATATATAAATATATAGCGTCGAAAAATAAAACACATGTTGTAATGACAATATTGGACTGCGTCGGTAAGTCAGGGACAAAGTCCCTGTACCGATCGAAAAATCCGAGTCCAATGACGCTATAAGTCTCTTATCCAAGATCGCAGCAATGAAGTCCAAAAAATAATCACTGGAAGAAATGCCAGAAGATATGAAAGGCATCTTCCGATACTACTAAAGGGAAAACTCGAAATCTTTCGAATCCCTTTCGCCATCCTGTCGGACCCTATAAAGCGTTCGGTCGTCCGTAGCTTGATGCAACCGCGGACCGCACCGACCCAGCGCCGTCGGATAATTCCTGATTCGACCGAGAAACCATCAATTGCTGGGATGCTGCGAAACAACTGTGCTAACTCGGATAGCACGTCCGTCACTGAGGCCTGAGGAGCAGCGGTCTTACGATGCATTGCCGCAGGAAGCTCCGAGATCGTTACCCCATGCATACTTCCAATATGCGAGCGAACGGAGTGTATAGGCCTCGTGTCCCTTGGCTACCGGATGGCGCGACCTATTCGCTGTGGAATCACTGAATGCCGAAACTGATCGGATACTCGAGGTCACGTAGCCAATGTGCGGTCGTGTGCCCTGCTGTGAGGATGAGGAAGCATTAAAGACAGTCTCTCGGACTGTCAATATAACGGAGCGTCCCGAGCAACGGACATATGCTCCGAATGTAAAATATCTGAACCACAACATGCGGTCCCCTATGTTGTTGGCTTCCTCCGATCTGTCCTCAATCTGCCGTCACTGGGTGAGTACTAAAGAAATTAAAGTGCTCGCATCACCCAAATCTCCTTCCTAGACCGCAACAGACGAACCCGGCAGCCGAACCATTCGATGAATGTACGCTACACCGGGTGAGCTAGCGAATGTCACTCCGTAAGCGATAGACATATTCCATGAGCACTTATTGCCGCTAACTCTTCATTAACTATGACGACAGAGGCACACTTTTGAAAGACATCTCCATAACTCTTCGAACAAGAAACCAGAAATGCTTGGATAGCAAGCATAAAATAATAATATATATAGCGTCGTTCAATTATTCGATAGTTTGTGTGACATTATTGGACTATGTCGGAACTGAGGGACGATGTCCCTGAACCGAACCAAAAATTTCTAAGTCCACCGACGCTATCAGTTTCTTATCCGGCATCGCAGCATATGTTGTTCCGAAAGGGAAAGCTTGAAATCCACCGAATCCCTTTCGGTATCCCGTCGGACCGGATGAAAATTTTCGGACGTCCGTACCCGCTTCCGCGGAGCGTCCCGACCCAGCATCGTCGGATAAAATATATGCGACAGATTCAGTTGATGCTGGGATGCTGCGATAAACTGTGCTATTAAGGAAAGCACGTCCGTTCCCGAGGCCTGTGCAGTAGCGGACTTACGATGCATTGCCGCTGGAAGCTCCGTGTACGTTGACTCCCGCACACTTCCTATGCGAACGTCCGGAGTCTGCAGGCCTCGAGTCCCCGGCTACCAACCCAGCGCTGTCGGATAATTCTCGATCCGACACCGTTTCTGTCGGCTGCTGGGATGCTGCGATAAGCTGTGCTATGTGCACAAGAATGTCCGGCGTCGAGACCTGCGGAGGCGCAGACTATCGCTGCTTCGCCGAGGGCAGCTCCGCATCAGATGGCTCCCGCATACTTTTCCTATGCGAACGTCCGGAGTCCATCGGTCTCGAATCCCTGGCTGCCGGATGGTGTGACCTGGTTGCCGAAGAATCCTTGATCGGCGAAGCTGGTAATATATCGGCGGTCACGCAGCCAAGGTGCGGTCGTGTGCGCTGACCAGAAGAGGAAGCCTTAGCAGTCTCAGCGGACTGCCTATACAACGGAGCGTCCCGAGCGACGGACGTATGCTCCGCTAACGACACATTTGTACCACAACATCTGGGGCCAGATGTTGTTGAACGAGAGAGGGGCCTCTCTCGCTTGCCGTCCGGATGGACCGGAACGAGCTATAAACCGGACTAAAAGGCTTCCTCCGTTCTCCCTCCGATCCGCCGTCACTGGGTGTGCATTAAGTTAATTTTATAGTGCTCGCATCACCCCAAAATTCCTTCTAGACCGCAACGGACGGACCCGGCTGCCAAACCATTCGGTGAATGGACGCTACACCGGGCGAGCTAGCGGACGTCAAAGGCCGTCGAACCTACTAGGGTCCTCTTAGGCAATTGGCGTATTACATGAGCACTTTTCTGCTAGCCCTTCATTAATTGTGACGACGGAGGCACACTGTTGGAAGACATCACAGATACATCACCCTAATCTTGATCGTCTGAAATAGAAATTGATAAAGTAGAGTGACCCTGCGGGGAAAGGACCGGAGTGTCCAAATCCCCAACAACATACCGTGACATACGCTTCCCATATTGTCATCGAAATCATACGATACAGAACAGGAGTTAATGCGAGTACACTGACCACATATAGAATGATAATAAGGTCAGAGGAAGACTTCCTCTTAAAACAATTGATCAATATCCTTTCAATGTGAAAAGAAAACAAGTCCTGGTACTCGCACTAACCCCTGGCAATCAAAATACATAATAATAATATGATCCATTAATATAGAAAAAATAATTGAAATCAAAATATTTTGAAAAAATATTTTTTCAGAACAGCCCAAGTTTCTGAAAAGTAACGTTGAGCCCCAATGGATCCCAAGCCTAAGTGTGGACAAAAATTTTAAAAATATTTTAAACAATTTATTCAACACTTACGAACAATAATAATGTATCTAGTTATGATTAAAATAACATAAAGATATTATTATTTAGAAATCCCCCCCTCACACAGAGGGCTGTTGTAAATGTAAACAATGAGTGTAAAAACACTAAAATAAGACTCCAGGCACCCAGGCCCGAAATCAGTTACCAAAAATACACCATCTGATGCAAAACAGAGACTTCCAGGGAAGAAACTGCAGAACATCAGATGGTAGATGCAGAACACAACGCCTAACCACCCGTAGGTGAAGACGTAAACATGGGGAAAGAACAGAATTCATTCTGTTATTCAGCTAAAACTCCCAAGAAATTTTAGTAATAATAATTACAGAAACTATGCCAAAAGCATGGGAGAATAGCAAGGGGGAACTTAAAGGACAGGGAGAGAGGAAAAACACTTGAAAAAACAGTGTAACTAAATAATCAGAATGACAACAAAATGGCTGCTGCCTTGAAAATAGGTAACTTAACATAATTTCATTAAAAAATTTTAAGTTACAGCCCTGATAATATTCTGTCACACATTCTTTTCCTCTCCTCCTTTTCTATCCTCCTTAGAATCACCATTTCACTAATATTTATGTGTCTGGCATCATTTAAACTGAGATTTAAAAGCACAAAGATCAGTCAGATGTTAACTGATGAAGGGCCAAACTTAGAATGATAAATGGCGCCAATTTCGGAACGTCCTTGACACTGCGCATGCGCAGTAGGGGCGAAGTGTGGAGGGCCTTTCAGGACATGTTTTCTTTAGTTTTAGATGCAAATTTTGGGGATTGGGGGGCAAAATTTGTGTTTGGCCCTATATTTTAAGAGTTAGCACCAGCTATGTCTGGGTCATTGGTACAGTATAAAAATATAAAAATTTTGGGCGGGGCCAAAAATTTTGCCCCTCCCATAACGACGCCAAGTGTAGCCCCACAAACTTCTCTTGAACAAATCTGAGTCTACACCTCAAAAGGAAGCTGCACACCAAATATCAAGTCTCTGCTGCTGCTGGTTCATGAGAAGAAGATTTTTTAAGATTTCAGCACACTTTTTGGGTGTGGCCCTACCCACGGGCGAGGCAACTTGATTTGAACAAAATCAAATTGCGATGTCATAACAAACTATTATCTCAAATATCAATTAAATTGGTTCAGCGGTTTGGGAGGAGAAGACGCAAACACCATGTTCACGGACGACGGACGACGGACGACGGACGCCGGACGACGGACGGTGAGTGATCACTATAGCTCTCCTGACTGAAAGTCAGGTGAGCTAAAAATTCTGCTTGGGGACCTGAAGAGGATTTTCAAAGAATTCATAATGTACCAAGTCAAATTTTGGATTCCCAAACAGGAGCCCAAATATGAATCCAGGGAATTGATTTGAACGTACTTGAATCTGGCCCCTATAAGGATACTGTATACCAAATATCAAAAGATTCTGATTGATAAATCTGAAGGAGGAGATTTTTTAAAAATATTCCTCACACTGAATTAAGTCAAAATTCTGGCTCCCACAGGAATATATATATATATGAACCTGGGGACTTGATTTGCACAAGATGGAATCTGACCCCCCAGAACGTTAACACTCAATTCCAAATATGAAAAGATTTGTCTGGTGGATCCGAAGAAGAATATTTTTAAAAAAATTTTCTCATATTGCACTAAGATAAAATTTGAACTCACATAGAGTCTAAATACAAACCCAGGGATTTGATTTGAACAAACTTAAATCTAATCTCCCAAAGGATGGTGTACACCAAATATTCAAAAGATTCTGATAGGTATTTCTGCACAAGATTTTTTTATTTTTTGAAACATGCTGACTTGGCTTATTCCATTACCCCCATCTTGTACCTCATGACACAACCGATTGCAATCTTTGGGCCTAATCAATTCTACAGGTCCCAAGGATGTTTCGTACCAAATAACAATTCTCCATCCCATGTAGTTTTGGAAGTATGGGCATTTGAAACTTTCTCTTTTTTATTGAGCTTCTGGGGTTTCCACAGGAACATGAAAGAAATTTTCCACTATAGATCTAGTATGTGTCCTTAAAAACTACCGCATATCAAATTTGGTTCAAAATGGCCAACAACCAGCTGAAATTTTGTGTGGCATAAAAGGTTTGATCTACCCATCATAAGCCGAAATATTGCCAGAAAAACTATATTTGAAGAAACCAAACTTGAGTCATGAGCAGAAAAGGAAATGTATACCATATTTCAAAGCATTGTGACTAGTGGTTTATGAGAAGATTTTTAAAGAATTTTGTGCTTTTTGGGCACTGCTCCCAGAACATCGAGTATGGAAACTTCTAGAGCTGAAACGATTACCTGATTAATCTATTAATCAATGATCAACGTCTTGATTGATCAAAAAAGTAATTGATCGATTAACCGTTACTTTTGAACTACTGTATTTTCTGGGTTAATAAAGGAACAAACTTGCTCCAAAACAGGCAAACATTGTCACACTGACTCACATCAATTATATGAGACAGAGTAAAGCATACAAGTTACATGCTGACATACTTGTTCACTTGCATGACCATTATACTGTATCAGTAGCTGGAACTGGTCATTGTTAAGTTAACCTTTACTCAATGCGGGTAGCAGACGACACTTGCAAAATAGATTCTTGAATTACAAAATATTTTCAATTTTTGTCTCAAAAACATAGCTTATGATCCCTCATTGGAACAAGCTCTCCGAGCTCATTCCAATGAGGGATCATAAGCTATGTTATTGAGACAAAAATTGAAAACATAATAAAAACTGAATGGAGATTATTGTATGTAGAGCTGTCCGATTTTGTCCTTTATGTTCGGTAAAGGGTTAATGCTATAAATCATCAACGGTACGGTCGTTATTAAGCTACCTATAAGGGCAAGTGATTAATCAGTTAACCAAGGTTAATCCATGTGATTAATCGATCAAGAAAACCTTTTAACCGCTTCAGCTCTAGAAATTTCTATCAAACAAACTGGAAAGGGTGTCCCCCAAAAGCCAATTAGTGTCATGTTTGGTTGGATATGGGTGTTCTAAACTGGAAAACTGATATCATAAGTTAACGGATGACAGATGGACAACAGATGATGGATTGATGCTGGATGGATGCCAAGTCATGGCAATAGCTCTGTGCTGAATTTTATTCAGGCGAGCTAAAATGAAATGTGAGAACACTGAATCTGAGAAGCTATTTTCATTTGATTTAGTTTTGATTTCACAATATTTTATGCATTAAATGGGTACACAAATGGCCTAGAGATTAGAACAATGAAATTTAAAAAACTTTGATAGTTTGATCCTGACCTACGGTAAATTCATTGTGTCCTTGAGCAGGATATTTAATCCTGATTACCCCCATGGGGGTATGCTGATACTCTGTACTGAGACATACTGTATGTCGATACACACTGTAAATCTATTAATTAAATAAGTACTCAGCCCAAGAAAAACATTTAGTTAACAGGAGTTTTCAATTAACAGGACGAAGGTCACTTTCCTGTCTTCTAGTCACAAATTGAGAATTGATTCTGTTGTATCTTATAGTTATTTATTGGTGTTTAACCTTTTACCCAATGCAGACAATATCAAAATTTATTATTTTAAATATCATTTTTTCAAGTTTTTCAAAACATTTCAATGAAAACATATCATATGACCCCTCGTTGGAACGAGCTCGTTGAGCTCGTTCCAACGAGGGGTCACATGATATGGTTTTGTTGAAATCTTTTGAAAAGTTAAAAAATTTATAGTAATTTATATATTTTTTATACTTACCAATGACCCAGACTTAGCTTAGCTGGTGCTAACTCCAACAAAACCAGGGCCAAACACAAATTTTGCCCCCCAATCCCCAAAATTTGCATCCAAAACAAAAAGAAATCATGTCCTAAAGGACCTCCATAGTACGCCTCTACTGCGCATGCGCAGTGACGCAGTCGTCCCGAAATTGGCGCCAATTATCATTCTTACTGGCAGTGCCTGGTCAGCGCTATGTACTCAGCGGGGAGGCAAGAGTTCCCAACTCAGGGAGGGCCATCCCCGTCTGGGTCATTGGTAAGTATAAAAAATATATAAATTACTATAAATTTTTTAACATTTTTATACTGTACCAATGACCCAGACTTAGCTGAATAGTAAACAGGCTGGAGGGCCTAGGACATAGAGGAAAATCCAATAAGCTCAATTATAAATAAAGAGGTAACCCCTTAAGGAGAAAAGGAGTATTAGGCTTTACATGTATCTTTCTTATTTAATATTAAATTAGAAAGATACACTACCCTTAATAATTGAGCACAATAACATTCATGTTCTCTATTAACATCCAGTATAACCCTTATACTAATTATTTTTAAAGCAAGCCAATAAATAAAGTAGTCCAGAGAATTGAGACTCTTTATAATCATTTAAAAGTGTCCGAGTATTGTATATTAAAGCCCGTTTGACACTTGACATATACAAATGCTTCACACCGAGCTACACTTTAAAAATAAGACATGAATGAAATTAAACATTAATATTACACTTTAAAACCATCCCGGAAGCGACTCAGAAATACTGTCTTGGAGGAGGCATTCCCTTGCTTTTCACTATAAAGCAGGTGACCTAAGGGAACACCCGCCCCCCCCCCCCCTTCCCCTTGCCCTGGGTCAAATAGCCCAGAGCGAAGAGGGCAGCCGGACGGAGTCACTGCCGGAACAGAAAGCCTGCATAACTATAGTTGCAACTGTTTAGTGGACGACATTCTGAGCAACAGATAACGGACCTAAACAATGCAGGTCTCCAGAAATGGACTCAATATTTCTGAGATAAAAATTAGTAAATGTGGATGGCTGAGACCAATAAGCAGCCTTCATTAAATCTGTAATAGCAACACTATTAGCATAAGCCCAGGAAGTAGAAAGAGCTCTTACTTCATGAGCAGAAATCTTAAGCACAGACTGCTGAGAAGAAGATAAATCTTCATAAGCAGTACGGATAGTTAACTGAATCCATCTAGCAATAGAATGGACTGAAATGTCCTTTCTATTAGGCATCAAAGACAGAAAGAAACGTTTCCGTCCCTTTCTGATGAACTGAGATCTCTGTTTATAGATACGTAGTGCTCTAACAGGACAGAGTAAAGGCCTACGCCCGTCTGAAGACGGAAGAGCCTTAATAACAATAGGTTCCGGATATTTATTAGGAGCCTGATTCTTAGCTAAAAAACCCACATTAGTAGTGAAGGTGATAGTGTTCCCAACAATACGATAATGAGAATCATCCACCGATAGTGCATGAAGCTCACTGACTCTTCTGGCAGAAGAGAAAGCTAAGAGAAAAGCTGTCTTATAAGATAAGAATTTGAAATCTACTGTCCCAAGAGGTTCAAATGGCTTTTCCTTCAATTTAAGGAGAACCCAAGCTAAATTCCACTTAGGAATTAATCTAAGAGTTCTAGGTCTATTTATCGAAAAGTTTCGAACCAATTTCGATAAAGAGACATTAGATCCAATTTGTAAACTATCATGATGTGCATAGGTATCAGATAACATAGATCTATAACCCTTTATAGTAACAGGCTGCAGTTTGATTTCGTCAAACAAGTATACTAGAAAGTTTGCAATGTCTGGTATAGAGGGATCAAATATATCTACAGAATGATCCCTACACCAACGACGGAAAACCTTCCACTTAGCCGCATAGTTTAGCGAAGAGGAGGTCCTCCTACAGTTAGAAATCGCATCCACTGCTCGTCCTGTAAAGTGCTTGCCATGCAAGAAGGACCGCACAACGGAAAAACGTGAAGGTTGAGACCTTGCGGGTTGTGATGGAGTTGGCGCGATTTCCCCTGCGAAAGAAGATCCTCTCGTGGAGGAAGCTTCCACGGTAGGTCCCACAACAGACACCTGAGTAGATTTATCCACGGTCTCTGTGGCGACAGAGATGCTACCAACAGAATCTTGCATTGAGATTGTTTTATCTTTAGCAATACTTGTTGAATTAACGGCGCTGGAGGATACGCATATCCTATCATTCCGTCCCAAGGGATCGACAGAGCGTCTACTGCAAATGCTCTTGGATCCGGACACGGGGACACATACGTCTGCAACTGATTGTTGAGATGTGTCGCAAATAAGTCTATCATTGGCCGTTCCCATTGGTAGCAAATCTGATTGAATACTTGTTTGTTGAGAGTCCACTCCGACGGCAACAAGCGACCCTTTCGTGAAAGGGAGTCTGCTAGCACATTCAGACGACCCGGTATGTGACGGACCGAAAGAAGAACGTGATGTTCCAACGCAAACAGAAGGATTCTTTCCGTTAGATTGAACAACGGAACTGAATGAGTGCCTCCCTGATTCCGTATATACGCCACTACTGTCGTATTGTCGGATAGGATTTGGACATGAGCATCGTGAATAATGTCCATCCAGTGACGTAACGCAAGCCAAATTGACATCATTTCCTTGATGTTTATGTGCTTGCACAGGAATTGCGGATCCCAAAGACCCTGGCATCTCGAATCCGTTGGGATTAATGATGCACCCCAACCTGTTTGACTGGCATCCATCATAATGGTAAAACTCGGATCCGGCAACTGCAGCGGAACTCCTTGAGTTAACCACTGAATGTTTGCCCAAGTCTGAATCTCTTGTTTCACTTGATCTGACAAGAGAACGTCTACATCGAGCGAATGAATTTTCACACTCCAATTCTGAGTCAGGAAAATTTGAAGAGGACGTGTGCGTAGCCGCCCCATCGGAATGAGATCCGCGGCGGCTCCGCACAGACCTATCAGTCTCATAAATTCTCTCGCCGTGACTTTGTCTGCATGCAGACAATAGCGAGCGTAACAACTGACTAATTTTGCTCTGGTTAACGGCAGACGAACGAGATTGTTGTGCGTCTCGAAGCTCATTCCCAGATGAGTGAATGACTTGGACGGCACCAGATCCGACTTCTCCTCGTTTACTATGAAACCGAGACGTCGGAGCAATAGAAGAAGATTCTGAACATCGTTCTGAAGCGTTAACTCGTTGCCGTACCTCTGAAGAATGTCGTCCAGGTAGGCCGACGTTACCGCAGACGAATGAGCTCGGAAGTAGATCATTACCGAGTTCATTACCCGAGTGAAAGCCCAGGGTGCTAGATTCAATCCGAAGCACATGGCCCGGAACTGATACACCACTCCTAGGACTGCGAAGCGTAGATACTTTCGGAATGTCGGATGTACCATGACGTGAAAGTACGCATCTTTGAGATCTATGCTCGTTGCATAATCGTTCACCCGAATACTTGCTCTGACCGATCGAATCGTCTCCATATAAAACTTCGGAGCGACGATCAGCTTGTTTATCCAGCTCAAATCTATGACTGGACGGAACGAGCCGTCTGGTTTCGGAACCAGAAACAGATGGCTGTAGAATCCCAGCGATTCCTGGTTTTCTACGACCTCTACCGCGTTCTTCATTAAAAGAGACTGCACCTCTGATAACAGAGCGTCTCTTTTCTGTGGATTTGACGGAAGATGAGTCCACTTTGGACTTCGAGTTAATGGAGGCTTTCGTTTGAAGGATATCTTTAGACCTTCCGAAGTCACTCCTCTCACCCACGGGTCGTCCGTAATCGACGCCCACTCTTGTGAAAAACTCGACAACCTTCCGCCTACCGGAACGCGATAGAGGTTTAAGCCATCACCTCCTGGACCTGCGAGGCCTGCGGTAGGAGAAACCACGTCTTCCACGACCCGCACCTCGCCTCGTCGACCTCGGGGCGTCCGACCGATTGTCCCGGCCTGAAGGACGTCCCGAACGAGAGTCGCTATCCTGACGGTCTCTCGAATAAGACCAAGAGGACGCACCGGAACCTCTATAGGAACCTCTCTTGGGCGCATTAGACCCAGAAGTGCCCGCCTTATTCGTGTCTGCTGTATCCGACCTTTTAGGAGCGGATCTGAACAACAGAGAATCATTAGCTTTCTTTTTAATATTATCATAAATAGCGGAAACCTTGCCGTCAAAGAGAAGTTCTCCTGAGACCGAAGCGACTCTAAGAGAGTTCTTCACCTTAGAATCCACTAGTGTGGATGTAGCCAGGGCTGCGTCACGTCTAACCAACTCCAGATTTGCCACTGAAAGGGCGGAGTTACACGTGGAATAAGCTACTGCCCTTGAAAGAAGTCTTAAAGAGGATTGTATATCCTGAAACTCTTCCCCTTGAAGGCGCAGTGATAACGCCTTAGTAAGGTGATCTGCGTAAGATAAGGCATCTAAATTGGCTCTGTTAGACGCAATAGCTGTTTCCAACACCGCGGTTGGAATAGAAGCTGACGACGGTAATGATAGCTCTAAGTCTTCCGCCTCGTCGTCCATACGCAGAGGAACTCTCGGTATACCCTGTCCTGCCGTGTCGAATTTATTCCTTGCATTAATGAAAGGCAGGTTGAGAGTATTTGCGGACAAGAAACCTGCTTTCCCCGTCCTGGAAGCAAGTTTAAATATAGCGTCGTTCAATAATTCAAATGTTCTTGCAACATTATTGGACTGCGACGGAAACTCGGGAGCGATGTCCCTGAACCGCTCAAAAAATTCAGAGTCCAATGACGCTATAATTCTCTTGTCCGGAAGCGCAGCAGTCTGGCCCGACGGAACAACTTGAGGGAGAAAGTGCCGGATGAAGTCCACGGCAGCTTTATGTTGTTCCGAAAGGGATAGCTCCAATTCATCCGTATCCCTTTCACCATCCGGTCGGACCTCCCGATGTTCCCGGTCGTCCGCCCCCGATGCTTCGGCGGAGCGTACCGACCCAGCGCCGTCGGATAATTCTCGATCCGACACCGTTTCTGTCGGCTGCTGGGATGCTGCGATAAACTGTGCTATCTGCACTAGAATGTCCGACGTCGAGACCTGCGGAGGCGCAGTCTTTCGCTGCTTCGCCGAGGGCAGCTCCGCATCAGATGGCTCCCGCATACTTTTCCTATGCGAACGTCCGGAGTCCATCGGTCTCGAATCCCTGGCTGCCGGATGGTGTGACCTGGTCGCCGAAGAATCCTTCACCGGCGAAGCTGGCAAAATATCGGAGGTCACGCAGCCAAGGTGCGGTCGTGTGCGCCGACGAGAAGAGGAAGCCTTAACAGTCTCTGCGGACTGCTTATACAATGGAGCGTCCCGAGCGACGGACGTATGCTCCGCTAAAGACACATTTTGTACCACAACATCTGGTCCCAGATGTTGTTGTACGAGAGAGGGGCCTCTCTCGCTCGCGGCCCGGCTGGACCTGGACGAGCTAGGAGCCGGACTAAAAGGCTTCCTCCGATCTCGTTTACTATCCGCCGTCACTGGGTGTGCATCTATTATGTTTATAGTGCTCGCATCACCCAAAATTTCCTCTTGGACCGCATCGGACGAACCCGGCTGCCGAACCATTCGGTGAATGGACGCTACACCGGGCGAGCTAGCGGACGACATTTGTCTAATCTCCATGAGCACTTTTGCCGCTAGCTCTGAATTTATTTGTGACGACGGACGCACACTTGAAGAAGATAACATGGAAACATCACCCTGTTCTGGTTCCTCTGAAATAGAAACTGAGAGAGTAGAGTGACCTTGTGGAGAAAGAGCCGGCATCGCTCTTTCTCCAGAAACAACATATCGTGACACACGTTTCCAATGTTTCTCATCCCAATGTTCACATATAGGACAGGGATTAATGCGAGAACACTGACTACAATTAATACAATGATCATGAAAGTCAGAGGAAGATTTCTTCCTATTACAATTTGAACAATGTCCCTTCATTGTGAAAGAACAACAATAAGTCCTAGTTACTCGCAAAAACCCCTGACACAAAGATACATAATAATATGATCCATTAATAAATGAAAAAACAATTGCAAAACAAAATAATTTTGAAAAAATATTTTTTCAGAGAAGCCCAAGTTGCTGAAAAGTAACGTTGAGCCCCGATGGATCCGATGGCAAAGTGTGGTCAAAAATTTTAAATTTATATAAAATAATTAATGAGACACTTTCGGATAATATAAATGTATCTTATAATGAGATAAACTACTACAAAGGCAAACAGCCCCCCTCAAAAAAGGCTGTTGCCAATGAAAACAAACAGTGTAAACACACTAGAAAACATGACTCCAGGCACTGAAAAACTGGCCCGGAATCAGTCATCAAATACACTCTATCTGATGCAAAACAGAGACTCCCAGGGGAGAATCTGCAGAACATCAGATGGAAGATGCAGAACACAAACGTTATACACCCATGGGTGAAAACGTAACTATGGGGAAAATAACAGAAAACATTCTGTAACCAAGCAACTCTCCCAGGAAATTTTAGAAATGAAACTTCTCAAAAATATGCCAAAAGCATGGGAGAATTGCAAGGGGGGACTTTAGAAGGCTAGGGGAGAGGAAACACTGAATAAGCAGTGCAACAATTAGCAAGAATGACAACAAGAGGCCCATGCCTTGAAAATAGGCAACTTAACATAATTTCAACAAAAAATTTTAAGTACAGCCCTGATTATTTTTTGCCACTTCTTTTTTCCTCTCCTCCTTCTATCCTCCTTAGAATCACATTTTCTCCAAAAATTACGTGTCTGGCATCCTTTAAACTGAGATTTACAAGCACAAAGATCAGTGAGATGTTGACTGATGAAGGGCCAAACAGAGAATGATAATTGGCGCCAATTTCGGGACGACTGCGTCACTGCGCATGCGCAGTAGAGGCGTACTATGGAGGTCCTTTAGGACATGATTTCTTTTTGTTTTGGATGCAAATTTTGGGGATTGGGGGGCAAAATTTGTGTTTGGCCCTGGTTTTGTTGGAGTTAGCACCAGCTAAGCTAAGTCTGGGTCATTGGTACAGTATAAAAATATAATATTTTTTCAATTGCTGAATTTGCATATTATGCAGACGGATGCGGGCGATTCATTGGGTAAAGGGTGAAGGTTACATATTTCGGCACAATGGCTAATCATGACCTCAAGATGGAAATAAAGCCAAGTTTAGTCAGTTGTTTATACCCACGTTGCCCATTTTAGAGGACTACCATCTCAAGCATTGGTGACTGGGTCCTATTTTAACAGTAAAACAAAGATAGTTTACCAGAGTAAACAAGCGCTGCTTTACTTCCCGGGAGTTGTATCTTGTTCTTCAGAACTCAGGGACATGGACATAGGAGCATTTCAAACTTGGGAAACTTCAGAAACTTTGGGGGGGGGGGGGGGGGGGGGGGGGGACTGTCATACAACGGCACCCCCACACAGATATGTTTTAGTGGTGGCCCATGTGTGGCATAGTTGGAATACAATACACAAAACTATGTTTGGAACTCACATGCGTCTACTTTGAGAAAAAAGTACATTTTTGCCTCTATATTTAACCCTTTGCCCATCGTAATGGCCAAAACTGACCTGTGATATTCACAATGAAAGTGTCAATGACACTGTAGCTCAACTTGTGTAAGACATGTACATGTATAGTATGTGACATAGCAATGACACACATCTAGGTAATGACCTGATAACAAAGGTACATGTAAAGTATTGTAAAAGGTCTGTACATAAATACTGACCATAGCCTGTAACAAATGTACAGGTAAAGTATTGTAAAGGTGGGTGACAGTTAGATGCTAAACTAGAAAAGAAATCTCCATGGGGTTAATGTTACAATGGAGATCCTTGTGTGGTGCATCATAAGCCAAATGATAGCAACTGTATTGGCCTGTTTGCTTCAAGCCCTTCTACGGTTGATTCCTACTAATTAATAAATATTTGTCCAGTCCTTCTTAAAATATAGGTTATATAATTTTTTATCTTTAGCTCATAGGATTCCCACAGGTGAGGAGGTTTTATTTTTCACATTGGAAACAGAAAACTGGGTTGTGCTAATAACATTTACCCTCCCCAAACAATACCAAATATTAACACAGCCGAGCCCAAAAGCACTCGTTACCGTCCCATGATGATAACAAACGTAGTCCTAGAAGTTCTGTACAAATGAAAGTGTCAATGACACTGTAGCTCAACTTGACAAACTTGAACTTGGTAAGTTATAAATGAAATGGCAAAATTGAAGATCATTGGTACCAATGTTATTTGGTGAAATGTCAACATAACAGCATTGTGTGTGCACAACGTCAGAGTAATCCATGCATTTTTAAATGTAAACTGTAAGACTGGCTAAAGGATGAATGTTGATACACAAATGCAGTAGGTTCAGAGGTTATTGTAAGCGGCAAGTTTTTTCACAGAAATGAATGCTAATCAATAGCTGTTATCTAAAGGTCTCGCCTAATGAGCACACAAAGTTCAAAAACAAGCCTATGATAAATGTGGCCGGTTGGCCATGTCAAAGAAGAATGTTGATGCACAAATGCAATAAATTTAATGATTGTTGCTAACAGCAACAGTTTTTGATGGAAATGGAAAGAAAATCGATAGCTCCTATCTTTGTCACCCTGCATAAGCAGACAAAGTTTTAAAACAACCTGATAATGAATGTGCCCTCTGAGGCATGCCAAAGGAAGATATTAATGCACAAATGCACAAAGTTTGAAGGTCAATGCTTGTGGCAATGTTTCTTTCACTCTTTTTTATGAAAATTCATAAAGATACCCTGCAGAGAGTGCAAAAGGGATAAGTTGATGCACAAATGTAGTAAGTTCAAAGGCTGGTGATAACGACAATAATTTTTTAAAAGAAATGAAAAAAATCAATAGCTCACATCTAAAGGTCACCACGAACACATATACCAAGTTTCAAAGTGATCTGATCATAAATGTGCCCTGTGCCCTGAAGGGTGTGCCAAAGGGAAATATTGAAGCCTGACTAAACTAAGTTCAAAGGTCATTGCCAGGGGCAACATTTTTTGACAGAAATGGAAGAAAATCGATAACTCCCATATAGATATCACCCCCACACAAGCATATCAAGTTTCCAAGTAATCCAATCATAAATGTGCCCTGTAGGGTGTGTCAAAGGGAAATATTGATGCATAACTGCAGTAAGTTTTTACTAAGTTCATCGGAGGTTGTTGCCAATGGCATCTATTTTAGATGGAAATGGAAGTAAATCGATGGCTCCCATCTAGAGGTCACCCCAAACAAGCACACCAAGTTTCAAAGTGATCCATTCAAAAATGTGCACTGCAGGCTGCGCCAAAGGTTAATATTGATGCATAACTGCACAAAATTCATCGGTTGTTGCCAGCGGCAACATTTTTTGATGGAAATGGAAGAAAATCGATAGATCCCATCTAGAGGTCAACACAAACAAGCATGTCAGGTTTCAAAGCAATCCAATCATAAATGTGCCCTGTAGGGTGTGCCAAAGGGAAATATTGAGGTCTGACTAAACTAAGATCTAAGAACGTTGCCAGCGGCAACATTTTTACACGGAAATTGAAGAAAATCGATAGCTCCCATCTAAAGGCCGCCCCAAACAAGCCAACCACGTTTCTGATCATAAATGCAACCTGTGCAGTGTGCCAAAGAAAATTGTGGACGCACGTGCCATCACTTCTCGCTGACAGACGAGTAGTGATGGCAATAGCTCAGCATGACTTTGTAAAGTTGAGCTAAAAACTTATTGCACCTAAATTTGGTATAAAATGGCCACCGGCAGCCATCCTGAATTTCAAACTGCACCCAAAAACACTCGTTCTCGTTCCAAGGTGATAACAAAGGTACCCAAGAAGTTTCGTGAAGATCGGTTCATACATACAGCCTCCAGCCCAAGCCGTATTAACATGTGCACTTGCTGTGTATAAGTAGCACTGAATAAATCAAAATTCATCTAATTTGCATAATTTCTGCACGAGAAAAAAACCTGTATTATATACTACTCAAAATTTGCTAAGCACCAAATATTTGACACATCATTGTGAAATTTGCTTGTGACATATTTGCGATATTTTTGGTGGATATGATTGAGGAATGTATTGAGATGGTCCCCAGAGTTTACATTAGCTCTCTTGACAGGCGGACTTTTCGTAACAATCATGGAAAGCATGTACCCCCTGATTTCCATGATGTTTTTGTGTACTGTCTACATGTACATGGCATGTGTAGGGTATTCAATCTTCATTTCAACACAAACCCTTGTGATTTAATGATTGAATATGGAAAATGCAAATGTAAGAAGACATTTGTCTGAAGCAGAAATCTGGTGGGCTGTAGGGATGGTGGAGCAAGGGGCTACCCATCGTCAGGTTGGTGAAGCCTTTGGTGTGCACCATACAGTGATCACCAGAGCCTGGGCAAGATTTCAGCAGTATGGCACACCAGTAAGATGAGACAGGGCAACATCTGTAGCTGAAGGCCGGTTTTTGATCATTCAGGCCCATGGGAACCACTTTGCCACAGCAACCCAGCTTCGCAGTGACCTTCAGAATGCATCCGGGGTAAATGTTTCGACGCAGACTATCCGGGCAAGGTTACACGAAGATGGTCTCCGATCGAGAAGACCATGTATTCGCATTCTGCTGTCCCAGAACCACTGCCAGGCACGATATGAAAGGGCCATGGACCACGTTAGATGGACCAGAGAAGATTGGCGATCTGCCCTTTTTACAGATGAGTTAAGGTACTGCCTAGAACACAAAGATAGACGTTCTAGGGTATGGAGAAGACCAGGAGAGTGATTCCATGCAGCCAACATTGCTGAGCATGACCGCTATGGTGGAGGGTCAATTATGGTCTTGGGCGGCTCAGCAGGGATGGACGTACAGAGCTCTGTGTCCTTGAACGTGGTACATTGACTGCACAGTGGTATATTGATGAGATCCTGGATATCCACATCAGATTGTATGCAGGTGCAGTGGGTGATAGATTCATTCTGATGGAGGATAATGCCCGTCCTCATGTTGCCCATGCTGTCGGGGAGTACCGACAGAGGGAGGGGATTGAGCATATGGACTGGCCAGCAGACCTCAATCCAATCGAACATGTCTGGAATGAGTTGCAGCTTGCAATTTCAGCCCGTCCAGTCCAGCCAAGAAGTGTCCAGGAACTTGTTGCCATGCTGGTCCAAGAATGGAACAACAACATCCCACAAAGGACTACCAGGAACCTGATTGGGAGCATGAGAAGGCTTTGTGAAGCTGTAATTAACAGTAATGGGTCTCATACTCGATATTGAACCCATATTAGTTCGCTCTGTAAACTTTTTGGCAAATTTAATAAATTTCCTCTTTTACCAATATTATCCATTTTTCATGGTTATCGTATTCAAAAGCTAAAAAATATTGTCAAACACAATTAAAATCTTAATTTCAGTACTTAAATCATTAAAGATATAATTAAATAAAAAATATATATACTTTTCATAACAATATTTCAACTAAAACATAAAACAGGTAATTGGATATACTTGGTGCTTAGCAAACTTTGAGTAGTATATGTAATGCATTCCATGTTACTAAACATTCATACAAAAATTTATTCAAATCAGAACTTTCATACAGAAGTTCTGTACAAAAAACTGATGGCACTAATTTCTGTACAAAATAACATCTTGAATTTCAGACTCCACCCAAAAACATTCGTTCTCACCCTACGGTGATAACAAAGGTGCCCAAGAAGTTTCGTAAAGATCGGTTCATAAAATACGGCCTGTAGCCCAAGTAGTATAAAAGTTTTGTATAAAAAACTGATTGTACCTAACTTCAGTACAAAATTGCCAAGGCAGCCATCTTGAATTTTGGACCAAACCCAAAAACACTCGTTCTCATCCCAAGGTGATAACAAAGGTACACAAGAAGTTTCGTGAAGATCGGTTCATAAATACAGCCCCTAGCCCGAGCCGTATTGACATGTGCACTTACTGTGTATAAGTATCACTGAATAAATCAAAGTTCATCTAATTTGCATAATTTCAGCACAAGAAAAACTCTGTATTATATGTGATGTATTCCATGTTACTAAACATTCATACAAAAATTTATTCAAATCAGAACTTTCATACAGAAGTTCTGTACAAAAAATTGATTGCACTAATTTCAGTACAAAATGGCTGCTGGCGGCCATCTTGAATTTTGGACCGGACCCAAAAACACTAGTTCTCATCCCATGGTGATAACACAGGTACCCAAGAAGTTTCATGTTAGGTAAAGGGTTAACAAATTTCCCCACTAGTCTAAAACATTTTTGACACCATATTTAGTAAATTTCTCCATTGTTCTGACACAATGGAGAAATTTGTTAATGAAAGTGTCAGTGACACTTTAGCTTAACTTGTCTGTGTGTTGTGTTTGATGAAAAGGGTAATGTTCAATGTTTATGAAAGAATTATGAAATATGACAAGAATTGTGATAATTGAGAATATGTTAATTTCTCTTCTCTGTATGCTATGTTTTCAATAAAAATAATTTGAGGTGTATACTGTATTAAAGAATTGAGGGGTGGGTTAATGTAGCCCTCACAGTTAATGTATGTCAACAAAAGTTACCAAGTTACAGTGAAATTATTCCAAAACGAGTCAATGAAATCCCTTCATAAATACAGCCTGTGGACTGTGCTAAAGGTTTTTGGGCTTTCGGCCTGTGTAGTCATCATGGTTGGCTGATCGCAACCAAAAGGGGACATCCTCAACTTGACATTATACTGAGTCATCTTACCAAGTTACAATGAAATCCCTTCATAAATCGGGCAACCATCATGGCTGAATAATCTCGACCAAAAGGGGACATTCTCATCAAGACATTATCTGGAGTCATCCGACCAAGTTACGATGAAATCCCTTCATAAATATGACCTATAGACTGTGCTAAAGGTTTTCGGGCTTCTGGCGCCTATAGCTGTCACAGTTGACTAATCGCAACCAAAAGGGGGCATTCTCATCTAGACATTAAATGGAGTCATCCAACCAAGTTACAATGAAATCCCTCCATAAATACAACATGTAGACTGTGCTAAAGTTTTTCGGGTTTTGGGATCGGGCAGTCATCATGGTTGAACGATCGCGACCAAAAGGAGACGTTCTCAAATAGACATTATTTGGAGTCATCCTACCAAGTTACAATGAAATTCCTTCATAAATATGACCTGTAGACTGTGCTAAAGGTTTTTTGGGCTTCGGGTTGCTGTAGCCGTCACAGTTGACCAATCACGACCGAAAGGGGACGTTATCATCTAGACATTATATGGAGTCAACCTACCAAGTTACAATGAAATCCCTCCATAAATATGACCTAAATCTATGCTAAAGCTTTTCCAGTTTCTGGCTTGGGCAGCTATCACGGCTGAATGATCTCGACCAAAAGGGGACGTTTTCATCTAGACATATTTGGAGTCATCCTACCAAGTTACAATGAAATCCCTTCATAAATATGACCTGTAGACTGTGCTAAAGGTGTTTGGGCTTCGGGCCCCTGTAGACATCACAGTTGACCAATCGTGACCAAAAGGGGACGTTCTCATCTAGACATTATATGAAGTCAACCTACCAAGTTTCAATGAAATCCCTCCATAAATATGACCTGTAGACTGTGCTAAAGGTTTTCAGGTTTTAGGCTTGGGCAGTTGTCACGGTTGACAGATCGCGACCAAATGGGGAAGTTCTCATCTAGACATTATACGGAGTCATCCTGCCAAGTTACAATGAAATCCCTTCATAAATACCACCTGTAGACTGTGCTAAAGGTTTTCGGGTTTTGGGCTCGGGCAGCCATCATGTTTGACCGATCATGACCAAAAGGGGATCTTCCCATCTAGACATGACGCCAAACCTGCATATGAAATTTTGTGACGATCGGACAAGAACTGCAGGGTGTAGCCTATGCTAAAGGAAAATGTGAACAGACTCACAGACTTCCGCACACGTGATGGCAATAGCTTACCTTGACTTTGGAACAAACTTGCTCCAAAACAGGCAAACATTGTCGCACTGACTCAAATCAATTGTATGAGACTGAGTAAAGCATGCAAGTTACGTTCTGACATACATGTTCACTTGCATGATCATTATACTGTATCAGTAGCTGGAAATGTGCATTCTTAACCCTTTACCACATGGGGGTAGCAGACGATACTTGCAAAGTAAATTTTTGAATTTCTAAAAATTTTCAATTTTGGTCTTCAAAACATAGCTTATGACCACTCATTGGAATCAGCTCATTTCAATGAGGGGTCTTCAGCTATGTTTTTGAGTCAAAAATTGAAAACAGGATAAAATTTGAATGGGGATTTTTGGATATTTTGCTCTCAGGGCTAATGCTCTAAATCATCAACGGTACTGCAGTTATTCAGCTACCTATTAAGGCAAGTGATTAATCAGTTAACCATAGTTAATTCATGTGATTAATCGATCAACAAAACCCTTTAACCGCTTCAGCTCTAAATCAAACGAGGGAATATTCAATCATATCCTGAGAGTAAAAAGCTGTGCACCCCGATCGTTCTCATTCCCAATAAGATTGCAATGTCGGGGTGGTAGAGATAATGTTGGTCTAAATTCTCACTCTTACTCACTAACCCAATCTCAGCTATTTCTGAAAAAGGTTGGGGCACATATCCATCCCCCTCCCACCATTTCCCATGTCCCACCTCAGGGAGCTCAAACAATATATATTCAATAAAATGTTGATATTGGTTGTGATCCCAAACAGTTCTTCAAACATGGGAAGATCAATGATTGTTAAAGTAATTGTTTGAAAGATCACAAATAACAGGCGTTTACTCTTCTACATGCAATTAACAGGTCAAATTTGAACTGAAGGTATGGTAAATGGTTCGGTGTTTAAAAGTCATATGCACTTATCTGGGTTATTTAGGTAGGAGATACCCAATTAAGTGAGCACTACTGCATTCACATTACCTTCTTTAGACTCAACATGGTTATACAATGTAACTTTGTAAGAATGAATGAAAACTTTGACAAAATTTGCTAGCACTCCAAGTTTATAACATCCTTCATTTACTCGATCTTCACGTGACTAGACAAAAATTTCTGTTCATAAAAATTACTTTTTTTTAAATTTATTGGAGAGTGCCTATTGACACTCTCCAATAAATTAGAAAAAGATAATTGTTAACCCTTTACCCAATGTAACAGCCAAAACACGGCCAGTGCTATTCACAAAAAATGCCAATCAATTTTTCATTTTTTGTCTCAAAAACATAGGTTATGACCCCTCTTTGAAACGAGCTCATCAAGCGTGTTCCAATGAGGGGTCAAAACCTATGTTTTTGAGGCAAAAGATGAAAAAAAATTGGCTATTCAAGAATTTTGTTTGCAAGTGTCGTCTGCTTTTCATGTTAGGTAAAGGGTTAAGGGTTTCAACCAGATAAAAATTAATAGTTATGCTGACAACAGGATAATACTGAATGGCAAAAAAGGAAACAATTTTCGGGACTTCAAGCACCTATGAATTTTGAGCAATGTTGGTTTCATCTCTCATATGTGAATGGTTAATTTGTTTACCCAACTTCACTAGGTTCGAGACATGAAATCATGTTAGTCACTTCTACAGCAAGTAGAATGGGCTACATTTATAAGGGAAAAACACCTCCAATTGCATGTGCTATATAGATTTCCTCTAATACATACCTTCATTTCTCTTTTTCAGACGATATGGAGTTGTGGCTTCAAGTTTCTTCCTAGACTTGGCTGGTGTTGCATTTTCTGAAGCGAAATATGAAAGTACCAAAATTATATTGTGGAAACATGAAATGGTGGGTGTAATGCAAAAGATCAGAACTTGTGAAAATGCAGAGAATATGAGCCACAACCCTCCACCAGAAGGGGAGACTTTAGTGCTATAGGAACAAATGTGTGGTGATAATTTCCACACAACCTGGAAGTGATCTCATGGAAATTCTCAGTCCTCTTTTATAATCACAGTACTGTATGTTTTGGAAACAAAAAATAAATAGTTTTAGTTATTCAAGAATTTTTTTTGAAAATGGTGGCTGCTGCATGTATTAGGTAAAAGGTTATCATCAATATTATTTTTTTAATATGAGTGTTATTAGCAAAAGGATAAAAATTACGTTACCTTTATTTGATAATGCTTGTCTGTTTGATGTACCTGATGTCTTCGTTTTTCCAGCAGACTTTGGTGTTCTCGATTCGGAAGCTACAAAACAAAAAATAATTGCATTATAGTACTGATCTGTCAAGCCTGGAAATAAGTCATGTGTCATTTTCAGGGGTGAATTTTCTGATGCTATCCCACACAATAGGCCAATTTATCCTCTGGGTACCTCTTTTTGTTTAGGCCTAAGACTTTGATTCAGATTGAGGTTCACAGAGGGTAAATTTAGTGATGCTACCCTGCTGTGCAGGGTAGCATCTCCAAATTCTCCCTCTGGGAACATAAAGAAACATAACTCTGGCAAAAATAGTCTGACCAGAACCAATAATCATAGGTGCCACAGTTCCCATGGCAGAAATCATGCATACTCAGTTTTAATAGAATTAGTCAATTAATCTCTGAGGAAATCTCTGGACAAAATTCGACCAATGTAGTAAATTATTCTAAATTGAAAAGGGACACAACTCTGGCAAAAATACTCTGACCGGAACTATAAATTATTCTAAGTCGAAAAAGGGTATAACTGTGGAAAAATTTAAATTTTATAGTAAATTCCCTTTCTTATTATACCTACCACAATTGTTTACAACAGGCTTGCACTACAGTGGAAGTCCCTAACTTGTAAATATACTCTCTATTTGTTCATTCATAAGCGATTTGGAAAAGAAAAAAAGGGGTGCAAAAGCTCTAAAAAAAATTAGCCAAAACAGGGTCAAGTGCAACCGGTGCACACCCAGTATGGAACACTCTTCTCTCTACCAATCCACAGATTCTGGTACCAGTGCGCAGACATATAACGAACGTGTCATTCTATTTGAATCAGCCAACATTGAAGTTATGTGATCAGAACGGAGGTAGGATTCTTACCAGAATAAGAAGACAGGAGGGCCTCCAAGTAAACAATTGTGATAGGTATAATAAGAAAGGAAATTTACTATAAAATTTAAATGTCTTATCAACATACTTCACAATTGTTTGCAACAGGCTGAAGAGACAATAGGAGGGAATCACATAACCAACCCCCAAATATCTTGCCTGCGCTGGAACCGTGGACAGAAGAAGAGTAGCCAAGCCCTATAAAACCATAGCATCACAAACATTAGTAAACAACAATGAGAGATGAGCCATATGGCTGTGTGACACACAGACAGAAAGGACAGTAACCATGCACAGGTCTGGAACTGACCTTGGAAGAAGCCTAATGGCTAGCACTGATAACAGCCTGAGAAGAAAGAGGGCCTAAAGAAAAAAGGTCCTCAGACTGCTACTGCAACTAACGCAGGTAGACGGTGAAGAAAGTAGAAACATTTCTCCAGTAGGCTGCCTGCATAACATTCGACAACCTGATGGAGTTAGCATAAGCCCAGGAGGTATACAATGTATGCACCTCTTGGGCAGACATGCGATTGGTAATACAATCGTCAGTCGCTAGACAAATAGCAAGACAAATCCACTTCGAAATGGATTGAGGAGAGATCTTCTGTCGACAAGGGATAAGAGACAGAAAGAATCGTTTCCTGCCTTTCCTAATAAATTGCATCCGGTTGAGATAAATGCGAATTGCATGAACCGGACAGAGCAAAGGATGATTACCCTCAACAGAAGGAAGAGCCCTGATACAGATAGGAGGCTGAGTAGATGATTCTGAGTAGATGGTATCTGATTCTTGGCTAGAGAGGAGCAATCAGTGGTAAAAGTAACACTGTTGACGGAGCTCCTGAAAAAAGGCCATATCAACCGTGAGGGTGTGAAGCTCACTAACCCTTCTAGCTGAGGCAAAAGCCATCAGAAAAGCCATCTTGTATGTGAGAAAATGCATATCCACCTGGGATAATGGTTTAAACGCCCCCCCCCCCCCCCCCCCCCCCAAAGGCAGCAGCACCAAAGAAAGAATCCATCTTGTGGTCAGCTGAAAAGTGCAGAAGAAGGTTGGAGAGGTATGGATTAGTGCTGATACGATGCTTTCCCACATACAAAAAGGTCTCTGAAAGCATGGAATCAAACAGATATACCAGAAACTCTGCAAAATGTATTATTGAAGGATCAGCGCACCATCGACAGAAGACCTTCCACTTAATCGCATAGGCTAAACAAGTCGAGTGCAACCTAGAAGAAGAAAAGCACTCCACTGCTCGTCTCAAAAAACCTCCACAGAGGATACAGGACCGGACAAAAGATATGCGTGGTGGCACAATGAAGTCGGGTCGACATAAACCTCCTTGGTGGACCTTGACAAAGAAGGTTGCGACATAGAAGGAGACATGCCAGAACCGCTGCCAACAGAGAGCAGAGCAAATTGATCCATACCTGCTGAGGCGACAGGGGAGCAATCAGAATGACAACTGCAGGTTCGTATCTTGGCTAGAACCTGGGGCAGAATCGGAACCGCAGGAAGGCATAGCCAACTAGTCCGCACCAATCGAGTGACAGAGCGTCCATGGAGAAAGCCAAAGGACCTGAACAAAAGTGTCCACCTGATGGTTCCAACAGGTCGCAAACAGATCGATGTGGGGATGACCCCCAGAGATCACAAAGCGACTGGAACACTGCTCTGTTAAGCATCCAATCAGTGGAAATGACCCTGCCCAGTCGGGATAGGAAATCGCCTAGGACATTCAGACGACTGGGAAAGTGACAAACCACCACACCAGAGTTGACATTCTGAGCGAACAGTAGAAGAGCCCAAGCCAATTCGTAAATGGGAATCAAGTGCGTGCCGCCCTGGTTCCGAATGTAAGCGACCACTGTCAAATTGTTGGACAACAGAAGGACCTGATGATTTGATAGATGGGGGATCCACAGCTGGAAACTCAGAATAAGAGCAAGCAGCTCCTTCTGGTTGATGTAAAGAGCTGCCTGATCCTGGTCCCAAACATCATGAAGGGAAACACCTAAAGGATCCAAACGTCATGCCCCATCCGAGATCGCTGGCATCTGCCGTCAGAACATGATTGGACGAGGGCAAGTCCAATGGAACTTCCTGCAAAATCCACTGAACATCCATCCAGGGAAGAAAGTGACAACTGAGAGATGCTGGTAACTGAAGCACTTGATTCAGAGGGTTGATATTGGGTCTCCAACGACTGAGCAAAAAAATGTTAGAGAGGTCTGAGATCTGTCACCGAACTGCAGAGACCGAGCAACCGGAGAAAATGCTGAGTTATCGCGGATGTGGTCTGGGTCGGAGTCAGGGTGAAAGCCGAGAGAATCACCACCATATTCAGCTGAGTACAGAAGTACATCCCCAGATGACAAAACGACTGAGAAGGGACAAGTCCGACTTATCCTTGTTGACTCTGAACCCAAGCTAGAAGAGCAGGCTCAACAGTGTGTCGACATCGGACTGCCCCCAAACTAGAAATCACTGAACAGTGACATAAAAAATGGAAGTGTCAATGACACTGTAGCTCAACTTGACAAACTTGAATTTGGTAAGTTATAAGTGAAATGGCAAAGTTGAAGATCATTGGTACCAATGTTATTTGGTGAAATTTCAAAATAACAGCATTATGTGTGCACAATGTCAGAGTAATCCATGCATTTTTAAAAGTAAACTGTAAGACTGGCTAAAGGAAAAATGCTGATACACAAATACAGTACGTTCAGAGATTATTATTGTAAATGGCAACTTTTTTCACAGAAATGAATGCTAATCAATAGCTCTTATCTAAAGGTCTTGCCTAATCAGCACACAAAGTTAAAAAACAATCCTATGATAAATGAGGCCTGTAGGCCAAGAAGAATGATAAATTTATACCAATTTGTATATTTTTATACTTACCAATGGCCCAGACATAGCTGGTGCTAACTCTAAAATATCTAGGACCAAACACAAATTTTGCCCCCCAATCCCCGAAATTTGCATGCAAAACTGAAAATTAGAAGTCCTAACTGGTTCTCCATACATTTACCCTTTGCGCATGTGCAGACATCCGGAAGTGATCGGAATTGGTGCCAACACCATTCTTTGTAAAAGAGAGTACTACATAATAATTCAGCGGGGAGGTATGAGTGCCCACTCATGGGAGGGCCCTTCCCATCTGGGCAATTGGTAAGTATAAAAATATACAAATTGGTATAAATTTATCATATTTTTACACAGTATACCAATGGCCCAGACATAGCTGAATCGTGAATAGGTGGAGAGCTTAAGGCTTCTGAAATAATTCCAATCATGCAATCCATAATGAAGGAACTAACATGTAGAACAGTTAGGAATTACATGTATGTCTCTCTATATAGTAATAGAGGAGACATATTCTAAACAAGGAACCCAATGAAGTAATTCCTTAATGTAAGTATGAAGACAAGTTCCTAATTTTCCAAGGCTAGCCCAGACTAAGCCCCCAAAATTAGAATGGCGTATCTGAGAATAAGAGAAAATCTCTCACAAACATATGCCTTACAATGACATTTCAGCTGTATGCAGGATATAAATACGGATAAATACAGCATCCTTCAAAGATACATACATTTTAAGCCAGATTATGGGTAACCCCCCCCCCCCCCCCCCCCCCCCCACCTTTTTTGAAGAAACCTTCAAAATAACAAGAGGAGCCTTACTCGCTCACCGGCCAAAGTGGTTCAAAGAAGTATTTGGGGTCACATTCAGTTAGACATGGTTCACCAACACTACAAAGGAAAGGAGTCATGAGAGACAAATTTTATGGAACTAGGGACATGGCTTGAACAAACTTGAATCTTACCCCCCTAAGGATGCTGCATACCAAATATCAAAAGCATTCATCTGCTGGATCTGAAGAAGAAGATTTTTAATGAAAATTCCTCATTTTGAACTAAGTTATCATTCGGGCTCCCACAGTGAGCTCAAATATGAACCCAGGGACTTGGCTTGAACAGACTTGAATCTCACCCCCTAAGGATGCTGCATGCCAAATATCAAAACATTCCGATTGCTGAATCTGAAGAAGATTTTTAAAGAAAAATTCCTCATATTGACTAAGTTATAATTCGGGCTCCCACTGGGAGCCCAAATATGGACCCAGGGGCTTGAATCTCATCCCCCTAAGGATGCTACACACCACATGTCAAAACATTCCAACTGCTGGATCTGAAGAAGAAGATTTTTTAAGAAAATTCCTCATTTTCAACTAAGTTACAATTCAAGCTCCCACAGTGAGCCCAAATATGGACCTAGGGACATGGCTTGAACAAACTTGAATCTCACCCCTCCCCCCCCACCCCCCCCCCCCCCCCCCAAGGATGCTGCATACCAAATATCAAAACATTCCAACTGGTGGATCTGAAGAAGATTTTTAAAGAAAATTCCTCATTTTGAACTAAGTTATCATTCAGGCTCCCACAGTGAGCCCAAATATGGACCTAGGAACATGGTTTGAACAAACTTGAATCTCACCCCCCTAAGGATGCTGCATAACAAATATCAAAACATTCCGACTGCTGGATCTGAAGAAGAAGATTTTTTTAAAAAATTCCTCATTTTGAACTAAGTTATAATTCGGGCTACCACAGTGAGCCCAAATATGAACCCAGGGACTAGGTTTGAACAAATTTGAATCTCACCTCCCTAAGCATGCTGCATACCCAATATCAAATGCTTCTGCCTGCTGGATCTGAAGAAGAAGATTTTTAAAGAAATTTGCCTGAAATGCACTAAGTTCAAATTTGGGCTCCTATACTGAGCCCAAACATGAACCCAGGAGGCCGATTTGAACTAACTTGAATCAGATCCACCCCGCAATGTTGCATACCAAATATCAAAAGATTCTGCCTGCTGGATCTGGAGAAGAAGATTTTTTTAAGAAATTTGCCTGAAATGCACTAAGTTCGAATTCGAGCTTCTATTGTGAGCCCAAATATGAATCCAGGGGGCCGATTTGAACCAACTTGAATCAGATCCACCCCACAATATTGCATACCAAATATCAAAAGATTCTGCCTGCTGGATCTGGAGAAGAAGATTTTTTAAGAAATTTGCCTGAAATGCACTAAGTTCAAATTCGGGCTTCTATACTGAGCCCAAATGTGAATCCAGGGGGCCAATTTGAACAAACTTGAATCAGATCCACCCCACAATGTTGCATACCAAATATCAAAAGATTCTGCCTGCTGGATCTGGAGAAGAAGATTTTTAAAGAAATTTGCCTGAAATGCACTAAGTTCGAATTTGGGCTTCTATAGTGAGCCCAAATATGAATCTAGGGGGCCGATTTAAACAAACTTGAATCAGATCCACCCCATAATGCTGTATACCAAATATCAAATGATTCTGCCCACTTGTGCGGGAGAAGAAGATTTTTTAGTAATTTCTCTAATATACATAGGGTGCTATTGGAGTTATGACCCCTGTGGAGCCCCAAGTGAGCATGTCCATTTCATTTGAACAAACTTGAATTGACATATGGTAATGAACATCCATACCAAGTTTCGAGCAAATCGACCTAGCGGTTGCAGAGGAGAAGTCGTTTCAAAAATGTTCACGATGCTGGACGGACGACAACGGACGATGGACGGCAAGTGATAAGTTTACCTCCCTTCGGTGAGCTAAAAAAGTGGGAGAGCTCTGGAAACAATAGGAGCGGTACCCAACAACAATATAATTAATCGTCAAACACGCACTTAGGTATTAATTCAAGATTAATAAATGGTGCTGAACGTTACTTCAGAAGTTATGGCTATAGCAACGATCCTGGAAATTAATATTGCACAGTAAATAGTATACACTGCAGATAACGTACACAGATACGTCGAAAACAGGTGATATAAAATATAACATACACATGTCTAATCAAGCCACACTGAACGATTCCTGAAGAGAAAGCACACTTCCAACATGATCCATAGGTGGCCACTGTACAATAAATTCTATTAACAACACTCTCCAACGTGAATAATCCAATATCTATGATCGTAAAAGCACGTGTAATATGAGTACCAAACAAAATAGAAACTTGGATCTAGAATTGTACAAAGGTATGATTAACAGGCTCCTACACGGACTGCCCCCAAAATAAATTATTATTTCAATGAACACCGAATACAATAAAGCGCTAACCTAATAATACACATATATATTAGCATGTAATCATCTGAATACCAGTTAACTGGTTATGCAGCCTGCGAGGTACTCAAGAGTAGCAATTTAATTGTGATGATTTATAAATAAATGCTTGTATATAACAAATCAACCAAAATAATAGGGCATTAATTCAGCTAAAAAGCAGATGAGCCCATGAAGTTGCCACAGAACGCTACATAAATGCATAAAGTGCATGTATTACAATAATAAAGCTTGCGGGAAGAGAACTGCAATGGTTCTCTCACGAATTCAAAGTCATAAGTCATAACGAAATCTCCTCACCCGCATTATTCAATCGTACTTGTGTCAGTTAATAGAAAAATATAGGAACCGCAATGGTTCTCTCACAGAGAGGGGGAATTCAAAGTCATAACGAAATCCCCTCACCCATATTATTTAATCGTACCTGTGTCAGTTAAGACGCCGAAATGGTTCCCTCACATCTAACGGACTCCATATGCCACTATGGACGGAGGGGAGCATGAAGAATAAAACATCCCCTGAAAGAAGACCCTCTGGGAGAAAGCTTCTGGGGAGCGTCACATAACCGACACTTCAGAATATTGATCAAAGATTCTTCTGAAAACAGAGGCGCTACCAGTAGGATTCACTGTTAAACTTAAACATATGCTATTGAATCAAATGAATAGGAGGATACGTATATCTTATTATTCCTCCCCATGAATTTGCAGAGTGTCTCCTGCCTGCACTCAATAATCTGGGCATGGCAACACAAATGACGGTAACAATTGTTCCAGTGCATCGCAAACTAAAGAATCATGGGGTGATCCCACTGGTAGCAAAACTGTACAAATAAACGCATGTTGAGCATCTATACATATGAAATAGGAGACCTTTCCAAGGTTCCTGGTTCCTGATGTACGCTACCACTATTGAGTTGTTCAACAAACTCTGAACAAGCGTGAATGCATCAATATAGCGCTAACAATATTGACATCATTCTTGATGACTATGTGTTTCTACAGGAACCGAGGGTTCCAGACCCCTGCAATTATAGTCTGTAGGACTCAGGGCCGTGCCCCAAACTACTGACTCATACCCGTCGTAATCGTGAAAGCCGGATCTGGCAGTTGCAGCAGAACTAATGAGTTAACCACTGAAAATCTGCCTCAATATAGACCTTTTTGTTTAATATATCCATTAAAACAATACTGGTCCTGAGCGAATGCATTGTCACACTCCAGTTCTGTGTAAGAATAAGTGGAGGGGGGCGTGTGCGTAATTGACCCATCTAAACAAGATGCATAGCCGCTCAGCACATCTCCATCAGTCGCATAAAACTAATTCATTCTGGATAATGGCAGACGAACCAGATTGTTATGAGACATTACCAAGTTAATATTCGAGTGACAGCACATGGCGCTATCTCCAGACCAAAGCTATCCTTAGATCTATGCTTATAGCATAGTCAATCACTTGAACACTCATTTTAACCAACTAAATGATAACCATAAATAAATTTTTAGAGCTTTGATAATTCCCGAGAATCTTGATTTTCGACAACCTCTATTAACATCATTGTCAAGAGAACCTTTACCTCTGATTGGAGAGACTCTTATGCAAGGATTAGACGGAAGCATTGTCCATCAGACATTAATTTAGTTGTGGTTCTCTCAGAAAGATAGCCGCAGGCCTTCCGAAACCACACTTCTGAACTACTAGTCTCCGCAACAGTTATCCAGATTGATGCTTATCTTGATAACCATCCATCAACCGCAAAACAACAGAGGTCCTAACTCACACCTGTAGCACCTGCTAGGCCTACGGAAGGAGGAACTGCATCTCATTCGCAAAGAGCCTCGACGACCCGGCAGTTTAGGGGCGTCTGACCAGAAGTCTCGATCAGACGTAAGCCCTGTATTCGAGTCACTATATGGCGATCCCTAGAGTAATTATAGGAGTGTAAACTATACCCTCACGAGGAGTCCTTATAGGCAAACTTCTGTCTAGGACGTCCTCCCTTACTCCTTTCTGCTAATGCGTGTCGAATATACGTCGATATAAGGAGCAGAGTATTGATGCTTTCTTTGTAGTTTGTTCATAAACCAATGAAAGCTTATCGTCAAAAACTTAGTGTCTGGAAACCGGAGCAACTCTAAGTGTTTTTCACCTTGTCATCTTTTAAGGATGATGATGCAAGGGGTCTGTCACGTCTATTTAACTCCGAATTACCAACTTGTTAAGACAGAGTTATACGTGATAAATATATAGCCCTGGAAAGGACTCTAAATGAGGTACAAACGTCCTCCAATTCCTTTCCGTAGAGACGTAGTGTCACAGTTCTTGAAGGTGATCTGCGTAATACAGTGAGTCTAAATTCGCTCTGAATGAATAAATGTTGTCTCAATTGTGACCAAGCGAATAATGAATGACGAAGGTAAGGCCATAGCTAGGTCCTTAGCCTACTCATTCAAACGCAGAGGAACTCTCAATACATCTTCACTGTTTTCCAACCAGCGGAACTACAGAAGAAGATGACAAGAAACTGCCTTACTTCTTTCCACTGGAAAGTTGAATGTGGAGTCGTCTAAAAGGCGAAAAGCCTGCGACACCTGTCTATAGTTAACCGGAAAAGACATTCCTTCTCTTTTCCCAGATAATTTAGCGTGCAACAACACTAGCAGTTTCTTGTAAATAGACGCAGCATTCTGATTCGTTGGAACACATTCAGGGTAGTGTTGATGGAATAAATCCTCTCAACCCTGTATTGTTCCGAATGTGGAGGGTAAATTCCCTCCATATCCCTTCATCCTTCGTCTGAAGCAGTTGAAATCACGGTCAATGGCATCTGAACGCGCAGATAACTGGACTGACCCAGCACCATGCGACAGCTCAGATGTTGAGACTGCCGTCGATTGCTACTGCACTTGCTGGGATGCTGCGAGGAGCTGCGCATCTGCGTCAGCAAAACCGTAACGGAGGCCTAAGGAGCAGCAGTCTTCTGGTCGCCGGTTGCTCCCAGGACAGTATGTCCGAGACGGCACTTTCTCCGAACGTCCCGATATATGAGGCCTTGTCTAAGCTATTGAAGAGTGCTACTTTCGAGCTGTCGAAGCATTCTGATTCTCAGGAACAAACTCAGGGAAGTATAGATGCATAAGCACTATCACCACCCTGTTGTTCCGAAAGGGAAGGGTAATTCTCCTCCAAATCCCTTTCATCCTCCAACTGAATCAGATTATATTCACGGTCATCGGCATCTGAACGCGCAGATGACTGGACCGACCCAGCACCTTCCGACAGCTCAAGTTCTGAGACTGCCATCATCTGCATCTGCATTTGCTGGGATGCTGCGATGAACTGCGCAATTTGCGACAGCAAGTCCGTTACGGAGGCCTAAGGAGCAGCGGTCTTCTGTTGCATGGCCGCCGGCTGCTCCTGGGACAGTGTGTCTGAAATGGCTCTTTTCTGCGGACGTCCCTATAAATGAGGCCTCATCTCCTTGTCTACTGTATGGTGTGACTTTACTGATGAAGAGTGACTTTCTCGGCGATGCAGGCTGGATATCAGAAGTCACGTAGCCAAGGTGCGGTCGCGTGTGCTTGGTAGACATTGAAGAAGCCGTAATTATAGCCAACCCCGGCTGTAAACTGAATGGAGCATCTGGGACCTATACATAAATAACAAACGTTGCTAACGTAAACAACGTCCAACTGAAAACCGGAAACGAGACCCCAGGCAACACGGCCCGAAGTCGGTAACAGATTTTTGAACTATCCGATGTAAGGCAAGATCTTCATAAGAAGAAAAAACGATACATTGGAAATATGATGCATGACTAAAAATGCCTAAACACCCTAAGGGTGAGGACGTAACCCTGGGGAAATACAGAAAAAACTTTCTGTATAACACGTTAAAACTCCAAAGAAATTTTATATAAAAAATTTTAAAAAAACACGCCAAAAAGCTTGGGAGTTTAACAGGGGGGATCAGGGGGAGGTTAGGGAAGGAATACTTAACCAACAGTGGAAAAATCATTATCAAAATTGATGATGTCTGGCTCATGTCCCGAAATTAGGGAACATGAACTAATTTTTATAAATATTATAAAATTACAGCCCTGAAAGTTTTCAAACCACCGTTTCTTCCTTCCTTCATCCAGTTGTGTCCTTGGATCCACCAATTTAACCATTGATTTGTGTCTGGCACCATTATTAATTGAGATTTAAAAAGCACAAAAGTCTGTTTGTTGTTATCTGACAAGGGCCAAACAAAGAATAGTGTTGGCGCCAATTCCGGTCACTTCCTAACATCTGCGCATGTGCAGAGGGTAAATGAATGGAGGACCAGTTAGGACTTCTAATTTTTGGTTCTGCATGCAAATTTTGGGGATGGGGGGCAAAATTTGTGTTTGGCCCTAGATATTTTAGAGTTAGCACCAGCTATGTCTGGGCCATTGCTATGCTGTGTAAAAATATTTTGATGCACAAATGCAATAAATTCAAAGACTGTTGCTAACAGTAACAGTTTTTGATGGAAATGAAAAGAAAATTGATAGCTTTTATCTTTGTCACCCTGCATAAGCATACAAAGTTTCAAAACAACCTGATAATGAATGTGCCCTCTGAGGCACGCCAAAGGAAGATGTTAACGCACAAATGCTCTAAATTTGAAGGTCATTGCTTGTGGCAATGTTTTTTTTCTTTCTTTTTTATGGAAATTCACAAATATATCCTACAGAGTGCAAAGAGGAGAAGTTGCTGCACAAATGCAATAAGTTCAAAGGCTGGTTCTAATGACAATAATTTTTTATGGAAATGAAAAAAAATCAATAGCTCACGTCTAGAGGTAACCCCGAACACACATACCAAGTTTCAAAGTGAGCCAATCATAAATGTGCCCTGAAGGGTGTGCCAAAGGGAAATATTGAAGCCTGTCTAAACTACGTTCAAAGGTCATTGCCCGTGGCAACATTTTTTGACAGAAATGGAAGAAAATCGATAACTCCCACATAGGTATCACCCCATACAAGCACACCAAGTTTCCAAGCGATCCAATCATAAATGTGCCCTGCAGGGTGTGTCAAAGGGAAATATTGATGCATAACTGCAATAAGTTTTTACTAAGTTCATCAGAGGTCATTGCCAATGACAACTATTTTTGAAGGAAATGGAAGAAAATAGATAGCTCCCATCTAGAGGTCACCCCAAACAAGCACACCAAGTTTCCAAGCGATTCTATCATAAATGTGCCCTGCAGGGTGTGTCAAAGGGAAATATTGATGCATAACTACACAAAGTTCATTGAAGGTCGTTGCCAGCGGCAACATTTTTTGATGGAAATGAAAGAAAATCGATAGCTCCCATCTAGAGATAACCCCAAACAAACATACCAAGTTTCAAACCATTCTGATCATAAATGTGCCCTGTATGGTGTGCCAAAGGGAAATACTGAGGTCTGACTAACTAAGTTCTAAGAACATTGCCAGCGGCAACATTTTTTTATGGAAATGGTAGAAAATCAATAGCTCCCATCTAGAGGTCACCACAATCAAGCATACCAAGTTTCAAAGTGATCTTATAATAAATGTACCCTGCAGGGTGTGCCAAAGGGAAATTTTGATGCATAACTGCACTAAGTTCATCAAAGGTCGTTGTCAGCGGCAACATTTCTTGGCAGATATCGAAGAAAATCAATAGCTCCCATCTAGGGGTCACTCCAAACAAGCATACCAAGTTTCAAACTGATCTGATCAAAAATGTGGCCTGCATGGTGTGCCAGATGAATATATTGATGCCTGACTAAACAAAGTTCAAAGGTCATTGCCACAGCAGCATTTTTTGATGGAAATGGAAGAAAATCGATAGCTCCCATCTAGAGGTCACCCCAAACAAGCATGCCAGGTTTCAAATCAATCCGATCATAAATGTGCCCTGTACGGTGTGCCAAAGAGAAATATTGAGGTCTGACTGATCAAAGTTCTAAGAACGTTCCCAAGGACAACATTTTTCGATTTTGAAGAAAATCAATAGCTCCCATCTAGAGGTCACCCCAAACAAGCACACCAAGTTTCAAAGTGATCTGATCACAAATGCGACCTGTGAAGTGTGCCAAAGGAAATTGTGGATGTACGTATGTACACATATGTACGTATGCCAGGACGTACATACATACGCAGACAGACGAGAAGTGATGGCAATAGCTCAGCTTGACTTGTCAAGTTGAGCTAAAAATTAAAGAGTGTCCAATTTTTATGAAATTTTAGTATGTTATAAAGCTCGAAAAATTAACAGACATCCTTTTTTTTATTTAATGCCATTTTCACTTTAGAAGAGCTCTATTTTTCACGATACAGTTTTGAAACTTCACACACCTATTTCTGGTCATTTGAAGTTGTGCATCTTCAGGTTTTTATTTTTTACTGTTTAGTGACATCATAGGGCGGGTCAACATGCATAAACTAAAGTGTGTCTGATTTTTATGAAATATTGGAATGTTTTGCTAAAAGATTAACTGGTTGAGTTGCAAGAAGCCACAATCAGATAATGATGAAGCGATTATCAAAACTTGCTATAAACTGATTACCGATTATTTCTCTACCGATTATGCTGATTTGAATGCCAATTCCGATGGTTGAAATAGGACCCAGAAGAAAATGAGTTAGTGCCTGCTATACTGCAGAATTTCATTGATAAATCACCAATTACGAAAGTATAATACCACATAAGTTCTCAGAATATGCATGTTTAGTGCTGGGCAATATTATCCAAAATAATATTTGCATTTTTGGGAGTTAGGGTGGGGAAAGATCGTTATAAACGATACAAACGCACGATATTGTTCTCTTGTGCTGATTGTGAGTTATTCTGGTAAAAAGTGTTAATACAGGTTTGGTGTAATAATACAATACACTTGGCTGTATTTACCAGGAAGATACTGAGCACACATACTTCATGTCTTAATTGAATAATAACGTTGATGTTAATGTATGTTGTGAAGTTGTATGGCGCATTGTTTACAGACACCCAAGTGACATAAGAATATATTATTTAATGTTCAGTTGGAGAGAAACATCAAAGGAGGTAACTGACTTAAACAAGAAGAATGTTACTAAGGTAACACATACCCCCCCCCCCTTGTAACCTTCACCTTGCAGATGCGGCAGAAACTGTTATACGCGACGCACCTTCTGACTGTCCTTAACATTTGTAAAAAGTTTAACAATTGTACTATGATTTGTTTCTGAGTTATGGCTGAGACACGAATATTGACCGATTTTTAGTGTGACCTTGAAATGTGACCTTGACCTTGAAGGTACGTACCTGGCTATGGTGTGTGACACATCCTCCCACGGTCCTTTATAATTGTGTGAAGTTTGATAACTGTGGCCCTAACAGTTTTCGAGTTATTGGCTCGGGGACACACACACACACACACACACACACACACACACACACACACACACACACACACACACACACACACACACAGTCTTGTTTTCCCTACATACCGAGGTACCCCATTGTTTGTCCTTTGTGTGGACTAACGGTTTCAACCTCGTTTTGCCGGTACAGTTCTGGGAAAACAACCGAGGTAAAGGGTTTCTTTTGTCTTTTGTACCTCGGTAAGGCGAAACACGCAAACTCTTTTGTCTAGTTACCTCGTCAAGTTGGTAAGACAAACCCCCCCCACACACACACACACACACACACACACACACACACACACACACACACACACACACACACACACACAGATGGACACACGCACACTTAAATCACTATATGCCACCCGACCTAAGTCGGGGGCATAAAAATGAGCATGACAAACTGAAAACGTGTTTGTTACAGTCATGTGACTTATATGTTGCGTAACAATAATCTACCATCGAAAAAAAAGAGTGTTTTTAAGTTTTTCTCCAATTTTAATTTCTGACTGCATTATGATGCTTGCATCATGAAGTATTACAGACTTGCGGCTGAGGACATTTTATTTATACATGTATCCAATGCAACATTGTACAGCACCATGATTGAAGACCGGTGACTTCATTCAGCTGGGAATAGAGGCGATCTCATAATGAATGCAGATGGTAAATTCCATAATATCTCAGCTCTGCAAATCCCTAAATATTCTAATATGCACTACACATGATTTTAATGAGGAAACTTTATTGAAATTGCCAGATATCAAAGAGATTTTAATAGTCAGTGTTAAATATAGAATAACCAGAAACTGCCGGTTGTCATAATCGGCCAATGCCCCATAATCAGCCGGTTCCGATTGCTGATTCTGATTATCGGTTCATCACTAGTGGCCGGAGCCTATTTATTTATTTATTTATTTATTTATTTGTGTTTAAAGTCACATATTTCTGCACAATGGCTAATCATGATTGCAGCATGTCAATTTTATTCAACTGTATACTCCCATGTTGCCCATTTTAGAGGACTTCAACCCCAAGCAGTGGTGACTGGGTCCTACTGAGAGTGGCATATTAGTTGTGTTATATCAGAAATGCCCTCCTGTAGAGGTAGGTTTTTATACCTGACTTAAAAAATTCACCTGTTTACATGTCCTTTAACCCATTACCTAACATGAAAAGCAGATGACTCTTGCAAAAAAAATTCTTGAATAACTAATTTTTTCATTTTTTGTCTCCAAAACATAGATTATGACCCCTCACTGGAATGAGCTTGTTCCAACGAGGGGGCATAACCTATGTTTTTGAGACAAAAAATGAAAAAAAAATAATGAAAATTAAATGGCAATTTTTGTGAATAGCGCTGGCCGGTTTTGGCTGTTGGGTAAAGGGTTAAGTAAAGCTCCTACATGAGGTGACCCTGGCCTTCAAAAGTGCCATTAAACTCCAATGAATAAATAAAAAAGTAGTTAAGGAGAGCATTCTAAAGTTTTGGACATGCAATATAAAAAGCTCTTCCAACAGCAGTGATTAATTTCGATTTGGGTTGTACCACATTGTAAATGTTCGATGAGTGAAGTGTCCTGGATAGTTAATAACGGGCAAGCAAATGAGAAAGACAAGATGGTGCAGTTCCATTAGTGCACTTATACATGAGTAAGTAAATTTTGAAATGAATTCTTTATTGGACAGGAAGCCAGTGAAGTTCAGAGAGGATGACCATTATATGGCCGTACTTTCGCAATTGTCTGACAATGCAGGCTGCACATATTAGAATTTATTACAAGCCTGTTCTGTGTAATCCCCATCTACAGGAACACTAAACCATGCAGAAAATGAAAATCTGTTCTGCACATATGTGCAGAAGGGAAATCGTTGACAGACAGAACCGGAATGTCCATGGAATTTTCTACAAATCGTGCACTGCAATTAAAATATGAATCCCTATCGACAGCTAAAAATCGCCCCCTGAGTTCCAATGTGTTCTATCCCTAAAAATCGTCCCCTGAGTTCCAATGTGTTATATGTGCCAGTAGGCACATAGAACACATTGGAACTCAGGGGATGAAATAGTAACAAGGGTTCCCTCGTAAATTTTTTTGGGCGATAAAATGTGTTCTTTTTGTTGATAGTTGTGAAATGAATTGCTGAGTGTCCTAATAATTATTTTTATAGACGTGAAGGCATGTAATAAACACAGAATGACACACATGTGTGAATGGGTTAATCGATATGGCACTTGTGCCAATGTAGAAGGATAAAAGTCGAGGCCTGCGGCCTCTCGTTCTGTCCCTCCATGCTGGTACTTGTGCCATATCGATTAACCCATTCACATGTGTGTGTCGTTCTGTGTATGTGTTGAAGCTTCTGTTGAACACATTTATTAGAACCAAAAGGAGCGTGAGAAAGGCATCCACAAACAAGATATCACGGAGATGGAATCCATCTCGCGGGCCCCGCAGCAACTAACCGATGTAAGGTATAAACTGATGTGAACCGTAATACTAAAATATTTCAAGCAATAGCTAAAATCTGATTAAAATCCCTTCCCGGACACGAACTTGTCAGAAAAAAAACCCAAATTCTGAATAATTTGACCTTGAGGTCAAACTTCAAGGTCAAAGCATGGCAACCTTGGTACGCGACACGTCGTCTTGAGATAATCTACCCACATACCAAATATCAAAACCCTATCTATTAAGGGAAAAAAGTTACAGCATGGACACGAACTTGTCAGAAAAAAAAAATCTGAATTATTTGACCTTGAGGTCAAACTTCAAGGTCAAAGCATGGCAATCTTGGTACACGACACGTCATCTTGAGATAATCTATCCACATACCAAATATCAAAACCCTATCTATTAAGGGAAAAAAGTTACAGCCCGGACACGAACTTGTCAGAAAAGAACACCAAAAACGGAATAATTTGACCTTGGGGTCCAAGTTCAAGGTCAAAGCGTGGCAACCTTGGTACGTGACACATCGTCTTGAGATAATATACCCACATGTCAAATATCAAAACCTTATCTATTAAGAGAGAAAGATTACAGCCCGGACACACGGATGCACGGACAGAGCGATCACTACAGGGCGTCCGCCGTGAGGCGGGGCCCTAATTTATTTCCACTGTGTTGCTATAGTGTTTTAAACGGGACAAAAACGTTATTTCCGTCAACATGTATGGTATATGGAGATTTAATACCTACGGCTCGGTGTTTAAAAACCGACATCTAGGTACAGTAGAATCCTCTTAATTGAATATCCATTTTGCCAGTGAAAATTATTCAAATAACAGGAGTATACAATTAACATGGATTTGGTCAGTTTCCTGTCTTCTGGAGGTAAACTGAGCATTTATTCTATTATATCTTGTTTGACAGAGCTCATAAAGCTCTGTCAGACAAGATATAATAGAATAAATGCCTGTATTGGATGTAGTGAGGCCAAAAAAGGTTGATAAATAAGGGGAATTTGGTGCGTGTCACAGTAATTTTTTCACCATATCACAAAAATTTATATACAATTAACAGGAGTTTACTCTACAACCCATATGCAATTAATAGATCAAATTTGTACTGAAGGTATGGTAAACGAGTTTGTGTTTGAAAATTATATTCAGTTAACAGGGATATACAATTAAGAGATATCCAATTAAGGAGCTCCACTGTATTAAATCTCCATATTCCATACATGTTGACGGAGATAACTTATAGAATTGGATGAACTGAGATTGAATAGGTCCATTAAAATAGGAAATCAATTGTTATCGGACAGCAATTCTTTGATAGATCACATGATTTTTTCCACCCCTACTCTATCATCAATATAGAAGCTTTCTGATGAGTCACAATTTAATAAGAAATTTCTGTACAGAGTTTACTAAAATTGATCTGAGCTAAGGTTTAGCGAGACTAAGATCAGTTTTAGTGAATGAGTTTCAGAAATTTCATGTCAAATCCTTATGAATTTGAGATTCTTTTTATCACATAAAGTGAAATTTAAACTTTTAGATACATAACGACTAAGCTATGTTTTCAAGATAAAAAATTTAAATATTTAGTTATTCAGGAAATGTTTTCTGCAAATGTTGTATGCTATATGTACACGTATCAGGTAGACAGTTAACGAAAAACTAGGGGCTCAAGTGAGCCTAAAATGCTCACCTAGCTCAAGTTGTCAAAAGAGAGGAGTGTGTCAGTAAATGATGGAAAGCAAGAGCAATTTTTTAGACTCACCAAGACAAAACCAGAAGCAATTTTTTGTTTGCCATTTGTTATTGCTGCTCTTAGGAAAGCTTCTCAGGCAAAAATGAAGTTCTGTTCTGTGAAGTCTTAAAAACGTGTCTGTACAAAAGTGTTTTTGTTTTTAGCTTCTGAGGTTCTCTCTATCTGACACCAAGGGGGTAGCATCTTTGGGGGAAAAAATTGGCATTCTCCCATAGGGAGCCTAAAAATTGACTTACTACATTCTTTTGAACAAACTTGACTTCTGATGTCTTTCCCCATGTTAGACACATTGTGAACAATATTTTCTGTAATGAGCTACAGTACATGCCAAGTGTATCCTGTCTCAAACACCCACCCCGGTGATGAGTGAAAAACGTAAATTTCAGCCGGTTGCACACGGTGGCTAATTTTCAAACACCGTGATTAATCGGATAAGGGATTAAACAGATTACCTCTTTCCACTTGAAGCCAGCGTTTGATGTTTTTTGGTAGCGATAATGACTAATTAATGTCCATTATTCCGCCACGGTGTTCAACCGTGTTTTATTTAGAAGCACTCAAATCGATAAATGTTTCAATGATTACATGTATCTGTGCAACAACAACAACAAATTAAGAGGAGAACAAAGCCCAAAATGTGTACGCGGAGACAGAAAAAAATAGAAATACTGAGGGGGGTGGCAATCCCATCGCCCATGCATTTTTTTAAAAATATTTCTTTTTTCGCCTCAATGTGCATTTTAGTTTATACGTGTCAAACATACATCTAACAAATTTATATATAAATCAGTTATAATGTGTTTTCATTTTTTACCACACCCCGCCCCAACCAGCCTTCTCGGCTACGCCATTTCCTTACAGTATATTCGCTGTTAATCTGTTTTATTATTATGCTATCGACAGTAGTCAAGGGCATAGAAACTGAGGGGGGGGGGGGGCACAGGAGCCCCCCGCCTTTCCTGTGTTTGGTGAAAATAGGCCTCGCCTGCCTGTATAACCAGCCAGCAGTGTCGAATTATTTGTCTTGGATCTTCATGCACAACAGTGTAACTTACACTGGTGTGCATGCAGTACCAAGACAAATTCAGTTTTTTGGTTGCGGTTTCCATGACTTATTCATGAACATACAGAGGCATGATTGGGCATCTGTACCTGCTGATACATTTCCCTTGCGTAAATTTCGCAAATCCTGTATCACAGGCACACAGCATTAATTCACTGGAATGAAGTACCAGCATCTTTAAAAATGTCCAACATGCTGTTAAAACATCGACTTTTTCTCTTTTTCTATTGAAGAAAACAATAGGATTTTCAAGATCAAAAAGCCCCCCCCCCCCCACCCCCCTCCCCCTCATTCACTTTGCGGCTTCAGCATTCGTGTCAGATGCCTTCGACATCTGCTACCCAGCCATATCACTTAATAATCAGAAATGTGTGCCCCCCCCCCCCCTCAATGTTCAAAAATTTTGCCCCCCACCTCCCATTCAAATGCTTCCTTTGATACTGACGATAGTCACACTTGGATACAAAGTCCATAAAATAATGTTTTGCCGTGGTACTTCCCGTGGGTTGTGCCACACCAAAAATTTACATTACGGGATTTGTGGGCTACTGTGATTTTCAGCAGTGGAAAAGCCAAATACTCGAAGGAATGTTTATGTGAGGCGGTTGTTTTGTGGTGAATAAACATTTGAAGAAATATGCGAATGGCCATTTAATCTAATGAAATATGTTTTGTTGGGATAATGCACGTTAAAAAGTTCATCGAACAAAAAATAACGAAGAATGGTTCTAGCCTTAATTTGTTTATTTGTATGCTAAACACGAAAATACTAATTCTCGTCTGAACACGTGCTCTGCACAAAACACCTAAGTTCAGACCTGCATGCAGTTGAAACCAAGTTCCATTTAAAATAACCATTCCAAGAGAAACCTTAGAGGAGTACATACACACACCGTGATTTAAATAAATGCACATCATTGTCGGCAAACCTTGGAAGCAAAGACTGCTGATCTGCAGATGTAGACATTTATCTACTGCACCAAAGAGATTGTGGAGTAGGGGTGGGCATTCTGAAACTTACTCCACAGGCTTATTGTTGGGAGGGCTGCAGTATTTTTTTTTAAATAATTTAAAAAAATATTTCGTGAGGGCACGGTGTTGACCGGTGATTTTCAGAAAATCGTCCACCATGTCGGGTGTTTGTGACAGGATACACTTGACACATACTGTATGGTGACAACAAGCCATGAGGTTTTAGGATAATTTGTTACTCCTGTTTATTCACTAACTCTATTCAAAAGATTGTTTGTGTAAAGTGTCTTAAGCTGGGCTTAACATTCCTGCCAATCTCAAAACCAATTCTCACAAATGATTCTCGCAAGGAAACAATGAGAATTAACCTTGATTCTTGTAGAATGTTCATTTAATCCTTGTCATAGATTCTGAAAGCTAAATCAAAGTCTTACTTTATGGGGAAGCAAAAATAAGATAGAATTCTACCTCTCTTATTTTTTGCTTCCCCATAAAGTAACACTTTGACTTAGCAGTGGTGTTTAGTGAAGTCTTGGTTGCCTATTCAGACTGCTAAGAATCCACTAGAAACCAGTGCCAAGATACTGTAAATTCTATCAACAAGACCACAAAAAGCCTGTGTGTTAGAACCAAGCCTGATTATAAGCAACCTGTCATTCGCAAAACGAGGTCCTCAAAGGGTGAATTTGCTGATGCTATCCCATACAGTGGGCCAATTTATCCTCTAGGTACATCTTTGTGTTTTGGCTTGAAACCTTGATTCAGATTGACATTCACAGAGGGTAAATTTTGTGAAGCTACACTGCTGTGCAGGGTAGCATCACGAATCACCAAATTCACCCTCTGGGGACCTCATTTTGAAGATGACAATCTGCTTATTTTCAAGCTTGGTTAGAATGTACATGTAAGACAAGAAACTCACCAACATTGAAACCAAACCCTTAACTTCTTGCATGTTGCTGGCAGATATTCACTTACCACTAAAATATGTACAGTAAGGCCGCCGTGGACTGGTCACTTTTCCAAGGGTAGGTAATATTTCCATGGACGCAATAATATTAGATTCCAAACATTAATTATAGGAATAATCATCAAAATAATTTAATTAATGACGCACTGGGTACAACCTGGTACTTCAGTTATTAAAATTTTGCTGATGATGATTTTTATTACCTGGTAAAACGCATGCATAGCCATCACTGTCTACACATGGATTACAGCCACTTCATGGTGACAATACCGTATTATTTGGGCATATTTAATCCAATTTTCACCCTGTAAATTAAAAGGATTTTTTTACTTATTATTTCTTGAGTTAAATTTCGATTAATTTTTCATCAAATCTAGTCATGGCTGCTTCACAGCAGTCATGACTAGATTTTATGAAATATATCTTACAAATAATCTGCAGGTTAAGAGCTGAGGGCTAACCTTCAGTTAATATATAAATATGAGCCTTGTTTCTTAATATGGAATATGTACTGGTTGCACTCACACAGGTATACATGTTAACACTTCCGAAATGCCCGGGAAATTCCTGGGAATTCAGTGTTGTTCCCGGCGTCCTGGAAAATCTGTTTGGAGCCAAAAATCCTGGAAAATATCAGTCAAAACATTTGGCAGTTCTGAAATGATTCGAGGGGCAATTTACAATCAGTTTCCAAAGATTTATAGTCTTGGCATTACCCTGTTTGAAAATCATTAAAATGGTTGTAAAGTTAATTATTAAAAGCCCCAAAAAAGAGGTTTGTACCTTTTTAAAGTGTAAAAAATTCATCTTGATCAGCTGTTTTCATGATTGTGGTGTTCCAGTTTCAAACACCTGATCACCAACCCCTTGACCTTCAGATGTCTGGTTTGTAAAAAAACGTTTTGTTTCAACAGAGAATTCCTCTTTAATGGTATTCAATTATATTTTTCCTGCATTTGAATAAGGGTGCCCAAGTTTTGCTTTACAAACTGCAACAGTGTGTTTAAACATTGAAAAGAGAAGGTAAATCACAGTTCAGTTGATGGGTGCCACCATTTTGAACTTTGAATTCTGGGAAATACTGGGGATATTCCTTTGATTTATTTCTAGTGATAAAAATATCTGTCTGGGAATCATCTCTTTCTTTCATGTAAATCTGTTAATCAAACTCAGTGTTTGTGAAGTTGAACTGATGACAACTATGGTTTAATTCCAAGTTGAAGGCCTCTTTTGGAAGTGTTTTTATTTTATTGCTTTATTTATTATTATTTCTTGCAGAATGATATTAAAATAGATAGGATCTGCAGAGAAATTAATTTTGTGACTCTTTTACATTTTTTCAAGGAGTCCTCTGCTGACAAATCTTTTTTATACTCCCGAGAATTTTCTTTAATTTTTATTTCTTTCAACTCATGTCTGCTGTTCAGCAGCCACAAAGTGATTGTAGGATAACTGCAAAAAAATTTTTGAAGTTGAACAATTGAACTTTCTGTACATTTGCAAGAGTTAATTATGCCTCATATATAATGTATACTAGCATTATCAAATTCTAAATTATATAAGAACTAAAAATTGATTCTTGAAGCAAGAGGAATCAACAAGAGCATTGTCAGGCATGGCCAAATACGCTTGTTAGCCATCTTGAATTGTACCAACTTTGGTTGAGATCAAATGATCCAAACTCGAGTTATCAGTAGGAAACCAAAAATGTTCACAGACAGTCAAATTCTAAGTTGAAGAAGGGCTGTAACTCATGTAAAAATAATTGGTTGGAATCCATGTTTGAACTGAACTGTATTACTAGCTGGGTAATAAACATACTAACTTTGGCTGAGATCAAATAATTCAAACAGGAGTTATCGGTCAGAAACTAAACAAGAGGCCCCACATGGCCTTAATCGCTCACCTGACAAAGTGACTCTAAGAAGTATTTTAGGTCACCTTCACCATGTCATGCCTCATCAACATTAACTGGTTGAGTGATAGATTTTGTTTGAAGTTCAACATTTGTTACCTAAAATTAGTTTTATTTAAAATCGTTGGTGTGTGGCCTATCTCCAATGATTTTTAATAAAGCAAATTTATCTCTGCAGACAAACTGGTTTAGCATGAAGCACAAACAAGGAATGTGAAGAGATAGCCTTGGACATCTCTCCCCAACTGTGGATATCTTCCAGTGCTACATGTATATATTTGCATGCAAGAAAACAAAAATTTTCACAAATTTTCCAAAATATTAGTTTTTTTTATCATCATTGGAACAAGCTCAAACAGCTTATTCCAATAGGGGTATGGGAAGATCAGGTATATTTTTGAGACAGAAATGTGAATATATAAATAATGGTGTTTTTTTGTGAATGATGCTGGAGAATTTTGCATAAAGATATGGTAAATGGTTTGTTCTAGATACAGAATGATGCAAAAGTATTTAAATTTGATTAGGCAAGTTGTTCCTATAATGCATTTAAAAATTGAAGTAACTGTTTTTTTGCTGACAAACTTTTAGATGTGTGTGTCTGTGTTTGTGTGTGTGTGTGTGTGTGTGTGTGTGTGTGTGTGTGTGTGTGTGTGTGTGTGTGTGTGTGTGTGTGTGTGTGTGTGTGTGTGTGTGTGTTGTGTGTGTGTGGGGGGGGGGGGGTAAAAGTGTTCTTGCAAACAAAATTTCTGAATAAATGGAAAATTTTATTTTTTGTGTGAAAGACATAGTACGTGAATGTTGATTGGAACAAGCTTAGAGAGCTCATTTTAATGTGAAGTCATAAAGCTGTGTTTTACGTACGAAATTCTGGAATAACTAAAAAAATTGCTTTTTTGACTCAAAAAGCATGGTGTGCGACCTCTCATTGGAATGAGCTCAAAAAGCTCATTCCAATGGGGTATTTACAAGCGATAAGTACATGTATGTTTAAGAGACAAAAATTAAAATTTGAATAGCGATTTTTGCGAAGAATGCTGACAAGTTTTGGCAGTGATGCTGGTAAAAAGGTAAGATATGCAAAGTGGTTGTTTTTTAGAGGCGACATTTAATTAAGGGGAATTAACCCTTGATTACTGAGGTAACTTCTAAAAGTACTGAAATTTCATGAAGCAATGTGAATAACAGACAACAGTTGCCTAAAAATTTCATGAATAACTAAAATTTTTATTCCTTTGTCTCGAAAACATGGCATATGACCTTTGTTGCAATGAGCTGAATGCATGTGTTCCAATGAGGGGTCATAAAATTGGAACGGAGATTTGTGTGAATAATGCATTAGTACTGCTAGATTTGGGTAAACGGTTCACCCTGGATACCACCCCTTCTATAGTAGATCTTTTCTGCAAATTTTGTCTAAGATTCTATCAACTTTACAAATAAATACGTTCATGAATCACAATCAGATCCACCCCACAATGTTGCATACCAAATATCAAAAGATTCTGCCTGCTGGATCTGGAGAAGAAGATTTTTTAAGAAATATGCCTGAAATGCACTAAGTTAAAATTTGGGCTCCTATACGGAGCTCAAATATAAACCCAGGGGGCCGATTTGAACAAACTTGAATCAGATCCACCCCACAATGTTGCTTACCAAATATGAAAAGATTCTGAAGCTGGATCTGGAGAAGAAGATTTTTTAAGAAATTTGCCTGAAATGCACTAAGTTCGAATTCGAGCTTCTATAGTGAGCCCAAATATGAAACTAGGAAGCCGATTTGAACAAACTTGAATCAGATCCACCCCACAATGTTGCATACCAAATATCAAAAGATTCTGCCTGCTGGATCTGGAGAAGAAGATTTTTTAATAAATTTGCCCGAAATGCACTAAGTGCGAATTCGGGCTTCTATATTAAGCCCAAATATGAATCCAGGGGGGCCGATTTGAACAAACTTGAATCAGATCCACCCCGCAATGTTGCATACCAAATATCAAAAGATTCTGCCTGCTGGATCTGGAGAAGATGATTTTTTAAGAAATTTGCCCGAAATGCACTAAGTCCGAATTCGGGCTTCTATAGTGAGCCCAAATATGAATCTAGGGAGCCGATTTGAACAAACTTGAATCAGATCCACCCCGCAATGTTGCATACCAAATATCAAAAGATTCTGCCTGCTGGATCTGGAGAAGAAGATTTTTGAAGAAATTTGCCCGAAATGCACTAAGTTTGAATTCAAGCTTCTATAGTGAGCCCAAATATGAATCCAGGGGGCCGATTTGAACAAACTTGAATCAGATCCATCCCACAATGTTGCATACCAAATATCAAAAGATTCTGCCAGCTGGATCTGGAGAAGAAAATTTTTTAAGAAATTTGCCTGAAATGCACTAAGTTCGAATTCGAGCTTCTATAGTGAGCCCAAATATGAATCTAGGAAGCCGATTTGAACAAACTTGAATCAGATCCACCCCACAATGTTGCATACCAAATATCAAAAGATTCTGCCTTCTGGATCTGGAGAAGAAGATTTTTTAATAAATTTGCTTGAAATGCACTAAGTTCAAATTTGGGCTCCTATACTGAGCCCAAATATAAACCCAGGGGGCCGATTTGAACAAACTTGAATCAGATCCACCCCGCAATGTTGCTTACCAAATATGAAAAGATTCTGCCTGCTGGATCTGGAGAAGAAGATTTTTTAAGAAATTTGCATGAAATGCACTAAGTTCAAATTCGAGCTTCTATAGTGAGCCCAAATATGAATCTAGGAAGCCGATTTGAACAAACTTGAATCAGATCCACCCCACAATGTTGCATACCAAATATGAAAAGATTCTGCCTGCTGGATCTGGAGAAGAAGATTTTTTAAGAAATTTGCCTAAATGCACTAAGTTCGAAATCGGGCTCCTATACTGAGCCCAAATATGAACCCAGGGGGCCGATTTGAACAAACTTGAATCAGATCCACCCTACAATGTTGCATACCAAATATCAAAAGATTCTGCCTGCTGGATCTGGAGAAGAAGATTTTTTAAGAAATTTGACTGAAATGCACTAAGTTCGAAATCGGGCTCCTATACTGAGCCCAAATATTAACCCAGGGGGCCGATTTGAACAATCTTGAATCAGATCCACCCCACAATGTTGCTTACCAAATATGAAAAGATTCTGCCTGCTGGATCTGGAGAAGAAGATTTTTTAAGAAATTTGCCTGAAATGCACTAAGTTCGAATTCGGGCTTCTATAGTAAGCCCAAATATGTATCCAGGGGGCCGATTTGAACAAACTTGAATCAGATCTACCCCGCAACGTTGCATACCAAATATCAAAAGATTCTGCCTGCTGGATCTGGAGAAGAAGAGTTTTGAAGAAATTTGCCTGAAATGCACTAAATTCGAATTCGAGCTCCTATAGTGAGCCCAAATATGAATCTAGGGAGCCGATTTGAACAAACTTGAATCAGATCCACCCTACAATGTTGCATACCAAATATCAAAAGATTCTGCCTGCTGGATCTGGAGAAGAAGATTTTCAAAGAAATTTGCCTGAAATGCAGTAAGTTCAAATTTGGGCTCCTATACTGAGCCCAAATATAAACCCAGGGGGCCGATTTGAACAAACTTGAATCAGATCCACCCCACAATGTTGCATACCAAATATCAAAAGATTCTGCCTGCTGGATCTGGAGAAGAAGATTTTTTAAGAAATTTGCCTGAAATGCACTAAGTTCGAAATCGGGCTCCTATACTGAGCCCAAATATGAACCCAGGGGACCGATTTGAACAAACTTGAATCAGATCCACCCTACAATGTTGCATACCAAATATCAAAAGATTCTGCCTGCTGGATCTGGAGAAGAAGATTTTTTAATGTTTTTCCCATTGCCTACAGTGTTAAAAAGTGCTGACTCAGCACTTTTTCAAAGTCCCGAAACTGTACCCTATGATAAAACCGATGGCAATTTTTTTTTACCAATCCTTTCTGTTGGTCCTAAGGAAGCTGCACACCAAATAAAAATTCTCAGTGCCGTGCAGTTTTGGAGATATGGGCGTTTTAAATTTTTTCTATTTTTAGCTCCTGCGGTTCCCACGGGGCTGCGGGAAAATTTTTTTTTGCATAAATCAAGTACTCATGACCCAATAAGCCCTCACATAAAATTTGGTTCAAATCAGCCTCTCGGTTTGGAAAATAGAAATTTTGGGCGGGGCAAAAAATTTTGCCCCTCTCATAACAACGCCAAGTATAGCCCCACAAACTTCTCTTGAACAAATCTGAGTCTACACCTCAAAAGGAAGCTGCACACCAAATATCAAGTCTCTGCTACTGCTGGTTCATGAGAAGAAGATTTACAAAGATTTTGGTGCCCCTTGGGGGCGTGGCACCACCCAGGAGGAGGGGCAACTTCATTTGAACAAATCTGAATTGGCATTAGGTAATAAACATTTAGCCAACATTTGAATAAAATTGGGCTAGTGGTTTAGGAGGAGAAGTCGATAATGTAAAGTTAACGCCGGACGACGACGACGACGGACGACGACGGACGACGACGGACGACGACGGACGACGGACGGAAAGTGATTAGTAAAGCTCCCCTTGAGCTTCGCTCAGGTGAGCTAAAAATGTTAACGGATGGATGTCTGGATGGACGGATGGATGGACAGATGGACAGACAGACTGATTACATAATATGTGTCTAAATATGCGTGTTAGCCATTTTGAATCGTTATCAGTTGTAAACCAAAAATGTTAATAGATGGTCAAATTTTAAGTCGAAATAGGGCTGTAACTCATGTAAAAATAATTGGAAGGAACCCATATTCAAACTTGACCTTATTATGAGCTGGGTAATACACATACCAACTTTGGTAATTCAAATTGGAGTTATTGATCGGGAACTAAAAATGTTAACAAATGGACTGACAGGCAGACAGACAGATAGACAGACAGAGGGATGGACAGGCTGATTACATAATATGACCATTTTTCAAACAGGCGTATAAAAATGATTCTTGAGGATTGGGTTGAATTCTCAATCCTGCTGAAGAGACTACCACTTATACATCAAAATGAAAGTACCAATACCTTTCAATGCCATCTGACCAGTCTTCTTAATCGATTTAAATTGGAACACATCACTGCCAACAACAACACCTTCATCTGCCAGCAATTCTACAAGAACATGTATATATAAATATTCATTAGAATGGAATTCAATATTCAATGGAATATCACTGAAATCACAAACACTTTATTATTAAATGAATAATTATACATGTATGGTGGAATCCTGTTAACCCTTTGGTCCTCATATTAATTTTATGTTAATAACTACTGCATATGCAAGTACACAGCTACAGATGACTTAACATGGTTTCTACATTATTGGGTATGTTTCAGTGAGCTATTCCGGTTTACTTGGTTTATTGTGAGCATGTGTAGACACACGGAATAAAAACCAGGTCGTTTTATTGAGCAGTTTATATTCTGGTTTATCATTCTGGATTAAACCAACTAAACCTCCTTGAGAGCAGGGTTATCTGGTTTTATCATTCTATTCTTGACATGCGCAGTGGAACGCACATAAAAGTTCTACGCCTCGCACAACGACAATAAAAAAACATTCGATTTCGAGTGTCAAAAAAGAAATAAACAGTGCAAGGTTCATGAAAAATGCTATAACTCAAGAGAGAGAAACTATCAAAATAGTTAATAACATTTATTTAGCCCATAAAAGCGGCATTTCAAAAATATTCGATTCTCAACTGAAAGGGTGTTTTTCTCTCAGAAAAAATTGTTACAACTTTCAGAAGATCCTTTTTGGTCATTTTATTTCCATGATAGCAGTCACGCAATTTTTGACACCATCACTGGAAAGTTTCTGATGAGGGCCTTTTTAATGATGTGTTTCTAAGATTGCTTAAAAATGAAAGCAGGGATATGTTTCCCACGCTTTGGATGTCCCCCTCCTAACAATACTTTCACGCGTCGCGTTTCCTAGCAACATCAAACATGGTTTATGTGGAATAGTATTCGCATAAAACAAATCGTTCCGTTGTGATTTCTAAACCTAGTTTAGGTTTACATGGAATAGTAAACTAAGTAAACCGGAATAGTTCACTGAAACATACCCATTGTTAGTTGTCTGTACAGGCATCCTACAATGATGTAAAAATGCTGTCAAGATAAATACAATCTGCTAGTTGAATTCTCAAGGAATAATACACTTGGTATGTTTTCAGAGCAATATAAAAGGGGCTGTTTGTGGCTGTATGAGGCAGGCTTGGCCTTTTGAAGTGGGCAATCGCCCGCAACCACCTGGATTAAAAATAAGGAGAGCGGGTGTGACTCTCGTCTAAATTTTGGCGGGTGATCGGTAAAAATTGAATTGCCCTGATCTCCGACTCTGATATCTAAAGTGACAATGAACTGTCAAAAGAAAGCAAATTGATGTTGCTAACTGCAGCAGCGATAGTGCTAAGATATTTTAAACAGTCTACAGTATATTAGCATTATTGATTTTCTCGTGTCTTATGTAATTACTACTTACGCATATTACCAATATATGCACATGCATCTAGTTTGTTTTATTTTACAAATCAAAATGGACGACAATGCTGAAAATGGGAATCGCGTTAAACTTGCCACATTCTCCACATGGAACACACGATGCGGACCAATCGGGCCTCAAATAAAGAGAACACAAAATTCTGATTTTGTGGTTAAAATTTGGTGTAAGATATGTGCCAAGCACATCCATAAACTGCGTGTTGATTCAAGACTCAGGGGTAAAGACTGTGAGGATGTAGAGAAATATGTCATAGGCACAAATTTCGTAAAAAATGTAATGTTGATCGACACCTTGCTTCCAAAGTGCATGGGTGTGCAGAGGAATTTGAACCCGGCCCTAACAGTGACCCAAATAAATGAACTGCAGCCGCCAATTCAACTGAAGCGAAAACAAGCCTAGGTGTTATTAAAAAGCCTCTCCCGAATATCGTGGGAATCGCTCGTGAATGCTTCCAAGGGTGCTTACAGAACTTTGATGACTGACGCTTACGTGCTTACTGTAGACGGACAACCCTTATCCACATTTCGAACAATTGTTAGGGCCCAGAAAGCCACAGGAACACGACTGATCAAAGGAATAGATAGTCATAAAAAAGCAAGGGACTTCATTCGTGTGTTGGCTACAACCATTAAAAATAAAATAAAAAACTCATGTTATCAAAACGGGCGTTTGCAGTCTTAAGTGATGTTTCCCAGGCAAGGAAAACCCGTAGAGAAAAGGAACTGGTCCTAGTACGGATGGTCAATGAGGGGATCCAAAATATTATGTAATAGCCCTAGAAGATATCGATGAGGATGGGGATTCTACCTGGGAACATTTGAAGGAATCGATTGATCATGCTATCTTAAATAAAATGTGTAAAGAGAGAGATACTTACATTAAACTGATGGTGGCTGCAACAGCTGATGGCGCAGCTGTGAACACTGGAATATATAAAGGACTTTTGACCAGACTCGGAAATGAGAGAGAGTGGTTAGTTACCATTCATTGCATTTCCCACCGAGTGGAACTTGCAATAAAGGACGGTTTGGGAAAAGACAATGACTTTAAAACAATACAAGAGCTCATGCAGGCAATATATAAATTTTGTAAGCAGAGTGGTAAATTCAAGGCACATTTCCACCGAACAGCTAAAGCTTTACATGTCGAGTCCTATACTTTTCCGAAAGTGACATGTACGCGATTCATATCACACCAGTTGAGAGGTGTTGACAATCTCCTTAAAAATTGAATGGTGCTGTTTATTTCTCATGAAAATTCTACTGCAAATCCGAGCTACACGAAAGTTAATGCGAAGTTGGGGAAGTTTCTTAAGAAGATCCGAAACCTGCAGTTCCTTCAATCTGCAATTGTCTACAAAGAAACTGTCATCAAAGAAGTTGAAAGAACAGTCTAAGCTTTCGCTACAATTTAAAAAGGAGGTAGTTATGTTGTGTCATGTGAAACCGGCAATTGAGGGAATGGTCGACTCTTTGGAAACTACACTGGAAGAAACCGATTTGAATAAAATGATGCGCGGTGTCGGGGTGGTTTTCAACCAAAGTGAAGCAAACTCAGTTCTCCAATTTGAGGAATCAAAGATTGAGAACATGCACAAAAACCCCGCCAATCGTGAATTTGTAAACCTGACTTATGACTGCATGCAGAATACAGATATTATTCATACAAAGGAACACGTTGAGCGATTGAAGCGACGAGTCCTGCCGATTATTGTGAAATATTTACGTGATTGTTTTAGCATGGAGCTGTTCGACAGTATTAATAAACAAGACAATACAGATACAACAAAGCCAAATGAACAAGAACATGAGTCCACTGACAGACAGAATGACAATACTTTTACTAAACCGAAAATACCACCCAAGGCGGCACTTCATAAACAAATGCGATTACTAATTGATCCAGCTAAATGGATATCAAAGGATAATGAATATGCAGCTCTGTTTGCGGTCTCGATGCATTTCCAGAAAAAATGTTCGAATGCACACCTAATACGTATAATGACTTTGACATTTAAAAACTAAAAACTGAGTGGAAAGACCTGAAAAGGTGTATGAAATATTATAAATTTTAAGTAATTAGTATATTTTTTATACTTACCAATGGCCCAGACTAGCAGACTAGATGGTGCTAACTCAAAAATTAATCCAGGGCCAAACACAAATTTTGCCCCCAATCCCTAAAATTTGCATGCAAAAATGAAAAATTGATGTCCTATCTGGTCCTCCATACTTTTCAGATCTGCACATGCGCAGTATCCAGAAAGACACAGAAATTGGCCCCAACCATCATTCTTTCTACAGATTGCCTGTTAAATGTTACAAACAGCAGGGAGGTATGAGTGCCCACTCATGGGAGGGCCATACCCGTCTGGGCCATTGGTAAGTATAAAAAATATACAAATTACTTAAAATTTATAATATTTTTATACAACAACCAATGGCCCAGACTAGCTGAATCGTAAAAAGGCTGGAGGGCCTTGGACATAAAGAAAATCCAATCTCTCAATTACTTCAGTAAAGGATTTCTCCTACAGAAGAATAAGAGAAGATAGGAATTATATTCGTCTTTCTCCTTTACGAGAAAAGAGAAAGGCATAACACCAACAATGTAACTGAGTATTACATAATATATAATTCTCCATTCAATGCCAGCATAACCCATTATGCTAATTTGGTGAAGGAAAACCTATATATAAAGATAGTCCAGAGAATGAGACTCTTTATACTCATTTAAAAGTGTCCGAGGATTGTATATTAAGACCCGTTTGACAAGCGACATATACAAATGCTTCACAGTGAGCTACACTTTAAAAAAGTACATAAATGAGACATAGTTATTGCTTCACACCGAGCTACACATTAATCCCATCAAGACTACTGACACCGGAGGAGGTCTTCCCTTGCTTTTCACTATAAAGCCAGATGATCATAAAGGAAAAAAACATCCCCCATGCACCCCCCCCCCCCCTCCTCTGCATTCTCCTTGTTCTGAGGTACATGTCTTCAGAATAAAGAGGGCAGCTGAACAGCTTCAATGCTGGAACAGACTGCCTAAATAACTATAGATGTAACCATTAATGGACAACATTCTGAGTAACAGAAAGAGGACCTAAAGATCTAAGGTCACTGGAGATGGACTCTAAATTTCTCAGGTAAAACTTGGTAAATGAAAAGGGCCGTGTCCAGTATGCAGCCTTCATGAGATCCTTAATCCCTACACTGTTAGAATAAGCCCAAGAAGTAGACAGTGCTCCAACCTCGTGCACTGATATCTTATTAACCAAACGTAGATCAGAAGATAGATTTTCATAGGCATTGCGTATTGCCAACTGAATCCATCTAGTGACTGAATGAACAGAAATATCCTTTCTGTTAGGAATCAATGAAAGAAAGAAGCATTTTCTTTCTTTTCTAATAAAATTTGATCTACGTTTATAAATGCGCATAGACATGACTGGATACTGCCCATCCTGTAAACTGTTTTCCATGCAAGAAGGACCGCACAACGGAAATACGTGAAGGTTGAGACATTCCAGGTTGTGATGCAGTGCACGTGACTTCCCCTGATAAAGAAGGTCCTCTCGTGGAGGAAGCTTCCAGGGAACATCCCATAACAGACACCTGAGAAGATTGATCCAAGCTTTCTGTGATGACAGATGTGCTACTTGCAGAATTTTGTAACAAGACTATTTGATCTTTAACAGAATCTGCTGAATCAACGGAATTGGAGGATACGCATATCCTATCATTCCGGCCCATGAGATCGACAAAGCGTCTATTGCGTATGCTCGATGATCTGGGCATGGCGACATGAAAGTTGGTAACTGATTGTTCAGGTGTGTCGCAAACAGATCTACCATGGGATTATCCCACAGGTAGCAAATCTGCCTGAATATTCGCTTGTTGAGAGACCAATCCGATGGCAACAGATGCCCTTTCTGAGAGAGCGAATCTGCTAGTACATTTAGACAACCGGGTATATGACGGACAGAAAGATGAACATGATGATTCATGACATATAGGAGAATCCTCTCCATTAATTCGCATGGCGCCTTGGTTCCTGATGCAAGCTACTACTGTCGAATTGTCCGACAAAATGTGAACATGGACGTTCGCTATTATGTGAATCCAATGTTGAAGAGCTAGCCATATTGACATCATCTCTTTGATGTTTATGTGCTTCTGTAGGAACCCAAAGACCCTGACACTTCAAGTCTGCGGAACCTAGGGTAGCACCCCAACCCGTTTGACTCGCATCCGTCGTAATCGTGAAAGCCGGATTCGGCTGTTGCAGAGGAACTCCTTGAGTTAACCAGTGAAGATCTGCCCCAATCTGAACCTTTTGTTTTACTAGGTCCGTTAAAACAATACTGGTTTCGAGCAAATGCATCTTCACACTCCAATTCTGAGTAAAGAATATCTGGAGGGGATGCATGCGCAGACGGCCCATCAGAATAAGATCTGCAGCCGCTCCGCACAGTCCCATCAGTCGCATGAATTCCCTCGCTGTTAATGCGTCTGCGAGTAGACAAAAGCGAGAATAACAACTTACTAATTTCGCTCTGGGTAACGGCAGACGAACCAGATTGTTGTGAGTCTCGAAGCTCATCCCCAAGTGAGTGAACGACTTGAACTGAGCTAGATCCGACTTTTTCTTGTTTACTATGAACCAGAGTCGTCGGAGTAATAGAAGCAGACTCTGAACATCGTTCTGAAGAATAATTCTGTTGCCGTATCTCTGAAGAATGTCATCCGAGTAAGCCGACATTACCACAGACAAATGAGCTCAGAAGTATGACATTACCGAGTTCATTATTCGAGTGAATGCCCAGGGAGCCAGGTTCAGACCAAAGCACATTGCTGTGAACTGATAAACCTTCCCTTGTACACCGAACTGCAGGTACTTTCTGAATGCCGGATGTACCAGGACATGAAAGTACGCATCCTTTAGATCTATGCTTGCCGCACAGTCGTTCACTCGAATGCTCGCTCTTACCGGCCGAATAGTCTCCATATGGAATTTTGGAGTCACGGTAAGCTTGTTATCCAGCTCAAGTCTATTACAGGTCGGAACGAGCTGTCTGGCTTCGGTACAAGGAACAGGTGACTGTAAAAACCCTGAAATCTTGATTCTCGACAACCTCTATTGCTTCCTTTAATAAGAGCCTGTACCTCTGCTAAGAGAGACTCTCTTTTTAAAGGATCCGATGGAAGATTTGTCCAACGCAGACATCCTGTTAGTGCGGGTTTCGCTCGGAATGATAGCCGTAGGCCGTCAGAGAGTACACTTCTCATCCACTGATCTTCCGTGACTGCTATCCAGTTTCTCGCGAAGTTTGATAACCTTCCGCCAACTGGCCAGCAATAGAGATCTTGAACATCACCTGTATGACCTGTGAGGCTTATGGCAGGTGAAACTACGTCCTCCCCGCAAAGAACCTCATCCCGTCGGCCTCGGGGCATCAGACCGATAGTCCCGATCAGACCTATGCCCCTTTCCCGAGTCGCTATACTGACGACCTCCAGAGTAATTGTAAGAGTGTTTCTTGTACTCTCGTGAGGAGTTCCCTTTTGACGTTTTACACTTGAAACATCCTCCTTTACTCTGGTCTGCTGAAGCAGGTTACTGAGACGCCAACTTCAATAGCAGCGCACTTGACACTTTCTTAGTAGCGTGTTCATAGACTAAAGAAAGCTTGTCATCAAAAATAGTATTACGGAAATCAGAGCGACATCTATAAGTGAAGACAACACAAGGGCAGCATCATGTCTGATTAACTCCAGGTTAGCCACTGTTAGGGCAGAGTTATACATGGTATACATAATTGCCCTGGAAAGAACTCTAAGAGAGGTACGAATGTCCTCAAATTCCTTCCCATTGAGACGTTGCGCCATAGCTCTGGTAAGGTGATCTGCGTAGGACATTGTGTCCAATTCCCTCTATTTGATGAAATTGCCATTTCCATTACATCTGAGCGAATAGTGAATGATGCAGGTAATGATATATCCCGATCCCGAGAGGTTGAATACAGCGCCGTCTACATGGCCGATGGCCTGCGACGCCTGCCTAGACTGAACCGGAAATGAAAGAACTTCTTCCTTTCCCTGTATAAAGTGTGCTTCCAATGAAGCCAGTGTTTTCTCTCTTGTTGTCGCAGCATTCTGATTTGGCGGAACAAATTCAGGGTAGTATTGATAGATGAAATCCATCGCAACCATGTGCTGTTCCGAAAAGGAAGAATAATCCTCTTCCTTAGACCTTTCACCATCCTAGAGAATCAGTTGCGAATCTCGGTCCATTGCATCTGCGTAAACAGATGACTGGACTGACCCAGCACCGTCCGACAACTCAGGTTCTGAGTCTGAGGGAGGCTGATCCTGCACTTGCTGTGATCAGCCGCACAATCTGCGACAGCAAGTCCGCCATCGAGGCTTGAGAAGCAGCGACCTTCTGTTTCTTAACCGCTTGCTGCTCCTGGGACGGCATGTCAAGAGATGGATCTCTTCTCCGAACATCCTGATGATCGAGGCCTCGTCTCCCTAGCTACTGGATGGTCCGACTTCACGGGCGAAGAGTGGTCCCTTCTTCGCGCAGCAAGCTGGATATCCAAAGTCGGGTAGCTAGGATGCGGTTGTGTGTGCTTTATATTCGAAGTGGAAGAAGCCATGACTGTAGCCGAGGCCGGCTGCAGTCTAGATGGAGCGTCCCGAACAGCAGGTGTGGACATATGCTCCAGTCCGTGCAAGTTCTTCACCACACCACTTGTGGCCCTTTCAGACCTCGCTGATCTTCCCAAAACACTTGCTGGCTTCTTCCCTAGTTCCGCCATCGCTGGGTGAGCATGTTTAGATTTTAAGGTGCTCGCTTTACCCACTACACTTCTTTCTATGCAACAGACATACCCAACGTCACGGCTCCCATGGACTGAGTAACTGCTTCACCGGTCGAGCTAGCTGCTGGCAAAGGATTAAAACCACCAGCCAGTGGCTTTATCCCTTGCCTAATATTCAGGAGCACCTTAGCAGCTAGCTCTGTTTGCTCATCAGAGCGTGACAGCGGTAGCACACTTTTGGTAGGTGTCACATAACCATCACCATGTTCTTGTTCCTCTGAAAAAGAAACTGAGAAACTTGAATGACTCTGCGGCGAGAGAACCGACATTGGTCTCTCACCGCTAACAACATATCGTGACACCCGCGTCCAACTTTTGTCATCCCAATCAACACATGTAGGACAAGAATTCATGGGAGTATATCGACTACAAGCAAGGCAACAAGCATGTAAATCTGAGGAAGACTTCCTCACTTTGCATTTTGAGCAATAAGCTTTCATAATTAAGCAAACAAAGTCGATTGAACTCCCACCAACTCCACAATAAATATATGATAAATATACATAATTAATCAAAAATCAAAATACAAATCGAAAAATTAATTTAAAAAAATCTTTCGAAAAAATTCTGACAAAAGCCCAAGTTCCCAAAGAGAACATGAAGAGCCCAAGAGTATCCCGATAGAGCTTCAGTGTGGACAAAAATCCAAAAATTGTTGCTACACTACTGGAATATTAAAACATGTATCCTACAACAATCCTACAGTAATAAAAAGTAGATACTACATGTATTTAAAGGATGTTGCCAATGTAAACAACATCAAGGAAAAAATCAGAAACAATACATCAGGCACTGAATAAAAAAGGCCCAAAGTCAGTAACAGATTTTAAAGCTACCAAATGTAAAGTAAGATCTTCAGATGAAGAAAAAACAATACATCGGATAGAAGATGCATGACCCAAATGACCCAACACACCTTGGGTGAGAACGTAACCATGGGGATAAACAGAATAACATGTAATACATGCTAAACTCCCAAGAAATTTAATAAAAAATTTCAGTAAAAATAAGCCAAAAAGCTTGGGAGTTTAACAGAAGGGCTTCAAGGAAGGATAGGGAAGGAACAGGGGAAACATTATTTTTATAAAAATTATGAATTTACAGCCCTGAACATTCCTAACCACCACTGTTCACTTCCATCATCCAATTATGTACTTGGATCCACCAATTTTACAATTGATTTGTGTTTGGCATCCTCAAAAATGAGATTTGAAAGCACAGATGTCAGTTCATTGTTGCTGACTTTAGGGCCAAACAAAGAATGATGGTTGGCGTCAATTTCTGTGTCTTCATGGATACTGCGCATGTGCAGATCTAAAAAGTAAGGAGGACCAGATAGGACATCAATTTTTCGGTTTTGCATGCAGTTTGGCCCTGGATTAATTTTTGAGTTAGCACAAGCTAGTCTGCTAGTCTAGGCCATTGGTTGTTGTATAAAAATACAACTATCCAGCAATGAAGGCTAGAGAATTGTGGAAAAAGACACTTGTATATAGGAAGGACGAATATCCAAACTTAAGTGCAACTGTAGAAATTATTTTATGTATTGGCGTGAGCAATAGCACAGTGGAAAGGGGTTTCAGCTCTTTGAATCTATGCTGACAGATCAAAGGTTGTCACTTAGTCACCAGACAATAGAAGACCTGCTCATGATTAAAGTTAATGACCGGGTGTGGAGTGAGAAGAATGGTGTTCTATCATTGACTATGCAGTTGATAACTACCTGTTGACACACCGCAAGCAAAAGATGGTGTCTGATGTGTCTGAAGAGAGAGCTAAACATCTCTCTAAGAGGGTGTGTCGTTCTGACAGTGATTCATCAAGTTCTGATGACAGTGACAGTTCAACGGTCAATTCTGACTCAGATGAAAGTCTGATATATGTGTCTGGCAGTGGTGTATGTTTTTCATCAGAAGAGTCCAGCGCCAGCAGCAATGAACAGTTACATGTACAAAGCCCCCAAGGAGAATCAAACCGTGAGGCTGATTAAGCTTATGCTTGTGACACTACTGAGTCTGACATCACATGCAAAGGGATGTCTCTGTTCCTTCAAATTAATGTGTTCTGTTTGATATAAACATTTTAAAATTCATATATTGTGTTCTTTTAAAGTTAGCTTTGGTACACACAAAATACGACAAGTTAACACTGTTGCCTGTTCCATCTATGATCTAAGACTTTTCTTACAGTGATTATACAGTACTGTGATCACAAAAGCAGTCTTTTAGTCGATCAGCTCTCGATCCGGCTTTGGCTCCATCGCGATTGAGAATAAAACGCGGCAAAATGGAGAAAGAATCGAGACAAAATTTAGGTAGAATCGAGAGAAAATCGCTACGGAAACACAAATACAGTGTGAGATGATTGTTACATGTACATGCATTCCTCGCCTGTGAAAACTTTGAAGTTGGGTGTGAACGGATCGTAGATTCTAAGATTCGTTCGATGTATTCGTATGTCGCAACAGGGACCAGCCTAGGGGGGAATTTTAGGGAGACTTCAAGTCTCCCTCCAGAAAAAATAGGGAGACTGCAGTCTTGTAGGAAGACTTCATAGGCAAGTGGGGAAAATTAAGAATATTCATGTACCACCCCCTTCATATTTTCAATTTATGGTCCTCCATTAACGTACAAATAATCCAGGTCCAGTTGTCTATGATGCATCTGTGCCAGGTTAAAAAATCACAATGTAATTATTGACTGAAAATCCTCCACTGCTACCTTCTCCTTCATGACCCCTCACCTCTTCTTCGTGCCAATCCCCCATCACCCTCCTGTGGTTGCCTTTCAACAAAGTCTACTAAGCTAATAATTTCCTAAGTCTGAAAGTGTGAACAGGACCAGATGTAAGAAGGTTGCTTGGGAGGTACTTTGTTAGTTAATAAACAAAATACATTCTGGGGTCGAGTATTTTGTAAAAGAAATGTCATTCCGCATTATTTTTATGGCATTCCGGTGTCATTCCGCGTCATTTCATGTCATTCCGATGTTTAGGAGGACCTTTTTCAAGATCGTCCACATGCACACTTGTGTCCTGTACGAAGCTTTTCTTGACATCACTAAAGCTTTTTTTCATGTGTTTCAATTCCATTCGTGTTTTTCTGGGAATAGACAGCCCAACAGTTAACAGTCGTCAGCAAATCGAAATGAAAATAATGTGTTATAAAATACGTCCGTTGTGTATACATTTTCGGCATCCTAAGCGACGTAACCTACTTTCAAACTGGGTTGTTTTGTTGAGTCGCGTAAGTCACCTATTTTCGTTTCGACACTTGAAGCTCCGACTGGAATGCAACAAAAGAGAAATAAAAAAATCCCCCAAAAGAGACAATGGACAATTGCTTGTCGTGTGATTTCAAATAAATGGACGTTTTTTTGACGAATTAAAATGCCCATTTATCACACTCGAGCACATTCGATTTTTTAAAATACTCGTTTTCATGTAAACCTTGCATCACTCAGTTCAGCCTTTTCTCATTTTGACCAATTTTTAGAGGGCGACTTGTAATCGCCCCGACTATTTTTCTAGGCGACTTTGGGCTTAGAAGGGCGAATTAATCGCCCTAGTCGCCCTCACTGCTGGTCCCTGTGTCGCAATTAAAAAAACAACAAAATCCAGTCGAGTTACAAACCTGAAGATATTTTCCGACTCGCCCCCTCCCCCCCCCCCCCCCCTCTTTTCAAATCGACAAAAGTAAAAATTTTGAAAGAAAAGTGTGCGGAGATGTAAATGGATGTGAACAATTCAACACAACCACAAGAATAGACCTGGTCTGTGCGGGTAAATCCTCAGCGCATCAAACTGAGAATGAAAGGTATTAAGCCTACAGTCTTAACTCCACCCGTCTTTTATTTTATGGAAATATAGCCTATATGGTACCTTGCGAAATCCCTGATAGCAAAGAGAAGCAGAGTATTTCAAGGTCCATCAATGAATGTCATGAAGGATTCAGCAGGATAAGCTCCCCCCCCCCCCCCCCCCAACAAAACATCCTCCAATATAGTTTGGTGTAGCCAAACAGGCCAACTTTGCCCCGAGTTTCGGTTAAAGTGAAAATGAAATCATATAGGCCTAGGCTTAATTTTTTTTTTTAAATTCAGAAAGTGATGGCCCAATCCCTAGGCAGATTTAAAAATGATTTCCTGAAAAAAATATGTCTGTAGCCTCCTAACTGGAACGCACTCGGTCCGACGAGAGCTCATGACCTGAGCTATAATTACATGTAAGTTGATGCAAAAAGAATAGATTTTTTTCAGTTAGACTTGGCTGAGCTTTTTACAGAACTATCTGTTTAACCTACCACTGAATGCAACCAAGGGTTAACAAATAATTAAATGATTAAAACTACTTCCATTTTCAAAAGTGGGGGTTAGGCAAAAAAAATTGGGTGTCGATAGAAATATTACTGGTAAAATTATTATAAAAAATAAACAAATAAAAAGGTGGCCATGTCCATCGGCGATATCCAAATTACTTCAAACAGAAGTTATTTACCCAACATCAGAAATCTGTCAAAAGCCAGTTTTACAGTTGGACGTTCTCTCACCACAAAGTCGGCTGTTTTGGGGTGAATCGATATTCTGATCGGACATGCATTTCTGAGTTAAATGGTTAAAGAAAAGCACATTCGAATGAAAGAAAAACAGTGATCGTACATTTTGACTATTTATTCATCAATATCATATGAAAGAACATGTGTGTTTTTTAAATACGAGGGCATTATTTTTTCACAACTTTCAAACAACACGTGTATGTGGCATATATCGACCTGGTTACCCCTCCCACGCAAAAAGAAACACCCCCCCTCCCCCTCCCCAAAATAAGAAATCCTAGCTTCGCTTCTGGATAACAGCCTTGCTTTGAAAACACAGACAGATGAAATTGATTTTTTTCTTCAACTCAAGAAATAGTTCATTGAATTCGGACAGCTGATAATTTTGACACTTATTCCCAATTAATCGACTTTGGATAGAGAAGTTACACCTCAACATCCTTATAGAGTTAGCACATATAACTATAATTAATAATTCTAGTAGTTTGTTCAGCAATTAAAATCACTGCTAATAATCTTTTTAATTAGACAGTCACTCCAATAGGATTAGTGATCAGAAGTTTAAACAGCTACCGATTATTGTATAAACCTTATGTTATTCTTAGTAGCCTATTGATATGGACGGTTTTGCTCGAATTTTACTTCAAAACAGAACCGCTGGACAATAATACTCTGGCAGCCAAAGACATTTGAGATGAAGAGAGAAAGGTGAACTTATACCGGAACCGTAAAAACACGTTTAATCAGAACCACGGAATACATATAGCTCGTTCATGATGGGTGGGGTGGTATCAATTTTTTTTCAAGAACCATAGGCATATGAACCCGGGACAACCACAGCCCTCCGTTGCCAGAGAATTGATGTGGCGGAGGTCATCGTCAGGTTTAAAAGAGTGTGTGGGTGGGGTGGGGTGTAGGGGGCACCAAAAGTTATGACCAAATTTTTTTTTACCGATATATGTCTTCAAAGGGGTCTGCTGTGGGTACGTTTTTATCAGAAATCTAATAGTGAGGTTTAAAAAAGTATCGGGTGGGGGTGTAGAGGGGCACCAAAAGTTATGACCAAAATTTAGGTCTTCAAAGGAGTCTACTAGGGGTAATTTTTTACCAGGAATCTAATGGTGAGGTTTAAAAAAGTGACGGGGTGGGGGTAGGGGTCGGTGGGGGGGTGTAGAGGGCCACCAACAGTTATGACCAAAATTTGTCTCACCGATATAGGTCTTCAAAGGGCTCTACTAGGGTTCATTTTAATACTCTCCTCAGCCCGGGTAACTCTGCTAGTATATTATATATGTGTTACTGTAATTGCATTTGTCCCTCGAATTCCCCCTTTGACTGATTCGATCCTCTATCTTCCTTCAAGTTGGGAAATAGTGGAAGTATAAAATAGATTGAACCTTAACCAGACCGTGGCATGCTCAGTGAAAAAAGAGAGGCAAGTGTGGAGGTGGTAGGCTACACTTGCAAGTGTACGAGTGTAATAATAACATGCTGTATTTTTTTTCTGCATACTGATCATACCATTGTATGGTAAGTCAGGGTATCTTGAATGTCTACCCCCCACCCGCCCCGCTTTTCTCCACAATCGCCCACACACAAACTCACCATCACCCTCGCTTCCATTAAACTTGATGAAGATATCAGTACGAAAGTACAAGATTAGAAGAAAGGATACCTTCAATGGGGATTGGGGATATTTATATACATATTTTGTTGTATTCGATGTAACTATTATATAAATATTATGGGAATGTATACCGTACATTTCAAATAAAACGACCATTCCCATTATCTAAATAAAACTAATGAATCTTATTTATGAAGTCACTTTTTCTTTTTTAAATATGATAGAGCCATTCAGTTCCTGAAATACAAATTAAAAAACAAATTTATGTTCTTCTGTAAAATGGAGTGGAAAAAACGGTTCTATGTTTTTCACTGCTAACTTCTTTTGCCAGAAAACTAATTTTGGACTCCACTAATTTCATGTGATCATATTTTCTTCTAAACCACAGCTTATGAGCCCCCCGTTGAAACGCACTCATTGAGTGATTGAGGTGATAAGCCATGGTTTAAGAGAAAATGGGAAAAAACTTTGATTTTGTTATGCAGAAAAATAATTGGTTCTGTAAATTGCATGCTATTGCTTTAGGTATAGGGTTAATATTCAGCCACCCGTTTAATCAACAAAATGCATAATTATTCATTTGCTTTCTACATCACGTAGCCTTGTACTTGTTCGCTACAACGGGGCTATATTATAAATACACTGTTTGTTTCCCATGGTACGCTAATCTGACATTCACCCATCCGCACTAAAAGTCTGAAAAATTGGCGCTTCACATGCTTCTTAAAATACAAATGTGTTCATGTGATGTCAGTCATTTTGATAATTAAAGGGATAAAATATCGGGGTTTTTTTTATTATTTAAGATCCCAACAACCAACAAAACTCTGAATTTCTAACAGAGAGAATAGTTTGTAACGACGATATTGTATTCACCCCAAATGACAGATTGTGGTGAAATGCGTGAAACTGAAACGGAAAGTACAAATTAAGTTGAGATAGGAGGGTGCATCCTACACAATGTCAGAGCAGAGGGACAACAAAAAGAGAGGAAGTGGCGAAAGACACAGTGGGTGGAGGAGGTGGGGGGTCTGCCTAAGTCCATGTTTATCACGATTTTCAAATTCAGATGAATATGATTATGAATTTATGTTATGATTAATGTTGGGGTGTGGGTAATCGCCACATCTGGGAAGAGTTGAATTTGACCCTTTTTTAGAATACATATCAACTCGATACATATTTTTATACTTACCAATGATCCAGACTTAGCTGGTGCTAACTCTAATATTCTAGGGCCAAACACAAATTCCCCCCCCCCACCCCAATCCCTAAAATTTGCATCAAAATCCCAAAATTAGATGTCCTATGTGGTCCTCCATACTTTTATCCACTGCACATGCGCAGTAGTCAAGAAAGTCTGAAATTGGAGCCAAATCCTCATTCTAACAACCAGTGCCTGGTAAGTGTTATGTAAACAGCAGGGAGGTATGAGTTCCCAACTCATGGGAGGGCCATCCCCGTCTGGGTCATTGGTAAGTATAAAAAATATATAAATTACTATAAATTTTTTAACATTTTTATACTGTATCAATGACCCAGACTTAGCTGAATAGAAAAAAGGCTGGAGGGCCTAGGACATAAAGGAAAATCCAATAGGCTCAATTACATGTAAACAGAATTATCCCCTCAAGGAGAAGAGGAGAACAGGTTTTACATGTATCTTTCTTGTTTGTATCAAAAAAGAAAGACACAATACCATTCCGTAATTGAGCACAATAACATCAATGATCTCTATTAGCATCCAGTATAACCCATTATACTAATTTATTAAAGGAAAGCCAATAAATAAAGATAGTCCAGAGAATGAGACTCTTTATACTCATTTAAAAGTGTCCGAGGATTGTATATTTGCGCTCGTATGACACGTGACATATACAAATGCTTCACACCGAGCTACACTTTAAAAATATTACATAAATGAGATAGACATTAGCTTTAAGCTTTAAAACCATCCCGGCACCGACTCAGAATTACTGACTCCAGAGGAGGTATTCCCTTGCTTTTCACAATAAAGCAGGTGAAATAAGGGAACACTATCCCCCCCACTCCTCTTCCCCTTCCTCTGGGTCAAATACCCCAGAACGAAGAGGGCAGCAGGACAGAGTCACTACCGGAACAGAAAGCCTGCATAACTATAGTTGCAACTGTTTAGTGGATGGCATTCTGAGCAACAGATAACGGACCTAGACAACGTAGGTCGCCAGAAATAGACTCAATATTTCTGAGATAAAAATTTGTGAACGTGGAAGGCCGAGACCAAAATGCAGCCTTCATCAGATCGATAATAGCAATACTATTAGCATAAGCCCAAGATGAAGACAGCGCTCTTACTTCATGTGCCGAAATCTTAAGCACAGACTGCTGAGTTGAAGATAATTTTTCATAAGCAGTACAGATAGTTGATTGAATCCACCTTGCAATAGAATGGACTGTAATGTCCTTTCTATTAGGCAGCAGAGACAGAAAGAAACGCTTACGTCCCTTTATGATAAACTCAGATCTACGTTTGTAAATGCACATGGCTCTAACTGGGCAAAGCAAAGGCCTATGACCGTCTGAAGACGGAAGAGCCTTAATAACAATAGGTTCAGGATACTTATTAGGAGCCTGATTCTTAGCCAAAAATCCAACATTAGTAGCTAAAGTAATAGTATTACCAACACTACGATAGTGAGAATCATCAACCGATAGTGTATGAAGCTCACTAACTCTTCTAGCAGAAGAGAAGGCTAAGAGAAAAGCTGTCTTATAAGATAAGAATTTGAAGTCCACTGTATCAAGTGGCTCAAATGGCACTTCTTTTAGCTTCAGAAGAACCCAAGCTAAATTCCACTTAGGAATTAACCTAAGGGTTCTAGGTCTATTTATCGAAAAGTTTTTCACTAACTTAGATAAAGAGACATTATATCCAATCTGTAACCTATCATGATGAGCATAGGTATCCGATAGCATAGACCTATAACCCTTAAATTAATGGTTATTGGCTGCAGTTTGATCTCATCAAACAAGTAGACCAGAAAATTAGCAATATCTGGAATGGAAGGATCATAAATATCAATAGAATGATCCCTACACCACCTATAGAAAACCTTCCACTTAGCAGCATAATTTAGCAAAGAGGAGGTCCTCCTACAGTTAGAAATTGCGTCCACTGCTCGTCCTGTAAAATGCTTGCCGTGCAAGAAGGACCGCTCAACGGAAATACGTGAAGTTGAGACCTTGCGGGGTGTGATGCAGTGTGCGCGATTTCCCCTGCGAAAGAAGGTCCTCCCTTGGAGGAAGCTTCCGCGGAATGTCCCACAACAGACACCTGAGTAGATTTATCCAAGGTCTCTGGGGTGACAGAGATGCTACCAACAGAATCTTGCAGTGAGATTGCTTGATTTTTAGCAAAATCTGCTGAATCAACGGAGCTGGAGGATACGCGTATCCTATCATTCCGTCTCAAGAGATCGAGAGGGCGTCTACTGCAAACGCTCGAGGAGGATCTGGGCATGGCGACACATACGTCTGCAACTGATTGTTGAGATGCATCACAAATAAGTCTATCATTGGACGATCCCATTGGTAGCAAATCTGATTGAATATTTGTTTGTTGAGAGTCCATTCTGATGGCAACATGCGACCTTTCCGAGAAAGGGAGTCTGCTAGAACCTTCAGATGACCCGGTATATGACGGACCGATAGGTGAACTTGGTGCTCTAGGACAAACAGAAGGATCCTTTCCGTTAAATTGAATAACGGAATGGAATGACTGTCTCCCTGGTTCCGAATATACGCTACTACTGTCGAATTGTCCGAAGAATTTGAACTTGCAAATTCTGAAGAATGTTCATCCACTGACGTAGCGCAAGCCATAAGGACATCATCCCTTTGATGTTTATGTGCTTGTTTAGGAACTGCGGATCCCAAAGACCCTGGCACTTGGAATCTGTTGGGATCAGAGTTGCACCCCAACCTGTTTGACTCGCATCCGTCATTATCGTAAAACTCGGATCTGGCAGTTGCAGTGGTACTCGAGTTAACCACTGAATATCTGCCCAAGTCTGAATCTCTTGTTTCACTTGATTCGACAAGACGATGTTCGTTTCGAGAGAATGAGTCTTCACACTCCAATTCTGAGTAAAAAATATCTGGAGTGGACGAGTGCGTAGCTGCCCCATCGGAATAAGATCCGCAGTGGCTCCACACAAACCTGTCAGTCTCATGAATTCTTTCGCTGTTACTACTTCTGAGTAAAGACAAAAGCGAGCGTAACAACTGACTAATTTCGCTCTGGTTAACGGCAGACGAACGAGATCGTGTAAGCTCATTCCCAGGTGGGTGAATGACTTGGACGGCACGAGATCCAACTTCTTTTCGTTTACTATGAAACCGAGACGTTGGAGCAGTTGAAGCAGACTCTGAACATCATTCTGAAGCGTTAACTCGTTGCCGTACCTCTGAAGAATGTCGTCCAGGTAGGCCAACGTTACTACAGACGAATGAGCTCGGAAATGAGTCATTACCGAGTTCATTATTCGAGTGAATGCCCAGGGCGCTAGATTCAAACTGGTCCCAGATGTTGTTGTAAGAGAGAGGGGACTCACTCGCTTGCGGTACAGGCAGACCTGGACGAGTTAGGTACTGGACTGATTAGCTTCCTCCGTACTATCCTCGGATCCGTCGTTGCCGGGTGTGCACGATCCATGTTTATAGTGCTCGCAACACACGATCTCCCTTTCTGGAACGCAACAGACGAACCCGGCTTCACAACCATTTCGTGAATGATTACTACACCGGGCGACAATGCTGTCGATCCTACATGGGACCTCTCAGGCATTTGCTGAATTTCATTGAGCACTTTTCCCGCTAGCTCTTCAATTATCTGTGACGACGGAGGCACACTTCGTGAAGACATCAGGGAAACATCACCCTGTTCTTGTTCCTCTGAAAAAGAGACTGAAAAACTAGAGTGACCCTGTGGTGAGAGGGCCAGCATGGACCTCTCATCACTAACAATATACCGTGACACACGTCTCCAACGTTTGTCATTCCAATTGGCACACACGGAGCAAGAATTAGTGCGATTACACTGACTACAATTAATACACTGAACATGAGAATCAGAGGAAGACTTCCTCGAATTACAATTTGAACAAACTTCTTTCATATTGAAAAAAGTTAAACAGTCAATGTACTCGCACTAACCCATGAAAATAAGATACATGATAATAATATAATCCATTACAAACATTTCGAAAAATAATTCGAGAGAAAAAATTTTCGAAAAAAATTTTCAAGTTGAGCCCAAGTTCCCAATTGGAACGATGAGCCCAAATGGATCCCCAAAAAGCCTAAGTGTGGACAAAAATTTTAAATCATGTCTAAAAGTTAATGTTACACTTATGGACAATATTATGTATCTGGCTATGAGCAGAACTAAATAGGTGACAAGGAATCACTGTGTTAAGTAACCGTTGTCACTGTAAACAAAAGTGAATAAAACTGGAAACAAGACTCCAGGCACTGAAAATATGGCCCGAAATCAGTAACCAATTTTAACACTATCCGATGTAAAACAGAGGCTTCCTGAGAAGAAACTGCAGTACATTGGATGGTAGATGCATGACTGAAACGCCTAACCACCCTTGGGTGAGGACGTAACCATGGGGAAAAACAGAATTATCATTCTGTTACCAAGCCAAAACTCCCAAGAAATTTCATTGTAAAATAATTACAAAAAATAATACCAAAAGCATGGGAGAATAGCAAGGGGGTATTAAGGAAAGGGAGAGAGGAAACTAGTGCTGCCGCAGTTATCCGGATAACCGGTTAACCTGTGGTTAAAACTTTGACCGGTCAAGAAAATGTTTTAACTGGTTAACCTTACATTAACTATAGTACATGCCAATCATGCCATGTTATATTATCTGACTGTTTTCGGTGCGAATTCAACTAATGACGCTTACTGACCACTAAGTTATCTTCTAAGTTCTAACATCAAACAGATCAAAGAACAGCGACGTTGTAACTTGTAACTTGTATCTTTCCCTTTGATGCACGAACATGCATCTTTCATCTTTGTCGGCGAAACTTAAAGACAATCACTGTCAATCAGCCTTATTAACAGTGATTGTCTTTAAGTTTCGCCGACAAAGAGGGTCCGATGAGTACGAATGTACGATGTTGTGATTGTCAATTTGTCATCTCGCTACGCATGTCTGATGCTGCAAGCATGGCACAATCAGAGAACTGATATTTCAAATTCAATGATACATTAGCAATGGCTTTGGCACCATCAAGTTCACGGATTCAAAAATCGTGAAAATCAGATATTTGGGACAATTTTACGCTAATCGAATGTGGTGACAAAAAGCAGGCAGAATGTAAGCTTTGCAAAGTTTGGTTCAATTACTCGGGTTCGACTTCATTTTGAATTGCCCACACATCTGTTCCGAATCCGATCATCTATACGGTAAGTAACAATATACATCAAGTCCGAATTGTCAAAAAAATAGTCAGGTCCAAATTCCGTCAGGCCTGGCATTTTCGGGAGAGCGATTTATTCGCTCGCCTACAGCTCGCCTTAAAAAAATTAAGGAGGGCAAAAACTAGCCTGCCTGGCCTTAGAAAAAAATAACCCACATCTTTTCAGATCTCTGCTATGTTAATGCTTTCTGTAAGACGGCCACACTGCCCCTCCCACACTTCCGGACCTTACCGAGGCCCGGAGGTGTGGGAGGGGCAGTGTAGCCGTCTCACAGAGATTACCTTGTTAGCAACACTAAATAAAATGTCCAAAGCCCACAAGGCAGCATTCATTTTAGCTTTTGTAAGCTGAAGGGGGCTAATCGCTCCCCTCTGCCATGCAAGGGGGCGATTTTTAGCTCTCCTGCATTTTTAAGAATGCCAGGCCTGAATTCCATGGGTTCCCAGGGAGTAGAATTACTCTGCTTGTGTTGTCTGTATTTGCTGACCAGAGACACACCGACGATGTTCATGACTTCATGTCTCAGTTAAATTTTAAAGTCCATTGATCAGAAAAAAAAGTGTTCGTGCGTGAAAAATCACTTTCGGTACCGTATCGGAAATAGAGGGGCGCGAGCGTGATCGCTCACTGTTCCCAATGGTCAATGTAAATAACATTGGCCGGCCCGATATAATAGTTACAGTTGAAGCAAGAACACACTACAAATATAGGTACCTTAGATGTGGTTAACCATGGTCAAACACGCTGGTTAACCGGTCAGAAAAAGTCTTAACCACGGCAGCACTGGAGGAAACACTGAACAAACAATGGAAATTTCATAGCAAGAATGAAAATATCATGCCCATGCCCCAAAATTAGGGAACATAAAATAATATTTCATAAAAATTATAAGTTACAGCCCTGAACACACATCCTTCCACTGTTTCTTCCTCTCATCCTTTTATTTCATCCTTAGATCCACCATTTCTCTCATGATTATGTGTCTGGCATCATTTAAACTGAGATTTTAAGCACAGATATCAGTGTGATGTTACTGATAGTAGGGCCAAACAAAGAATGAGGATTAGGCTCCAATTTCGGACTTTCTGGACTACTGCGCATGCGCAGTGGATAAAAATATGGAGGACCACATAGGACATCTAATTTTTGGATTTTACTGCAAATTTTGGGGATTGGGGGGACAAAATTTGTGTTTGGCCCTAGAATATTAGAGTTAGCACCAGCTAAGTCTGGGTCATCGGTACAGTATAAAAATATCCAATTGGCGGAATGGAGATTGTGTTTCGCTTTAGCTACGCTTCTGTCGATAAGGTTTTTTTCTTGTCTGTCACCTCGATCGCGACCGCGTCGTGAACGCGCTGCGATTTGGTGTCCGCTTTTGTGATCACAGTAATGTAAACCCCCCCCCCTCCACCACTAGATAACTTCAACAATTTGTATATCCACAGTATGAAATGCAACATCAGTCGTATTTCATACTCGTGGACATTCACGTTGTTGAAGTTATCTGAACTCAATAATTTGAACAGAGACATAGCCTTTAACATTTTTTTCCTGTACTACTTATACATGTAAGGCCCCCCACACTATTTAACTTGTATGTCCACGAGCATGAAATACGAAGTCGAATTTCATTCATTCTCATGGACATACAAGTTGTTGAAGTTATCTGAACTCAATAATTTGAACAGAGACACAGCCCTGAGCCCCTCAATATTTTATCCTACAGAATTTCTACCCCCTCCCCCCTCCAGATAACTTCAGCCACTTGTATATCCACGAGTATGAAATATGACATTAGTAGTATTTCATACTTATGCACATAGAAGTTGTTTAAGTTAATAATAACTCTTTGGCCAGCCGCTGATTTGTCGCGGTCCTCATAAGAGAAGGCCATCATTCCCCCTGCACCCCACCCCCTCTTCCGCTCCTCTCCTCCCAGCATTCAGATATAAACTGCTTAATAGTGTCCCTCACTTCCTCTTTTTCAATTTCTTCAATAAGCATTCCTACCCTCCCCAACGTGTCCCCCTTCAGCCATCTATCCTTTGTTTCTTCACCCCACTTCTGCATTATTCTTCCAGTAAATTTTATTCTATGAGGTATATACTGTGGGCATTCCAAGAGAAAATGTTCCAGGGTCTCCACTACTCCAGAGTGGCACATTTGGCATCCCTTTTCCCCGTCTCTCCCAATTTTTCCCCGAAGCTCCAGTGATCTTGATCTCAGTTTGAACAGCAGTGACCCTCCAAAGGTGCCATCTAGGTACTTCTCAAAAGCTGGCTTTTCTTTATATTGTAACCCCTGCAGTGATCTTTTCACGCTAACCCCTGCTCGCCAGTTTCGATTGCAATCTTCCATGACTCTCTCTTTGACAAACCTTTTGCCTTCTTTCATTCCTACTTCTATGTTTGTGACCTCTATAGAGTAATTGTCCATTAGTTCCCTCACATGTTTTGACCACCCCGTTTCTATATTAGAATTCCAAATGGCATCGAGCATCAATTTGCACCACCGGTTGTCAGGCAGGTTTCTCAAGTAGTTAAAGTAACACAGTTTTCCCAAATCTACCCTGTCCTTGATTTTCATCCACCCAAGCTCCCCCCTTACTGCTTCCAAAGCTGCAGCATTACTCGACCCTGTTATCCATCTGCCGGCATCATTTTGAGTATTTTCCAACTTCTTAATAACGGTTTGGTTTAATGGAATCACGTCCGTGCCATACGTTATACTTGGTAAACCCACCCTCTCCCACAGTGTTTTCCCCACAAAGACCTTGTTGAAACTATTTTTCCCTAAAAGTTTTAGTTGGTTCAGAATTCTTTTCCCCTTCAGAATCAGTTTGGCTGAGTAATTTCTGTACATCCCTCTTCCCGTTATATTTATGCTTACCCCTAGATACTCATACTCTCCCGTTTCTCCTACAGTGATTTGTTTGCTTTCCCCTTCGGGGATTGAGAACTCCCCCACTCTCCATCTCTTCGTCATATCTACCTTGCGTCCAACGGGTATTACCTTGCTTTTATTTTCATTTAGTTCTAGCCGCCAAGTGTTCCCATATCTACCAACAATTTCCAGCAGTTTCTCTAGCCCCTGTTCAGTTCTAGACATTAACACCATGTCGTCCGCAAAGAATAAGCCTGGTATCTTTATGTCTCCAACATTTACCCCCTCCGCACTCTGAATTAGTTCGTCCCCTAAATCTTTAACATACAATGCAAACAAAATCGGTGAAAAGATACACCCCTGCTTGAGGCCTATATCCATAGGGACTCGTTTTGTAGTGATACTCCCTAGACTGAGTTGGCTTTGCACATCTGTATACAGTGCTTTCATGATTCCCACAAAGTCACCCCCCAGTCCGATGCCCTCGAGCTTTCGCCACATACCTTCCCTCCACACTCGGTCGTACGCTTTTTTCACATCTAGAAATGCCAGAAACATCTTTTTCTTTTCAGCCTTTGTTGATTCTATCAGTTGAGTGAGTGTAAATAGGTGATCAGTGACTCTTCGTCCTTTCCTGAAACCATTTTGAATTTCTCCTAAAAAACCTTTCTCTTCAATAACTTCCTCTAGTCTACCGTATATGGCCTTACAGAATACTTTTCCGATGTTACTACTAACTGATATCCCCCTATAGTTATCTAGAACTTCCTTATCCCCCTTTTTGTGTATGAACGACACCTTACTTTCCCTCCACTCTCTGGGGACCTCTTGCTTTCGCAGAGCCAGGTTGAAAAGGTTTGTCAGGACTTCAATAAGTGCCTCCCCTCCATTTTTGAGGAATTCGTTCGGAATTTCATCAGTCCCTCCCGCTTTACCATTTTTTAATTTCGAGACCACGTTCCGCACTTCTTCTGCCGTTATTTCGCTACATACACGATTGGATAGGTTCTCCTCCACCAGTGTATTTCTTTTTGGTGGGGACCCACTGCCCCATCGCCTATCGTTTATCTTTTCCCAGTGCTTGACTAACTCTGAAGCGATACGGCCTTTATCTTCTGTACTTTCCCCATCCACTTTGATACTCTGCACACTACTTTTCCCCCGTTTATTTACCCAGTTCCAAAATACGTTTGAGCTCGAACCCCCCGTTTTCTTTATTGTTCTGGCAAGACTGCAATTGCGCTCCTTCCTATTATTATTCTTTATCTCATTCACCTTTTTCCGTGCCAGTTCATATTCTCCTTTCATTAGTCTCGTGTCATTGTTATCCACCCCTTTAAGCTTCCTACTTCTTCTGTAAGCAGCGCATTTTACCTTCCTTTCTTTTATAGCCTTTTTCAGTCCCTCGTTAGGACCCTCACCCTTCCTATACACTCCTTCCCTGCCTCTGTTAGGCTATTTACTATGCCATCTGAAATACTCTGGACATTTGCATCCCTAGGTATACATTCAAGATTTGGTTTTAGTTTTTCCCGAAACTGCTTCCAGTCGGCTCCTTGTTTTAGTCCCCAAACTTCCTTGAAGGTATTTCTGTCTCTATTCGTCTTTTTGCCCATAATCTTAACTGTTATCAGGTTGTGATCACTACCTAAGTCATTTTTTCCCTCGTCATCTATTTCTACATCTATAACCTCCCTCCATACGCTAATGTCAGTGAGTATATAATCAATTATTGTTTTCTTATCGTTCCTCTCCCAGGTCCATTTACCTTTACATTTCGCATCCCTGTTCAGGATCTTTAAACCAAGCTCTTTTGATAGGTCCAACATCTTCCTCCCATTCGTGTTAATTTTCCTATCACCTCCCTGTATGCCCTCCTCCTTATCCCCGATGTGCCCATTGAAGTCCCCCATTAGGACAATACTGAACCCTCTGCTCCCAAGCTCTGTGATATTCGATCTAAGAGTTGTATATATTGAATCATTCCACTCGGGCTTACTTCCCTCCACTGCTAAGTATACAACACCAACGGCAACACTCCTGTTTCCTAACTTGATTTTTGCCCAGACTATTTCGTTGGATACTGGAATCTGAGTCCTTGCTTCTGTGAGATCTGTAATCAATGAGGGCTGTAATTCCTCTTTAGCGTAGATGCCAACACCCCCACCCCGTTTCTGACCCTCAGTTCGCCCAGCTCCTATCCACACGCAACCCTTCATCTGATCAACCCGCTCATCCCGTCGTATCCACGTCTCACTTAGACCCATTATATCTCCTTCGTCCATCATTGTTGATATTTCGCTTACTTTCTTGTGCAGACCCTGGATGTTGCAGTACCCAAACTTAATGAATCTTTGTTTTTTTGTCATCACTGGCACATTATTATAACCCTGGTATGTCCCTGTATTGTGCATGTTTGTTGTTCTTCCCATGTTCCCAGCATTTGTGCCACTCTGGGTTACCGGCTGTGGTCCCCTACCCCCCTTTTCTCCAAAAAAGGCCCAGCCACCTGTAAGATTTTTTGGCCCAACAGGTCTGTACCCATCCTACTTAAATGCAATCCGTCTCGCCCATACAACTCTCCTTGTCCCCAGAATGAATCCCAGTGGTCAATGAAATGTACTCCCAAGTCTTTGCAGTGCTCTTCCAGCTCCTCGTTTAGTGCCATAATCCGCGAGTTCCTCTCATTTCCACCACCCATAACGGGGAGCACCCCTGAAACGATGATCCGAGCATTCCTGCTAAGTAGCTTACTAATTAGGTCCTTGTATGTGTCCACCAAACGAACTGATTTCCTCTCCCTGATGTTATTGGACCCCACATGTAATACCACTACCGGATCAGGCCCCGACCCAGCTACAATACCGTCCACTCTATCCCTCAGGTCCTCCACTTTAGCCCCCGGAAAGCACAGAACTGTTCTATTTTTACTGTCCGGACCACAGACAACCTTGTCGATCCCCCGAACTATGCTACTTCCCGCAACCACCAACTTACTTTTGGACCTCGCCCTATTTATCTCCTCTAGTCTCCTATTGTTTACAGCGTCCTCTTCCTCTCCAACAGCCCCCCTCGGACTCAATATCGGTATCGGTATCTTTGACCTAGGATTACTCCTATCCTTGTCCCTCCGTCTCTTTCCAGGCCCTGAGCTACCTGGACTACTCCCCTGGTCTTCCCCCGGATCCCTCCTCCTTTTTCCTGGCCTAGACCCCAAGCTACTATCTGTTGCAACTACCTCCATCTCCTCCTCTGTCTCTTCCGAATCGAGCACATCAAATCTGTTTCTGGTGCTGCACTCCTCACTGCCTTTGGACTTTACACCCCTATCTACCTGCTTCTCTGGCCCCCCTTTCCTACCACTTTTGGTAGTCCACGCCAAACGCTTTACAGCATTGCTCCGGCCTGGGCCCCCCTCATCTGTCCTACGTACTTTTCTAGCAGCCCCCACCTCATCACCTACCTCATTCACATCAAAGGTTCTACCCCCATGTTTCCTCTTGGAACCACCGACAACCTTCCATCCTTCTCGGAAAGCCACTTTCACAGGCGTAACTCCAGACAGCCCCGCCCTACCAAGTCTTCCCTTCAGCTCAGCAATCTCCCCCTCAAACTTAACAATTGTCTCAAGTAGGCGGAGGATTTCCTGACAGTTTTAAGTTAACCAAACACAATAATTTGAACAGAGACATAGCCCTGAACATTTTTTATTTTTTTTCACAGTATTTATAACCCCCCCCCCCCCCCCCCCACACACACACACACCCAGATAACTTCAATCACTTGTATATCCACAGGTATGAAATACGACATGAGTCGTATTTCATACTCGTGGACATGCACGTTTCTGAAGTTATCTGAACACAATAATTTGAACAGAGACATAACCCTCAGCATTTTTTCCTACGGTACTTATAACCCCCATCCCCCCTCCCCAACTTCAGCCACTTGAATATCCATGAGTAGTATGAAATACGACATTAGTCATATTTCATACTCATGGACATACATGTAGGTGAAATTATCTGAACACAATAATTTGAACAGAGATATAGCCCTCAGCATTTTTTCCTACAGTACTTATAACCCCCCTCCCCTCCCCCCCCCCCCCCCTTTCCACTAGATAACTTCAACCACTTGAATATCCAGGAGTATAAAATACAACATCAATCGAATTTCATACTCATGGACGTACAATTTGTTGAAGTTATCTGAACACAATAATTCATCCTCAGCATTTTTTCTACAGTACTTATTCCCCCCCCCCCCCCCCCACCCACTACCACTAGATTACTTCAGCCACCTGTATATCCACAAGTATGAAATACAACTGATGTTGTATTTCATATTTGAGACATACACATAGTGAAAGTGATCTGAACACAGTAATTCAAACAGAGATAAAGTCCTCAACAATTTTTTTCTACAGTACTTATAAGTGCCCCCCACCCCACCAACCCCCCCTCTCCCCCCCCCCCCCCCCCCCCCCACACACACACCAACTAGTTAACTTCATTCAATTTCAGCAACTTAAATGTTCACGAGTATGAAATACGACATTAGTCAGATTCATACTCATGGACATACAAGTTGTTCAAGTTATCTAAACTCAATAATCTGAACAGAGACATAGCCCATAACATTTTTTTTTCTAGCTGTAGGATACAGTACTTGTAAACCCATCCCTGACACGCACTTACTTGTTCCACGAGATTTGATCTGCAGTTCAAGGTTCACCTGGTGGAAAAAGGCAACCATACATATCTGTCAATCTTGCAGTTATCCGCCCATTCGTATGATGTCAAACACGTATTTCTTTCGGGAATAACTGGGAGGTTCGTACTCTACATTCAAATCATGCACTGCACGGTGCCGACAATGCCAATAGAAAATTTTATTTTAGAATGTGCCGACAAAATGTATGGTGCCCTAAAAAGACCAGGTCCTGCAGGGTTTTACAAATTTTGGCAAAAACTCCCCCTCTCAGATGCACCTGCAGGTAATCCCAAATAGCCTCAGGAAGGAATAAATTTCTGCTTACTGGGGCTATTTAGCACTACATCCAGGCATGTAGCCACTAATCTATAATAGAGGGTGCACATGTATGGGGTTTTTTAGGGGAGGGGGCATAGGCTTATGCATGTATCAGAAAAATGGAAGACTCAGAGACAGTCTCATGTTAGGGAAAAGTACCAAGGTGGTGGTGTTCCTCTCGCGTCGAGGCTCGAAAGAATCCAAAGCGCGTTATGTCGCTTTTCTGTTCTTTCTGTGGTTTTGGAAACATTTGGCGACTGTAACTTTGTCCAGTAGTTGGAAATAGGGAATGTGGATATTAAACTGACTGAGATTAGAGATGAGACCAATGTGAAAGCTGAAACATAAAATCACTGATTATATTAATTTTCACGCAACAAACCATTGCTTCAAACTTATAATTAATGATTTTGTATTTAAGCTGGCACATTAGGCTCTGTAAAGTTATTCATTTATTGGCTGTTTTGTTGTTTAGTGTCTTAGAGCTCAAGACACCTTATTGCCATCAGTGTCAAAACCTGAAACAGAACATCAATATTGATGATTTTATAATAATTATCGCATGATCACTTGCAATGCTCATGTCGCATACAGTGTGAAACTACCCCTGCATACAATGAAGCGAGCCGTTGAAGAGTTGAAGTTTTGAAACTGTGTGCAGACACCTTTGATCTCAAAAGTGACAAATGAAATTGACAATTTTCCTTTTACTCTGTCAGAGACACGAGATGAATGTTCTTGCAATACATTGGGAATTTGGGTCAATCATTCACTGGAATTTGATGTTATTCTCTTTGAAGTAGAGAGATGCCACGCAGTCCTGTCAGTCAGTCAGAGTAATACTGTCCGGATTCATTCAACGTTTTCAATCGACTGGGCTAGCATGGACATGCTTACATGGAATAGAGTAAAACTCTTAAAAAATGGAATACGGGCAGATTAACTGGTAGAGTGCTAAATTATTTTTGACAATCAAATCTTGTACTCATGTCTTTGCCTTGGTACAATTTATGGGAGAGTGCCTATGGGCACTCTCCCATAAATTGTAACAAGGCAAACCCTTAGAGACTAAATAATATCACTTCAAAGATTATACAAAACGCATCCTCTGAACATGAGCCTTCAAGCTGTGGTACCTGCACTTCAGAATAAAGCCCAAATATGGGCTTCCAGCACTCTACCAGTTAATAAATTATGAGACAAGTATAGACAACGGCTGCCAGTATGTTACACACACAGCACTCGTCCCAGATCAAGTATTCAATGTAAAACTCTGTTCAAAAGTTCAAAGATCCTGTTAATGACTCATGGGTAGCAAACAAAAGCTAAGACGTCAGGCTTGGCAATTTCAGGAGAGCGATTTTTTAGCTCTCCTTACTGCCCCCCTGAAAGAATTAAGGAGAGCGAAAAATTGCCCTCCTAAATATTTTGGTCTGGGATGATTGAGATTACAAGTATTATGCTCACATTAAATTTTTGTTGTAAAGCAAAAATGTAATTTAACTTCGAAGTCACATACCATCACGTAATTTCATTTTGAAAGTGGTTTAGTGGTAAAAGGTAATGGCTGCAACCATACCCAAACACAGGTGCAATCATTTGAAGTAAAATGGGTCACAGCAATATTTTTTTTTTCTGTCAGTTTCAAGTTCAACAACTGACATCACAGTTTGAGGGGTAATTATTCAAGGAATATTGACACTATAATATACTACCATTACTACTATTCTGTCACTTGAAGCACTTGAACCAGGATGTGACTGTAGATTCAAGCAGACCTGTTGTCCAAGAAAGTCATACGCCTACCACTACCACCTTCAACCCCCCTTGGGGGGTTGAAGGTGGTAGTGGTAGGCGTATGACTTTCTTGGACAACAGGTCTGGGTACACACACAGGTCTTGTCAAGTGTGTGTTCGGTTGTTGAGTGAGACATCTAGATGTCAAAGAGATTTCGCTTTACCTTAGTAAAGTTAATAAAATCACTGATGTAGTCTGTTGGTTTCAGTTTCAATGAGTTCGTTCAACTGGATACTTAAAATGCTGTGTAAAGCTAATTGCTCTCCTAAGCTGATTGAGGAGAGCGATTTTTTGCCCTCCTGCATTTTTCAGAATGCCAGGCCTGAGACGTGAGCATGCATGGTATGTGGTATCAATTTATTGTTCACTTTTCTGAAACAAGAAATTGACAGTTCATCAATTAACACACAATAATATTAATGATCCCTCATAATAGGCTCTCAGAGAACAACTCCTACTTTATGTTACTTCGAGATAATAGATTGTACCAGAGTAAGGTAAACTGTGTAAAATAAGAATTGCCTCTCCAAGAGCTTTTGGTCCCTGCAAAGCAGTCTGACCAGGGTGGTTTTTAGCCCTTGCAGATTTACCAGAATGCCAGCACTGTATTACAGCATTATTAATAATTATTATTACCACTTTACTGGGCGTTCCATAGTGGATTAACAATGTTTTCAAGGGTGATCAAAAGCCGTAATGCTCAGTAGATCATGTGACGTACTGTGCCAGCAGGCACTAATGGATTTCGATTTCATTTGCGCCCAATGGCCCAGTAGGAAGTCGAGGGATGGAACGAGAAATTAAATCCAACATATTTCACATCAGAAACAACCCCTGTTTGCCAGATTGGCGAGCACATAATTTATTTACTCCTCCCTACAATCACTAAAACAATCAACACTTCACTTCAGTGATATTCACTTTATTGACAATGACATATCGAAAATAGTCACATGACACGAATTACGTCCCATGTTTTGCTGGCACCTCGTTTCAACTGAAATGTTCGGGTCAACAAAGGGCAAAATTATTCTTCATAAATTGAGGGCAAAAAAAGGTTTTGGTGCACAAATCTATCAATATCCCGTTGATCGTTCTGTGTGGAGGTGAGTACTATCCTCTAACATTTTAATCTTATTTCATGTTTCATCTCCGATGCTGGGCTTACAACTTACAAGTGTCTATGTTTTGCGCTTTCGACGTAAACATTGGTTTGGGTCACATGATGATAATTCCTACGTGCTGTTTGTTTGTCAACAGACGACACATCTGCTTTCGAGTACGGTTTCAAAATGTCTCAATCCAGTGATAATAGCGAATTAAATGAAAACCAGTAAAAGTTGGTATTGGTAGGAAATCACAGATGGTGGCAATAATAGTAATAACATGATTTAAGGGTGTTATGGTTCATAAGCGTCCCTCCAGAAATGATTAACAGCCCTCTGTCCCATTAGCAGCCCTCGACTACGTCTCGGGCTGCTAATAGAACCTTTGGGTGTTAATCATTTCTGTTGGGCCACTAATGAACCATAATAATGCCCTTAAAAATCATGTTATTGTTATATTAACAAAGTGGATGTCTATATTTTAGGCATATGGGAAAATCTAATGAACTTATGGGCTTCATAAGAAATGGCTCCCCTCGGTTCTCCTGGAGTAATTTAATGAGAGCGGTAATAGCTCTCATGACGATTTCAAATTGCCAGGCCTGATGGAGACCAAAGGGTTAATCCTTTACCTAACTAAACGGCAATGTCTGGCAAGTAATATTCACAAATATCATCAAATTTTATAAAAAAAATTAAATTTCAGCCTCCAGACCAGTGTATGACTCATTGGAATAAACTCGAACATGCTTGTCGAGCTTATTATAATGAGGTGTCATAAGCTATGTATTTATTTATTTATTGGTGTTTAAGTCACTTTCAATATCTATGGCAATATCATGACCACAGCATAGATATGAGGTCAAGTTTAGTTAATCGGGTATACCTATTCTGACCACTTTAGAGAACTTCCACCCCAGGCATTGTTTTAACTCAATAGGAAATGATTTTTTGGTTCCATGACATCTTTTCATGCGACACGATGTTAGAAAAAAGATCTTTTGTGCAGCTCTTCTGGGTGAAAAATATTTGCGACCAACTTACTACTAATCACGTATTTTAATACTAACATGTTTTGAAGCTGACTGGTGACAGTTCCGCTGTAAATCTCAGATGAAAATGTGTCGGGCATGCAGACTTCAGAAATTCACGGAATCTGAAAATAGGTACCATGTATCTGATAGCTGGGAACTCTACAGAACCCACTTTTAGGTTCCACAAGAACTATCAATGAACCTATTTTTATTTCTTATTTATTCTGTACCCATTTTAAGACCTGGAAATGTTTAAGAAGGCTCTACATGTAGAATATGAAGTGGATTGATACAGATGAGAGAGTGAATATATTTGATGAAATAAAAAGAAAAACGTGAAACAAATTATCGGTATTTCCATTTTGTGTATTTTGTGTTCTTGAACACTCAATGTAATTGCAACAGAAGAACTGAGACAATGATGACTCAGATGAGAGTGTACAACATTACTTGCAAGTGAAAAAGAAAACAAAGAAACAAAACATGTTCATCAGAAATGCAGGCGTCAAGTTGTGGCTACTTTCTTCATGCACTCTCTATTGAAAATCAGAAACGTCAACGGCACTGAGCTAAAAATTTGTAAAAATTTAAGCTAACGAGCTCAAAATTTGTAAAAAGGGACAAATTAAGGTCCATAACTCTGTAATGAGAAATCGGGCTGGGTCAGTTTTCGAACTCACCTGTTATATTGTTGCAAAAGACCTGTATTGCAAATATTAGTAAAATCGGAGAACGTTATTGCGCTTAACAAGCTCAAAATTTTTAAAAATTGATGAATTAAAGCCATAAATCTGTAACAAAAAAATCGAGCTGTGCCAGTTTTCAAACTGGATTGAGATATTATTGCAAAAGACCTGTATGGCAAATATTAGTAAAATCAGATAACATTTGTTCCAAGTTATTGTGCTAACGAGCTCAAAATTCATAAAAATTGACGAATTAAGGCCCATAACTTGGTAATGAAAAATTGGGCTGTGCCAGTTTTTAAACTTGCTTGAGATATTATTGCAAATTACTTGTATGGCAAATATTATTCAAATCGGAGAACGTTTGTGCAAGTTATTGTGCTAACAAGCTCAAAATTTTTAAAAATTGATGAATTAAGGCACATAAATCTGGAACAAAAAATTGGGAGGTGCCAGTTTTCAAACCGGCTTGAGATATTATTGCAAAAGACCTGTATGGCAAATATTAGTAAAATCAGAGAATGTTTGTTCAAGTTATTGTGCTAACGAGCTCAAACTTCATAAAAATTAACGAATTAAGGCCCATAACTCGGTAATGATAAAATAGGGCTGGGACAGTTTTTGAACTTGCTCGAGATATTAATGCAAAAGACCTGTATGGCAAATATCAGTCAAATCGGAGAATGTGTGTTCAAGTTATTGCGCTAATGAGCTCAAAATTTTAAATGAAAGTGTCAATGACACTGTAGCTCAACTTGACAAACTTGATTTATTTATTTATTTATTTATTTATTTATTTATTTATTTATTGGTGTTTAAGGTCACATACTTATGCACAATGGCTAATCATGACCTTGACAGTTTTACGGGTGGAGGAAGCCGGAGTACCCGGAGAGAACCACTGAGCAAAGATGAGCAGCTGCCAGCTCTTCAACATCATAACTCCGCACTGCAGCACAGGCAGGGTTAGATTGGTTGAAGACATGCGCACCATCGACGTGCAGTACGCCTTAGTACATGGCATCATCGCACCCCTATATGGACAATCGGGGTTAAGTGCCTTGCCCAAGGACACAATGCGGGAGTCCGAATCGATCGCTCAGACGGTCACCCATCTGAGGACTAACCGGACTCGACATTGCTTAACTACTGTGATCTGATGAGAACCAGTTACCGCAACGCCACTGCGCCCCCTGACAAACTTGAACTTGGTAAGTTATAAGTGAAATGGCAAAAATGAAGATCATTGGTACAAATGTTATTTGGTGAAATTTCAACATAACAGCATTGTGTGTGCACAACGTCAGAGTAATCCATGCATTTTTAAATGTAAACTGTATGACTGGATAAAGGAAGAATGTTGATACACAAATGCAGTAAGCTCTTATCTAAAGGTCTTGCCTAATGAGCACACCAAGTTCAAAAACAATCCTATGATAAATGTGGCCTGTAGGCCATGTCAAAGAAGAATGTTGATGCATAAATGCAATAAATTCAAAGATTGTTGCAAACAGCAACAGTTTTTGATGGAAATTTAAATTTTATAGTAAATTTCCTTTCTTATTATACCTACCACAATTGTTTACTACAGCCTTGCACTACAGTGGAAGTCCCTAACTCAGAAAATATTTTTTGTCTTTCCCAAGCAATTCGGGAAACAAAGTGGTGCAAAAGCACTAAGAAAAAATAAGCTAAAACTGGGTCGAGTGCAACCGGCGCAGACCCAGTACGGGACGCTCTCTCCCAAGTACAACTCTACGACTTCCGTTGCCAGTGCACATATACATCGCTAATGACTCATTCTTTTTGAATCTGCAAACGTTAGAGTTATGTGATCAGCGGGAAGGAAGGATTCTTACCCGTATAGGATGGGAGGGCCTCCATGTAAACAATTGTGGTAGGTATAATAAGAAAGGAAATTTACTATAAAATTTAAATTTCTTATCAACCTACCCACAATAGTTTACTACAGGCTGAATAAACAATAGGCTGGAGGGAATCGTATAACCAACCCACACATAACCCCAGTGCACTGGAACCGTGTAGCAGAAGGAAGAGGTCCCGAGGCTTATCAACCATAACGTCACAATCATTGGTAAAAGACAATGAAAGGAGACATATGGGTCTGTGTGACAAACAGACAGAAAAGGGCAGTAACAGCGAAAGGCTGAAACTGACCTTCAAGAATCCTAATGGCTAGAGCAGACAACACCCTGAGCAGAAGAAAGAGGACCCAAGGCAAAAAGATCCTCCGTCTGCTCCCGCAAATGACGCAGATAGAAGGTGGAGAAAGTAGAGGCATTTCTCCAGTAGGCTGCCTGCATAACATCCGACAACTTGACGGAGTTAGAATAAGCCCAAGATGTAGACAATGCACGCACGTCGTTGGCAGAAATACTATTGGTAATACAATCGGCAGCTGAAAAACGACCGTAAGCCATACGAATAGCAAGACAAATCCATTGAGAAATGGACTGAGGAGAGATCTTCTGTCGACCAGGAATAAGAGACAGAAAAAACCGTTTCCTGCCTTTCCGTATGAATTGTGTCCGATTGAGATCAATGCGAATAGCACGGACCGGACAGAGCAAAGGGCAATTACCCTCAACAGAAGGAAGAGCCCTGATACAGATAGGAGGAGGAGTAGTATCTGGTAACTGATTCTTGGCCAGAAAAGAGCAATCAGTGGTAAAAGTAACACTGTTGGGAGAGCTCCGAAAAAAGGCCCGAGTCAACTGAGAGGGCGTGAAGCTCACTAACCCATCTGGCAGAAGCAAAAGCCATCAGAAAAGCTGTCTTATATGTGAGAAAACGCATATCCACCTGGGATAAAGGTTCGAACGGCCCCTCCCCCCCCCTGCCCCCCTCCCCCCAAGCAAAGCAGCACCCACGAAAGATTCCATCGTGGGGTAAGTTGCAAAGTCCGAGGCCTTTTCAAAGAAAAGTGCCTAACAATCTTGGAGAGGTAAGGATTAGTGCCGATACGACGCTTCCCCACATAGGAAAAAGTTTCTGAAAGCATGGACCTGTAATCCTTGATGGTAACAGGCTGGAGACCCCGAGAATCAAACAGATATTCCAGAAACTCCGCAATCTGTGAAATCGAAGGATTGGCATAATCAACAGAGTGATCAGCACACCATCGACAGAAGACCTTCCACTTAGCTGCATAAGCTAAACCAGTGGAGTGCCTCCTTGAAAAAGAAATGCACTCCACTGCTCGTCTCGAAAAACCTCTATGGAGGAGACAGGACCTGACAAAAGATATGCGTGAAGGCACAATAAAGTCGGGTCGACGTGAAACCTCATCGGTGACCTTGGAAAAGAAGGTCGCGACGTAGAGGAAGACATGTTGGAACCGCCACCATCAGCGAGCGGAGCTGATTGATCCACACCTGATGAGGCGACAGGGGAGCGATCAGAATGATTCGACAACTGCAGGTTCGAATTTTGGCTAGAACCTGAGGCAGAATCGGAACCAGCGGGAAGGCGTAGCCGACTAGACTGTTCCAATCGAGTGACAGAGTGTCCATGGCAAAAGCCAGAGGATCTGGACACGGGGACACGAAAGTGTCCACCTGATGGTTCCAACGAGTCGCAAAGAGATCGATGTGGGGACGTCCCCAGAGATCGCAAAGAGACTGGAACACTGCCCTGTGGAGCACAGGGAGTCGGCTAGGACGTTCAGACGACCGGGAATGTGACGAACAACCACCCCGGCGTGGACATCCTGAGCGAGCAGTAGAAGATCCCGAGCCAATTCGTACATTGGGACCGAGTGCGTGCCGCCCTGATTCCGAATGTAAGCAACCACTGTCGAATTGTCGGACAACAGAAGGACCTGGAGATTCGACAGGTGAGGGATCCACTGCCTGAAACTCGGAAGAAGAGCAAGAAGCTCCTTCTGGTTGATGTGTAGAGCTGCCTGATCCTGGTCCCACATCCCAGGAAGGGAAAGACCTAGAGGATCCAACGTCGCACCCCATCCGAGATCGCAGGTATCTGCCGTCAGAACGTGATCAGACGAGGGTAAGTCCAACAGAACACCCTGCATAAGCCACTGGACATCCGTCCAGGGGAGAAGGTGAGAAAAAGAGATTCTGAAAACTGAAGCACCAGATCCAGAGAATCTACATTCGGCCTCCAATGACTGAGCAGAAAGTGTTGGAGAGGTCTGACACGCAGCCGACCTAGAGGAATGAGATCCGTCACCGAACCACAGAGACCGATCAGCCAGAGAATACTTCGTGCTGTTGCAGATGTGGACTGGGACAGAGCAAAACCTGAGAGAATCACAGCCTTGGCCTGGGGAACCGCTACCAAATTGAATTGGGTGCGGAAAGCCATCCCCAGATGACAAAACGACTGAGAACGGACCAGGTCCGACTTCTCCTCATTGACTCTGAATCCTAGCGACATGAGCAAGCTCAACAGAGTGCCGACATCCAACTCCAGTAAGGCAGCATTGGAATGCCTCTGGAGGATATCGTCCAGATATGCCGAAGTAGTCACCCTGGACTGTGTGCGATGGAAAGCTATCACATGCGACATCAGTCTGGTGAAGGCCCAAGGAGCCAGGTTGAGGCCGAAAGGCATGGCCTTGAACTGGTAAACTCGCCCCAGAAAAGCGAACCTGAGATACTTCCGTGACGCCCGATGCATCGGAACGTGAAAGTAAGCGTCTCACAGGTCGATGCTGGAAGCGAAATCTCCCTGGTGAATTGAACAGCGGACCGACCTGAAAGTCTCCATGCTGAACTTGGGAGCAATGACAGACTGGTTCAGGATACTCAGATCGATAACCGGTCGGAGTCGGCCGTCCTTCTTCGGCAACAAGAACAGGTGGGAATATAACCCCACTGACTGAATGTTCTTGATGACCTCGATCGCCCCCTTTGCCAGGAGATTGTCTATCTCCGTGGACAAAAGTTACTGACGTAAAACGTCTGAAGGAACTGTGGTTGGAAGAAGCACCCTGGGCAGAGTGGGGTGCCTTCGGATAGATATTCGCAGACCGGACCGAACAACATCTAACACCCATGGATCGGATGTGATGGTGGCCCAATGGTCTGCGAACTCTACTATCCTTCCTCCAACCTGGGACGAGTCGAGGTGAGGACCTTCATTTCAAGTCCCGACGAGGCCCGTGAGAGGAGAAACCACCTCCTCTACTGAATGAAGAATCCTGAGACTTCCCTCTAGTCTGCTGAGGCTTACCCTTACCCCTTGAGTAAGAAGTAGAAGCAGTGGCAGAAGGATCAGCCTTTTGCTTCGCAGAGGAAGCAGAAGGGTACTTGTTAGGCTTGGAATGGCCTCTGCCTCCCCTAGAAGGCTGATCAAGCTGACGAAACAGCAGCTGATCTTTGGAATGACGTAGGACGTCATCCCGGACCATTGACACGGAACCATGGAAAAGTTGCGGACCTGCCAAAGAAGCAGATCTAAGAGCAGTGCGCTACTCATCAGGAAGGGATCGGCCTGTGTCCAGCAGAAAGTCCCTTCAAACTAATTCCGGATTAGCCGTGTTACAGGTATGCGTGTGAGTAAGATGCATGAGCGCCTTGGACAGCACACGCAAAGGAGCCTGTACCTTGTCAAACTTATCGGGAGGCAGATAAGCAACTAAAACTGAGACGACGTAATCTGAGAGAGAAAGCATGCCAAGCATCTCTCTCGATAAGCCCAACGTGGACTCCAGAGTCGTCATTGGAATGACGGCAGACTTGGGCTTGGAAAGCCCGAGGGAATTGGAGTCCTGATCGAGAACCGTCAAATTCTGGCAGACTGACGGATTGGCAGAATCGTAGGAACGATAATGCACAGGAAGCAAAAAGGTGTCAACCCTGGTGAAGAACGGAGCATTCATAGCCTTGGAATTCAGCTTAGAGTCCAATGCTGAAAATGCTTCAACCACCTGTACCGACTGGCACGGTCGAAGGCGGCCAGAAGCAGGTTGCTCCATAGGCTGTAGGGGCGCGACCGATGATCGCGGCCTGGCTGACACTGTCGGCTGGTTAGATGGTTTGAGATCCGGCAGGAACCCAAACACAAAATCAAGAGCTGCCCCCAAGTCCGAAGACTGCTGGCTCTCGACATCAAGCATGTCTGACTCCTGAGTCGGAAGACACATAGCCCATCGTGGGCAAACCAGCCGACGTCTCCCATGGTGTCAGAACACCAGGGGGTCAGAAAGCGGCCTATTTCCAATCCTGGGAGGCGGCGCCATAGGGGGCGCCTGGAAACCACTCGCTGCCTAGCTGGAAGCAACAGGAAGGCTCTTCGACAGAACCCGAGTGAGTAAGGAGAGGGCCTCCCTAAGCTCACTGGCCGGTTCGGCAGGGGAGCGAACTGGCAAAGTGGTTTCACCTCTGACCCTCTTAACCAGCGAAGGGTCACAATCCTCCAAAACACCCGACGCGGGACGACGAGCGGCAGCTGAAACATCTGAAACTGGACGTGTATAGGGGTACGACACACCCCGAGGATCAACATAGCAAGAACTCATGAGAGTCACCACGGACCTCTGCGGGGCAGAAGGTCCAGGCTGCACAAAAGACGTTGGTCCCCCAAAACTGGTCGTGAGGCCAGAATGAGTGGACGGAAATGCCACAGAGTTCATAGTGTCCCCACCAAGAACATCCAAATCCAATGACACAACTGTGGTGCTCAACGGCACAGAGACCACAGTAGAGGGTTCGGCCGGCAGCCCCCTTCCAACTTCGCCGAGTTGAAGTCACCGACTCACGGAAGGCTGAGGCCGATATCCCACGTCTACACTACCAGACATCCCTGCAGTCCCCTGCAGGGAAAAGCTGAGGCCAACTGAAACTGACGACGAAGCAGATGGACCAGCAGTAATAGTAGATACGTCGGGAGTTGTTGAGGTTGGTGGAATTGTGGAGAGAGCACCCCTGCTTGGCTCCGAAGGAGTCACAACCCTAGTGACAGCCTCAGATGTTGACGGGAGGGGGACCGCAGTCCCGGAACCAGGCACCTCTTCACCAGAACACTCAACGGCTCCCGAAGTATCCACTACAGGAAAAGACTGCACATCCCCCACGGAGGAGGAATAACTCTCACCAGACATGGTCGGCTTGGGAGCCCCTGAACGACTGCGTTCTCCTTTCCCGCGGGAGCGGGAGGTACAGTCACGAGAATGCACTACATGGTTCACTGACGCCCAAAAAGTGAATGACCAAGATCCACAGAGATCACAAGGCCGATCGGCGGAACACCCATTACATGAGGAGTATGAAGCATGTGAATCGTCCACATGCTTCGGAAGCAAACATTGCCCACAAGGAATAATCCTGGGCATGATAAAGGTGAGAGAAGCAAAGAAGGTAAAATCAGATGAGAACAGAAGAACACCCCCAAAGAAGAGAGAAAGGTGACAGAAAATTAGACCCCAGACGGTCGACCGGGAACCATACAACAGGATGACCACTCTCAAAGGAGAGAAGAAAAACTGCAGAAGCGGTACCCCGCTGACACCTAACTCTAACACAATTAGAAAAATGAGCAATTTAAACATTTACAATAACTGTGAAAATAAATTAATTCCGAACCGCATGGCACACGAAATTCGCACGCGACTCGGAGAAAGAACATATAAAATACATTATGGATAATAATTGTATAGAGAATATAATGAAAGTGTCAATGACACTGTAGCTCAACATGTCAAGACAAAGACATGTACATGTATAGTATGTGCCACAGCAATGACAAACATCTAGGTAATGACCTGATAACAAAGGTACATATAAAGTATTGTAACGGTCTGTACATAAATACTGACCGTTGCCTGTAACAAATGTATAGGTAAAGTATTGTAAAGGTGGGTGACAGTCAGATGCTAAACTAGAAAAAAATCTTTTGAGTCCCAGAGTGGGTCTGACTGAACCCCAAAATATTTGTTCTCATAGCACAGTGATAACAAAGGCACCCCAAAACACACTCGTTCCTGTCCCAAGGTCAAAACAAAAATACCCAAGAAGTTTTGTGAAGATTAGTTCATAAATACGAGCTGTATAGAACTTGTGACAAAAAACTGATTGGACCTAATTTCGGTACAAAATGGCCACTGGCAGCCATCTTGAATTTTGGACCGTACCAGAAACACTCATTCTCATCCCAAGGTGATAACAAAGGTACCCAAGAAGTTTTGTGAAGATCGGTTCATAAATACAGCCTCTACCCTGAGCCGTATTGACATGTGTGCTTACATTGTGTAAGTAGCACTGAATAAATCAAAGTTCATCTAATTTGCATAATTTCTGCATGAAAAAAACCTCTTACAATATGTGATGTATTCCATGTTACTAAACATTCATACAAAAATTTATTCAAATCAGAACTTTCGTACAGAAGTTCTGTACAAAAGACTGATTGCACTAATTTTGGTACAAAATGGCTGCTGGTGGCCATCTTGAATTTCGAACCACACCCAAAAACACTCGCTCTCAACCCACGGTGATAACAAAGGTACCCAAGAAGTTTCGTAAAGATTGGTTTATAAATATGGCCTCTAGTCTGAGCTGTATAGAAGTTGTGTACAAAAAACTGATTAGACCTAATTTCGGTACAAAATGGCCAGTGGCAGCCATCTTGAATTTTAGACCGCACCCAGAAACACTCGTTCTCGTCCCAAGGTGATAACAAAGGTACCCAAGACATTTCGTGAAGATCAGTTCATAAATACAGACTCTAGTCTGAGCCGTATTGACATGTGTACTTACTGTAAGTCGCACTGAAAAAATCAAAGTTCATCTAATTTGCATAATTTCTGCACGAGAAAAAAACTCGTATTATATGTGATGTATCCAATGGTACTAAACATTCACACAAAAAATTATTCAAATCAGCGCTTTCATATGGAAGTTCTGTGCAAAAATCTGATTGCACCTAATTTTGTACAAAATCACTGCCATCGGCCATCTTGAATTTCGGACCGGACCCAAAAACACTCGTTCTCGTCCCAAGGTGATACCAAAGGTACCCAAGAAGTTTTGTAAAGATCAGTTCATAAATACGGCCTCTAGCCCGAGCCGTATTGGCATTTGCACTTACAGTGCTGAAAGTAACCCAAAAACACATCAAAATTAGTCTAATTTGCACAATTTACGCACGAGAAAAAAACCCGTATTATATGTGATGTATCCCATGGTACTAAACATTCATACGAAAACTTATTCAAATCAGAGCTTTCATATGGAAGTTCTGTACAAAAAAAAAATTTCTGCATCGTCGGTACAAAATGGCTGCTGGCAGCCATCTTGAATTTCGGACTGCACCCAAAAACACTCGTTCTCATCCCACGGTCATAACAAAGGTACCCAAGAAGTTTCGTAAAGATTGGTTCATAAATACGGCCTCTAGCCCGAGCCATAGCAGCTTGGCACTTACAGCTCTGAAAGTAACACTAAATAAATCAAAGTCAGTCTAATTTGCATAATTTACGCACGAGAAAAAAACCTGTATTATATGTGATGTATCCCATGGTACTAAACATTTATACAAAACTTTATTCAAATCAGAACTTTCATACAGAAGTTCTGTACAAAAAACTGATTTTTGCATCATCGGTACAAAATGGCCACTGGCAGCCATCTTGAATTTTAGACCACACCTAAAAACACTCGTTCCCGTCCCAGGGTCATAACAAAGGTACACAAGAAGTTTCATAAAGATTGGTTCATAAATACGACCTCTAGCCCGAGCCATAGCCAATTGTTGTCGTACGGACAGACGGACAGACGGACGACGGGCCATGACAATAGCTCAAATTTGACTTCGTCAAAGTTGAGCTAATAAATAAACTGTTCCTGAGAGTACAAAAGGATACTTGGATCCACTATGAAGCAGGAATCAACAATCAATGGGTTGGATGAACACTGATATGAGTGCAGAAGAACATCTCGTCACATGGTGGACGAAAAAAAGAATGAGTCATTAGCGACATATATGCACACTGGCAACGGAAGTCGTGGAGTTGTACTTGGGAGAGAGCGTCCCGTACTGGGTCTGCGCCGGTTGCACTCGACACAGTTTTGGCTTATTTTTTCTTAGTGCTTTTGCACCACTTTTCTTTCCCAAATTGCTTGGGAAAGACAAAAATAGAGACTATATTATCCAAGTTAGGGACTTTCACTGTAGTGCAAGCCTGTAGTAAACAATTGTGGGTAGGTTGATAAGAAATGAAAAGAAAATCGATAGCTCCTACCTTTGTCACCCTGCATAAGCATACAAAGTTTCAAAACAATCTGATAATGAATGCGCCCACTGAGGCATGCCAAAGGAAGATGTTAATGCACAAATGCTCTAAATTTGAAGATCATTGCGTGTGGCAATGTTTTTTTATCTCTCTATTTTTATGGAATTCATAAATATAATCTGCAGAGAGTGTAAAAGGGATAAGTTGCTGCACATAAGTTGCTGCACAAATGCAGTAAGTTCAAAGGCTGGTGATAACAACAATAATTTTTTATGGAAATGAAAAAAATCAATAGCTCATATCTAGAGATCACCCCGAACACACGTACCAAGTTTCAAAGTAATCCGATCATAAATGTGCCCTGAAGGGTGTGCCAAATGCCAAAAGGAAATATTGAAGCCTGACTAAACTAAGTTCAAAGATTTTTCAAACATTTTTCTACAGAAATGGAAGAAAATCGAGGTAATCTGGAGGTAACCCCAAACAAACATACCAAGTTTCAAACCATTCTAATTATAAATGTGCCCTGTAGGGCATGCCAAAGGAATATATTGAGGTCTGACTTAACTAAGTTCTAAGAATGTTGCCAGCGGCAACATTTTTTGATGGAAATGAAAGAAAATCAATAGCTCCCATCTAGAGGTCACCCCAAATAAGCATACCAAGTTTCAAAGTGATCTGGTCAAAAATGTGTACAGCAGGGTGTGCCAAAGGGGAATATTGATGCATAATTACACTAAGTTCAACGAAAATCATTGCCAGCGGCAACATTTTTGATGGAAATCGAAAAAAATCGATAGCTCCCATTTAGAGGTAACACCAAACAAGCATACAAAGTTTCAAACTGATCTGATCATAAATGTGCCCTGTAGGGCATACCAAAGGAATATATTGATGCCTGACTAAACTAAGTTTAAAGGTCACTGCCAGCGGCAACATTTTTTGATGGAAATGGAAGAAAGTCAATAGCTCCCGTCTAGAGGTCACTCCAAACAAGTATGCCAGATTTCAAAGCAATCTGATCATAAAGGTGCCCTGTAGGGTGTGCCAAAGGGAAAAATTGATGCCTGACTAAACTAAGTTTAAAGGTCACTGCCAGCTGCAACATTTTTTGACGGAAGTGGAAGAAAATCGATAGCTCCCATCTAGAGGTCACCCCAAACAAGCATGCCTCGTTTCAAAGCAATCCAATCATAAATGTGTCCTGAAGGGTGTGCCAAAGGGAAATACTGAGGTCTGACTAAATTAAGTTCTAAGAATGTTGCCAACGGCAACATTTTTTCCCGGAAATGGAAGAAAATTGATAGCTCCCATCTATAGCTCACCCCAAACAAGCATACCAAGTTACAAAGTGATCCGATATTAAATGTGCTCTGCAGGGTGTGCCAAAGGAAAATTTTGATGCATAACTGCACTAAAAGTTCATCGAAGGTCATTGCTAGTGGCAACAATTTTTGACGGAAATGGAAGAAAATCGATAGCTCTCATCTAGAGGTCACCCCAAACAAGCATACCAAGTTTCAAAGTGATTTGATCATTAATGCGACCGGTGAGGAAATTGTGGACATACGTATTTGCGTGCATATGTACGGCCGTGCGTACGTACATATGTCGACGGACGAAAAGTGATGGCAATAGCTCAGCTTGACTTTATCAAGTTGAGTTAAAAATTGATGAATTAAGGCCCATAAATCTGTAACAAACAAGACCAATACCGGGTCTGGACCTGCGTCGCTGCATGCAATTGAATCAGCAAACAGGAAGTGGCTGCACGGCAGATCTGAAAATTGCATACACGATACAACTGATCATTATCAGGCTCCAGATGAAATATAAAATCAATCCCTTGCATAGAAGCCAAGAAAAGTTTGACGAAAAATTTCAATGTTCAGTGGGTACAGTAAAACTTCAAAGTATCGGCAGACAGGAAGTGGCTACACCACAGATCTGAAAACTGTTTACATGATACAGCTCATCATTATGAGGCAGCAGACCAAATATAAAATCAATCCCTTGCATAGAAGCTGAGAAAACCTTGACGGAAAATTTCAATGTTCAGTGGGTACAGTAAGATTTCAAAGTATCGGCAAACAGGAAGTGGCTGCACGGCAGATCTGAAAATTGATTACACGATACAACTCATCATTATGAAGCAGCAGACCAAATATAAAATCAATCCCTTGCATAGAAGCCGAGAAACCCTTGACGGAAAATTTCAATGTTCAGTGGGTACAGTAAAATTTCAAAGTATCGGCAAACAGGAAGTGGCTGCATGGCAGATCTGAAAATTGCTTACACGATACAACTCATCATTATGAAGCAGCAGACCAAATATAAAATCATTCCCTTTCATAGAAGCCAAGAAAACTTTGACGGAAAAAGTGTTTCGGACGGACGGACGGACGGACGGACGGACGGACGGACGGACGGACGGACGGACTGACGGACTGATGGACAGACTGACGGACGGACTGACAGATGGAGTCGAGCGGTTACTAGACCTGCTTCACATGGCGACGCAGGTAAAAAATCAGGGCACGCCAGTTTTCAAACTGGTTTGAGATATTATTGCAGGAGACCTGTATAGCAAATATTAGTCAAATCAGAGAATGTCTGTTCAAGTTATTGCGCTAACAAGCCCAAAATTTGTAAAAATTGACTAATTAAGGCCCATAACTCTGTAACGTAAAATCACACTGGGCCATTTTTCGAACTTGCTTGAGATATTATTGCAAAAGACCTACATGTATATAGCAAATATTATTCAAATCGGAGAAAATTTGTTCTAGTTATTGTGCTAACAGTGCGAGGATGCCCGGACACCTGTCCAGATGCCTGCCCGGACACACACCAACAGTCGTTAACAAAACTTCATCTTTCTCATTGAAGATATAGATAGAGTGGAACCCTGTTTATTGAATAGCCACTTTGCCAGAGAAATATCTTCAACTAATAGGAGTACATGTATACAATTCACAGGAATTGGGTAATTTTCTTATCTTCAACTGAAAACTGAGCATTTATTCTATTATATCTTGTTTGACAGAGTTCATTAAGCTCTGTCAAACTAGATATACTAGAGGTAGCCACAAAAAATGTCTATAAATGTGGGGAGTTCAATGGATGTTTAATTCCTTGCGAGATTACAAGATTTTATTATTCTATTAACACGAGTTTACTCTATAACCTATATGCAATTAACAGGTCAAATTTGTACTGAAGGTATGGTAAATGGTTTGGTGTTTGTAAGTTATATACAATTAACAGGCTTATTTGATAAAAAATAACACAATTTATTGGGCTCCACTGTACTTCCAATCCATTCCATAGTATTGAACATGTACATGTACCAATCGAAGTCTGTAGCTATAATTAGGTAATTCTACTAATTCATTTGAAGTATTTCCAGATCAATTTTCCAAAGTGTGTACATGTGTGTGTGTGTGTGTGTGTGTGTGTGTGTGTGTGTGTGTGTGTGTGTGTGTGTGTGTGTGTGTGTGTGTGTGTGTGTGTGTGTGTGTGTGTGAGGAGGAGGTAGAGGGGATGAGGCTTAGGGGAGTGGGTATAGAAATATACATGTCCTGCATGTACATTTATTTACCCTACCTCTGACAAATTTGTTGACATATGCTCGAATTTTAATGGCTAAGGATGTTGAGTGCGTACCAGTGGTAAATCCATTACATACGTAACACACGATGGGTGTCACTAATACAGTTTGACCTTGAGTTATCTTTCTCGGGGGTGTAGCTGCTAAATATTATGTGATGCATTTCCACTCACTTTGAATTTTCAAAATTTGAATTATAACAAAATTAGAGAATTTGAGTTCCAAAAATATTTTCAAGTTACTGCATTTATTGATTTAAAACATTAAATAATTGAAAAATGTACAGAAAATATTATTTGCAGTCACAAAACTTCTTGGATGTTTTTACGATTCCATTGATTTTTTTTATGCTGAAGTGAACATTTTTTTACAGTTTACTCAACAGATTAAAAGTGATTTTGTGAATGTTTAAAAGTGCTTTTCAGGTGATAATGACAGTAAATGTATGTAAAATTGTTGGTTTTTATTCAGCTTTTCATTTACCTTATTCCTGAAGGTCATCAGTGTGGTAAATTCATAACATAGTCAGCAATTGACTGTTACGGAATGGTATCTAGTCTGTAGGTTTTATACCATGCTTGGCTTTGCCGCCCCTGTATAAAACCTACAGACCAGTCACTTGCTGACTATGTATCTAATACAGTGGAGCCCTGTTAATTGAATAGCCAGTTTGCCAATGATAATTGTTCAATTAACAAGTGTATTCAATTAACAGGGATTGTGTCACTTTCCTGTATTCTGGAGATAAACTTGACATTTAGTCTATTACACCTTGTTTGAGAAGAGCGCAATGGGATCTGTCAAACAAGATATAATAGATTAAATGCCTGTATTGGATGTACTGAGGCCAAATAGGTTGATAAATAAAGAAAAACTGGGGAGAGTCAAGGTAATTTCTCGACAGGTTACAAGATTTTTTATTCAATTAACAGGAGTAAAAAACTGTTTACTCTATCACCTATATTTAATTAACAGGTCAAATTGGTACTGAAGGTATTGAAAATGGTTTTGTGTTGGGAAATTATATTCAATTAACAGGGTTATTCAGTTAAGATATATCCAATTAAGTGGACTCCACTGTAGTACATGTACAGCAAGTGATGTACTCATTACTCAACTACAGAGAGGACACATTTGAATGAAGAAACATTTCCACCTCAATTGGCCACATCAATATGCATCTCATAAAATCACATACATGTAACATGTACCTGAGGGAGTTCTGGCATAGGTCTCTTCTTCTTCGTAGATTTCTTCAGATTGACTCTGTGAGGCTTTCTGCTTTCTTGGTAATTTCCTGTCATTCTTGTTAGAAAGTTTTCTATTCCCTTCAATAAAAGTATGAAAGAATTTATAACAGACTACATAAGTTGATTTTACTTTCCCATTAGGGCTTATATTTCAATGAGAATCGGAAAATCGATTCAGGCAACAAAAACAACGAGAATCCACATAAATTCTCCTTGTACCTCTGCTAGGATTCGCGTGAAAAGAATTGAGTCATTTTAACCCTTTACCTTACACCAGGGCTTATATTTCGTCTAAATTTATGAGAATCCATTTGGATTCTCGTGAAAATGGTTGCGAGAATCCATACCTACTATGACTGTCCCAGGATCCCATGATGCCACCATGGTTGAACCACTGTTGTATACTGATAACACATGTTAACCTTTTTCCCAACACACCTTTTTAATTTTTAAAACTAAATTTGATAATTTTTAAACAATAAATAATAAATAAATGATAAAATAATTAAATGAACAATATTTAACAATAAAATCTTACAAATATGGCTGTCGTTGGAACCGGCTCAATGAGCCGGTTCCAATGACAGCCATATTTGTGCAATTTTATTGACAAAGTGTCAGGATATTTCAGGTTGTGTTAGCCTTCTATTGGTTAAGTTGTTGCCGCTGTGTTAGATAAAGGGTTACATTGACTCAATTCTTTTCACGCGAATCCTAGCAGAGGTGCAGCGAGAATCTACATGGATTCTCGTCGGTTTTATTGCGCGAATCTTTGTGCGAATCAATTCTTGGATTCTCGTCGAAATATAAGCCCTGTGACACTGAGGCATCAAATTAACTAATTCAAGGCTAACATGACCTGAAATATCCTGACACTTTGTCAATACAATTGAACAAATATGGCTTACAAATATGGATGTCACTGGAATTTGCTCAATCAGCCGGTTTCAATGACATCCATATCTGTAAGGTTTTATGAGTAAATATTTTTTATTTTTTTTAAATATTATCAAATTCACTTTATGTTTCAGAAATATAAATTTTATAGTAAATTTCCTTTCTTATTATACCTACCGCAATTGTTTACTATAGGCTTGCACTACAGTGGAAGACCCTAATTTGGATAAAATACTCTCTGTTTTAATCTTTCCCAAGAGATTTGGGAAAGAAAAGTGGTGTAAAAACACCACGAAAAAATATGCCAAAACTGGGCGGAGCGCCATCGGCGCACACCCAGCATGGAATGCTCTTCCCTAAGTACAAATCCACGACTTCCATTAATCAATGCGCAATGTGTCATCAATTCATCATTCTGTTGAGTCCACCAACATAGGAGTTATGTGATCAGCGGGGAGGAAGGATTCTTACCTGAATAAGAAGACGGGAGGGCCTCCATGTAAACAATTGCGGTAGGTATAATTTACTATAAAATAAAAATTTATATTTCTTATCAACCTACCTTACAATTGTTTACTACAGGCTGAATAGACAATAGGATGGAGGGAATCACATAACCAACCCACACATAACTCAAATGCACTGGAACCGTGGACAGGGGAAGAGATCCCTAGGCCTATCAAACCATAGCATCACAAACATTAGTAAAAGACAATGAAAGATGAGGCGTATGGTGAAATGCGACGCACAGACAAAAAGGCTGAATGGCTGGGATAGACAACAGCCTGAGCCGAAGAAAGAGGGCCCGTAGGACAAAGGTCCTCTGTCGGCTCCTGCAACTGTCGCAGATAAAAGGAGAAGGTAGCATTTCTCCAGTAAGCTGCCAGTATAACATCCGACAACATGACAGAGTTAGTAAAAGAGGAAGACAATGCACGCACCTCGTGGCAGAAAAAACGATTGGTAATACAATCACCAGTAGCTAGACGAACGGAAGCTGCATGAATAGCAAGACAAATCCATCGAGAAATGGATGCAGGAGAGATCTGGCATGTGAGAAAAGGCATATCCATCCAGGATAAAGGCGCGAACGCACACCTTCCCCCCCCAAGCAGAGCAGCGCCTAAGAAAGTGTCTATCTTGGAGCAAACTGCAAAGTCCTAGGCCTTTTCAAGGAAAAGAGCTGAACAAGCTTGGAGAGGCAAGGATGAGTGTCAAAACAATGCGGTACCACAAATGAAAAAGGTCTCCTCAGCATGAACTTGTACCCATTGCTGGAGACCCCCAGAAACAAACATATACCAGAAACTCCGCAAGCGGTGTGATTGAAGGAGTGACAGAAGCAACAGAGTGATCGCACACCATCGACAGAAGAACCTTCTACTAAGCCAGAGGCAAAATCAGTGGAGTGAGTGCCTCCTTGAAGAAGAAAAGCAACTCCACTGCTTGTCTCTAAAAACCACTACAGAGGAGACAGGACCCGATAAAAGACATGCGCGAAGGCACAATGAAGTCGGGTCAACTTGAAACCTCCTCGGGCAACTTTTGCAAAGAAAGTCACGACGTAGAGGGAGACATGCCGGAACCGCCGCTAACAGAGAGCGGAGCAGATTGATCCACACCCACCGAGGCAACAGGGGTGTGATCGAAAGGATTCAACGACTGCAGGTTCATATCTGGGCTAGAACCTTAGGTGGAATTGGAACCGGCAGGAAGGCGTAGCCGACAAGACCGTCCCAAAGGAGGGCCAGAGCGTCCACGGTGAAAACCAGAGCATCTGGACACGGGGACACAAAAGTGTCCACCTGATGGTTCCAATGAGTCGCAAAGAGATCGATGGAACACCGCCATGTGGAACATCCACTCGGTGGAAAAGAACCTGCCCCTGTCGGGACAGGGAGTCGGCTAGGACGTTCAGACGACCGGAAAGGTGACGAACAACCACCCTGGCATTGACATCCTGAGCGAGCAGTAGAAGATCCAGAGCCAATTCGAACATTGGAACTGAGTGCGTGCTGCCCTGGTTCCGAATGAAGCAACCATTGTCGAACAACAGAAGGACCTGACGATTCTACAGGTGAGGGATCCACTGCCTGAAACTCAGAAGAAGAGCAAGAAGCTCCTTCTGGTTGATGTGTAGAGATGCCCGATCCTGGTCCCACATCCCGTAAAGGGAAAGACCTAGAGGATCCAATGTCGCACCCCATTCGAGATCGCTGGCATCTGCCGTCAGAACGTGATCGGACATGGGAAAGTCCAATGGGACACCCTGCATGATCCACTGAACATTCGTCCAGTGGAGAAGGTGAGGATGAAGAGATTCTGGTAACTGAAGCATCAGATCCAGAGAATCGACATTCGGCCTCCAACGACTGAGCAGAAAGCATTGGAGAGGTCCGACATGCAGTCGGAGCTGATTGATCCACACCCGCTGAGGCGACAGGGGAGAGATCAGAATGATTCGACAACTGCAGGTTCGAATTTTGGCTAGAACCTGAGGCAGAATCGGAACCGGTGGGAAGGCGTAGCCGACTAGACTGTTCCAATCGAGTGACAGAGCGTCCATGGCAAAAGCCAGAGGATCTGGACACGGGGACAGGAAAGTGTCCACCTGATGGTTCCAATGAGTCGCAAAGAGATCGATGTGGGGACGTCCCCAGAGATCGCAAAGAAACTGGAACACTGCCCTGTGGAGCATCCACTCGGTGGAAATGACCCTGCCCCGTCAGGACAGGGAGTCGGCTAGGACGTTCAGACGACCGGGAATGTGACGAACAACCACCCCGGCATTGACATCCTGAGCGAGCAGTAGAAGATCCCGAGCCAATTCATACATTGGAACCGAGTGCGTGCCGCCCTGGTTCCGAATGTAAGCAACCACTGTCGCATTGTCGGACAACAGAAGGACCTGGATATTCGACAGGTGAGGGATCCACTGCCTGAAACTCTGAAGAAGAGCAAGAAGCTCCTTCTGGTTGATGTGTAGAGCTGCCTGATCCTGGTCCCACATCCCAGGAAAAGAAAGACCTAGAGGATGCAACCTCGCACCCCATCCGAGATCGCTGACATCTGCCGTCAGAACGCGATCGGACGAGGGTAAGTCCAATGGAACACCCTGCATAAGCCACTGGACATCCGTCCAGGGGAGAAGGTGAGAAAAAGAGATTCCGAAAACTGAAGCACCAGATCCAGAGAATCTACATTCGGCCTCCAATGACTGAGCAGAAAGTGTTGGAGAGGTCTGACATGCAGCCGACCTAGAGGAATGAGATCCGTCACCGAACCGCAGAGTCCGAGCAGCCGGAGAATACCCCGTGCTGTCGCGGATGTGGACTGGGACAGAGTCAGAGCAAAAGCTGAGAGAATCACAGCCCTGGCCTGGGGAACCGCCACTGTATTGAACTGAGTGCGAAAGGCCATCCCCAGATGACAAAATGACAGAGAAGGGACCAGATCCGACTTCTCCTCATTGACTCTGAATCCTAGCGATGTGAGCAAGCTCAACAGAGTGTTGACATCCAACTCCAGTAAGGCAGCATTGGAATGCCTCTAGATATGCCGAAGTAGTCACCCTGGACTGTGTGCGATGGAAGGCTATCACATGCGACATCAGTCGGGTGAAGGTCCAAGGAGCCAGGTTGAGGCCGAAAGGCATGGCCTTCAACTGGTAAACTCGCCCCAGAAAAGCAAACCTGAGATATTTCCGCGACACCTGATGAATCGGAGCGTGAAAGTAAGCGCTCGCAGGTCAATGCTGGAATCGAAATCTCCCTGGTGAATGGAACGGCGGACCGACCTGAAAGTCTCCATGCTGAACTTGGGAGCAATGATAGACTGGTTCAGGATACTCAGACCGAAAACCGGTTGGAGTCGGTCGTCCTTCTTCGGCACCAAAAACAAGTGGGAATAAAACCCTGCTGAATGAATGTGGCACCAAGAACAGGCGGGAATAAAACCCCGCTGACTAAATGTTCTTGACGACCTCGAACGCCCCCTTGGCCAGGAGATTGTCTATCTCCATGGACAAAAGCTCCCGACGTAAAACGTCTGAAGGAACTGTGGTTGGAAGAGGCACTCTGAACAGAGTGGGGTGCCTTCAGAAGGAAATTCGCGTACTCTCAGTGCTCAATGACTGAGAGTACATACCAGGGGGTTCAGTCAGCCAAGTTGAAGGCAGGGAAGGCTGAGGCCGATACCCCACAACCACACTACAGACATCCCTGCAGACCCTTGCAGGGATAAACCGAGGTCGGCTAAAAACGGTGCCCAATGACGTTGTAGACGGAACAGCAGTAGCAGCAGATACTACGGGAGCTGTTGGAAAGGGGAGAGAGCTACCTAGCTCGGCCTCCAAAGGAGGCGTCACAACCCTAGTGACAGCCTCAGATGTCGACTGGAGAGGGTGCATAGTCCCGGAACCAGGCATCTCTTCACCAGAAATCCAAGAAAAAAAAACTGCACATCCCCACGGAAAGGGAATAACTCTCACCAGACGTGGTCAAGTCGGGAGGTCCCAAAATGACAGTGTTCCCCACCCCCCACTGGTGCGGGAGGAGCTGCACATCCCCCATGGAGGGAGGGTAATTCTCACTAGACGTGGTCGAGTCGGGAGGCCCCAAAATGACAGCGTTCCCGACCCCCCATGGTGCGGGAGGAGATGCACATCCCCCCACAGAGGGGGTATAACTCACACCAGATGTGGTCGAGTCGGGAGGCCCTGAAATGACAGTGCCCCCCCCCCCCACAGGTGCAGGAGGAGATGCACATCCCCCCATGGAGGGGGTATAACTCAAACCAGACGTGGTGGAGTCGGGAGAGCCCGAAACGACAGCGTTCCACACCACCCACGGGTGCGGGAGAAACAGCTACGAGAACGCACCAAGGCGAGGGCAAAAGTAATCGATCAATTACTTTTTGGATGGATCAAGACGTTGATCATTGGTTAATTAATCGGCCAACCGTTTCAACTCTACACACCCAAAGTGATCACTACTAGTCTCTGTAAGCCTGGCCTTACTCGAGGCTCATCTGGGATCATTTGAGCCCCGATGGGCCTGAGGTAAGGTCTCATCTTGCAAAGACTTGCACACAACATGTCGGCTACACCTGTGTCTGATTTAGCTGTAATAGAAGACAGTTCACATCCAAATTCAATAGCAAAGAATGAAACCCTTTGGACGTAGCATAAAAATCACATTTGTTGGAAATCTGCAAACTCTGATGCAGTAAGTTTATTCAAATTCAGAGAACAAATAACTTTAGAACAAGAATATTCATATCCTTCAGCATAGACTTGGAAAGGCAGAAAACAGTAACGCAAACCCAAAATTCCAGAAAAAGCCAGAAAACTTACATCTGTGCATTAAAGTTGCTCATTTATAAGAATATATCACGGTGGCTTTAATGAGATCTTCAAATCAGCTTGTAGGGAGAATACTGTCGATCTACTGACTGACAAGGTTATGGAAATGGGTAGAAAAATTGGAGGTGATAACTATCAATGTATTTTTCTGCATTCTTAAATACCTTTTAAGTGGTGAAACTCAAGCAGTCCTGGTAATTCATCCTTGTTTCCTCTGCAAAAAAACTGCTGTGGAAAACTGGTACTTCTACGGCAATTGCTGTGGAACCTGTTCGATTGTGTAAAAATCATCAGGGGGCTGGGCAGAATCTCAATTGCCATGTATATGTAGTATGTGGCAAAGTGAAAATTTTCAAATGTCAACATGTGAAAGTAGTTTGAGATACATGTGTACATAATCACAATCAATGGGCAGAATCTTTCACTCAAATAGATCATGCCAATATCGTGAACCATGTGAATGCGAAGAAAAAAAACTTAAGCAGGCGACTTGCTCAAAATGTAGAATGTGAGTGAAAATATGATGCAGCATAATCACAAACTAATATCTCACTACTTCTATGTTGATAAACACCAGAATCTGACATCAGTTTCTGGAAAGCTCTGTAAGAGCTTTCCACAAACTGATGTCAGATTCTGGCGTTATCAACATAGAAGAAGCAGAACACACAGTTTCTAGTGGTTATGCTGCATCTTGTACTGTAATTGTAAGATTAGAGATACAGTATAGTGCAACCCACATGGTTTGATTCCTTGTGTAACCTGGAAGTTGTGTAATTTCTGCCACCACAAGGCTTTCTGAAGAAGCCATCATCGACAGTATTTTTACTGTGGATATTTTTCGTTTCCCCGGCATTTTCCTAGCCACTGCTGACTGCTGAGGGTTAATTACCAGGGCTGCTCAAGGCAGGTCGTTAGGGCTGCACAATATTTGGATTTTCATATCAGTGATGGTATTAAAGCCAGTACCACAGTATACCAGCATACAGTTGAGAAAATCAAGCAAAATACAATGAAATGAGCCTCCCCATACTTTTATGTTAAAAAAAAAGTACAAGGATCCATTTTAAAATATAATATTCCCATACTTTCCATAATTTGAATAAATTCATCACAATGACAGTATCAAAGTTTTAGCTCCTCATTTCATTCACTCAATGAGAAACAGTGATCATTTTTTGAAGACTTGGTTGATAAGGACATACTGACACTGGGTAACTCTGACATATGACGACTCACGTAGTCATGTGAGGAAGAAAAGGAAAATGGGAGAAGCAAATGAGCAATTCGAACTGTCATTCAACAAATGATGAATCTTACCCAATGCTGGACACCTTAATGAGCAGATTTATTCTTGAGTAAACTGTTTTTAGGTTTTTTTTCTTTTGTGCTGGCTGATAAACACTATCCAATACAATATCAGACATCTGTTTGCTCACACTAGATTCAGAAACATGTGAATTAAGATTTCCTGTTTAGCATACCATCTTTTTACAGGAGTTAAGCTGACATTGGGTGATTGACTTGTATCAAATTTTCTATGGGTGAATGCGAGTAAATGGCTAACAATTTTATGGATAACTGTTCAGTGAAACACTTTTGCAGAAATGAATTAGTCTTTCCTTTGGATTACCTATTTTATTGCAGTAACCAGTAAGTAATACTTCTACAATTCCAAAAAATATTATTTTCTATTGATAAATACCTCTTGCATTTAACCTATGTTTTCCCTATTTTCTCATAGTATATATTTTTTATTTCACGAAACCTAAAAGTAGAGCTGTAGGTTAACCAAAACCGAACCGAGATTTTTAGTTTTTTTAAAAAACCGAAACCGAAACCGTCGACATCCCGTAATCTAAGGTTTTTCGTTTTTTATTAAATACTCTCTTGCCAGCTCTTGCTGCAGAAATTCACAGAATGTAGCCATCCCAGAGTAGTGTGAGTACCCAGACACTGCCAATGGCAATGTCTGGGTACTCTCACTACTCTGGGAAGGCTACATTCTGTGAATTTCTGACATTTCAGTTTAGTTGTGTTCGCAGCTTTCCTCAAGTTGCGTGTAGGTGTCAGACCTCGAAAAATGGCCAAGCACAATAAAAGTTCTGTATATTTAGGTAATTATTATATTGGCCTTTCTGATTCTTCATGTTTTATAGCTTATTTCGGGCATTCATTGAGTTTCACTCAATTTCACTACCATTCAGTTATGACTCTGGACATAAGAATGAGTTTTATTGAATTTTACTTGGCCTCATGAACAATCCGAAAACCGAACGGCACCAAGGTTTTTCTCCACCTGAAAAACCAAAACCGAACAAGAAATTTAAAAACCTACAGCTCTAACTAAAAGAAATCAAAGAAATTATACTATGCCGCAAAATTGGAAACTGTTAGTGATGGTATACCAGTACTCAAATTTGATGGATGGAATTCAATCATTTACAATTTTTACACCAGTACCAACTGGTATACCAAAATACTCTGCAGTCCAACCGGTCGTAACATAAAATCTAATTTTATTTATTTAAACAGGTAAGATCTGATGTATTCTATGCGAGATGGTCTTGATCTCAAAATAACCTTCAACTGATATCTCGAGAATGACTTGACCGATCGGACTGGAATTTGGTACGTAGAGACCTCTCACTACAGAAATACTTTTTATTGGGTCAGTGGGCCTATGCGATGTGACCTTGACCTCAACTGACCTTCACCACCCAAAGGACGTCACCTCGAAAACTACTGATTGTATCAAGCTGAAAATTGACACAAACGAGTAAAAATCCATGTGGGGGCACGGTGACGTTGTGTACTAAGGCGTACTGCACGTCGATGGTGTGCCTGTCTTCAACCAATGCTAACCCTGCTTGTGTGGAGTTTGTATGTTGGAGAACTGACAGTTGCTCGCCGTTGCTTGGTGGTTCTCTCAGGGTACTCCTGCTTCCTCCACCCGTAAAACTGTCACGGTCATGGTTAGCCACTGTGCAGAAATATGTGACCTTAAACACCAAGAAATAAATAAATAAATAAATAATTGTCATTGGGGACACAGATTTCTAGGAAATTTTCATTAAATTACTCTCACTTTCTTATTATCCCGACCTGGTAATTGTCTATTAGTTTCGATTTTAATACATTTTCTCATAACCGAGTGGAAACAAGATGTATTAAAATTGAAAATAATTTTCATTGGGTGCACAGATTTCTAGGAAACTTTCATTAAATTACTCTCACTTTCTTATGCTGTCAAAGTGAGTTCCCGCTTTAGTTGCAATCAAAACACAAAACTACGGTACTTGAATGTACTTGTTTATTGTAAGAAAAATACAGTCTTTCTAATTAATCTTCAAAGTGAGCACCTACCTGAACTGGTACCGTTTCAGGCATTACTCATTACGTGTACACTCCATATAAAACCGCACTTCGCGTACCCCACTTTTTGTGTAGAAAAGTGGGGTACCCAAGTGCGGTTAGGTGAGAAGCATTACATAATCAATTAGTGCTCGACGAGAAATTTCTTCCAGAGTCTGAACCTGATTAGCAATATTAGTCTTCAGTCAGCGAATTTCTAAAACCTGCATTTCATAAAATAATGACATAAAAATACCATATCTGTCTTTTCCAGATCATTGTACCCTGGAATAATGTTCGATTTTAAACAATTCGTCCAGTATTTTTCGAGATATTGAACTTGTTTCCGTATTAAAATAAAATGTTTTGCCGATATGTCATTTGGATTCCCCCCCCCCCCACCCTGTATAATTAAAGGTAAGTTTGTCGTCATCGAACATGATCTTGTCCACCTTCATTCTCGAAACAGTTCGTCGAGACATTTTTAAATAAAATTACCAAATAGAGGAAGTATTTTAAAATAAAACGTATTCTGTGCGTTATGTTTTTTAGAACAATAATGTGACAGTCTCGGCAATACATCCTGTCTTTACGAAGTGCGGCCCCTGTTTTTCAGACTCAGGATCATTACGAATCCGGTATATGATTCAATATCATTGCAGATAAGCTGCTTCACGTTTACCTCAGTAATTATTTTTGACGATCTAAATTGAGAATGGAACAGAATTAATAAATAAATCCATCTACTCCTCCCGGTCATTTTCGTAACAACTCGGGTGGATTCAATAGATGGAAGAGCCACACTGCTTCACGGGATCGTCAAAATTCACATTTTTTTCAAGATTTATTAGAACACAAAACGTGAATTATTGGACCGATTTTCACATTCAAAGGATTTTTTTGATATAGAAAATTCCCCCCAAAAATATTTCAGGCACAGAAAAATGATTCAGTGAAGAGAACTTATTAGGAAAATTGCGAGGTGTTTTCCCAATCAACACTGATTAGTGAGTAAATACGTGCTATTATATAATCATACATAACACACTCCGTCGATACTGCAATAATTTTTTTATATGGAGTGTACATGTAATGCAAAACACACTTAGACCTCTGCAACCTGCTTCAAAGTCAGTACCTACCTGTATGTCAAGTTAATTGTTAAAACATTCTCAAAGAATATTGCTTATCGAGATTATCTTTCTAAAAACATGATCAACGGTGTTAGCTAAGAAAACGCACAGTTCACAGTTTTTCATCCTAATGTTTACATGGATTATTTACTTCCAATTCGTTTTTTTTTTATCTCATTTCGTACCTTGGATGTATTCAGTTTTGTTGTTTTCTATAAATTTTGGTGGATTTTTCATTCGTCGCATAAAACTTAAGTTAAGGGCCTATATAAGTAATGGAATTTTGTTTATTTTGAAATTCTCACCTCTCATATTCCTTAAATTCAGATTAAAAATACACAAATTATACATCAAAATGAAGGTTGGGATGTATAGAACACGAAACACATGTAATCAACTCGTAGAGTTGACTGTAGGCACCACTGGTTCCTGGAAGTCTGCTACCGTATTCGCACCAGAACTGATAATAAAATAATATTTCATCAGAACAACTTGTGGCCAAATGTGCTTCATATATCCAAAAACAAAGCTAGGCATTCAAAACACTTTCGAATACAGCGATAGGTCTGCATTTTGAAAAAGGACAACACTGTCTGCATTTTTTATTAAAGATGGTTTCCATGCTCGACAGACATGCACAAATCACTCGTTACCACGAATTTCCATCAAAAAACAAAATCGTAATTCTAAGAAATTTCAACAGGTATCATGATACCTTGCATTGAATATGGCAACTGTGCAATCTCTATCTAATAACAGTATACTGTATGAAGGCGATCTTTTTCATTATTTGATTTTAGACGGCGTTGTTTTTACATGCTTTTTCTGTCCGATGACGTCGGCCGGAAATCGAAAGTATACTCATACGTAAACAAAAGCAAAGGCTTTGGAATTTCCCCAAATGCAGCTCTGTCGCCGTGTTTTGAAGAATTTTTATCCCCTAGCTTTGTTCTTGGATATGAAACGCACATTTGGCCACAAGTTGTTTTCGTGAAATATTATTAAATTATCAGTTCTGGTGCGAATACGGCAGCAGACTTCCAGGAACCAGTGGTGCCTACAGTCAACTCTATGAGTTGATTACACATGTGTTTCGTGTTCTATACATCCCAACCTTCATTTTGATGTACATGTTGTGTATATTTGATTTGACTTGAAAGAATATCGGAGGTGAGAATATTCAAAATAAACAAAATTTCATTACTTATATAGGCCCTTAACTTAAGGTAAGTTGTTTTTTATTATTAAATATTTTCCATAAAGTGAGTCCATTCGGCCTAAACAAAGGCCGAATCGACTCAAGGCCGAAGTGCCCCTGAACCGCCGAAGTGCTGGCTGACAAACTGTCATCACTGATCAACTGGAAATCTGTTACAAGAACCGAGAAAGCGAAAGTAGATTTAGTTCAATTACGAGAACTGTAACACGAAATCGGGAAAGCTATATCCGAAACCCATTAACAGATACTCACTTGATTTATCTTGGATATCGATTATATGATGTACAACTTCATCGTCGCCTGCAAATGTTACAGATACCGACTTTCGAGTCTTTGTTGGCATTTTTCTTTTAAAAGACTCTTGAAGTGTGTTTCTCGCGAACGATCGGCGGGAAAAAAGGTTCTTGTGATCGGATTTCTTCGTAATTTTACTTGAAAAAACACGACGGACGATTTTGAACAGGATGTCATATTGTTTCCGGACTCCGTGGTCACTAGACGCCTCAATGGAAGCCAACTTGAGTGATCACTAACTGGTATCTCACAAAATTTTAATCGATTTTATATCAAGAATTCTGAAAAGTATTACATATACAGTTAACATTTTGGAGGCTGTCAAAAACCGCCAAATAACAGTGTCGGTATTTTAATCACACTGAGCACATCCTATTACCACATAAAAGGGCATGATATCCCCCCCCCCTCCCTTGAGCCTTCCCCGTCGTCTCGGTGTCCCTGTTGATTGTGGGTGCTAATAAAGTGGAAATGAAAGAATAAAAGAAAAGCATAGTGTTGTAGATACCGACCTTATAAACATTTGCGGGACAAAATATGTAGCAATTGTGTGGTTTGAATATCTTTGCATTCAAGCTCGTGAATGCTGTCAGCCTGCTCACTCAGTGAATATCGTTAGTCTGTTACCGGAATCTGGAGGGTCCAGGTCGTTTCGTCCCCGAGACGTTTCGTCCCCTACTTGGTGGGACGTTTCGTCCCCGTGACAGGGTGGGACGTTTCGTCCCCAGTTGGGGACGAAACGTCCCACTTCAATACCAAGTTATTGAGAAGATATGGGACTGGATTTTTTTTCAAAAATGAGGGAAGCATCTGCTCGTAACCGATGATGGTCACTCATATGGCATCGAGGTTGGATGTTATGCATAATTAGATATCATATTAGCAGACTATAATACAAACAATGATTTTGAAGTTTTTATAACCATTCAATGATAATAGATCTCACTGATAAGTCGGTACCTCAAGAAATGTTTTTTTAATCGTTCAATCATACATTGTTTTCATAAGCGTTCAAGAAGAATGCCTCTCACTGATGCCGGTATATCGATGAATGTTTGTTGGTAATTACATTTAATCACATTCGCACCTCTGAACTATGGAAACACTGGAACTGATGCCGATATATCAATGAATGTTTGTTAATATGTAATTATATTTAATTATTAATAATTATTAGTATGTTTTCATTAACACTCGAGGATAGTGCAGTTGGGGGATAGATTCTGTAAGGACTGCCATTCATTGCATTCATCACATCACATTCGCACCTCTGAACTCAGAGTGCGAGCATCCTAATTATAATCTTAATTATGGAAACACTGGAACTACCAGCGCGATTGAAGAGAACGATATCAGCTCTGGGCGTCTCTTGCCCTATCACCTGGACTATCCAGGAGATAGGCAAGAGCGTTCATCTGAACCTTGAATTCAAGGTTGAAGAAGAGATTATTTTAATTGCAAGAATTGTCATGATTCTTGGTTTTGCAAAGCCACTTACATATATGAACCTACATCAGAAACAGAAAGGTGAGTAAAAAATAATTGATTAAAAATATTATATATAAACAATTAACTTTTGGAAATCAAATAAAGTTATATCAATGAAATATACCACTCTAAGTTATTTATAACACTCATCCTTTACAGGAATTTGCACTGGGGACGAATCGTCCCGGGGACGAAACGTCCCATTAATAGGGGACGAATCGTCCCGGGGACGAAACGTCTCGGGGACGAATCGTCCCAGGGACGAAACGACCCGATCCCAATCTGGATGTGATTAATATGCAGACCGCGCGGATAGCACTACTTACCGAAAACAACCGAGAACAAATTAAAATAATAAATAAACGCAAAAATAAATATTAATTGTTAGCATATAGGAGCTCTATGCTGTATATAAAATAAGAAAAGTCAAATTTAGAGCTTTTAGACCGACTCAGTGTGTAGTGATGGGGATTATTTATCAATTTCGTATTCGCCGCCAAACCGAGAAGAGACAACTCGCCAAGAACAAGATTGTGACTGTTAATTAACACCGAGAAGAGACTACTCGCGGAGAACAAGATTGTGACTGTTAATTAACACTGACTGCGTGTAGTTTCATTTGTTCTCGGTTCACCATTTACCAGGGCTTTGGACCTGCAAGTCAATAGCAGTTACATAACATGCGGCCCGATAAAAAGTCTTGTCAATTCCAATTATTGAGCCATTTTGAATTGCGGATTTCAAAAAATGAATTTGGTCCTCGGTGTGACATATTACTGAAGGCGTTTTTTTCGAGTTAAGACTTATTCAAAGCCAACTCAACGCAGGTACGAACTCTCAGTTCCGTGGAACGAGACTCATCTCCAAACAAAGCAACCGATATGACATTAAATAGACAGCTTCCTTTCCCAGTCACCGAAATTGCAACAGAGTCTTTCCACTGAGGACCGAGAAGCTGGCGGCAAATTTATCCTGGTAATGTCTCCTCATAGGATGGTAGTAATGCATGTCAGTAATAATAATAATAACTCTTTGGCCAGCCGCTGATTTGTCGCGGTCCTCATAAGAGAAGGCCATCATTCCCCCTGCATCCCACCCCCTCTTCCCCTCCTCTCCTCCCAGCATTCAGATATAAACTGCTTAATAGTGTCCCTCACTTCCTCTTTTTCAATTTCTTCAATAAGCATTCCTACCCTCTCCCTCGTGTCCCCCTTCAGCCATCTATCCTTTGTTTCTTCACCCCACTTCTGCATTATTCTTCCAGTAAATTTTATTCTATGAGGTATATACTGTGGGCATTCCAAGAGAAAATGTTCCAGGGTCTCCACTACTCCAGAGTGGCACATTTGGCATCCCTTTTCCCCATCTCTCCCAATTTTCCCCCGAAGCTCCAGTGATCTTGATCTCAGTTTGAACAGCAGTGACCCTCCAAAGGTGCCATCTAGGTACTTCTCAAAAGCTGGCTTTTCTTTATATTGTAACCCCTGCAGTGATCTTTTCACGCTAACCCCTGCTCGCCAGTTTCGATTGCAATCTTCCATGACTCTCTCTTTGACAAACCTTTTGCCTTCTTTCATTCCTACTTCTATGTTTGTGACCTCTATAGAGTAATTGTCCATTAGTTCCCTCACATGTTTTGACCACCCCGTATCTATATTAGAATTCCATATGGTATCAAGCATCAATTTGCACCACCGGTTGTCAGGCAGGTTTCTCAAGTAGTTAAAGTAACACAGTTTTCCCAAATCTACCCTGTCCTTGATTTTCATCCACCCAAGCTCCCCCCTTACTGCTTCCAAAGCTGCAGCATTACTCGACCCTGTTATCCATCTGCCGGCATCATTCTGAGTACTTTCCAACTTCTTAATAACGGTTTGGTTTAATGGAATCACGTCCGTGCCATACGTTATACTTGGTAAACCCACCCTCTCCCACAGTGTTTTCCCCACAAAGACCTTGTTGAAACTATTTTTCCCTAAAAGTTTTAGTTGGTTCAGAATTCTTTTCCCCTTCAGAATCAGTTTGGCTGAGTAATTTCTGTACACCCCTCTTCCCGTTATATTTATGCTTACCCCTAGATACTCATACTCTCCCGTTTCTCCTACAGTGATTTGTTTGCTTTCCCCTTCGGGGATTGAGAACTCCCCCACTCTCCATCTCTTCGTCATATCTACCTTGCGCCCAATGGGTATTACCTTGCTTTTATTTTCATTTAGTTCGAGCCGCCAAGTGTTCCCATATCTACCAACAATTTCCAGCAATTTCTCTAGCCCCTGTTCAGTTCTAGACATTAACACCATGTCGTCCGCAAAGAATAAGCCTGGTATCTTTATGTCTCCAACATTTACCCCCTCCGCACTCTGAATTAGTTCGTCCCCTAAATCTTTAATATACAATGCAAACAAAATCGGTGAAAAGATACACCCCTGCTTGAGGCCTATATCCATAGGGACTCGTTTTGTAGTGATACTCCCTAGACTGAGTTGGCTTTGCACATCTGTATACAGTGCTTTCATGATTCCCACAAAGTCACCCCCAGTCCGATGCCCTCGAGCTTTCGCCACATACCTTCCCTCCACACTCGGTCGTACGCTTTTTTCATGTCTAGAAATGCCAGAAACATCTTTTTCTTTTCAGCCTTTGTTGATTCTATCAGTTGGGTGAGTGTAAATAGGTGATCAGTGACTCTTCGTCCTTTCCTGAAACCATTTTGAATTTCTCCTAAAAAACCTTTCTCTTCAATAACTTCCTCTAGTCTACCGTATATGACCTTACAGAATACTTTTCCGATGTTACTACTAACTGATATCCCCCTATAGTTATCTAGAACTTCCTTATCCCCCTTTTTGTGTATGAACGACACCTTACTTTCCCTCCACTCCCTGGGGACCTCTTGCTTTCGCAGAGCCAGGTTGAAAAGGTTTGTCAGGACTTCAATAAGTGCCTCCCCTCCATTTTTGAGGAATTCGTTCGGAATTTCATCAGTCCCTCCCGCTTTACCATTTTTTAATTTCGAGACCACGTTCCGTACTTCTTCTGCCGTTATTTCGCTACATACACGATTGGATAGGTTCTCCTCCACCAGTGTATTTCTTTTTGGTGGGGACCCACTGCCCCATCGCCTATCGTTTATCTTTTCCAAGTGCTTGACTAACTCTGAAGCGATACGGCCTTTATCTTCTGTACTTTCCCCATCCACTTTGATACTCTGCACACTACTTTTCCCCCGTTTATTTACCCAGTTCCAAAATACGTTTGAGCTCGAACCCCCCGTTTTCTTTATTGTTCTGGCAAGACTGCAATTGCGCTCCTTCCTATTATTATTCTTTATCTCATTCACCTTTTTCCGTGCCAGTTCATATTCTCCTTTCATTAGTCTCGTGTCATTGTTATCCACCCCTTTAAGCTTCCTACTTCTTCTGTAAGCAGCGCATTTTACCTTCCTTTCTTTTATAGCCTTTTTCAGTCCCTCGTTAACCCTGTATCCAAGCTCTCTCGTTGGGACCCTCACCCTTCCTATACAATCCTTCCCTGCCTCTGTTAGGCTATTTACTATGCCATCTGAAATACTCTGGACATTTGCATCCCTAGGTATACATTCAAGACTTGGTTTTAGTTTTTCCCGAAACTGCTTCCAGTCGGCTCCTTGTTTTAGTCCCCAAACTTCCTTGAAGGTATTTCTGTCTCTATTCGTCTTTTTGCCCATAATCTTAACTGTTATCAGGTTGTGATCACTACCCAAGTCATTTTTTCCCTCATCATCTATTTCTACATCTATAACCTCCCTCCATACGCTAACGTCAGTGAGTATATAATCAATTATTGTTTTCTTATCGTTCCTCTCCCAGGTCCATTTGCCCTTACATTTCGCATCCCTGTTCAGGATCTTTAAACCAAGCCCTTTTGATAGGTCCAACATCTTCCTCCCATTCGTGTTAATTTTCCTATCACCTCCCTGTATGCCCTCCTCCTTATCCCCGATGTGCCCATTGAAGTCCCCCATTAGGACAATACTGAACCCTCTGCTTTCAAGCTCTGTGATATTCGATCTAAGAGTTGTATATATTGAATCATTCCACTCGGGCTTACTTCCCTCCACTGTTAAGTATACAACACCGACGGCAACACTCCTGCTTCCTAACTTGATTTTTGCCCAGACTATTTCGTTGGACACTGGAATCTGTGTCCTTGCTTCTGTGAGATCTGTAATCAATGAGGGCTGTAATTCCTCTTTAGCGTAGATGCCAACACCCCCACCCCGTTTCTGACCCTCAGTTCGCCCAGCTCCTATCCACACGCAACCCTTCATCTGATCAACCCGCTCATCCCGTCGTATCCACGTCTCACTTAGACCCATTATATCGAAGTCTCCTTCGTCCATCATTGTTGATATTTCGCTTACTTTCTTGTGCAGACCCTGGATGTTGCAGTACCCAAACTTAATGAATCTTTGTTTTTTTGTCATCACTGGCACACCTGGTATGTCCCTGTGTTGTGCATGTCTGTTGGTCTTCCTATGTTCCCAGCATTTGTGCCCCTCTGGGTTATCGGCTGTGGTCCCCTACCCCCCTTTTCTCCAAAAAAGGCCCAGCCACCTGTAAAATTTCTTGACCCAACAGGTCTGTACCCATCCTACTTAAATGAAATCCGTCTCGCCCATACAACTCTCCTTGTCCCCAGAATGAATCCCAGTGGTCAATGAAATGTATTCTCAAGTCTTTGCAGTGCTCTTCCAGCTCCTCGTTTAACGCCATAATCCGCGAGTTCCTCTCATTCCCTCCACCCATAACGGGGAGCACCCCTGAAACGATGATCCGAGCATTCCTGGTAAGTAGCTTACTAATTAGGTCCTTGTATGTGTCCACCAAACGAACTGATTTCCTCTCCCTGATGTTATTGGACCCCACATGTAATACCACTACCGGCTCAGGCCCCGACCCAGCTACAATACCGTCCACTCTATCCCTCAGGTCCTCCACTTTAGCCCCCGGAAAGCACAGAACTGTTCTATTTTTACTGTCCGGACCACAGACAACCTTGTCGATCCCCCGAACTATGCTACTTCCCGCAACCACCAACTTACTTTTGGCCCTCGTCCTATTTATCTCCTCTAGTCTCCTATTGTTTACAGCGTCCTCTTCCTCTCCAACAGCCCCACTCGGAATCAATATCGGTATCGGTATCTTTGACCTAGGATTACCCCTATCCTTGTCCCTCCGTCTCTTTCCAGGCCCTGAACTACCTGGACTACTCCTCTGGTCTTCTCCCGGATCCCTCCTCCTTTTTCCTGGCCTAGACCCCAAGCTACTATCTGTTGCAACTACCTCCATCCCCTCCATCCCCTCCTCTGACTCTTCCGAATCGAGCACATCAAATCTGTTTCTGGTGCTGCACTCCCCACTGCCTTTGGGCTTTACACCCCTATCTACCTGCTTCTCTGGCCCCCCTTTCCTACCACTTTTGATAGTCCACGCCAAACGCTTTACAGCATTGCTCCGGCCTGGGCCCCCCCTCATCTGTCCTACGTACTTTTCTAGCAGCCCCCACCTCATCACCTACCTCATTCACATCAAAGGTTCTACCCCCATGTTTCCTCTTGGAACCACCGACAACCATCCATCCTTCTCGGAAAGCTACTTTCACAGGCGTAACTCCAGACAGCCCCCGCCCTACCAAGTTTTCCCTTCAGCTCAGCAATCTCCCCCTCAAACTTAACAATTGTCTCAAGTAGGCGGAGGATTTCCTGACAGTTTGCACATACCTCTCCATATCCCATCGAACGACAGTCCCCATACATCATAGAACACTGTTTACAAACTTCAAGCCCAATATCGCCATCGGCGGCCCCACCAACCCGGCTCTGACCGACACCCCCAGTGACCTCTGTCTGCACACCAATACTTACCCCGTTGGCACCGTTGACCTGGACCGCGATATTACACGTATTCACCTCCATACTTACCTCCGTCTGAACAGACTTGCTCACCATCATCAAACAAAATTACGCGATCGGCAGGGAAAACTGTAAACACGCGACAAAAGGCAACACGACGAACCGTTCGACAACTTAGCGCTCACAGTTTTATTTAAGACCTCCTAACTTTGTCCCAGTTACTATACTAAACTACCTCCCCACAAAGTTGAATAAAATAACCTGAAAATGAAATATATATGATTAGTAAACAATAAAAATACTTAATTTCGATTCGTAGCCAAGGAGACTTCTTCTGTATACTTGCGGATCCAAATCCAGTGACCTTTATTGTGGGACTTTAGTTTAAACAATATTTATTCATGAGAAAATATGATACATACATATCATTATCTACAAGATGGTTGTTAAACAGAATACGTAATACAATGATATGCATTAAAGTTATGTGTCAAGAACGAGATTTGTCAGAAGGATTCAGCATTAAGCTTTTAGCTTGTATAAGCTGTCTCCTTGGGAAGACTGACGAAGTTTAAAGGTAGCTGGAAACACTAAGTAAAATATTGTTTAAACATGAGAAATAGAGAGAGTAAGGAGAGTAATAGAGAGAATAGAAGAATAAAAAGGGACAAGGAACTTAACCCCTTTCCCAACACGTGTAGAAGACGACACTTGAAGAATAATTTTTGAATAACTAGAAATGTTCAATGTCCGTCTCAAAAGCACAGCCCATGACCCTTCACCGGAACGAGCTCATCGAACTCGTTTCATTGAGGGGTCACTAGCCATGTTCCCGAGACGAAAGCTGAAAATATAAAGTGGGTTAAATGGTGATTTTCTTGGATAACACTGACCGTTACATTGGGTAAAGGGTTAACTAGGAAATGGGGAAACAACCTGAATTCAATGTTGGCTATCACAGAATATTCAATAGGGCAGCCTCAATGAACAAATCGGTAACGGTGGCCCATATGTGTGGCAAATAATACCAAAATGTCTTTAGGCTCACTGTTACGTATTAAAACGTCCACTCACCATGATGAAGTCCTGCACAGCTCTGAAGACAAGAAAGTTTTCATTATTATTCAAATGTTCGGATCCAAATAAAAGTGTTGACACCTCAAAAGTAAATGGCAATGTATTGATTGTGGTATCACGAGCATCGTCATAGATTGGGCAGTGCATAAGAAAGTGCTCAGTATTTTCAAGATCCCCACACTGGCAACGTGGAGATGGTGAGAGATGGTTATCGTATAAGTGGGCGTTGATATTACTGCAATGCAAGCGTAACCTGCAATGATAAATCTGGGCAGCACGAGATTTGGCGCCATAGTAGAAAATTGTTGGTCGCAGGTTCGCACTATTTATAAACGTCTTGAAGTTTATGAGGGAACAATTTTCTCTTACTGAGGGGGGTATTCCATTCCACTGGTCGGTAACTTGCGGGATAAACGAGGACTTATATAAATTGGTGTGGCAAAAAGGAACACGGTGGTTATTTTCCGATCGCAGATTGTGGTTTTGGGTGATAGATGAGATAATTGGTGGCACCTTGTTGGAGATATATGGAGGCGTTAATTTATGATACATCTTAAAAAATTGGATAAGCTTGTGCTTTCGGCGTCTTTCTTCCAGTGAATCCCATTGAGTTTCTGTGTAGAGAAGTTCTTTTCTGCAGCTCACAGTGGCGCCAGTGACTATTCTTGCTGCAGCTACTTGTATTTTCTCCAGGTCAGCAGCTTGAGTTGCTGAGCAGTTGTCCCAGACAGAGTCAGCGTATTCTAAAAGAGGTCGGATAAATGCGAAGTATATCTTTTCAAGGACTTTCCGGTCAAGTGTAAACTTATGGGCCCTGAGCAAGTCAATACGTGTCCAGGCTTTAGCGCACATATCATTGATATGGTCGTTCCATGTACAACCTTTATTCAAAATGACACCCAGATGCTTGTGGCTACACACCTCCGAGATTTGAGTTCCGCTTAAATATATTGGTGGGTGCACTGGAACGTTAATTTTACGTGATATGATCATGGTTTCCGTTTTATGGGGGTTGAACTCAACGAGCCAAGTTTTAGCCCAATGTTCAATTGTGGCTAAATCACGGTTGAGTATGATGGCACCTTGGTCAGGATTCTCAATTATAAGATAAAGGGATGTATCATCTGCAAATAAACGTATGCTGCTAAGTAGGTTTACAGTAATATCATTGATGTAAATCAGGAATAACAGGGGACCAAGGATAGAACCCTGTGGAACACCAGACGTTATTGGTTTCCAAGGAGATGCCTCAGAGGCTACAAGGACGCGCTGGTACCGATCAGAAAGGTATGATTTTAGGAAACATAGCAAGTCACCAGATATTCCTATTCTCTCGAGCTTGTGAATAAGACCAACATGCCAAACTTTATCAAATGCCTTACTAACATCACAAAAGACGACCCTTACTTCTTTTCCTTCGTCAAGAGCGTGACAGAATTCATCATAGAGGTCTGTCAGTTGTAGAACCGTAGAGTCACCTGGAGTAAAACCAGACTGAAACTGGCTTAGTATGTTGTTATCACATAAGAAATGCCATAATCGTTTGAAGATACATTTTTCAAGTAGTTTACCAGTACAGCTAAGCAAAGATATTGGCCGATAGTTAGTAACTACATTAGACGGATTCTTTTTCAGCACCGGTGTCACATTGGCTTTTTTCCATAAATTTGGAAAGTAACAGTTGTCTAATAACCTATTGAAGAGGGCCGTAAGTGGGTCACACAATGAGTCTTTACATTCTTTTAAAAGTCTGGGACTTATTAGATCAGGACCAGACGCCTTCGATACCTTAATACTCTTGATTGCTTCGTACACTTCCTTGCTTTCAAGTGTTATTTTGTCAAGCGATTGTAGGGTAGGCAGGGGTGAATCTGGCAAGGATGCATTAGTGTCATCCAATGTCGAAATGGAACAGAAGTAATCATTGAACACTTCCGCCTTTTCTAGATTAGTTGAATAGAGTTTATTGAGGTGACTTATAGTCGGGATTCCATGGATATTTTTACAGATAAATGTTTTTAATGTTTTCCACCACACTGACGATGGTGTATCCGGACAACTTAGTTCTGATTGGACTTTTGATATATATGTAGATTTGGCTTTCCTAACAGCTGATACGACTTCATTTCGTTTATGCTTATATCTCGCCCAGTCTTGCAGTTGGCCAGAGCGCTTTGCTCTACGGTATAAACGTGTTCTTTGCCTTATTAATAATCGAATTTGATTATGCATCCATTTAGGCTGGTTAGCCCTAGAGGTTATCAATTTGTTGGGAATAAATTTAGATGCCGTTTCGAGTAATTGATCGGTGAAGGTGGATACTACAGTGTCCAGGCACGAATGAGCAAGCAGTCTTTCCCAGTCTACGTTATTGTATGCAGTGTTCAGACCATCAAAGTTTCCCTCTGCATACAACCATATGCGTCTCTTAAAGTTTTTAGGCTTTTCTTTCTTGAATTCAATGGCAATATAAATTGGACAATGATAGCGAGTCATGTCAGGTACAAGTGGTTCTAGGGCTTCACATTCCAGTACATGTACAGTATTACTAACCGCAAATAGGTCGATCAGAGTTGCAGATGATTCGGTAAAGCATGTTGGTTCTTCCACAAGCTGTCTAAGATTGAAATAATTACTTAGGTCCCGGAAGCAACCATTGGGAGAACCATATTGGTTGTCGTTGAAGTCACCAGTAACAATTATGTCTGAAATTAAGGTATCTTTGGCTTTGTCAATAGATGCCGTAATTTTATCCCAAACATCTGAGGGACTACTGGGTGGGCGGTAAAATACTCCTAGCAGCAGTGACGTACCATGGGTCATGAACACTTCAGCCCAGATGCATTCAATGTCATTCACCTCAAGATCAGTTCTATGCCGAAAGCACAAGCCGTCTTTCACGTAGACGGCAACACCCCCTCCCCTCGACAAACGGTTAAATCGTACAGGTTCTTGGAAGCCATGGATCATAATATCTGATGTTGGGTCCGAGCATTGAAGCCATGTCTCAGTAAATGCTAAGATATCATAGAAGGATGATTCATATTGAACAATGTCTACTTTAGGCTTCAGGCTTTGGATGTTCAGGTGAAAGATTTTTAATGCATCATGGTTATTTTCTCTGTACACAGAGTCTGGTCCAGGGTTTGATTCAATGTCTCCGGACAATAACAAGACCACAGCCAATACCAAAGTCATAAAATATATAAAATAACAGATGGCTGAGGAAGTTGGCATTGTATATGGTACATTAAGTGTCGGTGGGAGATTGGGTCTTTCAACACTCGTACAAAGATCATTACTGCATTGGCAGCGTAGGATAAATTTGTTGAATAAAAGATGAAACAGGGCTGATGTTACAGTAATGCTGATCTGGACCTTAATACGAATAGACCACATGTAAAGATACACAAGAGCACAAAGGGACTGGTGTTTTGTTAGTCTTCTTTTCAGGCCGCGGGCATGAACTACAGTATTGAATGTACCAATCCTGGCGCGGTATGACTCAAGACTATACATTATGTAATCTGTGGGTGGTAATAATACACACGTATGCATGATGCCCGGAGATTGGTAACTTTCAATGACAGGATCATTTCGCAGTGGTGCGAATTGAATTCAGGTTGCTTTATACGAGAGTTTGGATGAAAGTGGAGAAGGTAACTCAGAAGAAACAAGCAAGAGAAAATAGTAAAGAAAAATAAGGAAAACAAGCTGGAAAAACAATTCATATTCCGAAGGAATGAACTGCTTATTCAAAGTCAAATGTCAAACTAAATAACAAGATAGTAGTGGATATCATACGTAAAATAATTCGGGAGTGGGTGAATTGTGACGCAAGCGACAAACCAAAGGTGAGGAGACACACACACACACAAAAAAGGGAAGACTATAATATTTGCTAAAATAATAGAGTTGTGTTATTGCTGCTTGGCACAGGCTGCATATATGTGGGACTTTCATTGCGCAAGAAGATTTTCTCCCTCCTTGCAGCATCCAAAACCACTGTGTGGGAACGATTTTCTACTTAACCGGAAGCTACAGATTATCGAAGCGTGAATGTTTAGATTTTTGCCAAAATATCAGCACACACTTCGAAGAAAAACTCCGTAAAAGAACTGAAGATTCTGTTTTACAGCAAGCCTTCAACGATTTCTAGTAAGATAATACAATGGATTATCCTTCGGCTTCTATTATTTGGTCAAATGTTAAACCATTTTTTAAAAAATAAGTGAACTTTTGAATTTAATCATCATAAATTTAGAATATGAGAACGTCTGGTGGCGTGAATAAATTAGAGGTTGATGCGAAATGATTTTAAAAGCAAAATATTTTTCCTGTTTTAAACAAGAAAAACATGCCTGCGACCCGGTACATGCATCGTGTCTTCCTCAATGTCTGTTTTAAACATATAATTCATTCATTCAGAAGGGCACTACGTTTTTGATATCTGTCCGATTAGCTGCTGTAGAGTGTAATCATTAGTTTCTGCAAATTCATAAAAAAATGTCCGGTTAGTATTGATTATTTATCTTATACCTGTTTGCGATAAAGGGTGTGTAATAAACTTTGTCTTTATTACACGCGTGTGTAATATAGATTTAATGAGTTTACTATATGCACATGACTCACTATATGCTTCACTTAGAAAAAGATGTTTATGGCCTTTTTGGATATCAAAAAGGCATACGATAGAGTATGGAGGGAAGGTATGAGGCGCAAGCTGGAGGCTATGGGCTTAGGAGGCGAGTTTGTTGGAATTATAAAAGCATTATATAAAGATGTAAAGAGTGAACTTAGCCTGGGAAACATTACAACGAAACGTGTGCCTATGGAGATAGGCCTAAAACAGGGGTGTATCCTTTCGCCGATCCTGTTTGCATTGTACATCAAAGGTTTAGGAGATGAACTCCTGCGTAGCGAGGAGGGGGTAGCAGTTGGGGACTTGAAGATCCCAGGGCTATTTTTTGCAGACGATATGGTTCTAGTGTCAGAAAGCGAAGAGGGGCTAACGAAAATGCTGGAAATTGTTGGGAAATATGGGAGCAAATGGAGACTCGAACTTAATGAAATCAAGAGCAAAATTATACCTGTGGGCCGCAAAGTGGACCCCACTCGAAGGTGGAGAGTGGGTGAGTTCAGCATTCCGGAAGGGAGCAGCAAACTTAGTGTGGGAGAGACAGGTGATTACGAGTATTTGGGGGTAAATATAAGCATTACAGGAATAGGCATCTACCGGAACCACACAAATAAATTGATCCTGAAGGGGAAGCGAATCCTTAACCAAATGAAACTTATGGGAGAAACAGTTTCAATAAGGTTTTCGTGGGGAAAACCATTTGGGAAATGGTGGGGCTGCCAAGTATAGCACACGGTACGGAAGTGGTACCCCTAAACCAGACGGCCGTAAAGAGCTTGGAAATCCTGCAGAACGATGCAGGCCGATGGATAACGGGGTCGAGTAATGCCGCAGCGCTAGAAGCAATCAGGGGTGAGCTTGGGTGGATGAGGATCAAGGACAGGATAGACCTGTTGAAGCTCGGTTATCTTAATTATTTGGTAAATCTCCCCGACAGCCGATGGTGTAAAGCAATGTTCCTGAGAATTTTTAACTCAAATATCAAAACGGGGTGGATGGTCCAAGTGAGGGAACTAGTAGAGAACTACTCATTGGAGATCTCGGACCTGGACGTTGGGGCAAACCAGGGTAAAAAAATCGTCAAAGAAAGGGTCATGGAGGATTGTAACCGTAATTGGCGAGAGGGGGTCAAATCAAAGAGGTCTTTGGGTGGCCTGCGTGATAAAGAGAAGCCAGGTTTTGAAGAGTACCTTGATGGCACCTTTGCGGGGTCACTGTTGTTCAAGCTGAGGTCGAGATCCCTGCCTGAAGCTGAGGGGGAAAATTGGGAAAGACGGTGAAAGGGAGTGCCAGATGTGTAACTTGGACATGGTGGAGACCCTGGAACACTTTCTTCTAGAATGCCCAAAGTATCAGCCTAAAAGAATGAGATTCACTGGGAGTATAATGGGGAAGTGGGATGGGAGAATGAAGGATATGTGGGTAGGGGGAGACTCAAAGGAGAGGGTTAATATGCTAATCGGAGAGATTGGGAAGAATGGGACAAGGGATATCATCAAGCAGTTCGTCTCCGAGTGTTGGGAGGAGAGGAGAAGCGTGGGAATAGGGAGGCAGTTGGGAGTACAGGGGTAACCATGGCCTTCTCGTCCGAGAACCGCGACAAATCAGCGGTTGGCCAAAGTGTTATTATTATTATTATTATTATTATTATTATTATTATTATTATTATTATTATTAGCAACGCTCGACTCGCTTCGAAATTAGGTTACGTGATATAAACAGTATGGTATAACACGTGTGGATTAAAGTTGGTTGGTTTAAGTTATTTGAATCATTGAATGTATTTTCATCTCAAATAAAATTGCCATATTTTACTCCAAATCTTACCCCCTTCTTGAAGCCAGTTGGCTTTTCACGTGTATTCTGTATCCATACGCAAGGGCAAGTTGAAAACTACTAGCTCGAAATTCCGCCATTTCATTTCATAAATGACCATTAGCTCGAAATTCGGTCATTTCATTCCATAAATGACCCGGAAAAAAAACATTAAAATCATCTTTCAATGTCAGTATAAGATAAATACAACAATACTATAATGTGTTTCGAGATGGCTTGTATCTCAACGAGTTCAAAGTGTTATATTCGCGATGCTCTGTCGAGAGAATATACCACTTCGAACTCGTTGAGATACAAGCCATCTCAAAACACACTGTGTTATTATCGTATCTATACGAAACTAATACTGTTGATATTGGTGTAAATATTGATATTTAGTATAGGTTACACCATAGAAAGCGAGTGATATTGAATATACAATTGCGAGGGTGCTCACGAGCGATTTGCTCAAGTGAGTACTCCTGAGCATTTGTATGTTCAATATCACGATATGATATGGTGTAACCGACTTGTCACATACGGTTGTTTTCTTAGACAAACAAAAGGCACGACCACAACACGGAAGTCTCATTGTCACTTCTAGCTAAAATGAACTGGATTCTTTTCAATCGAGACACCAATATTGTCGTTCTGCGCGTTAAACATTCGTAGTTTTTGAGCTTGTAAAAACATTCGTGACTTCGCGGGGTTTTTTTCGGCTTGATGTGATATTCAACGAATCCGTTAAATACAGCATGTGCTCTTATCAACTCTTCGGGATATATCACTTGTTTGAAACAAAAGACTGATGTCATAAGTATATGCCAATTGTAGATACAGCAACTGTGAGCTTTTTGCCCACCAGTACATATAATATATCACAAAATAAGTTAAGCCCTGAGCTCACATATACAGACTTACAGCTGAGCCAAACAGAGTTATCAATTAACTTAAATTTGAAGGGACACTTTGTTAAAAAATTGCACTGATTGCATCTATACAAAGTAATTGTTTCCTCCATTGATTCATCAACTGGGGCAATCTGAAATGAATTGTCCATTATACCTGAAATATAACAAAACGAACCTACCATTAGGTAAGAACTAGTACTTTCATCCAATTTATCATCAACACAGGTATCGACGATTTTCTCTCATAATCCGTCCGGTCGTGAACTAATCGGACATGTGATTTTGAGCTAATCGGACAGATGAGTCAACTGGACCATCGATGAAAAAATAGCTTGTTTTCTACAAACAGGTAACACACGTCAAACGGCCATGTCTCCCAATAAGGAAAAATAATTTATCTTCCGATATTTCGTACAAATATTACCTTACGGGGATGAGTATTACATTAAAACAACTGTTTTCAGTGTGATTTGCATCCTGAATAACCAACTTTGTGGGGATTTCGTGACGTTTTTCTCACTTCTAAACGCCAGAAATACTACATTCACCACAAAAACTTGATGAATATTACAGTAATAAAACATATTACTGGCAGTTAAGTCTTGAAATCTTCTCTTTGTGTAATTAAGAGGCTTCAATCTGCCACTGTGTTGTTAACGATTCGATAAAAAAACGTTTTCACGCCTCGATAATCTGTAGCTTCCGGTTTAATAGAAAATCGTTCCCACACAGTGAAAACTGACCCATTGTTGGCCGCTGCTGCGAGAGTAGTAAGAGAGGGATGGATCGGGGCTCATTGGATGGACCCCGGAAATGACGTCATGTCACGTGATCTGGTGGCGCCATGTTTGGTTGTCATGGTAACCCGCGTGAGCGGCCATATTATGACGTCATCCCCATAGTGATACGTGGTGTGAGTGCGCATGCGCAGCGCGTGTTGTTAGGGTGATACGTGTTTCCGTCGTCCATTTTGTATACTGGAGGCCGCCATCTTGGTTTCTATGGTAGCACGTGGTTGCTATGTGACCCAAAACCTTCTAACAAGACAGGGGTATATTCGGAGGGTGTGTTCCTTTGTACAGGAGTAATTTCCCGATCCGTAGAATTACCACAAACAACCCGACAATCCCTCCAAATCACCAAAACGACTTTATTTCCCCAATTTATCGGCGTAGCACGTAGTGCTATAGTACCAAGGGGGTACAAGGGGTGTGTTCCTTTGTAGAAGAGTAAATTCACGATTCGTAGAATTACCACAAACAACCCGATAATTTTTACTATATTGAATTCTTTCAGAATTCTCTGCTTCTATCTATATATACAATAGTTTGCGTCTATCTGGCCATGTTCCTTTGTTCTAGAGTATACTCCTGTAGTGTAGAATAGCCAATTAGTTGGAACAGCTTACCTTATTATTACTATATTTAGCTATTCTGGTCTATTCTTGTTAGTTATGACCCTATTCCAAGTACGCTTGTTGTTTCATTTATCTAGATCATTTATATAGATTATAACTAACCAATCAGATTGCTTGATTTCCCATAACCTATACTTAATCATACAGAGTTATCTCCCTTTATTACAACGCAGTTGTATCCGATTCTCATCGCCTCTATATCCAATGGCCATATCCTGGGGAATCCCTTTCTTGTCGTAGGTGCTTATGTCAAAAGGCACAATGTGACACAATGTGCCCTAGCACATAGGCACATGCTTTGTGTGCCGATATGTGCTTATATGTGCTTATGTGAAAAGGCACAATGTGACACAATGTGCCCTAGCACATAGGCACATGCTTTATGTGCCGATATGTGCTTATATGTGCTTATGTGAAAAGGCACAATGTGACACAATGGTCATATCCTAGGGAATCCCTTTTTTGTCGTATGTGCTTATGTGAAAAGGCACAATGTGACACATTGTGCCCTAGCACAAAGGCACATGCCTTATGTGCCGATATGTACTTATATGTGCTTATGTGAAAAGGCGCAATGTGACACAATGTGCCCTAGCACATAGGCACATACGGGTATTTGAGGATACCTATGACCTGGCATTGTATTATTTGAGGATACCTATCGAGGATACCTACTGGAGAATCCCTTTTTTGTTATATGTGCTTATGTGAAAAGGCACAATGTGACACGTTGAGCCCTAGCACAAAGGCACATGCTTTATGTGCCGATATGTGCTTATATGTGCTTATGTGAAAAGGCACAATGTGACACAATGTGCCCTAGCACATAGGTACATACGGGTATTTGAGGATACCTATGACCTGGCATTGTATTATTTGAGGATACCTATCGAGGATACCTACTGGAGAATCCTTTTTTTGTCATATGTGCTTATGTGAAAAGGCACAATGTGTCACATTGTGCCCTAGCACATAGGCACATGCTGGATGTGCCGATATGTGATTATATGTGCTTATGTGAAAAGGCACAATGTGACACAATGTGCCCTAGCACATTGGCACATACGGGTATTTGAGGATACCTATGGCCTGGTGTTGTATTATTTGAGGATACCTATCGAGGATACCTTTTGGAGAATCCCTTTTTTGTTGTATTAGGCCATGAGAAATCCCTCAATGGGGTATAATGTAATCTTACCAACGGATTCCGTCCTATCTCCAAAGCTCCAAGGCCACTACTTTTCTATGGACTATCTGTCCTATTATTAGCTTCTACGGCAGTCTTCTTCAATCAGATTTCCTCTGTATACATATAAACGGGCTACATAAGGCATTCCGTAATTGAGATTCCTAGCCGATTCCGTAAAATTTGGATTCCGTGATTTGACATCAACACTCGAGAGTATTTCCCTTCCCTATTGGAAGAATTCACTTCAAAGGGTTGTTGTTCAAAACTTCATTCAGATTACTTTCGTTATATTTTCATTAGGGTTAAAGTTCATTCAAACAGTTCAAATGGGGTTCACACTGTTTTATTTTCATCGGGGTTATAGTTCAATACTTCGTTCACTTTGTTCTGTTCCCTTCCATCTTGGTTGAGTTTGATTAGATCAGTTCGATTTTCTTCACTTTGTTCTGTTTTCTTCGATCTTGGTTGTGTTGGATCTTCGTTCATCTTGTAATGTTCAATTCACTTCTCCAACTTCCTTGTGTCAGTTCACATTGTGTCACATTGTGCCTTTTCACATAAGCACATATAAGCACATATCGGCACATAAGGCATGTGCCTTTGTGCTTGGGCACAATGTGTCACATTGTGCCTTTTCACATAAGCACATATAACAAAAAAGGGATTCTCCAGTAGGTATCCGCGAAGGTATCCTCAAATAATACAATGCCAGGTCATAGGCATCATCAAATGCCCGTATGTGCCTATGTGCTATGGCACATTGTGTCACATTGTGCCTTTTCACATAAGCACATATAAGCACATATCGGCACATAAAGCATGTGTCTATGTGCTAGGGCACATTGTGTCACATTGTGCCTTTTCACATAAGCACATATAAGCACATATCGGCACACAAAGCATGTGCCTATGTGCTAGGGCACATTGTGTCACATTGTGCCTTTTGACATAAGCACCTACGACAAGAAAGGGATTCCCCAGGATATGGCCATTGGATATAGAGGCGATGAGAATCGGATACAACTGCGTTGTAATAAAGGGAGATAACTCTGTACGATTAAGTATAGGTTATGGGAAATCAAGCAATCTGATTGGTTAGTTATAATCTATATAAATGATCTAGATAAATGAAACAACAAGCGTACTTGGAATAGGGTCATAACTAACAAGAATAGACCAGAATAGCTAAATATAGTAATAATAAGGTAAGCTGTTCCAACTAATTGGCTATTCTACACTACAGAAGTATACTCTAGAACAAAGGAACATGGCCAGATAGACGCAAACTATTGTATATATAGATAGAAGCAGAGAATTCTGAAAGAATTCGAAATAGTAAAAATTATCGGGTTGTTTGTGGTAATTCTACGAATCGTGAATTTACACTTCTACAAAGGAACACACCCCTTGTACCCCCTTGGTACTATAGCACTACGTGCTACACCGATAAATTGGGGAAATAAAGTCGTTTTTGGTGATTTGGAGGGATTGTCGGGTTGTTTGTGGTAATTCTACGGATCGGGAAATTACTCCTGTACAAAGGAACACACCCTCCGAATATACCCCTGTCTTGTTAGAAGGTTTTGGGTCACATAGCAACCACGTGCTACCATAGAAACCAAGATGGCGGCCTCCAGTATACAAAATGGACGACGGAAACACGTATCACCCTAACAACACGCGCTGCGCATGCGCACTCACACCACGTATCACTATGGGGATGACGTCATAATATGGCCGCTCACGCGGGTTACCATGACAACCAAACATGGTGCCACCAGGTCACGTGACATGACGTCACTTCCGGGGTCCAGCCCGGGGTCCATCCAATGAGCCCCGATCCATCCCTCTCCTACGACTTGTGAGCCTAAAGTGAGAATCTTCCCAGTCAAAAGAACCAGACTTGTACAAGCAACGCAACTGAGACAAATGTGACTCAGGGAAGACTTAGACAAATGAGAAAACGCCTTAAGGGCCTATATAAGTAATGGAATTTTGTTTATTTTGAAATTCTCACCTCTCATATTCCTTAAATTCAGATTAAATATACACAAATTATACATCAAAATGAAGGCTGGGATGTATAGAACACGAAACACATATGTAATCAACTCATAGAGTCGACTGTAGGCACCACTGGTTCCTGGAAGTCTGCTACGGTATGCGCACCAGAACTGATAATAAAATAATATTTCATCAGAACAACTTGTGGCCAAATGTGCTTCATATATCCAAGAACAAAGCTAGGCATTCAAAACACTTTCGAATACAGCGATAGGACTGCATTTTGCAAAAGGACAACACTGTCTGCATTTTTTATTGAAGATGGTTTCCATGCTCGACAGACATGCGCAAATCACTTGTTACCACTAATTTTCATCGAAAAACAACATCGTAATTCTAAGAAATTTCAACAGGTATCATGATACCTTGCATTGAATATGGCAACTGCGCAATCTCTATTTAATAACAGTATACTGTATGAAGGCGATCTTTTTCATTATTTGATTTTAGACGGCGTTGTTTTTACATGCTTTTTCTGTCCGATGACGTCGAACGGAAATCGAAAGTATACTCATACGTAAACAAAAGCAAAGGCTTTGGAATTTTCCCCAATGCAGCTCTGTCGACGTGTTTTGAAAAAATTTTATCCTCTAGCTTTGTTCTTGGTATGTAAAGCCCATTTGGCCACAAGTTGTTTTCGTGAAATATTATTAAATTATCAGTTCTGGTGCGAATACGGAAGCAGACTTCCAGGAACCAGTGGTGCCTACAGTCGACTCTATGAGTTGATTACACATGTGTTTCGTGTTCTATACACCCCAACCTTCATTTTGATGTACATTTTGTGTATATTTAATTTGAATTGAAGGAATATCAGAGGTGAGAATTTTCAAAATAAACAAAATTTCATTACTTATATAGGCCCTTAACTTTCAGTTTCTCACACTCCAAGTGATAACAACAATCACAAATATCACAAGCTATGCTTCTGATTTTGTGGCACTCTTCACCACAAACTCCACATGGATACAGCGGTACTTTTATTTTCATATCCCATTCACCGTAGACCTGGCTGGTTTAAAATTGTTTTGTTACTAATTTGTACATAATATATAGTAGATACATGCCTTATACGCTAACAATAAACTTTTATTTTCATTTTGAAATATTATTTTGTTTTGTTCTCGGCAAGTAGTCTCTAGAGTAGATACAGAGTAGATACATGCCTCTTCTCGGTTCGGCTCTGAGTATGGGAATTAATAAATAATCCCATTCACCATTGACATGGCTGGTTTAAAATTGTTTGGTTACAAATTTGCTCATAATATAGAGTACTTACATGTTTTATACGCTAACAAAAAACTTTTATTTCGATCTTTATATATTATTTTGTTTTGTTCTCGGCAAGTAGTCTCTTCTCGGTTCGGCGCCGAAGACAAAGGATTAATGAATAACCCCTTTCACCACAGACTTGGTCGGTCTAAAGTTATTTTTTCTAGCTTTTACATAAATAGAGTACGTAAATGCCAACAATTAATATTTATTTTTGCCTTTATTTATTATTTTAATTTGTTCTCGGTAAGTAGTCTCACCGGACCGTGCAGCTGAGGGTTTGCGATAAACAGAGATCGGCGAGTCCCCATCTTGTTGGGGAGGTCTAGCACACCATCCCGCCAGAGAAACTGCCTTTTTATTGTGGACTTGACAAGAAATACCACAGCCCCATCCGAGCCGGGAGTAGAGGCCGCCTTGTCGGGGAAATTCCTCTGAGACCGCATAGTCACGTATTTTTACACAGTTTGGAAGGGTGGTAACGATTAGTGGTGTTATTCAGTCTTGGAATAAACGGTGTCAGTTATGGTCTGGGTACTGGCCTTTCAGTCCATGGATGTGCGTGGGAAGAAGAAGTTCTTGAATTCCTCCGTGGATGTTGTATATATAATCTGGTTTCAAAGTATCCTTGTCATTGTGCGAGATGGTCAGATGGACCATTTGAATATAGCTCTTTCGAGTGGTGTAACTTACGGAGACGATGTATCCAGGTGTATAGATACGTTAGTTTTTTCAGCGCTCTTGCTGTTGGAATGATCAACTGAGTGAGCGGATCCAAGGGCACCGGAGCGAGGGGGAGCAGAAGTGTTTTTTTGCCAGAAGTGCTCTAGTGGAAAAGACTATACTTTCCGAGAACTGGAAATGAGAATCTATTGGTCATTCGTTTCTAACGTATTGTACTCGAGCCAGTGGCAATGGGGGTGTGGGCTTTTAATATATACTACTCAAGTTTGCTAAGCACCACATATTTGACACATCATTGTGAAATTTTCTTGTGACACATTTGCAATATTGTCGGTGGATATGATTGAGGAATGTATTGAGATGGTCCCCAGTGTTTACATTAGCTCTCTTGACATGCAGAACTTTTCGTGAAGTCATGGAAAGCAATTACCCCTTGATTTCCATGATGTTTTCATGTACCGTCTACATGTACATGAGATGTGTAGGGTATTCAGTCTTCATTTCAGCACAAACCCTTGTGATTTAATGACTGAATATGGCGAATGTAAATGTAAGAAGACATTTGTCTGAAGCAGAAATGTGGTGGGCTGTAGGGATGGTGGAACAAGGGGCTACCCATCGTCAGGTTGGTGAAGTCCTTGGTGTGCACCATACGGTGATCACCAGAGTCTGGGCAAGATTTCAGCAGTATGGCACATCAGTCAGACGACATGGTGGTGGCAGAGACAGGGCAACATCTGCAGCTGAAGACCGGTTTTTGATTTTTCAGGCCCGTAGGAACCGCTTTGACACAGCAACCCAGCTTCACAGTGACCTTCGGAATGCATCCAGGGTAAATGTTTAGATGCAGACTATCCGGGCAAGGTTGCACGAAGGTGGTCTCCGATCAAGAAGACCATCTGTCCCAGAACCACCGTCAGGCACGATATGACTGGGCCATGGATCACGTTGGATGGACCAGAGAAGATTGACGACCTGTCCTTTTTACAGATGAGTCAACGTACTGCCTAGACAACAGATAGGCGTTCTAGGGTATGGTGAAGACCAGGAGAGCGATTCCATTCAGCCAACATTGCTGAGCATGAACGCTATGGTGGAGGGTCAATAATGGTCTGCGGCGGCATCAGTTGGGATGGACGTGCAGAGCTCTGTGTCCTTGACCGTGGTACATTGACTGCACAGCGGTATATTGATGAGATCCTGGATGCCCACATCAGACTGTATGCAGGTGAAGTGGTGGTAGATTCATTCTGATGGACGATAATGCCCGTCCTCATGTTGCCAATGCTGTCCGGGAGTACCGACAGAGGGAGGGGATTGAGCGTATGGACTGGCCAGCAAGATCCCCTGACCTCAATCCAATCGAACATGTCTGGAATGAGTTGCAGCTTGCAATTTCAGTCCGTCCAGTCCAACCAACAAGTGTCCAAGAGCTTGATGCCATGCTGGTCCAAGAATGGAACAACATCCCACAAAGGACCACCTGGAACCTGATTTGGGAGCATGAGAAGTCTTTGTCAAGATGTACTTTACAATAATGGGTCTCATACTCGATATTGAGCCTATATCAGTTCGCTCCGTCAACTTTTTGGCAAATTTGAAAAATTTCCCCTTTTACCAATAATATCCATTTTCCATGGCTATCGTATTCAAAAGCTAAAAAATAATGTCAAACACAAACAAAATCTCAATTTCTGTGCTTAAATCATTACAGATGTAATTAATTATAAAATATATACACTTTTCATAACAATATTTCAACTAAAATGTAAAAAGGTAGTTTGATATACTTGGTGGTTAGCAAACTTTGAGTAGTATACATAATACAGTACCAATGAGCATCACATTAAAATTATGATACGTTGTAACCTCCTGGTCTTAACTCATACACAGAGTCGGGTACCCTGTTTTGTACCCCTGCCCCCATTGCCCTTGGATGCTTCCATCGCCGTTGATCGGGTCATGTGACCTACGATAGCGTCTCTGGGGTAGTATTTACAGACAAGACGCGCAGCTTGTCGTCTCTAATTTCTGGATGCCTTTCTTATTGTTAAAGTCCCACACTATGTAGCCGTATCCCCGTTTTGAGTGCACCAGTGACATGCATGCTATTTCTTTTAAAGCTCTAGGGGTGTGTTTCATGTTGCATATGATAAATCCCACTGTGCTGTTTGCTTCGGGGTTACCCTTTTTTATGTGTGTGTTCCATTTTAAAGTGTCAGAGAATGTAAGAGAGATTGCAGATGCAGACTACTTCCCATGGAGAATGTGACCTTTATGCCGCATAAGTGTATGAGTGGATTGGTTTTCCGTGGTGGTCGAAGTATGTTACATGTTTCGTATTGAATCTCATCCCCAGGTATCAGCCAAAGACTGGCGATTGGTCTAGACTTGTTATAGCACATATTCATTGTGGATTGAATTTTTGGTTAGGTACTGGTAGAGAAGGGAATCGACAGCAAACATACGTGCGGTGTCACATTGTCTCCCACGTCGTTGATGTGTCGCACTAACAATAGCAGACACGGCCTAATTTCTGGCGGATCTCCTGAATTAATTTGGACACAGTCTTCGTGTTTCGGCCTCCAACAACTACGTCTTGGGTTCTAAGGCCGAAAAAACTTCTTGTATCCATTGTTATCTGCAAAATTCCGACCAAAAACCAATAGCAGCTATATCAGTATGGTCCCAAGTTGCCCACAGAGTATTACATAATCGGTTGCATCACCGGCGCCAGACTAAGAATTTTCCACTACGCGTCACAAAAAGGTCACAACTCGCGTGCGCATGAGTCAACAATCCCACACTATACAAATCCCCGACTGGCGTGTCAGGCCACCATTTTTAATCAACTTTATTGATTCAGGAATTCGTATTTGAATACAGCTCATTGCGTGTTTTTATCAGCAATTTTAATAACCAGAGGTGGAAAACCGACGTGGTAGACAAAAATATAAAAATGTTCCAAAAAATGCCTCCCCTATTTGGAATTTCATTATCCAGACAGGGTGGATTGGGCACGGGAGGAAGTTAATGGAAAACGAAACAATACAGATCTTGATAAAGTAAAGGGAGATCGTTCAGGTTAAAAAATCGTCGGAGAGAGAGAGATAGAGATAGTCGTAAAGGACTGTAACTCAATTTGGCGAGAAGGAGACAGAGCAGAGAGGTTTTCTGGTGGCCTGCATGCGTGAAAGCGAAGCCAGTATTTCATGAGAATACTTTGATGTTACCTTCGGGGAACACGTCTGTTGGAATTGAGGTCATGGTCGCTGGAGCTTGTCGGGAAATTGAGAAAGTCGGCGACAAAGAGTGTCAAATGCGTAATTTGGGAGTAATGGAGACCCTGAACATTTTAACTCAGAACGTTCAAAATGTTAGTCCGATAGAAAACGATTCAATGGGAGTATAATAATGGGGAAGTGAGGTGGCTTTTGTTATTAGACAGCTATTACAATTAGGTGTTGGAAGGCGCCGGACCTAAACTACTTTTGTAAATTACAACAATGATCTTTCTGTGAGTGATGTACTGCCGATGCCAGTATGCTTGTTTTCTTTTTCTTTCTTTTTTTGTAAGTCTTCCGTTGACGTGGTTAGAGGGCGTCCCGCGTGGCATTTTTTTTTTGCAGAAATTGTTCAAAAGTAATGATTTCTAGAGCCATCATGTCCTAATTTTACAATTCAGCCCATATTTATCGGAGATGAAAACGGGGAGGGGAATTGACCTGGTCGGTGAGCCAGGTTGGTTGTCGTGCAGTACGCGTGAGCGTCGATGGTGGGATGTCATAACCATGGTGGTGTATGACGTTACTGCACATGAATAGTATGAAATGTTGTTCTCAAGCAATATTTGGATGACCTAGTGAATTACCTAAGATGTGACGTCATATCACGCGACCTAGTTACGTGATATTTGGATGTTACGATAGCACGCGTAAGCAGCTATGTGATGACGACATTACTATAGGGCTGTGTAGTATCAATGCGCGTGTTGTTAGGGGGGGGGGGGGGGGGGGCACGTGTTTCCGACGAACATTTTGTATAATGGTTGCCGTCATCTTGGTTTCTGTGGCGGAAACTGGTTGCAATGTGACCCGAAACCCCCAAATAGGACGGGAGTGTGCCCGGAGGGTAAGCTCGATTGAAGAAGAGTAAATTTAATTACCACAAACAACCCGAAAATTGTCTATTTCGCTTGTAGTCTAAAAAAATCCTCTTATTGGAGTAGCCCTTAGTGCTGTGTTACCCCAAACCATCTAATAGGACGGGATGGTTTCGCAAGTTGTTTATAATTCGAGGGAAGAAAATCTAATTAACCAAATGGACCCGGCAACTACCGAAAATCGCCAAAAGCGGCCATACATCACCGAAATATTCCAGATTCCCCTTCATTATGGTAACACGTAGTGTTATGGGCCCCTAAAGGGTGAATTCCATTATGTAAGAGAATGACTAATTACCCCAAACAACTAAACAACTACACAAAGTCACCCAAAATGGCTTTATTTGGCTCGGATTCTATCGATATCTGCCTACCCAAACAAACAGCTATCTGTTTATCTAGAATGGATTAATCTTGAATCCTCGTTTTTCATTCCTACCTTGGCTAGCAAGTTGTGCTGTGGGAATTTGTAGCCTGCAAAGTGTCTGTTAAGTTTGTCCGTGGTGTACTCTGGTATAGAAGAAGAACCCCAAAATTTGAATAGAATCGGTGTCTTGTTACTATTTTTAGGTTTTTGCCCCATACTGAACATTATTTTACTTCTGTTTTCTTGGTTCGGGAGTACTCTGGTAGAGTAGAATAACATACTACTCTGAACAGTTAAAATGCAAGCTTGTCTACCACTATTAATACCACTGATACTCACACACAGTAGTACTGCAACAACGGTTATCTTTCTTTTTCAATACTGGTGAAAGTACTTCTGGATTCTAACACTATCGTCATAACTATTTATTTATTTATTTATTTATTTATTTATTTATTTATTTATTTATTTATTAGGATTTAACGACACAATAACAGCCAAGGTCATATCGTGTCGGTGACAGTTTTACGGGTGGAGGAAGCCGGAGTACCCGAACCACCGAGCAACGACGAGCAGCTGCCAGCTGCCCAACATCGTAACTCCGCACTGCAGCACAGGCAGAGTTAGAGTGGCTGAAGACATGCGCACCATCGACGTGCAGTACGACCGCCATAACTAGCTTCCACTACCATTTCGTCTATCCACTGCAATACTAACGGCTACCAGTCCATATCCAAGTTTGTATCATTATCGGTGAAGGGGTTGACTTACTTTATAACTGATAACTGATGAGAGCTAAATAGCAATACATGCCATAAGCCCATTTTCTCCTGATGAGACTCTTTGACTCATCTGGGCATTTGAGAATACCCACGACATGGCTCTTATACAGGTCCTAACTCTTATATGGCTCCCAGCTCCTATACAGTTCCTATCTATAATATGGTTCCCACCATAGAGACGTCTATTCAGCTCCAAGATAATCTCATAGCCTTCATGTCTCCTAGATAACTACTAATGACTTGTGACGGTCATCACTATCTGTCCTGTGATCAGCCTCAACTGTCTTCCTCCAGTACTATCGTCTTCCACTAACTATCACTGCTGTCGGAACCCACCATTATTATGGCGGGGCCTATTTGCTACTATCAATAGTACTACTTTAGGACTGTGCCATAGCTAGCGCCCACTTCCATACTTTGTGGCATGTTTGTACTTCACCTATGTTTGCCTAATACTACAGTTTCATACCTCTATTCTTTGATTGAGGTCGAGGTCGCTGGAGCTTGGGGGGAAATTGAAAAATACATTAAGTCATTTTGGGTAATTTGAGGATAAATTTAGGTAGTTGTTGGGTTCTTTGTTGCAATCAGTTATTCTCTTACACAATGGAAATGTGCTCTACGAGCCTATAGCACTATCTGCTACTCTTATAACGACGATTCTGGGAGAATCCTAGTCAATTAAAGGCCGTTTCGGTGATTTTAGGTAGTTTTTGGTAATTTTCGGTAGATGTAAGATCTATTTAGATAATTAGATTCACTACCCCAGAATCGACCACGTCCTATTAGACGGTTTTGTGTCATAAGTACTACGCTCTACTCTAATAAAGAGGATTATTGGAGATTACGAGCCAAATAAAACAATTGCCGAGTTGTTTGTGGTAATCAGGTTTACTCCCCGTGAATCGAAAACACCACCCGAATATACCCCGTTCTACTGGCGTCACATAGCAACCACGTCCCACCACAGAAACGAAGATGGCGGCCTTCAATTTTCAAAATGGATGATGAAAGCACATATCAGTACGGTATCACCTTAACTGCACGCATACTGACCCCACGTAGCACTATAGTAATGACGTCACAACATAGCTGCTCACGCGGGCTACCATTACAACTAAACATGACGTAACTGGGTCACGTGAAATGACGTCACTTCTTGGGTCATCCACTAAGTCATCGAAATATTGCTCGAAAACCTCATGATATACTATTCGCATGTACGGCGTGTGTTGTTGTGGTAAAACAAGTTTTCGTCGTCCATTTTGGCTACTTTCCGAGGACAACTATTTCTGAAAATTTTATGGAGGTATGTAGCTCTGTGCAGCCTGAACATGGATATCATTTAATTTATTTGGAAAGTTCAATTCTCGAAATTGTTTTGTTTTTCATCTTTTGAGAGGACACAGTGGAAACACTCTTCCCGCTCACTCCCCATACCGAATAAGAAACCAATAACCAATGAAACTATTGCACAGCCCGAATTTCATCCAAATCGCTTGAAAATTGACAGAGAAATATACAGCCTTTTGTTGAAAGGAACTGATTTTCAACATTTGGTCCATTTTGAACAGGTATGAAATTTCGCGGGTTCTTTACTATCATCTCTCTTTAAAACTTCAAACATTTTTTATGCTTGCACTAATGGCTTGAAATCCAATTGGCATCTTCAAGGCCGCTACTAGCGGGTCCAGACACTGCCACCTGATCTCAAACTGCAAGCAGTGTTGTCTCCCCTCGATATGCTCGACGCATCACTGCAAAATGTTGTTCAATCTGCAAGATTCTTGTAGACTGGACATCGTGTGGTATGGGGTTCTTAAATTTACATTAAGCACTTTTTAAACAAGTTCGCTTTCATTATCTGAGAAGAAAGAATTTTCAAAAATACGCTTTAGATTAGTGGGAAATCAAAGAAACTAAAATAAATATGGTTCACGTATGAAGACATCCGGGATCACGGCTGCACGTTGAATATATTAATTGGTCCCCAAACAATGAACATGTACTCTTCCAATTACTGTCGTCGAACTGACATGGAAAATACCACCAGTGTTCAAAGGGTTAACAGAGGCAGATGTAACCAACACTGGTTCAGCCTTAATATTTTCGGGTGACATTTCAGTTTCTTGATCAGAAATGATTAACCCTAACCAGGCAGCTTTGGGTTGCCTCAACAAACATTTGGAATCACTTAAAGCGAGGTTGTCTGAAATCCGTTCGTAACTGCCCTCAAGTTTTCATCATGTTCTTTTTCATCTTTCCCCTCAACGAGAATGTTATCAAGGAGATTGGATTTTCCTGTACAACTGTTTAAAATGATATCCATCATCCGTTGGAAGCCTCCTGGCAAGTCAGCTATCCCATAGGGATATTGAATCTAAATACACCAAACAGTGTTGCAAAAGTTGTGGGTTCCATTGTAGCACGATGCAGCGGAAGGTGGTGATATATTGAATTCATATCAAGTGTTGTGGTCCATTTAGCATTTTGAATAGAAGCAAAACGTGTTTCTATATTTGGAAGGGAATATCTTCCATGTATATCATTTTGATTTACAGCTCGAAAGTCGATGCACAGACGAATGTTATGGTTTTTATGGTGGGTGATAACAACTCGACTCACCCATTCGACAAGTTCTACTTTTTCTATGATATTGTTATCAAGCAATCTGTTGATATTATCTTTGACACTATTGAGTAAAGCGAAAGGAATTGGTCTTGCTCCCTGAGCATTTGGTATGTAGCTGTCGGCCAGGATCGATCTATGTTTAAATTTGTTTGCTGAAATCAAGCCGTTAAACACTTTTGGAAATTCTTCCCGTAACTGTTGAAATGTTGTGTTTCAATTGACTGAAGCAGACTCTGAGTCTTGGCATTACAGACTGGCTTCCCAAGAAGAGGAGTGTCTATCGATTGCAAGTTGCAGTGAAGCGATCAAAACTAGGTTCACAAGTGGAGTTCTTTTATTTACAACATAGAATTTTGCTTGTACAGTACTGCGTTTAAACGGAACGGGTAAAAGTACTGTTCCTTGCACCTCGATTGCACTTGTGTTGCAAGTACGGACTATGCTGTCAGTCTTATGAAAATTTTGAAAAGTGTCTTTGGTAAACATCATGACTAATAATGGATATAGGAGAACCTTTGTTCACTTGCATGTCAACAGGAATGTTTGATAGTAAAATTTGGACAGTAAGTCGTTTCATACCTGGACGTGTGAACATTTTTCTGTCATTTGACACTGATGGAATAGTAATGTACTCATCGAGCTGATGTACATGTGCTTTCGATTTGCATACTGAGTCAAAATGGCCACGCTTCGACCATGAGCTGCCGATTTTGTTTTGGGCTGGACATTTGTTGTAATAAATTAGTTTTGTGTTGCTTGTTCCCCGCAGAGATAACAATGGACAATCAACAGATACTGGAAAAGTGTAGTTGCGTTGAAAATTTGTGGAGTTTGGTGAAGAGTGTTTATTTAGGTGAGATCTGAATCTCTGTTTCTGACGAAAGTTTATCTTATTAACATCAGGATTGGATGTGTGGGTCTGTGCAGATGCACCAGTAACTGGGAAATCACGATTCTGTCCAACAAAACATTTGGATTCAGATATTGCCATTTCTTCCTGCTTCGTTATTGTGATAGCATTTGCAAGGGTAGGATTAGTTTCAATTAAAAAGTGTTCACGTATTCTTGGTTCATTCGTTTTCTCAATGATTCGACCACTGATCATATCATCAGCAGCCTGATTACAAGTATTAAAATTTTACAATTAATTCACGAAGTGCTGTTACAGTCCTCTCCAGTTTTACCAGGCATTTGGTGGCGAGAACGGAAACGATAACGTTCGGTACTCACGTCAATGACAGAAGAAAAATGTTTATCAAGCATTTTCATGGCATTTTTTAAAAGAATCGCCCAAGCTGTGCAATGTGTAGAAAACTCAGTCAGGCTGGTTGTTCTTCGGGACATAAGCAAATTTCTGCAGTGAAGAAGTACTTAACGCACGTTTCAGGGAATTCTCAAATTTACTAGAGTTTGACGCAACTAAATAATTTTCGAAAATGCGTTTTCAACTTTGCTATGAGTTTGCACGGAGCTGGCAAAAAATATGTTGGGAATGGAATGTTCATTTTCAAAATTTGCTCTAAAGAAATCTTAAAAATCAGTAGAAATATGAGCTGAGCGTCTCCATTATATTATATCTGGACGAGGTGCAAGCCGATTGTTGAGCTCCATTCTTGAAAATATAAACACAGCAGGATGTATTTCTAGGTTATGAAAGCCTAAATAACAAAAAGTTGTGAGTAGGATTAAATAGGACTGATTGACTGATTGGTTCAATATCAGTTGGCTTTGAAACCATTCATTAAAAAAAAACATTTTGTCCACTTTAGGAAGGAATAAAAAGTTTGTTTGTAATTTTGTGCCAGAATGTGTGAGATTCTCTCAAAAACATGAGGTTTGAAAAAAAGTGTCAGGACCATTCAGTGCAAGACCATACGGTAGTAGTGAAAATTCGAAATTTAAATTGAAATTTCATGTGGCAACATATATTTTTTTTTCAGTTTAATTTTTTCAAGAGATGATGTACTTTGTAGACGTGTATAGGTATTTTTTTTTCAAAACACCTATGTTTGTTGTGCAGAAAGTGAAAGGTTACCACCATAGAAATCGGATATAAAAAGACTTTTATATTCGATTTCTATGGTTACAACTGTGGTCATTGGGATTTTTTAGGTTTTCTGTGTTCTTTTTCTCCAGAGAAGAGAACAGCAAGAGAAAATAGAGTTAGCTCCCTTCAATTGAATATGAACATTACACAGATAAATACCACAGGGCAGTGGGTTTTGATTCATTCATTCAAGCTCAGAAATAGTTGAGGGCGCAGATTAGTTTATGTTTGTAAAATCCAGTTTACTTTCTCTTCCTAAATCCGAGGGGTGAGTTTTGTAACAAGTCAAGTTTATAATGTAAAAATATATGTTGATTGTATTTGCAGATCTGACAATACTCTTTCATTGTTATCATTTACTGGAAAGCTTGCTGGACAAGAGGTTTCCAATCAATGACGATAAGCCAAGAATTTGGTATTGATAACGCCTACATTATTTATTTATTTATTTATTTATTTATTGGTGTTGAAGGTCACATATTTATGCACAATGGCTAATCATGACCGTGACAGTCTACGGGTGGAGGAAGCCGGAGTACCCGGACAGAACCACCGAGCAACGGCGAACAACTGTCAGATCCCCAACATACTAACTCCACACAAGCAGGGTTAACATTGGCTGAAGACAAGTGCACCATCGACGTGCAGTACGCCTTAGTACACAACGCCACTGTGCCCCCACGCGGACAATGGAGATGAAGTGTCTTGCCCATGGACACAACGCGGTTGCCGCAGGTGGGATTCGAACCGAGGACCTCTCGGCTTGCAGCCTGCACCTCTACCTACTGAGCCACCACGCTCCCGATAACGCCTACAATAATTGGACATGCGTTTGATGTTTGTATATTTAACCCTTTGAGCCCTAAAGGCCGGTTCTCCGCCAGGGAACATTATAAGTCATACTTTCATCAAGTTTGATGTCTCTTGAGTTAAAGTGTTGGGTAGACCAATCAATATTTTCATCGTGCAGCCCCGAGGCTGCACGTTGAAAATATTAATTGCTCTACCCCCAAATAATGAATATGGACTCTTCCAATTGCTAACATAGAACTGACATCGAAGATAACACCAGTGTTCAAAGGGTTAACTTCAAAAACTTGAACAAGTCGTTATGTCAGACACAAGTAAATTGGGACCTCTAAAACATGCAAGTTGTGCCTGTCAATGACCAAGCTATTTATTTGCAGGCTTGTTTGAGTATAACAATGACTGTTTTGAAGAGTTCATATAAAGTTTTATTATATGCCAGCCTGTGAATTATCGCAAATTATCTAAAAGATATTTCTTGATATCCATCGACTCGATGGATATCGAGAAATATTCCTCAGTAGATACCTAAATGACGTCACGCTTCGGCGCATGACGTCGCCTTGAACGACGCCTTGAAGGAACGATCAGTAGATCTTTGTTGTTGTCTTGAAACTGCAGTCAAATTGGGCTGAATATTGCGCAGTAAAATGTCACGTAGCATATAATAAAAAGAAAATAAGCCCTCGTGAAAAATAAAACTTTCAGGTCCACACTCATGAGATAATTGCCGATATTCACTAAACAGCGTAGATATTCTCCCTATCCTCAGCTTCAAGACCAGAAATTGTAGTGGTCATTGTGGTGCAATGGTGTAGTCACCGAGGGGGTGCTGCTTGGCTCCTTCAACTTTTATCTCCCCCCCCCCCCCACTCAATGTTGGCCAAATGCAATTTTCACATACCGTAACATATAAAGCCCTAAAGTGGTCTCCAATATAGGGTTACACACTCTATAAAGGCCCCATATTCTCTCTTAACCCTTTACCCAACGTTACGACCAAAACCGACCAGCGCTATTCTCAAAATCGCCAATTAATTTTCATTATTTTTTCATATTTTCCTCAAAAACATATGTTCTGATCCCTCTTTGCCGAACGAGCTCTTTGAGGAGTCGTAACCTATGTTTGTGAGACCAAAAATGAAAAAAATTAGTTATTCAAGAATTTTGTTTCCAAGTGTCGTCTGCTTTTCATGTTAGGTAATGGGTTAAAGCACTGAATTTATACAAACGTTTCTTGGGAATGGAAGGCCCAGTCATAACTAGGACGCTCCGGCTGTTACACCCTCTTCCAATTTCCCTACAAGGGGAGTGGGAGGAGGAGGACCATGTTTACCTCCCCACCCCCCCCCCCCAAAAAAAGCTAGGGCTCCCTCTATTATATAATCCTGTCTACGTGCCTGTTATGGTGCGCACCAGTTAATTAATATCTACCAAAAATACAAATTGTACCTGCCATTGAACATGATAAGCTACTTATTTACAGCAGCTTAAGTGAAACATGCTAATTTTTGGTTCTTGGTTATAATTTTCACAATTGATTGCCAAAAAAAGTGTTAGTTAACAGTATACTAAAATATAACGAACAAGCATACAATGACAGTGAAAGTAAGTTGTAGGATAAACACAAGAATATTTTGATCCTATTTTTCCTTTATTAATAATTTGAATCTTTGACTTTATTTCTTGGAAAATTTTATTTTCCCCAGGATATTATTTCAGCCCTGCACAAATTGGCTGAACGATTGTTTTGTTTGCCCACCAAGCATCTAAAAAGAACTAGGACAACCAATTTTTCACTTGCCTAGATATTAGGCCGCCGATAGGCCCACATGTCAGAAAAGTGTACAAGAACTGTTTTTGGTTAAGTTAATTTTGCCCAAACCTTGAGCGACTTTATTATAATGACCTAACTTAGTTAGGTGTCTTTTCATTCTGTACATGAAATACTTTGATGTAATGCATGTTGGGGGTTTAAAGGGGCTGTCTGAACCCTTTCAACCGTTCATTACGGAAAACCATATCAAGTCAGTGACTAAAACTCGTATAATACATTGCAGTATTCTGAACTTCTTTTTTAGTCCTATGTACTAATAATTTTAACCCTTTACCTAACACGGTATTTTTGAAAATTAAATTAAACTTCATATTTTTGAAAAACAATTTTCACAAATTTTTAAATAAAACCACACAAATATTTCTGTCATTAGAACCAGCTCGATGAGCTGGTTCTAATGATATCCATATTTGTATGGTTTTATTGAGAAACATCCGAGATATTTTAGGCTGTGTGTGGTAGGCTTATTCTGGTTAATTTTCTAACCGTTTTTGGCCGCTGTGTTAGATAAAGGGTTAAACATAGAATTATATACCTTTTCTCTTGCTCTTTCCAAAAATGTATTTCTGGAAAAGGGAGTTTCCCTAAAAATAGATAAACTGTTTCCGGGAAGCCTTAAAAAAAAGAATGTTTCAAGAAATTTTAGTTCATCCATACAAAGTACATACGCTGGAACGATTTCGTGGTCAAATTCCGGTTACATAAAGTACAATTATCCATAGGCTTACTTGTAATGATACTGATGCAGTCTTGTCACTGTTAATTTCTTTTCGGTCAGATTAAGCTAGTCTAGTATTCCCAGTGTATCAAGACTCAATTATCACTGAAAACACTCATGCAGTGGAATTTACTACGCAGGAAAAAGCTCAGATTTTGTGCAATAGCTTTAGAAGTGCAGCGTTTGAGCTAAACAACCTCTGTGTTATGCTCAAAGGTCCGTTGGCTGAAACTTTGAATGTGGTTCCAAACCTTTTCACATAATATGACTTTTTTGGCCTGTTGCAGTCAGGCGCATAGCGAGGATTATATAGTTTATATATTAGGGAGTAGCTGGGCGGTGGACCAAACTTGATATTCGGAAGACCGCTGTGAAAGTTTATATGAGGCATTTATAACGTGTGCAGCTCTATATTGAGACCATTTTTTGGCTCTACATTATGTGAAACTTACATTCTGCCAATATTGTGTTGTTTTGTTTTTTGTTTGTTTGGGGAGGGGGTGGGTTGTGGGGGGGGGCACAACGAAAACCTTAGGGAGCCAAGAGAGGAGTATTATTTTTTGCTGCAGTACGTCTTTTAGAAAAACCACATGCTGTATCACTGCCACTGTCGCACCAAAAATTATATTATGGTATTTGGGTCCCAGTTTAGACTAGCTAGACTTCCTCTGAACACATGAACAATCGTTATCAGATCCACAATTCCCCCCCCCCCCCACCCCCGCCCATTGTGATTCATCCAATGTCATTTACCTTATCACTTGTGAAAACAGTATGTGGGGTAAACTCAAAACCCATTCTAAATGCGTGCTCCTCGACAAAGACGGGACATGAAACGCCCCAGCAGCACAACATTTCTACCTTCCTGGCCATTCTTTGGACGATTTGGAAACAATCACCAATTAAAGATACATTGGGGCACACAGTCGAATTTAGACAAAATGGAAAGCTTTTTGGATCAATACGCTTCAAACCCTTTGGTCATTTGATATGAACACAAGAAAGAGAGAATGCAAAAGGAGGTCTATAATTCCTTTCACTTTAACGTACACCAGAATTAATGTCGAAACAGCGCAAATAATAAAAGATAATTCAATTTATCCAACTCAAAATTAAAAGAATACTTAAATCTTCGACGTGTCCTAGCTTATAAGAAAAACAAAAGTATGCGTAACATTCTTATAAGAACATCACAGGGTCCATCGATGAATAGCAATTATTGCCAGTCAATTCAAGTAGTTCCTAAGCTGAGTACTTAGTTTATATATCAAATTTGTGTATTTTTGGTCATGTTTGAAACCCATTAGGGTTAAATATATAAACAATATTACACGACAAAAACATTTCAGCACGACATGTCCGTTTCCAGTGCGTATTTTTTTTACCTTAAACATACACAAAATCATATATATCTGCATGTATGCAATGTCCTGTTTCAATACTGCATTGCACACAGGGCGATTTGGTACTCTGCTACCCAGTTGATGGAAATTAACCAATACTCTTACTTGCTTGACTAAAACAAACCCTCAAAAGCGCTTCTGGAGTTCATGGGCCACTGGGCACCTACAAATTTGCTTGCGGGGAGGGGGTGTTGACGGGGAATAGGGGGCACGTGTCCTCAACTTTTTCTAGAAGTACGTGAGATATGGAGAGAGGGGGTGGGCCAGCGTTATCTTTACTAATCCGCCATTGCAATCTCACTGGGGATTAGTAGGAAGTGGATGCACAGACTGTTTACCCTTAAGATGTGACCGAAGATTACCTCGTTTGATTTGTCTTTACTACGTCCATCAAAGACGATAACACTGCACATGGTTCTGCTCCATGTTTAATAATTTTTCCTCATCGGGCTGAAACAAATCTGAGCAGTTTTCTCCATGTATATGCGGGTGTGTCTCAAACATAGCTTTGTGTATTGTTTTTCCACAATGCCACTAAGGCACACGCACCAACACTGATATGTGTGTTGGTGCCTTTCTATAAAGCCACAAAGGCACATGTACTACCACTGATATACCAGTGTGTTGATGCCCTTTTACCATGCCACAAAGGCGCATGCATCACCAATGCTATACCAGTGTTTTGTGCCCTTCTACAATGCCACTACGGCACACACACCAACACTGATATATCAGTGTGTTTGTGCCCTTTTATAAAGCCGCAAAGACAGATATACTACCACTGATATGCCAGTGTATTGATGCCCTTTTACCATGCCACAAGGGCACATGCACCACCAATGATATACCAGTGTGTTGGTGCCTTTCTAGCATGCCACAGAGGCACACGCACCACTACTGATATGCCAGTGTGTTGGTGCCCTTCTATAAAGCCACAAAGGCACATGTACCACCACTGATATACCAGTGTGTTGGTGCTCTTGTACCATGTCACAACTTTAGGCACATGCACTAACGCTGATATACCAGTGTGTTGGTGCTCTTCTACCATGCCACAAATGCACTGATATACCAGTGCGTTGGTGTCCTTCTACCTGTCCATAAAGGCACATGTACCACCACTGATATACCAGTGTGTTGATGCCCTTTTACCATTCCGCAAAGGCACATGTACCACCACTGATATACCAGTTTGTTGGTGCTCTTGTGCCGTGCCACAAAGGCACATGCACCACCACTGATGTAGCAATGTGTTGGTGCCCTTCTACCATGCCACAAAGGCACATGTACCACCACTGATATACCAGTGTGTTGGTGCCCTTCTACCATGCCACATTGGCACACGTACGACCATTGATATACCAGTGTGTTGGTCCTCTTGTACCATGTCACAATGGTACATGCACCACATCACTGATATACCAGTGTGTCGATGCTTCTGTACCATGCCCCAAAGGCACATGCACCACCACTGATATACCAGTGTGTTGGTGCTCTTGTATGGCCGTGCCCCTCCAAGATCGATATGCTTCCCATATCCCTGTTTACTTGTTTTGGTATAACAGTACTAAATATTTCCCTTTCGGCGACCATTATAACATTCGTGTGAAAAATATGATTGTAGTATTTTAAACCTTTACCTAACATGAAAAGCAGACGACACTTGCAAAAAAAATTCTTGTATAACTGATTTTTTTCATTTTTTTTGTCCCAACAACATAGGTTATGACCCATCATTGGAACGAGCTCGACGAGCTCGTTCCAATTAGGGGTCATAACCTATGTTTTTGAGACAAAAAATGAAAATTAATTGGCGATTTTTGTGAATAGCGCTGGCAGGTTTTGGCCGTTACGTTGGGTAAAGGGTTAATTTGGGCATTCAAATATCTTTGTCAAGTTTCGACATTTGGACAATTTCATCTGTCCTCAAAACTAGGAGGTCATGCAACAGATAAGAGAGAAAAATTGATAGGAAGGAAACTACCGGTCACGCGCACATTTTTTTCTGGGAATTTCCATCAAAAAAATCCCAATAGTCAATGGTATTTTTTAGGCCACAGAATTCACCAAATCACAGCTCTTTTTTCCCAGGAATATTCGGCAATAATGCAAGATTTCAACAATGCTTCAAAGGTTTCTTAAAACAATATTTTTCTCAAGGCTGCTTTGTTTCGGAGATTGCATCATTTCCGATGCAACTTTTCAAGGTGGGTAACTCTAATTCAAATATTTACAGGGAAGTGTCAACCCATTAAATGGTCAAGTATCACCTAAGTCAGTGGACATGCATAAAACGTGTAATAAAAGAAAGACTATTTCCAGAGTTTTGAAGTAAAGCTATACATATTAAGACAGCGAGAAATGTCTCCCGGCATTTTGTTCGCTCTTTGAATAACGGTACTTTTACACTGTTGATGGTGTGAGTACAGCAGACATCATTAATCAACATTCCAGAGACCCCTCAATCTAAAATTATAAACATTCTGTGTGATTTTAACAGACAATTCGCCTTCAGCTAATGTCTTAATAGTCTAGCTTTTCTGTATACGCAGTATGCACATGGCTATATCTGTTTAAAATTCTTGACCTCTAACATTCAAAATGGAGCACGGAGTTTTAAAAAATGTTAATAGACCGAGCCAACTGAAAGTGCCGATTCATTGGCAACATGGAACTGTCTTTTTTTCAAATTTAAAAAAAAATGAAAACAATATCATGTGAGCCTCATTGGAACGAGCTCGACGCGCGCTCGTTCAAATAAGGGATCACATGATATAGTATTGCTGAAGTTCTTGAAAAACATTTTTTCAACTGCTGAATTTGTATATAACGCGGGCGGATGGGCCGATTCGTTAGATAAAGGTCTGAAATTTTTAACTCATTGTGGAAGCAAGTTTTAGTATTGTCTGCAGCCTGCATGCATTTAGGAACAGGTCGTGGACACGTGCCTCCCAACTTCCATAAATAGTTGAGAGAGAAAGAGAGAGAGAGAGAGAGAGAGAGAGAGAGAGAGCGAGAGGGGGGGGGGGGGGGGGGGGGCAACATTATCTTTCCCAACACGTCATTGCAATCTTATTGGGACTTGAAATGTAACCAAAGATTCCATCGTTTGTCTCCAATACGGGCTTCAAAGTCGAAAATTGTGCGCATTTTTTGACTCCATAATATAGAACCCAGTATGTGCATTTTTCAGTGTAGAGGTGCGTGACTATCAAGCATAGCTTTTGTATTGTATTTCAACCATGTCCCCAAGGCATAGAGACTATGGTCCAACCATCGCTCATGTATATCAGCGGGCGGGTGCCCTCGCATGAGTTGCGCCGCCTCTGAAAAAATCGAATAAAGCTCGACAACTTTATTTTTCTGCTGCATACATTTATATTTCTGGGTTAACAGCTATTACAGTTTCGTAGTGCTGATGGTTTCTGTCAAGAATGGCAATGATTTGAGTTAGTTCACTCTTCATTCTCCGTCCTCTGAACACCAGTGTACTTCTAAACACACTCTCCAACTTCCTTTGTACCTCAGCATACCGATGGAATAGGGTTTCCAAACACACATTCATTTTTAAATTTGTTTATCAACACTTGTTCGTGTCTGGATCGATAAGCGAGTTTAATTAATTTAACGTTCAGGTTTCAAAGTGTAAAAATTTAATAAATATAACGGCCAAACCGGCCAGCGCTATTCTCAAAAATCGCCAATTAATTTTCATTTTTTTTGTCTCAAAAACATAGGTTATGACCCCTCGTTGGAACGAGCTCGTTCCAACGAGGGGTCATAGCCTATGTTTTGAGACAAAAAATGAAAAAAATTAGTTATTCAAGAATTTTTTTTTAAAGCGTCGTCTGCTTTTCATGTTAGGTAAAGGGTTAATACATTGCAGAATTCTTTGGGAATTCAAGGGATTGTTTCCGTATTTGGTTTGTACATTCGACAGGTTGCCCATTTCAAGTCCTTACCCCAAATCCTCTTATAGTTAAAGTCAAGGTCGTTTGTGATTGCGGAAATATGTTACGTGTTTTGTTGAAGCCAACCTGCTCTAAATCATCACGTATTAAAAGTACATCTTCTATAGTTGGTAAGCACATTCCTGACACAACCCCATGATATGTATGGCACATATTCCTCAGAGTCAAAATCAATGTCGTTTGTGGGACCATGTTGCGTTTTAAGTTAGCTCTTTGAACCCGAAAGCCGAAAGGACGCTTTTCCGGCCTAGAAACATCATACATCATAATTTCATTAAGTAGGGTGGCTGTAGTAAAGTGAATGTGTGAGGTAGACCAATTGATATTTTCAACGTGCAGCTCAAAAGGCTGCACATAGGAAGTATTAATTGGTCTACCCCCCCAAATAATGAATAAGAAATCTTCCAATTGCTGCAATTGAACTGACATGGAAGAAAACACCACGGTTAAAAGGTTAAAGTTTCACAACGCCCTCTGCCATCACATGAATTTATACGGCGGCACCTATGTGTATACACTTATGCTTCAGGGCGATCTATTCAAATAACGAGTCTACAATCATCGTAATTGGCTACATCAACAGGATTTAAGGAGCTGTAGCAGACTCCTGCGGCTTTTACTCCGTCATTGTTCCAAATTCCTGTGGCTGATCCGACTCAAACACTACCAAACAATATTCTGCCTGTGATTGTTTTATGTCTCTGTGGAGTTCTAAGAAGATGTCAGTTATCGGACAATATTACTCTGCCTTCTTCTGGCCAGCGAGACAAAGAATTCGTTTTCTTTTTTCTTGTGATGGGATGGGGTGACAACCCTACACCCCCAGGATTTACGCCTCTGACTGATCCACACACGTTCTAGAGATTTCTTTCATATTTGGTACACGTCTTCATCACATAACACTCTTTAATTCATGTGCACATCTGATATTTCTTCGAGTCAGAGTCAATGTTTGTGCATGGGATTTCGTAAAGTTTTGAACCAAGAGATCAAATTGTAAAATAAACAAAACACATGTATGGTTGATATATTTATTTATGTTGGAAAATAAAAGACCACAACAGACACGCACTGGAGTTGTCGAGCAACAATTGCATATATAATTGTGTACCAACATTAGGGTACCGGACACACACTATAATTCTTTAAAACCACTACCATTGATTACAAGGGTGATCTGTAGCTAAGCGTTGGTCATTGGGGGATTACCGTAGCTGAGTCAGATGTTAAAAGCTTCACCCTCCAGGAAAATCCTAGGCTTAGTGACTCAAAACCAGCATTCTCTATGCGAACATCATAGCAGAATGCAGTATACCAACTACTATTTCCTGTAACTACAGGATAGACCATGACAGAGAAGCAAACACTTTAAACAGTAATCCCGAGGCGGACTGTCCGCATGGGCCACCGGAAAAAATTCCCGGTGGCCGCCTACTGGGCTCTCCCTTGGACCCCCAAAATTGATGCAGCCCAACACCTGTTGGTGCGCGATATTTCGTGAAAATGACCAAAAGACGAAATGGATCTGTTTGCATAGACTGCCGGTATATCGAAATGTTCTCTGTGTGGTCTGTCATTGGCAGTCCACGTAGAGGACACTTTGATATACCAGCAGTCTAGTCTGCCACTGATCGCTCAGATGAAAGGAAACGGCGTTCCTTCAATTTCTAAAATCAAAATTTTCCCCGATTGGGCCAGACTACGGTTTTCCCGATGCCCCCCTCCCCCTCCCTTCCCCCTAGAACCATTTTTGCCGAATAATCGATGAAGATGATATAAAAATTCTATCGAAAGGTCCTCTATGTGGACTGCCATTGATCACTCAGATGTAAGTGAGCCGCATTCGTTCAATTCGAAAAAGCAAAATATTCTCCGGGTCTGGGGCCCCTCTTGGGGCATTTCCCGGTATCTTTTCTTGGCCCAGTTCACGCCTGCGGGAATCTAAAAGACGCTCCAATTACAATCATTGCTTGCCAACAAAAACTATCCAAAACTGATGTTTTGTGACAAAAACTGGACAAAAACTGATGTTGCGACAAAATGTGAAAGATTCAAGAGGTGAACCCAAGATTTGACGGAATATAACATAAAGTCAGTCTAAAACGTCATTCACGTGTGTGTGTGTGAGTGTACACTTAATATGTGCCAAGAAGGTTCCACGTAAACATGCACTGAAGAAATATCTTGTATAAGCTTCGGATATACCACAACATAGAACGCTCCCAATGATTGAGAAAAGTGTTAATGATACACACACAATAAATTAACTAGCCAGGTATAAATATATGTTTGTATCGCGTCGGGCAGATTTAGAGGATGCCGGGGTGCCCTACCTTTTATAATGTATAATGTTAAAGAAGTCATTTTTTGTAGATAAATCTATGAAACATTAATGACAAGAGGACACTACACACACAATAACGGAAGGCATTCAAATAAGTGATGAACCCATTTTCCTCGTAATTGGTTCTTCTTATCAAAATAAATATAAAACAGCTCATTGCTATTCCGGTCTACGTAGAAACCAAAGCACGCATGTTACCCTGCAGGCATCATTTTACTTGTCATCTAAAGATAAACAAAATTCATACTTACGAAGACACTTCAAGAAATATTTTTCCATTTAATGATATAAAGAACAAACATAGCACGTTTCCTAACATCACGGCCTGTAAAATGTGAGAAATTATGCCCGATTTATAGAATTTTCACAGATTACGTATTAACCCTTTGAAACGGAGCGGCCGTTTTCCGGCCAGGAACACGATACGCCATTCCATCCTTAAATAGGATGGCTGTTCAGTAAATGTTTGGGGTAGACCTATCAATGTTTTCAACGTGCAGCCCCAAGGCTGCACGTTGAAAATATTGATTAGTCTACCTCAAATAATGAATATGGACTCGTCGAATTGCTGCCATTGAACTGGAATGGAAGATACCACTAGAGTTCAAAGGGTTAAGTATGCTATGAAAGATGAGCAATGCGTTTATTCTTCGCTTTAATGGGGCTTCTGTGGAAATCCCAAGCAAAAACAAGAAAAAGTAGAAAAATGATTTTGATAGAAGAATTCAATGTCTATGCCAATGAGAAATTATGCCAAAAAGAAACTAACAAGGATGCATAGCAGGACGAACGGAGAACAGTAGATTGATCCAGAAAACGAGACCAACAAAACACTACAAGACACAATGTATACCAATATCTCCCATACCTGTCATTTTGAGGCGAACGATCTCTCGAACCCTCTATAGTCCATCTCAATTGAAAAGGAAAGCGACGTTCGCCAAGAAAAGTTTGGTTAACTATATAAGGGCCTTTTAAATCTGAGTTCGCACAATAAATATAATGGAAACACGCCGACCCTATTTTAACCCTTTGAACACTGGTGGTACCTTCCATGTCAGTTCAATGGCAGGAATTGGAAGAGTCCATATTCATTATTTGAGGCTGTACGTTGAAAATATTGTTTTGTCTATTCCACACATTTGCCCAGCAGCCATCATACTTAATGAAATTATGAAGTATCATGTTCCTGGGCCAGAAAGCGGCCGCTCGAGTTCAAAAGGTTAACACTCAGGACCTCAGTAAATTTCCAGATTTTCTCTCTAGTACATCCGCATTGTGCAAAATACTGCTTGTCAAGGTCGGGTGAAAGACTTCTCATGGTTAACAACTTCCAAAGGGATGGTCAAAGAGAAAAGCTTGCTTTGCAGGGTTTCCGATCATTGGAAAATTACTTCTTTTTTTAGGTGGGGGGGGGGGGGGGGGGGGGGGGGCGAATTTCCGTCCTGAAACTTTTCACAGCAGGCCAATAGTCGCTCTCAAAAACGACACGTATATGGTCCACACAAAAAACCTAAGATAAAAAGCATCTAAAAGTCTTCAAAGCAACAAAAAAGAAAGAAAAATATTCATCGCAAGAGCAGTATTTTGATTTCAGTTACGTCATGTGGGGTGCTCTGGGAGACAAATCTAAACTCGAGTGTTCAAGGGTGGGCATCGAAGAAAGATATTTGAACCAAACCCTTGGCAAGGCTCGTGTCTGTGTCAAATAACCCCCCCCCCCCCCGCCCGAATGCGGTTTTTCCCATCCCACACCCAAATATTCAAGGATAATTACAACCTTCAAGAATCCAAATCCAACAAGGAATTTGAAGGTAAGAGTTATCTCCAAGAATCTAAAAGGTATGATGTGTGCAAGAATCTAACGACAGCAAGAAAGAGGAAGATACGATTTGTAAATAACAATCCAAATCTATCAAGAAAGTTGAAGATAAGTGTCAATAAAAAAGCCGAAGGTAAGATTTTCCTACAAAAATCATCAAGGGCGCTGGAACCAAGAGGGGAGTGGATAGGCGCCCATCTTGCTTTGAGGGTGGGGGAGGGGGTAAATGGGTAGGGCGTGTCCTTTTTCGCCACAAGTGCACTTGTGTAAAAGACTTGACTTTCAGAGAACTGTAACTTATAAACTCTCAAGTATTCGTTTCTAACGTATTTTACGTGTACCAATGGCAATGAGGGGGGGGGGGGGGCGGTGGTCAGGAATAATGACGGAAGATGGTCGATAATCATCAAACAAAGAAGCTGCACCATTCGCGGAATGAGTTCTAAAGCTTTGTATTGTCCCTACAGAGTGTAACAATACGCCAACTGTGATACAAAAGCATTACAGATGGCGCATTGTTGTACTCAAGAGACGGTATAACATAACATAACATAACATTTATTAGCATAAAACATCCTTTTCAGGACAGTATGCGGTAATCTACAAGTATATGTATGATGTCAATACAGTGGCACCCTGTTAATTGAATAGCCACTTTGCCAATGAAAATTATTCAGTTAACAGGAGTATTCAGTTAACAGGGATTGTGCCACTTTCTTGTATTCTAGAGATACACTTAGCATTTATTCTATTACATCTTGTTTGACAGAGCTCCATGAGCTCTGTCATACAAGATATAATAGATTAAATGCCTGTATTGGATGTACTGAGGCCAAATAGGTCTATAAACAAAGGAAAACTGCGGAGAGTCGGGATAATTTCTCGACAGGTTACAAGATTTTTTATTCAATTAACAGGAGTTTAGTCTATAAGCTATATTCAATTAACAGGTTAAATTTGTACTGAAGGTATGGTAAATGTTTTTGTGCTGGGAAATTATATTCAATTGACGGGGTTATTCAGTTAAGAGATATCCAATTACGTTGGCTCCACTGTACTACTGAGTGTCACATTGCAATTTATGATAAGTTTTAAACGCCCGTTCTTCACCTATACCAACAGTCGAGTGACGTTTTTGATACCCCGTTTTTGATACCCCTGCCCCCCCCCCCCCCCTCCCCCCTGCCAGATGCTTCTGGCGCCCTTGAGAATTCGAAGGCAACAAGAAAGTAGATGATAAGATTGATCTATACGAAGCTAAAGTCAGTGAGAAAGTATAAGATAAGATTTAACAACAAAAGTCCGAACCCTGCATAGAAGTGGATGGAATTCATTTACAAGGTTCAACAAAGTTAAAACGAAAGCAAAAGATAACATTTATCTGCAGAAACTGAAACAAACATAAAAATAGAAGACAGGATTTATGAAAAAGAAGCTGAAACCACCAAGAAAGTAAAATATAAAATTTCTTTTCAAAAATCAGTATCCATCAAGAATGAAAAAAATACTTTTTTTTACAAAAATGGAGACACGGATTAATCTTGAAGAATTTGACCCAAGATGAAAATGGAAAATAAAACCTATTTCCAAGAATCCAATGCAAACATGGCGGTAGAAGATCAAATTTTACTTACACAACTCCAATCCCAGTCATAATGTCATTACTTCATTAATAACATTAATTTTATCTACAAAATTCTGACAACAGAAAAGTTGAAGATGAGATAAATTTACAAGATCCACATCCAAAAGGAAGGTAAAAGGTGAGATTTCTCGGAAAAAATCCCAAGCCAACAAGAAAGATGATGATGAGATCAATCAACGCAAATTTAAAATCAGCAACAGAGTAGATTACATTCTTCAAAAGGTGTAAAAAAATAATGACCTGGCGTGGGGGTAACATTGCAGATTGTCTCCCCGAGGAACCAATATCTCCATGTGATTCGAGGGAGACATTGCTTCCAATGGGAGGCAATCTGCAAGCCAGGTCATTATTACATTTTTATACCGAATGGTTTTATCCCACCACCCCACCCCACCCCAGGCATATGAATTTGAAAAAGAACGGATATTAAATCAACAACTCTATAGTAGAACTTAACCCTTTACCCAACGTAACGGCCAAAACCGGCCAGCGCTATTCTCAAAAATCGCCAATTAATGGTTATATTTTTTTCATTTTTTGTCTCAAAAACATAGGTTATGACCCCTCGTTGGAACGAGCTCGTTCCAACGAGGGGTCATAACCTATGTTTTTAAGACAAAAAATGAAAAAAATTAGTTATTCATGAATTTTGTTTGCAAGTGTCGTCTGCTTTCCATGTTAGTTAAAGGGTTAAGCACTTGATTTTATGTTCAACTCAAGAGTTTTAACTAGCCAGGAGACAATACTGAATGCAGGAACCAGGAACAAATTAATTTAATTTTAATGGCTAAAATATGGTTAATTGGGTTAATATGGTTTAGTTGAATGGTTAAATTCAATGAGAATGCAATATGAAAGCTGCTTCTTTGATTTTTCCCGGTGTAATTTTCGGGGAACCTCTGTCCGAGCGGGAGTCATTGTCGAAAATGTCACACGGGAATATAACATGCGATGGGAATATTACAGAATAGCAAATAAAATCGAATGGCAGTTCACTTTAGGCTTTTAAGTATAATAAAATCAAACACGAAAGTGGAAGAAAAGACTTCTCCACGAGAATCCAGAGCGTACGTGAAAGTAGAGATAATGTTAGTTACCCTTGTATTTTCCAGGGTGTATGGGAATTTACACCGGTTTTGGGAACTCTATACCCTGAGGCGAAGCCGAAGGTTGTATGAGTTCCCAAATCTGTGTAAATTTCCATACACTCTGGAAAACACAAGGATAACGGATTTATTGCCAAGAATTTTGGTGTACTTGATACTTTAACCTACGTTGTGGGCAAAAACTGACAAAAAATTTGTACTTTGCAAATTTCTTAAATAAACCAGACAAATATGGATGTCATTGGAACTGGCTCACATCCATATCTGTAATATTTTGTTGCACATAAATATTAAATTTCCTGTATTTTTATTTTTGTTCTAACATAACCGAGCAGAAGGTATGGATTAATAATTAAAAATGGGTGCTTTTTTAGCCATATAGCTTGCTCTTGTATATTCTTGTTTTTACACCATGGGAAACACGGTGTAAAAAAAGCCACTGTGGATTGCAAGTTACATCGTACATCTCAGCCAATCAAAATGCAGTGTTTTGTTTCATTTGGAAATAACACTTTTTATCTCCAAAATTTCGAACCCAAAATGGACGAAGAAGGTAAGTTCTATGGACAAGTTTCAAAGCCAACAAGAAAGGTGAAGAACAGAACATGCAACAAGAATCCAAAGTAAACAGGAAAAAGAGGAAAATAAAATATGACATAGGATTCATCTGTAGATGTTCAAAGCATCGAGATAGAAGAGATTTGTGTTCAAAAATTCCAACTCAACAAGAAAGTAGAAGATAGAGAATATCTACGCTGTTTTAGTGAATATCGGGAATTATCTCACGAGTGTGGACCTGAAAGTATTATGCGCGAGTGAAAAATAATACATTCAGGTCCACACGAATGAGATAATTCACGATATAATAGCGTATTTTTTTCTTTTTATTATATGTTACTAGACATTTTACTGCTCAATATTCAGCCCAATTTGACTGCAAACAGTTTCAAAACAATAACAAAGATATGCTGATCGTTCCTTCAAGGCGACGTCATGCGCCGAAGCGTGTGGACCGGAAAGTATTATTTTTTTCCTCGCGCAAGCGCTCGTGAAAAATAAAACTTTCAGGTGCCCACTCATTAGATAATTCCAGATTTTCTCTAAAGTAGCGTAGATTTTCTTTTTATTCTATGCTACGTAACATTTTACTGCGCAATATTCAGCCCAATTTGAATGCAAACAGGTTCAACACAATAACAAAGATCTGCTGACCGTTCCATCAAGGCGACGTCATGCGCCGAAGTGTGACGTCATTTAGGAAGCTTCTGAGGAATATTTCTCGATATCCATCGAGTCGATGGATATCGAAATATATCTTTTAGATAATTTGCTATAATTCACAGCCTAGCATATAGGTTCCGCTCTACAGTTTCGCACTACTTCACAGGGGTGAAATTCTAAACACAGGTCATATGTTGAATCTAAGGCCATGTAAAATAGAGATATATTTTTAGTTTCACATAATATGATTACATTTGTCTTTTTTGTTGAACAAGAGAATTTGAAGTTTTGGTCCCAGCGTTGGCGTCTGATACATAGGGGTAAATTACCAGATGAATTATGGGAAACACTGTGACTTCGAAAAATTGGCTATTTTTTAAAATGTCATTTTTACATGGGTTTGTTACCAGACAGGCAACTAAAAAATGAAACGGAAACATATAAAATAAAAATTGCATTTTAGAAACAGGGGATGCTTTACTCTAGGGGTAGGTAGACGGGGTTGGTGTGAAAACTCTGCTTTTGAGGCTGCTAGGTGGCTGAAAATGACTGGTTTCGGTATTTTGTCATGCAATTTTCAGGTTGAAGTCTTGCCTTTGACAATAAATTATTTTACCCACATTCAGATTGTTTATTTCTACTTAGCCAGATAGTGTTAAATGTTTTTTGTGGATTTGGGAATTGTAATACATACTATGGGCTAGATTACTAAGTTACAGAATATTTGCATTTGAAAAGAGTGTATGGCATGTCATTTTTGGAAATGCCTGGAAAACTGTGGAGCGGAACCATAATAAAGTAATGTTCAAGAATTGGAACTCAACAAGAAAGTAGAAGACACGATTTATCTCCCGTAACCCAAGCAAACAAGGGAGGAGGAACTATGTGGAAGGAAACGAGATTTATCATCAAGAAAGCAAGACCCACTATAAACGTGGAAAGGAAACATTATCAACAAAAATCGAAAATGGCAAGAAAGTGGAATAAATGGGCTACCTTCGAAACTCCAAAGCTATGAGAATGCAAAGTCAGTAAGAAAGAAGGCAGGGTTTACCAAAAGATTCAAAGACAAGAAAACAAAAGATAATAACTCTGTACAAACATTTGCAATCAAAGAGAACGTGTTAGATAAGTCATCGAAAAAGTATGAGTTTTATCTACAAAGTACAATAATTCACAAGCAGCACGAAAGTGGAACATAGGCCTAAAATGAATGAAAAAGCCAAGGCAAAAGGAAATAAGATAAGATTTATCTACAAGAATCCGAAGTGAGAAAGTAATAAAACAAGAGGCCCCACGTGGCCTTAATCGCTCACCTGACAAAGTGACTCTAAGAAGTATTTTAGGTCACCTTCACCATGTCATGCCTCATCAACATTAACTGGTTGAGTGATAGATTTTGTTTGAAGTTCAACATTTGTTACCTAAAATTAGTTTTATTTAAAATCATTGGTGTGTGGCCAATCTCCAATGATTTTTAATAAAGCAAATTTATCTCTGCAGACAAACTGGTTTAGCATGAAGCACAAACAAGGAATGTGAAGAGATAGCCTTGGACATCTCTCCCCAACTGTGGATATCTTCCATGTGCTACATGTATATATTTGCATGCAAGAAAACAAAAATTTTCACAAATTTTCCAAAATATTAGTTTTTTTTATCATCATTGGAACAAGCTCAAACAGCTTATTCCAATAGGGGTATGGGAAGATCAGGTATATTTTTAAGACAGAAATGTGAATATATAAATAATGGTGTTTTTTTGTGAATGATGCTGGAGAATTTTGCGTAAAGATATGGTAAATGGTTTGTTCTAGATACAGAATGATGCAAAAGTATTTAAATTTGATTAGGCAAGTTGTTCCTATAATGCATTTAAAAACTGAAGTAACTGTTTTTTTGCTGACGAACTTTTAGATGTGTGTGTCTGTGTTTGTGTGTGTGTGTGTGTGTGTGTGTGTGTGTTTTGTGTGTGTGTGTGTGTGGGGGGGGGGGGGGGTAAGAGTGTTCTTGCAAACATAATTCCTGAATAAATGGAAAATTTTATTTTTTGTGTGAAAGACATAGTGCGTGAATGTTGATTGGAACAAGCTTAGAGAGCTCATTTTAATGTGAAGTCATAAAGCTGTGTTTTACGTACGAAATTCTGGAATAACTAAAAAAATTGCTTTTTTGACTCAAAAAGCATGGTGTGCGACCTCTCATTGGAATGAGCTCAAAAAGCTCATTCCAATGGGGTATTTACAAGCGATAAGTACATGTATGTTTAAGAGACAAAAATTAAAATTTGAATAGCGATTTTTGCGAAGAATGCAGACAAGTTTTGGCAGTTATGCTGGTAAAAAGGTAAGATATGCAAAGTGGTTGTTTTTTAGAGGCGACATTTAATTAAGGGGAATTAACCCTTGATTACTGAGCTAACTTCTAAAAGTACTGAAATTTCATGAAGCAATGTGAATAACAGACAACAGTTGCCTAAAAATTTCATGAATAACTAAAATTTTTATTCCTTTGTCTCGAAAACATGGCATATGACCTTTGTTGGAATGAGCTGAATGCGTGTGTTCCAATGAGGGGTCATAAAATTTGAACGGAGATTTGTGTGAATAATGCATTAGTACTGCTAGATTTGGGTAAACGGTTCACCCTGGATACCACCCCTTCTATAGTAGATCTTTTCTGCAAATTTTGTCTAAGATTCTATCAACTTTACAAATAAATACGTTCATGAATCACAATCAGATCCACCCCACAATGTTGCATACCAAATATCAAAAGATTCTGCCTGCTGGATCTGGAGAAGAAGATTTTTTAAGAAATATGCCTGAAATGCACTAAGTTAAAATTTGGGCTCCTATACGGAGCCCAAATATAAACCCAGGGGGCCGATTTGAACAAACTTGAATCAGATCCACCCCACAATGCTGCTTACCAATTATGAAAAGATTCTGAAGCTGGATCTGGAGAAGAAGATTTTTTAAGAAATTTGCCTGAAATGCACTAAGTTCGAATTCGAGCTTCTATAGTGAGCCCAAATATAAAACTAGGAAGCCGATTTGAACAAACTTGAATCAGATCCACCCCACAATGTTGCATACCAAATATCAAAAGATTCTGCCTGCTGGATCTGGAGAAGAAGATTTTTTAATAAATTTGCCCGAAATGCACTAAGTGCGAATTCGGGCTTCTATATTAAGCCCAAATATGAATCCAGGGGGCCGATTTGAACAAACTTGAATCAGATCCACCCCGCAATGTTGCATACCAAATATCAAAAGATTCTGCTTGCTGGATCTGGAGAAGAAGATTTTTGAAGAAATTTGCCCGAAATGCACTAAGTTTGAATTCGAGCTTCTATAGTGAGCCCAAATATGAATCCAGGGGGCCGATTTGAACAAACTTGAATCAGATCCACCCCGCAATGTTGCATACCAAATATCAAAAGATTCTGCCTGCTGGATCTGGAGAAGATGATTTTTTAAGAAATTTGCCTGAAATGCACTAAGTTCGAATTCGAGCTTCTATAGTGAGCCCAAATATGAATCTAGGAAGCCGATTTGAACAAACTTGAATCAGATCCAGCCCACAATGTTGCATACCAAATATCAAAAGATTCTGCCTGCTGGATCTGGAGAAGAAGATTTTTTAATAAATTTGCCCGAAATGCACTAAGTGCGAATTCGGGCTTCTATATTAAGCCCAAATATGAATCCAGGGGGCCGATTTGAACAAACTTGAATCAGATCCACCCCGCAATGTTGCATACCAAATATCAAAAGATTCTGCCTGCTGGATCTGGAGAAGAAGATTTTTGAAGAAATTTGCCCAAAATGCACTAAGTTTGAATTCGAGCTTCTATAGTGAGCCCAAATATGAATCCAGGGGGCCGATTTGAACAAACTTGAATCAGATCCACCCCGCAATGTTGCATACCAAATATCAAAAGATTCTGCCTGCTGGATCTGCAGAAGATGATCTTTTAAGAAATTTGCCTGAAATGCACTAAGTTCGAATTCGAGCTTCTATAGGAAGCCCAAATATGGATCTAGGGAGCCGATTCAAACAAATTTGCATCAGATCCATCCCACAATGTTGCACACCAAATATCAAAAGATTCTGCCTGCTGGATCTGGAGAAGAAAATTTTTTAAAAAATTTGCCTGAAATGCACTAAGTTCGAATTCGAGCTTCTATAGTGAGCCCAAATATGAATCTAGGAAGCCGATTTGAACAAACTTGAATCAGATCCACCCCACAATGTTGCATACCAAATATCAAAAGATTCTGCCTGCTGGATCTGGAGAAGAAGATTTTTTAATAAATTTGCTTGAAATGCACTAAGTTCAAATTTGGGCTCCTATACTGAGCCCAAATATAAACCCAGGGGGCCGATTTGAACAAACTTGAATCAGATCCACCCCACAATGTTGCTTACCAAATATGAAAAGATTCTGCCTGCTGGATCTGGAGAAGAAGATTTTTTAAGAAATTTGCATGAAATGCACAAAGTTCAAATTCGAGCTTCTATAGTGAGCCCAAATATGAATCTAGGAAGCCGATTTGAACAAACTTGAATCAGATCCACCCCACAATGTTGCATACCAAATATCAAAAGATTCTGCCTTCTGGATCTGGAGAAGAAGATTTTTTAAGAAATTTGCCTAAATGCACTAAGTTCGAAATCGGGCTCCTATACTGAGCCCAAATATGAACCCAGGGGGCCAATTTGAACAAACTTGAATCAGATCCACCCTACAATGTTGCATACCAAATATCAAAAGATTCTGCCTGCTGGATCTGGAGAAGAAGATTTTTTAAGAAATTTGCCTGAAATGCACTAAGTTCGAAATCGGGCTCCTATACTGAGCCCAAATATTAACCCAGGGGGCCGATTTGAACAATCTTGAATCAGATCCACCCCACAATGTTGCTTACCAAATATGAAAACATTCTGCCTGCTGGATCTGGAGAAGAAGATTTTTTAAGAAATTTGCCTGAAATGCACTAAGTTCGAATTCGGGCTTCTATAGTAAGCCTAAATATGAATCCAGGGGGCCGATTTGAACAAACTGGAATCAGATCTACCCCGCAACGTTGCATACCAAATATCAAAAGATTCTGCCTGCTGGATCTGGAGAAGAAGATTTTTGAAGAAATTTGCCTGAAATGCACTAAATTCGAATTCGAGCTCCTATAGTGAGCCCAGATATGAATCTAGGGAGCCGATTTGAACAAACTTGAATCAGATCCACCCCACAATGTTGCATACCAAATATCAAAAGATTCTGCCTGCTGGTTCTGGAGAAGAAGATTTTTTAAGAAATTTGCCTGAAATGCACTAAGTTCGAAATCGGGCTTCTATAGTGAGCCCAAATATGAATCTAGGAAGCCGATTTGAACAAACTTGAATCAGATCCACCCCACAATGTTGCATACCAAATATCAAAAGATTCTGCCTGCTGGATCTGGAGAAGAAGATTTTTTAATAAATTTGCTTGAAATGCACTAAGTTCAAATTTGGGCTCCTATACTGAGCCCAAATATAAACCCAGGGGGCCGATTTGAACAAACTTGAATCAGATCCACCCCACAATGTTGCTTACCAAATATGAAAAGATTCTGCCTGCTGGATCTGGAGAAGAAGATTTTTTAAGAAATTTGCATGAAATGCACAAAGTTCAAATTCGAGCTTCTATAGTGAGCCCAAATATGAATCTAGGAAGCCGATTTGAACAAACTTGAATCAGATCCACCCCACAATGTTGCATACCAAATATCAAAAGATTCTGCCTTCTGGATCTGGAGAAGAAGATTTTTTAAGAAATTTGCCTAAATGCACTAAGTTCGAAATCGGGCTCCTATACTGAGCCCAAATATGAACCCAGGGGGCCAATTTGAACAAACTTGAATCAGATCCACCCTACAATGTTGCATACCAAATATCAAAAGATTCTGCCTGCTGGATCTGGAGAAGAAGATTTTTTAAGAAATTTGCCTGAAATGCACTAAGTTCGAAATCGGGCTCCTATACTGAGCCCAAATATTAACCCAGGGGGCCGATTTGAACAATCTTGAATCAGATCCACCCCACAATGTTGCTTACCAAATATGAAAACATTCTGCCTGCTGGATCTGGAGAAGAAGATTTTTTAAGAAATTTGCCTGAAATGCACTAAGTTCGAATTCGGGCTTCTATAGTAAGCCTAAATATGAATCCAGGGGGCCGATTTGAACAAACTGGAATCAGATCTACCCCGCAACGTTGCATACCAAATATCAAAAGATTCTGCCTGCTGGATCTGGAGAAGAAGATTTTTGAAGAAATTTGCCTGAAATGCACTAAATTCGAATTCGAGCTCCTATAGTGAGCCCAGATATGAATCTAGGGAGCCGATTTGAACAAACTTGAATCAGATCCACCCCACAATGTTGCATACCAAATATCAAAAGATTCTGCCTGCTGGTTCTGGAGAAGAAGATTTTTTAAGAAATTTGCCTGAAATGCACTAAGTTCGAAATCGGGCTCCTATACTGAGCCCAAATATGAACCCAGGGGGCCGATTTGAACAAACTTGAATCAGATCCACCCTACAATGTTGCATACCAAATATCAAAAGATTCTGCCTGCTGGATCTGGAGAAGAAGATTTTTTAATGTTTTTCCCATTGCCTACAGTGTTAAAAAGTGCTGACTCAGCACTTTTTCAAAGTCCCGAAACTGTACCCTATGATAAAACCGATGGCAATTTTTTTTTACCAATCCTTTCTGTTGGTCCTAAGGAAGCTGCACACCAAATAAAAATTCTCAGTGCCGTGCAGTTTTGGAGATATGGGCGTTTTAATTTTTTTCTATTTTTAGCTCCTGCGGTTCCCACGGGGCTGCGGGAAAAATTTTTTTTGCATGAATCAAGTACCCATGACCCAATAAGCCCTCACATAAAATTTGGTTCAAATCAGCCTCTCGGTTTGGAAAATAGAAATTTTGGGCGGGGCAAAAAATTTTGCCCCTCTCATAACGACGCCAAGTATAGCCCCACAAACTTCTCTTGAACAAATCTGAGTCTACACCTCAAAAGGAAGCTGCACACCAAATATCAAGTCTCTGCTACTGCTGGTTCATGAGAAGAAGATTTACAAAGATTTTGGTGCCCCTTGGGGGCGTGGCACCACCCAGGAGGAGGGGCAACTTCATTTGAACAAATCTGAATTGGCATTAGGTAATAAACATTTAGCCAACATTTGAATAAAATCGGGCTAGTGGTTTAGGAGGAGAAGTCGATAATGTAAAGTTAACGCCGGACGGACGACGACGGACGCCGGACGACGGACGACGGACGACGGACGCCGGACAGAAAGTGATTAGTAAAGCTCCCCTTGAGCTTCGCTCAGGTGAGCTAAAAAACTAGAGAAACAGAATTTACTGCACCCAGTAAATTCAAGTCTGTGTGAAAAGGGTTAAAGTATCAGGAATAAACTATACAGAAAGAGAATTTATGGATGCTTATTTTCAGGAGTAAAATATTTTTAAACAAATCAGAAATGGGTTTTCGTTAACAGTATTTACAGATATTCATACTGGAATCAGAACAATTATTTTTAAGAAACCAGAAAAGGCATACGTGTGACCAGCATTCAAAGGGTTCGATACTCGAATCAGAAATGGACATTTTTGGCTCTGCACACTAATTTGAGTGATGAAATACGTTCATAAACTTTAGAAATTCATTAAGGTGCAATAAAATTCATTTCCCAGTATTTCTGAATAATACGCACTTGATGACTTTGGTGACCTCTTTCAGGCAGACCCCTAGGTGACCTCCGTGACCTTGACCCATATTTTGAATTTCCATCAAGTGTCGACTCATTTGGTGTTAGTTCCAGGTCCATTCATCATACCACGATTGAGATATGAGCATGGCCCACTTTCAAAAATGTTGGCTACGCCCACTTTTTAACATAAAAATGCATGTATGGACCTCAGGAATGCTTTGGGGTGTCAAAAAATGTGATTTCCAGCAATTATGAAAAATGCACTTAATGACCCCTAGGTGATCTCCTTGATCCTGACCCATATTTTGAATCTCCACCAAGTGTCGACTCATTTGGTGTTAGTCCCAGGTCCATTCATCATACCATGCTTGAGATATGAGCGTGACCCGCTTTCAAAAAATTTGGCCACGCCCACTTTTTTATGTAAAAATGCATGTGTGGACGTCAGGAATACGTTCGGGGGTCAAAAATGTGATTTCCAGCAATTCTGAAAAAATGCACTCAATGACCCCTAGGTGACCTCTGTGACCTTGACCCATATTTTGAATCTCCATCAAGAGTCGACTCATTTGGTGTTGATCCCAGGTCCATACGTCATTCCACATCTGAGATATGGGCGTGACCCACTTTCAAAAATTTTGGCCACGCCCACTTTTTTTACGTCAAAATGCATTTGTGTACGTCAGAAATAGTTTAGGGGTCAAAAATGTGATTTCCAGCAATTCTGAAAAATGCACTCAATGACCCCTAGTTGACCTCCGTGACCTTGACCCATATTTTGAGCCTCCATCTGGTGTCGACTCATTTGGTGTTAGTCCCAGGTCCGTAGGTCATACCATGCCTGAGATATGGGTGTGACCCACTTTCAAAAATTTTGGCCACGCCCACTTTTTTATGTAAAAATGCATGCGTGTACGTCAGGAATACTTTAGGGGGTCAAAAAATGTGATTTCCAGCAATTCTGAAAAATGCACTCAATGACCCCTAGGTGACCTCTGTGACCCTGACCCATATTTTGAACCTCCATCAAGTGTCGACTCATTTGGTGTTGGTCCCAGGTCTATACGTCATTCCACGTCTGAGATATGGGCGTGACCCACTTTCAAAAATTTTGGCCATGCCCACTTTTTTGTACGTTAATATGCATGTGTGTACGTCAGGAATACCTTAGAGGATCAAAAAATGTGATTTCCAGCAATTCTGAAAAATACACTCAATGACCCCCCTAGTTGACCCCCGTGATCTTGACCCATATTTTGAACCTCCATCGAGTATTGACTCATTTGGTGTTGGTCCCAGGTCCGTAGGTTATACCATGCTTGAGATATGGGCGTGACCCACTTTCAAAAAAATGTGGCCACGCCCACTTTTTTACGTCAAAATGCATGTATGTACGTCAGGAATACTTTAGGGGATCAAAAAATGTGATTTCCAGCAATTCTGAAAAATGCACTCAATGACCCCTAGGTGACCTCCGTGACCTTGACCCGTATTTTGAATCTCCATCAAGTGTCGACTCATTTCGTGTTGGTTCCAGGTCCATACGTCATACCACGCCTGAGATATGGGCGTGACCCACTTTCAAAAATTTTGGACACGCCCACTTTTTTACGTCAAAATGCATGTGTGTACGACACGAATACTTTAGGGGGTCAAAAAATGTGATTTCCAGCAATTCTGAAAAATGCACTCAATGACCCCTAGATGACCTCCGTGGCCTTGACCCATATTTTGAACCTCCATCGAGTGTCGACTCATTTGGTGTTGGTCCCAGGTCTGTAGGTCACACCATGCCTGAGATATGGGCGTGGCCCACTTTCAAAACACCCCTACAGATACTCCTGGTACCCCAGGAATCTGAAAAACATAGGTGGCCGAGAACTTGTGGCTGTCTATCAGAATGCCAAAAATCAACGAGATACGGCAATTCGTTTTCGAGTTATCTTGCGGACAAAAAAGTGATGAGAAGACAGAAGACAGGAGAAGAAGAAGAAGAAGAAGAAGAAGAAGAAGAAGAAGAAGAAGAAGAAGAAGAAGAAGAAAAGAAGAAGAAGAAGAAGAAAAAAAAGAAAAAGAATCCGTGCAAAAACAATAGTCTGTGTGTTTCACAGAGACTAAAAAGATTTATACATAAAAATTCAGTGTCAGGAAGACATTCAAAGGGTTGACAATAGAGGACGGTAATATTAATTCCGGGACAGAGACGGCGAAAGCTCGATAAAAGGAGGGGCACAAATTTACAATGCTACCATGGTTCGACCCAGTGCGAGAAAGGTTACGGGAATTATACCATAACTCGTAATGGTCTCTCGTTTTGACGAACATGCCACTGTGTGGTCACTGTCTTGGTCGTTTCTTCTACTTCAACCATCTTCCAACACGAAGGCCAGCCTTCGGGTTTTTGGATTTGTAAATAATGTTATAGGAATGCCTGTATATTGACACGTTGCATGCGACAATTTTAACTCATTGTGTAACTGCGAAACATATCTGTACAAAAACGTGTAGGCGCACGTGCCCCATGTGCTGCCCTGGCTCCGTCGCCTCTGCTCCGAGAGAAGCGCCTCGGTGTCAGATGCTTGTGAGATTCGTTGTGAATCCATTGCGAAAACCTACCACTGTGAGAGAAATTTAAACGCACTAATCATGGGAACGAAACAGGGGCACGCGGTGTGCACTGAGATGACACAAGTAATTTCCACAAGTCAACATCGGCTCGAAGAAACTCAGAACATGTAAAGCAATGGCCTTGTCAAAGGGTGCATTTTGTGTAAAATCTGGAAGTAATTGTAAGAAATGATCTGTCTTTTGTTGTAATCATGTAAATAAATTGTTTGATGAATAATCGTCCCAAATACCCCTTTTAAACCTTTGAAGTAAATGATATTTTTCGAAAAAATATAAGCCCAAATAAAAGCGGATGGCTGGCGTAAGGTTATGAAATTTACGATCGTACCTGGCTCAAACGACAGTCTCCGCGCCACCGGAAGCGTAGTTGTGGGGCGGGGCAGTTACCATTTGCTCCGAGACAAGGGGGACAAGGCGGCAGTGCATGCCATTTTAGCCAGCTGCCTGGAAAAGACTTTACTTTTCGGGAGATGTAACCGAAAAGCTTTCTAGTATTCATTTGTAATGTATTTCACGTGTACTAAGTCTAAGGTGATGGCTGGAATGGGGAGGGGGTATCAAGTATATTGATAATCACCAAACAGTTTGGTGATTACTGACCAGTCACCGTGATTGTACCTGATCTCCCCCTCTCCACTATTTACATTAGCACACGTAAAATCCGATAGACTGAAATACTCTATATGCTGTAAACACCAATGGGTATAATACAGTTACAACTTATGATATGTTGTCTTCATACCCAGAGTCGAGTGCCCTTTTTGATACACCTGCCCCCCCCCCCCCCGGCCCTCGAATGCCTTCGGGCCCTTGGCAGTCTCTGAGTGCGGGCTGCACGTCTCGTAGATCGTAACTCTTCCGCCATTGTAGATTAACCTCCAGATCCCTGACAGAGTGTTCAAAGTCAGTAAGGAAGTAAGAGATATCATTTGTCTACACTAATCTAAAGTCAACAAGAAGAAGTGATTAAAAGTAATCAACAAACTCCCAAAATAAGCAAGAAATTAGAAGATACGATTTATTTATGGAAATCTGCGGACAAAGGACAGTACAAAGTATCTTTCCGAATTGAAAGTCAAGAAGAAAACAGGAGATACGAGATTTATCTTTGAAAATACAAAATCTGTTCGTTCGTTCAAACAACACGAATCATTTACCAAACGGCATTTTTTCCCGCCATCGAATTCGTTATTCATACAGCCAAGAGATTATGTTCATTCCCCTGCAAACAAAAAAGGTATTTAGTGCATCTTTGAAAGGAGCGAATAAAATTTCCCAGCACTGAAAACTTGACGATAACGTAATCATTCATTTCCACGTTAAATCATTCAATGCAATATTCCACGAAATCTAACATGAACAGCTCGTTTTGTAGGAGATCATACTGGATCATACAATATTGACATTACTCTCCGTAGAGGAGCGTAGGAACGGGGGCGGCAGGGAGCAGATGTCCTTCCTCCAACTGTTTTTCAAGAAAGTGTTAAGAGAGAGAGGGAGCGATAGAGACAGGTTGAAATTGAGACAGAGCGACGGGGAAAGAGAGATCAGGCCAACATTATATTTACTTACACGTCATTTCAGTCCCACTGGGGATTAGCAGGGGGGGGGGGGGGGCGTGCACAGACGCTTCCCCTTTAAGGTGTGACCACAGATACCTTTTTTGATTTATCTCGACTACTGTCTTTCAAGTCGAGAAAAATGTACTTTTTTGGCTCCATATTTAACCCTTTACCCAACGCAGACGATATTAAAATTTATTATTTTAAATATCATTTTTTCAAATGTTTCCAAAAATTTCAACAAAACCATATCATGTGACCCCTCGTTGGAACGAGCTCGTTCCAACGAGGGGTCACATGATATGGTTTTGTTGAAATTTTTTGAAAAATAATATTTTCTCAACTGCTGAATTTGCATATTACGCGGACGGATGAGGGCGATTCATTAAATAAAGGGTTAACAAATTTCCCCATCAGGCTGGGGGGGGGGGGAGGAGGTTCAAAGTTTTTTTCCCGATGAACTTATGTTTGGTTGAGTGGGTAGTGGGATGTCTAAAAATTAATTTTTTCCATGTTCAATTCTGGAAGCTAGGATTTGTGAAAATAAAATCGTTTTTCAACCTGTGATCAACTGTCACCTTTTGATTGCCCTTGACCCATGATCTAAAGTGTAAATCTTCAACACTGTGAGGATATGAGTGTATAGACAACAAACTTGCAGAAAAGTCACCATATTTTGCAGACGTTTTTCGATACATAGAGGATATCTTGTGTTTTTGAGTGGATACCGAAAATTATCTCATGAGTAACCGAGACAAATGTTTATTTTTCGCGGGCGCTTGCGCGAGCGAAAATATCCATTTATCTCGGTCACAAGATTTTCTTTTTATTATACGCTTTTTATAAGAATCTGATAATTCCACTTGTTTCAAACTTGAATTGATGCATGAAAGTAAACAGCACATTGAATCATTGAAACGCGGAAGTGATTTGATTCATACTCAGAACAGATAGCGTCTTGCAATCTGTTTCAGCTGGCGGGTTTCTAGTCCAAACATGGCCTGGAAGTCCGTAATATAATATATATATATGAAAGGACGTACCAAACCAAAAACTTATATTACGAACTTTCAGGCCATGTTTGGACTAGCAGGTTTCATGTATCAATTGATGTGAATACGTATTGAATTATTGCTGGAAATGATCGGTATCGGTAGATTTACTTTTCATTATACGTTTTTAGAAGAAATTGATCATTTCCAGTGATAATTTGACTCGTATTCACCTTGAAGTGATGCTTTGAAAGCTGCCATTTTGATTCATACCGTGAAAATGAAAATTTCTATATCTTCACAAGTTCACAGTCGGGGATACTATTTCTATCTTTCCGCAATTTCTTCGATAATCTATCGTTTAGCGTATAATAAAACATGCTCATCAACTTCCTGAGAAGGCCGTGGACAAATAGTACTGGAGAAAATGATGTGGATATAGAGACCACCTCTGATAACATTTTTCAACTGTAGTGAATACCGGGTAGAACGACTGTGAATATCCATCAAAGGGAGGTGGGTTTCAGAAATTGGCTGGTAAAAATTGTTGAAAAAGAAAAAAATTGGGGAAAGGGGTTGATGGGTGGTCTAACATGTCGAAAGTGAAAAATCATCATCTGTTCCTGGAGTTTTTTCAGACTCCCTCCCTCCCTCTGATCGGGTCTAAACAACAGGTAATTTTTTTAACCCTTTACCTAACGTAACGACCAAACCCGGCCAGCGTTATTCTCAAAAATCGCCAATTAGTTTTCATTATTTTTTTCATTTTTTGTCTCAAAAACATAGGTTATGACCCCTCGTTGGAACGAGCTCGTCGAGCTCGTTCCAACGAGGGGTCATAACCTATGTTTTTGAGACAAAAAATGAAAAAAATTAGTTATTCAAGAATTATTTTTGTAAGTGTCGTCTGCTTTTCAGGTTAGGTAAAGGGTTAATATAGAGCAAAAAAGGCGCAATTTTTCTTTTTGTAGAGGTGCACGAGTCCCAAACATAGCTTTGTGTATTGTATTCATGGAATGCCATGAAAGCACATGGACCACAACTGATATATATCAGTGTCACAATATGGATACCCTGGTATAATCGTACCCACCCAAGTTCGAAGTACTTTCTACTACCATGTTTCTGTATATGAGGCATGCAGGCTTTCGGTCACCATCACTTGCTTTTCTACCAGGACTGAGTCCATTGAAATAATTGGTAAGGAGGTACTGCGCAATAATTCTCTTGGCCACATTATTCTTCAAATCCAGTGGGATCTTAACAACTGTTACATAACTGGAATTGTCATGGATTTTTCCTGACAATGATTACTATTCGGGTGGATTTTCCGCCGCTTTACCCAAACCACTTTGTAAATAAATGTAGAATCATACATACATTACAGTCGCCGTGGACAGGTTGTAATTGACGCGTGGGCACTGATGTCCACGCATGCGTTTACCAGGTAATAAAAATCACTCGGTGCTACATTGATTATATTTTTGATGATTATTCCAATATTTAGTGTTTGCAATCTTATATTATTGTGTCCTTGGAAAAATTGCCCACACGTGGAAAGTGACCAGTCCATGGTGGCTGTACTGTAGCAGGGATGATGGGCGAATAGACCCACATGGCCGGAAACTGTTAGATTTCTGCATCCAATCAGGTGTGCAAATTTTTAAATGAAGAGCCCTGCGAAGCTTCGAAATTAGATTCGATTCAAAACTCTCTCAATGATTCGATTACGTCTTCTTTTGAACTATTTTATCATCAGGAGACCTTATGATAGAAGAGTTCAAGGAGGTGCCGCTTCCGATGCTACTTGATTCCGTTTCTGGATTATTCCCGTTTTTATTAATTTGCACAAACAGACTTGTAGCCGTTGAGTACAATAATTGTGCAGCGGCGAGCAACTGTTAGACCCCCCAACGTATTAACTCTCTACCCAACGTAACGACCAAAACCAACCAGCGCTATTTACAAAAATAACCATTCAATTTCCATTATTTTTTAAATTTGTGCCTCAAAAACATAGCTTATGACAGCTCATTGGAACGAGCTCGTTGAGCTAGTTCCAATGAGGGGTCATAAGCTATGTTTTTGACGCAAAAATGAAAAAAAATAGTTATTCAAGAATTTGTTTTGCAAGTGTTGTCTGCCTTTCGTGTTAGGTAAAGGGTTAACTCCTCAGAAGCAGGGTTAGTATTGGTTGAAGACGAGTGCGTCGTCGACGTGTAGTACGCCTTAGTACACAGTGCCCCCGTGCCCACGTGCGGTTAAACGGGATTAGGTGCCTTGTCCAAGGACACAATGCAATTACCCCTGGCGGGGATTGAACCGCGGACCTTTCGGTTTGAAGTCCAATGCCGTAACCACTGAGCTAGCGCGCTCCCTAAACAGATTAGTAACCGTTAAGTACAATAATTGAGTGGAGAATGATAATATTTACAGCTGAGATAATATTAGTTACCCTTGTGTTTCCCAGGATGTATGAGAATTTACACCAGTTTGGGAACTCATACCCTGAGGGTTTATGAGTTCCCAGACCGGTGTAAACTCCCATACACCCTAGAAAACACAAGGATTACGGATTTATTTCCAAGAATTGTAGTGTACTTAATACTTTAACCTAAATTGTGGGAAAAAACTGATAGAAAATTTGTAATTTTCTAACATAGCCGAGCAGAAGGTATGAATTAATAATTAAAAATGGGTACTTTTTTAGCCATATAGTCTGCTATTGTGTATTCTTGTTTTTACACTATGGTTAACCACGGTGTAAAAAAAGCTACTGTGGATTGCAAGTTACACCGTACCTCTCAGCCAATCAAAATGCAGTATTTTGTTTCATTGGAAATAAGATGCAATATCTATACTTTGAGGAGCGGTGATACTCTATTCGATTCGAAGTCATCTACTAATTCGATTCGAGAACTGATTTGATTGGAAATGTGAAATTCGCAGGGCACTACGTATATATGGCATATTGGCCAGTGATATCTTCGGCGACTGTAACCTCATATCAGTATAATGGTAGCCTAATGTCAGGCTACCAGTCTAATTCTGTAAGAAATTCGCCGCTGTTAGGTCTCGTTACAGTTATTCAGGTGAAAATGTCGGCTTTTCAAGAAATGTTCAGCTTCTGATTAACACGGCCGATGATATTTCGCATTTAAATAACCTCCCCTATTCACAATACTCACAATGTATATAGTTTCTGGAAGCTCTGAATATGGCCCTTTCTGGAGACAGCTGTACACAACAAAAATCTTGCAATATCACTCAAATACACTAAGCCGAATGACACAGTTGATGGCTAAAAAATGGTCAAAATTTTCTCATTTTGGGGATAAATCTCCAATTTTCGAGCATCGATAGTGATAAAACTGTGTTATAGGAATTCCTCATTCCTCCACTGAGGATTTTACAGCATAACTTGATCATTCTGACAAATAAAAAACATATGGGTTTCTTATTCATTTTTTCAGAAGGCTTTCTCAAAGCAAATTTACACAAAAATTGTCCCATTTGTAAACTGCAAATTGTCAGGTCCCAAACAGGTTTGGGTTTGTCATTTAAAACTTCCATGTGACCTTGACCCCCAATTGAAATGCACTTGACAACACACAGTTTGAATCAAGACCATCAACAGATTATTTTGGCCATATCACCATTAATGAGAATTATTTACTAAATCCACACCACCATAAACTAAAACAAAAGCTCAAAATAGTCATTTGGCTGAGGATATCCAATAACCTCGGAAATGACCTTTTAATAGGAATCGAGACCTTATGGCCTGGATTCAGTCTAGTCCTCAAATAGGCCATCATCTAAACCTATGGTTCGCTTTTCCGACCAACTGATATGTCCCGGTCGATTGAACCTGAAATATGTCATTAAGATTCATTTTCTGTGAATCAAAGCTAAAAATTGTTGCTCAGTCGAGACTTGATTGCATCGATATTTTGATGACCTCACAATCAGAAATGACGACTCACCACAGCCATATATATATAGTGTTATTTTTGTGCCTGCGAGTTCCGCAAATTATTTCAATATATTGATGTTTTCAGGGAGAATTAAATACGTATTGACTGGAATTTGTACACCTGGGTATGAAAGAATACCTGTACATCTTTGTAAGTTAAGACATATCACATTGCATGAACGGTCGTCTGCGCGCAAATTTTCACAAAAAGTGGGTGATCAAACGTCCCATAGCAGCGTCGAATTTTGAACAGAATAAAGCTGTGTTCTCACTGTAGATTTTTATGGTACGTCTTTTAGGTTCCGCTCTACAGTTTCGCACTATTGCACAGAGGTGAACTAATGTCATGTAAATTGGAGATATATTTTTAGTTACTGATATTTGATTACATTAGGCTATTTGTTGGACAAGAGAATTTGAAGTTTTGTTCCTAAAGTTGGAGTCTGATACATGACCAGATGAGTTATGGGAAACAGTGGCTTAAAAAATTTACTATTTTTTAAAATGCCATTTTTACACGGGTTTGTTACCAGACTTGTAACTAAAAAATGAAATGGAAACATACACATTTTTTTTCATTTTAGAAACAGGGGATGCTATGCTCCAGTAGTAGGTAGGTGGGGGTGGTGGGGAAAATTCTGCTTTTGAGGCTGCTGGGTGGCTGAAAATGACTGGTTTTGGAATTTTTTCATTCAAATTTGTAGGTGGAAGTCTTGCCTTTGACAATAAATTATTCACCCACATTAAGATTGTTTATTTCTGCGTAGTCAGATAGTGTTAAATGTTTTTTTGTGCATTTGGGAAATGTAATACATGTTATGGGTTATATAACTAAGTTACAGTATATTTGCATTTGAAGAGAGTCCATGGCATGTCATTTTTGGAAATGCCTGGAAAAGTGTGGAGCGGAACCTTATCGAACGTCTTTTGTCGATCGATTTTGTCGAACAGCAAAAATCTGAAGGCTATTTTCACAATGGACTTTTGTCGTACGATTTTTTTCTGGAGGCTGCTTAGCCGTAATCCCTTCGACAAATCGAGAAGTCTTTCCTTGAAAGAAGTTAAAGCGCGTTTGATTGTTTCGACAAAAATCGTATCAGTCAAACATCGAAAGAAAGTCATACGTCTTGGGTGTTCTCTCTATAGATTTTATTTGTCGATCGACACCAACTTTGTCGTTTGCTGTAAAAATCGTACGATAAAAATCTACAGTGAGAACACAGCTTTTGACTGGTGGCAAGAGAGCTTCGGTGATCGACTATTGTATTATTGTCACTGTGTCTCTTGTATAGATAGCGTTTTGACCAACGAAGCGCCACCCCGATAATTTCATCTCCGTTAGAAAAAAATCATATCTGTTGATCTCAAACAAAGCATATCAGTTTCTTCCCGAAGTTCGGAACGCACAAACATAGTTACTTGAATTATTTTAAATTGACAGACCTTAACACTGTTAAGCGGAATCATTCGATTCGCTTCAATTAACGGGTTAATGTCATTTCTTTCTAAAGCAGGCGTGGGAACATGTCAACAAAAAGAAACCCGACATGCGGCATGCCTGCTCTAACCACAATAAAATCCCGCTTCTATTGAATTAACCCCTTACCCAACGCAGACGATATAAAAAATTATTATTTTAAATACCATTTTTTTTTAATTTTTCAAAAAATGTCATCAAACCCACATCACGTGACCCCCTCATTGGAACGAACTCGACGAGCTCGTTCCAAAGAGGGGTAACATGATATGATTTTGTGGAAATGTTTTGAAAAATAATATTTTTTCAGCTGCTGAATTTGCATATTACGCGGGCGGATGTGACCGATTCGTTGGGTAAAGGAATAAATGGTTCTGCAATTGTGGCAACACAGTGGGGTGTGAAGGGGAACAAATAAATTCCCGGGCTTATGAAGGTCAAATAGACACCACGGATGTGTGTGCGAACAGAGAGAAGAATAATGTAGTTTGCATTAAATAGTTGCGATAGGGTGACGTCGTAGTGAGAATTCGGAAGGCCGATGAATATTTAACCCTTTACCCAACGTAACGGCCAAAACCGGCCAGCGCTATTCTCAAAAATCGCCAATTAATTTTCAAAATATTTTCATTTTTTGTCTCAAAAACATAGGTTATGACCCCTCGTTGGGACGAGCTCGTCGAGCTCGTTCCAACGAGGGGTCATAACCTATGTTTTTGAGACAAAAAATGAAAAAATTTAGTTATTCAAAATTTTTTTTGCAAGTGTCGTCTGCTTTTCATGTTAGGTAAAGTGTTAAAAATTTAAATTTGTTATCATTACGTCCCTTGAGTTCTAATGTGTTCTATGTGCCTACTGGCAGCCTACTGACCTACTGACGTGCCTACTGGCACATAGAACACATTGGAACTCAGGGGACGATTAGTCGACAGGGAGCGAGGTGGCTCAGTCGTTACGGCATTGGACTTCAATCCAAAAGGATCACGGTTCAATCCCCGCCAGGGGCAATTGCGTTGTGTCCTTGGGCAAGGCACTTAATGCCGATTGTCCACGTGGGGACACGTTTGCGCTGTGTACTAAGGTGTACTGTGCGTCTATGATGCACTTGTCTTCAACCAATGCTAACCCTGCTTGTGTGGAATTAGTAGGTTGGGGAGTCTGACAGTAGGTCGCCGCTGCTCAATTGTCCTCTCTGGGTACCTCGGCTTCCTCCACACATAAAACTATTCGATATGAGGTTACCCTGATTATCGGAAGTGTAGTTAAACCCCAATAAATAACGAAATAAATAAAATAAATAAATAAATAAATAATCAGTCGACAAGCATTTTAATAGAAGCATTATTTTTATAATTACATGATTATCAGAGGCTACGGGGGCGCGGTGGCTCAATAGGTAGAGGTGCAGGCTGCAAGCCGAGAGGTCCTCGGTTCGAATTCCACCTGCGGCAATCGCGTTTTGTCCTTGGGCAAGACACTTCACCCCCATTGCCCACATGGGGGCACGGTGACGCTGTGTACTAAGGCGAACTGCACGTCGACGATGCACCTGTCTTCAACCAATGCTAACCCTGCTTGTGTGGAGTTAGTATGTTGGGGAGCTGACAGTTGATCGCCTTTGCTCGGTGGTTCTCTCCGGATACTCAGGCTTCCTCCACCCGCAAAGCTGTCGAGGTCATGATTAGCCATTGTGCAGAAATATGTGATCTAAAAAAAAACAATAAATAAATAAATAAATCAGAGGCTACAGTAGAGTCGCCGTGGACTGGTCGAATCCACGCATGCGTTTACCTGGTAATAAAATCAACATCAGCAAAATTGTAATTAATGAAACACCGGTGCTTCATTAATTACATTTTTGATGATTATTCCTATAATTAGTGTTTGGAATCTATTAATATTGCGTCCGTGGAAATACTGCCCACCCGTGGAAAGTGACCAATCCACGGCTACCTTACTGTAGCTACAGCAATTGGGCGGGGACGAAATAGTGAAAGGCCAGAGTTCTATCTTCATCTATAGATTATGTAATTTGATGCCATAAAAGGACGAACAGGCCCAGACGCCCAATTAAATATATAAATGAGCGAATAAATCATCACGTGGACAAATAATTAGATGTCTAATAAATATAGAATATACCCAAAGTAGCTTGGTGTACCAAATGTTCACCACTCGTGGTGAAGTGGTGTTAATCGCGAGCCTTTGGCGCGCGGTTAACACCACTTCACCGCGAGTGGTGAACATTTGGTACACCAAGCTACTTTGGGTATATTTTATTTATACCATAATAGTAATAATAACACTTTGGCCAGCCGCTGATTTGTCGCGGTTCTCGGACGAGTAGGCCTTGGTTACCCCTGTACTCCCAACTGCCCCCTATTCCCACGCTTCTCCTCTCCTCCCCACACTCGGAGACAACTGCTTGATGACATCCCTTTCCCCATTCTTCCCAATCACTCCGATTAGCATATTAACCCTCTCCTTTGAGTCTCCCCCTAACCACATGTCCTTCATTCTCCCATCCCACTTCCCCATTATACTCCCAGTGAATCTAATTCTTTTAGACTGGTACTTTGGGCATTCTAGAAGAAAGTGTTCCAGGGTCTCCACCATGCCCAAATTACACATCTGGCACTCCCTTTCACCGTCTTTCGCAATTGTTCCCCTCAGCTCCAGGGATCGCGACCTCAGCTTGAACAACAGTAACCCCCCCCCCCCCCCCCCCCCCAAAAAAAAGTGCCATCAAGGTACTCTTCAAAACCTGGCTTTTCTTTATCACACAGGCCACCCGAAGACCTCTTTGATTGCACACCCTCTCGCCAATTACGGTTACAATCCTCCATGACCCTTTCTCTGACGATTTTTTTACCCTTTTTGCCCCAACGTCCAGGTCCGAGATCTCCAATGAGTAGTTCTCTACTAGCTCCCTCACTTGGACCATCCACCCCGTCTTGATATTGGAGTTGAAAATTCTCACACACGGGAATGGTGACATGACAAAGGAAAGAGTTATTCGAACAATGCGATTAATTACCCTTTCCATTCCCCAACTCGGTGCTACGTGGTACGATATGTACATAATAAATGTCAATTTACCAGTGAGTATCACATTACAATTCATGATACGGTGTAATTAATTTTGATTATTTTTTCATTTTTTGTCTCAAAAACATAGGTTATGTCCCCTGATTGGAACGAGCTCGATTCAACGAGGGGTCATAACCTATGTTTTTGAGGCAAAAAATTAGTTATTCAATAATTTTGTTTGCAAGTGTCGTCTGCTTTTCAGGTTAGGTAAAGGGTTAACTAATACATTTTTAAGAGATTTTGCCTATAATTCCGACAGGCTCACATTTCAACTGCATCATCAAGGCATGCCTTCGACGAAGACAAGCCTTAACCCTTTACCTAACCCGAAAAGCAGACGACACTTGCAAAAATAATTCTTGAATAACTAATTTTTTTCATTTTTTGTCTCAAAAACATAGGTTATGACCCCTCGTTGGAACGAGCTCGACGAGCTCCTTCCAACGAGGGGTCATAACCTATGTTTTTGAGACAAAAAATGAAAAAAATAATGAAAATTAATTGGCGATTTTTTAGAATAGCGCTGGCCGGTTTTGGCCGTTACGTTAGGTAAAGGGTTAATGATGTAGCTGGAACATTATTCAGTGAGGACAGATTACTCCTCCCGCAATCGGTCATCTTCTCAACACCTCTGAAGAAAGGAAGACATGTGTGATCGTCCATCGCCATGAATGAGGGGTATTGTGAGGTACGTGGTTCGGGGAAGTAGATAAAGAGTTTCATTCTTCTATTGAATGCACAGAATATGAGCAGGGGCGTTACCAAGCAAAATGAAGTGTGGAGAGAAACAAAAGTGCTTAGCAGCAGAGAAATATTTCCCCTCACTTCATTTTACCTAGTGCTGAGTTGAAGGTGAAGATCCAGGGGGAAAGTTAACTCCAATTCCAATTGGAGCAACATGCATGAATACATTTTTTGAGCCTGGAGTACCCATAAAGTGAATGTATTGCTATGGTGGAATTACTCAGATATCAAATATCAGGATGAGAATACACGAATCAGTTTTAGAGTTTCAGGAATGAGTGTATATAAAGAATACATTTTCCACAAAAAATGAAGGGAAGTGTCCCCCCCTGCCCCCCTGCCCCCCCCCCCCCCTGCCCCCCCTGCCCCCCCCTGCCCCCCCCCCCCCCAATCCATTCTCTCTTGTGACCACGACATTCAATATGAGCCTAAATGAAACGGCAAGTTTGAACATCAAGGCTTTACTGTGGTAAATAACGGAGAGAACTTTACATGGATTATGAAAAATGAGACGCCAAACTTAATACGAAAATAGTTTTGGCAGGAAAAATGAAAAATTGGAAAATAATTAAATCTGAATCTTGAGTTGATTGTGCTGCCGGATATTGCCACTTCGTTTGGTAAAGGGCTAACTGTATTCTTTGAAAACAGGAACGTAACCAGGTCGTCTTTGCTCGGGCCGCCATTTTTTCGGGGATGTCCTTTAGAATTTGCAACTGTACCCCCTTGGCTGCTGAACATTCTAATTTTGCATGCCAACGCCCCCCCCCCATCCCCCACCCCCACCCCCTTATGCCAGGATTTCCAATCTCTGCCTGTGAATTTCCAACTAGTGATGGTTTTCGACAGGATTGGGTGGGATTGGCTTCCGCCACCTATTGGAATATATGGATGCTGAACCCCTCTTTCAAAGAAAATTGTTCCGAGCTTTTATATAAAATTTCATCATTTAGATATTACGTATCCATTATTCTTCATCTCGTCCCAAAGGAGATCTGCAAAAAACTAACAATTTGAAGTCATTCAGGTATCTGATAGATAGTGGTCCTGTCATTCCTATTAGACAGTAGGGTTAAGCATTCGAGTTGTTATTTTATTTCCATACATTTTATCGATGTCTGGTAAGTTCTGATAGATGATAGCAAGCTATTCTCTGAGGGTATCTATTTAACCTGGTTTCGACGATAAGATTTTTTGGTTGTGTTAGTCATCATTGTTAAGAGAGTTTACTTTAATCTTTATTGAAAATTGGTGTTTTGTTGACTGATCTTCTGTGTTGTTGATTCCTTCACAACAACTACAATATGAACTTGAATAATACAATATGCTTGTACAAATCACCTGGTAAAAATAGGAAATCACAGGAACTTAAATAAAGGTTACCTTAACCTTTTTTCAAGCCAATGGTATTCAAAAACTACCATTAATATTTTTAGTATTTCGTCTCCCGAGTTCCAATGTGTTCTATGTGCCAGTAGGCACGTCAGTAGGCACGTCAGTAGGCACGTCAGTAAGCACGCCAGTAGGCACGTTAGTAGGCACATAGAACACATTGGAACTCAGGAGACGATTTGTAAATGTTTTATCCCACAACATAGCTCAACAAGCTCGGTCAAATGATGGGCTAAAAGCCATATATGGAGGCAAAAGAACATTTTTAGTCATGCAAACTTTTTTTTAGCAAGTGTGGTCTCTATTTGAGTTGGGTAAAGAGTTTACTCTTTACCCAACGTAACGGCCAAAACTGGCCATAGCTATTCACAAAAATCACCATTCAATTTTCATCATTTTTCTCTCAAAACGTGGCTTATGTCCCTCATTGGAATGAGCTCGTTGTTGAGCTTGTTCCCGTGAGAGGTCATAAGCTATGTTTTTGATACAAAAAATGAAAAGAAATAATATTCAAGAATTTTGTTTGCAAGTGTCGTCTGCTTTTCGTGTTAGCTAAAGGGCTAAAGCTGGCTAAAAGCAAGAGATTGCACCAGAGATGCTGGCATACCCCAACCGGTGCAAAATCGACGAAAGGGGCTGTGTCGGGGCGGAAAATATTTCTCAGTGGAAAAAGGGGCATTACTCGTGAGTAGAATGTTTGGATAACATACTATATGTATAAAAAGACATGGTTTCATTAAGATCAGATACCGCTTGCCCACGTGGTGGCCGCGGTGGCGCTGTGTTCTACGCCGCACTGCACGTCGATGGTCACTTGCCTTCGACCAATGCTAACCCCGCGTGTGTGGAGTTGGAACGTTTAATAGTCTAACATTACTCGGCACTGTTCGGTGGTTCTCTCCGGGTACTCCGGGTTCCTTCACCCGTAAAACTGTCAGACACGAGGTGATCCTGGCTGTCGAATGTGTTGTTAAACCCCAACAAAAAATAAATAAAGATCTGTCGACGCCAACCGAGTTAAGGGCGCGTACGGCCAAAACAATGTCACAGCGGTGAAAGACAAAAGCCACGAGTGGAATGTGCGCACAACACAACTCTCTATGTTTGAAGGGGCATATCATGCTGGCCATGTAAGCTTTCATTAGATCTGAGTACTATCAGCTAAGCTATGGACTGGTACGGACTCGTACAAATGTACGGCTGTACGGTAGGACAGGTCATCTATCCGTACGTGCGTGCAGCTCAACGTACAGCCGGACAGAATGATGCAAAACCAGTATACATCACTTTTAAAAAACGTGGGTGTATCATAAAATAATGTTGAGATGTTTATAGCACTGTGTGGCAAAAGTGATGTCTTTCCTCCTTCAGATAGAGTCACATTTGCAGAGGTCGATCAAGATTTTATAAAAAAAAATATTCAGAAATCAAAACTTTTAGGGGAACCAGTGAGGGTCTTCAGAAATGATCAGCAATGCCGTATTTGTTATCACATTAGTCAGCCTGAGTGCCCATGTAACGTCATCACTATGGTGATATGCTGTGTTGTGCGCAAGCCACGTTGTTAGGGTGACACGTGGTTCCTTAGCCCATTTTGAATGACGGAGGTCGCCATTTCGGTTTATATGGGATAAGTGACATCTAACAGCGAAGGGTGTGTTCTGGGAGGTTGTTTGTATTGGAGTGTAAATCGATGTAAAATGACCCGACAACTACTAAAATGGACCCCCAAACCCTCTGCTTATCTGGCTAGGATTTTCCAATTATCCTCAGTTTTTGTTTCATTCCTATTCAGGACCTTTATAGTTCGCAATGGTACAGCGCCTCAAATAGCGTGGAGTGTTGTTACACTCAAGGGAAGTACTTTGATCAATCGTATTCTCCCCAAAACCTCGATTTACACCTTTGCCAGAACCCGTTCTGGATACTCTAGGTCTTAGTACTCCTTACTATCCCTGGTCCTTGCCTTTGCCCTCGATCAGTGAAATCACTCCATTAACCCTTTGAACAGGAGCGACCGCTTTTCCGACCAGGAACACGATACGTCACAACGTTATTATATAGGATGGCTGTTCAGTAAATGAGTGGGGTAGACCAATCAATATTTTCAACGTGCAGCCTCGAGGCTGCACGTTGAAATATTGATTGGTCTATCCCAAATAATGAATAAGGACTCTTCCAATTGCTGCCATTGAACTGGCATGGAAGATACCACTAGAGTTCAAAGGGTTAAAGTCAGTTAACTAATCAGATCGCTACATACTGTATCTCGGTCTAGACATGTTAGTTTGTCTGTCATCTTATGGGGCCATAATGGCCATGCGAGAATGTCTCAATAAAGTCTAACCTCATATTCGAGTAAGCTAAAAAAACATATGAATATACAGGAATAAGCTAAAAAAACATATGAACAAAATAACGTCTCATACTTTTTTCGTGACACATACGACTCCAGTAGGTAGAGGTGAAGGCTCAGTAGGTAGAGGTGCAGGCTGCAAGCCGAGAGGTCCTCGGTTCGATTCCCACTTGCGGCAATCGAGTTGTGACCTTGGGCAAGACACTGCACCCCCATTGCCCACGTGGGGGCACGGTGACGCTGTGTACGAAGGCGTACTGCACGTCGATGGTGCACCTGTCTTCGAACATTTCTAACCCTGCTTGTGTGGAGTTAGTATGTTGGGGAGCTGACAGCTGCTCGCCGTTGCTCGGTGGTTCTCTCCGGGTATTCCGGCTTCCTCCACCCGTAAAGCTGTCGAGGTCATGATTAGCCATTGTGCAGAAATATGTGACCTTGAACACCAATAAATAAATATACCTCTCCACAGGAAACAATTTTTATAGTAGGCAGAATGAAATCCAAAATATGTAAAGACTGTAATAATATTTCAAGTAAAATGATGAAGTTTAGTATCAATGAAATTGTCAGCGCGATTGCCCATGGCGTGAACACGTCATTTGCGACTGGCATTGTTCCTGATAAAATGAAACGCGCGAAAGTTTACTCAATCTTCATACTTATCAACCCCAAGGATGTCAATAACGTATAGACAAATCAGTATACTGCCCGTATTTTCAAAGTTGCTTGAAAAAGTAGCTTGCAAAAGACTTGATATTTGATTTTCTATTATAAATGAGCACCAATATGGATTTAGGACCAATCATTCCACAGCTCACCCGATACTCCAGCTTCTTTATAATGTTGCTAATAACAATGACAAATGAACCAAAGACTGTACATTGCCCATAAATTTAAATTTCTCAAAGACTTTCGATAAGATAAATAGAGGGTATGGAATGAGTGTTTTTCTCATATAATATTTATGAAACGAGTGTAAGAATTTTCCGTTTTGGCGAGCCTCTGGGGAGCCCAAACGGAAAATTCGGACGAGTTTCATAAATATTATATGAGAAAAACACTCATTTCATATTCTATTTATCATATGACACACACACGCACAAATTAGCCACTTAGTATGATTTTTTAACCCATCACCCAACTTGAGTTGCAGACGGCACTTGGAAAAAACATCCTCGTATAACTAAAAATCTTCATTTTCTGCTTCCAAAACATAGGTTATGACCCCTCATTGGAACGAGCTCGTTGAGCTCGTTCCAATGAGGGGCCATAACCTATGTTTTGGAAGCAAAAAGTGAAAATATAAAAAAAAATGAATGGTGTTTTTCTTGTAGGTAAAAGATTAATACAATATAACCCATCCCAATTAGGACAGATAACGTGAATTCTCCCTACTGAAATTATGCAAATGTGACCTAGTTGTATTTTGTTCAGCCAATCAAATTGTCCAGTTTTGAACTTAACTAATGAAAGCTCCCAACTCTAATTATGCAAATTAGGAAAATGTGGCCCAGTTGTATTTTGTTCAGACAATCAAATTGACTAGTTTTCAAATTGACCAATGAAATTGGCGGAAGGCTTTATTTATCACTGATTAATATGAAAACAAAATATCAAATGTTTTAAAGTGAATAAAACGGACGAGTCATATGATAAATCATTTTATCTTACTTAATATATTAAAATCCTGTTCACCGGTTAATGAGAATGGACAACGACTCAGTCACGTACTTTTTGCCGATGACCAGGTAATGTTATCAGAGTCTCCAGACGGACTGAATAAATGTGTTCAGAAGTTAGAACACTATGCGGATAAAAACAAACTTAGTGTCAATATCAATAAAACAAAATGCATGATTTTCAAAAAAGGAAAAGATACAAAAGATCCTACGTCTTGTATTGGAACAGCGAAATTAGTTATCGTTGATCAATATAAATACTTAGATCTTGATTTCACATACAATGGAAACAAAAAACAAGTTCACGAGAACTGAAGTACAAAAGGATCGAAAGCAATGTTTTTCCTTACAAATTCTCTCAGAAAGTCACTTGACTTAACTCTTGAAGTGAAATGTAAACTATTTGATAAATTGATTGAGCCTATTTTATTATATGGTTGCGAGATATGGTCCCCTGGCCTTAATACTCCTTTTGCGGACATCACAGCTTGTGAACAAGTCCACTTGAAATTTTGTAAACAAATATTAATGTTGAATAGAAAAGCATCTAATCACGCAGCACGAGGAGAGTTGGATAGACATCCTATTGTGAACGATGCCATCTTACATCTCCATAAATATATCGATATATTATCCAAAATTGCTGGCGATAACATACTCTCCAACTCATTCAAGGAGTCGCTAAAATGTAAACTTCCGAAAACTTGGATAACTCAGTTATCTTGTTATAATATCAGAGTTTCCGATGTCAATACTTTAAGTAATATTAATGGAAAATACCTGAAAGATGTACTAGCATCTCAGCATAGAGAAATATTTACTAAAGATATGTTTAATGATGACAAAATGAACAGCAGTAATAAGTTACGAACGTATCGATTAGTTAACTGGAAGAGTGCTGGAAGCCCATTTTTGGGCTTTACTCTGAGGTGAAGATACTGCAACTTGAAGGCTTCATAGGCAGTGGATGTGCTTCGTATTATTTTTGATGTGATGTGATTTAGTCTGTAAGGACTTGACTTGCTACAATTTATGGGAGAGTGCCTGTAGGCACTCTCCCATAAATTGTAACTGGAAGAGTGCAGGAAGCCCATTTTTGGGCTTTACTCTGAGGTGGAGATACTGCAACTTGAAGACTTCATAGTCAGTGGATGTTCTTCGTATTATCTTTGTTGTGATGTGGTTTAGTCTGTAAGGACTTGACTTGTTACAATTATTGTAACAAGGCAAAGATATGTGAACAAATTTTGATGACCAAAAATAATTTAGCACTCTACCAGTTAAAATGAATACAAGCATGAACCTTATCTGAAAATCACCAGATCTCGACAGGTCCGTGAACTGTTTACTAGACTTAGGGTTGGTAACCATTAATTTAGAAATAGGAAAGGGTAGACAAAAACAATCCCCAACGCCTCTAAATGATGGGAGATGCATATGTCCAAATTCGGGGAACAGGGTTTAAAGAAATTATGAAAGAAAACAAAGAATTTAAATGATTCGGAGAAATACTATAAAATATTGAAAATCTGTGATAGTAATCGATTAATATTATTTCTAATATGATCTGGTCATTCTTCTGCAAACGAGATCACCTTGTTAAAGAAAAAAGTCATTAGTACTTTATATTATACTTCATGTTTATTATGTCTTCTTATTTGTTATGTTTGTATTGTATTGTGCAGCTGGGAGCGCGGTGGCTCAGTGGTAGACTGTTGGACTTCTATGCTAGAGGTTCCGACTTCGATCCCCGTCCGGGACGATCCGCGTTGTGTCCTTGGGCAAGGCACTTTATCCCGGTTGCCTACATGGGGGCACGATGACGCCATGTACTAAGGCGTACTGCACGTCGATGGTGCACATGTCTTCAACCGCTGTAACCCTGCTTGAGCAGAGCTTGAACAGAGTTAGAATGTTGAGGAGCTGACAGTTGTTCGTCGATGTTCGGTGGTTCTCTCCGGGTACTCCGGCTTCCTCCACCCGTAAAACTGTCACGGTCACGATTAGCCATTGTGTGCATAAGTGTGTGACCTTAAACACCAATAAATAAATAAATAAATATTGTGCAACTGCCATTATGGTGTAATGAATTAAACTATTAAAAAACTAAACTATGACATTAGAGGAGTTAATGACCACTGCAGTTAAAACTAGAAGTCCTGTCATGAACTGTGCGCTTTTCTAGGCTTAATTGCGAGTAGGAATTGCGCGCAATTGTCATATCGAATGGAATCCAAAGCTCGGCAGGTTCTCCTGGTTACTCATAGCAAACACAGGCAATGTTTCTGCCAATGGACCTCCGGGTTATCCGGCGGTCCATTGGCTGAAACATTGCTTGTGCACAGGTCATGTGTACAGAATTTGATAGCCTTACTATGGTCATAACGCGTAGATTAACGCACAGACCGACGTGCTATTTGTGCGCATTTCATGGCAGGACTTCTAGTTTTAACTACAGTTCAGTTCGATCATATAAATGTATAACCTGCCAAGTTAAGTATATAGCGTTCCTCCAATAAGAAGATAGCTCTGAATGCAAACAAATCTAAATGCACAATCATTATTAAACAGCAATAACAAGTATAATGATAGAACTATCTCAATTAATGACCATAAATTAAACCAACTACTATATTAAGCTTACTACCAAATTTCTCGAAATATAAATAGATGAAAAGGTAAATTGCAAGCATCACCATCAATAGCAACAGCCACATAACAGTCACAATATACAATGGCGGATTGCTATCTCTCTCTTCCTATAACATTTCTTATTGAACACTCTAAAATTTCCTTGAGCCACTCAAACCAAGATGCCACCCGGAAAAAGTAGATGGAGCGCAGAAGGGATTGGAACAAGCATTTTGTTAACATACCAAACACACAGCAAGGATTGAAACACGCTTGCCTGGCTGGGACCAGCGTACAATGAGATCTCGACTAAGGCAGTCGACAGATCAGGTAGTAGCCACTGCCAAAGAAGTGTCTCCACCAGTCCGTCCCAAGACTCTAACAAGAATCTCAAACCTTCAATAAACGTCAACCAGGGCATGTTCTCTGTTCGATGAGCACGTGATAATCCAGTCAGAGCCAGCTAATACCAGTTGAAACTGGCTAAACATTACGCCAGTAGTATGTCTCGTATGTTTCAGGTCATATTTGGGGGACCCCGGTGGGGGACCCCGGAAGTGACGTCATGTCACGTGACCTAGTGGCGTCATGTTGTGTTGTCATGGTAACCCGCGTAAGCGGCCATGTTGTGACGACATCCCCATAGTGATACGTGTTGTTAGTGCGCACGAGCAGCGCGTGTTGTTAGGGTGATACGTGTTTCCGTCCTCCGTGTTTCCGTGTCAAAACACGGAATTCATAATTTACGGACTCGGCTAGGAATCTCAATTACGGAATGCCTTATATGTATACAGGGGAAATCTGATTCAACATTGATCAATGTTATAGTCGAGACTGAGATAGGTATAGCTAGGAAGTAATGGATGAGATATGGGGCAGAATAACAGAAGCCAGTAGTACTGGTACAAGGCTGCAATGGAACAAGACTGTTGTAGAAGCTAATGATAGGACAGATAGTCCATAGACCTGTAATGGCCTTGGAGCTTTGGCGACAAGATGGAAGCGGTTGGTAAGACAACATTAGACCCATTGAGGGCTTTTACATAGCCTAATGCGACAAAAAAGGGATTCTCCAAAAGGTATCCTCAAATAATACAATACCAGGCCATAGGTATCCTCAGATACCCGTATGTGCCTATGTGATAGGGCATATTGTGTCACATTGTGCCTTTTCACATAAGCACATATGACAAAAAGGGATTCTCCAGTAGGTATCCTCGATAGGTATCCTCAAATAATACAATACCAGGCCATATGTATCCTCAAATACCCGTATGTGCCAATGTGATAGGGCATATTGTGTCACATTGTGCCTTTTCACATAAGCACATATCGGCACATAAAGCATGTGCCTATGTGATAGGGCATATTGTGTCACATTGTGCCTTTTCACATAAGCACATATGACAAAAAGGGATTCTCCAGTAGGTATCTTTGATAGGTATCCTCAAATAATAGAATACCAGGCCAAAAGTATCCTCAAATACCCGTATGTGGCTATGTGCTAGGGCACATTGTGTCACATTGTGCCTTTTCACATAAGCACATATCGGCACATAAATCATGTGCCTATGTGCTAGGGCACATTGTGTCAAATTGTGTTTTTTTACATAAGCACATATGACAAAAAAGGGATTCCATAGCCACAGGTGTTTTGCAAAAAATGGGATTCCGTGGAATATTGCCATTAGATATAGTCTTTTATTATACAGAAGGGAGATAACTCTGCATACAGATTATGGGAAATCAAGTAATCTGATTGGGTATAAATGATCTAGATATACGAAACAACAAGAGTACTTGGAATAGGGTCAGAACTAACAAGAATAGACCAGAAATAGCTAAATATAGTAATAATAAGCTAAACTGTTCCAACTAATAGGCTCTTCTACGCTACTGGAGTATACTCCATAGCAAAGGAACATGCCTAGGTAGACGAAAACTATTGCATATATAGATAGAAGCAGAGAATTCTGAAAGAATTCGAAATAGTATAAGTTGGGGTAGATTTTGGTAATTTGGAGAGATTGTTGAGTTGTTTGTGGTAATTAGATTTACTCCGATTCAATCGAACATACCCTCCGAACTTACTCCGTCCCATTGCAGAAACATTGGGCAACACAGAAATCACGTGCTACCATAGAAACCAAGATGGCGGCCTCAAGTATACAAAATGGACGACGGAAACACGTATCACCCTAACAACACACGCTGCGCATGCGCACTAACAACACGTATCACTATGAGGATGACGTCACAACATGGCCGCTCACGCGGGTTACCATGACAACACAACATGGTGCCTCTGGGTCAGGTGACATGACGTCACTTCCGGGGTCCCCCACCGGGGTCCCCCAAATATGACCTGAAACATACGAGACATACTACTTACGTTACTGTTCGAGTTCTGCAAATCAGGAATTTTCTGTCTGCCAAGTAATTCCAAGTACTTTCATATTATTTTATTAGAATTTACTATAGGCTCTAATGACATCTTTAACACTTTACCTAAAATCTGTCACTGTGAGCTGAATTTCGCAACAATACTAGAGATGAAATACCACGCTTGATGTTCTCTCAAGCCTAAAATTAGAGCCATTTGGGGCATATTTTTCACAATTTTTCCGGCCCTCCAACGTGAGACGAACACTTCAGAGGCAGACTGGCGTGTGGTCCACCGTAAAAATTCTCGGTGGGCCCCCTATTGGGTTCCTCATGGGGCCCCCAAAACTGAGGCATCCCAACACCTGTTGGGCGTAAAATTTCGTAATGAAGGGGTCAGTGACACTGTAGCTCAACTTGTGTAAGACATGTACAAGTATATTATGTGACACAGCAATGACTCACATGTAGGTAATGACCTGATAACAAAGGTACATGTAAAGTATTGTAAAGGTCTGTACATAAATACTGACCGTAGCCTGTAACAAATGTACAGGTAAAGTATTGTAAAGGTGACAGTTAGATGCTAAACTAGAAAAGAAATCTCCATGGGGTTAATGTTACAATGGGGATCCTTGTATGGTGCACCATAAGCCAAATGTTAGCAATTGTTTTGCCCTGTTTGATTCTGTATAGAAGTTCTGTACAAAAAAACCTGATTGTACCTTATTTCGATACAAAATGGTCGCCGGCAGCCATCTTGAATTTCGAACCGCACCTAGAAACACTCGTTCTCGTCCCAAAGTGATAACAAAGGTACCCAAGAAGTATCGTAAAGATCGGTTCATAAATACGGCCCCTAGCCCGAGCCGTATTGACATGTGTACTTACTGTTTATAAGTAGCACTGAATAAATCAAAGTTCATCTAATTTGCATAATCTCTGCACCAGAAAAAAACGTATTATATGTGATGCATTCCATGTTACTAAACATTCATACAAAAATTTGTTCAAATCAGAACTTTCATACAGAAGTTCTGTACAAAAAACTGATTGCACAAATTTCGGTACAAAATGGCTGCCGGTGGCCATCTTGAATTTCGGACCGCACCCCAAAAAAAAGATACCCAAGAAGTTTCGTAAAGATCGGTTCATAAATACGGCCTTCAGCCCGAGTCGTATTGAATTGTTTTGTTGTTTTGTTTGGTTTTGGGGTTTGTTTTTTTTGTTTTTTGTTTTTTTCCAATTGTTTATTTGGTGATATTTTGCAGAGGCCACGATTTTACAATCTTCCGTACCATCTCACGTGGCTAGGAGATACAAGAGGGTATACAAAATATTACATATTATGTTATCAAATCTGTTACAGCGAAATACACTAACAATTGGAAGAAAATGTATATGTATGTACAGGTATGTACAGTAGGGTGTGTGTGTGTGGGCGGTGCGTGTGTGTGTGCGTTTATGTGGGTGTATTTGCGTGTGTTGTGATGGAGGTGGTGGTGGGCTTGCTGGGTTAGGTTGAGACTGCTACTATGAAACAGACGATAGAGGGGTAATTTGAAATGACTTGTTGGGACAATTGTTATTTGTATATGCATGCATATTTTGTTGATACATCCGTTTTCACTCGTTTGAAGGCAGGCATCCTAGCGACTGGATTCGGTTTTCCCGGGAACTTTGTGGATGAAGGGGGATGGAGCGTAACTCTAAATAGGGTTCAATTTGCAATGGTCTCAGATCTTTAGTCCCCCCCACCCCCACACAAATTTTAGTGCCCCAAATTCCAGAAAAGAATGCCCCAAATCACACTTAAACTAACTTACCACTCATTACAAGCTACAAACAAATATACAATTAACTAGAGAAACAGAATTTACTGCACCCAGTAAATTCAAGTCTGTGTGAAAAGGGTTAAAGTATCAGGAATAAACTATACGGAAAGAGAATTTATGGAGGCTTATTTTCAGGAGTAAAATATTTTTAAACAAATCAGAAATGGGTTTTCGTTAACAGTATTTACAGATATTCATACTGGAATCAGAACAATTATTTATAAGAAACCAGAAAAGGCATATATGTGACCAGAATTCAAAGGTTTCGAAACTCGAATCAGAAATGGACATTTTTGGCTCTGCCCACTAATTTGAGTGATGAAGTGCGTTCATAAACTTTAGAAATGCATTAAGGTGTAATGAAATTCATTTCCCAGTATTTCTGAATAATACGCACTTGATGACTTTGGTGACCTCTTTCAGACGGACCCCCAGGTGACCTCCGTGACCTTGACCCATATTTTGAATTTCCATCAAGTGTCGACTCATTTGGTGTTAGTTCCAGGTCCATTCATCATACCACGATTGAGATATGAGCATGACCCACTTTCAAAAATGTTGGCTACGCCCACTTTATTAACATAAAATGCATGTATGGACCTCAGGAATGCTTTGGGGGGGGGGGGGGGTGGAAATGTGATTTCCAGCAATTATGAAAAATGCACTCAATGACCCCTAGGTTACCTCCTTGACCCTGACCCATATTTTGAATCTCCATCAAGTGTCGACTCATTTGGTGTTAGTCCCAGGTCCATTCATCATACCATGCTTGAGATATGAGCGTGACCAATTTCAAATTTTTTGGCCACGCCCACTTTTTTAACGTCAAAATGCATGTGTGTACGTCAGGAATACTTTAGGGGATCAAAAAATGTGATTTCCAGCAATTCTGAAAAACGCACTCAATGACCCCTAGTTGACCTCTGTGACCTTGACCCATATTTTGAACCTCCATCGAGTATCGACTGATTTGGTGTTGGTCCCAGGTCTGTAGGTCATACCACGCCTGAGATATGGGTGTGACCCACTTTCAAAAATTTTGGCCACGCCCACTTTTTTTACGTCAAAGTGCATGTATGTACGTCAGGAATACTTTAGGGAGTCAAAAAATGTGATTTCCAGTAATTATGAAAAATGCACTCATTGGCCCCTAGTCGACCTTGTGTCTTTGATCCATATTTTGAACCTCCATCGAGTGTCGACTCATTTGGTGTTGGTCCCAGGTGTGTAGGTCATACCACGCTTGAGATATGGACATGACCCACTTTCAAAATTTTTGGTCACGCCCACTTTTCTTTACGTCAAAATGCATGTGTGTACGTCAGGAATACTTTAGGGGTAAAAAAATGTGATTTCCAGCAATTCTGAAAAATGCACTCAATGACCCCTAGGTGACCTCTGTGGCCTTGACCCATATTTAGAATCTCCATCAAGTGTCGACTCATTTGGTGTTGGTCCCAGATCCATACGTCATACCACACCTGAGATATGGGTGTGACCCACTTTCAAAAATTTTGGCCATGCCCACTTTTTTGACGTCAAAATGCATATGTGTACGTCAGAAATACTTTTGGGGATCAAAAAATGTGATTTCCAGCAATTCCGAAAAAATGCACTCAATGACCTCTAGGTGTCCTCCGTGGCCTTGACTCATATTTTGAGTCTCCATCAAGTGTCGACTCATTTCGTGTTTGGTCCCAGGTCCATACGTCATACCACGCCTGAGATATGGGCATGACCCACTTTCAAAAATTTTGGTCCCGCCCACTTTTTTTTACGTCAAAATGCATGTGAGTGTACGTCAGGAATACTTTAGGGGATCAAAAAATGTGATTTCCAGCGATTCTGAAAAACGCACTCAATGACCCCTAGTTGACCTCTGTGACCTTGACCCATATTTTGAACCTCCATCGAGTATCGACTGATTTGGTGTTGGTCCCAGGTCTGTAGGTCATACCACGCCTGAGATATGGGCGTGACCCACTTTCAAAAATTTAAAAGTGGATCACGCCCATATCTCAAGCGTGGTATGACCTACGGACCTGGGACCAACACCAAATGAGCCGACACTTGATGGAGGTTCAAAATATGGGTCAAGGTCACGAGGTCAACTAGGGGTCATTGAGTGCATTTTTCAGAAATGCTGGAAATCACATTGCAATTTTACGTAAAAAAGTGGGCGTGACCAAAATTTTTGAAAGTGGGTCACGCCCATATCTCAAGCGTGGTATGACCTATGGACCTGGGACCAAAACCACATGAGTCGACACTCGATGGAGGTTCAAAATTTGGGTCACGGTCACGGAGGACACCTAGGGGTCGTTGAGTGCATTTTTCATAGTTGCTGGAAATCACATTTTTCAAAACATTCCTGAGATTCATACATGGATTTTTACGTTAAAAAAGTGGGCATGGCCAAAAAATTTGAAAGTGGGTCATGCTCATATCTCAAGCATGGTATGATGAATGGACCTGGGACTAACACCAAATGAGTCGACGCTTGATGGAGATTCAAAATATGGGTCAGGGTCAAGGTCACCTAGGGGTCATTAAGTGCATTTTTCATAATTGCTGGAAATCACATTTTTTGACCACCCAAAGCATTCCTGAAGTCCATACATGCATTTTCATGTTAAAAAAGTGGGTGTAGCCAACATTTTTGAAAGTGTGTCATACTCATATCTCAATCATGGTATGATGAATGGACCTGGAACTAACACCAAATGAGTCGACACTTGATGGAAATTCAAAATATGGGTCAAGGTCACAGAGGTCACCTAGGGGTCCGCCTGAAAGAGGTCACCAAAGTCATCAAGTGCGTATTATGCAGAAATACTGGGAAATGAATTTTATTACACCTTAATGCATTTCTAAAGCTTATGAACATATTTCATCACTCAAATTAGTGGGCAGAGCCAAAAATGTCCATTTCTGATTCGAGTATCGAATCCTTGGAATGCTGGTCATATATGCCTTTTCTGGTTTCTTATAAATAATTGTTCTGATTCCAGTATGAATATCTGTAAATACTGTTAACGAAAACCCATTTCTGATTTGTTTAAAAATATTTTACTTCTGAAAATAAGCCTCCATAAATTCTCTTTCTGTATAGTTTATTCCTGATACTTTAACCCTTTTCACACAGACTTGAATTTACTGGGTGCAGTAAATTCTGTTTCTCTAGTTTTTTATATATATGTGTTCCTCTATTTCATAAAATCTTTTTAAGCAGATTCTAAAGTTGACGAGGCTAGGAGACATTTGTTGAAATTTACAACAGAATATATGGTGTTTAGCCAAAATGATGATACTATTGATTATGAAAATGATAGATCTGGAGATACATATAAACACTATGAAGGTCTCGTGGATAAAAAAGACTCCTCAAAAAATAATTTTTCAACGCTTTTTTTCAAGTCCATAGCTAATATTGCACAAATCGGAGAAAATTTTGTGGAACATAAATTTGTTGAAAAGCTAAAAAAGCGCAGTGTGTGTCATCCCTTTTGGCTCGAAGTTCTACAATCATGGCAACAGTATATAGTAACCAGATTTTATTAAGTCCTCCTTTGGTTATAGCAGTGAATTAAATAACAAAGAAAATATAATTAGTATTCCAGCCTGGAACAAACAAGGAATCAGATGCATTAGAGATATTTTTAATCCAGATGGTAGTCTCATGTCTTATCAAATGTTTAAAGATAGATATGGAAATTTCACCGATTTTATAAGTTACTCTGGCGTAATAACGGGAATTCGAAAAGCAATGAAAGAGTTTAAGTTAGACCAAGAAACAATTGCATCAATCGAACAACCTATTATCCCCACCCCTTATCAAAATATCTTATCAGAAAAAGGTCACAGATTGCTGAAGCTTCAAAATACACAAAAAACATTAAATGTAAATCACAATTGAAATGGGAATCAGAAATCGAATTAGACCTAAACTGGACTACAATATACCAAAATCCATTCAAATGTGGTATTATGGATAACAAATTAAAATACTTTCAATACAAACTTATCAATCAAATATTAGGAGTTAACAAATATATAGCTAAATTTAATAATATTCATTCCCCTCTATGCAGTTTTTGCAAAGAAGAAGAAGAAACTATCTCCCACATCTTTTGGTCTTGCAACGTAATCAAACAGTTCTGGGAGGAATGCCAAAAATGTTTACAAGATCGGGACATATCTATATGTTTGACTACAAGGAATATACTACCCGTATTGAATTGTTGACGGGCGGACAGACGTCCAGACGGACAGACGGACGACGGATGACAGGCCATGGCATAACCTCTAATTTGAATACGTCAAAGTTGTGCTAAAAATCGAAAGGCGAAATGGATCTGATTGCAGAGACTGCTGGTATATCGAAATGTTATCTATGTGGACTGCAGGGATATACCAGCAACATTCACGAGACAATACTTCGATCTTCGTGATATGCGCATGGCATAAAAATGCTTGGATCCCCAAAAGATCCGTGTGCCCACCACAACCCCCCCCCTCCCAACGCTCCCCGCCACCTCACCCTCCCACCGCTTCCAAACGCGCCCGTTTCAGGCGAAGGCTAAGCGAACAATACGATTGTTTACTCATTTTAAACATGGCTGAAGGCCTACAAGTCTGCAGTTATTGTTTTATCCTCCCTGTATATTGATATTGGACTGACCCATCTCACTGTAAGTGTACAAAAGGCGATACTATTTCAGGAAACGAGGGTTAAGGGGTTAAAAAAATACTTGAAGCATTGTGATTGGTTAGTTACGTTGGAAAGTAATAGGTATTTGCAAGTATTTTTATCGCAGCACATGAACAACCATTCCCATGTACAATAGCCCTCTTAACCAATGTCACTGTATTGCTGTCATTTTCCAAGGGTTAACGGGTTGAAAAAGGTAACTGCACCCTCAAGCTCGAAAAATGAACATGGGCAGGTACACGTTTGTGTTAATGTTTTTTAAACTATGCAGTGAGAATTAGTGTGGAATCAAGGATGGAAGAAGCATTTTAAACTTAGTGGGGAGGTGGGGGGGGGGGGGCGTTGTCACAAAGGGCCCAACACACTGAAGATATATACCAGTGGTGGCCTGTGTGTCTTAGCGACATGATAGGAATACAATACACAAGCCTCTGATTGGGTCACACGCATATCTACATTGAGAAAAAAGTAAATTGTTTGCTCCATATTTCATTGTTTCGCCCCTGTGGAGAAATTTGTTTCATTTGGAGCAAAGATATACATTCTAACTCTTAGGGTTTGATTTTAACACTCAAAGTGCAATGCCTTAAGCACTTAGACATTACAATCGTCAGACATCTGAAACTTGGATGGATGACACTTCCCATGAGTCCGGCATTGGTGGTTCTTCCAGAATCGTCCATAATTTAATTTGCGCTTGGTGGGTACATAATTAAAAGGACACAACGCAGATGACGCGGATCAGGCTCGAGAGTTCGAGCCTGATCCGCGTCATCTGCGTTGTTGCCTTTTAAGTGTCGCGACATTACACTTGTCAAGTGGTATTATTGTAACACCTGTCAAGTTCTGGGATATCTGCAGTTGAACAAAGTGCTAGTTCAGCACTTAGTGTTAAATACAGCACTTCAAGTGTAGTTTTTAACACTTTAGTTTTTAGCGTGTATATTGTCCCTTGAGTACTAACGAGGCGCTATCTGCGACGCCTTAGCATTACAGGTGGTGCCTTGTTGCCAAAAGGAATGGTTTCGCGCGCCGAAGGCGCGCAGGGACGGTATGGGGAATAAGCCCCTTTCGACTTCGGTGACTGTAGATAATTGATTTTCATATGTCTAGGCGTGTCAAAGGAGGAAAAGGTTCAGGTACTCGGCAGGTGTCTCTGGTGGTTTAGCGTCGTTTATGCCGTTGTTTCTTCTTTTTGGGTGGAGGTGGCTTGGAAGGAGAGACTGTAGTAGTTGTTGGTGTAGTTGGGCTGTTGATAATGGAGGACTGACTATGGTGGAATGGTTGAGTCCTTGTTGATTCGGGGGTGCTGTGGCTGGTGATGTGGCTGTTGCGCTGTTCTAGGAGTGCCGTCGTGGTCTTGTTGTGAACCTTTGTTTCTTCTATTGTTGTCCTGATGTTTTCCCTTAGGCCGCGTAATTGCTGAAACAATATCCGTGCCTGTTCCTGATCCAGAAAGGGGGTTGAAATTGGAGATGGAGACTTCTGAGAGCCAGTTTCCATTTCCGTCTCCGACTCGCCATCCTCCAGGTTGCCCCTCACAGGAGAGGCAGCTGGGGAGTGGGTGGGAGTCACAGGAGTTGGAGGGGAGGAAATAGTAGTGGCCTCCTCCGTCTTCTCTTCCGCCTTCTCTTCCTTCTTCTTTTTTAGGAACGTTTCCAGCCGCCGGGCATTCCGGCGCCTGGTGGATGGGCTTTTTTTCTTCTTGCTCTTCTTCTTTTCAGGGCCAGGTCCAGGCTTCTTCGGGTGAGGACCAGTGTGAGAGGGGTTCCTCTCACAAAAGATGCTACCTCTCCCCGAAGAAGGTGTGGTGGTGTTGTTCTCTTCAACGAAGAACTCCAAGTTCAGATGGACTCTCTTGCCTGTCTCCCGGACAGTCCAGGTGACAGGGCAAGAGACGCCCAGAGCTGAGATGGTTTTAATGAGTCTTGCTGGTAAATCCAGTGTGTCCATGATTACTATTCAAAGTGGCAAGGTGTTCACACTCTGAAGTCAGAAGTGTGATAATATAATAACACTTTGGCCAGCCGCTGATTTGTCGCGGTTCTCGGACGAGAAGGCCACGGTTACCCCTGTACTCCCAACTGCCTCCCTATTCCCACGCTTTTCCTCTCCTCCCAACTCTCGGAGACGTACTGCTTGATGGCATCGCTTGTCCCATTCTTCCCAATCTCTCCGATTAGCATATTAACCCTCTCCTTTGAGTCTCCCCCTAACCACATGTCCTTCATTCTCCCATCCCACTTCCCCATTATACTCCCAGTGAATCTCATTCTTTTAGACTGATACTTTGGGCATTCTAGAAGAAAGTGTTCCAGGGTCTCCACCATGTCCAAGTTACACATCCGGCACTCCCTTTCACCGTCTTTCCCAATTTTTCCCCTCAGCTCCAGGGATCGTGACCTCAGCTTGAACAACAGTGACCCCCCCAAAGGTACCATCAAGGTACTCTTCAAAACCTGGCTTCTCTTTATCACGCAGGCCACCCAAAGACCTCTTTGATTTGACCCCCTCTCGCCAATTACGGTTACAATTCTCCATGACCCTTTCTCTGACGATTTTTTTACCCTGGTTTGCCCCAACGTCCAGGTCCGAGATCTCCAATGAGTAGTTCTCTACTAGCTCCCTCAATTGGACCATCCACCCCGTTTTGATATTTGAGTTGAAAATTCTCAGGAACATTACTTTACACCATCGGCTGTCGGGAAGATTTACCAAATAATTAAGATAGCCGAGCTTCAATAGGTCTATCCTGTCCTTGATCCTCATCCACCCAAGCTCACCCCTGAATGCTTCTAGCGCTGCGGCATTACTCGACCCCGTTATTTATCGGCCTGCATCGTTCTGTAGGATTTCCAAGCTCTTTACGGCCGTCTGGTTTAGGTGTACCACTTCCGTACCGTATGTTATACTTGGCAGCCCCACCATTTCCCAAATGGTTTTTCCCACGAAAACCTTATTGAAACTGTTTCTCCCTATAAGTTTCATTTGGTTAAGGATTCGCTTCCCCTTCAGAATCAATTTATTTGTGTGGTTCCGGTAGATGCCTCTTCCTGTAATGTTTATATTTACCCCCAAATACTCGTAATCACCTGTCTCTCCCACGCTGAGAAGTTTGCTGCTCCCTTCCGGAATGCAGAACTCCCCCACTCTCCACCTTCGAGTGGGGTCCACTTTGCGGCCCACTGGTATAACTTTGCTTTCATTAAGTTCGAGTCTCCATTTACTCCCATATTTTCCAACAATTCCCAGCATTTTCGTTAGCCCCTCTTCGCTTTCTGACACTAGAACCATATCGTCTGCAAAAAATAGTCCTGGGATCTTCAAGTCCCCAACTGCTACCCCCTCCTCGCTACGCAGTAGTTCATCCCCTAAACCGACGTACAATGCAAACAGGATTGGCGAAAGAATACACCCCTGTTTTAGGTTCCGCTCCACAAGTTTGGCACTATTGCACAGGGGTGAAATTCTAAACATAGGCATATGTTGAAACTAAGGCCATGTAAAATAGAGATATATTTTTAGTATCAGATATATGATTACATCAGGTTTTTTGTTGGACAAGAGAATTTGAAGTTTTGGTCCCAAAGTTGGAGTCTGTCACATAATAGGGGAAAATTACCAGATGAATTATGGGAAACAGTGGCTTCGAAAAATTGGCTATTTTTTAAAATGTAATTTTTACACGGGTTTGTTACCAGATAGGTAACTGAAAAAGGAGACGGAAACATATAATTTTTTTTTTGCATTTTAGAAACAGGGGATGCTTTGTTCCAGGGGTGGGTAGGTGAGGTTGGTAGGGAAATTCTGCTTTTGAGGCTACTAGGTGGCTGAAAATGACTGGTTTCGACATTTTTTCATGCATTTTTTCAGGTTGAAGTCTGGCCTTTGACAATAAATTATTCCACCCACATTCAGATTGTTTATTTCTACTTAGTCAGATAGTGTTATATGTTTTTTGTGGATTTGGGAAATGTAATACATGTTATGAGTTAGATAACTAAGCTTCAGAATATTTGCATTTGAAGAGAGTGTATGGCATGTCATATTTGGAAATGCCTGGAAAACTATGGAGCGGAACCTTAGGCCTATCTCCATAGGCACACGTTTCGTTGTAATGTTTCACAGGCTAAGTTCACTCTGTACATCTTTATATAATGCTTTCATAATTCCAACAAACTCGCCTCCTAAGCCCATAGCCTCCAGCTTGCGCCACATACCTTCCCTCCATACTCTATCGTATGCCTTTTTGATATCCAAAAAGGCCATAAACATCTTTTTCTTTTTTGCTTTCGCAGATTCTATCATTTGGGATAGTATTAAAAGATGGTCAGTAACTCTCCTTCCCTTCCTGAGGCCATTCTGGATTTCTCCCAAAAAACCCTTCTCCTCAATCACCTCCTCTAGTCTCCCATACAGGACTTTACAGAAAACCTTTCCAATGTTGCTACTGACAGAGATCCCTCGATAGTTATCCAAAACGTCTTTTTCCCCCTTTTTGTGAATAAATGTCACTTTACTTCCTCTCCACTCCTTTGGGACCTCTTGATTTTCTATGGATAGATTGGATAGGGCAGTTAGGCTTTCCACGAGTTCCTCTCCCCCTTTTTTGATAAACTCGTTAGGAATTTCATCCACTCCTCCCGCTTTTCCATCCCTTAATTTTGATATCATCTTTCGCACCTCCTCCGTTTTAATTTCGCTGCACACGAAGCTCGATAGGTTTTCCTCGACCTGATTCGGACACTCTGGTGGGCTCCCCAAGCCCCATCGCTTATCGTTTACCTTTTCCCAGTACTGTACTAGTTCTGATGCGACTTGATCTTGCTCGTCTGTAACTCTGCCATCTACTTTAATACTCTGTGGGTTACTTCCTTTGTTACGTTTATTCACCCATTTCCAAAACACGTTCGAACTCGACCCTCCTGTCGTTCTTATCGTCCTAAAAAGACTGCTATTTCGTACTCTCCGATTATCGTCTTTAATTTTATTTACTTTATTTCGTGCTTGGTGGTATTCTTCCTTAGCAACTGTGGCCCCATTGCTTCCCGCCCCCTTAAGTTTTCTACTTCTCCTGTATGCAGCATATTTAGCTTTTCTTCCCTTTATGGCCCTTTTCAGTTCTTCGTTCACTCTGTACCCAAGTTCCCGTGTTGGCACCCTGACCTTTCCTACACGAAATTTCCTTTCCTGCCTCCACCAGGCTCGCAACTATGACGTCGGCCATCTTATGGACACTGCCCCTCTTGGGTACGGTTGCAAGCTTTGGTTTCAGTTTATCATTGTGAATGACGTGAAAATGCACGAATGGTGCCTTGTTGCACTGAAGGGACGATATTTATAAATACATAAATAAATATATTAGTTGGTATTTCAGGTATATAAGCGCAAAATGTGCATAGAAATGTAGTACAGACTATACTTCAAATCTCTATTGTGTAAGTTATTAACACCTTTTTATGAGAACAATACCTGCTGGCAAAGTGAGAATACCCTCTCATTTTTCCAGATTATTCAATTATGAGTTTATGCAAATTGAGTATTGTGTGACAGAGCTGGTTGATTGGTTAAAGTCATAGTGTCTTTTGGGGGAAAATTGGAAGCACGAAATTTTTATATTTTACATCAGTGTGCAGAGAGTAATTGCTGTGTTTGATCAACAACAAATCAGAGAGGTAGTTACAAACATCACAATATATTTTAACCTTTTATCTATCGTAACGACAAACTCGGTCAGCGATGACAACAAAAAAGTCAATAAAATTTATTATTTTTTAAAAGTTTTGATTCAAGAGTTAAAAAGTTGAACGCGTTCCAATTCCCTTGATACCTTTTTTGGTATTGAGCGAGACCGTGAAATTTCTGATAGAAATTTGGCGATGCACGGCATCACTGCGAGTCACTATTGTTACGCGGCAAAGCATTGCATCCTTTTTGTCGGAAATTTCTTCACCCCGGCACTGGTGTTAAATAGGGGTATACCCTCCCCTAACACGGCCATTTTTTTAAGTGCATCCCTGAAACACGGAGTCTCCTTGATTCAAACTGGCAACTGGCATTTATATTCGCCTGTTTCCGTTTTATGAATATTTATTTATAAAGATTTACAATTCGCAAAATTTACACTTTTCACAGTTTTTTAACACAATTTTCGGTGGAGGTCGACAGGGGTGCAGCGGTGAGGAGAGTTTGTGCCACCTCCCACCCCCTATTTTTTTCAGTCTAGACATTTTCGTCTGGATTAGAATATAAGACAATTCGGAGTACAGTACGTCTTAAATTAATAAGAAGATGCATCACGCCGACTATTTGTACATTTTGAGATCCACAAATAAATTTTCAAGAAGTCTTGGGTTTTTCAACTCTCATCCCGATTGACTAACACTTTGTATTTCAGCGACATCATAAGGCATGTCTTCGAGGAAGCCATGCTTTGACGATGGAGCTGCAAGTTACAATACAATATTTTTTACACTGGCGACAAAACTATCATAGGGTGTGATTTTAGCGTATCGCATCGAGATTTGCGATGCAATATTTCGTATACATTGATACAACATTGTTATTCTCTTCGCGAAATGCGACGCGATTCTCATATGTATGTACAAAATAAATAAATATTTAATTGGTCGAGGGCTAAATTATTTTTGGTGGTCTGAATTTGTTCATCAAAAATGGTCAAAAATTGTTTTAGTACAAATTATTGGAGGGTACCAATAGGCACGCCCTAATAATTTGTAATAGAACAAATTTGTATAAACAAACTATTATTTACGTTCGACTGAATACAAAACATGGGCAAGGAAAATGTTGGCTTTTGCACTGGTACCCTCATTTTTTGAATGGCCTGATTCTGGCTTCTAGCACTCAACCAGTTAAAAAAAATGCTTATTTTTTATCGCCATTTTAGTTGTTCTATATTGATTTTGTGAAACTATCAGTGAAATCAACATGGAAGCTCTAGTATTTAAATTTAGGTTCTCACAACTGGATTTTAGGCATCGGCGACCATTCTATCAGGAATAAAAAATAAAAATAAAAACCGCGCTCCCTCATTGATTTTAAAAAAAAATTGCCTGAGAATCAATTATTTAATTTTGTTTGGCCTAATGCAGGGCTTTTGTGTCCAAGAACCACGAGAAAACATCCACCAGTACTGACAAGAATTCGTCAGCAGCATTGATACGTTCTGTGGTCTCGTGTAAACAGGAATTTATATAAGACTGGTGATTTACATGATTGAGAGAAGGAATTGACGTGTCACAGACAGCAACGTGTTAGGCAAGCAGTCTGAAAGGATTACAGATACAACACTGGCATCCCGACAGAAATAAACTGTGGGAATATAAAACGGTGAAGTATGCTTTGTGTATTTTCTGCAAAATGTATTCTTATGTTAAAACGATAGCAGGAATAATGTAAGTAACGTTAATTTTAGAGAATTTTTATTGAATTTTGTTGAGCACTATATGGGTATTTCTCACTTCAACTTTACAACAGGGGGAGGTTTTTGATCAGGAGTGTACTTCGAGGAATGTTGAGGCGCGCAGACGATCGTCGTTGTAATGTGGTGTGTCTTTACTTACAAAGATATACAGATATTCTTTCCTGTCCCAGTTATAGATATTCCAATCAATAATTATTTAATTCACCTTTAAACCATCAGGATTTTCACACAATTAGGTGAAGTATTCGGCGAATTCATAAACCTATGGCTATATTAAGTCTTCCTTTCTAATGGTAATGTCATCAAAACGTCGTTCAAATCATGTTTCGATTGAGCAACATTTCTAGCGTTGATTTAGAATAATGAATGTTTATGATGTTTATTGGATTCAATCGTCTGGATAATATCACTTGGTCGGAAAAGCGAACCGTAGGTTCGCTTTTCCGACCAATTGAATTATTTCAGACGAGTGAATCAAGACACAGGCGATGAACAATTTAGGGATAGACTGGTTCTAGGTCATAGCAGCGTGCAATTCCTTCCAGATTTAGACTTGTGGCTTGATAGCTTGGTGGGGTGACAGGAAGAGAGCAGAGGCCAAGCTCTCAGACCACCAGTCTAATTCTGTGAGGTATTCAACGCTGTTATGGGTTATATATTTACCCTCCTTTCGTGAAGTTTTACTCACAAAGATATATAGATGCCATTGCGTGCTCCAGTTATTGATATATATATATATATATTCCAATCAATAAGTATTTTGTTCACAGGGAGGAAACCATCAAGATATTTACACAATTAGTGGAACTGCGCGTGGTAATCATAAAACTATAGCGGTGACGAGTGTCCATTCATAATTATTTAATAAACAAACATGTTTGATGGTATTGGTGGAGTCATTAATGATTCGGTCAAATCAACTTTTGATTGGGAAACAATTCTTGCGTTAATTGAAAAAATAGATGTTTAGAATATTTTCTAGATTCAGTCGGGTGGAATATTTCATTTGGCTGAAATATTCCTAACGACTGAATCTAAACCAAGGCGATGGACTATTTAAGGACTAGACTGGTTCTAGGCCATAATAGTTTTGAGAGTTTGAGCAATGGGGGCGGAATCGGGGAGGACCCCTAGCACCAACTCACATGTTGTTCTACGTAAATGGTACATCTTCAAACATATCTGTCTTTTTCTTCTACTCCATCCATCTTCTTGCCTTCACATTCGCCAAGATCTGAGAATCTTGAAAATGAAAACATGTGGATTTGAGAGGGGGTCCCCATTGGTTCGCAGCCTGACAGACCGTATATCAGTGTGTGTAAGCCGCGTTGGACATCCGTGTCGCCGCTACACACAAATATGTTCAACGACCAACTGTCACCTCTGGTGGAGGGTGGGATGAGAGTGTTAGAAGTTTCTAGGTGGTAAACTGGCCCGTAGTAAAGGACCCGTGCCTCACCCACCTTGGAAATTTGTTTGTGGCTCCGATGTCACATGGTGTTTTCACTAACAGCTGGACCTCTCATTCGTCTGTACAAGCAGACGAACGTTTGTCGCTGAAAGTTATTAGTAGTTACTTTCTTTGTATTTTACTTGCAGTGGCAAACCCAGGTGAAGAATCGAGAAGGGCGATCACCACTCAACCCCCCCCCCCCCCCACCTTGGATGTCAAGACATTTTATGATAATATGTTATTTAAACAACCAGTTATGTATGTCTGTACATACTAAACAGATTTCTGTTATTCTTAAGATGGAAACAAATCTTTAAAATCCAAAATGGCTACCCATAATCATAGACGCCGGAAGTTCAAACTAGAAAAACTGCGAGCACTGCTCACTAAATGATACCACCCACTCCCACCAAGAAACATTTTACAACAGTAAAAGTGTGTTTAATGTAGAGAGCACAAAACCTGACACCCCCCACCCCCTACAGTCCCCCAACCCCCTACCCCCCCAACCCCCCCCCCCCACCTCCATCTCGAAGCTTGAATTGACAAAGCCCATTTTTCAATATGTGAAACTGTAAAAATGAAAATATCTGAAAACAAAATAGAAGGTACACATCTTCACTGTATGTAAAAGAATGTTTGAAGGTTTCATTAAAATCCATTCACTAGTTTAAAAGAGGTTGCGGATAGCAAATGTCAACCCCCCCCCCCCCCCCCCCCCCCCCCCACGCAAACTTGAATTGACAAATCCCATTTTTTTATTTGGGAAAGCCTAAAAATGAAAATATCTGAAAACAAAACAGGAGATGCACATCTTCAATATATGTAAAAGAATGTCTGAAAGTTTCAATGAAAACCGTTCACTGGTTTAAGAGGAGTTGGGGATAGCCGATCTGTACAGAATGTCAATTGAATTTGACAAAGTTCATTTTTCAATATGAGAAACTGTAGAAATGAAAATATCTGAAAAGAAAATAGGAGGTGCACATCTTCAATGTATGTAAAAGAATGTCTGAGAGTTTCAATGGAATCCGTTCACTGGTTTAAGAGGAGTTGCGGATAGCAGATGTGTTCATCCCTAAAGCGTAACGGACGGACGGACATCAAAATATGAAAATATCTGAAAGAAAAATAGGAGGTGCACATCTTCAATGTATGTACAAGAAGGTCTGAGAGTTCCAATGGAGTTTGTTCAATGGTTCAAGAGGAGTAGCGGTAGCAGATCTATAGCCCTCCCTACACACTAAAAACTAAAGTGTTAAAACTGACACTTTCAAGGTGTTAAACCCATTCTAACTCTTAGGGTTTGATTTTAACACTCAAAGTGCAATGCCTTAAGCTCTAAGACATTACAATCGTCAGACATCTGAAACTTGAATGGATGGCACTTCCCATGTGTCTAGCATTGGTGGTTCTTCCAGAATCGTCCATAATTTGATTTGCGCTTGGTGGGTACATAACTAAAAGGACACAACGCAGATGACGCGGATCAAGCTCGAGAGTTCGAGCCTGATCCGAGTCATCTGCGTTGTTTCCTTTTAAGTGTCGCGACATTACATTTGTCAAGTGGTATTATTGTCAACACCTGTCAAGTTCTGGGATATCTACACTTGAACAAAGTGCAAGCTCAGCAATTAGGAAGTGTTAAATACAGCACTTCAAGTGCAGTTTTTAACACTTTAGTTTTTAGCGTGTACTAAAACCTGAATTGACAAAGAACATTTTTGAATATGGGGAACTGTAAATATGAAAATATCTGAAAAGGAACTAGAAGGTGCACATCTGCAATGTATGTAAAAGAATATCTGAAAGTTTAAATGAAATGTGTTCAAAGGTTTAAGAGGAGATGCGGATAGCAGATCTGTACAGAATGTCAATTGAATTTGACAAAATTCATTTTTCAATATAGGAAACTGCAAAAATGAAAATATCTGAAAAGAAAATAGGAGGTGCACATCTTCAATGTATGTTAAAGAACGTCTGAGAGTTTCAATGAAATCTGTTCACTGGTTTAGGAGGAGTTGCGGATAGCAGATGTGTACCCCCCTAAAGCGTAACGGGCGGACTGACGTTCTACCGCAGATGTACTTGTGGGGTGATTTTAGTGTTAGGTATGAGGAAAACTGCGCAACTCACAAGTGGGTTTTTCGCACCTCGCAAGTTGAAAAAAACCTCACATGTGATTGGTGTATTAACGGTTTTATCCCCCACCCTCACAAGTGACGACTGTACACGGACGGTCAAATCGCAAGGTCATCTGCGGTGGCCCGTACAGACGTACGGACGGACGTTAGTGAACACTATATACCACCCACTTTTCAAGTTGGTGGTATAAAAAGTCATTTTTTACATAAACGTGTCTAATGAAGGCTTACAAATAATGTCTTGCAGGATTTTCAAGCAATTTTGAAAGAAAATTAATTTAAAATACACAAAATCTGCGAAGGAATATGCTCAGATACCATTCTTGTTGTTTATGGGTAAAAAAAGGGAGTCCAGTGTAGCTTCTGAAGGAAATCTGATATTTCCGTCACCGGTTACTGGGAGGATGCCGTCTCAGAAATTGGCAACAATTTGACAAAAGTTCTCACTTAAAATTGCCACTGTTACCTCTGTAGACAAATACGTATAGTTCAGATGTGTTACGTTCCAAATGACGTCAGAGAGGTTGACATTAGGACTGGCGTAAGCTGTAAAATGGCCAATTTTTTTACAAAGGAAGGGAGAGCAAAGGTATGGAAATCATATTTTACTGCTTTAGTAGTATAACAAATACCATTTCGTTAGAAATAAAGACGTCCTTCTAACAATTTGTTTGATCACGCTTCCAGCCATCGTCATGTCCAAAATTGAATCAAAAAAGTCTACCACAGAAATAGATTTCCACAGAAGACCCATCAGAAAAATTTATCCTGCATATTTATACTAAAATTTACATAAACGCTCATACAATGGTGACACTATTATCACAGAATATGTATGGGCGCAGGCAAAATATTCTATATGTCCATAATGTATCCAAAATGGCTTCTCTAGTGTGGCTACCATAAGTAGAAAATGGTAAACAAGTAGAAGTTTGCTCACATTTCACAAAAATGGACGGAAATAATAAATAACCAGTGTTCACGCTGGTCCGATACTGTCTGGTGCCACATTTTTAGCCGCTCTGCAAGGATATTTTAGTGCCAAACAAAGTATCTGGGTACCAAAATGCTAATGGGAGGGGAGAGGATATACTTCGCTGTCTGATCTAAATATATTGATCGAGTTTTAACCATTTACCCAACGCAGACGATATCAAAATTTATTATTTTAAATATCATTTTTTCAAATTTGTCCAAAAATTTCAACAAAACCATATCATGTAACCCCTCGTTGGAACGAGCTCGACGAGCTCGTTCCAACGAGGGGTCACATGGTATGGTTTTGTTGAAATATTTGGAAAAATACTATTTTTTCAACTGCTGAATTTGCATATTACGCGGGCGGATACGGGCGATTCGTTGGGTAAAGGGTTAAAAAACGAACTGGCAATTATTTCAAGAATGAACGACCAATTGGTCATAGAAAAAAATCCGAGGGAGCTCGAAAGTTCGCGTCGGTATGAAGTATTTTTAAGAATTGAATGCAATTTTTATAATCTTTATTGGAGTATGAACGTGTGGGAATGGGTACAAATTGTATGAATCCCTTCGGACGATGTATGAATCCTTCGGGATTCATACATAATTTGTACCCATTCCCACACGTTCATACTCCAATAAAGATTATAAAAATTGCATTCAATTCTTATAATTACATTCCGTAACTGTTTAAACTACTTTTTACCAAGCAACAAAGCAGAAAGACGAAATAAAACATGTACGAACGAACGAGGCGAAAAACCACCCTCACACAAAACACAAACCGAACAACTCTGAGTTGTCACAACTTTAGAAATGGAAACGAGTATTTTAGTAACGGGCTTTATGCCACAGTTGGGAAATGTCACCAAAGAAACAGCAGCGGAGTTGATCACTGCGAGAGGCGCTAAAAGTTAAAAACCCGCCCAAACACTGTCCGAATTACATTCTGTCAACTGCGCTCTACCGTAAATGCGGGTCAAAGTTCGACCAAATGTATTCATTGGAAAATGAATTACATTTGGTCATGACGTTTTCATCCAGCTGACCAATGGGAGTTGAGTATTTGGACCCAAAACGTATAACTACATTAACAATGTAATTATATCTAATTGAATTCTGCCTTCTGCAAAGCTTATACCTTGGGGCGCGGTGGCTCAGTAGGTAGAGGTGTAAGCCGAGAGATCCTCGGTTCGAATCCCATCTGCGGCAACCGCGTTGTGTCCTTGGGCAAGACACTTCACCTGCACGTCGATGGTGCACTTGTCTTCAACCAATGCTAACCCTGCTTGTCTGGAGGTAGTATGTTGGGAGCCTGACAGTTGATCGCCGTTGCTCGGAAGTCCTCTCCGGGTACTCCGGCTTCCCCAACCAGTAAAACTGTCCGAAACGAGGTGACCCTGGCTGTCGAAAGTGTCGTTAAACCCCAATAAATATATAAATAATAAATAAACCTTATACCCTACAAGGTTTTACTGAAGAAAAAACAATGCCTCATTACCACTCTTTGACAATTAACATTGAAAGTTTGTTTAAACACTATTTCTAGCAAAAGGGAAAATAAAACATGTTTTTGTTTCATCATTGATCGCGATCTTCACTATCACAGTGGCTTTCCTTCACAAGTTTTGGGTGCCAAAATTTTAGCCAACGCAGATTTTTTGGTGTCAAATCAAATTTTTAGTGCAATTGGCTAAATTGGAACCTGACGGCGTAAAAGACTCAATGTTATCCAATAAATAAACCCACTCTTGTTAGATAATCCAATCACATGCGTTCAATCAACTTGGAAATAGGCTAAAATCCTGGAATCATTCCTCCGATATTTGATACCAGTTTCCTCGGGATGCTATTGCTGATGGAGAGGAAAAACAGCAGGTTGAACTAAATTATATATTGACTAACATACAGCCACCTGAAAGGATTTTTTTTTCTGAAAATTATCATCGGAACTCCTACGAAAATGATCTTTTCACACTTTGTTGTCAGTTTATAAGTCCAAGTATGAAATCTGGTCTCGTAAGGAACAATATGTAAGAATCCAGTCTAGACGAAAATATCCCGACTGCTGTCTCACCCCTTCCCCTGCTCCACCTGCTTATCGACGCTCCTAGTGGTAAACTGCACTCATTTTCATTTTGTGTTGGGAGTGTTGGCATAACCAAGAAGATGCTGTAAAGTGCAGACATACTATAGGGGAGAAAGACATCTGAGAATAATTTTGGAAATCCCCAGTTCATCTCCGGCAGCAATAATGGGAGCCATTTGGCCAAATCTAGCTGAAGTAGATTGATATTGTGGATACAGGCTGTCTGTAACATGAGAACTTATCTCATTTGCCCCATTTCCTTTTATAAGGATTATAAAGGATAGCAGGATGAGCGAGCGTGCGCGTGTGTGTTTCATTTGTGTGTGTGTGGGGGGGGGGGGGGGGGGTGTACGTGTGGTGAATGCATCAGTTTGGATAACCTATACATGCCTGAATGTGGATGTTATTGCCAAGAGCACAGACAGATCACTTATCGTGTCATATTGTCTTTTTCTAAGCCATATCTGTACCCCGGTGTGTAATGCTTGAGTAGTATTCTGGATAACAAACTGGATAACAAACAGAATAGTGAATCTTTTGTTTGTCAGTCCAGCTGTCTCGTAACGCTATATTAGAACTTCTTGAGTGGACGGTAGTTGATCGTCACGTGCAAAATTAATATTATTGTGACAATAGAGATGTTTGATATGGTCATCGATTGGCTATGAGTGAACGCAGGTACCTGCCAAACAAGTATCGTCAATCGACTGCATCGTGCAATGAAGAAAAAAGGTCAACGTCATCGTTACCCATTGACTTCCTTTTGTTTTTGTGTGTCAGAGTGAATGCCATATATTTTGAGTTCCCTTAAGGACTATGTCATGTCAACTTGACAGCGGTATTTAGATGTAAAAAATTCACCAATAATCAGACTTCAAAATGCATTTCCAGTTGGAAAGAGTACAGGCCCAGTGTTTATTTAATGCATATAATCTATAGGGCATGCCTACATACCAGAGTTCCCAACATATAAACTTCAGAAAATAATTTTTCAATTTTTGTGATTCAACTTTTAGGAATTTAACATGACATGGTCCTTAACACAGACGCCGATTGGGTCACATAGCATATCCTTGTGACTGTTTCTTCACTCCGCTTCCACAACTCATGTTGTTACATACCAGATTTCCCAACATATAAACTTCAGAAAATAATTTTTCAATTTTTGTGATTCAAATTTCGGGAATTTAACATGACATGGTCCTTAACACAGACGCCGATTGGGTCACATAACATATCCTTGTGACTGTTTCTTCACTCAGCTTCCACAACTCAAGTTCTTAACATACACACTGTATATAATTCTTGTAGCAATATTTTTTGCACCAGCACTTAGATGGAGATACGTTAATATATGTACGAAACTAAGGGAAACCCTTCCAGAGACACGCCGAAAAGTTTTGTACTTTTTGGAATCGTGGAATATGGCTATCAAAAGCGACCAATACTCATCTCACTTCGTATTTCATCTTATTAACTATGACGATGGCGGTTGACTTGATGACATACCGCGTTCGTATTGGTCGTTTTGATAGTGGAAGGAATGCGTCGCATTTAGATGCGCATACACTGTATCTGATACTCATGGTTAGTAGATTCGCAATTCTTGGGCTACAGTGTGTACTATTCCTACTACTTCTATTATGTGGCGACATTGAACTTAACCCTGGGCCAACTTCCGATATTTCCGTTGTCCATATTAATGTCAATGGCCTCCGTCGAAAAGTTAATTTAATCCAGGCGGAATTTAGTGATTGTGACATAATTTGTGTGACTGAATCCAAACTAAATGGAGACATAGATGACACAAATATTTATATTCCTGTGTATCACTTCCCCCCAATTAGGAAAGACCGCACCTACGATCAGGGTGGAGGCATTGTTGTGTATATAAAACATAACCTATATTTTAAAACCCGTCCAGACTTAGAAGTCCCGGGTCTTGAAGCCGTATGGGCTGAAATAAGGCACACTAATAAAAAACTTCTATTAGGCACTTTTTACAGACAACCTTCTGCGCTCTCTCTTTATTGGGACCTCATTGATGAATCGCTATCACTGGCGAGAAACGATTTATCAATGAAATGTGTAGTTGTGGGCGATTTTAATGCAGACGGCTTGATAAATATTCACCCTAAAACTGCACTTATTCAAAACAATCATGGTCTACGGCAAATGATAACTTCGGCCACTCGTGGCACAGAAACTACAAAATCATTACTTGATCTGGTACTTGTTTCATGTCCACTTTTAGTGACACAGTGTGATGTAATACCACCCGTATGTAGTGATCACCACGCGACGTTTGTGCGTATAAAATCCACTAGATCTACACTTAAGTCATACCAGCGTCAGATTTATAACTATAAAGAAACTGATTTCAATGGCATAATTGAGGTCTTTGCCCATACAGAGTGGACAAGCCTCATCGAATCTACCGATGTTGATAAGACGGTAAGAAATGTGTCTACTTATATCACAGAAGCAACCCAAAGGTTTACCCCCTCTAAACTTGTTACAATAAGACCTAATGATAAACCCTGGATGAATAACCATATACGCAGATTAATGAGAAAGCGCAATAAAATTCATAAAGTGGCCAAATTCAATGATCGCCCCAGGACTGGGAAAGTTTTCGTCGAATCAGAAATGAAACGATTAATTCCATCAGAGCGGCTAAAAGGGAATATGATATCAAACTTGAAAATTATGTGTCTACCAACAGCTCTGCCTCTAAACATTGGTGGAAGATTGTTAAAAACTTCTCGAAGCAACAATGTAATTCTGACGTTCTCTTTCCTCCACTGTTTGAGGGCGATTCTGTTGTTGATGATCCACATGAAATAGCCAGTATCTTAAATAATCATTTTGTAAGTCAGAGCAGTACAGTCAAAGATATCCCATTACCCATTATCCCTGTTAATGATCTTTCTATTGGGCAGTTAGAAATTAAGGAGGAAAATGTTAAATCTATACTAAACAAATTAGATATTAATAAGGCTACTGGTCCTGACCTAATAAATAACACCATTTTGAGAAAATGTTCTTCAGAACTAGCATATCCACTAACTCGTATGTTTAACATGTCTTTGACATTAGGGCATTTTCCAACTGATTGGAAACATGCCCACGTGCAGCCTATTCATAAGAAAGGAATCTGTTAATAATAAAAAGAATTACAGACCCGTATCTTTGACTAGTAGCGTCAGCAAAGTCTTTGAAAAGGCCGTATTCAACCATGTTTACTCGTTCCTCAAAAATAATAATTTGTTAACAGACCTACAATCAGGTTTTATTCCCGGGGACTCAACAATATATCAGTTATTACTAACTGATAATTACATAAACACTTCCTTAGAAAATAGCAAAGATGTTAGGATTGTTTTCTGTGATATAAGTAAAGCATTTGACAGAGTGTGGCATAAAGGGTTACTACATAAATTGCATGCTATTGGTATAAGGGGTGCTTTGTTGTCATGGTTCGAAAATTATCTTGAAAACAGAACTCAGCAGGTAGTTGTTAATGGACAAAAGTCTGATATTAAACATATTCCCGCTGGGGAGCCACAGGGCTCTGTATTAGGGCCCTTGCTTTTTAATATATATATAAATGATATTGTTAATAATATTACATCTAATATCCGTCTCTACGCTGATGATACCTCGCTATACCTAACAGTTGATACCCCGGCACTTGCATCTATTGTTTTGAATCAGGACTTGAACAAAATAAGCTTATGGTCAAAAACATGGCAAGTTCTGTTCAGTCCTGAGAAAACAGTATCAATGTATATTAGTCGCAGACACACCCCACAGGTATATCCCACTTTATTTCTTTTAGATACCCCAATAACAGAAACAGATATGCATAAACACTTGGGATTAATTTTCCACAAATCAGGCACCTGGGACACTCACGTCGATAGCATTTTGTCTAGAGTTAAGCCAATGATAAATTGCTTTCGCAGTTTAAAGTACCGCATTTCTAGGTCTGCGTTAGTGACTCTATACAAATCCTTCATATTACCATTATTTGATTATGCTGATGTTATCTGGGATAACTGTTCAGCAGGTAAACTGGACCAACTTGAGGCCTTGCAACTAGATGCTCTACGCACTATTTGCGGGGCTACAAGAGGTACTAGTCATCGTCTTTTATACGAAGAAACTGGTTTCATAACGTTGAGAGAGCGCAGAAGTCGTCACAAATTAACAACACTTTATAAAATGAAAACGGGCATTGCCCCAAGATACTTATCGTTATTACTGCCAGAGCAGCTCTCCAGTCTTACCACATATCCATTAAGGTAGTCCGAGTCGCTTAGAGAAATACGTTGCCGCACGGCAAGTTATTATCGTTCTTTCCTGCCATCGACTGCACGAGCATGGGACGCTCTTGATCCCTCGATCCGTAACAGTTTAACTCTGCCTTCGTTCAAGAAGAAATTAGCGAATGGGGACATTTGCGTTCCATCATACTATCGATCTGGCAGCCGAGAAAATCAAATTTTATTGTGTAAACTACGGCTGGGTTGTGGTGACTTGGGGGCTCGTAAATTCGAAAGATTTCTCATAGATAACCCCAGTTGTGATTGCGGATGCATTTATGAGTCCCCAGAGCACTACTTCCTACAATGTCCACAATATACCAACCATAGGAACGTATTAATTCACAGTCTACGTAATATGTCCGTATGTATGTCCGATCTGTTGTTCGGTAATGAGCACTTGTCTCGGGAGGATAATGACACCATTGTGCATAATGTACACATGTACATTACCAACACTAAACGTTTTGTCCAACCATGATTCCAATTACACACTCACACACACACGCGCGCGCGCGTGCATGCACGCGCATATGTATATGTATGTGTATGTATGTGTGTGTATGGGTGTGCATATATATATACATATGCGAATATATAAATATATGTATATATGTATGTATGTAATATGTATGTATATGTATGTGTGTGTGTTGATGTGCGCGGGTGTGTGTGTGGGGGGGGGGGTGTTTCTGTGTATAGATAGTAGGGCGCAATTATTCCACCTAAAAGAAAAGATAGGTAACAATTACTACAAAACTTCTAGGCTTCGTGTATCTTGTTTTAGGGTTTCTACTATCTCCTGTTCTATTTTCATTACAATATATTGTTGTTAATATTACAACATGACTGTTGAGATATCTCCATCTTGCACTTGTACCATTTTTTTTTTTCTCTTTTAAAATGCTGTAATGATAATTACTGTAGGGTGGGGCTGCTTATAGGCTTAGCCTGTTAGCTGAACCCATTTCACTTTAAAGAAATAAAATACTGATTAAAAAAAAAAGGATAGCACCACCATAAAATCATAAGCTTTTCTCAAATTCTGGGAGAAATATATATATAAAAGAAGGACTGCTGAGGCTCCTCCTCTGAATATCTCAAATTTCCTCGACAAGCATTTTGGATTACAGTTTCGACGTAAAAATAAGGGGACAGGTACGTTGGTAAGGGTTCTCGGATTGGGGGGGGGGGGGGGTTCCATCTTTAGATTTCCAATTGTTTCACCACGACCACCCCACCACTCCGCGGCTGACAAAATTCCAACTACGACTACATAATTTTCAACAAGTGGTACGCAATTCCGGAAGGCAAATTTTAAACTACATAATTTCCATTTTTTATCCAATTTTAACCCTTTACCTGACATGAAAAGCAGACGACACTTGCAAAAAAAATTCTTGAATAACTAACTTTTTTCATTTTTTGTCTCAAAAACATAGGTTATGACCCCTCGTTGGGACGAGCTCGATGAGCTCGTTCCAACGAGGAGTCATAAATTATGTTTTTGAGACAAAAAATGAAAAAATAATAAAAATTAATTGGATATTTTTTTAGAATAGCGCTGGCCGGTTTTGGCAGTTACGTTGGGTAAAGGGTTAATAGCACCCCATCCCGCCCCACCGACCCCACCCCAGTCAAAATGTTGCAAGTACAGGTTTTGACATCCCTTTACCCATCATACACGATATCAAGTTTTGTTATTTTATTTTTAATTTTTGAGGTATCACATGCTGCGGTTTTGATAAAATTTAATATATTTTTTCAACTGCTGAATTTGTAAATTCCGCTTGAGAATGCGGCCGATTCGTTAGGTAAAGCTTTAAGATGCAGAATTCCATTTGTACACAGGGACGTGGCGACAGGGGGTGTGGGGTGTGCCCCCCCCCCCCCCCAATCTTGGCAAAAATTTCCTACAGTTGGAAATTTGAAGGGCAAGTCATGCATGAGTAGCTGGAAATTCCATCTATCTGGATTTTAGAGCTTCTTTGGAGATGCTGATGTCTCCTTTACTTCCCAAAATCCCAACTCGGTGTTCAAATCGGCAAAATGTCCATCTGTTACTATTTACAACTGCAGTGTAAGCAATATCGAGGTTCTTAAGTATGCATGATGTCAGTAGGTACGAGATTTCTTTAGTACGTTACTTATCGTAATAAAAAAATCCTTGAAATGCACTTCAAGAAAATCACATCATGTAATATCGCTATCCTGAGTTAATTCCATCATTCACAATTACAAAATGATGGAAACATCGAAAATTGACCATTCCTGCATAAGATCTGATTTAATGTTAGGACAGTGTGAATTGCTCAAAGTTCTCAGCTTGAGCATTTGTTTAACACATATTCAATTCCCAGAATAATACCAAATAATAATAACCTGATAATTCTATCATAAATGGGTTGGCATGTCAGTAACTAGAATCAATTTTATACCCCCTTTCATGGATTCATTTTCAAAATGTTTCTCGGTAGTGAATTTCCAACTATGGGATCCTTCCCCCTAGTTGGAAGTTCACTACCCTACATCCCCCCCCCCCCCCCCCCAATCGGAAACCTCTAGCCACGTCCCTGTTTGTACACCACCCCTGACTGTAAATTATTCAACTGAAGTTCTCGGTAGTCGCATTTTTAATCAATAATGAAGGACTTTCACTACTTGCTTGTCAGTCTAAAAACTCCATATTTTGGCCAAATTCTAGAGATGTATGGAAAAATTCCACTAGCGCCTTATCTGAAATTTCAAACTTTGTCCAGTTTAGGGATTCTAATTTCCATCTATTGTTTTTTAGGAACAATGAGTAGGGGGTGGTGGCAACGTCCCTGACGGGTTGTCAAACACACTTTTCCGAAGAACATCTTTATTCTCAGAGAAGTCAAGATAGCTCACACCGAGTTGTTTATAAGTATATCTTTTTTATTAGTTTTATTTCCGGAAAGTGTATTAAATATTTAGTTTGTATGTGTGTTAGGGAAGGATTATAGGGGTGAAATAAGGAAGTTTAGGTAATAGGTTTTCCCGAGTTTACATTTATTTACTTTAGTTGCCTTTTTTCGTGTGTTTGGTATTTTTCTAATTTCGGTCATGAGGTCCTATAAATATTTGTAAACATGAATGGAAAGTGCTCGACGGGTGTCCAAACGGAGGCGAGTATGGATATTAAAGGGGATTAAGGGGTTGAGGCGAGGGGTGCAGGTGCAGGTGGGGAAGATTGAGGATACACAGGCGTGCAGGCAGTGTGATATGAGGTATGGTGGGGGTTGGCCAATGGATAATAGTGGGGTGTGTGCCAACTACAGGGATATTTTACAGTTGTTAGAGAAGTGTGATGGGTTCGAGCGGGAAATTGCGGAGCTGAAGGGGAGGTTGTGGAGGGCTGGTGTATCTGGAGTCACACCAATGAAGGTTACCTATGATGGGGAGGTGGAAGGAGAATGGAAGGTCGTTGTGGACTCAAGGAGGAAACAGGGAGTCAGGAAACGTGGGGGAAGAATACTTGATGTGGGGGGGGGGGGGGTAACCGATAAAGGGGATCTAGAAGGAAAAGTCGGCGGAAGGCTACCAAGGTTGCTAGGCGGTGTTTAGAGAACAGGTCCAGTGCGTTAGATTCCGGTACCCCTGGGAATGAGAGTGAGGGGGACATTGAGGGGGAGAGGTGGCTGCTGATGTTGATAGGCCAGACGTGGTGAGGAGGGCGGTGAAGAGGAAGAGGAGGCCAGAGGCATGCAAAACGAGGCGAGTTGCAGATGATATAGGAACTGCTGGAAGAAGAAGAAAATTAGTTGTAGCGGAGAGTAGCATTGTACGTGGGATTGACAATGTGGTTTGTGGTCCTGATAGTTCTAATCGAACAGTCTTGTGCTTTCCGGGGGCGAAGGTGGAGGATCTGAGGACCGGGTAGATGTTATTGTGGTAGAGTCAGGATCGGAACCGGTAGTGGTGGTCCATGTGGGGACCAACATTATCAGGGAAAGAAAGACAGTAAGTTTGGTGGAGTCGTACAGAGGTTTAGTCAGCAAACTGCTGAGTAGGAATGCAAGCGTAGTTGTATCCGGGGTCCTTCTTGTCTTTGGAGGTGGGGACGAACGGAACTCAGGGATTTTGGCGCTGAATGAGAAGTTGGAGGACTACTGTGTTGACCTGGGGACACTCTTTATTGACCATTGGGACACGTTTTGTACGGGCGTGACGGGCTGCATCTTAGCAGGATGGGGAAACGGGTATCGGGGGATAAAATTCTTCGGGTAGCGGAGCCTTTTTTGGAGAGGAACGTGGTGAGAGGCCAGAGGCAGGTATAACAAGAGTGGACACAGGTCGGGTGAACAAGAGCGAGGGAGTTTACTAAGGCTATCGCCAGAAAACAATGAGATCAGTCTGCAGAAGCCAATGAATCTCGACACTCTGAAATTGGGTTATAGCAACATCCAGGGTCTCCACCGGAAAGTAAGCCAAATTTCGACATTGATCGCGGCAGAGCACTTTGATGTCATGGGCTTAAGCGAGACGTGGGTAAGACACGAGGAACGGGTAGACCAAGTAAGGGGTGCGTGTGGATAGGTGTAGGGCGAGGGGAAGGCCAGAAAAAGGGGGGAGAGGTAGGCATGTACATTAAAGAGGATTTAAAACTGTCGCTGATCAGAGACCTGGAAGATATCAGCACCTCGGCTGAGGTAGCGAAAGAAATTGGATGGGTAAAGATCAATCTAAGAAACAAAAGAATTACCCCTTGGGATTGTGTACTGTGCGATGGAGGGAAGCAAACCCGAGTGGAATGACTCGATATACTCAACACTAAGGTCCAATATCACAGAACTAGAAAACAGGGGACTCGGTATAATTGTGATGGGTGACTTTAATGGATACATAGGTGATAAGGAAGAAGGCACAGAGGGCGGGGACAAGAAAGTCAACAGGAATGGAAGGAAGCTGTTGAACTTAACAAATGAGCTCGGTCTGAAGATTCTGAACAGGGACGCGAGGTGTAAGGGGAATGGACCTGGGAGAGGAACGACAGAAAATCAATAATCGACTATATTCTCACAGATATTAATTTATGGAGGGAGGTGATAGGAGGATTACAGTGACAATCAGGGCAAAAAATCTAGTAAAAAGCAAAGGAAGCTTCAAGGAGAATTGGGAACTCAATAAGGATGCTCACTGGGCGAAGTTTGAAGAAAAATTGAAACCAAAGCTTGCAACCGTACACAAGGGGAGAGGGGGTGGGGGAGAGCAGTGTCCAGAAGATGGCCGATGCCATAGTTGCGAGTCTAGTGGAGGCAGGGAAGGAAAGTGTAGGAAAGATTAGGGTGCCAACACGGGGGCTTGGGTACAGAGTGAACTTTGGGTACAGGGTGAACTAAGAACTGAAAGGGGTCATAAAGGGTAGAAAAGCTAAATGTGCTGCATACAGGAGAAGTAGAAAACTTAAGGGGGCGGAAAGCAACGAGGCCCAACAAGTACGAAATAAAGTAAATAAGATTAAATACGATAATCGGAGAGTGCGAAATAACAGTCTTATTAGGACGATAAGAATGACACGGGGGTTGGGTTCGAACGTATTTTGGAAATGGGTGAATAAACGTAACAAAGGAAGTAAACCACAGAGTATTAAAGTTGATGGCAGAGTTGCAGACGATCAAGATAAAATCGCATTAGAACTAGTCAAGCACTGGGAAAAGGTAAACGATAAGCGATTGGACATGGGGAACCCACCGGAGTGTCCGAACCAGGTCGAGGAAAATCTATCAAACTTCGTGTGCAGCGAAATTAAAACGGGGGAGGTGCGAAAGGTGATCTCAAAATTAAGAAATGGAAAAGCGGGAGGGGTGGACGAAATTCCTAACGAGTTTATCAAAAAAGGGGGAGAGGAACTCCTGGAAAGCCTAACTGCCCTATTCAATTTAGCCACAGAAAAACAAGAGGCCCCAAATGAGTGGAGAGAAAGCAAAGTGACATTTATTCATAAAAAGGGGGGAAAAGACGTTTTGGATAATTATCGAGGGATCTCTGTCAGTAGCAACATTGGAAAAGTTTTCTGTAAAGTCCTGTATGGGAGATTAGAGGAGGTGATTGAGGAGAAGGGTTTTTTGGGAGAAATACAGAATGGCTACAGGAAGGGAAGGAAAGTCACTGACCACCTTTTCACGCTATCCCAAATGATAGAATCCGCGAAAGCAAAAAAGAAAAAGATGTTTATGGGCTTTTTGGATGTTAAAAAGGCATACGATAGAGTATGGAGGCAGGGTATGTGGTGCAAGCTTGAGGCTCTGGGCTTGGGAGGCGAGTTTGTTGGAATTATGAAAGCATTATATAAAGATGTACAGAGTGAACGTAGCCTGGGTAACATAACAACAAAACGCTTACCCATGGAGATAGGTCTAAAACAGGGGTATATCTTTTAGCCAGTTCTGTTTGCATTGTACATTAAAGGTTTAGGAGATAAACTCCTGCATAGCGACGAGGGGGTAGCAGTTGGGGACTTGAAGATCCCAGGGCTATTTTTTGCAGACGATATGGTCCTAGCGTCAGAAAGCGAAGAGGGGCTAGTGAAAATCCTGGGAATTGTTGGGAAATATGGTAGCAAATGAAGACTCGAAATTAATGAAAGCAAGAGCAAAGTTATACCCATGGGCTGCAAAGTGGACCCCACTCGACGGTGTAGAGTGGGGGAGTTGTGTATTCCGGAAGGTAGCAGCAAACTTCTTAGTGAAGGAGAGGCAGGTGACTACGAGTATCTGGGGATAAATATAAACATTACAGGAAGGGGCATCTACCGAAACCACACAAATAAATTGATTCTGAAAGGGAGGCGAATCCTTAACTAAATGAAACTTATAAGGAGAAACAGTTTCAATAAGGTTTTCGTGGGGAAAACCATTTGGGAAATGGTGGGTCTGCCAAGTATAACATATGGTACGGAAGTGGTACCCCTAAACCAGACGGCTGTAAAGAGCTTGGAAATCATGCAGAATGATGGATAATGGCACCTTGATGGCACCTTTGGGGGTCACTGTTGTTCAAGCTGAGGTCGCGGTCCCTGAAGCTGAGAGGAAAATTGGGAAAAACAGTGCCAGATGTGTAATTTGGGCGTGGTGGAGACCCTGGAACAGTTTCTTCTAGAATGCCCAGAATAGCAGTCTAAAAGAATAAGATTCACTGGGAGTATAATGGGGAAGTGGGATGGGAGAATGAAGGACACGTGGTCAGTGAGAGACTCAAAGGAGAGGGTTAATATGCTAATCGGAGAGATTGGGAAGAATGGGGAAAGGGATGTCATCAAGCAGTTCGTCTCCGAGTGTTGGGAGGAGAGAAGAAGCGTGGGAATAGGGAGGCAGTTGGGAGTACAGGGGTAACCAAGGCCTTCTCATCCGAGAACCGCGACAGATCACCTGTCGGCCAAAGTGTTATTATTATTATGTTTCACAAAATGGTATTTGTTATACATGTATACTGCAACAGATTAGCAAAATATGATTTACAGATCATAACCGACGATTTTTTTCGTGAAAAATTTCCATTTTCCAGCTTACATCAGCCCTATTTATAGCCATATTTATAACCAACTTGCATTTTGGAATAACATTTTTTAACTGCATGCATTCGTGCATAGTGATATCAGAAACAACGTTATTGAGAACTTATGTCAAATTTTAACAAAGACATATGCGGAAACATCCTTCCACGGGCTTTTTACGGAAATCTCAGGTTTCTATGGCAACCATTTTGGACTCCATTGTGGACCCGTACACAACAGGAACGGCAGCTATACACATTTCGTTGAGGGTTGATATATTTTCGAGCAAACTGGGTTCAAAAATTGTTTGAAAAGCTAGCAACATATTATTTGAAGGCCTTTGCTGGACACTTTCTGTCGTGTGTATATTGGTAGTCATTCTGAATTTGAAGACCTTTTTTCAACATAACAATATTAGAACTCCATCTCATATATTCAAGTATATAATATATAACGAACTGTTTAACCCTTTACCTAACAGGAAAAACAGACGACACTTGCAGAAATAATTCTTGAATAACTAATTTTTTTCATTTTTTGTCTCAAAAACATAGGTTATGACCCCTCGTTGGAACGAGCTCGACGAGCTCGTTCCAACGAGGGGTCATAACCTATGTTTTTGAGACAAAAAATGAAAAAAATAATGAAAATTAATTGGCGATTTTTGAGAATAGCGCTGGCCGGTTTTGACCGTTACGTTAGGTAAAGGGTTAAACCAAATACTATCACACAAGTCGTTAATGTATGGCACTTTTCGATTCGAAAAAATCCCTCAGTTTCCGGAAGCTACTTTGGCTGCCATCTTGGATTTTCGAAGAAGGGATACTTTTTCATGCTGTTAACAACCAGAATGTGTTCATCCCTTCAGCTAATATGAATATGAATAGAGCATGAAACTCGCAGAAGTTTTATTGAATAATAAACATTTTCAGTTTTTCCTTCAAAAGTTAGCTTTTGACCCCTCTCTGGGACATGCACGACAAGCTCGTTTCAATAATGTTTCATAGGCTATCTCCCGAGGACAAAAAATAATAGAATTAGAATGGTGATAATTGTGAATACTGGTGGCCGGTCATATCCCTTATTTTTGGTAACAGGCTAAGGTCATGATGAAGACGAAGTTAAAAAATTGTTTCGTTTAGTGATGGGGTGTGTACAATTGGTGCCATTAGCTCACTGATTAATACTTATTATCTTGGACACTGGACTTTGTGTGATTCGATATGGATTTTGTTAAACAGTAGGGCGGAATAGCCGACTTGAACTTTAGTAAAATTATATATGTGGATTATTGATCTTGGAGAAACGCTGTGAGGTAACTATGGGTAGGGGTAGGGTATTTTTACATTGGGGACCTTTTCATCAAATCTTGCTGGTAATCACGTACTTTCTTACGGGACAAGATTTGCTTCTTAAGTCGTACACGCGGTCAGTCTGTGGTTGTTTGGGGATGTTGGTGTACCAACCCGACCGCTTTTGTGTCGGGTACGTACTAATTAAATGGGCGTTAGGAAGCGACTACTTCGTGTATTTATCTGAGTTTCTTAACAACGAATCGCCCGCATCCGCCCACGTAATATGCAAATTCAGCAGTTGAAAAAATATTATTTTTCAAAACATTTCAACAAAACCATATCACGTTCCAACGAGGGGTCGCATGATATGATTTTACCCGAAATCTTTTGAAAAATGTGAAAAAATGATATTTAAAATAATAAATTTTGATATCGTCTGCGTTGGGTAACTATAATCCCCAATGACAAATATTCCAGCTACATCATCAATGCATGCCTTCGAAGAAGACATGCCTTGATGATGTAGATACATTATATCTTGAGTCGGGACTTGAGTCATGACAGCTGGTACAAATTGGGTTTACCCTTCTCAATCGGTCATCTTCGCGACGTCCCTTATAGTATATATAATGGGAGAACGAGCAACCCCTCCGCTACAATTCTCTGCGTCCATTCCCCCACACCCGGCGCTCCAACCCTTGTATAGCCACGCTGTCTTCAGCACTCAAGTCATGTGGCCTCGGCATAGATAAAGCATTGGCAAACATAAATGTACTGCGAATGGCCGCGACATAGACTAGCAAATGTTAAGGGGTATACTGGAGTGGGCTCTCGGCTAGGATCTATCAATTAGAACAGTGTGTCCGAAAAGACATATTTGAGGTAGATAAACACTGGCATCTGAGGACAACGCAACTGTGCGCGGTCGAAAGTTGAGAGTGGACCTCCTGTGGGAAGTCGTGCATAGGCACATATTGTAAGATGCATTTTCAGAATCAGAGGCAGGGAAGATCATTGCCAAAACCATGACGTGGATGTGGAAAGGGCATTCAGCGTGCTCTTCCCGAGTGTGAGGACTGTTGAGCTGAGTTTAAATGTATCCAGGAAGGCAATAGCGACAAGGCAGCACGAAAAGGTGATAATGAAGGAGCTGCTACAGGTTCGAACATCCATTTAGATGCAACCGAAATTGGGGTATATGTGAGTGAAGCATGGCTACAATACACGAGTATATAGACCAACTGCTTGCAAAAATGAAGACATCGGGGACTCCCCAGACTGTTGCCCACAACATTTTGGATGGGCCCACGAGATAGTCGAGGATTAACAGAAGGAGGTCCTTAAAATGTTCAAGTATGACCAACAAGAGGACCTCACCTTCGGGTAGGCTCTGGGTAATCGGGAATTATCTGCAAGGATGGCAGATGAATGTCCCAGGTTATCTTCTCGACACAATCATTCTTGGAAGGCGTATGCCCCCAGTTCTACCAGAAACTTGTAGAAGAGATCGCATGCCTCACTGGTGTGAAGTTCCAGCTTGCTCTGAACGTCCAGCTTTGGAAAAACAACCCGGATGATATTGAAGAGTTCGCTGACCTCGTGATTCGCAGCCTTGAAGGCCCATGGGATCGATGGGCGCTAGATATGGACTTTTCATACCACAAGGAGACTCTTGAAAAGCGGATACAGAGAGGCCCTGGGTGAATAAATGACAGTTGAGGCTCTTTGCTTAGACATTGATCGCTTCAGCCATGAGGGATAGCACCTACATTCCCCTGCCCACAGGTCTACAAAATAAACAGAAAGTGATCAGTATGCAGAACATCGATGATCACCGCCTACATTGTGGTTAGGCGCGATGGTCACACGGTTGATGAGCTCCACTATACGCTGGTTCCGATGGTCACACGGAATCCCCGGTGGTATACCGAGAGCCAAATGAAGCAGAGAGGTTTCTGGATGGCCGAAGCCTTCGAGGCCTTTTGGAGGACCTGTCTGCAGCAATACGGCCTCAGTCCAGCACACTACTATACCAGTCCAGGTAAGAGTTGGGGCGGGCTCCTCAAGAAAATAGGGATAGAGCTGGAGTGGTGACTGACTGTATGGATAGGCAATGAGTCAGCCGCTGCCAACAAGGGCGTTCGTATGGATAGACGACTGTGGGTGGCTTGCGGGGAGAAGAACAGTCCACCCAGCTAACAGCCCAAAGGTCTGCACCCTGGGGTTGATTGGGAGTACCCAGAGGGGCTTCACAATACGCACAATGCCTATCCGCTGGTGCCAGAACGTATGGTGGTCCAGAAGGAGTGCGCGTCGGGGTATCAGCATCGGCTGTTGGAAAATCAAGGTGTAGGGATGGATTGGCTGGAACAACGGGCTGGAACAGCGGTTGCAAACCTGCTCCCAAACCTTTGCAACAATGAACGCTATGTGCTTCACACCCTCAACCTGCAGCTATAGCTCTATCGTGGAATGAGGCTGAAGATGCATCGAGCTCTCCGATTTGACCAGAGCCCCTGGATACAATCCTACATAAGGATGAATACGGAGCTCCGGGAGAAGGCCACAGGCGATTTCGAAAAGACCCTTACAAGCTCATGAACAATTTGGTCTTCGTCAAGACCACGGAAAACCTGCGCAAGCGTGTGGGTGTTAGGGGGACAAGCTGTGGCGTCTGATAGCAGCCCAGCTTTTGTCCGTCAGAAAGTGTTTGACCATGATCTGGCAGTCCAACACATGCACAAGAGAATACAGGTGCTGAATCGTCCTGTCTGTGTGGGGATGAGCTTTCTTGACATGTTGAAGCTTCCGATGTGCGACTTCTTCCAGAACCAGATAGAGAAGCAGCACGGGGAGCACCTATATACAGGCACGGACTCTCTTCTCCTTGGGGTACACACTGAGGACATATACAAGGACATTACGGCCACTGGCGACCTCTATGACACAAGTGGTCATACGAAAGATCACCCACGCTACAGTGCCAAAACCGAGAAGGTCCTTGTCAGAGTGAAAGACGAGTGTGCTGGTGTCCCGATTGCCGAGTAAGACTGAACATGTACACTCTTTCCAGCGGTCTGATCACAATGGGATCCGCAAGGCAGATGATGTGAAAAAGTGCGTTGTGAAAAAGCAGCTCCGCCATGAGCAGTATATTGAGGCTCTCTTCCAGAGGAAGACCTTCAGGTACCAAATAGACACGTTCCGAAACGAGAGACGTACGGCATTGAGTATTTTAAATAATGTGTCCCTGTCCCCTTTGACTCCAAGCGGTGGATTGCTACATTCTTATCCTGGTAGATCAAGTGCTTGAACAGGAATAATGGCGTTACCTGTTGGGTGATTGATATGCCGCGTGGATGACCACGTTTGATATCATGATCGTGGTGCATGGTGGATCACACGAATTAAAATGGTAACCGCAGCCATGTTGTGATTTCAATTGTTAAAGTAGCGATGTGTGTGTGCATGCGCACCATGTGTCGTGAAGGTAATGCGTTTTGTTCATCCATTTTGCTGCATCTATCAACATGGCAGAAGCCATCAGTTTGTCGCAGTCATTGGGGTCACCGAAGGATAAATAGTATCTAGGCTATAGCATATCAAGCCAGAAAATAAGCAGACTGTCATCTGCAAAATGAGGTCCCCAGAGGGTGAATTTAGTGATGCTAATCTGCACAGCAGGGTAGCATCACTAAATTTACCTTCTGTGAACCTCAATCTGAATCAGGTTATCAAAACTGAACAGAACGAGGTTGTCATAGGATAAATGGACCCACTGTATGGAATAGCATCATCAAATTCACCCTCTGCAAATGTTAGACGGCTTATTTTCAGGCCTGTAGCAAATATGTCCTGGCATTACGTTTTGACATCATGATTGTCGATGGCGTCGAGCGGCCAGTGGCGGAGCTATGAGGGAGGGTTGAGGACTGCACATACCACCCAAATTTCAGTCATGCAAATTCCCTCCCCCACCCCATGTTAATACCTATAGGGCACATCAGGCAAGAAATTTAATATCTAGCAGTTTCCTTCATCCGAGTGCGTTTGTGTCCATAATTTATAAGTTGTGAAAGGCATCAATAATTAGGCCTAATTGCGTTTTTTTTTTTGTTTCGAGGTTTCAAGATTCTTCCCGGGGGGGGGGTGTCGACTCCCTCCAACGAGAGGGGGGCATCGTCTCTTGTGCTCGCCTCCATATTGCCGCTGCGGGGCTTGGGTGATGCAGCGAATCATATTCTGTATGCCCCCTAGATATTCCTCTTGCCCCCCCCCCCCCCCCTAGCTTTGATATCCTGGATACGGGCCTGTGTGCGGCCAGCTTTGGTTTTGTATCTATTGTGTCGGCGAAGACAGCATGTCTTCAGGTATTTAAATATTTATGGAATATAATATTTTGCATTTTTCGTAATATTTCATAAGCATTCACGTGAGCGACATTAGTAGCATGTCGTGATCTTGGCTCACGTGTTGTGGAATTTCCGAGTCCATTCCTGACATATGAATAGTAAAATATGCTTTTATTGTAATAAAATGCAGGTTATTTTTTAAGAATAATATGGGTCGGCGACATTCACAAAGTCACGTTTTAATTATCTACAGGGCACGTGCGAGAGGAATGTTGATAATATACCTGTCAAACATAATAAGGCTCATTGATGCATGTGTTCATGCAACAAGGATGACAATAAAAAGTTAGAACTTTCCGTGTTTTCAATAAATATAGAAACAAACTGCTTTTGGACGAGTTTAAAGCATTTAACCTTTTACCCAAGTTAACGAACAAAAACCGACAAGTGCTATTTACAAACATCGCCTTTCAGATTTTATTTTTTAATTTTTTCGTCAAACATATAGTTTGTGAGCACTCAGTGGAACGAACTCGTTGAGCTTGTTCTAATGAGGGGCCACAAGGTGTGTTTTTGAGGTAAAAAATACATTTTTTGTATATTTAAGAAATAAATAACTGCTAATCCTAAGATTCGAAACACTGCCAATGAGCTTTTCTCGCCAAGTAATTTGAAGACTTATTCCTTAACCCTTTACCCAACGAATCGCCCGCATCCGCCCGCGTAATATACAAATTGAGCAGGTGAAAAAAATAGATTTTTCAAAATATTTCAACAAAACCATATCATGTGACCCCTCATTGGAACGAGCTCGTTGAGCTCGTTCCAATGAGGGGCCACATGATATGGTTTTGTTGATTTTTTTTGAAAAATTAAAAACAATGATATTTAAAATAATAAATTTTGATATCGTCTGCGTTGGGTAAAGGGTTAAAATATTCTATTTTTAAAAAGAATTGTACCCGTAGATTTTTATGAATAGAACCTCCTCCGATTGGAAGGAGGGCCCACTGCTATATTTCTCGGTGGTCCACGTCCCTCGGGTGATCCCGAAATTATGGAAGTCCGTTTTCAGCTTGAATGATCCGTCGTGTGAGTCAAAAAATCTGACATATCCTAAAATTTCGGAACAATTTTTTGGTCAGAGTGGTCACCCCACCCCACATACAGACACACACAATCCTAGGTATATATCTAGCCCCCTTCCCCACCGAAATCTCTATACCTAGTATTATCTAGAAATGTGCAGGGACGTTACGAATGAGTGGCGGATGTGGGGTGTCTGCCCCTGGATTTCGAATCTCCCCCTTCCAGCAGGTAAAATTCAAACGACCACTACATAATTTTCGCCGAGCTCGTTCCAATAAGAGGTCTCATAATATGTGTTTTTTAAATTGTTCGAAAAATTTGAAAAAAATATTTTTTTTAAATAGCAAATTTGATACCGTCTGCTTTGGGTAAAGGGTTAACCATATTATCATATTTCTAAACTCAGTGCTTTACATCAGTTGGTTAGTTTCTATAAATATCATTTTGAATTCAACTTGTTTAGTTCCTTCATATTCATCTCATTTGACAGATTTTATCATAGAAACGTGAACATAAAGCGAAAATTTATTTTCATAAAATGTTTTCAACACAAGGAAACTCCAGTAGTAAAGATAAGACCTGTAATAAAGTAGCTATTCACAGAAATGTATATTGAGCTCATGTACCTTTATTTTATCGGGATAAGAAGATAAATTCAGATCCGTAAATATGGGGGGTGTATGGGATGTGACCACCTCCACAACAATAATTATTCCAGTCGGGACGCTTTCGTCTTGGTTGAAGTAAAGATATCGATTCTCTATTTCTAGTAACCGTGTATTTTCTTACGAGACTAAGATTTAACCCTTCCGTTCACAGATTAATTTTATGTCATTAACTATTGTAAATACATGTACACAGATGTAGATGACTTAACCCTCTACCTAACATGAAAGGCAGACGACACTTGCAAACAAAATTCTTGAATAACTATTTTTTTTCATTTTTTGTCTCCAAAACATAGGTTATGACCCCTCTTTGGAACGAGCTCGAAGAGCTCGTTCCAAAGAGGGGTTATAACCTATGTTTTGGAGACAGAAAATGAAAAAAATAATGAAAATTAAATTGGCGATTTTTGTGAATAGCGCTGGGTGGTTTTGGCCGTTACGTTGGGTAAAGGGTTAACAGGGTTTCTACATTATTTTTGGCTATATGTTTAGGCAGCCAACAATGATGTAAAAACACTGTTAACATAAATGCAGCATAACAGCCTAATAGTAGAATTCTCAAGGAAGAATACTCTTGGGACAACTTTTTCAGAGCAAAAAAAGGGTACAGTTTGTGGATGTAAGGCACTTGAGGGATAATACTTACATCATACCCAGCGTCGGTCATGCAAAAGGGGGTCTCTAGTACCCGATTTGGACTGTTGGGGGCCCTGCATTACTCGTTTGGAGTAAGGTATGTGAGGATTAAATAAGTGTGGAAACCCATGCGCCGGGACTTCCACAAGCATTTATCCACAAACAGACAATCCCGACCGACCAATATTCCAACCACATCACCGAGGCATGCCTTTGCCGAAGGCATGCTGATGCGGTTGAAATATTTTACCAGTCTGGATGAGAGCCACCACAGTTGAGACAAATTAGGTTCACACCCCCTCCAATCGGGCATTCTTAATCTTTTAAAGGCCGCTGTATTGTTCATAGTTTCAAAAATCGGCATTTGATTCCATCTAACTTTCGTCAGAATTATTGGGAATATCCCATTCTGTCCTGTAATAAGAATCACGTGTTTTTTACGCTCTCCATGGAGAGTGGTACTGCAATTTCCCCAGCAGTGGGTGATGAGCTCTACAAAACTACCCAACGGTATTTTGAGAAGCCGAACAACTTGAGTCGGTATTCCAGATCAAAATTAAAAGAGAGACCATTTTTCTTCAAATGTCCTCAACCTCGACTGAGATATATTTTTAATTTTCTTTTTCTTTTTAACCGTTTCAACTGTGACACCCTGAGTGGAATAGTCTCATACGTGATTGTATTCAGCGACGGGCAATGATTTGCATTTAAAATTTTGCTTACAATGTAGCAAAAGGAGGAATTAGACACTAATATAACATTTTCTAATGATCGCATAGCAATTTTTCAGTTACAAGAAAGTAGTACAGAGAATCTTAAATTTGATTGATCTATGGCAGGGCTGCCGAGAATGAAGAAGGGCCCCTGTGCAGTGTGTAGAGCTGGCGTTACGGGCCCTACAAGTGCCGAAGGCGTGAACGATAGGCTGGGGGGTCTTCCCCCGATTTTTTTAAATTAGTGCTAGGAAAAGCATGCTCCTGCATCTTTTTGACAATATCTACTCAGTTATTTCCTTACAATTTGGGTAATTTATTACCTGCATTTCTGTGTGTGTGTGGTGCATGCTTTCTCCAAAGATAACCGTGACCACCATGATGCCGGAAAGACCGGTGGAAACCAACAAATTGGAGCAAGTGGGTTTCTTTATATGAATGGAATATGGTTTGTGATGCAAGTACGAGCTCTTGCCACCCCCACCGGCGTCGGCGGCCCGTACCAAAAGCCTTTCACCAGCTTTCAGCTCGGATGTATCGATAGGTCAACGTGCCACCTTACCTCCACCTCCTCCCCCCCCCCCCCCCCTCTCTCGGCGCTAGCGTCTATTGGCCCTCTGACACATATGGCTTAACAGTTTACATATGACGAATCGGCCTCATCTCCCAGCGTAGTTTGCAAATTTAGCAGTTGAAAAACATTGTTTATCAATAAACCCTATCATGTGACCCCCCCCCCCTCACTTGAACGAGCTCGTTCCAATGATGTGTCACATGATATTGTTTTGTCGAAAAATTTTGAAAAAAATAATTGAAATACAGCAAACAATTTTCAAGGAAAATAATCCACCTTTCAAGCACAGAAACATTTCAAGCACGTTTCAGTGAAAGACCTGAAGTTTGAGGATTTCACATTTACGATAAATTCGTGTCACTTTTTGCTAATGTTCCAGATATTGGTCATCGGTTAGCACAAACTGCGATACCCCTTAAATTACTCCCTGTTTAATTAATTAATTATTATTTATTATTTATTTATTTATTTATTACCTAGGCATACTGCACGTCAGTGGAGCATTTGTCTTCAACGAATGTTAATCCTGCTTGTGTGGAGTTAGTACGTTGGGAGTCTGGCAGTTGCTCGCCATTGTTCGGTGGTTCTCTCCGGGTACTCCGGCTTCCTCCTCCCGTAAAATTGTCCGACACCAGGCGACCCTGACTGTCGAAAGTGTCGTTAAACAGCACTAAATAAATAAAAATAAATAAATTACCGACTGTCTTGGCTAGCTTTGACGATTGCGCATTCCTAATCTAAACAGCTCACCGAGAAGCATAAATATACTTAACCCTTTACCTAACGAATCGTGCGCATCATCCGCGTAATTTACAAACTGAGTGGTTGAAAAGGATTCAATTTTTACAGAACATTTCAACAAAACCATTTCATGTGATCCCTCGTTGGTACGAACTCGTCGACCTCGTCACACTGAGGGGTTCACGTGACATGATTTGTTGAAATGTTGTGAAAAAGGTGTGAAATTTTGATGCTGTGTCTGTAAGGTTTAACCCTTTACCTAACACGAAAGGCAGACGACACTTGCAAATAAAATTCTTGAATAACTAATTTTTTTCATTTTTGCGTCAAAAACATAGCTTATGAACCCTCATTGGAAAGAGCTCGTTGAGCTCGTTCCAATGAGGGGTCATAAGCTATGTTTTTGAGACAAAAAGTGAAAAAATAACGAAAATTGGATGGTGATTTTTGTGAATAGCGCTGGTCGGTTTTCCCGTTACGTTGGGTAAAGTGTTAAACAGTCGAGATAATTCGTGTTGTGGTCTGACAAACGCGGGTCCCTCTCACACAATCTATGAAGATAGTCAGTTACGCCCCTGCTTAGAAAACTAAAATACGGATGGGAGTTTCTAATCGGGGGAGGCGGAAAGAGCAGTGGCAGTTAATGGGGAGAGGGCGTCCGATCAAAGCGGCATCTCTTCGCCGGCAAGATTATTATGCCAAAATAGTCAATGGAGCCATGTAATCTGCATGTCTGTATGAAACCAGCCACCCAAAACTACCTAGCAATGCATGGCAGCTAACCAACGAATCTCCGCCATTATGAACGTAGGGGTGGGCACGGGCAAGTGTCGCCCTTCCAAAATTTTCCATTGGCATGCTGCTTGATCAAACAATGATTTTAAAATGTTGAGTGTATGCAATTGTGTCATTACCGTATTACATTATCTACAAATGTAAACACACCTCGAACCCCTCGACCAGTGCATTCTACCTTCAGTTCGTTTTGTATCTCTCTTCTTCTACATCGTGCATGCATGTTCATGTTAACCCTTTGCCTAACATGAAAAGCAGACGACACTTGCAAAAATAATTGTTGAATAACTATTTTTTTCATTTTTTGTCTCAAAAACATAGGTAATGACCCCTCGTTGGAACGAGCTCGACGAGCTCGTTCCAACGAGGGGTCATAACCTATGATTTTGAGACAAAAAATAAAAAAATAATGAAAATTAATTGGCGATTTTTGAGAATAGCGCTGGCCCGTTTTGGCCGTTAGGTTAGGTAAAGGGTTAAGAATGTGTTGAATGTAGAAGAAAGAAACAGTATCATTGACAAGACCTCAGCACGCACACCAGAAAAAAGAGACTATTTGAACAGGTTGTAATTAATATACGATAGTTATCTGTGACGTCACTAACATTAAACGCAAGGTGGTTGTTGGCCGTACCGTCCCACTCGGACTCCCCTCTCCCTCCGACAAACACACACACATACACCAACAGTCGCGCCCTTACAAACGTACACGCACTCCACGCACACTTTCATTTAGTTTCCACCGCCTCTCTTTCTAAATAGATTATAAGTGAACTACGTGTGTCTCCGAGTTCAACCCGACGGTCCATCAGTTCGAACATAGAAAATTGTTTTTGCTTTTTGTAATTTTTCTGTCATCATCCACATGGACACTCCACATAGCTGACATTGTTCTTCACTGGAAGAGATTTACAGGATAGTTCGCTCCCCTTAATTTCCTAAATCTGTCAGAAAATGTAACATCACTGGAATGAGAATTTCTTATATTTTACGATTAAAATTTCGAAATGTTAGAGAATTTGTTTGATCGATGCGCACATCATTTCACAAACCTCATGCATTTTCTCGTAGAGTAGTATAAAAATAAGAAGCTGGCTTTTTACAATGTTTTATTCCCAAGCAGTTTGGACGTTTGACTCTGCCTTTTTAAAAATAAGAAAGCGGCATTTTCAGCAGCCTTTGGTGTTCTGTAACTGTTTCCTATTCACTATACTAACAGTGTCCACATCGTGACATCTAATACAGGCAATGTCCTTTTCATTAATACAAAAAAGTCTAGGAGGTGAGATTTGCTAATATTTGTCTAGAAAAGAAAGAAGAAAAACCTTCAAATTAAAACACATTCGCTAAACAAAGCGCCAAAGGTGACAGTTAGTGTTGGTAGGTGTGATACTGATAGATATTCTTAATGACGGATTATCTGTGAAATAGTCGCTTCTAATTACCTTGCCACAAAGAGCCAAGTTTCCTTTTGTAACTTTTAATAAACGAAAACAACAGACAGCTTCGAGAGCTGTATGTTGTTTTCGTTTATTGAAAGTAAGGAAATGAAACTTGGTTTTATTGTCTACTGATGTCACAGGTTTTGTCTCAAGCGCTATTCTAAAAAAATCGCCAATTAATTTTCATTATTTTTTAATTTTTTGTCTCAAAAACATAGGTTATGATACCTCATTGGAACGAGCTCGTCGAGCTCGTTCGAATGAGAGGTCATAACCTATTTGAGACAAAAAATTAGTTATTCAAGAATTGTTTTACAAGTGTCGTTTGCTTTTCATGTTAGGTAAAGGGTTAACTAAACATGCGTTCAATATTTAAATCCTAACACAGTACAAAGGGAATGAATTTCCAACAAAACACCCGCGAGGTGGCGGTTCCACTCAAGCAACAACTGATACCGAGGTTATGTGAAGAAGCATAAAGGCAGAAATAATTGTTCAATTAATAAACCTTAGGGTTGACACCGGGGGTCCATCGACTGAAACACTACTCGAACTTCTTAGAATTCTAAATTTTGTTTTGGTGGATATTCCGCCCTTCGGGTGTTTCAGTTGCAAATTACTCTCCGTGTAAGGCATGTGTGTACTGATGAATCCGGGAACTCCAGCTACTTGGATCAAAGCAAGGACGGAATTGGCCATTGTAATTTTCAGGTGTGTGTAGTGCAACTCAACTATCGATGGGTCTGAGCTGCTAAAGTCCCCCGAAATCTGGATGATCTGGAAAATCTGGAAAATAACAACATGTTATTTTCCCTCCAAATACCCTGGTATACGGTGATTCTGTGTATGACCCTGGTACACCAGGATATTTTGGGACAATACATAATTTTACCATGGAATTCACTGTTGTACTTATGGTCGTTTCGTTGTAAAAGAATTTTCTGACACTGTAAGATATTAAGATTACATAGTTGTCTGTCAAAATAAGGTCAGTATTATAATAAACAGACGAATAAGCGGGGGGCACGGTTCATCCCCATCCCCATTGTTCCACAAACAATGGAGGGAGAGAGGGAGAGAGAGAGAGAGAGAGAGAGAGAGAGAGAGAGAGAGAGAGATAGAAGGCGGACATCATCTTTATCGATGTATTTTTACATTATAACCTACCACCAGTGAATCAGAGTGGGGCTTACGATTAAGATAAGTATTTATTTATTTATTTATTTATTTATTTATTTATTTATTTATTTATTTATTTATTGGTGTTTAAGGTCACATATTTATGCACAATGGCTAATCGTGACCGTGACAGTTTTACGGGTGGAAGAAGCCGGGGTACCCGGAGAGAACCACCGAGCAACGGCAAGCAACTGTCAGCTCCCCAACATACTAACTCCACACAAGCAGGGTTAGCATTGGTTGAAGACAAGTGCACCATCGACGTGCAGTACGCCTTAGTACACAACGCCACCGTGCCCCCACGCGGGAAATGGAGATGAGGTGTCTTGCATAAAGATAAGTCGCTTGAAACTTGTATTTCTCTTTCGGGTTCTTTGCAATCTTCTGGGGAATTAGCAGACATGGTGTGCACGGACCCTTTACTCCTAAGAGGTGAGCAAAGAGTCTCTCGTATGATTTGTTACATCTTTTAACCCTTTTACCGCCACGCCCACTTTAGCCATATATGGAGGACCTCTATGTGCGCCTGAATGCGTGGAAGTTTAATAAAATTTATGACATTCCTGAAACTCTGTTATCTGATTAATTGTTGGAAAGCGCTCTCTGGCCCTTTCCAACAATTAATCAGATGGTAGGTTTGATCTGCATATACCAGAACGTACAGCTAACCATCATAAAATAGATGCCAATAGTCACTTTCGGCAGCGTAAGTGTTAAAATCGAGAAAATTTAACATTATTGGCTCCATATTGAACAAACGTTTCTCAACTAGAAGGCCCAATGGCCCGTCTGCGGAAGAGACCCAAAGACCGTAATATAGTTTAACGCGGGACATACCGCACCCAACAATTATATTACGGCCTTTGGGTCCAAGATTGGACTTGGTGAAGATATAGGTTAGTGTAGCATTACTGTAGAAAACTAGCTGGATTTTATTTCAGTTAACAAAATTTACTCATTCAAATTCCCTGAAAAGAGCATTGGGACCAAAGCTTCACTCTCATGGGCTTCAAATTTCAAAACATTTTCTGCGCAGGTGCCCGGACACCCACCAACGAGAAAGGACACTCTTCTCGTGCTGCTCCCCACCTTTTGCTTGCGACGGTCGTGGATCACCTTCGGTCATCAACCCAAATTAATACTATACTAACGTAACGACCAAAACCGACAGCGCTACTCACAAAAATCACCATTCATATTTCATTATTTTTCATGTATTATCTCAAACACGTAGCCCATGACCCCTCGCTGGAACGAACTCATCGAGGTCATAAACTACATTTCTGACCACAAAAATGAAAAGAAATAGCTATTCAAGAATTTTGTTTGCAAGTGTCGTCTGTCTTTCGAGTCGGTAAAGGGTCAATGCCCACCCTGAAAAAAATCATGGCCTTCCCCCTGTATGTAGCATTTTCTTTTATATAGTAGGGCGTGCACAGCCCAAATTCGTCACTACAACGGATTGAATAAAGACTAACTCTTCCCTTAAGGATGTGGTGAAATGGGTGTTAGGTGGTGTCCCACAATTCCGGCCAGAATTTTCAATAGTTAGAAATTCTAAATCCCAAACCACCAATCGTTAGAAATTCTAAATCTCAAACCACCAATAGCTAGAAATTCCATACTTTATGGTAGTAGATTTCGTGCAGTTTTATATGTAAGTGTGACCGTTTCTAACAGACATTTACTAGGGTTTTTTAACATGAAAAGATGAAAAGCAGACGACACTTGCAAAGAAAATTTTTGAGTAACTTTTTTTTTACAATTTTTGTCTTGCTCGTTCCAAAGAAGGGTCATAACCTATGTTTTTCCAACTCTATCACTCAGAGTTTTATTTCGAACACGGCGGGAGTGAGTGCATTCGAATTTCTTCTGCACCTGGAAACTCACAGCTCTCAGTTGGTAGGCTCAAGGGGAGGGTGGGTGGAGTAAATGCTTTTCTCAAAGGTTGGATATTTGGCCACCTGGGGTGGGGTAGTACAATTGGAAATTCAGAGGGGACACCCACCCCAAACCAAGAGCATGAAGCCACATTCCTGACTTCCCAAGGGCGCGGGAAGCACTTCAGGGCTGGGGGGGGGGGGGTCAGACCCCTGGAAAAGGACATTTACCCGCACTAGCATCCTCGCCATGACATGCCGAAGCAAGTATGCCTCGAAGGTCCGAGATGGGGAAATTTGAGAGGAGGTGTACCCCTCCCATCGGGAGGTGTGCATCTTCTGCCAAAGCCCCCTAATTCTCCAATTGAATCTGGAAGCTCCCGGAACGGTTTTAGGGTGTATTTAGCTTTACTTCGAGAATAAATCATTAAAAAATTGAGTGACGAACCTGGGAAGGGCATTGTCTCGTCCCTCTCGCCCCGTGATCTGAAGGCAGGGAGGGCAGCTGCCCCCATTTGCCCCCGTGCTTCCGGCGTCCCTATACCTTTCTCCAACTTAGATTTGTTTTTCCCTTCTGACTGACCATCTGCATTGAAAATCTAACTTACGGACCTGCAGGCTACGGTACATATGTTATTCGTGGCGAGAATACAACGAAACTATAACGAGATATCAAGTGTACACAAAACGTTATCTTGAAAGTAAACCAGTTAGCGAAAGACAGCTCGCTTACTCCGTAACCTGAAGACGCGACGAAATCGTCGCTAGTAGCGTAGTGGTGTTCCTACTGATGTCGTAATTCGTTGCCCGTCTTGATTTCAAATCGCGGACCAAACTTTAAACTGTCCGAAAAATTCTATCGAGATGGAAATGGCATCTTTAATTTCACTCTGTGTTGTGTGTGCTTGCAATGTTTTTGTGATGGCAAAGATTCGAGATGAAGGAACAGCGCAAATTTGGTTGAACGATTACAATAGGCAGGCGAACCAATACAACCGTGACCTGATGGAAGCTATCTGGAACTTTGACATTAATATTACAGAATATACCAAACAAAGGAAGGTAAGAATTAAATTATTAACCCATGTGGTGTACTATTAAATGGGTTGGGCGATATTGATAAAATAATATACTGACAGTACTACAGTAGGAATACAGTAAGTCATGGCGTGCCCACACACAAACGTCTCTCCAATTTTTTTTTTGTGCGTTTGCTGATAATGGCAATTTCAATGCAGAAAGCGCCAATAAGGAGCTTTCCATATTTGTAAATAGTAAAGAGTAAACGGAATAACCTTAATTGCCTGTTATAATACTTAATTGTTATCCTTAATACCAAAGCACTTACTTTCAGCATCATGATATGAGGTCATTACTCATTGGTGAATTAACCGTTTACCCAACGTAACGGTCAAAACCGGCCAGCGCTATTCTCAAAAATCGACAATTAATTTTCATTATTTTTTTCATTTTTTGTCTCAAAAACATAGGTTATGACCCCTCATTGGAACGAGCTCGTCGAGCTCGTTCCAATGAGGGGTCATAACCTATGTTTTTGAGACAAAAATGAAAAACATTAGATATTCAAGAATTTTTTTTGTCGTCTGCTTTTCAAGTTAGGTAAAGGGTTAAAAATTCGCGAATGTGTTTCGTAGTGAAGCTATTATTAATTTTGACCAGTACTCCAACTTAGGAAATAATCATAAGAAAACGGTCCTGCTGCTACTCCATATTTTTAATGATTAGTATCGTTCCGTGTACTATATCCTGGAAGTTACAAACTCTCCTAAAGAGTTTCACACAAAAATCAATAGGCCCGAAGCTAGTGGTGAGTCCGGGTTGATTTGCCTCTCCCGTGACCTGTCCGTTGGAAATATTTTGTTGTCTGTGGGAAAAATTGTTCAGGGACTGCGGAGCAAGGGGGCTTCAGCCCCCTCCCTCATTGTTTGGCCAATGATGCCCAATATATTTGAAAACAGTAAACGGAATAACCTAAATTGCTTATCGTTATACTTAATTGTTATCCTTAATACCAAAAAACTTACCTTTACATCGGCGATTATCCGAGTCAGGACCGGAAGGTTAGTGGTGATTTCCCTAAACTCGGCGTGTCAGAGTACACAATGTAATACTGTAGGACTATTGTGCGGTAGGGGACGAACATCGGTTGATAGCGAATGTCGAATTAGGACTGGGAATAAGTAACCGTTGTCACGTCCGTTGTGCGATATGGGCGATTTGGGGGAATTAGTGTACTACCCACACCGTTAGTCCACTAATTCCCTTAAAATTATCCTCATTGCTTCTTAGATTACAATTTTTCAAGGATCTAGAAACTCCCGCTTACACTTCAGCCCCCCCCCCCCCCCCCCCATTCACACACACTTTCAAAGTCGACCCGCAGTGACACAGTCCCAGCTGTTGGTTGTTCAAACGCTAACATGTTCTATGACAGCCGCTAAATTAAAAAAGTGACTGTTTGACTGAACCACAGTTCCATTACGCAAAAATATCATTTCATTTCATTCAGCGAGCGTGCGTGCGCGCGTATATTTTGGGGTTTTAATTGCTCCAGATCATGCGGTACTGAATTTTTGGATCGATTCAATTGAATTGGAAAATTTTGAAAAATGGACCGTGTAAATACTGAATCCACATTGATATACGGAATTCTTTATTTAACTGGGATTCACCGTATTCAGTGTTATCAATATTCGTATTGTGTTATGTCTCCTCCAAACTTAGAATTACTTTTTAAAACTATTTTTGTTATGATTCATCCATCCTCGATTAAGTAGATGAGATGTCTGTGTGAGTATTTTTCCCCAATTCGCGATATGTCTGTAGCCTATATTTAAGCATTCTGCTTTGGGTTTTTTTTGTGTGGAGGGGGGGGGGGGAGGTAGTTTTCCAAGTTTTTTTCGAATGGAGATCTTAACCCCCAAAGTGTAGTCCCACGATCTTGTTCAATAAGCTTGAAATTCTTTAAAAAGAATTTTCGAGAACCACCACTGACAATATTTGGAGATGGTGCCAGGGCAGTTCCTCTCAAAATCACCTCGACACGGGCGTTTTGTCCCAAGTCGAGTTTCGTGCCGGGACGATTCGTCCAAAAAGCTGATCTTTTGGGGGAAGGGTGTTTGTGTGTGTGTGTGGGGGGGGGGGGGGTGGAGGGAGGGAGGGAGGGAGGGAGGGATCCTTTCATATAACAGAAGTTTACATTTCACTTGACGATTCACTTCACGGTTTTGGTTTTTGAATAAGTTTGCAATACCGCATACAATATGTATATAGTCTAAAAAGAATCATATGTGACCTCTGCAATACGACACCAAACAACAAAAACAGGAGTTCGCCGTGTACAATGCGCATTACACTGGAATAGTTACGTCATACATTGTTGTTACCAACTTAACTTTTATTTATCTGTTTTACCAGCTTTGTTCTTAGATATATCAGACAATTTTAGATATTTTTTTAAAATGTGTTCCTTTCCCATTTCCTAAACAAATACTGCAGCACGGGTGTGGAGGGCGGGATGGAGGGGTTAGAGGGTGTCTCGCCCCCAATCCCGGCCAGAGTTGTCAAACGTTAGAAATTTTAAGCCGCAAACCATCAACAGTTGGACACTTATTACCCTGTGGAAGTAGATTTTGTGGTATTTTATCCGTGGGTCTGACCATTTCTAACAGAAATCTAGTGAATTTTGAACCCATTTCATGGGATTTTTCAGCTGGGGTCAAAATTCCGTCCATTGAGTACAACAAGGCGCTATCTAAACTGCTAAAACATCACGGATGATGTACTGTTGCACTCGAACGGCGATTTACAACTATAGAACCCAAAGGTCATATATTGTTTCGCACACAGAGGTAGAGGGTGGTCTGAATTTCTCCAGCAGCTGGGAATTCGCAGGTAGCAGTTGGGGGGGGGGGGGTACAGTTGGAAATTCAGAGGGGACATACTCTCGAACCAAGACCCTCTAGCCACGTCCCTGACTTTCAAGGATAGCTGGCGTGCGCTCCAACCGGTTTTGTTACAGATACGAATTCCAATAAGTTCTGTACATTACAACTTTTATGTTTCCGTGTGGATGCATAATATGCTCGTGGTATTCAATGAATATCCGAATATATTCTACACTGTTAGTTGTACATGCCCTTGAGGGGTACATAGCCCATGTACCCTGGTACATAGCCCCATGTACCCTGACTAAAGTGTATGTACTCTGAGGCATAGGGGTGTGCACTCTGTCAAAAACTTGTATGTACGGTTAATGGGCCCCCCCTGGACGAAATATTCTTTGTTTAGAAATACAATTCTTGCTTATGCGATTACACTCTAAAATCAGCTGGGTAACAAATCAACTCATATCAAATGGGTTGAGTGAATATGAACCCAATTGGGTTCATATTCACTCAACCTAGTTGATGTGGGTAAATTTTTAACCCAACTGATTTTAGAGTGTAATTTATTTATTTATTTATTGGTGTTTAAGGTCACATACTTATGCACCATGGCTAATCGTGGCCGTGACAGGTTTATGGGTGGAGGAAGCTGGAGTACCCGGAGAGAACCACCGAGTATCGACGAGCAACTGTCAGCTCCTCAACATTCTAACTCTGCCCAAGCTCCGCTCAAGCATGTTTACAGAGGTTGAAGACATGTGCACCATCGGCGTGCAGTACGCCTTAGTTCATGGCGTCATCGTGCCCCCATGTTGGCAACCGGGATAAAGTGCCTTGCCCAAGGACACAACGCGGGTCGTCCCGGAAGGGGATCGAACTCGGGATCTCTAGCATAGAAGTCTAACAGTCTACCACTGAGCCACCGCGCTCCCTATTTTAGAGTGTAAATGTTGAGATAAGTATTGAGACAATGAGAACGTAAACTAGAGATTTCTATACGCCAAGACGTAAAGTCAAAAGCTGTTAATTTTGAAGCATTGATTTGCCTGGCTGTAACTAATTTAGTGCACTTATGATCCCAATTAAAGCGCGTAGAGCGCGATAAGGTGGCGCCACATGGTGCGTGTGATAAAAAGTTACACATAACCGGTATGTTTGGTTTAACTTTCTTCAGGAAAAGAAACTAATAAATTATGCAAACTTTTTAACAAACTATGCCATGGGTCAATTAGCCGATTGTCGCTTGCCGGATTCTCGTTTGACTTGACATCTTGATCGCTTCACGAAAGAATTAACTCTTTACCCAACGAATCGCCCGCATCCGCCCGCGTAATATGCAAATTCAGCAGCTGAAAAATATTAATTTTTCGAACAATTTCAACAAAACCATATCATGTGACCCCTCTTTGGAACGAGCTCGTCGAGCTCGTTCCAAAGAGGGGTCACATGATATGGCTTTGGTGAAATTTTTTGAAAAAAATGTAAAAAATGATATTTAAAATAATAAATTTTGATATCGTCTGCTTTGGGTAAAGGGTTAACATGTGTACTGATACCGTGATAATTCAATCTTACCTTATTGATTCTTTGAAGTGGGAGTATGATAGGATAATGTTTGTGTGCCAAGTATTGTTCTTTTGTAATACAAACCCCACATTTGCACAGTTTGCATGATATGTCCTCAGTCAATAGTCCGTTCATTACCTTCAATGTGAGTTGGAGTTTATAAACCAGATGCCGAGTAATACCAATACTTTTCTAATTTTGATTTTCTTGTAGGTCTACATTCAATATGTTACGTTTACTGGTAGAACCATTTGCACATACTTTGTGATATGATATTTAACAATAAACTGTAGAATACTGTAGCGGTCGAAGTACAAAGGCCATTTACTAACCATTGCCCTGGTCTCATAACCAAATTAAAGTGACGACATTTATTCTACATATGATACCGTAGTGTCCACTGTTTAGTATGGTACATCTCCCAGTCGCATTCGCAGAGTGGGTGCGGTCGGTGAGCGTTACATAGCGAACAGTGAAACTCACATTTATCCACTTACCATTAAACCCACATACAAAAGTTATGAAGAATCAAATCAACATCTTGTGTATGCTAGCCTAATATTGATTCTCGATATCTCTTTTGCGCAAATACTTCACAAGACTCGAATACGGTACTAGGAGCGAGCAAGTCTATTTGAACAGCAATCTGGACCGAGGATATTCTATACGTCACCAACCAATCCAAACTAGTCTGCAAGAATTGTATTAGCCTGTCTGGTGGATTTGACAGGAAGACTGCCAACCAGTCTATGCCAACTCCTCACAATATATCTAGCCATCAAAGTAACTATTTTCATACGTCCACATTCATATAAATTAAATTTTCTAAATCTGTATTATGATTTGCTTTGTGCATGTAAGCGTAACATATATTGCAAACAAACATTCATTCACTCATTCATTCATTTATTCCTAAAAAGTAGATTGATGGATAGACAATTTTATTTTGCGGTAATATATATTTTACAATGAGTGTATGTTACTAATCTGTAGCACAGTGAGAAATATAAGCCTTAACCCTTTACCTAACATGAAAAGCAGACGACACTTGCAAAAAAAATTCTTGAATAACTAATTTTTTTCATTTTTTGTCACAAAAACATAGGTTATGACCCCTCGTTGGAACGAGCTCGACGAGCTCGTTCCAACGAGGGGTCATAACCTATGTTTTTGAGACAAAAAATGAAAATATTTTGAAAATTAATTGGCGATTTTTGAGAATAGCGCTGGCCGGTTTTGGCCGTTACGTTGGGTAAAGGGTTAAATACAGATTATGGGGTGATAACATTGCCAGATTGACTGCCAACTTGTCATCTCCCGTGTATATATATATTTCAGCGTTGTAACCGACTGCAAATATGAATAGTCGTTTGTCTCTTTTGCGAAAGAAGACTGGAGAACACCGGTGTGTATGTGTGTTCTGGCGGATGTGGGAGTGCAAATTATGGTGGACACGGGTGATTCTATATATCCGTATGCGCCTTTGTAAATCCTAAGCAGTAGCCAATACTATACAACTTTTACAATTGTATTTTCTAGGATTGTATTTGCTACCTATTAATATAACTGGCTAAAAAATGCTAATGGTCCTTTTCAAACCATTTAAAGTCATAACTGGAAAATACAATTCTAGAAAATACAATGTAAAAGTTCTATAGCATTGGCCCCAGGTATGACCTGCATTCATGCAGCCAATGATTCGAAAAATATTCCCGGGCAAGTATCTTTAACGTGATAAAAAGTATTTTAGGTGTTCTAAGACAACTCATGCGTGGGAAAAAAACTGTTGCTCAGTTTGAGGTTGAAATCAAAAATCACATATAGAACCAGATAGCTTTCATCTTTTTCTCGTCTGCAGTAACTGTTCTATCATATAACACGTCTCACCACAGCAACAGACACATGCTAAGACGCATTAAGCCCAAATTGTTTGTTTGTTGCGTTGTGCTCTTGTAACGAAAGAATTTTAAAACAGCAGTGTATCGAGGGATGGGTAATGTCTCTTTTAGAAATCTATTTGATCCGACAAAAATTCGGATAACATCCCCCGACGAGATCCCCGAAAATTTCTTATCCATCTCTCTCAAACCACTAACACTCGCAGATATTTTGCTTCAAGGCATGTCATAACAGGAATACTTGCTTTCATAACATTCCTATTCTAAAAAATAACATCCAGAACAATAGATATATTTGATAATTAGGTTCAACCCACCTAATAAGGTGTACTTGGAGGGCATGTTAACCCTTTACCCAACGAATCGCCCGCATCCGCCCGCGTGATATGCAAATTCAGCAGTTGAAAAAATATTATTTTTCAAAAAATTTCAACAAAACCATATCATGTGACCCCTCGTTGGAACGAGCTCGTCGAGCTCGTTCCAACGAGGATCACATGATATGGTTTTGTTGAAATTTTTTGAAAAAAATTAAAAAATTATATTTAAAATAATAAATTTTGATATTGTCTGCGTTGGGTAAAGGGTTAATGGGCTGTTTGCTCGATCAGTGGGTGATTCCTCGAGTTCATTTTGAATTCAGGAACTTTATTTCAACAAACTGTAATCTGACATCCATAAGGATGTTATAAATCTGAAGAAGAAGATTTTTAAAGAATTTTCCTCATATTGAAAAACAAGTACATTCGTGAGAAGATTTTAAAGATTTTTCCTCATACTGGACTAAGTTAAAATTCGGACACTCACGATTCGGGCCCAAATATGAACTCAATGGCTCAAATTCTGCCTGGTGGATCTGAAGAGGAAGACGTTTAAAGAATGTTCCTCATAGTGCACCAAGGTAAAAATTGGGTTCCCATAGATAGCCCAAATTTAGGTTCCCATTGGGAGCCCAAATATGACATCGGGGACTTGATTTGAACAAACTCTAATCTGGCCCCCTCCATAAGGATGCTTATACCAAATATCAAAAGATTCTGGCTAGTAGACCTAAAACAGAATGTTTCTAACTCATCGCTCAAAGCGAAACGATAACTGTTCCAGAAGGAAATTCGCCTCCTATCTGGTGTGTAAAATACCTCAACTTGTGGGGACTGCGACGAACCGAATTGTGATGGAGAGCAGTCCATAAGTCAGATATATTTAACACAAATATTCTGGATAACTCTCCATCTGAATTATGTCTGCCGTAATTCGAACAATATATACACGCAAACTCAGAAGAGAGGACGTACAACTCAATGGTTAGCGCATTGGACTTGTGATGGAAAGTTTGGGTGTTCGGTCTTGACCTGCACCACTTGCGTTGTGTGGTTACGGCGCTGAACTTCAAACCGAAAGGTCCACGGTTCGATCCCCGCCAGGGGCAACTGCGTTGTGTGCTTGTGCAATGCAGTTTGTCTTTTCAGTGCAGCAGGCCATCATCTGCAATGTTTTAGAATTTCAGGTGGCGACTGAAATGCGTTCAAAAATCAGTAGATTTATGTTAGAAATGGTCAGAGCCACGGATAGATATTCAGAACCGCACATACGTTTGAAAGAGTTAGGAATTATCGCACGAGATTGCTTTGGCCCAGGATATCACGACAGTCGAAGGGTCGAGTGATATCCTGGGCCAAAGTAATCGAGGGCGATAATTCTTAACCCATTCAGACGTATGTGCGGTTCTGTATTTATCACATACCTCTCATGTTACAACCAGTCTACACGAAAATTGAACTAAAAGCACTTTTTAAGCGGACAATAGATATGTTTCCTTCGTTGCCAACAAGGCATCACTGTTAGCTGTCGGGGTACCAACCCTAATTTGCTATTTAATTTTTACGGCATTCAATTAGTCGAAATCAATTGACACCGATCAGTGTCACGGTCACGATGATCGAACTTCAAATATTGACTAAACTGCGGGGAATAACACAACAAAAAGTTTTTAAATAGCTAATAAATTTAACACACTCCATCATCCTATCATGACCATTTGTGGAAAGTATTTGTCAAGGAACAAGCAGTCATAATGTTATTTTTATTTTGTAAATTTTTGCCTGTGATCTGATTGTTTAAAAATCCCGTGTAAACAAATCTAAATGAGGAACTTGGAATGTCCAAGCGATCTCGACTCCGGTGCATTCGACCATGATTGACGTGATTTGTTTAGACGGGTTTCTTCTCTGTTTACGTTGGAAATGAAATCGAATGTGTTTTGCATCATCATCACATGTGCGATACAACTTTATTTTTTATCGAACAGGCAGAACAGTGGAAATCCCGTATTTCACATTAATGGGTGTGTGATAAATTACCACGAAGTCTACAATCATAGGGTAAGAAATGTCCAACTGTTGATGGTTTGAGGCTTAAAAGTTCTAACTTTTGACAACTTTGGCCGGGATTTGGGGTGAGATGCCCTCTAACCCCTTCTCCATGCACCGCCACATCCCTGTGCAGTATTTGTTTGGGAAATGGGAAAGAAAAACAGTTTTTAAAAAATATCTTTGCCCAATTTATCTGATTATCCAAGAATTACCGCGACAAATCAGCGGCCGGCCAAAGTGTTATTATTATTACAATGGTGATAAATCAGATAAATAAAAGTTAAGTTGATAAGGACAACAATGCATGACGTAACTATTTCAGTGTTATGTGTATGGTTCACGCGACGAACTCCTGTTTTTGTTGTTTGTTGTCGTAATGCTAAGATCACATGTGATTCTTTTTAGAATATATACATAGTGTACGCGGTATAGCAAACTCATTCAAAAAAACAAATCCCAAAGTGGATCGTCAAGTGAAATGTAAACTACTGATATATAAATACACGTAGTAAATGTTTTTAGCCAAAAATCGCGTTTTTCACATTGAAGGGTCGTAAAACATTTGTAGGAAGGTATGCCGTTTTTTTTGTATTCGTCCATACTGGTGACCCACCACCTCTCCCCATCTGCAAAAATCCTTAAAATTTCAGTGCACAGCATTAAACAGGTTCTATAAAGGAATCGGCAATGGATATTTTTGACTCTGACCACTTTTTGAGAGAAGAAATACATATTTCAGAAATGCATCGGAGTTATAGAATTCAATTTCAAGCAGTTCTAAAAACTGCGCTTAATGAAACCTGTGTGACGCCAGTGAACTGGACCCAAATTATTAACTTCCACGGTGTTTCGACTCATTTGGTTTTGTTCCCAGATCCATATGTCAGATCATGCTTGAGATCTGAGTGACACCAACTTTCAAAACTGTGGACCCGCCCAATTTTTGAGAATAGAAATACATGTTCGAACTTCAGCAATGCATTAGAAGGTCATAAAATGTGATTTCCTGCAATTTTGAACAATGCACTTAATGACCCCTGGTGACCTTCACCAATATTTTGAACCTCCATTGAGTTTCGACTCATTTAGTGTTGTTCCCAGGTCCAAAGGTCATAAAATGCTTGAGATATGAGTGTGACCCACTTTCAATATTTTTGACCACGCCCACTTTTTGAGTGCAAAACGCATGTAGAACTTCGGGAATGCATTAAGGGGTTAAAAGATGTGATTTACAGCAATTCTGAAAAATGAACTCAATTACCCCACTTTTTAAACATTCCAGTGAGCACTACAATGCCAATCTGAAAAACATAGATGGCCGAGTACGTGTCTTGTGACTGTCTATCAGTATGCCAAAAATCCGCGTCATAGGACAATCCATTTTCGAGTTATCATGCGGACAAGAAAGTGCATAGAAGACAAACGAAGAAGAAAAAGAAGAAGATGAAGTAGAAAAAAAAGAAAAGAAACCTTGCAAAAACAATAGTTTGTGTGTTTCACACAGACTAATTATCAGTGACTGATCCTGCTCAATTTATTGATCTTATCTTATTGATTCCTAAATAAGAATTGATCACTCCATCAACCAGTGCATCAACTAACAATGTCAACTAACAAAATTTTTATCACCTATCTGGATCCAGTGGACATACAATGTTATCGCAGTTAGTTTAAACATATTTGTCAGTGTGGGTTTACCGTACAAGAGATCGATTTCGGATGATATATCAAAATGTCGAAGAGAATCGAGTGGTGTAATCCTGGGTTCAGAGTATCGAGGGCACACCAGGAGATAGTAATGAGCATTTTCACAGGGATTACCACACATACACTTTGAAGTGGCCAAAATATAGTTTTGGAACTTGTCATTATTTAGGTCACTGCAGTTATTACGCAATTTTGAGTGTAAAATGTTGGCCTTTCTTTTACCCACACGGAAGTAAAGAGGTGGTTTGGGGATACAGTTCAATTGGGCATAGATTTGTTTGAACTCCGTTAGTTTTGCGGCTCTGGTGAATACGTCTGGTAAGTTGTTCCAGCTTTTTGTGGCGGACGGGAAAAAGGATGATCTGTCGTTAGTCTACCGGAGTAATATATATCCGAACGTCTCTAAAGAAGTGGTCGACAGATTGAATCTGATCACTGGGGAAGAACGAACGTTCGAGAGGGTGAATCTGGTTTTCCAATGGATTTATCAGTGGGGAGACGATAGCTTTAAAGTTAACATGCTCGTCACTGATGTGAAATTATGAAAAACATATCTCGACTCGAAAGCTCATTAAAGTGTTTATCATGACAATTCGCAAAAAAATATTTTTTAAAAAAACTAAAAAATATTATATATACATATTAAATAAGAAGTTTAACACACACAAAAATGACAAAAATAAAAACGTATCTTGTGGAAAAAACATTATATTTGTCTACCATACCCAAGTTGAAAAAGTACTGTAGAAATCTAGGAATTAAAAATTACAACTGTTACAAATAGGGGATAAGTGCCGATTCTAGCTCACTTTCAAATGGGTGAGCCAGAAATGTAGTTGAGCCAGAAAATTGAGTTATTTTTGGAGAAAAACCTCGATTTTGTCGGAAAATGTTGATTTTTTCCAAAAATAATTCAATTTTTCCCAGAAAACCTCGGATTTTTCCCGGAAAATGTTGAAATTCGAGCATTTTTGGCTGACTTTTCGAAATTTATATAAGAAATTAAAAAAATGAAACAAAAGGAGAGAGAAAAAAACTAACAAGCCATTCGTTTTATGAAAAGCTTTTAGCTTTTTCTAAACATTTACATGAGTATGCATTGGAAAGAATTCAATCAGAACAAATCATACGAAATGCATGTTTAAGTATGTGTGGCGCATTGTTTTCGTTAATATTGTTAATCATGTCCCAAAAAAGTCCAAAAATATCGAAACATTGAAGTGTTCGAACGACAAAAATGTGTCTTATCAAGATTATTTTATGATTATAGATATCCTAGATTGTTTAAAATACAAATTGAAACTTGAAGAACTTTACAATTATGGGGAACTTTATTACATGTTTATTTGCACGAAAAACGTAGTTAATGTATTCGACATGGTGGTAGTGGTGATGAAAATATTGAAAAATCCATTCGTCAGTGTGTAGCATTTATTTGCAGATTACACTAGTTCACATCAAATAGATCATGGATCAAATTTGCTAAAAGGAAAGAAATCATTATGCATTATTTCCAGTGTCTTTCTAATGACGACGACGACGATGATGAAAAAATGATGGTTTTATCGGAATACAAAAAGCATAAAATCCTTCTTTTCGAAAAAATATGATAAAAATATGCGTAATCACAATAGACAACAAGTATTCGTTCATTTGGTTAATGATGAGATGAATAGAAAGTGTACAACTATATATAAAGAAAGAAAAATAAATAATAGAAAAAAATAATAAGAACATAAAAAAATTATAAAAAATATTTTTTTTAGGACTTAAACAAACTTTTTTGTATATATATAATTATGAGTAAAATGAACGTTTCCATGGAATCGAGAGCTTGGTTTCTTCGAAGGGCACTGTGTAGAGCTTACGCGATCTGCGTTAATGAACAACTTCCTCACGTCTTGAACAAAACATGTCTCAGCTGTCAGGAGGAGAGAGAATTTAATCACATAAATCATTTGTGTCTCACGATGGAATGGGAAGACATCATCACCATGTATTTCATGTCTGCATTGGAATGCGTATGATGCGACGATGTGATCAAATGTTGGAGGCAATTCATGTCTTGCATTGGAGAACCTGAGCCCACAAAATTGGAAGAGTTGAAATTGGCGCATCGATGTCTCACCACCGAAGACAGGGGATGCATTTTGGAATATTTGTTGGAAAAGGGGAGACCACCACCACTAAAAATGTTCTGACGAGATTCACGTTTTTTATGGATTCCTTGTTGAAGGGAAGAAACCATTAAAAAAAATTTTGTAATAAGTAAATAAAATAAAATGAAAATGGAACTTCAAAGTAAAAAAATCTATCCATCATTAGAGAAGTTGAGCATCAAGCCCACAGCACCCCTTCTGCCACCACCAGAAAGTAGCGATGACATGGGACAGAAGTATTGAATTGACCAAATCAATAGAATTCAATCGTATCTGACACGAGAGAGATATTCTCGTCGTTTGCTCAACAAGAAATATTGGAGATTCGAGAAATTTGTGAGTGGCGTGGATTTGACTCTCATCGCAGTCTCTATGGGTTTGAACGTTGCCAGAATAAGTCAATTGTCGACCGCCATCGTTGCTCGTCCAGTCATATTGGCCATAGAAGGATTGGCTTTGACTGCCGGATTCGCCAGCATGATTGGAAAATTTCTCGCTAAGAAATTATTTGTGAAGGCTAAGAAACATGAAAACATCAGCAAGATCGACACCCTGTCAGATAAGATTCCCAATGCATTGAAAGATGGTAGGATTTTGGACAGCGGATACATTAACATATTGAACGAAAAACAAAAATACGAAATCATGAAAGCAAAGATAAGAGTCATCAGATCATCAAGGAAGAAGTGAAGGATTCTCTCGTGGAAAAAGGTATGGAAGAACCGAGACAATCATTTCATAACTTGTTGGATCCCAAAAAGATTCCAGAAGCAATCAATTGAAAAAAAATGTATATATATATATAAAAGAAAAAAATTTATATATATATATAAACTAAAAAAAAAACAATTAAAATATATACAAAAATCAAAAAAACAAAACAAATGTATTGCATCAGATGAAAGAGAGTTACTGATATGGTTAACATTAAAAAAGTACTGACGAAAAATAAAAGTCCCATGCTTTGTGGAATGTGTAAAGTGTGCGGTTCGACGAAGATCAATTCGTCAAACACGGTGCCGGTCTGACGAATAAATTGATTAATAATCTACCCGTCGAAATGCATCTGCCAGGACATCAATTTACAGGACCCAGCACAAAATTAAATAAGAGATTGAATGGAGATCTGACACCTAAATCTTGGAGCAAACCCATCAATAGGGTGGATTAAGCCGCTTACACTCACGATCTGTGTTACACTAAACATCCCGACATTGAGACACATAATCGAATCTGCAATAAAGACATGTTGATGACATTGAAAAATATATTGAATCCCACTAGGAGAGAGAGACTCGAACTTTCGTTAGTCGGTAAAGTGATCGGTACCAAAAGTAGATTCAGATAGGGACATAAAAAAAAATTCCAGAACGTATTATTAATGAATGCATTGGCGAACGAACTACACAAGCCCGTCACGCGTGAATTTTGAAGGAGAAGGGTGTTCGTGAAGGGTTTGGATCAGATCTGGTCGGCCGATCTAGTCGACATGAAATCGCATTCGAAATGGAACAAGGGCATTAAATACATTAAATGAATAGAAGTGAACGGCATCGAAAAATTTGTTCCCAGTTTAAATCCAAATGCAAGTACGTGGTCCATTGCAAAAATCTGAAATGTTACATCGCTCATGGGATGAGATTAATCAAGGTGCATCGAATCATTCGATTTGACGTGGAGCCTTGGATGAAAAAATACATCGATCTCAACACGAATTTAAGAATGCAGGCTGATAGTGACTTCGAAAAAGATTTCTTCACACTCATGAACAATTGTGTGTACCGGAAACCTGTGGAAAACATTAGGAATAGAACCAACATTCAACTCATCAAGTCTGAAGAGAGGTCTAGAAAATTAATCTCGAAACCCAATTATCAACATAGAACTATATTCAACAAAAATCTAGTGACCACACACATGCAAAATACGCATATAAAGTTCGACAAACCCTGTTATCTTGGAGCGATCATCTTAGACATCAGCAAGCAGTTGATGTACGAGTTTCACTACGATTATGTCAAAGCAAAATTCGGTTCAAAAGCCAAACCATTGTTCACTGACACGGACAGCTTAGCTTATAAGATAGAGACTAGAGACGTCTATGAGGACATTACACCAGACGTGAATGAATGGTTCGACATGATTAATTACCCCAACGATCACCCATCTCAGATTCCAAAGGGCGTCAATAAAAAGGTGTTGGGTAAATTCAAAGACGAGAGCGGTGGAAGACAGATCATGGAATTTGTGGGTTTGAGACCAAAATTGTATCCTTATTTCCTCGACGGTCAAGAGATCAGGAGATGTAAAGGCATTCAAGCATGTGTGATAAATAAAAATATCACTTTCAAAGAGTATAAAGAGTGTTTTTTCGAAGATTCGATGGTGTATAAAAAGATGACTGTGATTCAAAGTGAAAAGCATGAGATGTACACCAAAGAAATCAATAGGATTACATTGACGGCGGACAACGATAGGAGAATTATGTGAGGATAAAATACACACTTTCACACTCGGACATCATTATTCCAAAATAATTCAACAAAATCGAGAGGATGAATGCAATCTGACTGAAGACATCGAAATGTTATAAGTTTTAAAAAACTCGCGAGTTTATAAATTAAAAAAAAGAATAAAATAAAAAAAAAATATTTATGAATAAGAAGAAAATAAAACACATATCCGTAGAAGGTGTCGTCTTACCCAACGAACCCCTATCCAACAATGATCTGTCAAAAGTGGAAAAAGATTTAAAAATCAAAGATTTTCGAGGTGTGTTTTCTAGAGATGCTTTACCAAGAAAAAAAGACAATGATTCAGAATGTGGAATTTTAAATCTGGACAATATCGGAGGTGAGGGTACACATTGGGTCACGTGGTTTTCGAATTAGAACAAAAATTATTATTTCGATAGCTACAGAATCTCACCACCAATAGAAATAAGGAACTATTTAATGCAAGTTATTTGCAATACCGGATGAGTGCAAGCACTGGATCAAGTGTTTTACGGTCACCTGTGTCTCTACATTCTCAAGAGATGGTCAGAAGGAGATCACTTTCAGGATATTCTCAACAATTTACATTAAAAAAAAATGTTGATATATATAGTGAGATATAAAAATAAAAATTTTTGGTTGTTATAATTAAAATAATAAAAAATAAAATTTTTAAATAATAAAAAAATAAAAAAAACACAAAAACATCACAGGCGATAAATTTGGTTATGCTGACGATAATGAAGGTTCTGCTAGAAAGAAAAAAAAACAGTTGAAGTTGGTGGTGGTGGTGGTAGTGACATTGCCAACTTAGACGAATGATACATCGACTTGGAACTGAGAAAGAATAACATCAACAAGTTAGAAATGAAATTGGATCTGGATGCGGGATTCAACAAGATATTGAAACTGTCCCAGATCAACGATATGGACAAAGACTCGACGGTTGTCAACAAAGGCTATGTGGATTCTGCCCTACAGGATTCTCAATCCTATCTGGAATCTCAAGTCGACGAATTGTATCTGAACAAAAAATGCGGAGGAACCATGGAGGCCGGCATTGACATGTCTGGTTACAATCTATTCGGTCTTGACAATGAACCGGAATTTGCTTCCAGCGCGATCAGCAGACAGTATGACGAAAATACAGTCTGGAGAAAGGGTGATATCATGGAAGGCAAACTGGACATGGGAGGACACGCACTCACGAATCTACCGGATCACACGTACTTCTACAGACTTGAGCAATAGAGCGATAGCAAATCTCGTAGTGATTGGTGTGGAAACCGATAAGAGGTACAGAGTTGAAAAGATGAAGGATCAACACTCGAACACTAGAGTCTTCGGTACGCCTCTCAAGGTGAAGATGGGGATAGGATCAATTTCAAGATGAAAACTAATAATCCCAAAGCCGCCACTTCAGTGGTCTCTCTGTTGATCGAACTCAATCCTCTGAACAAACGGTGAAAACAAAACAAAAAATTGAAATATATATATTCATTTTTGTGATGTAGGGGAGACAACTCAAAAAAATTATATAATTGGATTTTGAGAAAATGAATATTCAATTTCTCAAAATCCAATTATATTATTTTTTTTAAATTATTTTATTCATTACTTTTTTTTGGTATTTTAATTTTTTTCAATTATTATTATTTTTTTCATTGACTGATTGACATTTTTTGTCCATCCAATTTGAATTCTAACTCTCTATCCGACAGGACTAGGGTGAAAGCTTTGGTTCTCTTCGGCACATTCCTGTCGAATTGCATTTTGATCTGAATGTCTAAGATGCTACTCTTGAGTCTCTCGCTTTGTTTACTAACATCGAATACGAACAGGGGATACATCGATTTGTATTCGGTGGGAGTGATGTTAGGATTACCCATCAATTCGTCCAGTCGATGATATTTCTTTCTGAAATCGGCGACGTTGCTGCATAGCCTGCAGAAATCATTCTTATCAAAAGAGGCATTATAATCGATGGCTGGATATCTCATGGCATTTAAAAATAACTGCATGTTTCTCAAGTGACAATGATCGAACAGGGAAGGATTTTTCTCTTGAGACACATCCCTTTCGGGTGAATCATGGTCTTTCCGAAGCAGATTTCACGGACGTTCGAGTCTCTCTATCCTAGTGGGATTCGGTATATTTTTCAGTGTCAACATGTTTCTATCACAGATTCGATTAAGAGTATTGACATCAGGATGTTTAGTGTAACACAAAGCGTGAGCGTAAGCAGTCGATTCCACCCTATTGATGGGTTTGCTCCAAGATTTAGGAGTCAGATCTCGATTCAATCTCTTATTTAATTTCGTGCCAGGTCCCATGAATTGATGTCCTGGCATATGCATTTCGAAGGGTAGATTATTAATCATTTTATTTGTCAGGCCGGCACTGCATTTGATGAATTGCATCTTGGTCGAACCACACACTTTACACATTACGCAAAGCATGGGACTTTTATTTTTCGTCAGTACTTTTTTATATTAACCGTATCGGTAACTCACTTGCATTTGATGCAATACATTTGTTGTTTGGTTTTTTCGTATATATTTAATTAATTATTTTTTTGTATTTTTTTAAAATTTATATATATAATTTTATTTATTTTATTTTTTTATATATATATTTTTTTCAATTGATTGCTTCCGGAATCTTTTTGGAATCTAACAATTTATGAAACGATCGCCTCGCTTCTTCCCTACCTTTTTCCACGAGAGAATCCTTCAATTCTTCCTTGATGATCTGATGACTCTTGACTCTTATATTCACTTTCATGACTTCATATTTTTGTTTTTCATTCAATATTTTGAGAAATGACATCCGAAATACTACCATCTTTCAATGCCAGGGAGATCTTATCTGACACAGTGTCAATCTTTGCGTCGGCTGAAACACTGATGTTTTCGTGCTTCCTGATCTTTACAGATAATTTCTTAGCGATTAAATTTTTGATCGTACTAACGAATCTGACAGTCAAAGCCAATCCTTCTACAGCCAACACGACTGGAAGAACAATGACTGTGGCCGATAATAGACTGATTCTGGCAACATTCAAACCCACAGAGGTCGCGATGAGAGTCAAATCCACACCATTCACAAATTTCTCTAATCTCGAATATTTCTTACTGAGCGAACAACGAGAATCTCTCTCTCGCATCAGATACGATTGAATTCTATTGATCTGTTCGATTCGATACCTCTGCTCCACGTCGTCACTTTCTCCTCATTCTAGCGGTGATGGTGGTAGAAAAGGTGCCGTGAGCTCGATGTCTGACTTCTCTAATGATGGATAGATTTTTTTACTTCGAGGTCCCATTTTCTTTTTTTTTTATTTATTTATTTATATCTATTATTTTTTATGTATTTTATTTTCATCCTTTATTATTTAATGGAAAAATTTTTAGTGGTCTCCCCTTTCTCAACAAGAAATCCAAAACGCGTCCCCTGTCTTCGGTGGTGAGACATTGATGTGCTAACTTCAACTCTTCTGATTTAGTGGGCTTGGGTTCTCCGATGCAAAACACAAATTGATGCTGCATCAGACATATTCCAATGCACGCATAAAATACATAGTGGCGATGTCTTCCCATTCCATCGTAAGACACAAATGATTAATGTGATTAAATTGTCTCTCCTCCCAACAGCCGAGACATCTTTCATGCAAGACATGAGGAAGTTGTTCATTCATGCAGATTGTGTAAGCTCTGCACAGTGCCCTTCGAAGAAACCAAGCCCTCAATACTATGGAATCGCTCGTTTTACTCATAATTATTATATATATAAAAAAAACAAAAAATGTATTCTAATTTTATTTTTTTCTATTATTATTTTTATATATTCTTATTTTATTTTTTTACTATCTCTCTCTATATATTACGTTTTTTTATAACAACACATTCTGTTCATTGCATCGTCAGTTGAATGAACAAATGCTAGTCGTCATCTATTACGATCCTTTGTATTATTATAAGAAATAGATGACATTCTTTTTTTCAAAAGAAGGATTTTTTTTATGCTTTTCATATTTCGATAAAATTATTATAATTATTTTTTTATCGTCATCATCATCGTCGTCATCATTAGAATGATATGGGTAATATAATCCATAATGATTTTTAACCTTTTAGCAAATTTGATCCATGATCTATTTGACGCAAATGAGTGTAATCTGCAAATAAATTCAAAACACATGTGAATGGATTTTTCATCATCCCCACCACCATGATCGAATACATTAACTACGTTTTTTGCACAATAAATAATGTAACAATATTTTGCGTAATTGTAACATTTTACAAAATTCAAGTTGTAGTTTAAACGATCTAGGACATCTATAATATGTGATAATCTTGGTAAGACACATTTTTTTTTTCGTTTGAACACTTCATCATTTCGATATTTTTGAAATAGCTTCGATTTAAGAATATGAATAACAATATTAACAAAAACAATGTTCCATACCTGTTTAAACACATGTCATGTCTGATTTGTTCCAATTGAATTCTTTCCAATGCATACTCATGTAAATGTTTAGAAAAAGCTAACGAATGTTTTGTTGTTTTCTCTCCTTTTGTTTCATTTTTTTATTGTTATTTTTTTTAAGTTGTTATTTTCTTATAATAACATACCCAAAAGGGGTATATTCTTAAATGGTGAATTCTGACTGAACAACAAACCTTCACCGAGCAGTTCCACATTCTCTCCAGTCTTCAGATAGAGACCCTCTCTGTGGAAAGCATCGCCACTGCCCTTTCTCACGGGTTCTAGATACAATCCTTTACCGTTGATGTCTACGTGACACACGGATCCTCCCTTCTTCAAAAACAGTCTGTTTCCCCTCTTCTTCAAAAACAATCCTCTACCCATTAATTTGTCGACTCCCGAACTAGCAAGACCCAAGAGAGCTCCCACACCCAGAGCTGGCAACACCATCTTTGTGAGAATGGGTAATGTTTTGGTGGCGAGTCCCACCAATAGTGGTACAAAACTGCCTTTCATTCTCAGATTGTATCTCAATTGAGCGGGTCTCAGTCTCACCATCATTCCCATTCGATTATGAATCACTTTCTCCATCCTTTTGCTTTGAGTTTTAGTCCAGCCGATCCGATCGCTACCTCCACTCTCCAGATCTTCATAACTGAATTTAAATCTAATGGCCTCGCCTTGATTACTCAACACTCTGCGAAGTTTAGCTTTCTGTCCTTCAGATATGTTCACGTTTTTAATTATGTATTAATCATATTTTTTTTTGATTTGATTATATATTTTTTTTTAAATTGTTAATATTATAAGTTTCTTTTTTTATTTTTTTTATTTCTTATATAATATATAAAATAAAACCTAAAACTTCTTTAAATAAAAAAAATATATATATTTGTTTTTTTTTTAAGATATTTTTCAAATTATTTATAATTATTTTTTTTTTTTCATATCTTGCTGATGTGAAATCATATAGTCACTCTCTCTCTCCGTGAAGATCTAACAGATTGCCATTCTGATCCGTCAATGTGGTTTCAATGCTATACATCATGTCCAGAATCACGGGTAGATAGACACGATTTTGAGGTCGCTCCACAAGCTTGTAACCTGGTGAAATGTTCAGAAAGAATGAGTAGATCATAGGCTGAGTGCTACCATCGACATAACTTCTCGCGATCACATTGACATTCACTAAAATGATATTGACCATGAGAATGTTGACCATATTTTGATTATCTTTGGACGTGCCATGACCTCGATACATCTTTCAATCGAATCCAAACATCTTGCCAATCAAATCTTCTGCACTAAAATCCACTCAAAAATTATCTCCCAAATCTAATATCGTCTGTAGAGTACTCGTATTGGGAGCAAGTTTATCATCTTGCTTCCGTAACCACTGGTCTTCAGTCTCGTCTGGATGTGATGGTTCAGATCGTCTATGTTGTAACTCCCTTTGGGAAATTGAATCTCGAACCAATCCACACTGTTGGAATACTTGAATGCGTTATTCTTTTTGGTGATGTTGGGAAATGAATAGTAAGTCTCGAGATTAATCGATACCATCTCGTATCTCTTTTCCTTCTTCAGTTCGATGGAAGGTTCGAATTTTGTAGTGAATCGAGTCATGTCATGACTCACAACAATTTGAAAGGACTGTTTTGCAGCCATATTCTCAACTATCTGTTTTAATAGATGTTCTGACATTTGTTTATTATTATTTACATATTTTTATATTTTATCAATATTTTTTTTAAATTTTTTTTTTATTTTCTTCTCTATTATCATCGGGAATATAAAAAAAAATTGTCGAATCTGCTTCGATATTTTCCATTGTTAACCCTTTCCCCAAAGAATCGCCCGCATCCACCCGAGTAATATGCAAATTCAGCAGTTGGAAAAATATTATTTTTTCAAAAAATTTCAACAAAACCATATCATGTGACCCCTCGTTGGAACGAGCTCGTTCCAACAAGGGGTCACATGATATGGTTTTGTTGAATTTTTTTTAAAAATTAAGACAATGATATTTAAAATAATAAATTTTGATATCACGTTGGGTAAAGGGTTATATTCGCTAGTCAAATCGATCACCATGAAGTTGTGATGTCCTTTGTTCCACACCTTCTTACAGAATCTCCTGAATTCTTTCCTGCTCATGTCGTTGGCCACATGATCTCTATAGATGTGATTGAGATTCTTGAGATCCTGACGAAAGAGACACAGAAAATTAGTATTCTCCCTTATCATCATTCTGGGCAGTCGAAAATAATTCTGAGACAGATAGAAACAATCCACGTTGCTATGACGTCCTCGAACATACTACGATTTGCATCGATTCTGTCTCTCCAACAGCAGATCGTTGAAGATCATGAGATTCTTATTCTCCGACTTCAACTGTCTGGGATCGGGAACGTCATCTGCATTCTTGTAAAACAGACATTCCACATTCGAATGCTCGGCGTTTCTCCTAGTCAATTCTCTCACCGCCCCTTCCAATATATTCGAAGTCTTGTGTCCTTTGAATTCGTCTTGATTGTCAAAGATTCTCGACATGACGTCCTTGGGTAATTTATGTATCATGCACTCTCGAAGCAATCTGTATTCAAGTTGAAAGAGACTCTTACCAAAAATGAATAATCTGTTGTAATCCAACCAGCCGAGTTGCAACAATAGATTAATCAAAAGATTGGTCTTTCCACAATTCGATTTTCCCACTATCAGACCTCTTATGCTCTTGGGAAAGAACTAGTCATTCGACCTCTCGGTCATCGCGTCATTCCAAGACATGTCTTTGATATCCATTTTTTTTCCAGTTTTTCTAAACTATGTTTTGAACTATGTTTTTTTTCTATTTTTTTTAATTTTAATTCCTATTTTTATATATATTATTGATAAAAAATTGTTTTTTTTTATTTACCAATCACTTTCAATCCCGCTCCTTTCATCATTTTAGCTAAGTCTTGTATCTGTAAGATGTCATAGAAGTCTCCCCAACGTCTCGATTCGATTCTCGATCGTTTGGCAGGTGGTTGTGGTGGAGTTATCAATTTATTAATCAACACGTTGGCACCTCTCTTGCCAGCTTCTGAAGCTATTCTACTGCTTACTTCGGTCACTGCTTTCTTACCCGCATCAATTGCCATCGTCTTTCCAATTTTGAAAGTGCTCGAGGCGATCTGTTTCGAGGCGTCGCCAGTGAATTTATGAGTTCAAAATTGCATCATCGAATCCACGATGCGCGATCCACAGTAGACATAGGATTTAGCATATCCCTTGTTATTTATCACTAACATTTTTTTTTAAAATTCTTTGTTTTTTTTTTATTATTATTTTTTGAATATATATATTTTTTTATTTTACTTAATATTTTTTTTTTCTTTTCTCTTACTATTTTTATTATTTCGAACGATTCATCAACTCGTTATAATCCTTCCTAGTCAAGACCTTCTGCCTCAACAATTCATCGCTCACGCTCACTATCTAGTTATCCACTCCAGTGTTACCGGCCTCTCTGCTGGCTATCAACAATCTCAATCTCTCTGACAAGGCATGGGGATCGCACAGAAGAAATATTGTGTCGGTCATTCCCTTTCCAGGCATCGATCTCACGAATCAGTCAGTATCCTTCCATATGGGTTCCACCATGTGCTTCCACTTGTAACCTCTCCTATCCTTCGGTCTCGTCTATTTGGGATCATTGTTCTTCTTCATTGTGTTGGTCTGAACCAGAATGTGTCCGTAATTTTGGTAATCCTCATTGGTGTAATCTCTAGGTTTCTTGTAAGCGAGCAGATCATACAGTCCGTCAGTCATTTCGTACCTGTTCAGACCAATGATCAATTGGTCATCTTTGCACGATATTTCCGTGTCACCCACGAAAATTTTATCATCTTCGCGATGAAATCCATACATTAGATCTTTTTCACTACTACTATCATCGTCAAATCTGACGCTGCTAACAATGCTCGGTCTTGATTCCCGTCAGAATATAATCGGAAAAATTTCTTGGTGCCAAACTACCGTGGAGCAAAGCCATCCTCTGAGAACCTTCTTTTATTGGTCTCAATTCCTGGACGATCTCTTTCCTGGCTCGTTCCTGAACCTTGGTGATGGGTCTGAACAACTTGGTCATCTCTCGTCTCAACACCGTCTCTCCCAATCGCCTGGCTCTATCTTGTGCTTGAATATTCTTCTTATTCTGTATTAATTAGCGAACCTGCTCTTCCCTTCGCTTCAAATCTCCGATGTGTAAAAACATTGTTTTATTTATTTATTTATTTTCTTTAATGATAAAAACAGTTATTTTTTTGTATTCTTGTTTTTTGGAATGTTTTATATATATATTTTTTTTATTTTCAATGAAAAGAAATCAATTTTTTATTTTTTTAATTTATCATCATCCATCTCACAACTCATAATATAACACACACACACACACATCTTCAATTGCAATCCATCCATCCATTCCAGATCGCACCATCGAGCTAATTATATATTTTCAGACTCGGATGAGCGATCTCTCTCTCTGTGCAAAAAAAACCTCTACATTATCACCGGAGGTTTCTAGCTCACCATATAAATTCGCCACTCGAATCTGACTCTTTTTTTCCCATGGGAATCGACGTTCGATCACACTTCTTCAATCTATGACCACAAAAAAAAGAGCCATGTCTTTTTTTAATTTTTGTCAATGGGAATCTCGGTGCTAATCTTGCACCCGGTCATGATCTTGCAAATCTATTCATGAGGAATTTCGAAAAAATTCACCTCAAATGGCAAGTCTGTGTTAACTCTATGAAAAAGTGAATTTTTTCAGGAGACAGTTGGTGTTGAATTTATGAATACTGAATTTTTTAAATCGGTGAATTTTTAGACATTTTTAATAAATTCCGTCAAAAGTGAGCCAGAAATGTTCAAATTTTTAACATTTTCGGGAAAAATCCAGGATTTTCGGCTGAAAATAGAGCTCACCTAACTTTCCAGCACAGCAAGATCATTGCATAGTGAAAGTGTGCTGGTATCCCTCATATACACCTACTGCTTTCTGTCATGCAGGTAGTCCCGAATCCATTCAATAAGGGTTCCAGAGATGCCATATTGGTAAAAAACAAGGCCTTTATGCCAGACTCTCTCGAACAATTTTGAAATGTCACAGAATATTGCACAGGTCTGGAGGCATTTATCAAGAGAGACAAATGTAATACTCACAACCAATTCCTAATATTATGATACATACTAGTTTTATTTACAGATATTTATACAAGAAGATATGATATAAAATAAGTGTTGACAGCTCCACTCAAACGTCCTGCTCCAATCCACCAAATCACCAGTGTCACGTCCCCACCTAAAAGTGTTCCAATCTCAACTCGATGTGATTACAGTTCACCGGTGTCACTAGCAAAACTCTGCACATGTATTATTATATCAGTAATTGTCTGCCCCACATCCCTCCCCTCTATCCTTGTTAGGTTAACCGTCTGAAATGTTTGACGTATCAGTCAGGACATAATCTTGAAATCTAACAGGCATTCTAACAGTCCTGCCACTTCGCGTGCGCAGAGGACTGTTATTTACAGAAATATTAGAATGTGCATTTGGAGGACTGTTATTTACAGAAATATTAAAATGTGCATTTGGCCCATCAAGGGGGACCATCTGCTCAGAATTCACAGGTTCATCAAAATCTGCTGACTGTACAACATTTGGCAAAATATCACTGGAATGGCCGGAATTTGAATTTATAAAAGGTAGAATGGTTATGGTACGTTCATCACGCTCCGGAGTCTGTTCAATCTCTTCTGCCACTGGACCAGGCATGGGCACCTGGTGGTTAGAAGATGTTTGTTTATTTGAATAACATGGTTTTAATCTATTGTAGTGAACAACACTTTCTGTGTCCAATACACAACCCCCTACAGGCAATATTTTTTTAACCATGTATGGCCCATCATATTGAAATCCTATTTTACCTGCTCTTCCTTTCTTTAAATTAGGGCAAAATAACCAAACATAATCACCCACTTGGTATGGCTTGTGCTTTACAAATCGATCATACCTCATGCATTGCCTTTTGTGAGCCTGATCAGAAGTTAGTCTGACCACTTCAAAAGCATATAACAGTTTTTTACGTAGCTGCTTCACATATTCTTAGACTGTTTGGTCTGATTCACCAGGTGGATCGCCAAACATAATATCAACAGGTAACCTCATCTCCCTACCATGTTCCACAAAGAATGGAATATATCCTGTTGACTCGTGAACACTGCTATTATACGACATCTCAACTTGGTTCAAGTACAAATCCCAATCCATTTGATGGTCATGCACTACCTTGAAAAGCATATCAATCATGGTCCTATTAAATCTTTCCACCATACCATCCCCGCAGGGTGGAAGGGAGTGGTATGTGATTTGACAGTTCCCAACATATTACAAATCTCTTGAACTAACTTGCCATTAAAACCTCCACCCTGATCAGTATGAAGCTGATCAAAAGTTCCATGCTCTCATATACAGTCGTTTACGAGTTTGTCTGATATTGTTGCGGCTTTTTGATTTTGCAATGCATAAAGGAGTACTGCTTTAATAAAGTAATCTTGTATTACAAGAACATATCTGTTATTACTATGATTCAGTGACAATTCACAAATATCTGCCGCAACCATTTCAGAGGGCCTAGTTACCACAACTGGACACAGAGAGGCCCTCAAAGAGGGGACTGGTCGATGCCTTTGATCACAAATTGAACAATTTTCACAATATTCTAGAACGTCCTTCCTCATTTTTGGCCAGAAATATCTAGCTTGCAGTCTTAAAAGTACCCGTTTTGGATCTTGGTGACAACAGGCATCATGTGCTGCCTTAAGAACATATAATTTTAAAGTTTCAGGAACAAGAACTTGATACTCGACATTATTGTTAATGAACCTCTTTCTGTAAAGCAATCCATTTCTTGTGATGCTACATGGAAATTCTCATTTATAAGTTCTTAATTTACTATTAACATTTTTAAATGAACTCTTGTCCAACAGAGTGGTATCAGCCAACCAGGTTTGGACTAGTTTTATGTACTGATCATTTCCTTGCTCCTTCCGTAAATCAAAACTATCAATATCCATTGCACCAACACTCTTTACTCCCGATTCATTCAAGCATGAACTGCTATCAGCTCGCTGCTCAATAATATTTTTGGGTTGTGGAAGGCGTGATAAGGCATCGGCATTAGCATGAGAAGCTCCATTGTGATAGATCAAGTCAAAGTCATAAGTTGACAATTCAACTGACCGTCTTTCTCTTTGCCCAGTAGGATCATGTCCTGCTGTTGGGACTTTTCGACCTATTAAAGGTTTGTGATCAGTTACCACAATAAATTGCTTACCAGCCAAGTAGATACTGAAATGTCTAATACTCCAAAGAATAGCCCACCACTCTTTGTCATATGTTGACCACTGCCTTTCAGATTTTGTTAAAGATTTGCTAGCATACGCAATTACCCTTGTGTTGCCATCTTTTTCTTGTGAAAGGACTCCACCAATTGAAAATGCACTTGCATCATTATCCAAACGAAACTTCACTGTAAAATCTGGGTAGTCTAGTAATGGAGTTGCCAGAGTCTCATCTATCCTGGGCAGGGGATGTGAATCGTTTTCTGTAATTGCATTGATTTTTCTGAAATCCACACAAAAACGAACCAAGCCATTTTTTTTCTTAGGTATTACAACAGGGGAACACCAAGGGCTATTACTTTCTTCAATAATATTATCTTCAAGCATTTCTCTTTGAATCTTCTCAGCTTCCTGTCGATAGTGATATGGAATTCTATGGGGTCTTTGTTTTATTGGTGGTTGGTCTCCAGTCATAATTGTGTGTTGAACATAGTCTGTAAAGCCCCAATCTCTTTCATTCTTAGTAAAAGCATCATAATGTGTTACCAAGAGTTGATCTACTTCATACTTTTCAAATTTCAACAACTCACCACAATCTATTTTGGACATAAGGCTCTCCTTACAATCCAAAGCACAAACCCTTTCACCATAAACTGGCTCTGGGCTACAAAGCTTGAATTGTTTGTGACTTTGCAGCTCAATTATCTGGAAATTGTATATTTCGGCGATTCTGAGCTCTGTGGCAGGGGTGGATAAAACATGCCAACTACTGTTCCAATTTTGATGTGTTCAGTGCCATCAGTAAGGTTGATTCCTTTTATCATGATTTCACCTTCTTTCACATTATTGGCTGATCTTGCAAATAACACACTCGTATTGGCAATTTCTGAGGGGTCAAATATCCCACCACAACCATTTGGAACAGGTGTCTGACTTGGGCAGTCTATGAAGGCTATTGTGACATTTTCAGATTCTTTTTCTATAAAGATGTCAGTTTTAGTTTTGACGACACACACTTTTGGCAATACATCTTTTTATGACAAAAATGGAATACTATGTCCCTTACAAATGAGGGAGTCATTGGTAGAATCAATCAGTATTCCCTGGTCACAAATGAAATCCCAACCAAGAATTAGTTGTTGTGATAAGCTGCGAACAACAAATACATCTACAACTAGTGTGCCAAGAGTTATTGGTAATTTTGTTTTTCCTATGTTCCACTGCACCCCCATTTACAGCTGTTATATTATGGAAAGTTGATGTCAGTTTTGGAGCACCATTCCTCTTCAGACGAGTATAAAATTCTTCTGACATGAAAGTTATTCCAGTTGTTGAGCCTCCTGAGCCTGTATCTACTAATGCTAAAGCTTCTACCCCACAAATCACTGTGCTGACCATAGCAGTTTTTCTTTCATATGAATTATTTACATACTCTTTTGAGGCATTAGACATGTTGGTTACCAGTTGCCTCCTTGTAGTGGCCATTTCTAGTTTTCTTGATTAAATGGACATTGCATGCTGGATGATATATGGCCCTTTCGTCTACAGTTATAGCACTCTACATGAGGGCACTGTCTCTGTATATGGCCCATTTCTTTACCCAAAAAACCACTGTAATCCTTGTTTTACCTGGGCACAGCGATCCATGCCACTAGTATAGCAACCTGTCCTTCTTGGTGGTCTCTCTCTGTTGAAATAATTAAATTGCCTAGTATATGGCTTACTGGCATGGCCACCCATGCCAGAATCATTTGCCCAATTTGTATCACCACGGCTATTCATGCCCATACTGGGAAACCTCGATCCTGCAGTTGTGTTAGCACAGCTACCCATGCTATTATTCTTTCATCCATCTGATGCAACTCGTTCGCCAGCCAATCTTTGTCTGTCAATAAGGCACCACATTCAGAAGTTGATTCAGTATGTTTCGTTGCTGAAATAGCTCTGACTGTGTTCTCCCTCTCCTTCGCAATGTCGAGCCATTCCTCCAGTGTTTTTTGTGGTTTCTTTAGTAATTTTTTCTGTTGAGGGTTTGTCATTTATTCCCTTGAGAAATTGTTCCTTGGTCTGCTTGTCAATAAATGACGTTTCTGCACCCGGAAAAGCTTTTTCAGCTAAATCTTCTAAGGCATAAGCATAATCATATACCCATTCGTCAACTTTCTGTAAACGATCTCTAAATTTTGTAGTATAATAAACAGTGTTATCTGGAGCAAACTGTCTTTTAAGTTCTAGAGTAATTTTATCAAAATTATCCTTATCTGTGTCTTTCATGCGTTTAATAGTTTTAAAAGCTCGTCCTGTTAAAAGTGTTGGCAATAATCATGCCTTCTCTTCTTTACTTCTGTATGAAGCAATGGCATCAGTAACTAATTGAAATTTTTCCAACCAATCCAATAAATCCTCCCCCTCCAGACCACCAAAATTTGGAGGAAGTCTAATATTAAACACACCACCTAAAGGTGATGACTGATCTGTCATTGTAACACCAAATTAAGACTAAACTCACCAAATTTCAAATTGAAAAGTCACGAAGTTCTTGGGGTGTTGGGTTGAGTTCCAATTCTACTTCATCATCTTTGCTTGACTTACAATCAACCCCAATAAGCAGTCTCTCTCTTGGGAAACACTCTTTAAATATGTCCAACTGAATCCTCTTCAACCAGTATTTACTTAGTAATGTATCTGAATGAAGGCCATCAGAGTATAAAGAAAAATTATTTGAATATGAAGTTTGTCTATTCTTGCGTTTTCTGGATTTTGTCAAGTCTTGACTTAATGCAGCTGTCCTCCGAGACAAGCTTTGATTCAAGTATTTTATTTCTGAATTCACTATAAGTATTTGGTGGGTTTAATTCCTCGTCATCTGTTTTGAAACAATCAGAGTTGTTGTATCCTTTGGAACAATTATATAAATAAATTGAATAGGGAGGAATTTCCAGAAATCGGATAATCACATTGTCATAATTGCTTAAAAAATTTTGTATACCTTGGAAGTTGGTGTTAATTTCATGAACAACAGAATTGTCTCTCACTTTCAGTTCCAAAAAATTACCATTCTTTCTGGTAAAATCACAAATACCTACCCATACATACACAACAGCATTTTGAAAATTGTTAAATTTTTCAAAATTACGACGTAAATATTCCAAAGCTCCTAGTGAAGTTTGACCTGATTGACACCAAAACTCAATGGCTGGGGCGAACTCATGCCTCACGGATTTCCACCGATTATCCTTACTGTCAGATAATAATATTGGAAACCGTATCTGTGTTTTTGTAGGATACGCTTCACTTTTATTCAAAAACTTGTTAAGTTTTGATGCACTCATGGATAATAACTCTGTTTGTTTTCTCGATCAACTGTGAACGAAATTAGGCAACGTGGCGATTTCAGTTACAAAACTCTTACCATTGCTGAGTTCTTTGATCCAACCACCTCTGCCACCACTGTAATACTCACAACCAATTCCTAATATTATGATACATACTAGTTTTATTTACAGATATTTATACAAGAAGATATGATATAAAATAAGTGTTGACAGCTCCACTCAAATGTCCCGCTCCAATCCACCAAATCACCAGTGTCACGTCCCCACCTAAAAGCGCGCCAATCTCTGGTCGATGTGATTACAGTTCACCGGTGTCACTAGCGAAACTCTGCGCATGTTTCATTATATCAGTAATTGTCCGCCCCACACAAATGGAATGGTAAAGTTCTAATAACTGGAAAGTTGAGGAGTGGCCTGGAAGAAAGCCTGATTGGAATTCATACAGTAATTTATTTTCTTGGAAATAACTAAATAGATACTTCAGAACTAGTTTTTCAAATATTTTAGCCAGAGTCGGTAATAATCAAATAGGCCTATAGTTCGTCACTTCGGTTGGGCTATCTTTCTTGAATATTGGGATAACATCTGCTTTCTTCCATTCAGATGGGAATTTATGTAAATCCAGAGATTTGCGGAAGAGGGGATGCTCAGTGGGAGTGCAACCGAATTCGCAGTTCTCTTAAGCATTCTGGCACTAATTCCGTCATGTCCATGAGCTTTGTTACTTTTTAGGGACTTGATTATTGAAGTAATATCATCTTCTGTAAAAAATATGTTTGAGACATTACGAGTGCATTTAGGAATAAATTCGGGAAGGCTATGATTTTGATCATCGACAGATCCATTGCTTATAAAGGTTTCATTCAGTAAGTTAGATTTTTCTCCGTCAGTGAAGGCCATGTCGGCAGTGGAGTTGGGATATAGCGGGTAAGTGGTTGGATTGATTTGGTTGAATGATTGCAGAGGACATGTTTGGCGATCTGCCAGAATTGTTTGGGGTATGAACAATCAGTTATTTTATCTTGCATTTTTTCTTCGAATTGGGCTTTGGCATGCTTTTTCATGTTATTGACTTTGTTACGACAGTGTGTGAATAAAATCCAATCAGTATCGCTTCCGGTTTTCTTGGCTCTTTTCCTAAGTTTATCACGTCGACGTATTTCTGTACGTATTTCTGACGTAAACTAGTATTTGTCCTTTGGACGTATAAGTATATTAGATTGAGGTATGCATTTATCAATGATTTCAAGATAGGTGCTTACAAATTTGCTTTGAATAAGGTTTATGTCATCAGATTCTAGGAATATGTTCCAATCCACCTGACCAAGGAGAAAGTTAGCTAAATTAAAATCGGCTTGGTTGTAGTTCCGTACAAAACGATAAAAAGCCTCTGGAGATACACTGTCAAGGGCAACGTGGGTATACACTCCGAGGTGGTCAGACAATTCAAGGTCAATAGTATCAGATTCAGTGGTTCGAATAGAATCGGTTACGATATTTTGGTCAAGTAACGTTTCAGAGTGCGGTGTATTACGTGTAGGTTTAGTTATAACATTAATTAGATTAAAATGATTCAGTTTAGCTTGGCTGTTTAGCAAGTCAGAGTTGAAATCATCACAGAGGATAAGTGAACGATTTAAATTCAGGGCTTCTTCAATTGAGCTGTCAAGAAGGTCCCAGTAGTTGGGATCACAGTACTGGGGAGATCGATACAGTCGTTTGTCCGGTAACGGCTTTTGTCCGGTTATGCAAATCTCATAAAAACAATTTAGTTCTATTAAAAACGAAAACGTTATGAAGAAAAGTAACAGCTTTAGTTGTTAATACATTATTCATGTTTTAAAAACATATAGGTTGCAACATTACTCGAATTTAATGTTTGGCATTTTTTTAGCGATTCTAACGGGCGTCATTTCTGTGTCCTAATTTCGTTGCAAACAAAAAACCGGAAAAAATATTTGCCAATGTGTGTCGGTGTCCTTGCATAAGATTCCGAAAAATGCAATGTACATGTATTTTGCCATAAAACATGCCAAAACGTACAAGAACTGCTGAAACTGGCAGTAGTATTTTTACATCAGAAATTGTGTGTTTAAAAAGGTACCGAACCAGGTAAATTACACAATTCGTCAGTTGTGCCAACGATGAGCTGCCCAAAGTTATCGCCTAGTTTTTTGTTACCTGATCGAACAGTTGGCTGTTTATGCTTTTCAGCCATTATGTGAACAGTTTTGAGTTGAATATCTCAATTGTCGTATTTCTCCATCAAAAATCGAAAGCGAGTAACAAAAAAGAAGAAAAGAAAAAAGTGTATTTTAGTTAAAAACCAACTTGAATTCCCCTTCTTTTTCAAAATATACAGAGAATTTCAAAGAGGGAGGGAATCTAGTATCTACATGTACCTTCTAGTAATAGGATCTAGTGTAACCCCCCCCCCCCCCCCCCTCCTAAGCAGAGGTGAATCAACAGGGATACAGGTGTTAAGGGAGTCTCACTATGCAGCCCCTCCCAACTTTGATATTCCGGTTTAAAGAATCAGGTATTTTGTGGGATTGTATCCACTAACGCCGGGAGAGGGGGGGGGGGCATGTGGCAACTGTCTCGGGTCCTGGGCCCCCGATGGGGATGGGGCTCAGGGATTTTTGATGTTTTATTTACAAATGTATCTTTGATGTTTTAAAATTTAAAAGCGCAAGTAGACCTATGGATACGTCTGAGTGGAAAATCGTGGGAAAGCTTTCGATACGAGCCTCCGATGCCTGTGGAGTTGAGTACGTAGTTTCATTACTGACGAGGTTCCATTCCTCTAAAAAAAAACACTTGTTCTAGTTTGATGGTTTTCCACCGGTATTTCCTGAATCGTGGAGGTCAGGATTCTCTTTGGAGGAAAACAATGCACCATACACACAGAAATACATACCATAAATTACCTAAAAAGTTTTTTTTTTTTTGGGGGGGGGGGTCACCCCCATCTCTTTGCATCCTCGGTTATCACAGGGCCCGTGATGTCCATTCTACACCCAAGCACCCCCCCCCCCCCACCCCCCGAGGCCATCTGCCTCTGCGGCTCTGATTTTATCCAACCGTTAACAGCAGTGAGAGTTTCTTCCTGAGTAAGATATTTAGGACATTGAACATATAACCTATGTTTTTTGCACACTAAAACACCAAACTGAGCAAATAAACCACCATAACGTACCCTCTCAAAAGGGAAATGGTGTTACCTTCAAGATGCTGGAATGGGGTTTTAACTTTTGCCCCCCCCCCCCCCACCCCACCCCGCACCCCCACACCAAGAAAACGTTGAAATTTGCTATTAAATAGAGCCTTCTGGCGGATTTAGGATATAAATTTACTTTATTTTGGCCCCATCAAACAGACATTTTTTGTAGCAAGTCTCAACTTGGCAAGTTCACAAGTGGGTATCCAGTGGCCAAGACTGATACATACCTTTTGACTGCACAATTCCTGACGCGATAACTTCATCATCATTCACGGAACAGTCCTCTTCTTAACAATTTAGTTCTGCGACTCATAAAACTTGTTTTTTCAGGTGGGAGGGGGGATTCAGATCTGACCCAAGAGTCCACGGTCCTGGGCCTCCTAAAGTTCCAGGCCTTGGGTTCACGATTCAGTCCCACCTTATTCACAAATGACGTCACCATTTTGTCGACATGGGGGCTTGGGCTCCCTGTCGCAGGGGCTAGGATATTTCCCAACAAGCATACAATAAAGGAGGCAGTTTTCCCGTCTTTGGAAAAACAAACCTCGCACAACCCCATGACATTATCCCTGTCCCTGGTAGTGAATGGTGGCTAATGTATGTGTAACACGAGTTTGCAATCACGTCATTAATATCTTGGGGTGTGGGGGGGCGCAGGGCTGGCCCAACAGTCCAGAGTCCTGGGCCTTGGGATCACTATCATGCCCCACCCTATTCAGTGGTGATGTCAGAATTCCTTGACATGGGTGTTTGTGCCCCTATACATAGGGGCTGGGACATTCACCGACAAGAACACAAGGGAGGGGAGGGGGCAGTATTCCTGATAAGGATGGCTAACCCTCCTCAAAGGGGGAGGGGTAGTTGAGACTGCAGCCCTGATCTCATACCCCTTCCAGCACCACCCCGACCCCATCCCGGTTCCTAGTAGTGAATGTTGACTAACATATGTATAATGATATACAAGCTTCCAGTTATTTCAGTGATATCTCACTGTTGGCTGAAACATCCCCCATCCATTTTAGATAGCATTTGCTTGGGTGACGAGGGGGTGCTCTCATCCGATCCAAGAGCCTAGGGTCCTGGGCGAGGACCTCCCAGTAGTAACCCCAGGGTCCAGAACTTTGGGGGCGCACTCAGTCCTGACCCAAGAGTCCAAGATCCTGAACTCCCGGGCCTCCCAAAGTTCCGGGCCCTGGGGTGCTATCCTAGGTACAGGAAGATTCGACCTCGGCAATATTCGACCTGGGAAGATTCAATCTTCAATAAAGAACAACACATTCACACTGGTTGAACATATTTTTTTTCAATTCAGTATTCTTCTTATTTTTCATTCCAAGCAACAAGTATTATTTATTAACCCTTTACCCAACGTAACGGACAAAACCGGCCAACGCTATTCTCAAAAATCGCCAATTAACTTTCAAAATATTTTCATTTTTTGTCTCAAAAACATAGGTTATGACCCCTCGTTGGAACGAGCTCGTCGAGCTCGTTCCACCGAGGGGTCATAACCTATGTTTTTGAGACAAAAAATGAAAAAAATGAGTTATTCAAGAATTTTTTTTGCAAGTATCGTCTGCTTTTCATGTTAGGTAAAGGGTTAAAATAACAATTACATGATTGATACAATACAGTCACAATTTTGCAACATACTGAAATAACAATGGATTGATACTACATGGTGAACAGTGAGTATGGGTTTGGGGATTCAATTTGACAGAGGTCTATAAAGTCATGCGGAGGCTCTGTAACAGGTTCAGGGGAAATTTACCATTATTATATCCCCGGCCCTTGTGTTGAATGATGACTATGTATAATACGAGTTTGCAGTCATTTCAGTAATATCTAACTGTCGGTTAAAACATCCTCCATTCAATATTTGGATAGCAATAGCCACAGTTAACTACAACAAAGTTGGTTCTGTGTACATGTGCCAGATGTGTGGAGCGGAAATTGAAATATCCTAATTTTGTACTATTGAAACCAGTCAATAAAAAGATAAACAACATATTTCTTTTTTTACCTTTTTTGTTTCTATCAGGCATGTACACAACATAAATAAGATTTGTTGTCAGGTTTATGTGTAATTTTAATGTTTTGGGGTATTTCCTACATGAAATACACGCTGGTCCGCTACTCATAAAAATGTCCGTAACCGGTCAGATCACCAAATCGACAAACAGGCACAGTGTTAGCATTTGGAAACGATTCATATGCCTGCCATTGTGTATCTAGCCTTCCAAGACATCAGTTATTAGAATCTGAACCAAAGTTTTGTTGGATCTGTTCATTTGAAAACGTTTGCATTTGATAAATGCAAACTGGTTCAATACCGGACAAATGACTGTAAGTAGTAAGAGATGTGGTCGATTACCCTATTCTGGGGGAGCAGGATGGGGGAGCAGGGGGGGAGCAGGGTCGATGACGTCATCATAATTAAAATGTTACGTAAGGTAATTAATATTACTTAATGATTTTTTTTTTAATCACTTTAATAATTAATGTAATTAATGACTGTTGCATAATTAATGTAATTAATGTAATTAATGAGTGTAATTAGGGTTGATTATAATAATTAGTATATTAATAAATGAATTAATATTGACGTACTGGACATATGCGCATGCTATCGGTTGACTGACCCGCATCACGTGTCTGGGTGTCATTAAATCTATTTTTTTCTTTTCAAACGCCAACTACTGACAGATGTTGAAGCAATTAAATCTATTGTCACACTTTAACGACCGGTCATAAATATCGTTAGACTGGACATGCTATCATGTATTTAAAAATCAATATATCACGTGACAAGATGTGTCTTGCTTTTACCTGAAGACTGTGAACGACTCCATTGTGGCTATTTTTATAGGTATAATTTGATTTAATAACTTGGCGTGATTCTTACATATTAATAATGCAAGTTTATTCTTCTCGTTTTTATGGCTGTCGAAAAACTCTCATAGACCAAGATATTCTGATTTTACCCCTCACGCGATAAAGTATTTTTTTAACGGTCCAATTGCTACGTTATGACGAGTTCTCAAAAAAAAATCACAAGAGAAATCGCCATGAGACTACTGTACACGGGGGAGAGGATATACATGGCTGTACTTTATGCCCCAATACTTTGATGAATTAACGGATCATCTGAAAACCCACCAAGAAGGTGCTTTGAACTGTCAATTTTGTGTTTCAATAGCAAATTCAACAAAAGAGAGAGGCAGTGTACATCGAACAGACGTCGATGTCAAGATGTTCCAGTGGACGTTTTGTCTGAAATCCTATACTAGGAAAGATACATTAGAAAAAAAAAACATGGAGAAATGTCCAAACTCGACATTTAACTGCGCGATTTGCGGGTTTCAGCTGATTCAACTTAACCGTCATCGCGCCACAAGTAGCAGAAATGCACAACTCGATTGGCCGGTGGAGACGTTCCTCATCAAATAAGGGGGGTCAAACGAGGTTATGAGGAGGGGTGAAAGAAAACAAGTGTGCGGTCATATGTTTAAAATTTTAATAACCTTAATTGCTATGATGTAATCCCCTTAATAAATAGCGTATATTCATTTAATATAATATATTAATAATTTTCGTTAAATAATTCATTTTTTATTCCGCACCCCTGTATCCCCTCACAGTACCTAAAACTTTCATGAACGCCCCTCCTCCAGGTCATCCAATACTAAAAAACTTTTGGAAACCGCTCTCCCCCGCCCCCACCATAATCTTAAAAAGAGTTGCTTTGTCACAAACACACTTTTTTAACCAATCAGACACCTCCGTTATCCCACACCCTCACCGTCACACCCCTGTATCCCCTCACAGTACCTAAAACTTTCCTGAATTCCCCTCCACCAAGTCATCCAATACTAAAAAAAAAACTTTTGGAAACCTCTCTCTCCCCTCCCCCAGCCCTCACAATAGCTAAATTATCTCGAACCCCAGTTCAGTTCTCTAAATGTAATGGACATGTCAGGCCCCCGAATACGCCTTCCCCACAATTTTGAGCGATCAAATTACCCCGATTAGTCTCCTCTCATAACTTACCACTCTCTTAACCCGTATTTACTATGAGATTGTCCCCTTAATAAATAGCGTATGTTCATTTAATATAATATATTAATAATTTTCGTTAAATAATTCATTCCACAAGACACTTGTCGAAAAAACAAAATGGCGGATTAGTTTGACAGAAATACGCGTATCGATTTATTCAGGAATGTCTGTCGGTTGTGTCCTTGGGCAAGACACTTCATCCCTATTGACCATGTGGGGGCATGGTGACGCTGTGCACTAAGGCGTACTGCACGTCGATGGAGCACCTGTCTTCAACCAATGCAGACCCTGTGTAGAATCTTGACAGTTGCTTGCCATTGCTCGGTGGCTCTCTCCGGCTTCCCCCACCCGTAAAACTGTCGTGGTCATGATTAGTTATTGTGCAGACTTTAAACACCAATAAATAAATATAAATAAATAGTCGGTTATCAAAACAGCCCTTAAGTGTTTAACAGTTAATTGTGGGCCAGTGCGTTTAAAAATGAAAAAATTGGGTGATAGCACTACGGACTGTGTTTAATCATAGAAAAATCACACCCGCGCTATTACTAACCTGTATGATTTATTTTTGAACGTTCACTGAAGAATAACCCACCCATCTAAGTAAAAGCATGAAAGAGCTAATATTATCTAATTACCTATGTGGGGGTGGGGTGGTCGGTAACGTTGTGAACTAGGGCGTACTACCTTCCGCCAATGATAACCCTGTGTAGAACTTTGACAGTTGTTTGCCTCTGCACGATGGTTTTTTCCGGATTGCTCCAACTGTCGTTAAATAAATGAAAAAAACTACAATTCTATAATAACAGGCCAAGCCAACAGTACTTTCACCCCCCTCATTTTAATAGTTGAAAAGCGCTGTTACTCGATCAAAAAAAAATGGTAAAAGGATATACGACTCTGTATTAGCCACCCAAATTTGCGAGACTTGGGAAAATATAACCCACCTAGAGCTGCACCAAAGCTACGTACACTATTCGAACTCCCGCATTGTGTCCTTGGGCAAAGTTAATTTACCCCGATTATCCACATGGGAGCGCGATGACGGCGTGTAATAAGGTGTACTGCACGTCGGTGATACGCATATTTTAGAACAATCTAACCCTGCTTGTGCGGATTTCCGACGTTGGTGAGATGACAGTTACTCGTCGTTGCTCTGTGGTTCTCTTTGGATATTCCGGAGTCTACCCGTAAAATTGTCACGTTTAATTATAACTTGAACTTGATGTCCGGGTGTAATGAAATAGCGTATTTTCTGCAGACATTCTAAATAAACGCAGCTGGTTTACAGACCTGTATATATTTTTTTTTTCAATTGAGTAAAAATATATGATAGTTACTGATGTAACACGCCGATTAGTATGTTTAATGAATCTAACTACGCCATTCCGACCGACCCTTTGCCCACCATGATCACAACAAACGTTTCAATTCTCTCTCTCTCTCTCTCTCTCTCTCTCTCTCTCTCTCTCTCTCTCTCTCTCTCTCTCTCTCTCTCACCGATACAGGACAGGTGGAAACTAATTGCGTCAAGCTGTTGTTTTTTTTCTCTCTAGGTTTTACCACTCCCCTTACAGCACAAATCGAAATGAAATCTAATTCATTGAACCATACTACAGTGGATTTCAAAATTAATTTTTGAACGCCATTTTTTCTATGTGCCACTATCAGCAGCTATGACCATAGCGTAACTTTGTGGTAAAATGCTTATTTTTGTACAAAACTCAAGACCTTTCTCTGACAAATGCCTATATAAAAACAAGATAATACGCGAGAATGCGTTGTGTACCGGCATTTTGTTGATAAAATATGGCATGACCACATTCCCGAATATTAATGATGTACCCGCTTAATAACAGCCGAATTTTTATCGGATCACAGTTTTTTTTTTTTGATTTGAATAATTGCCGATTTTTTTATTAAATCACATTCAGTAATTTATGTAGATTTCCTGAACTGGGCGAAGGTCAAGAAAGGCACTCTGTAGTTTAGGAGACTCCACAAATAAAAACAAAATAAAAAATCTTAGATATCTTGCATTTTTTTTAATTATCCATATTAACCAGAAATCAAAACTAGTCAAATTAATTAGAATTAAATTACAAATGGATATGAAATTTGCAGTAAAATGAACACTGGTATATGCTGCTGGCCGCATTTTTAGTTGTCTGTAATGGCTGTTGTTCAGAATGTCACACTACTGGGGTGAGTTTTCGCTTTTTCGTCCAGTTTCATGAGAGCTTCCACGAAGTCCGTTCCACATTCGCAATCTTTTCCAGGGGCCATTCTTCAAAGGCTGGTCCATCGCAACTTTGCGGAGATATTGTTTTCTGGACGACAAACTGCAATGTGATCTGGGTTTCCGATCAGACCCCTTGGGATATTTTGGTCTTTAAGGATGTTTGCCAAAATTTTCCACCCTGTCGGTTGAAAATCTTTTCTTTTTCGCAGCAGATCATTTATTAGATCACACATATTGGAGCCCGAAATTGTAATGCCGTTATACACGAGTCGATCTTTCTCATCCCAGGATAAATTGGGTATATTCTTTATTATCTGGAGTAACAAAAGCGCCTTCTGCTGCATAGAATCTGGTATAACGGCTAACCAGTCCGGATGATTTTCCACTGAAAAACTAGTCGTTAAGGAGTGTGGTTTGGTGGTTTCTTTGCGTAAATTTGATTGGCGCTGAAAGATTGTCTGGTTCAGCAGCCCTTTCTCTTCAGAACCCGATGTTGAAGATCCAGGAATTGGTCTCATACCCTGGTCTATGGGCGGGACAGCTACAGCATTCAGGGGTGTGCGTATTTCCTGCAACTGTTCACTCCCCCATGGTTCAATACACTGAATTCTGCTTGAGGGTAGGTTGGTTGAGTCATCCATCACTAGCGATTTTACTGGCTCTAGCTTATTTGCAAGCCCCAAAATATTTCCACTTGTTAATGCATTGTTCCAACTAAAGGCTGATTTCATATGCACTGGAGGATAGGGTGGCTCGTTACAGACAGATCTGGTTGTTAACTCGGCTGTATTTGAGTTCGCTCCCCCTATAGTGTGTTTAAAATTTACATTTTTATGTAATTTTCGTCTGTGTCGATAATAATTAGTTTTATGAGGGTAAGATTTTTGACACAATTCACAGACGTAGCGTGAATTCATCATTTTCAGAAGCGAGTTAATAGAGTGGCAATACAGTTCCAACACTCTGCCATTTATATGTATGAATAGAATGGGTCCCACCCCAACCTGTCAATCGCTGATTGGCTAATTATATATCAAGATAAGGTGGGTTCTACCCCAACCTGTTGATCATTGGTTACTTCAAATTCTCACACAGTGCATTGTGGGAAATTCCAGTGGTAGAGCTCTGAGGTAAAATAAGTTACAAATTGATATAGTTTGCTTCAAAAAAAAAAAGAAACATCAAAGTCACATTCATGACAAGCCGAGGTAGCACATCTGAACCACCAACTCTACACTGTTTAATCAGATAATCCATTTAATCAGATAATTACATGTGCATATCGGTTTTTCATTGGTTTTTCATCAGTTTCCATCGGTTTTTCATTGGTTTTTATCGGTTTTTCATTGGTTTTTATCGGTTTTCATAGGTTTTTATCGGTTTTACAATTCGATAAAACGGTTTTTAGTGATTTTACAATTCGATAAAACGGTTTTTTAGTGATTTAAATCATGTAGAATGATCACTAATTACCACTAATTGATCACTAATGGTCACTAATTGTCACTAATTAGTGATCAATTGATCACTAATTGCCACTAATTAGTGATCAATTGATCACTAATTGTCACTAATTAGTGATCAATTGATCACTAATTGCCACTAATTGCCACTAATTAGTAATCAATTGATCACTAATGGCCACTAATTGCCACTAATTAGTGATCAATTGATCACTAATTACCACTAATTGAGCATTAATTAGTGGCAATTAGTGGCCATTAGTGATCAATTGATTACTAATTAGTGGCAATTAGTGGCCATTAGTGATCAATTGATTACTAATTAGTGGCAATTAGTGGCAATTAGTGATCAATTGATCACTAATTAGTGACAATTAGTGATCAATTGATCACTAATTAGTGGCAATTAGTGATCAATTGATCACTAATTAGTGACAATTAGTGACCATTAGTGATCAATTAGTGGTAATTAGTGATCATTTTACATGATTTAAATCACTAAAAAACCGTTTTATCGAATTGTAAAACCGATAAAAACCTATGAAAACCGATAAAAACCAATGAAAAACCGATAAAAACCAATGAAAAACCGATGGAAACTGATGAAAAACCAATGAAAAACCGATATGCACATGTAATTATCTGATTAAATGGATTATCTGATTAAACAGTGTAGAGTTGGTGGTTCAGATGTGCTACCTCGGCTTGTCATGAATGTGACTTTGATGTTTCTTTTTTTTTTTGAAGCAAACTATATCAATTTGTAACTTATTTTACCTCAGAGCTCTACCACTGGAATTTCCCACAATGCACTGTGTGAGAATTTGAAGTAACCAATGATCAACAGGTTGGGGTAGAACCCACCTTATCTTGATATATAATTAGCCAATCAGCGATTGACAGGTTGGGGTGGGACCCATTCTATTCATACATATAAATGGCAGAGTGTTGGAACTGTATTGCCACTCTATTAACTCGCTTCTGAAAATGATGAATTCACGCTACGTCTGTGAATTGTGTCAAAAATCTTACCCTCATAAAACTAATTATTATCGACACAGACGAAAATTACATAAAAATGTAAATTTTAAACACACTATAGGGGGAGCGAACTCAAATACAGCCGAGTTAACAACCAGATCTGTCTGTAACGAGCCACCCTATCCTCCAGTGCATATGAAATCAGCCTTTAGTTGGAACAATGCATTAACAAGTGGAAATATTTTGGGGCTTGCAAATAAGCTAGAGCCAGTAAAATCGCTAGTGATGGATGACGCAACCAACCTACCCTCAAGCAGAATTCAGTGTATTGAACCATGGGGGAGTGAACAGTTGCAGGAAATACGCACACCCCTGAATGCTGTAGCTGTCCCGCCCTTAGACCAGGGTATGAGACCAATTCCTGGATCTTCAACATCGGGTTCTGAAGAGAAAGGGCTGCTGAACCAGACAATCTTTCAGCGCCAATCAAATTTACGCAAAGAAACCACCAAACCACACTCCTTAACGACTAGTTTTTCAGTGGAAAATCATCCGGACTGGTTAGCCGTTATACCAGATTCCATGCAGCAGAAGGCGCTTTTGTTACTCCAGATAATAAAGAATATACCCAATTTATCCTGGGATGAGAAAGATCGACTCGTGTATAACGGCATTACAATTTCGGGCTCCAATATGTGTGATCTAATAAATGATCTGCTGTGAAAAAGAAAAGATTTTCAACCGACAGGGTGGAAAATTTTGGCAAACATCCTTAAAGATCAAAATATCCCAAGGGGTCTGATCGGAAACCCAGATCACATTGCAGTTTGTCGTCCAGAAAACAATATCTCCGCAAAGTTGCGATGGACCAGCCTTTGAAGAATGGCCCCTGGAAAAGATTGCGAATGTGGAACGGACTTCGTGGAAGCTCTCATGAAACTGGACGAAAAAGCGAAAACTCACCCCAGTAGTGTGACATTCTGAACAACAGCCATTACAGACAACTAAAAATGCGGCCAGCAGCATATACCAGTGTTCATTTTACTGCAAATTTCATATCCATTTGTAATTTAATTCTAATTAATTTGACTAGTTTTGATTTCTGGTTAATATGGATAATTAAAAAAAATGCAAGATATCTAAGATTTTTTATTTTGTTTTTATTTGTGGAGTCTCCTAAACTACAGAGTGCCTTTCTTGACCTTCGCCCAGTTCAGGAAATCTACATAAATTACTGAATGTGATTTAATAAAAAAATCGGCAATTATTCAAATCAAAAAAAAAAAACTGTGATCCGATAAAAATTCGGCTGTTATTAAGCGGGTACATCATTAATATTCGGGAATGTGGTCATGCCATATTTTATCAACAAAATGCCGGTACACAACGCATTCTCGCGTATTATCTTGTTTTTATATAGGCATTTGTCAGAGAAAGGTCTTGAGTTTTGTACAAAAATAAGCATTTTACCACAAAGTTACGCTATGGTCATAGCTGCTGATAGTGGCACATAGAAAAAATGGCGTTCAAAAATTAATTTTGAAATCCACTGTAGTATGGTTCAATGAATTAGATTTCATTTCGATTTGTGCTGTAAGGGGAGTGGTAAAACCTAGAGAGAAAAAAAACAACAGCTTGACGCAATTAGTTTCCACCTGTCCTGTATCGGTGAGAGAGAGAGAGAGAGAATTGAAACGTTTGTTGTGATCATGGTGGGCAAAGGGTCGGTCGGAATGGCGTAGTTAGATTCATTAAACATACTAATCGGCGTGTTACATCAGTAACTATCATATATTTTTACTCAATTGAAAAAAAAAATATATACAGGTCTGTAAACCAGCTGCGTTTATTTAGAATGTCTGCAGAAAATACGCTATTTCATTACACCCGGACATCAAGTTCAAGTTATAATTAAACGTGACAATTTTACGGGTAGACTCCGGAATATCCAAAGAGAACCACAGAGCAACGACGAGTAACTGTCATCTCACCAACGTCGGAAATCCGCACAAGCAGGGTTAGATTGTTCTAAAATATGCGTATCACCGACGTGCAGTACACCTTATTACACGCCGTCATCGCGCTCCCATGTGGATAATCGGGGTAAATTAACTTTGCCCAAGGACACAATGCGGGAGTTCGAATAGTGTACGTAGCTTTGGTGCAGCTCTAGGTGGGTTATATTTTCCCAAGTCTCGCAAATTTGGGTGGCTAATACAGAGTCGTATATCCTTTTACCATTTTTTTTTGATCGAGTAACAGCGCTTTTCAACTATTAAAATGAGGGGGGTGAAAGTACTGTTGGCTTGGCCTGTTATTATAGAATTGTAGTTTTTTTCATTTATTTAACGACAGTTGGAGCAATCCGGAAAAAACCATCGTGCAGAGGCAAACAACTGTCAAAGTTCTACACAGGGTTATCATTGGCGGAAGGTAGTACGCCCTAGTTCACAACGTTACCGACCACCCCACCCCCACATAGGTAATTAGATAATATTAGCTCTTTCATGCTTTTACTTAGATGGGTGGGTTATTCTTCAGTGAACGTTCAAAAATAAATCATACAGGTTAGTAATAGCGCGGGTGTGATTTTTCTATGATTAAACACAGTCCGTAGTGCTATCACCCAATTTTTTCATTTTTAAACGCACTGGCCCACAATTAACTGTTAAACACTTAAGGGCTGTTTTGATAACCGACTATTTATTTATATTTATTTATTGGTGTTTAAAGTCTGCACAATAACTAATCATGACCACGACAGTTTTACGGGTGGGGGAAGCCGGAGAGAGCCACCGAGCAACGGCAAGCAACTGTCAAGATTCTACACAGGGTCTGCATTGGTTGAAGACAGGTGCTCCATCGACGTGCAGTACGCCTTAGTGCACAGCGTCACCATGCCCCCACATGGTCAATAGGGATGAAGTGTCTTGCCCAAGGACACAACCGACAGACATTCCTGAATAAATCGATACGCGTATTTCTGTCAAACTAATCCGCCATTTTGTTTTTTCGACAAGTGTCTTGTGGAATGAATTATTTAACGAAAATTATTAATATATTATATTAAATGAACATACGCTATTTATTAAGGGGACAATCTCATAGTAAATACGGGTTAAGAGAGTGGTAAGTTATGAGAGGAGACTAATCGGGGTAATTTGATCGCTCAAAATTGTGGGGAAGGCGTATTCGGGGGCCTGACATGTCCATTACATTTAGAGAACTGAACTGGGGTTCGAGATAATTTAGCTATTGTGAGGGCTGGGGGAGGGGAGAGAGAGGTTTCCAAAAGTTTTTTTTTTAGTATTGGATGACTTGGTGGAGGGGAATTCAGGAAAGTTTTAGGTACTGTGAGGGGATACAGGGGTGTGACGGTGAGGGTGTGGGATAACGGAGGTGTCTGATTGGTTAAAAAAGTGTGTGTTTGTGACAAAGCAACTCTTTTTAAGATTATGGTGGGGGCGGGGGAGAGCGGTTTCCAAAAGTTTTTTAGTATTGGATGACCTGGAGGAGGGGCGTTCATGAAAGTTTTAGGTACTGTGAGGGGATGCAAGGGTGCGGAATAAAAAATGAATTATTTAACGAAAATTATTAATATATTATATTAAATGAATATACGCTATTTATTAAGGGGATTACATCATAGCAATTAAGGTTATTAAAATTTTAAACATATGACCGCACACTTGTTTTCTTTCACCCCTCCTCATAACCTCGTTTGACCCCCCTTATTTGATGAGGAACGTCTCCACCGGCCAATCGAGTTGTGCATTTCTGCTACTTGTGGCGCGATGACGGTTAAGTTGAATCAGCTGAAACCCGCAAATCGCGCAGTTAAATGTCGAGTTTTGACATTTCTCCATGTTTTTTTTTCTAATGTATCTTTCCTAGTATAGGATTTCAGACAAAACGTCCACTGGAACATCTTGACATCGACGTCTGTTCGATGTACACTGCCTCTCTCTTTTGTTGAATTTGCTATTGAAACACAAAATTGACAGTTCAAAGCACCTTCTTGGTGGGTTTTCAGATGATCCGTTAATTCATCAAAGTATTGGGGCATAAAGTACAGCCATGTATATCCTCTCCCCCGTGTACAGTAGTCTCATGGCGATTTCTCTTGTGATTTTTTTTTTTGAGAACTCGTCATAACGTAGCAATTGGACCGTTAAAAAAATACTTTATCGCGTGAGGGGTAAAATCAGAATATCTTGGTCTATGAGAGTTTTTCGACAGCCATAAAAACGAGAAGAATAAACTTGCATTATTAATATGTAAGAATCACGCCAAGTTATTAAATCAAATTATACCTATAAAAATAGCCACAATGGAGTCGTTCACAGTCTTCAGGTAAAAGCAAGACACATCTTGTCACGTGATATATTGATTTTTAAATACATGATAGCATGTCCAGTCTAACGATATTTATGACCGGTCGTTAAAGTGTGACAATAGATTTAATTGCTTCAACATCTGTCAGTAGTTGGCGTTTGAAAAGAAAAAAATAGATTTAATGACACCCAGACACGTGATGCGGGTCAGTCAACCGATAGCATGCGCATATGTCCAGTACGTCAATATTAATTCATTTATTAATATACTAATTATTATAATCAACCCTAATTACACTCATTAATTACATTAATTACATTAATTACATTAATTATGCAACAGTCATTAATTACATTAATTATTAAAGTGATTAAAAAAAAAATCATTAAGTAATATTAATTACCTTACGTAACATTTTAATTATGATGACGTCATCGACCCTGCTCCCCCCCTGCTCCCCCATCCTGCTCCCCCAGAATAGGGTAATCGACCACATCTCTTACTACTACTGTATGATACCCCGAGAAGATAACGAAATAACTTCTAAGAGATTTCGAACCACATAATAGAATTATCGAATTCCAGATTTGTTAAACGCTTGTAGTGCAGACCATTTGTGAAGTAAACTGCAATGCCACCACCAAAGCTGTCTCTGTCATTACGAAAAGGCAGGGAGAAGTCGGCTATTTCAATATCATTTGAATCAAATATTCTTAACGCAGTTGCATGGCAGGGCATAGGCAGTCTCTGATGCTCTTGGATACCTGTTGTATAATGAGAAGTAATGAACTTATCCAGCGTATTTCATTTATTGTTTTACTTAACCCTTTACTCGACGAATCGGCCACATCCGCCCGCGTAATATGCAAATTCAGCAGCTGAAAAAATACTATTAATCAAAAAATTTCAACAAAACCATATCATGTGACCCCTGAAACGAGCTCGTTCCAAAGAGGACTCACATGATATGGTTTTGTTGAAATTTGTTGAACATTTTTAGAAATGATATTTAAAATAATAAATTTTGATATCGTCTGCATTGTTTAAAGGGTTAATGTGGTCTCAAGACTACAACTCTTTGACAGCAGCACCAATAAATCAATAAAAAAGATTTTGAAAACCTGAAATTTTCCGCCAGGTCAGTCCAGACGCTCCCAGTCCCCCCCACCCCCCCCCCCCCACCCCCAGTTCAATTTATATTTATGTGATCACACTAAATGTTGAATGCCCTGTTTCCAACACACGGTGATCTTGATGAGAATTTTTACATACATCAAACTTTTATGTCTTAGTCAATTCAATGTCTTAGTATTATTTTTTAGGAGTCGGTTGACATTAGATCTTTCGGTTATTTATTTTTATTAGGCTTTCCCAAACCCAGTTTGGGAAAGACTCTTGTTATTTCTTTTTCAAAATTTTTCTTCTCTATTTTTTTTTTTTTTTAATTTTTTTTTCCTCCGTGAATTTTGTCTGTTGAACTGCTCAAAAACAAGCTGTACGATTTTAACTAAATTTGGCATACTTATGTAATGTCATAAAATCTAGTGAAATGCAGTATCGTCCTGTCTGTGAAAACGCGTATTTTCAAAATATTCTGCCAAAACTTTCAAAATTTTAACATTTTTCGAAAGTCTCAAAACTGTTAACAGTTATTTAGCTCAAATTTTCCACACATTTAGAGCATAATATGATACACCACAATCACCACTCAAATCTTTCAATTATAACCCCCATTGGCCAAATATGACATTAATATAGCTTTTTTTCTTCAAAATTGACCAAATTCAAGGGCAAATTTCTCTAATTATAAGGTTGTTGTAACAATTATTTTGGTATAGATAGATGCAACAATGATTGTAGAAGAAAGTTACTGTTTACTTTTTAATCTCAGATTTAATCCTCAAGCACAATGAGGGCGAGAAGAAGAGTACCGTTTGAAAATGCCAAAATTGGCCAACTTTAGTTGCATTTTCTATCATTTTGGAAAGGCTTAATTTCAAACACTCTTCCTGCACGTATTCACAATTGACTACCGAGCATATTTGCTGTTGAAAATTTGGTTGTAAAGTTTAACCCTATCCCATTCTGGTTGCATAAAAGTAGGTACCGTCCACAAACTCCAATTTTTCAGAATTTGGTAAGTTTAGGTGACGATTTACTCCATTTTTAATTGATTGACCTCTGAATGTTTTCTATAGCTGCCTGCATCATTCAAAGTATGACAAATTTTGTTCTATATGTTATTATTAAAAGTTTAACCCTTGGCAGATTTGAGACTTCCCATAAGGGCACTGTCGGATAATTGTTATTTTCGCCAACCTTTACATGCACTTTCTCAGCACTGAAGCCATATTGTCTCAAAACCTTTTCCATGAGAAGATAGGGCATTCATCCAAGAACAATTTTGCTGTATATGTTTTATTCCAAGTTTTAGCCCTCACCCATTTGTCAGGCCTTGAATTGGAGTACCCTCAACTTGTACATGTTCATTCAAATACCAAGATTCAAGATTAGTCCATGTCTCTTTTTAGACTCTCAGTCTGTGATTGAGGTTCACACATTAAGAGCATAATATGATACACTAAAATCACCACACAAATATTTCAAAATTAACCTCTAATTCCAAGGTTGTTGTAGCAATTATTTTGGTATGGATAGATGCAACAATGATTGTAGAAGAAAGTTACTGTTTACTTTTTAATCTCAAGATTTAACCCCCAAGTAAAATGAGGGCGTTAATAAGAGAACCGTGAGAGAATGCCAAAATTAGCCAACTTTGGACGCTTTTTGTCTATCATTTCGGAAATGGTTAATTTCAAACACTTTGCTTTGCTATATGTAGTTTGCATTTTCAAATTGGAAAGTTGGGAAAGCCCGTAATTTGTCCAATAAATTACAATTCTCTAGTATTTATTTTGTTTCTTCTGTTCTCATACTTTATCAAAGAAAACCAGCTGGGAAAATCGTGATTATTTTAACCCTTTACCCAACGTAACGGCCAAAACCGGCCAGCGCTATTCTCAAAAATCGCCAATTAATTTTCAAAATATTTTCATCTTTTGTCTCAAAAACATAGGTTATGTCCAGCTCGTTCCAACGAGGGGTCATAACCTATGTTTTTGAGACAAAAAATGAAAAAAATTAGTTATTCAAGAATTTTTTTTGCATGTGTCGTCTGCTTTTCATGTTAGGTAAAGGGTTAATGCTGATTTCAAAACTGCCACACGTTCACGTGAGTGCTGAAGTTTTCACGTCCGTTTCAACTGTCCCTGTTTTATCTTTTTTGTTGGTGTTTGAAAATCATGCATGATAATGTCAGATTATGTTCATTATATATGACAATGTTAACAAACATATATGATTTTAAGTGTACTCGCTCTTTCTACAAGCACGTGGCAAAGGGTCTCGAACAAATGGACTGTTAGGTCACGACTTTCCAGTATGAATTCCGAAGAATTCCACTAACGATCCTTATGGTTCAATTATCAGAAATAGGTTGTAATTGCAGCTGAAATATATTTCGAAGTGTTGCAGATGTGATACTTGAGCTTTTAAACTATTCAAGAAAAAAATGACCAGGTCGTGTAAAAAAACGTGTTTTGGCCTTCTTTGAACGCCCATCCACCTCCCCTCTGTTTTTCATGTTATTCTTTTTGGGAATTGTGATCATCGCGTGGGAACCCGGGAGGCCGTTGTAACGGCCAAGGAACATGATACTTCATTTCATTAAGTACGGTGGTTGCTAAGCGAATATGTGGAATAAACAAATCAATATTTTCAACGTGCAGCCTTCGATGATGAATATGGACTTTTCAAATTTCCTGCCATTAAACTGACATGGAAAATACCACCAGGGTTCAAATGGTTAAGACGGCTGATGACTGCTTTAACCCTTTACCTAACATGAAAAGCAGACGACACTTGCAAAAAAAATTCTTGAATCACTAATTTTTTTTTCATTTTTTGTCTCAAAAACATAGGTTATGACCCCTCGTTGGAACGAGCTCGACGAGCTCGTTCCAACGAGGGGTCATAACCTATGTTTTTGAGACAAAAAATGAAAATATTTTGAAAATTAATTGGCGATTTTTGAGAATAGCGCTGGCCGGTTTTGGCCGTTACGTTGGGTAAAGGGTTAATGTTTTCAAAAGACCGTATTTGGCCATTTTCAAAAGTGCCCCAAAACAACGCTGTTTTGTCTTTAGCCGTCGTGTTATGACTTTAGTACATCAGCCATAGTTGTTAAGTTCGAATGAATATCAATCAACCCTTTCTTTTAAAAATAGAAGACATAACTACTAGAAATGCCTTTTTTATCGAAGCCGCAAAAGTGATAAAAATCTAACATTTTCAATGGTTTCCCACTTTTGTATTTTGTCATCTACTTCAGTTTTTGGTGCCAAAACCAATACTATATGTGCTTTGCTTCCCTTGTCAACATTATTCAACTGGAATGCCTATTTTCTAAGGGGTTTCTTTAACTTCGAACCCACACCCATGCACACTGATATTAAATTATCAAACTTTCCCCATAATGCAACTGGGAATTTAACCAGTTCAATCCTGTTTGGCAGGGTTCACCGAGTTCTGTAAAAGAATATTGAATTAATTAAATTCGCAGATGAATTATGGGAAAACATTGCAGGTTGAAAATTCTAAATTTTGACATCGGGGTGACGGGGGTTAATATAACCTTAAAGATTAGAATGTATGTCCCACTTTGTCTCCAGATAACACTCCTATTACAGCCACAGGTGGTGATTTGTTTATGAAATATTTTGTCTTAGAAATGCAAACGAATGAGAGGAACTTCCAACCACACGGGTCTGGACACGTATAGCATGTAATACGAAGACGCAGGGTTGTAACTAAGGTATCGGGTGTGTTTATAGGAGCTGGCATCCTCAGCCCCCATCCCCCCCCCCCTCCAGCCTCACCAACCCAAACAATGTTTCCAGTTGGGATATTGTCGTCGGGTTGAGACTTAGACATCGATTCCTCCTGCAAGAAACCATGTACTTTCTTGCGAGACTAGATATCCTGACCCGTCTCATGGGTGTCGTGTCCTTGTTCAAAACACTTCATCCAAGCTGCCTACGTAGGAGAACGGTGATGCCGTGTACTAAATGGTATAATACGTCGATGGTTTACTTACATTCAATCGCTGCTAAACCTGCTTGTGCCGGTTTAGGTTGAAGAGTCCGACAGTTACTCGCTGCTGCTGGGTGGTTCTAACCCGCTTGTCCGGATTCCTACATCTGTAAAACTCTCCGACGCGATATGGCCCTATCTGTTGACAGTGTCGTTAAACCTTAATTAGCAAAAGAGACTAGATTTGATTATTTATTTATGTATTTATTTATTGGTGTTTAAGGTCACATACTTATGCACAATGGCTAATCGTGACCGCGACAGTTTTACGGGTGGAGGAAGCCGGAGTACCCGGAGAGAACCACCGAGCATCGTCGAGCAACTGTCAGCTCCTCGACATTCTAACTCTAATTCAAGCTACACCCAAGCAGAGTTACATCGGTTGAAGACATGTGCACCATCGACGTGCAGTACGCCTTAGTACACGGCGTCATCGTGCCCCCATGTAGGCAACCGGGATAAAGTGCCCTGCCCAAGGACACAACACGGGTCGTCCCGGAAGGGGATCGAACTCGGGACTTCCAGCACAGAAGTCCAACAGTCTACCGCTGAGCCAACGTGCTCCACTAGATTTGATTAGAGATGGGTTGTATTGGAATTTTGAGTTCGGTATCGGTTTCGGTATTTTTAGGGAGGTATATCTGACTTGACTGAGATTTACTGATAGCACCAAAGAGGAATTCACATTAGGAAAGCAGAGAAAGTTGTTGTAGTATCATTCTACCACAACGATATAAATGACACTGCCAATGAGCTCAACAGTGGCATTCTTTTACAACCACAAGTCAAATCTACAGTAATTGTGTGACTTGTTCTAAAGCCACCTTAAGTAATGTTTAAAGACCTATTTTAGGCTTTTGGATCTCCGAGCATGTTCCCTGACTATGCCATCCTTAGGAGGTCCTGTTGACAACAGAAAAAAGCATCCGGGCAGTGATTTCCAGTCAGGTTTTTGGATGTTTTGACAGGCCACCGTGACTTGACTAGAAATCACTACTAAGCAATTGGACATGTCATTGTGCAGGTTGTAGTCTATTGGGAATTCGGGACAGTTGCCCAGGCCATTGGGAGTTAACAAAACTAAAAAGAAAATCAGTCACTTCTTTCATGAAAATGAACCTTTCATCCGTTTACAAGCCACAGCAGGGACTTAATAGCAAAATGGCCAATGTTGGAAATTTTGAAAATTCAGACGCTATCAGTATTCAACGATTGCTTCGGTTCGGTTTTTCGGTATCCCCATGATATCGGTATCTTTTCGGTTTTTCGGTTTATTGCCCTTCTCTAGATTTGATACATCGACTAATGTCACATACACTGTCGATCAGACAAATGGAGTGTACTATTCTAGCTGTTTGGGGGTTGTAGAATCACCAGTATGAACTGCGACAGATGCTAATTAATTAATAAGAAGTTAGGGAATCCAATGCGTCACGAATACCATGTGTACTTATCCACAAATATATTTCCAAAAGCTCTTTAGTCTTTGAACTATAATCCCGGCTGTCTAATATTCCAACGTTATCATATATGGCTTGCATTCGACGAAGCAATAAATAGAATTTAGTGCCGGTCATTTTTTTCCAGGAAAGGTAGAAAAAGTGGGAAGTGTTAAATATTGGCAAACAAACTCCGTGAGTCAATAACTCTAAAACTTGAAACAAATAGTGGTGTAAATGCATTTCTTTTAGACTGGGTGGGGTTGGAGAGAGGGAGTGCGAGCGGGATGGAGGGGCGATAATGAAAAAAAAATTGGTTCTTTGACTTAAAAAAATGGGTTCTTGATTGTTTCCATCTAGAACCAAACTGGTGTATTGTTGAGTTCTAAACAGAATCAGTTTGGTTAATCACCTAAAATCAGACGGGGTCCAAATAGAACCATGTTATCAAATTGATTATTTGTTTGATTCAATGTTGCTTCTTTCATGGTTTCACAATGAGCCACCGGTTCTTCAATTGGTATTTTCTGGGTTCCTGTGTGGTTCGATATATAGAGGATATCTAAATTATTTTTGTGAATATCGAGAATTATCTCATGAGTGAGGGTCTGAAAGTTTTAGTTTTCACGAGCGCTTGCGCGAGTGAAAAATAATACTTTCAGGTCCACAGAATAAGGTAATTCCCGATATTCACTAAAATAGCGTAGATTTTCTTTTTATTATATGCTTCGTGACATTTTACTGTGCAATATTCAGCCTAATTTGACTGCAGTTTCAAGACAATCACAAAGATCTGTTGGTCGTTCCTGCAAGACGATGTTCAAGGCGACGTCATGCGCCGAAGCGTATCGTCATTTAGTAAGCCTCTGAAAACATTCATCGTGTGAACCTGAAAGTATTATTTTTCACTCGCGCAAGCGCTCGTGAAAATAGAACTTTCAGATCCACACTCATGAGATAATTCCAGATACTGATTATAATAGAGTAGATTTTCTTTTTTATGATATGCTACAAGACATTTCATTGTACAATATTCAGCCCATTTCGACGAGAAATGCGTACGTTTCAAAAGAATAACAAAGATCAGTTGATAGTTCCTTCAAGGCGACGTAATACGGCGCAGGTGACGTCATTTAGAAAGCTACTGAGGGATATTCCTCGATATCCATCGAGTCGATGGATATCCAGAAATATCTTTTAGATAATGTGCGATAATTCGCAGGCTAGTATATAATAAAGAACCATTTTGGATCTTTGTTTTGGTTCTACTGTGCCTTGACTGGTTCCACCACAGTGACAAATTGAAGAATCCAATTACCTTTTATATGGAACCTACATTTTTAGAGTATACGACCCCGGGGGTGCATACAAAGTTCGACAACATCAGGGTTCGGTGGAAATTAGTAAATTGCTGTCATTCTTTCGATGGTGCTGAGTGCATAATGCCACCACCAGATCTTATTTGGCAATTTTATTTTCTTTTTTCGAGGAAAAGAGAGCGGATCTCAACCAATGATAGAGTTACGACTCTCATACGCAAGGCGCTAAGATGACGAAATGTATGGGAGAAAGTGGGCAAGGTTCAGGTCACCATCATCTCCATCTTCCCAACGGGGAAGTTAAATCCGTTGCCCGGGAATAAGTGATGCCATTTGTACGTGTGCTAAAAGGACTGTCGATTGGGAAGTAGTTTATGGAAGTTTGAACAGATTATCCACTACAGAGAGGTGTATGTGGAGCACAGACAATTTTTTTACAGTGCTTTGACTCTGGCTGAATGTCGAAAAAGGAGTGGTAATGTGGAGTGGATGTTAAGACAAATTCGACGTATTTACCGAAAAGATAGGGGAGGGAGGATAAACTGGAATAATGTAATCAGTCTCACAGAAAGGTCATCAACGAATATGCCAGGTACTGGATGGAATTGTCACATAGTTATGACGTCACTCCTTTGTTTAAAAGAAGTGATAAATGTCACCAGTAGTAGAAGAGCGATGGATCGGACACGATTGGGGGATCTCATATGTGACGTCATAGTCACGAGACCTAGTGAAGTCATGTTTGGTTGCCATGGTAGCCCACGTGAGCGGCCATATTGTCATGTCATCCCCATAGTGATACGTGGTCCTAGTGCGCATGCACAGCGCGTGGTGTTAGGGTGATAGTGTTTCCGTAAGCCATTTGTATACTGGAGGCCGCCATCTTGGTTTCTATGGTATCACGTGGTTGTTATGTGACCCAAAGGCTTACAATAGGACAGCGGTATGGTCGTAAGGTATGTTCCTTTGTAGACGAGTAATTTCCCGATTCCTAGAATTACCACAAACAACCCGACAATCTCTCCAAATCACCCAAAAAAACTTTTATTTGATATGAAACTCCAGATTGGGCTTTTTTCTCCAATAACAGGGGTGTTTGATTCAATCGGAGTATATCTAATTACAACAAACAACCCGATAATCCCTCCAAACCACCATAATATACTTTTATTTTATATGAAACCCCATTTGGGGAATATAAGAATAGCATGTAATGCTATAGTACAGAGATATCTCCGGAGGAGGTAAGTTCTATTTAATAGGAGTACTTTTTCCTAGAATCCCATTATTATGCCTAATACAGACTCGACCCTAACTCTAACAGGCTATCTCGTCCTAAACTTCTCCGGTTCCCTCGTCCAAGTCTTACAATGACCAGTGCTTGATTTCCCATAACCTGTTATACAGAGTTATCTTCCTATTGTATAATAAAAGCCAATATCTCTCCAAAGCCAAGAATTTATCGAGTAGTAATGTAAGTCATTGCTCAAACGACTCGAATCCCATCGAGCAAATGAACTATAGAGCAATTGCTCGTTCGAGTGACTCGCACATACTGCTCTTCGAATCATTTCGGTATTTCAGGATACCTATTGTATTACTTGAGGATATATTTTATAGGACACGCAAATACGACTCTCAGCCTCATTTCGATATTCGAGGATACCTATGACATGGCTACTTATCAGCTGAGGATACCTATTAAGGATACATTTTAATGATATTTATCTGAAGATATCTGGTCAGCCCATTTCGCTAGATATTCCCCTTCACGGCTAGTAAGAGAAAAAAAACGAGATTTTTTGTTATATTTTAAAAATTTATTGACTTTTCTGTACACTATCTGTTATATACTTCAATATTTGTTCTGTTTGTTCTGTTATCTTGGTTGTGTTGGATCTGCGTTCACTTCATTTCGATTTTCTCTTTATTCGTTTTGGTCTGTTCCGTTCATTTTGATCCCTTTCAGCTTTATTCTCTCCATTAACATCACTGGTTCTGTATCTTGATTATTATTGGTTGTAACGCTTTATTGTAAAATTCTCTGTATCTTTGTAAAATCTGGTTGTATCGAAGAATCTTCTCGTTCTCGTTCATGGTTCGGGATTCTATGATCTCTCTCATTTTTCTATCCAGGTCCATCGCGGCAAGCTCGTTTGGGTCTCTGCTCACCAAATGCTGTGGATATAGTAAGCTTTCCAGTAAACTTGGTTCGACCAATACGTAGTCCTTCTCTTTTTGCGCCATCGTTGTTGGATTATGCTTTGGTTCTGGTTTATTACCAGTTCCGATCATTACTGTCTGAGGCATTTCTGTTGGTGACATTGGTACCCACGGGTTTCTGGTTGGTTCGTGGTTATTCACCTGGTACGGTTTTGACAGTTCCATTTGGCAACTTGGTTTGTTCGTTTGTGTTTTTCTCTTTTGCTGGGATGCCGAAGTTACTGTAGTGAGGGCTAAATCTGGTGTCTTTTTAGGTTGTCTTTTCTGTTAAACGTTATTGGACATCTCATGCATTGGTAGATTCCGGTCCTGTGGGCAGTCTTCTTATGCCGATAAAGATTGCATTTTTTGTGAACATTTTCCAGCACTCTTCACATGTGTGATGTTGATCCATCGCTGGCTAAACATGGAATGACAACGTTTTGGAGGTATCCTCCCTCTTTTACCTTGCGAAATGGGCTGACCCGATATCTTCAGATAAGTATCCTTAAAATATATCCTTAACAGGATCCTCAACTGATACGTAGCCATGTCATAGGTATCCTCGAATATCGAAATGAGGCTGAGAGTAGTATGTGAGAGTCACTCGTTCGAGCAACTGCTCGATAGCTCATTTGCTCGATGGACTTCGAGTCGTTTGAGCAGTATGTTGAGTCTCTCGATCAAACAATTGCTCTAAATCTCATTTGCTCGATGGGCTTCGAGTCGTTCGAGCAATGACTTTTCAGTAACTGTTCGATAGCTTATAATGGTAATTTGGGATAGGTATGTCTTGGGGTGGCCTAGAAGGTTGGGTCAAATAGGTAATAGTATCCTTAGATAAACATCCTATAAAAAGTATCTATAAATACTACAATACCAAGCCACGGATATCCTCAAATACCGAAATGAGGCTAAGAGTCGTATGAACGAGTCACTCGTTCGCGCAGTTGCTCAAAAGCATATTCGCTCGATAGACTTCGAGTCGTTCGAGCAGTATGTGGAGTCACTCGATCGAGCAATTGCTCATAGCTCATTTACTCGATGGATTTTGAGCCGTTCGAGCAATGACTTTTCAGTAACTGCTCGATAGCTTATTAGGGGAATTTGGGATAGGTATGTCTTGGGGTGGCCTAGAAGGATGGGCCAAATAGGTAATACTATCCTAAGATAAGTATCCTATAAAAATATCCTCAAATAATACAATATCAGGCCATGGGTATCCTCAAACACTGAAATTAGACTAAGAGTTCTATGTTCGAGTCACTCGAACGAGCAATTGCTCTATAGCTCATTTGCTTGATGGGATTCGAGTCGTTCGAGCAATGACTTACCAGTAACTACTCGATAGATTCTTGGCTTTGGGAGAGACATAGGCTTTTATAATACACAAGGGAGATAACTCTGCATACAGGTTATGGGAAATCGAGCACTGGTCATTGTAAGACTTGGACGAGGGAACCGGAGATAGTTGGAACGAGATAATCTGTTAGTGTTAGAGTAGAGTCTGTTATAGACATAATAATGGGATTCTAGGAAAAAGTACTCCTATTAAATAGAACTTACTCCCCCCCCCCCCCCCGAAATATCTCTGTACTGTAGCATTGCATGCTATTCTTATATGCCCAAAATGGGGTTTTATATCAATAAAGGTGTATTTTGGTGGTTTGGGGGAATTATCGGGCTGTTTGTGGTAATAAGATACGCTCCGATTGAATCGAACACCCCTGTTATTGGAGACAAAAGCCCAATCAGGAGTTTCATATCAAATAAAAGTTGTTTTGGATGATTTGGAGAGATTGTCAGGTTGTTTGTGGTAATTCTACGAATCGGGAAATTACTCTTGTACAAAGGAACATACCCTATGAACATACCTCTGTCCTATTGTGGGCCTTTGGGTCACATAGGTCTCGTTACAGTTATTCAGGCGAAAATGTCGGCTTTTCAAGAAATGTTCAGCTTCTGTTTAACACGGCCGAGGATATTTCGCATTTGAATTACCTCCCCTATTCACAATACTCACAATGTATATAGTTTCTGGAAGGTCTGAATATGGCCCTTTCTGGAGACAACTGTACACACCAAAAATCTTACAATATCACTCAAATACACTCAGCCGAATGACACAGTTGATTGTTAAAAAAATGGCTCAAAATGGTCAAAATTTTCTCATTTTGAGGATAAATCTCCAATTTTCGTACATCGATAGTGATAAAACTGTGTTATAGGAATTCCTCATTCCTCCACTGAGGAGTTTACAGCATAACATGATCATTCTGACAAATAAAAAACATATGGGTTTCTTATTCATTTTTTCAGAAGGCTTTCTCAAAGCAAATTTACACAAAAATTGTCCCATTTGTAAACTGCAAATTGTCAGGTCCCAAACAGGTCTGGGTTAGTCATTTAACACTTCCATGTGACCTTGACCCCCAATTGAAATGCACTTGACAATACACAGTTTGAATCAAGACCATCAACAGATTATTTTGATCATATCACCATTAATGAGAATTATTTACTAAATCCACACCACCATAAACTAAAACTATAGCCCAAAATAGCCATTTGGCTGAGGATATCCAATAACCTCGGAAATGACCTTTTAATAGGAAACGAGACCTTAAGTGAAAAATAAAAAATTCTTCACATTCTCAGAAATAGTAAAGGTGCATCTGTATTTAATTCTGAGAAAAATGATGTATGGCACATATGAAAAAAATGTTAACTTAGTGGCCTTAAGCCCCATGGATAGCGGCAGACCGGGCACTCTGACAGCCAGTTTCTTTATGTTTCTTTACGCAGTAATGCTCAGTGAGAGAAGGCCTGTTCTTTCACTTTTCTGACTCTGATGAAAGTTCTGTAGAGTAAAGTTTGCATCAGGTGAAAGCATGTAACACCAGTGGTTCCCCTATTCTACCAAAGCAGTATGCTTTAACCTGAGAGGAGGAAGTTAGATTTCAATTTAGATGGATGCACAGCTGTCTCACCATGAACAATAGCTATCAAGGCAGCTGTGTTGGTATATTGGCCAATGATCAGACTAAACCAATAGTGATGGATTATTTATTTTTGATGTGCACAGTCACTTTCAGCACCAAAAGTTACATCAGGATCACACATTACTGATAAAATTAAAACAAAACCAGAAATTATATTCATTTGTAAACTGCATCCTCCCTCAAAATGCATATTTCAGTCCCCACCCATCCACTCTTTTCCACAGCATTCTCAACTCACTTTCCTCATTTGGCTAAGCATCATTCACTGATTCTATCAATTATAATATAATGTGAACATAAAAGAAAAAAATCTATAAATCTCTTGTAAATTCATTTTCCTGCATAGCATACATTGTGTTTGCTAAAGGGATAAAAATAGACCCATTTCAGTTCCTGACCTGATCCAAAAGACTGACATTTGAAGTATATGCTATTTGAAAAGAGCTGTGTAAATGTAACGATTAAGAATATTCAGTCCCAAATTATCTCTACTAATCAGACCACACTCTGATAATTCCCTGGAAAGTTCTTAGAAAGAGTTCTCCATATGACTGTACCAGTAAACAGCATTTTCAAATAAAATTGTGTTAAAAAACCTACATAATTCTCTTGATAACACCATTACTGGACTTGAAATACCTCAAGAGGGAGAACTTTCCAGGAAATTATATCTGAATAGGGTACCACTGAAAAAAGAAAAATATGTTTTAATATTTCTTTTAGTTATCCTACAACATATTCCCACAAATACAGTTGGTTACTATGGAGATTGGAGGCCAGAAATTGCAATGAAAGCAAACACTGTTTTCTACTTAAGGTCTCGTTACAGTTATTCAGGTGAAAATGTCGGCTTTTCAAGAAATGTTCAGCTTCTGATTAACACTGCCGAGGATATTTCGCATTTAAATTACCTCCCCTATTCACAACACTCACAATGCATATAATTTCTGGAAGGTCTGAATATGGCCCTTTCTGGAGACAACTGTACACACCAAAAATCTTACAATATCACTCAAATACACTCAGCCGAATGACACAGTTGATGGTTAAAAAATGGCTCAAAATGGTCAAAATTTTCTCATTTTGGGGATAAATCTCCAATTTTCGTACATCGATAGTGATAAAACTGTGTTATAGGAATTCCTCATTCCTCCACTGAGGATTTTACAGCATAACATGATCATTCTGACAAATAAAAAACATATGGGTTTCTTATTCATTTTTTCAGAAGGCTTTCTCAAAGCAAATTTACACAAAAATTGTCCCATTTGTAAACTGCAAATTGTCAGGTCCCAAACAGGTCTGGGTTAGTCATTTAACGCTTCCATGTGTCCTTGACCCCCAATTGAAATGCACTTGACAATACACAGTTTGAATCAAGACCATCAACAGATTATTTTGATCATATCACCATTAATGAGAATTATTTACTAAATCCACACCACCATAAACTAAAACTATAGCCCAAAATAGCCATTTGGCTGAGGATATTCAATAACCTCGGAAATGACCTTTTAATAGGAAACGAGACCTTAAATGAAAAATAAAAAATTCTTCACATTCTCAGAAATAGTAAAGGTGCATCTGTATTTAATTCTGAGAAAAATGATGTATGGCACATATGAAAAAAATGACCTTTTAATAGGAAACGAGACCATAGCAACCACGTGCTACCATGGAAGCTAAGATGGCGGCCTCCAGTATACAAAATGGCCGACGGAAACACGTATGACCCTAACAACACGCGCTGCGGATGCGCACTAGGACCACGTATCACTATGGTGATGACGTCATAAGATGGCCGCTCACGCGTGCTACTATGACAACCAAACATGACGTCACTAGGTCACGTGACAAAAACGTCACATATGAGATGCCCCACGAGATCCCTCCCGATCGGGCCCGATCCATCGCTCTCCTACTATTATCACCCCAAGCAACACCTGGGCGAAGAAGGATATTTTTCGAGAACAAAGGTAATGAATCGGGACAGAGTCAGCTCTGACATGAACAAAACCCATGAAAACATTTCAGTGATCTATATTGAAGTATCTGAACTTATTTACGCACTATTCTGAACTTCTTCGCCTGGTGATATTATACAGCGTTTCAACGTTCACACATAAAATAAAACCAAAATGTACGATAAAAATGACTTTTTTCGTATAACGATAGCAAGATTTTGCTGACTCAAAAAAAGAAAGTATTGAAAAGAATGAGAGAAAAAAATGTCAAATTGAGTTAATTTAATCGGGACTTGATTTCTTGCTGATTGTTCATCTTTTGTTTGAGTGAGAAAACAACTCTGTGACAAGTCGTTGACATGTCAGTTCGTTATATTGAACATGCAATCGCTCGGGCATGTTTACCCGCGATTATGTATTCAATATCACTTGCTTTCTATGGTGTAACGTCTTCTTATTCATCCCTTTCTCGGTCTGCCCAACCTGTCCTGTCATAATTTAACGTCAAGTTTTAATTAACATTCACTCCGAAGTTAGAGGCTTAGAAACATTAACTGTAAAGTGACAGCATAAAACATTAACTGTAAAGTGACTGCATAATGGTTAACGCTTTACCCAACAAATCAAAAGATAGTTCAACAATAAAGAGTGTGGGGAGAGTGAATAACTACCAAATACTGCACGTTGATCTCCACCCGAGAAATGTTCTTACATTTCTGAATACATGCCCGGGTGGTTGCGAGATCAGACTGAAGTATATTTTTTTGTTGTAGCTGCAAATTATTTTAAAAACGCTCTTAAAGAATCCCAGAAAGCACAAGTCGTAAGTAGTATACCAGTTACCTGACAGTGCTTTATTTCTGGGACCAAATAGAGGGGGGATAGGAAGTGAGGTCATACTACGGTGCATTTTGGATGTCACGCGTGATGTCACGATAGTGCGTGTAAACGCCATATTGTGAAGTCATTACTACGGTGATGCGGGGTGTCAGTAAGCATGGACAGAATGTGTTGTTAGGGTACTTCCCTTGCCCATTTTGTTCACTCAATGCCGCTATCTGAGTTTCTATGGATCTCGCGGTTACTATGAGACCCTAAACCCTCTAACTGAGCGGGATGTATTCTGGGCGTGTGTTCGATTGGATAGGAGCATACTGAATTATCAAAATAGACCCGCCAATGCCTGGAAATACCCGAAACCGGTTTTATTTGGCTCGAATTCATCAATATTCATTTTTCTTTCCCACCGTGATAGCAGGCAGTGGTATAGAATCTCCAAAAGGTGATTGATTTAATGGGAGTGTCTTTACTAGTTCGGATTCTGCCAGAATCCTCGTTGTCTACCTACTGAGGAAAATAGTTCTATCTAACCGAGTATATGGCCTAAACCTAACTACTCTTGACTATCTCTGTTTCGATTCTGACCTCTGCTCTCGTTCAAGTCTAAGAATGTCCAATCAGATTGTTTTACCGCAACTAACTAACCAATCAGATGCCTCTCTTTATCTAAGCCCCCGTCATTTGTACCAATATATTTAATTGTGTCTGGACTGAGATGTATCAGTTTATCTTTCATCATATGCGGCCATGGGGGTCGCCCCGATGAGGCCTAACCTAACACTCTGAACCCTCGTTTTCTGGAAGTGTATCGCTTTTGTGTACACTTACAGTGGGATGGATCATTCCAATATTAGTATACAAGGAGGATAAAATAACTGCAGTCTGCAGCTGTCCGGCTGCTGACTGTAGTTATTATTTTTTAACCAATGTCCCGCGTATAGACCGCTTATAATAAGACAAAAATGGGATGAAATTATGCCTTGGACCGAAAAATCCAGATAAGGGATAAGGATATTGTCATGTTATTGGATATACTGCTATAGCCTTCTAGGGTTATGTCAGTCTTCTAGTTTGTCGTATGGGGCCATGGATGCCATGGGAAAATCCCTCATTGAACTATAATCTCAAGTCCCTCATATTCTCTTCCAGGATACTTACATGAGGATCTACAGGTTTGTCGTATGATGTCATGAGAGCCACGAGGAAATCTCTGTACAGTACAGTCGCTGTGGATTAGTCGTAATCCACGCGTAGGCAGTGATGTCCACTCATGCGTTTAACAGATAATAAAAACATCAGCTGCAAAATTTTGATTAATGAACCACCGGGTTGCTTCATTAATTAAATTTTTGATGATTATTCCCATAATTAGTATTTGGAATCTAATATTCTTGTGTCCGTGGAAAAATTCCCCACCCGTGAAAAGTTACCACTCACGGCGGCTGTACTGTATCTGCATGTATAGAGTTATCTTCCTTTCCTTGTATATAACGAAGACCTACATGGTTCCTATGAATAAATCTAAAAGTCGAGCAGCCTTGAGGCATGAGTTAATTTCTAGGGTCATAAGCAGAGCTATCTTCCTTGTATATAACGAAGACCTGTTTGGTTCCTACGAATAATTCTAGGAGTAAATCGAGCAGCCACGAGGGCGTGAGGAAATCTCCAGAGCAATAAACAGAGCTATCTTCCTTGTATATAACGAAGACCTGTATGGTTCCTATGGATAAGTCTAAAAGTCAATTAAAACTATCTTCCCTGTGCTTGAGCGTTCCACCATCACTCTTGACTTGTAGCATAGCTATAGATTTGCTTGCTGTCTCTGATCCTGTCTTGAGGTCTGCCATCGACCATTGACGAACAAGTCTTTAATATGCTCAATCGGCGCTTCATCCATAAAAACACGTATCAGTTTTTTACAGTCCCTGGACCCATTGCAAGCTAAGGTACCTTATATGTAAAAAACTGCCTGTTGATCGTACCGAGATGTGTTTGAGTGAAAATGCTCAATGTGTCACAAACACAAATGCGCACATACGACGAAAAAGGAGTGCCGATGGCTAATTGGTTGCAAGATGGGGATTCGGAAGTAAGGTGTCGGACGTGGCGTACTGTTGGCTCGTTGCTTTGTAACAAAATATTGATCGTACACCCCTCTACCTTTCCCCAGTGCCTCATGCAACAAATCTCTAGAAACCCAAGGCCAGTAGGAGATTGTCATGCAGTAGGTATCCTGGATGGAGGATATGAGAGATTTGAGATAAGATCTAATCGAGGGACTAGTAGGCTATACCAGGATGTCCAATGACCTTTTAATACCCAAAGGGGGATAGGTTAAGCTTAGTGTTAGATCTCACTGAGGGATTTCCTCATGGACTCCACATATGATGAAAGACGATCTGACACGTCTCGATCTTGACACAATATGTTGTGATAGTGGGCAGGGCTTAGATACAGTACAGACGCTATGGACTGGTCACTTTCCACGGGTGGGCTTTTTTCGCACAAACACAATAATATTAGATTCCAAATACTAATTATAGGAATAATCATCAAAAATTTAATTCATGAAGCACCGGGTACAACCCGGTGCTTCATTAATTAAAATTTTGCTGATAATGACTTTTATTACCTGGTAAACGCTTGCGCGGATTACTACCAGTCCACGGCGACTGTACTGTAAATAGAGCCATCTGATCGGTTAGTTAGTTGTGATAAAGCAATTCGATTGGGCATTCTAAGACGTGGACAAGGGAAGAGATCAGGACAGGATCACAAATAGTCAGGTGTAGTTCGGATAAGAGCAAATGGCCGGTTAGCCAAGAATATATTCCGTTATAGATAGACAACGAGGATTCTGGAAGAATCCGAACCAGCAAAGATATCGAATACACCCTTTGGAGACCGTTTAGCATTGCACGGTATCACAGACGGGATGTAAACGAAGAATCTGGAAGAATTCGGGTATTTTAGACACTGTCGCTCTTGGCCTTGCAAATTGAAATTATGTCGGGGCCTACCAAAAGTACTCATTGAAAACATTAACGAGCCCTACTTCAGCAATGTTGGGGTCCACTTGCTTTTAACTTAAAGATAATGTTATTCTTACGATGCCTACTTTAGTGGGCTGATCATGGGCACTACCAGTCGAGGCCCCGACAAAATGGAAGATATATGTAACAGTCGGCTATTTTTCGCTAAATCCATATACTCCTATCTAAAGGAATATACACCCAAAACACTCCGCCAGTATAGAGGACTTTGGGTTCCATATTAACCATGTGCCACCATAGAAAAGAAGGTGGCGGCCTCTTATAAACAAACTGGTTGGAAAATAGTTCCACTCTAGCATCATACGCTCCGCATAGGCACTAACACCATGCATTAAAAACGTAATGACGTTACAATATGGCCGCCCACGCACGTTATCTTGACAACCCACGTGACACCCACAATGCACCGCAGTCTGATAACACTGAATAGGTCATCAATCGATCCCCAAATAAGGGACGCCTTGGTACATGATCTATTACTGACGCACCATCAACTATCAGAAGCGGTGTAACCGGGATGAGTAAAGGAGAGGCGTGCCCCTCCCACCACCACTCACACACGGACACGGGGCACACTTTTTCCACAGACATGCTACGTGATCACAATATGGCCGCTCATGCTCGTTACCATGACAACCCACGTGACACCCACAATACATCGCAGTATGATGCCACAGACTATTGGTCCTCTGATCAATCCCCCAATTAAGGCACGAATGGGCACATGATATACTACTGACGCATATGTGACATTATCAAACGTTGAGACCAACACTCTCAGTCGATGCAAATGTGTTGATATACAGGCATTAACCCCAGTATATTATCTTCAAATGTATAAAATTTCGTACCTCAAGACCGGTGTGACAGGAATGGAAGTCCGTAGGAACGTTAGTCCCTCTGGACTATTATTCCGCGGAATTATAGTCCTAGGTCTAACATTTCTAGGAATAGTAGTCCAGCGGACTACTATTCCTAGAAATGTTAGACCTAGGACTATAATTCCGCGGAATAATAGTCCAGAGGGACTAATTGTCCTACGGACTTCCATTCCTGTCACACCGGCGTATTTCATCCTCCTAGGGAGTGTTTCGGACTTTCTTAATAATTGTGACTAATCTTTTTTCTTTGGAGACCTCCACATCGCTTACAAATAAAGGTGTTAGAAGTGGTCGTTAGTTCTGAGATATTCTTGTAGGATCTGCTCGAGAAATTTTCTAAGCTATACCAGGGTATACAGCAATATTTTCACGGCCTTTTTTTCACTACGCAGCGGATGGTCGTGGCTAACTACAGTGACTGTGTAGACTGACTCCCTGTCTGGAAAGCTCGCCAAGAAGCATGGGTAAGTGTCCATAAGAACCGCCAGGCGGATTCAGGTCAGGGTCAGTCAAATGTTGACCACTCCACCTTTAATTTATTCAGACAGTTATGATCCCGATGTCACCGCTTCATATCTTGTAATTCTACGGGTAAAGAAGAGGGTATTGTAATATTCTTATTTTCTCAAACTATTGCGCATTGTTTGACCAGGGGCTAATACTATAGAACTTTTGCAATTGTATTTTCTAGAATTGTATTTTCTAGTTATGACTTTATGTGGATTGAAATGAACCCTAAGATTTTCAAAGATGTGGCAATTTGCCGGTAATCAAACTGCCATATCTTAAAATGCTACTGATCGATTTTAGTCAGTTATATTAATAGATAAAAAATGCAATCCTAGAAAATACATTAGTAAAAGTTTTATAGTATTGGCTCCAGGTCGTTGACAGCTTTTTGTTCACGCGCACATTTTATCTGCGCGTGTTTAGTAGTATCAACAGTTTGGGACCATATCACGTCGGTAAAAAACACAAACACCGAGTGTTCGATAGATTGGTTAATTGGTCAGCCTCAAAGAACAAAGTTTTTAAAGATCATCACACAGTTGGGGGGACATTAAGATGTTGTACATGTACATCACGTTAGAGGTTGAAACCAACCACGTCCATTCTGTATGCGCCTTTTAGTCATGTCGGAGTCAGGTAGTGGAACACTGTTCTCTACATATTTGGTTGCCCCGTCACTTTTCTCAGTGTACAGATCGGGTAATGAAGACAATCGAACCCTTGGAGGAGTCGAACTCAATTGACACTATATTCTCTGCATATTTGGTTGCCCCGTCACTTTTTTCACCATGCAGGTGAGGTAATAAAAACAATCGAGTCTTTGGCGGGGTCGAATTCAATTATGACACTGTTCTCTTCATATTTGGTTATATAATATGCCAGTACCTGCTCCGATTGCATCACACTCCGATGAAAAGCCTTATTTCCACTTCGATTGCAAGGATTATGACCTCACAATTTATTTCAGGAATTTAGTAGCATGGTGATTGCTCTCAGTATAGGGAAATTGCGGATTCGAGCCCACTTGGTACCTTTTTGACTTCTCGCAATTTACGAGCTTATTTTCTCGAGAAATTACCTATGTTCAAAACCCTGCAGTACGAGCCCACTTTGGACTTCTCGCAACATGGGCTCGTATACCACAAGACGACACGCGACTTTTTTGAGTAGGAAATCGGATGGGAAATCGAATCGCTGAAACAGATACTACGATGATTTATTCCGTCTTGTCTATCGAATCTCGGAGATCGAGCAAAAATAAAATCTTAGAAACTTTAGAAAATTCCGAGTTTAACCAGTTCGAGCCTAATCCGAGAAGTCACTACATTTTATACCCGAGATGACAGTGACGACGGTGAAGATACCGGAAATCCTAGATTAAGTTGACGACAGAACCAAACTATGTATTTTTTACTCGTTTTTAAAGTGTTTGCTCGCTCGAATACAAAAATTTCGCCGAGATATATGCGACGCGAAATTACACATTGCCATACAAAGTGTCAAAACGTGTGATTTTGGGCGGTTGTTTAAGTGTCCCTCGAAGTATGTTATCGATTTGGCTATGAGTCGAATGCGAAACGCTAGAAATTGTCACAAAACGCAAAAATAGAGGAGATTTTTTTTTCTGGACAGAGAATATCCGACTCAGATCCTCATCATTCCGACAGAGATTAAAAAATAATTTTTCTACTCGAAATTAAGAAGAGAGAGATTTCGCTGTAAAAACAAACAGCATTTTTTTTAAAAACATTTGAAATTAAAATTCCTTTCACAGCGTTTTGAAACCGAGAAAAAAACATTTATTTACTCGAGAAAGGAGACGTTTATGATAACAAAATAAATGATAACTACTTGAACGGTTTGTATTATATCTTCACTTAACTTATCGCGTAGAGTCTAATTTCAATGACTTTTAAATGCATTGAAGTGTGTTACCAACGAATTCAAATCGTTTTTGGTTGATCTTTTTCAGCGTTTACTTTTGGGAGCATAATTATGTTTTATCTTGACGGCAAAATTTACACGAATAGTTATTAGCACAGCGGGTAAATACAGAAATAAAATTAAAAATTTATTAAAATGTTATATCGTCCTCATTAAAAGAGATTTATTTTCATACTAGGAGGTCTAATTGAAATTCTTTAAAATGATATTTCTGTATAAGTTAGAAAGTTGTGATAACGACAGTAGGTTTTTTAACCCTTATTTTATCGAATAATTTTAAGACATCTTTCTTAAAGCAAAATCTAGTCACAGCTGCTAGATTTGTTGATTGAAAGTTCATGAGAATTTTTGACTTAAGAAAGCATTGGTCACGAAGTCTATACAGTACAGTTTAGGGAAGAAATGTTTTTTTATATATGCTCAAAATTTTTAGTTTTTTTCGTTAATTCTACCTATTTTGTTCTCCTCCAAAAAAATGACACAGCCATATCTGACAACTCGTTAGCCAAGTGTGGGGGCTGATGTGATAGTTCTTGGCTAAATGACTAGCAAATGGAACATATATTAGGCATTTGGATGCTACACGTTTGGTGTTCCATGGTTTGTTTGCGATGGGAATGAGAGAGTGTCAACGCCATAACGAACAAGGGCCCCTACCCCACCATGTCCGCAACTGTTCATTATGGCATATGGGACGACCTTTAAGTGTGCTTTCATTACTCATTGTCAAAGACTAAAAGTCTGGATTTTTTTCATTTTTTTTCTTTTTCTGTATATTTACGATGGGGTATGAGAGAGTGGCAACGCCATGCGAACAAGGATCTCTACACCACCATATCCTCGACAGTTCGCTACGGTAGAAATGTTGGCGTTTTAGGATGGCCTTTAAGGGCGCTTTCATTATTTTTTTTCTTATATAGAAAAAAAACAACTTAAATTTAATTTCTAAAAAAACAAAAAAGGGAGAAAAATGAAGAATATTTTTTTTAAAAAGCATGTCACTTTTAGCTCAACTTTGACGTAGTCAAATATGAGGTTGAGCCATGGTCCGTGCCAGGGTCCGCCGGTCCGTCTGTCCGTCTGTCAACAATTCAATACGGCTCGGGCTAGAGGCTGTATTTATGAACCGATCTTTACGAAACTTCTTGGGTACCTTTGTTATCACCGTGGGACGAGAACTAGTGTTTTGGGGTGCTGTCCGAAATTCAAGATGGCCACCAGCAGCCATTTTTTACCTAAGATAGTGCAATCAGTTTTTTGTACAGAACTTCTGTATGAAAGTTCTGATGATTTGAATAAATTTTTGTCTCAATGTTTAGTAACATGGAATACATCACATATAATACAGTTTTTTTCTCGTGCAGAAATCATGCAGATTAAATGAACTTTGATTTATTCAGTGCTACTTATACACAGTAAGTGCACATGTCAATACGGCTCGGGATGGAGGCTGTACTTATGAACTGATCTTCACGAAACTTCTTGGGTACCTTTGTTATCACCTTAGGACAAGAACGAGTGTTTTGGGCGCGGTCCGAAATTCAAGATGGCTGCCAGCGGCCATTTTGTACCAAAATTAGGTACAATCAGTTTTTGGTACAGAACTTCTATATGAAGGCTCTGATTTTGAATAAATTTTTGAATGAATGTTTAGTAACATGGAATAAATCACATATAATACGTTTTTTTCTCGTGCAGCAATTATGCAAATTAGATGAACTTTGATTTATTCAGTGGTACTTATACAAGTAAGTGCACATGTCAATACGGCTCGGGCTAGAGGCTGTATTTATGAACTGATCTTAACGAAACTTTTTGGGTACCTTTGTTATCACCTTGGGACAGGAACGAGTGTTTTTGGGTGCGGTCCGAAATTCAAGATGGCTGCTGACGGCCATTTTTTAATGACATTAGGTGCAATCAGTTTTCTGTACAGAACTTCTAGGACTACGTTTGTTATCATCGTGGGATGGTAATGATTGCTTTAGGGCTCGGCCAAAAATTCAAAATGCCTGTTGGCAGTCATATTCACGGAAATTATGTGTATTACATTTTTTGTACAGAACCTGTAAAGAAGATTTTTTATGTCAGTAATGTTTTCTATAAATTTATTGGGTGCCTTTGTTATCACTGTGCTATGAGAACAAGTATTTTGGGGTTCAGTCAGACCCACTCAGAGAAGCAAAAAGGGAGATAGTTAAAAATTGAAAATATTTTCCAAAAACACCAGACAAAATAATGTTTCTTGAATTCATAATCCCTAGGATGTGTATATTCAAATGTGTTGAAGCCAAGTTCCTGTGTTAATATTTGTTGTTGTTTGGGGAGGGTAAACATTTTTAGCACATCCCGATTTTCTATTTACAATGAAAAAAATAAAACCTCCTCACCCGTGGGAACCATATGAGCTAAACATAAAAAAGAATTCAAATACCTATATTTTAAGAAGGACTGGACAAATATTTATTAATTAGTATGAATCAACCTTAGAAGGGTTGGAATCAAACAGGCCAAAACAGTTGCTAACTTTTGGCGTATGGTGCGCCATACAAGGATCCCCATTGTATCATTAACCACATGGAGATTTCTTTTCTAGTTTAACATCTAACTGTCGCCCACCTTTACAATACTTTACCTGTGCATTTGTTACAGGCTACAGTCAGCATTTATGTACAGACCATTACAATATTTTATACCTTTGTTATCAGGTCATTACAAAGATGTGTGTCATTGCTGTGTCACATAGTATACATGTACATGTCTTACACAAGTTGAGCTACAGTGCCATTGACACTTTCATTAAAGACTAAAGATCCTAAGTTTAGAGACGAGAAGGTTCGTCGATTTCTAGAACTGAAGAGGAATATTCGAGAGAGCGATATGGCTAAACGCATGGGCGATGATGAGATGAGGTATTCAAACCTGTGACAGAAACTCAGGAAGAAATAAAAAGAGAGATCCTCAAAGAATTGGAGCCCTTGAGAAAAAAGCTAGGACACCTATTTACAGACCTTATGAACCTTATGTTCCGACTTATAGTTACCCTGATCAACCTCTTTATACATACACATATCCTTCTTCTCATGTTCAGTATCGTCTGTCGAGTCCTTCCGAGATAGATAGAATTGAGACCGATTCTGAAAGTGAACTATTGACGGTTACTATTGGGACCACGATGGTAGATGCGAGCTATATGAAACCCGAAGATTATGCGAATTTATATAAGACGAATCTGTGGTAGATGATGATAATCTCTACATGGATGACAAAAAAGTGGACATAATCGACGACTATAATCTGATCATCCAAGATCGGGAATACGAAGGTACAAAAGGATTGTGGAATCTGCTTATGCTGGCTAAACCTATCGATTATGAGGAAGAGGATTACAAAATGTACGTCGATCTTCTAAGTGGTTTGTACGAATGCCAAGAGAACAAAATAACGATTCCAGAGAAACGAGACCAAAAGCGAGCAGAAGTTAGAAGTGGAAAACGTGGTGAAACCGAGATGGGATTCGAATAAAGCATCGATCATGAACGTGTTAAATGGGAAATAAAAAAAATAATAGAAAAAAAATAGGAAGTAAAAAAAAAATTAAATTAAATTACAAAATAATTATTATTTAAAAAACGAAATAAGACAAAAGAAAAATTGTTGTATTTGACGATGGGAGCTCTGTCAGGCGCCTTCACTGGTGATGTGGGGAAATAGATCGCTTCCACTGCCATTAAGGTCAGAAAGAAAACCGCAATGTATGTGGGTAAAGAAAGCTGAGGCAGAAGCGAGCATTAGAATTGGTTCAGAGGCTGACAAGAGGAGAGCTGATTTAATTCAGTAGTTGAAAAGACCACCCCTTAACTAAGCGACTGAAATTATCGCCAAAATCAGAAGATATTTCTAGCGAACATGAATCATGGAAATTTCAAGGGTTCTAGTATTCTTCCGATATAGGAACTCACTAAGACGTTGAACAGCAGCAGCAGCAGCAGATCTGGATTGAAAGAAATTTGAAAATATAAATTGTAACTAGAGGGTAAAAAAAAAAGTTCAAAACCTGCACACAAAAGTTCAAAATTAAAGAAAATAAGCAGTAAAGGGTTAAATAATATAATAATAATCCCTAAGAAGCATGCTAACATAAAATAGGAACCATGGCAATATGCTACAAGGTAAGTCTCCACTTTGAAAAAAAGAAAGACAAACCTCAAAACATGCACATAAAAGTAAAGAAAAAGAAGTATCACATTTGTTTCAGTGTGTTAAAATTGAGAAAAATACACTGATATTGTCACAGTAACCACCATGGCAATATGCCAGTAAGGTGAAACCCTACCTGAAAAATATCCACTTGGAAGAAAAGAAAGAAACACCTCAAAACCTGCACATAAAAGTCAAAAAAGTATCACATTTGCTTCAAATGGTTAAAATTTAGAAAAATACCCTGAAAATGTTACAATAACCAGCGTGGCAATATGCCAGTGAGGTAAAACTCCACTAAAAAAATATCAAAACCTGTACACAAAAGTCCAAAATTAAAGTAAATAAGCAGCTAAAGGGTTAAATAATATAAAAATAGCCCCAAGAAGCATCCTAACATAAAATAGGACCCATGGCAATATGCTACAAGGTAAGTAACCACTTGGAAGGAAAGAAAGACAAACCTCAAAACCTGCACATAAAAGTAAAAAAAAGTATCACATTTGTTTCCAAGGGGTTAAAATTGAGAAAAATACCCTGTCACAGTAACCACAAAGGCAATATGCCAGTAAGGTGAAACTCTACTTGAAAATATCCACTTGGAAGAAAAGAAAGACAAACCTCAAAACCTGCACATAAAAGTCAAAAAAGTATTACATTTGTTTTAAAGGGTTAAAATTTAGAAAAATACCCTGAAAATGTTACAGTAACCACCATGGCACTATGCTAGGGAGGTAAAACTCCACTTAAAAAAAGTAAGAAGCTGTAAGCCTAAGTCCAAAAGCTGTACATAAAAGTCCAAAATTGAAGTAATTCAGCAGGAAAAGGGTTAAATAATACAAACATAGCCCTAAGATGCATGTTTACATACAATAGGAAGCATGGACATATGCTACAAGGTAAATCTCCACTTGGAAGAAAGGAAAAGAAAAAGCATCAAAACCTACACGCAAACGTCAAAATATGTCTAATAAAAATCGATTGAAAGGGTTAAAATTTAAAACAAAATGCACTGGAAAGATATCAATGTTATAGTAACCACCACTGCAATATGCAGTGAGGTCAACCTCAATATTTTTTTTTATCACAACCTGTACATAAAAGTAAAAAGCTGTAAGCCTAAGTCCAAAACCTGTACATAAAAGTCCAAAATTGAAGTAATTCAGCGGGAAAAGGGTTAAGTAATACAAACTTAGCCCTAAGATGCATGTTTACACACAATAGAAAGCATGGCCATGTGCTGCAAGGTAAATCTCCACTTGGAAGAAAGGGAAAAAAACATCAAAACCTGCATGCCAACATCAAAATAAGTCTAAAATTTGTTTCAAAGGGTTAAAATTAAGACAAAATACCCTGGAAAAGAGTTAAATGTTATAGTGAACCACCATAGCAATATGCAGAAACTAAACAAAATTTTAAAAAGCCAAAAAATCAAAACCTGTACACAAAAGTTCAAAATATTTGAGAGCGGACGCCGACACCGATGCTGACGCCGACGCCGACGTGAGGGTTATGCCATAGGCTCACACAACTAACGTTGGTGAGCCAAAAAACGAATTTATTTTTTATATAATAAAAAAATAAAAAATAGTTTTTAAAAAAATGCATAAAAATAACTTGGAAAAAATACTCAAAGAGATTGGAAATTAAAGATTTATCGTGGATAGCACCAAAGACTGAGAGGTCGAATCACAAACTCTCTTTCCTCAAAGCATAAGAGGATGATAGTAGGAAAATCGAATTGCGAAAAGACGAATCTGTTGATGAATCTGTTGTTGCGACCAGAGTGGATGGATTACAATAGATTGTTTGTGTTTGGCAAGAGTCTTTTTCAACCCAAATATGAATTATTGCGAAAAGTTCTGAGCGCAAACTTGCCAAAGAATGTTATACTGAGAATCTTCAATCACCGAGACGAATTAAAAAAAAATATGATTCATCACTCACAACGATCTTGCAAGAAACGTCAAGAGAACTCGGAAATGTTAAAACGTCAAATGTGGAATGTTAATTTTACGATAATGCGAATGACGTGCCTGATCCTCGAGACTTGGATTTGGTGCACAGAAATCTTATGATATTCGATGACTTGATGTTGGAGAATTTCCTGTGTCTGTTTTGTCAAGATTTCAAGAATCTCAATCACATTTATGATGATTACATAGCCAATGACATGAGCAAAAAAGAATTCAAGAGATTTCGTTAAGTTGGTGTAGGATTGTACAACTTATAATTTCGTGGCCATGGATCTGACGAGTAGTAAATACTATGGAAATTACAGGAAGGGATTCGACGATTTTTATATTCCAGATGATCACAATTAATAAATAAGAAGAAAAACAACTAATCATATTAAAAATAAAATAAAAAAATTAAAATAAATAAATACAATAAAATATACAATTATTAAAAAATATTTTAAATTTTTTTTTTTAAATGTTGTGAGACTATGAAACTGAATTATTAGACAGGATAGCTGATAAAACGACTGCAAAAGATGTTTTTTCGATCATGGTGAGCAATGACAAGACTCAATTCATGATGACATTCAATCAGCTGATTGAATCGAAGAGGGATAAGAAGTATGACAACGTGCGACAATGTGATTTCACAAAAGAGAAATTTTAAAAAGAAATCTGTTAAATAGTTTATTAAACAAACAAACAAAATATTTTATTTTATTTTTTTTTTTTTTGCAGAATAAGAAATTGAATTCAATTAACAAATTTATTTTTTAAAAAATAATTAAATCAATTTATATATATAATAGGAAGTAAAAAATGAATAAATAAATGAAATAAAATTTTTTTTTAACAAAATTAAAATAAAAAAACAACAATGACGAGATACATAATACAAAAGATAAACATATCCAAAGGTCAGAAAGACAAACTTCACAGAGCATTAGAAAATTGAGGAGAAACTGTGAGATTGAAATTAAGTCATCAAGACCTCAGCAATGGACACAACAAAATTATTTGGACCAAAATGCAAATCTATAGAATAGCCAAAGCTTAGTGTAATCGAAGAGGACTGGCAATGAGACTGAGACCTGCACAACTGAGATATAGTTTGAAAATGAAAGGTGTTTTTTTAGGATTGTTGAAAGGATTGGCCACCAAGGCATTACACAATCTCACCAAAATTGTGTATCTGGCCATGGGTGTAGAAGCTCAGCCTTCGGAACATTCAGTCCGAAGTATTTTTCCAGGAATATTCAGCCTCAGTCGAGGCCGAATGTTCCCACTTTTGAGGCCGAATGTACCCACTTTTGGTAAAAATTTTCTGAGTTTGGGAGTTAAAAAATAACTTCATTTTGTTAGCTTTTTATATTTGGAGGTTTTCTAGAATATTTTTTAAAGAATAATATATGTGCCGTGCCTTCCTTTATTCCTAAAGTCGAAATATATTAAACTCAAGACCAATCCATAATGAGTAATGAATTATAATGAAATATTAGACTCAAAATATCACTTGATTAGAAAATCATATACTGTTTTTACTGTTTCTATGGACCCTTAAACCTTTTATGTGGACTGTAATTGTCTTTGATGAGATAATCTTTTACTGCTTTTAACGGTTTCTTTGAACATTTATTTGAACACTTCTAGCGTAAAAACAACTCCTCGCATATATATGGGTCTCATGAAAAGATACCAACATCAAACTTGCTCACTTACTTACTTGCTGATGCCTTCCTTATTAAACGAGGCTGAGGTTGTGAGGATGAATGTGGTTGGTGGCGATTTGGAAACCCGAGTTAGAACTGTAACAGCAAAGATACCCAAAAAGTTAGAGAATGCATGGGAGAAATATAAAGAAAATGATATAACTACATCTAGATTTTTGCGGTTGTGTGCCAGTATATATAAAGTGTAATTGTATTTTGTATCTGTCAATATATCTGTCAATGTATTTTATATTGTATGTTACGCTGTATTTATTTTTATTTTTGGTTGTAATAAACGTGTTTAAACTCAGCTTAACCTGTGTCTCTCTTAGTCTCCCTAGTTTAAAACGGAGGCCAAATGTTCCCAGGCCGAATGTTCCCAAGGCCGAATGTTCCCGAGGCTGAATGTTCCCGAGGCCGAAAAGACCCACCCCGTCGGCATTGGCCAGTTCTGGTGAGCAGAAAATAATGGGAAACGGGTTGCTTCTGAAGAAAGCTGGAGTTGTGTGGCGAGTCAAAATGTATGGTAAAGGATTATATCTAAAATCCGTGAAATGTAGCGGTGTATTTCAAGCCCACGGGGATGTCTCTATCTGAGATAGAAGAGAGCAAAGAATTGGATCAACTGCCGAGGACTGTTATTGGCTTCGAATTCACCTTTTAAAAATGGGCCCATTCTCAGTTTGTTATTATGAGATATTGTTTTGTAAAAGAAGAGGAGAAAAAAATAACATAATATTATAATAATTTTTTTTTATATAGTAAATAGGATAGGAAGTAAAAAAAATAAAATAAAAATGGAATTAAGAAGTGGCAATGTATATCTTGACTTGTCGATTGTATTACCAGAAGATAGAGGCAACATGTTTCGCATCGATCAGGTCAATAAAATTCAACATTATTTAATGATGGAAAGAGATATACGTCAATCGATCAACAAGAAGTATGCATGAATGACTAAATTGGTGGATGGTCTGGATCTGACTCTCATCACTGTATCCATGAGTTTGGGTGCAGCAGGAGTGGGACTCCTATAGACCGTGGCTACCATTCCAGCTGTGCTGGCGATACAGGTCGTTGCTCTCATGACAGGAGTCTTGAGCACTGTCGGAAAATTAGTGAGTAAAAAATTTTCATTAAAGGTAGAGAAACACGAAAATATCAAAGTGTTGGCCGTCGTGAAAATCAATTCCATTAGTGACATGATATCCACTTTTTGAAGGAACGAAGGATTTTCAAAGAGGAATATTCGATGTGTTGAAAGAAGGTATAAGAATAAAATCTCATCAGATTCTCAAAGAGGTGATGAAACATAATCTGATAGAAAAAGGTCGAGAAGAAGCCAGGAAATCTTGTCATAAACTCTTGGGAAAAAATAAAGTTCCTGTGAATGATTTAAGATAAAACAAAATAAAATGATATTATATATATAAGAAACTAATAAAAAAAATTAAACAAATAAAATAATAAAAATTAACAAAACAAAAAAATATATTACATATAACAAGTCTACAGATATGGATAACTTGTGAAAAGAGCAAACTAAAAATAATAGGCAGATGCTTTTCGTCACATGTAAAATGTGTGGTTCAACTAAAACGTAATTAAACTGAAGAGGTGGAGGAACGGTCAACAGCCTCATCACTAATCTTCCCTTCAAAATGCATCTGCCATGACATCAATATATGGGACCAGGCATGAAATTGATCAAGAGATTGAATAAAGATCTGACTCCAAAATCGTGGAGCAAACCCATCGAGCGGATCTAGCTGTTATGCTAAGCATTTGGACACGAAGACTTGAAACAATGTGTGTGACAAGAACAAGTTGACAGATTTGAAAAATACAGTCAATCCCACGATGAGAGAGAAATTTTAATGTTCTGTAGTTGGTAAGCTCATCAGCACAAAACATCGATTTGGAATGAGAAATAAATTATCATTTGGTTGACGACTATAACCACATGCCACAGTTCCATCAAGATGACACCTGTGGAAGCTAGTGATCCTCGAAATGAAAAGGAAGTCTATACAAATTTCTATCCATTAAAGATAACGCCAGCAAAACGGTCGAAATTTGCCCTGGGTGATCGAGTGAGAATTTACATGTGGAAAAAAACATTTTGAAAAAGGATATACACCTAGATGAATGGAAGACATCTTCGTCATGGTTCGAGTATTCTACACCAATCCCATCGCATAGGAGACAGAAGCATAAAATGGTGAAGAAATTACAGGAAAGTTTTATGAATAGCAGTTGCAATAGACAGCGTTTTAAAAAAAAACGACGAGGGGAACATTTTACTTTGTCACATAAATATAAATAAGAAATAAAAGAAAAAATAAATAAAAAAATTAAAAATAATTAACAAAAAACTAGAGTGAATAAAAAAATAACGAGGAACATATTAGACATAGTGGAAGATATGAGAGAGTTTGAAGTGCATGAATATTTACCCGTGGTGGGAACTAGTCTTAATAATGAAGGGGACTCAATATCGAAATGCAAGATCTCTCTCTCTCTCTCTCTCTCTCTCTCTCTCTCTCTCTCTCTCTCTCTCTCTCTCTCTCTCTCTCTCAATCTGAGCGAAAGTTATCATCAGATAGAAGGACGATTGATGAAAAAGGATGGTAGCGACTATGCCGATGATGACATCATTGCATTAGCTCATAAAGGCATGGTCATTTTTTACCTGTATATCATATACTACTCAAAGTTTGCTGAGCACCAAGTATATCCAACTACCTGTTTTACATTTTAGTTGAAATATTGTTATGAAAAGTGTATATACTCTGTACTTAATTATACCTTTAATGTTTCAAGTACAGAAATTAAGATTTTATTTGTGTTTGACATTATTTTTTAGCTTTTGAATACGATAACTATGGAAAATGGATATTATTGGTAAAAGAGGAAATTTTTCAAATTTGCCAAAAAGTTGACGGAGCGAACTGGTATGGGTTCAATATTGAGTATGAGACCCATTACTGTTAATTACTGCTTAACAACGCCTTCTCATGCTCCCATTCAGGTTCCTGGTGGTCCTTTGTGGGATGTTGTTCCATTCTTGGACCAAGCTCCTGGACACCTCTTGGTTGCACTGGACGGGCTGAAATTGCAAGCTGCAACTCATTCTAGACATGTTCGATTGGATTGAGGTCAGGGGATCTTGCTGGCCAGTCCATATGCTCAATCCACTCCTTCTGTCGGTATTCCCGGACAGCATGGGCAACATGAGGACGGGCATTATAGTCCACCAGAATGAATCTATCACCCACTGCACCTGCATGCAATCTGACGTGGATATCCAGGATCTCATCAATATTCCGTTGTGTACCACGTTCAAGGACACAGAGGTTTGTATGTCCATCCCTGCTGATGCCGCCCCAGACCATGATTGACCCTCCACCATAGCGGTCATGCTCAGCAATGTTGGCTGTATGGAATCGCTCTCCTGGTCTTCTCCATACCCTAGAACGCCTATCTGTGTGGTCTGGGCAGAACCTTGACTCATCTGTAAAAAGGACAGGTCGCCAATCTTCTCAAGTCCATCCAATGTGGTCCATGGCCCATTCATATCGTGCCTGGCGGTGGTTCGGGGACAGCGGAATGCGAATACATGGTTTTCTTGATCGGAGACCACCTTCGTGCAACCTTGCCCGGATAGTCTGCATTCAAACATTTACCCCGGATGCAATCTGAAGGTCACTGCAAATCTGGGTTGCTGTGGCAAAGCGGTTCCTACGGGCCTGAATGATCAAAAACCGGTTTTCAGCTGTAGATGTTGCCCTGTCTCTGCCACCACCATGCCATCTTACTGGTGTGCCATACTGCTGAAATCTTGCTCAGGCTCTGGTGATCACCATATGGTGCACACCAATGGCTTCATCAACCTGACGATGGGTAGCCCCTTGCTGCACCACCCCTACAGCCCGCCACATTTCTTCTTCAGACAAAAGTCTTCTTACATTTGCATGTGCCATATTCATTCATTAAATCACAAAGGTTTGTGTTGAACTGAAGATTGAATACCCTACACATGTCATGTACATGTAGACAGTGCACGAATACATCATGAAAATCAAGAGGTACATGCTTTCCATGACTGTCACGAAAAGTCTGCCTGTCAAGAGAGCTAATGTAAACCCTGGGGACCATCTCAATACATTTCTCAATCATATCCACCAAATACATTGCAAATATGTCACAAGCAAATTTCACAATGATGTATCAAATATTTGGTGCTTAGTAAACTTTGAGTAGTATATACACTCTCAGGTCAAGAGATAGAAACTGTGTTTCATCATGGTCAGGCAACCACAATGTTAGGACTTTTGAAGTGTTCAGATGATTTTTTTCTAAATCTAAAGGAGTCACTCAAATGTGGATGAAAGACACTGGCTCCGATGTGACTGCCGACAATGTGGCTGCAGGCACGAGATTTAAACATGTTATTCAAGCATCTTTGCCTAGAGGAACGTTCTCGTTTAGGATTCCTCTGAAACACATCTTTGCATTTGCAGAAGTTCATGAAAAAATCATCTATGGATTAAAACACAGTCTCATACTAGTTTGTAAAAATGATGATGATATCATTGCGAGAGCTGCCACAACAGATGCAGGCAAAGTGCATCTGGACAAGGTATCGTGGTTCTTACCACATGATGAGCAAAGAATCAAACTCTTCAAGATCACTGAATCAAAAAACAGATTACCTGTTAGATTCAGAATGAGACAGTATGATGTTGCAAACATTCTGATGTTGACTCAGTAAGATTTGAGATTGGCTGTGAAATCTTCTCAGAAAAAAACACATTTCATCATAGTGGGATTTCAGATGGACAGGAAAAGAATCCGTCTCTATTCCATCATTACAACTTGAGAAACATGCAGGTGTTTCTTGCCATAGATTACAATGCCTTGTTCAAGAAGAAAGATTTTTCTAGGATGTATGGTGATGCCACAGACTTCAGATCGAATATCATCACATGGACAAATTGACAAGCAATCCGATTGTAACACCACCAAATACAAATGCTCTATCCCCTTTTCGCATTCAACATCAGTAAAAAGAGCGAGAAACTCAGGAACACCATTCTGGACATCATGATCAAGATGGAGTTCGATAGGAACACACCTAGACAAACTGAAGCTTTCACAGTTATCATATCTGACAGAGTGTTGACGTTCCAATTGGATGGTAGTAGCATGTCTGCCATTCACTAAAATCCCAAAACTTTAAAAATAACATAAAAAAAACTCAAAAAAACTTAAAATGACTTCAGAAAACTTCATCAAAAAATTTTAAACATAAAAAAGGAAATTTGAGAACTTTAGAAGTATTTAATAAAGTTTTGAAACTGCCTAATGTTGTATTCCTTCAAATATTTCACATGTTCAGTTTGATTAAAAAAATGCAGACACTATAGAAGAAATAGCTTTGGGATTGGTCATCTTCATCTTGAAATTAATTCTATCTCCCTCTTTGACTATCAAAGGTGTTTCGTATTTGCTCATATTGGCATATTCATTCTCCATCTTCTCGACTTTATATCAATTATTTTTTATGCCATTTACCTCCAAGTTGACGATGGTTCTATTCTTCAAGTCATTAGAAGTCAGCCTCATTCGAATGATGCATCCACCTATCAGCAAAGGATGTCCAACCTGACCTGCAGCGGACCATTTCCTCTATTTCTGAAGGACCATTCTGATCTGCCAGAATCTAATGCATCATTTTCCTATGTGCACAAGATTATCAACCGTTTTATGTATTTCCATCACCCAACTCATAGTGCAGGCATCCATCATCAACTCGGAATTGGGTAGATTTGTTAATCAGTTCCCCCCCCCCCCCCCCCCATGTCCAGATCACATCCCCAGTTTTCTTGACTTTAGTGTCATTCACATATTTTCTACTGACTGCACTCGAATCATATTTCAGATTGTACTCAAGACTGAATAGTTTGTTATCTTCCATGTCAATGCTGGACTCCATCATTCCTCCCGATCGTTTGTTGAGATGGAGATCATTCAAATGCAATTTGAGATAGGTTTGAGATTTAGTGAGAGCAGAATCCACATAGCCTTTATTGACTGCAGTCGATTTGGTATCTTCATCACCAATTTGTGCCAGATTGACGGTCTTATTAAATCCGGCATTCGGGTCAGTTTTCATTTCATTTTTCTCATTCGACGATCTTTCATTCCATGACGTCTACATATTGTTTAATGGCAGCATCTCTGGAATGCTCTGGTTCTCCAAGATTCGATGTTTTGTGAGAGTTGACATTCCCTTTAGAATTCAAGATTTCTGGAACGTAGCGTTCTCTCAGATATTGAGTAAAACATCTGTGCGATTCATCAGCATGATGTTTCGTGTTTGCATCACTCAAATCCACAGGACCTGCCATGTTCACCAATCATTTAGATTTTAAGTTTAGATCATCGGTCATGTTTTTATCCAGGTAATTATCTCTCACGTGCTGCTCGAAATCTGCAACTGATTGATCTGCATACTTTTTAGTCATGAAATTGAGATCTATCAGTTCTGGAATGTTATAAGGCTTGTGATTATTCATGTTTAACAGTTCCTTTTGAGGTTCACATCTCCTTCCAGAATGATCATTCAAGTATGTAACAAACACAGCATCTTCGCCTTCAATGACGATCTTTTTTCATAATTTCATCATCAGTTCTTCCCAATTTATCGACGTCATTCTTTTCTGTCTAATTTATTCTTATTTTATTATTTTAATTTTTTTTTATTTCCTATTATTTATATGAATTTTGTTTGTTTCTCTTTCAATAAAATTTGTTGAGGATGTCTTGAAAATGATGCTTTGAAGACTATCTCTTGAGAAGGTAGAGACACAAGTGTCCAAAAACACTTGATTGCGAGGTTGCATGCATTCAGTATTGTTGGTATTTTTGTATTTTAAATAATCCATCAATTCTTTGGGTGGTGAGATTCCATAACTGTCAAAAAATTAAATTCTTCTTACATTCTTGAACCATGCCACCCAATGTATACCCTCACATGAGAAACTGTCTGAAATTCTGCATTCATAGCCAACTTGCAGTTTCCTTGGTAATCCATCTCTAGAAAAACATTGCGAAAATGTGTTTTTTTCAATGCTTTGACTGCATTCAACAGATCGATGTCAGAGGTTTGTTAGGTAAGATGACACGTCCTACTGATATGTTTGTATTTTTCATTTCAATTTATTTTAAATTTAATTTATATTGAATTTTTCATTTTCATTTTTTTGATGGGGATTTTATTTCCTCCCCACCTCCAACCCCTCCCCCCCTCCTCCCCCCCCCCCCCCCAAAAAAATCTTAAATTGATTCATCATTGTTCTGTCTCTTCGACAGTTTTAATAATTTTACCTTTCATTAATTCCTTCAACATTTTGTTCATCTCTTCACATCATCTCTTAAATCACAAGTAATCCAAATAAGTTTGTTGCCAAGTTCCTTTTCATGCTTCTCTGCACACAAAATCCCAAACGAACATAGGAACTATTTTTATTTTTCATTTTGTCAAAACTAACTGTACATTTTATTTTTGTTTTAATTTGTTTTATTTACTTCCTTCACTATTAATTATATCATATGTATTTCCTATGTTTTTATTATTAATGTTCAATGTCTTATCTTCTAGATTTTTTATGTCTTTATCAATTTGCATTCTCACATACTCATCTAATGCTTCTTGATTTTGAGAAATGATCGACTTTGTGGAATAATGGCCCTGAGCTAACATGTTTATTCCATCCAAATGCACAATTCTCTTATCATCATCAGCCGATAAAGCAATTTTATTGATTATTTCTTTGTAGAGTTTGTGCTTGTCACTTTGAATCATGTTCATCATTTTGTAGACATCTCGTTTTTCGAACAGACATTTTTTATACTCTTCGATAGTGATGTCATTATTCATAACATTTCGTTTGACACTTTACATTTCTTAATTGCCTTCCCATATAAGTGGTAAGCAAACAGTTTCAACTTTAAACCTGCAAATTCCGTGATCTGTCTTTCTTCCACCTCATCCTTGAATTTTTCCACCACCTTTCTATTCACACCAAAGGAATGTTAGATCTGTGATCACTGGGATAATTGCTCCTGTCAAAGCACGCATCGATATTCAGAGATTTATCTCCATAAAAATCCTCGGTCTCTATCTCGTAAACTAGACTATCCATGTCAGTAAACAGTTTGACTTTGAATCATATTTCTTCTTGAAGTATTTGTAATGAAATCGATCGACTGTTTGCTGATCTCCAAGAAGTATGTTCCCAAATACGTGGGTTTGTCGAATTTCAGATGCGTTTGTTTCATATGAATGACCACTAGATTTTCATCAAAAATGGTTCGATGTTCATAGTTTGATTTTGAAACGAATTTTATAGCCTGACTGCCCATCATCACCAGTCGAATGTCAGTCCTTTTTCTGACGTTTCCCATCAACTTTCTATAGACCCAATTATTCATGAGTTTAAAAAAATCTTTCTCGAATTCAGTCACTGTCTGCGTTCTCCAATTCGAGTTAAGATCTATATACTTCTTCATCCAAGGCACTTCATCTATTGAAATGATACGATGGATGTCGACTAATTTCATGCCATAATCTATGTAAAGTTCAGATTTTTGCAGTAAACTTCATATTTGGAACGAGTTTATCAACTTTATTCATTTTCATTTGTTCGAGTGCTAAAGGATAATCATTGTGTGAATCGTGTAACATTTCAGGATATTCTTGACCCACCTCCAGAAGACAGAGATAATGTATCCAATTTTCCATCTTTTCATGATTCTTGACCCATTTGTTAATGGATGACTCATGGCCCAACAGTATAAATTATTAGCATGTACATATCTTATGTATTTACTTGGTTCTTGTGCATCAAATCCTTCTTCCATGTAGCATTTATTCATGTCCTCGTATCTGTGAGATATCGCCAACACTCCACCTCTCAAAACCTTTTTGAACATGAGCAACATGTTCACATTGGATAATAATTTCAAGTGGGTTTCAGTCGTCATCAACAGTGCCTTCCAGCCCAAGTCGGGAGCCGTGTAATATCAAGATGGATCTAGACCATTATGTCTCCAAGTAAAATCTCGAAACTTTTCGAACACGTCTGCCAAGGGAAGCACGTTGTTTTTCAGATAGAGATTGTGATAATCTCTCATGGATTTCATATCAAATATTTCCCACACTTTTAAGCATGTTCATAGTCGACATTGGAAATGTTAGCATCGCATAATTTCAAATAAAAATTATCTTTGGAAGGTAGCTTTGACTCGTCAAATTGATGCAAACCGTCCATGTAATCATAGGGATAGACTCTTTTCTTCAATACACTCTCTAATTGACACTTATTTTTAAAGTGTTCAGTCGTGATTTCGAATTTCTCCTTTCCTAAATTACCCACCAATTTTTTTGAGACTGGTTGACATGAATTTAAAACTCTCTATGAAACGTATTTCTCTTGTGATATCGACTGCTGACATTTCTCTATCTATTTTTTTTTATCCATTTCACAAAAGAAATGTATTGTTCATCACTCTTTGTGATGCAGTTTATATATCCTGTGTTTACACTACCAAGATTCTTCATGAACAGATGACTGTCATAACCTGACAAATTGTGAAATAAATATCACAGGAAAGAACTTAGCATCTTGATATTTTAAATTACATTTACTGTTCGCAGCACCTCGAAATTTACCCCTGTAGTGATTGTGATCCCGCACTTTCTTGTGTGCAGGTGGTGAAGTTTCGGCGGTATACAGTTCTGCACAGATGTGACATTCGGTGGCTCTCTTATAGTCTTTCATTTGCTCGTCTGTGGTGATCATCTTCTCAGGAGTTTTAAATTGCTCGTATATTTTTTTGATTTGAGATTCCAAATCTTCCACGAATTTTCGAGCCACGTCGTTATCATCTGAGTATTTCATGTAGGTGTACAGACCTGAATAATATCGATTGTCAAAAGAACATTTTATGTAAAAACAATAACCAGACGGTGTATGCTTCTGTTAGTTTTCGGTGTAATTCTGCCAATTGTCGAGCTGACACAAACTCATTTTCACCGTGAAACATTTGAAATCAGCATTCACCACAAAAGGCACTCTCAGTCTTCTTTTGTGATATATGAATTTAATGGGAGGACTGTCGGGTGTGGGCATGTTGATGGCAATGCATTGATTCGAGTTGCAATACACTTTGTGAAAAGACAAGCAATTCTTTGCTATGGAAGGAATTCAAACATTTAAAACAGAACATATCTCTCTCCTGTGTCCGCTAGTCTGTGTGGACAATAATCAACTCATGTTTTTGATCCAACAGTAATGTTGATTATCATCATTTGAAATTAATAATAAACTAATGTTTTTCCCACGATTTTTCCTCAGAGGATTGTATTATTTTTTCTTTCATGCTGTTGATGATATTGGACATAGAAGAGCATTCGATCACTTTATTGTGAGAGATTGAAAGTAAGCCATCTTTTCCATGACTTCACTAGTGTTCAGATCGATCTTCTCCAGCTAGCACTTCAATACCATTTTCATTTTAATACCATTGCCTTGCATTCAATGAAATAAATCCAACACGCTAGGTTTTATCTCATTCAAAATTTTTTTTAGGATAAAAGTTTTTATACCCTTGGCAACAATTGTTCATGCATGACCTTAGCTAGTATTTCTTGTATGCCCCATCATTTTTTTTGCGTTCAGCCATCACTGCTTTTATGATGTTTGATATTTGATCTTTTTTTCTCTCTTTTTTATTTCCACCAATTGAATAGATATGTTTTGTTTTCATTTCCTCTTTCCACCCATTGTTGTCTTTCTCATCCCATCTCTTCCTCCAAGCATTGGTTTTATCAACTCATTATCATTTTGCGACTATACACCTTTCAAACCCATCTGATGCACTATAGATCTCAATGCTGACATCGTTTATGACTTTGTGACTCCGATCATTTATGGTTCTTCTAACGAAAATGACATTTTTTTCTAATTATTAAAAAATTGTTTTGTTTTTTATATATATATAAACAATTTTTTTTCCTATAAATTTTGAAATTTTGTTTATTTTCAATTTTATTTCTACAAAACTTTTAAAATGTTATGTGAATTTTCAATTTTTTTTCAAACTTTCACAATTGATTTGTAAACTTTCTTTTTTGTCTGTCATTTCTCATATATGAGAAAATAAATCTAAACTTTATATTATTAAGAAATTAAAAAAATTAAACAGAAAAAAAATTAATTAATTCTGCAAAACATTTCTTTGCATGAAAAATATAATTTCATTTAAAAAGCATTAAAAAACAAAATTATCAATTTTTTTATACAAATTTGTTTTGTATATAATATTCAAAAAAAGTAGGGGATATTTGATAAAAGTGAGATATATGAAGAAATAGATTTATATTTTCATCAAAAAGACAGTTGAGGCATTGCACTGTGACATCTGGTGAATGATTTCAGCGATAGTTGGGTATCTGACAAGTACACATTCCACCCACTGAGCTGTAGAAGACAAGGACGGTCAGTCAGAGAATTTATCACATTCAGTCCAAGACCTCAATACCTTGTAAATCCTCCTCGGTACGCGAGACAAACGTGGATCCAACGTGGCATACTCCTCACCAAACGTCCAATATCAGCTTGACTGATGTTATTCCATTCTTCCTGGAGTGCAGCAGCGAGTTCCTGGACATTAGTAGGCGGCTGTTGGTGTTGTCGTATTTGCCTGCCAAGCATATCCCAGACGTGCTCAATTGTTGAAAGGCCTGGGCTTAGTGCAGGCCAAGGCAGTGTAGTGATGTTCTGCTCCTGGAGGAACTCTGTAGTGACACGGACCCCGTGTGCGCTTGCTTGCACTATCATCTTGAAAAATGAATCGACGGCCCCCATGTCACACAAATGGCACCACATGAGCTGCTAACATGTTGTCACGGTAGTATTTCCCTATGACATGCCCTTGGATGACATGTAATGCTGTTCTGCTTGTCATGGTTATGCCTCCCCACATCATAACCGACCCACTACCAAAACGATCGTGCTGCCTAACGGTTACGTCATGGTATCGTTCGTTCCGGCGCCGCCACCACACGCTGTTTCGTCGTGGAAGTCGAGAGTGAACCTCGATTCATTGGAAAACATGACGTTGCTGCACCGATGATTGTCCCAGTGCTGTCATGCTCCACACCAATTACGCCTTGTTGCGATATGACGTTCAGTCAAACGTGGAATTATTCAAGATCGTAGAGCATACAAATTCCAGCTATGTAGGCGATTTTGGATAGTCTGACCACTGACTCATACATCTGTCACTCGGTGTAGCTACTGTTCAATTCCTGAGGCACTTTGATGGCAGTTACATAAAGCTGTGATTCAGATGAAACGATCCTGGTTAGCAGTTGTCGCCCTTGTGGTTCGGATGAAACTATCCTGGTTAACAGTTGTCGCCATTACCTGTTTGATGGTAGCATGACCGCAACCTGCAAATCACCGATTGAGTAACGTTGACAATTTGAGCCACTGCAGTCTGTCTATTGCCAGCTTCCAACATGCCAACGTCACGTAAACGTTCATCACGTGTCAGTATTCACATACCTCAAAAGTTATGTTTCGACCAGAAACTATTGATGAACGAGTTTATACCAAGAAAAGAGCAATGAGACCTCCGAAAGAGCCCATCCAGTACAAATGAAAATTTCAAAATGCACCCCACAGACATTAATGCGGCACTCGTGCGAAAAACCTGAATGAAGTCTTTGTGGGCCAGTGACATTCCTGATTCACAATAAACTTGGTAACATATTGATGTGTCCAATCACGCATATCCAATACCATTTTCCGAAAATATCAACATCAGTTTGGATATCCCCTTCTTTTTTTGAATAGGAAATGTTACAGGAAATAAAAAAAATTAAATTAAATTAAAATTTACCCAAAAAATTCATCACAAAAAAATGACAATGGAAAACAATTGAATTGAAAGAATCATTCCTTACAAGAAATTTGGAAGTAAATCTTTTGTTTTGAAATCTCTTACAATCGAAATGGAAGATGCTAACGTGAAAAAAAAGTTTGAGTATAAATTCGAAAATTATAGCATGGGATTAAAACTGACTGAAGGTCAAGTAGAGTTTTTAGAGCTGAAAAATACGTGTTGTCTGGAAATCCTAGAAAAAAGCCTTTGAGGATGTAGACTTTATTCTAATCTATGGCAAAGACAAGATATTTCTGAAAATTCATAAAGGTCTTGTAGATCGACTCAGAACAAAAGCTCTGGAAAATGTACAAAAACTAACGAAAATAGACAGCATCATCGAACTGTTACATAAAAATACAGTGGGAAGAATGACAGCTCACCTGTTAATAAAAGATATGACTTTGTAATAAAAATTGTGAAATAAAAACAGAAAAAAAATTGTGAAAAGGAAAAAAAACAAATGTGTTAATTTTTTTTATAAATAAATGTTTCTAATGTATCAATATTGTTTCTTATTTTTTATTTTTTTTTTAGAAATTTTTGTAGGCTCCCTTTCTCTTTATCTTCTCATGAAATGGATACAAAATCATTCAATTCTCTCCGCTTTCGAAAAGTCTGTTGTGAGGATAAATATCGTCACACTCATTTATACAAACACATTCAGGTGAAGTCTCAGTAAAATACTTTTCCATAGTCTTAGGACTTTGTTTGTGTTCTTTATAATATTTCATCATGATATTGAGACATTTATGAAATTTTAAATAATCCATTTAGGAGGGTTTTAGTAAATTTTTATTTCTTTTGTTTTTATTTTAGTAATTTATTTTATTTCTTTTTTTATATTAATAATTTTTTTTTATTTTTCCCTTTCACAGGATCTGAGTCGGATATTCTCTATCCTGTAAATAATGCAAAATACGACCTCGATCTTCGGTTGTGGGATCACTCGCCCTCAATCAAAAATGTGAACATTCTGATTCATCGGGGCAACATTCTTCTATGTGCAAGATCGTCACCATCAAATACTCATCAAGGTGAGCTTGTTGACCATATTTATTGCCGACATGAAACACATGACGATCGTGTCTTTAATAATTTAATATATAAGAGATAATTTGATATATTACATGCCTCTATCCAGAAAAATAAATATCTCTCTTTTTGCATCTTGATACGATTTCTAGTGTTCGTATTCGAAACTTCACAGCCAAATCGATGACATACTTCGACGAGACACTTAAATAACCGACAAAAAAATCACAATTAATTCCAGTGATGAGCCCCATTCAGCATTTGCTATTGATAGAATTTGTTGCAAGTACTATGGCCCAAAAGAATATTTGAAACGACTTTGTAAATGAAAATAAAACTCTGTCTTTACTCAACATGAATTGTCGAAGTCTGAACGCTAACTGGAACAACTTCCATAACTTAATTTGCGGTCTCCGGCCATCATTCAACTTTCTAGACATTGTCGGAATAACAGAAGTGTTTGATGTCGGAAATAATGAGTGCACACTCGAAGGCTATCATCCACTACAAACCCACCTGCGCCCCGACCGAGGCGATGGCCGAGGAGGAGTTGCCATGTTCGTAAACGAGTGTATAGGCTACAAAATCCGTAATGATCTCTCAGTTTTTATCCCTTATGTTTTTGAATCCCTGTTTATAGAAATTACTTCCAAGCATAAATGTATAATTGGTATAATTTATAGGCCCAACACAGCCCCGAAAGCCGACCTTGACTTGTTTCTGGAAAGGCTTTCACAGTTGATCACTAAGATAAATAATAAAAATAAACAGGCCTACTTGATGGGAGATTTTAATATTGATCTTCTTAGTTTTGGTAGCCATAACAAAACTAATGAATTCATTGATTTAATGTTTAGTGCAGGTTTCATGCTCGTCATCACAAAACCAACAAGAGCTACAGATTATTCTGCGACGCTAATTGACCATATATTTTGCAATAGAAATGAAGATAACAAAGCAGGAATAATCATCACAGACGTGAGCGATCACTTTGCGACATTTTATGTCGACGAGATGGTATATCGTAGTTACACACGTAAAGGAACATTTGAAAGATCATTTAAAGAGGAGAACTCAATGAGATTCAAAAACATTCTGTCTATTTGCGACTTCTCAAATATATATAATGCAACTTGTCCTAATGAAGCGTATGGAAATCTGATTGATAAACTCCACCAAGCCTTCAATGTCGCCTTCCCCTTGAAAAAGGTATTTGTTTCCCCCAAACGGGTAAAACGCGAGCCATGGATGACTGCCGATCCGCTACAATCCTCACTAAATAAGGAAAAGCTTCTTAGAAAAAAACAACAAAAAAACCCCACAAACTACAATGTTGAACAATATAAAAACCACTGTTGTATTTTCAGTCGCCTGAAACGTAGTTTGAAAACAGGAATACAATAACTCTGTACTCCTGGAGAATAAACATAACGTCAAGAAGACTTGGGGAAATTCTTCGTAAAGCCATAAACAGATCAAATCGTACCCCAAACTTACCTTGTACTTTCAAGGAAAAGAATATGGAAATAACTGACCCTGAAGAAATAGCAGAAAAATTCAACCTGTTCTTTGCTATCATCGGAAAAAATGTAAGCAAACAAATTCATAGTGTTAATTCCGATTTCTCGGATTACATCAAGTTTAATAACGCCGAGTCATTTTTTATCTCACCTACAAATATACAGGAAGTCGTCCTATGTGTAAGTGGCCTACGGCCAAAAATGAGTAAGGACTGTGACAACATCTCTATCAGGCTGTTAAAAAATATAATATCGGAAATAGCAGAACCATTAACCAATTTTATTAATCTTTCATTCTCAAATGGAAAAGTCCCTGATAAAATGAAAGTAGCAAAAATCATACCAATGTTTAAGTCTGGCGATCGTAAACTATTTAACAACTACAGACCAATCAGTATCCTTCCTGCTCTCTCCAAAGTTCTCGAAAAGATTATGCACCGAAGACTGACCAATTTCCTAAACGAAAACAATCTAATATACCGATATCAATTTGGATTCCACAAGGGACATAAAACGTTTCATCCAATACTGCATCTTATAAATAACTTTACAGAAACAAATGACAGACCAACCAAAGAGTGTACATTGTCACCTTTCCTTGATTTCTCCAAGGCCTTCGACACAATAAATCACTCAATTCTGTTACAGAAACTGCACGCATATGGGATAAGGAGTGTTGTCAATTCCTGGTTTAAAGACTACTTGTCTGGTCGCTCACAATTCGTCTCATACAGGAGTAAGTCCTCGGATTTCCAGCCTGCTGCCATGGGTGTCCCTCAAGGTTCTGTTCTGTAACTGTAACTTTACAGAAACAAATGACAGACCAACCAAAGAATGCACATTGTCACCTTTCCTTGATTTCTCCAAGGCCTTCGGCACAATAAATCACTCAATTCTGTTACAGAAACTGCACGCATATGGGATAAGGAGTGTTGTCAATTCCTGGTTTAAAGACTACTTGTCTGATCGCTCACAATTCGTCTCATACAGGACTAAGTCCTCGGATTTCCAGCCTGCTGCCATGGGTGTCCCTCAAGGTTCTGTTCTTGGGTCCATCCTATTTCTCTTGTACATAAATGATATTAGTGAATCGACGCTTCTAAAGATACTGTCATTCGCTGATGATACAACTGCATTCACCTCTGGTATGAACCTGGACACCTTAATTGACACTACGAATAATGAAGTGTCAAAAATAAGTGATTGGTGTGCCGCTAACAAACTCCTCCTGAACGCCAGCAAAACTAAATACATCTTTTCACAAGGCTCAACTAATGTTGCGGGTATCACAAGCATACCTTATCATGACGATAAATTCGTAAAATTTCTTGGCATCAAAATGCATGAACATTTGCGTTTCAAACACCACGTCTCAGCCGTTTGTTCTAAAATATCCAGGGTCATATATGCAATAAATAGAGCGAAAAAATACATCCCCTCAGTGCCATGAAAACCCTGTATTATACCCCGATACATAGCCACCTATTGTACGGGATTCAGATCTGGGGTCATATAACGGCCACTAAGAGGATCTTCAAACTCCAAAAAGGCAGTTCGTATTACAGGAAATAAAAGGTATAATGCACACACCGACCCACTATTTAAAGAACTTCAGATTCTGAAATTTGAAGATCTGTACACATTGCAAGTTCTCCTCTTTATGCATGATTGGTACAACAGCAGATTACTGGATTGTTTCAATGAGACCTTCAAAATATATACAAAACCATCGGGTATGGATACAAGGCAACCAGGGAAACTCCAAACTTCTAAACCAAGAACACAGTTTTCTGCTAAACTCCCGCCACCCACATTTCGAAACCTGTGGAATCATGTCACGCCCCAAAAGCAAAATATTTCTAGGTCTCAATTTAAGATAACTCTTGTTGAAGAGTTTTTTATTCGTACCAGTCAACAGTAAACTGTAATAACCCATGGTGTCCTGATTACTAATAGTACAGAAAAAAACAGCCATCAACATATTTCTATAACAGCAAACGTCTATAATAGATCCTTTCGTTCTTTGCCTACGTGAGAATGATAGAAACTATAACCCTCACCGAATTGTTGCATAGTGTATTATTTATTGTATTAATTATTGTACTAATTAAACAAGTCGTATCCCTTGTCTACCTCGTTGTATAGTTGGGGGGGGGGGGGGGGCGCATTCTCCACCCGATAAGTTTCTATAACTCGCGAATATGGGCCGCAGGAATTGGCGATGGGTTTTCGGCCCGTGGGGTTGGTCTTATCCAACGGTTCACGGTCTGGCAGCTCATCTGCGCTTTTTTGTATTCTATGTTCGGGGGTTGATATGGCCTCTCGTGCATTGGTAGCGTTTCTCTCACAAACCGTTTACTATCCACCATAGTATTATTCCAAAAGAGGCTCTATTACTAAACCTAATGTGCCAATGATAGAAACTATAGCCCTCACCGAATCGTTGCTTAGTGTATTACTTATTGTATTAATTATTGTACTAATAAACAAGTCGTATTCCTTGTCTACATCCTTGTATAGTGGTGAGGACGCTACAGAGGTATCAGTGGTGACACCCGATAAGATTCTAATAAATCGCGAATATAGGCCACAGGAGGTGGTCTTATTCAACGGTTCGCGGACTGCCGGCTCATCGTCGCTTTTTGTATTCTATGTTCGGGGGTTGATTGACCCTCTCGTGCATTGGTAGCGTTTCTCTCACAAACCGTTTACTATCCCACATAGTATCTTTCCAAAAAGAGGTTCCATCACTAAACCTAACGAGCCAACAACACAAACCTTGCTGTCATGAATATTCTTTTTGTCAAAAGGGAATGGCAGGGAGACAGCCTTTCAGGTTATGTCATTTCCTTGCAGCGCATTCATCTGTAACCTGTCTTATTGTTATCTTGTATATTTTTATGCTGCAAATAAAACAATCAATCAATCACATGTTTTGACACTTTGTGTCGCGATGTGTAATTTCGCGTCGGATATATCTCGGCGAAATCTTTGTATTCGAGCTAGCAAACACTTAAAAAACGAGTAACAAATACATGATTTGGCTCCATCCTAAACTTTCAACATCTAACGTGATGTACATGAACACCATCTTAATGTACCCCTAACTGTGTGATGATCTTTAAAAACTGTTTTCTATAAGGCAGACCAATTAACCAATCTATCGAACACTCGGTGTTAGTGTTTATAACCGAGTGTAGATATGTGGTAGACGTGATATGGGCTCAAACGGTTGATACCACTAAACACGCGCAGATAAAATGTGCGCGTTAAGAAAAATCTGTCAACGATCTGGAGCCAATACTATAAACTAAAACTTTTACAAATGTATTTTCTAGGATTGTATTTTTTACCAATTAATATAACTGACTAAAATCAATCAGTAGTATTTTAAGATATGGCAATTTGATTACTGGCAAACTGCTACATCTTTGAAAATTCTAAGGGTTCATTTCAATCCACATGAAGTCATAACTAGAAAATACAATTCTAGAAAATACAATTGTAAAAGTTCTATGGTATTGCCCCCTGATCAAACAATGCGTAATAGTTTGAGAAAATAAGAATATTACAATACCCTCTTCTTTACCCGTAGAATTACAAGATGTGAAGCGGTGACATCGGGATCATAACTGTCTGAATAAATTAGGGGTGGATTGATCAACATTTGACTGACCCTAACACGAATCCGCCTGGCGGTTCTTATGGACACTTACCCATGCTTCTTGGCGATCTTTCCAGATAGGGAGTCAGTCTACACAGTCACTGTAGTTAGCCACGACCATCCGCGGTGTAGTTTAAAAAGGCCGTGAAAATATTGCTGCATATCCTGGTATAGCTTAGAAAATTTCTCGAGCAGATCCTACAAGAATATCACCGAACTAACGACCACTACTAACACCTTTATTTGTATGCGATGCGGGGGTCTCTAAAGAAAAAAGATTAGTCACAATTATCAAGGAAGTCCGAAACACTGCCTAGGAGGATGAAATACGCCAGCCTTGAGGTACAAAAGTCTTATGCATTTGAAGATAATATACTTGGGTTAATGCCTATATATCAACACATTTGTATCGACTCAGATTTTTAATCTCAGCGTGTGATCATGTCACATATGCGTCAGTAGTGTATCATGTACCTAGTCGTGTCTTAATTGGGGGGATTGATTAGGGGACCAATAGTCTGTGGCATCATACTGCGATGTATTGTGGGTGTCAGGTTTGTTGTCATGGTAACGAGCGTGAGCGGCAATGTTGTAATCACGTAGCATATCTGTGGAAAAAGTGTGCCCTGTGTCCGTGTGTCAGTGGTGGTGGGAGGGGCACCTCTCTCCTTTACTCATCCCGGTTACACCGCTTCTGATAGTTGATGGTACGTCAGTAATAGATCATGTACCCGGGCGTCCCTTATTTGGGGATCGATTTGGGACCTATTCAGTGCTATCAGACTGCGGTGCATTGTGGGTGTTACGTGGGTTGTCAAGACAACGTGCGTGGGCGGACATATTGTAACGTCATTACAAATGCATTTTCTAGAATTCTATTTTTAGCTCAACTTTGGCGAAGCCAAAGTTGAGCTTTTGTCATGTCCCGTCGTCCGTCTGTCCGTCTGTCCGTACGCCAACAATTGGATACGGCTCGGGCTAGAGGCCGTATTTATGAACCGTACTTTACGAAACTTCTTGGGTACCTTTGTTATGACCGTGGAACGAGAACGAGTGTTTTTGGGTGCGGTCCGAAATTCAAGATGGCTGCCAGCCGCCATTTTGTACCGACGATGCAGAAATCTGTTTGTTGTAGAGAACTTCCATATGAAAGCTCTGATGTGAATAATTTTTTGTATGAATGTTTAGTACCATGTCATACATCACATATAATACAGGTTTTTTTCTCGTGCGTAAATTGTGCAAATTAGACTAATTTTGATGTTTTTTGGTGTTACTTTCAGCACTGTAAGTGCAAATGCCAATACGGCTCGGGCTAGAGGCCGTATTTATGAACCTATCTTTACGAAACTTCTTGGGTACCTTTGGTATCACCGTGGGACGAGAACGAGTGTTTTGGGGTCCGGTCCGAAATTCAAGATGGCCGATGGCAGCCATTTTGTACAAAATTAGGTGCAATCAGATTTTTGCACAGAACTTCCATATGAAAGCGCTGATTTGAATAATTTTTTGTGTGAATGTTTAGTACCGTGGGATACACCACATATAATACGGGTTTTTTTTCTCGTGCAGAAATTATGCAAATTAGATGAACTTTGATTTTTTCAGTGCAACTTACACACAGTAAGTACACATATCAATACGGCTCGGGCTAGAGTCTGTATTTATGAACTGATCTTCACGAAATGTCTTGGATACCTTTGTTATCACCTTGGGACGAGAACGAGTGTTTCTGGGTGCGGTCTAAAATTCAAGATGGCTGCCAGTGGCCATTTTGTACCGAAAATAGGTCTAATCAGTTTTTTGTACACAATTTCTATACGGCTCAGACCAGAGGCCATATTTATGAACCAATCTTTACGAAACTTCTTGGGTACCTTTGTTATCACCGTGGGATGAGAGCGAGTGTTTTTGGGTGTGGTCCGAAATTCAAGATGGCCATCAGCAGCCATTTTGTTCCAAAATTAGTGCAATCAGTCTTTTGTACAGAACTTCTGTATGAATGTTCTGATTTGAATAAATTTTTGTATGAATGTTTAGTAACATGGAATACATCACATATTGTAAGGGGATTTTTTTCGTGCAGAAATTATGCAAATTAGATGAACTTTGATTTATTCAGTGCTACTTACACAATGTAAGCACACATGTCAATACGGCTCAGGGTGGAGGCTGTATTTATGAACCGATCTTCACATTGGGTGCCTTTGTTATCACATTGGGACGAGAATGAGTGTTTCTGGGTGCAGTCCAAAATTCAAGATGGCTGCCAGTGGCCATTTTGTACCGAAATTAGGTCCAATCAGTTTTTTGTCACAAGTTTTATACAGCTCGTATTTGTGAACTGATCTTCACAAAACTTCTTGGGTACCTTTGTTTTCACCTTGGGACAGGAACGAGAGTGTTTTTGGGGTGCCTTTGTTATCACTGTGTTATAAGAACAAATATTTTGGGGTTCAGTCAGACCCACTCTGGGACTCAAAGATTTCTTTTCTAGTTTAGCATCTGACTGTCACCCACCTTTACAATACTTTACCTATACATTTGTTACAGGCAATGGTCAGTATTTATGTACAGACCGTTACAATACTTTATATGTACCTTTGTTATCAGGTCATTACCTAGATGTTTGCCATTGCTGTGTCACATATTATACATGTACATGTATTTGTCTTGAAAAGTTGAGCTACAGTGTCATTGACACTTTCATTTACCTATTAATCTAAATGAATAAAATCAGTCATTAGCATTTTAAAAGATATGGAAATTTGCCAGCTGGCAAATTGCCACATCTTTGAAAATGCTAAGGATCCATTCCAATCCATTTAAAGTCATAACTGGAAAACACATTTCTAGAAAATACATTTGTAAAAGTGCTATAGTACTGGCCCCTGATCAAACAATGCGCAATAGTTTGAGAAAATAAGAATATTAAAATATTCTCAACTTTACCCGCAGAATTACAAAATGTGGAGCGGCAACATCGGGACCATAACTGTCTCATTTTCTGGTATCTTCACCGTTGTCACTGTCATCTCGGGTATAAAATGCAGTGATTTCTCGGACAGGGCTCGAACTGGTTGAACTCGGAATTTCCACAAATTTCTAAGATATTCTAAGATTTTATTTTTGCTCAATCTCCGAGATTCGATCGACAAGACGGAATAAATCCCCGCAGTATCTCTGTCGGCGATTCGATTTCCCATCCGATTTCCGACTCAAAAAAGTCGCATGTCATCTCGTGGTATACGAGCCCATTTTGCGAGAAGTCCAGGGGTTTTGAACATATGAAATTTCTCGAGAAAATAAGCTCGAAAGTTGCGAGAAGTCAAAAAGGCTCCAAGCGGGCTCAAATGCGCAATTTCCCTCTACTGCTCTCATATGCGCTAAATGTTCTACCAACGAGGTTCTTATTACCCAGTGATTTACACCCCCCCCCCCCCCCCACCACCACCATGTTCCCACATGCTTGTAATGGGCATGGTTGTAGCCAGGGGGGGGGGGGTATAGGGGCGATGTGCTACCCCTACCAACCCAACTCCGAAAAATATTCTACTAAAAAGAAAGAATACTTTTGTGTTGAAGGTTACGAATTTCTCTCCCCAGGGGCCGCCAGATGCAACCTGAAAGGGTCTAATTTTCAAAATTTCCCAGACCTCCAACCTGTGGGAGGTGTACGCCCCCTCCCATACTGCGGTTCATTACACTGCAAAAAATATAGGTTCTCTTTAGAACCCAAACTGGTTCTAATCTTGTCCCTGAGATGGAACCAGTTTAGTTTAAACAGTATTTATTTCAAATCAAATAAATTTACCAAGATTAGCATTCAATTTTAACAGAATAATACATGAACTGAAGTAGATTCAGCAGTAAACTTGGGGCTTATTCAACGCAGTCGCCAAACATTTTGGAAGAAAGTGAATTTTAATACCTGGTATATTGGTTCTACTCAGAACCAAAACTGGTTCGTTATGCCAACTGTTCATATCTCCTTTGCTTAATAATGATTTGAGACAACCTCGTATAAACTCTAAACTGACGGTTGAAACCCCCTCAATTTATGTTTAATTCTGTTAATATTTAATATTAATCTTTATAAATTTATTTGATTTGAAATAAATGCTGTTTAAACAGAACTGGTTCCATCTCAGGGACAAGATTAGAACCAGTTTTGGTTCTAAAGAGCACCTATATTTTTGCAGTGTATGTCTCTGTCTGTGTGAACCCCACCAGAAAAAAAAGAATCTGGGCTACACCTGTTATTGGAGACCTAATTTTTGTAACCTTCCACAACATCGATTCCATTGAACAAGAATATTTTTGCACGTTGGTTCTCCGACACAGTTGGTGTCCGAATCCTGTTGAGTATTTTTAGAAACCCTTTTCATAAAAACTAGTCGCGGCTGCTGTAATGCCGCAATGACTTAGATTTTGCGGAAAATTCATTGTAAAAATCACTGATTGAAAATTGGATTCAATTGGCTGGGAATGATTGGGTTAAAGTGCTCAAATTTTAAATATTCTTGTTGCCAGAAAACTGCTGTCTTGATCAGAAATATCTGCCAGCTGCATTAGGGCGTTAATGTTCGTGTGATAGGGAGATGGAATGCATCTTAGCTCTTCTCTTCGATTCAATGTCGTTTATTAGGTAGTTGCACATCTTCTGTGTACATATATACCAAACATCTGTTGTTTCCTTGTATGTTTTATGTTAAAAAGTTATTATTGTTTGTGTACATTACTTCTCTTTTTTTCATTACGAAGATTATGTTTGTTAATATTCACTGCAACACTATCCGAACAATTAATTTGTTTGGTGAGCATTTCACTTTCACTGCAGTTAGTATTAACCCAGTCCGAAGATTGGAAATTTTTCTTCTTGTTTTTGCATTACGATAATTAGTAACCCATATAGTTCTTTTTGTGAGGCCTGGCCGACAGTTTTACGTGTCAACTGGTCGTTGGTAATGTCCGATAGAGCTCCAGGCGCTTAGCCATGTATCTATATTGGGTGGGTGGGGGAGGAGGGGGTACAAAGATCTCTGGAGGAGGTCCAAGCATTTTTAGCCCCAGGGATATCCATCCCGGGGATGGAAATCTTGAGCCAAAGAAAAGTAAGGAAGTGTTGTCCTTCCTTTGTTGGTGTTACCGGGAGAGATATTTTTAAAAAAAAAGTCTCGGGGAAGCCCACGTCTCGGCCTCCCCAAAGACAGGTTCTGAGGCTAGGAAGAATGTCAGGTTTGACAAAGTGTAGTGTGTTAACTTTAATTACATTATTAATTTTGACGATCGATACAGTTCGTAGAATTCAAGTTTTTTAATCCTTGAACCCCAGCGGCCGCTATTCCGGCCAGGAACATGATACGTCATAACGTCATTATATAGGATGGCTGTTCAGAAAATATTATGGAGTAGACCAATCAGTATTTTCAACGTGCAGCCCGAGGCTGCACGCTGAAAATACTGACTGTCAACCCCAAATAATGAATATGTACTCTTCTAATTGCTGCCATTGAACTGGCATGGAAGATACCACTAATGTTCAAAGGGTTAAGTAGCCCTCTCCTTTGGCTACGCCACTGTGGAGCTCACAGCTGTATATATTGGATATTCATATTCACTCTGTGAACTTTCATCAGGGACGTAGATATAGGGGCGGATGGGTGTTGGAAGGTCTGCGACCGCTCCCACAATAGTTTTACAGGAAAAATTTACGTTCTGTGAGGTTTGTTTTCTTTAATTCATAGTCCATTCTCGAAAATCGAAGACAGAAAAATGTTTGTTTGGAGTCGGACTTCAGGAAATTAAGCAGTTTCGACAGATATTTTGAATTTTCTCCAAACTGCAAGGCTTGAATCGTCTTAAGATAAAAAAAATAATAAATTGTTTGGTTCAGAGGCCAATACTATAGAACTTTTACAGTTTTGTTTTCTAGAATCCTATTTTCTTGTGATGACTTTAAATAGATTGAAATGAATCCTTAGAATTTACAAAGACGTGGCAACTTGCAGTTGCAAATTGCAATATCTTTTAAAATGCTAATGATTGATTTTAGTCAATTATTTTAATAGGTAAAAATACAATTCTAGAAAATACAATTGTAAAAGTTTTTTATAGTATTGGCTCCAGGTTACATGCAGAAGAAAAATGGGGTCGTTAGCTCGGGATTTTTATTTTTTTTATTGTTTTTTTAATATTTTTTTTCCTTTTTTATTTTATTTTTATTAGTATTGTTTTTCTTGTTTTACCTTTTACCAAGCGTAACGACCAAAAACTTTCAATGCCATTTTTTCCCCTCAGAAACTTAGCTTATGACGCCATCATTGGGACGAAATCACTGAGCTCGTTCCAATGATGGGTCATAGGCTATCTTTTTGAGAAAGAAAATGATTTTTTTAAAGTGTCGTTTTCTACTTGTGCAAGGTGAAGGATTGAAATGCATGGCCTATTTTTGATGGACACATGTATTGGAGTCCGGTCCGTACGTATTTTCAGATATCATTTTAAATGGAGATAACGTTCATGTTAAGAGCTTATACAAAGATTTGGGTGTCGGGCATGAAAATTAGAATCGGTCCGGAAATCTGTACTACTTCAGTTTTTTACTCTGCCTTATAATACCTTTCTATGCATTGTGTTGAGCATGTTCTGCCCCATGGGGAGGACATGCGTAAAAACTATCACAGTTTTAAAAAAAAATCTTCTTATAAACCGATGGGTACAGTTAGGTTTTAAAAAGTTACTATTCGCATTTGACCGTAATGGGCTTCCGTAAAAGATGGTAAAGCTCCGTTTTCTTATTTTTCAATAGGTTTCAACAGTGAATAATAGTCAAACGTTGAAACTGATTCGGAAAAAAGCCAGCTTCTTTTTTATACTACTCTACAGGAAAATGCCTGAAGTATGTGAAATGATGCGCACATCGATGATACAACTTCGCTAATATTTCAAAACTTCAATTTTTTATTTGAAATCCCCATACCATTTGTGTTAACTTTCATGTAAATCTCTTCCAATGACGAAAATTGTCAGCAAGGAGCTTAATAAAATGATATATTTGATATCATTAATTAATTCGGCCCCTTGTCTGCAGCTCAAAAATATAATTCTAATTGTTTCAGTTGGTGTTCAAACGATTAATCGACTAACCTGAAGCGGAATGATACAAAGTTTTCCCGGTTGTACGATTTCCGCTACCGTCTAGCCGATCACTCAGGACAGAAGTGTGGAATTTTTCGTATTAGTAGATTCTGGCAATGGGACATATACATTAGTAGTAGGAGATGTGGAAGTGACTTGATCCAGTTACGTCATGTTTGATTATTATGGTAGCCCGCGTGAGCGGCCATGTTGCGACGTAATCCCCATAGTGATATTTGTCCTAGTACGCATGCGCAGCGCGTGTTGTTAGGGTGATACGTGTGTTTCTGTCGTCCATTTTGTATACTCTAGGCCGCCATCTTGGTTTCTATGGTAGCACGCGGTTGCTACGTGACCCAAAGTTCTACAAGCGGACGGGGGTATGTTCTGAGGGTGTGTTTCTTTGCATAAGAGTTAATCTAATTACCCAAATAGACCCGACAACCCCTCCAACTCACCAAAAAACACCACAAAATCACCGAAACGGACTTGACGAAGCCCCCATCTAGGGCTCCCAGTAGAAGCACGTTGTGCTATAAGGCGCGTTCCATTGCATACGAGTAACTTTATTAATTCGGATTCCTGCAGAATCCTAGTTTTTCTGCCTATCCTGATCTATTCTGTGGCTTATTTTTCTATTCCATCATCTGTTTTGCCTTTTACTGGCCCTATTTTGACTATCCTAGAAGTCTATCTCGTCTTAGCTTCTCTTCCACCTATCTCTGATTCCTATCTCTGGCCTCGTCCAAGTCGGATAATCACCAGTCGGCTACAGTATTGGGTGAATGTAGTTGAAACCATGTATGATAGTGATTATCGTATAGTGACATAGGTAATGAAAGCCATAACTGTAGTCAGTAGTAAGTGTAGGGGACTCTAGCACAGGACACCCAGTGGCAGCCAATAGTAGCTGTACGGTCCAGTAGTGATGGCAGAAAAGACTGGAAGCTAATCATAGGACAGACGATGGTGATAATGGACAGATCAGCAGTAGTCGTCTTGGAACTATGAAGGTCACGGGGTGGTCTAGATGCAATGAACTGATCACACGCTAGGAACGATAACTATCTTCAAATCGATATCCTACGATAAGTATCCTCCAATAGTACATAACCATGCCATAGGTATCCTCCAATACCCAGATGAAGTATAAGCAGATTAGTATCACCGGTTAAAATGTATGTATGATGTTATTTCAGTGTAACTGAGAAGAATCCATGTGAACGGAAATAAAGGAAATAGATGTAAATTGTTTTATTTCCACAAAATACGTATAATATGGAGCCATCCAAGACTCCCGATGATGCAACATGGTGTCAGAAAAAGGGATGAACATAAATTCACTATATTTTGTGAATTATGATATTGAATGTGTCCTTACAAGACATTTATAGAGCTGGTCACGTTGACGTTGAATTCTCTAACATTTGTTGATTTTGTATTTTCGCTTTCAAAACAAGAGAGACGTTAATTATAACAAGTAACATGTCCCAAAATCCAGACACCACCCTTAACAGTGCGGCTGTCGGCAATTTTTAAGTTTGTCCTCCCGAAAAATTCAACTTCGCACACCCGGATGACTGGCCAAAGCAGAGGCGTCGTTGGGATAGGTTTTTGGTCGCGTCCGGCATGGACAGAGTAAGTGACGGGAAGAAAATAAATACCCTTGTATACTGTATGGGAGATGAAGCAGGGGAAATTTTTTCTAGTTTCAAATTTGTGCAAGGTGAAAGCGAAGAAGTTTACACAGATATCATCAACAATTTTCCGTCATATTTTGTGATCAGGAAAAATGTGATTTTTGAACGTGCGAAATTCAATAGAAGGATTCAGGAAGAGGGGGAATCTTTTGACTCTTTTATTACCGCCCTCCATACGCTCTCAGAGCACTGCAACTTTGGTGATCTATGCGAGGGACTCATAAGAGATCGTGTCGTTTTTGGACTTCGCGATATACGTTTATCAGAACGCCTACAGTTGGATGCCGATTCGACATATAACTAGAGGGGGTATCAGTACCCCGTGGCTCACCAACACGTGGCCAGTGTAAAGGGGTGGCTGGAGTAAAAAAAAAAAGTTCAAAACTTGCACACAAAAGTCCAAAATTAAAGAAAATAAGCAGCTAAAGGGTTAAATAATATAATAACCCCTAAGAAGCATGCTAACATAAAATAGGAAGCATGGCAATATGCTACAAGGTAAGTCTCCACTTTGAAAAAAAGAAAGACAAACCTCAAAACCTGCACATAAAGGTAAAAAAAGTATCACATTTGTTTCAAAGGGTTAAAATTTAGAAAAATAACCTGAAAATATTACAATAACCAGCGTGGCAATATGCCAGTGAGATAAAACTCCCCTTAAAAAAATATCAAAACCTGCACACAAAAGTACAAAACCTGCACAGAAAAGAACAAAATTAAAGTAAATAAGCAGCTAAAGGGTTAAATAATATAAAAATAGCCCACGAAGCAACGTAACATAAAATAGGAACCATGGCAGTATGCTACAAGGTAAGTCACCACTTGGAAGAAAAGAAAGACAAACCTCAAAACCTGCACATAAAAGTAAAAAAAAGTATCATATTTGTTTCAAAGGGTTAAAATTGAGAAAAATACCCTGTCACAGTAACCACAATGACAATATTCCAGTAAGGTGAAAGTCTACTTGAAAAATATCCACTTGGAAGAAAAGAAAGACAAACCTCAAAACCTGCACATAAAAGTATCACATTTGTTTCAAAGGGTTAAAATTTAGAAAAATACCCTGAAAATGTTACAGTAACCACCATGGCAATATGCCAGTGAGGTAAAACTCCACTTAAAAAAAAATATCAAAACCTGCACACAAAAGTACAAAACCTGCACACAAAAGTCCAAAATTAAAGTAAATAAGCAGCTAAAGGGTTAAATAATATAATAATAGCCCCAAGAAGCATCCTAACATAAAATAGGAACCATGACAATATGCTAAAAGGTAAGTCGCCACTTGGAAGAGAAGAAAGACAAACCTCAAAACCTGCACGTAAAAGTAAAAAAAAACATCAAAACCTGCCCACAAACGTCAAAATAAGTCCAAAATTTGATTCGAAGGGTTAAAATTAAGACGAAATACCCTGGAAAAGAGTTAAATGTTATCGTGAACCCCCACAGCAATATGCAAAGAAGAAAAAATTTTTTTAAAAGCACAAAAATCCAAACCTGTGAACAAAAGAAGTCCAAAATTGAAGTAATTAAGCAGGAAAAGGGTTAAAAAATACAACGTAGCCCTAAGATGCATGTTTACATACAATAGAAAGCATGGACATATGCTACAAGGTAAATCTACACTTGGAAGAAAGGAAAAAAAAACCATGAAAACCTGCACGCAAACGTCAAAATAAGTCTAAAAATCTATTCAAAGGGTTAAAAAAAATTTAAAAATGCACTGGAAAGATATCAATGTTATAATAACCACCACTGCAATATGCAGTGAGGTCAACCTCACTTGAAATTGTTTTTTTTATCACAACCTGTACATAAAAGTAAGAAGCTGTAAGCCTAAGTCCAAAAGCTGTACATAAAAGTCCAAAATTGAAGTAATTCAGCAGGAAAAGGGTCAAATAATACAAACATAGCCCTAAGATTCATGTTTACATACAATAGAAAGCATGGACATATGCTGCAAGGTAAATCTCCACTTGGAAGAAAGGAAAAAAAAAACATCAAAACCTGCACGCAAACATCAAAATAAGTCTAAAATTTGATTCAAAGGGTTAAAATTACGACAAAATACCCTGGAAAGGAGTTAAATGTTATAGTGAACCACTATAGCAATATGCAGAAACTAAAAAAAAATTTAAAAAGCCAAAAAATCAAAACCTGCACACAAAAGTTCAAAATATTTGAGAGCCGACGCCGACGCCGACGCTGACGCCGACATGAGGGCTATGCCATAGGCTCACACAACTAACGTTGGTGAGCCAAAAAGCAGTTGATATGGCTCGACAGTCGGAATCTGTAAAGCAACAGCAAGAACTATTACGTACTAATTTTTCAAATGATGGGGCAAAAACTTTAAACATTGATCTCGTAAAGTCGGGTCCCAAAAGAGGGAATAAACTTCCAAAAGCTCAACCTCAGAAGAAATCGACAGACGACCAAAAACAAAAACTTCGTTACCCGCGCGGGAATGATTTTCATGAGCTCAAAGTTTGCCCTGCTCGAACTGCTCTGTGTCGCAAGTGTTTGCGCCGTGGTCACTATCGAAAATGTTCACGCTCTGCAACCTTACATCTTGTGTCAGAAGAGAACGCAGACTCTCTCTGGCTATGCTTTTCTAGGAGAGGTTGAAACTGAAATAAGCACTGAGAAGAAATATGTCTGGGCAGTTAAAATTAATAATGAGCCTGTTACATTTAAAATAGACACTGGTGCAGAGGTTTAGGTCTTATCGGAAACAGACTTTGATAACATTCAAAACTATGAGGGTTCAAAACGGCTTAAGTTATCACGACCCAATCGAAAATTATTTAGGGCGAGTCAAAATGAGTTGAAAGTGTTGGGCAAATTTATTGACCAAATTCCAAATGGAGAAGCAAATTTCTCTCAGGAATATTTTGTTGTTAAGAGCCCTAATCATTCCTTATTAGGCAAGCAGCAATTGAAAGCTTAAATCTCATTGAATTTGTCAATTCAATTCAAAAAGAAGATTACCCTTCCATATTTGAGGGACTCGGGTGTTTTGAGAAATCCTATGTCATAATGTTGAAACCGAATGCAACTCCATTTGTTACGTATACGCCCAGACGTATTCCATTGCCATTATTCGATAAGGTCAAATTTGAATTGGACAAGTTGGAAAAGATGGGGGTAATTTCTCCAGTGGAGGAACCAACAACCTGGTATGCGCCTTTGGTAGTGGTACCAAAAACAAACGACCGTGTCCGCCTTAAACCCTTTGCGTGGATTACACAGAACTTAACAGAAATATTTTGAAAGAGAAATTTACCCTACCCTCAGTTGAGCATACTCTAGGCCAAATTCAAAATGCAATAGTTTTTACTAAACTGGACGCTAATAGTGGGTTTTATCAGATACCGTTATCCCCGGAATCAAAATTGCTGACCATCTTTATAACACCATTTGGGAGGTACTTTTTTCACAGGGTCCCTTTTGGAATTTCATCTGCCCCAGACCATTACCAGAGGAGGATAAGCCACATTTTAGAGGGTTTATCTGGAGTTGTATGTCATATGGATCATATCCTTGTCTTTCAGAAAAATCAGGATGAGCATGACAGACGATTAAAAGTGATTATGGATAAATGTTCAAATGCCGGCTTTACATTTAATTCTGAGAAGTGAGAATTTTCCAAGGCTAAAATCAAATGTTTGGGGTATATAATTAGTAAGGACGGAATATCAGCTGACTCAGAGAAAATTGCGGCTATTAACGAGATGGAGACTCCGAAAAATGCGTCTGATGTAGGGAGATTTTTAGGAGTTGTTAACCAGCTGGGAAAATTTTCACATAAACTTTCGTCAATGTCTCAACCCTTGCGTGAGTAATTAAATAAGAGAAATTCGTGGACTTGGTCCGAGCCACAAGAATTGGCATTCAGTACAATAAAAGCTGAGTAATGTTCTCCTACAGTTCTAGCTCTGTATAATCCTAACTTTGAAACAGTCGTTTGTTCCGATGCTTCAAATTTTGGGTTGGGGCAGTTCTAAGACAAAAGCAAACAAATGGCGAGTAGCGACCAGTCCTATTTGCATCTAGGTCTTTGTCTGAGGCCGAAAAAAACGTTATGTCCAAATACAAAAAGAGGCTTTAGCCGTTACGTGGGCATGCGAGAAATTTGCAGATTATTTAATTGGCTTACAATTTCATATTTATACAGACAATACGCCTTTAGTCCCATTACTCAGCTCAAAGGCAATTGCAGAGTTACCCCAAGGGTTCAAAGATTCGGGCTTAGGTTGATGCGGTACAGGTATACCGTTTCTCCTAAGCCCGGCAAGGAGTTGGTCATTGCGGATGCACTGTCACGTGCACCCTAACATAAAATTGTGAACAAAGAAGACAAACCTTTAGATAGTGAATCTTCATTGTACATAAATATGGTTATGGGGGGACTACCCGCTTCAGATTCACGTATTCAGGAAATTCGAGATGCACAAAAATCAGATGAAATTTGCATGCAAGTTAGGGATTTTTGTCAGTCAGGTTTGCCATACCCCTCAAAAATAAAAAAGGACTATGAAGAAATGTTATACACATAGGGGTGGCATTTCTGTCCATGAAGGACTTCTACTCAATGGAGCGCGCATGTATATTCCTCAGAACTTAAGAAGTTTGATTCTCGGGAAAATTCACACTGCTCATCAGGGTATTGTAAAATGTAGAGAACGAGCAAAATGTTCTGTTTGGTGGCCAGAGAAAAGTCGAGATACAGAGAAATGGTAAACCGATGTAATGTGTGTGCTGAAAGGAAAACTAGTCATGCAGATAGGGCTGCACGGTATACCGGTAATTACCGGTATTGAGAATGATGCAGAACCACCGATACCTTCAAAGTTACCAGATGGTCTATGGCCAGTAAGTTGTAGGCAGCGACCTATTTACTCTTAAGGGGTCCAATTATTTACTGATAAAAGACTATTTTTCAAGATTTATTGAGATTTCCAAGTTAGAACACACTACGTCACAGTGTGTTATTAAGCATCTTAAATCTATATTTGCCAGACATGGCATTCCAGAAGTTTCTAGGTCAGATAATGGGACACAATACTCGAGTCATGAGTTAGTCAAATGTTCAAAATCTTACGATTTTACACATGTTACTAGTAGGACGTCCTAAATACCCACAGTGTAATGGCGAAGCCGAAGAGGCTGTTCGCTCAGTGAAGAGTCTTCTGTACAAATCCGAAGACCTATAGGAGGCATTATTGGCTTATAGGTCAACACCATTACAGAATGGGTTTAGTCCTGCTGAACTGCTATACGGCAGGAAACTTCGATCCACATTACCCGTATTTCGGTCAGTGCTCAGACCAAAGTGGCCTAACATTACCCGAATTCGGAAATGTGAGTCCAAATACAAGGACAATTCAAAGAAGATTTTGATAAGCGTCATGCCAGTCGGGATAACCGGACACTCTCGACAGGAGAGAATGTGTACATAAAAGATTTGTCAAAAAGTGGTTTGGTTGTGCAAAATGCTGAAAATCCACGTTCGTACTTCATTCGTACCCCCAACGGAAATCTTTACAGGCGAAATCGTAGAGTCTTAGTTCCATGTGATCCACGTAACTATATTTCTCCTTAAACTGAGATATACTTTGGAAATGATTTGAATCCGTCAAATCAAAATAGTCCATACAAGCAGGATTCAGGTGTAGGTGATCGAAGCCTCCCGCCTATTAGTCAGGGTGAGAGAACCCGAAACCAGCATGGGAATTCCACACGATTAGGTAGACGAAAAAAAGGTAACGCGTGTCAAAACAGAAATTTGAGGGTGAGGGAGATGAAGTGTAAGCATATTAGTATCACCGGCTAAAATACATGTTTGGTGTTATTTCAGTGTAACCGAGAAGAATCCGTGTGAACGGAAATAAAGGAAATAGATGTAAATTGTACCGCCTGTTTTATTTCCTCAAAATATGTATAACATGGAGTACAAAATATGTATAACATGAAGCCATCCAAGACCCCTGATGATGCAACCCCAGATGTGCAAGAGTCGAAAGAGGAGTCACTCGAATTGCTCAATGGCTTATTTGCTCGATCAGATTCGAGACATTCGAGTAATGTTTGTTCCCGCTCGATTGATTCTTGGCCGGAGGAATGAAAAAGGACTGACTTCGTTATACACAGAGGCGATAACTCTGTATGGGTATGTCCAAATTACGGAAATGAAGCAATGTGAATGGTGATTGCAAGATATTGACGAGGGCAGAGCTCGGAGTCGGACAAGTCCGAAGATAGGTGGAAGAGAAGCTGAGACTTGATAGACTGCCAGGATAGTCAGGATTGGGTCAGTAATAGGCCATGCAGGACAGAGAATAGAAGAATAAGCCACAGAATAGATCGGGATAGGCAGAAAAAACGAGAAGCAAATCCGAACCAGTAAAGTTACTCTTATGCAAAAGAGCGCGCTTATTATTTGAAAAAGAGGATTCTGAGGGAATCTGAATCCATTTCGGTAATTTTGGATGATTTGGAGGGATTGTCGGGTCTATTTGAGTAATTCTACGAAGTAACCGAAGTTTTGGAGAAAATCCTAACCGGAAAACTACCTTTATACAAGGGAACGCGCCCTCAGAACATACCCCACTTATTGTAGGCCATTGGGTCACAAAGCAATCACGTGCTACCATAGAAACCAAAATGGCGACCTCCAGTATACAAAATTGGCGATGGAAACACGTGTCACCCTAACAACACGCCCTGCACATGTGCACTAAGACTAGGTATCACTATGGGGATAACGTCACAAGATGGCCGCTCACGCGGGCAACCATGACGTAACTAGGTCATGTGACTATGACGCCACTTCCCCTCTCCGGCTCTCCCTCCGGTCAGTCTGTGATGATCCATTGCTCACCTGCTGTTTACGTGGGGTGTCACTTATGCAAATCTTGCACAAAATACTCGCACATGACAGAATGTAACTTGTGTAAATCGCGCTTAAAATAACCAGGCCTGCTGATCAGACCCCGTCGCGAGTATTTTATGCGAGATTTCAATTAGCTACATTCTGTCAGGCCTAAACATTTTATGCAAGAGCTTCATGAGTTACATTCTTGAATTTTTCTCATTGTCAGTATCTACTAAGATGGGATCGTGAGGGCTCAGTGGCTAGATCACTGGACTTTAAACTGGAAGGTCAACGGTTCGGTTCAGACCAGCGGTAACTGCATAGTAAACCGGAAAAGGCCTCACAGTTGCTCGTCGCTACTTGGTGGTTCTCTCTGGGTATTCTGGCTTCCTCTACCAATAAAACTGTCCAATACGCTTTGACTCTGGCTGCGAAAGTGTGTTAAACTGAAACAAACAATCCACAAGGCAAAATATTTCCATCGTTGTCCTGAATCCATCATCGTGGTTCATTCTAGCACATACGTACTCTCTGTTCCAAAATAATGTATGGTTAATTGGTTACGGGACGGTTATAACAACCTAACGACTGCATAATTTCTTAACCGTTAATTTCCTAAATGTTTCGGTACCAGTTTCTATCATAATTTCTGCACGTTAGTACAACCTTCTCGAAGCCTCAGTTTTTCATATCCCAAAATTTGACTCCAGACCGAACCATGATTGCTCTGATACTTCCTGGTCAGATCCAACCGGTTGGCCATGCTTTGGACCGATGGGATGGCAGAAGTTCGGGAACCGTAACCCCGCAAGACTCTGGGACCAAAATGTGAGGGCCCCTCTTGTCGTGCTTCTCGATAACCTTTTTCAGGCCGGTGCGTTTTAATTTATTTGCCAGAATTCTAAAGAAACAGTGCCAAAATCGTATGACACACACAAACAATTATCTGTTGTTCACACCCCTTGCATTTCGTAAATCAAAGTCGTTTTTTGCGAAACATACTTTGTATATTTGTCAAGCAATCGTGCATCAATTGTTACATGAAGTTGCTGCATGGAACAAGCGAGTGGTATAGTGTGTTTCAATTATTTGCTCATGATATTTCACTTGATGTTAATTATTTAAATTAAACACACATATGATACGCGTATAAAAGGGGATATACACCCCTGTGATGTGTGTTAAATATTTAGTTTAATCTGGTCTTTCATTCCTTTATAATTTTTACTTCGTCGATTTAATTATTTCTTTTTTTTTCTGTAGTGGTGGCGCACAAAATCAATATTTAACTAGTTCATCATTGAACTGATTCAGACTCATCAGGTAAACATACAAATTTAAAAAAAAAACAATCGCGGACAAGAGATACGATACGGCCAGGGCACTGTACAGTGGTGAATACGAGATTTGGGGCAATTTATTTGGTTTTTTTTGTTGTTTTTTTTTTGCTTTTGTTCTCTTTTGTTTTAGGTTTGTTTTTGTTTTTTTGTGGGGGGGGGGGGTGGCGGGGTGGGGGTGCATTTCAATAATGGTTAATGATGTGAAATACAATTCGTCACGCAGTGGAATGCAATACACAAAGCTATGTTTTGGGACTCCTGCACCTCTACATTTGAGAAAAATGCACATTTTGGCTCCAGATCCAAAAGATTTCCCATTGTTTCGACCCGATGTGGAAATTTGTTAAATATGGAACCAAGCACGTGCATTTTTTCTCCACTTGAAAGACAGCAGTCGAAATGAAACAAACAAGGTATCTTCGGTCACATCTGAAGGGTAAAGCGTCAGAACCATCCGCCTTCTCCCGCCAGTTAAGATTGCAATGGCGGGTTGGTAAAGATAATGTTGACATAAACTCTGTCTGTCTGTCCGTCCGTCCGTCTGGCTGTCTGTCTGGCTGTCCGTCTGTCTGTCTGTAACAGTTGTTAAAAGTGTGTGTGTGGGGGGGGGGGGGGGGGGGGGGCAGGTGTCCTTTGCACACCCTCAGTTCATGCATCGACTTTATTACTAACTTTCCCTAACAAACAGTTGTTTATAATTTCGCCTTTCAAAGTATGTTAATTTTTTTTTTCAACTCGCAAAATACCTATGAGTGGTATGTCATGTACCCGGACAGGAATCATTTGGATGACCCCGGTGGATGACCCCGGAAGTGGCGTCATGTCACGTGACGCAGTGGCGCCATGTTGTGTAGTAATGGTAACCCGTGAGTAGGTAATAATTGCCGATATACTATCACTTATACATGTACGTGTACAACATACGCACACTATGCGTTCACCAACGTGGAATTCAGTGTTAAAATCACACGCTTGTTCACAAAACTGTACATGATCTTGAATCGCCCCCCCCCCCCCCCCCCCCCCCCCATGTACAGTTGTGACTCCTAGATCGCACTTTTAACGTTCAAATACTCGTGGTGAACGCGTGGTGAACGCGCGTTTTTAAAAAAAGGGTGAAATTGTACATCTTCGCTTGTATCTTGTACGTAATTTTTCGTCGACGTTCCCATCGCAGATCAGACCATCGATCCATCGTTGGCGAACGCGAGCAAAAGCAAAAAATTCTGGGTCATCATCAAAAAACAGTTTTGGGGACTCTAGATCAGCGATTCAAAACCCGCAATTGTGTTGAGACAGATGATTCAGAACCCACAATTGTTTTGAGGCGGTGGGGTTTTTTTTCTCCCATTTATGACATTATTAGGGGAATTCCTCCACTATGAGAAATTCTCAAAAAACTCAGCTGATCGAGCGATCGGATCGTTCGATTCTCGTAAAAAAACTCGATCTGAACGAAGAGTGTTGTTGTCGTCGGTGTGTTGGAAATTCGCGAATCCAGTAACGTCTTCCTGAAGTAAAAAAACTAACACATGTTATCGTAATGAGTGAATGAGGGTTTTTTTTGTTCAAAAGAGTCGATTATGAATATGGTCTGTATTATAGACATTCCTGTTTTCTCTTGATGGGACGGATAGAAATTGAATTTTGAGGGTTTTTTTGTTCGAAAGAGATGATCTGTAATAGATATTTGTGTTTTGCCTTGATGATAGAGATTGACTGTTAAGCATTCGTTCAAACACTTATCGGAATGTTTAAAACGCATTTTCCGCTCAATTAGGTTTTGAGTGGTAAATTTTTTTTAATATATTCATGATAGCAATCGCAGTCATCAAAAGGATTCTCTCTTAATTCGACACTCAGTGAATTGATGTGTGAATGAAAAATCTTTTGACAAATGTAAAAAACTACTGTCAAAATGCGTTAAATCAGAAACCGGTTTGTCATGTACTGTTTAAACGTATTTTTTTAAACTTCAATTAACACAGTCAGTTGAGATGTGAATATTTTCAGATTATTATATATTAAGACGGAAAGAGTTTTTTATTACTTAAAAACATAAAAAAATATATAATTAAACATTTAATTTTGAAAATAATAAAAACAATTAAAAACGAAAGATGTTTTTATAGATGGATCCTAGACGCCGAGATTTAATTTTAGACGAGTATGAACGTGCTAAGAAGAGCATTCAGTCTGCTGACAGGAGCAGACGTCTTGGTGAGATGGAACTCAGACGCGAAGCCACATAAATATTTAAACCCGTGACGAAGGGTCAAGAGCAAAGCAGGAAGGAGATAGTCGAAGAATTGAGACCCATAAAGGAGAGTTCTTTGAGAATGGGTTCGATGCCTCCTAGTTTTGGAAATCGGTATTCCGTTCAATCTACACCAGATTACGTTCCCACGGAAATTCAAGCAGATATGAGCGAGAGCGACACCGATACGGCTTCGACTATCACCACTAGTAGCGTCGCATCGTACGATGATGATTGCGGTAAGAGAGATCAGTCGTATGGAATTTATAAGGATTCTGAGGGTAGAACTTTTGTAGGTGATACGGAAGTGGAAATGGATGATGATGAATTGATCGTGGGTTCGAATAAATATAAAGTAACTGATGGTCTGCGGAGATTGCTCCTTTACGACAAGCCCGGCGATTACACGGAACAGGATTTCGACAATTACGGAGACATTCTGGTCCAGACCCATGCCATGAAGAGAAATAACGATGCCAGAGAGATGAGACCTAAAGCCAACAGAGGTTACAAGTGGACGAAAGTGGTGAAACCTATATGGGATATGAACAAGAAGTTCGTCGATTCGGTGACTGGGAAAGGGGTGAAAACCACTTTTTCTTCCGAGCGACTCCGACGCTCTGTCTCAGAGATTGAGTTTGTTGATGGCGAGAAGACGGGCTGGTAACACGGGATTAGATAATCAGATAGTTACTATATCTGACGAATTGTTAAGACAGAAGGTTTTGAATAAAAAACCAGTATAAAAGGCTGATGAACGAATTGAAGGATTGATGTGTATATAATAAGTAGAGAGAAACAAAACAAACAAACAAACAAAAATAAAACAGTAAATTCTTACACTAGAATAATAAAAGTATTTAAAAACGACAAAACGATTTACCAGTGAAAAAAAAATAAAAATATATCATAAAAATAAAATATGTTGGTGATAAAGAACAGGGGATACGTCAGAACTTACGTTCAGGGCGGTTCTGGCATCGTCGATTCTATAATGCGAGCGTTCACGAGCAATGTGGGTAGAAAACTCGCATCGACCGCGTTTGAGGTCGGTAAGAAGATGGCTTTGGATGCTGGTAAGAAAGCCGCTTCCAAAGCCAGTGGTAGGATAGCTTCTGTGGCTGGCAAGAGGGCAGCCGACGCGTTGATCGACAAGTTGATCAGTCCGCCGGCGAAGCGAGCTGCGTTAGAGCGAAGCCAAAAAGTTGGAAAGATTTTAAGGATGCCGTGGTGCCCATACAAGGTTTAGCCAAAATGACGAGTGGATTCGGATTGAAGAGAACTCGCGACGGTGCGATATAAATAAATAATAATAACATTAAAAAAACAGAGTTTGAAAAACATAAAAAAAAAATTTGTGTTTGAAAAGAATCTAAAATAACAAACAAACAAAAATAAAACAAAGATGAACATTAAAGATATGTCTTGGAATGACGCCGCGACCAAGAGGTCGAATAACGAGTTCTATCCCAAGAGCATAAGAGGCTTGATAGTGGGAAAATCGAATTGTGGAAAGACCAATCTGTTGATGAATCTGTTGTCCCGACCCGACTGGTTGGATTACGACAGATTGTTCGTGTTTGGCAAGAGCTTGTTTCAACCCAAATACAGATTGCTTCGAGAGTGCATGGATCGCAGATTGCCCAAGGACGTCATAGCCAGAATCTTTGACAGTAGGGAGGAATTCGACAAGAGTGGAGCTCCACTGTCGACCATTTTGGATGGGACGCTCTCATTTTGGATGAGAACGCTAGCGACGTTCCGGATCCTAGAGAACTGAAATCGGAAGATAAGAATCTCATGATTTTCGACGATCTGTTTTTGGAGAGACAGAACCGATGTGAATCGTATTACGTTAGGGGTCGACACAGCAACGTGGACTGTTTTCTACCTGTCGCAGAATTATTTTTGATTGCCCAGACAGACGATAAGGGAGAACGTTAATTTTCTATGTCTCTTTCGCCAAGATCTCAAGAATCTTAATCACATCTACGGCGATCACGTCGCAAACGACATGAGCGCTGCGGAATTCAGGAGATTTTGCAAGAGGGTTTGGGATGGTGGACTTTACAATTTCGTCGTGATCGATTTGACAAGCGAATTTAATCGCGGAAAATATCGGTGCGGATTCGACAAGTTTTATGTTTCCAATGATAATAATAATAATAAGATAGAGCGTGAAAATAAAAAAAAATTAGAAAAATAATAAATCTTCAAATAATTAGTCTTGAATAAAAAAATAAAATTAAATATAATGTTCAAACATGGAGAATTGTTAGAACGGATAGCCGAGAATACGGCTGCAAAACAATCCATTCAAATTGTGGTGAGTGACGATTCGACTCGATTCACTATGAAATTCGAACCTTCCATCGAATTGAATAGAGAGAAAAGATACGAGATGGCGTTGGTGAATCTGGAGACTTATTAATCCTTTCCCAACGTCACCGAAAAGAATAACTCGTTCAAGTATTCCGACGGAGTGGATTGGTTGGAGATTCGAATTCCCAAAGGGAGTTACGACATAGATGATTTGAACGATTACATTCAGACGCGAATGAAGACGGATGGAAAGGGAAGCAACAAGATCAGACTCGCTCCCAATCCTAATACCTTACAGACGATGTTGGACTTGGAAGATAATTTTCGAGTGGCTTTCAACATGGACGATTCTATAGGCAAGATGTTGGGATTCGATCGAAAGATGTATCGAGGCCACGCGGCATCTGAAAATACGGTCGACATTCTCGCAGTCAATAGCATTCTGGTGAACGTGGATGTGATTGCTGGAAGCTACGTGAATGGTAGCGCTCAACCGACGATCTATTCCTTCTTTCCAAACGTGTCGCCGGGTTATAAGATCGTGGAGCGACCTCGAAATTTAGTTTATCTACCAGTGATTTTAGACACGTTGTATAGTCTGAAAACCACGTTGACAGATCAAAATGGTGAACAGTTAGATCTTCGCGGAGAGAGAGTGACGATACGATTTCACATAAAAGAAATATAAAAGCAAAAAAAAAAAAAAAAATATTATATATATAGATAACAAAAATAAAATAAATGGCAATATTAATTTTTACAAAATTATTTTAATATAATTATTAAACAAGAAACAATTGAAGTAAATATATTTTAAAAAAAAAAAAAACAGAATTATGACAGAATACGTGGTTAAAAACGTGAACATATCCGCCTGACAGAGGAAAGAAACTTAAGAGAGTGTTAACAACTCGAGGCGAGGCGGTGAGATTCAAATTCACTCACGAAGATCTGACGAGAGGCAGTCAGGATTCGATCGCCTGGACCAGAAGTCAAATCAAAAGGATGGAGAAAGCGATTCGCGATGGAAGAGGGTTGACGGTGAGAATGAGTCCCGCTCAATTGAGATACAATTTGAGAATGAAAGGTGGTTTCTTACCGCTATTGGCAGGAATAGCCGCAAAAGCATTACCCTTCACCGCAAAGGCGCTACCCTTTCTCGGAAAGACTCTCGGCGTGGGAGCTCTCATGGGACTCGCTAGTTCGGCGGTTGAGAAATTAATGGGTGGCAGTGGACTGTTTTTGAAGAAGGGAGGAGCCGTGTGTCGCATCCACGTAGACGACAGCGGTAAAGGATTGTATCTAGAACCCGTTAGAGGTGGCAACTCTCTGAGAGGAAATGGTCTCTATCTGAAGAGTGGACGGAATGTCGAGCGACTCGGCAAGGGTTTGTTGCTCGGTGAGAATTCGCCATTTAAGAACATACTGATTTTGAATATGTTATTATAATATAAAATTATATAAAATATAAAATCATAGAAAGTATAAAATAATTTAAAATGGGTGAAAAGGTGGAGAAACAAATTTATCACCTGGCTGAAAAGGCGGAGAAACAATTTGACAATAATGACGAACATCGCGAGCCAGAGAGCGAAAAAATAAAAAAATGGTTAGACGCTAATGATGGATATCTAAGGGAAGAACTAATGAAAGAGATAGATGAAGCACGGGATAGATAGTTGAGAATGAGACGATGCTTTACACGGTCACCACTACCTTCTGAAGAGAATGGTAATGATGCGAGTGTTACCAAGAGATGCACAACATTCGTTCATAATTATGATTCGGATAAACAAAAATGTTGCCATAAACGTATCACATCACAAAGAAAAAGAAAAAAAGAAAAAGAAGAATCAATGCTGAAATTTGAGAGAAAAGGAAACGTTATTATAATATATTATGATGATAGTGAAGAAGGAAAACAAAAAAAAAAAAAAGTAATGAGATCTAAAGATGATCTTATTACTTTTTTTTTCATTTTTCTTTGCTAAAAATCAATCACTCTATTGTTTATATTTTCAAGTCCATTATTAGCATGTTGACGCTCATGTCTTCTCCTTTTTCGAAAACGTGTTGAATGTTTATCTTTTGAGTTTTTTTACATCGGTCAACTCGCTCTCACCACCCAATTTCTTCACGAGTTTGAATGAGATGTTTGGAAATATGTAATTTCCATAGGGCAACGACAAATCGTCCTTGTCGAATTCTCTATCTTTGGCGATGATGATGTTCTGCAGATCGCTTTGGTACTCGTAAATCAAATCGAGCGCGGCTTCGTCCAATTTCAGAGGCATCTTATATTTCTCGTATTTGTGCTCTAAGCCCTTCGTCTCGACCTCGTTCAATTCGATGGGATTGTGTCATTGTAATCTATAGATTTTATGACCGAATTTCTGATACGTTTTGACTCATTTCAATTTCAATTCGCATCTTTTAGGTGTTGTTGTCTTCATGATCAATTATTTAGTATTTAAATAATAATTTGTTTAAAAAGTTTTTTTTTGCTCTTTATATATATAAAAAAGTTGTTTTTTTAATTTTTAATTTTCTTTAATGTAAAATTTTTTTAGTAAAAGTTTATTTTTCTCTTTATATATATATAAAAAGTTAAATTCTAATTTCAATCTCTCTATTGTTTATATTTCCAAGTCCGTTATTAGCAAGTTGACATTCTTCATTTTTCCACATACGAAAATGGTGTGAATGTTTATCTTTACTCTTTTGAGTTTTTTTTCATAGGTGAATGCGCTCTCACCACCCGATTTCTTCACGAGTTTGGGTGAGATTATTTGATATATGTAATCTCCATAGGACAACAATAAATCACCCCTGTCGAATTCTCTGTCTTCGGCGACGATGATATTATTCAGCAGTTCGCTTTGGTACTCGTAAAACAAATCGAGCGCGGCTTCATCCACTTTCAAACACATTCGATATTTGTGGTAGTAGCACTCTAAGTCCACCATCTCGACCTCATTCAATTCGATGGGATCGTGTGGTTGTAATGTATAGATATTAAAACTGGATTTCTCATCCCTTCGTCTCGTTTCAATTTCAATTCGCATCTTTTAGGTGTTGTTGTCATGATCGATTATTTGGTTTTTATGAATTCTTGCAAATAATGTATATTTTAATTTTGTATTAAAAAAATTGAATTTAAATTTAACTTTTTTTTTTTTTTCTATTATATATATAAAAAGAGTAAAAAAGCAAAACTTTTTTTAACAAATTATTTAATACAAAATTCAAAAAAAAAAAAAATATTCTTACAAATGAAGCAAACAGATAAAACAATGGTAAATTTAAATGAGAAAACCATACCTCAGTTAAACGAGATTTGTAAACTATTACAAATTTCAGATTTCAGAAATCATAGAACTAAATCAAAAAAAATTGAAGTCATACAAGAATATTTGTGAAACGCTAGAAAGGCAAATGAAATGTCGATAGCAACGACGTCAAAAGATGCATTGGTTGTGGAAAATAAGAAGATGACTAAACGAAAAGCCGTTGAAGAACATCAAGTTTCCAAAGAAAAGAAAAGAAAAACTAAAACGAAAACGAGTGATGCACTTCGGATTCAAGAGAAACGAGATATATCGAGCGAAATTCAACGAGCAATCGACGAAGAGAAAGGAGAAGAATATGTAACATGACTCATTGTGGAACTATTCCAATCGAAACCCGTAGAACGGGAGAGTGCGATCAAAGACATTTTTAAAACTTTCGACGTGATTCCCTCATTGAAGAAAGTCGATCCAAAATTGTTCATGGAACGGGTGAAGAAAGAAGTATTGGATTTGTTTCGTGAATACATGAACGTGGGATTAAAAATTAAGATGATACTCCATTGCATAATGAATAAAATCGACGTGAAGTCCGGCGAGAGCATCGTGAAAAATGCATATTTCAGATCTAACGTCGAACCCGTATTTCGAGGTTCAGATCTATCGGACGTTTTTGAAAAGATGAAAGACAAAATGTTGACGTCTCTCGCGAATTATCAACATGAAGGTAGTAATTGGACATTCGGTGAGGTGTTGAAACTCGAAATTCACATGACTAAAAACGAACCGTTGAAAGGATCTTCCTACTTGGAATTACCGTATTTCTTGACTAAGAAACACGCCGTGGTCAACGTGAGAAATAAAGATGATCAGTGTTTTAAATGGGCAGTCACCTCCGCTTTATACCCTGTCGAAATAAACTCTGATAGAGTTTCTCGTTACGAGGAAACTTCTAAAAATCTCGATTGGACTGGAGTGACTTTTCCAACAGAGTTAAAACATATCAAACGTTTCGAGGTTCAAAATCCCACCGTAGCGGTGATCGCTTGGGATATGATGAGGAAAAACGAACGATCTGTCCTCGTAGACAGACTTCGTATCTCGGAAGAGAAAAGACGATTATTTTATTATTGATTTCGAATGGTGACAATCGTCATTATTGTTGGGTTAAACATCCGAGCCGATTACTGTCGAGACAAAATAATAAACATAAACATAAGATATGTTTATGTTGCAACTGCATGAACGTGTTTCACAGCGAAGACTCGTTGGAGAAACATCAGGAATATTGCAACGAAAATCAAGGTGTCGCCGTCGAAATGCCCAAACCCAACACCATCGTGAAGTTTGAAAATCACAATAGAAGGTTAAAAGTACCATTCGTCGTGTACGCCAATTTCGAATGTTTCACCGCGAAAATGAGTTCCTGTCAACCCAACGCTCTTCAAAGTTACATCGAAAGATATCAAAAATACATACCTTCGGGCTATTGCATTTACGTGAAATGCGCTTTCGACTCGCAACACGACATGGGTCTCTTCACCTACACGAAACAGTGCGTAGACGACGACGTGGCTCAAAGGTTCGTGGAAGAGTTAGAATCGAAACTTCAAATGTTATACGACAAATTCAAAACTCCGGCGAAAATGATCATCACGCGAGAGCAGCAGGACGAAAATAACAGAGCCACCGAATGTCACATATGCAGACAATCGTTCGATGAGAATTCGGAGGAAAATAAGAAGGTCAGAGACCACGATCATTACGCAGGTCTGTATCGCGGTCCGGCTCACAGCAAGTGTAATTTAAAATATCAAGACGCCGCTTTCTATCCAGTGATGTTTCGCAATCTCTCGGGTTATGACAGTCATCTGTTCGTGAAAAATCTTGGCACCTCACACGAAGAATTAAATTGCATCGCGAACAGCGAAGAAAGATATATTTCCTTCACAAAATGGAAGCTCATGGAGAAGAAAAGAGTAATCGATGGAAATACGTTGAAAGAAAAAACGAAATCCATTCGTAAATGCATACGTTTCATCGACAGTTTTAAATTCATGTCCACCGCTCTGGAAAAATTAGTCGATAACATGAGCAAGGATAAATTTAAAATCACGAGCGAACATTTCGGAGAACGAGTAGACATCATGTTGAGGAAAGGAGTCTATCCTTACGATTACATGAACGATCTAAAGAGATTCGAAGACACCGCACTACCTTCGAAAGATGATTTTTATTCGAAATTATACAAATCTGACATTTCCGATGAGAATTACGAACACGCCAAAAACGTGTGGAAATCATTCGATATGAAAACCATGAGAGATTATCACGATCTCTATCTGAAGACCGACGTTCTGCTCTTGGCAGATGTGTTCGAAAATTTTCGAGACGTCTGTCGTCGAAATTATGTTCTGGATCCCGCTTGGTATTTCACTGCACCCGGTCTGGCGTGGGACGCTCTGTTGAAGACCACCGAAGTCCAATTGGAATTATTATCCGACATGGACATGTTGCTCATGTTCGAAAGGGCTGCGAGAGGTGGCGTCTCGATGATCTCCCACAGATATTCTGAGGCTAACAATCCCTACATGAAAGAAGGTTTCGATTCGAAACGGTCAACTAAATACATACAGTATTGGGACGCCAATAATCTGTATGGTTGGGCTATGAGTCATCCTTTACTGATTAGAAATTTCGAATGGGTGAAGGAACCAGAAGAGATGCAAAAATGGAGAGACTATCCTTGCATTTTAGAAGTCGATTTGAACTATCCGGAAGAATTACACGGTCCACACAACGATTATCCGCTGGCTCCCGAACGAATGGAACCGAACGAAGGAGACGAGGAAAAACTCATTCCCAATTTATTTAACAAACGTAACTACGTCGTCTACAGCGAGAATTTGAAACAGTACGTCGATTACGGGATGAAATTAGTTGACATACATCGCATCATTCGATTCGACGAAGAGCCTTGGATGAAAAAATACATCGATCTCAACACGAATCTCAGAACTCGAGCCGAGAACGATTTCGAAAAAGATTTCTTCAAACTCATGAACAACTGCGTGTACGGCAAATCGATGGAAAACATCAGGAAGAGAACCGACGTTCGACTCGTCACGTCTGAGAAAAGAGCTAAAAAATTAGTGGCGAAACCCAATTATGGCCGTTCACATGCAAAAGACGCATCTGAAGTTCGACAAACCATATTATCTTGGACCGATCATCTTAGATATCAGCAAGCGATTGATGTACGAGTTTCACTACGATTACGTCACACGAAAATTTGGTGACAAAGCCAAACTACTGTTCAGCGACACGGACAGTTTAGTTTACGAGATAGAGACGAAAGACATCTACCGAGATATATCTCCAGACATGGCCGATTGGTTCGACACAAGCAATTATCCCATCGATTACCCATCCAACATTCAATCGAACGACAACAAGAAGGTATTGGGTAAATTTAAGGACGAGAGCGGCGGTAAACAAATCGTCGAATTCGTGGGCTTGAGACCCAAACTGTATGCTTATCATCTAGAAGATGATGAAGAGATCAAGAGGTGCAAAGGAGTTAAAGCGTATTAGGAAGTGGTCCGGTGTATAAGACTATGAAATCGATTCGAAGCGAAAATCACGACCTGTATACCGAAATAGTCAACAAGATTTTGCTGATGGCCGACGACGACAAGAGATTCGTGTTAGACGATAAAATAAGCACTTTGGCACTCGGACATTGGACTTTGGATCTAATTTTAGACGATATGAATGGAGATGATTGGATTCTAGATGCGATTGTGGATGATAAGATTCCAGATACGATTGTGGATGATAGGATTCCAGAAAATCAAGAAGAATTAGATGAACACAAAATTATGGAAATCGATAGTGACATCGAGAAAGTTAGTTTAAAAAGAAAAAGAAAAAAATAGAAAAAAAAAAAAAATAACGTCATTTTTAGTGAATTATAATAAAATAAATAAAAAAAATATATACTTATTTATGAATAAGAAAATAAAGATATCCGTAGAAGGTGTCGTCTTACCCAACGAACCCCTATCCAACATCGATCTGTTGAATGCGGCAAAAGATTTGAAAATCGAAGATTTTCTAGGAGTGTTTTCCAGAGATGCCTTGCCGAAGAGAAGACCTCGACAATCGGAATGCGGAATTTTAAATCTAGACGATTCATCGGGTGAAGGCACTCACTGGGTGGCGTGGATGAAGAACGGGAAGAAGAAAAATTATTATTTCGACAGCTACGGAATCTCGCCGCCTAAAGAAATAAAGAACTATTTCAACAAAATAATGGTTCGTTACAACACGGAACAAGTGCAATCACCAGATCAAGTGTTTTGCGGTCACCTGTGTCTCTACGTTCTCAAGAGATGGTCTGAAGGAGATCGATTTCAAGACATTCTCAATGATTTACATTAGAGAGAGATTTTTTTTTATAGTATATATAAAGATAAAAAATTATTTTAAAAAAATTTTAATCGAATAAAAACGAAAAATAAAATAACATAGTTCATTTTTTAATAAACTGCGTTTTGAATATATTTTTTCTAAAAACAAAAAAATCCTTACAACAACATGCCAGTCGATAAATTTGGTAGAAGTGGCGATGAAAAAGTCAACCCGAGAAAGAAGAGGAAGACGTTCGAAGTCGACGATGGTTACGACGTTGCCAACTTGGACGAACGTTACGTTCGGAGATACGAACCTCGAGAAGAACCTTTGAACATGAACGATAAGAAGCTCTACAATCTTCCCGAGCCGATAGATCTCGCAGATGCTGCGACTAAAAAATACGTCGACATGGGGAACGCCAATTTCGAACAAATCCTGCTGGATAATTACGTGGATAAAACCATGACCGACGATCTCAATCTGAAATCCAAACGTTTGGTGAACGTTGTGAATCCCGTAGATCCCACCGATGACGCGACCAAGAAATACGCGGACGACTCTCACACGAGATTCAGCGAACACCTGAGAAATAGATACGTTCTGAAAACGATGCACTCGGAATTGAATGCCAATTCTAACAAGATAACGAACGTGGACACTCCCACAAATCCCAAGGACGTGGCGACCAAACACTACGTAGATCTGGAACAGAGAAAGTCTGACAGATGAGAAATGAAATCGGATCTGAATGCGGGATTCCACAAGATATTGAATCTGTCGAAGATCGACGACACGGATGCGGACTCAACCGCGGTCAACAAGGGCTACGTAAATTCTGCCGTGATACAATCGCAAGAATACCTAGAATCGCAAGTGGACGATCTCTACCTGAACAAAGAATCTGGCGGAACCATGGAGGGTGGCATCAACATGAACGGTCACAATTTATTCAGTCTCGATCACGATCCCAAATTCGATTCCAGCACGGTAAGCAGGAAGTACGTGGACGACAACTCGGTCTGGAGAAAGGATGACATCATGGAAGGTAAACTAGACATGGGTGGACACACGCTCACGAATCTACCGGATCCCGTGAACATGACGGATGCCTGCACCCTGATTTCGGTGGTGGAGAAAGTCAAATATGCTAGACAATTGATCACCATGTGGGCCGAAGAGGCCGGCACCTTAGATGAAGGAAAAGCTGAGTGGTCTTTCGGAAATGGAGGTAGCGGATTGAAACATGGTCAGGTGGGATATCCCATGCCGTTGGGAGGTGAAATCCTTCGAATGAGTCTGGCTTCCTCGGATTTGAATAACAGAGCGGTCGTCAATCTCATGGTGAATGGTGTGGAGAGCGATAAGAGATACAGCGTCGAAAAGACTGAGAATCAACACGTGAATGTTAGCACGTTCAGCACGCCTCTCAAAGTGAACGCCGGTGACAGGATTAATTTCGTCACGAAAACCAATAATCCCGAAGCCACCACTTCCGTGGTGAGTCTACTGATCGAACTAGATTCTTTGAACAAACAGTGAACGCGTGGAAAATAATGAATTAAAAAAAAAAAAAATAATGTGTGATTATTAAAAACAAAAAAAAAAACAGAAAAAAAAGTAATGAGATATAGAGAGATGTTCAATCTGTCTAGATCACATTACTTTATTTATTTTTTTTTTGTTTTTTTTTTTTGTTTTTAATAATGACTCATTACTTTTTTATTTTTTTTTTGTTTTTTTATTTATTTTTTTTCACACACACGTCTCTCATCGAATGATCGACATCTTATTTCCATCCGATTCGAATTGTAATTCTCTGTCCGACAGGACCAGGGCGAAGGCTTCGGTTTTTCTCGTCACGTTCCTATCAAATTGCATCTTGATCTGAATGTCTAACACGCTACTCTTGAATCGTTCACTCTGTTTACTGATGTCGAATGTGAACATGGGATACATCGACTTGTATTTGCCGGGAGATATGTTGGGGTTGCTCATCAATTCGTCTAGACCATGATACTTCTTTCTAAAATCAGCGGCATCGCTGTACAGTCTGGAGAAATCGTTCTTGTCGAACAACGCATTGTGATCGATTGCTGGATATCTTGTGGCGTTCAGAAACACTTGCATGTTTCTCAAATGGCAGTGATCGAACAGCGACGCATTCTTTTCCTGAGACCCGTCCCTATCGGTCTGAAATGCAACCATGATGAAATGCGGTCTCTCAGAAGCGGATTTCTCCGTCAATCTCCACGATCGAAGGCTCCATGTGCGGAACGAACCTCGATATCTTGTGTAGAGTTATCTTACCCGCATCGGTCGTGGTGAGTCTCACTATTGCGTCGTCGTTTCCTTTTCGAATCAACGTCAGATTGTGTTTTAATCCGTACATGATCTTGTTGTAATCGTCCGCAAATCCGAAGATGTGTTTCAAAGGTATCCTGAACGAAAACGTTCCTTTAGGTCTGGACGTCTTGACGACGTAGTCGAATATCGCGGCGGCGCCTGTGCTAGCAGGGCCTACGGTGTCTTTCACCCACAACTGATTAAGTCCTCTGGATTTCCGAGGTCCATCGAGGAGTATAACCCTTTTCAAAGTGCTTCTTATAAGCGTAGATTCTCACTCGATCGCCGACCGCAAATTTCGGCATTCTAGACTTCTTCCTGATCTTAGATCTCTCGGGATATAGATTCGCGTAGACCCGTTTTTCGTTTCGAGGATCACTAGCTTCCGCGGGAGTCATCTTGATCGATCTGTGTCGCGTGTTTTTGTAATCTTTGACCAGAGCGTTCAGAGCGTATTTGTATTTCTTGGTCGAATTCGCCGTGAAGTATCTGTACATCTTCTCCTTCATCGTTCGATTCCAATGTTCCACCATGCTGGCTTTCTCTTCGTTTTCGATCGAGTAGAGGTCTACCAATCGACGAACGTCCTTGTTGTAGAATTCCTTTCCCTTATCCACCCACAATTTACTCGGTTTTCGAGAAGACGAGTCGAACACGCTCTTCAGAGCCTCGGCGACGCAAGGTCCCGATTTATCCTTCAAAGCTCTGATCCAACTGTATTTCGAAAACACGTCGATGACCGTCAATAGATATTTGACGCCCTCGTTCCACCTCAAAAACGATCTCATTTCGACCAAGTCCGCTGACCAAATGTCATCCAGACCCTTCACGAACACCCTTCTCTTTCGAAATTTACTCACTATGGGTTTGTGTAACAGCTCGGCCAATTCGCTCGTCAATAATCGTTTCTTCTTCTTTTCAGATGCGCTTTTTTTTTTTGAACACCCCATCCGAATTGACGTTTCGCACCGATCAGATTGCCGACCAGCGAACGTTCCATCTTCTCTCTCCTGGTCGGATTCGATATGCCTCTCAATCTCCCCAACATGTGTTTGTCGCAGATGTCGTTGTGAGTCTTGGTGTCGGGATGTCCGGCGTAGCACAGATCGTGATCGTACGCAGCCGCATCCACCCTATTCACGGGTTTGCTCCAAGATTTGGGTGTCAGATTGGCGTTGAGTCTCTTGTTCAATTTCGTTCCGGGTCCCGTGAAACTGTGACCGGGCAGATGCATTTCGAAAGGTAGATTGTTGATCATTTTATTCACGATGCCTTTACCTTTGCTCGCGTTCTTTTGTTTGACGAATCGAGTCTTGATAGAACCACACACGTCGCAAATTCCGCGAAGCATCTGTCTGTCGTTTTTAGTTCGCACTTCTCTAGAATTACTCATCTCGGTAACTCTCTTACACTTTACGCAATACATTTTTTTAAGAGTTATTTAAATTAATTTCGTTTTTTATTTTATATATAAATTTAATATTTTTTTTTTTTTTTAAAATTCTGTTCTTATTATATATATATATATTTTTTTTTTTTGTCAATCGCTGCTCTTGAGTTCTATCATCTTACTGAATTCCTCCCTGGCCTCTTTCCTCCCCTTTTCCACGAGAGAATCCTTCATCTCTTCCTTGATGATCTGACGAGTCTTGATTCTCACGGCTTCTTTCATGGCATCGTATTTCGTTTTCTCGCTCAATATCGCGAAGTATTCTCCGTCCGATATCCTACTGTCTTTCAACGTCATAGAGATCATTTTGGATATTGTGTCGATCTTGGAGTTGGCCAAGACGTGAATCTTGTTGTGTTTCCTCACCTTCAGATATAATTTCCTATTCAAAAAGTTTACGAGCGTGCTAAACAATCCGACGGCGAGGGCCACTCCTTCTACGGTCAACACGATCAGAATGCCGACCGCGGTCGACAACAATCTGATGCCAGCCGAGTGTAAACCCATGGAAATCGTGATGAGTGTCGTGTCGATCATGTTGACGAATTTCACGAAACGCGAATACTTCTTCTTGAGGGAACGACGAGAATCTCTCTCTCGAGTCAGATACAATTGGATTCTTCTGATTTGATCGATGCGATACCTCTCTCCTCTTTCTCTTTCTTCTAGCGACGGCGCCATTGGCAAAACGCCATTCGGCTTCTTGTCCTCGTCTTCCACTAACGTGAATAATACAATTTATTTCTGGTTCTCATTTTTTTTTCTTTCTAATATTAGATAAAAAAAATTTATGTGTGTATTTATTTTTTTTTTTATTTTCTACTCTCCCTTATTTTTATATCAACGAAAAAAACTTAGACGTATGCTTCGTTCAGCAATAATTTCTTGATGCATCCCTTGGCTTCTCAAACTTCTACGCGCCAATTTCAGTTCTTCCGAATCTGTGGGCCTGTCTCGATTCTTACAGAAGACTAATCTCTTCCAAAACGTGATCACATCATTGAATTTAACGCGTTCGAACGCCGGTTCGAAATACATGACGACCATATCTTCCCTTTCCCTTTTCATCAGACACGAATGATTCTCGTGATCTAAGTCTAGATGATCCTGACACCCGACGCATCGTTCTAACAAGATGGGGCATAGTTGTTCATTCACGCAGATTGCGTATGCTCTCATCAGCATGTTTAAAAGAAACCTCGCTCTAATAGTCTGAGAATCGCTCATGATTTACGTATTTTTATTTTTTTTTTATTATCTATTCGATTTGATATATTTAATTTTCTAAATAACTATTTATTTATATTTTTTTTTCTCTCCTATATATATCGATCACTTTTATTTATTTCCTAGGATATTCTCCCACCCCACGACGAGGGGAGATAACTCTGTATGATCGAGTTTATGAGAATCGAGCGATCCGATCAGTCGATTGGCGGGGAATCAAGCGATCTGATCGCTCGATCAGCTGAGTTTTTGAGAATTTCTCATAGTGGAGGAATTCCCCTAATAATGTCATAAATGGGAGAAAAAAAACCACCGCCTCAAAACAATTGCGGGTTCTGAATCATCTGTCTCAACACAATTGCGGGTTCTGAACCGCTGATCTAGAGTCCCCAAAACTGTTTTTTGATGATGACCCAGAATTTTTTGCTTTTGCTCGTGTTCGCCAATGATGGATCGATGGTCTGATCTGCGATGGGAACGTCGACGAAAAATTACGTACAAGATACAAGCGAAGATGTACGATTTCACCCTTTTTTAAAAACGCGCGTTCACCACGCATTCACCACGAGTATTTGAACGTTAAAAGTGCGATCTAGGAGTCACAACTGTACATGCGGGGATTCAAGATCATGTACAGTTTTGTGAACAAGCGTGTGATTTTAACACTGAATTCCACGTTGGTGAACGCATAGTGTGCATATGTTTTACACGTACATGTACAAGTGATAGTATATCGGCAATTATTACCTACTCCCGTGTGATCGGCCATGTTGTGACGTCATCCCCATCGTGATACGTGGTGTTAGTGTGCATGCGCAGCGCGTGTTGTTAGGGTGATACGTGTTTCCGTCGTCCATTTTGTATACTAGAGGCCGCTATCTTGGTTTCTCTAGTAGCACGTGGTTGCTATGTTACCCAAAGGCCAACAACAGGACAAGGGTATGTTCGGAGGGTGTGTTCGATTGAACGGGAATAATTTCCCTTTCGTAGAATTGCCACAAACAACTCGATAATCCCTCCAAATCACCGAAATTGACTTTATTTACTACGGGTTTCCCCCAGAATCCTTTTTAGGACCGTCATTCTTTGGCTTATAATAGTAGCACGTAGTGCTATAGTACAGAGTGGGTACCGGGGGTGTGTTCGATTGAATTAGAGTAGTTTTTCTGGAACGGATTCCACCCAGAATCCCTTTTTTAGAATACACCATGACGTTTTTCCCCCAATAAAAGACACGTTCCTTTGCATAAGAGTAGTTTCTAACCATTATTTAAATTATAAAAGTAGGGTCCATATGTGTACATGAAGGCCACGAAGCTAACCTGAAGTACCACAATATACTCATGTGAGGATCTACCCATAAGCAAAGAGAATCCTTTTTTTTGTCGTATGAGGTCTAATTTACCATCCCTCTTAGCCTAATTTCGGTATTTGAGGATACCTATGACATGGTATTGTATTGTTGGAGGATACCTTTTGAGGATACCTTTTATAAGTGATAATTTGAGGATACCTTTGGTATTGTACTACTGGACTCATTGATAAAAACACAATTTTTACAATTTAATTTCTTTTATTCAACAACAAACATACAACTTTTTATGGAATCTTCTATGGTATGTAGATTGTCAGATATTCATAAACAGTCTTTCTGCAGATTGGACATCTTCTCAGTGGTTTACAACAGTCTTTGCACAGGCACAAATGGTTACATGGTCGCGAAGCGACATTGGCTTCAGCTAATAAACACACACTACATTTTGTCCTCCGTGAATCTTCTTCTTGAAATGATGGTGTCCATTTCTTGTTTGATGACCATTTCTTCTTCTTGAACTTTTTTAACGTCCATGAATTCAGGTGGTAAATTATGAATGTAATAACAGTCTGGAGAATATTTTCTGTGTTCTTCTATAACATCATCTTCTGTTTCCCAGAAACGAACAATAATACCACAATGAAAACATTGAGTTCTGTCTCCTGTCCCCAAATAAAAGAATCCAACTTTTGTCAGTTCATTCGGGGTTTTCACACTTTCACTTTGTAACATGAATTGAAATGTCTTGAGACGATTTTCCTCCAATGCATACTTGATGTGTTTTGGTGGTCTTTGTTCTAGTGTCTTTTCTTCTTTTCTCTTATCCACGTAATAACTGCTCCACTTGTACTGGTGGTGGAACATCACGAAAATACCTTTCGAATGAAACGCTCATTCTCTCTATAAAGTCCCTTGCATTTCTTGTTTCTTGGTTTCCTGATTGATAATCATTCAGTGTCATCCTGATCAAACATGGAATAGTGAACATTCTTCAATCCTTTTCATCTTCATTCTTCTTTAGTTTTCTTTCTCTCTTTGGTTTGGGTTCTCCTATTTCTAGGCTCCTCTTCTTTGCAATATCCACTGCTTTGGTCACTTGTTCCCAATCTCTTGTGGTAAACTGGAACCCAACGTCGTTGAGTTTGAAGACGGTCACATTTGTAGACATCCTTCTTCTTTGGCTGTCGAAACACAAATGAGCTGAACACCAAGCGCACCCCTTTTTAATCGTTTTTCTTCAATATAGAGACATCTAGTGGCTGGTTTCTTCTATGACGTCATTAACCAACACATCATTATCCATCAGATCAGTCGTAAACATGTTGGATATGGTTTCCATCGGTACACCGCGACAGCGATGTTTCAAGTAAAACAGACAGTATTGTCCACACACTGGTAATGGTCCTCGAAGGTGTTTTGTATTATACTTCCAATATCTGGAATTCTTCTTCAGGAAATTCCCGAATGGTCTATGTTGTGGTGGTAATCAATAGGAATCAAAGTACTCTGCGTTGTGGTGACTCACAAAGAGAGCCATCCAATGTTCTCCTTTTTCTGTGGTCTGGATCCGTGTTGACTATCAAAGCCACTGGTCTGTGATCTGGTAATCTTCTTGGTAATCTGTTTCTTGCAAATACACCCAAACATGTTCTCATCAAACAACTATCTGATTGAAGTGCATTCTCCAACTGCAGCGTGTTCATGTTGAGTAATCGAAGATTACTTGTCTATTCTTATCCACTTCTATGATGTTCTGGAATTCTGCATACACCAGTACGTTGATTGTGGTTGGTAATGGGTTTTCGAAATGGACTTCTGGTCTCAAGGTTCCTCTCTTCACCAGATCGAAGTGTATTCCATGTGATAGGTCTGGAGTCAGGTCGAATACGAATAAGGTGTATCCATTTATGTACTCTTCTCAGCTGATGTGGTTTCCTTCATTCTCGTACATTTGTCTAGTCCCTTGGAACAGGGTCGCATAACATCTCTCCACTTCTTATTGTTCGATTCGAGGTTGTAATGGTTTGGCTGGAATATGCTGCCCATCCACGTACAAAGACAAGTAATTGATTTTGTAGTTCTTGAAATTATATGGATTCTTTGAAAAGTTTCCATTGAAAGCATCGTTGTCTACACATCCCACCACGATGCGTTTAGGTAGTTGACCTAAAAATAAATTTTCTTGTGTGATGCTGAGATTTCCTTTCGGCACTGAAAACACCTTGGTTTCCACACGGTCGATGGGATATTTTGACGTTGCTTTTGTTAGTGCTTTCCCGTGAGCCATTCTCACGAATGTCTGGGGTGTCTCTTTGCGTACAAACATGGATACATCTAGAATTTTGATCTTGTATGTATCGGCAAAAGCATGCGAAAGCATCTTTGGCTCGGTTCATTTTAACATGAACATTAACTCCTTTCAGCAAGTAACGAGTTTGGAAAAACATGTCCAAATGTAATCTTCCAGTCATGTCCACTATTTTTCTTTTCTCTATAAATTTCTTTCGAAGAATAAATCCCTTGTTATCTTCTGTCAAATCTTCCATGTGTCCGGCTGTATCCTTGTACCATAATGCAATAGTCAGTTGTGACTTCTTTGCAGCTGGTCCATAGCTCAACAAAGTTTCTATAAAAGCTCTGTAGTGATAAGTGTTGTTGGAAGGAGATACCAGTTTTTCATTCAAGCTGATATCGATTTGATTAAATAACGAATGCATCCATAAATTGACTGGGCCCACATTGGCATCGGGTGCAATTGGTGCCCCATTGGAATCTACAACCGTTGCTTTAATATACAAGTATGTCTGTGCAAAATTCAAATAATCATCTCCTAATCCTGCAATGTGGATTTCTATTGGGCCACTGTTTCCTATGGTCGCCAAAAGCCTGTGTTCTACCCATTGCCCATGTTCCACACTAGTCTGTGTTGGTGGTTTGGAAAACAAGTCGAGTTCGGTGTTGACACACTCACAAGATTTTTCATTGATGAGAGACATCATGCATCGATAATGTCTTGCGTCTGTACAGTTCTCCTTCTCTTTGTCGATTTGCCATTTGGCGTGGTGCGGGCCTTTTTATACCTTTCCAACCGGGTGGTTTCGACCCACCAACCACTTCATTCCAAGCACTCACACTAGCCTCTTTGACTGTCTTGATTTCTGCCTTTTTAACATTTTTCCCTTCAATGACATCTTCGGCAAAGGCCGCTCCTTTTCTCACGAGCTGTTTTCCCACGGTCCTAGCTGTAGTTTTCAATAAGGGTAACTCGACGTTCTTCAGTCCTCCCAACATACTTCCCAAACCATAACCTCTCTGTATTTGTGCTCCAGAAAAAGCAAGCTGGTAGGCCGTTCCCAGCTTGTTTCGTGTAATATTCTTCGTATAATTTGGACTTACAGCAATAAGTCATGTTTATGTGAAATGAAGAGATCTACGATTTTTGAAATGAAATGTCACTTTCCCGAACTCGAATGGAACTATAGCTCCTGTGTCGTCCCTAAAAAAAACCTGGACGGTGTTGAAATTTTTTCGTTCCACTGGTACATAATACACATTCCCAAAGGTTTTGGAGATGATGTTCCCATGTTTTCCACGTACAGGTACGATACGAAGAAGGGATATTCTTCTCCCACGACTTGGTCACGAACCAAGTCACAGTATACATAGAGCGAATAAAATCCTTGGTTGACATCAGCAACTCTGGAAGAATTGTAAGTTCCTGATTTAAAAATATACTCGTTAAATCCCAAAATATTTTGAAGAGTAGGGCTCAATGTGACCACGACTCTATCACGTACCGTCAAACGAACTTTACCAGTCACTTCATCCAATTCAAAATATACCTTATCGTGACGAGGCAAGAGTAATTCTTTAACACCATTGATAGCCCGTATCACATCAGTGGGATCGGAATAACGACCGTCCTTCAGAGTGAGTCGATAATTCTTTTTTGAAGACCAGAACACTGTAACGAAAGCTTCTTCCCCACGAATATTGAACCAATTATTTGGATACTGGATCTCTGCCAGACCTACTTCCCATTCCCCAGTGAGATTCACTGGTTGTGATAACTGAGTGGTGTACGTAGTCAACGTGTTTTCGGGAAACACGTTCATAGAACTGTTACTTGGTAGAGTCAAATAAAACATTACTTTTTCTTTATGGTTGGATTAGGCAACAAATATCCTATGCTACTACTCAAGGGAGCAGTCCACAACTTGCTGTCTGTGTTTTCGAGAGAGAGATTAATAACACTGGTAATGATGATGTACAAAATGATTATTTGTGAAATTTTTACCAAAAATTTCCAAATAGAGGCTAAAATTCGTTCGATCCTTCTTCCATTTTGAAGAAACCTCAGAGGTTCACTTCCTTTTATAGGTGAGCTGACTCTGCTTGATCCATGAATTCAACGAAGCGGGATATCCCAACCACTTTACTAACAGTTCTCTGTTTTTACCACGATCACGTTTCTTGGGTACGTGTTCGATTTTGTAAATAGTTTTGTGTGCAACTCGCTGAAGTTCTTCAGTGTAGAACGACCCTTTCAATAATTCACCATTATCATCTTGTAAGATGTATGTGACTGGATGCCCTTTCTTGATGACTACCACTGTGAATAACTCTTCAGTCCAATTGGGCAAATAACCTTTCTCAAAAGTTTTCTTCACTTCCTGATTCTCACTCTGTCTCCCACTTTGAACTTTGGGGTCTTGTGTTTGGTGGGTTTACCATAAAGTTTCTGCCAAACCTCTTCTTGATTTTCAAAGTTCACGGCTATTGGGGCCATAGCGATACTACGATGATGAGAATGATTATAAGATTTCACCAAGTTTTGAAGTGGAAAAGTTATTGTATCGTTCTTGGTAAAATATTTCCACATCTTGGTTTTCAAAGTTCTATTGAATCTTTCTACTATGGATCATTTTGTTTCCACGCTTTGTGTAGTGAAAAATTTTACTCCGTGTTGTTTGAGACAATTCTGAAATTTCCTGTTTAGAAATTCTTTGCCTTGATCAGTTTGTAATTTTTAAGGTTTATGACCTTCTTTGAAAATTTTAGCAAAAGCATTTACGGTGGAATCACCAAGTTTGTTTTTGAGGGGTATGACCCAAGCATGTTTACTAAACACATCTATACATGTCAATAAAAAGTTTGTGTTTTTGTTGAATTTACTGATATTTGCTACATCTACCAAGTCAGCTTGCCATTGTGCATCGATACCACTAACTATCATTTTCCTTCTAGGAAATGTACGACGAACAGGTTTGTGAAGAGTGTATGTGTCTTGAGTCTCTTACCATTTTACAACTTTAGTTTCTTTCTTGGACGCTCTATGAAGAGCGTCTATACCACCAAAACTACCAGGTGCTTCAGAATCATAGTACAATATTTCCACTACTGCCTTGTTCAAGTGTCAACTCTGTTTATACCCTTCTTCGGTCCACTTTGACGTTTCTGTTTTCTTTTGTTGTTTTGCTTCCGACTTTGTCGGTACCTGTTTCATGAAATCCCAACGTTCTTTATGACCAATCAATTCTTGGGGTATGTTACTATCCCGCGGGGCTTCGGCCAACACTTCCCATCCCTTTGGTTGGAAAGATTTTCGTCTTCTAAGTAAATCGTTTAGAAGATCTGTTACATTCGACCCTACCACTGTTTGATCTTTGTAGACTAGTTCGCCCTTCTCATTCCAAGATATATTTGGGTCACTTCTAATACGATTCAACAATAACTTTCCCTTTCTCTTCATAGTCATAGGTACAGAATCGAGAATGTCTGTCTTCATCTTTATTATCTTTCTCAAGTTCGACTTTAATGGGTCGAGGAGCCATTACCTTTTGTTGAAATGTCAAGTACCTTTGTAAAATTTGATTATATTGATTCATCTTTTCGTTGCATGTGAGAAAAGGGCATCGAGAATATCTCTAATTTCTCGATCCAATAATGAAACAGCCAGTTCATTCGGTTGTCTTGGAGTCTCTTGTAGACGTTCCAATAACCTTGGTTCTACCAACCCCATCTTCTTTGCATATTTCATCATCCAAAAATACCTTTAACAGCACCCAATACTACAGGAGGTAGTAATGCACCCAAGAATACCCCTTTCTGCGAGATTTGTCTCTTCCTTTTGTCAGAGGTACCTTTATTTGCCACTGCCCTCACTAGTTGTTTGTGACGAACGAGTTTGGTTCTCTGAGCTTTGGTCAGAGGTACTGCCCCCTTCAGTATATTCGAGGCACAGGTAATCAATTCTTTGTCTGCATGTTTTAGTATGGGTTTCGATTTAATAAGAAGCTTGAGAAGAGCGATGTTGTGCTTGAGACGGCCAGACATACTTCTGACTTGAGGCAGACTTGTTGCTCCCCTCTTATACTTTTCGGCTCCCCTTTCATACTTTTTGGAGGTACACGTACTGGGTTTCCCCTGGAAAAATTTGACTTCTTAATCTCATGTGTTCAGGAGTATCTTGTTTGAGATCGATTAAAAGGTAACCATATGGGGTCGAAGTGACATCTTCGAAAACTTCTCTCAGAAACTTGGAATGATCAGGATACATCTGAGAATGATCTCTAGGTTTTTTAAACAAGATCACGTAATGACTATTGAGAGCTACAGTCCTATGACTTTATTTTTGTCGAATGAATTTTGAACAATGTACATCACACTAATCTTACAGTGATGACTACCTTTAGTAAATAATCTAGACACACGAACATCTGCATCGAGCATCAGATCATCCAATATGACTAAACTATCAGATTTTAATTCTTGAGGGAGACACTCTACGAATTCTACTTGGGGTAAAGTATTGTATAATAGTTGTCATTCAGTATAACACCAAATGATGTGACTTGGAACAGGTGAGATAATACCTTGAATGTTTTGAATAACCTGATTTACAAAGGATGATTTTCCACTACCCGTGGGACCGCACAATGAACAAGTGAATCAATGCTTCCAACGAGGATCCATCTTTGTTGTTCTATGTGGGTACTGCTCCCCCTTTATACCTTTTGGGGGGTGGTATGTTTGACCGTCCTTCAAAAATATTTAGCATTGGTGGTCCTTTGACTTACTGGCTGGGGACAGGTTAAGTTTGTTTGATATTTGTCAAGAAGATAAACATCAAATAACTTAAGCGTCATTACCAACTTTTTTTTCTTCATTTTATACTTTTTTCGGCTTTATAAAAACAAACATCTATTTACAACATCTATTTACATCTTCAGACGTAGTGGTTTCTTGAAGGTCATGAATTCAATCACCAAATCCATAATACAACATCTCTGTTCATTTGTGAGAGGTTTCTCGAACATATCTTCATACTCTTTCTGTACTGGTGGTGGATTCATTCCAGAAGTATTACGGTGACATAGTAGATGGACGTCATTCTTGTTAACTCTTTCAAGTGCTTCATTAAAACATGTTATAATCGTCTCTTCTTGAGACATCATGAGGCATACATTATGTTGAATCTGATTTAGGTGATCGACTGTACATCCATAGCATTTTTCTTTCACTACAGCGTCAATGTTATCTTCGACATAATGAGCATATGCCAAACAAAGTTCGTGCTGCAAGCAAACTGCCTGATTTCACTATCAATTTCATCAACGATCAATGGTCGTGGTTGGGTTATTCTCACTGTGATCGTCTTCTTCTTCAAAGGTGGTTTTTGAATTGGTTTTTTGAAGTCTTCATGTTAGTAGGTTTAGATGGTTTAGTGTCTTCAGGTTTAGCAGGGTCAATGTCTTCAGTTAAAGCTGATTGTTGGGTGTTGATGTCTACATCTACTTCTTCTATTTGGGACTTCAAGGCATTCCATTCTTCTAAAGATAGAGCAATAGCAGCCTTCGTAGTTTTCTGGTCTTTTCCCTCAAAGTATCTTCTGAGATGAATCTTCAGTTCACCCTGGTACTGGATGACGTTAGCATACGTCTGCTTGGTGCCAATTCGGAACATCTTCTTGAAATTGTGATCCACTTTTTGATTCTTGACTGGGGTTTGTGTTTGTTTCCTATAGGATTATAGGTTAAAGTTGGGAAATTTAGAAAATTAGTATAGAAGTCAATGGAAAAGAAACACAATGGAAATACACACATTTGATTGGTTGATTAACTTCGATCTGATTGGTCAGCTTGGCGATCAAACTGCAATCTTGATTCTTAAAGTGTAGGATATGGCCCTCAGCATTTTATACTGGCTTGGGAGAGGTCAAGCTACAAACCTCTGTCCAATGGAGATAAGTCAAATAGCTCGAGTGCATTCCTACCCCTACAGTTCGTACTAGTACCCTTAAAAAACAAGTCCAACTTAGCAATTCAGACGTTTTGTTCATTTCTCTTTTTTTTAATATTTACAACAGAGAATTTCTTAATAATGATAATGATGATGATGATTTATTCCTTTGGTTATACAATAGGGGTAGCCTAAAAGACACTAGGAATAAACTTTTTTAAATGAAACTAAAAAGTTTGAATGAAACTAAAAAGTTTTGAATGAAACTAAAAAGTTTTTCAAAAAACAAAAGGTGTATCATCCGGTTCCAATAGGAGTAATCTAAAAGATACCATGAATCAACATTTTTTAAAATAAATGGAATGAAACTAAAAAAAGGTTTGTTACAAAAAATAAAATGTGTATCATCTAGTTCCAATGGGGGTACCCTAAAAGATACCATGAATCAACTTTTTTTAAATAAATGGAATGGAACTAAAAAAGATTGGAACAAAATGTGTATCATCTGGTTCCAATAGGTGTAACCTAAAAGATACCTTGAATCAACATTTTTTCAAATAAATGGAATGAAACTAAAAAGTTTGGAATGAAAATAAAGAAGTATCCTCCACTTCCAATAGGATTAACCTAAAGTATACCAGGAAATTATAACATGATGATGATGATAATAAAAACTCTCTGTATTAGTATAAATAAAAAATTGAGAAACAAACTTTCAATCCATTTCCGTGTATTGCCTTGTAAGACTTTGTACTGCAATATAGGACTTGCCATAAATGACTTTTTAAATTAGAGAAAAAGACTGCCATATAGGACTTGCCATATAGGACTTTAAAGAAAGACTGCCATTTAGGACTTTTCAATTAGAGAAAAAAAACTGCCATATAGGACTCTAGAATTTTTTTTTTTTTTTTTTTTTTTTTTTTGGTGAACTCAACATGATTGAGTAGATCTCCTAAAATCCATTACGGTTTTTAGGAATTTTTCGGTCAACCTAATACGATTGAGTAGACCACCTAAAATCCATTACGGTTTTTAGGAATTTTTCGGTCAACTAAATAGGACTTTTTGTAGGCAAAAGCTAGACTTTTTCTGGTTGTAGAAAATATGACACTCACTGAATAACTTCATTCTTCTTGAAGGTTAAATCTCTAGTGGTATGGTGCTAACTCCATCTTCTAAAACTCTTTGTTTTGGGTAGAAATACGATAGTCCATCTCTGCTCTGCTGGTAAGTATACATAGTGTTGTCATTCATAACAAATCCTCGGTTGATGCCGGATCCACTTTGTTGAGTCTTCAAAACTTGAAAATATTTGTCTTTCGTCAAATCATTGTGGCGTTTGCTGATTCCTTAACAATTAAATTTATTGGTGGCACCGAAACAATATGTTTTATTACACAGTCCAACAATACCGGTTCCTTGCCATTCTACCTTGAACAAGCCAGGAGTTCTCCTGTCAAAACTGGTTTCACTAATTCATCTATGGATGGTGAAGAGGTACATAGATATGTAGAATCTGTGTCCATTTCAGCATATTCGAAATCTTGGCGGTTGATAAAAATATCGATGAAATCATAATAGAACTGAAGCATCTGGAGTTTCGCATACTGGTAAACAAAGAATCCGATGTGAAGTGGCAGATCCAACTTGATGGTCTTCTTGTTGAGTTCGACTTCATATAACGTTTCATCTAATGGATTCAAGGCTCTGAAGGACATGTTATTTACAGCTTTGGTGACTTCTTCATCATTACAATAGCACACACGTCGATGCTTCTCTTTGTTGGTAACGGTTTTGCCATATCCAGAATTTCCCAACTGCTTCATGGTGTCGGCAACGATCGACTTGTCAGGGTCAACATCTCCTTGTCTTCTAGCTTCAGATACTCCATCTCCAAATTTCTCAAAACATTTTTCTTGGTTTATATTGGATAACCTGGTAGACGTGATCAACTGCAATACCATGCTGGAGGTACCACTGGAGCAAAGCACCATTTTTTCTGCTATCAAACTTCTACGGGGTTTCTTCATCATTCTATTCTTCTCAGCAAAGGACTTCATGTGTTCACCAATATCATCTATTGAGATATCTGTATTCTTGAAAATATGTGTCATCTCTTCAAAGTACTCTTTCAGGTGATCTGGTACATGTATATCACATTCAACCAAACCAAACAGTTCACCGGACTTCACTTTCTTCAATACTTCTTCATCTGTCATTCCACCATGTATTTTGTCTGAAAAGTTCTCTTTCATGAAGGCTTTGAGTGTGACATCGATCTTCTTCATCTCTCTCCACTCACACTCCCAGATTTCAACAAGTCTATATCCCAAATCGGTGATGTACTTTGCATTGGTACGTGTGTCTTGTAGCAGTTCTTTCATGGGTTTATCTCCGACTTCATTATGGAGGATAGGAAGCCCTTTCTTATCTCATGCAGGTATGTCCGTGCCTGAAGCAGCCATGGAATTGGTATACAGTCTGTGTCTCTTTGTACCAACCATCAACAGGCAACTGTCTTCGACCAATCATTTTTTCTTCTCCGATAAACTGATGTCTGATGTAGATGTAATCTCTCGTAGATAGAAACTCTAACCACTGTTCCGCCATTTTACCATACTTCATAGGATGTTCTGGTTTAAACTGGTTTTCTTCACGTCGTCTAATACTCCAACCCGTTGGCATCTCTTGCATTAGGCACCATAGATATAATGCATTCGCATCAAAGCCTATAACATCTTTCTCGTGGTGCCGGTTGAAGATAATTGAAGGTCCACCAACGATATTATCTTTCACTAAGTGATGCAGGTCTTTGTTTTTCTGGTTAAATAACGTGAAGTGGGTGTCATCATTCATGGTCTGGAACATGTATTTCAACGTAAGGCCCGGAACACTGATACCATCTTTAAACATGTCGATGTGGCGTTCTTGATAGAAAGCAAACTGCTTGTCAACTGCTTCAAGGAATGGTTTTACATCTCGGTTATTGTACCAGATCAGAAAATTACGGAAAGTTGTCATCTCCAGGTCATGTCACACATGCTGGCAGTACTGGTATTCTTCTTTGGATATACTTTCTTTCTTGAGACAACTGTAGAAGGCTTCATGGTCAGGTAGATGATCTTGATCCAATTTGTCCAAGCTGTCGATCCACTCATATGGTAAAAATCCCTTTGTCACGGAACAGCCAAATGCTTTCAAAAACTTGTTTTAGATGAATCCTGGAGCGAGATAGTTGCAAATATCAATAAACTTGAAAGATTCTGTCGAGACGCACATGTTGTCATTAGATTTCGTCACTGCAAACTTGAGTGGATTCTGTCTCTTCAGGTATGCCATCAGTTCACGCTTGACTACATTCATGTCGTATTTTCCAGTGTTGAATCCGATGTCGGGCATTTCTTGCAGGTAGTCTTGAAATTTCTTCTCCAACTTCTGTAAAGGGTGCATCTTGGATGTATCTTCTCCAATAGCTCTGGCTTCCGCTTCCAGCGTTTCATCAATTTTCTGTCTGAGCTTAAGTAAGGTCCACGCATGATAGGTCTGCAAAAGTTGATGGTAATGAGATGAAACATCTGTGAGGTATGTCATCATTTCTTCAACAAGTTCTTGAGAATTTCTGTAAGTAATAAAAAAATTTCGGATCTTGGTATTCTGAAACATTACTACATACGCTCACACTCAGTGGTCGGTGTTCTGCTTCCCACATCAGTTTATCACTGTCGGCAGGTAGACTGGACTTGTTAATGTAACTTTCAAAATCAAAGGTTGCACGGTATGGATAAAACTTCTTCTCTTCGGGCACTTCTATTCCTTCATCTTCTAACTGATCAAATACGGACTGGGATGGATGGTATACAATGCCAACATACTGGTAATTCACTTCATATGTGCATGTCTTCTCGTGACGATTTAATTTCTTCACAGTGTGTCAATATTTGCCGCATTTGCAGCATTCAAACGATTTACAGTATTGTTCTATATCGATGATGTAGCTAAAATGGTTCTTGTAAACGTTCACATACATGGTATCCTCAAAACTTCTATGAGATCTCTGGACTAGTTTGGCAAAATTTGGTTATCATCATTCTTGACAAGTTCATATACTTGAATGTTTACTTCAAAACATTTCTCCAAGTCGGGTAATTCGGCTAAAGTTACTCCACAGAATTTATTCTTTGGCTTCTTTGTATACTTGTTGTACATGGCGTGTGTTGTATTATTTAAACTGCATGGTATGGAACCACTCCATAAAGCTAAACATCGGAAGATGCACAGGTTATCTTCGTAGGTAATCTGGTGATTTTTATCTTTCACCAAAGCATTTACTGCTTTGTTCTGGAGAATATAATCTGGAAGATCTTCTACCATTCCAATTGGGTGATCTTTCAACTTATTCACATAAAAGGTGACATTAGTAACTCTCTCCACAAGCCATTTGGTGTTTGGACGTTTTAACTTGGCCCATTCCAGGATATCTTCTTCTATGACATCATCTAGGATTTTTTCAAAGTCTTCTTGGCAGCATACGAGTTGTGGAACATCAAGTACCCGACCGTTGTTTTGTGATGGATGGTAATACTTCAGTTCATTCGTTTCATTGTGTCTCAGGATAAAACCAAAACTAAGATTAATTTAAATCTTAGCTGTTGTGGCAGAAATACAGTAGTCATCAATTCATCATTCATCATCTTCAGGTTCACATCGTTGATCCGGTAGTTATACTGGTCCTGGACAATTCTATTCATCATATGGCGAGTTCTAATAGAACTCCAGTAATCTACGTATAAATTCAACATCTCATCGGTCTCTTCTTCGGACATCATGTTTTGGTCAAAATCAATCGGGTCAGCGTCATAACGAGTGGTCGTCGTGGTCCGTGGTTGTTTGGTTGGTTGGTCCTCTCTTCAGTTCATCGGTCTTCCTTTTAGCTGGTACTGGAATTGGTCGGTGGGCGACGCTCTGGTGCCGGTTAAAACGGAGTAGTTGTTTAAACTCCTGGCCGCATTCCATGAATGTATATGTCTCCAAACATTTCTTCAGATGTTGGTCCAGCTTTTGCTTCGAAGCATAATGCTCTTGTTACAATTGGTGCAGTCGTGGGTCTTCTTCTCTTCACCGTGCTGGGTGCGTACATGGCGGTTCCGGTTCCGACGGTCCGTAAAGGTCTTCCCACACTCTTCACAGGCATAAACATCAGTCCTGGTAACGGCAGTAGCAGCACCAGACTCCATCTTCATAAACTTTTTGCGAAGGCAAAATTGCTAAAGAAAACTCTCTAGCGATGTGTTCAGTTCGAAGGATCGAAACAGAATAACGTGACGTTACTCTTCTCCGGAATTTATCTCTACGTGACGGACGTTTTTGAAAACGTCACGACGTCGCAACGTTTTTTCACCGATATTTTCATTTTCGGTGGGCGTTTGTGTTTGTTTCCTATAGGATTATAGGTTAAAGTTGGGAAAATTATAAAATTAGTATAGAAGTCTATGGGAAAGAAACACAATGAGAATATACTAATCTGATTGGTTAGTGTAGTTCCAGGAAGAAGCAGAGGATTCTGGGCAATGACCAAAGGAACGTGCCTTTTATTGGGAAAACATCATGGTATATTCTAAAAAGGGATTCTGGGGGAATCCGAACCACAAAACTATTCTAATTCAATCGAACTTATCCCTGGGGACCTTCTTGGTACTATAGCACTACGCTACGTGCTGCTCAACTACAAAATATTCTGGGGGAAATCTGTATCAAATAAAGTCGTTTTTGGTGATTTGGTAATTAGATTTACTCCTCTTCAATCGAACACCCCTCCGCACATACCCCTGTCCCATAAGAAGGCTTTAGATCACATAGCAACCTCGTGCTACCATAGAAATGTAAATAAAAGTGGATTTTGGTTATTTGGAGGCATTGTCGGATTGTTTTTGGTAATTAGATTTACTCCTATTCAATGGAACATACCCTCCGAACATACCCCTGTCTTGTTGTAGGCCATCACACGGGTTACCATGGCAACACAACATGGCACCACTGGGTCACGTGACATGACGTCACTTCCGGGGTCATCCATCGGGGTCATCCAAATGATACCTGTCCGGGTACATGACATACTACTCCTATGTGTATATCGATTTGAGACTGATTCGCGCTCCCGCGTTGTGTCCTTGGGCAAGGCACTCAACCCCGATTACATGGGGGCACGATGACGCTGTGTACTAAGGCGTACTGCACGTCGATGGTGCGCATGTCTTCAACCAATCTAACCCTGCCTGTGTCGCGGTGCAGAGTTCAAAGTTACGATGTTGGAGAGCTGGCAGCTGCTCGTCGTTGCTCGGTGGTTCTCTCTTGGTACTTCGGCTTCCTCCACCCGCAAAACTGTCACCGACATGATATGACCCTGGCTGTTAATGTGTCGTTAAACCCTAATAATAAAAAAAAATATGGATTTGAAACATTGGCGGCTAAAAAGGTGGGCTGATGCCCCCTCCCCCTCACACTTTTAGATTATCTATTATGCCCCCCACACACACACACACCCTCACCTACCCCCACCACCCCCCCCCCCCACCCCCGAAAAAAAAAATCTTTTGATGGATACAAAATTAAACATGGGGGTTTTACGTGAAACATTTAGTAATTAATACTTAACCTTTTAGCTTACACGATGAATGCAGACGACACTGTCTCCAGTAATTCTAGAATAACTAAATATTCTCATTTTTTGACAAATAACATAGGTCATTTGACGGAGCTCGACGATAGTTATGGTTCAGGTGAGCAGAGAAAAGGCGATTCCCATTGAACAAGGTTAGAAAAGCAATATGGTAATCATATCTATTATCACGAAAGGGTTAAATTTATTGGTGAATTTTAGGATTATTGCAATAGAAGCCATTCAAAAATAAATACACTAAAACAAGTAAAAATTCTATATGATGACTATAAATTGGTCTCATTTGGAAAGCTTTGAAACACCAGTATTCAACGATCTGAAGCGTTGCTCGCGTTGAGGAGAGCTGAACTCCGTAACCGCGACTGTTTATTTATAATTAAAATAATAAGCAAGTTATCGGTGGGGAGAAAAGAGAAGAATATGTAAAATAGCAGACCTCGTTAATCACAGAGAGAGAGAGAGAGAGAGAGAGAGAGAGAGAGAGAGAGATTTTGAAGCATTCACTAATACAATTTTACCGAAACAGCGGTTCAAAACTCGTTAAATGGTGAGTGTTTATTTCATTTCTCGTATTCATAGTCACTGCCAACGATAAATATTTCGCGCAAGAATGCAACATGTACATCTCAACACACAACCGGAATGTTATTGATTTATTACCCAGTATCGCTTCAGGCCACCAGACATATTCTGTCAGGAATCCGACGCTGTTATGGACTGTTTGTTTACCACTATTGTAATGGTTTTTCGTGGAATTCATACGCAGACTACCACTAGTGTACTTTTCGTGGAGGTTTACGTGGTGAAAACTACCGCTGATGTAATACGATGTCCTTTTACTCACAACGATATGCAGATATTATTTCGTGCTTCAGTTATAAATATTCCAATAAAAAATGCATAAATCGTATAGAAAACATCAAGATTTTATTGATGAAACTCCGACACGAGGTGTCCCTGGCTGTCGAAAGTGTTGTTAGCCCTTTACCCAACGTAACGGCGAAAACCTGCCAGCGCTATTCTCAAAAATCGCCAATTAATTTTCATTATTTTTTTCATTTTTTGTCTCAAAAACATAGGTTATGACTTTCATTGGAACGATGAGGGGGTCATAACCTATGTTATTGAGACAAAAAATTAAAATGAAAAAAATTAGTTATTCAAGAATTTTTTTTTTTTTTTGCAAGTGTGGTCTGCTTTTCGTGTTAGGTAAAGTTAAACCCTAATAAGTAAATAAATATTGATGAAACTACGTGACGTTATCAAAAAACTACAGCTGTGGTGAGTCTCCATTATTAAGAAACATGTCTAATAATATTGATTATCTCGTTAGATTAAACAAATCAAGTCTCGATTGAAAAACATTCCTTGCGTTGATTCGAAGAAATGGAAACTGTTTCAGTTTTTTCAGACTAACGGAATTTTTCAGGCGATTGAATATAAAAAGGGGCGATGGGGCGAATGATAGACTGGTTCCAGGCATAACAGCATCAGACTCATTTCAGAATTTGACCGCAGACTTGGGAGCTTGGCAATATCCCAGTATACTAAAAAAAACAAAAACATTTGTGCAAGCACAAGCGCGCTAGTAAATGCCCAATAAACGCTCTTATTTTGTGTATATATCAGAGCATTGTGACTGATGGTTCACAAGAAATTATTTTAAAATAATTTCAAGTTTATTGGACATGGTTCCGATCCACTGGGGGTTAATATCTTTATTCTAAAACACTTAAAAGGGCACCCCCCCCCCCCACCCCTCCAAAAAAAGATCAGCTTTTTGGATAAATCGTCCAGATACGAAACTCGACCTGGGACAAAACGCCCGTGCCGAAGTGGTTTTGAGAGGAAATACTGCGGTACCATCTCCAAGTATTATCAGTTGTGCTTCTCGAAAATAAGTACTTCCCATCCTTCCACGCAAAAAAAAAACAAAGCAGAATGCAAGCCTCGGGTCTGGTTCAAATATCTTGCCCGAGGGTGAGATTTCCCCATTCCCACCTCCAGACTCATCGAGGATGATCCCCCCCCCCCCCCCCCCCCCCCCCCACACACACACCATGCAGCGATTACGTTAGCCAGAGGTAATCGGGAGTCAAGTGCTGATTCAATCAACTCATTTTGTATTCGTTGTTTTGAGAAACATGACACCATCGGAAAGAGCATGCACAAGTTATGTATATACCAAAGGTATATACCACGAAATGGATTAGGAACGGTGGCAGCTTTAGGGTTGAAGAGTTTTAAAGCATCGAAATTTGATCACACTGCATTCCGATGACGTCAGTATGAATTAGTTGGTAGCAAGAAACTGATACGATATGCATAACGTCAGAGTAACGTTATAAACGTATAACGTCACGTGGGTGGGGTGGGATACATATGTCTCTCCCGGCTATCTCACCCGGGACACACGTATGTTACACATGCAGTGGGGGGGGGGGGGGGGGGGGGGGGGAACATCTGTCTCTCCCTGCTATCTCACCCGGGACACACGTTGAATCTTCCTGAGAATTTAATACCGCATTAACTGTGTCAAGAATTGCCCCAAGTAATACGCGCTCGCACGTTAAATAAGCCAACACAAAAAAACGCCAGGTGAATAGGGGAGATAATTCTCCATAACCAGTACCACAGACGCAACCACTGGAAGTGCGCTTCGATTTGAGGTTTGAATCGATTTGAAATCTTTCATCCGATTTGATACGAGATTCGATTCAAATAAAACATCGTGATTCACCCGGCCCTGTTAACGAGCACCCCTCATGTTGGGGCCCTTTTTACCTAGAATTCATTTTCAGCTTTTCAGGCTTCTAGAAACTCACGCTCGTTGATGTACTTTGTTGTCTTCCTAATTTACTTTCTGATCAAAATTGGCAAATAACTGTTTCTCGGGAAATTAAGGGCATACCATGGTATATGATCAATTCGAAAAGTGCATCTGCTGTAAGACAAAATGTCCATAATGTCAGACGTAAAATCTCAGGTTTACATTATGTACACACGTTTATCAAAGTAAATATGTGTCTAGCTTGTTAAAGACATGCGACATACTTTCCTGTCTATCAATGAAACTATGCAATCCTAACTCTTTTAGCTTGTTAAAAACATGTGACAGACTTTCCTATCCATCAATGAAACTATGCAGTTCTAACCCTTTATCTAACGTCACGCCATATCCGACTAGCGTTATTCTGAAGAAAAATATAACCATTTTTTAAAAGTTTTCTTCCAAAACATAGCTTATGACCGCTCATTGGAACGAGATTGTCGAGTTTTAGGTTGTTTTTAAGGACTACGCGGCCTGAAATTTTGCGTGTTCGGTTCTTTTGACTGTCTGTTCCGCAGATGTTTGTTTTGTGCTGTTGACAAAGGTAGTCTGCTCCTAAAAAACGGTACTAGGAAATGGCAGTGTCGTGTATCATCTTTACTCATCACAATGTATGATTATTCTGTGGTATCTAGTTCTTTATGCTACCTGAAAATCTAAATTCACATATTTTTGTTCAGATAATGCTCCATTTTTGTTAACCCTTTACCCAGCGTAACGGGCCAAACCGGTCAACACGATTCACAAAAATGGCCATTCAATTTTCATTATTTTTTTCATGTTTGTCTAAAAAACATAGCTTATGGCTCCTAATTGGAACGAGCTCGTTCCAATGAGGGGTCATATGCTATGTTTTTGACGCAAAAAATAAAAAAAAATAATTATTCAACAATTTCATTGGCAAGTGTCGTCTGCATTTCGTGTTAGGTTAAGGGCTAAAATAAGCACGTTTATTATTCGTGGTGGTCGTTATTTCGCACCGCAGCGAAGGTAAAACAAAGAAGGAGAGGGGTTTAAGAAAACCAAGGCCTCATAGTGCTAAAGCAAAAACTGGAACATGTTAGTTATTCTACATATTTTGGTAAGTGCGGTTTTTAGTCGTGTAAGGTAAACGGTGAACAACAAGTGCATTTCACCTCTCAGAAAAGTGACGTAGATTGTTTGTTTATTGGTGGACAGATGGATGTCGACAAAGAAACGACACTTTCAACAGCCAAGATAATTTCGTGTTTTTCGGGTGGAGGAAGCCGGAGTACCAGGAGAAAACCACCAAACAATGAAAAATAACTGTCGGACTCTCCAACTTTTGATGACAGGTGTATCGTCGTCGTGCCTTACGCCTTAGCTCACAGCGCCATTATGCTCCCAAATAGGCAATCGGATTGCAGTGTTTTGTCCAAGTACACATAGGAAAAGACGCTAGTAAGGATAGAACGTTCGTCCTTTTGGCCTCTAGTGTCATAACTAAATGTGCCACAGTAGTAGGAAATGTGCTTTTCGAGCCGCTTTTGCAGGACCCTCTCTGGACCATGGAAGAGACGCAATAGTTGCGTGACCCAGTGACATCATGTGAGGTTTAGTTAGTTAACATATTTTTATTTGCATTAATGGTGCAAACGAGGATTGGAGGACTAGTGCTTTCCACTTAGAATTCCCCCGCTCTCCTTACAATAAACAATACCCATTAGTTTAAACGGAGTGGCAACGTGTGGGGTTCCTATGGTAGGCCGCGTGGGAGGCCATATTGTGACGCCTTTACTATAGTGATACTTGATGTCAGTGCGCATGCGCAGCGCACGTTGTTAGGGTGACATGTGTTTCCATTGTTCACTTGGTTTACTGGAGGCTACCATCTTGATATCAAGGATAGCAAGATAAGATAAGATGAGATGATGATGAGATGAGATGAGATGAGATGAGATGAGATGAGATATGAGATATGAGATCTGATGAGATGTGAGATCTGATGAGATGTGAGATATGAGATCTGAAGAGATGTTAAATATGAGATCTGATGAGATGTGAGATCTGATGAGATGTGAGATATGAGATCTGATGAGATGTGAGATACGAGATCTGATCAGAGTCGCATACCGCGCATGAGCGTTCACTTACGAGGATGGGTGGTTGCATATGCCTCTCCTTTTCTATCATGAGCTTGTGGTTGCTTATACGTAAACGAGTAAATATGTTTCTCGCCTCGAGGGATGTTGTATAGATCAAATAAGGCCCCAGGTGATATTTGTTTTTAAACTCTCGATAAGTTATCAGTTTATTTTTTCCAGTTTTTCTGTTGTTATCAAATATAGCATTATAAAAAATATTTAAATGGGTCTCCTTCAGATTTTCTCTTAGTGTTATGAATTTCAGAGGTTGAAACGGAATTTTCTGTTCGGATTTATTTTGAGGTTTATATTTGGCTATAAGCTGCTGATATTTAACCAACATTGAGTCCGACATAGTGCCAATTCGCGGATTCAGTTCTACCCCCTGATAGTAAGGAAAGGATTTGGAGACCATACAGTTCGGATACAAACTTAGCCAACTGGATTTTGGCATCTATGTGAAGTGGGTACTGCCCAAGTTCAGCCCCCACTGCATGGTTCAATGATTTATTGTTCACCACCCGGGACTAACTTACAGAACTGAATATGAACGGTTTCACATGGCGATTTACCAATATTAGCATCGTTGATTTCCGGGGCTCATAATTCACAGCCGTTTTAAGGGAAGGGTTTTATTAGGGTGTTGAATAGTTTTAGGTAAACCGAAACGGCGGGCGGAGCCACTTTCTTTTATTAAAGTTGTTCAGGCTGAAGAGGGGTTTTGAACCTTTCAGCTTGTGATCTTGCTGCACATTCTGTTTACCATTGGATGTAAACGAAATTCCTAGATATGCGTACTGATGGGCGTGCATAAGCTCATTGTTTCCAATATGGAAACAGGGGCGTGGCGAAAGGTGTGTGAAATTCTGAGGGAGAGTCATGAGTTTCATCGAAATTCCATCTATCTCGATTTTAAAGCTTCTTTGGTGATGCTGATGTCTCCTTTACTTCCCAAAATTCCAACTCGTTTTCAAATCGGCAAAAATGCCAACTGTTACTGTTTACAACTACAGTGTACGCATTATCGAGCTTCTTAAGTATGCAGGATGTCAATCGGTACGAGCTTTCTATAGTACGTTACTTATCGTAATAAGGAAAAATCCTCGAAATGCGCTTCAAGAAAATCGCATCATGTAAAATCGTTATCCGAGTTAATTCCATCATTCACAGATACAAAATGATGAAAACTGATCATTCCTGCATAAGATCTGATTTAATGTTAGGACAGTCTGAACTGCTCAAAGTTCTCAGCTTGAGCATTTAAGTTTAGCACATATTCCATTCCCAGAATAATACCAAATAATAATAACCTGATAATTCTATCATAAATGTGTTGGCATTTCAGATACTAGAATCAATTTTATGCCCACTTCCATTGCTTCATTTTTAAAATATTTCTCGGTAGTGATTTTCCAACTATGGGGAAGGAAGGTTCCCCCATCCCGGTCCCTCCGCCTAGTTGGAAATCCATTGCCCCCCCCCCCCCCCCCCCCCCGAATCGGAAACCTCTAGCCACGTCCTTGTATGGAAACCATTGGGCCCCATATTCTTTCGCGATTGAAAAATCATAACTTTAGTTTTGTCAACATTTACGCTAATTTTGTTTTTAGTGCAGTAGACATTCAAGTTATCCAATGCTCTCTATAGCCCCCGAGACGAGTTTGAGATGGTCGCTAAATCGTCGGCAAATAGCAAGTGATTTAGATTCGTGGTATGTAGACGGACGGAATCGCATTTTTCATCAAACATTTAACCAATGTCGTCGATAAAAATTTTGAAGTGGGTAGGTGAGATCACACAACCTTGTCTGACACCAACCGTTGACATTAAGGATGGACTTAATCCTCGCGAAGTTATTATTTGATAGTAACTTGAGCAATATAGGGATTTTAAAATTTCAGAAACATTATCCTGTATACCGAGGCGGGGTAGTTTATCAAAAAGAATGTTTCTACCAACAGTATCAAATGCTTTTCTAAAATCAACAAAAACAGCACATGACGATTGTTTAAGTCTTTTTATATTTCTTTATAGCTGTTTTAAGAATAAAATCGCTGTCAATAGTACTGTGGTGCTTTCTAATCACTAATCAAGGAATTATCTTCAAGATAGGTATTAATCCTCTCGTTGATAACTCTGTTGAATAGATTACCCAGAGCACCGTTTACGGCAACAGCTCTATAATTATTGAGATCGTTTCGATCACCCTTCTTATATAATGTAGTGAGAACAGATTACTCCATGGGGGGGGGGGGGGGAGGGGGGGTAATGATGTGATTCAAACACATTGATTAAATTAAATAATTTAGTTACACGATCAATCATATGCGGGACTATTGTTTTTAAAGAATTCATTTGAAATGTTATCACACCCGGTCGATTTGTTGTTTTTTAGACTTCTCAGAGAGTGTATTATTTCGGTAGCCGAGGATTTTGTAATTGTTCAATGGGCTATGAGCCTGGGACATCTTTAATAAGACGGGTTTGTTCGGAAGGGCTGGTATATCTTATTACGCGCAAACAACCCGACAACTACCTAAAATCATCCAAAACGATCCAGTTTTACCGAAACGGACCTATGCCTGACCCTAATTCTCTTTTTCCATTCTTACATTGATAGCATGTAGTGCTATAGGATTGTGGGGTGTCGTCCAATTGAACTGGTGTATGACTAATTACCGTAGACGACCCTAAATAATCTCCAGCTCAACACGTTCTTCTGTCTTCAAAAACACAGATGAATTGTACATGGGGGTCACTGTTTCGAACAATTGCTCTATAGCTCATCAGATCGATAAGATTCGAGTCGTCCAATCAATGCTTGTTCGAGCCACTGGTTGGTAGCTCGTTTACAAATACTAGACAAACAGTGACATAGTAGAAACTAGGACAGAGAACTCTAGCTAAACTACATCTCAGTAGTAATGGTGGACAGGGCAAACAGTGGTATCCAGTAGTGGTGGAAGTCTACAGTATTGGGTGAAAAATATTGTCAAGCACCTAGCTTGCTGCACTCTACTCGTACAACCGACACGACATCGGAACCTCTTTTTTCTAAGCATCGAAGAGGCAGGTGTTGGTTACTTGGTCCTATTTTACCAGTAAAGAAGAACTTGTTTACCGAAGTAGACAAACGCAGGATCCATGTCATATTAAATTATAGCTCACTTCATAGTTTACATACATTCTACTGATTTTTTCCTTATATGCTTGGGTCGAAATAAACACAAAAACAGTACCTCTGCAATTAAATCAGATGTGTGCACTGCTTGTGTCACATGTTCAAGAGACATTTCTCCTCATCTTACACCACAAACAGCTTGCCAACTTTGACCAACATTTCACAGTTGCACCATTTGTAAGTTGTAACCTTTGCATCTTTCAAGACATTTTGGGGCTGAAATAGTTAATATACAATACTATAAACTCCTCCAACTATATCGAATTTAATTACCCCCCCCCCCCCCCCCCACACACACCTCCCCTGGGATAAGCTAACTAACTATACTTATTTATTAGATATGATTTTTCTTTCCCATAATTGCTCATCATCGAACTCGACTGATATGACTTCAAACTCGGCTAATATGACGCCGATCTTGGCCGAAATGAACCAAGCTAGAATTGTTACTTTTGATGCATCACTAGCGCAACGATTTTGTTCACTGAGAAATCGTTCGCCGCTCACCGTCGAAAGCAACCAATCAGTAAAATTTGCTTTAGGGGACAAAGGGGTTAGTTTTGCATGGTGAGGAATTAATGATGACAGTAAGTAAGGATTAGGTGGATTAACCCTTTACCCAACGAATCGGCGCATCCGCCCGTTTAATATGCAAATTCAGAAGTTGAAAAAATATTATTTTTAAAAAAAAATCAACAAAACTATATCATGTGGCCCCTCGTTAGAACGAGCTCGTCGAGCTCGTTCCAACGAGTGGTCACATGATATGGTTTTGTTGAAAGTTTTTTAAAAACTTGAAAAAAATGCTATTTAAAATAATACATTTTGATATCGTCTGCGTTGGGTAAAAGGGTTACGGAGAAAAAGAAGAGAGTTGTACATATAATTCAACACAAACAAACATTCACAATCGTAATTGGAGATTCGACGAAGAGAGAAAAAGATATGGGTCATCTATCCAAATGTCGCGGTTTCTCCCCTGAAGATAGATGAACTGGGAGAAGAGGGGGACACTTCGAACTTTATAACAGAATGATTAACAATAAAACCGTAAAAAAATGTAACAGATCAGAGGGCATTTTTTAGTTATTTGATTTGGTTCAATAAATAAAGAGGTTAATACTCATTATTACTCATTTATGTTATTATATTCATTATGTATTATTGATATTGCATCGGACCCTCGTGGGTGTAAATTGTCATTAAAATCTAATCTAATCTATCAGTAGTAGGGCGTGTACCCGAACGGCTCTTGGGGGGGGGGGGGGGATAATGGTACGTGACCCAATTACGTCATGTTTGGTTGTCATGGTAGCCCACGTGAGCGGCCATCTTGTGGCGTCATCCCCATAGTGATAAGTGGTCTTAGTGCGTAGGTGCAGCGCGTGTTCTTAGGGTGACACGTGTTTCCTTCTTCCATTTTGTATACTGGCGCCCGCCATCTTGGTTTCTATTGCAGCACGTGGTTGCTACGTGACACAAAGGCTTACAATAAGGCGGGGGTATGTTCTGGTGGTGCGTTCACATGTATAAGAGTAGTTTGATATCCCCAAACCCTCGCTTTACTTCGTAGAATTACGCAAATAGACCCGACAATTTTCCAAACCTCCAAAACCACCCATAATCGCCGAAATGGGTTCGGATTTTCACATAATCCCTTTTTCCAATAATAGGCTCATTCCTTTGTATAGAGTAATTGTTCTGCCTGTCCCGATCTATTCTGTAGCTTATTCTTCTAGTCCTTGTCCTGTTTTGCCTATTACTGACCTTATTCGACTATCCTAGCAGTCTATCTTGTCTTAACGATCACTCGCCCGACCTCGGTCATCATCCCAGTCTTATAATCACCAGTCAGATTGCTTCATTTCCCGTAATCTGTACATACCCATCAGAGTTACCTCCCATGTATATAACAAAGGCAATCGAGCTGGGACAAGTATCGCTCAAACGACTCGAATCTTATCAAGCAAATAAGCCATCGAGTAATTGCGGGAATGAGTGACTCTGCATACGACTTTTCGACTCATCTCGGAACTAGGGATTCTCTGATCCCAGACATTTCCCCAAATGGGATTCCGTAAGTGGGATCTGTTAGTGGGATTCCAAGCTCTTATACAGCTCCTGGTAGTCTTACCATCGGCTTCCACCTTGTATTCAACTATCCTTCCTATGATTAGTCTCTATTCTAGTCACTCAATATGATAGTCTCTCTTTTGTAGTCACTCAATATGATAGTCTTCTACACCTTTGCGGCATTAGCACTCATCCCCAGAGAATTAAATAAGTACATGAGGAAAAAATACCCTATTTTAGTAAAAAAACAAACCACTGCAGTCGATCAATTTGTACCGGCCCAGGAGGGAAGACACGTACCGCCTACACGCGTACTGGACTTATCGGGCCGCTATATCTTGGACCAGACCACCATCGGCGGTCCGGTGCGGTCCTTATCACTAAACCCGAATCAGACGGGTTAAGGTTTGATCAATGTCTTTTACTGAAATTCTAAATCTGCCATATAATGTTTTTTACAGGTGGAGGAAACTCTGAAGCTGGCAAAGTTCGAGAAACAAGCTTCTCAAAATGCAGCACTGTTTGATTGGGAGAATTTCACAAATACAAAAATGAAAAGGGAATTCAGCAAAATTTTAAGCAGCATTGGAACGGACGCGTTGAAAAATGACTCTAAACTGGCCAGGGTAAGTATTAGTTAATTCAAATATAGTCACAACATACCGCATTTTTATTGACACCAGAACGAATTTACTTGCCATCAAGTTTCAAATGACATTTTCAAAAGCAGTGCCGATAACACCTTTGATCATGCACATGCGAGACCAGACGGGGCATCAGAGGTGATAAATGTTTTAAAGATTGCAAATTTCAGCTAATTCATGCCCAAAACCTTAAAATTTTATTTCCTTTAAATGCCCAGGAAAACTGTTTTATAAACGATTTTCATTTAAACTTATGGAAATAAAATATTTGTCTTTCTCCTCTGACGACTCTTATGATGATCTGGGTATGGGACGATACCAATGACCTGGTGATGCACTATTGGTGGATACCTTTTGTGGACACCTTTCAAAGGATATTTATCGGAGGATATCTATCTGTTCTAAGATAGTTATGGCTTCTAGAGTCTGCTGGGGTCCTTACATGTGAACCACTAATGCTGATTTGCATAATATTACCATCGGTCCGTATTTCACTTCCGCAGAGTAAAATGGGCTTAATCAATTTGTCATGTAGTTTTGAATATACCGGTAATATGGGGGTGGGGGGTGGGGGGGGGGGGACTTGAATGAATTAATAAGGGAATAAAGTGCTTTGAGGGCTTTGGGGCTCAATAAATATTGGGCATAATGCAGTTTGCCATTGGATGAGAAGTTGATACCCAGATATTGCAGTATTCACGCGCTCAGGTTTAATAGAGGCTAGATGTGAATTTGGAGGAAACTTGGATTAACTTGGTCTGAAAATCATACATTAAGCATACATTCCTCACTGCTAATACTCAGACTGTTTTAACGAGACATAATTTTTATGCCTCCAATTTTCAGTTTTGGTGTTGGACAATAATATCAGATCATCTGCGAAAAGCAAGTGGTTTAATTAGCACCTGTTCAATAGCATTGGACAACAACATTCATAAAATATTTTTCCAATGTCATCAATAAATATTTTAATATTTTTTAAATCGCCTGAGTTGTGGTGCTTTGGTGACATCATACTGCCATAGTATGACTTTTCTGCAGCATGAGGTTATGGGGCCCAAATGTTGAATCGGTACCCCGGTTAACAGTTCATCCATTTGAATCCATCGCGGGTCCTTTGGTCAGTCGGATAACTACCAGCGTCTCCTCGATTGACTGAACAGTGTCTGTAGTCCATTTATCTGTGCACCTACCCTCACCACCACCCCCCCCCCCCCCCCCCCCCCTCCACCTATCATTACCTCAGAATCAGCGAAATGGCATTTCGGTGGATCATACTTTCAACTTTTCTCCCACAGACAGAATCACGGGAGGTCTAGTAGGTCTTGAAGTTATTTCCCTCTATCATTGATTTTGCACCATCCCTGATCCCTGCTTCACCGGGGCCATACCAGAGAGTAGAGAGTGGCTCTTCGATCTGGAGTAGAAGCGAGACGTGTTCGATTATAGTAACTCTAGAACAACACGAGACGCCCAATTGAGTCATCATGTAAGAACTTTTTTCCGCGGGAAATGAGAATGAACGCGTTATTTCCGCTGTCTGTCAGTCATCTGCAGGCATAATTGTATACTTGATGGTTTTTTGTTTGCACTGATATTTTTCCAACAATACTGCACAAGAGTCTGGGACGCAGCTATGAGAATGTGTAGCGCATGCACATGAAAGGTGGATCATTACAACCTGAAAACCTTAATCGTTTTTGGACGGAATTTCAATTTTTCGACATGCACAATATTAAATGTTGAGTCTTGAAGTTACAGTAACTGTTGTGCCACTTGCGGACAAGCATAGCTTACAACAACCCGGGGCCAACCCCGGGTGGCCGCTGCCACAAAGGCCACCCCGGTACATCGTCGCCAAGACTAAGTAATACTTGGTAACTGGACATGTGGACATCTAGATTTAATTGCTTTTTTGACGTATTTTACCGCCACAAGAGATACCGCACCGGGTTCTTGCGAAGTTCAAATTTTGACCTAAAAATTTAATTTTTCTGGTGAGTTGTGTGGTATGTCATCGTATCACTCAATACACCAAAAAGTTATATCGGCCTTTGGATACAATGTTGGACTAGTGCTTGTTCGGCCTTACCCCCCCCCCCCCCCACCCCCCCACCCCCCATCTGAGCGCCATAGGAGTCTAGAAATCATTTACCGTAAATCATGCAGTAGTGTGTGTGGGGGGGTCCTTCCATTCTCTTACTGAATTTCCCTGCAAATTCAAAATTATCGGTCATTTTGCCATGGGCTATTTTATAAGTTGATGCCATATAAGCAACCAGCATTGGAGGGTTAATTCGTGTGTTGGTGGGGGGCAGGGAGTGGGGGGGGAGTATCTGGGAAGATTCTGGCTTTTAACCTGTTGGGTATTTTCAAGATATTTTTCTTTAAAACTAGTCATGGCTGCTATGAAGCAGCCATGGCTAGATTTTATGAAAAAATTCATCTAAATTTAATTGAAGAAACAATTAGTGAAAAAATTTGTCTAGTTTACAGGGGACAAATTTCAATAAATGTGCCCAAATTATTCTGATTTACATACATATTTAATTGAGTTAAACCTTGAGGGCCTAGTTCCAATTTTGATGAGTTTCTTGTCTTACAAGTTACATATACATGCAGAACACATGTTCCAATATACTGGCTGATAATGAAGTTACAAACCCTTGGCATTGGTTTCTAGTGAAGTCTTCACAACAGTTCGTTCCCCGAGTTCCAATGTGTTCTATGTGCCTACTGGCACATAGAACACATTGGAACTCGGGGGACTTATTGTTAGTATGAGGAAGCAAAAATTATTCAGGCCTTCAAAGACACTTTCAGAATCTATGACAAGAATCAAATGGAAATTTTGTGAGAATGAAAGGTGATTCTCATTGTTTACCTTGTGAGAATCATATGTGCTGATCGATTCTGAGTCTTGCATTAATTTTAGTCCCTGAGTGAGGGGTCATAAGTTCTATGTTTTAGGAGCAAGAACTGCATATGTTTATGAAAAATCAATTGAACCCCCCCCCCCCCCCCCTCCCCTGTGTAGCACCACCACTAGATGGGTTGTCAATTGTAGATTTGCAGCTGATAATTGGGAAACTAATAGACTAAATATCATTGGGAATGGGGTTGATAAACAGGCTGTGTGGCCGGCAAAACGTGATTGGGTATAGGGTTGATAAACAAACTCTGGCCTGCTAAATGTGACTGGGAATGGGGTTGATACACAGAGTATGTGGCCTGCAAAAAGAAAAATCCACAGCTACCTTTTAACAATAATCATTTACTATGTTTGTCAAATGAATCAGTGAAATTGGTTCAGATTCATACACAAATAACATCATTCATATTTTGTAAATTGTAATGTCCAGTTTTGCTTCTGAAACAGCTAGTGATGAATCCTCATTGGAATGAGATTCTTCCAATACTAATGTCAGGTGTTGAAATTTGTCTCAATTCATGAGAATCATTGTTGATTCCCATGAACTCCTGCTGCCTGAATCAATTTTCCAGGCCTGGCAGTCTAGAAAATCAAGGAGTGCAAAACAGTTGCCCTCCTCAGATTGCATGGAAGTGCAATTGCACCTAAAATTTTCAATGCAATAACTTGTATTCTATTTTGGTTATATTCACTTTGAGGTATTAATATTGTGACTGAAAAATTGTACTGCATTCAGCTACATAGTGGAAAAATTGGCACACACATCTCATTATTCAAAAATGTTGCATCAATTCTTATGTGACTGTTTTCTACACTCAAAATCCATCAAAATGCGACACAGAATGGGTCATGAATTATTGCGAATCAATGCAACATTGACAAATCATCCTCTGAGTTCCAATGTGTTCTCTGTGCCAGTAGACCCAGAGAACACATTGGAACTCAGGGGTCGAAATGATAATAGATTTTAAAGGCAGTCACAAACTGGTCTGGCATTCCAGAAAATCAAGGGGTGCAAAAAATTGCTCTCCTCATTTTTTTCTAAGCGTGCAATAGGCATGCAGCACTCCTGCACTCCTAAAGAATGCCAGGCCTGGCTTTCAGTTGAAGTGAGTTCAGAAATAATTTAGAATTTCAGAGTACTGTTATATATACCCCGAGTGCAATCTCTACATATTCCATAGAGGAAAAACAAACCTCATATTTACTCGAGTTTAATCTTTGAGAGCCTACTTCCAATTTTCTTGATATGTGCAATATCACCATTATTTGGAGAAAAAATCCCAACAATCATTATAAATTTGGCACTGATGAATAGAGGGAAAATACCATCACTATTATTATTTCCAATCAGATATCCTGACCATCACTATTATTCAGCCTTCACTATTATTAGGCAGGCATGACTATTATTAGCACACATGTTCCAATATACTGACTGTTGCTGATATTGCCTTGTCAGGCCTTTGAGGACATTTTCAGAATCTATGACTAGAATCAAATGAGCTTTTCTGGTGGATTACTGGTCCTGTCGGGGTTCACTGTTTTGACAAACCCAGTCACTTTAGTTTTCTTGAGTATCCGTCCGTCTTGCCTGTTTTTTTCTTGTGCTTTATCATTATGTTTGATTACTGGGGCCATAGCAACCATACGGTATCAACGTAATGAATTCACCCATAGGACTACTGGTTCCATTTCTTCCCAGGCAATCCTATCCTCCTTTCTGGGGCAACTTCGCTTGAGGCTTTCAACTGATTATCGTCTACCTCGGACACTTTACTAGACCCAGATCCCTGATATTTGCACAATCTCAAATAGTGAGTTATGTTTTAAGTTTCTCTAGCACCATTTTCCTTTCTTTTCATATTTTTCTACCATTATTTCAGCCCCACTGTCGATTAAAATGATACTAACCGTATGTCATGAGCTCGGATTGCCTTATTATTCCATGGTTGCTGCTTCACTTTTACTTATCTTTTTTTTTCCTCAGCTGTGGCTGTGCTTTTTCCTTTGTTACCTGCAAGTTAATTATCCATGTAATTATCTCCCTTCTCTCATAATATTTTGATCTTTGGACTGCGCCTTTCTTCCTTTTATTTCTTTGTTCTTTGTATGTTTGCTTTGTTCTGCACCGACCCTTGCTGTGATACGTTGTTTTTATGCCGGTGCAGACATTGCTTTGTTTCAATAAAGATTTATTGAAAATAAAAGAATCAAATGAACATTATGCGAGAATCAAAGTTGATCCTTCTTGCTTTCCCTGTGAGAATAAATTTTAGACTCTATTCTGATACTCCCATGAATTTTAGTCACTGAAAGTTCTATGTTTCAGGAGCCAAAACTGAACGGAATGTGTTTATGAAAAAAAAATTGTAAGCACTAAGCACCATCTTCTGATTGTACTTACTGAAAGGTTAACCCTTTACCAAATACAAAGGATATCAAAATTTACAATTTTAATTATTGTTTTTTTAAATTTTTCAAATTTTTTTAACAAAACCATATGATGTGAGCCGTTAATGGAACAAGCTCATTGAGCTTGTTCCAATGAGGGCTCACATCATATGGTTTTGTTGAAATTTTTTTTAAAATATATTTTTTTTAACTGCTTAATTTGTAAATTACGCAAACGTTCGGTGAAAAGGTTAAATCAATACAGTTCAATTGAATTTTTTTTTCTATTTGCATATTTTTATCCAGGACCACTTCATTTACAAAACAATCATCTGTTTATTTAAAAATATTTTTGTTGATGAAATTGAATATTTATGTAATGAATGAAACTTCAAGATCAGTCGGGCCAGCTACAGGGCTTATATTTCAGCGAGAATCGATTCACGCAGATTCACGCAACAAACCCAGTGAGAATCCATGTTTATATTCGCTGCACCTCTGCTAGGATTCGCATGAAAAGAATTGATTCAGATTAACCCTTTACCTTTCACAGTGGCAGCAAATTAACCAATACAAAGCTGACATGGCCTGAAATATCTTGACACTTTGGCAATAAAATTTTACAAATATGGTTGTTGATGTTTTAACCCTTTACCTAACGAATCACCCACATCCGCCCACGTAATATGCAAATTGAGCAGTTGAAAAAATTAATTTTTTTCAAAATATTTCAACAAAACCATATCATGTGACCCCTCATTGGAACGAGCTCACTGAGCTCGTTCCAATGAGGGGTCACATGATATGGTTTTGTTGAAATTTTGGGAAAAATTAAAAAAAATGATATTTAAAATAATAAATTTTGATATCATCTCCGTTGGGTAAAGGGTTAAACAGGGTTTCAACCATGGTGGCCTCATGGGATCCTGGGACACTCATAGCAGTTGTGGATTCTCCCAACCATTTTCACGAGAATCCAAATGGATTCTCCTATATTTAGATAAAATATAAGCCCTGAGCTAGGGGAATTGCCCATTGAACAGATCCAGCCAAGTGATTACAGGTTGAACCCTGGAACTGTAGCCTTCTCATTTTTAAGTGTGTGCAAAACTTATTTCCTAAAATCACTGATTTCAGCTTACTGAACTAGAGACTGAAATGACTGGGATATACAGCGAGGGCACTGTGTTTATGACATCAAAAAATGAAACTCTAAAGCTAGAACCAGGTGAGTTATTGATAGAAAACATAACATTGAATACTTGTTAGTTATGCCCACAGGAAAAACCTGGGCTGTTAATTTGTAAAATATGTAATGAGGCCAAAGAAAGTACTATAAATGTGTGTTTCAGTGACAGGCCTTCAATATGGTCTGATTTTGATTTTGTGGACACCCCAGCACACCTTGTATCTTGTTAGTTCATCTCAGTCAAAGGAAATCTAGCTATAATGTGTGGTGCTTTGTATATACATGTGGGTGGGATATTATATATAATCACAACTCCAGGGATTTTTCTACCCTTTTTGGAAAAGGGTCCAGGGGCCTTTCTAATTGGGAAAATTAGTGTCACAGAGGCCAAAATTGGGAATTTATCTGAGCGATTATCAACAAGAAATATATAAACTTACTAGCATATCCTTGTGAGAAATCAGTCTATTAATCAATGAAAACCTGTTGTATAATTGTATTTACCCACTGGCTGCTTAGAATTATTAAATTGTACTGGTGATTAATCAATCCTAGTGATGAAAAAGGATTGGTTAATGATCACGCATATACATAAGTCCCCACCTAAGCAAGCCAAGTTCAGTCAGCAGGAGTACTTGGCCTGGTGGACGGTTTGGGTAAAATAATTGTGGACGGTTCGTTCTGGGGACGAAAGTCGATTTAGGTTTCATGGCATCAGTCAACAGGAGTATCAGACCTGGGGAACGGTTTGAATAAAATACAGGTTACCAGACAGGATTTCAGATGCGAGATGAACCTAAAAATAAGTACCGTGCTTTAAGAAGCACGGAACTCGCCTGTAACAAAATTTAGGTACATTCGTGAGCCGTTATAGTTGACAGCGATGCATTTTGTCACTTTGACTCACGCACTGCGAGTCGCGTCATTCAGTTGTGATTCTATGCACATCAAGGGAACTAATTTAGAGTGGCGATTCTAGGAACACACTGTCAAGGACGCTCCTTGACACTGTCAAATGGTTTCAAAACAACACAAGTGAATACCCTTCGTACTGGAACAATTCACACTGCAAAGTCCACTGGCAAATATTATTCGGTGCTGGTCACTTAAAAATAATCAACTGGTCACACAGAAATGAATTCTCAACTGCCGTGAATTGGGAATTTTTGGGAACAAATTGGGAAAAAAAGTAACTATTTTCGATTGGGAATGGGGCCGATATTCGGCCCCTCTCGTCGGTCAATAAAAACCCTGAACTCCTCCAAGACAGTTTGCACTGTGAGGCTGAAATTGTCAGGAGGAGAATTTTGTGCACAACATATTTTTTCATTAAAATCAGGAATGTCGGAATGCTTACATGTTCTAATTTTCAGACATTTCGAGAGGAGATGATTCTCCATGATAAAGGTGTATTTGACTGGACAAACTAAAATCTTGGGGTAAAAATAGAACTTTATTTCTTCTAATTTATGCATATTTCTTACTCAATGAGCTTAGCAACTGAACCACTAGAACCCCTAAGAATGATAAACCAAAACTGAGGTTTTTTTTCTCATACTGAATTTGAAAAAGCAAAACCTTTCACCTCTATCTTTGGTAATAATGATAGGCTGTAAAAAATAACTGAAATACAGCTGGGAGGTTTTGATTTCTAAGATTCTGTTTTGGTTCAGTTTCCGGGAAAAAACTTCAATTTTGGTTTGATTTTTCTATGTGTCAAAAACATATAGTAAACAACACTTCAGACTTCTTGAAGTTTGCATACCCCATTTATCGTTCACCTGGTCTGAGCTTTGGTAACTTACAGGGGTGGCTGATTTAAATCAATTGATTTAAATCATGATTTAAATCAATGATTTTAAAAAAAAAAATCATTGATTTAAATGAAAAAATTACAAATATTTAGGAAATATTTTCAAAACAACTTGGAAATGAGCTGAAACAAGATGGAATGCATATTAACTGTTGAAATACAGTTATTAGCCCTTGTTTATGACAGAACTAATCTATGGAGTGGGAATATACATTGTACATCCCACTGTGTCTTGATTGATGGCACATGCTGCAGGTAAGTTTTCAAATGTTCCTGAATAGTTTTTTTTCATGTATTGTTTTGTTGGTGGTTAACGTCACATATTTATGTACAATGGCTAATCGTGACACAACATGGCGATGAAGTCAAGGATAGCCAATCGTTGATCAACATGTTGCCCATTTTAGAGGACTTTCACCCCAAGCATTGGTGACTGGGTCCTATTTTACTAGTAAAGCGGAACTGGTTTACCGCAGTAAACAAGTGCTGCTTACTTCCCGGGGTTCCCACGGGGATTTTTTCATGTAAGTTTATATTATTTTCAGCAAATATGAATAAAATTATATTAAAGTAAACATAGATTTTAAACCATATATATGATAATCTTTCAATGAACCCATCAAAAATACTAAATCAACTCTGGGAACAACGAACAGTGATTTAACCCCCTGCACACTGATGTCAAAATATCTAAATTTCAGGCAGAAAAATTTCCCATAATGCAACTAGACATTTAACCAATTCAATCTCGTTTGACAGAGCTCATTGAGCTCTGTCAAACGAGATTCAATTGGTTAAATTTTTAGATGCATTATGGGAAAAAAACAGCTTCCTGAAGTTTTGCTATTTTGACATCAGAGTGAAGGGGGTTAAGTATCAAAAGTATTAAAACTGATTTTCACGAAGTCATCTTCCTTCCAGCAGTGCTGTAACAATGAAAAAACACAAGTTTCAATGATTCTCTCTATTTGTATCTATGCCATATCGTCCCCTGAGTTCCAATGTGTTTTATGTGCCTGCTGGCACATAGAACACATTGGAACTCAGGGGACGATATGTCTATTCTATGACAAATGCATTCTGGAATTCATCCCCTCATACCACCTCATAGACTGAAATGGTTAACACAGGTAAATGTTTTTGTATCAGTTATTTGCATCCATTCTTTGGGCAGCCTTTGATACAAACTGCTGCCAATACACTCCATTTCTCTTAACTAAAGGAATCATGTGACAAAATGTATCCTCTGGTGAATAATTTATAGTATGGAAATAAAAATCAAATAAATCGATTTAAATAAAAAAAATATTTAAATAAAAAAAATTGATTTTTTTAATTTTTAGAAAAAATAAAAAAATCACCAACCCTGGTAACTTATCGTTCATTCCTCTGTACTTGATTAGGGTAACCTGTTAGGTAACCTAAATATTTATGTGTAGCAACTATGCTGATATATGAACTGTTGTATCATAGCCAAGTTCTTGCTCCTATGGGCAATATCCTGATGAATTGGAATGAATCTTTAGGAACAATAATGAGGCTATGCTGCAGCAATTCAGATATAAATTAGTTGCAAATATAAACTAATTTTGGCATGGGCTGGCATGCTGCAGAAGAGTGTGGCAGAGACATGAGTTATTGGCATTTTCTGATTCTGTACCTATGTTACCTCTGAAGATGATCTACAGCTTAAAATAATGTCGAGCATCAATCATCATCATCAGCATAGGTGCTTGCATCTGCTTGAAGTATAGCTGCTCTGTTGGCTAAAGGAGCAGCTGTACTTCTGGCAGATGCAAGCAGCTAAGCAACTGATGATTGGTTGATTTACAACATCATTCCACCATATAACAGTACTTAATCATTCAACTTCGCAAAAATTTTACTTGACCTGGCGACAATTTGGCATGACCCATTTTTCGTTCACACGTTTTTCATTTTAGGTAACCTTCACACGACCCAAATGGATGTGTGCCTCAAATCCATACCACAGGCCTGTAACTTGGAAAAAACCTTTGGCTCTGCGAAGCTTCAAGTACAGCGGAGCCCACTTAATTGGATATCTCTTAATTGTATATCCCTGTTAATTGAATATAATTTTCAAACACAAAACCATTTACCATATCTTCAGTACAAATTTGATCTAATAATTGCATATAGGTTGTAGAGTAAACTCCTGTTAATTGTATATAATTTTTTGTAATATGTCAAAAAAATTACTGTGACACGCACCAAAGAAGAAGAAACAGAATTGATATATGAAGGGCATAATGAATATCCAAGAGAAGAAGAATACGCAAATTTGGTTGGCGATAAAATGTGTTGTTGAGTGTCCGAATAATTGTTTCAAGGCAAACAAACCACAACCTTCTTTCTGCTTTTTGGGAAAGAGAATAGTAAAATAATACTGTTATGTTTAGGCCTAAAAAAATTAAAAATCTGTTTCTCCGGCCCTCCCGGATGGTCCTTTTGGCTGCCGCATGCTCTCTTTTTATCACCAATGTAAACTTTAAAAAAATAAAAATTAAATGGTTTATGTCTGATATTTTACCCAAGTTAAAAAAAATTGATAAATTTGTCCCTTGAGTGCAAGAAGGCTTTGCAATGCTTCAGCATTGCAAAGCCTTCTTGCTCTCAAGGGATGAAATACACCACCACCCATGCTATTCCGTAGATTATGAGTCCTAAAACATAAACCAAGAACATGAACTTTTAATGGCAAAGAAATAATTACACAAACTAAAAAATAAAATAGAAAACCACTCGCCCGCGTGCAATTTTACAAATAATGGCCCGGGAAACAGCAGAAGATCTACTTTGTGTGGCCTTATCAATGTTAGTTTAAAGACAGAGATGAGCAATCTAGAATACTGAAGGTTATTCCTTAAAGGTCTTAAGCCAATGCGGTGTGCAGTGGCTGTGTGGTTAAGGCATTGGATTTCAAACTGAAAGGTCCATGGTTCGATCTCAACCAGGGATAACTGCTTGGTGTCCTTGAGCATGTCTTTTAATCCTGATTACTGATTAGGTATACTGCACATCAATAGTGCATATGTCTTCAACCAATTCTAACCCTGCTTTTGTGGAGTTAGTATGTTGGGGGAGTCTTACAATTGCTCGCTGCTGCTCGGTGGTTTTCTCCGGCTTCCTCCACCTGTAAAACTGTCTGACACAAGGTGACCCTGGCTGTCCAAAGTGTCATTAAACCCCAATGAAAAAAAAAGAAAGCTGTTCAGGTGTTGTAATGTAACACACTGATGGAAATGGAAAGGGCTCTCAGAGACGTTTTCAACAGTATTTTATATCACAACACTTTAAAGTCTAAAAAGTTTAATCATCATTATAAAGTGAATTATGGTTCTGATGGAGAGAACAAATGAATACAAAGGGCTGTATGAATATAGGTTTTTGTTATTTGTCTGTGGTCAAGTGACAGAGATGAACAAAAAATTGTTTGCCTTATTCTTCAAAGGCAAGAAAAAGAGAACGAAATGGACGTTTGCCCAATATGTACAGGTATGTATTGGGTATTAATATGCTGGTACAGTGGAGCACACTTAATTGAATATCTCTTAACCCTTTATCTAAGGAATTGGCCACATCTTCCCATTTAATTTATAAATTGAGCAGTTGGAAAAAAATGACATTTAAAAAATTTCATTAAAACCATATCATGTGACCTCTCATTGAAACAAGTTCATGAGGGGTCACATGATATGGTTTTGTTGAATTTTATGGAAAAAGTTGAAGAAAAAAAATTATTAAAATATCCAAATTTTGATATCGTTTTCATTGGGTAAAGGATTAATTGAATAACTGTTAAATGTTACTTGCATGTACATGTAACTTCCAAATGCAAAAACTTGCACCATACCTTCATTACAAATATGACCTGTAGAGTGTTGAATTTTTTTTTTCAAAGGTGATTTGAATCACGAGTAATTTTTTTAAAGAAACCATGCTACCAGCAAGGGGAGCCTTAGTATACCATGACTTTGATCATAAATTATTTGTTTTGTGACAATTTATAGGAGAGTGCCCATTGGCACTCTGCAATAAATTGGAACAAAAATGTTTTATACAAATATTTTTCAACTGCTGCAAAAACAAGCTGATGCTTTCAGTGTGAAGCCACTAAAGTGGCTCCCAGCACTTTTCAGTAGAGCCATGATAGTGGCTTCTAGCACTCAACCAGTTAACCCTTTACCTAACCTGAAAAGCAGACGACACTTGCAAAAATAATTCTTGAATAACTAATTTTTTTCATTTTTTGTCTCAAAAACATAGGTTATGACCCCTGGTTGGAACGAGCTTGACGAGCTCGTTCCAACGAGGGGTCATAACCAATGTTTTTGAGACAAAAAATGAAAAAAATAATGAAAATTAATTGACGATTTTTGAGAATAGTGCTGGCTGGTTTGTGCCGTTACGTTAGGTAAAGGGTTAACTGCATATAGGTTATAGAGTAAACTTCAGTTATTCTGTTACTTGAATAAAACTTCTTGTAAATTATTGAAGAATTACTTAACTGGAAAAGTACTGAAATTTCACTCAGAAAAATGTGTACAAAGTCTCTAAGACATCCCTTGCCAACTTACCAAGGATCTGAAAAGGCCTTGAATAGTGGAATCTTCTTGAGAATTTAAAAACTGAGATATGAGGAGATTCATTTTAGCAATATTCATTGTAGGGCCTAACTTGAAAAGCAGACGACACTTGCAAAAATAATTCTTGAATAACTAATTTTTTTCATTTTTTGTCTCAAAAACATAGGTTATGACCCCTCGTTGGAATGAGCTCGACGAGAATAGCGCTGGCTGGTTTTGGCCATTACGTAAGGTAAAGGGTTAACTGCATATAGGTTATAGAGTAAACTTCAGTTATTCTGTTACTTGAATAAAACTTCTTGTAAATTATTGAAGAATTACTTACCTGGAAAAGTACTGAAATTTCACTCAGAAAAATGTGTACAAAGTCTCTAAGACATCCCTTGCCAAGGATCTGAAAAGGCCTTGAATAGTGGAATCTTCTTGAGAATTTGAAAACTGAGATATGAGGAGATTCATTTTAGCAATATTCATTGTAGGGCTGACACAGCTTTTAGCAAAATCACGGAATTATGATGAACTTACAGAAGCCTGGAAGAAATGGAGGGATAATACTGGTAAACACATGAAAGACTTATATAAAGAGTTTATTGAGTTGAGCAACGAAGGTGTGCAGGAAATAGGTTAGTCATTAATTCACCTTTATTTAGCTGATTTTAGTTTTTTGGAGTTGCTGCTTTATTGGATATTTCTTAATGGAATAATCCTGTTAATTGGATATAACTTTGAAAACACCTTGTCTTTGTGAAGCTTTGACAATTGATTCGATTTGAAATTGTTCTCATAATTATCGCTGCCAAAATGAAGTTTGCAGAGGATATAGAAATGTCCAGTCGTCCGAGCATTCGCTCGTCTGTGCATCAGTAACCTTCATATCTCAGTCAGTGGATGTTGGATTTAAATGATCGTTGGTATGCTGATAGACCACCATGGTGGGGAGAGGAGGAGGAAGGATATTCACAACAGGTGTTATACATTTTTTTCTAGTTATGGGCCTTTTTCTGCTTTTTAGCTCACCTGGCAAAAAAGGCCATGTGAGCTTTTGCTATCACTTGGTGTCCGTCGTCTTCATCTTCTTCCCTGGAACTACTGGGCCAAGGTGAACCAAACTTGGCAGGAATGGTCTATGGGAAGTCCTCTACAAATGATCCTCATTTTGTTCACGTCGGTTAAAAAACATGGCCGCCAGAGGCATTCTTTGATTCTGATTGGTGGAGTTTGAAAAATCTTCTCCTCTGAAATTGAAAGGCCAAATGTTTTGAAACTTCACATTATTGATGACCGGGACACCCTCTACCAATGATCCTCATTTAATGTTGATTGGTTTACAAACATGGCTAAAATTGCGGCTTATAGTTACTATAGAAACCCTATGGGAAATCACCTTTCATTTTCTTCTCTGGAACCACTGAGCTGATGTGAACCAAACTTGGCAGGAATGGTCTTTGGGAGGTTCTCTACAACTGTTTGTCATTTTGTTCCAGTTGGATGAAAAATATGGCTGCCAGAGGCATTCTTTGATTCTGATTGGTGAATTTTGAAAAAATATTCTCCTCTGAAACTGCAAGGCCAAATATTTTGAAACTTCGCATTATTGATGACTGGGACACCCTCTACCAACGGTCCTCATTTAATGTTGATCGGTTTACAAAGATGGCCACAATTGTGGCTTATAGTTACTATAGGAACCCAATGGAAAATCACATTTTCATTTTCCTCTCTGGAACTACTGAGCTGAAGTGAAACAAACTTGGCAAGAATGGGCTATGGGAGGTTCTCAACAACTGTTTCTCATTTTGTACCTGTTGGATGAAAAGCAAGGCTGCCAGAGACATTATTTAATTCTGATTGGTCAATTTTGAAAAATCTTCTCCGAAACTACAAGTCCAAATGTTTTGAAACTTCACATGGTTAATGACTGGAACACGCTCTACCAACGTTCGTCATTTAATGTTGATCGGGTTGCAAACATGGCCACAATTGCAGCTTTTAGTTACCATAGAAATCCTAAGGGAAATCACATTTTCATCATCTGTTCTGCCAGGTGAGTGATTACAGACTCTTCAGAGCCTCTTGTTTCAACTTAGAAACCCTTCAACTTTGAAACCCTTGGTGGGGGATACTGGTGGTGTTGCACCTTGTTTGATTCAAGTCTCGCCAGTTTGGACATTTTTGGAGTGCCAAGATATTCCAGAATCCAACAGTGTCTCCTCTTTAACTTGTAACCTGCTGAGTATTTTCTAGAAATTTTTCATCAGATCTAGTCATGGCTGCTATATATCAGCCATGACTAGATTTGATGAAAAATTTACCTAAATGTAATACAAGAAATCATTTGTGAAAAAATCCATTCAATTAACATAGGGCAAATACAATTAAATGTGCCGGTCTTTTACTTATTTCAGTGACAAGAGAAACCCTGTGTGGGTAGGAATATCTGCCAGCAGCATGCAAAGGGTTGATGCTTCTTCTATGGAAGAAGTGTTCAAGGAAGTTCTGCTGCAGGAATTGTTTTAATTTTATGTTAATTCCGTTTCTGGAATACTTCAATTTTTGATGAACTCGACCAAACAGACAAGTTGTTGTTGAAGACAATTCTTACCATACCTTCAGTACAAAATTGAACTGTCGAATATATGTACCAATAAGACTAAAATCCTGCCTGCTGATTGGACAAGAGGCTTGAATAGTTTTTTCCCCAGTAGCTTATGTTACCATTTGACATCACCACGCTAAATATTTGAAATAAGGTTGTTTCACGATTACTCAATTGATGTAGTGGGGAGCATGGTAGCTCAGTGGTTATGGCGTTGGACTTCAACCTGATCCCCACCAGGGCTAACTGTGTTGTGTCCTCAGGCAAGGCACTTAATCCCAGTTGCCCATGTGGAGGCACTGGCACTGTGTGCTAAAGCATACTGCACGTCGATGGTAGACTTGTCTTTGACCAAATGCAAATTAATCCTGCTTGTGTCGAGTTACTACATTTGGGAGTCTGACAGCTGCTTGCTGGTACTCACTGGTTCACTTTGGGTACTCCAGCTTCCTATTTTGAAAAATTAATTTTTTTCAACTCCTCAGTTTGCAAATTACACGGGCGGATGTGGACGATTTGTTAGGTAAAGGGTTAATTGAATCCTCTTCTTAACTGAAAATTTTCAGTGACAGAATGGCTGTTCAATTGGCAGGCTTCCACTTTACGATAAGTTTGTTAATACAGTGACAGATTATTGCCAATTTTATATTTGCCCTTTCCTGATTCAAATTTTGATGATGAAGGTTAAAAGGTTGGGATATATTTTTTGTTTTCTGACTACATACCAGAACTGTTCATTTTGTTATGCCCCTGACATCTGAAGAAGGATTCAAGGGTATCTAGTGGAGACCTCCCTCTGTCCATCTGTCTGTCTGCCTGTTCATCTATCCATACAAATGTTTTTTATTATAATTTCAAAGCCATTGGTCGGATTTGGATATTCTGTGGTATGCTGATAGACCTACATGGGGGAACAGATATGCACAAGGAATGGGTTCCATCCAATAATGTCTCCCAGAGTTATTGCCCTTTTTCACTCTTTTGACTTACAGGCTTGTCATTTTGAGTCGCCCGCCTGAGTTCAAAAATTGCATGGACGGTAAACGTCTGCCTAACCCCAATTTCTGCGGCCCATTAATTCAGTCGCAGGTTGAAGGAGGTAACAAAGTGCAATTTGTAAAGTTTGAAGAGTGTCGTTGACGGAGTCATCCAGAGACAGTAAGTAACTTTCCCAATACGAACGAGAGGCCTGCCAATTCCAAAGTTGTAATTAGTTATTACATTATACATCAGACTGCGACAACTCTCATGCCATGCACGATTGGGGGGCATATCATCCCCAAGCCAGTTTGGCCCCTAACAATTCAAGCCGGGATGATTCTGATTGATTCGTCCCAAATTATGGCGGTGAGCACAGTGCACTGGCTTGTACAGTCATCATGTAATGTGTAGATATGGGCTTGGTTATTTGGATGCAAGATAACTACTAGTATAACACTCAGTGAGTGTCATGGGTAACCTGGTATCCTGCATCCAAATATTCAAGCCTGCATCTATACATTACGTGATGACTACATCATAATTACACAAACTATGTACCTTAAAATGATATTGCCCCCCCCCCCCCCCCCCCCCAAACTATAAATGACCCTTCTGCGATCATTTTAGGTGAACCCAAAATGGCCCTCCTGGGGTGATTTGAGGTGAACCATAATGGCCCTCCTGCAATTTTCAAAATGACAAGCCTGGATTTTTCTTGACCTCTCTATTGCATTCCAGGGTTTTTTTTGACCAACGAGAGGGGCCGAATATCGGCCCCATTCCCAATCGAAAATAGTCACTTTTTTTCCCAATTTGCTCCCAAAAATTCCCAATTCACGGCAGTTGAGAATTCATTTCTGTGTGACCAGTCGATTATTTTTAAGTGACCAGCACCGAATAATATTTGCCAGTGGACTTCGCAGTGTGAATTGTTCCAGTACGAAGGGTATTCACTTGTGTTGTTTTGAAACCATTTGACAGTGTCAAGGAGCGTCCTTGACAGTGTGTTCCTAGAATCGCCACTCTAAATTAGTTCCCTTGATGTGCATAGAATCACAACTGAATGACGCGACTCGCAGTGCCTGATTCAAAGTGACAAAATGCATCGCTGTCAACTATAACGGCTCACGAATGTACCTAAATTTTGTTACAGGCGAGTTCCGTGCTTCTTAAAGCACGGTACCTATTTTTAGGTTCATCTCGCGTCTGAAATCCTGTCTGGTAACCTGTATTTTATTCAAACCGTTCCCCAGGTCTGATACTCCTGTTGACTGATGCCATGAAACCTAAATCGACTTTCGTCCCCAGAACGAACCGTCCACAATTATTTTACCCAAACCGTCCACCAGGCCAAGTACTCCTGCTGACTGAACTTGGCTTGCTTAGGTGGGGACTTATGTATATGCGTGATCATTAACCAATCCTTTTTCATCACTAGGATTGATTAATCACCAGTACAATTTAATAATTCTAAGCAGCCAGTGGGTAAATACAATTATACAACAGGTTTTCATTGATTAATAGACTGATTTCTCACAAGGATATGCTAGTAAGTTTATATATTTCTTGTTGATAATCGCTCAGATAAATTCCCAATTTTGGCCTCTGCGATGCTAATTTTCCCAATTAGAAAGGCCCATGGACCCTTTCTCAAAAAGGGTAGAAAAATCCCTGCATTCACTGCATGTTGAATTTGAAAAGCGCTTATATGATCAAATCATAATTTTAGATGTTACTTGTGGATGACTAGACAATGCTTCCTTTCAATTTTGGTCCAGCTAGCCAATTCAAAATGGTCGCCATGGCATGATGACACCATAGGGGGCATATGTCACATTTCGCATTGCTCTTGTTTAGTGAGTTGGAGAGTTTGACAGTTACTTGTATTTGTTCAGTGGTTCTCTCCAGATACTCTGACTTTTTCCACCTGTAAAAGTGCCTAACACAATATGACCCTAGCTGTTAAAAGTGTCATTCAACACTGATAAATAAAGTCAGATTTCATCCATGCATTGCATTGTGTGTAATAGTGAAACCCACTTAATTGGACATCTCTTAATTAGTCTGTGTGAAACACACAGACTGTTGTTTTTGTATGGTTTCTTTTTCTTCTTTTTCTTATTCTCCTGCCTTCTGTCTTCTATGTATTTTCTTGTCCCCCACGATAACTTGAAAACAAATTGTTGTATCTCTCTGATTTTTTGGCATACTGATAGACACTTACAAGTTCTCGGCTAATATTGTTTTTGATTCCTGGGGCATTAGGGGTGTCCATAGGGGTGTTTTGAAAGTGGGTCATGCCCATATCTCAGGCATGGTATAATGTATGGAGCTGGGACCAACACCAAATGTGTCATCATTCGATGGAGATTCAAAATATGGGTTAAGGTCACTGAAGTCACCCAGGGGTCATTGAGCGCATTTTTCAGAATTGCTGGAAATCACATTTTTTGACTCCATAATGCATTCCCAAAGTTCATACATGCATTTTTACATGAAAAAAGTGGGTGTGGCCAAAATTTTTGAAAGTGGGTCGTGCTCATATCTCAAGCATGGTATGATATATGGACCTGGGACCAACACCAACTGAGTTGACACTCGATGGAGGTTGTATTTATTTATTTATATTTATTTATTTATTGGTGTTTAAGGTCACATATTTCTGCACAATGGCTAATCATCACGACAGTTTTACGGGTGGCGGAAGCCGGAGTACCCGGAGAGAACCACCGAGCAAAGGCGAGCAACTGTCAGCTCCCCAAAGTAGTAACTCCACACAAGAAGGGTTAACATTGGTTGAAGACAGTGCACCATCAACATGTACTATGCCTTAATACAGCTGATTAATTCAGTTCAAGGCACCTCAAAATCGGCCGTCTCAAATGGCAATGGATTGAAGTAGGTACACGTAACAAAATCGCAATTTGTGTGCGTTGTCAACACAGTCACCCAGAGACTGTAAGTAACTTTCCAAAATTTGAGTGGGAGGTCTACCAATTCTAAAGTTATTACATTGTACATCAGACTACACAACTTTTGTGTCCCGCGCGATTACGGGATGTATCATCCCCACGCCAGTTCGACCCCTGATGATTTGCCTGGGAGGTTTCGTCCCCAAGTCATAGCCAGGACGATTTGGCCCCAAATCCCAAGTTATCGATATCTGGCGGTAAGCACAGTGCACTGGCTTTTACAGTCATGTAATGTATAGATATGGGCTTGGTTATTTGGATGCAAGATATCTATAACACTCACTGTTGGTGAGTGTCATGGGTAACCTGGTATCTTGCATACAAATATTCAAGCCTGCATCTATACATAACATGATGACGTACATCATAATTACACAAACCATGTACCTTAAAATGATATTAGTTGTCTACCAATCCGACATCGGGCTGAAACAAAATGGCCCCCTCAAATCATAAATGACCCTCCTGGGGTCATTTCAGGTGAACCCAAAATGGCCCTCCTGGGGGTGATTTGAGGCAAACCATAATGGCCCTCCTGCAATTTTCAAAATGACAAGCCTGAGTATGTGACTATGTGTGCACAACTGCACATGCCCTAACCTGCGATTACGTCACCCCAATGACCCGATTCTCATTTTTAATCTGGTGACATTCTGAATTTCTGATCTATTTTTATCACACTTACTTTGGAAGAACTGCACAGAAGACGAAGTTGAGTGCTACTGCAGTAAGTCAGTAACTGAAGAGAACATGCACACTGCACAAGTCACAGTACAACAAACCACGAGTTTGCAAGACAATCATTTAATTTGATGCACAGTCCTGCATGACTCGTTGAAATATTTTACAACGAACAACAGAACAATGACTGATAGGCCTACTGATAATCCAACTCCAAGTACGTGCAGCAGTACTGAATCGCCAGCTATTTCTAGTACTAGGGCTAGGCCAAAGAAACAAAAATCACCAGTTTGACAGTATTTTATGGACAATAATGCAAACTTAAAAGATCATGATGACCCATTATGCAAACTGTGTAAAAAGTCTGTGAAGTCTAAATGTGGAAATACGTCAAACTTACACAACCACCTAAAGCTTCACCATCCAACAGAATTCTCTAAGGTAACACAGGTTAAAGACCTAAATGAAAAGCAAGCTGACACAGCACGGGAGAGAAATATTCTGAAAAACCAATTCAACAAAGTGCGATTAACAAGTGTTTTACGAGAGGCCAGAGTTACGAAAAATCAAGTAAAAGGTGGAATAGTATTACAGAGTTGATCACGTATTGCATTGCTAAAGACATAATGCCAATATATTCTGTTGAAAAAGAGAGTTTTAAGCATATGTTGTCAACATTAGACCCAAGATATACTATTCCAAGTCAAAAGTATTTTTCTAAAGAGGCAATACCCAAACTTTACAATGACATGAGGGATCATGTAGCAAGATCTATTCATCGTGATGCTGCATATTTTTCAGCCACATCAGATATGTGTCCAGTTCTACTAGTGAACCATATCAAAGTTTTACCATACATTTTATTGACCAAGACTGGAACTTACAATCAAAATGTTTGGAGACAACTTTCACTCCCGAAGATTCACACTGGGGAGAATTTAGCAGACGCTTTAAAATCTGTTTTGAACTCATGGGGACTTGACAAAAATTTAATGATTGCAATGACAACAGACAATAGGAGCAACATTGTGAAAGCTCTTCAAGTAAATAATTGGCAACGGATCTCTTGCTCTGGGCATTGCCTTTCATTTGGTTGTTATGAACTCTACAAAAGATGACAACAGAATAAGAAGAGCAAAATCAGTTGCTAAAGCTGTTATCAGTCATTTTTCCCACAGCTGGAAAAAAAGAGGGACCTCTGTCAAATACAAAATGAACTTCAGTTACCCAACCATAGCTTAATAACTGATTGTGATACACGGCGGGGAGTAAGCAACAAATGATTAGTCACTTTTTGGAGCAGAAAAAAGCCATAAGCAAAGTTTTAAGCACCGACAGAAAGGCTACCCATCTTATCCCAAAATGGCAAGATATCTAAATTTTATAGTAAATTTCCTTTCTTATTATACCTACCACAATTGTTTACTACAGGCTTGCACTACAGTGGAAGTCCCTAACTCGGATAAAATACTCTCTATTTTTGTCTTTCCCAAGCAAGTTGGGAAAGAAAAGTGGTGCAAAAGCACCAATAAAAAATAAGCCAAAACTGGGTCGAGTGCAACTGGCGCAGACCCAGTACGGGACGCTCTCTCCCAAGTACAACTCCACGACTTCCGTTGCCAGTGCGCATATACCGTCTCTAAAGACTCATTCTTTTTGAATCCGTAAACGTTAGAGTTATGTGATCAGCGGGGAGGAAAGATTCTTTACCCGTAAAGAAGACGGGAGGGCCTCCATGTAAACAATTGTGGTAGGTATAATAAGAAAGGAAATTTACTATAAAATTTAGATTTCTTATCAACCTACTCACAATTGTTTACTACAGGCTGAATAGACAAAAGGCTGGAGGGAATCGCATAACCAACCCCCACATAACCCTAGTGCACTGGAACCGTGAAGTAGAAGGAAGAGGTCCCGAGGCTTATCAACCATAATGTCGCAATCATTGGTAAAGGACAATGAAAAGAGACATATGAGCCTGTGTGACACACAGACAGAAAAAGGGCAGTAACAGCACAAGGCTGAAACTGACCTTCAAGAAGCCTAATGGCTATGGCAGACAACAGCCTGAGCAGAAGAAAGAGGACCCAGGGCAAAAAGGTCCTCCGACTGCTCCTGCAACTGGCGCAAATAAAAGGTGGAGAAAGTAGAAGCATTTCTCCAGTAGGCTGCCTGCATAACATCCGACAACTTGACGGAGTTAGAATAAGCCCAAGAGGTAGACAGTGCCCGCACCTCGTGGGCAGAAATATGATTGGTAATACAATCGCCAGCTGCTAAACGACTCTAAGCCATACGAATAGCAAGACAAATCCATCGAGAAATGGATTGAGGAGAGATCTTCTGTCGACCCGGAATGAGAGACAGAAAAAAACGTTTTCTGCCTTTCCGTATGAAGCCTGTCCGATCAAGATAAATGCGAATAGCACGGACTGGACAGAGCAAAGGGCGAGTACCCTCAACAGAGGGAAGAGCCCTGATACAGATAGGAGGAGGAGTAGTATCTGGTAACTGATTCTTAGCCAAAAAGGAGCAATCAGTGGTAAAAGTAACACTGTTGGGAGAGCTCCTAAAAAAGGCCGGGTCAACCGAGAGGGCGTGAAGCTCACTAACCCGTCTGGCCGAAGCAAATGCCATCAGAAAAGCCGTCTTATATGTGAGAAAATGCATATCCACCTGGGATAAAGGTTCGAATGGCGCCCCCCCCCCCCCCCCCCCCCCCCCCAAGCAAAGCAGCATCCACGAAAGATTCCATCGTGGAGTAAGCTGCAAAGTCCGAGGCCTTTTCAAAGAAAAGTGCCGAACAAGCTTGGAGAGGAAAGGATTAGTGCCGATACGACGCTTCCCCACATAAGAAAAGGTCTCTGAAAGCATAGACCTGTAACCCTTGATGGTAACAGGCTGGAGACCCCGAGAATCAAACAGATATACCAGAAACTCCGCAATCTGTGAAATCGAAGGATTAGCATAATCAACAGAGTGATCAGCACACCATCGACAGAAGACCTTCCATTTAGCTGCATAAGCTAAACCAGTGGAGTGCCTCCTTGAAGAAGAAATGCACTCCACTGCTCGTCTCGAAAAACTTCTACGGAGGAGACAGGACCTGACAAAAGATATGCGTGAAGGCACAATGAAGTCGGGTCGACGTGAAACCTCCTCGGAAGACCTTGACAAAGAAGGTCGCGACGTAGCGGGAGACGTGCCGGAACCGCCGCCATCAGCGAGCGGAGCTGATTGATCCACACCCGCTGAGGCGACAGGGGAGCGATCAGAATGATTCGACAACTGCAGGTTCGAATTTTGGCGAGAACCTGAGGAAGAATCGGAACCGCCGGGAAGGCGTAGCCGACTAGACCGTTCCAATCGAGTGACAGAGCGTCCACGGCAAAAGCCAGAGGATCTGGACACGGGGACACGAAAGTGTCCACCTGATGGTTCCAACGAGTCACAAAGAGGTCAATGTGGGGACGTCCCCAGAGATCGCAAAGCGACTGGAACACTGCCCTGTGAAGCATCCACTCGGTGGAAATAACCCTGCCCTGTCGGGACAGGGAGTCAGCTAGGACGTTCAGACGACCAGGAATGTGACGAACAACCACTCCGGCGTGAACATCCTGAGCGAGCAGTAGAAGATCCCGAGCTAACTCGTACATCGGAAGCGAGTGCGTGCCGCCCTGGTTCCGAATGTGAGCAACCACTGTCGAATTGTCGGATAGTAGAAGGACCTGGTGATTCGACAGGTGAGGGATCCACTGCCTGAAACTCAGAAGAAGAGCAAGAAGCTCCTTCTGGTTGATGTGTAGAGCTGCTTGATCCTGGTCCCACATCCCGTGTAGGGAAAGACCGAGAGGATCCAACATCGCACCCCATCCGAGATCGCTGGCATCTGCCATCAGAACGCGATCGGACGTGGGTAAGTCCAGCGGAACACCCTGCGTAATCCACTGAACATCTGTCCAGGGAAGAAGGTGAGGATACAGAGAGTCCGGAAACGGAAGCACCTGATCCAGAGAATCTACATTCGGCCTCCAACGACGGAGCAGAAAGTGTTGGAGAGGTCTGACACGCAGCTGACCTAGAGGAATGAGATCCGTCACCGAACCGCAGAGACCGATCAGCCGGAGAAAACTCCGAGCGGTCGCGGACCTGGACTGTGACAGAGTAGGAGCAAAAGCTGAGAGAATCACAGCCTTGGCCTGGGGAACAGCCATCAAATTGAATTTGGTTTGGAAAGACATCCCCAGATGACAAAACGACTGAGAAGGGACCAGGTCCGACTTCTGCTCGTTGACTCTGAATCCTAGCGATGTGAGCAAGCTCAACAGAGTGGCGACATCCGATTCCAGTAAGGCAGCATTGGAATGCCTCTGGAGGATATCGTCCAGATATGCCGAAGTAGTCACCCTGGACTGTGTGCGATGGAACGCTATCACATGCGACATCAGTCTGGTGAACGCCCAAGGAGCCAGGTTGAGGCCGAAAGGCATGGCCTTGAACTGGTAAACTCGCCCCAGAAAAGCGAACCTGAGATACTTCCGTGACGCCCGATGCATCGGAACGTGGAAGTAAGCGTCTCGCAGGTCGATGCTGGCTGCGAAATCTCCCTGGTGAATTGATTGGCGGACCGACCTGAAAGTCTCCATGCTGAACTTGGGAGCAATGATAGACTGGTTCAGGATACTCAGATCGATAACCGGTCAGAGTCGGCCGTCCTTCTTCGGCACCAAGAACAGGCGGGAATAGAAACCCACTGACTGAACGTTCTTGACGACCTCGATCGCCCCCTTTGCCAGGAGATTGGCAATCTCCGTGGACAAAAGTTCCCGACGTAAAACGTCTGAAGAAACTGTGGTTGGAAGAGGCACCCTTGACAGAGTGGGGTGCCATCGGAAGGATATTTGCAGCCCGGACCAAACAACATCTAACACCCATGGATCGGATGTGATGGTGGTCCAATGGTCTGCGAACTCTGCTATCCTTCCTCCAACCTGGGACGAGTCGAGGTGAGGACCTTCATTTCGAGCCCCGACGAGGCCCGCGAGAGGAGAAACCACCTCCTCTGCTAAATGAAGAATCCTGAGACTTCCCTCGATTCTGCCGACCCCTACCTTTACCCCGTGAGTAAGAAGTAGAGGCGGCGGCGGCAGGACCAGCCTTTTGCTTCACAGAGGAAGCAGAAGGGTACTTGTTAGGCTTGGAACGGCCCTTGCCTCCCCGAGAAGGCTGATCAAGCTGACGAAACAGCAGCTGATCTTTGGAATGACGTAGGACGTCATCCCGGACCGTCGACATGGAACCATGGAAAAGTTGCGGACCTGCCAAAGAAGCAGATCGAAGAGTAGCACGCTGCTCCTCGGGAAGGGATCGTCCTGTGTCCAGCACAGCGTCCCTTCGAACTAATTCCAAATTAGCCGTGTTACAGGCATGCGTGTGAGTAAGGTGCATAAGCACCTTGGACAGCACACGCAAAGGAGCCTGTACCTCGTCAAACTTATCTGGAGGCAGATAAGCAGCCAAAGCTGAGACGACGTGATCTGAGAGAGAAAGCATGCCAAGCATCTCTCTAGATAAGCCCAACGTGGACTCCAGAGTCGTCATTGGAATGACGGCAGACTTGGGCTTGGAAAGCCCGAGGGAAGTGGAGTCCTGATCCAGAAACCGTCAAAGCCTGGCAGACTGACGGATTGGCGGAATCGTAGGAACGATAACGCACAGGAGGCAAAAAGGTGTCAACCCTGGTGAAGAACGAAGTCTTCAAAGCCTTGGAATTCAGCTTGGCATCCAATGCTGAAAAAGCTTCAACCACCTGTACCGACTGGCACGGTCGAAGGCGCCCAGAAGCAGGTTGCTCCATAGGCTGTTGGCGCGTGACCGATGAACGTGGCCAGGCTGGCACTGTCGGCTGGTTAGCAGGTTTGAGCTCAGGCAGAAACCCAAACACAAAGTCAAGAGCCGCCCCCAAGTCCGAAGACTGCTGGCCCTCGACCTCAAGCATGTCGGACTCCTCCCCAGAGTCGGAAGACACATAGCGCATCGTGGGCAAACCAGCCGACGCCTCCCATGGTGTTGGGACACCAGAGGAATCGGAAACCGGCCTGTTTCCAATCCCGGGAGGCGGCACCATAGGAGGCGCCTGGAAACCACCCATAGCCTCGCTGGAAGCAACAGGAAGGCTCTTAGAAAGAACCTGAGTGAGTAAGGAGAGGGCCTCCCTAAGCTCACTGCCTGTACCGACCGGTTCGACAGGGGAGCGAACCGGCAAAGTGGCTTCACCTCTGACCCTCTTAACCAGCGAAGGGTCACGATCCTCCAAAACACCCGACGCGGGACGACGGGCGGCAACCGAAACATCTGAAGGCAGACGTGTATAGGGGTACGATGCACCCCAAGGATCAATATTGCGAGAACTCATGAGAGTCACCGCGGACCTCTGCGGGGCAGAAGGTCCAGGCTGCACAAAAGGCGTTGGTCCCCCAAAACTGGTCGTGTGACCAGAGTGAGTAGACGGAAACGCCACGGAGTTCATAGTGTTTCCACTACGAACATCCGAATCCAAAGACACAACTGTGGTGCTCGACGGCGAAGAGACCACAGCGATGGGCTCGGCCGGCAGCCCCTTCCGACTTCGCCGAGTTGAAGTCAGGGAAGGCTGGGGCCGATATCCCACGTCTACAGTATCGGACAGTCCTGCAGTCCCCTGCAGCGAAAAGCCGAGGCCGGCTGAAACAGACAACGAAGCAGACGGGCCAGCAGCAGTAGTAGATACATCGAGAGTCGTTGAGGCTGGTGAAAAAGTGGAGAGAGCACACCGGCTCGGCTCCGAAGGAGGAGTCACAACCCTAGTGACAGCCTCAGATGTCGACTGGAGGGGGACCATAGTCCCGGAACCAGGCATCTCTACACCAGAACACTCAACGGCTCCCGCAGTATCCACCACAGGAAAAGACTGCACATCCCCCACGGAGGAGGAATAACTCTCACCAGACAAAGTCGGCTCGGGAGGCCCCGAACGACCTCGTTCTCCATTCCCGCGGGAGCGGGAGGCATGGCCACGAGAACGAACGACACGGTTTACTGATGCCCAGAAGGTGGAAGACCATGTTCCACAGACACCACACGGCCGCTCGGCCGAACACCCATTACAGGAGGAACAAGACGAATGTACATCGTCCACATGCTTTGGCAGCAGATATTGCCCACAAGGAATTGTCCTGGGCATGATAGAGGTGAGAGGAGCAGAGAAGGTGAGATGAGAAAACAGAACACTCCCAAAGAAGAGAGAAAGGTGACAGAAACAAAGACCCCAGACGGTCGACCGGGAACCACCCAACAGGAAGACTACTCTCAAAAGAAAGAAGAAACACTGTAGGAGTGGTACCCCGCTGACACCTAACTCTAACACAATTAGAAAATTTTGCAAAAAAAGCATTAACAATAATTGTGAAAAATCTAAGTCCGAACCGCGTGGCACGTGAAATTCACGCGCGACTCGAGAGAGAGCAAATAAATATACATTATGGACATATAATAGAAAAGAGAATATAAAACACTGTTCCTGAGAATACAAAGGATACACTGTGGTATAATGAATCAGGAATCATCAAACATCGAGCTGGAGGAACACTGATAAGCGTGCAAAAACATCTCGACACGAAGCGGATTTTAAAAAGAATGAGTCTTTAGAGACGGTATATGCGCACTGGCAACGGAAGTCGTGGAGTTGTACTTGGGAGAGAGCGTCCTGTACTGGGTCTGCGCCGGTTGCACTCGACCCAGTTTTGGCTTATTTTTTATTGGTGCTTTTGCACCACTTTTCTTTCCCAACTTGCTTGGGAAAGACAAAAATAGAGAGTATTTTATCCGAGTTAGGGACTTCCACTGTAGTGCAAGCCTGTAGTAAACAATTGTGAGTAGGTTGATAAGAAATCGAGGTTTTGGAATCCATGAGCAAGGCATTTAGCCCACTTGCAGATTTCACTGATATATTATCAGGAGAGAAACATATCACCATATCATATGTCAAGCCAGTTATTAGTTTGTTTGAAAACGATACATTAAAGCCCTGTTCATCTGACACCACACTTACCTCCAATATTAAGAAAAAAGTACTTAGTTATGTGAAAACAAAATATTTCACGGACGATTCTATGTTAGATGTCCTGAATAAAGGCAGTTTTTTAGAACCCAGATTCAAAAGTCAGTATGTAAATGACCCACCCCTTACAAAAAGCAAACTCTCATCAGAAGCACTTCTCTTCCACGAGAAATAAAAAAAACCCAGCCAAACGATTGACCCAAGTCACCCAACGGATGGCACCAAGGCCACTGCAAAAGGTGCAACTATTGTCAGTGATGGAAACCCTAAAACTGTTACTGAAAATTCTTACCCACCACGACTTACTGAAAAAAAGAAACTTAGGCAAGGTTTTTCAAAACTGAAAAAAAATACATTCTCTGCATCCTCTGACCAAAACAAAAATCTGGAAAGCAGGATAAAAGCTGAAGTAGAAAGCTATTTACAGCTGCCACTCATAGACCAAGAATCAGATCCACTCGTCTGGTGGGGGCAGAACGAAATTATTTTTCCATCAGTTTCAGTTCTTGCAAAAAAAAATATCTATGCATCCCTGCCACCAGCTCTGCGTCAGAGCGAGTCTTTAGTTCTTCTGGCAACATTGTTACGCATAAAAGAACATGCTTAAACCCTGACAAGGTCAATATGCTGATATTTTTGGCAAAGAAACTCGACGAGTAACTTAAAGACTTACAGTCAATACAGACAGTGCTATTTTATTCCGACTCGGTGACTCATCAAATTACACCAATGATCAATCTCGGGACAACTAAATTTCAAGACTTGATTTTTTAAAAAGGGTTTTGTTATGTGTTACAATGTTGCCAGATGGCACTATTTTTTTAAGTGTTTCAGTAATCAACTAAATTGAACTAATCATAAACAATTACCGAAATGCTATGGACAGTATTGTGTCAAAATGTGTCTGAAATATCTGATGACTGTCGACTGATGTAACTTTCATTTATTTTGTTGTACTATGACCACTATCAGACTGACAAACTGACAGACTAAGTAGTTAGTACATTAAAAAAACTGAACTGTGAAAATTTGTCTGACAACTGCAGCCTATGCCCTACATGGCAGTACAGGCATTCCCAATTTCTTATCAACCTACCTACAATTGTACAATTTCCTGTGGGAAAGGGGAACGTGGTCATTCGGGGCCTCCCAAAACGACCACGTCTGGTGAGAGTTATTCCTCCTCCCTGGGGGATGTGCAGTCTTTTCCTCTAGTGGATACTGCGGGAGCCATTGAGTTGTCTGGTGAAGAGGTGCTTGGTTCCGGGACTGCGGTCCCTCTCCAGTCGACATCCAGGCTGTCACTAGGGTTGTGACTCCTCCTTCGGAGCGGAGCACAGGTGCTCTCTCCACAATTCCACCAGCCTCAACGACTCCCAACGTATCTTCTACTACTGCTGTTCTGTCTGCTACATCATCGGTTATCGTTTCAGCCGGCTTCGGCTTATCCCTGCAGGGGTCTGCAGGGATGTCTGGCAGTGTGGACGTGGGATATCGTCCTCAGCCTTTCCAGACTTCAACTCGGCGAAGCTGGAAGGGGCTGCCGGCTGAACCCTCTTCTGTGGTCTCTCCACCGTCGAGCACCACAGTTTTTTCATTGGATTCAGATGTTCATGGTGGGGCCACTATGAACTCTGTGGCATTTTCGTCCACGCATTCTGGTCACACGGCCAGTTTTGCGGGACCAATGCCTTTTGTGCAGCCTGGACCTTCTGACCCTCAGAGGTCTGCGGCGACTCTCCTGAGTTCCTGCTATGTAGATCCTCGGGGTATGTCATACCCCTATACACGTCTGCCTTCAGATGTTTCGGCTGCCACCCATCGCCCCTCTTCGGGTGTATTTGCGGATCGTGACCCTTCGCTGGTTAAAAGAGTCGGGAGTGAAGCCACTTTGCCAGTTCGTTCCCATGTCGAACCGGCTGACACAGGCAGTGAGCTTAGGGAGGCCCTCTCCTTGCTCACTCAGGTTCTGCCCAAGAGCCTTCCTGTTGCTCCCAGCGAGGCAGTGAGTGGTTTCCAGGCGCCCCTATGATGCCGCCTCCCGGGATTGGAAACAGACTGCTTTCTGATCCCCCTGGTGTGTCTACACCATGGGAGGCGTCGTCTGGTTTGCCCATGATGGGCTATGTGTCTTCCGACTCAGGGGATGAGTCTGACATAACCTGATGTCTAGAGCCAACAGTCTTCTGACTTGGAGGCAGCTCTTGACTTTGTGTTTGGGTTCCTTCCGGATCTCAAACCATCAAACCAGCTGACAGTGTCAGGCAGGCCGCGATCATTGGTCGTGCACCTACTGACTGTGGAGCAACCTGCTTCTGGACGTTTTCGACCATGCCAGTCAGTACAGGTGGTTGAAGCATTTACAGCCTTGGACTCGAAGCTGAGTTCCAAGGCTATGAAGACGTCGTTCTTCACCAGGGTTGACACTTTTTTGCCTCCGGCGCGTTATCATTCCTACAATTCCACCAATCCGTCAGTCTGCCAGACTTTGACTGTCTTGGATCAGGACTCCAACTCCCTCGGGCTTTCCAAGCCCAAGTCTGCCGTTATTCCTATGGCGACTCTGGAGTCCGTGTTGGGCTTATCGAGAAAGATGCTGGGCATGCTTTCTCTCTCAGATCACGTTGTCTCTGCCTTAGCTGCTTATCTGCCCCCAGATAAGTTTGACGATGTACAGGCTCCTTTGCGTGTGTTGTCCAAGGTGTTCATGCATCTTACTCACATGCATGCCTGTTACACAGCTAACCTGGAACCAGTTTGCAAGGACGCTGTGCTGGACACAGGCCATTCCCTTCCTGAGGGGCAGCATGCTGCTTTTCGATCTGCTTCTTTGGCAGGTCCGCAACTGTTCCATGGTTCCGTGGCGACGGTCCGAGATGAGCTGCTGCTTCGTCAGCTTGATCACCCTTCTGTTGGAGGCAGGGGCCGTTCCAAGCCTAACAAGTACCCTTCTGCTTCTGGTGCGAAGCAAAGGGCTGATCCTCCTGCCATCGCTTCTACCTCTTACTCACGGGGTAAGGGTAAGCGTCAGCAGGCTATAGGGAAGTCTCAGGATTCTTCATATAGCAGAGGAGGTGGTTTCTCCTCTCGCGGGCCTCGTCGGGGCTCGAAATGAAGGTCCTCACCTCGATTCATCCCAGGTTGGATGAAGGATAGCAGAATTCGTAGACCATTTGGCCACCATCACATCAGATCCTTGGGTGTTAGATGTCGTTCCGTCCGGGCTGAGAATATCCTTCCGGAGGCACCCCACTCTGTCAAGAGTGCCTTTATCCAACTACAGTTCCTTCAGACGTTTTACAGCAGGAGCTTTTGTCCACGGAGATAGACAATCTCCTGGCAAAGGGGGCGATCGGGGTCGCCAGGAACATTCAGTCAGTGGGATTTTATTCCCGCCTGTTCTTGGTGCCGAAGAAGGATGGCCTACTCCAACCGGTTATCGATCTGAGTATCCTGAACCAGTCTATCATTACTCCCAAGTTCAGCATGGAGACTTTCAGGTCGGTCCGCCGTTCCATTCACCAGGGAGATTTCGCTTCCAGCATCAATCTGCGAGAAGCTTGCTTTCACGTTCCGATTCATCGGACGTCGCGAAAGTATCTCGGGTTCGCTTTTCTGGGCCGAGGTTACCAGTTCAAGGCCATGCCTTTCGGCCTCAACCTGGCTCCTTGGGCCTTCACCTGACTGATGTTGCATGTGATAGCCTTCCATCGCACACAGTCCAGGGTGACTACTTTGGCATATCTAGACGATATCCTCCAGAGGCATTCCAATGCTGCCTTACTGGAGTCGTATGTCGACACTCTGTTGAGCCTGCTCACGTCGCTAGGGTTCAGAGTCAACGAGAAGTCGGACCTGGTCCCTTCTCAGTTGTTTTGTCATCTGGGGATGGACTTCCGTACTCAGTTCAATACGGTGGCGGTTCCCCAGGCAAGGGCTGTGATTCTATCAGCTTTTGCTCTGACTCTGTCCCAGTCCACATCCGCGACAGCACGGAGCATTCTCCGGCTGCTCGGTCTCTATGGTTCGGTGACGGATCTCATTCCTCTAGGTCGACTGCATGTCAAACCTCTGTAACACTTTCTGCTCAGTCGTTGGAGGCCGAATGTCAATCCTCTGGATCTGGTGCTTCAGTTACCAGACTCTCTTCACCCTCACCTTCTCCCTTGGATGGATGTTCAGTGGATTACACAGGGGGTTCCGTTGGACTTACCCACGTCCGATTGTGTTCTGATGGCAGATGCCAGCGATCTCGGATGGGGTGCGACGTTGGATTCTCCAGGTCTTTCCCTTCACGGGGCGTGGGACCAGGATCAGGCAGCTATGCACATCAACCAGAAGGAGCTTCTTGCTCTTCTTCTGAGTTTCAGACAGTGGATTCCACAACTGTCGAATCGCCAGGTCCTTCTGTTGTCCGACAATTCTACAGTGGTTGCATACATTCGGAACCAGGGCGGCACGCCCACAGTTCTGAAGTATGAATTAGCTCGGGATCTTCTACTGCTCGTTCAGGATGTCAACGCAGGGGTGTTGGTTCGTCACATTCCCGGTCATCTGAACGTCCTAGCCGACTCCCTGTCCTGAAGAGGCAGGGTCATCTCCACCGAGTGGATGCTCCACAGGGCAGTGTTCCAGTCGCTTTGCAATGTCTGGGGTCGTCCCCACATCGATCTCTTTGCGACTTGTTGGAACCATCAGGTGGTCACTTTCATGTCCCTGTGTCCAGATCCTCTGGCGTTGACCGTGGATGCTCTGTCACTCGATTGGAATGGTCTAGTTGGCTATGCCTTCCCGCCGGTTCCGATTCTGCCTCAGGTTCTAGCCAAGATTCGAACCTGCAGCTGTCGAATCATTCTGATCGCTCCCCTGTCACCTTAGCGGGTGTGGATCAATCAGCTCCACTCTCTGCTGGCGGCAGTTCCGGCACGTCTCCCTCTACATCGCGACCCTCTTTGCCAAGGTCACCCGAGGAGGTTTCACGTCGACCTGACTTCATTGTGCCTTCACACATATCTTTTGACCGGTTCTGTCTCCTCATAGAGGTTTTTTCGAGATGAGCAGTGGAGTGCATTTCTTCTTCAAGGAGGCACTCCACTGGTTTAGCCTATGTGGCTAAGTGGAAGGTCTTCTGTCGATGGTGTGCCGATCACTCTGTTGATTATGCCAATTCTTCGATATCACAGATTGTGGAGTTTCTGGTATATCTGTTTGATTCTCAGGGACTCCAGCCTGTTACCATCGAGGGATACAGGTCCATGCTTTCGGAGACCTTTTTGTATGTGGGGAAGCATCGTATTGGCACTAATCCATACCTCTACAAGCTTGTTCGGCACTTTTCTTTGAAAAGGCCTAGGGCTTTGCAGCTTGTCCCAAGATAGAATCTTTCTTGGGTGTTGCTTTGCTTGGTTGTGGGGGGGGGGCACAAATCGAACCTTTATCCCAGATGGATATGCGTTTCTCACATACAAGACGGCTTTTCTAATGGCTTTTGCTTCTGCCAGACAGGTTAGTGAGCTTCACGCCCTCTCGGTTGACCCGGCCTTTTTCAGGAGCTCTCCCAACAGTGTTACATTTACCACTGATTGCTCCTTTCTGGCCAAAAATCAGACACCAGAAACTACTCCACCTCCTACCTGTATCATACCTCTTCCTTCTGTTGAGGGTAACCGCCCTTTGCTCTGTCCGGTTCGTGCTATTCACATTTTTCTCAATCAGACACAGTTCATTAGGAAAGGCAGGAAACAATTTTTTCTGTCTCTTATTCCTGGTCGACAGAAGATTTCTCCTCAATCCATTTCACGATTGATTTGTCTTGCTATTCGCGTGGCTTATGCTCATCTAGCAACTGGCGATTGTATTACCAATCGTATTTCTGCCCACGAGGTGCGTGCATTGTCTACCTCTTGGGCTTATTCTAACTCCGTCAAGTTGTCGGATGTTATGCAGGCAGCCTACTGGAGAAAAGCTTCTACTTTCTCCACCTTCTATCTGCGTAAGTTGCAGGAGCAGTCGGAGGACCTTTTTGTTTTGGGCCCTCTTTCTTCTGCTCAGGCTGTTGTCTACTCTACAGTTAAAACTAGAAGTCCTGTCCTGAAATGCACACAAATAGCACGTTGATATGCACGTTAATGTATGCGTTGTGGCCCAAGGAAAGCTATCACATTCTGTACATAAGGCCTGTGCACAAGCAATGTTTCAGCCAATGGACCTCCGGGTTACCATTGGCAGAAACATTGCATGTGTTTGCTATGAGTAACCAGGAGAACCTGCCGTGCTTTGGATCTCATTCGATATGGCAATTGCGCGCAATTCCAACGCGCAATTAAGCTTAGATAAGAGCACTATTCGTGACAGGACTTCTAGTTTTAACTGTAACCATTAGGCTTCTTAGAAGGTCAGTTCCAGCTCTGTGCTGTTATTGCCCTTTCTGTCTGTGTGTCGCACAGAACCATAAGCCTCATCTCTCATTGTCTTTTACTAATGATTGTGATGCTATGGTTTGATAGGCCTAGGGACCTCTTCCTCTGTCTACGGTTCCAGCGCAATTGGGTTATGTGTGGGTTGGTTATGTGATTCCCTCCATCCTCTTGTCTATTCAGCCTGTAGTAAACAGTTGTAGGTAGGCTGATAAGAAATTTAAATTTTATAGTAAATTTCCTTTCTTATTATACCTACCACAATTGTTTACATGGAGGCCCTCCCATCTTCTTATTCGGGTAAGAATCCTTCCTCCCCGCTGATCACATAACTCTAACGTTTGCAGATTCAAAAAGAATGAGTCATTAGCGACATATATGTGCACTGGCAAACGGAAGTCTTGGAGTTGTACTTGGAGGAGAGCGTCCCCTACTGGGTCTGCGCCAATAGCACTCGACCCAGTTTTAGCTTATTTTTTCTTGGTGCTTTTGCACCACTTTTCTTTCCCAAATCGCTTGGGAAAGATCAAAATAGCGAGTATATTTTCTGAGTTAGGGACTTCCACTGTAGTGCAAGCCTGTAGTAAAAAATTGTGGTAGGTATAATAAGAAAGGAAATTTACTATAAAATTTAAATTTCCCTTGCTACTGCTAGCTAGGGGCCATTTGTTTAGGTACCAATTTCCCACAAACATCATGCGACATGCGTATCTACCCCCCCCCCCCCCCCCTGTTTTTATGTGAATACACACGGGAACTCTCCAATAAATTGTCCCAAAACAAATTTCATTAGCTTGCAGTAACTGACCTCCCCCCCCCCCCCCCTCCCCCTGGTTTTTATGCTACTGAGTTGTATGCATGTTCATCGAACTGCAGCCTACGCCCTACATGGCAGTACAGGCATTCCCAATTTCCCTTGCTACTGCTAGCTAAGGGCCATTTGTTTAGGTACCAATTTCCCACATACATCATGCGACATCCGTATGTCTGTAAAAAGGTTGATTAGCTTCTAAAGTGAAGGTATGCAGCCATACTCTGGCTGTGTAGGATTGGTTTGAGGTTCCAGGCTTTGTCTACGTCCCCCGGAGGCTTAAAAGATTCTCACACATCTTGAGACAGAGTAATAAGTACGCGAGCGAGGGGTGAATAAGAATAGTGCAAGGTAAATTCTATTCCTAATCAAAAAGATTATGAAAAATATTTTCATTCTTCTTAAAAAAATTAAAAGCAGGTGCAATCAGCCAATCACTGCTCTTGCGATTTTTAGAAGTGTTATTTACAGCTCTCCTCGTGTTTCCAAATCAACAGCACTGCTACCGCAACACTTGCAGATATGTAACGTGACTAACGTCCGTTGGATGTTACATATTTGGAAGTGTTGTGGTAGATGCGCATGTGGACCATGATGATGTGGTCCAAGTTGAACCAGCTCTAGTTCAGCTCTCTGAATGTTGTGGCTACCCCACTAGTCAAGTGGGACAGCCACAATGTTCGGAGAGCTGAACTTAACCAGCTCTTGCTATTGGGCATTGTCAGCAGACTCAGCACTCAGCAGACAGCAGTAAACTGTGTTGTTAGATTTGCGCTCATACAGACACAGGTACATGTACCGTTACGACCGTTAGTTCAGCTATCCGACCTTTGTGATGGGCCCCCTAGTTAGCAGCCACAACGTTCTGATAGCTGAACTAATGTTTTTTACCCTCATTGTTGTTTGTTCATGTAGATTACCCTATATGAAATGCACTGAAAATAATATCGTGATAATATTGAATATCTCGATATTTTCGGAAAATATCGCGATTTGTTTTTTCCCCAATATCGCCCAGCTCTACCTGCGACCAACACCAAATGAGTCGACACTGGATGGAGGTTCAAAATATTGATCAAGGTTACTGAGGTCACATGGGGGTCATTGAGTGCATTTTCCGGAATTGCTGGAAATCACATTTTTAACCCCCAAATGCATTCCCGAAGTCCGTACATGCATTTTTACACAAAATAAAGTGTGCATGCCCAAGTATTTCGAAAGTGGGTCACGCTCATATCTCAAGCATGGTGTGATGTATGGACCTGGGAGCAACAGCAAATGAGTCAAAACTCAATGGGGGATCAAAATATGGGTCAAGGTAACTGTGGTCACCCAGGAGTCAACGAGTGCATTCTTCAGAATTGCTGAAAATCACATTATTTAACCCAATAATGCATTCCCGAAGTTCGTACATGCATTTTTACACAAAAAATAGTCAAAAATATCCATTGCCGATTCCTTTTTAGAACATATTTGATGTGACACACAGAAGTTATTTCCAGTTTCTTGTAAAATTGTATCTGAATCCTGTATAAAAATCTTTAAATGCTGTTTACGAAAACCTATTTCTGAATTCTTTAATGATATTTTAGTGCTGAAAAAAAGTTTCCATAAATTCTTTTTCTATAAAGTTTCTAATTACTTTCAACATTTTCACACAGACTCAAAATTTACTGGTTGCAGTAAATTCTGTTCCTCTAGTTGAATGATGCTGTTATTTGAATATAACTTTCAAACAGAAAAAGCAATTTACCATACCTATAGTACAAATTTAACCTGTTAATTGCATATAGGTTAAAGAAATCACTCCAACAGTCTTCCAATTCACCTTGTTTGTATGGCCTCAGTACATCCAATACAGGCATTTAATCTATTGTGCCCTGTCTGACAGATCTCCATGAGCTCTGCCAAGCAAGAATTTATGGAATAAATGCTTGTTTTTAACACTGGAATAAGGAACATAACCAAATCCCTGTTAATGTCAATTGAATAAATTTCACTGGCAAACTGGTTATTCAATTAACAGGGTTCTACTATTGTACTGATTGCTGAAGCAGTTATGTCATTCTGTAACCATTAACCATTTAGCTGTCATGATTATTTGATAATCTAACCGTCGACTGTTGCAGTAGTCAACGTTTTTTTTATTTTTAGTTGTTTGTCGTCCATATTTAAAGTGGTACAAGTCAGGTTTAAATTGTACTGTGTAATGAGGTGAACAAACAGTTAGATTATTAACCCTTGAAGTGTCAATCCATAGTTACTTGTAATATGCCATGGCCTTTGTTTTCGTGTGATTGTGCTACAACGTAATTTTAAAAACATGTGAGTCTTGCCATTTGATCAATCTCTGTTCTCTTTATTATTAACCAGCACTCTGCTAATCAATACTAAAAAGTATCATTCAAATAGTGTACCTTTGAATAATTTGCGGTTTGGGAAGTCATTGCAGATTACAGAGTATATAGAATCTTCAGTCTTGTACACTTGAATGACCCCCCATTGGAACAATTCAAACAGCAAAAGAGAAAAAATCGTCACAAGATTCACAATGGTCATTTAACTTTTAGTTCTAAGTTGTAACTTGCGTAGGAATGGAGAGAGTTTTATGTTCGATATTTCTGGAAATTAGTTATAGAAATGAAACATTTGCACAAATGTTCTTCAGTTTAAATTCTTCGGATGAATCGGAGATACTTTGATGTTTTCACTTTATCTCGGCATAGAAGTGTACACATTCAAACATCGTTGGTTTTAAATTTGTTTTGTAACTATATTAGAGATTGTTTATTGAATTTATGGGAAATAACTGTTAATCGACTAACCATCGATTAATGCTGGTGATTAATCAGTTTTGAAAATTGATAGTCGTGACAGCCCTAGTTATAACCATTCCATTACCAGTTAACTCGCCTTTACTATGGGATGGAGAATATATACTATCATATGCTAGGATGTTGAATTATGATAATGTAGACAGGGCCTAGATGGCTAGATGAAAATATTTTGTATTAGTGTGTTGAGACAATAAGAAAAACTGAGTGTAACTTATGCAAATCTTGGGTAAATCTAAAGAATAGGGGCCTCTGCATTTTCTTTTAAAAATACCTGGTCTCCCCAATTTTTCCTTGTTTGTTGTCATTTCATATTACGTTCCCAACAAATAATAACTGTTTATGATCCAACAATATCATATTTAATACTTATTTTAACCCTTTTCATGATGGCAGCTTAACATACTGAGAAACAAAATCTCCATCTTGAAGTGTTAAAAAATGGGAGACATCCATAATGGTTTAGGGTCAGTATAGTAAGGGCAAGGGTTAGTAGTGGCCTGCTGACCCTTAAGTTACCCTTACAACACTGACCCCTAAAACGTTCAGGAGACCAGGTATTTTTAAAATAAATTGCAGAGTCCCCCCAGTCTTCAGCTTTACTAAATCTTGCACAAGATATTCAATCCTGAGAGTCTGATTATTAGGCCTTAGTATTGTGTATGCAAGATTTGCGTAAGTAACTTTCTGCTTATTTCCCTTTTTTTAAATCCTCTAATACAAAGAATTTTCAGACGTTTATGAGTGTGGTTGTTTGTTTTTTTAATGGGGTTTATCAACACTTTCAACAGTTAGGGTTATATCATGTTGTCCTGTTTTACAGGTGACATTAGCCCAAGTACCATGATATATAAAACCACAGTGCAATAGAAAATAACTTTCAGACTTTCCAACTTACTATAACTAACGTAGCAAAACCTCAGCATTGATTGAAGACAAGTGTACCATCTACAAATTGTACACCTTAGTACACAGTGCCTCCATGCTCCCACTTGGGATAAAGGGATTAAATGTGTCGCCCATGGACACAGTGCAGATAATGGGGGTCAGAATCAAACCTTCGAACTTTTTGACCTCCTGGAGTCCAGTGCACTAACCATTGAGCCACTGCTTTTCTGGGTGCACTGTCAACCACTTGCAAAAATCAAGACTGGAAAAAGCATGTAATCATACATGTTAATCAACTAATATTGTTTCAACACTAGTCTATAATAAGGACTTAGCAAGTATGGATAAGAGAAAGTTAGACCCCTCTTATTTTTTGTCAACTTTCAGTCTAGCATGTATAGCAACCCTTTACTTAACTTGGGCTGGATATGAAAATGTTTTTTTTCTCCTAAAAACTGAATCTTTTCATTTTCTATTGCTAAAACATACTTTAGTCCCCTGTTTTGAAAGAGCATGGAGAGAAGCAAAAATTTAAAAAAATAACAAAATTTGAATGATGAATTACTCTACGCAGGTATGAAAATTTAGACAACCCCCAAAACGTTTATGCCAAAAAAATTGGGCTAACTCTCCAAATGTAGATAATCATTCACATGTATATTCGCTTTTTTGGTAATGTGTAATATATAGAGGTGCCACAGTTGGCCAGATGTCCGGTTTGCATCCGGTTGCAAAGAAACTCAACCGGTTGGAAAGGCCATCAACCGGATAGCCATACTCCCGATATTGCATCCAATAATATGAGGTATCGAGAAACTTTGAAAACAGGAAACAAGTGACTGAAGAAGTGTACTCTGATGACATGATTGTTCCATGCCCTGCATATCTTAACCCTTTACCTAACCTGAAAAGCAGACAATACTTGCAAAAATAATTCTTGAATAATTAATTTTTTTCATTTTTTGTCTCAAAAACATAGGTTATGACCCCTCATTGGAACGAGCTCGATGAGCTCGCTCCAACGAGGGGTCATAACCTATGTTTTTGAGACAAAAAATGAAAAAAATACTGAAAATTAATTGGCGATTTTTTAGAATAGCGCTGGCCGGTTTTGGCCGTTACGTTAGGTAAAGGGTTAATCAACAACCAATGAAAAGTTAGACAAACTAGAAACAATAGCCTCATTGAATATTAAATGAACCAAACAATGTGATTTGTTTGGTTAGTATGTGCACTACGTAATGCAAGTTGTAAAACTTCATTCAGTAGTAAATATCATAATGTGACGTTTTGTTTTCTGACCAATCTTATTACTGCAACATTTACCCAAAATAAGAACGTGTTGAAAAAGCATGATGAACTTCTGTAGATGAACTTCAGCTGTAAGCGTTAATTAAAATGACACAACAATTTGGAGATATTTTGTTCACACCTCATTTGTGTGTTTTAATCAGTGTCATGTCAGTAGTCTATTTATTTCAGCGTGTGACATCATTTAGCTAATGCCTATAGTACTGCTTGCGCATCAGTGGAAATGGATTATAGCGACTCACTTTGTTTTGCTATCTACACTGTTGTATTGTGTGCTCTTTGTTTGTCAGCTCATTCTTTGAAATTGTGAAGCTACATGTGGAATTTCTTTGAGGAGCTAACTCAGAATGCATTAACAATTTAGAAGAGCAAGAAATGGTTATCCAATTTTTTTTAGAAAGCCATTAGACAAATGTAACAGACATTCGTCCAATTTGTGCATCCCAGTCTATGACACAGGGCAGATTTGGTCAACCCTTTACCCACTGCACACTATATATACTCTCTCGGCGTGGGTTCGAACCCCCACCATGCCAATGTAAACAAAACCAGCGTCCTTTCTTAATTCTATGGCATCCGAGAAATTTGAAAAAGACAAGTACTGTCGCTGATTTCTTCTGAGGTGCAGTTCGTAGAATTAAGTGCTTAGATGCAACTATCTGATGAATAATTAAATAATTGAGTATTCCGTGTGTTCTGTACTGGCCTCGTATATACTTGGTTAACTAGCATTCCCTTTTTGGGGTCAGTCGGTGGCCGAGTGGTGTGCGTGGTTCAGTATAGTTTCGCTAGGCGGTTGGTGCCGAAGGAAACTCTCTCGGCGTGGGTTCGAACCCCCGCCATGCCAATGTAAACAAAACCAGCGTCATTTCTTAATTCTATGGCATCCGAGAAATTTGAAAAAGACAAGTACTGTCGCTAATTTCTTCTGAGGTGCAGTTCGTAGAATTAAGTGCTTAGATGCAACTATCTGATGAATAATTAAATAATTGAGTATTCCGTGTGTTCTGTACTGGCCTCGTATATACTTGGTTAACTGGCATTCCCTTTTTGGGGTCTGTCGGTGGCCGAGTGGTGTGCGTGGTTCAGTACAGTTTCGCTAGGCGGTTGGTGCCGAAGGAAACTCTCTCGGCGTGGGTTCGAACCCCCGCCATGCCAATGTAAACAAAACCAGCGTCCTTTCTTAATTCTATGGCATCCGAGAAATTTGAAAAAGACAAGTACTGTCACTGATTTCTTCTGAAGTGCAGTTCGTAGAATTAAGTGCTTAGATGCAACTATCTGATGAATAATTAAATAATTGAGTATTCCGTGTGTTCTGTACTGGCCTCGTATATACTTGGTTAACTAGCATTGCCTTTTTGGGGTCTGTCGGTGGCCGAGTGGTGTGCGTGGTTCAGTATAGTTTCGCTAGGCGGTTGGTGCCGATGGAAACTCTCTCGGCGTGGGTTCGAACCCCCGCCATGCCAATGTAAACAAAACCAGCGTCCTTTCTTAATTCTATGGCATCCGAGAAATTTGAAAAAGACAAGTACTGTCGCTGATTTCTTCTGAGGTGCAGTTCGTAGAATTAAGTGCTTAGATGCAACTATCTGATGTATATCAAAATATGTTATTTTGAATTATTTTTCAATTAATTTTTCAAAAAATTTAAACAAAACCATATCATGTGACTCCTCATTGGAGTGAGCTTGATAGGCTCTTTCCAATGAGGGGGGTCAAATGATATGGTTTTGTTGAAATTTATGAAAAAAAAAAAAAAAATTCAACTGCTCGATTTGTAAATTAAGCAGGCTGATGCAGCCGATTAATAAGAAAAAAGGGTTAACCCTTTACCCAACGAATCGGCCACATCCGCCCACGTAATATGCAAATTCAGCAGCTGAAAAAATACTAATTTTCAAAAAATTTCAACAAAACCATATCATGTGACCCCTCATTCGAACGAGTTCGACGAGCTCGTTCCAAAGAGGGGTCACATGATATGTTTTTTTTTAAATTTTCGTCGAGCTCGTTCCAATGAGGGGTCACATGATATGGTTTTGTTGAAATTTTTTGAAAATTTAAAAAAAATGATATTTAAAATAATAAATTTCGATATCGGCTGCGTTGGGTAAAGGGTTAATACCTCAGATAAAGGGTTTGGAGGCAAAAATTAAAAAACTAATATAAATTGGATACTAATTATCGTGAATAGAATCAGCTCAATTTGGCTGTTGGCTAATAAAAAAAGATAAAGAAAAAGATAAAAATGATAAGCTTTTGTGATGCACTGTTGGAAAGGTCTCTCAAAGCTAAGAATAGAATATAGCACTAAAAGTGGTGTGGCATTTGGAAAAATGTTAGAGTGTAATTGCCTCTCCCCTCAGTCTAGTGTACAAGTGCTTCAGTTTCACTCCAAGTTGGCAGGATCTGCTAAGTTGAATTAACTGATGCAGTGTTCTGACATTTTGTATAAGAATCTGATGGGGACCTGCAAACTGCAAAAATCTTTTTGCCAATACTGAAAATGAAAGTATCAAAATGCATTTTGCAAACAGTGAAATGCTTTTTGCGACATGCACTATGCAATTTTCGAAATGCATTTTTTTCTAAATACATTTTGCAAATTACACCAACTTCTCAAATATGTTCTACATTCTTTAGTTGTAAATTATAAGTGGTACAGCTCAAACACTTGATCCCTCTTTTGTGTACCTTTGTAATAGACCCTGAAACTGGCGTCTTGCTATGATGCTCTGTCTGTGTTTTTCTCTCTATCCAGCTGAATGTGAGTGGTATGCATTACTGTGTACTATAGTATGATATGGTATGTAATACAACCGCAATGTCCTCCAAAATCATGTTATTAACTGGTAATGTGCTAAATTATTTTTCATCTTCAAAATTTATTGACATAAGGTACTTTCCCATAAATTGTAACAAGACAAATTCTTATAGACTAAATAATTTTACTTTGGAGATAAGCACATTTGCTGAGTATAAAGTCTTGATGTTGCGGCACCTGTACTTCAGAATGAAGCCCAAATATTTACTTTCAGCACTCTGCTAGTTAATTGTTGCATTATCTATAATAACAGGGCTTGCCTTGAGTAAAATGGTGGGGGCCTAAAAAAAGTCCCCCAGATGTTGAGGTCGGGGCCTGCTGGGGGCCTGAAAAAATTTCCCCAGATATTGAGGTTGGGCCTTTCGGGGTAATTTTATGTTGTTACATTCTTTCCAGTGGCGACCTTAGTTGATTACTTTTGCTTAGAAAAAAAAAATCCTGGGGACGAAACGACTTGGACCCATCATGTGGGTGCTGGACGTTTCGTACATAGACATTTTGGATTTTTTGTTGATAAAATTTTAGGACGTTTCGTACATATTGTGGGGTGTGTATTTTCGATCCAAGGGTTGTCTCAAAGAAAAAAATTAAAAAAAAAAACATTTCAGTTTACCGTTTAAATAATTTCAATCTATGAAAATTCCCACAGATTTGGATATTTCAGAAATGGAATGTGCCCCACCTCTCCACGTAGACACAGGTACACATTTTATTTTATTTCGTACATTTATTTTGACGGCAGTTTCTGTGTCTCGTGTTGCATTTGGTTCCCCTCTACAGTTTTGCACTATTACACAGGGGTAAAATTCTAAACTTAGGGCATATGTTGAAACTAAGGCCATGTAAAATAGAGATATATTTTTACTATCAGATATCTGATTAGATTAGGTTTTTTGTTGGACAAGAGAATTTGAAGTTTTGGTCCCAAAGTTGGAATCTGATACATAGGGGTAAATTACCAAATGAATTATGGGAAACAGTGGCTTCGAAAAATTGGCTATTTTTTCAAATGTAATTTTTACACGGGTTTGTTACCAGACAGGTATCTAAAAAATGAGACGGAAATATAGGTGGGTAGGTGGGGTTGGTGGGAAAATTCTGCTTTTGAGGCTGCTAGGTGGCTGAAAATGACCGGTTTCAGTATTTTTTCAGCCAATTTTTCAGGCTGAAGTCTTGCCTTTGACAATAAATAATTCCACCCACATTCAGGTTGTTTATTTCTACTTAGTCAGATAGTGTTATATGTTTTTTGTGGATTTGGGAAATGGAATACATGTAATGGGGTAAATAACTAAGTTACAGAATATTTGCATTTGAAGAGAGTGAATGGCATGTCATATTTGGAAAAGCCTGGAAAACTGTGGAGCGGAACCTTAAAGATCATTCTGCCGTCTGTGTCAATTCTTGAACCAGGAAGTTCCTTATTTGTGTTTGAGTTATAAATACACCATTTTTCAAAAAACTTTTCATTATTTCTGGTTTGTGTGCAATTGTTAGTAGTAGTTAACATTCATCAAGTGATATCTCAGCACAACTGGAAGGAAATAAGTGGAAATGTTTAGAAATTTATTGATGTAGCCTAATTTCGTACTTGTTTTGAATTTTTGACAAGATTTCGAAAATATTAAGGTAGAGCACTGCCTTTCCTAAACACCGAGCCTTGTATTCATGACAAATATATGCAGTTATGGACAGCTTGGTTGTTATTGTTGACCAGAGATTTGCAGTCATGGTGTCTACTTTTTCATTTTGGTCATTGGTGTCATGTCTGTGTGTCATCCGTCCATCAAGCTGTTTACACTGTCATATCTAGATAGCAACGCCCCCCCCCCCCCCCCCACACACACACACACTCAAAGCTGTGGTTATTAGTGCTTATTGTTTCACATTTTGATTGTATTTAACAGTGCTATTGGCAGGACCCGGGGAGTCAATGTGGCTGGTGGTAATAACAAAAATACATTCTGAAGTGGCCCAGAGAAATGGGAGGGATGAGGTGGTGTGGTGTGGTTGTGAAAATCGGGCAAAAGCTGGCTGCAAAAGCGATTTGGCAGACAGAAAGGCCATGCCGTATCTTTTTACTGGTTGAAAATAGAGACTTGTGGTTTTTGTTCATTCAACTCAGGATAGACTCCAGATTCTTTTTCCTGAGTGAAATCCAGGGGGAGATCACTCTTGTTTTCTCTTAAAGAGCATTCTGCCGTCGGTGTCAATTCTTGAACCAGGAAGTTCCTTAATTGTGTTTGAGTTATAAATACACCATTTTTCAAAAAACTTTTCATTATTTCTGGTTTGTGTGCAATTGTTAGTAGTAGTTAACATTCATCAAGTGATATCTCAGCACAACTGGAAGGAAATAAGTGGAAATGTTAAGAAATTTATTGATGTAGCCTAATTTCGGACTTGTTTTGAATTTTCGACAAGATTTCGAAAATATTAAGGTAGAGCACTGCCTTTCCTAAACACCGAGCCTTGTATTCATGACAAATATATGCAGTTATGGACAGCTTGGTTGTTATTGTTGACCAGAGATTTGCAGTCATGGTGTCTACTTTTTCATTTTGGTCATTGGTGTCATGTCTGTGTGTCATCCGTCCGTCAAGCTGTTTACACTGTCATATCTAGATAGCAAACCCCCCCCCCCCCACCTACACACACACAAAGCTATGGTTATTAGTGCTTATTGTTTCACATTTTGATTGTATTTAACAGTGCTATTGGCAGGACCTGGGGAGTCAATGTGGCTGGTGGTAATAACAAAAATACTTTCTGAAGTGGCCCAGAGAAATGGGAGGGATGAGGTGGTGTGGTGTGGTGTGGTTGTGAAAATCGGGCAAAAACTGGCTGCAAAAGCGATTTGGCAGACAGAAAGGCCATGCCGTATCTTTTTACTGGTTGAAAATAGAGACTTGTGGTTTTTGTTCATTCAACTCAGGATAGACTCCAATTTCTTTTTCATGAGTGAAATCCAGGGGGAGGTCACTCTTGTTTTCTCTTAAAAAGCATTCTGCCGTCGGTGTCAATTTTTGAACCAGGAAGTTCCTTATTTGTGTTTGAGTTATAAATACACCATTTTTCAAAAAACTTTTCATTATTTCTGGTTTGTGTGCAATTGTTAGTAGAAGTTAACATTCACCAAGTGATATCTCAGCACAACTGGAAGGAAATAAGTGCAAATGTTTAGAAATTTATTGATGTAGCCTAATTTCGCACGTGTTTTGAATTTTCGACAAAATTTCGAAAACATTAAGGTAGAGCACTGCCTTTCCTAAACACCGAGCCTTGTATTCATGACAAATATATGCAGTTATGGACAGTTTGGTTGTTATTGTTGACCAGAGATTTGCAGTCATGGTGTCTACTTTTTCATTTTGGTCATTGGTGTCATGTCTGTGTGTCATCCGTCTGTCAAGCTGTTTACACTTTCATATCTAGATAGCAACACCCCCCCCCCCCCCACACACACACAAACACACAAAGCTATGGTTATTAGTGCTTATTGTTTTACATTTTGATTGTATTTAACAGTGCTATTGGCAGGACCTGGGGAGTCAATGTGGCTGGTGGTAATAATAAAAATACTTTCTGAAGTGACCCAGAGAAATGGGTGGGATGAGGTGGTGTGGTGTGGTTGTGAAAATCGGGCAAAAGCTGGCTGCAAAAGCGATTTGGCAGACAGAAAGGCCATGCCGTATCTTTTTACTGGTTGAAAATAGAGACTTGTGGTTTTTGTTCATTCAACTCAGGATAGACTCCAGATTCTTTTTCCTGAGTGAAATCCAGGGGGAGATCACTCTTGTTTTCTCTTAAAGAGCATTCTGCCGTCGGTGTCAATTCTTGAACCAGGAAGTTCCTTATTTGTGTTTGAGTTATAAATACACCATTTTTCAAAAAACTTTTCATTATTTCTGGTTTGTGTGCAATTGTTAGTAGTAGTTAACATTCATCAAGTGATATCTCAGCACAACTGGAAGGAAATAAGTGGAAATGTTAAGAAATTTATTGATGTAGCCTAATTTCGGACTTGTTTTGAATTTTTGACAAGATTTCGAAAATATTAAGGTAGAGCACTGCCTTTCCTAAACACCGAGCCTTGTATTCATGACAAATATATGCAGTTATGGACAGCTTGGTTGTTATTGTTGACCAGAGATTTGCAGTCATGGTGTCTACTTTTTCATTTTGGTCATTGGTGTCATGTCTGTGTGTCATCCGTCTGTCAAGCTGTTTACACTGTCATATCTAGATAGCAACACCCCCCCCCCCCCCTACACACACACAAAGCTATGGTTATTAGTGCTTATTGTTTCACATTTTGATTGTATTTAACAGTGTTATTGGCAGGACCTGGGGAGTCAATGTGGCTGGTGGTAATAACAAAAATACTTTCTGAAGTGGCCCAGAGAAATGGGAGGGATGAGGTGGTGTGGTGTGGTTGTGAAAATCGGGCAAAAACTGGCTGCAAAAGCGATTTGGCAGACAGAAAGGCCATGCCGTATCTTTTTACTGGTTGAAAATAGAGACTTGTGGTTTTTGTTCATTCAACTCAGGATAGACTCCAATTTCTTTTTCATGAGTGAAATCCAGGGGGAGGTCACTCTTGTTTTCTCTTAAAGAGCATTCTGCCCTCGGTGTCAATTTTTGAACCAGGAAGTTCCTTATTTGTGTTTGAGTTATAAATACACCATTTTTCAAAAAACTTTTCATTATTTCTGGTTTGTGTGCAATTGTTAGTAGAAGTTAACATTCATCAAGTGATATCTCAGCACAACTGGAAGGAAATAAGTGCAAATGTTTAGAAATTTATTGATTTAGCCTAATTTCGCACGTGTTTTGAATTTTCGACAAAATTTCGAAAACATTAAGGTAGAGCACTGCCTTTCCTAAACACCGAGCCTTGTATTCATGACAAATATATGCAGTTATGGACAGTTTGGTTGTTATTGTTGACCAGAGATTTGCAGTCATGGTGTCTACTTTTTCATTTTGGTCATTGGTGTCATGTCTGTGTGTCATCCGTCTGTCAAGCTGTTTACACTTTCATATCTAGATAGCAACACCCCCCCCCCACACACACACACAAACACACAAAGCTATGGTTATTAGTGCTTATTGTTTTACATTTTGATTGTATTTAACAGTGCTATTGGCAGGACCTGGGGAGTCAATGTGGCTGGTGGTAATAATAAAAATACTTTCTGAAGTGACCCAGAGAAATGGGTGGGATGAGGTGGTGTGGTGTGGTTGTGAAAATCGGGCAAAAGCTGGCTGCAAAAGCGATTTGGCAGACAGAAAGGCCATGCTGTATCTTTTTACTGCTTGAAAATAGAGACTTGTGGTTTTTGTTCCTTCAACTCAGGATAGACTCCAGATTCTTTTGCCTGAGTGAAATCCAGGGGGAGATCACTCTTGTTTTCTCTTAAGGTTCCGCTCTACAGTTTCGCACTATTGCACAGGGGTGAAATTCTAAACTTAGGGCATATGTTGAAACTAAGGCCATGTAAAATAGAGATATGTTTTTACTATCAGATATATGATTACATTAGGTTTTTTGTTGGACAAGAGAATTTGAAGTTTTGGTCCCAAAGTTGGAGTCTAATACATAGGGGTAAATTACCAAATGAATTATGGGAAACAGTGGCTTCGAAAAATTGGCTATTTTTTCAAATGTAATTTTTACACGGGTATGTTACCAGACAGGTAACTAAAAAATGAGATGGAAATATATAATTTTTTTTTTGCATTTTAGAAACAGGGGATGCTCTGCTCCAGGGGTGGGTAGGTGGAGTTGGTGGGAAAATTCTGCTTTTGAGGCTGCTAGGTGGCTGAAAATGACTGGTTTCGGTATTTTTTCAGGCAATTTTTCAGGCTGAAGTCTTGCCTTTGACAATAAATAATTCCACCCACATTCAGATTGTTTATTTCTACTTAGTCAGATAGTGTTATATGTTTTTTGTGGTTTTGGGAAATGTAATACATGTAATGGGTTAGATAACTAAGTTACAGAATATTTGCATTTGAAGAGAGTGTATGGCATGTCATATTTGGAAAAGCCTGGAAAACTGTGGAGCGGAACCTTCATTCAGATGTTAGGATCAGATGTACCCACGCATAGTATTGTGGGATTGAAGGGAATTCCCCCATTAGTTGACAAGCGTGATTTCGAAGTCTCATAAATGTGTTTTTTTTTTTTTGTTTAATCTTGGGATTTTCTCAATTTTCATGCAGATTTAGGTGGATGTTAATTCGAATCAGACAAAAACAGTTTGTATTATTATTTTATCTGTTATTTGCTGCTTCTTCTATTGTAATCACACTTGCGTGAATGAGACGTGAATGGAAAAATTAATCTCGCAAAATTCCATTGCCCAAACCTACCAACACTGAGATTTCGGGAGCCAAGACAGAAAAAAAAGTCGGGGCCGAAAAAAAAGCCCTGAAAAGGGGCCTCTCGGGGCCGATCTCGGGCCGGGGCCGATCGGCCTCGACTCAAGGCAAGCCCTGTAATAATATCACTTCAGTTTTGCTGACAGCAGTATCTGTTCTCAAAAAGAAAATGGTTTGAATTTTTCCAAACCCCTCGACTCTAGTGTGGGCCAATTGAGCAAGAAGTTCTGTCTGGAATCCAGGCAAAACATCTTACTCTATCAGCACATACTGGGGTAGAGAGGTTTGAAAAAAAACAAACACAGGTTCAACAACAGTTTATTGGTATTAATTACCTTGGATGCATTCCATGGAGAACACATACAATTTACTTAGTATTTAGAAAAGTTTGTGAAGCAAAACAATGAAAAATCGTTTAGGGGAGTGATTTGATTGCCAATGTAGCTCCCAGGAAAGTGATTTTTTTGTCACCCTGGATTTTTAAAAAACTAAGCCTTTTGTATATATTTCTAGGTTTCAAAGATACAGGAGAATACTGGAGATCCTGGTATGATTCAGAAACTTTTCAACAAGATCTTCAAACTCTATTGGAAGAACTGAAACCATTGTATGCACACCTACATCACTATGTAAAGAAGAAATTAATGCAGACATACAGCAAAGATAAATTTCCTGATAGTGGTCACATTCCAGCACACTTATTTGGTTGGTTTTAAATACTTATCATTTAATTTTGTTTACCACTCTGATGTCAAAATGGCAAAGTTTTCAGCAGCAAATTTTTTCCATAATTCAGTTTGATATTTAACCAAATATACCTTGTTCGACAGCTCAGTGAGCTCTGTCAAACAATATATGGTTAAATTCATAGTTAAAGAAGAGAAAAACAGAGTGATTGCAGAAAATTCTGTTGCTCCACCAAAGTACTAGATGTTAATGATATCCGATTTACTTGCGTATGATTGGTGGAGGTGAGTTTTTTTTAACTCTGAATAATTTTTCTATCATATGAATGTTTTTGCTTTCTTCTGTCCATTTGTCAGATAAAAAATTATGACTGTGTCCAGTGGTACAATTGAACAGAAATATCTGCAGGTTGGCTGTTAATTGCAGGTGGGTGAACTCTCGTTTTGTTCTTCAGTATTTGAAAGCCTGTGTATAATAGCCAATGTTGGAAATAATAAAACTGTTGTGTGCACAAAAGTTAATATGACCGTAATGATATAAATGATAGGGACTTCATTTGCATAAGAGTACATTGCAATACAATGGTACTATGGAGTTTACAAGAGAGCAAATCAATTTCTATGCTGTCGACTCCGATTGGGGTATAGTAATTTAAAGACACATCAATTTGAAAGATTCCTCATAGATAATCCCAGATGTAATGGTGGTTATGTATATTGCAGTGTCAACTTTACGCAGATAAGCAGAGCCTAATTGATTTAAACGTATTATTTTCAGACCTACTCTTTGGGAGCGCCTGATTTAGTCGAGATGAAAATGAAATTCTTGTGAATAGTGTGCATACATTCCTCACGGACACGAAGCATTTTGATGAGCCATAAGATGTATGTGTATGCATATGTATGCATTTATATGTACATATATGCAAGCGTGCATATGCATGTATATGTTTATATATACATATATGCATATGCATGTGCTGGCTAACTCTGTGAGTCTGCGAGAAGTGTTCACAAAAATCATTATAACGTCAAACTTACTACTGTTCTACCAAATGAGATAGAGAAATGTATACTGCACAACATTTAGCCGTCCATGTCCAGATTATTAGCTCACAGAAGGGAGCTTAACTTATCACGTCCGGCGTCCGTCGGCATCCGTCGTCATCGTCCCTCGTGAACTTTACATTATCGACTACTCCTCCCAAACTACTGGATCAAATTGAACCAAATTTGGTGCGCATGTTCCCCATCATATGGCAATTCAAACTTATACAAATAAACTTGCCGCCCCCACAGGGGGCACCACAAGGAGCATAACTCTGATAGCACCCATGAATTTCTTTCCAAAATTCAAAAAAATCTTCTTCAGATCCACCAGGCAGAATTCTGTCCTATTTGGTATGCATCATCTCGGGAGGGGGGGGGGGGGGGGGCAGATTCAAGTTTGGTCAAATTGGCCCCCTGGATTCATATTTGGGCTCACTATAGAAGCCCAAATTTGAACTTGGTGCATTTCAGGCAAATTTCTTAAAAAATCTTCTTCTCCAGATCCAGCAGGTAGAATCTTTTGATATTTGGTATGCAACATTGTGGAGTGGATCTGATTCAAGTTTATACAAATCGGCCCCCTGGGTTCATATTTGGGCTCAGTATAGAAGCCCGAATCAGAACATAGTGCATTTCAGGCAAAGTTCCTAAAACATCCTCTTCTCCAGATCCAGCAGGCAGAATCTTTTGATATTTGGTATGCAACATTGTGGGGTGGATCTGATTCAAGTTTGTTCAAATCGGCCCCCTGGGTTCATATTTGGGCTCAGTATAGGAGCCTGAATTCAAACTTAGTGCATTTCAGGCAAATTTCTTTAAAAATCTTCTTCTCAAGATCCAGCAAGCAGAATCTTTTGATATTTGGTATGCAGCATTGTGGGGTGTATCTGATTCAAGTTTGTTCAAATTGGCCCCCTGGATTCATATTTGGGCTCACTATAGAAGCCCAAATTTGAACTTGGTGCATTTCAGGCAAATTTCTTAAAAAATCTTCTTCTCCAGATCCAGCAGGTAGAATCTTTTGATATTTGGTATGCAACATTGTGGAGTGGATCTGATTCAAGTTTGTACAAATCGGCCCCCTGGGTTCATATTTGGGCTCAGTATAGAAGCCCGAATCAGAACTTAGTGCATTTCAGGCAAAGTTCCTAAAAAATCCTCTTCTCCAGATCCAGCAGGCAGAATCTTTTGATATTTGGGATGCAACATTGTGGGGTGGATCTGATTCAAGTTTGTTCAAATAGGCCCCCTGGGTTCATATTTGGGCTCAGTATAGGAGCCTGAATTCAAACTTAGTGCATTTCAGGCAAATTTCTTTAAAAATCTTCTTCTCAAGATCCAGCAAGCAGAATCTTTTGATATTCGGTATGCAGCATTGTGGGGTGGATCTGATTAAAGTTTGTTCAAATTGGCTTCCTGGATTCACATTTGGGCTCAGTATAGAAGCCCAAATTTGAACTTCGTGCATTTCAGGCAAATTTCTTAAAAAATCTTCTTCTCCAGATCCAGCAGGCAGAATCTTTCGATATTTGGGATGCGACATTGTGGGGTGTATCTGATTCAAGTTTGTTCAAATCGGCCCCCTGGATTCATATTTGGGCTCACTATAGAAGCTCGAATTCGAACTTAGTGCATTTCAGGCAAATTTCTTAAAAAATCTTCTCCACCAGATCCAGCAGACAGAATCTTTTGATATTTGGTATGCAACATTGTGGGGTGGATCTGATTCAAGTTTGTTCAAATCGGCCCCCTGGATTCATATTTGGGCTCACTATAGAAGCTCGAATTCGAACTTAGTGCATTTCAGGCAAATTTCTTAAAAAATCTTCTTCTCCAGATCCAGCAGGCAGAATCTTTTGATATTTGGTATGCAACATTGTGCGGTATATCAGATTCAAGTTTGTTCAAATCAGCTCCCTGGGTTTATATTTGGGCTCACTATAGGAGCCCAAATTTGAACTTAGTGCATTTCAGGCAAATTTCTTTAAAAATCTTCTCAAGATCCAGCAGGCAGAATCTTTTGATATTGGGTATGCAACATGCTTAGGGGGGTGAGATTCAAGTTTGTTCAAGCCAAGTCCCTGGGTTCATATTTGGGCTCACTATGGGAGCCTGAATGATAACTTAATTCAAAATGAGGAATTTTCTTTAAAAAACTTCTTCAGATCCAGCAGTTGGAATGTTTTGATATTTGGTATGTAGCATCGTTAGGGGGTGAGATTCAGGTTTGTTCAAGCCATGTCCCTAGGTCCATAATTGGGCTCACTATGGGAGCCTGAATGATAACTTAGTTCAAAATGAGGAATTTTCTTTAAAAATCTTCTTCTTCAGATCTAGCAGTCAGAATGTTTTGATATTTGGTATACAGCATCCTTGGGGGGTGAGATTCAAGTTTGTTCAAGCCATGTCCCTAGGTCCATATTTGGGCTCACTGTGGGAGCCCGAATGATAACTTAGTTCAAAATGAGGAATTTTCTTTAAAAATCTTTTTCTTCAGATCTAGCAGTCAGAACGTTTTAATATTTGGTATGCAGCATCCTTAGGGGGAGGGGGGGGGGGGGGGGGGGGGTGAGATTCAAGTTTGTTCAAGCCATGTCCCTAGGTCCATATTTGGGTTCACTGTGGGAGCTTGAATTGTAACTTAATTCGAAATGAGGAATTTTCTTAAAAAATCTTCTTCTTCAGATCCAGCAGTCGGAATGTTTTGATATGTGGTGTGTAGCATCCTTAGGGGGCTGAGATTCAAGTTTGTTAAAGCCAAGTCCCTGGGTCCATATTTGGGCTCCCTGTGGGAGCTCGAATTATAACTTAGTCAATATGAGGAATTTTTCTTTAAAAATCTTCTTCAGATTTAGCAGTCGAAATGTTTTGATATTTGGCATGCAGCATCCTAACTTAGGGGGTAAGATTCAAGTTTTTTCAAGCCAAGTCCCTGGGTTCATATTTGGGCTCACTGTGGGAGCCTGAATGATAACTTAGTTCAAAATGAGGAATTTTCTTTAAAAATCTCCTTCTTCAGATCCAGCAGATGAATGCTTTTGATATTTGGTATGCAGCATCCTTGGGGGTAAGATTCAAGTTTTTTCAAGCCATGTCCCTAGTTCCATAAATTTGTCTCTCATGACTTCATTCTTTGTAGTGTTGATGAACCATGTCTAACTGAATGTGACCCCAAATACTTCTTTGAACCACTTTGGCCAGTGAGCGATTAAAGCTCCTTGGGGCCTCTTGTATTAAATAACCTATACTCATTAAGGATACATGTCACTATCTCCATTTGCACCTGCACCATTCTATTAATGTATTGTTTATTGATGTAGGGTGAGGCTATTTATAGGCATAGCCCGTTTCAAGAAATAAAATATCGTTTAAAAAAAAATATATTGTAATGCCAGAAAACACTCTGAACTGAATTACAACAATTGAAATGAATTATCTGTTACTTTCTAGGAGTATGAATGTGGGATGGATATGTTAACCCTTTACCTGACATGAAAAGCAGACGACACTTGCAAACAAAATTCTTGAATAACTGATTTTTTCATTTTTTGTCTCAAAAACATAGGTTATGACCTTCATTGGAACGAGCTCGATGAGCTCCTTCCAAAGAGGGGTCATAACCTATGTTTTTGAGACAGAAAATGAAAATATAATGAAATTTATCTGGCTATTTTTTAGCTCACTGAAGGGAGCTAAACTTATCACTTGCCATCTGTCGTCCGTCCTGCTTTGTGAACATTTTTCAAACGACTTCTCCTCTGAAACCGCGAAGTCAATTTGCTCAAAACTTGGTATGGATGTTCATTACCATATGTCAATACAAGTTTTTTCAAATGAAGTGGACATGCCCACTTGGGGCTCCATAGGGGGCATAACTCCGATAGCACCCTATGTATATTATAGAAATTACTAAAAAATCTTCTTCTCCTGCACAAGTGGGCAGAATCATTTGATATTTGGTATACAGCATTATGGGGTGGATCTGATTCAAGTTTGTTCAAATCGGCCCCCTAGATTCATATTTGGGCTCACTATAGAAGCCCAAATTCGAACTTAGGTCATTTCAGGCAAATTTCTTAAAAAATCTTTTTCTCCAGATCCAGCAGGCAGAATCTTTTGATATTTGGTATGCTTCATTATGGGGTGGATCTGATTCAAGTTTCTTCAAATCGGCACCCCCTGGATTCACATTTGGGCTCAGTATAGAAGCCCAAGTTTTAACTTAGTGCATTTCAGGCAAATTTCTTAAAAAATCTTCTTCTCCAGATCCAGCAGGCAGAATCTTTTGATATTTGGTATGCGACATTGTGGGGTGGATCTGATTCACATTTTTTCAAATCGGCCCCTGGATTCACATTTGGGCTCAGTATAGAAGCCTGAATTCAAACTTAGTGCATGTCAGGCAAATTTCTTAAAAAATCTTCTTCTCCAGATCCTGCAGGCAGAATCTTTTGATATTTGGTATGCAACATTGTGGGGTGGATCTGATTCAAGTTTGTTCAAATCAGCCGCCTGGATTCATATTTGGGCTCACTGTAGAAGCTGGAATTCGAACTTAGTGCATTACAGGCAAATTTCTTTAAAAAATCTTCTTCAGATCTAGCAGGCAGAATCTTTTGATATTTGGTATGCAACATCGTGGGGTGGATCTGATTCAAGTTTGTTCAAACCGGCCCCCTGGGTTCATATTTGGGCTCAGTATAGGAGCCCAAATTTGAACTTAGGGCATTTCAGGCAAATTTCTTTAAAAATCTTCTCAAGACCCAGCAGGCAGAATCTTTTGATATTGTGTATGCAGCATGCTTAGGGATGTAAGATTCAAGTTTGTTCAAGCCAAGTCCCTGGGTTCATATTTGGGCTCACTGTGGTAGCCCGAATTATAACTTAGTTCAAAATGAGGAATTTTCTTTAAAAACCTTCTTCTTCAGATCCAGCAGTCGGAACGTTTTGATATTTGTTATGCAGCATCCTTAGGGGGGTGAGATTCAAGTTTGTTCAAGCCATGTCCCTAGGTCCATATTTGGGCTCCCTGTGGGAGCCCGAATGATAACTTAGTTCAAAATGAGGAATTTTCTTTAAAAATCTTCTTCTTCAGATCCAGCAGTCAGAAAGTTTTGATATTTGGTATGCAACATCCTTAGGGGGGTGAGATTCAAGTTTGTTCAAGCCATGTCCCTAGGTCCATATTTGGGCTCACTGTGGGAGCTTGAATTGTAACTTAGTTCGAAATGAGGAATTTTCTTTCAAAATCTTCTTCTTCAGATCCAGCTGTTGGAATGTTTTGATATGTGGTGTGTAGCATCCTTATGGGGGGGGGGGGGGGGGGGGAGGTGGGGGAGATTCAATTTTGTTAATGCCAAGTCCCTGGGTTCATATTTGGGCTCACTGTGGGAGCCCAAATGATAACTTAGTTCAAAATGAGGAATTTTCTTTTAAAATCTTCTTCTTCAGATCCTGCAGATGAATGCTTTTGATATTTAGTATGCTGCATCCTTGGGGGGGGGGGGGGGAGGGGGGGGGGGGGGGTAAGATTCAAGTTTGTTCAAGCCATGTCCCTAGTTCCATAAAATTTGTCTCTCATGACTTCATTCCTTTGTAATGTTGATGAACCATGTCTAACTGAATGTGACCCCAAATACTTCTTTGAACCACTTTGGCCGGTGAGCGATTAAGGCTCCTTGGGGCCTCTTGTTTAAAATAGCACCGGCGGGTTTTGGTCGTTACGTCGGGTAAAGGGTTAAGTTTTGTGTGAAGTGCTATGCGCTTCATACAATTTAAATTGTCCATCCCACATTCTTACTCTGATAAAGTGACAGATAATTTATTTCAGTTCTTATGTATTCTTCTGTTTCTGTTTGTGTCCATTTTCTGTACTTGATTACTTTTTCTTTCAATGTTATTCATAAAATTTGTTTACCCAATCCAAGAAAGAGCTAGTTTATATGATCTTACTGTTCATGTCTTCTCTGCTAGTGCATTTAACTCTCTGCATGCTGCTGGTGGATATTTCTTCCCAGCACAGGTTTTCTCTTTTCTCTGAAATAAGTATAATTTGTGCATATTTAATCATATTGTCTCCCTGTAAATAGAATGGATTTTTTCACCAATGATTTCCTTAGTTGCATGTAGATTAATTTTCATCAAATCTAGTCATGTCTGCTTCAAAGCAGCCATGACTAGATTTGATGAAAAATATATAGAAAATACTCAGTGAGTTAAGAGTTAAGGTTACTGATCCACCTATATATAAGGTACTTTTTGGGACAGTGATGCTTTCTGAAATTAAAAAGCAGGGGGTACAGGTGCCCATCACGCAGTGATGATTGATAAGTGTGCTTCAATGGGGAAGAGCTGAAAGGATGCATTCTTCTTTGGATGAGGGGTGGAGGGCATGGCTGCCCCCTGGGAAAATGTGAAAATTAAGTACTCAAAATCCACCTTCTCATTGATTTTGGGCAGTGAATTAGTTTGATGCACCTTTTCCTCAGTTCTGCTGTCTCAGTGTTGTAGCTACGATGTTCAGACCGATGTTCAGACCGCTGAACTGCCTCTCTCTATTTTATTGAGATTGAGAAGGTGGAAATGTCACTCTGATGAGACATGACTGAGTTACAAACCAAAGCAAACATGCAAGCAATTTACTCAGGGCATCAATTTTGTCATGTCATTCTGTCTATTTATATCTGACTATATATAGTAGAGTCACCATGGACTGGCTGTAATCCATGTGTGGGCAGTGATGGCCATGCATGCGTTTACCTGGTAATAAAAACCATCATTGGCAAAATTTTAATTAATGAAGACCCGGGTTGTACCTGGTGCTTCATTAATTAAATTTTTGATGATCATTCCAATAATTAATGTTTGGACTCTAATATTGTTGTGCCCAAGGAAATATTGCCCTCCCATTGAAAGTGACCACTCCACAACCGCTGAACTGTATTATATAGTTGGGTAAGCAAATAGCTTTCTCACAGCAAAAACCGGTTTAGTGAACCTAGCAAGACAAGTGAGTGTGATTGTTGTTTTATATAATCACGATTAAGCCATTCCAGGTCTTGAAATTGTGGAAAAACGATGTTTGTCCTCAGAAAAAAAGGAGGGGAATTGCATTCCCCTGAATTCTCCTAGGAAAATATTACTGGTATGCGAGTACCAGGAGACTAACTATAAATGGTATCATCACAATATATATACAATGCATGCCATCACAGTTAACAGGTAGAGTGATTTGTAAGGCAAAACAAAATAAAAATCTGTTTCTCAGGCCCTCCTGCATGTCATTTTGATAACTGCATGCTCTTTTTTAAATTTCTCTGCAATATATCACTTTATTTATGAAATCAAATTGAATATTTGTGATAACATTAAATCAAATAAAATCAAAGCTTCACAGGATCCTTGTTTGTTCCAGTGATGGATCATACGTCAAGCCTTGCGCTTGGATATAATGCCGGGTATACCGATAAACCTAGTTGAATGGACTTTGGGGCCTACTTTAGTGTTACCAGGATCTTTTTTCAATCATTAACCTTAATGTTAAAATGTTACCTACTGTAGACCTCAGAAAAACATTTTTGGGGCTGATCTCAGGCCCTTTTAGCCTCAACCCAAACATAGTGCATCTATATTTTATAGACTAAAAATGAAAAAAATTATAAAATTTGAATGCAGTTTTTTATGAAGAGCATTGGCCAGTTTTGGATGGATAAATATTTACTAGGCTTAAATTTGGTTTCCATACATGTAAATCAGTTCCACAACAGAATTTTCTCCAATCACTCTTGTTTTTCTCTTGTTTAACTATGAATCCAACCAATTAAATAGGCACTTTCCCATAATTTGTAGAAAAAATGGCAAATCCTAACAGACTAAATAATTTCACTTCGAAGATAATATGAAGAACAGGCACAGAATATGAAGCCTTTAAGTTGTGGTTCTGGCACTTCAGAATAAAGCCCAGATGTGGGCTTCAAACACTCTACCAGTTAAGGTAAACATGCTTTTGGAGGCTTGCAGTTAACTTGGAAATTCCATACAATTTGCAAACTATGATTTTCTTAGCCGTGTTGGCATGCACTGCTAGGAGAGCAGATTTTAATAACATATCTCTCAGTTGAATAATCGTGTTAATTGAATATAATTTCCAGACACCAAACCATTTACCATACCTTCAGTATAAATTTGACATATTAATTGTACATAGGTTACAGAGTAAACTCCTATTAATTGAATAAAAAAATTGAAATATGTTGATAAATTCCTTGACAATCACCAGCTTCTTGTTTATTGACCTACCTAGCCACAGTACATCCAATACAAACATTTAATATATTGTATCTTGTCAAACAAGATTTCATCAAAAATGCTGAATTTATCTCTAGAAAAAGGAGAGTGACACTATCTCTGTAAATTGATAACTTCTGTTAATTGGACAATTTTCACTGGAAAAATGGCTCTTTAGTTATCAGGGTCCCTCTGTATGACATTTTCAAAAATTTTTACTAATTTATTCTATACCCTATATGCAGTTAACAGGTCAAAGTTGCACTGATGGTATGGTAAATGGTTTGTGAGAGTCTATACAAATACCAGGATTATTCTATTTAGCAGTATCCATTAACCCTTTGAACTCTAGTGGTATCTTCCATATCAGTTCAATGACAGCAACAGGAAGAGTCCATATTCTTTATTTGGGGGTAGACCAGCCTTGGACTGCACGTTGAAAATATTGATTGGTCTACACCACACCTTCACTCAAAACTCAACCTACTTAATGAAATTTTGAAGTATCATGTTAGAGGGCCAGTAAGGCGGCTTCTGGAGTTTAAAGGGTTAAATTAAGTGGATTCCACTTCATACCTTTGAATCATGATTACAGAATGCCTGGCTTTTCAATAGAATTCAACAACATTGGTGTTTTTATTTCAGGGAATATGTGGGCTCAGCAGTGGAATAATATTTATGAAATTGTCAAACCATATCAAAATAAATCTACCGTTGATGTCACTGATGAGATGAAAAGACAGGTATAGTTTCCAGATGCTTTTGTCTCAATCCATCCAAGTTATGTTTAATCATTTACCTAATGAATTGGCTGCATCCACCTTCACAGTTTACAAAGTGAGCAGATGAAAAAAAAATATTTAAAAAAAATGTCAACAAAAGCATATCATGTGACCCCTCAATGGAATGAGCTTGTCAAGTTCATTCCAGTGAGGGGGACACATGATATAGTTTTGTTGAATTTTTTTGAAAATGAAAAAAAAACAGTAATTAAAATAAAAAATTTAATATTCAGTGTGTTGGGTAAAGGGTTCAAAAGTAGGCTTCATGACAGATGATATAGTACAAGTACTCTTAGACTAATGGATTCATAAATAGAGTAGAGTCCCCTGCACATTAAGGTCAAAATTTCAAGTTAATTTTTCCCAAAATGGAAATTTAGGAATTTAACCAATTCAGTCTTGTTCAGTCTTGTTATGCCCCCGACTTGAAAAGTCAAAGGGGTATCTAGTGGAGACTTCTGTTCGTCCGTCCATCTGTCCGTTCATCTGTCCATCCATACCAACATTTTCCCTCGTACCTCAGCCACTGTTACTCCAATTTGAATGATATTTGGTGTTGTGATAGAGCATCATGGGGAAACAGTACCTGTGTAGCTTGAGTTTCTTCCACACATGTTTTCTAGAGTTACGGTCCTTTTTCACTCAATGACTTAAAAAATATTTTGTGGTCAGTGACATTAGCAGCGCTTTGCAATACAGCCATGTTGTTTGACATATCTTATTGACCATTGTCAAACAAGATTGAACGGGATAAATTCCTTGTTGCATTATGGGAAAAAATTGCTGCTCGAAATATCAGAATTTTGACATCAGTGTGCTGAGGTTGATTGAATGCCAACTTTGCCAAAGACAAAAATATTCAGAAAGCAGTAATATTCAGTTAACCCTTTATCTAACATGACAAGAGGATACAGTTTAGACGGGTCGAAATCCATGTGTGGGCAGTGATGTCCATGCATGCATTTACCAGTTAATAAAAATCATCAGCAAAATTTGAGTTAATGTAATGAAGCACCCAGTTTTAGGATAAGGTGATTGCGCTCATTCCAATGAAGGATGATAAATTAGGTTTTTGAGGTAAAATTTTCATTTATTCCTTATTTTTTCAAATTTTTTTTGCAAACTAATCCACTCTTCATGCTAGGTAAAGGGTTAATCCTTTACCCAATGCACAGGATATCAAAATTGATCTTTTTGAATAATATATTTTCAAATTTTTAAAGAAATTTCAACGAAACCATTTCATGTGACCCATCATTGCCTTGGAGTGAGCTCTACAAACTTGTTCCAATGAGGGGGGCACACGATATGGTTTGTTGAAATTTTTTTCATCTGCTCACTTTGTGAATTATGCAGATGAATACAGCTGATTCTTTAGCTAAAGGGTTAATCTGATAGAAACTGTCTTGGTCTCACTATAACTCTTTTGACACAACAGGCAACTGAAGTCAACATCATGGCAGACCACGATGGATGACTATTGTTGAGATTTTAGTTCATGTGGCTGTCCTTCTCCAAGTGCTTTTAATCAAATATGTACATATTCCTTTGTTTCGTCCACTTTTCTATTCTATCCAGGAACAGTATCACATTATTTCAAATAATGTAGGTCGCATTATGTTTATTTTGACTTCAGAAGTACAGAAATTCCATACAATGACCCCAAAATTCTTACTAAACACACAACACTTACATGAGGCATTATCAGTTATATCCATTGATGCAGACTCAAATTCTGAACCTGATAATGACAGTGAATTAGAATCGGAATCACAACTTCACAAGGTCAAACTTTGTTATACAGTGAAGTCAATTTTGATGCGAGGCAACTCTGAATATGCTTATGACCACTGGCATAACAGCCATTTCAATGCTCATCTCCAATGTGGCAGTTATCCCCACATAAATGTAAGAATTGGTTCCGAACTATATTCCATTGGGTTCATGAAGATGCTTTTGTGAATGGTGAATGATTACATGATATATAAAAAAGCATCATCCCTTTCCGAAAAGAACTTTATAACCCTTTAATCTAATAATTCATACTTTAATAAAATTCCTTGGAAAACTTTTACATGCTGAGAATTCTGTTTCAGAATATTCTACTCCAAAAGAATTAACCCTTTTTACACTGGCGCCCTGGAAGGTATAATTTCAGTCAATACTGTCAATCATAGTCTGCATATTTTCAAAGATTAAAAAAAAACAAAACATTTTTCAATAACCACCGATCAGAATCTTTTGATATTTGGTATACAGCATCCATAGGGGGTCAGATACAAGTGTGTTAAAATTAAGCCCCTTCGTTCATATTTGGGCTCAATACAGGAGCCTGAATTTTTAACTTTGGGTAATATGGAGAATTATTTTTAAAAATCTTCTTCTTCAGATCCACCAGTCAGAATGCATTCATCCTTGGTATGCAACATCTTTAGGGGGTCAGATTCAAGTTTATTCAAATCGGGTCACTGGGTTAATATTTGAGCTTGTTATGGTAGCCCAAATTTTTAACTTAGCGCAATTTTTAACTTAGTGCCTTAGTGCAATATGAGGGAAGTTCTTTAAAAATCTTCTTCAGATTCACCAGTCAGAATGCTTTCATATTTGGTATACAACATCTCTAGGGAGGTCAGATTCAAGTGTGTTCAAATCGAGTCCCTGAGTTAAAATTTGGTTTTTTATGGGAGCCTGAATTTGAACTTAGTGCAGTATGAGGGAATTTCTTTAAAAGTCTTCTTCTGCAGGGTGTCAGATTCAAGTTTGTTCAAATCGAGTCCCTGAGTTAATATTTCGGCTTTTTATGGGAGCCTGAATTTTAACTTAGTGAAATATGAGGGAATATCTTTAAAAATCACCTTCTTCAGATCCACCAGTCAGAATGCTTTTGTATTTGATATACAACATCTCAAAGGGGGTGAGATTCTGGTTTGTTTACATTGGGTCCCTGGGTTAATATTTGGGCCCCCTATGGTAGCCCAAATTTCAGCTTAGTGCAGTATGAGGAAATTTCTTTAAAAACAGTCTCCTTCAGATCCCCCAGTCAAAATGTTTTCACATTTGGTATACAGCATCCTGGTGGTGGAAGGGAAGGGCTCAGACTCAAGTTTGTTCAAGTTAAGTTCCTAGGTTGATATTTGGACTCTCAGCTTTTGCATTACTGGAAATCGGGGCATTATTTCTGTGGTAGCATCCAGTACTATATAAATAATGAAATAACTTCATTCCTCTGTAGTGTTAACTAGCTGTAGATGTTAATTAAATCCTTCTTTAAACAACTATTGTCAGGGAAGTGCCTCAGGCCTTGTGCGGCCTCTTGTTTTACTTCTGCTTCCACAAAGAGAAATTTTTTTAATGGGATGTTGGGTGGAGACAGGCACAGATATTCAGATGTCATCAATTCTCACCACACAGCATTTCATGGATGGGGGCAGGGAGTAGGGGACAGGTTCCCCATGAAGGGCAGAGCAGATCTGCAGGTGGCCTTTGAAGATCATAAAATTGCATTCATATACCACAGATATCAGAATGGAATGAGCAATCATAGGAGATGTGTTTGAGAAGGTTAGGTTTGTGTATTGGGTGGGGGGGGGGGGAGGTGTTACTCCTAGAAAATAATTTGAATTGTGCTTTCAAATGAAGCCTTCTGGTGGCATTTATAATAAGTGTCCATATATTTTTTGGGACGTCAAAACTGAAAAAGCGCAAGTACAGCCACACAACTTTCAACTTGAAAGATCTATCTGAAGGTATGAAGTACTGGAGTGATCCAAGTTGGCTCAATGGGCTGCAGGAGCTTCCCATACAACAATAGAAATTTGTTCCCACTTTATACATCTGTAGCATTTCATTTTGGATAACTGGTAAATGCTCCCACTTCAGAAATAGTTCACTAGCTGTTAAGGCTTCATCATACTGTATATTCCACTCTGCAGTATAAACCAACCACGAGATTAGAGTTTGTTAAAATGAAGATATGTGCAGTATGTGGGGGTGGGTGTGTGTGGATAGGTGTGTGCGATGGGTGGGAAAGGGTGGGGGAATGGGGTCAATAACAACTTCCTTGAACACCACCCACCAAGAAACTTTCCACATACTCACTTATCTTCCACCTCAGTTCTGTTAACTGTGTTAGTAAGTATTGAGCCAATAGCCATTTGTGAATATGACAGCAGGTACTTGATTTGATTCAAGTTATGACTCATGCAAGATGAGGGTATTTTGAAAAAGAGTACAATAATGGTGGAGAATGGGAGACAGTAATGGATTCAAATTGCACTTTTTCAGGTGTATCATGAGCACCATAAGCATGAGAAAAATGTTAGAAAAACTGCAACAAAGGTTATTAATATCTGTCTCCTGTACTCAATCTGAGATGTGTTCTGGTACATCATGCATATGTGGGGGTGGGGATTGGATGGGGGTGCATGGAACCATAACCGACAATTTTCAGTGTAGATATTATAGCAGGGACTGCACACAGGTGGGTGGTGGGGTGGGGGGTGGGTGTGGGTGGGTATGTATGTATATGCTGCAATAGTGGGTGGGTACAAGACATTTGCATGCACTGGAATGATCGGGTGGGGGGGGGGGGGGATTTATTACTATGCAAGGAAGGTACAAACAGATTCTATTTTTCATCAGCAGTTCTGATGTCTGATTGACGTGGATTGGGTATTGGGGCAGGGATATGGAGGCTCGCTTTTGAATGATTCAAGCCAAGGAGTGGTTGGAATTGTGCATTCGGTATACAAACTAACATGCCTCTGCTTCTGTTACCAGGGCGAGGTTTTAGCAATAGTATGTAATTCATATTTGCTTGTTGCACAGTAATGCGGAACCCAAGGAAGATATACAGTATTTTTTGCATAATTTACACTTGAAAACAAAGAGCAAAGTGAAGTGCAGAACATATCTTTACTTATTGCCACCCAAGGAAGATATGATACGGTTAGTTAGCGCATAATAGACTAATAAGGGAAATATGATACGGTGATTTTGCAAGCAATACACTTAAATATGGAGAACAACGCGTTTGAACAATTCGGGTCAAGGAATGATTGAATGTGTGACTAGTGTATGCGAACTCGCCTCTGCCTCTGCTACCAGGGCGAGGTTGAAATAAATGATTGAATGCTCGTAAATCTTATGCTGAGAACAAATTTGGCGAGTAATAACGTGTAATATATCTTTACTTGTTACCACCCAAGGAAGATATGATACGGTATTCTTTGTTCATAATTTACAATTGAATACAGTGAACAATGTGAAATGCGGAACATATCTTTACTTGTTGCCACCCAAGGAAGATATAAAATGGTGATTTTATAAATGGGTCCGTGATTAGGAGCTAGGCAGCCACTTGCCAAGTAATAAATCGACCTGTAAGACATATGTGTATGTCGATCAATTTTATAATTCTCATTTAACGATTAGGATACGTGACGCTAAATTTTACGTCCCCATGACGTGATACACATTGGCATGGCACCTAATGTAACAGAATAGGAATTAGTAAAAAATGAAAGCCGCTTTGAAGGAAGTAATCTTCCGAGCATGACAGCAAATTCACAAAAATATATAAAATATTTGATGAAGTGTATATATATATATATATGAAATAATTTTAAAAAATATTTTGTGAGGGCATTTTGTCTGAGGGCATTATGTCGTAATATCATTTTGTCTGACATGCATTTTCACCGATGACATTATTGTCTGAGGGCATTTTATCCCACAATAATTTTTATAACATGGGAAGGGGGAATCGGTAAAAGGCTAAATTATGATGGTGAAGATTTTCCAGCTGACAACTATTTTAAGAAAAGATTATTATCAGTTGTTGGAACTTGGGCAATTGTGAAATGATATAAGAAATATTTGTTTGTGACCAGTTTTATTACTTGACTGCCTTGTTATTATTTAATTGTTTGTTATATAATAAATTCATAATTAATGTTTATCAGTTTTTGTGCTCCCTGTTACACTGTTACCCACTATTAATAAAGCTACCACCAACAGTAGGTGTTAAAACAGATGTAAGGTGTGATAAATTGATGCTATCGCAGAAAACAGGAGCTGTGCAAAATGTTCTGGATGAACTGTGGCATATAGCCATGGATGGGAGGGGGACTGGGAGCCAGATGCCACCACGAAAGTCCCCACAACGGCCCAGACCGATATTAAAATTATATACTATTAAAAAAAGTAGAGGATATTTGATAAAAGTGAGATATATGAAGAAATATATTTATATTTTCATCGAAAAGACAGTTGAGGCATTGCACTGTGACATTGGTGAATGATTTCATTGATAGTTGGGTGTCGGACAAGCACTGAGCTGTAGAAGACATGGACGGTCAGTCAGAGAATTTACCACATTCAGTCCAAGACCTCAATACCTTGTGAATCCTCCTCGGTTTATGAGACAAGCGCGGATCTGACGTGGGACACTCCCCACCAAACATCCAATATCATCTTGACTGATGTTATTTCATTCTTCCTGCAGTGCAACGGCGAGTTCCTGGACATTGGTAGGGGGCTGTTGGCATTGTCGTAGGCGCCTGCCAAGCATATTCCAAACATGCTCGATTGGTGAAAGGTCTGGACTTAGTGCTGGTCAAGGAAGTGTAGTGATGTTCTGCTCCTTGAGGAACTCTGTAGTGACACGGGGCCTGTGTGCTCTTGCATTGTCATCTTGGAAAATGAATCAATGGCTGTGATGTCACGCAAATGGCACCACATGAGCTGCTGACATGCTGTCACGGTAGTACTGCCCTGTGACATGTCTTAGACGGCATGTAATGCTGTTCTGCCTGTCATGGTTATGCCTCCCAATACCATAACCGATCCACCACCAAAACAAGAGTGAACCTCGATTCATCGGAAAACATGACATTGCTCCACCGACAATTGTTCCAGCGCTGTCATGCTCCACACCAATTACGCCTTACTGCGAAGTGACGTTCAGTTAAACGTGGAATTATTCGAGGTCGTAGAGAGTTCAAATTCCAGCTTGGTAGGCGATTTCGGATAATCTGACCAGTGACTCACACATCTGTCGCTCGGTGCAGCTGCTGACCAATTTCTGAGGCACTTTGATGGCAGTTATGTAACGCTGTGGTTCAAATGAAACGATCCTAGTTAACAGTTATTGCCCTTGGATGACCTGACCGACATCTGTTATCAACATTTCCTGTCTGACGGTAGCGTGTTCTTCAACCTGTTTATCAAGTAACACTGAGAATTTGAGCCACTGCAGTCTGTCTGTTGCCAGCATCCAACATGCCAACGGCACATAAACATTCATCAGGTGTCAGTCTTCGCATACCTCAAAAGTTACGTTTTGACCAGAAACTATTGATGAACAAGTTTATACCAAGAAAAGAACGATGAGACCTCCGAAAAGGCCCATCCAGTACAAATGAAAATTTCAAAACGTACCCCACATACATTGACGCAAAGCTCGTGCGAAAAACCTGCACAAAGGTTTCATGGGCCGGTGACACACTAAACTTGGTAACATAATGATGTGTGCAATCATGCATATCCAATACCATTTTCCGAAAATATCAACATCAGTTTGGATATCCCCTACTTTTCTTGAATAGTATACATATATCTTTTGTGTCCAAACCATGGCATTTGACTCTCATTGAAACGAGTATTTCTTTTTTTTTGTCTGCTACTCAGGTTAGTTAAATGATTTGTTCAGGCAATATTTATTCAAAGAATATGCTATACGTTACAGAAATGAACAACAACAACAACAACAAAAAATAACCATACAAAACACAGTTGCTCACAATATAAAATATATTTAACCTTAAACAAATTGCCAAGTAAAGGAGGGATTTGACAGGAAGCTTGGCGCTTATGTGAGTCATCACCCTAAAGTTAAATGATTAGTGGGTCATCATGTATAAAAATATAAAATATGGCAGGCTCCATTAAATACAACTTCTGGCTCATGCTCCCATTAGGGAAACAAGACACAAATTTGGTATACCATCTTATTGGATCATAAGTACATGATTCATGCTAAAAAAATGTCCTGTACACCCTTGGGAGCCCTTATAGCTCAAATAGAATAATTTTCAAATGCCCATATTTCCTAAACTGCATGGACCAGATAACTCTTATGTGGTATGAAGTATCCAGAGGACTTGGAGAACTGAATGGACCAAAATAGTGCACTTGTTTGTGTCATAGGATATGGTATGGGGGGACTTGCTGGGGAAGCATATTTTCAAAAACATCTTTTAGAGATCAGATTGAAGTTTGTTCAAATCAAGTTCCCGGTTTCAAATGGTTTTTGAAAATTAAAAAAACTTCTCCAGAACTAACAATCAAAATCCTGTGGTATTTGATATATAACAACATTCTTAGTTGGATCAGATAAGTTTGTTCAAATCTGATCCTTGGGTTAATAGTAGGACTCTTCACGGGAATTTGAATTTCACCATAGTGCAATATGGGGAAAATTCTTTAAAAATCTTTTTCTTCATGTCTTCATATGGTATCTTTGTGCATAATTTACACTTGAACACAGAGAACAACATGAAATGCAGAACATATCTTTACTTGTTGCCACCTGTAACAAGGGGTGGGGTGAACCCTGGCCGAAATCTCCCTGCTGATCTTCAGATTCATGAGTATCTGGGTCAGCTAGCAAACCATGGATAAAATATAACTCAACTCTAGAGGTAGAATAATCATTAAGTTATGTGTTGTGGTCTGGATGAATACACAAAAAAAATAGGTAACAACAGTTTATACGTGGTTTATTAAGAAGCCAAAAAATAGTATGATATAAAATGACATGAATATGAATGACAGATCAAAAACCATGGGCCCACTACACTTTAACCCAAAAGAAGTTTAAATTCCACCCAACATATGTTCAGTAAATGTGGTTGCTTTGCCCAGAACTCGGACCTGGGGAGAATCACTATCAGAAACGTTGATCCAGGGCCAAGTTGAATGGGTCCCAAAATTACGGCACCCATTATGGTTAACCTTTTTACGGGTTATAAAGTGTCCTCATAACTAACCTAGTGTCATAGGCTTAAGTTTGGCCGGCTACTTCAAAGCTTTATTGCCAAACACAGAGTGGACGGCGAATTATGAGCGAGACCGCTCTTATATAGGATAATTTCGCACAGAAAGATTTCGAATACTGGAATCTGATTGATTCCTCGCTTTCACCTCGAGCTCGACGACTGAAACAACAGAAAAGTGCTCTACGGCGTGAACCAATAAGGTACATCGATTCATTTTGAACATGGAAATGACTACTTAATGTAATGGAATATGAATTAGTAAAAAATGAAAGCCGCTTAGAAGGAGAGTAATCTTCCGAGCATTGACCTGTGTATGGCCCCTGTTGTAATGTCTACACTGACAATTGTAGGCTAGGGTGACCACAACCTCCCCACATACGTATGAAGTATGCAGCCACATATGCACAATGATCATAATCTCATTACATATACATGCGAAATGTCTAGTTCCCCACCCACTTTTCCAGTATATATGTCCACCCCACCATTGAACTGTATACATGGTCCCTGTTATAATGTCTACACTGACGATTGTAGGCTAGGTTGTCCACACACCCTATCCACACCCCCGCCTCCCCCACCACATACGCATGAAGTATGCACCCAAGTACACACAATGATCATAATCTCACAAAATATAATATACATGCTATGTTCAACATCAACATGTCTTTAGGCCATACAAAGTTGATTGTCTGTTTCTCAGGCCATTTTTTCCAAAAACGCATGCGGGCGGGCGGGTTTTTTTTTTTCTTTTTTTTTCTTCCTGAGAGGTTGTTTGTGGTAATTTGACCCCCACCCAAACGCCTGATGGACCATGCAAAATTTCACAAATATATTGGTTATTCACCACAGGGGTGTTGGGTCGTAAATGAAGTGGGGTTTGAATGTTTGTTTTTTCAGTGAAACATGAAAATTATAACACAGGACGAAAGTCACGAAACGCCCCATGAGTGAAACGTCTCGGGTTGAAACGTCTCTGGGACAAATCAAATGTCGAAGTGCCAACTTTCAGAGATTTTTTTGACCCCAAAAAAAAATCCTTTCACAACCTGCCTAATAAAATCGTGAATCGCAATTTTTCCCCATTATATTCAAAATTATCACAACCCATTTGAACGGGCAGTTCATCCATAAATCATATTTTTTTGAAATCTGAAAATGAAATACAAAACGAATGTTTGCGTGTTTTTATTAACCAATTCGACCGCACATACCTGCCTATATGCGATTTATTTTCAACTATGACTGTTACTTTTATATCAAGCAACGGTTACTATTAGTTATCCAATTATCCTGCATCTCAAATGCATTTATTTAAATTAACTGAGAAACTCGTAATGGTTTCAAATAACAGTACACAAATTCCCAATGACGGCCATTTACAATACAAATGTTACTAAAAATAAATGCCAGGAGACTGTGTTCCATTCAACATAGCACCTGACTTTGCAGACTTTCTGAGGGTTGGTGCGAATCAAACGTGGTGCGAATCGACCATTCCCCTTTGTGACTGTTTGTTGTCAGACTGAAAGACACCTTCCTTCTTGCTGTCATTATGACTTACCTTTTACAGAATGAAACACTTTCTGTCGTGAATATTGCTAGAACCCACCCACTTCATTAAGGTATGATGTAGAAAAAGCTTGAAGTGTGTTAATTTAAAATTTGCGAACGCATCGATATCGATTTACCGAAATGAGCACAATATCTCAAATTTTTTGAAGATTTTTTTTTGTGTCATAAAAAGGTTGCATGCGCACCAAAAATGACCATGCGTGCGGGCCTGAGAAACAGAGGTTCTTTTTTTGATGGCCTTATGTGTAATTACTCTTCACACTATATCCCCCCTCCTCCCCCCCCCCCCCCCCCCCCCCCCCCCCCATCAACAAGTTTATGTTTATAAATGAGAATATTTGGAATCATTCTTGTCTATTGAGCCCATTGGGTTGCAGTGTTTGTTAATCCAAAATGCCTCCTGTAATCTGTATTTTGTTGATTGATTTGTTCAATTCAAATAATCTTAAAATTGTTTATACTGTGGTTTTTGGTCAGAAAATGATGCGGTATTGGTTCTCTCAGAACCTCAAGTTTTATTCTACTTGGGCGGTTTTGCATTCTCTCATACAATTTTGCCCTTGTCTCTCCCATGCACACAACTTCATTACACTTATCACAGAGAATCCCATATACCACATTCCTGGACATGCAGGTGATTTTCTTGCCTATGTAGTAGGCCGTTCTGTTCTTGTTTGCATCTATCAGATCCCGTCCCTTGATTGTTGAACATTTTATTATGCTTGCTATGGATTATAATGTCTCCCAAAGTTTTCAGTCTTTTGTATGAAATCAGGGGAGGTTTTTCGAATGCCAACTTCATGCGTTTTGAGTGGTGTAAAAATGGGCAGGCTCTCCTGTATTATTTTCCCGATGTCGGGGAGGCGCCGCGAGTAAGTGACCACAAACAGGACTCTTTTGTCGGTTGATTTGTTTGATCAGTTTTCAAGAATCTGTTTCCGCTCGATTTGGTTGACCTTTTTTAGCTGTTTGCTTACAAACTGTTCGTCGTAACGTCTGGCGTGTAGGTGTTGTTTTATGTCATTTTTGTGGCATTCGTATTCAGCATTATCAGAAAAAATTCTTTTTACTCTTGAAGCTATCCCATGTGGTATCACTCTTTTAGTGTTGATTGGGTATCTGACTTGGCGTGCATATCTGTAGGGTTTTTGTTTATAAACCGGCTTTAAGAAATCAGTCTTCAGTTTTGACTACCAGGTCTAAGAATTCTATCCTATTTTCAGACCACCTTAAATCAACTTGTATTCTTGGGTGTATCATATTTGCCAAAGAATGATATTGTTTTAGAAACACAAACCCATGCGTCCATATTCCCCAGATATCATCAATGTACTGTACCTGTTCAAGGGGGTGTAACTTCCTTGCTTTTGACAGTTTCTCTTCTCACTCACCCAAATATGTGCATGCATAATTCATCTCTAGGTATACAACATTCTTATGATGATCAGATTCAAATTTGTTCAATTCAAGTCTTTGAGTTCCTATTTGAGCTATTAAGAGAGCCTGAATTTTAATTAGTGCTGTAGGAGGAATATTTAAAAATCATCTTCAGATCCACAAATTCAAATCCTTTGCTATTTGGTACACTGCATCCTTATGGCTGTCAGATTCAGGTTTGTTCAAATCAAGTTTCTAGGTTTATATTCGGAATTATGTATGGTTGCCCAAATTTTAACTTGGTGCAATATGAAGTAATCAAGTACCTGGGTTCATATTCAGATTCAAGCAACCAAACACTTTTTTTACTCACTGTGGAATACCAAATGTCACATTTTGATTTCTTGATAGAAAACCCATATATTTTCAAATTACTCTCCTCTGACTGACTTTCCCCAACAATTTCCAATGACACTGAAAGAGAAACTTTTATATTTTTAATTCAAATTCACAAATTAAAGTTGATTTTAAAATTGTCATTTTATTGAAAACAAGTTTTGTTGGAATCATGAACCCTCATAAGATAATCAGTGCTATCTGTACTTGATTAACTAAAAGCATGCAAATTTTGAATTGTTTTCACATTGCTGCAGGACTAGATAGTTAATGCTCTTGAAAATTTAAACTTTGATTATATTTTAGGAAGATCTTTTATAAAGAAGAAAATATTCCGGAATTCACTTTCAAACTTATTGTGGGGATCTGGTGAAACACTTTGTGCTAAAATGGTATAACCATTAACCCCCATAAGGTGAAACTAGTAAATAAAGAACGTCTAAACACTAACATGCTTTAAGAACTACAGTGTGATGTAGATTTTATTTTTAGATTTTGTTGACAATGCAGCCAAAATACATAAATACTGAAACTTTACATGTTGCCTATATTGTATGTAGCGGTCATTGTATAAAGGCCTTTTACCAACCACCCTGGTAAATCGGTAGCTTTGTGTATTAGAGGTCGACGGTTTGAACTCCGGCTCCCGCACTTATCTCTCCTCCTGTTACATTTGGAGGCTCGTCCTATCCTCAGCAATAGGTGGCACTGCAGGGGTTTCGACCGCTCTGAGGGAATCTCAAAAGAAGGGGAGAGTAGTGTAGCGGTTGAAGTATAAAGGCCATTTACCAACCAGCCTGCTTGGTCTGGATCTTTAACTTTTGTGGTAAATGGGTCACTTTGTGTGTTAGAGGTCGACAGTTTGAACCCCGGCTCCTGCACTTATCTCTCCTCCTGTTACATGTATAAAAACATGTCCAGTTTGGGAATGACAAAACCTCATTTCCATCATTCTGTTACGTAGCAGAACTAAAATGTTTCATTGGTCCAGTACAGATGTGTTCACATGTAGCATGATTCACTAAACATTTAACAAGTAATGGGAATGCAATGAATTACCTTGATAGGGACCCAATTTAGTTGGTGCTCAAAAACAGGGCCAAATGGACGTTTCCATTAAAAAATTAAGCAATTGTAACAAGACCACCCACCTATGATGCATGCATTATATTTTGCACCGTTTCAGGGCACAGAGAAATGGAAAATAATAAACCATGCAAAAACAACCATTGGAAGTCCAAATAGAGCGCACAGACCCGTTACCAATTGTGAAACAATATTTGCAATGTAATTCATCACAACAGGTGTGAAATGAGTCCAAATGCAACTTCAAAATAAACGTTCACTGTGAATTCATGAAATGTAGCATGCAATATAATTTATAGTAATACAGGTAAAAGAAAATATTCAAAACACAATTCAAAAATACAAATATTAAATGACCCAAAAGCAGGACTGAGTGTGAAAACAGTTAAGATAAATTGTTCAAGTAATAAAGTATTGCTCTCCGAATACTACGGTAGTATTTTGTCAGACCCAGTGGTGTAAAATGAACCCCATCACATAAATGTTTACGAACGATCGGGTGCAGTCTTGAATGTTTCCAAAATTTAGTGATGAAATGGTCGGCTGGATTACAATCGGATAACCGCTATACCTATAGTTTATGGGATAGTGTTGGGAAAGTAAATAGTATTTGAATGCGATACCTTAGAATTCTTTTGCTGATGCAAACATTGTCACAGCTATCAAACATTTGTCGATTTACGACGATGTGTACGCTATGTAACACGAAAGGGTTAAGGTGTTAGAATGTTCAGTGAACAGTTATTTTGGTCGCTTGGGCTGTCAAGTAGCAGATAAATGTTTGTAACAAACTGCCAACAGTAGAGTGCACTGCTGGTTGTTTTCTGTGTGGGCAGTAGTGAGCACGTGCCTGTCAATGTAACATAATCTTCTACAGACAAATTTGACATTCTTCTCTTTGATGAGGTGTTGTTAATAGCAGATTATAATGCTGAAAAAATCCCCCAGTGCAAGTAATGGTGCTTCCAAAATAAATTGACTGTTTGGTTCTTTACCAACGTGTTTCAGAAAAAACATGTTTTGATTTTATTGAACTGTTTAAAAGTATGAATGTATGTCATAAAAAAACTATTTTACAATCTTGCATTTTAAATTTTGTTTTTAATGGTCAATGTGAGACAACGAGAGGCTTTCGGGTGGATTAGTGTCGTTTGTATACCTGTAGGCATTTCGTACACTGTTTTGTATACAAACGAAGACGTTTCATACATATATCAAATGACATTTCGTACACAGACAAATTCTGTAGGGTTTTTATGTATTTTTTATATGAAATAATAGACTCCTTACTTTTGTAAGGTAATATAATCCAATATAAAAAAAATCCACATTTGAAATATCACGGAACAGAATTTAATACGTCCAACACCACCACAGTATGTCATTCATTTGAAAATATTGTTAGGAAATAAAATGAACCGCAGACTGTAAAAACACCTTTCTTTGATGAAAAATCAAAACATTATGATGTTAGCTCATTGATGATTAATCGGCTTTGATCAGTTCTTATGATATGTAATCACAGCATTGTTATTACACTGAAATCATAATTAGCACATGAACACATTAAAATTATTAATTTTCAGTACATGTACAACACTTTTTTATTACTGCAATGTTACATACCCAGTATATCGTCATGCAGGGACCCCCCCCCCCACCCCCCCACCCCCCAACCTGCCTTACCCCTAGTTTAAGTAAGATAACTTACTGAGACGTCATGTAAGGGTTACACAACCTATGCTAAGGAGGTGACTTGGGAATTCAAAGTCCTAAGCCACATCCTTAGCATAGTCCTACTTATAATTATAATAAATATTTTCCAGTATGTTCTATTTGTATACTGCACAAAGTCAGACTTATCTTTGTAGAACTTTATATTTGTATCATTCCAGTATGTTTTGTAATACTGCACAAAGTCAGACTTATCTTTGTAGAACTTTATATTTGTATCAGTCCAGTATGTTTTGTATTTATATAAATATGTTATTCCAATAAATTTGTTATTTTTACTCACAGGTTGTTTCTTTACTTGACTCAAGACAGTCATAACCCACGTGTATGAAATGTCCTAGTTTGTGTCTGAAATTTTCTGAAATGCCCATGTACAAAACATCCAGCTCCCCTCTCGGACAATGGGACATATAATAATTTCTTAACACACCCCTTTGATGACACACAACATATTCCCGCCAGAATGTCATTGCGAGGAATAAGTAGATGTAAACGTGTAACTGTTTGTGACACTTGTCTTAGCAGAGAACAGAAAAAAGATGCTAAAAAAAGGAGCACATATTCACTCTATGATGATATTGCATCAAATTCAAGCCACTCGAGGTAAAAGGCTCTTTGCTAATACAGTTAATTATGCCTAACTACAATATACAAACTGGTTGGAAAATTCTTAAGTAATATCAATGACAATCATCCCTCACTTCAAATGCATGCTCATGGGAACAAATTGCACACGTAAACTTTGTTTCAGGTGTGCGGCATGTCGCATGTCTGTGACTTTCAAATGGCAAGGCCTGTTTTTTTGACCAGGCAAACTGCAGGGTGACCACAGTTACGATGTGTTAACGATCGTTTGCACATCGACGATTTCTGTTGGCAGTCAATGGTTTTCGTTTGTTTACTTTTTGCGGAAGTCAGGTGGCAGTGTTTTGAACTCTTTTCTCGCCATTCCTTACTGATCTTGCGTCTTAGACAATACAATAATACCAGCAGTTGAAATTAATGGATATCCAGTTAAAATCTGGTTATGCCCAACGGTTAGCCGGTTACAAAAGTGGGCCAACTGTTTCAGCCCCACCAAAATTTGAATCAAAACGACGAGGAGGGCAAAACTTAAGCCAGAAAATGATTAACAATATCAATTTTGGCATTGTACTCTGCAACCTATAAGGTGGGTCGAGTTTGAGGTCGATGAATGGAAGTACAATGAAATAATTGTCCCACCAACACTCGTTCGACACTGTACTTATCCGTTAGAAGCCGTGCCAGATTATCAATACTATTTCCAACAGTGAGGGAGGGGGCCGCCCTCCCTATGCCATTCCACCCAGTTGTAAAATCACTAACTCGGGGTGAAATGTATCAAAATACCATACAGCATATGCACAAAAATGGGGGAATATGCCCCCAGGTTTGTGCTCCTGAAGGTGAAGATATGACGCAAGGTCATGATCATGTGATGCTGCATGCTTTAGGAATTGCGCTAAATGTGAAACGTACAAAGTCTCAATGACAAGGACTTTAACAGGTGGGTGATCACTCATGACAAATAATCAACTTCAGGAATAATAATAATAAAAAAATTGAACCCAAGGGATTTAAGATTATATATATATATCACTAAAATACCAACATGAAGATTGATCATGCACTACTCCCTGTTTAATTTTATGTTCTGCCCTGTTGGAAACACGGCCAGTTTGGGAATGACAAAACCTCATTTCCATCATTCTCAGGCCTGAAAATAAACTGTCTGACATTTGCAGAATGAAGTCCCCAAAGGGTGAATTTGCTGATACTATCCCATACATTGGGCCAATTTATCCTATGGCTACCTCTTTCTGTTCAGTTTTGAGACCCTGATTCAGGTTGAGGTTCACAGAGGGTAAATTTAGTAATGCTACCCTGCTATGCAGGGTAGCATCACTAAATTCACCCTCTGGGGACCTCATTTTGCAGATGACAGTCTGCTCATTTTCTGGCTTGATCATTCTGTGACGCAGCAGAACTAAAACTTTTCATTGGACCAGTACAGAAGTGTTCAACTGTAGCATGATTCACTAAACATTTAATAAGTCACGGGAATGCAATGAATTACCTTGATAGGGACCCAATTTAGATAATGTAATTAACCCCCATTCAGTCAGAAGCTATAACCCAAAACATAAGATGCATTTAAGCACAAAAACGACTATAAATCTTCTTGTCTTTCTATTTGTCTGACAAAAAGCCTCTTGTATGATTTATAATCTATCTTACAGAATTACACTGTTGAGAGAATGTTTCAAACAGCAGAGAGTTTTTTCAAATCTTTAGGATTAGAACCAATGACGAAAACATTCTGGGATAAATCAATGTTTGAAAGACCAGTAGGCAGAGAAGTTGTCTGCCATGCTTCAGCTGAAGACTTCTATACGCAGGATGATTTCAGGTAACTTTGTTTACTTAGGCTGAAAAAGTTAAAAATACGTTTTTCAGGCCTTCCTGCCTGGCCCTGTTGGCTGCCGCATTTTTCCTCATTTTATTACCAATGCAAACTTAAAAAAAAAAAAAAACTAAATGGTTTATTGCTGATATTTTACCCAAATTAATTATAGATGATTTACAGATCAGCACCAAACTTGGTTTGTGCCTCGGTTATATCAAAATGAAAGTTAAGTTTGAATTGGGGTTTGGTCCAATGATTTTTGCAAGAGTTATGAGCCTTTTTGACTTTGAAATTGAACATTTACATCAACATTTTTGTTTCCAGATGATAACTTGAGTTTGGATTTATAGATCACGACCAAACTTGGTTTGTGCCTCAGTTGTACCCAGATGAAGGTTAGTTTGAATTGGGGCTTGCTCCAATGGTTTTTGCAAGAGTTATGGGCCTTTTTTGACTTTGAAATTGCACATTTCCATCAGCATTTTCGTTTGCAGATGATAACTTGAGTTTGGATTCATAGATCAGGACCAAACTTGGTTTGTGCCTCGGTTATATCAAAATGATGGATGTATAAATTTTATAGTAAATTTCCTTTCTTATTATACCTACCGAAATTGTTTACTACAGGCTTGCACTACAGTGGAAGAACCTAACTCGGATAAAATACTCTCTATTTTAATCTTTCCCAAGATTTGGGAAAGAAAAGTGGTGTAAAAACACCACGAAAAAATAAGCCAAAACTGGGTCGAGCGCCATCGGCGCACACCCAGTATGGGATGCTCTTCCATAGTACAAATCCACGACTACCGTAAAACAGTGCGCAATGCGTCAATTCATCATTCTTTTGATTCCGAACAACACAGGAGTTATGTGATCAGCGGGGAGGAAGGATTCTTACCCGAATAAGAAGACGGGAGGGCCTCCATGTAAACAATTTCGGTAGGTATAATAAGAAAGGAAATTTACTATAAAATTTATACTTCTTATCAACCTACCTCAATTGTTTATTACAGGCTGAATAGACAAAATGCTGGAGGGAATCACATAACCAACCCACACATAACTCAATAGCATTGGGACCGTGGACAGAGGAAGAGATCCCTAGTCCTATCAAACCATAGCATCACAAACATTAGAAAATACAATGAAAGATGAGGCGTATGGTGAAGTGCGATGCACAGACAGAAAGGGCAGTAACAGCACAAAGCTGGAACTGACCCTGAAAAAAAGCTGAAAGGCTGGGATAGACAACAGCCTGAGCCGAAGAAAGAGGGCCCCAAGGTTCTCTGTCGGCTCCTGCAACTGTCACAGATAAAAGGAGAATGTAGCATTTCTCCAGAAGGCTGCCAGTATAACATCCGTCATCTGACAACATGACAGAGTTATTAAAAGAGGAAGACAATGCACGCACCTCGTGGCAGAAAAAACAATTAGTAATACAATCACCAGTAGCTAGACGAGCGGAAGCTGCACGAATAGCAAGACAAATCCATCAAGAAATGGATGCAGGAGAGATCTGGCGTGTGAGAAAATGCATATTCCTCCAGGATAAAGGCGTGAACGCCCCCCACCCCCAAGCAGAGCAATGCCCAAGAAAGTGACCATCTTGGAGTAAACTGCAAAGTCCTAGGCCTTTTCAAGGAAAAGAGCTGAACAAGCTTGGAGAGGCAAGGATGAGTGTCGAAACAATGCGGTATCACATATGAAAAAATGTCACCGAAGCATGGACATGTACCCATTTCTGGAGACCGCCAGAAACAAACATATACCAGAAACTCCGCAAGCGGTGTGATCGAAGGAGTGACAAAAGCAACAGAGTGATCGCACACCATTGACAGAAGAACCTTCCACTTAGCCATAGAGGCTAAACCAGTGAAGGGCGATTCTTTTGTTACGTGCATTATATTTGCACACTTTTTTCACCCTTCAATGAGGTATAACATGACTATTTTACATTAAGGAGAGGGACCAAGCATGTTTTTCTATGGCAAATGCCATAAACCTGAGAGGTGTTGTTGATCCAGCCTCATATCATTTGACATTTCAGAGCTATACCTGATAAAGTTTTGTTACATGCGTTACATCAGACAGAAAATTTTTTTCTCCAACATTTTTCTGATTGAACATCCCTCTGATTTGGCTATTTACCATTCAGTTAGACTATAAATAGACTAAAATAGAGTAATTCCATTTTCAATTTACAAATGGGTATGACAATCCAACCTTCGATTATTATGCATTGAGTGATTTTTCTCTGTTACGTGCATTACATGAAAATGTTACGTGCATTACGTGTGTGAACCAATAGAAACTCTTCATAATATTGAAGCTTATCAAAAGAAGATTTGCATATAATTCTTTCAGAACATTTCAAATTGTCTTGTTTTTCAAGTCCTCCAATTGTTTTTACAACCAGGAACCTGTAACTATCAACAGTCACTGAGTGTACATGACTTTTGAAAAGGTTGTTGGAGATTCCCAAAATTTTTGTGATTGAGGTGTCATATGATGACCAGGATGACCCATGAACATTACGGGTTTCACCTCAACACAGAGTTACCTCAAGTAATAAACGCTCAGTGCAGGGAAGCCAAAACTGCATAACCCATTGCTCTGGTTATACATGTACAAAGCTCCAGCAAATATTTCTCTGTGAGACTCATTTGTCACTTTTGCAAATTTGATCTCAAGATCAAATTTGCAGGAGGGAAAAATGGACCTCATGATGACTTTATACAAATAGGTTATAAAAAATAAAAATGATAATCGGTCTGGGAAAAACTTTGCAGGACCCATTTTCAGTTTACGTGAAATTATTATTCCGACAGGCTTGCAAGGGAAGCTATTTTTTCTCCAATTCTCTGGCATCGATGGGGAAAATTTACAATATAGTGGTAAGTGGCCAGGCTCGGTGCCAGATGGCAAATTGTGTTCAACAGATTGTCAGAATGTGAAGAAACCAAAGTGAAGTGACACTGCTACATTGTACAGTTCATATGCGACCTGGCATCTCTGACCCAATTGTTCATTCATGGAACATTGAAAACCATGGACTTTTTGTTGAGATTTGGGTCATTTCCATACATGGTGATTCAAGGAAGATATTTATTCATTTATTGTGTCGCCGCCCCACAAAGTGGGGAGCGACATATAGGGATTACTTTTGTCGTCTTGCGTCGTCCACATCGTCCGCGTCACACTTTCTCTTATCTGCCACTCCTCTTTAACCCTATGAATGGATTTTGATGAAACTTTCAGTGATTCTTTATCACATCATGGCATTGTGCACCTCCTATTTTATTTTTTGATCCGCTGTATTTTTCCAGAGTTATGCCCCTTTTCCACTTGATGTCCACGTCGTCCGCGTCACACTTTCTCTTATCCGCCACTCCTCTTTAACCTATGAATGGATTTTGATGAAACTTTCAGGGATTCTTTATCACATCATGGCATTGTGCACCTCCTATTTTATTTTTTGATCCGCTGTATTTTTTCCAGAGTTATGCCCCTTTTCCACTTAGAATTCTGTCTGAAACGCCAGGCGACACACGTCTTCCATGGAAGACTCACATCTAAGTTTATTAGTGTTTAAGATCATATATTTCTGTTGTAGTGCACAATGGCTTATCGTGACCGTAACACAGATATAATTCAAGTTTAGACAATCATTTATACCTGTGTTGCAACCTTTATCAAGGGAGGAAATAAAGCCATGTTCCAAGTAGTAGGGTCTCTTTTTTTTCCAGTCATCGGGATGGCAATACAGCTCTCATTCAGCTACATCAGGAGATTATCAATGCACATGATGATTTGTTCTTATTTTCTACTGAAACTTCATCATCGAACCCAAATACAGTCATACCAGTATGACTCCTATTGGAAATACATGAAATGTAACGTACGTAACGTTACATGCGTTACAAACTTTTAGTATGTGACTTCATCATTTTATGTAGTTGAACTGGGTAAAATCCCTTGGATTATGAATGGCATGCTTCATCTTGCTTTGCAAATGGAGTTTACATCAATTGATGGTAATTCTATACATCCCTATGGAAATATTCTGAGGTATATCCGCTACGTGCGTTACACAAAATAGTGGATGAAAACAACAATTTTTTTGACAATTAATTGTTCGACACTAAAAAAGTCATTCAACCTTTCTGAGAATTTACCCTATATACTTTCCTTAAATCAAATCTAATGACAAAATACTGCTTCAGTTAATGATTATAGAGTGTTGTAATAGATCTAGGTTATTTAAAGAAAAACACAATTTGCTTTTAACCATAATTTCAAGGACCTATAAACCAAAACTCACATACTTCACAAAGAAACATCTTGTAAAAATGAATGATTTGGGGCTTTGTCAATAATAATATCAATTTAAATTTCAACGAAAGTGTTTTTTATTTTTTGTCCTAGTGGCTGATGTTTCTGAAGAATCGCCCTGGAGTGAGTGCCTCCTTGAAGAAGAAAAGCAACTCCACTGCGTGTCTTGAAAAAACACTATGGAGGAGACAGGACCCAATAAAAGACATGTGCAAAGGCACAATGAAGTCGGGTCAATGTGAAACCTCCTCGGGCGACTTTGGCAAAGAAAGTCGTGACGTAGAGGGAGACATGCCGGAACCGCCGCTAACAGAGAGCAGAGCAGATTGATCCACACCCACCGAGGAGACAGGGGTGGGGTCGAAAGGATTCGACAACTGCAGGTTCATATCTGGGCTAGAACCTGAGGCAGAATCAGAACCGGCAGGAAGGTGTAGCCGACAAGACCGTCCCAAAGGAGGGCCAGAGCATCCACGGCAAAAGCCAGAGCATCTGCATCTGATGGTTCCAATGAGTCGCAAAGAGATCGATGTGGGGATGACCCCAGAGATTGCAAAAAGACTGGAACACCGCCATGTGAAGCATCAACTCGGTGGAAAAGAACCTGCCCAGTTGGGACAGGGAGTTGGCTAGGACGTTCAGACGACCAGGAATGTGACGAACCACCACTCCGACGTTGACATCCTGAATGAGCAGTGGAAGATCCCGAACCAAATCGTACATGGGAACATAGTGCGTTCCGCCCTGGTTCCGAATGTAAACAACCAATTGTCAGACCACAGAAGGACCAGACAATTCGAAAAGCGGGGGATCCACTGTCGGAAAAACAGAAAAAGAGCAAGAAGCTCCTTGTGGTTAACATGAAGAGCTGCTCGATCCTGGTCCCATGACCCGTGAAGGAAAAGACCTAGAGGATCCAATGTCAAACCCCATCCAAGATCGCTGGCGTTTACCGTCAGAACACGATCGGACGTAGGGAAGTCCAATGGAACTCCCTGCATAATCCACTGAACATCTGTCAGGGGAAAAGGTGCCGAGGAAGAGACTCCGGCAACAGAAGCACCAGAACCAGAGGATCAACATTCTGCCTCTAATGACTAAGCAAAAAGTGTTGGAGAGGTCAGACATGCAGTTGACCTAGAGGAATGAGATCTGTCACTGAAACGCAGAGACCAAGCAGTCGGGGAAGACTCCGAGCTGATGAAGTCCATTCCAGATGACAAGACGGAGAAGGGACCAGGTCCGACTTCTCTCCGTTGACTCTGAACCCTAGTGACGTGAGAAAGCTCAACAGTGGGATGACATCAGACTCCAGAAAGACAGCATTGGATTGCCTCTGGAGGATATCAACTAGACAAGCCGAAGAAGACACCTTGGACTGTGTGCGATGTAAGACTAACACATGCGACATCAGACAGGTGAAGGCCCAAGGATCCAGGTCGAGGCCAAAGGGAATGGCCTTGAACTGGAAAACATCCTGGGGAATGGAGCAGCGAACTGATTTAAAAGCCTCCATGCTGAACTGAGGAGCAATGATAGACTGCGACAGAATACTCAGATCGATAACCTATCTGAGTCGGCCGTCCTTCTTCGGCACCAAGAACATGCGGGAAACAAAATCCCACTGAAAGAAAGTTCTTAATGACCTCGATTGTCCCCTTTGACAATTGACAGTAGATCGCCTATCTCCATGGTCAAAAGTTCCCAACCTGTAATGCTGAAAGGGACTCATGTGGGAAGAGGCACTCTCAATGGAGTGCCTCAACCTGGGACGAAATCGAGGCGACCCAGTTTTGGCTTATTTTTTTGTGGTGTTTTTACACCACTTTTCTTTCCCAAATCTCTTGGGAAAGATTAAAATAAGAGTAATTTATCCGAATTAGGGTCTTCCACTGTAGTGCAAGCCTGTAGTAAACAATTGTAAGGTAGGTTGATAAGAAATGGATGTGTGCAATATTTTTATAATACCAGATGTTTAGCTCATCTGACTGAAAGTCAGGGTGAGCAATAGTGATCACTCTCCGTCCGTGAACATGATATTCCTTCTGCAAAACCACTGCACCGTTTTCAGTGAAATTTGAGGTGATTGTCAACATTGCATTTTTCAAATCAAGTTGACCTGTCATTGGGAGGAGTGGGAGTAAATCCCCCCAAATTTTAAAAAAATCTTCTCATGAACCAATAATTACTGTAACAGATTGAGAGAGAAGTGCGAGAGCCGAGCCGAAACTGTCGACCTCTAGCACACAAAGCAATCAATTTACCATGAGACTAAGAGATGCAGACCAACCAAGCTGGTTGATAAATTACCCTTATATCCCAACCCCTACACTACTCTCATGTTCTTTGAGATTCACCTAAAGTGAATCTCATCCCAGATTCCACCTCAGAGTGGTCGAAACATCCACCATGCTTCACCAACTGCTGAGGGCTGGTCACGGCACCAATGTAACAGATCGAGAGAGAAGTGCAGGAGCCAAGGCTCGAACCATCTATCTCTAGCACACAAAGTGACTGATTAGCACACAAAGTGACTGATTTACCATGAGACTAAGAGATCCGGACCAACCAAGCTGTTTGGTAAATGGCCCTTATACCTCAACCACTACAGTTACAATGATTTGACATTTGGTAATGAGTTTCATTTGAGGTGTAGAATTAAATTTGTTCATTGAAGCTTGTAGGGCAATATTTGCCTTTGTTATTGAAGAACAAGATATTTGGCCCTGCCCAAAATCTATTTTCTGAACAAATAGGCCGATTTGAACCAAATTTGGTATATGGTATTATTGGGTCATTAGTGCTTGATTCATGTTAAGAAACTGATTCCTGCATACGTCAGAACCCCTAAAGCTGAAAATAGAAATATTTTCAAATGCCTATATTTCCCAAACTTCACGGAACAAAGAACTGTTATTTAATATGGAACATCTTTAGGACAGTAGACTGGAATGGTAAAAAGAATTGCCATCAGTTGTGCCAGGGTGGTCTGCAGAGGAATCAAAAAAGTGCTTTGTCAGCATTTTTTTCAAAAAGTTTTTAAATTTTCTTTTCCAGACCACTGATCGGAATCTCGACCCTCAGACCCTCGGTTCATATTTGGGCTCTGTACAGAAGCCCGAATTTTAACTTCATGCAATATGAGAAGTACTCTTTAAAGAATCTTCTTCTCCAGAGCTGTCAGGCAGAATCTTGTGATATCTGGTACACAAAATTATCCGGCTCAGATTCAAGTTTGTTCAAATCAATAATAATAATAATGCAGTGTTAACGTCTAGACTCCACAACAGTGCTCTCTGACTTACATAATCAAGTCCCTCAATTAATATTTGGGCTTTCTATGGGAGCCTGAATTTTAATTTAGTGCAACATGAGAAATAATCTTTAAAAATCTTCTTCAGATCCACCAGTCAGAATCTTTTGATATCTGATATACAGCATCCTTCGGGATGTCAGGTCTAATTTTGTTCAAATCAAGTCCCTAGGGTAATATTTGGGCTTCCTATTGGAGCCTAAATTTTAACTTAGTCCAATATAAGGAATAATGTTTAAAACTCTTCTCCAAAACCACTAGTCAGAATCCTTTGATATATGGTATACAGAATCCTTACTGGGGTCAGATTCAAGTTTGTTCAAATCAAGACCATTGGTTAATAATTGGGCTCTGTATTGTACTCACCTGTAAAACTGTCCGATACGAGGTGACCCTGGCTGTTGAAAGGGTTGTTCACTCTTAACCCGCTGAATATTTTCAAAATAATTTTCATCAAATCTAGTCATGGATGCTGTGTAGGAGCCCTGAATACCTGAATAGCTTTGATGAAAAATACATCAAAATTTAACTCAGGAATCATTCTTGAAAACATCCATTCAATCTACAAGGGCAAAATTTGATTAAATGTGCCCAAATTATTCTTATTTCAGTGGCAAGGGAAATCCTGTCCTGCGCAGGAGTATCTGCCACAGCATGCAAGCAGTTAATCCCCAATAAATAAATATAACCTCAAATCCACACATGGTGCTCTAACTACAAAAAAAAAAATGCTTTTGATGACTAAGAGTGGAAGATTAGTTGACTTATTTCAGAAATGTCATCCTGTAAAGGTAGGTTTTTATATTCGACTTTAAAGATTCAGCTGTATGCATATCCTTTAAGTAGTTAGGGAGAGAGTTCTAGAGCTTTTGGACCTGCAATACAAAAAGCTCTACCAACAGCAGTGATTAATTTCGATTTGGGTTGTACAAGTTTGTAAACGTTTGATGAACGAGGCGTCCTGAAAGCAAATCAGATTTGCAGGAAGTGATTTTTCTTGACTGGTGCATATAATTGTTGGTTTAAATTTGGGTCTTTTCTGTTTTACCACCCTGTCTGCCCTTGCAGACAATGGAACATTTCTTTTACTATTTTTCTTTCCCAGCTCTTCAAGTGGTTTGTCTCGAAAATCAGTTATTATAAAAGCGATTGAAGATTGTTTACTTTAAGTTTGAAACAAATTGAGGTGAGAAGACACACACATGTGTATATTACAGCATGCATGCGTAGTTGGATACATTGAACATTTCGACCAATGGCATTCCTATTTAAATTGGAAATGATTACCTGTATTTTACAGTTGTAATTCAAAGTGATAGTCTGTTTTGCACTGACGTCATGATATCATCTTATGTTTAAATTAGTGTGCACAAAAGTATTTGATACAAGACCTATGCAAGCTGCTGTATTGTTTTCAAAGACTTAGAAAACATGTTCGCCATCAGAAAATATCATGGTGCAAAAAGCAAGATCTGATTATTTTTTCTATTTGTTGAAAAGCCATTTTTTATTTCAGTAATAATATATTTCATTGTATATTATTGTAGTTTTTATATGTGTCCCATGGGTAGATTAACTTGAAACCTCTGGGACATACCACTGTAAAAACTGTGCCTGGGTTAAAAAATAGAAGTGTTATTATTTGTGTGCCAATATTTTCAAAATCGAAGTACTGTTCGTTTGGTGGAATTCATAACATGAGGCCATGTCAAGCAACACCCTGATAGTTTGAATCTTTTCATTCTGCGATGCAAAACCGTTAAAATTGAGTCCTGTACAGCATCCCTAGGGAGGTCAGATTCAAGTTTGTTCAATCCAGTCCATGGATTAATATTTGCATATTCCTGTAATGGGAGCCCCAATTTTAACTTTAGTGCAATATGAGGAATATCCTTTAAAAATCATCTTCAGAAATGGCTCAGATTTGAGTTCCCTATCGGAGCCCAAATTTTAACTTAGTGCAATGAGGAATATTCTTTAAAAATAACATACATATAAATAATTACATGACTTTATTTCTTTCTATGTTAACTAGCATTATGTGCTGAATGTTATCTTAAAATCCTTCTTTTAATAACCTTTTCAGGTGAGTGCAACAGGTTCACCTTTGACCTTTGTTTAATATAGTGGTCTCAATAGGCAATGGAAAAGAAAAGATTTTAAAAAGCTGTTAGGACTATGATAATGAAACAAATTAGAGGATAAATATGCTGTGGTTATCATGATCCTTGTAAAAAAATTTGTTTTCAGCCTCTTAAAAAGGTCATCCTCGAATGAAATATTTAAATGAACAAAGTAAGTAACAACTCTTTTTAAGGCACATAAAAAAAAATATTTTTCACCAATTTTTCTGGAATTTATTTATGGGGGATTTTTTTTTTTTTAAGGAACCCTTGAAGAACTGGACAATATTATTCAACTTGTCTGACACATGACTAGAGCTTAGCTATGTTGCTTTGCAGTGATTTCAGTATAGGCAGTCTAGATGACCATAAAACTGCCAGGGTGCTTTGAATTTAAAACAAAGGCTGTTTGGTTACGGCACTGGTTCTTTAGTAGAAAAATAGCCAAATTTGGAATTAGGCTAAGGGGTTAATGCACAAAAACAGTACAAAAAACATTTAAAATGTCTCATAAATTTGAAATGAAACTTAATGGTCATTCATGCTTTTAACATGTCAAAATGTCCAACATATTTATTACACATCAAAATTTTAACACATTGACTTTTGAAGGAGATTTTGAATGGCTTAAAATATAACAGGAGGAAAAAAAAATTTAACAGAATTTTAATGATGAAGGAGATGTCCGTGAAACAAATACTGTTAATAGACTCGATGAGACTAGATTTAACCCTTTACTGAATGCATGTAATATCCGTATTTTGTTATTTTTATTAGTCGAGTTTTCACTCGATTATTGATATGGTAATCGCTGGGTGGGCAGCCCTTTTTGCTTATAACTTAGTTGTTTCTTGATGGATTTTGATAATATTTGGTATGCATGTTCAACACCCGATGACATGAAATAGGATGTGTCCAGCTTTTTCACAAGACTTAGGTCCTTTGGTAAAATCGACTAAAATTGAGCTTGATTCTTGATAGTACGATAACTTCAACAAACATCAAACCAATTTTACTGATATTTGGTACATGGGTTTCAAGGAACAATGTTATGATCGAGTTTGAAAATGAGCTCGGTCCAATGTACGGCAGTAGAATTTTGTGGCTGATTTGGTCATTTTTAGCTCAACTTTGACGAAGTCAAATTTGAGCTATTGTCATGGCCCGTCGTCCGTCGTCCGTCTGTCCGTCTGTCCGTACGTCAACAATTGGCTATGGCTCGGGCTAGAGGTCGTATTTATGAACCGATCTTTACGAAACTTCTTATGTACCTTTGTTATGACCCTGGGACGGGAACGAGTGTTTTTAAGTGTGGTCCGAAATTCAAGATGGCTGCCAGTGGCCATTTTGTACCGATGATGCAAAAATCAGTTTTTTGTACAGAACTTCTGTATGAAAGTTCTGATTTGAATAAAGTTTTGTATAAATGTTTAGTACCATGGGATACATCACATATAATACGGGTTTTTTTCTCGTGCGTAAATTATGCAAATTAAACTGATTTTGATTTATTTAGTGTTACTTTCAGAGCTGTAAGTGCCAAGCTGCTATGGCTCGGGCTAGAGGCCGTATTTATGAACCGATCTTTACGAAACTTCTTGGGTACCTTTGTTATGACCGTGGGACGAGAACGAGTGTTTTTGGGTGCGGTCCGAAATTCAAGATGGCTGCCAGCTGCCATTTTGTACCTACGATGCAGAAATCTGTTTTTTGTACAGAACTTCCATATGAAAGCTCTGATTTGAATAATTTTTTGTATGAATGTTTAGTACCATGGGATACATCACATATAATACGGGTTTTTTTCTCGTACGTAAATTGTGCAAATTAGACTAATTTTGATGTTTTTTGGGGTTACCTTCAGCACTGTAAGTGCAAATGCCAATGTGGCTCGGGCTAGAGGCCGTATTTATAAACCGATCTTTACGAAACTTCTTGGGTACCTTTGGTATCACCGTGGGACGAGAACGAGTGTTTTGGGGTCCGGTCCAAAATTCAAGATGGCCGATGGCAGCCATTTTGTACAAAATTAGGTGCAATCAGATTTTTGCACAGAACTTCCATATGAAAGCCCTGATTTGAATAATTTTTTTGTGTGAATGTTTAGTACCATGGGATGCATCACATATAATACGGGTTTTTTTCTCGTGCAGAAATTATGCAAATTAGATGAACTTTGATTTTTTCAGTGCGACTTACACACAGTAAGTACACATGTCAATACGGCTCAGACTAGAGTCTGTATTTATGAACTGATCTTCACGAAATGTCTTGGGTACCTTTGTTATCACCTTGGGACGAGAACGAGTGTTTCTGGGTGCGGTCTAAAATTCAAGATGGCTGCTAGTGGCCATTTTGTACCGAAATTAGGTCTAATCAGTTTTTTGTACACAACTTCTATACAGCTCAGACTAGAGGCCATATTTATGAACCAATCTTTACGAAACTTCTTGGGTACCTTTGTTATCACCGTGAGATGAGAGCGAGTGTTTTTGGGTGTGGTCCGAAATTCAAGATGGCCACCAGCAGCCATTTTGTACCAAAATTAGTGCAATCAGTCTTTTGTATAGAACTTCTGTATGAAAGTTCTGATTTTAATAAATTTTTGTATGAATGTTTAGTAACATGGAATACATCACATATTGTAAGGGGTTTTTTTTCGTGCAGAAATTATGCAAATTAGATGAACTTATGATGATTTATTCAGTGCTACTTACACAATGTAAGCACACATGTCAATACGGCTCAGGGTAGAGGCTGTATTTATGAACCGATCTTCACAAAACTTCTTGGGTACCTTTGTTATCTCCTTGGGATGAGAATGAGTGTTTCTGGGTACGGTCCAAAATTCAAGATGGCTGCCAGTGGCCATTTTGTACCGAAATTAGGTCCAATCAGTTTTTTGGCACAAGTTCTATACAGCTCGTATTTATGAACTGATCTTCACAAAACTTCTTGAGTACTTTTGTTTTCACCTTGGGACAGGAATGAGTTTGTTTTGGGGTGCCTTTGTTATCATTGTGCTATGAGAACAAATATTTTGGGGTTCAGTCAGACCCACTCTGGGACTCAAAGATTTTTTCTAGTTCAGCATCTGACTGTCACCCACCTTTACAATACTTTACCTATACATTTGTTACAGGCAACGGTCAGTATTTATGTACAGACCGTTACAATACTTTATATGTACCTTTGTTATCAGGTCATTACCTAGATGTTTGTCATTGCTGTGTCACATACTATACATGTACATGTCTTTGTCTTGACAAGTTGAGCTACAGTGTCATTGACACTTTCATTTGAAAATATTGTGCTTGATAGCGCTATAACTTAAACGTTAACCAATTCAATTCATTTTTGTTATATGGTTTTCTAAGAAGATTATCTCAATGGAGTTAAAACGGCTCGGCCCGATATACGACAGCGCAATAAATTGAACAACAGTCAACCGATCCAATTCATTTTCATTATGTGGGTTTCCAGGAACATTTTCTTGATCGAGTTCGATATATATGGCAGCAGAATGATTGGGCTGACTTTGTCATTTTTTCAAATTTTGTGCTCGAAAGCACCATAACTTGAACAAATGTTAACTGATTTGATTCTTTATTGTATGGGTTTTCAGGAAAATTGTCTCGATCGAGTTAAAAAATTTAAATTTTATAGTAAATTTCCTTTCTTATTATACCTACCACAATTGTTTACTACAGGCTTGCACTACAGTGGAAGACCCTAACTTGGAAAATATACTCTCTATTTTGATCTTTCCCAAGAGATTTGAGAAAGAAAAAAGGTGCAAAAGCACCAAGAAAAAATAAGCCAAAACTGGGTTGAGTGCTACCGGCACACACCCAGTAGGGGACGCTCTTCTCCTAGTACAGATCCACAGCTTCCGGTACCAGTGTGCAGGCAGTAACTAATGAATCATTCTTTTGAATCCGCCAGCATTAGAGTTATGTGATCAGCGGGGAGGAAGAAGTTTTACCCGAATAAGAAGGGAGGGCCTCCATGTAAACAATTGTGGTAGATATAATAAGAAAGGAAATTTACTATAAAATTTAAATTTCTTATCAATCTACCTTACAATTGTTTACTACAGGCTGAACAGACAATAGGATGGAGAGAATCACATAACCAACCCCCACATAACCCAACTGCACTGGAACCGTGGACAGAGGAAGAGGTCCCTAGGCCTGTCAAACCATAGCATCACAATCATTAGTAAAAGACAATGAGACATGAAGCATATGGTTTTGTGCGACACACAGACAGAAAGGACAGTAACAGCACAAAGCTGGAACTGACCTTGTAAGAAGCCTAAAGGCTAGGATAGACAACAGCCTGAGAAGAAAGAGGGCCCAAAGTAAATAGGTCCTCCGACTACTCCTGCAACTGACGCAGATAGAAGGTGGAGAAAATAGAAGCATTTCTCCAGTAGGCTACCTGCATAACATCTGACAACTTGCCGGAGTTAGCATAAGCCCAAGAGGTAGACAATGCAGGCACCTCGTGGGCAGAAATACGATTGGTAAAACAATCGTCAGCCACTAGACGAGTGTAAGCCACGCGAATAGCAAGACAAATCCATCGAGAAATGGATTGAGGAGAGATCTTCTATCGACCAGGAATAAGAGACAGAAAAAAAATTGTTTCCTGCCTTTCCTAATGAACTGTGTCCGATTGAGATAAATATAAATGCAAAGCGCATGAACTGGACAGAGTAAAGGGCGATTACCCTCAGCAGAAGGAAGAGCCCTGATAGAGATAGGAGGTGGAGTCGTTCTGGTATCTGATTCTTGGTCAGAAAGGAGCAATCACTGGTTAACGTAACACTGTTGGGAGAAATCCTGAAAAAAGGCCGGCTCATCCGAGAGGGTGTGAAGCTCGCTAACCCATCTGGCTGAGGCAAAAGCTATCAGAAAAGCCATCCTGTATGTGAGAAAACGCATATCCACCTGGGATAAAGGTTAGAATACCACTCCGGCGTTGACATTCTGAGCAAGCAGTAGAAGATCCTGAGCCAATTCCTACATGGGACCCGAGTGCGTGCTGCCCTGGTTCCGAATGATAGCAACCATTGTCGAATTGTCGGTCAACAGAAGGACCTAGCAATTCAAAAGGTGGGGGATCCACTGCCAGAAACTCAGAAGAAGAGCAAAAAACTTCTTCTGATTGATGTGAAGAGCGGCTTGATCCTGGTCCCAAGCCCTGTGAAGGGAAGACCTAGAGGATCCAATGTCACACTCCATCCGAGATAGCTGGCATCTGCTGTCAGAACTCGATCAGACGTGGGTAAGTCCAACGGAACTCCCTGCATAACCGATGATCGCGGCCTGGCTGACACTGTCGGCTGATCTGACGATTTGAGATCTGGAAGGAACTCAAACACAAAGTCAAGAGCTGCCCCCACGTCAGAAGACTTGTTTCTCGATGTAAGGTATGTCTGACCCATCCTCTGAGTCGGAAGACACTTAGCCCATCATGGGCAAACCAGCCGATGCCTCCCATGGTGTAGGCACACCTGAGGGGTTAGAAAGCAGGCTGCTTCCAATCCCTGGAGGCGGCGCCACGGAGGGCACCTGGAAACCACTAGTAGCCTCACTGGAGGCAATGGGAAGCCTCTTGGAAAGAATCTGAGTGAGTAAGGAGAGGCCCTCCCTAAGCTCACAGCCCGTGTCGGCCGGTTCGACGTGGGAATGAACCAGTAAAGTGGCTTCACTCCTGTCCCTTTTAACCAGCGAAGGGTCACGATCCGCAAATACACTCGACGCGGGGCGACTGAGTGGCAGCCGAAACATCTGAAGGCAAATGCATATAGGGGTATGACATACCCTGAGGATCTACAGTGTGGGAACTCAGGACAGTTGCTGCAGACCTCTTTGGGACAGAAGGTCCAGGCTGCACAAAAAGCGTCGGTCCCACAAAACTGGCCATGGGACCAGAGTGTGTGGACAGAAACACAACAGAGTCCATGGTGACCCCACCATGAACATCCGAATCCAATGAGAAAACTGCTGGGTTCAACGGCTGAGAGACCACAGAGGATTCGGCTGGCAGCCCCTTCCGACTTCACCGAGTTGAAGTCAGGGAAGGCTGAGGCCGATACCCCATGTCCACACTACCAGACATCTCTGCAGACCACTGCAGGGATAAGCTGAGGCCGGCTGAAATGGTGACCGATGACGTAGCAGACAGAACAACAGAAAGGTCCAGGCTGCAGAAAAAGGATTCGGCCAGCAGCCCTTCCGACTTTGCCGAGTTAAAGTCGGAGAAGGCTGAGACCGATACCCCACGTCCACACTACCAGACATCTCAGACCCCTGCAGGGATAAGCCGAGACCAGATGAAACAGTGACCGATGACGTAGCAGATGGAACAACAGTAGCAGCAGATACGATGGGAGCTGTTGAAACCGGTGGAAAAGTGGAGAGAGCAATCGAACTTGGCTCCAAAGGAGGAGTCACAACCCTAGCGACAGCCTCAGATGTCGACTGGAGAGGGACCCCAGTCCTGAACCAGGCATCTCTTCACCAGACAACTCAACAGCTCCCGCAGTATCCACCACAGTTAAAGGAGATATAATTCTCACCAGACGTGGTCGTGTCGAGAGGCCCCGAATGACAGTGAACCCCCTCCCTGTGAGTGCGAGAGGAATGGCCAAGAGAATGCACCACATGCTTGGGCAAAAGTCATTGGCCTCAAGGAACAGTCCTGGGCATAACAGAGGTGGGAGCAGTAGAAGAAAAGGTGAACTCAACAGATGTGGAAAGTAGAAGAACACCCCCAACTATGAGAGAAAGGTGGCAGAAAATAAAGGACCGGCGGGAACACAACTGAACCCAAACGGTCGACAGGGACCAAAAAACAGAAATTCCACCTTCAACAGAGAGGAGAAATCCTGTCCATACAGCCCCCCCCCATTGACACCTAACTCCCAAAATAATAATAATATCCAAAAGGATAACATAAATTATCAACCCAAACATTTTATGTCCGAACCGCACGGTATGCGAAAGTCACGCGCGAACACCGAGAATATATAAAATACAATGAAAATGTGGTTGAAAATGATAACAATATATAAAACACATTCCTGTTATTATATGATCCTCAGATCCATAATTCCAGTCACAGGTAACCATTATCAATGAGTTGAATTATCACTGTTTCTGAATGCAAATGGACGTTTCGCCATACGGGCAGACGAAAAAAGAATGATTCATTAGTTACTGCCTGCGCACTGGTACAGGAAGCCGTGGATCTGTACTAGGAGAAGATTGTCCCCTAATGGGTGTGTGCTGGTAGCACTCGACCCAGTTTTGGCTTATTTTTTCTTTGTGCTTTTGCACCACTTTTCTTTCCCAAATCCCTTGGGAAAGATCAAAATAGAGAGTATATTTTCCGAGTTAGGATCTTCCCCTGTAGTGCAAGCCTGTAGTAAACAATTGTAAGGTAGGTTGATAAGAAATGGGCTTGGTCAGATATACGGCAGCAGGATTATTGGCATAAGTTAATCATTTTTGGCAAATTAGTTATTTAGAAAAAGCACTCTAATGCTTTTTGGTTCATAGCCACTGTTGCATTATCCACGAAAACTTGACCCCGCAGATGTGAACCCTTGTTTTTTTATGTTTTTAAAAAAATTTTCCCACACATTTCAACAAAGGCCGTGTCATATGACTTTTATTGGAATGAGGCCGAGAAGCTCATTCTAATAATGGGAGTCTCATATGGTTTTATAAAACCTTTTTGAACATTTTTTTTTCAACTGCACAATTTGTAAATAATGCAGGCAGATGTGACAAATTTATTAGTTAAAGGTTTAAAATTTATGTTTTCAGAATAAAAATGTGCACAGATATTAATATGGAAGACTTGGTGACAATACACCATGAGATGGGACACATTGAGTACTTTATGCAGTATAGACATCAGCCAGCCATATTCAGAGATGGTGCAAATCCTGGTAAACAATTGTTTCAGTTATTAGTGACCACTGTCACTTGTAATGGCCATGCTATTCTAATTGTCTTATCTCCTGTCTTTCTGTTCATTGTAGGGCTATCAAATAGGTTTACCAAACATCCCAGAACAATCCAAATCTCAGAGGAGCAGCAAAATTTGCTTTCAACAAGACTACCAGTTTTTGAAGATTATGTTTGAATAACATTACTCAAAAAAACAGTATATGATATGTTTGTTTCAAGATTATTGCCACTGGTTTTAATTATTGATATGTTTGTGTTTTTGTGATGAGCCTGTTATTTATAATACCAATCTGAAGAGTCAAGGAACCATTTATCAACTGTATGAAGAAGGAGTACAGAGGTAGAAAAATTCCAAGACGCTTTGGAGAGATTTGTCCATATATTTTGGCACTACACTTGATTTGAGTGTAGTCTCACTTAAGTAATTATTACCCTGTATTTGGTCCTGAAGTGAATTGTGGGTATAAGCATATTTAACAAGTAAGGTTCGTTCCTGAGGTAAAAGTTTCATTGGACAGAACCAACCAGTTATATTCTTTGTCTGCAGTTCTCTATTCTAGTGTTAATAAATTACCTACAATACACTGGTGTGATCGGGTGATATGAGGGGCAGTATACGTTAATTACGATGAAGACACTAACAGAGTGGAGTTTCCACTCACATAGTGTGTTTAGTTTCAACTGAAACATCTGATTTCATTCGGAAGCCTCTTTACTAAGATTGACTTTTGAATGATTTCTAATCTTCAGGTGAAGCTTATATCTGTTCTTGGGTGCATTTACTTGAATAATTTCCAAGCATATTGACAGGTTGAGATTTCTTTTAGCTGCATTCGTAAGTTTTGCAGCTCAAAAACAAAACTCATCTGGGAAATGGTTGAATTATCTGTGTCAAATTTGTATTGAACTTCTCAACATGTACACATTGCATGTGCATATGTTGGATGCCTTTATTTAAACTAAACATGCAAGAGATTGGAGTTCATCATTTATTGGCATCAAAATTACTTTTTGACAGAAATAAAATAAAACAGTTGCAGAACTCTATTGTTTGTTGTGTTTTCTGTCAATTTTTTCATTTGGGTATGAGTAGCAAAAATATCAATAAACCTATTCTCGAGCGCAAAAATATTTGAAGACCACATCACGCATTGCAGAAACAGGCATGAGGATTTCACGGTAAAGATCATTCCGCTACCGTGTCATTACCGACGCTGTCTTTGCCTGTAATGATTTGTCGTTAGCAATGTTCAAATACAACTTTGAATTGTTAAAAAATCAGATTATTCTCGCCGTTGAGAAAACACATACTGATAATTGAAACTGTGGAAGTCGAAACCCAGAGTAACTTGAAGGAAAGTCCCAGGATATTCTGCATGCTGACACATTTCTTTGCTGGCGGAAATAGGTTAGGTCAAACAGAAATAACCTCGCAGACACATCCAAATTTAACTGGTATTGTCACACAACCCTGGCGACTTAATTTCTATGTTGTGTTTTGTTTGTGTAATACTTGGTAAATCTTGTACAATTTCACGAAATAAAACCCCATTTATGCAGCCCTGCTTTTCTTGTTTTTCTCATGGGTTACCCAGTACATAATTAATGTCTCCCAGTCCAATTCCGATGTAATAGTAAAGTGACAACAGACCTGGTGCGAATTTCTTTGGGCTGTTTGTGAGTGTGTCGCATTTTAAATTTAACCACACATCCACAGTCTCTGCAAGTGAAACTGAAAGTAACGATAGCGCATCAGTTTTAAAAAGTCTCACAATTAAAGTTTCAAAATGTCGACAGAGGCAACTGCAGCAAAGTGTCGAAAAAAAGAGTCAGTAACTCAAAAAACCTTTATGAAATGGCCATTCAGTGGTGACTTTTTAATTGAAGCGGATGAGGATGGGAATATTGAAAAAATGTGCTGTAAAATCTTCTCAGCACATTATGGCAATTTGTCAAGAAGCGAAGCTTCTCGGTATAACTGGGCCACCCCTTCAATCAATTTTAAGTTATGTAGATGGTGTGACTTATGTCCATAAGGGAAAGGCCGAGAAACACACCCGAAGTGGGCTACATGAATGGACGAAGAAGAAGTTTTCCGATCCCGAGAACCCTGAGAGCCCTGCGCCGGCAAAGAGTTAAACTCCCGCACTGCCACAATTTGTTAACATTGCTACAGAGAAAAACTATACCAAACTTTTCAACAGAGCTTTGGATTTAGTGCAGGCAGAGAAGCTGTTCTCGGATTTCCCCTTTGCAGTGAATATGCAAAGGCACAATGGCATCAATATTATGCCTGGAAAAGATGATAGATTTAGTTGCTCACTTTTTGTGGAATACTTGGCAAAAACTGCCAAAAGTGATGTTCAAACGATGCTGTTATCGCCAAATTTCATGTGCGGAGAGATGGATGGTTCAGAGGTAGGAAGACAGGTGAGGAGAAGGAACTTGTTTATTGCAGATTGGTTGTGAGGGGGCAACCGATTGAATTATTCCTTAAATGTCAATGAATGACTGATTTCAATGGTGTGGATGCAGGGGCAGTTAAGGCGTCATTTGATGCATTTTTTCAGAAAGACTATGATATCCCTGATAATAGGTTTCAGGTACTGCTTGTTGGTATATGCGCTGATGGCGCAAGTGTCAATATGGGCCGCCTTTCAGGCACATGTACAGTGATGAAAAATTCTCGACCCTGGCTCTTCATTGTTCATTGTATGAATCACCGTCTCGAATTTGCGGTGGCCGATGCTTTTATCACAAATTAAACTTTCAAGTTACTGGAAGAAATGATGATTAAAATGTTTTATTTGTTTAAAAACAGTGGGAAGAAAAAGCGCCTCATCATGAGAGTGGCAGAATGGCTCGGGGTGACATGGGTGTCATTGAAGAAGGCTCAAGGAACTTGTTTCCAGGCACATCATTATAATGCCATCAAACCCATGATAATCAACTACTTATCATTATTATTGATTGCCAAAAATGTGATTGAGAGTAGCAGCAAAGAGTTTAAACCAGAAGTAAAAGCTCAGCTCAAGGGTTATCACAAGAAATGGCTTTCTTATGAATATCTTTCCTCAATGGAGCTGTATCGCCAAATTTTGTGCGTAACAACACACGTCAGTATGACACTAGAAAAACACAATGTGCTTCTCTCAGACGTGATTTTTGTATTGGACAAATGTAAGGATAACTTAAAAGATATCAGACTCCCGTGAACCACCCTTTCCTTTTTCCATTGCAGTAAATGAAACCGAAAGTGAAGCTACATTCACTTCAAGTGCAACAAATATGCCAGCTTCTTATCAATTTAAAGAAAGATGTAAAATGACCGATAAACAAAAGGCACGTGCTGATAAATGTATGACTAATGTGAAAGAAACATTCACACTCACAAATGTCAAGCAAGGTAAACTACAGGTAAAAAAAAATCAAAGAAAGTTTGATTCCGAAACTTATTGATTGTATTCAGGAAAGGATTGGTACCTCTTTTGATGAGCCCGTCATCAAAGCTGTGCAAATTGCTGACCACACATCTTGGGATTGTGACAATAAAGACTTTGGTAAAGAACAAGTCAAAATATTGGCCGAACATTTCGATGCCCCTCTTCAGGAACACAAGTTCAATTTAGACCAAGCCATAAGAGAACTTCAGATCTTCAAAAAGATGAAAAATTTCAAATGCAAAGATTTTAAAGGCAAAATGTCATTTTGGGAGAATATTTTCAACGAATTTTATGACAAGTATCTGCACTTTCTACTGATAATTGAGCTCTGTCTGGTGATGGCTTTTTCAAGTGCAACTGTTGAGAAAGGTTTCTCGACTCTGAAGAGACATTTAAGTGATTTGCCTTCGCAAACAACAAAACATTAAATGATTTACTAATGGTGAAAATAAATACTCCAGCCCTAGTCAGACTTGACCCACTGTATGAAACAAAACTGGTTACAAAGGCAGTCGATATGTATTTGCATTCAGACAAACTGAAGTGTGGTCATTACAAAACAACAACAACAACAAAACAAAGTACAACTTTGTCACAAACGCAAGAATGAAAGCTCGAAGACAAGTGATTTATTTTTACCAATATCTTCCTCATCAGTCATTTAAACACCAACAAAGTGAATCAGCTCTTAACAGACTCTGATGTTGATGTTCCCAATGATGACGATATGGATAATGATTGTGCGTACGACGAACAAGATTTGCTGTCAGACGGAGGATCTTGTAGCAAGCTGGGGGAAGATGAGCTGCAGGAGGGTGAACTATCATCAACTGATTAATTTATAACCCTGACATGAAACGAACTTGCGTGAAATAAAACTTAACTTTTTTTCTCATTTTAAACGCTGCTGAAGTACGGCTGTATGAGCTTATGAATGGATATTTTTAACAAAACGTTTGAAGGCCAAATACAATGCCGAATGGCGCACAATTTCCCATGAAACGGTGTTAGAACAGCTCCTCGATTATGCAACACTGAACAGACTTGACAAATGCCCTCCCCCCCCTCCCCCTCACTCACACACACAATGGATACAGCATCACACTGTGTTGGTTGCCTGGCAAAGGTTTTGTTTCACTTTGAACAGACATGTGGTATCCATTGTGTGTGTGTGTGGGGGGGGGGGGGGGGGGGGCACTATAGTCAAGTCGTATGCAGATCTCTCTCCTCTGACAAGGTTCCCAGCACCCTGACCCTCCAATAATTATACCCCACGCAACAAAGTTGCAGGGGTATAATGTTTTTGACTGGTCCGTCCATCCGTCAGTCAGTCCTACTTGTTTTCCGGACTTTTTTCTACACGCTTCCAGATATTGAGCTGATTTTTGGTATGTGAGTAACATGGTGGCCTACAGATCAAGTTTGCATTTTGTTCCGCTCCACTGATTTTTACCGAAATTACGGCCCTTGAACTTTGAAAAGGTCATCAAAATTACAGTTTTGCAGACTTTTTTCCTAAACGCTTCAAGATATTGAGCTGATTTTTGGTATGTTAGTCTAACATGGTGGCCTACAGAACAAGTTTGCATTTTGTTCTGCTCCACTGATTTTTACCGAAATTACGGCCCTTGGAATCTGAAAAAATGCATCAAAATTACAGTTTTCCGGACTTTTTTTCTGGACACTTCCAGATATGGAGCTGATTTTTGGTATGTTAGTCTGACATGGTGGCCTACAGATCAAGTTTGCATATTGTTCCTCTCCACTGATTTTTACCAAAATTACGGCCTTTGAACTGTGAAAAGTTCATCAAAATTACAGTTTTGCAGACTTTTTTCCTACATGCTTCCAGATATTGAGCTGATTTTTGGTATGTTAGTCTAACATGGTGGCCTACAGAACAAGTTTGGGTTTTGTTCCGCTCCACTGATTTTTACCAAAATTACGGCCCCATAGACTTTGAAAAGTTCATCAAAATTACAGTTTTCCGGGCTTTTTCTCTACATGCTTCCAGATATTGAGCTGATTTTTGGTATGTTTGTCTAACATGGTGGCATTGGTATCATTAAATCTTAACATGGCTCCACATTTCAATTAAAATTAATTCTGCTTGAATTCTTTCAATACCGTTGAAACTACAGAACATTGTTTTCTGCACTATTCCTAGAATCTATGTTTATTTTTAAAAAATGATTAGAGCTTGAAATATCGGGGGGCATGGGGTATGTGAGCCTGCTCACTAAGGTTCTATAATTTTCAAAAGAATCACACCATTTTTCTTTTGAAAAGAATTTCTGGGAGGGGGTTAGCCGCAACAATGTACTGTTGCGGGCCTAAATTATTCTACCCAGGCCTGTTTAAAGGTTTTTAATTAGTCCCCTACCAGCATTGCCGGAGGGGACTATAGGTTTGCACTCTGTCCATCAGTCAGTCTGTCAGTCACACTTTAGTTTTCCGGACTTTTTTTGGAAATGCTTCAACCGAATGATTTCATTTTTGGTAACCTACTATAGAACGATGACTCACAGATCAAGTTTGAGTTTCATGCTGATTGCCTTATTCTTGTGTGAGTTATGGCCCTTGGATATATGGAAAAGCGCCAAAATATCAGTTTTCCAGACTTTTTTTTGAAAATGCTTCAACGGAATGATTTTATTTTTGGTAAACTACTATAGAATGATGACTTAAGATCAAGTTTGAATTTCATGCTGATTGCATTATTCTTGTGTGAGTTATGGTCCTTGGAAATATGGAAAAATGCCAAAATATCAGTTTTCCCGACTTTTTGGGAAATGCTTCAATGGAATTCATGCTGATCACATCTAAGTTATAACATTTGTTTAATTATTAATGCTCATTAGTCCGGTAGAGGACATTGTATTGCTTCATCGATACGAGAGCTCTTGTTTTTGTTTCCTCCCCCCCCCCCCCCCCCCAACCAACTTTTTTTGGAAACGCTTCAACGGAATGATTTCATTTTTGGTAACCTAATATAGAACGATGACTTACAGATAAAGTTTGTGTTTCATGCTGATTGAATTATTCTTGTTTGAATTGTGACCCTTGGAAATATGGAAAAGCATCAAAATATCAATTTTCCAGACTTTTTTTTGGAAACGCTTCAATGGAATGATTTCATTTTTAGTAACCTACTATAGAACGGTGACTTACATATCAAGTTTCATTTGCACTCTGTCCATCCGTCAGTCTGTCAGTCACACTTTAATTTTCCAGACTTTTTTTGGAAATGCTTCAACCAAACGATTTCATTCTTGGTAACCTACTATGGACCGATGACTTACAGATCAAGTTTGAGTTTCATGCTGATTGCATTATTCTTGTGTGAGTTATGGCCCTTGGAAATATGGAAAAGTGCCAAAATATCAGTTTTCCGGACTCTTTTGGGATATGCTTCAATGGAATTCATGCTGATCACATCTAAGTTATAACATTTGTTTAATTATTAATGCTCATTAGTCCGGTAGGGGACATTGTATTGCTTCAGCAATAGGTGAGCTCTTGTTTTTTTTTTATTCCTTTCCCCCCCCCCACCCCCACCCCCCCCCCCCCCCCCCCCCCACCACCCCCTCAACCAACCAATTAATTTGTTTATGCTCTGAGGTGGACTCTGGTACCAATCTGACTGCCCAAAACTGTCAAAATGCTACCAAAGGCCACCTCAGAGCATCACAAAGTCACATTTTTATGGGGAGAACTCAGAAGCCCTCCCCCCCCCCTCTCCCCCCCACCACCAAATACTCCGACTGCCTTCCGGGCTCCCAAAAATGTTTATCGCTCACCTAAATATCCAACTCTGGCTACGCTACTGCTGACATAAATAATGCCATTACATGTAACTTTAAGCCAATTAAGAAGCCAATACAGAATAGGTTTGAGAGGCCAGGTATCAATCCAGGCGGTACTGGTAGTAACATGATGAAATGAGAGACCTGAGACCACTCGATGAAGAAAGAGAAATGATCAATGGTTTTCAATGGTAAGCTCGTGTTGAATTTCTTGAGTTTCTGAGCTGCTGTTGACTGAGTCGGTCCAACAATAGAATTCATCATGGTTATTGGTGCTTGAACTTCGTCTTGTTCAGAAAAGCCCAGAGAAATGTCGCCTGTCAGCGTTTCTTAGTCAGTGCCACAGAATTACAGTTACTGATTACAATTTACTCCCATGTGTTGTCAGTGAGTCCAGCACTTAAAGTAATTCTGCTAGCTGGTCCTGTTTTCCCTTTTCTATCACCTTGCCAGTTCCATTGAACAATATCGTTTTCTGGTGTCTTGAACAGCTTATTCAGTTGTAGAACATGTTAATCAGACAGAGTCTCACAATTCAAACAGAACGTAAGTTTTAATTTATGTAACTATAAATGGTTACTTGAACATAATTGTTCAATCGACATTGGTACTGGTAGGATATAATCGTTACCGATAAATAAAAAAAATAGGAACGAAATTTCGTTACTGATCGTTACCGAGGCTCCAAAATCACAGGAACGACAAATCGTTTCCCATGATTTTTGAAATCCTCATGCCTGCAGAAATGCTCAGATATTGCCCGATGGTGTCCAGATTATCCAGATATGTATTTTGTGTTCTGGGGCAGGGCCCACAGATCCCAAACCAACGGGTTGCAGACACACGCTTCTATACCAACACCCCTGGCTCAGGCCTACAATCTTTGGGAGATGCCGAAGGCTTCTCAACCTTGGACCCTCACATCTTACTTAGCTCCCCCTGCTCTCCTCCCCCCGAATCAAAATCCTGGCGCTGCCACTGCTATACATTATATGTTTTGTTATTTTGTGTTCAGTTTTTAATTTCGATAAAATAAATAATTTGTACTTGTAACTTTTCTGTTATGTTTAAGATTGACATTGCCATAATACAGTGCCTCCATTCACTGTCCTGCTCCCTGATCTCTAACTGGACCTCTCGCCTCCTTTTCGAAGCAGGCCTACTGAGTATGATCTCTCCCTCATGTTGTTATATGCAAAATCAAATGGCTTTATGGCATCAACGAGTATCACATGGGGAATAAATGGTCAAAGTAAATAACACTATATAATTTTTATTATTATTTTATTTCATGCATTTAATATGAGATAAATATGACTGAAATGAAAAAAAAAAAAACATCCATGCTCTACTCAGAGGTTATTGGAAACTTACTTTTAGAAATGAATCTACACTACAAACGGGTCATTAAAAAAGAAGGGAAAATATGGTGCCTTACTGAGGGCAAGGGTATGGCAAGATACAATGGGAGGTGAAATGATGTACTTCCTTGCTATTATTGTTTTCATTGGGAATGTGGGACGTCCCAATTCTGATTTAATCTGGACCAAAGACCAATCGATAAATATTCCTGGTTTGCATGTCCATTGCCAAGAGACAGATTTTTAAATTTACTAACATTTTTTAAAGGTTTCTGATAATGAGAAAGAAGCCCCACAGGACTTCCTGTCACATAATTCTGTCAACAAAATTAAATGAAAGTGTCAGTGACACTGCATCTCAACTTGTCCAAGAAGGGACTGAACTAAACAGAAAAATCTAGTAATGCCATGTCACTCCCTCAAGTTTCTACAGAAAAGACATCACAACAAAGCTACAAATGAAATCAGAAAAAATCGGATGAGGGATGGGGCCTGTTGGGTGTACTAATGGAAGTGTTGACAATTTATATGTCAAATCCAAGATGACCGGTGGCAGCTATCTTTTTCAACGGAATGCAGTAAAATTTGTTAACTCAAATCTGGACATCATACCATTGTCACATATGAAATTTGAAAAAGAATGGGTGAGAGGTGCGGCCTGTAGGGTCTGCTAATGGAATTTTTTACAATTTATATGCTTAATCCAAGATGGCCACTGACGGCCATGTTTTTCGACAAAATTCAGAAAGATTGGATAGCTCCCATCTAGACATCACACCAAAACTGCATATGAAATTTGAAAAAGATTGGGTGAAAGATGTGACCTGCAGGGTGTGCTAATGGAATTGTCGACAATTAAATGCCAATCCAAGATGGCTGCTGGCAGCCATATTTTTGAATGAAATTCAGAAAAATTTGATAGCTCCCATCCAGACATCACACCAAACAAAGCTATATATGAAATTCAAAAAAGATCAAGTGAGAGATGTGACCTGTAGGGTGTGCTAATGGAATTGTTGACAATTTATATCTGAATCCAAAATGGCTGCTGGCGACCTCTTTTTTCAACAAAATTCAGAAATATTCGTTAGCTCCCATCTGTACATCACATCAAAGTTACATATGAAATTTGAAAAAGATTGAGTTAGAGATGCGGCCTATAGGGTTGCTAATGGAGTTGTTGACAATTTATATGCTAAATCTAAGATGGCCACTGGTGGCCATGTTTTTTTTCAACGAAATTCGGAAAAATTTTATATCTCCCATTTAGAGACTGCCCCAAAGCTACATATGCAATCGCAGACTGATTGGGTGAGAGCTGAGAGCTGCAACCTGTAGGGTGTGCTAAAAGAATTGTTGGATAATTTATATCCAAGTCCAAGATGGCCTGACTGGCAGTCATGCTTTGTCAACGAAATTAAGAAAAAATCAAAGAGCTCCCATCTAGACATTGTCCCAAAGCCACATATGTAATTTGGGACTGATTGGGTGAGAGTCACGGCTTGTAGGGTGTGCTAAAGGAATTGTTGGACAATTTATATCCAAGTCTAAGATGGCTGCTGGCAGCCATGTTTTTTAATAAAAAACAGAAAAATTCAATAACTCCTATCTAGACATCACACCAAACCTACATACGAAATTTTAAAAAAAGTTGGGTGAGAGATGCAGCCTGAAGGGTGTGCTAATGGAATTTTTGACAACTTATATGCCAAATCTAAGATAGCTGCTGGCTGCCATGTTTTTTAACGAAATTCGGAAAATATCAAGTGATCCCATCTAGATGTTGCCCCAAAGCTACATATGAAATTTGGGACAGATCGGGTGAGAGCTGTGACTTGAAGGGTGTGCTAAAGGAATTGTTGGACAATTTACATCTAACTCCAAGATGGCCACTGGCGGCCATGTTTTTTGACGAAAGTTTGAAAAAAATCGATAGCTCCCATCTAGACATTTCCCCAAAGCAACATATGAAGTTTGGAACTGATTGGGTCAGAGCTCTGGCCTGTAGGGTGTGCTAAAGGAATTGTGGACGGACAGAAGAATGGACAGATGGATGACAGATCATAACCCATCCCAATAGCTCATACTCGACGGCAAGTTGAGCTAAAAATTATCAGAATATCTAAAAAAGAAGTGGTAGTCCTGTTATAAGTGAGGGTAGATGAGACTCTTGTGCCATATAAAGAAGAAACAAAATTTCCTGCAGTACATTCCAAAGAAGCCACCTAAGTGGCGTTCAAAACATTGACCATGGCTGAAGCTAAAACAAGGCATGTCTACAACTGAGAACTCTGTATTGGGCATAAAAAGTCAAATAAACAGAGACATGGGTGTTACCAATATGTGTTGGATATGTGTTCTGTAATACTTTTTTTCGTCAAATGACAAAATAACACTGGGGGAAGGAAGTTTGCTCCAGACTGCATTGTATCTTCTGCCAGAAACTGCCAACATCATCAAACTCTGTATAAGTGTGGAGACTGTGACATACCAATGTTCCACACCCATGTTTCAAGAGATATCACACCCTTCTTGACTTTGAAATCAAGTGCCCGGAAGTAATACATTCATGAATAATGGGAGAGAAAATAACAACCAATGACAATAAAATTAGAAAAAAGTTTGATGTTTATTGTTCAAATATGCATTTTTTTTTTTTTATTTATTACAGGTTATTACATAAATATGTTGAGAATAAATATATTTTACAATAGCTATAGTAAAAGCATTTTAATCAAGAACCTGAAAAATAATCACATACAGTATAAACATATCACAATCTGTAATTTACTGTTTCATGCAGGGTTAGATTCTGTAGGTTTTTATTTTTTATGATTCGGTATCTGTTCGGTTTCAGGAAAAACCTCAGTTTCAGTTAAGTTTTTCTATGAGTTAAAGACATATCGTAAATAACACTTCAGGCTCCTTAATATAAATTGGAAAAAATCCATAATAATTTGTAAGACCCGCTCACCACAAAAAGCCCTTCTGTAGTATCTCCAATAGGTTCAGACTAAGTTCAGTCTAACTTCAGGGCTTATATTTCATCTAAATTTGTGAGAATCCATTTGGTTTCTCATGAAAATGGTTGCGAGAATCCATACCTACTATGAGTGTCCCAGGATCCCATGAAGCCACCATGGTTCAACCATTGTTGTATACTGATAACACATGTTAACCTTTTACCCAACACACCTTTTTAATTTATAAAACTAAATTTGATAATTTTTAAACAATAGATAATAAATGACAAAATAATTAAATGAACAATATTTACCAATAAAATCTTACAAATATGGCTGTCGTTGGAACAGGCTCATTGAGCCGGTTCCAATGACAGCCATATTTGTGCAATTTTATTGACAAAGTGTCAGGATATTTCAGGTCATGTTAGCCTTCTATTGGTTAATTTGTTGCCGCTGTATTAGATAAAGGGTTAAATTGACTCAATTCTTTTCGCGCGAATCCTAGCAGAGGTGCAGCAAGAATCTACATGGATTCTCGTCAGTTTTATTGCGCGAATCTTTGTGCGAATCGAATCTTGGGATTCTCATCGAAATATAAGCCCTGAACTTCTCATTCAAGTTTAATCATTCTTCGGGGTTCTAGGAGATTGGTTGGTAAACCCATTGAGTCCGAAAAAATCACAAATTAGGGTAACAAATGAATAGAGTTCATCTACTCTATGTTGTGGATGAGTCAATAAGGAAGAAATTGTTACAGTGAGAACATGATGTATTTGTCCCTTTGCTGGGATTATTATAATCCCTGTTAGGTATGGGTGTGGGATGGGAAAATCTCACCTGAGGGCAAGATATTTGGGCCAGACACGAGGCTTGCCGAGTGTCTGGACCTAATATCTTGTCCCGAGGGTGAGATTTTCCCATCCCACACCCGTACCCATCAGGGATTATTTTTCTCCTCCCACCATACAGCAGTTATGTTAGCCAGAGGTAATCGGCGGTCACATGCTGATATAATCAACTCATTTGGTATTCGTTGTTTTGAAAAAAACTAATGACACCATCGGAAATAGCATGCAAAAGTTATGTATATACCAAAGGTATATACCACGAAATCAGTTAGGAACCGTGGCATCTTGGAGTCTAAAAAGTTTTAGAGCATCAAACTTTGATCACACGTCATTCTGATGACATCAGTATGAATTAGTTGGTAGCAAAAAACTGATACGATATGCATAACGTCACAATAACGTTATAAATGTATAACATCACATGGGTGGGGTGGGATACATCTGTCTCTCCCTGCTATCTCACCCGGGACACACGCATGTTTCACGTATAGTGGGGGAGAAAGACTAAGTGACAAGACTTCATAGGGGCACTAGTCCAGTTCCCTGCCAGTAACAAAGCTTGATCAGTTTATTCACAAACACAATAAAACCATTTGGCATCCCATCTACTGTATGTATATTTTATTTATCCACAAATACATTTTTAAAAAGTCTTGAATTTTTAACTGTAATATCAATTGACTAATATTCTAACTACAGTGGAGCCCACTTAATTGGATATCTCTTAACTGAATAACCCTGTTAATTGAATATAATTTCCCAACTCAAAACCATTTACCATACCTCCAGAACAAATTTGACCTGTTAATTGAATATAGGTTAAAGAATACATGCCTGTTAATTGAATAAAAAATCTTGTAACCTGTTGAGAAATTACCCTCAGCAATATTTATAGCTTCAGCACATCCAATACAGGCATTTATTCTAATTATATCTTATTTGACAGAGCTCATGGAGCTCTGTCAAACAAGATATAAAAGAATAAATGCTAAGTTTATCTCTAGAATACAGGAAAGTGACACTATCCCTGTTAATTGAATATTCCTGTTAACTGAATAATTTTTATTGGCAATGTGGCTACTCAATTAACAGGGTTTCACTGTACAATAACTAAGGCATGTCTTGATGCAGTTGGAATATTAGGTCATTTGGGACTTCAGACATCTCAGTCATGACAAATCAGGTATTATCTCTCAAATTGAAGACATGGTAGGCCTGCAATTCTACAAAATTACAATATTCTAGTTATCTTTTGTTTTTGATTACAGGATTTCATGAAGCTATAGGTGATACGATGGCATTGTCTGTTTCAACACCAGCACACTTGCATAAGATTGGTTTGTTGTCTACAGTTGAAGTAAATCATGGTTTGTATTTTGATTTCAGTGATTTTATGCAAAAAGTTCATTTTCCTTTCACTTGTAATGCCATGACCAGGCCAGATTGAATAGATGTTTTATTTCCACAACATCTCACCGGATTTTGATTGTGGGAAGTTGTGAATATATGTAGAATGTTTATTATTTCCTGACTGAAAAATGTAATGGCTCATTTCAATACTGTGTTGTCAGGAGAAAAAAACAATTAAAAAACACTCCAAAAATTAAACCACTAAATATAATTGAATAGTTGAAGTTAATACCAAATTGGTGAGGAGAAGGTAAGCAAAGACCTTTTTGCTTGGGGTGGTGAAAGTTTGGGTAACAAAAATGGGCTCTCAATGTGAAATATTGACTGTGCTTGCAACATTACTTTTTATGCTAAAAAATCTATTTTTTTGATGCATTATTAGCATGACCAATCAGCAGGAAGGCAAAAGTGAGCCATAACCTCTGTCAAAACTCCTAGTGTGTTTACAAGAGCATGTATAACTATTATGTAGGAAGCGTGGTGGCTTAGTGGTTAGAGCACTGGATTTTAAAACAAAGGTCCACAGTACCATCCTGACCAGCTGTAACTATGTTGTGTCTTAGGCATGACACTTAATCCCAGTTGCCTATGTGGGGGCAAGGTGACGCTGTGTACTAAGGCACACTGCATGTTGATGGTGCTCTTGCTTTAGATGGTACTAAATGCATCGGCCCCGAGTGGTATCTAGGGTATCATGATCTCAACACATCACTCCTGTTCTGAGGGATATGCACTGACTGCCAGTCAAGTAGAGAATAATTTTCAAAACTTTATTATTAGTTTTTAAGACACAAAACAACATGTCACCAGCCTACTTGGAAAAACTCCTTAATACCAAGAATGTGTGTCAATACAACCTGAGGTCCGATGGTAAAATGCTGCCACATGTTCCAAAACATAGGTGTAAGACATTTGGAGATAGGTCATTCTCATTTGGTGGCCCTCATTTGTGGAATAATTTACCAGAACACCTAAAAAGACTGTCAAATGTCAACCTTTTCAAGAAAAATCTCAAAACATACCTGCTTCAAAAAGCCTATAAGTGATATTGTGGACTGTAAGATACTGTATATATTCTGTTTGTATATTTGCAATTCAGTAACATGTACAGCGCCTTAGAATATGGTTCTATATCTTCTGAACTATAATTTTGGCACTATATAAATGTGTATATTATTATAATCACTGCTAACTCTTGTTGTCTACAGTTGAAGTAAATCATCGAAAACTTTTAGGTGATTTTAATGTCAGGATCACAGTCTGTCAGACTCATCATTATCTACAGACCACAGCGTGACCATAAAAAGAAGTCCACTACTAACTATTTCTTTTCTGAGTTTGGAGACTTCCTAGGGCATGCTCTGTCCTCACCTGCAAAATTTCTAATAGCCGGGGATTTCAATTTTCACATAGACGTCAACAAAGACAGAGATACACGTAAATTCAAGGACCCCCTACACCATGAACTTGATCCAGCATGTTCTTGGTGCTACACACAAAGATGGTCATACCCTTGATCTGCTTATAACTAGAAGTGACGAGGTTGATTTTATGAGCAGCATACAGATCTGTGATCCTGCACTTTCCGGACATTTTCTAGTGTCCTGTAATGTGCAATTCCCACACTCTACTAGTAACACTCGGGGAGACCATCTTCTATTGTAAATATCGCTTTGATAACGTTGCCAACTTCATATATGCAGTAACGTCAACGCTATCCATATCTGCACTGGATGGCTCAGGTGTGAATGATCAGCTGGAACTCTTAAATTCGACCCTCAAAACACAGATTGATAAGTTTGCCCCTATTCATAGAACCATTACTATTCGTCCAAATACACCATGGTTTACGGACGAAATCAGATCGGCCAAAAAAGAGCGGCACTGACTGAGAAACCAGTGGTGCAAATCAAATCTTATGGTCCATAGAGAAATGTTCATCGCCCAGTGTAACCACGTCAGTTGGCTGATATCCCACACAAAACAAAAGTTTGTCGCTGACAAATTCAGTGAAAGTGTAGGAAAACCTCAGGTGTTGTAGAATGTCATTGACAGCCTTCTTCATCGTAAGAATGTCACTGCCCTTCCCGACCCTGAGTCATCCAAAGATTTGGCAGAACGTTTCTCTACTTTCTTCAAAGAAAAAATAGAAAAGATCAGAGACACTCTGAGTACCGGTCAGTGCTCAACTTTAAAAACGTCAACCCCCAATGAACCCAGCTTCCACGCTCAACTCCACTCCTTCAACATGGTTGATTGCCAAACGATCTCCAAAATAATTGCTAATTCACCCTCAAAGCAATGCATGCTAGATCCAATTCCAACCTGGCTACTAAAGGTGTGACAGCCTAGTCTGATATCATACATCACAAAAATAGTTAACACCTCTTTTTTATGTGGGGTTTTCCTGAAAACAATGAGGCATGCTCTTGTGACTCCACTTCTCAAAAACCTGGCTCAGATTCGGAGGTATTGAAGAACTACCGCCCGGTTTCTAACCTTTCTTTTCTATCAAAGGTTATTGAAAGGGTGGTTGCTCCCCAATTGAAATCCCACTTAACATCACAGGGGCTCAGTGAATCTTATCAGTCTGCATATCGACCCTTCTGTAGTACTGAAACAGCTTTTCTACGTGTGCAGTCTGATATCCTAATGTCCATGGACAAGCATTTGGTATCTTGTCTTGTCCTGCTAGATCTAAGTGCAGCTTTTGTACATCCATTTTCGACCATCTGCAAAGAGTGCTACATGCAACAAGTTTGAGGCTTGTGTAGCTGACATAAAAAAGTGGATGACCCAAAACTATCTGAAGCTGAACGGAGACAAAAACAGAAATAATTTACTTTGGAATGACAAAGCAAATATCTGAAATTACAAAACTGCCCATAATCGGGGATGATGTGTCTATAACACCATGACCATCTGTACAAAACCTGGGATTCTTCCTGGATGAAACTCTGTTGGCCGGGAGACCTGTAAATCATGTCTGTCGATCGGCATTTTTTCATCTGTGGAGGATCGGTAAAATTAGAGCCTTTTTAGATGAGACCACAATAGGAAAATTAGTTCATGCATTCATCACCAGTTGCCTAGACTACTGCAACTCCTTATTAATTGGCTGCTCTAAAACACAGGTTGAAAAAAAGCAGCACGTGCAAAATTGTGCAGTATGCATTTTCATAAAAAGGCGCAGATTCGTGTGGATATATGGCTTATAAAATTAATCTTAATCTTAAACTCTGTTTGTTCAGAGTTAGTAAGTTGGAGAGGCTGTCAGTTGCTCACCACTGCTCAGTGGTTCTCCCAGGATACTCTAGCTTCGTATGCCCATAAAACTGTCCGACATGATATGATCCTGGCTGTTGAAAGTGCTGTTAATCCACAATAAAGCAAAACAAACTCTTACGTAACACAACAAGAAGATGAAATTTCAAATATTTTTAGTTTTAAGATTATTAATGTTACAAGGATCAACTTGTATTAACCCTGTATCAAAATTTTATGCCATAAATTTGGTCCTATAATGCAGCTTGGAATTTAACAAATTTAAGCTTGTTTCACAAAGCTCAGTGGTTAAATTCCCGGTTGCATTATGAGAAAGTGTTCTGCTTGAAATTTTCCCATTTTTTGTCCCCCGACCCTTCGGGGGACTATTGTAATCAACAGTGTCCGTCCGTCTGTCTGCGCATCCGTCCGTCCGTCCGTCCATCCGTCCGTCCGTCCGTCCGTCACACCCTTGTCTGGATGATAACTTTAGTTTGGATGATTTTACTGAAACTAAATTTGGTATGTGTCTTACTTGGGTGGAAATGCAGGTCAAGTTCGAAAATGGGCACGCTCCACTGATTTTTACTGGATTTATTCCCCTTTTTCGACTTAGAAAAGACGGTTTTTGTGTTGTCCGGATGATAACTTTACTTTGGATCATTTGATTGAAACGAAACTAAGTATGTGGTTTAATTGGATGGAAATACAGGTCAAGTTAAAAAATTGCCATGCTCTGCGAACAAATTGCATCCTAACAGCTCCCTTGAATTTGCCATCTTGGTCGGGGGACCGCGGGCGTTGCCCTTGTTTACATAAGCATGTAAAGGGTTAACAAGAGCTGTTGGGATATCATTGGTCCCATGGTGCAGGTAATTTGGGATGACTTCTGAATAGAGCTGGAAGGTTAACCGCAACCACGGGTCGGGAGCGAAAATTGCAACCACACTCCAATAAACTCCACCGCGAATTTGGTTTTAAAATTCCAGCGCGTTCTATCAAGAATAAAACAAATATCAAATTACCAAAATGACCACATGATTCACTTAAATGGAATTTATATGTATTTGCTGACCACTGCCAATCATTTCTGTGTATACGTTATGGAATTAAAAAACAAAACTGTTGAACACTATACTTACAACAATGTCATTTTCAAGACAGTAAGCCAAGATTTCAGTATTGAAAAACGAAACTCAACACAATTTCATTCATGACCTGTCAACACCAATGGTGGAGCATTGAAAATGTTCATCAGTTTATCAAATGCGTTTTCCTTTGCTGAACTAGAACTTGCCATTTGCTCTTCATTTATACTGTCTGAAATATATTATTAAGCTTCAACTCCAAAATCGGTTTCAAATTCACAGTTGAAGTCCGATGGAAATTTAGGGTTACAATGATCTAAATGAGCTACTTTACTCGATAAAATGTTTAGGGTCGGCATAATTTTTTAGGGTCAGTCAGGTTCCCCGAAATACAGTTTTTTGGGGTTTTTTTTGGCCTGACATTTTACAACATTACAGGAATAGATATGTTATAATTATTTATTCAACCAATACAATCAACAGAAGATGCCTTGTTAGTTGTTAGTAGAAGATGTTGTAATTGTAGGATCTATCTGATAGGTATATACAGTTGGTTTCTATATGCTCATGGACAACGAAACCGCCGCAACCAAAGTTTTTTTATTTTAAAAACCGAAACCGCAACCACAGTGTAAATCTCACAACCTCCCAGATCTACTTTTGAAGTAGCAACTTCGAGGCTTCATGCTTCTTGAAAATATGGATCCTTAGCCTGCACAGAGTGTGTCTCTCTCAGCAGAGGGACAGGCATTTTATGTTTCTATCTGAAAGGACATCTGCTGTAACAGCATCTTCCCCATAATTGAGGCTATCACTATTATAATATTTTTTCATATGTCAGTTGCAAATTTCATTTTTTATGCCCCTGCACATTTGGGAGGGGCAGGGGTTGGGAGGGCATTAAATGTTATCCATGTCTTGTCTTTCACATGTGCTTCTATACATATGCCCATATGTAGTCTGCATAATAACTTTAGTTTCCTTTGGTAAAGTGTTTTCAAATTTTACAACTGAACTGATGACCACAGTCTGAAGGTCAAGTTGAATTTTCATGTTCAAGTCGTTAAGGCCCTTGATTGTATTTTACAACTTTGCTCCTTTTTGGGGGATGACAAACGAATGATATCCTTATCTCTTTGATGAATCGATTTGAAATTTGGCAGTTTTCTTGTAATTACAAAATGAAGGTCAAGTTCAGTTTTTAGATTTCAAACATATTTTATTTCATTGTTATGGTCAATTGATTTAGTAAAAATGTTTTTGTTTTATTGGGTTTCCACATGGTAACTTTATTATACCATCAAGCTTCTTTAATCATTCAACATGCAGTATTAGTCACTCAAGACAGCTAAATACTGTCACCTCACAGTTGAAGTCACCCCTTATGGATCCATATGGGGAGAAGACACCATTTTGGATTCCCACTGAATTTTCTTGCTTTGCATCCAATAAATACAGGTCGTTGAGAACCTGATGCCAAAATATCTTCCTGCTTAATGCAGTCTTGAGCTGTTTATAAACTGATTGTTAATGTATTACTCTAGCAAAAAACTGAATTAGTGCCCTTGCATCCCCTGAATCAGATGTTTATAAACAAAAACACTCATGTAAAAATATACTACACTCATGATCCTCTAATACTGCACAAACTTGTATTTTGTAGAACAGCACTTAATAACATGTAAAAATGGATGATACCAAACCATGTGCGTTGTTTCCAAATGAGTCATTCAACTTACAATGACTGACAAAAAATACAAAACTGTTCTTATGTGTGTTTGTCTTATTGACAAACTATCATATGGCTGAACACATTTATGCATCGATTCCAAAGTCAGATAATGCTGAACTAATCCTGTACTGAGCACACTCACTATAATGTTCAATTGCAAAGGTCAAGTACAGGAAAACTTCATTTAATTTAAATGTGCTCTTTCCTCAAACTTCCACAGCTACTCTGAACTACTTGGTGGTGTCTGCTCTCCCCTATTTAATCATCCATTCACTGGAAATACTAATAGCCCCAACATCATTTCATTCAAGTCGATCCCCAACGTCATTTGATTCAAGTCGATCAGTAAAGAACATGCATTCAGCTATGTAGCATGTATTCACAGATGAGCCTTAGAGTGTGGGCTAGTGGTGGATGGAAAAAATGGGCAGCTAAGCCATTCACCCTTGGTCCTGCACCTGTGCCATCACCTATGAAGCATGCCAAATACTGACATGATGTCACAAACCAAGCATCTTACACATGGTATAATATGAGCTGCATCCACTAAGTGATGAACATGTGTGCCCACGTAGTAGTCATTTGAAATCCACAAACCATGCAATGTATCAATCAAGTAACATGGGCTTATCTCACTCACTGTAAAGCAAAGGCGCATGTAATGCCTATATCACAGTTAATCGACCATCCATTTTATCAAGGTCACCAATATGTTCCAACTCAACTATCGTATCACCAACGCCAGTCTGAATTATCCACCTAACTGTCTTCAGACCAATATACTCCAATATCAACAATAACTTATCCAGATTATGGGCTGAAGCTTTGAGCAATACGTAACTAACTAGTTGTATCACAAGTTGACAGACTATGTTAAACTGTACTTGGCAAAGGGTTAAAATAAATACCTACCATCATCGAGCCAAGAACGAGTCATTTCAATATACTGGGCAAAGGGTTCAAATTTATACCTACTCTCGCTAAGCCTTTCACTGGCCACTTTAGCCAATTTGACTGCACGTGTGAGCGTGCCTAACCTCTATAACAGGTACAAAGAACCCTCATGGGCAATTGCTGATACAATATCACACTCGCAACCAGCACTAATATTAATGATAGCGCATGAACATCAATGTGTTGAAGCCTAAAAACTCCCTTGTTGGCGCCAAAATAAGCTGCACTGTAGGGAGAAGTGGTATGTTTAACCCTGCCACCCTCACCTAATGTGTGGGGAACAAGTGACATTCTTCATCCATAACCATAACACTAGGACAGTCAGATATAGTATACTCATAATCCCCTAATACTGCACAAACTTGTATTTTGTACAACAGCACTTAATAACATGTAAAAGTGGATGATATCAAACCATGTGCTGTTGCTTCCGAACAAGTCATTCAACTGACAAGACAGATAAACACTAAAACACTAGTTTTGTGCAGGGTTTTTTTTCTGAACTCGGTTTTGGTTTGGTTTGGTTTTGTCCCAAAAACTTCCTTTATAGGTTGGTTTTTGGTTTTTTGCAATAAAAAGATTGTAGACTTGAAAAATATCACACAGTGGCAATAAAAATACATATTCTGTCATATTTTAAATGATAATTCATCTGGCAATGGCTAGCATCAATTTATTCCCCCCCCCCACCACACCCCAACACAAATCTCCTACGAAGGTGGATACGTCCAATACCACCGCCCCACCCCACAAAAATACTTTAAAAGACTCAAGGCAGGACTGCAGGAGTGGTGCCATGAAATTGGCAGGAAACAAAAGTTGAGGGAACAAGTAAATTGTGGGGTGGGGTAAGCTGCATTGCATCTCTCCAAGGAATTCTCCCTCACAACCCCCCCCCCCCCCCACCCCCACCCCAATCTTCTGCTGACCTTAAGACTCTGGTATTATTGGAAGACTCCTTGCTATCACTGTCTATCCTGGTCTCAAAATCCAGGTGGACCTAGTAGCCTAGTAACTTGCCTACCAATATCACCCCCACCCCCCACCCCCACCCCACCCAGAGATATTTTTTTAAAAAATGTACTCTGAACTATGCCATCTGAGACGGATCACTTTTAAGACCAGTTGCACATTGGTACATTGATATAGAGTATAGGTTGCTCTCAGTATAGGTGCCCCCCCCCCCCCAACCCGTCAGTTACACAACCAGATTTGAAACCGGAACTGGTAGTTTGGAAAGGAGAGGCAATATTTGTGGTGGGTGGGCTGATTGGGCTCGACAGTCGACTCCACATCCTTTCCATAGGTAACCCAGACTCCCACACACTCCTCTTAAATTCCGAGCCCGGCCACCGCCAGAAGGTGCCATGCTCGTTTGATTTTTAGAACAACAGTAATTTACACTGACAAGTTTTTATCTGTAATGTTTTGAACTGTACCTTTTTCCGTTCGCCTTTCGAAGTTGGCGTTCCACTTTCAATTTCCATCTGTTGCTTGCGAAACTAAATCAGTTCTGCATTATATGAGGCAAAATGTTCAATTTAATTGTGTGCAGGGAATTTTAGGCCTCGCAGGTTCGCATGGTCTGCACTCTGCAGGTAAATACTAAATAGGCGCGGGGACATTCCATCGTGGTATGCGCTTGCATGCATACTTTGGATAAATGCATCAAGGGAGGTGACAATGTTGAACTTTGAATTCTAAGCACGTGTCCTGTAAACACACGTGACAAGTATGTTTTGTTTTTCACAGTAATCTGCCATTTAAAAAAACAAAGACTATTTTTTCCTTGATTTTATTCACGATTTTGTTGTTAGGTAATTAATACACCCAACCATGTGCAGATACGAAGCTGCTTGCGAAGTCCCCAAGTTGCTCATATTGACATTTGTAGGCATGTCAAGATTGTCATTCTGCGAATTTCTGACAGAACAAACCAACCCACTTTTGTAACCATGCTGTGTAATTGGACAAAAGTTGTCATACATGCGAAAATTTCTTGAAACATGTGATCATTCTTCTAATGTGGCAGTGACTCCTGTCAGATAGTGTTTGTTTCTCTGAAGTCTGAATACATGAATACTGATGACAAGAGTTATCAGTTGACGTTACGGATTTAGTTTTATGTCGTTGAAAATGCAAACTGAGCAGTGTAAATGCAAGTTTCCGACATTTTGTAGAGAAAACCGAAACCGAACTGATTTAACAATTACCCGGTTTCGGTTTCAGTTTTAGAGCTGAACTGAAACCGACTCATAAAAACAGTTAACCGCACAACACTATAAAACACTATGATGTTCAATTGCAAAGGGCAAATACAGGGAGACTTCAATTAATTTAAATGTGCTCTTTCCTTAAACTTTCATGGCTATTCTGAGCTACTTGGCACTGTCTGCCCTCCCCTATTTAATCTCACAATTTCTACTGGGTTGGATGTTTCCCTGCTATAAAACAAAGACAATAAATCCCTCATGTGTATGCTTAGTGTTGAAAATATGTCCATCTTAGCATTTTGAGAGGAGAAGGGGGTACACATGCCATGCTTGGATGCTCTTCTCAAAATTTCTTGACCGTATAGTGATACTCTGGGTTTTTTGGTTTTAAAATGGATTTGTGAAGATTTCAATGATTTTACGCAAAAAAACTTTTTGTCTTGAGATTGGTGGCTGGGTTGGCTCATTGGGTGAGGGATATTGTCCATCTGACACTGCCTTATCCTTCAACTTGACACAAGTGGGGGTATGTCAGCACCTCTGGTACAATCTCTTGTTTGATCAGTTTATGCATAAACTTCAGCCAGTTTTTGCTGGGTCCTTTGACTTAGTTTTCCACAGAAGCCAGAACCGAAACAAAAAATAAAATGCCCAGCTCAAGCATGCATGAGAAATTGACTGTGGGGCAGTAATGGATATTGAGCCATTTGTTTCTGAATGCTGTACGGTGAGGGGCTGGTGGGTTAGGGGAAGGAGCTGCTAGTTGGATGAAATTCTAATAATGGTCTTCTTTTCCAAAACTTGTAGCAAGTCAGCAGTTGACCCAAATGTTTTTGTTATGGCTCCAAACGCAAAGGAGAATTTGAGAGTATAAAGTGGAGCCCTCTGTTCATCCATGCGTGTGGGCATACATCCATCTGTCCAACCATACAGACATTTTCTCTTGTAGTTCAGGAGTGGATAAACAAATTTAGCTGCTCTTTGATATGCTGATAGACCAGCTTGGGAGGAAGGATATCCGTGTAGGACAGATTCAGTCTGCACTTTCTTTCCATTGTTGTGGCCCTTGTTGGACTGAAAAAATAGTGATATTGCATCAGGGGCATATACACACTCTTCACACTTGTTGATTATATTATTATACTCTCTTTTTATTTATAAATTATAGATGCTGATATAAACTTTCTTATGAAGACTGCTTTAGAGAAGGTTGCTTTCTTACCTTTTGGTTACTTGGTTGACCATTGGAGATGGAGTGCTTTCAGTGGAGAGACACCATCAGAGAAATTCAACGATAAATGGTGGGAACTCAGGTAAAAATACTACTACAACTGGAATGAAAACAAAAAAGATTTATATTTGAATATTGCTTAACCCTTTTCACACTGATGTCAAAAGTTTTCGGCATTTTGATTTGGCCCCCAGGTGGTTCCAGTAGAACCACTTTTATCATTGGAAAATCCGTTTTCATCGAAAGGCTCCTAGGGTATTTAATTCGAAACATTAAAACTATGCTAAGGTGTTCAGGTAACAATTCTTGATGTGCATAAAGGTTTCATAATTTTGATTTGGTCCGAAGTGGTTCTGGTGGAACCACTTTTATCGTTGGGAAAATCAGTTTTCATCGAAAGGCTCCTGGGGTATTTAATTCAAAATGTTAAAACTACGTTAAGGTGTTCAGGTAACAACTCTAGATGTGCATAAAGGTTTCAGAATTTTGATTTGGCCCCAAGTGGTTCTGGTGGAAGTTGGCCCCAGGTGGCTCCAGTGGAACGACTTTTATCGTTAGAAAATCCGTTTTCATCGAAAGGCTCCTAGGGTATTTAACTCGAAACGTTTAAACTATGCTAATGTGTTCAGGTAACATCTCAATATGAGCATGAAGATTTCAGAATTTTGATTTGGCCCCAGGTGGTTCCCGTGGAACCACTTTTATCGTCAGAAAATCAGCTTTCATCGAATGGCTCCTAAGGTATTTAATTCGAAACGTTTAAACTATGCGAATGTGTTCAGGTAACATCTCTAGATGTGCATAAAGGTCTAAGAATTTTGATTTGGCCCCAAGTGGTTCCGCTGGAACCACTTTTATCGTTAGAAAATCAGCTTTCATCGCATGGCTCCTAGGGTATTTAATTCAAAATGTTTAAACTATCCTAATGAGTTCAGGTAACAACTCAAGATATGCATGAAGATTTCGGAATTTTGATTTGGCCCCACCAGAACCACTTTTATCGTTGGAAAATCTGTTTTCATCGAAAGACTCCTAGGGTATTTAATTCGAAATGTTTAAACTATGCTAATGTGTTCAGGTAACATCTCTAGATGTGAATGAATGGTTTCGGAATTTTGATTTGGCCCCAGGTGGTTCCCGTGGAACCACTTTTATCGTTAGAAAATCAATTTTCATCGAAAGGCTCTTTGGGTATTTAATTTGAAATGTTTAAACTATGCTAATGTGTTCAGGTAACAACTGTAGATGTGCAGTAATGTTTCGGAATTTTGATTTGGCCCCAAGTGGTTCCGGTGGAACCACATTTATCGTTGGAAAATCCGTTTTCATCGAAAGGCTCCTAGGGTATTTAATTCGAAATCTTTAAACTAAACTAATGTGTTCAGGTAACATCTCTAGATGTGCATGAAGGTTTCATAATTTTGATTTGGCCCCAGGTGGTTCCAGTGGAACTACTTTTATCGTTAGAATATCAGTTTTCGTCGAAAGGCTCCTAGAGTATTTAATCCGAAACGTTTAAACTATGCTAATGTTTTCAGGTAACACCTCTAGATGTGCATAAAGGTTTCGGAATTTTGATTTGGCTCCAAGTGGTTCCGGTGGAGTCACTTTTATCGTTGGAAAATCCGTTTTCATCGAAAGGCTCCTAGGGTATTTAATTCAAAATGTTTAAACTATGCTAAGGTGTTTGGGTAACATTTCTAGATGTGCATGAAGGTTTCGGAATTTTGATTTGGCCCCAGGTGGTTCCCGTGGAACCACTTTTATCGTTGGAAAATCTGTTTTCATCGAAAGGCTCCTAGGGTATTTAATTCGAAATGTTTAAACTATGCTAATGTGTTCAGGTAACAACTCTGCATAAAGGTTTCGGAATTTTGATTTGGCCCCAAGTGGTTCCAGTGGAACCACTTTTATCATTGGAAAATCCGTTTTCGTCGAAAGACTCCTAGGGTATTTAATTCGAAATGTTTAAACTATGCTAATGTGTTCAGTTAACATCTCTAGATGTGCATGAAAGTTTGGGAATTTTGATTTGGCCCCAGGTTGTTCCAGTGGAACTACTTTTATCGTTATGAAACAGACCAGGTCCTGAGGTACTTCCTATTTGGGTATCAACTCCATAGGGGCTGTGCCACACTAACTCGGTTAACTGTTGGTAACCATTTATTTACATCACATCACAAAATATGAGTATGAGGGAGTCTGAAATACAAAATAATATGCAATATTGTATGATTTGTTTACAAAAAATCACACTGAACATCAACTGGAAAGAAGCAGTGATTATTTCATCAATCATTATGCATAACAAAGTACACAGATCTCTATATCAGAGAAACAGATTGGCATTTAAATTGGCCTAGGAGCCTAGTCCTCTTAATTCTACAAATACTGAAGAACAGTGCTGAATATCATATGGAGCAGACTGGGTGTCCGCCTTGCCTGCACCTTGTGGGTAACGAGATCCAGGGAAGGTGGAGGTCCAGAATGCCCATAATCACTAAAAGTGATTAACTCCATTTTCAGCACTATGGCTATAAACATAATACATCCAGCTTCATTGACTCCAAGCTATTTAAAATAATTCTCTATAAATTCCAGATTTCACCAGTTCATCTCACAACTCATCCATTTCATTGTGCATAGAAGTGAGCTGCAAAATCCAAATCCAAAACCATTCATGCAAACTGTTGTGTACATCGTTGGTGTTATTAGTTAGTGAATCGACGAAAATGCGAATATTTGATACACGATTCAAAGAAAGCAAGAAATAATGTCCAGAATACAAAATCGAGCTAATAAGTAATTCAGATGCGACCAGTACTAACCAAAATACCAAAAATCGATGCAAAATAACAAGAAGACTTAATCAAAGATTCTTTCACCATCAAACCCTCAACTGATGTTTTCAAAATTCAAAACAAAACAATCCAAAATCTCCATCCTATCACGTGACCCGAAAACTACCCTAAAACTATGCATGCATGCAACGGCAACTCGTCAAATTTATCTGTGTCATACCACAAAATCACAACACATAGGGTCCTGTAAATTGAAATACAAATAAAACATTATCTAACAAAATGGCTAAAAATCTCATCTGCTGCAGTTAGAAAATCAGTTTTCGTCGAAAGGCTCCTAGAGTATTTAATTCGAAACGTTAAAACTATGCTAAGGTGTTCAGGTAACAACTCTAGATGTGCATAAAGGTTTCGGAATTTTGATTTGGCCCCAAGTGGTTCCGGTGGAACCACTTTTAACATTGAAAAATCAGTTTTCATCGAAAGGCTCCTAGGGTATTTAATTCAAAACTTTTAAACTATGCAAATGTGTTCTGGTAACATCTCTAGATGTAGATGAAGGTTTCGGAATTTTGATTTGGCCCCAGGTGGTTCCCGTGGAACCACTTTTATCGTTAGAAAATCTGTTTTTATCGAAAGGCTCTTAAGGTATTTAATTTGAAACTTTTAAACTATGCTAAGGTGTTTGGGTAACATCTCTAAATGTGCATGAAGGTTTCGGAATTTTGATTTGGCCCCAGGTGGTTCCCGTGGAACCACTTTTATCATTAGAAAATCAATTTTCATCGAAAGGCTCTTTGGGTATTTAATTCGAAATGTTTAAACTATGCTAATGTGTTCAGGTAACATTTCTAGATGTGCATAAAGGTTTTGGAATTTTGATTTGGCCCCAAGTGGTTCCGGTGGAACCACTTTTATCGTTGTAAAATCCGTTTTCATCGAAAGGCTCCTATGGTATTTAATTTGAAATTTTTAAACTAAGCTAATGTGTTCAGGTAACATCTCTAGATGTGCATGAAGGTTTCATAATTTTGATTTGGCCCCAGGTGGTTCCAGTGGAACTACTTTTATCATTAGAAAATCAGTTTTCATCGAAAGGCTCTTAGGGTATTTAATTCGAAATGTTTAAACTATGCTAATGTGTTCAGGTAACATCTCTAGATGTGCATAAAGGTTTCAGAATTTTGATTTGGCCCCGAGTGGTTCCGGTGGAACCACTTTTATTGTTAGAAAATCAGTTTTCATCGAATGGCTCCTAGGGTATTTAATTCAAAATGTTTAAAATATGCTAATGTGTTCAGGTAACAACTCAAGATATGCATGAAGATTTCAGAATTTTGATTTGGCCCCAAGTGGTTCCACTGGAACCACTTTTATCGTTGGAAAATCTGTTTTCATCGAAAGACTTCTAGGGTATTTAATTCGAAATGTTTAACTATGCTAATGTGTTCAGATAACATCTCTAGATGTGCATGAAGGTTTCGGAACTTTGATTTGGCCCCAGGTGGTTCCCATGGAACCACTTTTATCATTAGAAAATCAATTTTCATTGAAAGGCTCTTTGGGTATTTAATTCAAAATGTTTAAACTATGCTAATGTGTTCAGGTAACAACTCTAGACGTGTATAAAGGTTTCGGAATTTTGATTTGGCCCCAAGTGGTTCCGGTGGAACCACTTTTATCGTTGGAAAGTCTGTTTTCATCGAAAGGCTCCTATGGTATTTAATTCGATATTTTTAAACTAAGCTAATGTGTTCAGGTAGCATCTCTAGATGTGCATGAAGGTTTCATAATTTGGATTTGGCCCCAGGTGGTTCCAGTGGAACTACTTTTATTGTTGGAAAATCCGTTTTCATTGAAAGGCTCCTAGGGTATTTAATTCGAAATGTTTAAACTGTGCTAATGTGTTCAGGTAACAACTCTAGATGTGCATAAAGGTTTAAGAATTTTGATTTGGCCCCAAGTGGTTCTGGTGGAACCACTTTTATCGTTAGAAAATCAGTTTTCATCGAATGGCTCCTAGGGTATTTAATTCAAAATGTTTAAACTATGCTAATGTGTTCAGGTAACAACTCAAGATATGCATGAAGATTTTGGAATTTTGATTTGGCCCCAAGTGGTTCCACCGGAACCACTTTTATCGTTAGAAAATCCGTTTTCATCGAAAGGCTCCTAGGGTCTTTAATTCGAAATGTTTAAACTATGCTAAGGTGTTTAGGTAACATTTCTAGATGTGCATGAAGGTTTTGGAATTTTGATTTGTCCCCCAGGTGGTTCCCGTGGAACCACTTTTATCGTTGGAAAATCCGTTTTCATCAAAAGGCTCCTAGGGTATTTAATTCGAAATGTTTAAACTATGCTAATGTGTTCAGGTAACAACTCTAGATGTGCATAAAGGTTTCAGAATTTTGATTTGGCCCCAAGTGGTTCCGGTGGAACCGCTTTTAATCGTTGGAAAATCCGTTTTCATCGAAAGGCTCCTAGGGTATTTAATTCGAAATGTTTAAACTATGCTAATGCCTTCAGGTAACATCTCTAGATGTGCATGAAGGTTTCGTAATTTTGATTTGGCCCCAAGTGGTTCCAGTGGAACTACTTTTATCGTTAGAAAATCAGTTTTCATCGAAAGGCTCCTAGAGTATTTAATTCGAAACGTTAAAACTATTCTAAGGTGTTCAGGTAACAACTAGATGTGCAGAAAGGTTTCGGAATTTTGGTTTCGCCCCAAGTGGTTCCGGTGGAACCACTTTTATCACTGGAAAATCAGTTTTCATCGAAAGGCTCCTAGGGTCTTTAATTCGAAATGTTTAAACTATGCTAATGTGTTCAGGTAACATCTCTAGATGTGCATGAAGGTTTCGGAATTTTGATTTTGACTTTTATTGTTGGAAAATCAGTTTTCATCGAAAGGCTCCTAAGGTATTCAATTCGGAATGTTTAAACTGTGCTACCGTGTTTAGGTAGCCACTATTGATGTGCATGATGGTTTTGCAATTTTGAATTGGCTCTAATTGGTTCCCGTGGAACCACTTTTGTCGTTAGAAAATCTGTTTTTATCGAAAGGCTCTTAGGGTATTTAATTTGAAACTTTTAAAATATGCTAAGGTGTTCAGGTACCATCTCTAGATATAGATGAAGTTTTCGGAATTTTGATTTGGTCCCAGGTAGTTCCATTGGAACCACTTTTATCATTAGATTATCAGTTTTCATTGAAAGGCTCCCAGGGTATTTAATTCAAAATGTTTAAACTATGCTAATGCGAGCAGGTAACATTTCTAGATGTGCATGGTTTCAGAATTTTGATTTGGCCCCCAGGTGGTTCCCGTGGAACCACTTTTATCGATGGAAAATCTGTTTTCATCGAAAGGCTCCTAGGGTATTTAATTCGAAATGGTTAAACTATGCTAATGTGTTCAGGTAACAACTCTAGATGTGCATAAAGGTTTCGGAATTTTGATTTGGCCCCAAGTGGTTCCGGTGGAACCACTTTTATCGTTGAAAAATCAGTTTTCATCGAAAGGCTCCTAGGGTATTTAATTCGAAATGTTTAAACTATGCAAATGTGTTCAGGTAACATCTCCAGATGTGTATGAAGGTTTCGGAATTTTGATTTGGCCCCAGGTGGTTCCAGTGCAACTACTTTTATCGTTAGAAAATCAGTTTTCGTCGAAAGGCTCCTAGAGTATTTAATTCAAAACGTTAAAACTATGCTAAGGTGTTCAGGTAACAACTCTAAATGTGCATAAAGGTTTCGGAATTTTGATTTGGCCCCAAGTGGTTCCAGTGGAACCGCTTTTATCGTTAGAAAATCAGTTTTCATCAAAAGGCTCCTGGGGTATTTAATTCGAAATGTTTAAACTATGCTAATGTGTTCGGGTAACATCTCTAGATGTGCATGAAGGTTTCGGAATTTTGATTTGGCCGCAGGTGGTTCTTGTGAAACCACTTTTATCATTGGAAAATCAGTTTTCATTGAAAGGCTCCTAAGGTATTCAATTCGAAATGTTTAAACTATGCTACGGTGTTTAGGTAGCCACTATTGATGTATCTGATGCTTTTGCAATTTTGAATTGGCCCTAAGTGGTTCCCGTGGAACCACTTTTATCGTTAGAAAATCTGTTTTTATCGAAAGGCTCTTAGGGTATTTAATTTGAAACTTTTAAATTATGGTAAGGTGTTCAGGTACCATCTCTAGATGTAGTTGAAGGTTTCAGAATTTTGATTTGGTCCCAGGTGGTTCCAGTGGAACCACTTTTATCATTAGAAAATCAGTTTTCATTGAAAGGCTCCCAGGGTATTTAATTCAAAATGTTTAAACTAAGGTAATGTGAGCAGGTAACATTTCTAGATGTGCATGAAGGTTTCGGAATTTTGATTTGGCCCCAAGTGGTTCCAGTGGAACCACTTTTATCGTTAGAAAATCAGTTTTCATTGAAAGGCTCCTAGGGTTTTTAATTCAAAACATTTAAACTATGCTAATGTATTCAGTTAACATCTCTAGATGTACATGAAGGTTTCGGAATTTTAATTTGGCCCCAAGTGGCTCCGGTGGAACCACTTTTATCGTTGGAAAATTAGTTTTCTTCGAAAGGCTCCTAGGGTATTTAATTCGAAATGTTTAAACTATGCTATTTTGAGCAGGTAACATTTCTAGTTGTGCATGAAGGATTCGGAATTTTGATTTGGCCTCAAGTGGTTCCGGTGGAACCACTTTTATCGTTAGAAAATCAGTTTTCATTGAACGGCTCCTAGGGTATTTAATTCGAAACGTTAAAACTATGCTAAGTTGTTCAGGTAACATTTCTAGATGTGCATGAAGGTTTCAGAATTTTGATTTGGCCCCAGGTGGTTCCGGTGAAACCACTTTTATTGTTATAAAATCAGTTTTTACCGAAAGGCTCCTAGGGTATTTAATTAGAAATGTTTAAACTATGCTGATGTGTTCATGTAACATTTCTAGATGTGCATGAAGGTTTCAGAATTTTGATTTGGCCCCAGGTGGTTACCGTGGAACCACTTTTATCGTTAGAAAATCAGTTTTCATTGAAAGGCTCCTATGGTATATAATTTGAAATGTTTAAACTATGCTAATGTGAGAAGGTAACATTTCTAGATGTACATGAAGGTTTCGGAATTTTGATATGGCCCCAAGTGGTTCCGGTGGAACCACTTTTATCATTAGAAAATCAGTTTTCATCAAAAGGCTCCTAGTGTATTTAATTCAAAATGTTTAAGCTATGCTAATGTGTTCAGGTATCATCTCTAGATGTGCATGAAGGTTTCATAATTTTGATTTGGCCCCAGGTGGTTCCCGTGGAACCACTTTTATCGTTAGAAAATCAGTTTTCATCGAAAGGCTCCTAGGGTATTTAATTCGAAATGTTTAAACTATGCTAATGTGTTCAGGTATCATCTCTAGATGTGCATGAAGGTTTCATAATTTTGATTTGGCCCCAGGTGGTTCCCGTGGAACCACTTTTATCGTTAGAAAATCAGTTTTCATCGAAATGCTCCTAGGGTATTTAATTCAAAATGTTTAAACTATGCTAATGTGAGCAGGTAACATTTCAAGATGTGCATGAAGGTTTCGGAATTTTGATTTGGCCCCAGGTGGAACCACTTTTGTGGTTAGAAAATCAGTTTTCATCGAAAGGCTCCTTTGGCATTTAAATTGGAAACGTTAAAACTATGCTAAGGTGTTTCTAAGGAAATGCTGGGATACACCATTGTGTGCTTTGCACACAAATAGCTTGATCTAGTTTCTGTTGTTTTACTTTTGTTCTCTAACCACCCACATTAGTTTTTGATAAATGAATTTGTTGTATGCATGCATAACCACTGAAAGGACAGTCATTGCCCAGGTATTTCCTCTTTTCCTCTATTTTTATATATATAGTATTCATGTCCGTCAGTCAGGCCATCAGTCTGTCCGTCCCAAAGTTGTATCATACACTACATTCAGACCTTTCAAGACAACCATCTGAAATTTGGCACAATGCAAAACTACATTCAGCACATTACCATGTTAGAAGGTCAGACGACTCTGTATGTTTTTGTCACAGTTATTGCCCTTTAACAATTAAAGAAATTTCATGTGTTTTTTAATTGAGGATACCTCACACAGTTTCTAATGGAGAGAGCTGAAACTTTGCGGTATGATTAAACCTTTACCTAAAGTAATGGCCAAAACCGTCCAGCGCTATTCTAAAAAATCGCCAATTAATTTTCATTATTTTTTTCATTTTTTGTCTCAAAAACAGGTTATGACCCCTCGTTGGAACGAGCTCATTCCAACGATGGGTCATAACCTATGTTTTTGAGACAAAAAATTAGTTATTCCAGAATTATTTTTGCAAGTGTCATCTGCTTTTCAGGTTAGGTAAAGGGTTAAACATGTCTTGGAGATGTGCAGCCTATATAAAGTTTGTGGAAAAATATTTTTTCACAAAATTATCAAATCAAATCAAATCAAATCAGGTCACTCTTACATTTGATAAAGAGGTGAAGGTATCTTTTTGTGTCACCCTATGCTGACACTTAATAGTTTTTGTGATAATGCCCCAATGGTCTGCCATCTGTCAAAGGTCTGCCATCCTTCATCTGTCACCCAGTAATAAATGTTTCATTTCTGTAATGCTATCCATGGTATTGTAGGTGTGGTATTGCAGGTGGGGGACAAATGCCATTCTTGGCATTGCTCTAGTTTTCACGGTTGTTTTCTTTGAAGGCTGGTGTTGGGGAACAGACAATAATACCTTTATTCCTTGCAGACAATTTGACCTAGGCGAGCATTTTAGGTTCCCTTGAGTCTCTGGTTAATCATAATTGTCTTTTTGGTACAGTTTTCAAGGGAAATTATCTCCCTTGACAATGTAGTACATTGCATGTTTCTGTGTACCATAGGTGAACCTGACCAATCACACTACGACAATTTTCAATATGACAAATGTTACTTATTCTTTTTCAGATGTAAATATCAAGGTATTTCTCCTCCTGTAATGAGATCAAATAGTGACTTTGACCCAGGAGCAAAATTCCATATACCAGAAAACACACCATATATCAGGTAAAAAGACATGAAGATAGTTAACTGTTTTTAGTCGAGTTGTGACGAAGCGGGCGGGCGGGCGGGCTTGCGTAAACAATTGGTTTCCGGATGATAACTTGATAGTGGTTCAACTCACATTCATTAAACTTCATACGTAGGTTGGTCTTGGGGGGAGGAAGAACCCTATTGATTTTGGACATGCTACGTCGAAGGTCAAGGTCACAGTGACCTTGAACATAGTAAATCTTAAACAATTGGTTTCCGGATGATAACTTGATAATGGTTCAACTCACATTCATGAAACTTCATAGGCAGATTGGCCTTGGTGAGGGGAAAAACCCTATTGATTTTGGACTCGCTACGTCAAAGGTCAAGGTCAACATGACCTTGAACATAGTAAATCGCAACAATTCCTTTCCGGATGATAACTTGATAGTAGTTCAACCTACATTCATGAAACTTCATAGGTGGGTTGGCCTTGGTGCGAGGAAGAACTCTATTGATCTTGGACTCACCAGATCAAAGGTCAAGGTCACAGTGACCTTTAACATAGTATATCGCAACAATTGGTTTCCGGATGATAACTTGATAGTGGTTCAACCTAGAGTCATGAAACTTCATAGGTGTGTTGGCCTTGGTGCGAGGAAGAACCCTATTGATCTTGGACTCACCAGGTCAAAGGTCAAGGTCACAGTGACCTTGAACATAGTATATCGCAACAATTGGTTTCCGGATGATAACTTGATAGTGGTTCAACCTAGAGTCATGAAACTTTACAGGCGTGTTGGCCTTGGTGCGAGGAAGAACACTATTGATGTTGGACTCACCAGGTCAAAGGTCAAGGTCACAGTGACCTTGAACATAGTATATCGCAACAATTGGTTTCCGGATGAGAACTTGATAGTGGTTCAACCTAGAGTCATGAAACTTCATAGGTGTGTTGGCCTTGGTGCGAGGAACTGTTGTCACAACTCGACATTGGATCGGTGATCCTGAGCGGCATTTTTTTTCTAATCCTTTACCTAACATGAATAGATGACAATACTTATAAAAAAAATATTTTTCCTGATATTGCTGGCCAGTTATATCTATTATTTTAGGTAAAGGATTAACTGGTGGAATACTAGAAGCCACCATCATGGCTCTATTGAAAGTGCTTCAGGCCACTTTAATGGCTTTACACTTTATCCATTAGCTTGTTGTTTTCTCAGCAGTAGAAAGAAAATATAATTGTTTTGCCAACAGGTACTCTCCAATAAATTGTAACAAAATAATTATTTAAATTAAATCTTATGTTTTCTCCATTAGATCTTAGAAAACCTGAAAATATATTTAGTTCAAAATTTTTTAGCAAACCGGACTGAAAATGTGGGGAGCTTTAGTGATCACTCTTCATCCATCATCTGTTGTTCATGAACATGGTGTTTGCGACTTCAGCTCCAAAACCACTGAACCAGTTTTTGATTTTGTTCAGATGACTCACATGAATGGTGTCTTGGAAAATGCTCCCAAATTTGAAAAAAAAAAATCTTCTTATGAACTGTTTAGCACAATAACTTGATATTTCGTACTGAGCTTCCTTTTTAGGTGTAGAATAGAGTTTGTTCAAACAAAGTTAGTAGGGGCAATATTTGCTTTGGAATGTGAGGGACAAGACAAGACTGCTCATTTGAACTAAATTGGTATGTGGTGCTATAGAGTCATTAGTACTTGATTCATGCAAAAAATTGTTCACACAATCCGTGGGACCTCGGGAGCTAAAATTTGAAACATTATCAGACACCCATATTTAAAAAAATAATTGGTATGAAGCATCCTTAGGATCTGTAGAATCGAATAGTAAAATAAATTGCCATCGGGTTATGTCATAGTGTACCGCAGAGGGGAATCGAAAAAATGCAGAGTCTGCACGTTTTCAAAAATTGAAAAAATCTTCTCCAGAACGACTGATCAGAATTTTTTTATATTTTATTTGTATTTGGTATACAGAATCTATAGGTGGGGGTCAGATACAACTTTGTTCAAATTAAGCTCTTTATTTTTGGACGCCATACAGGAGTGCAAATTTTAAGTTTGCACAATATGAGAAATATTCTTGAAAAATCTTATCAGAATCTTTTGCTATTTGGTATGCAACATCATAATGTGCAGTCAAAATCAAGTTTGTTCCAATAAAGTCTCTCATTTGATATTTGGACTACTTATGGGAGCCTGAATTCTAACTGTGCAATGTGAGGAATCATCATTAAAAATCTTCTTCAGATTCAGCAGTCAAAATCTTTTGATATTTGTATAGAGCATCATTATGGGTATCAGATTAAAGTTTATTCAAATCAAGTCTGCTCTGTATGGAACACAAATTGTAACTTGGTGCAATATGAGGAATATTCTTTAATGAAAGTGCCAATGACTCTGTAGCTCAACTTGTGTAAGACTTGTACATGTATAGTATGTGACACAGCAATGACACACATCTGGGTAATGACCTGATAACAAAGGTACATGTAAAGTATTGTAAAGGTCTGTACATAAATACTGACTGTAGCCTGTAACAAATGTACAGGTAAAGTATTGTAAATGTGGGTGACAGTTAGATGCCTGTAGCCAGAGTCATATTGAAATGTGCACTTACTGTGTATAAGTAGCACAGAATAAATCATAGTTTGTCTAGTTGAAAAAAAAACCCAATTTGTTTTCGGCCCAAGGTGATAACAAAGGTACCCAAGAAGTTCCGTGAAGATCGGTTCATAAATGCAGCCTAATTTCTGCACGAGAAAAAAACCTGTATTATATGTGATGTTACTAAACATTCATTCAAAAATTTATTCAAATCAGAACCTTCATACAGAAGTTCTGTACAAAAAAACTAATTGCACCTAATTTCGGTATAAAATGGCCGTCAGCAGCCATCTTGAATTTTGGACCGAACCCCAAAACACTCGTTCTAGTCCCAAGGTGATAACAAAGGTACCCAAGAAGTTGCGTGAAGATTGGTTCATAAATACAGCCTCAAGCCCGAGACGTAATTGACATGTGCACTTACTGTGTATAAGTAGCACTGAATAAATCAAAATTCATCTAATTTGCATAATTTCTGCACGAGAAAAAAATCTGTATTGTATTTGATGTATTCCATGTTACAAAACATTCAATCAAAAATTTATTCAAATCAGAACCTTCATACAGAAGTCCTGTACAAAAAACTGATTGTACCTAATTTCAGTACAAAATGGCCGCCGGCAACTATCTTGAATTTCGGACCGCACCCAAAAACAGTCGTTCTCATCCCAAGGTGATAACAAAGGTACCCAAGAAGTTTCGTGAAGATTGGTTCATAAATACAGTCCCTAGCCCAAGCCGTATTGACATGTGTACTTTCTGTGTATAAGTATCACTGATTAAATCAAAGTTCATCTAATTTGCAAAATTTCTGCACAAGAAACAAATCTGTATTATATGTGAAGTATTCCATGTTACTAAATATTCATACAAAACTTTTTTCAAATCAGAACTTTCATACAGAAGTTCTGTACAAAAAACTGGTTGCACTAATTTTCGGTACAAAATGGCTGCCGGTACAAAATGAGCACAAATTAAAGTTTGTATAAATCAAGTCCCTGGATTGATATTTGGGCTCTCTATGGGAACCTGAAATTTAACTTGATGTAATATGTGGAATCTTCTTTGAAAATATTCTCCAGAAACACCAGTCAGAATCTTTTGATATTTGGTATACAACATCCTCAGAGGTTGGGGGCAGGAAATTTAAATTTGTTCAAATCAAGTCCCTGGGTTAATATTTGTGCTTCCTATGGGAGAGTTAAGTTCTCGGGATTCATATTTTGGCTCCCTCAGTGCAATGTGATGAATACTCTTTAAAAATATACTTCTTCAGATCCACTGTTCAGAGTCTATTGATATATGGTACATTTGGTATGTAGCACCTTGGAGGTGGGGGGGGGGGGGGGGGGGATTCAAGTTAAGCCACTAGGTTGATATTTTGGGCTTCCTAGTTTTACTGGAAAGCTGAGCATTATTTCTGAGATAGTGTATAATATTGAACTAATATGCAATCACTGAAATGGAGTCTTCCAAGAAATGATGTAAGAGACTTGCCCTTTCCGTTGTCAGGGACTTACTAGTTGATGCACCTCGTGCCAATAATACCTAACAACTTCTATGCACTCTCCGTCTGTTGTATGTAATCTATATCATTTGTAGGGAACACTGTTATGCTTGGGTGCTTCTGTAGTTGAGTATTCAACATGGCCGTGTGGGCAATGTTGATATGGTTGAATGATGTTACACCAAATACACATCATATGTAAAACATATAAATGGAACAAAGTTTTTTCTCATTCTCATTAAAGCCTTCTGAATAAACTTTATGCACTGAATAGAGGAAAAGGTGATTTTCTCACTTTCTTAAAAAGGATCTTGACTGTCATGTTCATTTATACTCCTAAACAAACAGTTCAACCCCAATCCCATGACCTGCTGGGGAGGATTTCACACATATCACACAGAACATGATGAAAGTATAGTACAATGCTCATTACCAATGTTTTTTTATCTTCGTTTTATGAATGCAGTCTTATTGTCTCCAGCTTTTTGAAAAAAAATGGAGATATTAAATTTGGGGTGTCCTTCCGTCCTTTTCGTTTCCAGACTCTAACTTTCCTTACAGTGACCGGATTTCGATGAAATTTCGGAAGTAGATCACTTTAATCAATTCTGGGTCCAAGTTCGAATATGGGCATTTTCCGAGCATATTTAATTAGGTTGCTGAAATTTGATTGGCTTACAGTTTCCAGACTCTAACTTTCCTTAAAATCAACCGATTTTGATGAAATTTCATATATGGATTACTTTTATCAATACCTAGGTCAAGTTCGAATTTGGGAAATTTTGTACTGAAAATCTGTCCGTCTGTCCTATGTGTCAACGCACCTTGGACTAAAAGCCGTATTTATGAACCGATCTTCATGAAACTTCTTGGGTATCTTTATCATTGTGAGATCAGAATATGTGTTTAGGGGTTTGGTCCAAAATTCATGATGGCCGCCAGTGGCCATTTTGTTCCGAAATTGGGTGTAATCAGTTTTTTGTACAGAACTTCTATATGAAAGTTCGGATTTGAATAAATTTTTGTATGAATGTTTAGTAACATGAAATACATCACATATAATACAGGTTTTGTTCTTCTGCAAAAATTATGTAAATTAGGGAAACTTTGATTTATTCAGTGCTACTACTAATGCACAGTAAGTGCACACCTTCCGTGTTTTTCATTTCCAGACTCTAACTTTCCTTACAGTCAGTCGATTTCTATGAAATTTGGGTAGTAGATCACTTTCATCAATTATGGGTCCAAGTTTGAACATGGTCATTTTCCGTGCATATTTAATTAGGTTGCTTAAATTTGATTGGCTGATGGTTTCCAGACTCTAACTTTCCTAAGAGTCAACCGATTCCACTTGCAACTCAACTATATTCCACTAGATGCATTAATTCCCCTTGAAACTGCTGCACAGCGGGAGACATGAATTCACTGAATTTGCTTGTATATTTACTTTACAAACACCTTCCTTCATTTTCCTGAAGAATCCTATTTTTGCCACATGTGGTGCAGTTTGGGAGGTTAAATTGGTGTAGACATGAAAGGGCTAGTATTTGAATATTAACCATCTGCATACTGATATCAAAATACCTAAATTTTGAGTAGCAGTTTTTCCCACAGTGCAGTTAGGAATTTAGCCCTTCAATCTTGTTGGACAGAGCTTAGTGAACTCTGTCAGGCAAGACTGAATTGGTTAAATTCCTTGTTGCATTATGGAAAAAAATTTGCTGCTTGAAATTTAGATTTTTTGATATCCGTATGCCGAAGGCTCATACTAGCATTATTGAATGATAAAGAGTCTTACCCTCATAGAATTTGGGGTGACCAAATTTTTTGGACAACTGCGTAAAAGATTTTTGAGATACAATAAGGCCAAAATAAGAACTAACCAGAAGGTTTTCTGGTGTTTAAGAATTGGCAGATATATATAAAAGACAACATTGCCGAGAAACTTCTAAGGGTACAGGGATATAGAGTTAGAGAGCATAAAAATTCAAATTTTCCTGGTAAATTCACCCAAATAGCGATGATGACTGCTGTGCCCAAATATTGTAATTGTGCCCAAGATAAATGAGTTTGAAAAACCACAGAGTTCACCAGTAAAATGGAATCTTCGTCAATAGTGTCATACACTACACTGTTGATGCAGATTTCTTTTCACTGGTGAACTCTGAGAGTGAGGTGACTCATTGGTAGTGTCATTGGACTTCAAACCAAAAGGTCCACAGTTCAATCCCCACCAGGGGTAACTGTGGAGTGTCCTTGGAAAAGGCATTTAATCCAGATTGCCTGTGTGCGCCACAGTGGTGCAGTGTACTAAGCATACTGCACGTTGATAGTGCACTTGTCTTCAACCAATGCTAAATGCTTGTGCAGAGTTAGTACATTGGGGAGTCTGACAGTTGCTCACCACTGCTTGGTGGTTCTCTCTGAGTACTCTGGCTTCCTCCACTTGAAAAACTGTCTGGCACGAGGTGACTCTGGCTGTCAAAAGTGTTGTTAAACCCCAATAAAAATAAAACAAAACTGGCAAACTCTGTATGAGCTTGTACTCAAAGCATGAAACAGGGTTCATACATGAGTCTAAAAGTCTGCAAAAAGTATGGAATTTTTAAAAACATTTTCCAGGCCTGGAAAAGTTATGGAAAGTTATGTTTTCATATAAATGGTATGGAAAAAGTATGGAAATTTAATTAAATACATTCAAAATCACTTTCGCTGTTCATGAAATTAAAATTTGTTTCTAAATTTCTTTTTTTTTGAGTTTTTATTTCGTTTTGAATTAAATTTCAAAACTCATAAAATTTAAGCCTTTGTAACTCAACACAGAAATAACCGATCTGACACGAACATTAATGACCATTCAGTGATCCACATATTTCCATGATCAAAATGGCTGCGCCCAATGAAAAAGTGTTTATGTTGTTAATGTCAAGAAAAACAACACACAAACTTGAAAGTTTGTTCCGCAAAGTTGAGGTATTGTGTAATACTGTCAACAAAGTGAAATGAAATGGGGAAATGTTTGTTTTCAGAAACGTGGTTGGAAAATCCCAGACACGCACACTGGATTAGCAGGAACAGGAAATTCAAAACAAAGTCCAGAGGCAAAATGTCTCACCTGTGACAGGTCTATTGACATCTCAGATATTGGGGAAGTGGCATTAACAAATCATATGGCCTCAAGAAAACATACTATTTTAGATCAAAAATGCTTAAAAAAAAAACGCTGTAAAGCCAACAGTTGTTGACTTGTTGCTAAAGTAATAAAGAATTTTAATAGTTTGGGTTTATTTGTTGTGATCATTGGTTGTAAAGCTCAGATAAGTGGCGGTGGGGTTAAACTCCAACAGATTACATGTACATGTAAGTGTTTTATAAGATAGATTTTTGAGATATCTGGTCACCCTAGAGGTTAAAAAACCCCACTGTGATGGCAGCGAAGGGTATGGAAAAAACAGGAGGGTTTGGAAAAAGTCTGGATTTTTTTTTCTCCATAGATGTGGGTACCCTGATAGGATCAAATATATTCAGATTTTTGGTGTTTTCTATTAAATGTCATATTTAATTTAATTTAATTTGGAATTTGTATTAACCCCAGAAAACTGAAAAATCTTCTTGTGTAAGGTTTAGCTCAAGGAGGAGAACCAATAAAAATAGTGAAGACCAATAACTAGAGGCAGTAAACATGACTCTAAGGGGGAAAATAATAAAAATAGTGAAGACCAATAACAAAAGGCAGTAAACGTGACTCTAAGGGGGAAAATAATAAAAATAGTGAAGACCAATAACAAGAGGCAGTAAACGTGACTCTAAGGGGGAAAGTAATAAAAATAGTGAAGACCAATAACAAGAGGCAGTAAACTTGACTCCAAGGGGGAAAATAATAAAAATAGTGAAGACCAATAACAAGAGGCTGTAAACCTGATTCTAAGGGGAAAAATAATAAAAATAGTGAATACCAATAACAAGAGGCAGTAAACGTGACTCTAAGGGGGAAAATAATAAAAATAGTGAAGACCAATAACAAGAGGCAGTAAACGTGATTCTAAGGGGGAAAATAATAAAAATAGTGAAGACCAATAACATGAGGCAGTAAACGTGACTCTAAGGGAGAAAATAATAAAAATAGTGAAGACCAATAACAAGAGGCAGTAAACGTGTGAAGGGGGAAAATAATAAAAATAGTGAAGACCAATAACAAGAGGCAGTAAACGTGACTCTAAGGGAGAAAATAATAAAAATAGTGAAGACCAATAACAAGAGGCAGTAAACGTGACTCTAAGGGAGAAAATAATAAAAATAGTGAAGACCAATAACAAGAGGCAGTAAACGTGCCTCTAAGGGGGAAAATAATAAAAATAGTGAAGACCAATAACAAGAGGCAGTAAACTTGACTCAAAGGGGGAAAATAATAAAAATAGTGAAGACCAATAACAAGAGGCAGTAAACGTGATTCTAAGTGGGAAAATAATAAAAATAGTGAAGACCAATAACAAGAGGCAGTAAACGTGACTCTAAGGGGAAAAATAATAAAAATAGTGAAGACCAATAACAAGAGGCAGTAAACGTGACTCTAAGGGGGAAAATAATAAAAATAGTGAAGACCAATAACAAGAGGCAGTAAACGTGACTCTAAGGGAGAAAATAATAAAAATAGTGAAGACCAATAACAAGAGGCAGTAAACGTGACTCTAAGGGGGAAAATAATAAAAATAGTGAAGACCAATAACAAGAGGCAGTAAACTTGACTCAAAGGGGGAAAATAATAAAAATAGTGAAGACCAATAACAAGAGGCAGTAAACTTGACTCAAAGGGGGAAAATAATAAAAATGGTGAAGACCAATAACAAGAGGCAGTAAACTTGACTCAAAGGGAGAAAATAATAAAAATGGTGAAGACCAATAACAAGAGGCAGTAAACGTGATTCTAAGGGAGAAAATAATAAAAATAGTGAAGACCAATAACAAGAGGCAGTAAACGTGACTCTGAGGGTGAAAATAATAAAAATAGTGAAGACCAATAACAAGAGGCAGTAAACGTGACTCTAAGGGGAAAAATAATAAAAATAGTGAAGACCAATAACAAGAGGCAGTAAACGTGACTCTAAGGGGGAAAATAATAAAAATAGTGAAGACCAATAACAAGAGGCAGTAAACGTGACTCTAAGGGGAAAAATAATAAAAATAGTGAAGACCAACAACAAGAGGCAGTAAACGTGACTCTAAGGGGGAAAATAATAAAAATAGTGAAGACCAATAACAAGAGGCAGTAAACGTGACTCTAAGGGGGAAAATAATAAAAATAGTGAAGACCAATAACAAGAGGCAGTAAACGTGACTCTAAGGGGGAAAATAATAAAAATAGTGAAGACCAATAACAAGAGGCAGTAAACGTGACTCTAAGGGGGAAAATAATAAAAAATAGTGAAGACCAATAACAAGAGGCAGTAAACGTGACTCTAAGGGGGAAAATAATAAAAATAGTGAAGACCAATAACCAGAGGCAGTAAACGTGACTCTAAGGGGGAAAATAATAAAAATAGTGAAGACCAATAACAAGAGGCAGTAAACATGACTCTAAGGGAAAAATAATAAAAATAGTGAAGACCAATAACAAGAGGCAGTAAACGTGACTCTAAGGGGGAAAATAATAAAAATAGTGAAGACCAATAACAAGAGGCAGTAAACGTGATTCTAAGGGGGAAAATAATAAAAATAGTGAAGACCAATAACAAGAGGCAGTAAACGTGACTCTAAGGGGGAAAATAATAAAAATAGTGAAGACCAATAACAAGAGGCAGTAAACTTGACTCTAAGGGGGAAAATAATAAAAATAGTGAAGACCAATAACAAGAGGCAGTAAACGTGACTCTAAGGGGGAAAATAATAAAAATAGTGAAGACCAATAACAAGGGGCAGTAAACTTGACTCTAAGGGGGAAAATACCTGAAAACTATATGAAACCAATTCCTTAGAAGGTGAAAATACTGGTACTTTTCTCTTCCACCAGGCCACAATACGGTGGATCTGCATTTACTGCTGTGCCAAATTTAGACTAAACTGAAAACCTGATAAGGAACCCCAGTCAAGATGTTTTGGGTCTTTGGCCCTTGCATTGTGGTGTTCTTCACTTCCATACTTTGACAGTGAGGCTGTAAGATATTTTTGGTGCGATAATCTGTAAATTAATGTACAAGCTTGCTATCAAAGACTTGACTATGTCCTGCCCATAATAAGATTTTCCGGACAGATGGCTCTTGAGTTCCAATGCTTTGGAGAATATTATAATCACACTGGTCACTCCCATAAACGCAAGAGGATAGAACAATTGAAAATGGCATTGGATAAATGCAATTCAGACAGTTCTGTGTTACGAAAAGCAAAGAATTCTATTTCACATAAAACTCACAGTCATTGGGGATGATAATGCATACTTCACCGATAGGTGGCATGCCTATCTCTTTTGAAAGAGCTGAAAAATAAGTGCCAGGCACAGGTAATTTTTCATAAAAGTAACCCATTACTGAGTGTTTTTAAAAGGCAGACTCTTGACTGGAAGCATATCTTTTGCCATCGAGAACATGCCAGTGTTAAGCTAGGATATTTTTCTTGTTACCTTGAAATCTGACCGTTGGAAACTTTGTCGTGGACACCAGGCCATTTGATGTTTGAACATTTTCAGTTTTCTGGATTTATCTTGAGCTGTGGCTTTCAGAGACATTCGTGTTGTATGTCCTAGCTGTAACTGATATTCCATTATTGCTTTTTCATGATGTTTTGGGGGAAAAGTTATTAATTTCCGACATTGTAAGTACTTTTTGAGGGTGTCGTTCCATCACTTTAATAAAAATAGGATCAAAATTAACAATTGCACACTACATTCGGAAGCGAACAAATACATGCAATTATCGAAATCACATTTCCAATGAATAGTAACTCCATCGTGACAGAGTCACTTCGGACATTCAAAAGTCTGTAAACTCAGGTTTTCCCTCTCACACGAAATGACTCTCTCCACCTATAATATTAATTGCAATTTTTAGTCAAGTTTTAAAAAAAAAACCTCGACTTTTGGTACGGTGAGGGCCAGTCGCTGGGCAGGCGGATGGTGGGTAGCCCTTTTTGCTTATAACTTAGTTGTGTTTGGATGGATTTTGATAATATTTGGTGTGTGACTTGATATGTATATTCAACACCTGATGATGTGAAAGAGGGCATGTCCATGCTTTTTCACAAGAGTTATGACCCTTTGTAAAAATGAACTAATTTTGAGCTTGAAAGCACGATAACTTCAACAAACGTCAATCGATTTGACTGATATTTGGCAAATGGGTTTTAAAGAACAATGCCTTGATCAAGTTCGAAAATGGGCTCGGTCCGATATACGGTTTTCACAAGAGTTATGACCCTTTGTTAAAATCGACTAATTTTGATCTTGATTGCTCAATAACTTCAACAAACGTCAACCAATTTGACTGATATTTTGCACATGTGTTTTAAGGAACAATGTCTTTATCAAATTCTAAAATGGGCTCAGTTCGATGTATGGTTTTCACAAGAATTATGGCCCTTCGTTAAAATCAGCTAATTTTGAGTTTGATAGCGTGATAATTTCAACAGTTGTCAAATGATTTGACTGATATTTGGCACATGGATTTCAAGGAACAATGTCTTGATCGAGTTCGAAAACAGGTTTGGTCTGATGTATGGTAGCAGAATTATTGGATTGACTGTCATTTTTTGCAAATTTTGTGCTTGATAGCGTGATAACTTAAAAAAAAACGTCAACTGATTTGATTTATTTTTGTTATATGGTTTTCTAAGAAGATTATCTCAATCAAGTTCGAAAATGGGCTCGGTCCGATATTCGACAGTAAAATTATTGGGCTGACTTAGTCATTTTTTGGCGAATTTTGTACTCGATAGTGCGATAACTTGAAGAAACATCAACCGATTCAATTCATTTTTGTTATGCAGGTTTTCAGGAACATTTTCTTGATCAAGTTTGAAAATGGACTTGGTCCGATATATGAGGCAGCAGAATTATTGGGCTGAGTTTGTCATTTTTTTTGCAAACTTTGTGCTTGATAGCACCATAACTTGAACAAATGTTAACCGATTTGATCCCTTTTTTCATTTTATTATATGGGTCTCCAGGAAAATTGTCTCGATCGAGTTCGAAAATGGGCTCAGTCGGATATATGGCAGTAGAATTATTGGGCTGACTTTATCATTTTTTGAAATGAGTTATTTAGAAAGGGTACTCTGATGCTTTTTAGTTCATAGCCACCATTGCGTTAGCCCTGAAAACTCGACCCTGCACTGGTGATGCGAACCCTTGTTAAAATAAATTCATCTTTTTTTTTCGAGAACTGGAAGATTTGGTCCTGGGCAGATTCAGTCCAGGCTTTTTTGGCCCGAGGAACATTTGGCCCCCAGTATTTGGACTAGTAGAAAGTCAATAGCAAATATGTTTATTATCTTGTGTCTTGAGAGAATAGCCAACATCATCATATGGGAATCCCTGAGAATAACCTAGTGTGTGGAACAGTGCTTGATCACTGAGGAAAAAAGTTTTTTTTTCTTTAGGTGCTCCTTTACTTGATTCTGTACTTGTGTTGCATGGTATAGCCATAGATGCTGAAAATGATTAAAAATTAAGTCACCTAAATATCGCTTGGAAATGCTGGGAGAAAAGGCCTCATAGCATAGCTTTATCCCTTTTTGTACTGTTGATAACTATTTCTGAGGTGAAAGGCAATAATTCTCATCTTCGGGTCCTCAGCAACCAATCACTAATAGTGCCCTACTGTTTGTGAACGGTAAATGCAAATTTAGTGATCATGAGTCTTCATGGAGTCAAGTTTGTGGTACATCCACTATCTTCTACATAAATTTACAAAAAAACAAGTATTTGTCAAATGTAACAATGTGCTTTCCAGCACAATAACTTCAACAAATATTATCCGATTGGTTTGATATATGGGTTGATCTTAACCCATTTATGATCTTGTTTGATTGGGGGTGGAGTTATGGCTCCAAATTATTTAATTTTAATGAATTTCCATTCGTTAGCATGATAACTTCAATAAATATACATTGATTGAGCCAATATCTGGTATAGGACTTTAAGTAAAGAAACTGCAGGGCAAGTTTGAAAACCTGCCTGGTCCAAAGATTAGGGACAGAGTTTACTGCTCATAATTAGTCGATTTTAATAAATTTTTTGTTCGGTAGCACAAAAATGTGAAAAAGTATTTATTGATTCAGCCAATATCCAGTATTTGAGTTCAACCAAAGAATCCACAGGTCAGGTTCGAAACCAGCCCAGTCTGATAATTAGGGGCAAAGTTATTACTCCCTAATTTGTTAATTTAACAAATTTTCATTTGTTCACACGATAACTTCCAACAAATGTTAATTGATTGGGCCAGTGTTCGATATTTGAGTTTTTGCTGAAGAATCTACAGTTCAAGTTTGAAAACCATCCTAGTCCAATAATTAGGGGAAGAGTTATTAATAATAAGACTTTATTCATCTCTATTGGAGCCCAAATTTTAACTTAGTGCAATGTTAGGACATTCCTTTAAAAACCTTCTTTTTCAGATCCTCTCGTCAGAATTCTTTCATATTTGGTAAATAACATATCTAAGGGGATCAGATTCAAGTCTGTTCAATTTGAGCCCCTGACTTAATGTTTGGGCTCCCAAAGGGGGGAGGCAAGTGGAGGGGAGCAGGTTAGGTTCAAGTTTGTTCAAATCCATTCCTTAGTGTTTTTCCATTAAATTTGCCTTTCATGACTTCATTCCTCTGTAGTGTTGAACCATATCTAACTGAATGTGACCCCAATTACTTCTTTGAACCACTTTGTCAGGTGAGCGATTAAGGCCCATTGGGGCCTCTTGTTTCTTTGATAATTCAGCAGTAAATCTTTTCCAAGAGCTCAGTATCAATCATCTATTTCATCCCCAGTATGAGTTGATAATTTAATAATCAACTGCCTTGAAGGCAGTTTTTCCAGATTCTTCGTCTAGTTTTCCTTCCTCATCCTGCAATGGAGATATTTATTCTTATCAGACAAGATTTTTTGGCTAACATATGAACAGTTTGAAATACTACCCAGACCAAGTAATGATGAATTGTTTTTATTATTTTTCTCTGGTCACATATATGAAGGTAAAAGTTTTTGAGTGCTGAAAACCAAAGTTTTGTTGTGACAGTGTTCCATGGTACACTAAATGTTTCAAACAACATATATAATCAAGAAAAATTATAGGACAATAGTTTCAATACTGTAGTTTCCTTTCAATTTTATTTACGTTGTGTCAAAGTCAGAAGTTCTTTGCCTTTTTCAGTCTCAAACTCCTTACTTTAGGTTTGATTTTGTTTTTTGAACAAGTCACATTATACCACCTAAAATGGTGGATATGCTGGTAAAAGTGGGTTTCTCAAGCAGAATTTCTTAAAAACTTTTTCTTTTGTGAAAATGAATATGGGAATCATATTTCCCTCCTGTTATCAATTTTGGAATATTTTAAAATGAAAATTGGACCTATAAAATTAATTTGAAGAAATGTTGTTTTGATCCAGTTACTCCAATGCAATGGATGCATCATTGATTCTGAGACATTAAAAATCTTCTTCCCAGTAGATACATGAGAGAATAGTACCAGTATTCTGAAAAATATGTTTTGTGTGGAGCAAAAACTAAAATATATTACTACCGCTTCCGTCAGATACCTTTTGACTATAACACTCAGATAAAGTGGAGAATAACTTCAAACTCGTGATTTGATTTGACTGTGTCAATAAAAAATGGCATTTTTATTGTTCAATAAATAGTTAAACTTTGAATTGTGTAAATGAAAATTAACATTGTATAATCCTAGTATCTGAGATGCCTCCCTTGAGTCATGGATGACAGATCATGTTTTCAACTATTCAGCTTTTGGACAAATTTCAGTAGCATAGTTACCCATAATCCTGACACCCCAAACCACATTTTGGAACTCATTTCATCTTGTGGAAGCATTTATTGTTATTGTGACTGGCTTTTCAGGAACATGATATGAATTCTTACCACTACAAATTAATAGACGTAGGGGTTTCAATAAGCACCCATAGAGGTGTGAAAGTTTCAACAGAAATATTAAAAGTGCAGTTCATTTATTTGGAGAGTGGGATGTGAGTCAGACACAGCTCCACGTCAATCAAAAGGAGATACTTGCTATTCATTTCAGTCCAGCTCAGTGGCAAAATCTTCTGTCAAACTCGTACAAACAGATTTTACCAGGCACCTTGATAGTAGTTGCCTTCCTTGAGAATCAGGGACAGTGTTCACACTGTTGGGTGACAATTTTGCCAAATGCACTAAAAAAATTGATTTGGCACTAAAACATCTCCTTTTGGCTAAAAATTTTCACCCAAAAGTTTTGCTTTTATAATACAGAAATATTACCACAGGGCACCGAAACATTTTGTTTGGCTAAAAAAAATTCAGGTTTGCTAAAAATTTGGCACCACACAATTCTGGGCCAGCTTGAACACTGATCAGGGAGGAACTCATTCCCATCAGATGCACTTCTGATGGAACAGATTCTGCTGTCTTCTCTTGCACAACATTACTCTGGTCATTGCCTCATATTCCAAGTCATCTAAGCATCACAGCTGACTCTTTCTAGACACTGTGAGATTCTTTCAATGGCGTGGTCTCTCAGCAAGAGAGTATTTAATGCACTTCAGCATCTATGGGAATGTGCAGTGATCAAACTGCTTGCAACAAGACGGAATAAACATATTCCAATATTCATATCTCCAGTGTTGGATCCCCAAGTTTATGCAGTGGATGCTCTCACAGTCATTTAGAACAGAATATTCAGCTTGGTGTTTCTTCCGATACCTAATATTCTTCAGGTCATAATATAAGTAAGACAGTCTCAGAACAAGACCATCCTCATTGGACTGTTATCACCACAGAAAACGTGGATCAATCTTCTCATGTCTCTCCTATTAGCCCTTCTGCATCTACCTTTGTGAAAGAACCGCTGTTTTAAGATAAAGTAATAATGTGCCATTATTTCATTTCAGAGACTCTCAACATTGCAGAGGCTCTCAGCCTTTATGCTTGTTTATTATAAGGTCCTTCCTCAGACATGAACATTTGTCAGGAAGAGCAATGGACTACATCTGTTTGTTAAGGAGAATTATGCTGAGAAATTCAGGGTTTTCCTCTCCTGGTTTCAAGAGAATTCTGTAAATTACATACATCTATTTCAAATATGGCAGACTCCTAGTTTTTCTGTTAGACTTCAAAAAAACATTGACCTACAACCATCAAGGGCTACCATTCTATATTGTCTGATACATTCGCTGATACATTGTCACATGAAAATTGTATTGATATTGGTTATAATGACTCTGTTTCCGAATTTATCAAACCTTTCAGTCCGAAAAATCTCTAAGACTTGTCCTAAAATGAAATTTGCCCTGGATTCTATTAAAGAACCTCCATTTGAATCTTGAAATACTTCTGATTTCTAGTGCAGTTAATTGAATAGCTTTATGGATTTTTTCACAGCAGGGGTTTAGCCAGGATTTGAAAATAGGGTGTCCAAATTTGGAAGAGGGGCAAGTTGGAGTCTTCGAAGGCAAATGCAGATGCCAAAGGCATTTGCTTGCAAGTGCCGAAGGCACTTGCCCTTTAAGGGAGTCCGGGGGGTGAACCCGGAAATTTTTAAAATGTAGCATCAAATGGAGCCTTCTGGTGAGTTTTAGAGGTTGAATCTACTTTTAATTTTGAGTGGGCAAAAAGACATTTTTTTAACAGCATGTTACAATTTTCCAATTTTCCCACCCAAATTTACTGACATTTAATCATTGGGGCCACAGACTTATGTCCCTCCCTGCCCCTGGGCTCCCCCTAACAGCCTAACCCCAACCGTGTATTGATGTAATAGTTACTAACTCAGGTGGAGCCTTGAGGTAGTAGGTACATTCATGTATTCATGAATTTGAACAACCTGCCCGCGAGCGGTGAGTGTTACAGCACGTAGGCAGGTTGTTCAAATTCACGAATACCTGCAGCGAGGTTACCTTAGTAACCGTCTTAAACCAAAGTTCACAAAACGCATTGACCCGTGTTGGTATCTTGGTACGTGATTACATGTATTCAATTCAAGTACAGTTCTATTAGGTATTTCATTCATCTCTCATTATACTAACCCGGCCGCAGAAGACAAAGGAATTGGGGTGTAACTTATAACTTTGCAAGTACAATTACTGACCTGTGAGTCTGTGACAATTCTGTCCATTTTGGCTTCATACAACTTACAATGGATGTCGTTCCATAACTTCCATTCCATCATGCAAATTGATGCAATGCATGTGTTCCGAGTGCGGCATTCAGTGCGCACTATAAACATTGTAGATGTGGCATTATTCTGTCAACAGTCGACTGACCTCGATGGACATGTCAATGAGTGGACTAAATTTGTCATTGAAACTAGGACGGGTGACGTTACACTGATGTATCATAGTTGCATACTACAGAAATCTAAAATAATAGACCATAGAAACGGGCCCTCGAATGGGATCGACCGTACGCAGATTTCCGTGATATCTATCAGTATCTGACAGCATCATATTGGAATTGGGGTATTTTCTATGCGATTAACACACGGGGAACCGGTGGCATTTGTAACATTTAGGAATGACAGTCAACAGGGCACCGTGAGGGACGCATAGCAACATCAGAATGGCCATCTTTTTGAAAAAACAATGCATCCAAATTGTAAACAGGGCGTCCAAAGGACGGCTGGATGCATCTCTGGTTAAACCCCTGTTTCACAGTATGGAATCAACATATCATTCGCATGCTCAGTCAGTGTCTGTAGTCAACCAATAATTTTCTGAATGTGTAACATGCCAATCTTTGGGAAAGTTGAACTGTGGATGGCAGCGATTGGTATTTCCCTTGCAGATTAACTGGGGAGGAAGCATTTCACATTTCACCATTTGTAGACATCTTTTGATCCCTGTTCAGCTAATGTCCACTCACTTACTGGAACCATTTTTAACCTCTGTCTTGTCAAAATTTATAACAAGAGGTTTGGAAATATTGTAGTCACAAACACATTTTTCTACTTTATTGAAAAACTCAGACTTAACGTTTTCTAAATCTGGGGGGAGGGGGGGGGGGGAACGTTTTTTGTAGTTTTTGTCCCTTTTATCTTCACAAGATTCATGTGGCGCATCAATGGCCTGGCATAATCATATAGCCCAGGAACATTAGGTTTCACTAGGGAAAAAAATCGGAGAAAGCTGATTTTTTCAGGGAATGTCGAGTACATGTCACTGAACGATTAGACAAAAGTCCCCTAAAATCCCAGTTGAGCTTTTTTTCCTACAGCCTTTTTTCGAAAACGCGTTTGAAAAAAAAAAAAAAAATCGCACGAACTTTGTAACCTCGAATTGATCCAACTGTATTTTTTGTTTACGCGTATTTCGAGCTACATAATGTCTAATATACATTTACCTAGAGGAAAATGTGCATTCTATGACAATTTCTGCGAAAAATTATTGAAAATTCACAAAAAAGTATCGGATTTACGCAAAAAAATGACGATTTTCCTAACGGATTTGCCCAAAGGGTCGTAGTACAGAACGGGATGTTAGTTGGACAGACGATAAAAAATCCACCACCATTTGAAGACTTTTATCATTGCTTACAAAATAGACATTATGGAAGACCCCCTCTGCTTCTGGCCGAGTTCCCCTTTTGGCATAAAATTCGTCAGCATGAGAACTCAACTATTTTCGGGCTTGGGACCGAACAGACTCGTCTGTGTCTGGCAGCATTAGATCAATAAATAATATTTACAGAATGTACAAAAATCAATAAATAATATTTACAGAATGTACAAATCAATCAACATGGATTAAGTTACATCGACTATTATCAACGCTATATACAGAAATGACATGACCTATATACATATTATTCATCGAACTCAGAAATTTCCGACAGGACAGTGTTTCTGTGGTTGTTACAAGAATCCGAACTGCAATTACACAAACCTGAGCAAGAGAGTCCTGCCTTCTTACACCCACACCTTTTTGTACAAGCACTCTTGCAACCACAACTGATCAGATTCAGTAGGTTATCAGGGGCACATGGCTTTGTGGCTGCAGTCGGTACAAGAAGTCCATTGTCTAGCGACCACCCCCAATCCGTCGGAGGAAGCGAAGTGCCCAGCCATTGTTGGACCTGGAGATAACATCTGTAGACATGTTGTGCAGCATCGCTGCTTGGTGGGAGTGAGGCTAGGTCGATGGGTTTATTCAGTTTAGATTTTGCTACATAACGCTTGTAAGTGACATATCTATATTGGTCGAGAGAGGAAACAGTTTTACTCCCGTATAAGATCAGGAAAAATTGTTCCCCGCACTTGGTGTACTGTCATCCGCCAAAATTGTGTTGACATACTGTTGTGAGTCGCTAGTAACATCGGAGACAATTGTACTGAATACTTTCTTCTTACCAACTCGAAAGAGTGCAGAAGTAGTGTCACAACCACTTATAGAATGTGCTACAAGGAGGTTGCTTCTATGGTCACCCATTTTGGTTGCTATTTCACTAACTGAAACTAGTAAGTTTGGGGTAATGGAATACATCATGTGAATATTACATCCCGGTTGAACTCGAGAGGTAAGAATGACTAACAAGTCTGTGTCTGTTCCCACAACGACAACATTGTTGTCATCTTGAGCGATGTCAAGTGCAGTTTTGGCTATCAGTACATCAGCATCAGCCTCGGCCTGCTTGGACTGAATATTGATAGCAGATAGCTCCTGCATTAGAAGATCGATCAGTTGGGTTTTGTTCTTGGCATTTGCAAGGAAATCGGATTGGGGTGTGGTGGCTGGTAACTTGGGTGAGATATTGATATCAATGGAATACCTGTCTTTAGATCTGCTGGCTTGTTCCATGCCCTTTGTCGACATTGTACAAGCATAACCATCAAAAACAACCACGACGTTCGCCCCAAAATGTCTCACTAGATAATTGGAATATGATGTACATATGCCCTTATATGACGACTGTTTAGGCCATACAACTGCCCTCAATAAAAATCCACCATCTACAACAAACAGAGAATGTTCTGGGATTTTAGTTTGCTCGGAACCGTATGTTTTGAGGATCTTACCGAGCGTGCTTTTCTGTGTCTTCCTCATTCCAGCAGAATCAAACAATGCTGGTGGTTTCGGGGCGAGTTCATATTTGAGATACTCTTCCATCTCTGCTTGTGACTGAATAACACATGTGATGCGGTTGAACAGAATTGTGGGGTCAATCACTACCTTACTTCCACAGACTTTGATGCTATTTGCCATCGATGCGAAAGACTTCACAGTGTCAACACGTCGTAGTTTGGTGCTGTTGAACGTTTTGCTTACAACATTTGATACGCAACATTCACCAATTTTGCGAACTTGGTCACAGTTTCGTCGGCTACAAGCCCGGTCGCTACAGAGACTAATTGTAGTGGATCTCTATTCTGAAAGGGGGAATGCACTCTGAGCCAGTTCAATAATTTGGTGATATCATTGGCATCAGTCAATTGTGAACTTTGACGGAGATCCCGATGTTGTTCGCCATGACCAGTGTGAACATGAACGAAATTTTCGAGAGCATTACATATCGGAAGGCAAAGAGGTAGTCCATGTACCCATTTCGCAACAGTGCTATCGGTTATTCCCCTGCCATGTGTGAGACCACCAGGGAGCTTGAACATTCTCATTAAACACTGCTCTATGGTCTGATCAGAATATATCCCATCCCAGAATTTATCTGAGCGCCTTATGGTAAAGTAACCTTTCTCAGTGAACAACTTCAAATCATCCTGTTGCATTATTTCTGTTAGCTCATTCATCTGCTGCAAATAGAGATGAGAACTTTTTGCGTATGCAAAATGACCACCTGCGTGAAATACTGGAATCATATTGCGAACACAATATGTGTGGAGTTCCCAGTCGCCTGTGCGCTCTGCTCTCAAGAACAACTGGAGAAGACCTATTTGCTCGTAGTATTGTACCCAAAGCTTTCCTGTGCGTCCTACGGACGCATTCTGGAGCAGTTCGTGTAATTTTGATAGTAGATGGATGACACTTTCTTGATTGACAGCGTCAGCTGTTGTACAGTCACCTCTGGCAAGTCCACAGAATATTTAATTGACTTCTGTGCAGTCTATGTTATCTAGTGTTCGGCTTTCTTCAAACACAAGTTTTGTAATGGCAATTTGTGTTAGCAAATGGGCACGAACTGCTCTTGAATATGCATGACCACTGATCAAATGATGGATTGACCCACCAGCATAAACAGTCCCCCAAAGTTCATCCAAGCCGCTACCAGCCATGATCGAACCAATTGTCCCTAAATATGACATAATCATATGGAAGCCGCCGAGTCTAACGAAAACTTTTGTCAACTTATCTGACGAAGACACAATCTCCACTGCTTTGATATATACACATCAAGGGCGTGCACACATCTTGAGTGTAGGCGAACACCACATTATGTGATTTAATCGAACATGGAAATTGAAACAATGATGCTATAATACGGTATTTGAATGAGAAAAGTCGATGCCGTTTGAATTTGAGTTTAGGGGGTATGGTTAATATTTCACACGTTTCACCAGTTCATTATGGAATAAATGACGATTGTTATATATCATTATAAAGCCACTGCTTTTCTGCAATTTTTGATATATAATTTAACTCCCAAAGTAGTCGTAGATTTGATTTAATGGACGTTGTGTACCGTTGTGTGTATGAAAACAATAAATTTTTTTTCGTAATTTTGTACATTTTCGTGAATATTTCACCATTGAGTGTGAGGATTGGTACAAAGTTGGCATTTTCTGTTGGGGATATGTATTCTCAATATAATTCACCACGATATTTATGATTCTCACCCTACTAAGGCGAATAAGAATGAGAAATATGGAGCTGGGTCAAATTTTTTTTAAAATTTTTTTTTTCATCAAAAAAACGCTATAACTAAAAAAGCTCAATTCGGATTCGCGGGGACTTTTCACACTTTATCCGCAATGTGTGTCCCGGAAACATATAAAAAAATCGGCTTTCTCCGATTTTTTTCCTTACTTTCTCATTTTTATGTCTAATGTGCCTGGACTAATAGGTAAATGTGTGATACCTCCATTTTTGGCCAAAAGTGCACAGTTTTCAGCTATAAGTATTCCTTGTGCTGCAGCAAGAATAATCATTAGACTTCAATATTCCACAAGCCACTTGTAGATTTTTAATGTAGGTCTGTAGACTTAAATCCTTTACTACAATTAGCAGGGGTCTCCCATGAGTCTGTGTCGACATATGGTTGACAATAGTTGGTGCCTTCTTATCTAAGTTGAATTTAAGTTTGTAGTGGATTCGGAAATTTTTTCGATCAAAACATTTGGTCAAGGAATGCACTGCCTTGGTGACACCATTTTTATTTGCCAGCTTTGCGATTTTAGCTTGCTGTTCTGGAATGTAACTTTCATAGTCATTGTGTTTCCGTTTTCTTCCGCTGGTCGGTGCTTTAGGCGATTGCATAAATTTCCCTGTTTCATCATTTGCTGCTGTTACTTGTACAGCACTGGCTTCATCTAACAATCTACTTGTTGATGGAAGACCAGGTGAAGTGGCTTGTGTATTTTAGTATTTGTTAACCATTTTAACAGAGCCATGATAATGAAAGTATTAACTGAAATTATACAGTGGCGGCAACTTTTATAATACAACAGTATGAATGATCATGTTGTATATGTAATTAATTGGCTTCATTCCATTTACTGAAGACTGATACTAAGTCAGCCAGTAAATCTCACACTGGGTAATAATGCTGCTTCTGCCATTAATGGAGTTTTCACACCAGAGAGGATTAATCACCAAAAATACAACACCATCATATTGAAGTTTTCAAATCAGCCACCACAAAATTAAATCCCCACAAAAATGTCTGTTCATAAAAACACAAAAAATTACCCCACCCCCCTCAAATTTTATGAAAAGAAATTTATTTTTTAGTGAAATAAATTTATGAGCACAATTAAACAAAAACTTAGCACTTGAACATGTTGGTCGTGACTGGTGAGACATATCACTGATGTCAGCCCGAGGTTGAAGAACTGATTTGCAACATTGTGTATATTTCTTTTGATGTATTAAGCTTTAAAAAATGATATTATCATGAAGTTGGAATATTCAGACACTTTTACACTGACCATCAGCATCAACAATTGTCTGTGAATTCAAACCATCAGCATTTGTCTCATGGGGCTTTCTTCTTGTTGGCTCATCACTCTTTTAAGTACAGTGGAGTTCACTTAATTGGTTATCTCTTAATTGAATGAGCTTGCTCATTAAATATAATTTTCAAAAACAAAACCATACCTTCAGTACAAATTTGACCTGTTAATTGTAAATAGGTTATAGAGTAAACTCCTGTTAAATGAATAAAAAATCTAACAATATGTGTTAAATTACCCTGTCTCTGAATATCCCTTGTTTATAGACCTATTTGACCATAGTACATCCAAAACAGTAATTTAATCGGTTATATTTTGTTTGACAGAGCTTCCTGTAATAGAATAAATGTTCAGTTTATCTCTAGAATACAGGAAAGTGACAAAATCCTTTTAATTGAATACACCTGGTAAATGAATAATTTTCACTGGCAAACTGGTTTTTCAATTAACAGGGTTTTACTGTAGTTAGAAGAGATAGCATGTCTTGGCCATTTGTAGCAAATATAAATACAGAAATTATTTTATGTTTTTAATTTTTCTTGTCTGAAAAATGAGAATTACTGTTTCGAAAATCAGTTTGAATGTAACAGTTTTATTTTTTTAAATATTTATGATTATGTTTCTAGATACTTTGTCAGCTATGTCACACAGTTCCAGTTCCATGAAGCTTTATGCCATGCAGCTGGCCAAACAGGACCTCTACATCATTGTGATATTTACAATTCAACAGAAGCTGGCAAGAAATTTATGTAAGTAGATCATTTATCAATGAAATATTCCTGTATTAATTTAAGCTCACCAGACTGATGGGTTGTTTTTACTTTGGAGTGAAGTGAGGAAGTGGTTGTAGTGAAAAAACATCAGCTGAGTTTATTCCAATAGAATGCAGTTTACTATGCAGCTGTTCAGGGCAGAGAATCTGCTGAAGAAGTTGTAGGATAACTTTGAAGAAATAAAATAAATTATGTAAAGCCTAAAAAAGTTAAAAATCTGTTTTATGGGCCCTCCCACATGGTCCTTTTGGCTGCCGCATGCTCTCTTCTTATAGCCAATGCAAACTTAAAAAAAATAAAAATTAAATGGTTTATATCTGATATTTTACCCAAGTTAATAAAATTGATAAATTTGACCCTTGAGTGCAACAGGGCTTTGCAAAGCCTTCTTGTACTCAAGGGAAGAAATACACCACCACCCATGCTATCCTGTATATTGTGAGGCCTGAAACATAAAACAAACCAAGAACATGAACTTTTGATCGCAGAGAAATAATTACACAAAATAAAAAAAACAACCGCCTGCCCACATGCAATTTTACAAAAAAATGGTCTAAGAAACAGATGTACTTTGTGGGGGGCCTAATGTAAATTCAAGTTGTTGTCTATTCTTTTAAAATACATTGGTATTTGACCCATTTGCATTGCAACTGGCCTTCGGTCACAAGAGTTATAAAAATGTCTGACCTGTCTTGAGAAATCATTTTTAGCTTAACTTGACATAGTCAAGATAAGCTATTGCCATCACGCGTGCGGAAGTCTGTTAGTTTGTGAGTCTGTTAGTCTGTGAGTCTGTGATGTCTGTTCACATTTTCCTTTAGCACGGGCTACACCCCGCAGTTCTTGTCTGATCGTCACGAAATTTCAAATGCAGGTTTGGGGTCATGTCTAGATGAGAACGCCCCCTTTTGGTCGCGATCGGGCAACTGGTATGGCTGCTCGAGCCCAAAACTCGAAAACCATTAGCACAGTCTACAAGTCGTATTTATGAAGGGATTTCATTGTAACTTGGTAGGATGCCTCTGTATAATGCCTAGATGAGAATGTCCCCTTTTGGGCATGATCTATCAACCGTGATGGCTGCCCAAGCTCGAAACCCAAAAACTTTTAGCATAGTCTGCAGGTCATGTTTAATGTGGAGGGATTTCATTGTACCTTGGTAGGATGAATCCTTATGATGTCTAGATGAGAATTTCCCCATTTGGGCATGATCTGCCAACCGTGACGACTGCCCGAGCCCAAAACCCGAAAACCTTTAGCACAGTCTACAGGTCATATTTATTGAGGAATTTCATTGTAACTTGGTGGGTTGACGTCATACAATGTCTAGATGAGAAAGTCCCCTTTTGGATGTGATTGGGCAACTGTGATGGCTACAGGGGCCCGAAGCCCGAAAACCTTTAGCACAGTCTACAGGTCATATTTATGAAGGGATTCCATTGTAACTTGGTAGGATGACTCCAAATAATGTCCAGATAAGAACGTCCCATTTTGATCGCGATCATGCAGCCTTGATGGGTGCCCTTGCCCAAAAACCTTTAGCATAGGCAAAAGGTCATATTGAAGGATTTCATTGTAACCTGTTAGGTTGACTCCATATAATGCCTAGATGATGACATCCCCTTTTGGTCGTAATTGGTCAGTTGTGATGGCTACAAGTGCTCGAAGCCCGAAAACCTTGAGCACAGTCTACAGGTCATATTTATGAAGGGATTTCATTGTAACTTCTTAGGATCACTCCAGATGATGCCCAGATGAGAATGTCCCCTATGGTTGTGATCATTCAGCCATGATGGCTGCCCGAGCCTGAAAAACCTTTAGCACAGTCTACAGGTCATATTTATGAAGGGATTTCATTGTAACTTGGTAGGTTAACTTCATATAATGTCTAGATGAGAACGTCCCCTTTTGGACATGATTGGGCAACTGTGACGGCTAAAGGAGCCTGAATCCCGAAAACCTTTAGCACAGTCTACAGGTCATATTTATGAGGGGATTTCATTGTAACTTGGTAGGATGACTCCAAATGATGTCTAGATGAGAACGTCCCATTTTGGTTGTGATCATTCAGCCTTGATGGGTGCACGAGCCCAAAAACCTTTAGCATAGGCAAAAGGTTATATTTATAGAAGGATTTCATTGTAACTTGTTAGGTTGACTCCATATAATGCCTAGATGATGACATCCCATTTTTGGTCGTGATTGGTCAACTGTGATGGCTACAGGTGCCTGAAGCCTGAAAACCTTGAGTACAGTCTACAGGTCATATTTATGAAGGGATTTCATTGTAACTTCGCAGGATCGCTCCAGATGATGCCCAGATGAGATTGTCCCCTTTGGTTTCGATCGATCAACCATGATGGCTGCCCGAGCCTGAAGCCCAAAAACCTTTAGCACAGTCTACAGGTCATATTTATGAAGGGATTTCATTGTAACTTGGTAGGTTGACTTCATATAATGTCTAGATGAGAACGTCCCCTTTTGGACACGATTGGGCAACTGTGACGGCTAAAGGTGCCCGAAACCCGAAAACCTTTAGAACAGTCTACAGGTCATAATTATGAAGGGATTTCATTGTAGCTTGGTAGGATGACTCCAAATAGTGTCCAGATGAGAACGCCTCCTTTTGGTCATGATCATTCAGCCTTGATGGCTGCCCGAGCCCAAAAACCTTTAGCATGTCTGTAGGTCATAGTTATGGAAGGATTTCATTGTAACTTGTTAGGTTGACTCTATATAATGCCTAGATGATGACATCCCCTTTTGGTCGTGATTGGTCAACTGTGATGGCTACAGGTGCCTGAAGCCCGAAAATTTTGAGCACAGTCTACAGGTCATATTTATGAAGGGATTTCATTGTAACTTCATAGGATCACTCCAGATGATGTCCAAATGAGAATGTCCCCTTTTGGTTGCGATCATTCAACCATGATAGCTGCCCAATCCTAAAGCCCGAAAACCTTTAGCACAGTCTTCAGATCATATTTATGAAGGGATTTCATTGTAACTTGGTAGGTTGACTTCATGTAATGTCTAGATGAGAACGTCCCCTTTGGACGCAATTGGGAAACTGACGGCTACAGGGGCCCGAAGCCCAAAAACCTTGAGCACAGCCTACAGGTCATATTTATGAAGGGATTTCATTGTAACTTTGTAAGATCACTCCAGATGATGCCCAGATGAGAATGTCCCCTTTTTGGTTGCGATCATTCAACCATGATGGCTGCCAGAGCCCCCTTTTGGTCGTGATTGGTCAACTGTGACTGCTTCAGGGGCCCGAAGCCCCAAAACCTTGAGCACAGTCTACAGGTCATATTTATGAAGGGATTTCATTGTAACTTTGTAGGATCACTCCAGATGATTCCCAGATGAGAATGTCCCCTTTTGGTTGCGATCATTCAACCATGATGGCTGCCAGAGCCCAAAGCCCAAAAACCTTTAGCACAGTCTACAGGTCATATTTATTAAGGGATTTCATTGTAACTTGGTAGGTTGACTTCATATAATGTCTAGATGAGAACGTCCCCTTTGGACGCAATTGGGAAACTGACGGCTACAGGGGCCCGAAAACCTTTAGCACAGTCTACAGGCCATACTTATGAAGGGATTTTAATGTAACTTGATAGGATGACTCGTTTTGGAATAATTTCACTGTAACTTGGTAACTTTTGTTGATATACGTTAACGTGAGGGCCACATACATTAACTGTGAGGTCATATTAACTCACTCCTCAGCTCTTTAGTACAGTGTACACCTCATATTATTTTTATCACAAACATAGCATACAGGGAACAGAAATGAACATATTCCCAATTATCATAATTCTTGTCTTATTTCATAATCCTTTCATAAACATTAAACATTATCCTTTTCATCAAACACAACACACAAGTTAAGCTACAGTGTCATTGACACTTTCATTGTCTTGCACAAGCAGCTGTCTCTCAAGATTATGTTCTTCTGTAATAATGGAAACATTAAAAAGTCTGCATATCCCAGACCTATTCCCTAAACATTTTCTATGTTTGATATATAACATCTTTGTAAGTATGAGTTACAAATTTGTTAATTTCAAGCACTTGTGGTCAAATTTAGGGGTGTTGTGGGACACTCTGATTTTAGCTGTGTAGGTAATAGAGAAACATTATAAAAATCCTTTTCTCTTAACCCAGCTCCAAATGTTTCCATGTTTGACATATAACATATTTTGGTTTGAGTTTTTGCAAAATCTTGCCATATGGTGTGGTGAGATCGGTTGGTGGGCTAGTGTTCTGGGGTGTGCAAATAGCTATAATTCGAACAATTGTGGATGGATTTTAAACATTTTGTGGAAGGCAGGTTGATATCTATGACTGTCACCTAGAGACGAGTAATCATGAGTCTGCTACTCACTTTTTGCCAAGAGTTCTAGCCCTTTGGGAAAATTCTCTAATCTTCAGCTTGTTAGTGCAATAATTAGAACAAACGTCAACCGATTTGATTGATATTTGCTATATGAGTGTTCAAGAACAATATTTTCATCAAGTTTTAAAACCAGTGCAGTCTGACTTTTCAGAGCAGAGTTATTGCCCCTAATTGCCTTTATTTCCACAAATTTTAAGCTTGTTAATATGATAAACATCAACTGATACATTTGACATTTCGTATTTGAGTCTTTCTCAACAATATCTAGATCGAGTTCAAAAACCAGTGTGGTCCCATTTCTCTCAGTGGAGTTATGGCCCTTGATTCTGAGTTCATTTGTACGATAATGCAAAGAAACAAAAAATGACTCAATTGGTATTTGGTATGTTTGTCTTTCACAACAATATACCTTGATGGAGGTTGAAAACCAGTGTGGTCCCTTGAAACCAGTGTGGTCCACTTTTCATTCGCAGAGTTATGGGTCTTATTTACTTATTTTTTATGTGAATTTCGAGCTTGTTAGCATGATAACTCAGACAAACATCAACAAATTCGATTGATATTTGGCATACAAGTCTTTCACAACAATGTCTGGGCCAAGTCCAAAAACCATTTTAGTTTGGTTTTCCTTGAAGGAATTATGGCTATTAACACTTTACTCAATGCACTGGATATCAAAATTTATTATTTAAAATATTGCAGGCCTTTAAATTCATTTATTTTGGGTACACCGTTTTGCCCTAATTTGGGCACATTAAAACCAGAAATAACAGTCAGTTTTATCATGTTATGTTTTATTGTCATGCTTTTCTTTGTGTTTCTATGGTCATATTATGATGGAAGTTATTCTAAAATACAGAAGAGACCCAGAGAATTTATATATTTTTCTAGATGCCTTCACACATGATGGCATGGCAGTGATTTTTCTCCAGTATTGCCAAGTTTTTTTTTGTCAGTGAGTTTATTGTCATGGAATTTGTAAGATTTTTATATTTCCTCTGGAGAACTTCTGGTATACTCCACACAGCTAATCAAGCCAGAAAATAAGCAGACTGTCATTTGCAAAATGAGGTCTCCAGAGGGTGAATTTAGTGATACTACCCTGCACAGCAGGGTAACATCACTAAATTTACCCCTGTAGACCTCAGGCTGAATCAGGGTCTCAAAACAAAACAGAAAGAGGCACCCAGAGGATAAACTGGCCCACTGTATGGGAAAGCTTCATTAGATTCACCATCTGGGGACCTCAGGCTACAAATGTCAGATTGCCTATTTTCAGGCCTACAGCTAATTCTATTTTGGTATGTGGCTCTGTGCACAGAAAATGTCAGCCAAGTCCAATTTTGACATTTGTCAAACATAACTTTATACAGTTATTGCCCTTTAATAATAATGTAAATTACAAGCATATTTTACTTAGCGTAAATTTTGGTATGTGCTGTAAAGAACTGTACAGTAAAATATACAACATTAGCTCCTAACCATAAAAGTGATTCATCTATGGAAAAAGAAGGGAATATAACATGTCAGGAGTTAATTGTTGCCAAAAGTCTCCTTCAAAAGGTGAGATTTTAAATTCTTTTAATTCTTGAACATTTAACCCTTTACCCAACGTAACGGCCAAAACCGGCCAGCGCTATTCTAAAAAATTGCCAATTAATTTTCAAAATATTTTCATTTTTTGTCTCAAAAACATAGGTTATGACCCCTCGTTGGAACGAGCTCGTCGAGCTCGTTCCAACGAGGGGTCATAACCTATGTTTTTGAGACAAAAAATGAAAAACTTTAGTTATTCAAGAATTTTTTTTGCAAGTGTCGTCTGCTTTTCATGTTAGGTAAAGGGTTAATGCATTCCATAGTCCAAGCCCAATGAATGAAAAGCTCTTATTCACTAGTGTAGTAGTGTAGACTTGGAAAAGAGCATATGCAGTCTAATTTGTTCAGAAGAGAATAAACACTTTACTAGTTTTCTAATTGTCAAAAGTTCTTTTATGTACTGAGGTGCTGAGCCTTGAATACATTTAAAGACAATCTACTGTTGTACAAGAAACCAGTGCAATACATTTTTAGCTCACCTGAGCGAAGCTCAAGGGGAGCTGTACTAATTGCTTTCCATCCGTCGTCCGTCCGTCGTCGTCCGGCGTAAACTTTACAAAACAAACTTCTCCGAAGAAACCACTGGCCCAATATTTTTCAAATGTTGGGTAAATGTTTATTACCTAATGTCAATTCAGATTTGTTCAAATGAAGTTGCCCCACCTCCTGGGTGGGGGCTCGCCCCCAAGGGGCACAAAATCTTTGAAAATCTTCTTCTCATGAACCACATGTAGCAGAGACTTGATATGTGGTATACAGAGTCCTTTTGAGGTTTAGAATCAAGTTTGTTCAAGAGAAGTTTGTCGGGCATTATTTGCCTTTGTTATGGGAGGGGCAAAAATTTTGGCCACGCCTAAAATTTCTATTTTCTGAACCGTGAGGTCGATTTGAACCAAATTTGATATAAGATGATAATGGATCATAAGTAGTTGATTGATGCAAAAAAAAATTGTTCTCATTACCCCGTGGGAACCTCGGGAGCTAAAAATAGGAAAAACCTTAAAACTGCCATATGTCCAAAACTACACGGCACAGAGAATTCTTATTTTGGATAAAGCTTACTTTTATCCAGTAGAATAGAATGGTTAAAAAAATCCCTATCGGTTTGATCACAAGGTACTTTTTTCAGGACTTTGAAAAAGTGCTGGGTCAGCACTTTTTAACACTGTAGGCAATGGGAAAAACATTAAAAAATCTTCTTCTCCAGATCCAGCAGGCAGAATCTTTTGATATTTGGTATGCAACATTGTTGGGTGGATCTGATTCAAGTTTGTTCAAATCGGCCCCCTGGGTTCATATTTGGGCTCAGTATAGGAGCCCGATTTCGAACTTAGTGCATTTCAGGCAAATTTCTTAAAAAATCTTCTTCTCCAGATCGAGCAGGCAGAATCTTTTGATATTTGGTATGCAACATTGTGGGGTGGATCTGATTCAACTTTGTTCAAATCGGCTCCCTAGATTCATATTTGGGCTCACTATAGAAGCTCGAAATTGAACTTAGTGCATTTCAGGCAAATTTCTTCAAAAATCTTCTTCTCCAGATCCATCAGGCAGAATCTTTTTATATTTGGTAAGCAACATTGTGGGGTGGATCTGATTCAAGATTGTTCAAATCGGCCCCCTGGATTCATATTTGGGCTCACTATAGAAGCCTGAATTCGAACTTGGTGCATTTCAGGCAAATTTCTTAAAAAATCTTCTTCTCCAGATCCAGCAGGCAGAATCTTTTGATATTTGGTATGCAACATTTTGGGGTGGATCTAATTCAAGTTTGTTCAAATCGGCTCCCTAGATTCATATTTGGGCTCACTATAGAAGCTCAAATTCGAACTTGGTGCATTTCAGGCAAATTTCTTAAAAAATCTTCTTCTCCAGATCCAGCAGGCAGAATATTTTGATATTTGGTATGCAACATTGTAGGGTGGATCTAATTCAAATTTGTTCAAATCGGCTCCCTAGATTCATATTTGGGTTCACTATAGAAGCTCGAATTCAAACTTAATGCATTTCAGGCAAATTTCTTACAAAATCTTCTTCTCCAGATCCAGTAGGCAAAATCTTTTCATATTTGGTAAGCAACAGTGTGGGGTGGATCTGATTCAAGATTGTTCAAATTGGCCCCTTGGGTTTATATTTGGGCTCAGTATAGGAGCCCAAATTTGAACTTAGTGCATTTCAGGCAAATTTCTTCAAAAATCTTCTTCTCCAGATCCAGCAGGCAGAATCTTTTGATATTTGGTATGCAACATTATAGGGTGGATCTGATTCAAATTTGTTCAAATCAGCTCCCTAGATTCATATTTGGGTTCACTATAGAAGCTCGAATTCGAACTTAGTGCATTTCAGGCAAATTTCTTAAAAAATCTTCTTCTCCAGATCCAGCAGGCAGAATCTTTTGATATTTGGTATGCAACATTGTGGGGTGGATCTGATTCAAGGTTGTTCAAATCGCCCCCCTGGATTCATATTTGGGCTCACTATAGAAGCCCAAATTCATACTTAGTGCATTTCAGGCAAATTTCTTCAAAAATCTTCTTCTCCACATCCAGCAGGCAGAATCTTTTGATATTTGGTATGCAACATTGTGGGGTGGATCTGATTCAAGTTTGTTCAAATCTGCCCCCTGGGTTTATATTTGGGCTCAGTATAGGAGCCCAAATTTGAACTTAGTGCATTTCAGGCAAATTTCTTTGAAAATCTTCTTCTCAAGATTCAGCAGGCAGAATCTTTTGATATTGGGTATGCACCATGCTTAGGGGTGAGATTCAAGTTTGTCCCTGGCCAAGTCCCTGGGTTCATATTTGGGCTCACTGTCGTAGCCCAAATTATAACTTAGTTCAAAATGAGGAATTTTCTTTAAAAATCTTCTTCAGATCCAGCAGTCAGAATATTTTGATATTTGGTATGCAGCATTCTCTGGGTTGATATTTAGGCTACCATGTCAGGTGAGTGCTCTCAGGCCCCTTGGGGCCTCTTGTTTTACTGGGGTTCTGTGATCATAATGCCAAGGGCCTGTGATGATGTAAGTGTATTCTGGGTGATTTATAATTTTGCAAGCCAATTTTCAGTGAATTTGAAAAATCTAAGTGGGATGAGATAAAGTGTGAAAGATATCGCAAAGATGGCTCAGATACTTAAGTTGTATAAAACAACCCCTGCAAATCACATTAAAATTTGTTTTTTGTATGTAGCTTCCAGATGGGAACCTCCACATCAAGTTTTAATTTCATTCCGATCCTTTCATTTATCAAAGAGTGATTGCCCTTGAACTTGAGAATTTCACATATTAGCTGCTGAAAAGATCCTCATCCAGCATACAGACTGCTGTTGTGGAAAATTTGACTGGAAACAAGACATTTCATTGTAATTATCTCTGTTATTTAATAATGTAATAATGATATAAATATCCTGGACCCTGGAACCCAAAACAGCAATTCAGTTCTTCATTTCACTGGCCTCTCAAGACAGGTGGTCTCGCCAAGGTATTACTGTACTATATACTGTTTGAATTGCAAACCATTTCAATTGCGGGGCCACAGTGATGACCTCATCACTTTGCATTGAGTTAAAGTTGACACCAATGCCAGTTTTAACTCTTTGAATACTACCCCCCTCGAGTGATGATTGAATAATGCTGGTCAAAATTGGAGACAGGTGATCAACCACTGTTTTGACCAGAGATGCAGGAATGGGATCCAGTAAGCTATCCTGACAAAATTTGGCACACTTACTGTGTTTTCATGGCCGCTTTAGATTATTTATTCTATACCTTTACCTAAAACAGTGCCCAATTCAGATGTTTTTCTTCCAAGTTTTAATTTCAAGTCGAGTATTGAACTTTTGTTCTCAAAATTTTGGAAATACATTCTCCAACAAAAACTATGTCTAAGAATGTGATATGGACCTGGAAAGTTCTCAATAGTTATAGGCAAATTTTCAGCTGGCAATTACATTAATGTCCCAAAAAATGAAATGTGACCGATTTTCATTCAATTTTAGTATGTTGTAGAGCTAAAAAAAATTATGAGATAGTTGTTTTTTTTTTCAGTTTTTTGATTTATCGCCATTTTTAAGATTTTAACTTCACTTCAGATTTTGGGGACATTATGGACTTTTTTCATAAAAAACACTGGATTTTCTAGCATGCATAACTCTCTATTAATAATACACATATCTAAAATATAATAGTATCCACCACGCCATTAAACACTCCTCCAAATTTTGGAAATATCGTCTCCAATAAAAACCATATCTTAAAATGCAATAAGTTTTTAGCCAATGAAATAATTCTTCTGGAGATGCCATTGTGATGATGGTTGGATGTCAACGTCACAAGAATTAAAGTTTGTCTGGTTTCCAGGAAATTTTAGTATGTTGTAGAGCTTGAAAAATAAAAAGATAGCTGTTTAGAGATTTTTTGATTTTACATCATATTAGAAGTTTTTACATCAATTGCATTTTGGGCACCCAAGACATATGTGTCACACCTAGAGCCATTACCATATCCCTTACAGAAACAAAACTCCCCATGATGGCATGGCAGTGATTTTTCTCCAGTATTGCCTAGTTTTTTTGTGATTGATGGAAAACCTTTTGAGGTACAAATAACGAAAAAATGGGAAAAATACCCATTTTCGTGTGTCCCACATACAGCTATTGTTAGAGTGTGTAGAACATATTGTTAGTGTGTAGAATATTGGGAGCAGAACTTTGGAGTGCACCCCATTGGAGTAGAATGATATAAAAAGGAAGTGACTGTAAGGCATATTGAAGTTCAATTTAGTTGATAGTGAATGTGTGTTGAGTCAGCATTCAGGAGATATTTGGGAAAGCTTATACAGGACTTGTGTAAGTTTCACAGCTGTTACCATATCTCTTACAGAGACCAAACTTAGTAGGTTTACAGCAAGACAAAATACCGCTTTCAATTTCTATCAAGCCTATATATAACTATAGTACGTACAGAGACCAAACTTCACATGTCGACACAGCAGTGACAGTTCTGGAGTATTCCCAAGTTTGTTTACGATCAACATAAATCTTTTGAAGTTACAATGCAAATAACAACAAAAAGGAAAAAAAAATAACTTTCAACTTGTATCAGGCCAACAGCCATCACAGTACAATATAGTGTACACATCAGACTTGGCCTACAAAATGGCCTTGGTTGCAAAAGCAGCCTTGGTTGTCCTCTCAGCATTGACCATGCTTCATTGAATGGCTTCTGGAAATTTGCATTGCAATTTTAAAACCATCCAGTTAGTCTTATTGGGACCAAGCCTGAATATAAGCAACCTGTCATTTACAAAATGGGGTTCCCAGAGGGTGAATTTGCTTATGCTATCCCATACAGTGGGCCAATTTATCCTCTAGGTACATCTTTCTGTTTTGGCTTGAGACCTTGATTCAGTCTGAGGTTCACAGAGGGTAAATTTTGTGATGCTACCCTGCTGTGCAGGGTAGCATCACCAAATTCCCCCTCTGGGGACCTCATTTTGCAGATGACAGTCTGCTTATTTTCAGGCTTGATTGGGACTTTTTTTCAGAATCAACTTCTTCACTTCTTTTAATTATTGGACTGAACTCCATCCATGCGCAACTGATAGACAAGTCATCAAAAGTACATATGGGTTGAGTTGCATGTTCAGTGCTTTTGTTTATCAGTTCTACTTTATTGATAAAATAATTCTCGAATCAGTTTGCTAATTCTAGAGCTGCAGTATGTTCCAGTAATTTGTTCATTCTTTTGTTATCAAGAAGGCTGTTAGTCACTGAAAAAAGGGCTTTGCTCTCAGAACAGGCATCAATACACATGTTGTAATACAGGCTGTGACAGCTTCTACTACAGATTCAACAATATTCATATTTAATGAATATTGTAAAACAGTGTCCACAATAGTATCCTTCACTATTTCTGAATATTTGGGGTCGCTTAATAAACTGTTATTAAACTGTTATTAAAATTTTCAGATACCTCGTCCCTTAGTTTGGGTTATAAATTTTAGAGAGATTGTAAAGGGTGAGCATCGGTGAAAACGGGGAACTTTTGTTCTGTATATTCACCATAAATGACAAATTATTCTGGGAAACCCTAAAGCAAATGATCAGAGGTAAAACAATTTCTTATTCATCCTTCAAGAAAATAAAATTACTGTGAACAGAATCTTCTATTGAAAAACAATTAAAAATTCTTACAGAAAAACTTGATAATGGTAATGACGAAACAATAGAGGACATTGACCGTTTAACCAATGAACTTCAAAACATAAGAAATAAAAAGTACAAGGCATGATAACTGGTCAAAAGCCTGTTTGAAAGTTGAAGGTGAGAAACCAACAAAATATTTTTGCAATTTAGAAAAGCGCCAATACACTGAAAAAATAATACCACAGTTAATAAGGGATGATGGTACTGAATACACAGAGACAAGTCTAAACTTACCACAAATTGCAAAACTGAACAAGTAGAAAATCTGTTTTTCAAACCCCAAAACCCATATATTAGTAAACTGGACACAGATGATAACTTATTACTTGATGGGAAGTTAACGTTGAATGAATGTTATATAGCTCTAAAGGATATGGGCAACAATAAATCTCCTAAATCAGACGGTTTTACCATTGAATTTTATAAATACTTCTGGGATGATGTGGGTAAGTATATAATAAACTGTCGAAATTTCAGTTATAATACTGACAAATTTTCTATCACCCAGCGCCAGGGGGTTATTACATGTATACCCAAAGAAAGAAAATCAAAGGAATATATTAAAAATTGGCAGACAATTTCCCTCCTTAGTGTGGGCCAAACATTAGGCTGTTCTGCAATTGCAAATAGGCTTTAAAAAGTCCTCCTGAATTCATGAAGGAAGATCTATAGGAGAATCAATGCATTTAATCACAGACTTAATAAAAAACCCAGAATCTATGAATGTTCCTGGAATGTTGGTCCTTATCAATTTCGAAAAAAGCTTTCTATTCACTTGAATGGCAGTTCATTAGAAAAGTACTTAGATTTTTTAATTTTAGTGAATCCATCACCCAGTTGTTCAACATCTTCTTCTTCTGATGTTTCCAGCTGCATAATAAATAATGGACACCATTCAGAATATTTTAATATTGATGGGGGGAGGGGGGGGGGGGAGGGTTCGTCAAGGAGACCCATTATCTCCTTAATAATTAGTGCTTTTTCCTAAAACTTAACCCCAAAATAAATGGAATCAGAATCAACGACTCTGAATACATCACTACCCAATACGCAGATGACAGTACTCTTTTTAGAGGATGACGAGGAATCCATAAACATGGCCCCTAAATTCACTCGACAGCTTCACTGCTGTATCTGGATTAAGTGTTAATTTTGATAAAACCCACATCCTTTGGGTCGGATCTCATCGTGGCTGTGGGCTTGAATTGAAAACTGATAAACCTATAAGGTGGAATCACAGTGCAACTTTCACTATCCTTGGTATAAAATATGAATTGAACAGAGAAAATTTTTTCAAAACACACTTTTGGACAACATTAATAAGTTCACAAACTTTTAAATGATTAGTCTCTAAGGAATCCCACATTAGTCGGCAAAGCTTCAGTGATCAAAACATTGGCAATTCCTATTCTAATACACCCGCTTACTGTTCTTCCAGACCCATCAGATCGGTTTTAGATGAAATTCAAGCTCTACTGTTAATTTTCTATGGTCTGATAAAAAACACCATATCCAGCATGATATTATAATTAACTCATTTGAAAATGGTGGACTTAAAAGTCCCCCACATAAAAACATTGTGCCATTCTTTGAAAATGATATGGGTTAAAAAGCTATTAGACCCTGAAACAATGGCCCAGTGGTAAACACCAGTTACAGGGCCATTGTTTATCAACAATTTTGAAAAATTTGGGCTAGGAACATGTGGCTTTTGACTAAAGAGGGTTTACTAGAAGTGTCCAAACAAATGGATCCCTTCTGGAGGAACGTACTTTATGCTTGGGCGCTCCTAAAAGGGGCCTACCCACAGCCCTGATTGAGATCCTCTCACAGCCCCTATTTTACAACAAACTTTTAACAATTAATAATACATGTGAATCTTTCTTTCATAGATGCTGGTGCACAAAGGGCATATTTTTTGTAAATGTCATAACATGTGACATGAGGTGTATTATGAGTTTCCATGAAGTCAAGAAAATACGACTTTGATACACCATTCACCAGCTACAATGGGGTGGTGAATGCTATAACAAGGTTATGAAAAAATATAATATCCAACAACAAAAAATTTGAGTATATAATGGACCCCTTTGTCCATGACATAATCTCCTGGACTAAAGGAAATGTTGCTTCTATCCCATATTTCTTAAAAAAAAATTTCCAAAGAAGCTTTTCACACACAATAAAAGTGGCACAACATATTAGAAGAAAATATTGATGAAAATGATAGGCAACTTATATATAGGCAAACCTTTAAGACAACAGACGATACATATCTACAATCCCTTCAATTTAAGATCAATCACAGAATTTTATTTACCAACTCTAAACTGTTTGAATGCAGATTGTCAAAGACAGAACTGTGTTTCTTTTCTGTGGAGATACTAAAGAAACCATTTTACATCTTTTTTATGAGTGTTCCTTCTCAAAAAACTGTTTAATAGGACTGGTGGAAAAAATTCATCTTAATCCAGATTTGAAACATCACGCAGATATAAACAAAAAGAAATACTTTTTGGTTCAATGTCTCCAGAACTTCCCCCAAGCTTTTGGAATATATGTCTTCTCCAGGGCTGAAAGTTTTCAGGGATTTGACTGAATTTAGGGATTTTCATTACAGGTTTTGTCTGTAGTGTTCAGGGATAGTGATTTTCAATGAAGGCAGGCTTCAGTTTTTGTCTTAACACACATAGATCCCTGCACATATGACAAGCAATCACCTGTGGCTCCTCTCAGGTTCTGCCTTTGGCATTAAGCAAGAGCCTTTGGCTCCTGATAAAAGATTTTCAGGGATTTTTGTCTCTGGGCACTTTCATCTCAGGTCTTCTCATTTACATAAAATACATTTATTTCTGTGGTCAAAAGAAAATTATCCCCACTCTTTCAGGTCTTCTACAAAGTATAAAATTGTACAAAAATATTGAGCAGTACTCACTTTACATGTATCAAATCGGCAAGGCAGAGACCATTAGAAGAAAATGAAATTACATCAGCAAATATTTTGAATGGAAAGATACCAACAAAGTTCTCTCAGTACATGTCTGGTAATAAATACAATCTGTGCATTGTTGTAATGTTGTACAATGTATTATACCGTTATATTTGTATTCTGTTCTTTTGATGCCAATAAAAAATTAAAAAAAAATTTCAGTGGTGATTTGTAATGTGGGTACCAAAAGATACCATGCTACCATCAAGGAAGGTTTTAAAACAGCACAATTTTGTTCAAATATAATTGTTCTGAATTTTATTCTTCTGCCCAGAAAACATCAACCTAATGCATATGGTGTAAAGTCACCAAAGTGGTTTTTAGCCCTTTTCAGTAGAGCCATGATAGAGGCTTCTAGCACTCAACCAGTTAACAACATAGATTTCTATATGAAATTCTTTTGTGTACAACTACTACATATCCTGCATTTATGAACTGATTATAACAAAACAATGTCTGCATGTTCCAATATTTCAAAGTTCCTCATTCTGAGGGGTATTCTGAAAAGCCATGAGTGGCTAGTGTTAATCACCTTCAGTGATAGTTATTGTTTTATTTTTCTGAAAAAATCAATTTTAACCCTCATTTCCTTCAATACTGCCAAAGGATATTCCCAGCCAGGACTGCAAATCTCTACCCATGTCATTTATCAACATCTTCAAGATTAAACTGTGCATTACTAATACTGGAGAGTCCAGACATACTCAAATTCATTGTGACAAACCACGTACAAATTTCAGTGCAAATCTTCTAAAACATAAATTACCAGCCATATGGAATGAACTCGACAATCAACTAAAACCTATACACCCCAGACAGTTATTCAAGAAAAGACTTCACGACAAACATGTCGGCGCATATCAAACGTCTGTCATATGTAGCAATCCGTGCTGCTTAGATTGTAGAAACTGACAAGATAAGGAGTTAACCTAATGCAGATTGGCCTGTGCTTCGCTAATGATGTTATTTGTCCGATAAATTCTCTACAGCTGCCATTGACCTCCACACCAAACATAATGCCCAACAACATGGATATAAATGTGTATGTATATGATACACATGTGTGTGATGTGTTTGTATATGCATATATCTATTCATGGGCATATGTTTGTATATATACATATATTTAACCCTTTACCTAACAAATCTGCTTCATCCGATCAAATAGTTTCCAAATTGAGCAGTTGATAAAATATTATTTTTGACCCCTCCATCGGAACAAGCTGATTCCAGTGGATATATTTATATATATTTGGGTTCATGTATAAATGCGTGTGTGCATGTGAAGGAGTTAATGGCTCATAAACCAATTACTCCATGTCTGTCTTATCCGCTCAATGTCTGTATGTTTTTAAACACTAGTTATACCATATTTACTCTATGTATTGGGACAGCTAAAAATAATTATTTTCACAGGTGTCCCAATTCTTAGAAAATGGGGAAAGAACACAGCCTGGTCTTGATTTGATGCTGAATAAAGTTGTGTGTGATTCGTTTTCCATCACTATATACGAAAATCGCCGTCCAATTTTTTTTATATTTTCATTTTTTGCTTCCAAAACATAGCTTATGATCCCTCATTGGAACGAGCACGTTGCGCTCGTTCCAATGAGAGATCATAAGTTATGTTTTGGAAGCAAAAAATGAAAATTTTTAGTTACTCAAGAATTTTTTTTATGAGTGTCGTCTGCTACTAGCGACGGGCCAACTGGAAACAAATCTCCTGAATGTCCCAAACTTTGGAGCATAAAAAAATATATAGTTTTCTGGAAAAAATGTGTGTCCCAAATCATAGAGTGTTCCAATACATAGAGTAAATACTGATATAACTAGTGTTTAAAAACATACAGACATTGTGGTACTCTATAATTATGCATGCACTGTATCATGAGTGCTCAAACTAAGAGGATATCATTAGTGTCTTGTATACTATTCAAAAAAAGTAGCGGATATCCAAACTGATGTTGATATTTTCGGAAAATGGTATTGGATACGCATGATTGGACACATCAATATGTTACCAAGTTTAGTGTGGATCATGAATGTCACTGACCCACGAAAACTTTGTGCAGGTTTTTTGCACGAGCGCGCATTAATGTCTGTGGGGTATGTTTTGAAATTTTCATTTGTACTGGACGGGCTTTTTCGGAGGTCTCATCATTCTTTTCTTGGTATAAGCTCGTTCATCAATAGTTTCTGGTCAAAGCGTAACTTTTGAGGTATGCGAAGACGGACACGTGATGAATGTTTACGTGCCGTTGGAAGCTGGCAACAGACAAACCGCACTGACTCAAATTCTCAACGTTACTCAATCGGTGATTAGCAGGTTCTGGTCACGCAACCATCAGACAGGTAGTGATGATGACAGTTGTCAGTCAGGTCATCCATGGGCAACAGTTGCTAACCAGGAACGTTTCATCAATACCACAGCATTACGTAACCGCCATCAAAGTGCATCAGAAATTGGACAGCAGCTGCACCGAGTGACAGATGTGTGAGTCAGTGGTCAAACTCTCCGAAATCGCTTATTCAGCTGTAATTTGTTTGCTTGACGACCCGAATAATTCCATGTTTGACTGAACATCACATCGCAGCAAGGCATAATTGGTGTGGAGCACGACAGCACTGGGACAATTGTCGATGGAGCAACATCATGTTTTCCAATGAATTGATGTCCACTCTCTACTTCCATGACAGGCGAAACAGAGTGTGGTGGTGGCGGAACAAATGATACCATGACGTAACCGTTAGGCAGCACGATCGTTTTGGTGGTGGATCAGTTATGGGGAAGCATAACCATGACAAGCAGAACAGCGTTACATGTCATTGAAGGGCATGTCACAGGGCAGTACTACCATGACAACATGTTAGCAGCTCATGTGGTGCCATTTGCACGACATCACAGCCGTCAATTCATTTTCCAAGATGACAATGCAAGAGCACACAGGGCCTGTGTCGCTACAGAGTTCCTCCAGGAGCAGAACATCATTACACTGCCTTGGCCAACACTAAGTCCAAACCTTTCACCAATTGAGCATGTCTGGGATATGCTTGGCAAGCATCTATGACAATGCCAACAAACCCCTATCTATGGCCAAGAACTCGCTGCTGCACTGCAGGAAGAATGGAATAACATCAGTCAAGCTGATATTGGACGTTTTGGTGAGGAGTATGCCATGTTGGATCCGCACTTGTCTCGCAAACCAAGGAGGATTTACAAGGTATTGAGGTCTTGGACTGAATGTGGTAAATTCTCTGACTGACTGTCCATGACTTCTACAGCTCAGTGCATGGAATGCATGCTTGTCAGACACCCAACTATCGCTGAAATCATTCACCAGGTGTCACAGTGCATTGTCTCAACTGTCTTTTTGATGAAAATATAAATATATTTCTTCATATATCTCACTTTTATCAAATATCCCCTTCTTTTTTTTGGAATAGTATGTATATCTTATTAAAAAAATGTTACCACTATTTGAATTTATCAAGCTCTAACCAGTTTTACTCTTTTTGCTTTGTTTTGAGTATTTTTTTTCTTGGAAGCGACTGGAAACGGCCAAATTGGCCATGTCGCCTCCTGAAGACGCTAATAACTATCTGTATCCTATTGTGTTCATTATACTTGTATATAAGTGCATTCTTCGAAAAAAATACTGTTCTGTTCAAAACAATGTCAGCATGTTCCAATATTTCAAAGTTCTTCATTCTGAGAGTTATTCTGAAAAGCCATGAGTGGCTAGTATTAACCCTTTACCCAATGAATCGCCCACATCCGCCCGCGTAATATGCAAATTCAGCAGTTGAAAAAATATCCACTGGAATGAGCTTGTTCCGATGAAGGGGTCAAAAATAATATTTTATCAACTGCTCAATTTGGAAACTATTTGATCGGATGAAGCAGATTTGTTAGGTAAAGGGTTAAAAACCAAACATTCTCATTTTTTGCTGAAAGACATTGCTTATTAGACTCATTGGAACAAGCACAATGAGCTTGTTCTAATGAGAGGTCATAAGCTATCTATTTTGAGGCAAAACATGGAAAATATAAAAAAAATGAGAATTATAAATTTTCTGAATAGATCTGGCCAGTTATGTCCATCATGTTTGGTGCAGGGTAAAACAAGTAATAACAAACAATCTTACAGTGTGTGATATAGAAAGTTTTACATGGATAAATTCTGACTAGTCTATATATCAACAAATTACATATGAAGTTATTTGGATATTGCATGATTTAGGCTCTTTGTCACCAAATTTACATCTTTTTGAAGAACTACATGAAGGAATATATAATTTGCAATCATCCTCACAAAATATCAAAATGGAGGAAACCACTTGTTTAACCCTTTACCCAACGCAGACGATTTCAAAATTTATTATTTTAAATATCATTTTTTAAATTTTTTCAAAAAGTTTCAACAAAACCATATCATGTGACCCCTCTTTGGAACAAGCTCGACGAGCTCATTCCAAAGAGGGGTCACAAGATATGGTTTTGTTGAAATTTTTTGAAAATGCGGGCGATTTGTTGGGTAAAGGGTTAACCCTTTACCCAATGCAGATGATAGCAAAATTTATTATTTTAAATATCATTTATTCAACTTTTTCAAAAAATTTCAACAAAACCATATCATATGACCCCTATGACCGAGCTCGTTCCAACGAGGGGTCACATGATATGGTTTTGTTGAAATTGTTTGAAAAATTTAAAAAAATGATATATAAATTAATAAATTTTGATATTGTCTGCGTTGGGTAAAGGGTTAATCACTTTCAGTGATAGTTATTGTTTTATTTTTCTAAAAAAATCAATTTTAACCCTTAATTCCTTGCATACTGCCAAAGGATATTCCCAGCCAGGACAGCAATTCTCCTGCCACTACAATGAGTACAATTTAACCAAATTTTCCTCTTTGAATTGAATCAGCTTTTCTACAAGAGTATTTTTTAGACACCTGACTATGGGAATTAGGCATGTAGTGATTGAAGTGTGCGGGTGGGTGAGGGATGGGATCTGTGTTCTCGATTTTGTGAAGAAAACAATGGGTTAGGATAAGGGAACCTATTTTGTCACTGGGAACAAAAATAACAATAAAAACTACACACAAAAGTGGTTACACAAGATGATAGGTGTATATTGAAGGATACAATCATGTTTTCAAAGAATTTGGAATGTTGATTTCTGATCCCTGTCTGGGAATCAAACCATTGGCAACACTGCCTGGAAATCAGGAGTCCAACACCTAAATCCCAAGACCATTGCTCTTCATCAAAAAATAATGGCTGGAATCTAGCTTATTACATGACATTCTCATGATTACTTGGTTCACATTTCTTATGGCAGCTACATGAAAGTATGAAACACGCTGGCTACACTACAATGAGAATGTGCTGCGGTTGATCTTAGACAAAGACTGGCATGCACCTGTATTTGTATGTTGAAGGATACAATCATATTTTCAAAGAATTTAGAATGTTGATTTCTGATCCCGGCCTAGAATCGACCCATCTGCCACACCCTCTGGCAATCAGGAGTCCAACACCTAAACCACTACACCATTGAGCACTATCAAAAATGATGACTGAAATCTAGATTATTAGATGGCATTCTCATTAACTGGTCGAGTGCTAAATTATTTTTGACCAGCAAAATTTGTTCATACGTTATTGCCTTGTTACAATTTATAGGAGAGTGCCTGTGGGCACTCTCCTATAAATTGTAACATGGCAAAGTCTTTCAGAGTAAATAATATCACTTCAAAGTTAATATGAAACGCATCCACAGATTATGAAGCCTTTAAATTGTGGTACTGACACTTCAGAATAAAGCCCAAATATGGGCTTCCACCACTCAACCAGTTAAGACTTGGTTTACTTTCCTTATGGCAGCTATATGAAAGCATGGAATATGCTGGCTACAGTACGATAAAAGTCCCGTAGTTGGCCTCACACAAAGATTGGCACGGGCCTCTGTGTTTGTGTATTGAAAGATACAATCATGTTTTCGAAGAATTTGGAATGCTGATTCCTGATCTCCAGCCAGGAATCAAACTGTGGGCAACACCAGCTGGCAATCAGGCGTCCAACACCTAAACAACTTGACCATCACACACCATCAAAAACAATTGCTGGAATCCAGCTTATTAGATAATGTTCTCATGATTACTTGGTTCACATTCCTTATGGCAGCTACACGACAGTATGAAATGTGCTGGCTACAGTATGACAGAAGTGCTATGGTTGGCCTCAGACGATGACTGGCTTGGGTGTGAAAGATACAATCATGTTGTTGTATTTTCAGTGTTGATTAACATTCAATGAATTTGGATGAAATTTAAGGGCGTTATCAATTAAGAAAGACATGGAAATCATAACAGTCTTACCGCACACAGCAGTAAATACTGCACATATCAGTATAAAAGATAGCATACCGCACACAGCAGTACAGCAGATGGAATACCGCACACAACAGTATAAGAGATGTCATACCACACACATCAGTATAAAAGAAAGAATACCGCACACAGCAGTATAACAAACAGAGGTTGACACACAGTCGAAATAAATGTCTGAACAGTGTAACATCCAAAGTCACACTAAAATTGCTCCCAAACTAACACCTCAGTCACACTTGGAAACCAACCGAGCATTACTGTGAACACTGTTCATTGACTAGATCTTGGCAACTGATCTTCACTGAATCAATTAACCCCAATTATACAACAATGTTTTTAAAGAATTCTGAATGTTGATTTCTGATCCCCCACCATAAATCGAACCGTTGGCAACAATATGTCCCCACAAAAGCAGTCCAACAAAATGATAGAAGTAGATGTGTGTGTGTCTGAGCTATAACTCAAAAACTATTGGGGTTACAATCATCAAACCTCACACAATTATGAAGGGGAGGATTGTCAACCACCAGTGGTGGGTCCACAACCTGCAGATCAAGGTCATGTTATCAACTGTGACAAATCCTTGGAATTTCAATAAAGTGCTCAAAGAGTCATTGTGAGTGGCATGCCTTGCACCTTTATTTAAAAGAAAGTAAAAAACAAACAAAAAAACAAGGAAAAATAGGAAAAAACGAGACTAAAAAAAGTAAAAATGGTGGGTTGAGAATGCCAGCACAAATTTTCCTGGGCCTGCTTAGTTTGCACTCTCGATATTTTTATTAGCTCCGCCTGACAAAATGTCAGCGGAGCTTTTCTAATGCTAAGTCATCTGTTGTTTTCCGGACCATAATTTCATAGCCACTGAATATTTTTTAACAGAAATTTGTAACTGCATGTATTGTATCTAGACAGTTTGCCATCAGTCATAATAAGGTCTCTACCCTCAAGGTGAATGTAAAGGTTACAAAAAATAATAGTTGGATATTGCCCTTGTCCGGTCTCTATAATCTGATCCATATGATTGATCTTGTTTAAACTTGACACAGTAACAGTTACTGTCCATAACCAAAAATTGTGTCATGATATCTCATGGTCAAGGTCACATTCGAGAAAACTTCCAATATTTTACTATCATTTTTGTCTTGTTCATACATTTTGATCCAATTGGCAGATCTTGTTCATGCTTCAAACAAATATTGCCCTGGACTAAATAGTTTTGTGACTTTAACCAAAAGTCATATAACCAAGGTCAAGGTCACAAAAATAATTGGATATTGCAATATATCTGGTCTATATAATCTGACCCAATTGATTGATCTTGTTCATACTTGACACAGTTTCTGACCATAACCAAAGAGTGTGTCACGATCTTGACCCAATGTCATATTCTCATGGTCAAGATCACAGTCAAGAAAACTTCAATATTTTACTATCATTTTTGTTGGTGCATATCATTTCATCCAATGTCAGATCTTGTTCATACTGGGTACAATTATTGCTCATGCTTCAAAGGTGTGTCCTGACTTTGATCCAAGGTCATATCATCAAGGTTAAGGTCACAGACAGCAAAACTTTGATATTGTTATATAGCCCTTGTCCGGTCCATATAACTTGGTATGATTGACAGCTGTTTCTGATATTTGGTACAATTACTGCTTATGACTCATAGGTGTGTTGCGACCTTTGTTCAAGGTCATATCATTAGGGTCAAGGTCACAGGTAGCAAACTTAAGGTCACAAGCCGTAACACTTGGATTCTTGTCATGTATTTAGCTTCCCCTAAAAGTAGTGACCTTTGGGTGGAGCTGTCTAGACCGTGGGGCCTCTTGTTTTAATATGCACTCAAAAACAGTGATTTCATCTCTTTTTTGTCAAGTATTTTTGTAAATTGGATACTTCAGAGAATTGGGCAAATGTGCTTATAAAAGCCCCTGAACATGCATCTATAAGTGGGTCAAGAAGCATGAAAAACATGAATGCAAAGCCATGTGTTCTGTGTGTAAAAAGGATATTGAGTTATCGAAAATGGGGGAAAGTGCTCTGAAATCATATCAATAAAGTCAATGTCAAGTTGACACTTTGAAATCGTGTGATGATATTCACATTGGTTTCTCTGGAAAACTTGTTTTATTACTTAATCCAACTCAGTCGATGAGTACAAGTACAACCCAAACCAAAAAAAACATGCATCTCACAGTACTGACAAATGTATTTTAAGGTGAGATCTTGATTGTCATTAAGTTCTTCAAAAAGGCCTCGAAAAAGCCTTGAATGTGCTCCTTGCCTTGCTGTTTGAACCCTTGTTAAGGTCATATTTGAGTGCTATATGTTTAAGGTCACAGGTCATGTCTCAGCCACCAATCTGAAACTATTGGGGCTGCAATCATCAAAATTCTCACAATTAAAATGGACAATAGGAGGATGTGTTATACACCACAGTTGGTTCATAACTTCAAGGTCAAATTTGAAAGGCCACCTTAGCATCTGTCAATATCTCACTTAAAGTCTGTCGATATTCATGTCTCAGCAATTACTCAGAACTGAATTAAACTACAATTATCAAATTTTATGCACATGTTAAGGGCAGACAGAAGATGTGTAGTATATACTACTTGCTTGCACATCTCCCAAGATCAATGTCAAACTTGAGTACTTAAGTTGGTGATCACATGTCATGTCTTGGCAATTATTCAGAAGTTATTGTGGCTACAGTCATCAAACTTCACTCTGGCATTTAGTTTAGTTCCATTCAGTGGTTTTTAGAAGGTGGGGACATGTGTTAATTCAGTGACATTTCTTGTTCAGTTTAAGTTTTCAGCAAATCTAGACAGGGCTTCTTCACATCAGCTATGATTATAGTCTGTATTTGATGACAAATATTTAAACAAAATATTCAGCAGGTTAAGAGTAAAAGGCATGGAGAGTTTTATACATTTTCACAACACTTGGGCATTCTACATCCTATGGTTTGCAGCTGTTGCTTGGTTAAGTCCTGCTTGCTTATATAGGTCACCAAGACTTGCCAAAAAACAACTGCCAAGTTGAGAGAATGCATGTTAGAGCTTCAAAATTAGGTCTTTCAAGAGGTACATGGACCATTTGAACCTTTATTGGTGAGTAAATGCTATTTTGGTTGATTTTTGTTTTTTTTTGTTTTGGTGGGGGGGGGGGGGGGGGGTGGAGGTGGGGAAGGATTGATTTTTTTAAAAATATTTTTCTTAACATTATTGCAAGTGGTCTTCTTTCAATTTCAGGGATATGTTGAAATTGGGATCATCAGTACCATGGCCAGATGCTATGCAAATGCTGACAGGCCAAAGAAAAATGAAGGCTAGCTCATTGTTGAGATATTTCAGTCCCCTGTTGGATTGGCTGAAAGAGCAGAACAAGAATGAAGACCTACATTGGGATGAAGCATGTCCCAAGATTAAGAATATAGAAGAAGCCAAAGAGTTCTTGAATTATTATAACAGTTCTGCTGTTATGAATTTGTATATGGAAAATGAAGCCTATTGGAATTATGAAACTAATATTACAGATGAAAATAAGAATAATCAAGTAAAGTAGAATTATTACAGTTAAAACTAGAAATCCTGTCAAGAAATGCTCACAAATAGCATGTCGATCTGTGCGTTAATGTATGTGTTATGACCATAGTAAGGCTATCAAATTCTGTACATATGGCCTGTGCACAAGCAATGTTTCAGCCAATGGACCTCCGGGTAACTCTGAAACATTGCCTGTGTTTGTTATGAGTAACCAGGAGAACCTGCCGTGCTTTGGATGCCATACGGCAATTGCACGCAATTCCTACGTGCAATTAAGCCTAGATAAGCGCACAGTTCGTGACAGGACTTCTAGTTTTAAATGTATGTATATGTAAGTATTTTTTTAAAAAATGTGACCTCTGATATGTTATCATAGAACATCAGAATTATTATAAACATAATGACACAAATAACTTCTTCTGGTCTTCCAACACTTGTTCGTAAAAAAATGCACTTTTACGGATTGTGTGAAAAAATCTACCTTGTCTTTCAGCTTTGTTTTCAAAGTAAAATGTGAAAAAATAATAAAATTTGAAAGGCAATTTTTGTGAATGTTGCTAGGCAGTTGACTGAAGCCAATTCTTTTCACATTTTTATCTGTAAGAAATATAATGGAAACTGTTACATTTAAAAAAAACAGCTGTATTAAAAATATGACTAATAATTCTAAATATTCAAATTTCTGACACATTTCGAACCATTTTTATGGTATTTCCATAATTTAAAAAATCTAAAAAAAATTAAAAATTGATTGTCTCACTTCAGTACACCTGGGGAGAGTAAAATGAGATGGCTCAATGATGCAGGGCAGGCAGAGTCGGTCCGGCTTTCATGGCGGTGGCCAGACCAATACTTTTGCAAATTAAAATTCTTTAGAATGGCCAAGTACCTCTTAATTTAAAAAAGTCAGTGATTTTGTTCAGGCCTGTCCACACAATTTGATTAACTGATTCATTCTGCTATTTACACCCACTCTAATTCTGGGTAATAGACCTTCCTGCTTAATTTATCATGGCATTTCCAATAAGCCAGAAAAGGGTGGTTCATGATTGAATTGAAAATACCCATGAACTAGCTAATAGGACTTGGTCATGAAGATTTCTAAACTTAGCCCCACAAACCGTATTATATCATTTTTATGCTCCCCCAAAAATTTTGGGAAAGCATATAGTCGCCGCCCTTTCCATCTGTGTCCATCTACCTGTCTGTCCATCGATCCATCTGAAACAAATGGTTTCTGGATGATAACTCTAGTTTGCTTTAATGTACGACTTTATGATTTTACAACATTACTACCTTCCATGAAGTGCAGGTCAGATTTGATTTTCACGAGTGTGGCATTTACTGTTCCAGAGTTATGCCCCTTGAAATGTCTCAAAATGGTAAAATCAATTCCTTCTGTATGTAACTCTAGTTTGCTTTGATGTACATCCTTATAATTTTGCAACCTTACTACCTACCATGAAATGCAAGTCAAGATCGATTGTCAATGGTATGGCACTTACCATTCCAGAGTTATGCCACTAAAAAAGTTGCAAAATGTTAAAATCAATAGTTTATGGATAACTCCAGTTCACTTTGATGTACGGCCCTATAATTTTGCAACGTTACGCCCTACAATGAAATGTTTGTCTAGTTTGATTTTCACCATTATGGCATTTACCTTTCCAGAGTTATACTTCTTGAAATGTGGCAAAATGGTAAAGTGATAAAACATTTCTTATGGCATCTTATTAAATGCCCAAGTCATGTATAATCAAACCTGCTTATACATTCATCCTAATTAACCCTTAAGTCCTCAGATTAATTTTAAAGTATTTATGGCCTTTTTCTGCTTACAAAGTTATTGATGACTTGGCAGTGGTTCTACATCACTGCTGGCTGCCTATACAGGCAGCCAGCAGTGATGTAGAACCACTGCCAGGGAAAATTCAGTCTACACACAAGAGTAATAAAAAAGATTACACAAGGGAGAACCTGCTTCAATGCAATATAAAAGTGGCGGTTTGGGGCGATATGGGGGCTTAAGGGTTAAGCAGTAACCTGTCTTCAAAGGCCAGCTTAATCTCATTCCCAAGGAGTTTTTAATACAGGTTTACTGTGTACTGTTACCCTTGTCCTTCAACACATTTTTGTATTTTTTTTATATGGCTTAAACCATTTCACAGTTCTGCAATTGAAAAAATCAGAATGTTGTTTCCATCAATTTGCATTATGGGGAGCTTCTGTTGGCTGTGCCAACTTTTTACTTGTTTGGTTTGCAACTCTTGGGCCAAGTTTGGACTAGAAGATGTCCACACCTGATTCTCCAATATGTCCACGAATTCTTGGAAATCATTAACTGAAAATAAGTGTTCAAATGCAAAAACAGACTACCGAAGACCACCTCTGATGATGAAATTTAAAACATTTTCCCCACCAACGTACTTTCTCCCTGTTTGCAGCTGCATAACTTGGATGATGCATTCCCCATCATATTCCCATGCAGCGGGACCAAAAGATTTTACCTTCTGCCAACCCTGTAATGTTGTCAGCAGCAGTAGACATGTAAACTAATATCCTTTAAAAATATATAGATTATGAATTGCTTGGAGGCTGACACATTTGATAAGCAAATTGACATTTTGACAAATTGTATATCTGTGAATAACCTCAGTCTTCTTAATGGTTTGTTTGTATTTTCCCTGCAAATGTATATGTTTTCAATATCAAATTATTAACCCTTTGTACAATGATATTGAAATATCAGCATTTCAAGCTGCAAATGTTTCCTTTGCTGCAACTAAGAACTTATACCAATACAATCTTCTTTAACCCTAAACGACACTTGCAAACAAAATTTTCAAATAACTAATTGTTTTAATTTTTTGCATCAGAAACATTGGAAGGAGCTCAGTGAACTAGTTCCAATGAGGAATATAATAATTCCAGTCACAGAATATAATTCTGATGCAGCGATTTGTTGTACTGAAGTTAAAACAATGATCTCTATAGAACTGGATTGCTGGAACATCTGCAAATGAAAGTGTCAATGACACTGTAGCTTAAGTTGTCTGTGTGTTGTGTTTGATGATAAGGATAATGTACAGTGTTTATGAAAGGATTATGAAATAAGACAAGAATTGTGATAATTATGAATATGTTAATTTCTGTTCCCTGTATGCTATGTTTTTAATAAAAATAATATGAGGTGTACACTGTACTAAAGAGCTGAGGAGTGGGTTAATGTGAACCTCACAGTTAATGTATGTGACCCTCACAGTTAACGTATGTCAATGAAAAAGTTACCAAGTTACAGTGAAATTATTCCAAAACGAGTCATCCTATCAAGATACATTGAAATCCCTTCATAGGCCTGTAGACTGTGCTAAAGGTTTTCGGGCTTCAGGCCTGTGAAGCCATGACGGTTGACCAATTGCAACGAGAAGGGGACGTACTCATCTCGACATTATACTGAGTCATTCTACTATGTTACAATGAAATCCCTTCACAAATACAACCTCTAGTCTGTACTAAAGTTTTTCAGGTTTTGGGCTCGGGAAGCCATCATGGTTGAATGATCGTGACCAAAAGGGGACGTTGTCATCTCGGCATCATCTGGAGTGATCCTACGAAGTTACAATGAAATCCCTTCATAAATATGACCTGTAGACTGTGCTCGAGGTTTTCGGGCTTCGGACCCTGAAGCCGTCACAGTTGTCCAATCATGACCAAAAGGGGATGTCATCATCTAGGCATTATATGGAGTCAACCTAACAAGTTACAATGAAATCCTTCCATAAATACGACCTATAGACTATGCTAAAGGTTTTGGGGTTTTGGGCTCGGGCAGCCATCAAGGCTGAATGATCGCGACCAAAAGGGGACCTTCTCATCTAGACATTATTTGGAGTCAACCTACCAAGTTACAATGAAATCCCTCCATAAATATGATGTGTATACTCTGCTAAAGGTTTTTGGGTTTTGGGTTCGGGCAGTCGTCACGGTTGACAGATCGTGACCAAATGGGCAAGTTCTCATCTAGACATCATACGGAGTATCCTACCAAGTTACAATGAAATCCCTCCATATTAAATATGACCTGAAGACTGTGCTAAAAGTTTTTGGGTTTCAGGCTTGGGCAGCCATCACGGTTGACAGATCATGACCAAAAGGGGACATTCTCATCTAGCCATTGTACAGAGGCATCCTGGTACAATGAAACCCCTTCATAAATACAACCTGTAGACTGTGCTAATGGTTTTCGGGTTTTGGGCTCGGGCAGCCATACTGGTTGACCGATCGCGACCAAAAGGGGATGTTCTCCTCTAGACATGAACCCAAACCTGCCTATGAAATTTCGTGATGATCAAACAAGAACTACAGGGTGTAGCCTGTGCTAAAGGAAAATGTGCACAGACTCACAGATTCACAGACTTCCGCAGCGTGATGGCAATAGCATATCTTGACTTTGTCAAGTTAAGCTAAAAATGCCACCCGGCAACTGCTCCCCACATCTACCCCCAACCCAGCCAAAATGGAATCAAGTCAATCAACATAAAAACTCCTCTCAAACCATGATGTGAAAGCTGTTACACTGTAGCAGTAGTCAAAAATTTAAGTTTATCAAACATCATGACATTTACCTTGCATAAAAACCAATAACAACGTATAAACTTTCATATCTCGGCACTTGTTTTTTATGAATAATAACTAAAATTATGTTGTAAATATTCATTTTGCATTACCACAAAAAATGCGCACATTGTGAACTTATTTATTGTTTGCAGACATCAAGTGTATTCTTTAACATTTTACCCAACATGAAAAGCAGATGACACTTGCAAAGAAAATTCTTGAATAATTCATTTTTTTCATTTTTTGTCTCAAAAACATGGGTTATAACTCCTCATAGGAACGAGCTCAACAAGCTCATTCCAAAGAGGGGTCATAACCTTTGTTTTTGAGACAAAAAATGAATAGTAATAAAAATTAATTGGTGATTTTTGTGAATAGTGCTGGTCAGTTTTGGCCGCTACATTGGGTAAAGGTTTAAAAATCGATCGTGGATTGTGAGGACTTAAGAAAATGAAAACCTTCTGGATTTTTTAGTCGAGTTGTGACGAAGTCAAACTCAACTTACAGTTTGATGATGGTTAGGTGGGCGGGTGTAAACAATTGGTGTCCGGACGATAACTTGATAATGGTTCGACTCCTGTTCATGAAACTTCATAGGTAGGTTGGCATCAGTGAGAGGAAGAACCCTATTTATTTTGTACATGCTAGGTGAAAGGTCAAGGCTACAGTGGCCTTCAACATAGTAAATCTGTAAACAATTGGTGTCCGGACGATAACTTGATAATGGTTTGACCCACTTTCATGAAACTTCATAGGTAGGTTGGCATCAGTGAGAGAAAGAACCCTATTTATTTTGTACTTGCTTGGTGAAAGGTCAAGGCCACAGTGACCTTCAACATAGTAAATTGTAAACAATTGGTTTCCGGATGATAACTTGATAATGGTTTGACCCACATTCATGAAACTTCATAGGTACGTTGGCCTAGGTGAGTGAAAGACCACAATTTATTTTGGACTCGCTAGGTCATTGGTCAAGGTCACAGTGTCCTTGTACATAATAAATCATAAACAATTGGTCTTCAGATGATAATTTGACAATGGTTCCACCCATGTTCATGAAACTTCATAGGTAGTTTGGCATTGGTGCAAGAAAGAGCCCTATTTATTTTGGAATCACCAGGTCGAAGGTCAAGGACACAGTGACCCTCACATAGTAAATTGTAAACAACTGGTTTTCGGACGATTAGTTGATAATGATTAAACCCACTTTTGTGCTGTCACAACTCGACATTGGATCGGTGATCCTATCGGCATTTCTTTTTATTGTTGAGCAAGTTTATTTAAGCAACTTCTGCCCACCCCTCCTCCAAGATGGTATCAGTGGAGTCACCTTTCTATATATGACCAATGAGCATTTCAGAAATCCTGTAGTATAGAGATCAGTGGATTGTAATCAATGATTTTATGTTTCAATCTTCACATAGGTGTCCATGTAATAAATTTTTGTGTTTGTTTTACAGCAAGGCTTAAGTTTGTGTCAACACTGCAAACAGAAAAGAAGAATTGCATTGCTCGCATTGAATCCAGTGTGTGAGAGCCACTGATCTTTATCAAAATGAATGCTCATTGGTCCCATATAGAAAAGTGGCTTGATCACCACTATCTTGGGGTGTGGGGAGGGGGGATGCTGCTGTAAATAAGCTATGCATGACCAACAAAATTTTCTCGAATGTTTTCAGTTTTCCGACAGTTTACAGTCTTTTTAAAGAATATACTTTGATGTCTGTGACAAATAAATATGTTGGTGATGGTAAACTTTTCCATGGCAATGCAAATAGAATATTTACAAAGAATATTTTAGTTACTGACAATAAACAAATTTCGAGATTGGAAGGTTGATACCGTGTTATTGGTTTTCATGCAAGATAAATGCCATGACGTTTGTTGAAGTGAAAGCTGTTAATAAAACTGAATCAAGATGTAAATTGGAATTATTTCAGATAATGCAAAATGAAAAAAATATGCATAACCCATTTGAGCTAGAATAATTGATTTCATTTTAGGGGACAGTGGGCCAAGCATGGTTTGCTCCAATAAGAGAAAATTTTGTAGTTTAACATCCAAAGATGCAATCTCTTTTAGAGTAGCATCAGTGGGTGTCAAATTCAACTGTTTTCTTTCAGTTTTTAAGCTGTTGTTTGCCTAACAGCAAATACAATCTGAAAGTGGAATTTTGCGATTTATGCAGGGTTTGTATGCAAATGAAAAGTCTTTGAATTTGGAGCCTTTTCTTGTAAAGTACTTGATTTGCCACCACCTTCCTTGAAAAGTACTTGAATTCAGTTCATCTACAACCTTTAAGACCATGACTTTCATGCAAATCCACTCTGCATATGTGTGATGACATAAAATCGGTCAGAGACACACACAAGAAACTGCATCTCTTTTATCCCTGTATAATGGTCATGAATTGGAATTCCCTAAATTTCAGTTATGTCGACGGCTGGCATGCTTAATATTTATTTATTGATGTTTAAGATCACAAGGCATGATTAATTGAGAAGTCAACTAATAGTTGGCAGCTCACATAATCGACTAAGGCAAGTGTTTCATGGGTTCACATCACTTCTTTTCAAGTAAGTTATTACAGTTGCATTCCTCGAATTTGAGGTGCTTGCTTAGAGCTCGATGGCTAAGTCTAATGAGGGGGTGAAGTTTAAATTTGCTATTCAACACCTTTGTCAATTCTGCACACTAAATGAAGTTACATCATATCTTAGATTGCAAATCCTCAGTTAAAAGAAAGTGACATTTGTCAGTCGACAGCGAAAATATATAATAATCTCAGGTTCACATACAAAATTATTGAACCACACAGACAAAAATAAAACCTCTTGTGTGTTTTTGATTATCCAACCAACCCTATTTTAAGCTTGTGGTGACCCTATAAATACGTTTTCATTACAATGATGCAAATATCATTGGTAATATGCATCTGTAATCATCGATACAGATGATCAAGAGCATGGGAACAAAATGGGATATATCACGTTGGGATACTTCAGACATGTTGGTTTGTATGTAAGTCGGTTTGAGGCTTTTGGTGAAAATTGGGCAGGCCAACATGCTGTGAGTATCAAAAACGTGTAAGTTCAAACAATGCTATTAATCTTAATTATTAATATAACAATGAGCCTATGTGCTATGTACTGTGGCAAGTCGTTTAACTGGTTGAGTGCTAGATTATTTTTGGAAGTTGGAATTTGTTCATATATTTTGCATTATTAAAAATTATTGGAGAGTGCCTTAAGGCACTCTCCAATAATTTTTAATAATGCAAATCTATATGAACACAATTGTATTTGCTTATGACTGAATAGGAATATTGTGTAAAGAATATGAAGACTTTAGTATGGTACCCTCATGTTTCTTGAAAGCCATGATAGTGGCTTCCAGCACTCAACCAGTTAAGATATGCCTTTTGGTTAGAAAAATACACAAACAAATTTTAATAAAATAACTCTTCTGTCCTCTATTTTGTCTTCTCTGGTTGAATTGGACAAATGACATCTCCACCATATTTCCCATGCCCCCCCCCCCCCCCCCATCCCCACCCCCTCTGTTGGCATTTATGATAAGTTTCTGCATGGTTTATTTGCTGTGTGTATGTAATGGGTCAATTCCAATTTACATCTTGATTCAGTTTTATTAAACAATCAGATGTTGTTAGATTTTGGCTTGTCTTACTTAGTTGAATAAAACATTGTAACGTCCATCGGTTTCCCATGGCATTGATCTCTTGGAAGTTAAACAGGTTACTGTCTCTTTCAACACTTTAAGTTTATCTGTTCTAATGAATATAGAAATCACAAAGGCATCATGAAGCACCTGAACTGCACCAAATTACTTGTTTTAGAGTAGGTTTGTAAATGCGATGCATGTCTATCACACACCCTCCCTTGGCCAAGGAGCCTCGTAACGAGTATCAGGGGAAAAATAACACCCCAATACATTGAAATTGATATTGGAAACCATTAATATAAAGATACAACTTGAGGCATTAATGATGAAAAACATTTTTATGTGTACCCATACCATGTATGGTACACATAATGTCAGCATCTGGGGTGGCCCTCTGCCATTTGTCCATCCTTTGTCTGTCCGTCTGTGTCTGTCCATCCGTCCGGCATCTGTATCCATTTCTTTGGCATTCTATAACTTGAAAAATATTGCTTGGATTGTCATGTTGCTTTATATTTGTGTTCAGGTTACTGATGTGCCAAGCTGTATAGTTTTTGGTGTAAATCTGATAATTTGATCCTGAGATATTAACCCTTTATCCTTCAAATTGAGAATTCTTCCAATCCTTTTGGCATGAGATAACTCAAAAAATATCAATCCAATTGTCATGTTACTTTATATATATCTTCAGGTTACTGATGTGCCGCTATATAGTTTTGGTGTAAATCTGATAATTTGATCCTGAGAATTAACCCTTATCCTTCAAATTGAAAATTTCTCCAATCACTTTTTGATAAATATTGCTTAGATTGTCATGTTACGTTATATATATTTTCAGGTTACTGATGTTCCGAGCTGTATAGTTTTTGGTGTAAATCTGATAATTTGATCCTGAGATATTAACCCTTTATCCTTCAAATTGAGAATTCCTCCAATCCCATTGGCATGAGATAACTCATAAAATATCAATCCGATTGTCATGTTACTTTATATATGTGTTCAGGTTACTGATGTGCCGAGCTGTATAGTTTTTGGTGTAAATCTTATAATTTGATCCTGTGATCTTGGATTGTCATGTTACTTTAGATTTGTGTTCAGGTTACTGATGTGCCGAGCTGTATAGTTTTTGGTGTAAATCTGATAATTCGATCCTGAGATGAGATGGATAACCCTTTATCCATCAAATTGAGAATTCCTCCAATCCATTTCTTTGGCATGCGATTACTCAAAAAATATCAATTCATTTGTCGTGTTACTTTATATATATGTTTAGGTTACTGATGTGCCAAACTGTATAGTTTTTGGTGTAATTTGATCCTGAAATTAGTCCTGAGATAATAACAGCTTTCTACTAGTTGCACGTATGGGTACACATCTTACGATTTAATCAGCCTATTTTTCTTATTGTTGTTTCTGGAGGTCACAGAGTATGATTAAAGTCAACTTTTAATTGATTAGTTTTCTTCAAAAGTTGATTATGAAATTTCATAATCGTGCCAGCACCAGTTATGTCACCATTTTGTCACAGGAGCCTCTCTCCTTCTGAAGGATTCCCCAGGAAAGTTTGTGAATTAGAATCATCCTCATTACAACAGGGACATACTTAAAAAAAATGCTGTTTACATCTTCTTTTACATGTCTTTTTCTTTTAATTTTATTGCATAATGGCATACTTAAAGTGGGCAAACTCAAGTGATATAAGCTCCTAAAAAATTAAAACAATGGTTGGTGGGGGAGGGAGGGTGCTCAGGATAGTTATTGAAAGTGATCATATAAAAAATATACAGCTTTCATTGAAAAAAATAAGGGTTGTATTTGATGACAAACTGCACATGATTAATTATGTGTATTTGAAGTGTTTTTTGGAAGAAACATAAGCCTTTCAGGTTGACACAAAAACAAGTTGAGTTTTTATGCCCCCGTGACGAATAGCCGAGGGGCATATTGTTTTACCTCTGTCCATCTCTCTGCTGTCCATCTGTACACATCTAGGGTACATTGTTTTCCCAGCTAACTACTTTCACAGTTTTCAAACTAGGACTTTTTTATTTCACATGATGTTTGTACATATACCAGAGGTGTGCATATTGTCAGGATTTTGATTTGCTTCAATATTTCACAAAATTACAGGTTGTTGAACTTGGTCAATTTTTTGTAGAATTTCACCTGTATGGTACATGGTTTGTGTGTGGTAGACTTTGCAGGGGCATCATATGTGTCTTACAGACACAGCTTATGTATGAGTAACAAATCACGGTTAGCTCTTCAACCTCCTGTGTCCATGTGCTGTGGGGGGGGGGGGGGGGGCATGCTTCAGTCTAGTTTTTATTGAGCATCATTGAAATATTTTCAGCTCAACTTGACAAAGTCAAGCTGAGCTATTGCCATCACTTCTCGTCCGTCAGCATATGTATGTACATACGTCCACAATTTCCTTTGGCACACCTCACAGGTCGCATTTATGATCAGATCGCTTTGAAACTTAGTATGCTTGTTTGGGGTGACCTCTAAATGAGAGCTATCGATTTTCTTCAATTTCCATCAAAAAATGTTGCCGCTGGCTACATTCTACAAACTTAGTTCAGTCAGACCTCAATATTTCCCTTTGGCACAACCTACAGGGCACATTTATGATCGGATTGCTTTGAAACCTGGCATGCTTGTTTGGGATAACCTATAGATGGGAGCTATCGATTTTCTTCCAATTCCATCAAAAAATGTCGCTGGAAACGACCCGTCAAAAAATGTTGCCGAACTTAGTTTAGTCAGACCTTAATATTTCCCTTTGGCACACCCTACAGGGCACATTTATGATCTGATTGCTTTGAAAATCTGGCTTGCTTGTTTGGAGTGACCTGTAGATGGGGGCTATTGATTTTCTTCCATTTCCATAAAAAAATGTTGCCGCTGGCAACGACTTTTGAACTTAGTTTTTAGTCAGGCATCAATATATTCCTTCGGCATGCCCTACAGGGTACAATGATGATCAGATCGGTTTGAAACTTTGTATGCTTATTTGGTGTTACATCTAGATTGGCGCTATCAATTTTCTTTGATTTCCGTCAAAAAATATTGCCGCTGGCAATGACCTTCACTGAACGTAGTGCAGTTATGCATCAATATTTCCCTTTGGCACACCCGGCAATGCACATGTTTCACCAGATCACTTTGAAACTTTGTATGCTTGTTTGGGGTAAGCTCTCGATGGGAGCCGTCGATTTTTTTCCATTTCAGTCAAAAAGTGTTGCCGCTGGCAACGTTCTTAGAACTTAGTTAAGTCAGACCTCAGTATTTCTCTTTGGCATACTCTACAGGGCACATTTATGATCGAATTGCTTTGAAACCTGGCATGCTTGTTTGGGGTGATCTCTAGATGGGAGCTATCGATTTTCTTCCATTTCCGTCAAAAAATGTTGTCGCTGGCAATGACCTTTGAACTTAGTTTAGTCAGGCATCAATATATTCCTTTGGCACATCCTACAGGGCACATTTATGATCAGAATGGTCTGAAACTTGTTTTTTTTGTTTGGGGTTACCTCTAGATGGGAGCTAGCGATTTTTTTCAATTTCTGTCAAAAAATGTTGCTGCTGGCAGTGACCTTCGATGAACTTCATGCAGTTATGCGTCAATATTTCCCTTTAGCGCAGCCTGCAGTGCACATTTTTGACCAGATCGCTTTGAAACTTGGTGTGCTTGTGTGGGGTGATCTCTAAATGGGAGCTATCGATTTTCTTCCATTTCCGTCAAAAATAGTTGCCATTGGCAACAACCTCTGATGAACTTAGTAAAAACGTAGTGCTTTTATGCATCAATATTTCCCTTTGACACACCCTGCAGGGCACATTTATGATTGGGTCGCTTGGAAACTTGGTGTGCTTGTGTGGGGTGATATCTATATGGGAATTATCAATTTTCTTGCATTTCTGTCAAAAAATGTTGCTGCTGGCAATGACCTTTGAACTTAGTTTAGTCAGGCTTCAATATTTCCCCTTTGGCACATCCTTCAGGGCACATTTATGATTGGATCACTTTGAAACTTGGTATGTGTGTTCTGGGTGACCTCTAAATGTGAGCTATTGATTTTTTTTCATTTCCATAAAAAATTATTGTCGTTAGCATCAGCTTTTGAACTTACTGCATTTGTGCAGCAACTTATCCCATTTGCACTCTCTGCAGGGTAAATTTATGAATTTCCATAAAAAAAGAGAGAAAAAAACATTGCCACAAACTTAGAGCATTTGTGCATTAACATCTTCCTTTGGCATGCCTCGGGGGGGGCACATTCATTATCAGGTTATTTTGAAACTTTGCTTATGCAGGGTGACAAAGATAGGAGCTATCGATTTTCTTTACATTTCCATCAAAAACTGTTGCAGTTAGCAACAATCTTTGAATTTATTGCATTTGTGCATCAATATTCTTCTTTGACATGGCCTATAGGCCACATTTATCATAGGATTGTTTTTGAACTTGGTGTGCTCATTAGGTGAGACCTTTAGATAAGAGCTATTGATTAGCATTCATATCTGTGAAAAAAGTTGCCATTTACAATAACCTCTGAACTTACTGCATTTGTGTATCAACATTCTTCCTTTAGCCAGTCTTACAGTTTACTTTTAAAAATGCATGGATTACTCTGACATTGTGCACACACAATGCTGTTATGTTGAAATTTCACCAAATAACATTGGTACCAATGATCTTCAATACTGCCATTTCACTTATAACTTACCAAGTTCAAGTTTGTCAAGCTGAGCTACAGTGTCATTGACACTTTCATTAACTCTTAACCCGCTGAGTAATTTTAAAATATTTTTTATCAAATCCAGTCAAGGCTGCTGACAAGCAGCCATGACTAGGTTTGACAAAGAATTCATGGAAATTTGAGACACGAAATCAGTGGATGAAAAGGCTGTACCGCTTTGAAGAGAAAAAATTGCTAAATATTCTCAAATTTGACTCATTGTGATAGCAAGAGATTTCTTGTCCTAGGCAGGAATATCTGCCAACAGCATGTAAGGAGTTAATAGATGGATTACTGATGCAATGAATTGTGGAGAATGTAGAAAAAAGGTAGATTGTGAAAAGAATTTTGCATTTGTTGAAATAATATTTTTAAAAGTTAATTTTTTGCCATTTCCTAATTTGTGTCATCTTAAATACGATACAGTATCGACTTGATGTGATAGGCCATCATAACAGTATGCACCACAGCACACTATAAGTCCTTGAAAAAGTGCTCGAATAGTGCTGAAACTTGATTCTCGGATATCCATATGAACTGTGTTATGTCATTGCTAAGTTGCTTAACACCAAATGGCAGAAATGATAGAACTGTCATAAGTTCATATAACTGATCTTGTGTGAAAACCTAAGCAACGCACCTGTTGATTATTCAGCTGAGTTAGACACGAAGTGAAATGTTATCGACTTTATGAGCAAGAAGTTGTTTCAATTTGATGGGGCAGCAGCCAGATGATGCCTTGAGCAATATTGATTGAAGCCTTGTTTTTATGTCAGGCATATCAATGGAGTTAACTATAACTATACTGGCCAATGTGTCTGATTTTCCATGTGATATAAAATGATTAAATTATATTTTGTCAGGCCTGGAAATAAAAAGCTTACATCGTAACTTTTTAACAGGTGATGCTATATAACATAATGTTGTGGCAACCTATTGGAAAAGTGTGCTGTGTCACTTTCCGTCTTCTCGGTTTTCACTACACCATCTATGCTGTTTACATTACAACATAATTTCTGCCAAAATAAATAGCAACAATTAATGTGTGATCTCACTTTGGTGAGATTATGCGGTAATTATTGCGATTTAATTTGGCGGAAATACTATTAAGTTGTAAATGGCATGCCACTCTGTTCAATATGGATACAATGCATGACCTTGTGTCAAGTTAGTTCTGACAGATCATCAGTTCTGACTGGCAAAGCATGTGGTATTAGAAAATTGATTTATCTTGTATTATTTTGTCATAACCTGTAGTTTGTTCACATATTTTTGATTGATATAACCCCAATGTGACCTGAACTATCATTCGCAGGTTATTTCCTGGCCTGTTTTATCTATTGAGTGTAACAAGGCACTATCTGCAATGCTTTAGCATTGCAGATGGTGCCTTATTGCACTCAATGGACGATTTATATGCCATTTTCAGTTTTTATGGATAAATGCCATTGACAATATGTGTTAACCCTTACTCAAAATCTGAATTTACTCCCTGCATGCTGCTGGTGGATATTCCTGCCAGGACAGAATTTTTCTTTTGCCACTAAAATAAATATAATTTGAGCACATTTAATCACATTTTACCCATGTAAATTGGATGGATTTTTACAGCAAAGCTTTCTTAAGTTAAACTTCTATGAATTTTTTATCAAATCTAGTCATGGCTGCTTCACAGCAGTCTTGACCAGATTTGATGAAAATATCTTAAAAATACTGGGCATTCCTCTAGCTTTGTTCTCCCTGAATCATATTGTAACAAAAAGAGTACATCGTGAGAGCGAGATAAAAAACTTTAAAGAGTGAGTTGTGTATTGAATAATATTGTTCAACTTGCTGTTATATTATTTCAGGTTAAAATCAACCTAATTTCAGCTGAATTCAATCAGATATCTGCTGAAGATGCATCCAGGTTTGATTGGAAGAGCTTTTCTGACCCAGTTATACAAAGGCAGTTTTCGAAGATTCGAGATATTGGAACAAGTGCATTGAAGGATAAAGCAAAACTGAAAAAAGTTAGCTCATTTTAGTATTTTTAAAGTAAAATTTATCTATGAAGGAAAATGTGAAAAATAAGTTTCTTATTTAACCCTTAGGTACCCATACAGTCACAAACAGCCACTTTTATATTGCTTTGAAAAAGTTGCCCCCAAATGTATTCTTCCTTCAGAACTCCACGGGTAGACTGCATTTATCTTAGCGGTATTTTTAGCTCAACTTTGGCGAAGCCAAATTTGAGATTTTGTCATGGCCCGTCATGCGCCAAGACATGGGGGAACAATTTGAAGCAGCAATTAAATCTTGCAACAGTATGGGTGAAATAAGAGAGAAAGCAGAGAAATGCCCGGGTTTGAAAGATGCTTTTCTTGGGAGCATTTTGCCTGTGAAAGGTATGCTGAATAAACTATTTTCAAAACTTTCGCTGAACGGGCGTAACTTCCAACCTTTTGAAGCTGCTTCAAACAATGAGATAAGTGAGTTGTGGGATGAACTTAAGAAAATTGATGACTCGATTGATGGTTCTGAATCGACAAGTGGTCAAAGTCAAGAAATGGACTGGAAAGCTTCACAAAACATTGTTGTGTTCTTAAACGTTATAGTGTAACAATTAAAAAATGTGGAGAGCCAATGTGTGAAATTTGCAGAGCTCCGCGTTTAAAGCATGAAGTGTTTCGCGGATTACATAGACTACCAGATCCTGAACCGGAGATAAATGGAGATCACTACAAACAGTTTGATGAATTATATGGAACTGAAACCAGTGAACGTTTCAGGCCATCTTTAGAATCAAAAGCTAAAGCTGGACATGGCATCCCTTTCGGTCCTTCTGCTCAGACAGTTAATACTATAAAAAGGGTTGTAAGTTGTACTGAATGTGATAAGACCAGACTCATATACTGTGAAAGGAAACTCAGTGCTGGTGATTTGTGCATTTTGGATTGAGTGATTGATCTATATCAGTATACTTGTGGGTCAGTGTTACAGGACCTGAAAAATCCAAATTCGCCTACTATTAACAAAATTATTGAACGTGTTTACACAAGACAGAATTTAAAATGCACAGACCAAATTGAAATTCCTTGTTATAGTAGAAAGTCATTCCCAGACATATGCATCAAATGTGGGTGCAAGGAAAATTTGAACAGAGTTGATGGGTGTCATCCCCAGTGTACAGATTGCCTCGAAAATTTCCAGACAGTCTTGGCTCGAAAAACGAAATCTCCAAGCTGAGAGACAAACCAAATTAAGTGCTAAACGAGCTAAACTTTCAAAGAAATGATTGTCAAATCATGTCTTATTAAGTGATGCCTTCATCAAAATTTTCGAAGACAATCTTATAAATGGTGAATGACACCAAGGACCCTTTGTTTTCTTGAGTACTGAGGTACTTAAATATTACTTTGTGCCAGCTTGGTTTATTTTGGGGAAAATACTTGGTCCTAGGACATATCCCTGGAGCACCTCTAAACAATGATTTCATAGTGTGGTGTTTTTAAAACACCAGACTACAAAAACATTGAAGGGTGGGGTACCCTAGGATTTTTTCCTCGGACCAAGTATTTCCCAAAATAATTGGGTTGATGGCTTCAGCTTGGTGGGAATGAATACATTATTAAATAATGTATTAACTCCCACCAAGCCAAAGCCATCAACCCAATTATTACGAATCGGGGTGTACCCCAGGGATCTGTCCTCGGACCAAGTATTTCCCCAAATAATAATTGGGTTGATGACTTCGGCTTGGTGGGAATGAATACATCATTTAATGATGTATGCATTCCCACCAAGCCAAAGCCCTCAAACATATTATTAGGTGGAATACATGGTCTGATGACAGATCCCTGGGACACCCCAATTCATTGTTTTCATAGTCTGGTGTTTTATAACAGTATTTCTTTGTCTTCATTTGCCAAATCAGAATCTTGTCCATACAGAACTGAAAGCGATTATGCAGACTCAAACATGATATTCAAATACCGGGCTGACATGATTGAGGGTTTAGATTCACAGGCAGGCAGCGGTTTTAACACCATCACCCCCTCCGCCCCCTGCATGTTTCAAATATGGATGAAAGTTTGGAGAGGCAAGCAAGACTTCCAATGCACCAGCAGTAAATCGAAATGGCCCAATATATTGCGTTGATTTTAAGCCTCACCCACCTCCAAGTTTCAAATTGAACGAAAGTTTGGAGCGACGAGACTTGAAATTGACGGGCAGTTGGCCTAATATTTAGCATAATTTATGCAATGCATTATGCCATTTCTAATTTACTGCATGTGAATTTGAAATCTCGCGTTTTCAAACTTTTGTTCAATTTGAAACTTGGCATGGTGGGTGAAGTGACAATGTAATGGTATGCCCCCCCCCCCCCCCCCCCCCCAATTATAAAATCCTGGCTACACCCCTGTGGAGTGGGGTTCAAATTGGATGAAAGTATGTTGAGGCAATAATTTAAATTCACTGTTAGCGATTCGAAGCCCCACCCTCCTCCAAGTTTCAAATTGGAGCGAAAGTTTGGAGAGGCAGGTAAGACTTCAAATTCACAGGCAGTAAATCGAAATGGCCCAATATTTTGCGTAATTTCTGATTTTAACGCACGTGAATTTGAAGTCTCTCCTCTTCAAACTTTGGTCCAATTTGAAACTTGGATGGGGCGCTTTGACACGGGAAGGGCTTACGGAATGAGATCCTCTTCTTTCATTTATTTTTTCATGCCTTGGGACCCCTACAGCAACAAACCAGCTATTTTTAAATATACTATATTTTAGTGTGTATTCAAGGGATGGTTGAAGCTTTGATTGACATACTTAGGTCGTTTCGGTGTAGAGGGTAACATGTGCAAAAAAGAAAACAACACCACATAGTTTTCAAAGTTTTTTATTTATTAAAATGACGACTAGAACGTGAAATCTGAAAGTGAAACATATGTATAAGACAAGATATTAAATCGTGAATTTTTGGTAGCAAATTCTGTATCTTCAGTATGGGTTTATGCAGCATCGTATGACATAGCCCTACCCAGTGGATACTTTCCCATTTTGACGTATATCTTCCTGCCTTACAACACAGGACTCTGGAAACCTGACCGAAAGAGATATATCAACGCTACTTTGAAATACTCTCCTCTGAGAATGGGACGGTATTTTAAAGCAGGGTTGATATATCTATCTAGGTCAGGTTTCCAGACGACTATGCTTACAAGCACAATTACTCGTTCTAAAGCCCACCCCACTCCTGCTTTTTTATTTCTCAGCTGCAACTGCAAGCATCCCCTGGGCTTCGACATGGGTCAGGTTAGTCCAAACTTGGACCCACAGTCCGTAATATAATTTTTGGGGTTGGACGTACCAACCCCTAAAATTATATTACAGACTGTGGGTCCAAGTTGGGACTAGGGTCAGGTAATAGGACTGAGTGATGAAGATACCACAATGTCCCATATATGTATCTTTTATTTCTGTATTGCTGAGAAAACACTGTTTATTTTTGTTACATTTTAATAAATACACATACTGTTCTTGCATGTCTCAGGGGTGACTCATGGCTGGAATTATATAATCACTTCCTTGGTTATCGGGAAAAAAAAAAAAATAAAGTCCTCCCTACCTCATTGATTCTAAAAAAAAAATTGGCTGAGAAACAAAACCCTTTTTTTGGCCTAAGCTATGTTTTGGAGACCAAAATTGAAAAAAATATCATAGAATCTGAGTGATAATTTTTGTGAGTAGCCCTGGATATATACAGATGTTATGTCAAGAAGAGTTAGCCATTAATCTTGCAAACAGTGCCGTTTGTTAAGAGGACATGAACTGCACTATTCAGTTCTTGTGGGATCACATTTCACAAAGAGATTTTTATTTAGTCATTCATAAATGACAGATTTTGTAACTAGTACTGGGAAGATAAATCTATTGTGTTAGATGTGAATGCTTAATGAACAGGTACTTCCTGAATAATATAAGTGGAATTTCAGACGTCATTTGTTTTTATGCTTCCAAAAAAATTTTTGGGGGACTTTATAGTATCTCTTTTTGGTCCATCCGTCCGTCAGTTTATCCATGCGACTGTTTTTGCTTTCTAAATCTGTTCTAACTTTGTTTGGTCCATAAAAATGGATTCAAACAACAGACCTTGTCCCTACTCCACACAATGCTTGCTCATGACTAAGTGTGTCCCTGAACTCTTAACCCAGGGTCGTAATGTCAAGGTCGCTGACTTCACCTGTCATGGCATACACCATCTTACTGATTGAGGAAAATTTATAAGAATTTATCCATAACTGTGTCGGGTAAAGTGTTAAATGCTTAACTGCTTTCGATTTATAGAGAAGACCACAGTGTGTGACCTTTGTACTTTTTGTGCTCATTTGTAAGTAGGTTACAAGGGGGAATAGTCAGTTTGCACCACGGTCAAGTTGCACCACAGTCTATTTGCACCATTGGATAGTTGATTTGTTCCACCAGCTTAGTCAATTTGTACCACCAGTTTGAAAGTTCGCATCATAGAATTGGTTGATTTGCACCATAGTTCAGCCATGTTGTACCATTTAGAAATGAAATGAAATGCCATCATTATTAGGGGGTATAAAGAGATGAAAGACTATTTTATTCTTTCATTTGAATCTATTTTATTAACCCTTTCAACAAGTTTTGCATATTTTTTGCATGAAGAAAAGGTTGGCAGTGTATGATCAGGCATCTTAGTAAATAAAAAATTGGGAAGCATGATTAGTAATAATTTAATCCGTAACAGTCCTAATACAATAGAATTTTTTTTTTTTTAAAGTGCCACATTTTCAGTTTTTGTTATGCATATAGGCTTATGTGTGGTGCAAATAGACTTTTTAGGTGGTGCATGTTGGCATTTCAGATGGTGTAAATGGGTGGTGGGGTAAAGCGACCAAGATTCGTTGTAAACTACAAACTCAAACAATTGTAATGTTCTGTCAAATCAGATTTCAATCATATGAGTATTTTCTTTCTACATTTTTGTTTTAACAGCTAAGAGAATTGGTTGCTGATATGCAAGGAATCTATAGCAAAGGAGAAGTCTGCTTAAATGAAACTTCTTGTATGAATCTAGAACCAGGTATAACATTTTATAAGTAAGCTCAAGAATTAATAAACTTATTTTTATCTCCACTGTGTTACACCAAGCATGAGTACCAACACGGTATTAGTAATGCCAAGTTAAATAACTCGAACTTCATGTTTCAAAGGAGATATCTATTCCTAGCTCTGTAGTTCAGTGCAGCGGTCCTTTTTTAAAAAGACTGAAATGCTCATAGATCGAAATTTCATCGTGTGAGAACCACTTGGCGATTTGTCTATTGTGATTTTTACCATATAGTTACCCAAACATCGAGAGAGGGAAAAGGGCTATGAAACACCATTCCAGTCATAAAACATCCATTGAAAATAAGCCTTAACATACTAAATCGTTGAATAACAATTCAAAAGAAGTATACACATTCTTCTGTGTTGGATTGCACATGTTTCATCACCACTGCATCCAAGCATACTCACTCAACAAACATCGAGAATTCCTCAATCAAATTCTAACGAGTTGTCATTTACTGATAAATTTGCAATGCTTTCACGTATAGAGCAGTATTTATGCAATACAAAACACCTGTAAATCTCAGTGCTTCAAAATTATTTTCATTGCCCTTACAAGTTCATGTTATTCAACGAATTACATATCCAAGTGCCACTTGTAATCCTCAGCCCAAAACAGTACACAATTTAATTTCCAGAGTATCAAAGTGTTTTCACACAACAAACATTGAGAATTCCTCAATCAAATACCAACAAGTAGTCCTAAACTGAGAAATTCATAATATTTCAACATGTTAGAGCAGAATTTGTTCATTATGAAAAACACATGTAAATTTCAATACCTAAAAATTATTCACTGTGACCGTAACCAACCCACACATAACCCAATAGCACTGGGACCATGGACAGAGGAAGAGATCCCTAGGCCTATCAAACCATAGCATCACAAAAATTAGAAAAGACAATGAAAGATGAGGCGTATGGTGAAGTGCGACGCACAGACAGAAAGGGCAGTAACAGCACAAAGCTGGAACTGACCCTGAAAAAAGCTGAAAGGCTGGGATAGACAACAGCCTGAGCCGAAGAAAGAGGGCCCCAAGATTCTCTGTCGGCTCCTGCAACTGTCGCAGATAAAAGGAGAATGTAGCATTTCTCCAGAAGGCTGCCAGAATAACATCCGTCATCCGACAACATGACAGAGTTATTAAAAGAGGAAGACAATGCACGCACCTCGTGGCAGAAAAAACAATTGGTAAAACAATCACCAGTAGCTAGACGAGCGGAAGCTGCACGAATAGCAAGACAAATCCATCAAGAAATGGATGCAGGAGAGATCTGGCATGTGAGAGAACGCATATTCATCCAGGATAAAGGCGTGAACGCCCCCCCCCACCCCCAAGCAGAGCAGCGCCCAAGAAAGTGACCATCTTGGAGGAAACTGCAAAGTCCTAGGCCTTTTCAAGGAAAAGAGCTGAAAAAGCTTGGAGAGGCAAGGATGAGTGTCGAAACAATGCGGTATCACATATGAAAAAAATGTCTCCGAAGCATGGACATGTACCCATTGCTGGAGACCCCCAGAAACAAACATATACCAGAAACTCCGCAAGCGGAGTGATCGAAGGAGTGACAGAAGCAACAGAGTGATCGCACACCATCGACAGAAGAACCTTCCACTTAGCCACAGAGGCTAAACCAGTGGAGTGAGTGCCTCCTTGAAGAAGAAAAGCAACTCCACTGTGTGTCTCGAAAAACCACTACGGAGGAGACAGGACCCGATAAAAGACGTGCGAAGGCACAGTGAAGTCGGGTCAACGTAAAACCTCCTCGGGCGACTTTGGCAAAGAAAGTCGCGAGGTAGAGGAGACATGCCGGAACCGCTGCTAACAGAGAGCGGAGCAGATTGATCCACACCCACCGAGGCGACGTGTGTGATCGAAAGGATTTGACGACTGCAGGTTCATATCTGGGCGAGAACCTGAGGCGGAATTGGAACCGGTAGGAAGGCGCAGCCGACAAGACCATCCCAAAGGAGGGCCAGAGCGTCCACAGCGAAAGCCAGAGCATCTGGACACGGGGACACAAAAGTGTCCACGGATGGTTCCAACAAGTCGCAAAAGAGCGATGGAACCCGCCATGTGGAGCATCCACCTGGTGGAAATGACCCTGCCCGACGGGACAGGGAGTCGGCTAGGATGTTCAGACGACCGGGAATGTGAACAGCCACCTCGGCGTGGACATCCTGAGCGAGCAGTAGAAGATCCATAGCCAATTTGTACATTTGAACAGAGTGCGTGCCGCCCTGGTTCCGAATGTAAGCAACCACCGTCAAATGGTCGGACAACAAAAGGACCTGGCGATTAGACAGGTGAGGGATCCACTGCCTGAAACTCAGAAGAAGAGCAAGAAGCTCCTTCTGGGTGATGTGTAAAGCTGCATGATCCTGGTCCCACATCCCGTGAATGGAAAGACCTAGAGGATCCAACGTCGCACCCCATCCGAGATCGCAGGCGTCTGCCATCAGAACGCGATCGGACGTGGGTAAGTCCAATGGAACACCCTGCGAAAGCCACTGGACATCCGCCCAGAGGAGAAGGTGAGGATAAAGATATTCTGGAAACTGAAGCACCAGATCCAGAAAATTGACATTTGGCCTCCAACGACTGAGCAGAAAGTGTTGGAGAGGTCTGACACGCAGCCGACCGAGAGGAATGAGATCCGTCAACGAAATGCAGAGACCGCGAGCCGGAGAATACTCCGAGTCGTCACGGAAGTGGACTGGGACAGAGTCAGAGCAAAAGCTGAAAGAATCACAGCCTTGGCTTGGGGAACCGCCATCAAATTGAAATGTGTGTGGAAAGCCATCCCCAGATGATAAAACGACTGAGAAGGGACCAGGTCCGACTTCTCCTCCTTGACTCTGAAACCTAGCGACGTGAGCAAGCTCAACAGAGTGGAGACATCCGACTCCAGTAAGGCAGCATTGGAATGCCCCTGGAGGATATCGTCCAGATATGCCGAAGTAGTAACCCTGGACTGTGTGCGATGGAAGGCTATCACATGCGACATCAGTCTGGTGAAGGCCCAAGGAACCAGGTTGAGGCCGAAAGGCATGGCCTTGAACTGGTAAACTCGCCCCAGAAAAACGAACCTGAGATACTTCCGTAACGCCAAATAACGCCAAATGAATCGGAACGTGAAAGTAAGAGTCTCGCAGGTCGAAGCTGGAAGCAAAAACTCTCTGGTGAATTGAACGGAGGACCGAACTGAAAGTCTCCATGCTGAACTTGGGAGCAATGATAGACTGGTTCAGGAAACCCAGATTGATAACCGGTCGGAGTCGGCCATCCTTCTTCGGCACCAAGAACAGGCGGGAATAGAAACCCACTGACCTAATGTTCTTGATGACCTCAATCGCCCGCGTTGTCAGGAGATTGTCTATCTCCGTGGACAAAAGTTCCCGACGTAAAATGTCTGAAGGAACTGCGGTTGGAAGAGGCACCCTGGACAGAGTGGAGTGCCTTCGGAAGGATATTCGCAGCCCGGACCAAACAACATCTAACACCCAAGGATCGGATGTGATGGTGGCCCAACGGTCTGCGAACTCTGCTATCCTTCCACCAACCTGGGACGGGTCGAGGTGAGGACCTTCATTTCAAACCCCGACGAGGCTCACGAGAGGAGAAAACACCTCCTCTACTGAATGAAGAATCCTGGGAATTCCCTCAAGACTACCGACGCTTACCCTCACCCCTTGAGTAAGAAGTAGAAGCGGAGGCAGAAGGATCAGCCCCTTTGCTTCGCAGAGGAAGCAGAGGGTACTTGTTAGGCTTGGAACGGCCCGTGCCTACCCTAAAAGGCTCATCAAGCTGAAGAACAGCAGCTGATCGTTGGAATGACGTAGGACGTCATCCCGGACCATCAACACAGAACCATGGAAAAGTTGCGGACCTGCCAAAGAAGCAGATCGAAGAGTAGCGCACTGCCCCTCAGGAAGGGATAGGCCTGTGTCCAGCACAGAGTCCCTTCGAACTAATTCCAGTTTAGCCGTGTTACAGGCAAGCGTGTGAGTAAGATGCATGAGCGCCTTGGACAGCACACGCAAAGGAGCCTGTACCTCGTCAAACTTATCTGGGGGCAGATAAGCAGCTAAAGCTGAGATGACGTGATCGGAGAGAGAAAGCATACCAAGCATCTCTCTCCATAAGCGTCATCGGAATGACGGCAGACTTGGACTTGGAAAGCCCGAGGGAATTAGAGTCCTGATCCAAAACCGTCAAAGTCTGGTAGACCGACAGATTGGCGGAATCGTAGGAACGATAATGAGCCGGAGGCAAAAAGGTGTCAACCCTGGTGAAGAACGGAGCCTTCATAGCCTTGGAACTTAGCTTTGAGTCCAAGGCTGAACATGCTTCAACCAACTGTACCGACTGGCACGGTCGAAGACGCCCAGAAGTGGGTTGCTCCATAGGCTGTTGGCGCGCGACCGATGATCGTGTCCTGGCTGACGCTGTCGACTTGTTAGATGGTTTGAGATCCGGAAGGAACCCAAACACGAAATCAAGAGCTGCCCCCAAGTCCGAAGACTGCTGGCTCTCGACATCAAGCATGTCTGACTCTTCCCCTGAGTCGGAAGACACATAGCCCATAGTGGGCAAACCAGCCGACGCCTACCATGGTGTCGGAACACCAGAGGGATCAGAAAGTGGCCTGTTTCCAATCCCGGGAGGCGGCGCCATAGGGGGCGCCTAGAAACCACTCACTGCCTCGCTGGAAGCAACGGGAAGGCTCTTTGACAGAACCTGAGTGAGTAAGGAAAGGGCCTCCCTAAGCTCACTGCCCGTATTGGCCGGTTCGACAGGGGAACGAACCGGCAAAGTGGCTTCACCTCTGACCCTCTTAACCAGCGAAGGGTCACGATCCTCCAAAACATCTGACGTGGGACGACGGGCGGCAGCCGAAACGTCTGAAGGCAGACGTGTATAGGGGTGTGACACACCCCGAGGATCAACATAGTGGGAACTCATGAGAGTCACCGCGGACCTCTGCTGGGCAGAAGGTCCAGGCTGCACAAAAGACGTTGGTCCCCAAAACTGGTCGTGGGCCAGAATGAGTGGACGGAAATGCCACAGAGTTCATAGTGTCCCACTAAGAACATCCGAATCCAAAGACAACTGTGGTGCACGACGGCGCAGAGACCACAGTAGAGGGTCCGGCAACCACTTCCAACTTCGCCGAGTTGAAGTCAGGGAAGGCTGCAACGTCTACACAACCAGACACCGCAGCAGACCACTGCAGGTATAAAACTACTGTGCTTAAGGACACAGTAGGGGGTTCAGTCGGCAACACCATCCGTCTTCGACAAGTGGAAGTCGGGGAAGGCTGAGGCCGAAACCCCACAACCACACTACAGACATCCCTGCAGACCCTGGCAGGGATAAGCCGAGGCCGGCTAAAAATGGTGCACAATGACGTTGTAGACGGAACAGCAGTAGCAGCAGATATGACGGGAGCTGTTGGAACTGGCGGAAAATCGGAGAGAGTCACCAAGCTCGGCCTTCAAAGGAGGAGTCACAACCCTAGTGACAGCCTCAGATGTCGACTGGAGAGGGCGCATAGTCCCGGAACCAGGCATCTCTTCACCAGAAATCCAACAGCTCCCGCAGTATCCACCATTGTAAAAAACTGCACATTCCCCATGGAAGGGGAATAACTCTCACCAGACATGGTCGAGTCGGGAAGCCCGAAACGACAGCCTTCCCCACCCCCCGCTGGTGTGGGAGGAGCTGCACATCCCCCATGGAGGGGGTCAAACTCACACCAGACGTGGTCGAGTCAGGGGCCCCGAAACGACAGTGTCCCCCCCCCCCCTGCAGGGGAGGGAGGAGCTGCACATCCCCCACGGAGTGGGTAAACTCACACCAGACGTGGTCGAGTCGGGAGGTTCCCGAAACGACAGCGTTCCACACCACGCGGGTGCGGAAGAAACGGCCACGAGAACGCACCAAGGTGAGGGCAAAAGGAATTGCCCTAAAGGAACCGAACTGGAAATAACAGAGGTGGGAGCAGTAGAAGAAAAAGGTGAACTAAACAGAAACAGAAAGTAGAAGAACACCCTCAACTACGAAGGTGGCAGAAAAAAAAAACGGTGGGTACATGACAGAACCCAGACGGTCGACAGGGACCGAAAAAACAGAAATTCAGCCCTCAACAGAGTGCAGAAATCCTGTCCAGACAGTCCCAGATTGACACCTAACTCCAAAAATTAATTCATCAACCGAAAAAAATTCATTGTCGAATCGCGTGATGTCGAAAACAAAACATTCGCGAAAACGGAATAGTAAATAATATACAATGAGAATGTGGTTGAAAATATTAACGAGAATATATAAAACACAGTCCTGTTATTATACGATATTCAGATCCATAATTCCAGTCACAGGAAAACCATTATCCACGAGTTGAATTATCACTGTTTCATAATGCATATGGCGGAGACACATCCTTCACGTTGCTCGGATAAAAAAAGAATGACGAATTGACGCATTGCGCACTGTTTTACGGAAGTCGTGGATTTGTACTATGGAAGAGCGTTCCATACTGGGTGTGCGCCGATGGTGCTCGACCCAGTTTGGGCTTATTTTTTCGTGGTGTTTTTACACCACTTTTCTTTCCCAAATCTTGGGAAAGATTAAAATAGAGAGTATTTTATCCGAGTTAGGTTCTTCCACTGTAGTGCAAGCCTGTAGTAAACAATTGAGGTAGGTTGATAAGAAATCTGTTTATCAGGCCCTCCCACATGGTTTTTGGCTGCCTCATACTCTCTTTTTATAACCAATGTAATCTTAGAAAAAAAAAAAAAATTAAATGGTTTATGTCTGATATTGTACCCAGTTAAAAAAAATTGATAAATTTGTCCCATAAGTGCAAAAAGGCTTTGCAATGCTTGCAAAGCCTTCTTGCTCTCAAGGGATGAAATACACCACCACTCATGCTTTCTGTAGATTATGAGGCCTAAAACGTAAACCAAGAACATGAACTTTTGATGGCAAAAACATAATTACAGAAATAAAAAATAAAATACATAAATGCTCACTCGCATGCAATTTTACGAATGATGGCGTGAGAAACAGAAGATCTACTTTGTGTGGCCTTACAATCACATATTGAATCAAATATAGTACATACATAAATTTCAGAAGTGATCAACTCCTAGCAGTCTGGAACTATTTCAAAATTTCCATCATTGACTCCTAGCACTGACTCCATATTATGCATGTAGAATGAAAAATTTAACAAAATATATCTAATTTGACAGAGCTCAATGACCTATGTCAAACAAGATATAATTTATTAAATTCTCAGTTGCACCGTGGGAAATATTTGCTGGTAAAAACTTTGGTATTTTGACATCAAAGTTCAGAGTGTTAACTGCACTACAATCTATCAGTTCGACGAACCTTTTGGAGTCTGACCTATATCACAATGAAATCCAAAATGTTGACTTCTGCTTCAGTTTCACAGATTTCTATGGCGTAATCAGTTAAGACAACATCAAGTGTGTCAGCACATACTCGAACAGGTCGATTATACAGTGGTACACACTCGATGGGATATCTCTTAACTGAATATCCCTGTTAATTAGCTCACCCTGACTTAAAGTCAAGGTGAGCTATTCTGATCACTTTTTGTCCATCGTCTATCGTCCATCTGTCGTCCATCGTGAAGGTGGTGTTTGGGTCTTATTCTCCCAAACCACTGGCCACATTTTAATGAAATTTCACATGAGTAGTGGTAAAATAGGGGCATTTGGGTTTTTCTTCAAATTGGGTTTCTGCTCATATTATGGAGGGTGTCAAAATGCCTCAATATTTTTTTATTGTACCAATGACCCAGACTTAGCTGCTGGTGCTAACTCTAAAATACTTAGGGCCAAACACAAATTTTGCCCCCCAGTCCCCAAAATTTGCATGCAAAACCGAAAATTAGAAGTCCTATCTGGCCTTCCGTACATTTTACCCTCTGCGCATGCGCAGACAACAGGAAGTCACCGAATCTGGCACCAAATAAATCATTCTTTGTTTGGCCCTTGTCAGATAACAACAAACTGATATTTGTGCTTTTAATTCTCAATTAATAATGATGCCAGACACAAATCAATGGTTAAATTGGTGGATCCAAGAACAGAACTGGATGAAGGAAGGAAGAAAGGGTGGTTTGATACATACAGGGCTGTAATTTTTTATTATTTAGTAAAATTAGTTCATGTTCCCTAATTTCGGGACATGATCCTGACGTCATCTCTGATTGATTATGATCTATCCACTGTTTAGTTTGTATTCCTTCCCTGCCTTCCATTGATCCCCCCCCAGTTTAGCTCCCAAGCTTTTTGGCTTGTTTTTATAAAGATTTTTTATAAATTTATTGGGAGTTTAACATTTTATGGAGAAAATTATTCTGTACGTCCTCATCCTTAGGGTGTTCGGGCATGTTGGTCATGCATCTTACATCCAATGTATTGTTTTTAGCTCAACTTTGGCGAAGCCAAATTTGAGCTTATCCCATGGCCAGTCGTCCGTCGTCCGTCTGTCCGTCAACAATTCAATACGGCTCGGGCTAGAGGCCGCATTTATGAACCGATCTTTACGAAATTTCTTGGGTACTTTTGTTATGACCGTGGGACGAGAATGAGTGTTTTTGGGTCCGATCCGAAATTCAAGTTGGCCGCTGGCAGCCATTTTGTACAAAATTAGGTGCAATCAGTTTTTTGCACAGAACTTCCATATGAAAGCGCTGATTTGAATAATTTTTTGTATGAATGTTTAGTACCATGAGATACATCACATATAATACAGGTTTTTTTCTCGTGCGTAAATTATGCAAATTAGACTAACTTTGATGTTTTTTGTTGTTACTTTCAGCACTATAAGTGCAAATGCCAATACGGCTTGGGCTAGAGGCCGTATTTATGAACCGATCTTTACGAAACTTCTTGGGTACCTTTGGTATCACCGTGGGACGAGAATGAGTGGTTTGGGGTCCGGTCCAAAATTCAAGATGGCCGATGGCAGCCATTTTGTACAAAATTAGGTGCAATCAGATTTTTGCACAGAACTTCCATATGAAAGCGCTGATTTGAATAATTTTTTGTGTGAATGTTTAGTACCATGGGATACATCACATATAATACAGGTTTTTTTCTCGTGCAGAAATTATGCAAATTAGATGAACTTTGATTTCTTCAGTGCTACTTACACACAGTAAGTACACATGTCAATACGGCTCGGGCTAGAGTCTGTATTTATGAAACGATCTTCACGAAATGTTTTGGGTACCTTTGTTATCACCTTGGGACGAGAACGAGTGTTTCTGGGAGCGGTCTAAAATTCAAGATGGCTGCCAGTGGCCATTTTGTACCGAAATTAGGTCTAATCAGTTTTTTGTACACAACTTCTATATGGCTCGGGCTAGAGGCCGTATTTATGAACCAATCTTTACGAAACTTCTTGGGTACCTTTGTTATCACCGTGGGATGAGAACGAGTGTTTTTGGGTGTGGACCAAACTTCAAGATGGCCACCAGCAGCCATTTTGTACTAAAATTAGTGCAATCAGTCTTTTGTACAGAACTTCTGTATGAAAGTTCTGATTTGAATAAATTTTTGTATGAATGTTTAGTAACATGGAATACATCACATATAATACGGGTTTTTTCTCGTGCAGAAATTATGCAAATTAGATGAACTTTGATTTATTCAGTGCTACTTATACACTGTAAGTGCACATGTCAATACAGCTCGGGCTAGAGGCTGTATTTATGAACCGATCTTCACAAAACTTCTTGGGTACCTTTGTTATCACCTTGGGACGAGAACAAGTGTTTCTGGGTGCGATCCAAAATTCAAGATGGCTGCCAGTGACCATTTTGTACCGAAATTAGGTCCAATCAGTTTTTTGTCACAACTTCTATACAGCTCGTATTTATGAACTGATCTTCACGAAACTTCTTGGGTCCCTTTGTTTTCACCTTGGGACAGGAACGAGTGTGTTTTGGGGTGCCTTTGTTATCACTGTGCTATGAGAACAAATATTTTGGGGTTCAGTAAGGGTGTAGTGAGCACTATAAACATACAACATGCTCACTCTGCGATGCCAGGAAGGAGGAAGCATGGGAAGGAGGAAGTAGACAAGTTCCGAGGTATGCTCGTCCAGATCTTTGTGATCGCGAGCAAGAGGGAGGACCTTCTCTCTTATGGCAACATCTGCGATCAGAGGTTGTTGGTAGGAACTTGGCAGTCAAGTTCTGAGGTATGCTCGTTCAGGTCTTCCATAATTGTGAGCAAGAGAGCGGTCCCTCTCTCTTATAACAACATCTGCCATCAGAGGTTGTTGGTAGGAACTTGGCGGTCAAGTTCTGAGGTATGCTCGTACAGGTCCGTGATTGTGAGCAAGAGAGAGGTCCCTATCTCTTATAACAACATCTGCGATCAGAGGTTGTTGGTAGGAACTTGTGTCATTCTGATAAGTTCGGAGGTATGCTCATCCAGGTCGTCTGTGATTGCGAGCAAGAGAGAGGTCCCTCTCTCTTATAACAACTCTGCGGCCAGATGTTGTTGGTAGGAACTTGGCGGTCAAGTTCTGAGGTATGCTCATCCAAGTTGTTCGTGTTTCCGAGCAAGAAAGAGGTCCCTTTCTCTTATAACAACATCTGCGGTCAGAAGTTGTTGGTAGGAACTTGGCGGTCAGGTTCTGAGGTATGTTCATTCAGGTCAGCCATGATTTCGAGCAAGAGAGAGGTCCCTCTCTCTTATAACAACTTCTGGGGAAAGAGGTTGTTGGTACGAACTTGTGTCAGTTGAACTTACGTCCACGGGATGCTCCTTCCATAGACAGCCACGGTGACCAGTCTTATAGTTTCCTCTTAGACTGCCATGGCGGCCAGTCTTATAGCTTCCTCTATGTTCGAAAAGCACACGACCGCGCAGGTCCGTTGTTGCTAGTTAGCTCGAACGGTGAAGTAGTTACTCAGCCCATGAGAACTATGACGCCGGGTGTAGACGATCCGGGCTAGAAAAATGAGATCATATTGGGTGGAGCGATCGATATGATATGCAATTATGCTCACCCAGTGACAACGGAAGGAGGAAACCGATAAGGTCCGAGGCCTGCTAGTCTTATGGTTTCCTCTACATACGGATAAAGCGATCTTTATTTTGCACAGGGCTATAAAACCCGATGAGTGGTGTCAGTTCCCTGTCCCTGTACTTTGACCATGACTCCGGATGTGTCGCATTTGCATTGTATTTAGAGCTAGTGGGTGAGTGCTCAATGATTTTAAAAAAAGACAAGGGCTAGGTTTCAAGGAGGCTTATGTCCCTTGTCTAAAACAGCTAGCTCATCCGGCAGATCTCACTCGTATGTAGATGATGTGATGCCGGGTATGTCCGTGGCGGTCGAGAGAGAATAGGGTCTAGCGAGCACTGTGGATCAAATCCATGCTCCCCTAGTGTTGATGGAAGAAAGAAGACGACAAGTTCTGAGATATGCATGTCTGGTAAAGAGAAAAGAAGAGGAACAAGCACTCCCGACTGCACCTTGGCTATGTGACTCAGGTTTCCCAGTCTTCATCATCAAAGGTCCATCTTTAGTAAAAAGTGGCACCATCTAGTAGCCAAGGAGATGAGCCTTCATTTATGGGGTCATCCGCTGTAATAATTATATTGGACTCCCTCTCCTAGGAGCAGCCGGCGAAGAGGCTATTTGTGACCGCTGCTCCTCAGGCCTCTGTAACGGACTTGCTGTCGCAGTTGCACAGCTAATCGCAGTATTCCTGCTAAGGCAGAAGCACTCAACGTCGATCTCAAAATCTTGAGCTGTTGCATATTGCTTATTTGCTCCAGTCACCTACCTGTTTAGGTGCTAGTGACTGTGATTCTATCTGATTTAATCATATTATGGATAGGATACCTTTCCTTCTGGAACAACTCTTGGATGATATAGATATGATACATTATCACTTCCTTGATCTTGTTCCAGTAATTCAAAATGCTGCGAGCAATTATGAGAAACCACTAGCATAGTTAGACGCTGACTTCATCCAGTTAAGAGCAGGGTAATAAGATCTCTTTCCGGTTAAGTCTACATGGGTGTCACAGATCTTCAATTCTGTATACGACACCATAAAACGGAAAAAGTAATTTGGTTTCTTATCTTCTTTCTCTGTATTTTTAATCATTTGTGATGTTCACATACTTTTAAAAACAGCAGGGGAAGACGTTGAGAGTTCCTCAGCGTTGATTGAGCAGACTAAGATCCTAGTTTTAGCCTTACATTCATCATTTAGCTGTTCGCTCAGACGCAATTGAAAAGATAATTTCTTTAGTCAGAGTGAATTTAGTCTCATGGTCTTATGTACTTAATTTTAAGTACTGTGATGCATTGTCTATATGGAAGGAATTTTGTGGTTGTTGTACCTTTTAAAATTCTTTCCAGACATAGTATTTATTTCTCGGTCTTAACTTATGTTAAGTGAGATTTACGCTGATGCAACAAAGACGTGTGTCTTCATCTTTGCATTTGATTAGGTGGAAAACTTGCCATAGGTTGCTTTAGTCTTCCAACTCTAGTTTTTATGATAAGAATCTATTCTCGTCTCTTTAAGCTGGGGTCTAATGTACCATCACCAGCAGAAAGAGTACGAGAGGTTGTCCTAGACTCAAATTGTCTATTAGGACCCATAGCAAAGGTATAGATATACCTAAGTCTTTGATGGCAACCTTTCATTATTGTAGGATTAAACTACAAGAAAGCATCTATTCTCGACTCTTTAAGTTGGGGTCTAATTGACTACAGCCAACAAAAGAGTAGGAGAGTTTGACCTAGACTCAATTCGCTTATATGGCTCATAGCGAAGATATAGGTATCTCTCCTATATATAATTCTTTAGGTTTGTCTATACAACCACTTGGATAGGGGTTTCTCGTCAGACTGAGTTACTGATCAGACTCCCCTGAGCCGGTGGTTCGAGGCTCTTATAGAACTCGGTCCGGCATATTTTGACTGGATGTCGATAATTAGGTTATTTATGATTATCTTTCAGTCCATAAGCAAGCGTTTGGCAATTGCAGCGTGTATAGTCTTTAGATCACTTGTATTCTGCACTAGATAATGTCTCATGGGATTTTAATAGGATTCATGTATACCACTATTCATTTGGCTGGTTCTTCTGTTTCACAGAGCGAATTAACCAGCTGTTTCGACTCGCTTTTATCTGTTATCTGACGCATTAACTGCGATAGTTTTATGTGCCGGATGGAGTTGTGTGGAGCGGCTTGGAATGTTTTTTTGATGGGTCGCTTTCACACATGTCTACTCCAGTTATTAACTGGAGTGGTAGACGTTTTTCCCTCTTGACCTGTTTTGTTATAGAGAATCTTCTAACATAAGGTCAAGTTTGGGCATATATTACGGTTTTCTGTATTATTTCGGACGTGAGTTCTTATATTGTTACATTCCCGAGTCCGAGGGTCTCTCCATGCACATCAGAGATTATCAGAAGAGAAGTATGCTTCTGTTGTCATTATTTTTCAATAAAAGGGACATTTATGTTCATTCTATTGTTAAATAAGTCAGTTAGCTATTCGTACTGCTTGGGTTATTTATCCTCCAGTTAGCAGTCATTGCTTAAGATTTCAGCGCATAAGTAAGCGCTGGCTACATCTTGCACTTATTCTAACTGTTTGGCTATTATATGATCTTATGTGGGATCTCTTCAGGATAGTTAAGTTTTTGGCACATGGGAATAATAGTTTCCATTATTTGTGTCGTTAGTATAAGGCTTTTGAGCGCATACATTGACACTCAGCCGTTTTCATGGGAATGAATGATAGGATATGTGTATCTTTCAATTCATTTGTTTCTATTGTTTTCATTGAGGTTATGGGGTCTGCTATTGAGCATTTGCCAGAAGCTTCCCCATTAGAAGGTTTTCTTCTTTAAGGGAAGTTTTATTCTTCATGTCATTCTGTGTTCTCAGTGGCATTACGGAGTATTCAGACGTGAAGTAGCTTTATGATCTCTTTATTATTGCTGTCTGCATCAGCAATGATTAAGTAATGTGGGTGAGGAGGTTTCGACATATATTTGAATTCCCCCACCCACACTCACGCTATCGCGTATATATTTTTTTTAATACTTACATACTTTGCGTCTGGGTCGTGTTGGATGGCACCATCATACGCATACATGCAGTTCTGTTGCATTTGTTTCTGGTATTTATTTTCTGATTTTGGAGCTGGTTTATCATACCTACCTCCATTTCTAGATCCTGGTCTCTATTTTGTCGGTTCTCAAATCGCATATTCTCATGTATTTATAGTTGTAGATATCAAATAGCACACGTTGGAGAGTGTTTTTACCGGATTTAATATTTCAGAGGCCTCCTGTGAATGATCTTGGAGCGTGTTTTCTCTGCAGAGATTGTTCATCTTATCCCGCTTTTGTATGTTATAATTGATTTTTCACTGATTTCGTCGTACTTGTATATGGCGTCTGCAGTGCATATTTTATAGCGGAAAATGTTATTTACTAAAATCATCGCTATAGCCTTGGCTTGTGAAGTGGCGTTAAGCACCATTTATTATTCATGAATTAATTCTTTGGGTGCCTGATCGATATTCATTTATATCGTTTCCGGGTACTGCTTATTGTTTCTAGAGCTATCCCCTCCTTCTTTTGAAGTTATGTTCAAAAAAAGGGGGGGGGGATCATTTTGTCCACTTCTCTGCCTTATGGGGTATGTGACTATTGAGGAAGCTGTCTTGTCCGTACTATGTTTGGCGATCAGCTGCAATATTATTGTGTGGCGAAGGTTTATGGGAAATTTCTCTCATTCTCAGTACGCCTTAATTATTTTTAGGGTCTAGACCGGACTAGTCTCTAAAATTGTTTATTTGTTACATCTTAATTAACAAGATTTTATGCTTAGATTTAGGATGTACAGAATTGGATACATATTAGGTTATGTCTCTTCTATTATGGTATTAAGAGACATACATGTAATTCTAATTTCTTTATGATGGATTGAAGGATTTGATCTATGTTGATCTACTATTTCCGAAGTTCTAGGCCCTCCGCCTTTTTACGATTCAGCTAAGTCTGGGTCATTGGTACAGTATAAAAATGTTAACAAATTTATAGTAATTTATATATTTTTTATACTTACCAATGACCCAAACGGGAATGGCCCTTCCATGAGTGGGCAGTACTGGGCACTCATACCTCCCCACTGAGAATCTTTTTTTATACAAGAATGATTTATTTGGCGCCAGATTCTGGAGTCTACGCATGTGCGGAGGGTAAAATGTATGGAGGGCCAGATAGGACTTCTAATTTTCGGTTTTGCATGCAAATTTCGGGTATTGGGGGGCAAAATTTGTGTTTGGCCCTAAGTATTTTAGAGTTAGCACCAGCAGCAATGTCTGGGTCATTGGTAAAAATAAAAAATATATAAATTACTATAAATTTTTTTTCTTTTAAAAAAATCTTATTCTCATGAACCAGCTGTAGCAGAGACTTGATGTTTGGTGTACAGCTTCCTTTTGAGGTGTAGACTCAAGTTTGTTCAAGAGAGCTTCGAGGGGCAATATTTGTCATTGTTACGGGAAGGACAAGAATTTTGCCCCGCCCCAAATTTCTATTTTCCAAACCGAGGACCCAACTTGGATCCACAGTCCGTAATATAACCAAATTTGATATGAAGTATTAATGGGTCATAAGTACTTGATTTATGCCAAAAAATTTTTTCAAAATGCCCCACAGGAACCACAGGAGCTAAAAATAGAAGAAATTTCAGACGCCCATATTTCCAAAACTACAGGGCTCTGAGAATTCTTACTTGGTGTGAAGCTTCCTCAGGACCAACAAAATGGAGTGGTAAAAAAAAATTGCTATCGGTTTTATCATGGGGTACTTTTTCGGGACTTCGAAAAAATGCTGAGTCAGCATTTTTTAACACTGTGGGTAATGGGGAAAATATTTAAGACTCTTCTTCTCCCAAACCATTGCTCCAAAAGCTTTCAAATTTCACATATAACATCTTTGGAAGATTGTGTCACATGTGTGTTGAAATCGAATCCCTGGGTCCATATTTGGGCACTCTGTGGGAGCCCAAATGTTTAAATTAGTGCAGTATGAGGAATATTCTTTAAAAATCTTCTTCGTTTGTTCAAGCAAAGTCTCTGGGTTAATGTTTGGGCTGCCTGTAGGAGCCTGAATTATAACTTAGTTCAATATGAGGCATTTTCTTTAAAAATCTTCTTGTTCAGATCCAGCAGTCAGAATGTTTTGATATTTGGTATACAGCATCCTTAGGGAGGTGTGATTCACGTTTGTTCAAGCCAAGTCTCTTGAGTCCATATTTGAGCTCCCTGTGGGAGACCAAATTGTAACTTAGTTCAGTTTGAGGAACATTCTTTAAAAATCTTCTTTTTCACATCCACCGGTAAGAATTTTTTGATATCTGGTATGCAGCATCCTTGGGGGGTGAGATTCACCTTTGTTTAAGCCAAGTCTCTGGGTTCATATTTGGGCTCCCTGTGGGTGCCCGATTTATAACTTAGTTCAATATGAAGAATTTTCGTTAAAAATCTTCTTGTTCAGATCCAGCAGTCGGAATGTTTTGATATTTCGTATACAGCATCTTTAGGGAGGTGTGATTCAAGTTTGTTCAAGCCAAGTCTCTGAGTCCATATTTGGGCTCCCGATGGGAGACCAAATTGTAACTTAGTTCAGTATGAGGAAGATTCCTTAAAAATCTTCTTCTTCACATCCACCGGTAAGAATCTTTTGATATTTGGTATACTGTATCGTTTGGGAGGTGAGAATCAGTTTTGTTAAAGCCAAGTCCCTGGGTTCTTATTTGGGTTCCCTATGGGAGCCCGAATTATAACTGAGTTCAATATGAGGAATATTTAAAAAAAAATAATTTCAGATCCACTTGTCAGAATGTTTTGATATTTGGTATACAGTTATCTTAATGGGGCAGATGCAAGTTTGTTCATATCAGGACCCTTGGTTGATAGATGACAGTGTCAGGTGAGCACTCTCAGGCCCCTTGGGGCCTCTTGTTGAATATAATTTCCCAAAACAAAACCATTTACCATATCTCCAGTACAAATTTGACCTGTTAATTGAATATAGGTTTTTGAGTAATCTCCTGTTAATTAAATAAAAAATCTTGTAACATGTCGAGAAATTATGCTGACTTCCCCAGTTTTCCTTGTTTATAAACCTATTTGGCCTCAGTACATCCAATACAGGCATTTAATCTATTATATCTTGTTTGACAGAGTTCAAGATATAATAGAATAAATGCTAAGTTTATCTCTAGAATCTACAGGAAAGTGACACAATCCCTGTTAATTGAATACTCCTGTTAATTAAATAATTTTCATTGGCAATATGGCTATTCAGTTAACAGGGTTCCACTGTACTAAAAAATCTTTATTCAGAGATTAATCCCACGCACTTTGTGCTTCATTGGCCACATTATTAATATAACCCTCATCCGAAAAATTAAGAGTGGACAAAATGGTACACTGGCATAATCTGTGAACAAAATATGTATTTATGATGCCAGTATTTAAAATCAAGTACTGAAAAAGGAGTCAAGCTTCCAGTAAAATATTCATTGTTTGTTAGCAGTCAAGTACCTGCTTGAGAAAATATTAGATAACCCTAAAACATCTGCCCACAACTGCATTCAGCTTTCAAGTCTACACCATTAATGAAATTTCCTCTGATAACTTGTGATAAGAACAACACTCCATAAACCAAATGTCAGGGGCATAAACCCAGGCTTTGCATTGCAGTTAATAAATGTGGTTGTTGAAAATAAAGAATTGTAAGACACCATATTATTTTACTTTTCAAAGGTTTAACAAGGTTAATGGCTTCATCGAGAGATTATAATGAATTGCTGGAGGCTTGGGAGAAATGGAGAGACAACACTGGGAAAAAAATGAAAAACATGTATTCTGAATTTGTTGAACTGAGCAATGAAGCTGTTAGCTACCTTGGTGAGTAAAATGCCTTATCCACTCACTTATATATTCAAAGCATACTGTATTTTTATCCCCCTCCCCCAAATTTTGGGGGGGATACAGTTGTGGTGCTACCCATCGGTCTGTACACAGAGTTGGTTTCCACTCTCTAATTGAAGTTCCACATTCTCTACTGAACCAAACTTGACATGTGGGTTTGGTATGATAAGATAAGGAACCCTGTTCATTTTGAGGTTATTGCACTGAAGGTTGAAGTTACAGTGACCTGCACTTGAAAATTTCCCGGGAGTTGGTTTCTGCTCTCTTATAAAATTCCGCTCAGCTCTTCAAAACTAAACATAACATTGGGTTGGGTATGATGAGAAAAAGAACCCTGTATATTTAGGGGGTCTTTGTGCCAAAGGCCAAGGTCACAGTGACCTTTAACTTACAAATTTTCCTGATTTCCATTCTCTGTTTAAAGTACTGTAGGCCTGATCAAAACCCAACTTGACATGTGGGTTGGGTATAATGAATGAAAGAACCCTATTTATTTTGGGGTCATTGTGCCAAAAGTCAAAGTCACAGTGACCTTTAACTTACAAGTTTTCCTGGTTTTTACTTTCTAATTAAAGTTCTACTGGGCCGACCAAAACCAAACTTAATATGTGGGTTGGGTATGATGAGAGGTAGAACTCTATTTTAGGGTCATTGTGCCAAAGATTAAGGTCACAGTGACTTTTAACTTACAAATTTTCCTGGTTTCCACTGACTAATAAATGTTTCACTTGGCCAATCAAAATCAAACTTGACATGTGTGTTGACAATGATGAGATGAAGAACCTTATTTATTTTGTGGTCATTGTGCCAAAGGTCAAGGTCACAGTGACACCAAACTAGACTTCGGTTGAGTTTGAGGAGAGGAAGAAACCTGTTTATTTTGGGGAACCGTTGTGTTGAAGGTCAAGATCATAGCAATTTTTTTTAACTTACAAACTTTCCTGTTTTCCACTCTCATTGTGGTATCAGTGCATTTTTTTGTGGGGACTGCCTCTAGCTTAATTTACCAAGTTGGGTCATATTTTGGTAAAATTGTGTTTGTACACAACTATTCCCATAGCCTTTTTGCTAAAAGATATTGTATTTTAACAGCATGGGCATCTTATCTGGAGCTGAATAACTGAAATTAACTAAAGTGTTGGTAAGATCTCATTGGGTGAGTTTGAAATTTAATATCGTTAATCATGTTGTGCTTGCCAAAATTGAAGCGTTTGCAACTGGCTTTAACGATGGCTAACAGCTGATGCATCTCAACTATAGCACAAATGTAGTGGATTGGTCTAAGGTGGTCAACACCAGTGCTTGTGCTTTAACTGGTAGAGTGCTAAATTATTTTTGACCATCAAATCTTGTGCACATGTCTTTGCTTTGTTACAATTTACGGGCCTACGGGCACTCTCCCATAAATTGTAACATGGCAAACCCTTACAGATTAAATAATATCACTTCAAACATAATACAAAGCACATGCATTGAATATGAGCCTTCAAGCTGTGGTACCTGCACTTCAGAATAAAGCCCAAATACGGGCTTCCAGCACTCTACCAGTTAACTAATACAGAACATTTTGATGCCTTTTGTGTGTATGTATTTTATGCCAGAGGGTGACTACAGGTTTTAGTGGATATCAGACATGTTTGATAAACTGCCGACAAAAAAGAAGAATTCTATCAATCATTATTTATGGCTTTGTAACAAGCAAATTTTATATCTTCTTTAACTGGTTGAGTTCTGGAAGCCCATATTTGGGATTTAATCTGAAGTACAGGCACAGTAACTGAAAGGCTTCATATCCAGGGGATGTGCTTCATATTAACTTTGAAGTGAAATTATTTAATCTGCATGGGTTTGTGTAGTTAAAATTTATGGGAGAGTGCCTATAAGGCACTCCTATAACTTGTAACAAGGCAAAAACAAGTGAATAAACTTCGACAACCAAAAACAATTCAGCACTTTACCAATTAAACTGGCATTGGAGGAACAAGTCTGATACTCACTCAGAATGGCATTCCATAATCTAGTTACTTGATTTATATGATATAGACACATCCTAGGCACCTCTACTACTCTGGTGTGCAAACTCCTAAGAGTCCTAGAGTCACATTTGGTAGCCTAGTAAGCATGGTAAGCCTGTGTCCAAGCAGTAATATTTGTGGAAAATTTATAACTTCTCAGACTAAATATGAGATCGCATGAAACTAATATGCTGTGTTCCAATAAGACTAAAATTCCTTGGCCACTGATTGGATGAGAGCTTGCTTAGTTTTTTCTATCTTTACCACTCCAGTGACATATGTTACTGTCTGATGTCATCACATGAAATATTTGAAAAGATAATAACGATGGGAGGAGATTCAAAGTGCATACTGCCTATAAAATCGTATTTTTCAAGGCCAGTGAGCATTCTATGAATGTACACTCACAACCCACTTATAGGTTCATGATTTGAACTGAGATGGATTAACCCTTTACCCAACGAATCGGCCGCATCCACCCGCGAAATATGAAAATTCAACAGTTGAAAAAATATTATTTTTCAAAACATTTCAACAAAACCATATCATGTGACCCTTCGTTGGAATGAGCTCGTCGAGCTTGTTCCAATGAGGGGTCACATGATATGGTTTTGTTGAAATTTTTTGAAAAATTTGAAAAAATGATATTTAAAATAATAAATTTTGATATCGTCTGCGTTGGGTAAAGGGTTAATCTCGACTTTTATCTATGTTATTGATTTTTTGTTGTCCAGTGACGTCACAGGGTACATGTGAGGTTTATTTACTAAATTTGTTAACGTAAAAGTTGCCTTGTTCATTCAAGTTGCCTTGTTAATTTCATGATGTAGGTTTTGGGCTATGAGCAGGGTCTAATTGGAACTCCGTTGAACACAAGCTCCATGCTGTGAACCTCAGACCATGTTACTGCCACATCATCACAATAACTTATAATTCAGATGTAAGTGAACAGAAGTGTGCAACATCACTGCTGAAAGTCTTATTAACCCTTTACCCATCGCAGGCGATATCAAAATTTATTATTTTAAATATAATTTTTTAATTTTTTTCAAAAAATTTCAACAAAACCATATCATGTGACCCCTCATTGGAATGAGCTTGTCGAGCTCATTCCAACGAGGGGTCACATGATATGGTTTTGTTGACATTTTTTGAAAAATAATATTTTTTCAACTGCTGAATTTGCATATCACGCGGGCAGATGCGGGCGATTCGTTGGGTAAAGGGTTAACTGGAATGTGTGGCTCTGGTTGGAAATGCTTTTCTTAAAATATTTAAACACAGGATAAAAACTTTATTTCCAGCACATTCAGCTGATTAATCTTCGTTAATGATGAAAATCATAGAAATGTGACGACTGGATAGTCATTGTTTAATGCATGTAGAATTGTTCATGGTGTATTCGTGTGTGAAATATTTATCATCAATAAAGTGCAGATGGCCAAATGCTTGGGAACATAGTGTTTATTCTGTGGAACATGAAATGACCATCTCTCCTACCAGATGGAAGGATGTTCAGTGTATCGTACATTCTAATTTAAAATTGTTTCTGATACATTGAGTTCATTTCCAATGTGTCTATGTCATATATTGTAACATTTATGCCTTCAGTTGTGATGGGTAGGTGTCTTGTATCTGAAACGACTTGGGTCTTCATCTTTGGGAGAAAAGTGGTCCCAAAACTGATCAAGTTACTTTCACGTACTAAGTTGCATCAACCCCTTCCACAATTACCCCCACTGCCCCACAACCATCCTGTACCAGTCCAAATCATCTTTGTATCAGTACAGCAGGAATGGTCCAGTCTGCAGTACAAGTCTGTTTATCCATGTTTGTTCCCCCGTCCATCCATATATACATTTTGATTTTCAAAAGGTGTATATGAATCTCCTGTGGTATGATGATACAGCAACATGAGGCAAAGAAAATGCACCTGAAAATGGGTTTCAATCTGTAATTTTCACGAGGTATGACTCTTTATCGACTTAGCTCATTCATTCAGCTGTCCATCCGACCATCCAGGGTTTGGGGGAGGTCTTTAAAATGAGTTTTGAAGGGTTTCGAGTCACCCTATGCAAAAAAAAGAAGTTTACGTCTCGTAGTGCATAGGGTTTATTGCATATGAGATAATATCCATTCAGACATGGCCACTTCACTCGACTTGGCACCAGTGGGGGTATGTCAGCACCTCCGGGGCAATCTCTTGTTGAATCCTGTAGTGTCGAAATGTTGTAGGGTCTGAACTTCACAATTTTAAATTTTCTCCTGTCCTAATAATGTTGCTCTTTGAAATGATGTGTGTTCAAATGTTGCGGCACCGCAGAACATTCCTGTCACTATCACATGTGGCTGCTGTTTTAAAGATTCAAAATAAAAAATTGAGAACAATGTGCACTGTATACTACAGATAAAGTGAGCAAGCCAGAAAATAAGCAGCCTGTCATCTGCAAAATAAGGTCCCCAGAGGGTGAATTTGGTGATACTGCACTGCACTGCACAGCAGGGTAGCATCACTACATTTATCCTCTGTGAACCTCAATCTGAATCGAGGTCTCAAACCTAAACAGAAAGAGGTGCCCCAGAGGATACATTGGCCCACTGTATGGGATAGCATCGGCACATTCACCCTCTGGGGCCCTCATTCTGTAAATGATTGCTTATTTTCAGGCTTGAAAATGAGGATAAAGTGAGGATTTATTCTATTATAACTTGTTTCACGGAGCCCATAATGCTGTCAAACAATAGAAAATAGATTGAAATGCTTGTATTGGATGTACTGGGTCCACATCATAGCAGAATTTTACAGCACTCACAAGCATTTTTTTAATGGAAAGTGTAATAAAATAACAGCTAATTAACCATCTTCACCCTGTTGTCAAAATGGCAAAGTTTTCAGCAGAAAATATTTCCCATAATACAGTTTGAAATTCAATCAAATATACAGTGGAGCCCATTTAATTGGATATCTCTTAATTGTATATCCCTGTTAATTGAATATAATTTTCAAACACAAAACCATTTACCATACCTTTAGTACAAATTTGATCTGTTAATTGCATATGGGTTGTAGAGTAAACTCCTGTTAATTGTATATAAATTTTTGTAATATGTCGAAAAAATTACTGTGACATGCACCAAATTCCCCTTATTTATCAACCTTTTTGGCCTCACTACAACCAATACAGGCATTTATTCTATTATATCTTGTTTGACAGAGCTTTATGAGCTCAGTCAAACAAGATATAATAGAATAAATGCTCAGTTTACCTCCAGAACACAGGAAACTGACAAAATCCCTGTTAATTGTATAATCCTGTTAATTGAATACTTTTCACTGGCAAAATGGATATTCAATTAAGAGGATTCTACTGTACCTTGTTTGACAGAGCTCAGTGAGCTCTGTCAGACTAGATATAATTGGTTAAATTCATTGTTAAACAATAGAAAAATACAGTGATTGGAGAAAATTCTGTTACATTGCCACAAACTTTTAATATTCACAGTCTTTCATCTTTCATCTTTCTGATGTGTATCACATCTCTAAAAGAATAGTCGCCAGTATTGTAAACTGATGCTTCAGAATATTTTTAACTCTTAATTCAGACTGAATGCATAGGGGGCAAGTGAGGCAGTTAGTTAATAAAGATGCCTAGGTGGAGATCTCAAACCTGAAAGCATGGGTGCACCGAAAAAGAAAAATATTGTCAGGGGATCTCGAGAGAATCACAGAGGATTGTAATCATAACTGGAGAGGAGGGTCTGAACAAAGAGGTCTTTGAGAGAAGAATTAAGGGAAACCTGTATTTGAGGAGTACCTGGAATGTTTCGGGAGATGGGGTTAGGTCAAGATCACTAGAGCTGGGTGGGAGGGTGGGGGGGGGGGGGGGCTGTGAAGAATGGTGAAGCGGTACCAAACAGTATAGTTTGCAAGGTTTCAGTCTACTGACTATCACACAGATTGTATACAAAGGATTATGTGAATGTGGTGCAGAAATTTGAAATTAAATGAAATGATCCCTGTCTGCACTCATAAAAGTTGTTAAGCTTTAGAAAACAAATTGGGTACAAATTTTTAAAAAATATATAAATAAACTCTCTGTATCTTATGTTTGTTTATTTTTTATATAGGCTATAAAGATACTGGAGAATACTGGAGATCAGACTATGAATCTGAAACATTCGCAGAAGATGTTCAAGATCTTTTAAGTCAGCTTATGCCATTGTATGGGGAACTGCACACATATGTACGAAGAAAACTAATAGAGCAATATGGAAAGGATAAATTTCCTGACAGCGGTCATATCCCTGCACATTTATTAGGTAAAATTTTGAAAATCTCAAGTTCTCAAATTTCAGAATCAGTTCAAATATTTAAAAAAAAATATTTTGTTCATTTATAAAGTGGGATGGTATGTTTTTATTTCCCTCCCCATTCTTAGGATGGGTGGCATAAATTGATTGAAGTGTGAGTGTAGGTGTGTGTATGTCCAAGCCAATAACTTAAAAACTCAAGGGACTACAATCATCAAACTTTACATAATTATAAAGGAAATAATGGGAGGATGTGTCACACACCATAGGTGGGTCTGTAAACTCAAGGTCAAGGTCACATTTTATAGTCACTTGAAATCTGTTGTCCGTGTCTCAGCCATAATACAGAAACGATTCAAACGAATGAAAATTTGAAACTATAATTATCAAACTTCATACAAATATGAAGGATAGTCACAAAATGCTTTACATATAGTAGTTGCATACTTAAACTAAATACAAATGTTTAAGGCAGTCCGAAGGTGTGTGACATGTGATAGTGGCTTCTGCTTCAAGGTCAAGGTCATAGCTAAGTACCATATGCCAAAGGTCACATGTTATGTCTTGGCCATAACTCAAATAACTCAAACTGTTGTGGCTACAATCATTAAATGCCCCACAATCATTAAGAAATGCCCCACAATCATTAAGGTCAGTTCTATTTAGTGATTATTGGGGGAGAGAGGGGGTGGGGGGGGCATGTGTAACTTCAAGGTCACACTTAAAATCTCTTGATATTCAAGTCTCAGCCATAACTCAGACATGAATCAAACCTCAATTATCAGACCTCTTACAAATGTTTAGGACAGTCAGAAGATGTGTAATGCATAATAGTTGCTTGTGCTTCTTCAAAGTCAAGGTCATACTTTTGTGTGTCGAAGGTCACATGTCATGTCTCAGCTATAACTCAGAAACTGTTGGGGATACAGTCATCAAACTTCTCACGATCATTAATGCCTGATCTATTTAGTGGATTTTAGGGGTCAGTGAATGGGGGGGGGGGGGGGCTCATTTGTTACTCCAGTGACATTTCTATTTTTTTTTCTTTTGCTTTTGTTGTGTGTTTTTTTTACTTTTGTTTCATGGCAGGGCTGGGGGATAAACTGCAAAATTGCCTATTTTCTGCTTGTGGATAGCCACATGTATGTTCATTTCCATTGCTAATTTAAAAAAAAACAGCTTAGGTTTGGCCTAAAAAAAATTAAAAATCTGTTTCTCGGGCTCTCTCACATGGTCCTTTTGGCTGCTACATGCTCTCTTTTGTAATGTAAACTTTTAAAAAAATAAAAATTAAATGGTTTATGTCTGATATTTTACCTGAGCTAAAAAAATTGATAAATTTGTTCCTTGAGTGCAAGAAGGCTTTGCAATGCTCTAGCATTGCAAAGCCTTCTTGCACACAAGGGATGAAATACACCACACCTACGCTATTCCGTAGATTATGAGGCCTAAAACTTGAACCAAAAACATGAACATGAACTTTCGATGGTAAAGAAATAATTACAGAAATAAATGAAAGTGTCAATGACACTGTAGCTCAACTTGTCAAGACAAAGACATGTACATGTATAGTATGTGACACAGCCATGACAAACATCTAGGTAATGACCTGATAACAAAGGTACATATAAAGTATTGTAACGGTCTGTACATAAATACTGAGCGTTGTCTGTAACAAATGTATAGGTAAAGTATTGTAAAGGTGGGTGACAGTCAGTTGCTAAACTAGAAAAAAATCTTTGAGTCCCAGAGTGGGTCTGACTGAACCCCAAAATATTTGTTCTCATAGCACAGTGATAACAAAGGCACCCCAAAACACACTCATTCCTGTCCCAAGGTGAAAACAAAGGTACCCAAGAAGTTTCGTGAAGATCAGTTCACAAATATGAGCTGTGTAGAAGTTGTGACAAAAAACTGATTTGACCTAATTTCGGTACAAAATGGCCACTGGCAGCCATCTTGAATTATGGACCGCACCCAGAAACACTCATTCTCGTCCCAAGGTGATAACAAAGGTACCCAAGAAGTTTTGTGAAGATCGGTTCATAAATACAGCCTCTAGCCCGAGCCGTATTGACATGTGCACTTACAGTGTATAAGTAGCACTGAATAAATCAAAGTTCATCTAATTTGCATAATTTCTGCACGAGATAAAAACCCGTACTATATGTGATGTATTCCATGTTGCTAAACATTCATACAAAAATTTTTTCAAATCAGAACTTTCATATAGAAGTTCTGTACAAAAGACTGATTGCACTAATTTTGGTACAAAATGGCTGCTGGTGGCCATCTTGAATTTCGGACCACACCCAAAAACACTCGTTCTCATCCCACGGTGATAACAAAGGTACCCAAGAAGTTTCGTAAAGATCGGTTCATAAATACGGCCTCTAGCCTGAGCTGTATAGAAGTTGTGTACAAAAAACTGATTAGACTTAATTTCGGTACAAAATGGCCACTGGCAGCCATCTTGAATTTTTGACCGCACCCAGAAACACTCGTTCTCGTCCCAAGGTGATAACAAAGGTACCCAAGACATTTCGTGAAGATCGATTCATAAATACAGACTATAGCCCGAGCCGTATTGACATGTGTACTTACTGTGTGTAAGTAGCACTGAATAAATCAAAGTTCATCTAATTTGCATAATTTCTGCACGAAAAAAACCCCCGTATTATATGTGATGTATCCCATGGTACTAAACATTCACACAAAAAATTATTCAAATCAGCGCTTTCATATGGAAGTTCTGTGCAAAAATCTGATTGCACCAAATTTTGTACAAAATGGCTGCCATCGGCCATCTTGAATTTCGGACCGCACCCAAAAACTCATTCTCATCCCACGGTGATAACAAAGGTACCCAAGGAGTTTCGTAAAGATCGGTTCATAAATACGTCCTCTAGCCCGAGCCGTATTGGCTTTTGCACTTACAGTGCTGAAAGTAACACCAAAAAACATCAAAGTTAGTCTAATTTGCATAATTTACGCACGAGAAAAAAACCTGTATTATATGTGATGTATCCCATGGTACTAAACATTCATACAAAAAATTATTCAAATCAGAGCTTTCATATGGAAGTTCTGTACAAAAAACAGATTTCTGCATCGTCGGTACAAAATGGTGGCTGGCAGCCATCTTGAATTTTAGACCGCACCCAAAAACACTCGTTCTCGTCCCACGGTCATAACAAAGGTACCCAAGAAGTTTCGTAAAGATCGGTTCATAAATACGGCCTCTAGCCCGAGCCATATCCAATTGTTGACGGACAGACGGACGACGGGCCATGGCATGAGCCCAAATTTGGCTTCGCCAAAGTTGAGCTAAAAATGAAATAAAAAACCACTTGCCCGCATACAGTTTTACAAATAATGGCCTGAGAAACAGAAGATCTACTTTGTGTGGCCTTATTGGTTAATGCTAGAGCTTATTGTTTCTTCTCCCTCTTTGTCCCTCATTACAAGATTATTTACTACTCAAAAAGGATGGGTGGGTGGTGCTTATTTCCACAAAGATAAATGAAATGCATTTTTCTCTTTCTCTTGTCATATTTATGCATTTTGGATTCAATTATTACTGACTCTTCATACTAATTCAAAAGAAATTTATGCATGTGAAGTTACTTTTGAGAAAATTTCCTTTGTGTGACCCACTGTGCAGTTTTGCCTGTTTGGTTAAAAGTTATATGAAATCAAAATCAGGCGAATAGTCAACCAGTTAACCCTTTACCCAACGAATCGCCCACATCCGTCCTCGTAATATGCAAATTCAGCAGTTGAAAAAATATTATTTTTCAAAAAATGTCAACAAAACCATATCATGTGACCCCTCATTGGAACGAGCTCGTTCCAACGAGGGGTCACATGATATGGTTTTGTTGAAATTTTTTGAAAAATATAAAAAAAATGATAATTAAAATAATAAATTTTGATATCGTCTGCATTGGGTAAAGGGTTAAAATACATTTTTTCCTCTAGTCAAACATTCTGAGGTAACAGATTGTCCTGAATGTATTTGTGTGAAACAATCCTTGTCGCAACACAATGTCAAGACTCTCTGCATATCTGAGCATGGTTGAACCAAAGTAATATCTCTCAAGTCATGTCAGGGATTCCTTCTATGAACTGGAGAGAGCTAAATTATTTTTCAAAGGTGATTTGGAATTTGGGTATTTTTTTAAAGATACCATGTGACCAGCAAGTGGTGACTTAGTTTATGGCAAAATTTTTGTTATATATAATTATTTTGTTAAAATTTATTGAAAAAAATACCTCATGCTTACAGTGTAAAGTCACTAAAGTAGTTTTAAGCATTTCTCAATAGAGTGATAATGGCTTTTAGCACTCAACCTGTTAACTCCTTCCATGCTGCTGGGGATATTCCTGCCCAGGACAGGATTTTGCTTACCAGTGAAGCAAGTATTATTGGGGCATATTTAATCCAATTTCCCCCTGTAAATTGAATGGATTTTTTCACCAATGATCTCTTGAGTTAAATTGAGATGAAATTTTCATCAAATCTTCTCATGGCTGCTTCACAGCAGCCATAACTAGATCTGATGAAAGATATGTTGAAAATACTCTGCAGGTTGAGAGTTAAACCAATGGTAAGTTATTTAAGTGACACAATGTTGGAAAGGGTTCTCAGACCTTGTCCAACAATAATAACATTTCTTCAGGAATAGTAAAGGTACACAACAGCATTAATCTCTCTCTAGCAATAAGCCTGCCATTGAAATAGCTTGACCAAAATTATGTATGTAACAGACTTAGTTTTAGACGAACTTAACAACTTAACACCCCACAGGAAGTGAAGCCGTGCTTGTTTACTGTAGTAGACAAGCTCTGTTTTACTGGTAAAATAGGACCCAGTCACCAGTGCTTGGGGTGGAAATTCTTCTAAAATGTGCAAACGATTGATTAAATTTTTACTTTACCTTGATGTTGCGGTTGCGATTAGTCATAGTGCAGAAATGTGTGACCTCAAATATCAATCAATAAATGAATAAATAGACAACATAACAAGTGCCGGGGTTTCAGTTTAACCCTTTACCTAACTTGAAAAGCAGACGACACTTGCAAACAAAATTCTTGAATAACTAATTTTTTTTTCATTTTTTGTCTCAAAAACATAGGTTATGACCCCTCATTGGAATGAGCTTGTTCCAAAGAGTGGTCATAACCTACATTATTGGGACAAAAAATGAAAAAATAATGAACATTAACTGGGTTTTTTTTGTGAATAGCACTGGCGGGTTTTGGCCGTTACGTTGGGTAAAGGGTTAAACAATTTTTCATTGTGAAATCATATATTGCTACTCTATCAGAAGTTAGGATCCTTGTTCAACAATCAGCAATACAATTGGCCAGAAGGTTGGCCAGTTTGTATCACTGAGCTACTGGTTAGCCATATCAAACTCATGTAACCTCTGTGTATGTTACATGAATTAAACAGGGCTTAAAATTCATGTGAGATTCAGAATCGATTCATGCAAATGTTTCTTGCAAGCAGAACAATGAGAATCAACATTGATTCTTGCAAAATGTTCATTTGATTCTCGTCATAAACTCTGAAAATGTCCATGAGGCCTAGAGAGTTGTTCTTTTTTTCTTCCTTAATAAGGTAACAATACTGACTCTGCCGTAGTGTCTAGTGAAGTCTTAAGACTTTACCAGAAACCACTGCTAAGAATCTGCAGTAATCCATCAGCAAGACCACCGAAAGGCTGCATGTTTGGGACTAGGCCCTCAGGATTGAAGTTTAGCAAATATATAAATATGAGGTTTATTGTTTTCTATGGACTGTTTATTGGTTTCACTGGCAAGGGTAAACCAGTACTCTCAAATTCCATATTATTTACATGTAAGTGCTTGAGTTAGTAAAAATTAAAAACGATTCTTGCGAATCAGGAAAACTTTTAAGGCTTGTTACAATATTTTGTACCCTGGTTTCTAATTATTATCTTCTTGCTGTTTTACTGTGTTTTATTGTTTCCAGCAGCTGGAATTTCTTAATTGAATACAGTGGTGATAGTGAGGCTATTGAAAAATTCTTGTTTCCCAGGGAAATTTTCCTGATTTTTTTTATGATGGAGCAACCCCTGAAAACAATTCTGAATAGTCATTCAACAGTTGTTTTTTTTTTTTACAATTGACAGTCTCTATCTTTTATTACACATAAAAGTTTGCACTGAATGGGATTTAATCAGTGTAGATTTTGACTGATTAAAAATAAAGCAGGTGAAACAATTTTTGTAGAATTTTGATGATAAGGAGGTTTTTCATTTTTGCAGAATTTTAATGATGAGGGAAGTGCCTGGAATCAAATTTTGTTATTTATAGCCTAAGTTGTGTACATTTTTTTGTCATAGGACCACATTTCACTGGCTCATTTGACCCTCCAAGGCCTTGTTTTTTTTCGTTTTTTTTTTGCTATACTTTGACATCTGGCCCAAAGTTGGAAGTGGGTGGGGTTCTTACTCCTCCATGACCCTGTTTATCAGAAATTATTGTTATCCGTTTGCAAAATTATTGGTCTCTGCTAATTTGAAAAAAAGTTTACCATTTCACAAAACAACAATTTTCATGATGCAACAGGCCTGTAATTTTCAAAATGGAAGGAGAGCAATGGTGGCATGCCTTAAATGAACTTAGAAGGGCTATTTTGGCCTGCCTTAACAGACATAAGCAGAGTCACTGAAGGCAGTTCTTGAGATTGGGCATTTTACCATATCTTTCCATCTTAATGTTTGGAATTTGCATGTATTATCTGATGTAGGTTTGTAAAATACAATTGCTTGCAGAATATGTTAGGATTTCTACCTGAATTATGTAATGCAGTCAAACAATTATAGTCAGTATCTGATATTTAAGCAAAATGGCTACCAGTTCTTCTCTGTGAGACCCCTACACCTGGCCTCAAGCCAGAGGCCAGGCATAGGGTCTCACAGGGACTATCTACCAGTAAACCTTTTCAAAGCGTGCAATTTCATATCAAGATGAGCGACACTGATTACTGCTCCTGAACAAAGTTCAGTTCCATAGCTCTCCCTATATGTGGCAAGGAGGGCATTTACTGCCATCACAAATTTTAGTTTAGGTGAGCCATTGGGACCTAGGACAGTCGCCCTCCTGAAAATGACAGACCTGATGCAAAAATCCCCTAATGTTTCTTATATCTATTGTATGAAAGTGCTCCTAAGAAGCATGTGACAATCAAGTAGTCATGTACATGAAAAAAATTGTATATTATTATTATTTTAAAAATCTATGTTCGTTACACAAAAATAATTCTTTAAAATAATAATAGGAAATGAACATTTTGGACTTGTATCATTTCTAGTTTTAAAGAAGTATGGTGAGTTAGGTTTCAAGTTTGTACCAACGGTCAGAGACCCGAGAACACTGTCGGAAAATTTTAACTTTTGCCCCAGCATATTGGAAAAGTTTGAAATCATAGCTTCAGGACTGTTTGATATTTTACATCATGTGCCATTACAGTTACTTTTAGGCACATCTTGGCTGCCAAGAAAGAACTGCCAAGGTACTTGAATTGTAACAAACAAGAGGCTGCATGTTAGGGCACTCATTCTAGCCAGCAAAAAGTGACCAAAGTTGGAATCTACAAGAGTTAATCTTTATTTACCATTAGGTTTATCTCAGTCTTTCCCATCAACAAGTTTTGCTAAGCCTAAGTTTACAATTGTAGACTGAAGAGATTTAATTATTGCAAGGTCAGTGATTGAAATAAGCTAACAAGACATAAAAATGTTTGATGTTTAAGAAAAATGTGTTTAAGTTAATACTTTTTGCAGGTAATATGTGGGCTCAAGATTTCACCAACATTTATGATCTGTTAGAACCATTCCCTGGTAAAATGCGACCTGATATAACACCTGTATTGGAAAAGGTGGGTATTTACTCCACATTGCACAGAAATAATCCATGTATAAACAAAGCAAGTTTGATTTAGATTGATTCAAGTTAGTAAATGTTTTATTGAAGTATTAGCTTACACATCAAAAGCATTAATTCTGATATACCAAACGTGATGCATAAACCAGCCCAATCAGGACATTTAAATGTCATAAACAGATAATTCCATAATCATGGGTAGGGGATAACAAGTTTGCATTGTTCTTGTGTTGTATACCAAATAATGGCTTAGTAATTAAGTTGTTGATGTCTGATGTTTTGTCTTTTCATTGTTTTTTGTATCAGTTGTTTTTCATGGGTAGGATATGGTCAAAGTTCACTGTTCTACAAAAATTATGAAGATTGCATTCAGTTTAGATGAATGGCCAACACTGAGCAAACAAAAACATTTTTAACATCGCAGTTTAACCCTTTACCCAACGAATTGCCCGCATCCACCCGCGTAATATGCAAATTCAGCAGTTTAAAAAATATTATTTTTCAAAAAATTTCAACAAAACCATATCATGTGACCCCCTTGTTGGAACGAGCTCGACGAGCTCGTTCCAACGAGGGGGTCACATGATATGGCTTTGTTGACATTTTTTTAAAAATTTGAATAAATGATATTTAAAATAAGAAATTTTGTTATCGTCTGTGTTGGGTAAAGGGTTAAACAAGTGGTTTCCTCCATTTTGATATTTTGTGAGGATGATTGCAAATTATATATTCCTTTATGTAGTTCTTCAAAAAGATGTAAATTTGGTGACAAAGAGCCTAAATCAAGCAAAATCCAAATAGCTTCATATGTAATTTGTTGGTATATAGACTAGTCAGAATTTATACATGTAAAACTTTCTATATCACACACTGTAACATTGTTTGTTATTACTTGTTTTACCCTGCACCAAACATGATGGACATAACTGGCCAGATCTATTCAGAAAATTTATAATTCTCATTTTTTTTTTTATATTTTCCATGTTTTGCCTCAAAATAGATAGCTTATGACCTCTCATTAGAACAAGCTCATTGTGCTTGTTCCAATGAGGCTGATAAGCAATGTCTTTCAGCAAAAAATGAAAATGTTTGGTTTGTAACCCTTTACCTAACAAATCTGCTGCATTCGCTCAAATAGTTTCCAAATTGAGCAGTTGAAAAAATATTATTTTTCAAAAAATGTCAACCAAACCACATCATGTGACCCCTTCATCGGAACAAGCTCGTTCCAGTGGATAAGGTTTTGTTTTAATTTTTTTGATAAATTGTAAAAGGATAAATAAAATAACAGATTTTGATTTTGTGTTCATTGGATTAAAGGTTAAAGGACTAACTGGATAGAAGCTCTTGATCTTGCTAAATTGGCCCAGTATTTAGTGCTGAAATAAATTGCAGATTTCAGGATTCCAATATTCGTTCAACGTATTTGAATAGTATTTGAATATTCATTCCCTTTTTGCTTGGTTGAGGTGCCATCAACATGTGTAAGAGAAAGGGTTAAGCCTATGAATACTGATGTCAGTAAAACAGTTTTAAGCAGCAAAATTTTCCATAGTACAACTGGAAAATTAACCCTTTACTTAACATAATGATCAAAAGCAAACAGCACTATTCACAAGAATCGCCATTTAAATTTTGTTCTTTTTTCATTTTTTTTCTCAAAAACTTAGCTTATATGTCCTCATTGGAACAAGCTCAAGGAGTCTGTGGCATTGAGGGCCATAAGCTATGTTTTTTAGGCAAAAAATTGGAAATTCTTAAGTCAAGAATTTCTTTTTATACGCCTGTTTTGAAAAAACAGGAGTATTACATCATGGCGTTGTCCATCTATCTCTAAAGTCCATCTGTCTCTAAAGAATTTTTGTGTCGCCTACTCCTCCAAAAGTTTACATGCTACATTGTTCAAACTTTGCACACATGTTGATTTATTTATTTATTTATTGGTGTTTAAGGTCATATACTTATGCACAATGGCTAATCATGACCGTGACAGTTTTACAGGTGGAGGAAGCCGGAGTACCCGGAGAAAACCACCGAGCAACGACGAGCAGCTGTCAGCTCTCCAACATCATAACTCTGAACTCTGCGCCGCAACACAGGCAGGGTTAGATTGGTTGAAGACATGCGTACCATCGACGTGCAGTACACAGCGTCATCGTGCCCCCATGTGGGCAATCGGGGTTAAGTGCCTTGCCCAAGGACATAACACGGGAGAGCGAATCAGTCGCTGAAATGGTCACCCATCCAACTACTAACTGCGCTCGACGTTGCTTAACTTCGGTGATCTGACGAGAACCGGTTACCGCGACACCACCACGCCCCTGCACACATGTTGATCAGTAATTGCTGTTGTGTATGTGACAAGTGCAGGTAACTCCATTTTGTATTTCCAGACTTATGCTCCCTTTTAGTACTTAAAACATTACAGTATTGTGTCTGCTACTCCTTCAACATTTTACATGCTATATTGTTCAAACTTTGCACACATGTTGATCACCAATTGTCGTTGTGCATGTGACAAGAGCAGGTACCTCCATTTTGTATTTCAAGAGTTATGCCCCTTTTTGTACTTAAACATTACAGTATTGTGTCGCCTTCTCCTTCAACATTTTATTTGCTATATTGTTCAAACTTTGCACACATGTTGACCAATTGCCGTTGTACATGTGACAAGAGTAAGTAACTCTCTTTTGTATTTCCAGAGTTATGCCCCCTTTTAGTACTTAAAACATTACAGTTTTGTGTCGCCTACTCCTTCAACATTTTACATGCTATATTTTTCAAACTTTGCACACATGGTGATCACCAATTGCTGTTGTGCATGTGACAAGGGCAGATAACTCCATTTTGTATTTCCAGAGTTATGCCCCTTTTTAGTACTTAAAACATTACAGTATTTAGTCGCCTTCTCCTTCAACATTTTACATGCTATATTGTTCAAACTTTGCACACATGTTGATCACCAATTGCCATTGTGCATGTGACAAGAGCAGGTAACTCCATTTTGTATTTCCAGAGTTATGCCCCTTTCAGTACTTAAAACATTACAATATTGTGTCGCCCACTCCGTCAACATTTTACATGCTATATTGTTCAAACTTTGCACACATGGTGATCACTACAGCGTATGCTGCCCCGCTAGGCGGTGCTCTTGTTGCATATGTCCTCGGCTGTTCAAGTTGGGTAAAGGTTTAATGTATTAAATCTTTATTAACCATGCTGATAATGAGCTCCATTAAAAAGATATAATATGTTAAATGTTAGTACTAATATTCTTCAAAAATTTTCTTCTTCATTCCAGCAGTGAGGGGAGTAAGTGGTCAGATTCAAGTTTGTTCAAATCAAGTCCAACATGTATACAGATGACTGAAACAATATATATTTTTTTATTTTTGCATAGAAGGGGAGGTCAGATAGATACCCTGTCTGGCTATGTCATCCCCTGTAGTGTGTATTTCTCTGTAACTTGTAATGTACTGTAATCAAAATCTTCCTGCATGCTGTGAATAAAATTTCTGAATTTGAATCTAAAATCAAATCCATCGACACTTATTTAAAGCAAAACAAAAAATTACCCAATGGCCCGCAGAGCTTGTTGCCTACCTGGAAAATAGGGATTTAAAATTCCAGGTCTTGAGAAAACTGCCCTTTTTAAGCATTACAAGAAATATGGGCATTTAAATCACCTGACATGGACAACGGAGTTATAAGTAATTACATGACTTCATTCCTCTATAGTGTTGACTAGTTACAGATGCTGAATGGGATCTTAAATCTGTCTTTAAATAATTTTTTGAAGTGAACAACTCCGACCCCCATGGCCTCTTGTTTGTGAATAATGCTGGTCATTAGGTTAATTAAAGGGTTAAATCTGAAAATGTATCATAATCATGTAATTACTTTCTATATATGTTTTCCCAAGCTCTCAGGCCACCAGTCTAATTCTGTAAGGAATTCAATGCTTTTGTGATCTGCTTATTTACTTTTCATGGATTTTGCATGCATATTACTATTGATGTAATGTGATGTTCCTTCACTCACAGAGATATACAGATATTCTTTCATGCTCCAGTTGTGGATATTCCAATCAATAAGTATTTAATTCAGCTTTTATCCATCAAGTTATTAACAAAATTAAGGGAACTATGTGGTGTAATCAAGCTCTGTTTTACTGGTAAAATAAGACCCTGTAACCAATGCCTGGATGGAAGCCCTCTGATTTGTGCAACATGAATATAAACGATTGGGTAGTCTTTACTTTATATCCATGTTGCAGTCACAATTAGCCATTGTACAGAGATATAATATCCCCAAAACACCAATAAATAAATAAATAGTGGGTTTTTATTCAATTAATAGGAGTTTACCTTATTAACGGGTCAAATTTGTAATGAAGGTATGGTAAATGGTTTTGTGTTTGGATATTGTAATCAATTAACAGGGTTATTTAGTTAAGAGATATCCAATTATTATTGTATGGGTTGTTTGCAAGTCATGTTTTTTTTTTAACGTTAATAGTTCTTCTGAATATTCCATGTTTTAGTATCAAATCACTTCGCTAATCTGAGAAGTACAGTTGAAACGAGAAGACCTGCCAATATTAGTGCAGGAAATGCTCGTTGGTCAATGCGCTCTTTACTGCAGAAGAAGGCAGTAGTCTGAAATACACAAGAGCATTTGCACTGTGCAATGCAAAATGTAATATGCTATTAGCAAAATTGGTAGTGAAATCACGAACTAAACCGATCAAACAGAAAGAAAATATTTTGAGACTGCAGTATGTGGAGGGTGGATGACTACTAAATCGCTGTGGGATAGATTTTTCACTTAGTAATTATCGATAATTTCTGAAGACAAAACATATGAAGTAGTTGCAAACTTTCATCACATGGACCACTGACTTGCACCTGGTGATCCATGTGGTGAAATTTTTTAAGTGTTGCTGTTGTGAACAATTGTATATATAAATACTTTTCCATTGGAGAATATGTGGTGCACCTATTAAGTAGTAATCCACCCTCTTCATTATGTATCTGAAGTCGAATTTTAATATATTTTTTATGTTATTACATGTATATGTACCCCAGTAGAGGTTAGGAAAGATGTTAATGATCTCTATTTACAAGTGTGGAATTGTACAGAGTTGGGCACATGGTTTTTCTACAGGAATTGAAATAACGCTAATGGTGCAGTTTGACAGGGACAAAAGAACACTTACTCAGCATACTATTACTTCAAAATAGTGTACAATACAGTAACAGGACTTCTAGTTTCAACTGTATGATGGAGCCCACATCACATAATTGACAACCCTGTTGATTGAATAAAACTATTAACCCTTTACCCAACAAATCGCCCGCATCCGTCCGTGTAATATGCAAATTCAGCAGTTGAAAAAATATTATTTTTCAGAAAATTTCAACAAAACCATATCATGTGACCCCTCGTGGGAATGAGCATGTCGAGCTTGTTCCAACGAGGGGTCACATGATATGGTTTTGTTGAAATTTTTTTAAAAATTTAAAACAATGATATTTAAAATAATAAATTTTGATATCGTCTGCGTTGGGTAAAGGGTTAAACACAAACCATTTACCATACCTTCAGTACAAATGTGAGCTGTTACTTGCATATACGTTAAAAGAGTAAACTCCTGTTTATTGAATAAAAATTCATGCACTATTTTGAGAAATTGCTCCGACAGTCACCAAATTCCCTTTGTTTGTAGACAAATTTGGCTTCAGTACATCCTATAAAGGCATTTACTCTATTATATCTTGTTTGACTGAGCTCATAGAGCTCTGTCATACAAAATATAATAGAATAAATACTCAGCTGTCTCCAGAATACAGGAAAGTGACTAAATTCCTGTTAATGGAATACTCATGTTAATTGAATAATTTTCAGTGGCAAAGTGGCTATTCGATTAACAGGGTTCTACTGTATCAAATTGTTTTTCTAATCCAAGAAGTATTAACATTCATTAGAAAGTTTATATTTTGTTTCAACAGGACTATACTGTATATGATATGTTCAGATTAGCTGAAGAGTTTTTTGTCTCTCTGAATCTTGAACCCATGACAGACTATTTCTGGAATTACACCATGATGGAAAGGCCAACAGATGGGAGAGAAGTTGTTTGCCACGCCTCAGCTTGGGATTTTTCGAGATGGGATGATGTCAGGTGAGAACATGTATAAGAGTCTATAGGCATGTTGTCTTACTCACCATAGCAATTTTATTTAGTGCATAGGCTATAAAAAATTTCTAGTTTCGTAGGCACCTCCCTCTTCATTGAAAACCTGCCTCATCACTCTTTTTTCAACCTGGCGATCTCGTTAGCACTACTATTTTACAACTGTAGGACTAACAATTTAACCAACTATTTGTTGTTTGACAAAGCTCACTGAGCTATGTCAAATAAGATATATACTTGGGAAAATTCCCAACTTCAGTATGGGAAATATTCACTGCTGAAAACATTGGTTTTTCCACCGGTGTTAAATTAATAATTTAATTTCAATTGTTTTGTGGATAAACATAAAAAGAAAAACCGCCTGCCTCCCTCATAAAATGGAGAGAATATTGCCTGAGAAACTGTTTTTATTTTAATAGATAAAAACTTTTTTTATGAAATAAAATGATTTCATTTGTTAAGTTTACACATTTTAATGTCATATTCTTTGAAAATATGATGTGATATTATTATGCCCCCCCCCCCAAATTTTTTCGTGGGGTACATAGTGGAGGTCTCCGTCCGTCCATCCATATGAACATATTGTATTATAACTCGAACATCAGTTGTCGGATTTTAATGTTCTTTGGTATGGTGATAGGGCAGCTTGGGGGATTGGATGCCCTTGTACCTAGGGTTTCGTCCGACAAATCTTACAGGAGTTATGTTCCTTATTTACTTTTTCCGTCCGTCCGTCCGTCCGTACGAACATTTTGTATTATAACTCGAACATCAGTTGTCGGATTTTAATGTTCTTTGGTATGGTGATAGGGCAGCTAGGGGAACGGATGTCCTTGTACCTAGGGTTTCGCCCAACAAATCTTACAGGAGTTATGTCCCTTATTTACTTTTTCTGTCCGTCCGTACAAACATTTTGTATTATAACTCGAACATCAGTTGTCGGATTTTAATGTTCTTTGATATGGTGATAGGGCAGCATGGGGGAACGGATGCCCTTGTACCTAGGATTTCGTCCGACAAATCTTACAGGAGTTATGTCCCTTATTTACTTTTTCCATCCATCCATACGAACATTTTGTATTATAACTCGAACATCAGTTGTCGGATTTTAATGTTCTTTGGTATGGTGATAGGGCAGTCTGGGGGAACGGATGCCCATGTACCTAGGGTTTCGTCCGACAAATCTTACAGGAGTTATGTCCCTTATTTACTTTGAAAATTGATGATTTTTTGGTTTCCTACCAATTAAAATTGTTTGGCTGAACCGATGAGTTTCAAATTTTATATGCTGATTACTCATGTCAAAGTACAGGTCGCTTTCAATTTGAGGTTTGACTCGGCAATTTTTGCTGCAGTTATGCCCCCTTTTTCACTTGGAAAAGATGCAAGACCAGTTCTACTTTTTCACTGGTTTGAGAATTTTTAACAAAGGTATGTACTATTCCTATTTTTGCCTCTTTCAGTTATTATTCAATATGGCACCATTCAAGTCATCTGCAATTATTTTTATAACTTTTTCTCTATTACTGACTCCTTAGTGTTGTTCTGCAATGTAGCAGCAGTGAAGCTGTTGTCTGTTGTTACAAACATATTAACAAAATATAAGTAATAATAATTTCATTGGCACTTTGCCATTCCTTGCTGTTGTTCTGCAATGTAGTGTTGTTCTGCAATGTAGCAGCAGTGAAGCTGTTGTCTGATTATCCACATGTGAATACGACTTGGCTACCTTCGGGGGGCATTAGCACACGCATTAGCATTGCTCTTGTTTTTATTACAGAATTTAATCATTATCAAATGTTAGATGTGAAATAATTATAATGTGATTATGCCAGACTGTTTGATCAGAACAAAATGGAATCTACGTAATATTTTTAAACAGCATTAATTTGCTTGATTCTTAGTTGATGAAACATAAATTTGTGCTCCAGTATGGGAAACCAGACATGTTAACCTCCCAAAATTTTTTTCAGGGAGATTGAAGAAAATTTTCAGGGAGATGACATGATTTTCAGGGAGATTTTTTTTTGCGCGTAGAAACCATGTGTGGATCGATCAATTTTAAATATAAATTAATACCAAATACCCCCTCCCCCCCACACACACACACATAACAGGAAACAGCCCAACAACAATACATCAAAGGAACATACGTCAACGTTCTACTAACTGGTGGTGAGTGACCCAGACCTGTTAACCTCTGGAGGTGACCGTCAGTGAGATTTTGATGAGCTCCCAGTGAGACTCGGATGCTTGTCAGTGAGATTTTTGCACGTGGGCAGCACATCAATAATTTCCATGTTACCCCCCCCCCCCCCCCCCCCCCCCCACACACACATACATTAAACATTCCACCCTAATGTGTTTTATTTGAACAATTTGTCCTTTCAAAAGCCAAACCATAGAAATATAGAGAAAAACAGAAATCAGAAATATGGATGTGGTCATGTGCCAATATCTGAGCTTGTTCCAGTGACATCCATATTTCAATGGTTTTATGTACAAAATGTTTGGAGATATTTTCGACCTTTTCAGCACTATATCAGTTATGGTGCTGTGCTGAAAGTTTTGGATCCGTTTGGGTAATTATGGGTACTTGCGGCGACCTGCGGTAACCTGCGACGATCTGTGGTGTTTAGGCACACCCCAGAGCCCGGTTGTTGTGGTAATTCGATCTTCCAAAGCCCAGTGCCCCACCTAACCACACCGGTTACTCACTGGAAGTAGTTGGTCATTTACGAAGGGGATTTGGAATGGGGTGATCATTTTTCAGTGAAACGTGAAAATTATGCCACAGCCAGCCCAGGATGAAACATCTCGGGGATATTTTGTTGTCCATTTATCACTACGAATGAAAAAACGTGCAAGTGTCGTAAATTACCAACTTTTTAGAGATTTTTTTCACCAAAAACATAATTTTTTTCACAGCCTGCTTTTATAAAATTGCGAATCGGAAATTTTTCCCAATATATTGAAAATTACAGCAACTCATATGTTTGAGCCGTTTGTCTCCAAAATTGGCTATAATTATCTGAAAGTGAAATCCAAAATGCACAATAAATTTGTGCGTATTTTTGCACATTTTTCGATTGGACAAGATTTTATACGTATGGAATTTATTTTTCGATTTGACTGCTACCTGTATACAAGCAAAGGTGTGCCTTTAATATATAATCAATTTCAGCAATTATCCTGCATCTCAAATTCATTTAATCTGCCTGTCAAACGTGTTGCAATAATCACAACACGGCCATTGACAGAAATGAGAATTGGTCATCAGTTCTTACGTAAGTGGTGACGTTTCACACAAACTTAATGACCTTGCCATTGAGAGTAGAGCACATGCTTTTGTATTTGTAAACAAAAGCTGGTGGATTCAGTTTTTGTCTGGTATGTCGACTTTCCGGGAGATTTTTGGTCCAAATTGACTCCCGGGCGGGAGGGGATAGCTAATTCCGGGAGAATCCTGGGCATTCCGGGAGAGTTAACATGTCTGTGGGAAACACATCTGTTAAAGATATTCAAATGTGGAACAAAACTCATGATACTGTACTTTGGTTTATTTTTGTATACTACTGTGTATTCTTTCTTTAACTCTTTGCATGCTGCTGGTGGATATTCCTGCCCAATACAATGTTTCTCTGGTAACTGATATTAGTATAATTTGGACTCATTTAATCCTATTTTCCCCCTGTAAATGGAATGCATTTTTTCATCGATGATTTTTTGTGTTACATTTAGTTTAATTTTTCATCAAATCTAGTCATGGCTGCTTTACAGATTTGATGAAAAATATCTAGAAAATGAAAAATTTATACCAATTTTAATATTTTTAATACTTACCAATGGCCCAGACTAGCTGGTGCAACCCAATTTATTACCAGGGCCAAACACAAATTTTGAATCCCCTAAACCCCCAAAATTTGCCAAAAAACTTAAAAACGAGAAGAACAGTATGGTCTGCGCAACTTGTTGTCAAGGACAACAATAGGCTACCGCCATCTTGTCATTCTTTATTGTTGTGCCTGTTAAATGTTAATAAGAACTGTAATAAAACTCAGTGGGGAGGAAGGAGTGTCTACTCCAGGGAGGGCCATCCCCGTCTGGGCCATTGGTTAAGTATTAAAAATATTAAAATTGGTATAAATTTTTCATATTTTTCCACTATACCAATGGCCCAGACTAGCTGAGAATAGTAAACAGGCAGGCAGGCCTAGTACTTAATATTCATTGCTCCTATTTCAGAAAAACAATGAAAATATAGGTGTAACTCTATTTAAGGCCTAGCATAACCCATTATGCTAATTTGATAAAGGAAGCCAAAATATAAAGAAGTCCAGAGAAATGAGACTCTTTATAAATCATTAAAAATGTCTGAGTATTGTATAGAAAAGCTTGTCTTGACACATGACATATACAATAACGCTTCACATCGAGTTACACATTAAAAGCATATAATACATTTAAAATTGGTTCATATCAAGCTACACATTAAAACTACCATAGCACCGACCCCCAGATACTATCACTGAAGGAGGTATGTCCATGTTTTTCACTTTAAAGCCAGATGACTATTTGGAAATACCACCCCACCCCCCCCCCTTCCCCTTGTTTTGAAAGTAACTACATGTACACTTCAAAATGAAGAGGGTAGCAGACTGGAGACAGTGCTAGAGCAGACCAAACAGAAGGTTGATTGAAAATCCTAATTAGAATGGACAACCTTCTGAGCTACCGATAACAGTCCTAAAGATCTGAGATCATCCAAAATTGATTCTAAATCTCGAAGATAAAATTTGGTAAAAGTCATCTGTTGTGTCCAATAAGCTGCTTGCATCAAATCCTTCAAAGAAGTACTACTAGTATAATCCCAAGAAGAAGCTAAAGCTCTAACTTCGTGAGCTGAAATCTAATAAGCTATTCTCTGATTCACAGACAAAGCATTATAAGCTGACCGAATAGCTAACTGAATCCATCTAGATATTGAATGAACAGAAATATCATTTCTGTTAAGAAGAGAAAGAAATAACCTTTTCCTACCTCTTCTGATAAAACTAGAACGCTCCTTATAAATCTTAAGTGCTCTTACTGGACACAACAAAGGTCTCTGACCATCTGAAGACGGTAATGCTTTAATAAGAATAGGGCTAGGCCGTTTGTCCGGAACCTGATTCTTAGCTAAAAATCCCACTTTTGTAGTGTGAGTAATGGAATTATCAACACTACGATAATGAGAGTCTTCAACAGATAAAGCATGAAGCTCACTAACTCTTCTAGCTGACGCAAACGCTAAAAGAAAAACCGTGTTATAAGTAAGAAATTTAAACTCAACAGTATTTAACGGTTCAAAAGGTGCTTCCTGAAGTTTCAGAAGAACCCAAGCTAAATTCCACTTAGGGACTAGTCTCAAGGTATGAGGTCTATTCACAGAAAAATTCCACATTAATTATTTAAAGATACATCTGACCCAATGTTTAATTTCCCTTGGTGTGCATAGGTGTCAGAGAGCATAGATCTATAGCCCTTAATAGTGACTGGCTGTAGCTTAACTTCATCAAAAAGATAAACAAAAAAGTTAGCTAATTGAGGAATAGTTGGGTTGAAAAAATCAATCAATTGTGATTCACACCAACGAACAGAAACCTTCCACTTCGCTTCATAATTTAAAAAAGAGGAGGTCCTCCTACAGTTAGAAATTGCGTCCATTGCTCATCTGGAAAACTGTTTTTCATGCAGGAAGCCGAAGTTTCCCCTGTGTCAGAAGATCCCGGAGAAGTGGTAACTTCCCTGGAAGGTCCCAAAGAAGTTCCCGGAGAAGAATTATCCACCGTCTGTGAGCCGACAGACTTGCAACCAGTAGAATCTTGCAAGAAGACTGTTTTATCTTTAGCAAGATCTGTTGAATGAGGGGAGCTGGAGGGTAAGCATACCCTATTATCCCGTTCCATGAAATTGACAGAGCGTCTACTGCATAAGCTTGAGGGTCCGGGCATGGAGACACAAAAGTCTGTAACTGATTGTTCAGGCTCGTGGCAAAAAGATCGATCATTGGATGTTCCCACTGGAAGCAAATCTGATTGAAGACAGATTTTTTCAACATCCATACTGAAGGTAGCAGGCGATCCTTTCTTGATAGAGAGTCTCCTATTACATTGATACGACCTGGAATATGACGAATCCGTCAATCGATATCAGAATCTGATTCTTTGAGAGAAAAGAAGAATCTTTTCGATGAGATTCAACAGCTGGACAGAATGAGTACCTCCCTGATTCCGAATATAGGCTACTACTGTTGAATTGTCTGACAGAATTTGAACATGCGAGTTTATTACTCGACTGAGCCAATGATGTAGAGCTAACCAAATTGCCCTCATTTATTTGTAGTTTATGTGGGACACAAGAAACTGACTCTCCCATAACTGGCATAAGTCGTGACACACTTAATCGCCCAGAATCAGAGAAGCACCCCAACCCTCCTGACTGGCGTCCATCATGATTATGAATGACTGCTTCTGAATCTGAAGCGGTATTCCCTGGGAAAACCACTGGATATCCGCCCCGAATTTGAAGATGTTTTACTGACTGTTAAAACAATCGGACTGTCCAACAACTGACGTTATACGCTCCAATTTTGAATTAGATAAATTTGAAGTGGACAAGTGCGCAAACGACGTAGCGGAATTAACTCCGCGGCCGTGCCGCAAAGTCATAGCAGCCGCATAAACTCTCTTGCAGAAATGACTAATTTTGCTCTTGCTACCGGCAAACAGACCCGATTGTTGAGAGTATCGAAACTCATTCCAGATGAACAAAACGACCTCGTCGGTATTAAATCCGACTTGTCGACAATGATTATAAAACCTAGGTGTCGTAGCAGCGATACTCCCCCGCCGATAGCAGACTGTGAACGTCGCTTTGAAGAGCATGAAAATTTTCGTACCTTGAAGAATGTCGTCCAGATATGCTGACGTCATCGAAGCCTAGTGAGCTCTAAAGTGGCTCATCACCGCATTCACCACCCGAGTGAACTCCCATGGAGCAGGGTTCAAGCCAAAACACATTGCTCTGAACTGGTATACTTCTCCTTGAACCGCGAAACGGAAGTCTATACTTGCGGCGTAATCGTTCACTCGGATGATGCCTCTCACTGATCGAATTGTCTTCATATAAAATTTGGAGCAATTATTAGCCTGTTTATCCAACTGAGATCGATGACCGGCCTGTACGAGCCGTCTGGCTTCGACACAAGAAGATGCCTGTAGAACCCCTTTGAATTTGGATTCTCTACGACCTCTACTGCCTCCTTGTAGGAGAGAGTCTACTGCTGAAATCAAAGCCTCTCTCTTGTTATATTTTGTGAAAGGTTCACAAAACACGGAATCTGTGTTAATGGAAGTTTTCTCCGGAACGAAAGACGTAGACCATTTTTTACAATGTCTCGAACCCAAAGATCCTGAGTTATTTTGTTCCTGTTGCTTGCGAATATTGAAAGCCTTCCGCCAACCGGAAAACAGAGGTCGAAATCTTCATTTGTAGGACTTATGAGGCTTATGCGAGAAACCACGTGAAGCTCTCGCACCCCTCTGTGACGTCGGTGTGGGCTTACGCGTTTCGTTATTTTCCAACTGCATCATCCCCTTTTTATACGCCCGTTTAAAAAACGGTCGTATTATGTTATCAGTCTGTCCGTCTGTCTGTCCGGGCCAACATTGGGGGTTTAGGGGATATTATTAGGGACTACCTCCAAATTAAGGTAGTGTTAGGGTTGGGGTGGGTTAGGTCCCGGGGGGGTTAGGGTTGGGGTCGAGGGTGGGGTTTTAGTTTTAGTAGCCCCTAAACCGAAAAATAGCTCCTAATCCTATTGGTTTGGCTAGGATGGGGTTGGGTCAGGGGTGGGGTGGGGGTTAGGGGTAGCCCCAGAGTAGGGCTTAAGGTTGGGGGATTAGGTCCCGGGGTTGGGTGGGGGTTAGGGTCTGGGGTGGGCTTTTAGGGTTTAGGGTCAGGGTGGGGTAGGGTTAGGGTGTGGCTTTTGGATGGAGGGGTGGAGTTAGGGTTAAATATAAGTTCTAGGGTGGAGGGGGTGGGGTTCTGGGTAAAATAAGGTTTTGGACATACAAAATTTTTTTTTGGTAGCCCATAAACCCAAAATGTTGGAGCGTCCGTCTGTCCGTCTGTCTGTCCTTAAACAATTTGGTTTCCGTTCATTTAAAGTCAAACGCCTTGATGGATCGACATCAAACTTTCAGAAGTTGTTTTTAGCATTAAAATACAGGTCATGTTCGATATTGGTGTTTCTCAGTCCATCTGCTGCAGAGATATGGCCCTTTGAAAACACAATTTTTCTAAAAAAATTGGTTTCTGTTCATTTAAAGTCGAACGCCTTGACGGATCGACGTCAAACTTTCAGAAGTTATTTTTAGCTATAAAATACAGGTCAAGTTCGATATTGGTGTTTCTCAGTCCATCCGCTGCAGAGTTATGGCCCTTTGAAAACACAATTTTTCTAAAAAAATTGGTTTCCGTTCATTTAAAGTCGAACGCCTTGATGGATCGACATCAAACCTTCAGATGTTGTTTGTAGCAATAAAATACAGGTCAAGTTCGATATTGGTGTTTCTCAGTCCATCTGCTGCAGAGTTATGGCCCTTTGAAATCACAATTTTTGAGAAAAAAATTGATTTCCGTTCATTTAAAGCCAAATGCCTTGACGGATTGACACCAAATTTTTCAGATGTTGATTTTATACACCCATTTGAAAAAACAGGACGTATTATGTGAATGGTCTCTCCACCCGTCTGTCTGTCTGTCCGTCCATATACACATTTCGTTTCCGGACGATAACTTTAGTTGTAATGGATTGAGCTGAGTTAAATTTGGCATGTGGATTTAGTATGACAAAATACAGGATGGGTTCGATTTCTGTTTCTAGTGGCCCATTTGCAGTAGAATTATGGCCCTTTATTTATGGGAATTTAGCCCAACTTTTCGTTTCTGGACGATAACTTTAGTTTGCCTTGACCGATTTATTTCAAATTTTCAGTTTTTTGTTTTTGACCACAAAATACAGCTCAAGTTCACTTTTGACCACAATCGCATATACTTTTCCAGAGTTATTCCCCTTGAATGATTGCAAATTTGTGGATTTTGTGGTTTCTGGATGATAACTTTTGTTTGCCCTGACCGATGTTTTTTCAAATTCTCAGATTTTGTTTTTGACCACAAAGCACAGCTCAAGTTCACCTTTGGCCATAATCGCATGTACCGTTCCATAGTTATTCCCCTTGAATGATTGCAAATTTGTGAATTATGTGGTTTCCAGATGATAACTTTAGTTTGCCTTGACTAATTTGTTTCAAATTATCAGATTTTGTTTATGACCACAAAGCACAGCTCAGGTTCACTTTCGGCCAAAATTGCATGTACCTTTCCTGAGTTATTCCTCTTGAATTTGTGCATTTTGTGTTTTCCGGATTATAACTTTAGTATGGCCTAACTGTTGGACATAGAATACATCAAATATTTGGTTTCCGGATGATAACTTTTATTATTTGTTTTCCGATTAGTTCCAAACTTGGTATGTTGTTTAATCACAACACAGTACAGGTCAAGTTCGAATATGGGGTTGGTCCAAACAATTTTCACCCTCACCCCCATCCTTACCCCAACCCTTCAAAAATACAAAACGGGCATATATTGTCCCACTACGTGGTGCTCTTGTTGAAATCGCTCCCCTGTTTCGAGCCACCACGACGACGATTAGCTTTAAAAGCAGCATGGGCTGAGCCTCTCTTGGAGAAAAATTTACCTCTCCAAGGAGTAGCACCTGTGGAAGGCTGAGGTTGCGAAGGTGAATGCAACAAAAGCCGACTTGTAGCTTTCTTAGAAGCATCTTCAAATACAGCTTTTAACTGATCATTGAATAATGAAGAGCCCGAAACAGGAGCGGCCCTTAGAGAGCTCTTAACACTGTCGGCAATAAATGATGTAGATTTAAGGGCAGCATCGCGTCTGACCAACTCTAAATTCGCTACTGAAAGAGCAGAGTGAGATGATGTATACATGATGGTGCGAGAGAGCACTCTCAAAGGAGATAACAACTCCTGAAAGCTCTCAGATTCCAAATTGCCGGTCAATGCCCTGCAAATATGATCTGCATATGACAGCGTCCAAAATACTTCTGCTAGATTCAATGCAAGTGAGTATAACAAAAGAACTAATGCTACATGATGACGGAAGAGACCTACCTAAGTCCCTAGCTCCGTTATCCAATTGCAGAGGAGCTCTTGGAATCTTATTCTCGCCTACCGTATTTAAGAAGGTATTGCCTCTAAACGGTAGGTCAAGCTTCCTTTCCGAAAGGAAAGAACTTTTTCTAGCCTGAGCCAGGTCAGCAATAGCTTCGTCACAACAATCAAACACATCTAACGCTTGGACTGATTGAGACGGATTCAGAAGGATACTTTCCTTCGACTTAATGACCTCCCTGTCCAAAGAAGAGAGGCGCTTGGCTCTAGAAGGAGCAGAACTCGACCAGAAGGAATTAATTCAGATGAAAAATCCTGCAGGAACCTCATAGTTTCCATATGTTGCTCAGCCAAAGATGTAGTGTCAGTCTCGTCTTCATCAAACTCCCTAACACTACCAGCTAGAGGTTCCTGGTCTGGTCTATTATCGGCATACTGATTATTTGAGGAAACCCTTCTTTCTGATGATCCAGCACCGTCCGAATCATCCAAATCGGAGATCGATGACGGCCGCATATTATGTTGCTGGGAGTCTGCAATTAGCTGGGCAATTTACTCCAGCAATTCTGTATTCGAGGCTATGTTCACCCCCGGTCTATGCCTTTTGGCTCCAGAAGGTGATCGGACACAGAGCCCTGTGTCCGTCTTTTAGAAAAAGACGTTTGCCTCGAAATGCTAGCCTTAGAGAGAGCCAGATCCTGGCTCTGACTCTCTGCCTCTGGATCTTGCCGACTAGCATGCGGTCTATTGTGCTGAGTCCTGGAAACAGATGAAGAAGAGGCTCTTATATCAAGATTACTGCCAGCCGCACTGGCAGAGAAAGGTACATCAGAAACAACTGGTTCCAAAGCATTTTTTACCAGACTACCAGCGGAACTGGCAGTAAAAGTCGAATCTTTCTGTTTTGTCCCCAAAACAGAAGAATGCTTCTCTACTGATGCACCTTTCAATTTGACTGGCCTCTTCCCCTTACGTGCCGTTGTCTGAACAGAGGACTGTCTTCCATCCTCCGTATCCTGGACCGCTATGGATTTTCACGGTATGGAAGCACTAATTAAAGGCTCTGTTACACCGGTCGAGCTGCTTGCCCGAGGTACCGAGTATTCTGCGATACCTCGTAAGTCAACATGCTCTGTATCTGAAGACGACTGCAGCACAGAACTTGATGTTATACCATAACCAATACCATGTTCTTGTTCCTCTGAAATGGAAACTAAATTTGATTAGTTACCTTAGGCGAAAGCACCGAAATCGGTGCTTCGCCAACACATACATAAGTTGAGAGGGAATTCCATCGCTTGGCATCCCAAGAACAGCAAGTTGCACAGGTAACATCTTTCGAGCAACGAGTGCAAGCCAAACATGATGAATGAGAATCAAGAGAGGACTTCTTCCTCTTACATTTCGAACATGAGGACTTCATAATACACATATGCCCAAGGCAAAAATTTTAAAGTGAATAGGAGCCGGTAATCAAGTCCAAAACAGGCATAACAAAGGCTCAGGTCAGACAACCGGTATCCCAAGAATACCTTTAACAATAGAGAAACTTCCCCAGAAGACTCCCCATAGAGAAGGGTAATGGCAAACAGACATGCCCGACTGTGTCAAAAATAACCAGTACGCAACAAAGGGGGTACGAATAATCCACATTCCGTAAATTATCTAAGATTTTTAAGAAGAATTTTAGTTAATAACAAATTCGCAAACGGCAAATAGTTCTTTTAATCCACATTCCGTAAATTATCTAAGATTTTTAAGAAGAATTTTAGTTAATAACAAATTCGCAAACGGCAAATAGTTCTTAAAAATCCGCAAACGGCAAATAGTTCTTAAAAATCTAATGAGAGGATTCAAGGGGAAAAAGGTGAACATTGAACACACACATAAAATGATAAACAAAAAAATGAACAAAAACAAAAAAATGAACAAATCAGGTGCATATCCCGAAAATGGGAAAAACAAGAAATATTATTTAATTTCAATAAAGTTATAGCCCTGAATGTTCAAAAACTCAATGTCCATATTCAGTTAGATTCTGCTGCAATTATTCCACCATTCCACTTCAAAATTGTGTCTGGCTACATTATACTTTAGGATTTTATAGCACAAAAGTCAGGATACGTGTTGATCTGACATGGGCCAAACAACAGAATGACAAGATGGTGGTAGCCTATTGTTGTCCTTGACAACAAGTTGCGCAAAAGTATGGAGGACCATACTGGTCTTCTCGTTTTTAAGTTTTTTGGCAAATTTGGGGGGTTTAGGGGATTCAAAATTTGTGTTTGGCCCTGGTAATAAATTGGGTTGCACCAGCTAGTCTGGGCCATTGGTATAGTGGAAAAATATACTCAGGTTAAGAGTTAACAACATATCCAGTATACTTCCATTTACCTTCTGCACACTGAGCTCGAATTATCAAAATTTCAGGCTGCAAATGTAACTAGTAGTTTATCCAACATTAACAACATATCCAGCATTTACCAACAAAGGTTCTAGATTAGTATATCAGTTAAGTTGAAGTTTCAGGCCCTTATCTTGTTCATGTTTGGTATTAGATCAAGCTTTCAGTCCACCAGTCTAATTCTGTTTGAGATTTGATGCTGTTATGTGGTGTTTATTTACCCACTTTTCGTGGAAATTTCCACACAGACGACCATCGATGTGATGCCTTTACTAACAAAGATATATAGATATTATGTGTTCCAGTTAAAAATATTCCAATCAATAAGTATTTACCCCCCCCCCCCCCCCAACCCCCTTAAAAACATCAAGTTATTAATATAATTTGTCAAATTATCCTGCGTAATCACAACACTACGACTGTGGTGAGTCTTTATTTTGTAATTTCAAATCAAGTCTCGATTGAGCAACATATCTTGCATTAATTCAGAGAAAATAAATCTTTATGTAATTTTTCAGATTCAGTTGTTCAGAATATATCAACTTTTCAGCAAAACGAAGTATATGTTCACTTTTCCAAACAAATGAAGTAATCCAAAGGAATGAATCTAAACATGGGCTATGAGGCAATGACCTATTTTAGGGCTAGACTGATTTCAGGGCATAACAGTATCAAATATCTTGCAGAATTAGACTGGAGGCCTGAGAGCCTGTAAATCTCGTAAAGATACTACATGTGGGCTAGGATCCTGTGAAGCTTCAAAGAACTGATTCAGCGTTCACATTGATGTCCTGATTCGGGATTGACATCAGATCATTTTCCTGATTCATATATTTTAAGAATTGGAGTAACTTGTGAGGGATGATGTCAAATAAATGTTTTCTATCAGTGGAATCTTGCTGCATAATTGAAAGAATAGTTGTCTTTTGCGATTACAGCTCAATCTGCTTCTTGGCATACTTTATTGCATTACAACTTAAAACAGAAATTGTTTTGCGCTGTTTCCAATTCGATTTGAATTCAATATTGATGTCGACATCATACCCCCATTTGAGATTCAAAGATAGAAATTCTGTCAGACTTATAGGAATCAGAAGATAGCTCAATTATGTCAATGCCAATTTTTATGGAACTAAATGCAATAGTGCATAATGTCAAATGGAGTAGAATATCACTTTTTGAATTTTGACTGCCATCAAAAAGGGCTATTATTGGCTATTTTGTTCAATTTTGTGCGTTTGTCCTCTTCAATAGGACCAGAAATCACCAGAACTGAATTAATCCAAGTCCAATTGTTAGGAAACTTAAAACAAGGATGTATAGAGAGAAGAGAAAGAGGATATCACATTTTGGATTTAGACAGCCATCAAAATTGGCCACCATTGAATATTTTATTCAGTTTTGTGCACCCCATCTTAAATAGAAATAGTAATAACACTTTTTAAGCAAGAACTTTCAAACAGTGATTTTGATTAGCATTATTTTTTGTAAGAAAAATAACTAGCATATAAATCTACATTATATATACTATTAAAAAAAGTAGGGAATATCCAAACTGATGTTGATATTTTTGGAAAATGGTGTTGGATACGTGTGATTGGACCCATCAATATGTTACCAAGTTTAGTGTGGATCATGAATGTCACCAGCCTGCGAAAACTTTGTGCAGGTTTTTTGCACGAGTGCAGCATTAACGTCTGTGGGGTACAGTACTGGACGGGCTTTTTCGGAGGTCTCATCATTCTTTTCTTGGTACAAACTTGTTCATCAATAGTTTCTGGTCAAAAAGTAACTTTTGAGGTATGCGAAGACTGACACGTGACGAACGTTTACATGCCGTTGGCATGTTGGAAGTTGGCAACAGACAGACTGCAGTAGCTCAAATTCTCAACGTTACTCAATCAGTGATTAGCAGGTTGTGATCACACTACCATCAGACAGGCAATGTTGATGACAGACATTGGTCAGGTCATCCAATGCAACAACTGCTTACCAGAATCGTTTCATCCGAACCACAGCATTACGTAACTGCCTCAAAGTGCCTCAGAAATTGGGACAGCAGCTGCACCGAGCGACAGATGTGTGAGTCAGTGGTCAGACTATCCGAAATCGCATACACAGCTGGAATTTGTACGCTCAACGACCTCGAATACTTCCACGTTTGACTGACCGTCACATCGCTGCAAGGCGTAATTGGTGTGAGGCACGACAGCACTGCGACAATCGTCGGTGGAGCAACATCATGTTTTCTGATGAAGGTTCACTCTCGACTTCCACGACAGGCCAGACAGAGTGTGGCGGGGGCGGAACGAATGATACCATGATGTAACCGTTAGACAGCATAATCGCTTTGGTGGTGGATCGGTTAAGGTGTGGGGAGGCATAACTATGACAAGCAGAACAGCATTACATGTCATCCAAGAGCGTGTCACAGAGCAGTACTATCGTGACAACATGTTAGCAGCTCATGTGGTGCCTACAACAACGCCAATAGCCCCCTACCAATGCCCAGGAACTCACCATTGCGCTGCAGGAAGAATAGAATAACATCAGTCAAGCTGATATTGGACGCTTGGTAAGGAGTATGCCACGTCGGATCCTCGCTTGTCTCGCAAACTGAGGAGGATTTACAAGGTATTGAGGTCTTGGACTGAATGTAAATTCTCTGACCTTCCATGTCTCAGGGTTTGTATTGGTCAAGAAATTCTGGAAAAGTCATGGAATTGTGGAAAAAAATCCAAGGGCCTTGAAAAGTTTTGGAAAATGGGCTGGAAGGGTTAAAGTTTTGGAAATGTCATGGAATTCGTAACCGGGTTTAAAAGGGATTGATTTTGTGTAAAAATTATGTGCGACTTGCGCAAAAATTATACAAAAAACAAAGCTTTTCTGATTGGGTGCAAACTAACCCGGTCAGGGAATTTTTTTGAAAAGTTTTGGAAAAGTCATGGAATTTGATTCTCTGAAAAGTGTATGAACCCTGATGTCTTCTACAGCTCAGTGCATGGAATGTGTGCTTGTCAGACACCCAACTATTGCTGAAATCATTCACCAGATGTCACAGTGCAATGTATCAACTGTCTTTTTGATGAAAATCTAAATATATTTCTTCATATATCTCACTTTTATCAAATATCCCCTACTTTTTTTAATAGTATATTATATAAATGGGAAGTGTGTGATTCCATCCATGTCCCACCAGATATGTAATGCAACTAGAAATTTTCTGTCGCATACTGCCGATATTGGTAAAACACATGCAGGGCAATACTGCAAAATCGAAACCGAGTCTGGGTGAGAATTGTGTCCTCTTCCTCACCTTCTGCCATAAAATGTGTGGTAATTCCACAAACCATCAGTTAATTTGGATTTTTTTTTACACCTTCATTGTACAAATACATCAATTCATTTTTCAATGAATATTGTCAAACCTTCATTAGATTTGTGCCAGATACACCAATATGATGAAGTAGATCAGTCCACCCAGTCCAGAACGGTGATAAAGAAAATGTCGTAATAACAAATATAAGGCCTAAAAAAAATACAAAATCTGTTTCTCAGGCCCTCCCGCATGGTCCTTTTGGCTGCTGCATGCTCTCTTTTTATAACCAATTTAAATTTTAAAAAAATAAAAAATGGTTCATGTCTGATATTTTACCCAAGTTAAAAAAAATTGATGAATTTGTCCCTTGAGTGCAAGAAGGCTTTGCAATGCTTTAGCATTGCAAAGTCTTCTTTCACTCAAGGGATGAAATACACCACCACCCATGCTATTCTGTCGATTATGAGGCCTAAACTTGAACCAAGAACATGAACTTTTGATGGCAAAAAGTAATTACTGAAATAAAAAATAAAATAAAAAAACGCTCGCCCGCATCCAATTTCACAAATAATGGCCTGAGAAACAGAAGATCTACTTTGTGTGGCCTAACAAAAAGTTTTTTGCCCCGGTTTTGTACAAAATGGATTTGACAGATTACTTATTTATTTAGTGGGGTTTAATGACACTTTTGATAGGCTGGGTCACCCCGAGTCGGACAGTTTTATCAGTGGAGGTAAGCCAGAAAGAACCACTGAGCAATGGTGAGCAACTGTCAGACTCCCCAACATAATAACTCCACACAACCAGGGTAAGCATTGGTTGAAGACAAGTGTGCCATCAACGTGCAGTTTGTCTTAGTACACAATGCCACCGTGCCCCCACATGGACAATTGGGATTAAGTGTTTTTCCCAAGGACACAACGTGGTTAACACAGGTGGGATTTGAACCGAGGACCTCTCCTTTATAAATCCACTCGCTGTGTGTTAGTTAAAAACAGCTTTCCAATGATAATCCACCCCTGCTTGATGAAAACTCAAATCTTTTAGCCATTTCAAAGTCAACCACTCAGTCTCTCACCCATGTGTCAAAATCATTTCAATCATGTTTATTCCAATCTAACTAAACCAGCTCACCCAGTTTTACCAACCTGCCCAAAGCGATCTATGTTATGGATCAAGCAGTTTAGAACAATATAATGACAAAAATCCACTTGTTCCCACATCATAAATGTAATTTTAGGGGATAACAGGGAAATTCTTGATCAGTTTTTTGCCATGTCTACAGTAATTCTGAGAACACTTTGCCCACAAAGTGGCTGGAATCTATCAGCAAAAGGGGTGCACAAATTTGAAAATTCAAGATATGAACCCCACTCCCCCCCCCCCCCCCAAAAAAAAAAAAATGTGTTTTTTTGATTGAGGGTACCTTCATGGTGTAATCAACTCCTCCCACAATTGCTAATGTATAGAGTTGAAACTTTAGGATATGGTTGTGCATGCCTTGAAGATATGCAACATCTATAAAGTTTGCAGAAAAATTATTTTGAACAAAATGATTGCCCTTTATCGACTTTGAAAATTTCCAGTGTTTTTAATTGAGGGTACCTTATTGAGGATACCTTCATGGTGTAATTAACTCATCCAACAGTTTGTCATGTAACAGATTTTATAGTTTAGGATAGAGTTACACAAAACAATGAAGATGTGCAACATCTATAAAGTTTGCAAAAAAAATATTTTGTAACAAAATTATTGCCCGTTATTGACTTCATTACGTGTACACTCCATATAAAAAAATTATTCCAATGTCGACTGAGTGCGTTATGTATGATTATATAACAGCAGGTATTTACTCATTAATCAGTGTTGATTGGGAAAACACCTCGCAATTTACATAATAAGTTTTCTTCACTAAATCCTTTTTCTGTGCCTGAAATATTTTTGGAGAGAATTTTCTGGATCAAAAGAATCCTTTAAATGTGAAAATCGGTCCAATAATTCACGTTTTGTGTTCTAATAAATCTTTAAAAAAATGTGAATTTTGACGATCCCGTGAAGCTCTGTGGCTCTTCCATCTATTGGATTTACATGATATAAAACAGTCTGAACTCGCTTAATCGAGGTCATTGTTGTTGAAAAAAACATTCTGATTCTCAACCGAAATGGACGGGTACAGATAACTACAGCCGCTATGGAACCCCAGACACGGGGGAGATTATCTTCAAAACACCGATCAGATCCAGTTTGGGTAAACCCGATCCGTGCTTCTCTCATCTTTTTCCTGGAGCTACTTCAAAACCCGGTATCATAATTCAACTCGGGACCATTCCGATCGATGAAGTGTTTTCCCACGGGAACGAAATGACGCCACCCAGGAATACATTATTTGAGTTTATGGTCATCAGAACAACGTCGCGACATCATTGATAGTGGTGTGAATACTACTCACGAAGAGAGAAGAAAATTTTCAACTCGGAACTGTCTATAAGTATTGTTTTTAATATTAGTTTTATTTCAGGGAAGTTTTTATATATTTAGTTTTGCAAGTGTGTTTGGGAGGACCGTAGGGTGTAATAAGGAGGTTTAGGTGATAGGTTTTTCCGGTTTTGTTGTTTGTTTGCCTTAGTTGCCTTTTTTCGTGTGTGTTTGTTGCTCTGGTGTTTTTGTCGTTTTTGTCGTTTTCGGTCATTGTATAATATTTGTAGTCATGAATGGTAAGTGCACGACGGGTGTTCAGACGGAGGTAAGTATGGGTGTTAAGGGAGGTCTGAGGGAGGTGAGTCGAGGGGTGCAGGTGGGGGAGAGTGAGGATCCGGAGGCATGCAGACAGTGTAATATGAGGTATGGTGGTGGTCGGTCAATGGAGAGTAGTGGGGTATGTGCGAATTGCAGGGATATTTTACAGTTGTTAGAGAAGTGTGTTGGATTTGAGCGGGAGATTGCAGAGCTGAGAGGGAGGTTGGGGAGGGCCGGTGTATCTGGAGTTACCCCGTTGAAGGTTACCTACGATGGTGAGGTGGAAGGTGGGTGGAAGGTCGTTGTGGATTCAAGGAGGAAAGTGGGAAGCAGGAAACGTGGGGGATTAATGCTTGATGTGGGGGGTTTAACTGAGGAGGGGGGTTCTAGTAGGAAAATCCGGAAGGTGGCGTCAAGTCAGGGCTGCGTCGAGTCCGGAAGCCAGAGTCGGCGTAAGGCTGCCAAGGTTGCTAGGCGGTGTTTAGAAAACAGGTTTAGTGTTTTAGACTCTGATACCCCTGGGGACGAGAGTGAGGGGGAAAGTGTGGGGGGTGAGATGGTTGGTGATGATGATAGGCCAGTCGGGGTAAGGAGGGCGGTCAAGAGAAAGAGGGGGCCAGGAGCTTGCAAAACGAGAGGAGGTGCAGATGATATAGGAACTGGGGCCAGAAGAAGAAAATTAGTTGTAGCGGGGAGCAGCATTGTACGTGGGATTGACAATGTTGTTTGTGGTCCTGATAGTACCAATCGAACAGTCTTGTGCTTTCCGGGGGCGAAGGTGGAGGATCTCAGGGACCGGGTAGACGGCATTGTGGCAGGGTCAGGGCCGGAACCGGTAGTGGTGGTCCATGTGGGGACCAATAATATCAGGGAGAGAAGGTCAGTAAGTTTGGTGGAGTCGTATAGAGGCTTAGTCGGCAAACTGCTAAGTAGGAATGCAAGGGTAGTCGTATCCGGGGTCCTTCCTGTCCTTGGAGGTGGTGACGAACGGAACTCAAGGATTTTGGCACTAAATGAAGAGTTAGAGGACTACTGTGTTGATCTGGGAATTCCCTTTATCGACCATTGGGACACGTTTTGGGGCAATGGGAGCATGTACGGGCGTGACGGGCTGCATCTTAGCAGGGCGGGGAAACGGGTATTAGGGGATAAAATTCTACGGGTAGCAGAGCCTTTTTTGGAGAGGAGCGGGGTGGGAGGTCAGAGGCAAGTATAACGAGAGTGGACATAGGTGGGGTGAACAAGAGTGAGGGGGACAGAATAAGTTTACCAAGACTAGCACCAGAAAACAATGGGCCCAGTAGGCGGAAGCCAATGAACCTCGGTACCCTGAAAGTGGGTTATAGCAACATCCAGGGTCTCCACCGGAAAGTAAGTGAAATTGCTACATTGATCGAGGCAGAGGAGTTTGATGTCATGGGCTTAAGCGAGACGTGGGTAAGACACGAGGAACGGGTAGACCAAGTAAGCGGGTGTGTGTGGATAGGTGTAGGGCGAACGGAAGGCCAGAAAAAGGGGGGAGGGGTAGGCATGTACATTAAAGAGGATTTAAAACCGTCGCTGATTACAGATCTGGAAGATATCATCACCTCGGCTGATGTGTCAAAAGAAATTGGATGGGTAAAGATCAGTCTGAGAAACAAAAGTATTGCCCTTGGGATTGTGTACTGTGCGGTGGAGGGAAGTAAACCCGAGTGGAATGACTCGATATACTCAACACTAAGGTCCAATATCACCGAACTAGAAAACAGGGGGCTCGGTATAATTCTGATGGGCGACTTTAATGGACACATAGGTGACAAGGAAGAAGGCATAGAGGGTGGGGACAAGAAAGTCAACAGGAATGGAAGGAAGCTGTTGAACTTCACAAATGAGCTCGGTCTGAAGATTCTGAACAGGGACGCTAGATGTAAGGGGAAATGGACCTGGGAGAGAAACGACAGAAAATCAATAATTGACTACATTCTCATAGATATGAATTTATGGAGGGAGGTGATAAGGGTAGAAGTGGATGATGAGGGCAAAATGGAGTTGGATAGTGATCACAACTTGATGACAGTGACGATGAGGGCCAAAAACCCAGAGAAAAGGAAAGGAAGCTTCAAGGAGATTTGGGAACTCAAAAAGGATGCCGACTGGGCGAAGTTCGAAGAAAAACTGAAACCAAAGCTTGCAGCCGTACACAAGGGGGGTAGTGTCCAGAAGATGGCCGACGCCATAGTTGCGAGCCTAGTGGAGGCAGGGAAGGAAAGTGTAGGAAAGATTAGGGTGCCAACACGGGAACTTGGGTACAGAGTGAACGAAGAATTGAAAAGGGCCATAAAGGTTAGAAAAGATAAATGTGCTGCATACAGGAGAAGTAGAAAACTTAAGGGGGTGGAAAGCAATGAGGCCATGGTGGCAAAGGAAGAATACCAACAAGCACGAAATAAAGTAAATAAGATTAAAGACGACAACCGGAGAGCGCGAAATAGCAGTCTTATTAGGACGATAAGAACGACAGGGGGGTCGAGTTCGAGGGTATTTTGGAAATGGGTGAACAAACGTAACAAAGGGAATAACCAACAGAGCATTAAAGTAGATGGCAGAGTTACAGAAGAGCGAGATCAAATCGCATTAGAACTAGTCAAGCACTGGGAAAAGGTAAACGATAAGCGATGGGGCATGGGGAACCCACCGGAGTGTCCGAACCAGGTCGAGGAAAATCTCTCGGACTTCGTGTGCAGCGAAATCAAAACCGAGGAGGTGCGAAGGGTGATCTCAAAATTGAGGAATGGAAAAGCGGGAGGGGTGGACGAAATTCCTAACGAGTTTATCAAAAAAGGGGGAGAGGAACTCTTGGAAAGCCTGATTGCCCTATTCAATTTAGCCATAGAAAAACAAGAGGTCCCAAAGGAGTGGAGGGAAAGCAAAGTGACGTTTATTCACAAAAAGGGGGAAAAAGACGTTTTGGATAACTATCGAGGGATCTCTGTCAGTAGCAACATTGGAAAGGTTTTCTGTAAAGTCCTTTATGGGAGACTAGAGGAGGTAATTGAGGAGAAGGGTTTTTTGGGAGAAATCCAGAATGGCTTCAGGAAGGGAAGGAGAGTAACCGACCATCTTTTCACGCTATCCCAAATGATAGAATCCGCGAAAGCAAAAAAGAAAAAGATGTTTATGGCCTTTTTGGATGTCAAAAAGGCATACGATAGAGTATGGAGGGAGGGTATGTGGCGCAAGCTGGAGGTTCTGGGCTTAGGAGGCGAGTTTGTTGGAATTATGAAAGCATTATATAAAGATGTACAGAGTGAACTTAGTCTGGGAAACATTACAACAAAACGTGTGCCTATGGAGATAGGCCTAAAACAGGGGTGTATCCTTTCGCCAATCCTGTTTGCATTGTACATCAAAGGTTTAGGAGATGAACTCCTGCGTAGCGACGAGGGGGTAGCAGTTGGGAACTTGAAGATCCCAGGGCTATTTTTTGCAGACGATATGGTTCTAGTGTCAGAAAGCGAAGAGGGGCTAACGAAAATGCTGGGAATTGTTGGGAAATATGGGAGCAAATGGAGACTCGAACTTAATGAAAGCAAGAGCAAAGTTATACCTGTGGGCCGCCAAGTGGACCCCACTCGAAGGTGGAGAGTGGGTGAGTTCTGCATTCCGGAAGGGAGCAGCAAACTTCTCAATGTAGGAGAGACAGGTGATTACGAGTATTTGGGGGTAAATATAAACATTACAGGAAGAGGCATCTACCGAAACCACACAAACAAACTGATTCTGAAGGGGAAGCGAATCCTTAACCAAATGAAACTTATAGGGAGAAACAGTTTCAATAAGGTTTTCGTGGGGAAAACCATTTGGGAAATGGTGGGGCTGCCAAGTATAACATACGGTACGGAAGTGGTACCTCTAAACCAGACGGCCATAAAGAGCTTGGAAATCTTACAGAACGATGCAGGCCGATGGATAACGGGGTCGAGCAATGCCGCAGCGCTAGAAGCAATCAGGGGTGAGCTTGGGTGGATGAGGATCAAGGACAGGATAGACCTGTTGAAACTCGGTTATCTTAATTATTTGGTGAATCTCCCCGACAGCCGATGGTGTAAAGTAATGTTCCTGCAAATCTTCAACTCAAATATCAAAACGGGGTGGATGATCCAAGTGAGGGAGCTAGTAGAGAACTACTCATTGGAGATCTCGGACCTGGACGTTGGGGCAAACCAGGGTAAAAAAATCGTCAGAGAAAGGGTCTTGGAGGATTGTAACCGTAACTGGCGAGAGGGGGTCAAATCAAAGAGGTCTTTGGGTGGCCTGCGTGATAAAGAGAGGCCAGGTTTTGAAGAGTACCTTGATGGCACCTTTGGGGGGTCACTGCTGTTCAAGCTGCGGTCGCGATCCCTGGAGCTGAGGGGAAAAATTGGGAAAGACGGTGAAAGGGAGTGCCAGATGTGTAACTTGGGCATGGTGGAGACCCTGGAACACTTCCTTCTAGAATGCCCAAAGTATCAGTCTAAAAGAATGAGATTCACTGGGAGTATAATGGGGAAGTGGGATGGGAGAATGAAGGACATGTGGTTAGGGGGAGACTCAAAGGAGAGGGTTAATGTGCTAATCGGAGAGATTGGGAAGAATGGGGTAAGGGATGTCATCAAGCAGTTCGTCTCCGAATGTTGGGAGGAGAGGAGAAGCGTGGGAACAGGGAGGCAGTTGGGAGTTCAGGGGTAACCAAGGCCTTCTCGTTCGAGAACCGCGACAAATCAGCGGCTGGCCAAAGTGTTATTATATTATTATATATTACATCTTATTCAACCCGGGGAATCGGTCATATCAGCGGTAGCTGATATTGGTGATAAAACGAGTTTTGGCTCCCATTCTTTTTTTTTGGAGGGGGAGGGGGGCTGATTTTGAAAAGATTAGGGCCAAAACGCATGCTCTATTCAATTCGGCGAAACTCAAACCGTTCTCACCCTAACTCGGTGGTAGTGTTGCGGCATCATACTATGATGTGGATAATGAAACAGTCCACCCGGCAATAATATTAGCAACAAATAATAAAAAATAAATAAAGCTTGACGAGACGCGTGTTCATAGCTAATATTATTGGACTACTTGATCAAGACATCGTGTTAAGCACTAAATATCCAAAGTTTCAACTAATGAAGTCTCTTATTTGTAGCTAATATCATTGGACTCAAGACCGCACAAGCACTAAATTTCAGGAGATTTTAAAAATGTTTCCTGTGAATATTTTTATATTTGGGGGATGTGATATGGTGAAACATAGCAAGTGTTTCGTTTCTTTTAACATTTTCTTGGGGATTAACAACAAACAAAGGATTTAATTTAACACGCCACTGAACAGAATTAACTAATTGAGCATAATTGTATACTGGTATGTCATATGTTCAACACCCTTTCTAAGGCTAATTTACTTATTAATCTGTCAAAGGGCCGAAGCATTTGAAGCATCTATTGAAAAGAAACCCATGCTGGCTGGGAGAATTATTATTACCAAAACACCAACATACAGACGACAGCGTCTGGCCATAATGTTATCAGTCTACCCAGTTTCCAGCCACGAAAATAAACATACTATTTCCAAGACAAAACATACCAAATGCTAGGAAGATAAATCCGGTGATCCAATAGTCTCCACCCGCCTACAGGACTAGGTGGCACTTGCAAGATAAATTCTTTAATAACAACTAAAAAATTGAATTTTTTTTGGTCTCAAAACAGAGCTTGGGACCCCTCAATGGAAAGACTCAAAATCAACTAGCTCGTTCCAATGAAGGGTCATAAGCTATGTTTTTGAAACAAAAACTTAAACATAATAAAATTTGAATGTAGATTTTTGTATAGCCTGAGTGCTGGCCAAATTCGGCCATTGGCGTTGTGAATTTAGTGAATTTCCATATTTTGTTTCAGTCACATAGTTTATGGCCCCTCATTGGAATGCTCCCCTCCCCCGTTAATGAGGGCCACAAGCTGTAAAAAAAGGAAAATATATAAAATTTTATGGGAGAATTTTTCCAGGCGCGGCGGATCAGATTTAAAAGTGGAGAGATTATACTGTCGATCGTGGACAAGATCATGTTCGATGGCGATAAACTTACCTTTAATTATACAGGGGGGAATCCAAATGACACATCGGCAAAACATTTTATTTTAATACGGAAACAAGTTAAGTATCTAGAAAAATATTGGGCGAATTGTTTAAAAGCGGACATTATTCCGGGGTACAATGATCTGGAAAAGACAGATATAATATTTTTATGTCATTATTTTATGAAATGCAGGTTTTAGAAATTCACTGACTGAAGACTAATATTGCTAATCAGGTTCAGACTCTGGAAGAAAATTCTCGTCGAGCACTAATTGATTATGTAATGCTTCTCTCCTAACCGCACTTGGGTACCCCACTTATCTACACAAAAAGTGGGGTACGCGAAGTGCGGTTTTATATGGAGTGTACACGTAATGTCTAAAAATTTCCAGTGTTTTTTAATTGAGGTTACCTTCATGGTGTAATCAACCCCTTCTTCAGTTTCTAATATAGATAATTGAAATTTTAGGATATGGTTACACATACCTTAAAGATGTGCAACATATATAAAGTTTGCAGAAAAATATTTTTTCACAGAATTATCAAATTAAATCAAGTCGCTCTTACATTTGGTAAAGAGGCAGGGATACCTTTTTGTATCACCCTATGGTGACACTCAATGGTTTTTATGATAATGCCCTAATGGTCTGTAATCTGTCACCGGTCCATCATCTGATCCTCCAGCCATCACCCAGTAATAAATGTTTCATTTCTGTAATGCTCTCCATGCTATTACAGGCATGGTATTGCAGGTGTGGGTATGTGCCACCCTCAGCATTGCTCTAGTGTAACTGGTAAAGTGCTGAATTATCGGTCATCAAAATTGCTCACTTGTCTTTGCCTTCTTCCAATTTTTAAGAAAATATCTAGAGATACTCTTCCATAAATTATGACAAGGAAATTCCATGCAGACTAAATAAAGTCACTTCAAAGATAATATGAAGCACATCTACACAATATGAAGCCTTTAGGATATTGCACTTCAAAATAAAGATCAAATATGAGGTTCCAGTACTTAACCAGTCAACGATAACAAAAATAAAATGTCTGTCTTCAGCATTGTTCAGTTGATCATCCTTCTGCAAGTTCATTGTGATGTCTTTACCACCTACTAGTGTTCAACTGATTAACAAAAATAGCTCTGACCGATTACCGGTTATTTGAGCTCACACTTGGCCAATTCTGATGCCAATTCCGATTGTAATACTGTGCACTACTAGACGAGTCGAGGCTTGACAGAAGTACATTAAATTGAACATACTTCACAGTGTTAAACGTCGTTGACTCAGGACGCAGTAAAATGACCAGATGCGCACTTGAATGGTACTGTGGCTCTCGGAGCCACGTGTACCACTCAAGTGCATGCGACTGGTCATTTTACTGCAACCTGAGTCAATAGAGTGCAACTTTCACTTTTTCTGGTATGAACTGGCGATTGCGGCATGCACGCTCAACTGTTAGCTCGACATGTTGTTTAACTTGTATATCGCATAAAGGGGCATCTAGAGAAATTAAGAATACACATTGTGGTTGTTTCCCAACTTTAGTGAATGGTATCATTGACATCCTTTTACATTAACAATTGAACACCTGCAGAAGATAATAATATGTGGTTAATGAATCATCGCAACAAAATGCTTGGCAACAATCGGTTGAACCGATGTTCCAGGAGCTGTTGCTGTTGTCATCCGATTGCCCACAATCAGCCAATTGTGGTGGCCGGTTCCGATCATCAGTTGAACACTACCACCTACCTATATAACTGTCAAGTGTATAATTTGGGCCTTCAAAATACCCCAACTGTAAGGCAAGTGAAAGAATAATCCCTTAAATTCAGAGAAATCCCTAACTACTGACAAGCAATAAATATTGAACAAAAATAAAGAAAAAAAAATAGAAAGAAAACTAACCATCAACAGTGAGAAAGGGTTTATGATAAATTTGTTTGAAACTGTAATTTGAACTGGGTGATTTTAGATCTAGGTGGGAGAAAAAGTTATCCTAGAAAATTATGGATAACCTCCGGAGGGTCCTAGTTAGGAAATGTGAAAAGGGGCATCTTGAAAATCCTTGAATTTGGCTATTGTAGGGCCTTGAATTTTATCATTCCTTGCCTGTATGAACCCTGAATTAATACACCAGAATTGAAAATAAGGAGAGTGGCAAATCCCCAATGAGAAAATCTTGATAAACTACGGGATTCGAAAATCTGCATTCACACAATAAATGTAATGGAAACATATAAGTCTCTTTTCATACTCAGTGATCTGAGTAATTTTCTACAACACCACACCTTTTGAGTATTGTGGCTCAACAGTGAATTCTATCCAAGTCATGGCTACCTCTAGTGATTTGACCAGGGACCACTGCCTAGCTATTAATTGAAAATAGAATAATTTTTCATTTTTGGAATTCACTAAAAAACTTTTCAGAATCCATTCCAAGATGGGTTTGAATGCTTTTTGAGAATATTACTGGTTGGTTTTGTTTGTTAATTTGGGTAACATGTCGTGTACATCCCATTTAAACTTAATCCCTGTACAGCTGGTGTTGATTACATAATAGGTCTCCTATTAATAGAATCAATCTCCAGTGTTTACATTGCTGGAACTACTTTCTGTTACCAGAGTGATTATCAAAACAATAACAATGAGTGAGAGTTTCTTTGATTGGATTTTCACAGCATAACTATGACTGGGTAAAAATGATAAAAGAAAATCTGCATGAACTATGCATTTATTTATGATGGATCAATATATTTACACTGTACACGAATTATTTACAACCTTTTAAATAATGAATAAAATATGACAATACAGATGTTCAAAATAAATAAATAAATAAATAAATAAATAAATAAATAAAACCACGGGAAAGTGATCATTTAACTACATTAAATTTATTTTTCATACAGTACCGCCTATAATAAGTGGAAAGTTGATTGCGCTACTAACTCGCTATCTACAACATAATAACGCCATAACGTTACTTTATTTATTCCTCTTTATAATGAGAGGATATTCTGGCGTTATTAACGCGCTATAGTTGCCCAAGGGTACACTTTATTACAGGCCGTACTGTATCTATTCAGGTATTTATTTACTGGTGTTTGAGGCCGTATATTTCTGCACAAGCAGGCTAATCATGAACGCAACACAGATATAAATCCATGTTTGGCCAATCATTTATACCACGTTGACCCTTTTAGAGGACTTCTACTCCAGACATTGGCTACCAGGACCTGTTTTGCCAGTAAAACTGGTGTTTGTATACCACAGTAAACAAGCACTGTTTCACTTCTTGGCATACCTACGGGGAATTCGTGTTGCAGTCATGATTACCTTATGTACAGAAATATATCGCCTTGAACACTAATAAATGAATAAACGGGAATGATTACCTTATGTACAGAAATATATGGCCTTGAACACTAATAAATAAATAAACGGGAAGCAATCAACTACATGTAATTACATGACGTGTATTCATTTATTGGTGTTTTAAAGTTATATATTTCTGCATTAAATGAAGAATAATCAACAATTAAACGACCAGTCTAGAAGCAAGATATTTTAACAGGAGTTTTTTGGGGTGTTTTCTTTACGAATTTTTTATACTTCGGAGATTGTATTTTATTATATTCGGCAATCTCATATTTTTGTTTAATTTTTTTCAAAAATTCTTCTTTTTTCTTTACAGATTCATTTTTCCATTTTTGTTGGTACTGTTCTTTTTTAGTAGGAGATAGATTTTTCCATTCCTTGTGTAAATTGACAAAAAGTTCCTGCGTTCCTTTAAAGTTTAATCGGGGGCCATTTTTAGTAATTTCTTTCCTCCTTTGGAAAACATAAAATAGAGAGCTGTTACGTCCAGGAGATGATAATTTTAAAGAGTCACCATTTTTTTTATTTCTTTTTCTTCTATTGTGCTTCAAAAAACTTATCATTTTACCCGTTTTACTGAAATATTTCTTTTGGAGAGGAATATCTTTGATGGCCGATATATTAGACGGTATTTCAAGTTTGTAATTTTCTACTTGTAGTAATTTATTTTCTGATATGCAGTCATGTATAAATTTAAAAGAAAGTACAGGGAAGCCTCTTCGAAGAGCTCGACGGATTGGCTGAGGTATTTTTTTCCCTTTCAATACTGCTTCGGTTGTCAACACAGTATATATTTTTGTGGACATTCCTTTCCCACTAAGGGGTACATTGTTTGCAACCCGCCCCCCATGCTGCATTATTTTTTCTTTCATGGCCGCGTGATCCATTTTTTTGGATCCATATTTCGGAATTGCTCCACATAGCACATATTTGCCGTTCAAAAAATTATTACCCATTTCTATTTCCTGGGAAGGGATGCTTTGTTTTTTAGTTTGTGGGACAAGACGTTTTGAAAAGAGATATCTTTTGAAACATTTTTGAATAGTAGCCGCAGCTACGTGTTGTTCACAGTATTTTTGGAAGGACGTGCTCACGGCTACAGTGTTACTTATTGTGGAGTTATTTATTTCAAATGACAATCGTTTCCACATATTTTGAAACAGTTTAATTGTCGGGTCTGCTTTTTGACGTCCGCCTGTGCGGGTTGTATGGTTGTAGAAGAAACAGGCATGTTCGTAATTGGCGTGTTCGCCTGCTTCTGACTGAAACCTGGCCATGCTGAATGGTGAGCATTCCATTAGTTTTGGGGCAACATCAATGAATTTCATCATGTATGGTGTTAACTCGTTATAAGAATATCGCAAACAGAACAGTTGGTAAAAGCATTCGGCATGGTACAAATACTTTTCTTTATCGAGCGTGGTGTAGCCCCATGAATAGTCCGTAGACAGCAGTGATCCCTCTGGTCTGCCCTCAAGCAAGACGGGATCAGGGTCTTTCTTTAAAATCAGTATCATTTGATAAAAATTTGTCCAAATATCATTAGTCAAAGTGAAATCAGTGTAATTCTCTTGCAATTTTAACTCCATCCTAATCTGGTCAGGTATTTTTTTATTCACCCGTCTTTCCCGCGTCACGTTTTTTAGAACGGGCTCGACAGAATATTTTATGTCTGGGCAAACTTCGGCGGATGGGGCTATCACGACGAATGCATGATCCTTATTCAGTTTTACGGGTTCGGGTTTTCCATCTCTCGTAAAATGTATTTTAAAATTTCCCTGACGTACCCCTCTTTTGTTTATGTTGTTCTCAAGATTTAAAAATTTTTCAGTCTTAAATGATTCCCCATCCTCACCTTTCTGTGACATTAGGTTCCCCTCCGAAATAATATGTTCAATTTCTAAGTTTAAGAATTTTTCGACGACGCGAGCTAATCCATGTAACAGACAAAAAATGACTTTTTCTAACGGAATGGCTTTCAAAAGCGATTCTGGGTGGCTTCGTTCGATTTTTAGTGAGAGCCTTGTTCTGAAACCCGTTTTTTTGTCCACTTCCTTTTTGTGTTCTCTCTTCATATCCATATAGATATTCCACCCAGATTCAGTCGTCGGACCCAGCTTATTTTCCCCATCCAAGACACCTTCAAGAAACATTTCATCCCCACTTAAGGAAAAATTATGTCCCCTGGTTTGATTTTTTTCTATAGTTTCATTCAAGTACCCTATGTTTTCTTCTAGATTGTCCCGTGAATCACTTTCGTAGAAAATGGCGATAGGATATACCAATTTTGGTGTTTGAAAAAGTTGCCCATGTAAAAATAGGTTATTGTCGATGGGACTGATTGCAATAAAAGTGCTTGAACGCCCACCGATCTCCCTCCCATCCCCATACAGCCTCATATTAATTTCTTCATTTTTTTTATAAAACGGAAATTTAAAACTGAGTATTTCTAACAGCCGATCAAGATTAATTTTCCAACCAGTTGCCGTTCGCGTCGGAAGCAAAATGGCATTAAACTCTTTTTCGTATTCCTTTTTCACTTGACGTTCGCTTCTTTGCGACGGCATTATGCCAGGTAATAGTTTGCGAAATTTGTCCATTAGTCTAGTTCCACTGAAGTTTTCTTCCAGATGAATTATATTCTGGGAAGTAATTTCAAAAAATCTTGGCGCCTCTTTTCTTACAATTTCTTCAAGTAAACTAATTTTTCCCTTCAGTGGAACAGACTCGAGCAATCCAGCAATAAATTCTGGCGTAATGTTGTTTTGCTAGGCTTTGTTGAGCTTAATCTTTGCCTGAGAACATTTGTCAATTACAGCACAGATTGGGCTCCCGTGTTTCTTTGACTTTGAAGCAAGACCCCCAATTTTTCTGGCTCGCCCTTTTTGCTCGTCCTCAACTGCAAACTCTAGCTTACGTTTAGTAGATTTTCTCCGAGTGGTCTGATTATTATCTTTTATTGGTGTTTCCTGATTTACATTATGACACTTGCCGGGGGCCTTTACTGTCACTCCAGATGGAAAAACTTCCAGAAGGTTGGAATGTAATTTAGGAAACATTTTTGCATCAAGCAGCTTAAAAAACGACACCAAACTAATGAATTCTCGGCTTTTCCCTCTTACCAAAAAATGTTTACTAACTTGAAACCCATTCCCTTCTCCCAACTGGGCGTCTATAAACTTGTAACCATTTTTAGTTACTCTTTTGTGTAAACCTATTAATTCGAGAGCTTTTTTGCATTGCAGAAAAATTGTTTCATTCTGTATTATGTACAAAACATCAACACCTGCAAGATTCACTGTCCCATTAGCCGTTAGTTCTAACCGACTCATTTTTTTGCTGCTGTTTTTATCCATTTTATTTTTGTCTAAGAAATGGGTTGCACTCGTTGGCGTTTCACATTTGGGATCGCTCAATATTGTCTTCAAATCCTTAAGGTACTTCCTATTTTTTGCCCGCTGATCGTGGCTTTTGACATATCGCTCATCAAGGATGAAGGGTAAAACATCAGCCCTGATCAACAGACGCTGTTTCCTATGTCCAAATATAAAGGCATCATTCAGAGAAATATTACCACGTGCTAATTTTTGGTCAATAAATTTATATCCATTTTTGCTTATGCTGTCCGAAATCCCCATTGCCTGAAACAAATCTGATGTAGCAAGGTAAGTATGGCCATGAATTATTTCAGTTTTAACTTCAACATTTGCGACCCGAATCGTCTGAGAAAATGTGCCACATTGTAGTTCAGGCCCTGAATGTGAGGCGGCTTTACAATCTACTTTAGGAGATCTCAGAACAGTGTATGTTGTATTCAACTGTGGTTCCACAACTTTCTTTTTTCTAAGAAGCAACAGTTGAATACCAAAATGCAAAGTTGTGAGACAAAAATCGGTTTCCGTTGAGGAAGAATTGCCACGAAAAACAGCTTCGCGAAATGTTTTAAATTTTTGTGCTTGTGGTTTGAGACCATCAATGACATGGAAGTGATTCTCAAATTTTGCTATGCACACAAAGTGTTCTGGTTCTGTCTGCACCGCGGCAGTTAATTTGTACATGTGTCCCCTTATTGCGATATCTTCTTTAATGTGCACTGGAGGAATTTGACAATTTCTAAAATTTAGTAGGCCCAACTCTACAAAAATAAAGTCTGGCATACTTATTTCGGCGTGTGGCAATATTTCATTACTAAGACAGTTGGAACAGTTTTTCTGTCGATAAAAGACTGCCCTCTCAATACACATGTCCAGAGAACTTTCAATCACCCCCTTTGTCAACGTATTGATACTTTGTGTCAGACAAATAGTAGGTAAAGAGACTTCTGAATAAGTTTCAGTGTTACAAACAAGACAGCTGTTTGTGATTTCAGCACCAACTTGAAAATTTGTCGCAGATTTATTAGCGACCATAGCATAAAAAGCTTGTAAAATTTCCGCATCTTTCCTACCTTTCGGGCTGAAATATTCTGAACAATTATTACAACACCAATCCCAGACAGGATCCCGCAAGTTACATGCTGCCGTGCCATAGAATTCCCTTAGTTTACAACACTCTACTATTTTTGAGAGTAAGTTCTCTCCATTTGATAATCTGAGTTTCTCCTTTTCGGAGATATGTCTGAATACTCCATAATAAAATAATTCTATGAGTGTGTCAATAGCACAGCTAAATCCGTGCCTATGTTGTTCACATGTAATACCATTGCGAAAATGAGGAACTGGATACATTTGTAATCAAACTATCATGGAACTATGGGACAGAGGATTGAAGTTTCTCTAAATGCAATCCCACGCTAACAGTCAGTCTCTCTCTCTCTCTACACTGTTAAAAAATTATGTAGTGTTTGCGGCACATTTTGCTGGTCTCCCTGCTGCCAGCACCTTTTGAGGGAACTTTTGTTAACTGTTGAACTGCTTAAGATTTTTGGATATAAAAAAATAGTTCTTATAAATTTATTTTATTAAAAATAATTTAAAAAAAAAATAAATAAATTTATAATAACAAAATACAGTTAACTTATAACTGACCATGAAATATAAGCAAACATCAGCCAATTAAGAGTGCATATCACACAGACAGCCCACTAATTCAATTATTTCTGTAACTAAATTCCACATTATTATTTTCTTACACCTCCAGTGGAATAGCGGCAAGGGTGGGGATACTGTATAATTATTTCAAAGTGATGTGTATGTTTACATTTTATAGTGTTAACAAAAGTTCCGTGAAAATTACTGCAAAAAGCGCTGGCAGCAGGGAGACCAGTAAAAAGTCCCGTAAAAACTACGGAATTTTTTAACAGTGTATCATCAAGTTTTCTCCAAAGTGGCAACGCACAATTTTTAGCACAGTAGAAAAAGGTTTTAGCACAATTGAGATTTTATAGCACGTTACAACGGTAGCACACATGTTGTATAGCACTGAACAAATATGATATGTACATTCTATATACAAGAACGTGTGTTCAACGTCAAGCGAGAACCCACAACTAAGTTTTATGTTTATTCGCGAATGCATCTACATGTAGAAACATATAAATATAATACATTTTATATACAAAGAAGTAAATGTGTGATCAACGTCAAGCGAGAACACACAACTAAGTTTGAATTTTTATTATTATTTATTTTTAACCTTTACCTAACGAAACTGCCAAAACCGGCCAGTGCTATACTGGAAAATCCCCATTCAATTTTTTTAAAATTTTCATTTTTTGGCTTCCAAAACATAGGTTATGATGCGCTCGTTCCAATGAGAGGTCATAACCTATGTTTTGGAAGCCGAAAAATGAAAACTAAAAAAAAATTTGAATGGGGATTTTCGAGTATAGCCCCTCCCCCCCCCTCCCCCCCCCCTCCCCCACTATTAAAACTGCTTCTGCAACTGGAGTAAAACTTGACATAGAGTATAGCGAGCTATCGTTGTGGGCATTGCATTCAGAGAATAAGAGCTCTTTAAATATGTATTCCCATATTCAACATCAATAGGAATGCATATTTAAAGTCACAGACAGTTGCAACTCAATGACACACCTGGTCTTCTACAGACAACTCTTCCTCATCACTTCCGATTTCAATAAAATTCACCACATTTTCCCTGTAGTCATTTCCTGATACACTCTCAACAGAACCTTTAAATAGTGCAGTTCGAATTATGCCAGTAATGTTATAGTCCCTTGTAATTTTTACTTTTACCTGCGTAACAAATGTAACCTTTTCGCTGGCAATAAAAATATCCCAGCGATCTCCGAGCGTTTGGTCCAACTGACACAAAGAGTTGTCTTTGTATTCATAACCAGCTGTGCCTTTTGTCAGAGTAAGTCCAGGGAATAAGAAATACAGCTCAGTACAATCCACTACTCCGAGAGAGAATTTTCTGTTGAACAGTCTACTTTTTAATGCACTTTCTATCTCCTTTTTTAAATTGTGTTGCAGAAGACATCTCCGAATGATCTTCACAGTTTCATCTGAGTGCAACTTGAAGCTCTCCTCCCGTAACGTTTTACTAAATTTGCCCCCTTCTTTGTCTAAAACTTCCTTCTTACTTTTGATTCGTTCGATGTTGACAGAAATCGCGACATCACAAGACACTTTTCCACTCACCACAAGAAAACCTTTAACCACCAGTTTAACTTTGTCGTCAAGCACAATGATATCCGAAATTACTATGATGATGTTTCCAGAATCACGAATTTCTGCCGTTTGCCCAATTTCAAATAACTCCCCATTCCAAAATAAAGGTAACCGCAGTCCTGGCGAAATATCTGTTGTGTGATCCACAGTAGTGACGGTTTGTGATGTAGCTGTCCGAGTCTCTATTTGCTGTACGGATGTGCTCTTTTTCTGGCTGTTAAGCACTTTCTTCTTTTTGATGCTTTCTTCACATCCACCTAAATAAGAAAAAAACGTTTAGGCTTTAATTATTAAAAAAAAATTACGCACAGGAAGGACTGGCTGATTTAGTTGATTGCAAGGTGTACAAGAAACCGGTTCTTGTAAGATCACAGAAGTTAAGTCTGTGACACGATATGACCCTGCCTGTTTGAGTGTCGCTAAACACTGATGGATACAGTACGGCCGTTGTGGACGGGTCACATTCCACGCGTGGATATTTTTTCCACGGAGACGATTCACAGATAATGCACTAGGGCACAAGCAAAATTTCCATTGATGGAGCACTGGGTTCAACTTGGTGAACCCAGTGCTTCATCAATGGAAAATGTGCTTGGTGCCCCAGCTCATTATCTCTGTATCGTCTCCGTGGATAAAACGTCCACGCGTGGAATATGATCCGTCCACAACGACTGTACTGTAAATGAATAAATGATAATTTCCCCACATTAAGTGCCTTTCAGACGCATTTATTCCGCTATTGCATCCAACTGCTTTATTATAGTGTGTCGTGCTTGACAGAGCTCGTGGAGCTCTTTCTAGCACGACACACTAGACTAAATACTAAATTCCTGAGTATATAGAGATAAATAATAATAATAATAATAATAATAATAATAATAATAATAATAATAATAATACTACCAGAATCTGTACTATACATGTGCACTGCATAGATCTATTCTACTATTTACCTTTTGGTATAATTTCTCGGAATGGAACTGATTTTGTTATTCCATCAATATCGACTAGGACTTCCTTGGCGTATTTGTCAATTTTCACAGCTGACCCATATTTGACTGTACCTCCATCAGTAAAGGAGACTTCATCTCCGGCCACAAGGCTTCTTGCTGCCAGGACTGTACGCTTGGTGTAAGATGTTTTTTTTCTTTTGTCAGCTAAATCTGAAACAAGACAATGTAAATGCAATAAAAACAACACTTCTTCACACCTCAGTACGCCCGACACTGAAACCATCAGACAAGGTGCAATAATCCTGACTCGGAAGCCGACAGATTATGTAATTAATGGACTATCGCTACTGTTCAATACCCTAATCACATGTCACTCAATAGCCGAAAACAAAAGGGTATAGGGAGAAGCAATGATTCTTTAAGCTTGGAACAATGGTAACAAATGAATCTCAGATTAAAGATAAAAATTACATGATGGAAGCATGAAAAACACTTGAAACGCCACCGTTTTCAAGTTGGAAAAAAGTAATAAACTAGTAACTACCAAAAAAACCTTTTTCCCACCTCCACTCTCTTTTTTGGATATACAACTTCTTTATTACAATGAAGCGACGTTTCTGTGTAGATACTAATACCGTTTTCAAGCAAATGTTTGGAAACGGTGTTAATATCTACAACGGAACGTTATTCTTCAAGTCAGTAGATGGACAATCAATCAATAATCGATATCTGTCGAACAAAGTTCATAACAAAATAAACAATAAGGTCGATTACTAATAACGATGATCAAAGAAGCAATGTTTTAAAAATCACCATTTCAATTGTTATTTCACGATATTATAAGCAGAGAACTGTTAACCAGTGAGTGGTGACAGTCTCAAGTTGTGGCAAACAAACACGTTTTTGTTACAATAGGGTTTAAAAGAACGTCAAACCCCGGCAGAGTCATCTTACAATACCTTCTTACTACTAGAGCTTGGTTTAAAGATCCTGAACAGGGATGCGAAATGTAAGGGTAAATGGACCTGGGAGAGGAACGATAAGAAAACAATAATTGATTATATACTCACTGACGTTAGCGTATGGAGGGAGGTTATAGATGTAGAAATAGATGACGAGGGAAAAAATGACTTGGGTAGTGATCACAACCTGATAACAGTTAAGATTATGGGCAAAAAGACGAATAGAGACAGAAATACCTTCAAGGAAGTTTGGGGACTAAAACAAGGAGCCGACTGGAAGCAGTTTCGGGAAAAACTGAAACCAAGTCTTGAATGTATACCTAGGGATGCAAATGTCCAGAGTATTTCAGATGGCATAGTAAATAGCCTAACAGAGGCAGGGAAGGATTGTATAGGAAGGGTGAGGGTCCCAACGAGAGAGCTCGGATACAGGGTTAACGAGGGACTGAAAAAGGCTATAAAAGAAAGGAAGGTAAAATGCGCTGCTTACAGAAGAAGTAGGAAGCTTAAAGGGGTGGATAACAATGACACGAGACTAATGAAAGGAGAATATGAACTGGCACGGAAAAAGGTGAATGAGATAAAGAATAAAAATAGGAAGGAGCGCAATTGCAGTCTTGCCAGAACAATAAAGAAAACGGGGGGTTCGAGCTCAAACGTATTTTGGAACTGGGTAAATAAACGGGGGAAAAGTAGTGTGCAGAGTATCAAAGTGGATGGGGAAAGTACAGAAGATAAAGGCCGTATCGCTTCAGAGTTAGTCAAGCACTGGGAAAAGATAAACGATAGGCGATGGGGCAGTGGGTCCCCACCAAAAAGAAATACACTGGTGGAGGAGAACCTATCCAATCGTGTATGTAGCGAAATAACGGCAGAAGAAGTGCGGAACGTGGTCTCGAAATTAAAAAATGGTAAAGCGGGAGGGACTGATGAAATTCCGAACGAATTCCTCAAAAATGGAGGGGAGGCACTTATTGAAGTCCTGACAAACCTTTTCAACCTGGCTCTGCGAAAGCAAAAGGTCCCCAGAGAGTGGAGGGAAAGTAAGGTGTCGTTCATACACAAAAAGGGGGATAAGGAAGTTCTAGATAACTATAGGGGGATATCAGTTAGTAGTAACATCGGAAAAGTATTCTGTAAGGTCATATATGGTAGACTTGAGGAAGTTATTGAAGAGAAAGGTTTTTTAGGAGAAATTCAAAATGGTTTCAGGAAAGGTCGAAGAGTCACTGATCACCTATTTACACTCACCCAACTGATAGAATCAACAAAGGCTGAAAAGAAAAAGATGTTTCTGGCATTTCTAGATGTGAAAAAAGCGTACGACCGAGTGTGGAGGGAAGGTATGTGGCGAAAGCTCGAGGGCATCGGACTGGGGGGTGACTTTGTGGGAATCATGAAAGCATTGTATACAGATGTGCAAAGCCAACTCAGTCTAGGGAGTATCACTACAAAACGAGTCCCTATGGATATAGGCCTCAAGCAGGGGTGTATCTTTTCACCGATTTTGTTTGCATTGTATGTTAAAGATTTAGGGGACGAACTAATTCAGAGTGCGGAGGGGGTAAATGTTGGAGACATAAAGGTACCAGGCTTATTCTTTGCGGACGACATGGTGTTAATGTCTAGAACTGAACAGGGGCTAGAGAAATTGCTGGAAATTGTTGGTAGATATGGGAACACTTGGCGGCTCGAACTAAATGAAAATAAAAGCAAGGTAATACCCGTTGGACGCAAGGTAGATATGACGAAGAGATGGAGAGTGGGGGAGTTCTCAATCCCCGAAGGGGAAAGCAAACAAATCACTGTAGGAGAAACGGGAGAGTATGAGTATCTAGGGGTAAGCATAAATATAACGGGAAGAGGGGTGTACAGAAATTACTCAGCCAAACTGATTCTGAAGGGGAAAAGAATTCTGAACCAACTAAAACTTTTAGGGAAAAATAGTTTCAACAAGGTCTTTGTGGGGAAAACACTGTGGGAGAGGGTGGGTTTACCAAGTATAACGTATGGCACGGACGTGATTCCATTAAACCAAACCGTTATTAAGAAGTTGGAAAGTACTCAGAATGATGCTGGCAGATGGATAACAGGGTCGAGTAATGCTGCAGCTTTGGAAGCAGTAAGGGGGGAGCTTGGGTGGATGAAAATCAAGGACAGGGTAGATTTGGGAAAACTGTGTTACTTTAACTACTTGAGAAACCTGCCTGACAACCGGTGGTGCAAACTGATGCTCGATACCATTTGGAATTCTAATATAGATACGGGGTGGTCAAAACATGTGAGGGAACTAATGGACAGTTACTCTGTAGAGGTCACAAACATAGAAGTAGGAATGAAAGAAGGCAAAAGGTTTGTCAAAGAGAGATTCATGGAAGATTGCAATCGAAACTGGCGAGCAGGGGTTAGCGTGAAAAGATTACTGCAGGGGTTACAATATAAAGAAAAGCCAGCTTTTGAGAAGTACCTAGATGGCACCTTTGGAGGGTCACTGCTGTTCAAACTGAGATCAAGATCACTGGAGCTTCGGGGGAAAATTGGGAGAGATGGAGAAAAGGGATGCCAAATGTGCCACTCTGGAGTAGTGGAGACCCTGGAACATTTTCTCTTGGAATGCCCACAGTATATACCTCATAGAATAAAATTTACTGGAAGAATAATGCAGAAGTGGGGTGAAGAAACAAAGGATAGATGGCTGAAGGGGGACACGAGGGAGAGGGTAGGAATGCTTATTGAAGAAATTGAAAAAGAGGAAGTGAGGGACACTATTAAGCAGTTTATATCTGAATGCTGGGAGGAGAGGAGGGGAAGAGGGGGTGGGGTGCAGGGGGAATGATGGCCTTCTCTTATGAGGACCGCGACAAATCAGCGGCTGGCCAAAGAGTTATTATTACTACTACCAGAGTCATCATTCTTTCCTCAATCGTCATTTTTAAAGCTCAAAGTACAACGCTCGTTTATTTAGTAGAAGTTCGGTACCGTACTATCAAAGAATGGAAAAAGTTGCCATGTTGGGTCACAGCTACGTAGCAAATTTACACCAAAAATTGTGTGCTGGAAAGCTGAAGGACAGAAAGACCGGAATTTGGAATAAAAAATTAAACCAAGAGAAGTATGAAATCGGATATTTCGGAAGAGGTGGAGCAACTACATCTTCACTCCTAAAGGGAAATGAAATTCGAAACTGTGTGAAGTTTGGACCCAACAAAGTTTTTCTACAAATTGGGGGAAATGACATAAACCCTAGAAGTTCTTCTGAGGAAATTGTGGATGGAGTGAATTATGTCGTGCAACATTTATTGAGAAAGGGAGTGAAAACAGTTATAGTAGGAAACATTTTATTCAGAAATTCGACCAAGATACATGACGGCCCAAGAATACAACAGAGTGGCCGACGAAATAAATAATAAATTTGCAGAATTGTATCTGGACCACCCAGACGTACATTTTTGGTCATTGAGAGGAATGCGGAAAATTGAAAATGCCAAACTGTTCAGTAGCGACGGAGTACATCTGAATGATGAAGGCTATTTGAAATATGTTATGCAGGTGCGCATGGCCTTCAACTGTGAAAACTACATGCAAAAATGAAAAGTTCGTTCATTCATTACACCCCCCCCCCCCCCCCCCCCCCCGCCCCCCTTATTGAAAAGCGCACTGTTCGCGAATTTCACCAGTAAATGGTCAGAATCGACAAATGTACCACTAACATTTTCAGAGGTTATATGTCAATTATCAATCTTTACTGGTAAAATTCGTATGTGTTTTTTCGTGGGGCGGGGGGGGGGGGGGGGCATGAGTATATATATCCAAAATGGACTATGTAAGACCATCTGTCATTATTATTTTCACATTCATGTAACGGTATGTCTATAAATTAAATTATAAAAATATATCTTCCCCTCTTTAATAAATCATAATGTAAATTCGTCGTTGTTATTTCTCAGTAAACGCCACCAATATTAATGAAACCTCCAGGAGCCGAAGCTTTTCACTGAATTACTCAAGCGTCCAGGCGTCCGAGGACAAGAATTCCCATTGCCCAAATTCACATAATTGACATAATAAAAGAGAAATAAACTTACTTTTCCTTTCAATATCCGCATAATTTACTGGACTTCGAATTTCGCTTTCATCAACTTCTCTGTTAAATTCATTGGACCATCCCGTGAAATGTACCTCAAAAATTCCATCGCTTCGTATATTCACAAGACGACCATCCTCCCAACGCCCGAGCTCGTCAACTGCCTGTACTCTGTCTCCAATCCTCATTTTCCCGGTGTAAAAAAGTTTACTCTTCCATCAATACGAGTCACAAGAATATTCAGATTAACGATGGATAACTTCTAATTTATGCTAATCGCAAGCACTGTCGGCTTTCTCCGTCCAAAATCGGTAGACAAATCTATTGGTGGATCGACCAATGCAGTGTCCGAAGGTTTTGTTTTCACAGCAATATCAATCCGCCCAATTAGAATCAGATTTACATACAATATACCGTGATTGGTATAAATGAAAAATGATTGGAACCTCCCTGGTGGTGGGCTGCTAATTTATGTAATTTTTAATTAGTTGTTGATGAGTGCTTCTCGAGTGCGGCCATTAACAGAACTATATCCCGGAGGAGAATTATCAATCGCCAGTCGCTATTCGGCATGTCGGGGTGGCGATTTGATGTACGTATTTTCCAGTGGTCTATAATTAGCCTCGATAGTCGGGTCTCATACCCCTTAATTACAGTGTGCTCACGGGGTGTGACGAACTCGGGTTTTAAATGGACTGTACACGGCATGAAGAGTTGATATAGATGAAATTTGCACTAAGGCTGTACAGTGCATAGGGTTAGTTGGTTACTCAGTTAATAATGGAAAAAATTAATAATGAGAAAGTGTGATTAACCCTGTGCTATGCACTTGGTAACTGCCATATCACACACTACATGAAAATGCAATTCAAAGAGTTCGTCACGTAATAAAGATGATCTTATTTATGACTAGAAAGAAAAGAGTTACTAACCCTTAGTTGTTAAGATAACAACTTAGTTGTTAAGCTAACATACACTGACTAACCATAGACATTGCACAGAGTTAGTTGATATCACACACTACATGAAAATATATTGACAAAGGCTGTAAAAATGCACAGGGTTAGTTGGTTACATGGTATATAGGGTGCAGGATTAAAGAAACTAATGGAAATACTTAGACTGCATTATGAAAAAATATTCAAAGTGAATTCCCAAAACAAAACATATTCTATTTTCAATTAATGACTTGATTGTTACGGTAATTTCACTATTAGATTGTACACATGGTCTCTACATGATTGTATCTTAACTCTTTGCATGCTTCTGGCAGATATTCCTGCCCAGCACAGGGATTCTCTTGTCACTGAAATAAGTATAATTTGGGCACATTTAATCATATTTTCATGCTGTAAATTGAATGGAAGTTTTCGCCAATGATTTTTTGTGTTACCTTTAGATTAATTTTTCAGCAAATCTAGTCATGGCTGCTGTAAAGCAGCCACAACTAGATTTGATGACAAATATCTTGAAAATACTCTGTGTTAAGACTTAAAATACCTGTTCTTGGACCGTAAAGTTTATCATATTCAGATAAAGACATTTGTGGTTAACTGCTTTCAGTATTTGGTATTACAAAAAATCATATGGTACATGGTTTCCAATCATAGCGAAATGACAGTTATTCTATTGGAGAGGTTGCACTCTGAACATTCTCCCAGGAGAGCAGTGGTCACGGTCCTCTCAGTTTCAGAATTAAGCTATGTTTATTAAAATTGATTTCAGGATTAAAATGTGTACAGATAAAACCATGAATGATCTGATAACAGTACATCATGAAATGGGACATATTCAATATTATCTCCAGTATAAAAATCAACCAATCTCTTTCAGAAGAGGAGCTAATCCAGGTAAGAGACTAGGGCATGTCTTGGTGTCGAGTGGGGATGAATATATGGGCAAGCATTTTCTAACATTTAAATTCCCAGTTGGTATCAGTATCAACATAATTATTAGCACTTGAGGTAGGAATTCTTTTGGGTATCCCTGGGAATCGAATATGGAACTGTTTCCCATTGGCATTTGGGCATGATTTTTCCCAATTCCAATGCAAAATTCCCCAATCTTAGTTGCCACTCACAATTGGTTTCCTGAAAAGGACAGTCATAACTCCCAAGTAGGTGCCCCAACAGGCAGTCTTTTGATACATTTGTAAGTTACATTCTAAAAACCTTTTACTGTCTGGGCTAGTCTTTCTTTCTTTTCTTTAAATACGGCTGCACACCCCTTGCAGGTATTAGTCTTGCCGAGAAACAGTTGCAAAGCCACAGAATATAAACTGTCAAAGTGTAACAAAAATGCATAAATATCCTCACCTTCAAGGGTTAATAGTATAAGAACAGTTAACCCTCTGCACTCTGATGTCAAAATTGCAAACTTTTCAACATCAAATATTTCCCGTAATGCAGTTTGATATTTACCCAAATATACCTTGTTTGACAGAGCTCAGTGAGCTCTGTCAAACAAGATATAATTGATTATATTCCTAGATAAACGAGAAAAATGGAGGCCTGCAGCCTCTCATTCTATCCTTATGCACAGGCACTCAGTCCATATCAATTTACCCATTCACATGTGTGTGTCGTTCTGTGTATGAGGGGCCTGGAGATATTTTGAAAAGAAGCTTACCAAAACTTTTGTGCTATAGTAGTTGTTTCTAGTCAAGTCTTGGTGACCTATATATTCAGAGTAATTCCCAACCGCTGATAAACAACAAATACAGGCCTGGCATTCTGAAAAATGCAGGAGGGCAAAAAATCGCTCTCCTCAATCAGCTTAGGAGAGCAATTAGCTTTACACAGCATTTTAAGTATCCAGTAGAACGAACTCATTGAAACTGAAACCAACAGACTACATCAGTGATTTTATTAACTTTACTAAGGTAAAGCGAAATCTCTTAGGCATCTAGATGTCTCACTCAACAACCGAACACACACTTGACAAGACCTGTGTGTGTACACAGACCTGTTGTCCAAGAAAGTCATACGCCTACCACTACCACCTTCAACTCCCCAAGGGGGGGTTGAAGGTGGTAGTGGTAGGCGTATGACTTTCTTGGACAACAGGTCTGCTTGAATCTACAGTCACATCCTGGTGCAAGTGCGTCAAGTGACAGGATAGTAGTAATGGTAGTATATTATAGTGTCAATATTCCTTGAATAATTACCCCTCAAACTGTGATGTCAGTTGTTGAACTTGAAACTGACAGAAAAAAAAAAATATTGCTGTGTCCCATTTTGCTTCAAATGATTGCAACTGTGTTTGGGTATGGTTGCAGCCATTACCTTTTAAGACTAAACCACTTTCAAAATGAAATTACGTGATGTTATGTGACTTCGAAGTTAAATTACATTTTTGCTAAACAACAAAAATTTAATGTCAGCATAATACATGTAATCTCAATCATCCCAGACCAAAATATTTAGGAGGGCAATTTTTCGCTCTCCTTAATTCTTTCAGGAGGGCAGTAAGGAGAGCTAAAAAATTGCTCTCCTGAAATTGCCAAGCCTGCAAATATTACACCCCCCCCCCACCACCACCACCAAAAAACAAAACCAAAAATAGAAAGAGAACAATCAACAGCCAGAAGGGGTTTATGAAAAATATGTTTGAAACTGCATAGTTTTAGAAGAGTGAGAAAACATATCCTAAAACTTTTTGGATAACCTCTGGAGGAACTTAACGCAGGGTTATCCAATTTGCGAATCCCTGGAGTAATCAAAAGTACATCACTGTTGCAATTAAGTGCAGTTTTTATGTGGCAACATCAGAAATGTGTAAGCAATGGAGTCAGTCTAATTAGTTCCCAGTAACAATTTCATTCCATTCACTTGCAGTTGCTACTTCATTATGGCATGTATCTAGTTTAGCATCTCATAAAAGTTGTGAAAATACTTTCGGAAGTATGTTTAACATCAGGCCGTGCAAATATTTGATATTTGCAAATGTATTCAATTTGACTGCTGTATTTGATTCAATTTGACAGTTCGTGCAAATATCTATTGTATGTGTTTGGCCATGTTTTCTCATGTCTCAACATTGATAAATGCCAGAAATTGACGATAGTTATTGTTGTTGACATCAACCACAAGGGAATTTAACACTGCTGTGGCCAATCAAATTTTCTTTCTCCTTCCTGGTATGTTAAAGAAAGCTCCCACAACTGCCTCTCTTCCAGTATGTGATTACAAAAACAAACCTTATAAGTGTCCATTTATGATTCTGCTTGAGAATCTAAAAGTAATCGGGAATTCTCCTCACCTAGTTCTATGTCACCAAGTCATAAGATTGTTACCTTTAGGGTGGCAATTTCTACAGATGTGGTGATAAGTATACTATCAAGGAACAGGCCAGAAAATAAGCAGTCTGACATTTGCAGAATGAGGTCTCCAGTGGGTGAATTTGATGATGCTATCCCATACAGTGGGCCATTTTATCCTCTGGGTACCTCCTTCTGTTTCGTTGTGATACCCTGATTCAGATTGAGGTTCACAGAGGGTAAATTTAGTGATGCTGCCTTACTGTGCAGGGTAGCATCACTAAATTCACCCTCTGGGGACCTCATTTTGCAGACGTCAGTCTGCTTATTTTCTGGCTTGTCAAGGAAAGGTATTCAAATATTCGATTCAATATTTAATTCATTTCATGAATGATGAGCACTCTTCAGTTGGATATTTGATTCATTAGTGCATTGATATTTGCAGGGTCCCAGTTTAACCATTTACCTAACGAACAGGCTGCACCTGCCCAAGTAATTTACAAATTGAGCAGTTGAAAGAAAAAATTTTTTCAAAAATTTAAACAAAACCATATCATGTGACCTCCCCCTCATTGGAACCAGCTGGGCATGTCTGTTCCATTAGTGGTCACATGGTAGATAGTTTTAAACAATTTTTTTCAAATTTGAAAAATTGAAAAAAAATTTAACTAAATATTTTTTTGTCGATAAAGAGTTAAATTAAAAAATGGTATTTGCAGGAAAATATTTTGGAAAATCAATGGATAAAAATCCATTATGTTATCTGATTGTGTGTTCAATCAGTAGGTTGGGAGGGAAGGGATCACCCCCCCCCCCCCCACCCCACACTCCAAGATTCAGAACAGGGAACTGTAGCACAATTAAACTGACCAGAAGAGTGAAGTAGGATGCTATCTGTCAGTTGACAGAGATTTTTAATAGCCTAACATTGCGCAGATAAAAATTTTCAGCCTAATTTCTGGCCTGTGTCATTTTTTCCTGAGTGTGACAAAAAATTCCATAAAACATTATTTTCTGATATGTGTCTTCCCAGAGAACCTAAAAAATAAAGGGTTATTCAATATTGTGTTTAAATCTGATTTTCAAGTCCATAAAACGCCAATTTTTATATGCCCATTGAAAAATGGGACGTATTACGTGATTGGTCTGTCCATCCATCCGTCCATCTGTCTATAAACTTTTTTTTGTCCAGTAGTTTTCTCAGTCATCTTTCAATCAAACTTTTCCAATCTTGGCATGAATAACCACAATAGGAACCTATGCACCTGCACTTTGGCGGCTTATTCCAATTAACTCGTTCAAAGTTATGGCCGGGAGGACTTTGATTTATCACTGCGCGCGGAAGAAAAATTGCTACAACTAGATTTGCTCAATTGGAGTATTTAGCCCCACCGGGCATTATTTTTGTTCATATAAGTATGAATATGCATAAGTGCACTAAATACTTTCCCACTGATGACCATAATAGCATTTGTGTGAAAACATATGTATGATCACATCATTTTAATTTGACTTCCAAATATCTTTATGAGGTATAGACCCCTTGACAACATTTTCTAAACTGAAAATGTGGGTTCATGTAATAAATAAAACAGAAAAACCAACATAAAGGGAAAGAGAGGTTACATATGAGGTCAGCAGTCAGTTGATCTGTGTTGTAATATTCTGTCAAGTTGCTGAGACCATGCAGAGCAACCAACAACATGCCATAGGAATTGTGAAAATGACAACCCATATTGACATTTTAAATGTAAACCAAAACTGAAATTATGGAATACTTGTCTGGAGTTTTCAGTGTAGACACTCAGATTTTTATTTCAAGCTTATTGAATTGTTGACTTGATAAACTGTGTATGTCACTTCTTGCAGGTCAGATTTTGTGAGCAAACTACAGTGGTATTGGGGAGCTATGTGTGGTCATAAAATAACGACAATAAGATATAACACATTGAAGCTGTAACAGCCTATGGGGGACAGGAATCAATGACCCAAATTGGAGTTTTCCCTGTACTTCATGCAAGCCAAAACAAGGGTCATGGATTCCTGACCCCTGTACTCTACAGCCACCATGGTCTTGGTCACTTTCCACAGGTGAGCAATATTTCCATGGATGCAACCATATTAGATTCTGAACACTTATTATAGGAATAATCATCAAAAATTTAATTAATGAAGCGCCAATGATTTTTAGTCGAGTTGTGACGAAGTCAAACTCGACTTATAGTTTGGTGAATGGCGGGCGGGCGGGCGTAAACAATTGGTTTCCGGATGATAACTTGATAGTGGTTCAACTCACATTCATTAAACTTCATACGTAGGTTGGTCTTGGTGGGAGGAAGAACCCTATTGATTTTGGACATGCTACGTCGAAGGTCAAGGTCACAGTGACCTTGAACGTAGTAAATCTTAAACAATTGCTTTCCGGATGATAACTTGATAATGGTTCAACTCACATTCATGAAACTTCATAGGAAGATTGGCCTTGGTGAGGGGAAGAACCCTATTGATTTTGGACTCGCTACGTCAAAGGTCAAGGTCAACGTGACCGTGAACATAGTAAATCGCAACAATTCCTTTCCAGATGATAACTTGATAGTAGTTCAACCTACATTCATGAAACTTCATAGGTGGGTTGGCCTTGGTGCGAGGAAGAACTCTATTGATCTTGGACTCACCAGATCAAAGGTCAAGGTCACAGTGACCTTTAACATAGTATATCGCAACAATTGGTTTCCGGATGATAACTTGATAGTGGTTCAACCTAGAGTCATGAAACTTCATAGGTCTGTTGGCCTTGGTGCGAGGAAGAACCCTATTGATCTTGGACTCACAAGGTCAAAGGTCAAGGTCACAGTGACCTTGAACATAGTATATCGCATCAATTGGTTTCCGGATGATAACTTGATAGTGGTTCAACCTAGAGTCATGAAACTTTACAGGCGTGTTGGCCTTGGTGCGAGGAAGAACCCTATTGATGTTGGACTCACCAGGTCAAAGGTCAAGGTCACAGTGACCTTGAACATAGTATATCGCAACAATTGGTTTCCGGATGAGAACTTGATAGTGGTTCAACCTAGAGTCATGAAACTTCATAGGTGTGTTGGCCTTGGTGCGAGGAACTGTTGTCACAACTCGACATTGGATCGGTGATCCTGAGCGGCATTTTTATAACCTGTTAAATGTATTCGTGGACATCAATGCCCACATGTGAATTATGACCAGTCCTCGACAACTGTACAGTACCTGATTTGTGCTCTGTATTTATATAACAAAAATCTTGAATTAAGTGGATAGAGCTGGTATTTTTAAAGGAAAATATCACCTTTGGTGGTCTGTTTAATTTCTTTCTTGATACTGTTTTGTTTCAAAGCATTTCATTCAGGTCATAACATCATTCAGATGTGTAACGACCAATCAGATGTGTTTTTACATGATGTTCTTACATATTATAGGCTAGATTCCATGCATGGTGAACATATCACATTTCCTAACATCTGTATTGTATCATCTAATGTTGAATATAACAGCAATTGTAATATAAACTGGAATAAATGCTTAGTTTATCACTAAAACAAGGACAGATTTGTGTTAATTGAATACTCCCCTTAACTGAATATTTTCACTTGCAAATGAAGACTTCAGTTCACAAGATTCCAATTTTTAACTTAATTATTTGTTGAAGCTAGATGTCATAAAACATGTACAAAAAAAATTTAACTGTTGCAATGTATTTGCAAGCCCCACCTCTCTGCCCTCTCCCCTGCTTAACTGGTAAAATAGGATCTGGAACCAATGTTTGGGGTGGAAGTCCTCAAAAGTGGGTAGCATGGATACAAACGATTGTCCAAACTTGGACTTCACACCTTGTTGTGGTTCATGATATAGCCAAAGATACTGAACCTTAAACACCAATGAATAAATAAATATGCAGCCATTGATTCAGAAAAACATTTTTAATCCTCAGTACACTGGCGTCAAAATATCAAAATTTTAACCTGCAAGTTTTTCTCATAAAGCAATTACAAACTCAACCAATTCATACACAGAATGACATGCATGTGAATGGGTTAATCGATATGGCACGAGTGCCAGGGCGGAAGGACAGAATGAGAGGCTGCAGGTCTCGAGTTTAATCCTTCCGTGATGGCACAAGTGTCATATCGTTTAACTTCTTTAGTACATGCCTTCATGTGAATAAAAGCAATTATTAGAAGGACACTCAGCAATTCTTTTGACAACTATCAACAAAAAGAACACATTTTATCGCCAACCAAATTTGTGAGGGGAACCAGCATTACTATTTCGTCCAATCTGTTCTTTGTACCTACTGGCACATAGAACACACTGGAACTCAGAGGATGATTTTTAGCTATCGCCAGTGATTCAAATTGTAATTGCAGCGCACAATTTGTAGACAATTCCAGTGAAACTTTCGCTTCTTTATAAAAATACTACGTCAACAATTTCCGTTCTACACATGTGTTCGGAACGGATTTTCATTTTCCGCATGGTTTAGCATTGTTGCAGATGGGGATTTCTTAGAACAGGCATGTAATAAATTCTTGTTTTGACATAACTCAAGGAGCTGTCAAATTAGACTGAATTAGTTAGCCCTTTATCTAACAAATTGGTCACATCCACTCACATAATTTACAAATTAAGCAGTTGAAACCAAGATTTTAAAAAAAAAATTCACAAAACCCTATCATGTGACCCCCCTCATTGGAATGAGCTTGTTCCAGTAAGGGTCTCCTGATAAGGTTTTATTGAAATTTGTTGAAAAGTTTTAATGAACAATAATTAAAATAATAAAATTTGATATCCTGTGTGTTGGGTAAAGGGTTAACTGGTAGAGTGTGAAGTTATTTTAGGTCATCAAAATTTGTTTTCATGTCTTTGCCTTGTTATAGTTTATGCCGGTTGTAGGCACTCTCCCATGAATTATAACAAGGTAAATGACATAAACTAAATAACTTCATTTCAAAAGATTATTTATTTACTTATTTATTGATGTTTAACGTTACTTACTTATGCACAATGGCTAATTGTGACCATGACAGATTTACGGGTGGAGGAAGCCGGAGTACCTGGAGAGAACCACCGAGCATCAACGAGCAACTATCAGCTCCTCAACATTCTAACTCTGTTCAAGCTCTGTTCAAGCAGGGTTACAGTCGTTGACGACATGTGCACCATCGACGTGCAGTATGCCTTAGTACACGGCGTCATTGTGCCCCCATGTAGGCAACCGGGATAAAATGCCTTGCCCAATGACACAAAGCGGGTCGGCCCCGACGGGGATCGAACTCGGGACCTCTAGCAAAGAAGTCCAATAGTCTACCACTGAGCCACCGTGCTCCCTTTCAAAAGATTATATGAAGTACAGTGGAGCCCACTTAATTGTATATAATCTTAACTGAATAACCCTGTTAATTGAATATAATTTCCCAATGCAAAACCATTTACCATACCTCCAGTACAAATTTGACCTTTTATTTGAATATAGGTTATAGGGTAACCTTGTAACATGTCGAGAAATTACCTTGACTTTCCCAGTTTTCCTTTGTTTATAGACCTATTTGGCCTCAGTACATCCAATACAGGCATTTAATCTATTATATCTTGTTTAACAGAGCTCATAGAGCTCTGTTAAACAAGATATAACAGAATAAATTCTAAGTTTATCTCTGGAATACAGGAAAGTGACACAACCCCTGTTAATTGAATACTCCTGTTAATTGAATAATTTTCATTTGCAAAGTGGCTATTCAATTAACAGGGCTCCACTGTATATCCATAGAATATGATGCCTTCAAGTTGTAGTACCTTTTGAAATCCCTTTCTGAACACTTTTGTGAAGTTGTGCAGTGGGTCATTGTAAAAGATGGCTTTTTGTATGAGGCTAAATTTATACATGTTGAGCACCTTTACGAAAAACATTCCTTCTTCTTATAGTTTTTTATTACATTTCACTAATAAATTGTAATGAAATAATGTAAATGATGAGAGAAAGTCACTTATATATAAATTTTTTGAGATTACAGTATTTAATCCTGTTCTTTCTTTTCAACTAACATTTTTTTATTCAAGGAAGGTGATGACAGAAAATCATATATCTAAAATAGTATTGTGAACTTTAGGGAGATTGAAGTAATGCGTGTACATATCTTTTTCAGGTTTTCATGAAGCTATAGGTGATACCATGGCCTTATCTGCTTCAACACCTAAACATTTACATAGTATTAATATTCTGAAGAATCTTACTGATGATGCAGGTGAGGTAACTTAATTCTTAATTTTACTCTAAGACTACCAGTTTGTTCATTTGTTTATTAGGGTTTAACCCTTAAGGCCAAACAAAATTAAAAAATTGATTCTCAGTCAGTTTTATTTTTAGCTGCGACTAGCAGCTCTACAAGTGGCAATGTCGGTCTGTCTATCGGTCAGTCTGTCTGTGACCAACGAGTTTGTCTGTGACCAACGAGTTTCAAAACTCAACAACTTTTGAAATACTTGATGGAATGACTTTATATTTGGCATGTAAGTGTATCTTATTGGTGTCTTGCCACTGTTCAATGCATGTGTTGTTCCAAATATTTTTCTTGGAGTTATGGCCCTTGATGAACTTAGAATTTTGTGAGATTGCACCACCCATCGCAGCTACGGCGTTGATGTCGCGATTTTTAAACGAATGAGGGTGGGCGGTTTTTATTTTTATTTTTTTATTCCTGATGGAATGGTCGCCGATGCCTAAAATCCAGTTGTGAGAGCCTAAAATTAAATACTAGAGTTTCCATGTTGATTTCACTGATAGGGTAGTTTGTAACAATGATGATACAACATAAAGATCAACTAAAATGGAGATCACAAATAATGAGTTTTTTTTTTAACTGGTTGAGTGCTAGAAGCCAGAATCAGACGTTTAAAAAAAATTTAGGGTACCAGTGCAAAAGCCAACATTTTCCGTACCCATGTTTCGTATTCAGTCAAACGCAAATAATAGTTTGCTTATCCAGATTTGTTCTATTACAAATTATTGGAGAGTGCCTGTTGGCACTCTCCAATAATTTGTAATAAAACAATTTTTGATGAACAAGTTTAGACCACTGAAACTAATCTAGCTATCAACCAGTTAAATAAATATTTATTTTGTATATACATATGAGGATCGTGTCGCATTTCGAGAAGAGAATAACAATACTGTATCAATGTATACAACATATTGCTTCGCAAATCACACCCTATTATAGTTTCATACATTTTGAATTTTTTCTCCAAAATAAATATGACGAATGCAGGCCGAAAAAACTAATACGCCAGTGCCTGAGAATCAAAAGATTAATTTTCTTTAGCCTAAGGGCTGGAGAATTTTATACATTTTTTCTACACTTTTGACAGTCTACATCCTGTGGCTTTGTTGCAGTTGTTTCTAAGCAAGACTTGGCTGCCTATTTCAGTAGCCAAGACTTGCATAGAAACAACTGCCCAGGCACTTAGAATGTAACTTGCAAGCTTCCCAAGAGACATCATGTTGGGGCACCTGTTCTGTTGCAAACAGTCATCAAAGTCAGAATTAGGCCCTTAAGGGCTAACGAGTTGAGTGTTAGAAGCCACTATCATGGCTCTATTGAAAAGTGTTGTAAGCCACCATAGTGGTTTTGTACTGTATGCATTAGCTTGATGTTTGCTCAGCAGTAGAACAAAACTTGCCGAGGAGCCATCTCCATTAAATTATAACACATAAATTATTTATGAACAAAATCTTGCAAAATCAATGCTTCCGTTGCTAGCAGTATTAGAAGTAGGGACCTGCGAATTGCCAATTTTAATCGAATATCAAATCGAATTGGAGAAAACAAATCAAATTTTGAATCGAATTTTGAATCAAATCACAGTCAATGTATACATTGTCAAAAGAAGGGTTTTTTTTTCTAAAATAATACCCCTGATTATTAAAAGACACACAATTGTGTAGAGTCCATTTTCTGCCTCGCCACTTCCCACACTATAAACTGAGATATAAACCAATACACTATTCGAATTGTTGACTTTGTAGCTTCGAAACTGCAGCAATAAACATTTTTAAACGAACCTGGCTGATAGGGCTGATACCTCACTTTTATCACATTTTCTTGGGAAAAATAACTTCTGTTTCAAATCCTATCAACTCCATTTGGTCGTGAAGCCATTTGTTTTAAATAAAAATGCAGAATGACTAAAACGAAATGATAATTCAATGCCGAATGGAGTCGATCCACTTGTAAATTACAGCCTGCTCTACTTCTGTTTATATAAAAATCAGGGGTACTCTTTTATAAAACCATGGCTTTTGATGATGTATCTGTTCTGTGATCGCACGGAACAATACTCAATATGAAATAATGTGATCATGTTGTAGAACAAATCATTTATTGAAGTTGAACAGCTGAATAACTTTTCAAAGTTCAGAAAGTTTTACAAATGGTTACTGGTCATAATGCACAATAAGTTTCAATGAACAGTTGCAGTGGTATCAATGTTTGTAGTGATGTAGCTACAACTGTTGTACAGTTGTAGCTAGGTCGCTACAGACACTGTTATCACTACAAGTCAGGTGCGTTTCTACTCAGAACAATACTCAATATAACATAATGTGAACAATTACATTCGAAACATTCATAATTATGGCTGAAGTATATTCGAAAATATTCCAACTTCGAAACGAATCAAATTTTTGCAGGAACCAAATTAGAAGCTCAAAAAAAAAATCCTTCTATTACAAATCACATTGTAAATATAATATTCAGCACTCTACTTGTTTATGGCACTTTCAACATCCAGGTTCACATCGTGTGAGAACCAACAAGCTGCAGCAAGCAACTCTCAGATTACTTAAATTACTAACTCATATACACAAGTAGAGTTAGCAACAGTTGAAGGTAAGTGCACCATCAACATGCAGTATGCCTTAGTACACAGCACCATCATGTCCCCACTGGATTAAGTGTCTTGTCCAAGGCCATAATGTAGTTACTGGAGGGGGGCGGGGGAGGGCACGGTGGCTCAGTTGGTAGAGGTGCAATCTGCAATCCCACCTGCGGCAACCACGTTGTGTCAGTAGTATGTCTCGGGCTTTTGAAGACTCATTTGGATGATCTCATTTGGATGATCTCATGTGACATCATAGTCATGTAACCCAGTGGTGCCATGTTGTGTTGTCATGGTAACCCGCGTGAGTGGCCATGTTGTGACGTCATCCCCATAGTGATACATGGTGTTAGTATGCAAGCGCAGCGTGTGTTGTTAGGGTAATAAGTGTTTCCGTCGTCCATTTTGTATACTGCAGGCTGTCATCTTTGTTTCTATGGTAGCACATGGTTGCTATGTGACCCAAAACCTTCTAACAAGACAGGGGTATGTCCGGAGGGTATGTTCGATTGAATCAGAGTAAATCAAATTTCTACAAACAACCCAGCAATCTCTTCAAATCACCAAAATCCATCCTAAATCACCGAAATGGACTTTATTTACTACGGATTTCCCATGTTATTGGTTTTATTGACTTAGCACGTAGTGCTATAGTACTAAGGGGGTACAAGGGGGGATGCGTTCGATTTAACAGGAGTAATGTTCTGGCTTAGAATTCTCCGAGAATCCCTTTTTGGATCCTATCCCATGACGTTTTTCCCATTAAAAGACCCGCTCCTTTGGTCATTACCCAGAATTCTTTGCTTCTATCTATCTATACAATAGTTTTCGTCTATCAGGCCCTGTTCCTTTGTTCTAGAGTATACTCCAGTAGCGTAGAAGAGCCTATTAGTTGGAACAGTTTTGCTCATTATTATTATATTTAGCTATTCTGGTCTATTCTTATTAGTTCTGACCCTATTCCAAGTACTCTTGTTGTTTCATTTATCTAGATCATTTATATAACCAACCAATAAGATTGCTTGATTTCCCATAACCTGTACTTAATCGCACAGAGTTATCTCCCCTTTTTACAACGAAGTTCTATCCGATTCTCATCACCTCTACATCCAATGGCAATATCCCCGGGCACCCCAATTTCGGCACTCCTTTTTTTGAAAAACATAATGACCTTCTGCACCCCTTTTTTGTCATATGTGCTTATGTAAAAAAGCACAATGTGACACAATGTGCCCTAGCACAAAGGCACATGCTTTATGTGCTGATATGTGCTTATGTGAAAAGGCACAATGTGACACAATGTGCCCTAGCACATAGGCACATACAGGTATTTGAGGATGCCTATGTCCTGGTATTGTTTTATTTGAGGATACCCACTGGAGAATCCCTTTTTGTCATATGTGCTTATGTGAAAAGGCACAATGTGACACAATGTGCCCTAGAACATAGGCACAAGCGGGTATTTTAGGATACCTATTGCCTAGTATTGTTTTGTTTGAGGATACCTGCTAGAGAATCCCTTTTTTGTCATATGTGCTTATGTGAAAAGGCACAATGTGCCCTAGCACATAAGCACATGCTTTATGTGCCGATATGTGCTTATGTGAAAAGGCACAATGTGACACAGTGTGCCCTGGCACATACGGGTATTTGAGGATACCTATTGTATTGTACAATTGGACTATTGGAGGATACCTTTTATAGGATACTAAATTGAGGATACCTATGGCCTGGTATTGTTGGAGGATACCTGTTGTAGAAACCTTACATCTGTGTACTTCTGTTGGGTAGTTGATAACAAAAACCGCAATATATAACATTTCTTATATTTTTTAAAAAATGACTCACGTGGGTGGCCCTCTGACTTACTGGCTGGGGACAGGTTAAGTTTGTTTGATATTTGTCAAGAAGATAAACATCAAATAACTTAAGCGTCATTACCACCTTTTTCTTCTTTTTTCCTCATTTTATACTTTTTTTCTTCTTTTTTTTCTTTTTTAATAAAAACAAACATCTATTTACAACATCTATCTGCATCTTCGTTTAGATTTTAGAACATATCTTTATAGTGTTTCTGTCATTCTCATTTTGATTTTCTTTTTCTTCAAAGGTAGGTCTTGAATTGGTTTTTTGAAGTCTTTGTTGTGACTTGATCCTGGTGTAGTGTCTCCAAGATTAACAGGTTTAGCAGGTTTGGTGTCTTTGGCCAGAGCTTCAGTTAAAGTTGTTTGTTGGGTTTTGATTGCTGCATCTACTTCTTTTATCTGGAACTTCAGGGCATCCCATTCTTCTAAAGATAATGCAATCCCAGTCTTGATTGGATAAAGCTTTTTGTCTTTTCCTTCAAAGTATTTTCTAAGATGTATCTTCAGTTCACCCTGGTACTGGGTGACCTTAGCATAAGTCTGCTTGGTGCCAATTCGGAACATCTTCTCTGGTCAATTGTTCGAACGTGAATGATGTCAAAGCCCTGCTTTGCCTAATCTTATGTACCTCTGATGGACGGGTTTGAAAACACCACCCCAGTTCAGCAAATTTTGATCGATTTTTTTTATTCTTGGTTGAGGTTTGTGTTTGTTTCCTATAGGATTATAGGTTAAAGTTGGGAAACTTAGAAAATTAGTATAGAAAGTAACGGAAAAGAAACATAATGGGAATGCATTAATCTGACTGGTTGATTAACTTCGATCTGATTGGTCAGTTTGGCGATCAAACTGCAATCTTGATCCTTAAATTGTAGGGAGTCATTTTTTAAAAAATATAAGAAATGTTATATATTGCGGTTTTTGTTATCAACTACCCAACAGAAGTACACAGATGTAAGGTTTCTACAACAGGTATCCTCCAACAATACCAGGCCATAGGTATCCTCAATTTAGTATGCTATAAAAGGTATCCTCCAATAGTCCATTTGTACAATACAATAAGTATCCTCAAATACCCATATGTGCCTATGTGCTAGGGCACATTGTGTCACATTGTGCCTTTTCACATAATCACATATCAGCACATAAAGCATGTGCTTATGTGCTAGGGCACATTGTGTCACATTGTGCCTTTTCACATAAGCACATATGACAAAAAAGGGATTCTCTAGTAGGTATCCTCAAACAAAACAATACCAGGCAATAGGTATCCTAAAATACCTGTATGTGCCTATGTGCTAGGGCACATTGTGTCACATTGTGCCTTTTCACATAAGCACATATAAGCACATAAAGCATGTGCCTTTGTGCTAGGGCACATTGTGCCTTTTCACATAAGCACATATGACAAAAAGGAATTCTCCAGTAGGTATCCTCAAATAAAACAATACCAGGACATAGGTATCCTCAAATACCTGTATGTGCCTATGTGCTAGGGCACATTGTGTCACATTATGCCTTTTCACATAAGCACATATCGGCACATAAAGCATGTGCCTTTGTGCTAGGGCACATTGTGTCACATTGTGCTTTTTTACATAAGCACATATGACAAAAAAGGGGTGCCGAAGGTCATATGTTTTTCAAAAAAAGGAGTGCCGAAAATGGGGTGCCCGGGGATATTGCCATTGGATATAGAGGCGATGAGAATCGGATAGAACTTCGTTGTAATAAGGGGAGATAACTCTGTGCGATTAAGTACAGGTTATGGGAAATCAAGCAATCTGATTGGTTGGTTATATAAATGATCTAGATAAATGAAACAACAAGAGTACTTGGAATAGGGTCAGAACTAACAAGAATAGACCAGAAGAGCTAAATATAGTAATAATAAGCAAAACTGTTCCAACTAATAGGCTCTTCTACGCTACTGGAGTATACTCTAGAACAAAGGAATAGGGCCAGATAGACGAAAACTATTGTATGGATAGATAGAAGCAGAGAATTCTGAGTAATGACCAAAGGAGTGTGTCTTTTAATGGGAAAAACGTCATGGGATAGGATCCAAAAAGGGATTCTGGGAGAATTCTAAGCCATTACTCCTGTTCAATCGAACACACCCCCTTGTACCCCCTTAGTACTATAGCACTACGTGCTAAGTCAATAAATTCAATAACATGGAAAATCCGTAGTAAATAAAGTCCATTTCGGTGATTTGGGGTGGATTTTGGTGATTTGGAGAGATTGTCAGGTTGTTTGTGGTAATTTGATTTACTCTGATTCAATCGAACATACCCCCCGAACATACCCCGTCTTGTAAGAAGGTTTTGGGTCACATAGCAATCACGTGCTACCATAGAAACAAAGATGACGGCCTGCAGTATACAAAATGGACGACGGAAACACTTATCACCCTAACAACACGCGCTGCGCATGCGTACTAACACCATGTATCACTGTGGGGATGACGTCACAACATGGCTGCTCATGCAGGTTACCATGACAACACAACATGGTGCCACTGGGTCACATGACTATGACGTCACATGAGATCATCCAAATGAGTCCTCAAAAGCCTGAGACATACTACTTGTGTCCTTAGGCAAGACACTTCATCCCCCCATTGCCCATGTGGGGACACTGGCGTTGTGTAGTAAGGTGTACTGTACGTCGATGGTCCACCTGTCTTCAACTAATGCTAACTCTACTTGTGTGGGGTTAGTATGCTGGGGAGCTGACAGTTGCTCGCCATTGCTCGGTGGTTCTCTCTTGGTATTCCAACTTCCTTCACCCATAAAACTGTCATGGTCATGATTAGCCATTGTGCAGAAATATGTGACCTTAAACACCAATAAATAAATAAATAGCAATGCAGTATCTATTGGTCAGGATCGAACAGTCAGCCTCCAGTTTAAAGTCCAATACTCTAACCATTGAGCCACACACACCCAAGACTACCAGTAATAAGAATGAAGCAAACCTCATGCATTTTTGTGATATAATAGGAAAGGTGAAAAATGATGTATTAGACAATTTACACCAAACGTTCTGAATTTCCAGAATCTTTTCCCTATTAAATTAGACCATGCTGTTTCTAAACAATCCTCTGACCCGAAGCAGAGTAAATGCTTGCACAGTTGTAAACAATCCTGAGACCCTCCTTGACACAATAGAGGACTACAATATGTCTATGTCAATGATTACTGAAATGTTGCTAACTCCTGAAGACACATTTACTGTTGGAAAGCTTTGTGCCAATGCTAAAAATATTATCCACAACCCTAGGAAGTCAAAACGAGGTGGTGGTGTTGGTGTTATTTCCAACAATGCAGAAAAGTTTAAATGAACAGCATTTCAGACTTGGTCCTGATTTGAGTGCATTATGACTTCCCTTACTATTGGTTCACAATCGGTTCATATCATTGTCATTTAACAACCTCCAAAGAGGTAAAAAAATCAACATACTTTCAATCATTTTATCAGCGAATTCCTAGACGGTCTTAATTGCATCACAGACTCACCTACAAAATTTCTCATGGGGGTGACTTCAATGTTATTTTGAGAATCAAAATATCTTTTTGATCTTTTCAGCTCCATGAAATTACGCCAACATGTCCAAATGAATGACATTGAATGTGTCATCACTACTTCACTTCAGAAAGTTATTGATGAAATTGGACCAATGAAGAGTCTTACATTCAGCATATGCCCATCTTTTTCGTTGGTTCACTGATGAATTCAGGGATAACAAAAGAAAGCAGTCTGTTCACAGAGAGATATTTGTTAGCCAACGAAACTCTGTTAAACATATTTAATCGGCAAAGCAAAAAATACATTTCCAGTTTAATTTCTGAGAATGTAAATTCTCCACATGATCTGTCCACTTTCATTGAGCTTTTTCATCAACAAAAAGACCACCATACTGTCTGAGCATTCATTGTCTGAGGAGCTTGCAAATCAATTTCCTAGTTTCTTCATTGAAAAGATCAAAGGTATCAAAGACTGTCGCTTGATACAAGTGCCCTCTGTGGTTTTTAGCTTAACTTGACAAAGTCAAGATAAGCTATTGTCATCATTCGTATGAAAGTCTAGGAGTCTGTAAGTTTAGGAGTCTGTTCACATTTTCTTTAGCACAGGCTGCACCCTGTAGTTCTTGTCCGAATATCACTAAATTTCATGTGCAGGTTTGAGGGCATGTCTGGATGAGAATGTCCCATTTTGAGATGGCTATACTGAGGATTTCATTGTATCTTGGTAGGATGACTCCATATGATGTCTAGATGAGAACATCCTATTTTGGTCATGCGCAGTCAAACGTGACATCTGCATGGGCCTGTGACCTAGATTTGTTGAGCACAGTGTGCAGTTCATATTTATGAAGTGATTTCATTGTAACTTGGGTGGGTGACTGTATGATGCCCAGATGAGACTGCCCTATTTTGGTCACGATCGGTCAACCATTACCACTGCTTGGGCACATGACCTAGATTCCTTTAGCACTGTCTACTGGTCATATTTATGAAGGGATTTCAAGGTAACTTGGCAGGATGACTTGGTGTGATATTCAGATGTGACAACCAAATTCTGGTTGTGATTAGTTAACTCAGACCGCCGAATGGGCACATGACCTAGATTCCTTCAGGAAAGTCTACAATTTTGGAATGATTTTACTGTAACTCGGTAACTTTGGTTGGCATACGTTAAATGTGAGGGCTACATCATAAACCCAGGCCTCAATTCTTCAGTACAGTCTACACCTCAAATTATTCTTGTTGAAAATATAGCATGTAGGGTAAAGAACTTAACATATTCTCAATTATCACAATTCTTGTCTTATTTCATAATCCTTTCATAAACATTGAACATTATCCTTTTCATCAGACACTACACACAGTCAAGTTAAGCTGTAGTGTCATTGACACTTTCTTCTTAGACTAGTGATACAGTACACACCTGTCCAAAGACCGTCTCACAGCTTGCACATTTCAGACTTTTAGAACTCGATGGTATCCATGAGCTAATATCCAGGGCACCATCTAAAACAGTGTCCATTAGATGTTATCCCAACATGGTTGTTAAAAGCATGTCTTGGAATTGTACACCAATTTTAAAACTAGTAGATGCATGAAAACAGTCTAGCATCTTTTCTACAAACCTGAAGCATGCTTTAGTCAAACCCTTCTCAAAAGACCATCGCCAGGTTTTGAAAAATTACCACCAGTCTTTAATCTCACATTCCTATCTTGAGCAGGCTGTTGCTTATAAGCTAACTTTCCATATTACTGCCAATGGCTTAACCACAGTCTTCCAGTCTGTGTACAGGTTGAATTGTAGCACCAACAGCACTTCTAAGAGTCCAAAATGACATTCCGTTATCCATGGATAAACATTCCTGCTGTGTTTTTGTTGAACTCAAGTGCTGCCTTTGACATTATAGACCATAAAATTCTAATTGAAAGATTGTAACAAAGAATAGGTCTCAAAGGCCAGGTGCTTGACTGCTTTGCATCATATGTCTCAGGTCTGAAATCGAAAATTCAATTATCCCAGTTTTTGAGCTCCTGAAAACAAAAAATCACACTGAACATGTTTTCTCATTTCTTCGATAAAACTATGACAAAAATTTTTTTCAGCTGTATATTTCAACTCTTTCACTTTAAATTGTTTTCCCCATGGCAACCTTGGGATGTGAAGCGGTGCTTGTGTACTGTGGTAAACAAGCTCTGTTTTACTTGTAAAATAGGACCCTGTCACCTTTGCTTGGGGTGGAAGTTCTCTAAAATGGGCAACATGGGTATTAGGGTTGGGCGGTTTTTCGGTTCGGGTTTTTTTCAAAACCGAAACTGAACCGCTGTCTTAACAAAAAAACGAGACTTTCGGTTTCAACAAATTTCTCAGAATTGGAAATTTATGATCTCTTAGTCGCATGCGTTCTGCATGCCAAAGGCTAAAATGTCAGGAAAAGGTAAGCCCTGTGTCATTTATGCTTACTTCAAGAGGATCGACAACAAATCCCCCCCAATAGTGGTAGCACATTTCTTATATCTTAAACGATATCTACAGAACCACCACCAGAAGGAATTTGAAAAATTAAAAAGTCTTCAAGAATCGTTAAGGAAATTTAATGAACCAGGCACAGCCACATGCTCACTCACTCATTTTCAACCAAATAGTTATTAAAGGTTACCTGACTATATATATATGGTGTAAAAGTAATATAAATTATCTTTGACCCCAAATCATCTGCGTACAGCACGTTGTAAATTAGATTGGAAGTAAACAAAAAATTTATTGAGTTTTGAAACCTCAAAGTTCACAGGGGAAAAATGACGGGTAAATTACGTTAATTAGCCGACTTCTGGCACGTTCCCTGAAACTGTCACATGCTCAGAGATAATGCTGCACATTGGCAGTTTCGTTTTTTGTCAGCAATAAAGTGGTTAAATTAAAATAGAACATATCCTGTTAAATGGATGGCAGGTAACTACTGAATGTTTTTTAAACTTATTGGGAATTGTTTGTATACTATTTGAAATTACTTTAAGGAATCGCTCAGTACTGCAGGTCTTTCAGGTGTAAACTGTCAAGTTAATGCTGCATTCACAAATGAATATGCAGTTGTTATAATCAACACATGTTTCCCATTTGTATTTTGTGTATTCAACAAATCCCAAGATGCAATATTGCAAACTTTCAAATTCCATTATGCAGCCGTCTCCCTTCAACCACCTGTCTTAACTGCGATTGAATCAATGCAGGGATCAGCCAAGAGGGCGAAGTGAAGTAGGCAATATCTTCGCCTTCGCATGCCTCACTTCACCCAGTTTCTATATTTGGGCAAAATCAAAGTCAAAAACGAATCTTTACAATCGAAATTAGGAGAGATATTATGAAAACATTGGAGTGAGTGAGTTACCAATACAAAGTGATTCATATATGATATCACGACTTACTTCAATAATAGTTATAAAAAATCACAAGAAATATGATTTGTGTTCCTTTTATTTTACTGTCATTTGAAGCAGAAACCCTTAGAAACCGGGCAGTATATTTTAAGCGATGTGATAATTACTGAAATAAGCACAACAATTCCATATTATCCACCAAAACCAGGGTGAGAGCTTAGCGACTCCTTAAAAAATGAGGAAATACTAACATGTAACTTTCCTTCTAAATTTGTGCATCTAGACAAGGCCCCAAATCTCACTGACAGAACAAGGCAGATCCCACCAGTGGTGGAGCCATAGCATAGTTTGAAATACTGGAGGACCATGTGGGTGAAGAGTTTGGGAGGGGGGATCTCAGGACTGAGGGTATTGTACTTGTACTGAGGGCAGGAAATAAAAAAAAAATCTTTTCAAATCTGGGCATGGGAGGAGCAAGTGGGAGTTGTTTTGTTGTTTTTTTATTTTTTTTGGGGGGGGATGGGGGGGGGGGGGCAGGGAGGCTGGGCTCCCCAGATCCCCCATTGGGCCACCACTGTTGCCCACTACAGTAGCACACCACAATATGTCCATTAGCTGAGAAGAATGGTCAGCACTGAGTAACCCTGGTGACTCAACATGCTCTAGGAGCCTCATGACTTGGATGACAAATACAGATGCATTTTATGTGTACATTACTCTCTAAAATGTGGATTTCTCCAATATATTTTGAAAAAACGAACCGAAAACCGAGTTTTTGTACAAAACAAAAACCGAACTGAAATGCAAATTTCAAAACCGCCCAGCCCTAATAGGTATAAGCGATTGATTAAACTTGGCTTTATCTCCATTAGTAGTGACAATCGGAATCGGCAATCGGAACCGGTCAGTTATGGGGCATCGACCAATTATGACAACTGGCAGTTGAAAATCGGCAGTTTCTGGTTATTCTATATTTAAGACTGACTATTAAAAAGCCCTTTGATATCGGACCATTTCAATAAAGTTTTACCATTAAAAACGTGTGCAGTGCAAAGCAGAAAATTTAGGAATTTGCTGAGCAGAGATATTACAGAATTTACCAACTGCAATGGGTACAAGATCGCCACCATTTCCTGAAGATTGTCGAGTTCATGTAAACATTAGAGAAACACTTCAAGGGAGGTAACAAGTTGTAAAAAGAACATTGAATAAAACATTCTGACATACGTATAAACTATGCGTCATACGACTTCACAACATTAACGTCAAAATTATTATTCATTTAAGACACAAAGTATGTGTGCTCAGTATATTCCTGGTTAATACAGCCAAGTGTGTTGTATCCTGACACAAAACCGTATTAACACTATTTACCAGAATAAAACACAATCTTCATGAGAACAATATCATGTGATTGTATCGTTAATAACGATATTTTCCCCGCATCCCAACCAAAATGCAAATATTATTTTGGCTAATATTGCCCAGCACTAAATATGCATACTCTGAGAACTTATGTGGCATTAAGCTTTAGTAATTGATGATTTATCAACGAAATTCTGTAGTATAACAGTCACCAACAGATTTTCTTCAGTGTCCTACTTCAACCATCGGAATCTGCATAATCGGCAGAGAAATAACCAGTAATCATTTGATAGCAAGTTTTGATAATCGGTTCATCACTAATGATTAGCCATTGTGCATAAATATGTGACTTTAAGCACCAGTAAATAAATAAATTTAAATTGTTTTTTCAGAAACTTGATAAAACAATGTTGATTCATATAAGGCCAAATAAAAAAAATGAATTGATTCTCAGGCAATTTTTTTTTCAAATCAGTGAGGGAGGGAGGATTTTATTTTTATTTTTTTTTTTCGTGTTAAGGGTTGAGCATACTCAGTAAATCTTTTTGCTGTCTTTCCACTTGAAAAAGAGAAAAGGTCGTATTTTAGTGTAATTATAGTATACCTTTTATAACTAACTGCTGTAACAACAGCTAAAAGGATTTGTATTTTATTGTTCTTTTTAATGCTATAGATCTGTCAAGCATCATGATCCATTAGAATAGGCCCCAGTAACCAATGCTTGGGGTCGGAGTCCTTTAAAATGGGAAACATGGCTCTAAATGATTGGTTAAAGTTGAGTTTATATCAGTGTTGCAGCCATTATTAGCCATTGTGCAGAAATATATGACCTTAAACACCAGCAAATAAATAAATAATTAAATCATGATCCAGTATATCAGTATTTGCCTTGTTACAGTTTATGGGAGAGTGCCTCTGGGCACTCTCCCATAAACTGCAACAAGAAAAAACAGTTTACTGCCACAGCTCAATAATTATATGTCGAGAAATGTGAAAAAATGACCATTCCAAGTTTTCACAAATCTTTAAAAAACATGACATAATAAAAATGTCTAATGAGGAGGTTCAAATTCAACGAGGGAGGGCCTGAGAATCAAAACATTATTTTTTTTTAGCCTAAACATGTATTTATTTATAAATGGCAAGTATTGTTATGGCAACAACATGACTGATCATCATGTTTGACAACTAAATTGTGACCATTCAAATTGTTTATGAAGGCATGCTTCCAACTCTTTTGAGAGATTCATTGAAAAATGTACAAATGTAATGTTGTACAGACCGCCATAGATGAGTAAATAATCCTAGAAAATTAGGTATAAATGCAGCTCTGACTGAAAAATGTGTTGGGTGGAACCCAATGGAGAATAAACACAATACCATGCATACATATACTGCACATACCAACAAAAACTTTTCCCACAGTCAAAATAGACCATTATCACAAGGGCACATGCTGTAAAAGGTTTCAACACAGATAGGTCCACCTGCTGACTTTGCCAGGGGCAAATTTTTGTCTAGGGAGGAGAATAGTTGTGTTTCCCTGTATAGAGACTGTGCAGAATGAATGGAACCCAAATATAAACTTCCAGTACTCAACCAATTTACAGAGTTCTGTTTGTTGAGAATTTACCGACACTGTCAACAGCCAGAGTCATTTCGAGTCTGACAGTTTTAAGGGTGGAAGAAACTGGAGTACCCAAAGAGAACCATCAAGCAATGGTGCATAATCGTTGGACTCTACAACTTATTAACCAGACACTGCAGAGTTAGCTGTGGTTGAAGGCAAGCGTACTGCCATTGTGCTCTATGCCTTAGCACACAGTGTCACTGTGCTCCCACATGGGCAGTCCTGTTGAGGTGTCTTGCCAATAGACACAACACAGACGACACTGATCAGGATCTAACCATCGACTTTTGATCGCTTGGTTATGGCATTGAACTTCAAACTGATAGGCCACAGTTTGATCCCCTCCAGGGGTAATTACGTTATGTCCTTGGGTAAGGCACTTAATCCTGATTGTCCACGTGGGCGGCATGGTGGCCCTGTGTACTAAGGTGTACTGCACATTGATGGCGCACCTGTCTTCAAAAATTGTTAACCCTGCTTGTGTGGATTTAGTATGTTGAGGAGTCTGACTGTTGCGTTGCGTTGATCAGTGGTTCTCTCTGTGTACTCTGGCTCCCCTACCCCCCCCCCCCCCCCCCATAAAACTGTCTGACACGAGGTGAGCCTGGCTGTTGAAAGTGTTGTAAAACTCCAATAAATGAATAAACTTGTAATATATCAAAGAATTACTCTGACAGTCACTGACTTCCTTATGTTTGTAGACCTATTTGGCCTCAGTTCATCCAATATTGGCATTTTTTCTATTATATCTTGTTTGACAGATCTCCTTGGGCTGTGTCAAACAAGAAAGATTGAATAGAATAAATGCTCATTTCAACACTAAAATTTAGGAAAATGACCTGTTGATTGAATTTTCCCGTTAATTTAGTATTTTTTACTGGCTAAGGTTCTATTCAATTAAGGGGGTTCCACTACATTGATGATATTTTGATCTTTTTTTCCCTTCCCTCCCCATCCTGACTCATCAATTTCTTGGGATGGCAGTGCTTATTTACTGTGGTAAACAAGTTCTTGTTTTATTGGTAAAATAGAACCCAGTCTGCCTGGGGTGGAAGTCCTCTAAAATGGCAACATGGGTATAAATGATTGACTAAACTTTATGTTATCTTCATGTTGCAGTCACAATTAGCCATTGAGCAGAAATATGTGATCTTAAGCACCAGTAAATAAATAAATTGGGATGGTAAAGTTACTTTTCCCTAAAATTACCTGTAAGCTGAACCCTAATTACATCAATAATGAATAATAACATTGCTAGTGTCATTATTTGTATTCTAGAGAGTGATATCAACTATTTGATGAAAATGGCATTGGATAAAATAGCATTCCTACCGTTTGGATATCTGATAGATCAGTGGCGATGGAGTGTGTTTAGTGGAGAGACTGGGCCTGATGATTATAACCATAAATGGTGGCAGCTGAGGTAATTAAAATTTAATTAACCGTTAACCCTTTGAACCCTGGTGGTATCTTCCATGTTAGTTCAGTGACAGCAGTAGGAAGAATCCACACTCATTAATATACTTGAAATTTTATTTCTGATTTCTGCCATTTGGCTCCCAAATTTCTGAATTGGCCCCTAGACCGAACCCATCTTTTTCTTCCCAAAGTCAGTCCATGTGAGGACTTTCCTAGCCCAATGGTCATTTTGATGCTCGGTAAGGAAAGTTGAAACCACGAGTGACAAAAAGTGGTTCGAGTAAAAAATAAGGGCGGGCGAGTGCATTTTAAAGTCTACTAGTCCTGCAGGGCGAGTGACTTTTGCTGTATTTTTACACCCCTGGGTGTAAATTTAGGACAATTGTCCAGGCCCTTAAGGGATAAGCAACAGAACATATGGTTTCAGAATCTTTAATCTGTTACAGTGCTGGCTTTTTGAAAAATCCAGGGTGGTAAAAAATCGCTCTCCTGGGACCCACCCAGGCGAGCAAATCGCTCACCTTAACATTATAATGGTTAAACTTACCCCCAAAACGTCTTGAGTACTTATAAATTAAATTCGGCTTTGCATTCATGCACATTAAACTGTTACTTGAATTGAGTTTGTCTGTGTCCTATTGACCTGTATGGCCTGAATAAATCCATGATGGGAGGAATTGGTAAGCTCTCTGACTGACGGGGTTGTGCCGTGGGACATACCTTAACAATTTCTGGACAGACCATCTCCAAGGTGGCTGAGAGAATGAAATCTGTAGATTGTTGCAGGGTTTTCGCTATGGGGAAAAAGGTGTGGCCAATTGGAGGATTATTTAGTGTAGACACCCCCCCCCCCCCTCCCTCCCCTCCGTCAAAGAAAGGTTTCATGCTCCACAAGTTCATTGATATTTATGATATTTACTTGTGTTGACAGTCAAAAAAAGATTTACTGTCGATACGGTTAGGGGTGTCAGAGATAACCCTTTGTTTTTAGATTTAAGAATCAAGATGCCCTACCCATGTCATGATAATGCCAACTCTTTTGAGTTGGACAAAATGTCAGATTCATGGTCCTTGAAACAAAATCAGGAGAAATATTGCAACATTCCACTTATCAACAAGTGGCTTCAAATTGGTAACTGGCCATTGCTTGGAGTTTGATTTGTGTGTTTCTTCTTACTTTTGTTCAATAAACTAAGTGTAAATTTAATGAGTTAAGTAATATTTGGTTATTAAAAATGAAGTATCCCATGCAACAATGGGTTGTTTATTTTTCATCGACGTCATTTCTGAAGATGTCAGTACCGGAAGGTGGCCTTGTTTCAATAACGTGCAACCTCCTGTCAATAATTCTCTAAACCGTACCCTCGATTAAAAAAATCATCTCACTGATTAAAAACAAAAATGTGCTTTTCTCTGCCTACCTTGTAATTTTAATCTAATCGCTCGTCGTCCATCCGTCAACACCATATTTTGGTCTTCTCCAAAGCCAATTCAAGTGAAAGTTTATGTGAGTGATGATCCTGAAGGGGCATTGCATTTTTGTTTAACTCAACTTGCCCAGCCTCATAGGGAGGGGTGGGGAAAATGCTTTAAAATCTTCTTCTCATGAGCCAGTTGGTACAATGACTTGATATATGTTATGGAGCTTCCTTTAGAGGTGTAGAATCAAGTTTGTTCAAATGAAGTTCGTGAAGCAATATTTAGCTTTCTAAGGGAAGGGGTAAGATTTTTGGCCTGGCCCAAAATTTCTATTTTCTGAACTGATGGTCCAATTTGAACGAAATTTGGTATGTGGTATTATTGGGTCATAAGTACTTGACTCATGCAAAAAAAATTCCTGCATCTCCCATGGGAACCACAGGAGCTAAAAATAGAAATATTCTCAAATGCCCATATTTCCTAAACCACATGAAACAGAGAAGTGTTATTTGGTATGAAGTATCCTTAAGACCAGTAGAGTAGAATTGAATGGTAGAAAAAAATTGCCATTGGTTATGTTAGGGTGTTCTGCAAAAATTTAAAAAAATCTTTTCTCTGGAACCAATGGTCAGAATCTTTTGATATTTGGTATACAGCATCCATAGGGGGATCAGATACAAGTGTGTTAAATTGAAGCCCCCTGGTTCATATTTGGGCTCAATACAGAAGCCCAATTTTTTAACGTAGGGCAATATGGAGTAGTAGTAGTAGCAGCAGTAGTATATCTTTATTTAAGTGACATGTGCTATAACATAAACAAATTATTTCAGATTTTGTCTGCACACTGCATGTGCTAACCTGCAGATACACACACAGTTCCTCCTCAAATATGTTGGATAACCTCAAAAAATTTGGGTTATCAACTTATCTCTTATTTTTGCCAACAGTTCTGACACAATTTTATTGTGGTTATCCTACAACTTATATGAGGAGGTACTGTACAAGAACGGCACACGGTATGTGACCCAAAACATCTAGAGTAGAGGCCAAAATGTCCCACTCCCAGGGGCGAAATGTCCAAGTGCCTTGAGAACAAGTGTAAGTATTCACAGGGCCTTCGTTGGGTTATTCACTCTTTCAAAATACACAAGACCCAGGAAAGTATGAGGGGTGGGGGTGGGGATGAGCATCTTGACATATTTTTAAATGATATATCTGAACGGCAGTGTAAAAGAACTGTTGACAATTTACCTTGGATTCTGATGGCGGTACACGTGTTTGACACAATTTCTATTGTATTTGTAAACAAGACGGCCGGTTCGCTTCAATTAAATAAAAATATATCTTACATAACGTTCCTGGCATTGGTGGAGGGGGTCCTTTCTTTATTGTGTTCTCCATTGGACATGTCAATTCTACATTTTTAATGCTTGAATAAATATGCGTGAATGAACGCCAAACAGGCACAACAGACTTGAACAATGCAATGACGCCATTGCAAATTTCCTGCATAAATTAACTCAGATTTCAACCTTCACTTCCGTCTGGATAATTTTCGAATTCTGTATTGTTTTTGATGAAATAGTCCACCCTCTATCATATTTATTTGGATAACAATAAAACTAAAATTATTGATTTTAACAACTTGTATGGACAAAACATGTCTTGTTATTTACTGCTAAAAATAGTCTAAAATATCCGGGACAGACATTCGCACGTACGTTTCAACTTTCATTCTCCGAGTTTACAATTAAAAAAATGACAACTAAGTCATCAAAACGGGATTTTCACACAAGAATGCAATGTTTTATTTAACTACGGATGTATTAAAACTGACAAGGGGTAAAATTATTTCTACCTCTTACAGAACACCCCATTCGAAAATTTTTGACAACAGCAAACAAACTTGGGTCAAGTTGGGAATTTCCCATTTCCTTTTTATGAAAAATTACGTGAAAATTAATCATTTAATTTAGCTTCATACAGACCATTGGTCATTTCTGCATGTGCAATTTGGTTAACTTACCAGTGGTCAATCTTATACACACCAACCGTTTCAAACCGGGTGCTATTAATTGTGTTTTATATGTAAATACAAGGGTAAAAAAAATCACATTACCGAAAGCCATGATCGTGGCTCCCTGCACTTTACAGGAGAGCCATGATCATGGCTTCCCTCACCCAACCCGTTAAGGACCATCATCATCAAGGGGAATGCGACTGAGACGGCCTGGCGGAAACCCTGTCAAAATAAAACAAGAATGAATGTAAATTTCAGTTTTTTTTGTTGGTTGGAGTTCAAAGTTACATGCCATTTATATTTAACTCTTTCCACTAAGAGTCGTGACTGCCGAAAAATTATACTTGCGATGTTCAGTACCATGGCACGGAGAAAAACCCTTGCACAGGATCAAAACTATGCAAACAGTAGGCACACAAAAAAATCGCGTTGCCTCAGATTTGCAGGCCTGCTGTTACCATACAAATCTTCACATTGAACGTCTTCAAAAGGAAAGTTGTTAAATTATTTCAGAATCAGTTAATTAATATCTTCAAATTTTAGCCACCATGGCCTTTCACAAGTTGAACACTTTTTTAAAGTTTACTGTCTGCATAAAATCCATCTTGTCACTATACTTTAGCACCTGGTAACAGCTGTGTGCCCGACAATTCATGGATATTAATTGATTGACCTTGTTCTGAATAATGTTACTTTACAGTGGTGTGATTACAAAAGAGAACAGAGAAGTAACAGGGCTTAAAATTTATGCGAGAAGTAGAATCGATTCTCGCTAATGATTCCCACAAGGAAAACAAGAATCAACTTTGATTTCCCCAAAATGTTCATCTGTTTCTCGTCATAGATTTTGAAAGAAAGGCCTGAAGAATTCTACTTTTATTTGCTCCCTCATAATAAGGTAACACTTTGACTTAGAAGTGGTGTCTAGTGAAGTCTTGGCTGCCTCTACAGGCAACCAAGACTTCACTAGATTACCAAGATACTATAACTTCCATTAGCAAGGCTACCACCAAAAGCCTGTATGTTGGAACATGTGTTCTACATGCATATTTATATGTAAAACAAGAAACTGGTGCTGGGCCTTAAAGGGTTAAACTGTGGTAAATATATAATATTCGGTTTATTTTTTTTTCCATTGGAATATGTGTTGGTCGCACCCACAAGGATATAACAGAACAGTAGTCTCAAATTCTAAATTATTTAACTGGTAGAGTGCTAAATTATTTTTGGTCACCATAATCTACATAGATGTCTTTCCTTTGTTGAGTTTGTTAGAATCAAAATCAACTCATGTGATTGGAATGAGTTTAAAACCTAATTTTTGCCCAGATAATAGGATATCCCTCCCCCTGCCTCCCACCCCCAGGATATCTCCTCTTATCCTGGATATCTTTTCTTCTCCCCCACCTGATTTTTTAGCTCACCTGATTGAAGCACAAGGAGACTTTTAGAGGATAAGATTTTCAAGTTTGTTTAAATAAGTCCATAGGTTAATATTTTGGCTCCTTTGGGAGCCTGAATTTTAATTTTGTGCAATATGTGGAATAGTCTTTAAAAATCTTCTCCAAAACCACATGTCAGAATCTTTTTATATTTGGTACACAACATCCTCCAACCTCTTTGGGGGAGTGGGGGGAGGGGCAGATTTATTTTGTTGAAGCCAAGTATCTAGTTTAATATTTGGGCGACTTCTGGGAGCCTGAATTTTAACTTGGTGCAATATGATGAAAAATCTTATTCGCATCGGCCAGCAGCTGCCAGTCAGAATTTTTTGATGTTTTATAAAAAGGGGTCAGATTCAGAGTTTTTTTCAAATTATATCCCTCAGTTTATATTTGAGCTCCCTGTAGCAGACTGAATTTTAACTTAGTGCCAAAGAAAAATCTTCTTTAAAAATCTTCTTCAGAACTACAAGTTAGAAGCTTTTGATATCTGATATGTGTCAGGGTAAGGGGGGGGGGGGGGAGGGAGGGGTGGGTATGTAGCCTAAAGTCACCTCCCAAAGCCCAAATTTTAATTAGTCCAATATGAGAAAAAAACTTTTAAAATCTTCTTAAGAATGTCCTTGTTTTTGCATTAATAAAAATACTGCAGGCTACCTGCGGGCCTTGAAAAGCCTTGAATTTGAAAATCAATTTTCAAGGCCTCCAAAGTAATTGAATTTCCCCAGATCTCAAAAAGTGGCCTGGAAAATCCTCGAAAACAATCTTTCAAAATATAAAAACCATCAAGCATTTTCCGTGATTGTCCTAAAACTTATTTCCGCTGGTACAAAACTCTTGATTTTTAGTCGATAACCTTGAAAAACCTTGAATTTTACTTCTATGAAGCCTTGAAAAACCTTAAATATGGCATTGAGATGGCCTTGAAAAGCCTGGAATCCACTTAATAATTAGCTGCAGGAACCCTGTACTGGATATGTAGGCATTATTTCTATGATAGCAACTGAATCTTAGAAAAAATGAATGATATACAGGTTTCCTCGAAGTTGAATTTCGGAGTTCCTATATATGGGAGTTACAGTGATTCAAAATCTTGTCTGTAGAATCATTGTTGTTTTGTCAGATGAGGGCTTCATCCCCTTGGGGCCTCTTGTTTAAATCAAGTACCTGAGTTAATGTTTAGGATCTGTAGAGTTAACTAGCCATACATGCTGAATGTGACATTAAATCCTTCTTTAAACAGGTGAGCAATTATGGCTCTTTGGGGCCTTTTGTTTGTAATTTTCTTTTTTACTAGTATTATACAGTTTGTCTCATATGATAATAAATAACTTGAGCCTTCCATAACATCAATCCAGAACACATGACAAAATCACCATTGCTTTTCTACAATTAATTGAAAATCACTTACCTATGTGGATAAAACAATCCTCTGAAGATGTATACAACACACTAATTCACCTTACTCAGCCATTACAAAATGCAAACAGTGGCTGCAAATGTCTTATGAATGTCTATGGTAGTTTGAAAGATGAGAGGCAGGGGAGAAATATGTCCAGGCCTATCTCCTCCACCAGACCATATCAAAATGATATAGGAAGCATGGAAGAAATGTTTTTTGTTCATTCACTGCTAAAGATCCGATTTCTGTCAAGGGACATTTCAGCCTATGGGGGATCAAGATTTTTTCTCATCAGTAATTCATAATTTTGTTTTCACCTATGCAAATACCATTCAGAACTTTCCAGGCATAGATGCCTCAGCAATGCCTCGTACAACAGAACATAAATCAGTGTTATTGACTATTCGAAAATAAGTCCATTGAATATTGATTTTCACCCATAAAATTTTGTCATATCCCAGAAGTGAGGGTGACTTTCTGTAAGCAAATTGTGACCCATTTTTAAACTATATTCTTCTGCTTTGCCATAGTGGGCGAAATATCGAGTGGATAATTGACTAAAAAATGAGTGGATATTTTAACTAAATAAATAAATATAAATTGTTTAATTCTTTTGCATACATTTTATTCATCAGGAATCATTATTTAAGTGAAGGTGGATGTTCATTGTTATTTAAGTGAAGGTGGATGTTCATTGGTGATGTGCATTAGTCACATATTTTCGCTTTGGTACTTGTAAATTGACTCCGCAACTAAATTGAAATTAATGAAACATAAAAAACATGAATATAAGTGATATATTTATAATAAAAAACTCTTATTAAATATAATTCACTTGTAAGCATACTTTTTGTTTCATTTGGTATGTTCGGAGCTTCAAAGGGCTATTTGATGCTGAACGTCAAAAAAATATTCAGCTGTTCTATTTTCTGGGATATTTGTCCAAAACCGATTCCCTACTGGGAGTCGGAGAACTATACTGAATTTACTGGATTTTCCCGGGCATTCTGGGAGAGTTAATATGTCTACTTAAAACTGATGTATGTTTCTATGGGATGATTTGACCATACTAATGAATAAATAGTATTGATAAGAATTCTGTCTCATTCTTTAACTGGCAAGGTGATAGAAGTCACTATCTTGGCTGTACTGAAAAGTCAAGACTCTGCACGCAGGTTTAAAATTCTTGAAAAAGTGTGAAAATTCATGGCAGTCTTGAAAAGGTCTTGGAAAATATGGGAAAACAGACATTAAAGCCTTGAGGGTATTCAAAAAGTATAGAAATTAATTTTTGGTCAAAATATAAAATCATTAACCCTTACCCAACGAATCGGCTGCATCCGCCCGCGTAATATGCAAATTCAGCAGTTGAAAAAATATTATTTTTCAAAAATTTTTCAACAAAACCATATCATGTGACCCCTTGTTGGAACGAGCTCGTTCCAACAAGGGGTCACATGATATGGTTTCGTTGAAATTTTTTGAAAAATTTAAAAAATTGATATTTAAAATAATAAATTTTGATATCGTCTTCGTTGGGTAAAGGGTTAAAACCTCAAGCAATTTAATACTCTGTGTACTCGAACAAAACTGAAATGTCAAAATGATTTGCCATTAACAATAGATTACGTCCAAGGTGTTGATAGGTAGAGAATTGGAGAAGGATTACCAGTTTCCCAGTTCTCATTTATGTTGGATGCCAGAAACATTTTTATTGCAACTGAAACAAATGACATGTTTTAAAAGATATCGATGGTCCAGGAACCAGTTTATTGACTCACATGTCAAGTTATCTGTGTAAAGTGTAGTGACCAACTGATTATTTCATAGGCCCATGAACTGATTATTCAGTCATAATTCAATTATTAATTGAGTATCCATGGTTAGGGCTGCCATGACTATTCGATTAATCAAGTTGACTAACCGTCGGTAGGTGCTATATAGTCCAGTGGCTAGGGTGGATTCTGTGTGCATTTTGGGGCCTAGAATATTACTCTGCATTTTCCGATTATATATCATCTGAAGTTAAAAAAAAAATCAGGATACACTTTTCTCACCCTGGCAATAAGGGACAAAACCTCACTTAAAGTTATCTCCCCTTACTGAAAAAAACCTCAAAATTGATGTTTTTTGAAAAATTAAAAAAATAATAATTACAGTTGAGATAACGTTTTAATTTTTGTTTTACACAGTCGCAATAAACTATATCTTAGATAGAAGTGGCAAAAATAATTTTATTTTCAGAATTTGGTATGATTTTTTGCAAAAATATGCATTTTTTCTTGTTTTAGCGAAAATATTTCAAACAAAGCCAAAGAAGTTATATTTGCATTGTGTTACAAAGAAATAATCATAAGATGTTTATATATTTCTTGAAAGGTAATCATATTAGCTACAATTTGCAGAAACTTGAGTTGGGTAGGTTAATGGAAGACAGATTTATATGGAAAAGTCTATCCCTACTCCCAAAATCACAAACATGGAAAAATTGTTCAAATCTAGACTACTCAAGTCCAACAATTAATTTTTATTTTCTCTCTCAAAAATCCCTTATGCAGTAATTCTAATTAGGTATGACATCTATTAATAAGATTAGATATCAATTCTTACACAAAGTAGACCCCCTCCCCTCTCTGCCTGCCCATCACCCCCTCCTCCCCCACTTCCCGGGGTCCAATACCACCCAACACTTGATTAAGAAACCTGCTTTATTTTTGTTATCAAGCCAAAACATCGAAGATATTTTCGGAAATTATTCTAATAAACTGCTTGTAATATTGGCCTTTGAACAATTTTTAATCACATTTTCAAAAGACTAATGTTAACCATTTATCTAACATATCGACCAAATCCACCAGCGTAATATTCAAATATTTCCATTCAACCTTTGTTGTGTTTTCATTTTGGCCTTCCAAACCAGAAGCTTATGACCTATCATTAGAACAAGCTCGTTGAGTATGTTCAATTGAAGGGTTACAAGCTATGGCCTGGAAGAAGAAAGAAATAATGGTTACTGTGGTCTACAATTTACTTTAGTTAAGGATTTAATACCAAATAATCCTTGTCAGTTTTCAACTCTGGCCAACATGAAATTGGCAGCATATTCACACCGTAGAAGATCTTGTAGGCAAAATAAAAGGATTTTTAAAGCTGGTATCGTCACTTTCAACACTTCTGCATTTATAAAATTTACAGCATGGAACCCCTCACAAACACATCTCTTTGTGCTGCATTTCAGACAGTTGCAAAACTGAACAAGCTCATCAGGAACAATTCTCTTAGGTCGCATGGGGCATGAGCAAACCATCTATATCATCAAAGCCATAAGATCTGGGGTCAAGTGAATGTCCTTTAAGACAATTAAGAATTGAATAAGTAGCATGAAATGCATGCTGGATGTGACCTGCAGCACTATAACTGGTAGGTGGTAGCTCATCTAAAGATAACTTCTTACTGTGATGGTAAAACCAGTGCCTTAATTCATCCAAAGTTTTTAATTCTGATCTGGGTTTTAGTATTTGAACTAAGTATGCTTCTGCATGCACATAAGTATCATGTAAATCAGGAGCATACAGATTCACACCAAACTCTTGAATGTATTTATGTGGATCTGCTTTCAAGACTGCAGCTTTAGTGTCAAGTTTACTTGTACTATCACATCCAGATAATGTTTGCATTGCAGGCAAAACATTATACACAAATCTCCTAAACTGTTGGCCAAGGTATGCACTGGAATATACCTTGTACTGTCACCAACACCTGCTATCATCCACGGTTCTTTTAAACCATTACGATCTAGGAGGCCCAGTAATAGCAGAGACACACAAATACATCTGTATCATTTGACAAAATGATTAATCTTTTATGCTGGGACTGAGTAGCATGCATAGTGTGGGTATCAGTCGAAGGTCGGCTTCTTCAATTTTCAAATCTAAGTCAGTATGAAGCTGCATATTTCCTTGATACATAGACTGTCACTCAAAAGAATATTCCCCACACATTCACAGGTACTCCACACATTCCACTGAGAACTAGCTTAACCCATTTATTTTGCCTACAAGACCTTCTACGGTGTGAATATGCTGCCAATTTCATGTTGGCCAGAGTTGAAAACTGACAAGGATTATTTGGTATTAAATCCTTAACTAAAGTAAATTGTAGACCACAGTAACCATTATTTTTTTCTTCTTCCAGGCCATAGCTTGTAACCCTTCAATTGAACACACTCAACATGCTTGTTCCAATGATGGGTCATAAGCTTCTGGTTTAGAAGACCAAAATGAAAACACAAGAAATGTTGAATGGAAATATTTGTACATTACGCTGGTGGATTTGGTCGATATGTTAGATAAATGGTTAACATTAGTCTTTTGAACATGTGATTAAAAATTGTTCAAAGGCTAATATTACAAGCAGTTTATTAGAATAATTTCCGAAAATATCTTCGATGTTTTGGCTTGATAACAAAAATAAAGCAGGTTTCTTAATCAAGTGTTGGGTGGCATTGGCCCCAGGGAAGTGGGTTAATTTGTGTAAGAATTGATATCTAATCTTACTAATAGATGTCATACCTGATTAGAATTACTGCAAAAGGGATTTTATAGAGAAGAAATAAAAATTAATTGTTGTTATTTGGAGTTGAGTAGATTTTAACAATTTTTCCATGTTTGTTATTTTGGGGGTAGGGGTAGACTTTTCCATGTAAATCTGTCTTCCATTAACCTACCCAACTCACGTTTCTGAAAATTGTAGCTAATATGATTACCTTTCATGAAATATATAACATGTTATGATTATTTCTTTGTAACACAATGCAAATATAGCTTCTTTGGCTTTGTTTGAAATATTTTCACTAAAAAAACAAGAAAAAATGCATATTTTTGCAAAAAATCTTACCAAATTCTGAAAATAAAATTATTTTTGCCACTTCAATCTAGGATATAGTTTATTGCGAGTGTGTAAAACAAAAATTAAAACGTTATTTCAACTATAATTATCATTTTTCGAATTTTTCAAAAAACATCAATTTTGAGGTTTTTCAGTAAGGTGAGATAACTTTAAGTGAGGTTTTCTCCCTTATTGCCATGGTGGGAAAGGTCTACCCTGATTTTTTTTTCAACTTCAGATGATATATAATAGGAAAATGCAGAGTAATATTCTGGGTCCCAAAATGTACACAGGACCCACCCTAGCCACTGGACTAATAGTGGACTATTAACTTTCATAGTCGACTATATTTTAGCCGAGTACATCATACCACTGAATGATGATATTGGTCCACGAGGGGCACGTAACATTTCTTGGTACCTATTATCCTTCGTATTCATTGTTCATATCATGAAACAAGCAGTAACTTTGACTTTACCCTCGCATATTATCTCATGAAATGGACGTTGTCATACCTAAACTCCATACTGGATCAAGCTACTGTGAACAAATTGTTGATAATCCATGTTAATTGTTGCCATTTTAAATTCAATAATTTTATTATCGATGTGGAATTTATTGACACTAAAAATTTCCAAACTTGGAGGTGTTAGCATCACATGACACAAAATTGATTATATCAGTGAGGAATTCCCAGTAAACCCTATTATTTTTCTGAACATACATAGACCACAGGTACTCGGCACAAGCTGAGAAATCAAAAGAAATATGATATCTGATAGCCTTTTTGAATCGATGTTCACATGCCCCCATAATGGTATATATAAATATTATGGGGGTATGAGTACCTGTGACATAGACCAGGGGAAATAACATTTAAGTTGATTTAACTGATCATTATGACGATGTGGTGTCACTCAGTTGGTGGGCAGAGCTTATTTTGATGGACGTGTTAAGTCTGCTTTCTTTTTTCAATTCTCTGTTGAAAATTCTGATATAGATAATTTGATATTTTGATTTTCTCCCTTTGATGCTTCTTTCATTATCTCTGATAGAGTATTAGTGTTGTTTAATAATAGCGTTATTATGACCAGGAGTCGCTTTATCTGACATTTGCCAGGATAGAGTTATTGGTTGGTGTCAATGTTGTTTCCTCTTTTGATCACATGGCTGTGCCGTTTCACAAAACATGTGTGACGTAAATTGCAGTCAGCTCTGGACATGATTCCAATAGACCCACATTTCGTTAAATTGATGATAATCCATCGAAACAGTGGGTAGTAAATCTATTGCAGTTGGTAGTATAATAGTATTACGCTGATTTCTTGCTATCAGCAGGTACTTTGCGAAATTGCCATCTGTGATTTTGTGACTTGTGTTCGAAAAAAAATGACAATCAGTGAGAACCGATATTTTTCTGGTAGTGCCGATTCAGTTCCGATACCCTATAATTGGCTGATTATGTCAGGAGATACAGTTAACTGTTTGATCACTAGTAATGTGCTGGCATTTAAACTTGATGAAGTCCATGGTTATCACCTCGGATGTCAAAAAGATGTTTAGAATTAAATTGCCACAGTGGTAATACGTGTATTTATATTATTAGTGTAGACACGGGTAAGTGTTTATTCTGATAAAAAAGTACAGACAGTACAGATAGTGGGTTACATCAGATAAAAGTTAGAATAAAAAAAAAGCTTTGATTCAGTCCCTGGTAGAGCTGTAGGTTTTTAAATTTCTTGTTCGGTTTTGGTTTTGGTTTTTCAGGTGGAGTAAAACCTCGGTTCGGTTCGGTTTTCAGTTTATTCATGAGGCCAAGTAAAATTCAATAAAACTCATTCTTATGTCCGGAGTCATAACTGAATGGTAGTGAAATTGAGTGAAACTCAATGAATGCCCGAAATAAGCTATAATACATGAAGAATCAGGAAGGCCAATATAATAATTACCTAAATATACAGAACTTTTATTGTGCTTGGCCATTTTTTGAGGTCTGACACCTACACGCAACTTGAGGAAAGCTGCAAACACAACTAAATTGAAATGTCGGAAATTCACAGAATGTAGCCTTCCGAGAGTAGTGAGAGTACCCAGACACTGCCATTGGCAGTGTCTGGGTACTCTCACTACTCTGGAATGGCTACATTCTGTGAATTTCTGCAGCAAGAGAGTATTTAATAAAAAACGAAAAACATTAGATTACGGGATGTCGACGGTTTCGGTTTTTTTAAAAAACTAAAAACCTCGGTTCGGTTTCGGTTAACCTACAGCTCTAGTCCCTGGACGATTTGGACCTCATGTGTGAATGAGGTGAACCTTGAGACTTTCAAACATAGACCTTGGACAATCCAGACCTTGGATGATTTAGACCATGGAGGAATCGGACTGCAACTTTGAGACTTTCAGACATACAACTTGGATGATTTGGACCTTGGACGATTTGGACAATTTGAACCTCGAGACTTTCAAACATAGTCACTTGTATATTTTATAAATAAATGTTAATACTAAATAACGTGCATAGAATTTTGATATAAAATACAAAGGAAATATGTGAAAAACTCCTGTTGGTGGTGGAAGTGAAAGTCTGCTTCAATTTTAAGAGTTGCATTCTGAATATTTAAAAAGGCTTTGATTGGTTTTCAGATATTGAACAGATTAATTGTTTTGTGTTTTTTTTGGTTGGAGGGAGTGGTTGGGTGGTGAGTGAGTTCAGTCTCAGTTAACTTGCTACTTATTGCAGTTAATGTATTGCATGTAAATTGTACAGCAGTATATTATAAGTTTCGGGATGTTCAGTGGATATGGTGTCTTATTATGCCAGCTAATGAAATTCGCCAATTACAGCCCCCGAATAGTGGGATGGTACTGAGCCATATTGGGTCACCTGCAGCCCGAGGTGACTTAATACGAAACTCGTATTAGGTCAGTACCGCCATTTTGTTTCGACGTGGAAATTCCTCACCTCGCGGTGCTTTTATATCCATATTGAAGAAATTGCAGTACAATCAAACGTCCCTCCATGTCTATATGTCTCATTTTCTCTCGTTTTATAATAAATTTATTGTGAAATTTATTTTCTAATGTAAATTTAATTATTTGAAGTGAGAAATACTATTGTATTCGATCTACCGATAACGGATCAATCAAACGTCCCTCCGTGTCTATATGTCTCCTTTTCTCTCGTTTTTAAAAATAGCGACTGCACTATAATGAAATTGTAAGCAATGAATCACAGCTATGAAGGAAAAGATGCAAGATACATTTATTTTGTTCGAATTCTATGAAATCGGACGTTTCAGACATTTTCTGCACACTCAAGCGTCTGTCACTGTTGTCTGTGTTGTCAAGGAAATTATACACAAACAGGGAGACAACTGTGCACGTTTGTTACAACTTACATAGCATTTTGCACCAGTTTTGAAAATGTGCCGGCGTTCAAATTTGATTGTTATTTTGTTTTCACTGGCATAATAAATACATTACAGGACGTTCAGGTAGCGGATATGGTGTCATATGAGGCTCGGCAAAAACAATATTGGACTTGGCGTACCGCCTCATCCAATATTGTTTTCACCTCGCCTCATATGATACCGTATCCGCCACCTGAACATCCTGTAACTTATAACGTGAGGCAAAATGAGATCGATATTGATCTCACTGAGACTCATGTGACATCATATCTGACCACTAAACATCCTGTAACATATTTATTATGTCAACAGACAAAATCCAGTATATGTCCCTTTAATTAATCGGACCAGTAATTTATTTTCTTGTTGGGATGGTTTTCCTCTGGAATTCTCGCAACAATCGAATGTCAAAACCGATCACACCGGCCATCCGGAAAAGCAAACTACAGTGGAGTTTTTTAAATAAATAAAACAATCAAAATAGGCTTCTCAATTTGGGACACGTATTATAAACAGATTATTTCTTTTTGTTCAAGTGAATTCAATGAAACTTTAATTACATTCAACTGACGATTCAGAACGTTTGCTGTAAGATTGACATTTTTGAGACAAGGCAGTTGTATTTTATTTCTGAAAACAACGCGGTGGACACACCTAATATTGATTTCATATGGGTCACCTATGACGTCATCACGACCTAATATGGCTTCATAGGCCATGCTGATTGGTTGATGCCAAGAGCTGACATAATAATGAATAATATACACATATACATGTGGCAGTTGTTGAAAGAAAAGACCATTTCATCACTCAAGTTAAGAAACATGTAAATTTCCTGTACAGGCAGCCAAGACTTAACTCTTTTACCTAACATGAAAAGCAGACGACACTTGCAAAAAAAATTCTTAAATAACTATTATTTTAATTTTTTGTCTCAAAAACATAGGTTATGACCCCTCATTGGAACGAGCTTGACGAGACAAAAAATGAAAAAATAATGAAAATTAATTGCCGATTTTTGAGAATAGCGCTGGCCGTTACGTTAGGTAAATGGTTAACCAGAAACTGACTGCAACAAGCAGCTTTATATTGGGCAATTTTGGTCTGGGTTAAGCAACGTTGAGCCCGGTTAGTCTTTGGATTGGTGACCATCGGAGCGATCGATTTGGACTCCCGTGTTGTGTCCTTGGGAAAGGGACTTAACCCTGATTGTCCACATGGGGGCACGATGATTCCGTGTAGTAAGGCCTACTGCACATCGATGGTGTGCATGTCTTCAACCAATCTAACCCTGCCTGTGCTGCAATACGGAGTTACAATGTTGGGGAGCTGGCAGCTGCTCATCGTCGCTCAGTGGTTCTCTCCGGGTACTTCGGCTTCCTCCCCCCATGAAACTGTCACCAACACGATGTGACCTTGGATGTTAAAGTGTTATTAAACCTTAATACATAAATGAATAAATTTAGGTCTGTGACCAAAAAATCTTTAAATGCAAGGATGTTTAAAATGCTTGGTGCAATGACATCATATTTGCTGTGCAGGTGTATCTTATTGTTGTCTAGCCTCATGTTCAGTACAAGTGTTATTCAGAGTATTTTTGTGGGAATTAAAGTCCATATCAGACTTATTTCATTTTTACCATTTGTTGCAGCTTGAATGTAATGTTGCAGTTTTTATTAAATTCACAGGAGTTTACACTACAACCTACGTTCAGTTAACAGCTTGAATTTGTACTGTAGATGTGGTAAATGGTTTTTGTTTGGAAGTTATATGCAGTTAACACTTATTCATTTATATCAACAGATATTGAGAAAGTGGATCTTGCTGCTGGCGGATATTCCTGCCTAGCACAGGATTTCTCTTGTCACTGAAATAAGTATTAGGCACATTTAAAATTGAATTTGCTCCATGTAAATTGAATGGATTTTTTTACCAATGATTTCTTGTGTTAAATTAAGATTCATTTTTCATCAAAGTTAGTCATGACTGCTTTTCAGCAGCCATGACTAAATTTGATAAAAAATATCCAGAAAAAACTTGACAGATTGAAAGTTAAAGTCTACAGGCATTGGTTACTAGTTAAGTTTCAGTGGAAATTCTGGGAGAATTACATGCATTTAAAGATTAAATGATGGATCAAAATGAACACCACACTTTTCTGCCAATGAAGCCTATTCCTGCTAATCATTTTAGCCATTTACCTGACCTGAAAAGTAGACGGCATTTGAAAAAAAATTTCTTGAATAATAAAAAATCTTCACTATTTGTCTCAAAAACATTGCTGATGTCCCCTCATTGAAACAAGTTCAACAAACTATGGATTTTTTTGCGTTTTTCTTACAGAAGATAATAAAGTTGAATAAGGATTTTTTGTGAATAGCACTGGTCAGTTTTGGCCATTTACAGTTTGAGTAAATAAACAACTAAGTAATACTTTACTTTTTCAGATGTAGATATCAAGGTGTGTCACCACCTTCATACAGATCCATGTCTAATTTTGACCCAGGAGCAAAATTCCACATACCAGCAAATTATGGATATATAAGGTAAATACTCTATTTTATACACCATGTTTAAGCCAGCAAAATATTCAACAATAGTACAGGTGCAAGTCATAATTGTGGCTCTCATACTTTTGGAGTATTAATTTTTTGAACCTTGTAAGCTATGTCCTGCTTTTAAAAAACACATTAGGTTCCAATTTTTCTTTTTATTTCCAAGGTCGAAAAGAAAAGATGGTGGACAAGATGACTGACGGTTACAGTTAATCCTTAATGCGAAATATGTAATTCACCATAGATGTCAATTATTATGGCTAGATCGATTTAGATTTGGCAAATAGTTTCAATTTTTATTACTAAAAATATAGGAAATTTAAATTTTATAGTAAATTTCCTTTCTTATTATACCTACCACAATTGTTTACTACAGGCTTGCACTACAGTGGAAGACCCTAACTCAGATAAAATACTCTCTATTTTGATCTTTCCCAAGAGATTTGGGAAAGAAAAATGGTGTAAAAACACCATGAAAACATAAGCCAAAACTCAGTCGAGTGACATCGGCGCACACCCAGTAGGGGATGGATGCTCTTCTCTTAGTACAATTCCACGACTTCTGTTAACCAGTGCGAAAGCAGTCATCAAACCATTCTTTTGAGTCTGCTAACATAGTTATGTGATCAGCGGGGAGGAAGGATTCTTACCCGAATAAGAAGATGGGAGGGCCTCCATGTAAACAATTGCGATGTATAATAAGAAAGGAAATCAACCTACCTTACAATTTTTTACTACAGGCTGAATAGACAATAAAATGGAGGGAATCACATAACCAACCCACACATACCCCAACTGCACTAGAGCATCACAAACATTAGTAAAAGACAATGAGAGATGAGGCGTATGGTTCTGTGCGACGCACAGACAGAAAGGGCAGTAACAGCACAGAGCTGGAACTGACCTTGTAAGCAGCCGAATGGCTGGGATGGACCACAGCCTGAGCAGACGAAAGAGGGCCCGTAGAACAAAGGTCCTCTGCCTGCGCCTGCAACTGTCGCAGATAAGTGGAGAAAGTAGTATTTCTCCAGTAGGCTGCCAGCATAACATCCGACAACATGAAGGAGTTAGTATAAGCCCCGAGAGGAGGACAGTGCACGCACCTTGTGGCAGAAAAACAATTGGTAATACAATCACCATTCGCTAGACGAGTGGAAGCTGCACGAATCGCAAGACAAATCCATCGAGAAATGGATTCAGGAGAGATCTTCTGTCGACCAGGAATAAGAGACAGAAAATCAATCCTACCCTTCCAAATGAACAGAGCAAAGGGTGTTTACCCACAACAGAAGGAAGAGTCCCGATACGGATAGGAGGCTGAGTAGTTCCGGTATCTGATTCTTGGCCAGAAAGGAGCAATCACTGGTAAACATAACACTGGTGGGAGAGCTCCAGAAAAAGGCTGAGTCAGCCGAGAGGGCGTGAAACTCACTAGCCCATCTGGCTGATGCAAAAGCCATCAGAAAAGCCGTCTTGTATGTGAGAAAACGCATATCCACCTGGGATAAAGGATCGAACGCCCCATCCCCCCAAGCAAAACAGCACCCAAGACAGATTTCATCTTGGGGTAAGCTGCAAAGTCCAAGGCCTTTTCAAGGAAAAGTGCTGAACAAGCTTGGAGAGGCATGGAGTAGTGCTGATACGACGCTGTCCCACATACGAAAAGGTCTCCGAAGCATGGACCTCTACCAATTGATGAAAACAGGCTGGAGACCCCCAGAATCAAACATATACCAGAAACTCCGCAATCTGTGTGATCAAAGGAGTGACAGAAGCAACAGAGTGATCTGCACACCATCGACAGAAGACCTTCCACTTAGCCACAGAGGCTAAACCAGTGGAGTGCCTCCTTGAAGAAAAGCAACTCCACTGCACATCTTGAAAAAACCACTACGGAGGAGACAGGACCTGACAAAAGACATGCACGAAGGCACAATGAAGTTGGGTCGACGTGAAACCTCCTCAGGCGACCTTGGCAAAGAAGGTCGCGATGTAAACGGAGACGTGCCGGAACTGCCGCTGACAGAGAGCGGAGCAGATTGATCCTCACCCACTGGGGTGACAGGGGTGCGATCAAAATGATTCGACAACTGCAGGTTCGTATCTGGGCTAGAGCCTGAGGCAGAATCTGAACCGGCAGGAAGGCGAAGCCAACAAGACCATTCCAAAGGAGGGGCAGAGCGTCCACGGCGAAAGCCAGAGCATCTGGACACGGGGGACATGAAAGTGTCCACCTGATGGTTCCAATGGGTTGCAAAGAGATCGATGTGGGGGAAGACCCCAGAGATCGCAAAGAGACTGAAACACCGCCATGTGGAGCATCCACTTGGTGGAAAAGAACCTGCCCCGTCGGGACAGGGAGTCGGCTAGGACATTCAGACGACCAGGAAAGTGACGAACCACCACCCCGGCGTTGATATTCTGAGCGAGCAGTAGATGGACCTGAACCAATTCGTACAGGTGAACACAGTGCGTGCCGCCCTGGTTCCAAATGTAAACAACCACTGTCGAATTGTCAGACAATAGAAGGACCTGACAATTCGAAAGGTGGGGCATCCACTGCCAGAAACTCAAAAGAAGAGCAAGAAGCTCCTTCTGGATGACGTGAAGAGTTGCTAGATCCTGGTCCCATGACCCGTGAAGGAAAAGACCTAGAGGATCCAACGTCGCACCTCAGCCGAGATTGCTGGCAACTGCCATCAGAACATGATCGGACGTGGGAAAGTCCAACGGAATTCCCTGCATAATCCGCTGAACATATGACAGGGGAGACGGTGACGCAGAAGAGACTCCAGTAACTGAAACACCAGATCCAGAGGATCGACATTCGGCCTCCAACGACTGAGCAGAAAGAGTTGGAGAGGTCAGACATGCAGCTGACCTAGAAGAATGAGATCCGTCACCGAACTGCAGAGACCGAGCAGCCGGGGGAAGACTCCGAGCTGTTGCGGACGTGGACTGGGACAGAGTCAGGGCAAAAGGCTGAGAAAAGCACAACCCTTGCCTGGGAAACCGCCACCATATCCAGCTGAGTACGGAAGCCCATCCCAGATGACAGCTGAGTACGGAAGCCCATCCCAGATGACAGCTGAGTACGGAAGCCCATCCCAGATGACAAAACGACGGAGAAGGGACCAGGTCCGACTTCTCCCCGTTGACTCTGAACCCTAATGATGTGAGCAGGCTCAACAGTGTGACGACATCCGATTCCAGAAAGGCAGCATTGGAACGCCTCTGGAGGATATCGACGAGATATGCCGAAGAAGACACCCTGGACTGTGTGCGATGTAAGACTAACACATGCGACATCAGACGGGTGAAGGCCCAAGGATCCAGGTCGAGGCCAAAGGGCATGGCCTTGAACTGGAAAACATCCTGGGGAATGGAGCGGCGAACCGACCTGAAAGCCTCCATGCTGAACTGAGGAGCAATGATAAACTGGGTCAGGATACTCAGATCGATAACCTGTCTGAGTCAGCTGTCCTCCTTTGGCACCAAGAAAAGGCGGGAATAAAATCCCACTGAAAGAATGTTCTGGATAACCTCGATTGCCCCCTTTGACAGGAGATTGCCTACCTCCGTGATCAAAAGTTTCCAACGTGTAACGTTGAAAGGGACTTGTGTGGGAAGAGGCACTCTTGACTGAGTGGAATGCCTCAACCTGGGACGAATTCAAGATGACTACTGCCGATGCCTACTCTTACCCTGTGGGTGAGTAGAAGTGACGGCAGGAGGATCAGCCCTTAGCTTCACAGAGGAAACAGAAGGGTACTTGTTAGGCTTTGGATGGCCCCTGCCTCCAACAGAAGGCTGATCAAGCTGATGAAGCAGCAGCTGACCTATGGAATGGCATAGGGAGTCATCCCGGACCGTCGCCACGGAACCATGGAATAGTAGCGGACCCACCGGTAGAGGCAGATCGAAGAGCAGCGCACTGCCCCTCAAGAAGGGAATGGCATGTGATCAGCACAGCGTCCCTGTGAACTAATTCCAAGTTAGCCGTGTTACAGGCATGTGTGTGAGAAGATGCATGAGCGCCTTGGATAGCACACACAAAAAACCTGTTCGTCGTCAAACTTATCTGGGAGCAGATAAGCAGCAAAGCAGAGGCGACGTGATCGAAGAGAGAAAGCATTCCAGCATCTCCCCCGATACGCCCAACGTGGACTCCAGAGTCTCCATATGAAAAATGGCTGTATTCGGTGTTGGAGTCCCGATCCAAGACCGTCAAAAGTCTGGCAGACTGACGGATTGGCAGAATCGTATGAACGATAACGCACCAGAGGCAAAAAAGTGTCAACCCTGATGAAGAACGACGTCTTCATAGCCTTGGAACTCAACTTAGAGTCCAAAGCTGTAAAAGCTTCAACCACCTGTACTGAGTACTACTGACAGGCACGGTCGAAGGTGCCCAGAAGCAGGTTGCTCCACAGGCTGTAGGCACACGACCGATGATTACGGCTGGGCTGACTCTGTCAGCTGGTTTGATGGTTTGAGATCTGGAAGGAACTCAAACACAAAGTCAAGAGCTGCCCCCAAGTCTGAAGACTGTTGGCTCTCGACGTCAGGTATGCCGGACTCATCCCATGAGTCGGAAGACACATAGCCCATCATGGGTAAACCAGCCGATGCCTCCCATGGTGTAGGCACACCAGGGGGATCAGAAAGTGGCCTGTTCCTAATCCCAGGAGGCGGCGCCACAGGGGGCTCCCGGAAACCACTCGTAGCCTTGCTGGAAGCAACGGAAAAGGCTCTTGGACAGAACCTAAGTGAGCAAGGAGAGGGCCTCCCTAAACTCACTGATTGTGTCAGAACGGTTTGACGTGGGAACAAATCGACAAAGTGGCTTCACTCCTGACCCATTTTACCAGTGAAGGGTCACGATCCTCAAATACACCCGACGCGGGGCGACGGGCTGCAGTCAAAACATCTGAAGGCAGATGTGTATTGGGGTATGACATACCCCGAGGATCTACAGAGTGGAAACTCAGGAGAGTCGCCGCAGACCTCTGCAGGACAGAAGGTCCAAGCTGCACAAAAAGCATTGGTCCTTCAAAACATGCCATGGGACCATGAACATCCGAATCCAAAGAGAAATACTGAGGTACTCGACGGCTGAGAGACCACGGTAGAGGGTTCGGCCGGCAGCCCCTTCCAACTTTGCCAAGTTGAAGTCAGGGAAGGCTGAGGCCAATACCCCACGTCTACACTACCAGACATCTCTGCAGACTGCTGCAGGGATAAAACTGCTGTGCTCAATGGCAGAGAGGACACAAGTAGAGGGTTCGGTCGGCAACCACTTCCGACTTCGCCGAGTTGAAGTCAGGGAAGGCTGAGGACGATACCCCACGTCTACACTACCAGACACCTCTGCAAACCCCTGCAGGGATAAAAACGGCTGTGCTCAATGGCTGAGAGGACACAGCAGGTGGTTCGGTTGGCAGCCACTTCCGACTTTGCCAAGTTGAAGTCAGGGAAGGCTGAAGCCGATACCCCACATCCACACTACAGAAATCACTGCAGACCCCTGCAGAGATAAGCCGAGGCCAGCTAAAACGGTGACCGATGACATTGTAGATGGAACAGCAGTAGCTGCAGATACGACGGGAGCTGTTGAAACTGACGGAAAAGGGGAGAGAGCAACCTAGCTCGGCCTCCAAAGGAGGAGTCATAACGCTAGTGACAGCCTCAGATGTCGACTGGAGAGGGCGCATAGTCCCGGAACCAGGCATCTCTTCCCCAGACATTCAACAGCTCCTGCGGTATCGACCACGGTAAAAAACTGCACATCCCCCACAGAGGGGGTATAACTCTCACCAGACGTTGTGTCGGGAGGCCCCGAAATGACAGCGTTTCTTTCCCCCCCTCCCCCCCCTCCCCCGGGTGCGGGAGGAACAGCCACGTGAACACACCAAAAGTGAGGGCAAAAGGCATTGCCCTAAAGGAACCGAACTGGTCATAACAGAGGTGAGAGCAGTAGAAGAAAAAGGTGAACTCAACAGATACAGAAAGTAGAACACCCCCAACTACGAGAGAAAGGTGGCAGAAAAAAAGAACGGGTGGTTACACAACAGAACCCAGATGGCCGACAGGGACCTAAAAAACAGAAACTCAGCCCTCAACAGAGTGAAGAAATCCTGTCCATACAGTCCCTTATTGACACCTAACTCCAATAATAATATTAAAATTTATGAACTGAAACATTTTATATCCGAACCGCATTGAAATGATGTCAAAAATCATGTGCAAAATCAGAATATATAAATAAAATTCAATGAAAATGTGGTTGAAAATATTAACGAGAATATATAAAACACAGTCCTGTTATTATACGATCTTCAGATCCATAATCCAGTCACAGGAAAACCATTATCGACGAGCTGAATTATCACTGTTTCGTAATGCAAAATGGCGACATGTCCTCCACGTTTCGGGGACAAAAAAAGAATGGTTTGATGACTGCTTGCACACTGGTTAACGGAAGTCGTGGAATTGTACTAAGAGAAGAGCGTCCCCTACTGGGTGTGCGCCAGTGGTGCTCGACCCAGTTTTGGCTTATATTTTTGTGGTGTTTTTACACGACTTTTCTTTCCCAAATCTGTTAAAATAGAGAATATTTTATCTGAGTTAGGGTTTTCCACTGTAGTGCAAGCCTGTAGTAAACAATTGTAAGGTAGGTTGATAAGAAATGAAATCTTGATGCAGGATTTCAAGATGGCTACCAGGATAACCGCCAATATGATCATCATAACTCATTTATACTTAACCCTTTATCCAATGCAGACGATATCAAAATTTATTATTTTAAATAGTTTTTCCAATTTTTCAAAAAATTTCATCCAAACCAAATCAAGTGACAGGCCTGTTGTTTTCAGAATTTTGCATAGCCCATATATCGTTCACCTGGTCTGAGCTTTGGTAACCTATCATTTGTTCCCCTGTACTTGATTCACATAACCTGTTAGGTAACCTAAATATATATGCATCGCAACTATGCTGATACATGAACTGTTGTGATAGCCAAATTCTTGCTTCTATGGGCAATATCCTGATGAATAGAGGAGATGAATCCTTAGGAACAATAATGAGGCTGCGTTTCAGCAATTCAGATACAAATTAGTTGCAAGAATAACATGACCTTGCCATGAGCTAGCATGCTATAGGAGAGTATGGCATCCATAATCACTATTTGTGGCAGAGACGTGCATTATTGCCATTTCATGATTTTGTACTTCTGCCACATCTTAAGATGATCAATAGTTTAAAATGATGTTGAGCATCAACCAACCATCAGCATAGGTGTTTGTATCTGTCTGGCCAATAATCGCCCAACAGAGCAGCTACACTTGAGGCAGATGCAAACACCTATGTAGCTGATGACTGGGTGACGCTCAACATCATTCCACCATTCATTCATACTAGATCATTCAACTTGGCAAAAATTTTGTTTTACCCAGTGATAATTTGGCATGACCCGTATTTTGTTTGCATGTTTTTCATTTTAGTTAACCTCCACGTAACCCAAAAGGCCATTCACCTCAAATCGACAGGCCTGATGTGGCCTCATTAGAATGAGCTCATTCCAATGATGGGGAGGGTCACATGATATGGTTTTGTTGAAATTATTTGAAAAAAATTATTTTTTCAACTGCTAAATTTGCATTCTATGAGGGCGGATGTGGCTGATTTGTTAGGTAAAGGGTTAATGTCTAAATGATTTAACACTTTACCCAACGTAACGACCAAAACCGACCAGCGCTATTCTCAAAAATCGCCAATTTTCACTATTTTTTTCATTTTTTGTCTCAAAAACATAGGTTATGACCCCTCGTTGGAACGAGCTCGTCGAGCTCGTTCCAATGAGGGGTCATAACCTATGTTTTTGAGACAAAAAATGAAAAAAAATTAGTTATTCAAGAATTTTGCAAGTGTTGTCTGCTTTTCACGTTAGGTAAAGGGTTAATTTGTATAGAAAGGTGACTAACCTAAACCTATCGCATTTCCTCCTACTTTCAAGTTAAGTTTCAACATGAAACAAAACACCTGAACTGTGTAGTGATTAGAAGGACTGCCAAACTAACATGCTGCTTCTAAATTCATGGAGAGTTACAAGTGTCTTAATCAAATGGCAGATATTATTTTCTGCCCGTTTGGTTAATATACAGACCTGTCATGCCCTATAAACAATATACCAATATAATACCCAGTACCCAAATGACATGGAACCTTTATTTTCAGTCTAAATAAAATTTTATGAATAACTCGATTGGGATAGAAAACAAAAAAATGCTTAATCTTAAAAAAAACAAGTAAATAATCTTGGAAAACAATTTGGAATATAATCAACCCAAGTTAAAGAGATTTGTTGTGATCGTCAAATACTTGAAAATCAATCACAATTCACTATTTGTAGAGAAGTATAATAATCAGTGCATTGAAAAGTCAAGAAGAAACCACAATTTTTTGATGATCAGACCAATCAAATTCTTTTATTAATTATCTGATTCTGCAATTTGTATTAATAACCATGGGTTTAGCATTTTGGGTTTACAACAAAGAGAAGGTGGGGGGGGGGGGGGGGGGGGGGGGGGGTGTCAAAACCAATGCGGAGGTGTCTGAGAACCAAAACCTTAATTTTTTTTAGCTTTAACATGAAGATAAACAATAAAAGCATCATAATAAAGCTTCTAAATCATACAAAATCTGTTATTACCAGGATTTCTTTAGGATTTCTATTTGGCCATTGTTCCAAATTTAGAAGGTTTGCTTTGACCAGAAAAATAGTCTTCATGCTCTAGCCAATGTGTTCCATAATGTGCTCTTATTGTGACAGTTGCAGTGGATGTGTTTGACCAGCTGGAGCTTAATTGTTTTTATCTCAAATGTGATAATGTTCTTTACTTCTTTCAGCTGGTGGCACTAGTAAAAGTGCTAGAGTGGAGCATAGTTCATTTTATTTCACATCGGAACAAACTGTGGAGAACAGTGATGGAAATCTGATGCAGGCATTTTTGCCTGCTTACTGCTTGTGCAATTTTAACTCTTTGCATGCTGCTGGCGGATATTCCTGCCCAGCATAGGGTTTGTCTTGTCATTGAAATAAGTATAAGTTGGGCACATTTAATCGCATTTGCCCTATATAAATTGAATGGATTTTTTCACCAATGATTTCTGGTGTTATATTTCGATTATTTTTTCATCAAATCTAGTCATGGCTGCTTTACAGCAGCCATGACTAGATTTCATGAAAAATATCTAGAAAATACTCGGCATGTTAAGAGTTAATCCCACATAAGCATTTCTTTGCACTCCTAGTTTTAGCTGTTTTTGACATTGCTGGTATCTTGGACACTCTGATAGCTCCCATTGCAAAAGGTAAACAGAAGTGGCACAATAAAGCCTACCTTTGATCTTGAACCCTCAAAAAAGTAAATTTACTATATCTGATCAATCCTCGGCAAGTCAGGCTGTTAATCGTTCCTGTTGGGCCATCAGTAAGCTGTTAATCGTTCCTGTTGGGCCATCAGAATCATGTTATTAATTATCATCTATTATAATATTATTTCAGTTTTGCAGACAGTAGTAAGTATTCTCACAGGGAATATCATTTGAATTTTAATAAACCCCTCTACCTCAGTATGGGCCAATTGAGCAGGAAGTTCTGTCTGGAATCGGGCAGAACTTATTCCTCAAACTGGCCATCCTTGGGTAGAGAGGTTTGTGAAAAAAATCCACAGGTTCAACAACAGCTTACTGGCATTGGTTAGTTTGAATGGATTCCATGGAGAACACACACAATTTACTTGGCATTTATGAATCAAAACAATAACAAATAGTTCAGGTGAGCAATTTGTTAATCTAAGTCGCTCCCAGGAGAGTGATTTTTTTTCCATCCTGGATTTTTCAAAATGCCAATTTTGACATGAACATGTTTGCTTGCTAGTCTTACTCACTTTTATAGCATACTTTACATTTGCCTGTTATCTATAGTTGTAGTTCTGTTGTAGCTTAGTTTCTTTTGTTTTATGTCATTATCATAAAAGAGGCTAACAGACCCTAACGTCTAGACAGTAGTCTGAATACTAACTATAAACTTTGCATAAGGCCACACAAAGTAGATCTTCTGTTTCTCAGGCCATTATTAGTAAAATTTCATGCGAGCAGGTTTTTATTTTATTTTTTATTTCTGTAATTATTTCTTTTCCACCAAAAGTTCATGTCCTTGGTATGTTTTAGGCCTCATAATCTACAGAGAAGCATGGGTGGTGGTGCATTTTGTCCCTTGAGAGCAAGAAAGCTTTGCAATGCTAAAGCATTGCAAAGCCTTCTTGCACTCAAGGGACAAATTTATCAATTTTTTTTAACTTCGGTAAACTATCAGTCATAAACCATTTAATTTTTTTTTTTTTTAAGTTTGCATTGGTTATAAAAAGAGAGCATGCGGCAGCCAAAATGACCGTGCGGGAGGGCCTGAGAAACAGATTTTTAATTTCTTTAGGCCTAAATAGCCCAGAGGAAACACCCACACACAGAATATTGCATCAGATCATTGGACTGTCTACGTCTGCGAGCTGAATATGGTGACTATTTTCTGCAAATGAACTGTTGCCACTATATCGTTATCCCAAGTACTCTATTCAAACATAAGCATCTTGCGACATAAACTGGTACAGTAATACTACAAATGCTGCCCACATAGAAAGGGCAAAGAAATGTTTTTAAAGAAGTGTGACATTGCATAATGTTGAATTTGTTCCCAAAGCCTAATAAGAGAGGGACCTGCAGATTTCTGTGGGAGTATTGTGGGAACATGCACAGTATTCAGTGAATAGGTATTTCAGTCAACAACAACTCATAGATGTGAAAATGACAGATCAAAACCTTTTCTGTGTTTATTTGTAGTTTTCATTGTGTCAGTTATTAAAATGTGTTATGTTTAATCTACATTAAACTTTAGATTTTTACAAAGTCATGTCGAGTGTTCGGCAAAATGAAAATGAGATATACAATTTCATAGGATGAAAATGATTTTCGGAAAGCAATTTAGCCATAGAAGGTCTAGACCATATGAGTCATAAAAATCTTATACCCAGTTTGACACTAACGGCTCAACATGCACCCCCTCACACAGACTCCGGGATCCCCCAGTTGAATGACCATTCAAGTGAGAGGTCCATAAATCTCCCATGAACTTATGCAGGTCATAATTAGAAGACAACCAAATTGAATGATCTGAATGAAATAAAAACAAGTCCTATCTATCAGTCACCCTGAATCCCCGAAGACATGCTGAATGCTCAGAAATAGAGAAAGATGAAATCCTTTTTAATTCCATTGTCCACAGTTCGTCCTCCGAAATCCAAGGCAACTGGCAGTTGGGCTTTTAATTAATTTACAAATTACATTCCAGCCGGACCGAAAGGAAATTGTCCCAGAGAGAAGAAAAACCTTACACCCCACCTTCACTGAGTCCATCCAAGGAGTGAAGAACTCCAATTTCTAAATGTTGTACACAAGCATGAACGGCTTGTGCAAAACACTTGAGAACAAGCTAATCATTAAAAAATGCAGGTAGAACATAACTTAAGGTGTTAACCCCAGTACAATAATAAATCTCTGCACAGCAGGGTAGCATCACAAAATTTACCCTCTGTGAACCTCAGTCTGAATCAAGGTCTCAAGCCAAAACAAAGATGTACCTAGAGGATAAATTGGCCAACAGTATGGGATAGTGATACAGACAATGAGGATATTGAATAATGTATCTGCAATGTCACAAAATATCACAATGGACCAAGCTCCCTGTCTTTCAGTGTAACTTTGAACAGATAATAGAACTTTTACTGAAAAAAATTCCATTTTAAAATAATTTGCAATCAATGGCTGCCAAGATTAGGGAAATATTTTATTCACTGTAAATCCAGTAGCATACAGTTCTAATATATGACACCCCAGTGAGATGTTGTTATACATAATTGTATGTTTGGAAGTCAAATCTAGTAGCAGATGCTATTTCATCCTTTGATCCAAATAAACAACTTTTGAGAAAAGATATTCATCAAGTAGTATGCTGATGGTTCTGTTTAAATGGTCAAAAACAAATAAGTTTGGAGAGAGTCTGTTGAGAATCCCCTTTGTAGAAATCACAGTCTCCAAACTGTGCCCATTTTCTGCTCATAAGAAATTATTACCATATGGCGGTGTAACTCCCTCATTCAAGTCTCAGTTTTTGAAAAGCTGAAGGGGTGGAGCTAAGTATGATTTTTTAATCTTGAGTTCCCAGTGAGCTAATACAATTGATTGGAGCCCTGAACAGTGATGCTTACATATTTGGATTTTTTCTTAAAGGATAAACTTGAGAGTTTGTGATTCTGTAAGATGGTCAATTTTGTTATAAAACTTCAATTAAATTGATCAGCTGTCCTTATTAAGCACCCGACCTCCAAAAGGAGGATTCAGGGAGGGGGGTATCTAGTGAAGCTCTCTGTCCATCTATCTGTCCATACATACATTTTGCATTGTAATTTCAAAGCCATCAGTCGGATTTGGATCTCCTTTGGTATGCTGATAGACCCACATGGGGGAACGGTTATGCACAAAGAATAGGTTCCGTCCAATAATTTTTCCCCAAGTTGTGGCACACTTTCAACTTAGAAAATTCTTATCGACCTCTGTATTGCATTCACTGCATGTTATATTTCATTTATTCTTGGTATGCTCATGGAACCACTTTGCAAAAGAATATCCACAAGTAACGGAGTCTGTCCCGTTATTTTTCTAGAGTTATGGACCTTTTTCGACTCAGAAAATTTCTGGTTTCAGTATGTGTCATAAAAGCGAAACCAAATTTGGTATGTGTGTTTCTTTCCATGAGATTAAGTTTTGATTTGGGTTTGCACTGACTAGTTTTGGAACTTTTCTGTCTGTCCATCCGACTGTTCAGAATTTCTTCATCAGAATTTTTTCACTGTCCAGTCGTTTGTCCAAACAGACATTTTGGATTGCAATTTCAAAGCCATCGGTCAGATTTGGGACTCCTTTGGTATGCTGATATACCTACACATGGGAATGGGTATGCACAAGGGACGGGTTTCGTCCAATAGTTTTTCCCAGAGTTATGGCCCTTTTTCACTCTTTTGACTTAGAATTTTTTTTTCGACCTCTGTATTGCATTCACTGCATGTTGGATTTCATTTATTCTTGGTTTTCTCAGGGACCCACTTTGCAAAAGAATATCCACAATCTAGTTAAGACCTCCATCTGTCTGTTCATCCGTCTGTTCATACAGACGTTTTGAATTGTAATTTCAATGCCATCGGTTGGATTTGGATCTCCTTTGGTGTGCTGATAGACCTGCATGGAGGAACAGATGTGCATAAGGAATGGGTTCCGTCCAATAATTTTTCCCAGAATTTGGCCCTTTTTCACTCTTTCAACATAGAAAATTTTTCTGTCCCACAATACAGTTTTTAACAAGCCTATGGGGTGGGGGCAGTGGCCCATGCTTTGCATAGCCCTTGTTGCTCTATTTGTTTTTATTCTGGTTTTTTTATGGATTTTCAAATGAGGAAGTGTTTGATTATATCTGACCCCATGACCAAATAGATGAAAATCAAAAATATTGAATTTATGTGGTTTTGAGGAGCTTCAATTGGAGAATTAACATAAACATATAACATAATAAGGCACTGGGACAAAGTAGCCCAATTTCATATGTTAATCATACATTTGGCTTTCTGATGATGTTAAAAGACTTTCTTTAGAAGAATTAAAGAATCCTACTGTAATTTGACTTCTTTACTTAACCCTTTACCCAACGTAATGGCTAAAACCGGTCAGTGCTATTCACTAAAATCGCCAAATAATTTTGATTATATTGTCATTTTTTGTCTTTTTGTCTCAAAAACGTAGGTTATGACCCCTCGTTGGAACGAGCTCGTCGAGCTCGTTCCAACAAGGGGTCATAACCTATGTTTTTGAGAGAAAAAATAAAAAAAAATAGTTACTCAAGAATTTGTTTTGCAAGTGTCGTCTGCTTTTCATGTTAGGTAAAGGGTTAAAGGAAAATGTTCCACCGAAATTGGTGTCTCTTCTATTTTACTTAAATTGTGAGAAAACCCAAACCAAAATTATTAATATCACTGCTGATTTAGAGATGTTATAGAGCATGTTAGCTACCTGAAGTCATACTATTTAGTCACAGGTGGTAGCCCAAAAAGGAATCTTAGGCTATTTGGGATTTGGTGGTTTATGTCTCAAAAATTTTAATTTTCTTATTATACCTACCACAATTGTTTACTACAGGCTTGCACTACAGTGGAAGTCCCTAACTCGGATAATATACTCTCTATTTTGGTCTTTCCCAAGCAATTTGGGAAAGAAAAGTGGTGCAAAAGCACCAAGAAAAAATAAGCCAAAACTGGGTCGAGTGCAACCAGCGCAGACCCAGTAGGGGACACTCTCTTCCAAGTACAACTCCACGACTTCCGTTGCCAGTGCGCATATGCGTCGCTAATGATTCATTCTTTTTGAATCCGCCAACGTTAGAGTTATGTGATCAGCGTGGAGGAAGGATTCTTACACGTATAAGAAGACGGGAGGGCCTCCATGTAAACAATTGTGGTAGGTATAATAAGAAAGGAAATTTACTATAAAATTTAAATTTCTTATCAACCTACCTACAGTTGTTTACTACTGGCTGAATAGACAATAGGCTGGAGGGAATCGCATAACCAACCCACACATAACCCAAGTGCACTGGAACCGTGAACAGACGGAAGATGTCCCGAGGCTTATCAGCCATAGCATCACAATCATTAGTAAAAGACAATGAGAGACGAGGCATATGGGTCTGTGTGACACACAGACAGAAAAGGGCAGTAACAGCACAGAGCTGAAACTGACCTTCAAGAAGCCTAATGGCTAGGGCAGACAACAGCCTAAGCAGAAGAAAGAGGACCCAATGCAAAAAGGTCCTCCGTCTGCTCCTGCAATTGACACAGATAGAAGGTAGAGAAAGTAGAGGCATTTCTCCAGTAGGCTGCCTGCATAACATCCAACAACTTGACGGAGTTAGAATAAGCCCAAGAGGTAGACAATGCATGCACCTCGTGGGCAGAAATACGATTGGTAATACAATTGCGAGCTGCTAAACGAGCGTAAGCCATACGAATAGCAAGACAAATCCATCGAGAAATGGATTGAGAGATCTTCTGTCGACCAGGAATAAGAGACAGAAAAAAACGTTTCCTGCCTTTCCGTATGAATATGCGTCCGATTGAGATAAATGCGAATAGCACGGACCGGACAGAGTAAACGACGATTACCCTCAACAGAAAGAAGGAAGATCCCTGACACAGATAGGAGGAGGAGTAGCATCTGGTATCTAATTCTTGGCCAGAAAAGAGCAATCAGTGGTAAAAGTAACACTGTTGGGAGAGCTCCTAAAAAAGGCCGGGTCAACCGAGAGGGCGTGAAGCTCACTAACCCGTCTGGCAGAAGCATAAGCCATCAGAAAAGCCATCTTATATGTGAGAAAACGCATATCCCCCCCCCCCCCCCCCCCAAGCAAAGCAGCACCCACGGAAGATTCCATCGTGGAGTAAGCTGCAAAGTCTGAGGCCTTTTCAAAGAAAAGTGCCTAACAAGCTTGAAGAGGTAAGGATTAGTGCCGATACGACGCTTCCCCACATAAGAAAAAGTCTCTGAAAGCATAGACCTGTAACCCTTGATGGTAACAGGCTGGAGACCCCGAGAATCAAACAGATATACCAGAAACTCCGCAATCTGTGAAATTGAAGGATTGGTATAATCAACAGAGTGATCAGCACACCATCGACCGAAGACCTTCCACTTAGCTGCGTAAGCTAAAAGCTAAACCAGTGGAGTGCCTCCTTGAAGAAGAAATGCACTCCACTGCTCGTCTCGAAAAACCTCGCCGGAGGAGACAGGACCTGACAAAAGATATGTGTGAAGGCACAATGAAGTCGGGTCGACGTGAAACCTCGGGTGAGCTTGGTAAAGAAGGTCGCGACATAGAGGGAGACGTGCTGGAATCGCCACCATCAGCGAGCAGAGCTGATTGATCTACACCCGCTGAAGCGACAGGGGAGCGATCAGAATGATTCGACAACTGCAGGTTCGAATTTTGGCTAGAACCTGAGGCAGAATCGGAACCGGCTGGGAAGGCGTAACCGACTAGACCGTTCCAATCGAGTGACAGAGCGTCCATGGCAAAAGCCAGAGGATCTGGACATAGGGACACGAAAGTGTCCACCTGATGGTTCCAACAAGTCACAAAGAGATCAATGTGGGGACGACCCCAGAGATTGCAATGAGACTGAAACACTGCCCTGTGGAGCATCCACTCGGTGCACATGACCCTGCCTCGTCGGGACAGGGAGTCAGCTAGGACGTTCAGACGACCGGGAATGTGACGAACAACCACCTCGGCGTGGACATACTGAGCGAGCAGTAGAAGATCCCGAGCCAATTCGTACATTGGAACCGAGTGCGTGCCACCATGGTTCCAAATGTAAGCAACCACTGTTGACTTGTCGGACAACAAAAGGACCTGGCGATTCGACAGGGGAGGGATCCACTGCCTGAAACTCGGAAGAAGAGCAAGAAGCTCCTTCTGGTTGATGTGTAGAGCTGCCTGATCCTGGTCCTACATCCCGTGAAGGGAAAGACCTAGAGGATCCAACGTCGCACCCCATCCGAGATCGCTGACATCTGCCGTGAGAACGCGATCGGACGTGGGTAAGTCCAAAGGGACACCCTGCGTGATCCACTGAACATCCGTCCAGTGGAAAAGGTGAGGATAAGAGATTCTAGTAACTGAAGCACCAGATCCAGAGAATCGACATTCGGCCTCCAACAACTGAGCAGAAAGTTTTGGAGAGGTCTGACATGCAGCCGACCTAGAGGAATGAGATCTGTCACCGAACCGCAGAGACCAAGCAGCCGGAGAATACCCCGTGCTGTCGCGGATGTGGACTGGGAACAGTCAGAGCAAAAGCTGAGAGAATCACAGCCCTGGCCTGGGGAACCGCCACCGTATTGAACTGAGTGTGGAAGGCCATCCCCAGATGACAAAACGACTGAGAAGGGACCAGATCCGACTTCTCCTCGTTGACTCTGAATCCTAGCGACTTGAGCAAGCTGAACAGAGTGGCGACATCCAACTCCAGTAAGGCAGCATTGGCATGCCTCTGGAGGATATCGTCTAGATATGCTGAAGTTGTCACCCTGGACTGTGTGCGATGAAAGGCTATCACATGCGACATCAGTCGGGTGAAGGCCCAAGGAGCCAGGTTGAGGCCGAAACGCATGGCCTTCAACTGGTAAACTCGCCCCAGAAAAGCGAACCTGAGATACTTCCGCGACACCCAATGAATCAGAACGTGAAAGTAAGCATCTCGCAGGTCGATGCTGGAAGCCAAAACTCCGTGGTGAATGGAACGGCGAACCGACCTGAAAGTCTCCATGCTGAAGTTGGGAGCAATGATAGACTGGTTCAGGATACTCAGATCGATAACCGGTCGGAGTCGGCCACCCTTCTTCGGCATCAAGAACAGGTGGGAATAAAACACCACTGACTGAATGTTCTTGACGACCTCGATCGCCCCCCTTGGTCAGGAGATTGTCTATCTCTGTGGACCAAAGCTAAAACGTCTGAAGGAACTGGACAGAGTGGGGTGCCTTCGGAAGGATATTCGCAGCCCGGACCGAACAACATCTAACACCCAAGGATCGGATGTGATGGTGGCCCAACGGTCTGCGAACTCTGCTATCCTTCCTCCAACCTGGACGAATCGAGGTGAAGACCTTCAGTTCGAGCCCCGACGAGGCCCGCGAGAGGAGAAACCACCTCCTCTACTGAATGAAATGAAGAATCCTGAGACTTCCCTCTAGCCTGCCGACGCTTACCTTTACCCCGTGAGTAAGAAGTAGAAGCGGTGGCAGAATGATCAGCCCTTTGCTTCGATGAGGAAGCAGAAGGGTACTTGTTAGGCTTTGAACGGTACCTGCCTCACCTAGAAGGCTGATCAAGCTGACAAAGCAGCAGCTGATCTTTGGAATGACGTAGGACATCATTCCGGACCGTCGACACAGACGGAACCCATGGAACAGTAGCAAACCTGCCAAAGAAGCAGATCGAAGAGCAGCGCACTGCCTCCAGGAAGGGATCGGCCTGTGTCCAGCACAGAGTCCCTTCGAACTAGTTCCAAAATAGCCGTGTCACAGGCATGTGCATGAGTAAGATGCATGAGCGCCTTGGACAGCACATGCAAAGGACCTGTACATCGTCAAACCTTTCTGGAGGCAGATAGGCAGCTAAGGCAGAGACGACGTGATCGGAGAGAGAAAGCATACCCAGCATTCCTCCCGATCAGCCCAACATGGACTCCAGAGTCGTCATAGGAAAATGACGGCAGACTTGGGCTTGGAAAGCCCGAGGGAATTGGAGTCCTGATCCAAAACCGTCAAAGTCTGGCAGACTGACGGATTGGCAAAATCTTAGTAACGATAACGCACCGGAGGCAAAAAGGTGTCAACCCTCATGAAGAACGGATCTTTCATAGCCTTGGAACTCAGTTTAGAGTCCAAGGCTGAAAAAGCTTCAACCACCTGTACTGACTGGCACGGTTGAAGATGCCCAGAAGCAGGTTGCTCCACAAGCTGTAGGCGCATGGCCGATGATCGCGGCCTGGCTGACACTGTCGGCTGGTTTGATGGTTTGAGATCCGGAAGGAACCCAAACACAAAGTCAAGAGCTGCCCCCAAGTCAGAAGACTTCTGGCTCTCGACATAAGGATGTCTGACTCCTCCCCAGAGTCGGAAGACACATAGCCCATCGTGGGCAAACCAGCCGACGCCTCCCATGGTGTAGGAACACCAGGGGGATCAGAAAGCGGCCTGTTTCCAATCCTGGGAGGCGGCGCCATAGGGGGCGCCTGGAAACCTCTCGCTGGAAGCAACAGGAAGGCTCTTGGACAGAACCAGAGTGAGTAAGGAGAGGGCCTCCCTAAGCTCACTGCCCGTACTAGCCAGTTCAACATGGGGATGAACCAGCAAAGTGGATTCACACCTGACCCTCTTAACCAGCTAAGGGTCACGATCCTCCAATACACCCGAAGCGGGGCGACGGGCGGCAGCTGAAACATCTGAGGGCAGACGAGTATAGGGGTATGACACACCCCGAGGATCAACATAGCGGGAACTCAGGAGAGTTGCTGCAGACCTCTGCGGGGCAGAAGGTCCAGGCTGCACAGAAGGCGTTGGTCCCACAAAACTGGCCGTGTGACCAGAATGAGTGGACGGAAAACGCCAATGACAAAACTGTGGTACTCGAAGGCACAGAGACCACAGTAGAGGGTCCGGCTAGCAGCCATTTCCAACTTCGCCGAGTTGAAGTCAGGGAAGGCTGAGGCCGATACCCCCACGTCTACACTACCAGAAAACTGCTGTGCTCAATGGCTGAGAGGCCACAGCAGGGGGTTCAGTCGGCAGCCACTTCCAACTTCGCCGAGTTGAAGTCGGGGAAGGCTGAGGCCGTTACCCCACAACCACACTACAGACATCCCTGCAGACCCTTGCAGGGATAAGCCGAGGCCAGCTAAAAACGGTGCCCGATGACGTAGACGGAACAGCAGTAGCAGCAGATACGACGGGAGCTGTTGGAACTGGCGGAAAAGGGGAGAGAGCCACGTAGCTCGGCCTCCAAAGGAGGAGTCACAACCCTAGTGACAGCCTCAGATGTCGACTGGAGAGGGCACATAGTCCCGGAACCAGGCATCTCTTCACCAGAAATCCAACAGCTCCCGCAGTATTCAAAACCTACACGTCCCCCATGGAAGGGGAATAACTCTCATCATACGTAGTCGAGTCGGGAGGCCCTGAAATGACAGCGTTCCCCCCCCCCCCCCCGCTGGTGCGGGACGAGCTGCACATCCCCCATGGAGGGGAAGTAATTCTCATCAGATGTGGTCGAGTCGGGAGGCCCTGAAATGACAGCGTTCCCCACCCCCGTGTGAGCGGGAGGAGCTGCACATCCCCCACAGAGGGGGTATAACTCACACCAGACGTGGTCGAGTCGGGAGGCCCGAAACGACAGCGTTCCCCCCTCCCCCCCTCCCCCCACACACCCCGTGGGTGCAGGAGGAGCTGCACATCCCCCACGGAGGGGGTAGAACTCACACCAGACGTGGTTGAGTCAAGAGGCCCCAAAATGACAGCGTTCCACACCACCCGCGGGTGCGGAAGAAAACAGCCACGAGAACACGCCAAGGCGAGGGCAAAAGGAATTGCCCTAAAGGAATTGAACTGGAAAAAACAGGTGAGAGCAGTAGAAGAAAAAGGTGAACTCAACAGATACAGAAAGTAGAAAGAACACCCTCAACTACGAGAGAAGGTGGCAGAAAAAATAACCGATGGGTACACGACAGAAGCCAGACAGCTGACAGGGACCGAAAAAACAGAAATTCAGCCCTCAACAGAGTGAAAAAATCCTGTCCAGACAGTCCCTAATTGACACCTAACTCCAATAACAATTTAAATTTATCAACCGAAGAATTTCATTCATTGTCGAACCGTGTTGACACGATGTCGAAAAAACATTCGCGAAAATGGAATAATAAATAATATACAATGAGAATGTGGTTGAAAATATTAACGAGAATATATAAAACACAGTCCTGTTATTATACGATCTTCAGATCCATAATCCAGTCACAGGAAGACCATTATCCACGAGTTGAATTATCACTGTATCATAATGCAAAGATGGCACAACACATCCACCACGTTGCACGGACAAAAGAAGAATGGTTTTGATTACTGCTTACGCACTGTTTAACGGAAGTCGTGGAATTGTACTAAGAGAAGAGCGTCCCTTACTGGGTGTGCGCCGGTGACGCTCAACCCAGTTTTCGCTTATTTTTTCATGGTGTTTTTACACCACTTTTCTTTCCCAAATCTCTTGGGAAAGATTAAAATAGAGAGTATTTTATCCGAGTTAGGTTCTTCCACTGTAGTGCAAGCCTGTAGTAAACAATTGTGAGGTAGGTTGATAAGAAATAAAGGATCTAGATTACTGGGTTTTTATTTCCTGAGAAGGCTCTGTGATATAAGTTAGGTTTTGACTGACATTCATCATAGAATATATTGTTTTCAGATCGGGAATCAAACATAAGGAACCTTTACAGTAAGTTATCAGCTCTTCTGTAAGGTTTTAGACTTGTCAGTGGAGATAGTTGTCCCTGGTGAAGTCTGTTTTTTTTTATTTCTCATTTACATTTGAGCTAATCCTTTCGCATGTTCGGTTCCTTATATCTGGATTATTTTCTAGGCTTTTGTTGGGTTAGCCTTTAGCCTGGGGAGTTTACAATAACAATCTTGCTACTCACCTTGATGTGTTTAAGTTGGATAATCACTGTGACTTACAGTGAGAGTTTCAAGATTTGTATCACATTGGATTTTACAACTCACCTTGAATTGGTAAGTCTACCTTAAACCTTCCCTATAATTTCTTATACAGCATGTAATGTTCTTATTATTCTATGCATGTTATGCTATGCTCTGTTATGTTATGCTCTGCTTACTTTTTATATGTTTTTGTGTTGTACTGTAAATTTTCAGGATTGAAAACCAAAAACTAACTCCCAAATAGGCAAAAACCATAAATTGTGCCCAGAATGAAGGTTTAATAAAATACAGATTTTCAATGGTTTTGACAGAGATATGTTGCCTTCAGTTTTCATTGCAATAAGTTTAAGACCTTGAGACATATAAGCAAACAAAATTTCAGGTCTCTGAAGGGATTTCATCACAATAAATTTAAGACCCTGAGGCATAAAAGCAAACAAAATTTCAGGTCTCTACGATAAGTGGTCACAAACATATAGGATGAGTAAATTTTAGGGGAAAATGAGGGAGGAACAGAGGGTTAACATTTTCTGAAGTATTAAAAGCCATGGTGCTACCCATGTTGATCTGGAATGTGATGGAGTATCAATATTTGTTGTAAAAAAACAGGAAGGTGTCGAAAATGGTGAGTACCTGAACCCCCCCCCCCCCCCCCCCAAAACAAAAAAAAATATATATATATATATTACTACCGGCAGGTCATAAAAAATATACACTCTGTTCCATGTATAGTAGATTGTGGTGAGAGTTTTTGGAGCAGAGACTCGAAATTTTCAGTGTTTGGTCCAGAAGCTCTGTGCAAATCGACCATATCATTTCAAAGTCCAGAAATCCAGCAAGTGCCCCATGGGAACCCCATGCAATGCACATATGCTTTTAAGCCCAACTTGGAGGTCAAATTCAGGGTTTTGTTATGGCCTGTCATCCATTTGTCCGTCTGTCTGTCCATCTGTCAGCAATTTAATTCGGCTCAGACTAGAGGCCATATTTATGAATCGATCTTTACGAAACTTCTTGGCTACCTTTGTTATCACCGTGGGACGAGAACGAGTGTTTTTGGGTGCAGTCTAAAATTCAAGATGGCCACTGCAGCCATTTTGTACCGAAATGAGTGCAATCAGTTTTTTGTAGAGAACTTCCGGATGAAAGTTCTGATTTTAATAAATTTTCTATGAATGTTTAGTAACATGGAATACATCACATATAATACAGGTTTTTTTCTCATGCAGAAAATATGCAAATTAGATGAACTTTGATTTATACAGTGCTACTTATACACAGTAAGTGCACATGTCAACTCGGCTCGGGCTGTATTTATGAACCGATCTTCACGAAACTTCTTGGGTACCTTTGTTATCACCTTGGGATGAGAACGAGTATTTTGGGTGTGGTCCAAAATTCAAGATGGCTGCCAATGGCCATTTTGTACCAAAATTAGGTACAATCAGTTTTTTGTACAGAACTTCTATATGAAGGTTCTGATTTGAATAAATTTTTGAATGAATGTTTAGTAACATGGAATACATCACTTATAATGCAGGGTTTTCTCTCGTGCAGAAATTATGCAAATTAGAAGAACTTTGATTTATTCGGTGCAACTTGTACTCAGTAAGTGCACATATCAATATGGCTCGGGCTACTGGTTGTATTTATGAACCGATCTTCACGAAACTTCTTGGGTACCTTTGTTATCATCTTGGGATGAGAACAAGTGTTTTGGGGTGCAGTCCGAAATTCAGGATGCCTGCCGGTGGCCATTTTATACCCAAATTAGATGCAATCAGTTTTTTGTACAGAACTTCTAAGACTACGTTTGTTATCATCATGGGATGGTAACGAGTGCTTTTGGGCTCGGCCCAAAATTCAAATTGCCTGACAGCAGTCATATTTACGGGAATTGTGTGTATTACATTTTTTGTACAGAACCTGTAAAGAAGTTTTTTTATGTCAGTAGTGTTTGCTATAAATTTATTGGGTGCCTTTGTTATCACTGTGGTATGAGAACAAATATTTTGGGGTCCAGTCAGACCCACTCGGGGACTCAAAAAGGGAGATAATTAAAAATCTTTTCCAAAAGCACCAGACAAAATAATGTTTCTTGAATTCAGCATCCTCAGGATGTGTATATTCAAATGTGTTGAAGCCAAGTTCCTGTGTTAATATTTGGTGTTGTTTGGGGAGGGTAAATATTATTAGCACAACCCGATTTTCTATTTCCAATGAGAAAAATAAAACCTCCTCACCCGTGGGAACCCTATGAGCTAAAAAAATTCAAATTCCTATATTTTAAGAAGGACTGAACAAATATTTATTAATTAGTATGAGTCAACCTTCGATGGGTTTGAATCAAACAGGCCAAAACAATTGCTAACATTTGGCTTATGGTGCACCATACAAGGATCCCCATTGTAACATTAACCCCATGGAGATTTCTTTTCTAGATAAGCATCTAACTGTCACCCACCTTTACGATACTTTACCTGCACATTTGTTACAGGCTGGGGTTACTATTTATGTACAGACCTTTACAATACTTTACATGTACTTTTGTTATCAGGTCATTACCTAGATGTGTGTCATTCCTGTGTCACATACTATACATGTACATGTCTTACACAAGTTGAACTGCAGTGTCATTGACACTTTAATTTCAAATTTTACCTGACAAAATGTGAAATTGGTGTCGCTCTTTATGTGAAATGATGCAGTAACTATTCATGAATGATGAGTGAAAATTTCATGGAAATCTGCCAAGCATTGGCCGATATATAGAGGATATTGATGAGAGGAGGCCATTTTTTGAATTTGATCATTTTCTCGCTGGTACAAAACAGCATGGGGACTTGTGCAACTGCCCTTTGTCTGAGCTAGTGCCATTTAAGACTTATAATTCACTGTTACGGGTGGAGAAATGCAACAAAATGAAGCGTACATCTTCATAACTGTTGTCAGTGGGTTACAACACAGCCTTTAACACTTAGATAATTGCCAGAAAGTAAAAGTTAACAGTAATTGCCCATGGATTAATGGTGGAAAAGGTGTAATTTGGCAAATTTGACATTAAAATTGATCAGACACCATTGTTGTACATAGGCTGACTGTATCCAAATCATCAAAGGCAGCTACTTGAAATTTTCAGAATTTGTTCCTCGAACCCTAGCCAACAATTTTGTATCTGTGTCAAGAATGCGTGGAAACACCACATATCATGTGAAAACCGAGTGTACGATTCATACTTACTCTATAGTCGGGAATGAACTTGGGCAGAACTGTAGACTACTGTACAGCAGCAGTTACACATAAAGTCCCTTTTCCTGGTGCCAATTGCCTAAACGGGTCCAAAGTATAATTGTTTGTTTGCATATCGTCCATACCACCTGTATTTTTTGCCGTTGCCATATGCTAAAGCAGCCTTTTGTCATATTTGTCAGTTTCGACCAAGATTTGAGGGTACCTTTCTTCACCCCCGATTTACAGCCAAACCAAGGGATGACGTGTTTTCAGGTTTTTACATTTTCTGTTGGGGTATAAAATGAGCTACCAATTGCTGACCTCTAACGTATAGTCTTGATTTGAAATAAGATGTTTTTTTGTCCTTATTTCCATGGTAACATCAGCAATCACGAAAAGTGTGGCGAAAATTCATCGGCAACTTTTTGGCCATGGTACATACTATGTAGTTACAAAATTTCAGCTGACTAGCTTGAATGGTTATTGAGTTGAGATATTTCCACCAAATGCCTTATCTGGCCACTTTTGTGGAAAATTAGCCTCCTTCTGAAATGCATAGTAATACCCTGTAGAAAAACATGTTTTCTGCCAAGATATGCAGACTTTGGCATTTCACAACTTTTTTTTAATTTCAGCCATATAGACCTATTGACTGCAGAATTAATTAAGGAAAATGTGCTTAGAAAAGTGTTTTTTTTTGTACAAAACAGATCTTTGAGCCTCTTTTTCACCTGGATGCTGGAAATATGTCAATTTGTTTTTTTTTCTGTTTCTATAGAGACCCTACCTTTTTCTAACACATCTCACACTTTTCAGACAACAGTACCGCTGTGTTATGACGTTACAGCTGTATTCCCTAACCCCATATTTTTTATGCGTTTCAATGGTTATCAACAAAATTTCTCTACGAAAGTAATATAGCCTATGCTGCAGGGGAGTTGGACCATATACCCGAGTCCAAATTTAATCATGCTGCTGTGTATAGCTTCTGAGAACATTCGCATACAAAATTGCGTGGAATAACAATAATAAAGAAAAATGATGAAACTCGACAATTACAATAAGAATACACTATGTGTATACTTAATAAGGAGAAGTACAATAACAACAAGTCTAGATTTTAAATCTGGGGACTTTATAATTAAATGTTGATTAAAAAGCATTGATGGGTATTTTTTATGTATCAAATGTGTGGTGCCAATATAAATGATCTGAAAAAGTGGAGGCCCTCCCCAACTCCATTTTTATCACCACTGATACTGCATAGGAATAAATAATTTTTTCGTGAAAACCTTTTGAGCATAATGAATGTAAATAAAATGCTTGTTCCATGTTAATCAAATCTGACAAAACAAACAATCCATATTTTTGGAGTTTGTGCTGTTCATGATATTGTTTTGCCCTTGCAAGGCACACTTTCCTTGATTTTCCCAAATTTTCAGAAGAAAATTCTTCGAGTACCTTGGCTTATATCATCTTGTTATTGCACAGCAAACTCACAATCTAAAAAACTGACCGCACAGACAGTTTCCTGGTTGAGTGGTGGAACACACATTCCTAATACAGAGGAACCCCGTTAATTGAATAATCACTTTACCAGTAGAAATCATTCAGGTAACAGGAGTATTCAATTAACAAGGTGTTTGGTCACTTTCATGTATATTAAAGATAATAAAAAATAAACTGGGCATTTATTCATTATAAGGTATGGTAAATGGTTTTGTTGTTGGAAATTATATTCAATAAAGAGGGTTATTCAGTTGAGAGATATCCAGTTAAGTGGATTCAAATCTACCTCCTTCTTTCCTTCACATGCTTTTGTCAGAAAATTGATAGTCTCATCCTACCAACAGAAAGAGCTGTCTATGATATGTGCTGCATGTACCATTACCTGCTCTTTTTAGTTCACCTGAATGAAAGTCAGGATGAGCTATAGTGATCACTCACCGTCTGTCATCTGGCAACCCTTCGTCTGTGAACATGGTGTTTGCATCTGCCCCTCCTAAACCACTGAACTAATTTTAGTTATATTGGAGGTGATTTTTTCCAGGTTCTGTTTCGGTTTTATTTTATTTAAAACCTTGGTTTCGGTTCGTTTTTTTGGTATTATTGCCAAGCCCTTCAGTTAATCTAAATCACTATCATCTTACTGGGGGAAAAAAAAGAATTTTGGTCGATTTGCACCACTACCTATTTGCACCGGTTGATTTGCTCCATACCGACAGTCGATTTGCACCATTAGAAAAGTTAGTTTGCACCATCTAAAAAGTTGATGTGCACCATAAAACGGTCGATTTGCACCACCCATTAGTCGATATGCACCACTAAAAATTAGAGTATTGACCTTTTTTCTATATAAATATTTAATCCCGCAGATACACTTTTTATTATTTGAAAATGTTTTTTTAGTAGTGACATAAAATATGCTATATCGTTTCAGGTTTTTATAAACATGCTTACACGATAATCAGCAAACTAGATTCGTGTTTAATGTATTTATTTTGATAATCAATTATTATTTTGGAGACTGTCAGTTATCAAAAACCAGGGGAGCTATGACTCAATTTTAAAAACTCTTCAAACTGCCCATTTGCTGCCACAGTTTAGATAACGGATGTTTTGCAGTATGCCATGAAATGTCCCGTTATTCATTAATGAAGAATCTTAACAGTGATTCTTTAACGAATAATAGAACATTGCATGGCATTGCGACATCTAAACTGTTGGTAAAAAATAAAGTGATCTTATCTGTTGCAGAAAATGGGCAGTCTGTTTTCTTTGAATTGTGTTTTCACCCTTTACTTAATACAGCTTGAAAAACAATTTGAGCTGGTTCTAATGATATCCATCTTTGTATGCCTTTAAGATATTTTAGGCTGTGTTAGTTTTATTTTCATATAGAGATGTTACCCGAGAGCTATTTAAAGTGTGCTATGTCCTATTGGCAGTACTGGGACATAGCAAACTTCACTAGCACTCACATGTTGACATGCTGTACTTGTGAGAAGACAGAGAATATTTTCTGCACAAAATAGGTGTAGCTTGAATACATTACCAATGCCATAGAACCACATTCTCCATATATTCCCCAATATTAAGGCTTGGAGACCTTCTTTATTGGGCAGGTTGTTGTCAATGGGTTACAATAACTGAAATTGTTATAACCTCCCTATTGGTTATGGTACATACCTCTTACTTTGAAGCTTTATAGTTCTGATACCAATCAGATTGAGCCTCATGATAGTGTTCCTATAACCAACAATACAGGATTCAATTGCATTCTGGAAATTATGACTCCCCTTCCCAGAAGGGAGACATATTGTTTTAGTGCATATTCTTCTTCTTCTTCTTCTTCTTCTTCTTCTTCTTCTTCTTCTTTCTTCTTCTTCTTCTCCTCCTCCTCCTCCTCCTCCTCCTCCTCCTCCTCCTCCTCTTCTTCTTCTTCTTCTTCTGTTTTTTTAAGGGAAACATCACACAAACTTTGTCCGGGCCATAACTTTTTTGTCTTTTGACCTACACCTTAGATACTTGGCATGTGGATGTATCACCATGAACCGGTGTGCAGTGTACCATAGCGACCTTCATGTGACCTTGACCTTTAACCTGAAGGTCAGATTTATGCGCTTTTTTAAGGGAAACTGTGTGGACCAGAACTTTTTTGTATTTCGAGTCAGGCTTTAGATATTTAGCCTGTGGATGTATCACCGTGAGCCGGTGTGTAGCGTACCATTGTAACCTTCATGTGACCTTGACCTTTGATCTGAAGGTCAGATTTGTGCTTTTTTCAAGGAAACTTTGTCCGGACCAAAACTTGTTTGTCTTTTGAGCCAGGCCTTAGATATTTGGCACGTGGATGTATCACGATGAGCCGGTGTGTCGCATACCATCCTGACCTTCATGTGACCTTGACCTCAAGGTCAAATTTATGTACTTCAAATATGGAGTAATTGTCCAGACCAGAATTTTTTTGTTTTTTTACCTAGGACTTGGTTATTTGACATGTGGATGCGTCACCATGTTGTCTACCTCGATGACCTTCATGTGACCTTGACCTCTGACCTTAAGGTCAAATTTATGTACTTCAAATAGGGAATAATTATCCAGACCAGAACTTTTTTGTTTTTTTACCTAGGACTTAGATATTTGACATGTGGATGTATCGCAGTTAGACCGCTTGTCACATGTAATTATGACCTTCATGTGACCTTGACCTCAAGGTCAAATTTATGTACTTTAAATAGGGAGTAATTGTCCAGACCAGATTTTTTTTTTTTTTTGGACATGTGGATGTGTCACCATGAAACCGCATGTCCGCTACCTTGATGAACTGCATGTGACCTTGACCTCTGACCTCAAGGTCAAAATTATGTACTTCAAATAGGGAATAATTGTCCAGATCAGAACTTTTTTGTTTTTTGACCAAGGACTTAGATGATTGACATGTGGATGTATCACAATGAGACCACATGTCATCATGACCGTCATGTGACCTTGACCTCAAGGTCAAATTTATGTACTTTAAATAGGGAGTAATTGTCCAGACCAGAATTTGTTTTTTTTCGGCATGTGGATGTTGCGCTAGATCATAGATATTTATAACCCCGCTCCCCAAAGGGGAAGTTGGGACATACTTGTTATTCATGTATATATAATTTGCAGTGCATTAAATAGAAAGGAAGGGGAGACATATGTTTTAGTGTGCTAAAACAGTTTCTAGTTTATTTTGTGCTTCAATGAACACCACAATATGTAGCTGACAATTTTTCCATCATTTGTCTGGATGTCAGAAATTGGATGCATGACGTGTATCATGTCAATAGACTGCACAATATTATTATGAAACTACTAGAATCTGTTTGGATATTGTACTGGTGTTTTTTTTTTTGGTGAGGGGAGGGGATTTCTCACACTTTCAATGGCTAGGGTAAGCTCAGGTCAGACAGCTTTACAGGTGAAGGAAGATTGTAGGGAACCACTGAGCAGCAGCGAGAAACTGTTAAGACTCCCCTGCATACTATCTCTTCACAAGCAGGGTGAGGATTGGTTGGAGGCAAATGCACCATTACCATGCAGTACACCTAAGTACACAACATCACCATGTTCAGCCCAAGGACACAACACAGTTACTGCTGGTCAGGATCGAACCATCAACCCTTAAATTTGAAGTTCAATCAGGGTTCCTATGGGGATCTTGGATTCAAGTAACTGCCAGAAATTTTACTAATGACCATTTGAAATGCTAGAAAATGAGCCAGAAGGCCTTGAATATTCACAAAATAAAATTGCAGAGTGTTTTCTTCGCTATACCCCACCCCACCCAATTCTGGAGTGGGGGGGTGGGGTTTGGTGGAACACAGGTGCCCTTTCCAGCCAGGATGATGCTTCAGTAAATGCCACTGAGTGAGAAAATAAAATTGCAGAGTGTTTTCTTGGCTATACCCCACCCCACCCAATTCTGGAGGAGGGGGGGGGGGGGTTGGTGGAACACAGGTGCCCTTTCCAGCCAGGATGATGCTTCAGTAAATGCCAATGAGTGTCATTTACCGGGTGTTAACTTGTACTCCAGATGTTCCATGATAGTGTCAGAGTTTTATTCGATGCCCATAAAATGCTGGCAAGGAATATCAGCTTCTTGAAATTCTCACAATTTCAACTGGGCATGTGTCTGTATGGCTCCACAGTGGATTGTTATGCCCCCGACTTGGTCGGAGGAGGTATCTAGTGGAGAGCTGCGTACGTTCATGAGTAATGCAAACGTGTCCGTCCAACATATTTGCTGCTCTAGCACGGTCATTATTTGTCGGATTCAAAGAATGTTTGCCATGCTTGTCCGTCAGCATGGGGGAACGGATCCTACAGTTGAATTAACATCTTTGCCTGAACATTTACAGAGTTATTTTCCCTTGTTTCACTTAGGTGATTATTATCGAAAATTATCTTCGCATGAGCATTTACAGTGTTATTTGCCCTTGTTTAACTTAGGGGATGATTGAAAAATGTGTCCGTCCAACATATTTGCTGCTCTAGCTCTGTCATCATACGTTGGATTGAAATAATTTTTGCCATGCTTTTTTATATTAGTACAGATTGCTGCAGGCACATGTCATGCTTTTGATAGCATAATGCTATCCATGGTATTGCAGGAGGGGCCATATGCCACGCTTCGCGTTGCTCTTGTTAATTTAGTAATTTTCATGCTCTGGTAGCACATATGAAAGCCCATGCAAATTTCGAAAATTTGTTTTATCATTTGATTCGACTTCTGATATTTGATTCAAATTCAATTTGAATTCGAGGCTCGAATAATAGTTTTGAATGGTTACTGGGTTTTAAGTTTGTTAGCGAGATCATTTCGCAGTGAAATTACCCATTTTGTTCAGTTCAGTGGACATATTCTACCGATAAAAACTCCAAGGATTAAAACTTGATAAATATGCTTAATAACTCAAATACTACAAGTTTTCTTTTCATTTTTGGTTTAAATCAGCTGCTAAATCTAACAAAATATATTGCGATGGTTTGAAAATGATTGGTTTGTGAAATTACTGAATTCGAATTATGGAGGAAATCCGAAGAAATGCCAAAACAAAGCTCTTCTATTCATTTGTGGTTCTTGATCATTGACTTCATTAACATAAATCAGACGAATATTGATGAAGAAACTGTGTCAAAGTTGTGTTTGTTAGCTGACGGCATTCTGTTTTCCTTGAGTTCGGATTGATATAACAGCGGATGTCATTTAATTAAGCCATAAAAACATCTATTATATAAATGTTCAAGTTAAAGAACATAAATTCCATATCAATCATAATTTTAGGTTGTTTTAAATTCTGATTCTTAGAAAATAAATTCCACTTGAACATCGTGATGTCTTTTAAAACCAAGAGATTGCAAAGGGTATTAATACCAGCAAAACGAGAAACAGAAAAAGGAATTGATTTATGCTGGAAAAAAGGTTGTTCGAAGCTCTATGAAACAGTCTTGAAATTGCTGAAAGTTTGTTTCAAATTCAATTCAGTTCGAAATTTTGTGTGAATATTAATTTGAATTCAGTTCAAGGCAAAACATGGTATTCACAGAGACCTACATATATAACCCTGTCACATGTCGATTTATTACTCGGGTAGGATTGGGTTGCCCTAAAAATTGGTATCCCCCTTGCCCTATCGATCTTCTAGTGCCCCTATCTACAATGCAATATACTGTTGAAACATGCTTTCTGAGACTTTTTCAATAGTATATTACCACACACCATATCAGTTTCATGAAAGGAACTCATAAAAAAGCCGCTGAATTCTGGGGATCTCATATTAGCATTTGCATTAACCAGAGCTTGAAATGCATGTGAGAACCTGAATTGGTTGTCACAATTGACTCACAAGGAAAACAATGAGAATCAAATATCATTTGCTCAAAATGTTTACAGTAAGGTGTCTTTAAAGGCCTGGATAATTCTACTTATGTTTGCTCCCTCATAATAATGTAACACTATAGGGGTGGGGATCCCTTTTAAGGACCCTTTCCCCTTGCTCAGTTTTCTCCCAGACCCTCAATATTTTTTGTTAATAATTAACTAAAGTCATAAAGAATATAAACACCATCATTACAGTAAGTAACAAGCTTCAGATACAGCTAAATGCTGTATTCTCGTGGTTGTGACAGCATTGAACTGAACAATTAAATGAGAATCAAAAGTATGGTTCTTCGAATGGGTTCTATTAACTGGTAGAGTGCTAAATTATTTTTCAAAGGTGATTTGAAATATGTATTTTTTTTCAAAGATACTACACTACAAGCAAGAGTAGCCTTAGTTTAGCAAGATTTTGTTCATAAATAATTGTTTTGTTACAATTTATTGGAGTGTGCCAGTAGGCACTCTCCAATAAATTGTAACCAAACAATTTTATATAAAAAGTTTTTCTTTTACTGCTGAGCAAACATCAAGCTAATGCATACATTGTAAAGCCACTAAAGTAGCTTCCGGCATTTTTCAGCAGAGCCATGATAGTGGCTTCTAGCCTTCGACCAGTTAATAAACATCTTGTGGCTGTGTCAACAGTAAACTGTACAATTAAATGAAAACTGAGAGTAGGTTCATGACTTGTGGTCTTCTTAGAATGCTTGTGACAAACATTTGATACATGTACAGTTGCAAAACTCGATTATGAAAGTGGCATATCGTATAATGCAAAAACTGTGGAACGAAAGTCATATAAGAATCTAGAGAATATTTTCATGCTCTGTGTGTGTTCGACTGTTGTGACCTTGATTAATTACTGCTGTAACATTCACATTCAGGAATAAATAGGCTTTTTATACTATAGATAATATACAATATTAACATGGCAGTTATCCTGTTGACAGCTTTTTCAGTTAGCAAAGTTGGTAACCATTTTGTAACCAGATATCTGGTCAGCATTAGAATTTTCCCCCATCGCTCCATACAAAGGGACCCAACATTTTATTCTTAGTGGAAACACTCTCTCTAATGAAGTCTTGACTGCCAACACTTCACGAGAAACACTGCCAAGCCAAAGTACTGTAACTTCCACAGCAAGAATACCATAAGCCAATGTGTTAGAACCAAGCCAGAAAAATGAGGTCTCCAGAGGGTGAATTTAGTGATTCTACCCTGCACAGCAGGATAGCATCACTAAATTCACCCTCTGTGAACCTTGAGCTGAACCTGGGTCTAAAAACTAAACAGAAAGAGGTACCCAGAGATAAATTGGCCCGCTGTATGGGATAGCATCATCACATTCACCCTCTGGGACTTCATTCTGCAAATGTTAGACTGCTTATTTTCAGGCCTGGTTAGAACATATGTTGTACATGTATATGTAAGACAACAATTATTTATTTATTTATTGGTGTTTAAGGTCAAATGCTTATGCACAATGGCTAATCATGGCCATGACCGTTTTACGAGCGGAGGAAGCCGGAGGACCCAGAGAGAACCACCGAGCTTTGACGAGCAACTATCAGCTCCTCAACATTCTAACTCTGTTCAAGCTCCGCTCAAGCAGGGTTACAGCAGTTGAAGACATGCGCACCATCGACGAGCAGTATGTCTTAGTACATGGTGTCACCATGCCCCCATGTAGGCAACCGGGATAAAGTGCCTTGCCCAAGGACACAATGCGAGTCGTCCCAGATGGAGATTGAACTCGGGACCTCTAGCATAGAAGTCCAACAGTCTACCACTGAGCCACCGTGCACCCCTGTAAGACAAGAAACTCACAAAAATTGGAACCAAGTCCTTAAGTTAATGTAAAGCTCTAGTAAATATATAAATATAAGGTTTGTTTTTTTACTATGGAATATGTACTGGTTGCATTCACAGGGGTCTAACCATACTCACAAATTCTAATTTATTTAACAACTGAAAACTGATCCTTGCGGAATGAGTTTGCAAGAATCACAACCGTTTCTCACAAATTTGAACAATATTTAAAGCCTGCTAACAGTGCGAAATATATCTGAATAACCATATTTCTGATGCCGGAAAATTAGTTATAAGAAAATAGGTTGTCTGAAACGTTATGGTAAACATTTTGCAGGTTACCTGAAATTCTAATTTGTAAACACATGTAAAGTTCTTAACACAGAACACGAGGGTGGAATACGTGGGACTGGAATCAAATGACCTGAGTTTTTATTTTTGTATTTCACATGTTCCAAAAGTTGCACGTGAAATACACGATAAACTCTAACAAGAGACGTTGATTCCTGTCCCCTGTACTCTACCCAAGTTGTATTCTGTTTTATACCATGATTCAACTTGAATTCAGTGAATGTAGCCGATATTTTAAAGAAAAATACTACTTTCGGCTGTCTGTTAACTTTCTTGCTTGACACTGTTTTCTGTTGAAGCTTCATTCACTTCATAACATCACTTAGATGTGAAATGAACAATGAGATGCATTCTTACAGGATGTTCTTACACGCAGACTAGAATCCATGCATGATGTATGTTGCACATTTCTCAATATCTGCATTGTATTAGCTAAATTTTGAAATAAAAGGAAGTGCAGTAGCTCAGTGATTACTGCATTGGATTTCAAACTGAAAGGTCCATGGTTTGATCCCTGCCAAAGGTAACTGTGTTGTGTCTTGGGGAAGGCACTTAATCCAGATTACCCACATGAGGGCATGGTGGCACTGTGAATTAAGGTGTACTGCATGTCGATGGTGCACTTGTTTTCAACCATTGATGATGTGGAGTTAATAATAATAATAATTTTAAAGCGTAGAATCCACACATGGTGCTCAATGGCTGTACAATAATTGCATACATACATATACACACATACACATACATTCTCTCACAGATACATTGATACATGGATCACTATTATCATTTATTGGTGCCCAATGCCACATCAGCAACTGAGGCTATATCGTGGTGATAAGCGACAGAACCTAAAAGAAAAAGGGTATTGAATTAAAACAAAATAAAAAAAACCAAAAAACAAAACAAACTACAACTTTACAAAAACAAGCATGTGAGTGTAACTTGACGAGTAACGAGGCAATCCTCACTGACTCAGTCACACCCACGCACCTGGGAATGTCAGTTTATGAACAAAATTGAAAGACCACTGAAGGAAATGCCTTTCGAAAAAGATAGGTTTTAGTACCAGACTTGAATGATTTAAGTGATTTACTATTTTTTATGTCGATTGGAAGAGAATTCCAAAGCCTTGGGCCAGCAACCGCAAAGGCCCTATCATCAGCACTAGTAAATTTAGATATGGGCTGAACCAGATTGAGTTGACCTGATGACCTAAGAGATCTCGGTGGTTTAAGGATGGTAAGCAGATAGGACAGGTAGGATGGTGCAGATCGCGAGATACACTTAAACACCAAAAGGACAATTTTACATTGAATTCTTTGCTTAACAGGTAGCCAGTGTAATTCAGAGAGTACTGGTGTTATATGACAGTACTTTTGAGTTCTGGTTATGACCCGTGCAGCACAAGTTTGGATGTGTTGTAGCTTTTCAAGAATAGATGTTTTAGAGCCAATCAGAAGAGAGTTGCAGTAGTCAAGGCGACTGGTAACAAAGGCGTGGACAAGCTGTTGTGTCATCTGCGTATCAATGAAGGATCAAATTTTGCTAATATTTCTAAGATGAAAAAATGCACTGCAAAAAACATGTTTGATATGTTCATCAACATCCAAATTTTCATCCAAGAAATAACCTAAGTTTCGAACACACTACTGGGTTTTATCACACAACCCCCAGTATTGAGGGACAGTTTGGATATTTTTGAAAGTTGATGAGGTAGACCTATATATATTACTTTTGTCTTGTCATCGTTCAATTTAAGAAAGTTTTGATGCCTGGAATATAAAGTTCAATCTTACTGCATGCTTCAGGCTCAAAGGCGTGAGTAAAACTAATATACAGCTGTGTGTCATCTGCATAAAAATTAAAGTCAAGGCCATGGCTTTGGATAATGTCACCGAGAGGTAAGACATAGACAGTGCACAGTGGGGGACCCAACACCGATCCTTGAGGGATGCCAAAACGTTGTGTGACCTTGTCTGACAACTCACTGCCAGTAAGGACACTCTGTGTGTGACCATTAAGGTACAACGAAAACCAGTTAAGTGCTCGGTCAGTAAGGACTATTCTCACTGCCAGTGTTTCAATAAGTATGTTATGGTCTATGGTGTCAAAAGCGGCGCTTAAATCCAGCAAAACAAGACATGTTAGGTTGTGCCTGTCTGTGGATAGGAGGATATCATTTTGGACCCTTAGAAGCGCCGTTTCTGTACTGCAATTAAGTCTCTGTATGCAGATTGGTTAATTTCTGCTAGGCCATGAGATGCCAAATGAGAATTCAGCTGAGAAGCCACAGCACGCTCAATAATCTTTGATAAGAATGGAAGATTAAGAGACTGGTCGTAGTTTTTCAGAACCTCTGGGTCAAGTGTTGGCTTTTTGAGAAGAGGTTTTACTAAAGCGTGTTTCATGCTTGTCGGAAAGATGCCAGAGTGGAGGGAGGCATTGTCCAGTTTCAAGATCAGTGTAGTTAACTCTGAAAGAGATGCTTTTAACAACCAAGTTGGAATGATAACTAGCATGCATGGCTTAGATGGTGCCTTGGATATTAGCCTCTGGATATCTGTTGTAGCCAAAGGTATGAATTGGGACACTGTGCAACAGCTTTAACACAGTGTGTTGGGAGTCTGACAGTTGCTTGCCGCTGCTCGGTGATTCTCTTTGGGTACTCCAGCTTCCTCCACTCATAAAACTGTCCGACACGAGGTGACCCTGGCTGTCGAAGGTGTTAAACCCCAATAAGTGAAAAGGAATTGAAAAAGTATTATGAATTCTGAACCTTAAACATAACTAAACCAAGCCCATTTTTTGACTTACATGTACACAGAAACGAAAGGTTGTTTGTCTATATTAATAACCACAAGTATATTTATCATGCCTATTTATTGTACATATTTGATTTGATAAAAGGGAGCGCGGTGGCTCAGTTGGTAGAGGTGCAGGCTGCAAGCCGAGAGGTCCTCGGTTCGAATCCCACCTGCGGCAACCGCGTTGTGTCCTTGGGCAAGACACTTAATCTCCATTGCCCGCATGGGGGCACGATGACGCCGTGTAGTAAGGCGTACTGCATGTCGATGGTGCGCATGTCTTCAACCAATTTAATTCTGCCTGTGCTGTAGTGCAGAGTTACGATGTTGGGGAGCTGACAGCTGCTCGGTGGTTCTCTCCGGGTACTCCGGCTTCCTCCACCCGTAAAACTGTCACGGTCATGATTAGCCATTGTGCATAAATGTGACCTTAAAACATCAATAAATAAATAATTTGATAAAAAAGATTCTAAGCTAACTTGAAAATGTTCAGTACTAAAATTATAACCATCATAATAAATGCCTGGCTGAAAAAGCTGCTGTAAAAAAAGAACAAATTTATTCCACAAGATGAAGGGGGTACAAAAACCACAAGGTGTCAATGAGACTGTTATTCTTTGTAAACACTGTAATTCTTAAACTTTTAATCAATCATGCTGCACTCAAAAGAACAACAGGACTTGCTAAATTCTTGGTTTAGTTTCATTTTGGACATCTTCTAGTTCCCCTTCAATGTTAGTCTATCACTTCATTCAATTTTATTGATTAATATAATTCATATATTTCTCAACCAATTCAAATACAGTAGATAATCACTTTGTTAGTGAAAATTATTCATTCAACAAGAGTATTCACTTAACACAGGGATGTGGTCTGACTGCTGTATTCTAAAAATAAATTGAGCATTTATTCTCTTATATCTTGTTTGACAGAGTTTACAGAGCTCTGTCAAACAACATATTTTAGATTAAATGCTTGCATTGGATGTACTCAGGGCAACTTGTAAATAGGTCAATAAACAATGGTAATTCAGTAAGTGCCAGGGTAATTTCTTCGTTCCGAAACAAGCCCAACAGAGTGGCTTCACCATACCAAACCCACACACCCCTGTGTACATGATCACTGCAACATTTGTACCTAATTACCCAAATACACGTGGTTTCCCAGTTTGACCACCAAGAAACGATACAAAGGACCACACCAAACTTAAAATGTGTGACCCACAATTGCATTTATCTACTAACTTGCCACCAGTGCAAAGAACAATACGTGGGCAAAAGAAAAAGACAGTTCGGAATACGCCTATGTGAACACCTAGCCGACATCAACTACCGCCGACAGACACCAGTCGCAGTACATTTCAACGACACCAACCACTCGATTACCGATGTCCAATTTTGCATCATTTATGTCTTCCGTTCAGACCCAGAAAGTGATCATTCTGAGACCAGGAGAAAAACAGAAGAAATCCAATAGATAAGCAAGCTACGCACACTAACCCCATTCAGCCTGAACAGAAAGGATTTTTGATTTTTAACTTAATTATTGTTCTTCTCTGTAAGCTTTCTTCCGCCTTTCTGTTCGAATATCTATTGCTCTTGACAAGGCTTGAGTTTTGTGTACGCCACTTTGAGACCCCTACACCCATCACTCACAAAGATTGTGGTTCACAAGTGGACATAAATTTTCATCCAACCACGAATTCCAGCCACACCTGGCCATCCAACGCGACAACATCACATGGTGAAATATTTTCAACAAACACCAACAGTAAAACATCCATGACAGATTCACCACCTATGAGTATAAATATCATTGACTTTTCTGAGTTGCATGATCAAGGAACCGAGCCAACACCAACCACAACCATGATGAATTCATATCTAAACGAAACCGGTCAGATTACAACAAAACACATTCAAACAGGACACTGCCTTTGAGTGCAGTCTAACATGAGGTTTCCTCTCGGGTCGTCTTTATAACAATTTTCAATTGAAATTATATCTAGTTAACAGGGTTATTTATCTAGTTAATGGGGTTATTCCATTAACAGATATTCCATTAAGTGAGCTTCACTGCACTGAGTAGGTGACCATAGGGTCCTTGTGTTCAGTGTGTACTCATTGTTTTAGTAATAAAACAATACAATCTTGAATATCATCTTTATTTCAGATATTTTGTGAGCTTTGTGATACAGTTCCAGTTCCATGAAGCACTTTGTAAAGCAGCTAACCAGACAGGACCCCTTCACAAATGTGATATCTATAATTCTACAGAAGCAGGAGCTTTGTTAGGGTAAGTAAGGCCCTGCAAAGTAGATCTTCTGTTTGTCAGCCGATTTTTTATAAAATTGCACACAGGCAGGCAGTCTTTAGCTCACCAAAGGGAGCTCAACTTATCACTTGTTGTCCATCCGTCATCATGAACATTTTTCAAATGACTTCTCTGAAGAAACCGCTAGGTTGATTTGCTCGAAACTTGGTATGGATGTTCATTACCATATGTCAATTCAAGTTTGTTCAAATGAAATGGACATGCCCACTTGGGGTTCCATAGGGGGCATAACTCTGATAATACCCTATGTATATTAGAGAAATTACTACAAAATCTTCTCCATCACAAGTGGGCAGAATCATTTGATATTGGTATACAGCATTATGCGGTGGATCTGATTCAAGTTTGTTCAAATCGGTTCCCTGAATTCATATTTGGGTGCACTATAGAAGCCTGAATTCGAACTTAGTGCATTTCAGGCAAATTTTTTAAAAAATCATCTTCTCCAGATCCAGCAGGCAGAATCATTTGATATTTGGTATGCAACATTGTGAGGTGGATCTGATTCAAGTTTGTTCACATCGGCCCCCTAGGTTCATATTTTGGTTCAGTATAGAAGCCCAAATTTGAACTTAGTGCATTTCAGGCAAATTTCTTTAAAAATTTTCTTTTCAAGATCCAGCAGGCAGAATCTTTTGGTATTTGGTATGCAGCATTGTGGGGTGTATCTAATTGAAGTTGTTCAAATCGGCCCCTTGCATTCATATTTGGGATCACCATTGGAGCCCAAATTTGAACTTAGTGCATTTGAAGGAAATTTCTTTAAAAATCTTCCAGATCCAGCAAACAGAATATTTTGATATTCGGTATGCAACATTGTGGAATGGATCTGATTCAAGTTTGTTCAAATCAACCCCCTAGGTTCATACTTGGGCTCACTATTGGAGCCTGAGTTTGAACTTCGTGCATTTCAGGCAAACTGCTTTAAAAAGTTTCCTCTCCAGACCAGCAGGTAGAATATTTTTTTATGTTTTGTATGCAGCATTGTGGGGTAGATCTGATTCAAGTTTGTTTAAATCAGCCATCTGTGCCGTCCGTCATCCGTCCATCGTTGTGAACTTTTTTCAAACGACTTCTCCTCTGAAACTGCTATTTGGGCTGGAGCCTGAAGGGCACCTTTGTGTTATCTGATTCAAGTTCTAATCCTTCAACAATGCTGAGCATTTGGTGAGCGTCTAAGGCCCACTTGGGCCTCTTCTTTATTTTATTTTTGTATCTATTTCTTGGCCACCAAAAATTCATGATCTTGGTTTGTTTTATGTTTTAGGTCTCATAATCTACAGAATAACATGGGTGGTGGTGTTTTTCATCCCTTAAATGCAAAAAGGCTTTGCAATGCTTTAGCATTGCAAAGCCTTGTTGCACTCAAGGGACAAATTCATCAATTTTATTAACTTGGGTAAAATATGAGACATAAACCATTAAATTATTTTTAGCTTACCTGACCGAAGCTCAAGGGGAGCTTTACTAATCACTTTTTGTCCGTCCTTCATAAACTTTACATTATCAACTTCTCGTCACAAACTACTGGACCAAATTCAACAAAATTTGCTGTGCATGTTCCCTATCATATGTCAGTTCAAGTTTGTTCAAATAAAGTTGTCACGCCAACAGGGGGCACCACAGGGGGCATAACTTTGATAGCACCCATGAACTTCTTTCCAAAACAAAAAAAAATCTTCTTCTTCAGATCCACCATGCAGAATTCTTTCATATTTGATATACAACATCTCTAGGGGGATCAGATTCAGGTTTGTTCAAATTGAGTCCCTGGGTTGATATTTGGGCTCCCTGTGGGAGCCTGAATTACAACTTAGTTCAATATGAGGAATATTCTTCAAAAATCTTCTTCTTCACATCCACCAGTCAGAATCTTTTGATATTTGGAAAACGGCTTCCCACTGGAGGTGAGATTCAAGTTTGTTCAAGCCAAGTCCCATCGTTCATATTTGGGCTTCCTATGGGAGCCCAAATTATAACTTAGATCAATATGAGGATATTTGGTATAAGCTTTTCTAAGGAAAGGCAGATGTAACTTGTTGAAATCAATTCCCTGGGTTTTATATTTAGGCTACCATGTCAGGTGAGCGCCCTCAGGCCCCCTGGGGCCTCTTGTTTTAAGTTTGCATTGGTTGTAAAAAGAGAGCGTATGGCAGCTAAAAGGACCATCCATATAGGAGGGCCTGAAAAACAGATTTTTAACTTTTTTAGGCCAAAATAACTATTTTGATTTACAGCTCTTGACATGTCCTGTTCAGTATTAAAAAATTTCAAAATTAAAACAGCTCAAGTTATATTTTGATCCTGAAGATTTCTGAATAAGATCAGAGCTCCAGATAAGATTTTTACAAAACCCAACAAGGGTTAGGTATGAGGAACAGGAAGGAATAAATAACCTGAATTGGATTTTTTTTTTAAAAATATCGACTTCTGTGGCCTGTTTTCTTTCTTGGTTGATTGTCACATCCAATCCATAATTGGTATATCATCTTATTCCCCAAACATGCAGATCAAGTTCGAATTTGACATTTGTCTGAGATTTTGTTGGGGTGTTATTTAGGGGATAACTATGTTATATTTGATTATTTAGGGCCATAAAGGATGGTTTTACTGTCACAAATTGAGTTTTACCGGCGGTGCATTAGCGGAGCCAGTAAAACAGATATTTGCAATAGTAAAACCACCATTTACAGCCCCAAACAATCAAATACAACATAGTTATCACCATTCTAGCACAATTCGGCTGAAAACAGGGATAGATTTTATCTCCAAACCATAAAACAATGCCATGTTGAAGACAACAATTTAAATCTAAATATAGTCTTTGTGACATCATTTGGGAGTTCCAAACCAAATCACGAAATATATTGTACGCTGCCACTATACAAATAGTTCCAAACGTTATAATAATTTTATCAGCAATAACAAAATATATTTATATTTATACTGACAACATTTATTATGTTTAAATGTTTGTGGCAATCTGATGCCGACTGGTTTCCCTGTACAAAGTTTAGAGTTCACCTTGTGATGTAGTTTCAGTCCGAGTCGAAAAGCACTCAAGGATTTACCATTAAAGTTAAACATTTTGGGGGCTTTCATTGGAAGCACTTAGTTAACAGTAATAATTACTTATGGTTACAGAGCAGTTATTCATTTCAAACTGTTTCTGGGAAGTGGTGGCTTGTGGAATTAGGCTACTGGTATTGACATAATCGTTGCAGAATGAATAGCTCACCTCTCTTAGTGGTAAACACGTTGCTGTAGCTGTACATGTTGGTGCCACGAACACAGGTGACAAATTAGAAAATGAAAGGACTGCCTGTACTTGAAGGCGATGTTATAACATCGCCAGTGGATCGGTCAGAAATATTTGGCCTTGAAGAATTAAAATTATTATTGCCAGTTGTCAGAATTTTGGTTTTCTGTTTCGCACATAGCATCCAGAAATTCTTCAAAAAAAAATTGCTATTTATAAATTATAATAATATCACTGACTGGTTCCACACGGTTGCTGTTGACCCTGTCGGAATCAGTTTTTTCAACTCTCACTCATTACTCATCAGTCTGCCATTCCTCTTCCACATTAATATTAAACTTTCCAACTTCATCCATTTTATTCACAGTTGATTACAAGGAAGATAGGAATTTTTTTTTTACAGAAAGTCAACGTGTTCACAGCATTTGTTTACCTTGGATATGATAGTCGATGACTCCAAATGGAACAAAAATAGAATGCCCACAAGTACATCTTGACTTTTCTTAAATAGTTTTCAACAACACAAAATTTCTGACAAGTAATTATATTAGAATGCCCTTTATTTTCTTTATTACCATCATTTATGGATTCTGGATGATAACCCCAGTTGTTCTTGACCTAGCCAATCAATTTGTGGCATACAACCTTACTCAAGTAAAAGGCAGATTAAGTTCAATTTTGATGTTTGTGCGACATTCTATTATGGAGTTATTGCCCTTTATCTTTTCTTAGAATTTCCGTGCTTTTAGATTCCTGGAGGATAACTCCGGCTACACTCGACATAGCTAATCCATTTTTTGGTATACAATCTTACTCAAGTAAAAGGCTTCTTGTTTGAAACCCTGGGAAATGAAGCAGTGCTTGTTTACTGTGGTAAACAAGCTCTGTTTATTGGTATATAGGACCCACTCACCAATGTTGTGGGTGAAAGTCCTCTAAAATAACAGTCATAAATAACTGTTATTACAGATAGACTGATCAAAACATGTGACCTGGGTTTAACTGGTGAAGCATGCTGTCAAAAGCACTTCCCTCTTAAATGGAGGCCATTTTACTCATCCGCATGGTGAAACAGAAATATTTTATCATTATACCCACACAAAACGAAGTTTGGGGGGGGGGGAGGGTATATAGGAGTCAACTTGTCTGTCCGTGGGTCTGTCGTCGTCGGTCCGTTGCACATGTAAACTTGTGGAGTGAACTACTTCCACAGTTCTAGCCGTATTTTCATGAAACTTCACAAAAATGATCAACATGATGAAGGGAAGTGCGTGACATAATTATTTTCCCGCTCGGTTTCAAGATGCCCGAATGATGGCCATATTGGATTTTTATACCACCCACTTGAAAAGTGGGCGGTATATAGCATTCATGGTGTCCGTACTTACGTACGTCCGTACTTCCGTACGTCCGTGACGCTTTGGGGGTACACATCTGCTATCCGCTACTCCTCCTAAACCAGTGGGTGGATTTCATTGAAACTTACAGGCATTCTTTTCTATACATTATAGATGTGCACCTCCTATTTTGCTTTCAGGTATTTTTATTTTTTTACTCTTTCCCAAAGGGCGAAATGAACTTAGCCAAATTGTTGTGATGCTTTAGGGGGGTACACTCCTGCTATCCGCTACTCCTCTTATACCAGCGGGCGAATTTCATTGAAACTCTCAGACATTCATTATATAGCATTCATGGTGTCCGTACTTCCGTACTTACGTACGTCCGTACGTCCGTGACGCTTTGGGGGTACACATCTGCTATCCGCTACTCCTCTTAAACCAGTGGGTGGATTTCATTGAAACTTACAGGCATTCTTTTCTATACATTATAGATGTGCACCTCCTATTTTGCTTTCAGGTATTTTTATTTTTTACTCTTTCCCAAAGGGCGAAATGAACTTAGCCAAATTGTTGTGATGCTTTAGGGGGGTACACTCCTGCTATCCGCTACTCCTCTTATACCAGTGGGCGAATTTCATTGAAACTCTCAGACATTCTTTTATATACATTATAGATGTGCACCTTCTATTCTGCTTTCAGGTATTTTTATTTTTTCTATCCCATGTGGCAAAATTAACTTAGTACGTCCGTACGTCCATACATCCATTATGCTTTGAGGGGTACACATCTGCTATCCGCTACTCCTCTTAAACCAGTGGGCAGATTTCATTGAAACTTTCAGGCATTCTTTTATATACATTCTAGATGTGCACCTCCTATTTTACTTTCAGGTATTTTTTTTTTTACTCTGTCCCAAAGGTCTTAATGAACTTAGCCAAATTGTTGTGATGCTTTGTGGGGGTACACACCTGCTATCTGCTACTCCGTCCGTACGTCTGTGACGCTTTGGGGGTACACATCTGCTATCCGCTACTCCTCTTAAACCAGTGGGTGGATTTCATTGAAACTTACAGGCATTCTTTTCTATACATTATAGATGTGCACCTCCTATTTTGCTTTCAGGTATTTTTATTTTTTACTCTTTCCCAAAGGGCGAAATGAACTTAGCCAAATTGTTGTGATGCTTTTTTTAACTTGGTGTGCTCATTGGGCGAGATCTTTAGATAAGAGCTATTGATTAGCATTCATTCCTGTGAAAAAAGCTACCATTTACAATAACCTCTGAACTTACTGCATTTGGGTATCAACATTCTTCCTTTAGCCAGTCTTACAGTTTACATTTATAAATTCAAGGATTACTCTTGACGTTGTGCACACACAATGCTGTTATGTTGAAATTTCACCAAATAACATTGATACCAATGATCTTCAATTTTGCCATTTCACTTATAACTTACCAAGTTCAAGTTTGTCAAGTTGAGCTACAGTGTCATTGACACTTTCATTACAGTTTTCCATATTGAAAAATGAACTTTGTCAAATTCAGTTGACATTCTGTACAGATCTGCTATCTGCAACTCCTCTTAACTATTGAACAGATTTCATTGAAACTTTCAGACCTTGTTTTACATACATTGCAGATGTGCACCTCCCATTTTCTCTTCAGATATTTTCATATTTACAGTTCCCCATATTCAAAAATGGCCGTTGTCAATTCAAGCTTTGGGGTGGAGGTGTGGTGGGGAAGTGTCAGTGTTTGTGCTCTCTACATTAAACACACTTTTACTGTTGTAAAATGTTTCTTGGTGGGAGTGGGTGGTATCAGTGAGCAGTGCTCACAGTTTTTCTAGTTTTTTATGTAAACTTGAGGAGTGAACTACTTCCACAGTTTTAGTCACATTTTCATGAAACTTCACCAAAATGATCAACATGATGAGGAGCAGTGCATGACATAATCTTTTTCAAGGTGGCAGACTGGAAGTCTTATTGGATTTTGCAAAATACTTGTGAAACAAACTACTTCTTCAGTTTTTGCTGCATTTTCATGAAACTCAAAATAAATATTCGACACAATTAGAGCTGTAGGTTTTTAAATTTCTTGTTCGGTTTCGGTTTTGTTTTTTTAGGTGGAGAAAAACCTCAGTTCGGTTCGTTTTTCGGTTTGTTGATGAGGCCAAGTAAAATTCAATAAAACTCATTCTTATGTCCAGAGTCATAACTGAATGGTAGTGAAATTGAGTGAAACTCAATGAATGCCCGCAATAAGCTATAATACATGAAGAATCAGGAAGGCCAATATAATAATTACCTAAATATACAGAACTTTTATTGTGCTTGGCCATTTTTCGAGGTCTGACACCTACACGCAACTTGAGGAAAGCTGCAAACACAACTAAACTGAAATGTAGGAAATTCACAGAATGTAGCCATCCCAGAGTAGTGAGAGTACCCAGACACTGCATTGGCTGGCAAGAGAGTATTTAATAAAAAACGAAAAACCTTAAATTACGGCATGTCAACGGTTTTGGTTTCGGTTTTTTAAAAAAACTAAAAACCTCGGTTCAGTTTTGGTTAACCTACAGCTCTAGACACAATGAAGAGCAGTGCATGACATAATTTTTTTTCTGATCAAATTCAAGATGGCCAGCTGGTGGCCATATTGGATTTTCTTTTTTACTTGGAAAATTGAATGCCCCTTTTCAGTCACCCACACTATGCCGTATGCCACAGAGGGGGTATATTGGGCAACAGACCGTCTCTAGTTCCAATTGAAGAATGTTTTCAGGTGTTTTTGTGACTCCATTATTATGCCTCTGACCTCTGAAGGAAGATTTGGTGGCATCTATTGGAGACATCCATCTGTCCATACGAATGTTTTGGATTGTAATTTCAAAGCCATCGGGCGGATTTGGATCTCCTTTGATATGCTGATAGACCTGACTGGGGGAACGGATATGCACATTTTTGGTTTCCAAACTCCAGTTTGGATTATTTGATCTCAACCAAAATTGGTACAGTTAGAAATGGCCAGCGAGCGTACTTAGCCACGCCTCGCGGTCCTCTTATTCATTATTTGCTCACCTGGCCTAAAAGACCATGTGAGCTTTTCACATCACTTGGCGTCCATTGTTGTCTGTCATCCAATGTCCGTCGACTGTAAACTTTTCACATTTTCATCTTCCCTGTAACCACTGAGCCAGTGTGAACAAAACTTGGCAGGAATTGTCTATGGGAGGTCCTCTACAAACGATCCTCATTTTGCTCTTGTCGGATGAAAAACATGGCTTCCAGAGGCATTCTTTGATTCTGGTTGGTGGATTTTCAAAAATCTTCTCCTCTGAAACCGCCAGGCCAAATGTTTTGATACTTCACGTAAATGGTGACTGGGACCCCCTTTATCAACTATCCTCATTTAATGTTGATCGGGTTACAAACATGGCCGCAGTTGCTGCTTACAGTTACAATAGAAAACCTATTGGAAATCACATTTTCATCTTCTTCTCTGAAACTACAGAGCCGTTGTGAACCAAACCTGGCAGGGATAGTCTATGGGAGGTTTTCCACAAATGCTACTTATTTATGTTACCGTGCATTGAAAAACATGGCTGCCTGAAGCATTTTTAGCTCACCTGAGCGAAGCTCAAGGGGAGCTTTACTAATCACTTTCTGTCCGGCGTCCGTCGTCCGTCGTCGTCCGTCCGGCGTTAACTTTACATTATCGACTTCTCCTCCTAAACCACTAGCCCAATTTTATTCAAATGTTGGCTAAATGTTTATTACCTAATGCCAATTCAGATTTGTTCAAATGAAGTTGCCCCTCCTCCTGGGTGGTGCCACGTCCCCAAGGGGCACCAAAATCTTTGTAAATCTTCTTTTCATGAACCAGCAGTAGCAGAGACTTGATATTTGGTGTGCAGCTTCCTTTTGAGATGTAGACTCAGATTTGTTCAAGAGAAGTTTGTGGGGCTATACTTGGCGTCGTTATGAGAGGGGCAAAATTTTTTGCCCCGCCCAAAATTTCTATTTTCCAAACCGAGAGGCTGATTTGAACCAAATTTTATGTGAGGGCTTATTGGGTCATGAGTACTTGATTTATGCAAAAAAAATTTTCCCGCAGCCCCGTGGGAACCGCATATATCTCCAAAACTGCACGGCACTGAGAATTTTTATTTGGTGTGCAGCTTCCTTAGGACCAACAGAAAGGATTGGTAAAAAAAAATTGCCATCGGTTTTATCATAGGGTACAGTTTCGGGACTTTGAAAAAGTGCTGAGTCAGCACTTTTTAACACTGTAGGCAATGGGAAAAACATTAAAAAATCTTCTTCTCCAGATCCAGCAGGCAGAATCTTTTGATATTTGGTATGCAACATTGTAGGGTGGATCTGATTCAAGTTTGTTCAAATCGGCCCCCTGGGTTCATATTTGGGCTCAGTATAGGAGCCCGATTTCGAACTTAGTGCATTTCAGGCAAATTTCTTAAAAAATCTTCTTCTCCAGAACCAGCAGGCAGAATCTTTTGATATTTGGTATGCAACATTGTGGGGTGGATCTGATTCAAGTTTGTTCAAATCGGCTCCCTAGATTCATATTTGGGCTCACTATAGGAGCTCGAATTAGAATTTAGTGCATTTCAGGCAAATTTCTTCAAAAATCTTCTTCTCCAGATCCAGCAGGCAGAATCTTTTGATATTTGGTATGCAACGTTGCGGGGTAGATCTGATTCAAGTTTGTTCAAATCGGCCCCCTGGATTCATATTTAGGCTTACTATAGAAGCCCGAATTCGAACTTAGTGCATTTCAGGCAAATTTCTTAAAAAATCTTCTTCTCCAGATCCAGCAGGCAGAATGTTTTCATATTTGGTAAGCAACATTGTGGGGTGGATCCAGCAGGCAGAATCTTTTGATATTTGGTATGCAACGTTGCGGGGTAGATCTGATTCAAGTTTGTTCAAATCGGCCCCCTGGATTCATATTTAGGCTTACTATAGAAGCCCGAATTCGAACTTAGTGCATTTCAGGCAAATTTCTTAAAAAATCTTCTTCTCCAGATCCAGCAGGCAGAATGTTTTCATATTTGGTAAGCAACATTGTGGGGTGGATCTGATTCAAGATTGTTCAAATCGGCCCCCTGGGTTAATATTTGGGCTCAGTATAGGAGCCCGATTTCGAACTTAGTGCATTTCAGGCAAATTTCTTAAAAAATCTTCTTCTCCAGATCCAGCAGGCAGAATCTTTTGATATTTGGTATGCAACATTGTAGGGTGGATCTGATTCAAGTTTGTTCAAATTGGCCCCCTGGGTTCATATTTGGGCTCAGTATAGGAGCCTGATTTCGAACTTAGTGCATTTAGGCAAATTTCTTAAAAAATCTTCTTCTCCAGATCCAGAAGGCAGAATCTTTTGATATTTGGTATGCAACATTGTAGGGTGGATCTGATTCAAGTTTGTTCAAATCGGCTTCCTAGATTCATATTTGGGCTCACTATAGAAGCTCGAATTTGAACTTTGTGCATTTCATGCAAATTTCTTAAAAAATCTTCTTCTCCAGATCCAGCAGGCAGAATCTTTTCATATTTGGTAAGCAACATTGTGGGGTGGATCTGATTCAAGTTTGTTCAAATCGGCCCCCTGGGTTTATATTTGGGCTCAGTATAGGAGCCCAAATTTGAACTTAGTGCATTTCAAGCAAATTTATTAAAAAATCTTCTTCTCCAGATCCAGCAGGCAGAATCTTTTGATATTTGGTATGCGACATTGTGGGGTGGATCTGATTCAAGTTTGTTCAAATCGGCTTCCTAGATTCATATTTGGGCTCACTATAGAAGCTCGAATTCGAACTTAGTGCATTTCGGGCAAATTTATTAAAAAATCTTCTTCTCCAGATCCAGCAGGCAGAATCTTTTGATATTTGGTATGCAACATTGTGGGGTGGATCTGATTCAAGTTTGTTCAAATCGGCTTCCTAGTTTCATATTTGGGCTCACTATAGAAGCTCGAATTCGAACTTAGTGCATTTCAGGCAAATTTCTTAAAAAATCTTCTTCTCCAGATCCAGCTTCAGAATCTTTTCATAATTGGTAAGCAGCATTGTGGGGTGGATCTGATTCAAGTTTGTTCAAATCGGTCCCCTGGGTTTATATTTGGGCCCCGTATAGGAGCCCAAATTTTAACTTAGTGCATTTCAGGCATATTTCTTCAAAAATCTTCTTCTCCAGATCCAGCAGGCAGAATCTTTTGATATTTGGTATGCAACATTGCGGGGTGGATCTGATTCAAGTTTGTTCAAATCGGCCCCCTGGATTCATATTTGGGCTCACTATAGAAGCTCGAATTCAAACTTAGTGCATTTCGGGCAAATTTCTTCAAAAATCTTCTCCAGATCCAGCAAGCAGAATCTTTTGATATTTGGTATGCAACATTGCGGGGTGGATCTGATTCAAGTTTGTTCAAATCGGCCCCCTGGATTCATATTTGGGCTTAATATAGAAGCCCGAATTCGCACTTAGTGCATTTCGGGCAAATTTATTAAAAAATCTTCTTCTCCAGATCCAGCAGGCAGAATCTTTTGATATTTGGTATGCAACATTGTGGGGTGGATCTGATTCAAGTTTGTTCAAATCGGCTTCCTAGTTTCATATTTGGGCTCACTATAGAAGCTCGAATTCGAACTTAGTGCATTTCAGGCAAATTTCTTAAAAAATCTTCTTCTCCAGATCCAGCTTCAGAATCTTTTCATAATTGGTAAGCAGCATTGTGGGGTGGATCTGATTCAAGTTTGTTCAAATCGGTCCCCTGGGTTTATATTTGGGCCCCGTATAGGAGCCCAAATTTTAACTTAGTGCATTTCAGGCATATTTCTTAAAAAATCTTCTTCTCCAGATCCAGCAGGCAGAATCTTTTGATATTTGGTATGCAACATTGTGGGGTGGATCTGATTGTGATTCATGAACGTATTTATTTGTAAAGTTGATAGAATCTTAGACAAAATTTGCAGAAAAGATCTACTATAGAAGGGGTGGTATCCAGGGTGAACCGTTTACCCAAATCTAGCAGTACTAATGCATTATTCACACAAATCTCCGTTCAAATTTTATGACCCCTCATTGGAACACACGCATTCAGCTCATTCCAACAAAGGTCATATGCCATGTTTTCGAGACAAAGGAATAAAAATTTTAGTTATTCATGAAATTTTTAGGCAACTGTTGTCTGTTATTCACATTGCTTCATGAAATTTCAGTACTTTTAGAAGTTAGCTCAGTAATCAAGGGTTAATTCCCCTTAATTAAATGTCGCCTCTAAAAAACAACCACTTTGCATATCTTACCTTTTTACCAGCATAACTGCCAAAACTTGTCTGCATTCTTCGCAAAAATCGCTATTCAAATTTTAATTTTTGTCTCTTAAACATACATGTACTTATCGCTTGTAAATACCCCATTGGAATGAGCTTTTTGAGCTCATTCCAATGAGAGGTCGCACACCATGCTTTTTGAGTCAAAAAAGCAATTTTTTTAGTTATTCCAGAATTTCGTACGTAAAACACAGCTTTATGACTTCACATTAAAATGAGCTCTCTAAGCTTGTTCCAATCAACATTCACGCACTATGTCTTTCACACAAAAAATAAAATTTTCCATTTATTCAGGAATTTTGTTTGCAAGAACACTCTTACCCCCCCCCCCCCCCCCCCCCCCCCCACACACACACAAACACACACACACACACACAAACACAGACACACACATCTAAAAGTTCGTCAGCAAAAAAACAGTTACTTCAGTTTTTAAATGCATTATAGGAACAACTTGCCTAATCAAATTTAAATACTTTTGCATCATTCTGTATCTAGAACAAACCATTTACCATATCTTTACGCAAAATTCTCCAGCATCATTCACAAAAAAACACCATTATTTATATATTCACATTTCTGTCTTAAAAATATACCTGATCTTCCCATACCCCTATTGGAATAAGCTGTTTGAGCTTGTTCCAATGATGATAAAAAACTAATATTTTGGAAAATTTGTGAAAATTTTTGTTTTCTTGCATGCAAATATATACATGTAGCACATGGAAGATATCCACAGTTGGGGAGAAATGTCCAAGGCTATCTCTTCACATTCCTTGTTTGTGCTTCATGCTAAACCAGTTTGTCTGCAGAGATAAATTTGCTTTATTAAAAATCATTGGAGATTGGCCACACACCAATGATTTTAAATAAAACTAATTTTAGGTAACAAATGTTGAACTTCAAACAAAATCTATCACTCAACCAGTTAATGTTGATGAGGCATGACATGGTGAAGTTGACCTAAAATACTTCTTAGAGTCACTTTGTCAGGTGAGCGATTAAGGCCACGTGGGGCCTCTTGTTTTATTCTAATTAGTGGATTTTGAAAAATCTTCTCTGAAACTACAGAGCCAAATGTTTTGAAACTTTGTATGGTTGATGACTGGGAGCCCCTCTACCAACAATCCTCATTTAATGTTGATTGGGTCACAAGCATGGCTGCAATTGTGGCTTATAGTTACTATAGAAACCCTAAGGGGAAATCACATTTTCATCTTCTTCTCTGGAACTGCTGGGCTGATGTGAACCAAACCTGACAGGGATAGTCTATGGCATGTCCTCTACAAACGCTCCTCATTTTGTTACCGTGCATCGAAAAACATACCTGCCAGAATCATTTTTTGATTCTGATTGGTGGATTTTGAAAAATCTCCTCTGAAACTACCGGGCCAAATGTTTTGAAACTTTGCATGGTTGATGACTAGGACACCTTCTACCAACAATCCTCATTTAATGTTGATCATGTTGCATACATAGCTGCAATTGCAGCTTATAGTTACTATAGAAACTATATGGGAAATCACATTTTCATCTTCTTCTCTGGAACTTGTGAGCTGGTGTGAACCAAACTTCGCAGGAATGGTCTACAGGAGACCATCTACAAACGATCCTCTTTTTGTTCCTGTTGGTTGGAAAATATGGCCACCAGAGACATTCTCTAATTCTAATTGATGGATTTTGCAAAAATTTTCCCCTCTGAAACTACAAAGTCAAATGTTTTGAAACTTCACTTGACTGAGGATTGGGACACCTTCTACCAATGATCCTCATGTAATGTTGATGTAATGTTGCAAACATGGCCACAATTGCAGCTCATAGTTATCATGGAAAGCCTGTGGGAAATCACATTTTTATATGTAGTTCTAGGTGAGCGATTACAGGCCTTTTAGAGCCTCTAGTTTCTTATATAATATCATTCTTTCACAATTATAGATGCAACATGACCCATTAATTGAAAATAAAATATATTTGGTCCCCTAGAAAGTATATATATCTCTCATCATAATTCAAATTTTGAGCCATTTTTGGTTATGTAATCTTCATCTTAACATTACATACTAAATGCAGTGTTTCATTATGGTTGCAGACAAGAGAAACCAGAGAAAACAAAATCAGCCCAGTTATTGTGTTGAGTCCAGACAGCTCCTCCCAAGAGCTCATTAGTGTTAACTTTGGGTTTTTCAAAAACTTCTGGAATGGACAGGAGCTGCATTTTCTAAACACTGTTACATTTTTTCAATCCTGGATGGCAATCATTTATCAACATGATGATATTTTGATTTTTTTAAAATTATTTCTGAGAATACTATTAACAATATTTTTTATAACCGATCAAACAGGAAATCGTCCAGTACTAACTTTGAAAGAAGTGCATATTTTTGGCCTCACATTTAACAAATTGGTTAAAGCCAAAATGTGCACTTTTCTTGATTTGATAAATGTTAGAAGAGGAAAATCAGAAGAAGGAATCTTTGATCACATCTTATGGGTGGAGAGTCTGTGACCTCCTTCTGTCTCTTTCATCACTTAACTAGAAACCATTGGTAGGGTAACTTTAACATTGTCTGGAAGACTTCCTGCACCAATCAGGGTAAAAAACAAGTTTGCTGTAGTGTCAGAACTTGCTAAGGTTAGAATAAGACCTTTAAATCCTTGCATTCTGCTGGTGGATATTCCAACCTTGGACAGAAAATCTCTTGCCACTAAAATAAGAATAATTTGGGCACTTTTAACCAAATTTTCCTCTACAAATTGTATCAACTTTTTGTTCAGTGCTTTCTTAAATTGTATTGAGTTTTCGATCAAATCTAGTCATGGCTGCTTCACAGATTTGATGGAAAATACTTTTAAAATACTCAGCGATTTAAGGATTATGTGGTCATTCCAGTCAGTCAACATTCATCAGAGGTAGTAACTGAATGTTAGTGAAAAAGTAACTTGATGTTTAACCTTAATAAATTTAGAAAATTCCCATTTTCGTCTCGTTGACGGTGAATTTCTGATTTGGTAGTGCAGGGAAAAATCAGGAAAATCTCATCATTATTGTTATGTTATGATATTCCTCATCATTTTACTTAATGAGAACTCCATGTTATGTTTTATATATATGTATTTGGATTCACTACACTAAATACGTGTCTACTTTTCAACTACACGATTAATACTGTTCTACTCCCAGACATACCAGTGCTATAATAGAGTAATAGGGTACTCAATGATATTTGTGTCAGATGAGTTGTTTTCTACAACACTGGGAATGGCAGTGCATTCATAATATCATTACAACTCCCCTCTAAAATGTTTTTAGTCCCCTACCGGCATCGCCGGAGGGGACTATAGGTTTGCACTCTGTCCATCCGTCAGTCTGTCAGTCACACTTTAGTTTTCCGGAGTTTTTTTTGGAAACGCTTCAACGGAATGATTTCATTTTTGGTAAACTACTATAGAACGATGACTTACGGATCAAGTTTGAGTTTCATGCTGATTGCATTATTCTTGTGTGAGTTACGGCCCTTGGAAATATGGGAAAAAGCACCAAAATGTCAGTTTTCCAGAGTTTTTTTGGAAAGCTTCAACGGAATGATTTCATTTTTGGTAAACTACTATAGAACGATGACTTACAGATCAAGTTTGAGTTTCATGCTGATTGCATTATTCTTGTGTGAGTTGCGACTCTTTGAAATATGGAAAAGCACCAAAATATCAGTTTTCCGGAGTTTTTTTGGAAACGCTTCAACGGAATGATTTCATTTTTGGTAACCTACTATAGACCAATGACTTACAGATCAAGTTTGAGTTTCATGCTGATTGCATTATTCTTGTGGGAGTTATGGCCCTTGGAAATATTGAAAAGCGCCAAAATATCAGTTTTTCCAGACTTTTTTTGGAAACGTTTCAACAGAATGATTTCATTTTTGGTAACCTACTATAGAACGATGACTTACAGATCAAGTTTGAGTTTCATGCTGATTACCTTATTCTTGTGTGAGTTATGGCCCTTGGAAATATGGAAAAGCGCCAGAATATCAGTTTTCCGGACTTTTTCTGGAAAAGCTTCAACGGAATGATTCATTTTTGGTAACCTACTATAGAATGATGACTTACAGATCAAGTTTTATTTACACTCTGTCCATCCAGTCAGTCTGTCGGTCATACTTTAGTTTTCCAGACTTTTTTTGGAAACGCTTAAACGGAATGATTTCATTTTTGGTAACCTGCTATAGAACGATGACTTACAGATCAAGTTTCATTTGCACTCTGCCCATCCGTTAGTCTGTCAGTCAGTCATACTTTAATTTTCCGGACTTTTTTTGGAAATGCTTCAACCGAATGATTTCATTCTTGGTAACCTACTATAGAACGATGACTTGTGTGAATTATGGCCCTTGGAAATATGGAAAAATGCCAAAATATCAGTTTTCCAGACTTTTTCTGGAAACGCTTCAACGGAATGATTTCATTTTTGATAACCTACTATAGAATGAGGACTTACAGATCAAGTTTTATTTACACTCTGTCCATCCATCCGTCAGTCTGTCAGTCAGTCTGTCGGTCACACTTTAGTTTTCCAGACTTTTTTTGGAAATGCTTAAACGGAATGATTTCATTTTTGGTAACCTGCTATAGAACGATGACTTACAGATCAAGTTTCATTTGCACTCTGTCCATCCGTTAGTCTGTCAGTCAGTCATACTTTAATTTTCCGGACTTTTTTTGGAAATGCTTCAACCGAATGATTTAATTCTTGGTAACCTACTATAGAACGATGACTTAGAGATCAAGTTTGAGTTTCATGCTGATTGCATTATTCTTGTGTGAGTTATGGCCCTTGGAAATATGGAAAAGCGCCAAAATATCAGTTTTCTGGACTTTTTTTGGAAATGCTTCAATGGAATTCATGCTGATCACATCTAGGTTATAACATTTGTATAATTGTTAATGCTCATTAGTCCGGGAGGGGACATTGTATTGCTTCAGCGATATTTGCGCTCTTGTTGGTTCTGATGTATGTCTCGAAAAAATAGAATGCCTCGGCAGAAGAATAGTCAAGCATCTTGAAGTTCAGCCTCTGGAATTTGTAATACTCTCTGGAATTTGTAATAAAGATCTGATAACATATGCACAGTTCAAAGTGACTCAGTTTCATTCAGAATAATATATGTCAACTGTTCATTGCTGGAAATCAAAACATTACATTCTTCAAATTTCACAAGGCATGGGACTTTGTGAAATGTTATTATCTGATAAGAGTTCTAATAGTTTCTGTTGAAACGATTTGTTGCAGGAGTCAAAAAATACATCCGGCTAGTATGTCAGTGTCAATTTCTGTTGAAACTATTTCTTGCAGGAGTCAAGAATACATCTGGCTAGTATGTCAATGTCAGTTAAGTCTTGATATTTGCACTACTTACAGTCATATGTATTCATCAGCCCTTTTCGGTCTATTAACACTTCTACCACGACGGGTAACGTATGGCTGTACACAGTTTTCTTGAGTATTAGTGTGTAAAGTTTTACTTGCATTGTCTCTGTGCTGGTGTTCTCATACACTATTATCACCAGCCTCTGTTGTAATCTCTGTTAACCTTTCCAGTGTCTGAATTATGTGTTTTCTGTTTCTATGATACGTTCCACTGTCCGTTTCAATGCGATATGAGCTGAGTCTCCTTTATTTAATGCATTCAGGTCCTTGCTCGAATTGGTGTAGTAAAACTTTTGATTATAATGATTGTTTGCCAATTTCGCCTTGATTGATTCTCGTGGTATACCTTCGGTTGTAAAAGTTGTTGTGTTTGTGGAATTTGGATCTAAGATGACGGTTCATTAAGAGTTGTGCAGGTGAACCAAGATTAGGTACTGGGGTGTTTCGATAGTTCAGAATACTAATATATGGGTCTGTGTGCTCAGATTTACATTTTTCCAAAATTTTCTCGCACTTTGTACAGTTCTTTCAGCCATTCCGTTTGCCTGGGGATGGTAGGGGCTTGATGTTGTGTGTTTAAAACTCCAATCAGTTGAAAACTTTCTAAATTCTTCACATGAATATTGCTGTCAATTGTCTGACCTCACTTCAAATGGAATTCCATGTCTTGCAAAAATAGACTTCATGTGCAGAATAACTGTGGTGGCTTTGGTGTTTTCTAACTTCGCCGTTTCAAAGTATTTCGACTGATAGTCCACCACTGATAGATAGTTATGTCCATTCCACATAAATAAATCTGTACCAACTACTTGCATGGTTGGTCCGAAATAGTGGAAGAAATCATAGTTTCTTTTTGATTCGATCTACGGTTTTCCAAACAAGTGTCTCATTTCGACACATAGTCATGAATCTGAGAGTTCATGTTCGGCCAAAACATTATATCCCTTGCTAATTGCTTTGTTTTTTCAGTTCCCATATGTCTGTCGTGAAGTTTAACTAGCATTTGCTTTCGAAGTGAGTGTGGAATAATAACGTGTTCCCCTTTCAAGACTATTCCATCAATTTCGGAAAGTTCATCACGATGAGACCAGAACTCTCGGGTCGACATGGGTGCATTTGCTTTGTTTTTGGCCATCCATGTCGAATAACTTCAATTAAACAGGATTCCCGCACCTCCTTGAATTCCTTGAAAGTCCTTGAATTTCAAAACCCCCTCCCAAGGACCTGGAAACTCCTGGAATTTTGGAAAAATCAAGTCGGTTGCTCACTGGATTAATTCAACTCCTAACATTTTTCCTTCTTCCCAACACATGGTCGCTTTATACTCCTTGAAAACCCTTGAAATTCACCCAACTGACTCCTGGAAACTCCTTGAAAAATTGATCTAAACCTCCTGAAAACTCCTGGAATTCACTTCTCAATTTGGTACAGGAACCCTGTTAAAGATTTCATGTCAGAGTCTTGTTTTGCAGCATTTGCAATTTCACTGAGTTTGCTGTCTGATATAGGCAAATTTCAACAAGGTGTATTTGACAGTCCAATTCCGAGTGCAAATTACCGTTATCATTTTCATTGAGAAATGCCCTAGACAGCATGTCTGCAATGTACGTTTGTGATCCTGGCTTATACTTATGTATGAAGTTGTACTTCTGTAAGTGCAAGAGCATTCATTGAAGTCTGGGTGGTGCGTTTGTCAGTGGTTACTTGATTATTGACTCTAATGGTTTGTGGTCAGTTTCGACAGTTACATTTTTGCCATATGTGTACTGATTGAAACATTCTAAAGCAAACAAAACAGCTAACAGTTCTTTTTCTATTTGTGCATATCTTGTCTCGGCATCTATCATTGATCTTGAGGCATATGCTACAGGCTGACAGTCTTGCAGTATCACAGCACCGAGTCCAGATTTACTGGCGTCGCAACTAGCAGAATTTTTTTACTGACGTTGAAATGTTTCAATAACGGATCTTTTGTCAGAAGGTCTTTTATTTTGGAGAAGGCGTTTTCCTGTACAGCTTCCCATACAAATTCTACATTTTTTCTCAGAAGACTTCTGATAGGTTCTGTTATTTCTGACATGTCCAGAATAAACTTAGATAAAAATTGACAGTGCCCATGAGCCTTTGAACACTATTCTTATCAGTTGACGAAGGCATCTCCGTAATTGCTTTCACTTTTTCGTTATCCGGTTGTATGCCTTTGGCTGTTAATATATGTGCCAGGTATGTTATGGTAGTAGCACCGATTGCACATTTTTCTTTATTTTGCGTGAGCCCTATGTCTTCACAGCGTTTCAAAGCTGATTCTAGCCATTTGTCGTGTTCTTCTTGTGTTCTACTCCACACCAAAATGTCATCAATGTCAGTCTCAACACCTTCAATATCATCGAAAAGCTGAGATATTCTTTTCTGGAAAACCTCTTGAGCACTTTTGATACCAAAAGGTTTTTTTTTTTATAACAGTATCTTCCAAATGGTGTGTTGAATGTTGTGAGAAGCTGACTTTCCTAGCTCAGTTTCAGCTGCCAATAGCCATGGTTTGCATCAAGCTTAGAGAATATTTTTGCTCCTGACATTCTGCTAGTAATTTCATCTATTGTAGGTAATTGGAAGTATTGCTTCGTTTAGATGCCTGGGGTCTAGACAGATTTGTAACTTCTTGTTTGATTTTTCCATGACAACCAGTGAGCTTATCCAATCTGTGGGTTCATCTACTTTACAGATTACCCCTTTGTGTTCCATTTCCTTCAAACTTTTTTTGAGTCTGCTTCTTAAGGATACGGGTATTTTTCTTGGTGGATTTACGACAGGTTGAATTTTCTCATCAATTTCTATTTTGTATGGCTTGTTCAGACAACCAAGACCGTTGAATACGTTGGGATGTTCTCTAATTAACATATTTAAATCACACATTTTCACTGATAAAACAACTTGTATCAGTCCAAGGTCTGCGATGCTCAGAATCCCAGTAGTGATGGCTGTTTTAATTTTGTTACGTAGAAGTCCAAATCTTTCCCCATACAATTAAGCTTAGCTTTTCCAAGTCTTTCAGTGTATTTCCAGTGTAGCTGGTTAAACGTGTACTTGTCTTTTTGAGCTTTGAGTTGTCTCCACATACTTTATTGTAAACGTCCTTTGAAATGCTATTGGCTTTAGAACCTGTGTCAGTTTTGAACTTGACTGGCGTATTGTATTGTTCAAATTAACAGTGCAGTGACATTCATTGTCTTTAACTTCCGTTTTAGGGGTTTGTTTATCCACAACGCCAATGAATATGTCATCAGAATCACTTTCTGAATTGTCTTCCACATTGTGAATGTTTTACTTGGCTTTGTTCTACAACACTTGGGAAAATGGTTCTGTCCCTTACACTGGTGGCAGGTTTTACCGTATGATGGGCAATTTCTAAATTCATGTAAAGTTCCACATTTTCTGCAGTTGAATTTCTGAGGACTTGTAGTCTTGGGTGGAAACTAAGGTTTCACAGCTCTCTCCATAGAAGTCTTTGCGTCATGTTTCTTTTTCAATACATGTATCGCAGAAGTATTCTGATCATCATTAATTATTTGAATCTGCCTTTTAGATTCTTCTTTGGCGCAACACACTGATATTGCCTTATTCAGGGTTAAATCATCTTCTCTGAGGAGCCTCTGTTTTACTCTCTCTGAATTTGTCCCACACACAATTCTATCTAGTATCAGTTCATCTTTAATGTCACCAAATTCACAGTTTTTTTTTGCCTTATTGAGGGCAATTCGGTCTGCATCACAAATACAATTTAGACTGGATCAATCATCATGAGGTGACCAATGAAATGCTGTCAGTCGTGGACGTGACAGACGTTTGACGAAAGGTCAGAGATTTTTAAATCATGATGATGTGATCGATGAAAAGCTGTCAGTCGTGGACGTGACAGAGATAAACTGAAAGGTTAGAAATCTGATTGACTGATTGATTACCGGGTTGTAAGCTCCACCGTGAGTGAATGAAGATTTGTATTGCAGACCAAGTAACCGACTGAAATGGGGAGGCAAGGCTGAGAACACATGATGTTCTCTGTCCTGCCACCACCACCGCAAAACAGGAAGCAAACCAAACCACCAAAGTGCTGATGAAGCAACCTGAGGAAAGAACAGGGAACAAAAAGAGAACAGGATGGCAGAGAAGAGGAAAAAGGGGTGCAAGGAGGGGATGGTGGGGTGTTTAAGAAAGCACACTGAATACCAAGACGTCTTGACGAAAGGTCAGATATTTTGAAATCATGATGATGTGATCGCTGAAAAGCTGTCAGTCGTGGACGTGACAGAGATAAACTGAAAGGTTAGAAATCTGATGGACTGATTGATTACCAGGTTTCAAGATCCACCGTGGGTGAATGAAGATTTGTATTGCAGACCAGGTAACCGACTGAATTGGGGAGGCAAAGCTGAGAACACATGGTGTTCTCTGTCCTGCCACCGCCAAAGGAGGGTTGTGAAACAAACCGAACTCCCCCAAGAAGGAGGGCATGGGAATGGTAAGGGGGGAAGGGCACAGAAAAATATGGGGATAGCCAGTGAGAGTTGGGGAAATAAGAGATAGAAAGAAAAAAAAATAATTACATTACCAGGTAGGAAATGTTGTTAGAAGCAAAATTGAATAAATTAAGTGTCAGGGATACTCGATGACAGTGAAGCATGTGACGAGATGCGCAGAACACAAGAATAGGATCATCTGATTGAAGCACGCACATCCAACAGAAGCACCTGAACGCAAGATGGCATTATTATGGCCATCATATTGACACAAACACATTCAACTGGCTGCAGCACAAACACAATATGGCATTATTATGGCCACCAAAACACAGGAGAATCATGTATCCAAATGAATATCCAAAAAGGAAATCAATCGATGTCCAGTTGGCTAGAGGAAAAACTGGCATTATTATAGCCAGGAAACACGCACCTGCACACAGCCAACAGAATACACAGGCGTGGTCGTAAGTGAAGATGAGGGCACAAACTGTACACAAGATACTGTAGTCAGCCAAATGAATGGCCAGTGTAACGAGCTGCAGAATGACCTAAAACAAGTAAAGTATTCTGGATACTCTGAAGGAAAAGTGTACGAGTGAGGGGGGACCCGTCACGCAAACAAAATAGAGGTGAAGAGGGCTGGCAGATTTGAGGTTGACGGAAAGTGAGATAATGGAGAAGGCTGTGAACAGGACAAACCTTACCACCTGTACAATGAAGAGAAATAGTTACGCCTTGACGGAAAGGGTCACTTTTGGAGGCTTTCAAATGGAGGAAAACTATTCGATCTCGCGAGTTATATTGGATATCACCAAAGCAAAGCTGAGAAGTTGGATCAAAGCCTATGCCACGTGAGGTGAACTCCCCACACTGGAGAAAGCCGAAAAAAGCCATGCAACAGGCCGCTTCCAACAGAGAATCAAAATATGAAGTGAAAAAACCTTTGCGGAGGGCTGCACATATCTCAGATAAAAGTGGAAATGTTAGTTGTAAACGGCGCGTACCAGGACAGGGTATGCAAAAATGGCGCAATCCAGCAAGATATAACTTGATTGTACTGTATGTAAGAGTCTTCATACCATGGCAAAAAGCAACATATTCCAATAGGATCTCTTCGGTGAGAGTCAGAGGAAGACCGTAGTTTGTGAGTGGAATGCGGAACATCCGACAGAATTCTTGGAAATGTCGAAGAGCAGAGCGATATGCAGCGTGTGTGCTGTTACTAAGAGAAGCCTGCCACACATCCTTCTTAACCTGGCTCAATCGAGGATCACAGCTGAAAAATCCGGCAGTGTGACGGGATTCTGGTCTGCATCGGGGGCCAAGTGACGGAATTCCTGAAAACGAGAAATAAGATCTATGACATTTTGCTTGCCAGGGACGTGTTTGGAATAAAACATAAACTGTTGTTGTACGGCACACCAAGTCAGTCTGCGCATAAGCTTCATAATGAAGGCATGGCGGTATGAGCATCGACCCTTCCACAAAATGTGCACAGTAGCCATGTTGTCATAATGAAAAACAATACGTTTTCGACTCCATAAATGCCCCCAGAGAACGGCAGCCACAACTATAGGGTATAATTCTAACAGGGCCATGGAAATCCTGTCCTTACAGTGTTGCAACTCACGTTGAAAATCTGAAGACCACTTTCCTTGGAACCATTGGCCTGGAAAATACCCGCCGAAACCTACAGTGGATGCTGCATCAGTATACAAGTGGAAATCTGGCGCATGGGTGAAATTATTTTCAAGGAAAAGAGAAACCCCATTCCAGTCACTGAGAAAGTTGTACCACATATGCAGTTCGCGCCAACAGTTGTGGCTGAGATAAGCAAAATGGTGTAGCTTTTTCGCTTTGACTGACACCGCCAACAGATGTGAAATAAACAACCTTCCAGGCACAATGACTCTGCATGCAAAATTCAGGTGTCCAAGGAGGCTCAGCATTTGCACCTTCTTGCACTTGGATCTTGAAAGAAAGTCAGAAAGAATGTCTCTAATGCGGTCCACTTTGTCCAGTGGTAAGCGAGCTTCCATACGTTCAGAGTCTAAAATTATTCCTAAAAATTCAAAACATGTGGCAGGGCCAAAAGTTTTGTGGCTTGCTAGTGGAATAGTCAGGCGCCCAAAAATCATAGTAAGTAATGCCATAAGTCCTGAAAGGATCACCATCCAAAGGGTCAGTAGTGAGGAAGTCATCCAATAAATGCAAAATATTATTGATCTTGTAATTGTGCTGTGCGATCCAGCATATGGCTGTTGACAACTGATCAAAAATTTTGGGACTGGACCTACTACCAAATACCAATTTTACAAAGAACTAATAGCAATCCTTCCACTTTATCCCATGCATGGGCCACAGCTCAGAGAGGATAGGTAACAGTTTGAAAGCATCTGTAATGTCAGTTTTACACATCCGTGCCCCATAACCTAGGATACGGATAACTTGTATAGCATCATCAATTGTTACACTACATAAGGAAAATGACTCCTTATTGATAAGTTCATTGATGCTCGGGACATCATCAGTATTATGTGGCGCTGACAAATCAACGATTAATCGTTTCTTTTTTTAATATTTCCCCTCTGCAATGCCAAAAGGGCTGATTCGGTAAACGGGGTAAGGGGGAGTGGTAAATGGGCCAATAATATAACCCTTGTCCAGTTCATTTTTGAGCAGTGTGTCAACAGCACCTGGCTGAACCATTGCAGATCAGAGATTTTTACACTCGAATGATTCTGAGGGTGGCTGACGAAGGCCTGTGTGAAAACCATTCCGTAAACCATCTACCAAAAACTTCACAAACATCCTGTCAGGGTGGGTGTGCAGTTCTTGAGAGAGGCAGGATATATTAACAAGTGTAGTTGCAGACCCAAATGGGTTCATGGAAGAAGCAAGTTGTGTCATCGACTGAGAGTCGAGGTGTCTGTCACCCAAGTTACCCAAAGTCGGTGAAATTTCAGAGGAATTATCAGTACAATCGATGACACAGTTAGACCTTGAAGAGCCTGAATTATCAAGATGTGAGGGTGGCATTGACAAGTGTTGGACAAGCGGAAATGAACCAGCATTAGAAACTGGCGAGTCCAAAGAAAAAACTAACTTTACAGGATGTAAAAGAATGATCACCTTTACACTGCAAACATGTGTGTAGCAGGTTGCAAGCAGATTGATTGCACCCCCGAATAGAATTAAAATTATTACATATTTCCTTGCCAAGATGCATTAAACGTTGTCTGCCCTGGGAATCCAAAGTACCCTTCGAAGGCCTCTTAGCAACCAGAATTGCCGAGGTCCCTGGAAAATACCTTGTATCCACCCGAGGACAGAATTCAGTTGAATGATCCTCTAAATTGCAGATGCGACATTTTAGCATTTGGCGCCCTGCAAAGATTGTGCTGAGTAATTTGGTGTCTCTACGACTCCAGTCTACCTTTTGGTGGTTATAGTGGAGCTGATTGGCGGCCTGGGCTGAAAAGGCCTTGTGATAAGAATAGAAGAGGGTGCCACCAAATTGTTGGGCAATTTCCACAATATCATTTTCATATGCATCCAATTCTGATCGCCTTGAGGGATAAGAGTCACACATTACTGATTTGTAAATTGTGAAAGCTGTGATAAATTCCCCAAGTGAAAGCTGTCTTGACAATTTAGGATCGGGACGTTTGCTGGTCCCTCACCTGTATTGACGAGATGCTGTTCGGTGCCAAAATGAGGTGTTAATAAACATGCCAAATTTATATCTTTACCTGCCACAATCTGAGTCCTTAAAGCAGGCGTGACAGTGCCAATTCGCTGTAAAGTATTCGGATCTGTACCTTGTGATGAAAGTAGTGATGAAATCGGAGTGCTGTCCACAGAATTTGAAGTAGAAAAGCTGAAGCTTGGAAGATGCGTCCGAGAAAGTTCCATACAAAGTGATGAAGATAAACTGATGGGTTGAGTCACTGAATTGGTTGGACCGGGTGGTTCGCTAACATGGTGGCCTGGTCGTCGGGTGGCTTCTATAACATCTTGCAATGAGGCCACAGTTTGACTTAGTTTCTGAAGAGACTGAGAAAGTTCACGTGCATCTGATGCCGGTAGTTGCTGAAGAGACTGAGAAAGTCGACATGCATCTGGTGTCGGTAAAGTGACTTTATCTGGCCTTGACACTGATGATGCGTTTCCATGGGCATGTCCTGAAGTTGTCGGCAGAGAAGAAATGGAGCACTGCTCAAGTTGAATAAGATCTGGTGACTGTGAGTGAATGTCTTTTGGTGATACATTATCACGGAAAAGTTGTACTAGCAGAGACTTTTTGAGTCTGACAGGCACTGTAAAGCCTTTTTGTGCTAGGCTGCGTCGTAATTCACACATTGTCCAGTTCTCTGGTTCATCTGTGTTCCAGTTCATAAGTCTGTTATGTGAAATTACTGCATCTAAAGGTGATATGTTTTGTGTGGAGTGGCTGTCATTTTGCAGTTGTGATGTAGGTTGGGAGGCCGATCTGGTAACTTGTTTTGAATACGGCTTCTTTGTTGAAGCGGTTCGGTTCTTGGACCTCATGACAGTTGTGAATTAAACTCAGTTCACTGGCATGTAAAACACAATAAGGTGTCAAATGCTTAATACAGAATGCTATAAACACTAAAATTTTTTAGTAAATTTTGTTTCTTAACATACCTACCACAATTGTTTACAATTGGCTGTAACATAAGTGCAAGCCCTACTTCGGAACTAACTCAAGCTTTTAGAATCTTTTCCAAACGAGTTGAAAAAGTACTAGAGTGCAAAAGCACGAAAAAGATCGAAAAAAGGGTCGAGCGAGACCAGCGCTCGAAATTACAGGTACTCTCTCTGCACACCTCTTGCGTTTACCGAGCGCATGCACAACAACCGTGACGTCAATTCCGTATTTCCGCCAACGAGAAGTTTGTGATTTAGCGGGGAGGCATCGATATCAAAGAGGGTGGGCCTCCGGTAAACAATTGTGGTAGGTATGTTAAGAAACAAAATTTACTAAAAAATTTTAATTTCTTTTCAACCTACTCACAATTGTTTACAATTGGCTGAATAAACAATAGGAGGAGGTGAATCACATAACCAATACCAACAAGAGTAGCAGAACGAAGCAAGGATGGCAGAGAACAAAAACAAAAACCTGTAATGAAGATAGAGAGAAGGCACCTGAAAAGAACAAGGCTGAGCGAAGCGCAACCTCGACAAAAACAATTTTAAAGAGGGTGCACAACAGCCTGAGCAGCAACGAGAGGGCCTAAAGAATAAAGGTCCTCAGATTGCTACTGAAGGTGGCGGAGATAAAAGGAGGAGAAGGTAGAAGCATTCCTCCAGTAAGCCGCGTTCATAACATCACGGAACGAAACAGAATTGGAGAACGCCCAGGATGTAGAAATGGCACGAACCTATGAGCATTAAGCCGGTTCGAAACAAGATCCGACGCAGACAAGCGAGAATAAGCCAGCTTGATTGCAAGACAGATCCACCTGGAAATAGAATGGGAAGAGATAGACTGCCTCTTAGGAATGAGAGACAGAAAGAATCTCTTCCGACCCCTCCTAATGAACTGAGTGCGAGTAAGGTAAGTCTTGATCGCACGAACAGGACAAAGAAGAGGCCTCCGGCCATCTACAGCGGGGAGAGCCCGAATGCAGATGGGAGGAGGTACCGAATCAGGAAGTTGATTCTTAGCCTGAAAAGAGCAATCAGTAGTGAAGGTGACACTGTTAGCCTCATTTCGGAAGAAGGCAGAATCAACAGATAGCGCATGAAGCTCACTGACTCGACGAGCAGAAGCAAACGCTAGAAGAAAAGCCGTCTTATAGGTGAGAAAACGCATGTCGGTCTCAGATAAAGGCTCGAATGGCAACCCCTCCAAACAGTGCAACACCCATGCCAAGTTCCACTTGGGTGTAAGACGCAAAACTCGAGGCCTCTTCAAAGAAAAGTGCCGAATAAGTTTGGAGAGAAAAAGATTACGACCGATGCACCGCTTTCCCACATAAGAGAAAGTATCAAGACAGCATAGACGGATAGCCCTTAATCGGAATAGGCTGGAGGCCCTTGGAGTCAAAAAGAAAAACCAGAAAATCCGCAATTTGAGCGATTGACGGATCACGGTAATTCACATTGTGATCTGCACACCAGCGGCAGAAAACCTTCCACTTGGCGGCATAAGTCATACCAGTGGAATGTCGCCGCGATGCAGAAATGCACTCCACTGATCGTCTCGAAAAACCTCTACGTCGGAGACTGGACCTGATAAAAGACAGGCGTGAAGGGACAGGCTCGCCAGGTTGTTGTGATACTTCCTGGGACGACCCTGTGAAAGAAGATCGCGACGCAGAGGTAGACGAATCGGTCGATCGGCCAATAGAGGCCACAGCAGATTGATCCACACCCTCTGTGGAGACAGGGGTGTGATCAGAATGATCCTGCAACTGCAAGCACGAATCTTCGCTAATACTTGAGGAAGAATCGGTGCAGGAGGAAAGGCATAGCCGATCCAACCTGTCCAGTCCAGAGACAGAGCGTCTACTGCAAATGCCAGAGGATCTGGACAAGGGGAGACAAAGGTCTCTACCTGATGATTCCAGCGAGTAGTTAAAAGGTTGACCTGAGGACGGCCCCACTGCTCGCAAATCGCCTGAAACACCGACCGATGTAGCATCCATTCGGTTGGAAGGACACTGTCGCGTCGGGACAGGGAGTCGGCTAGGACGTTGAGACGCCCGGGAATGTGTCGAATGGACACCCGAGCGTTCACATCCCGTGCCAACAGAAGAAGATCCCGAGACAGCCGATACATGGGAATCGAATGTGTGCCTCCTTGATTCCATATGTAGGCCACTACTGTCGAATTGTCCGAAAGAAGTAGGACAACATGGTCCGACAGATGAAGGATCCAAAGCCGAAAACTCAACAGAAGAGCAAGGAGCTCCTTCTGGTTGATATGAAGGCCCACCTGCTCGCTGTCCCACTCTCCGTGAGTAGACAGGCCGAGAGGATCCAACGTCGCACCCCAGCCCCGATCGCTGGCATCCGCAGTAAGGATGCGATCGGCCAAAGGAAGATCCAACGGAACACCCTGTGTAAGCCAGGGAATATCTGCCCAAGTGCGGAGGTGACAAAGCAGAGACCGAGGAATAGTGAGTTCCAGGTCCAGCGGATCTACATTCGGACGCCAATGATCCAACAGAAAGTGTTGGAGAGGTCGGACAAACAAGCGACCGAGCGGAATGAGATCTGTCACCGAACCGCAAAGGCCCAGAATCCGAAGGAAAGTCCTGGCCGAGACCGAGGAAGATTGAAGCAGATCCAGAGTCAAGGCGGAAAGAATCGTCGCCCGAGCTTGGGGGACCGACACTACATTGTGAAGAGTGTCGAAATCCATCCCCAAATGACGGAATCACTGAGAAGGAAGAAGATCCGACTTCTCGCGATTGACTCTGAAACCCAGCGACGCTAGCAGGCAAAGAAACTGCCGGACATCGAACTCCAGAACAGCAGCATCGTGGTGCCATTGGAGGATGTCGTCTAGGTAGGCTGACGAAGTCACTGCCGACTGAGTGCAGTGGAAAGCAAGCACCTGTGACATCAGTCAGGTGAAGGCCCAAGGAGCCAGGTTCAAACCGAACGGGAGAGCTCTGAATTGAAAAACTTGATCCCGAAACGAGAACCGAAGGTATTTCCGTGACACCAGATGAATGGGTACATGGAAGTAGGCATCCTTCAGGTCGATACTGGCCGCAAAATCGCCCTGATGAACCGAATGTCGAACCGACCGGAAAGTCTCCATACTGAATCGAGGAGCTATTATGTACTCGTTCAGGGTACTCAGATCGATGACAGGACGATATTGGCCGTTTTTCTTCGGCACCAAGAAAAGTCTCGAGCAAAACCCCAGTGAAAGGGTGTTCCTGACCACCTCGATCGCCCCTTTGGTGAGGAGATTGTCGATCTCCTGCACCAGAAGGTCCCGACGCAGAGAATCGGAAGGGACCTGAGTCGGAAGGGGCACCCGAGATAAACTGGGGTGCCGATGGAAGGACAGTCGCAGACCGGATTGAATGACGTCGAGGACCCAAGACTCCGACGTTATTTCTGTCCAACAGTCGTAAAACAGCGACAGCCTTCTCCCGACTGGAGGCGAATCGAGGTGAGAACCTTCACTTGCGGCCTCGACGAGGCCCCCGAGAGGAGAAACCACCTCGGGAAGTGACAGAATCCTGAGACTTTCTAGCCTGAGGCTGCCAGCGAGCCTGGCCACGTCGGCGCTTCTTATGAGCAGAAGGAGCAGACGTAGCCGAAGGCGTAGCCGACATCGCCGACGAGGCAGACGCAGCAGCACGCTTGGCGGGCCTGGAATGACCCCCACCCGCAGCAGCAGGTTGGTCAAGCTGTCTCAGCAAAAGCTGGTCCTTCGAATGACGAAGAACTTCGCCACGAACAGCTTCCATGGAACAACTGAGGTCCCACCAAAGAGGCAGATCTCAGAACAGCACGTTGCTCAGAAGGAAGGGATGGTAAAGAATCCAACACCGGCGTGCCAGCTCCAAATTAGCCGTGTTACAGGCGTGAGCGTGTGTCAAGTTCATAAGAGCCTGTGACAAAACGCGAAAAGGCGCCTGAGCGTCATCAAACTCCCCTGGTGGAAAATATTCAGCCAGAGCAGCGACGACATGGTCCGCGAGAGATAACATACCCAGCATCTCTCGGGACAGGCCCACCATAGACTCAACTACCGACATCGGGAGAACTGCCGACTTAGGCTTAGTCAACCCGAGGGAAGAAGAATCCTCATCCACAGTAGTCATCCCTTGGAAGACTGGTGGAGAGATGGAATCGTACACACGAAACCGCAATGGAGGCAGAAAGGCATCAGCGCTAGAAAAGAAGGAACCCTTGAGGGCCTTAGAACGCATTTTTGCGTCTAAGCCCTGGAAGGACTCAACAACCTGAGCCGATTGCAGAGGACGCAAAGCTCCGGAGCTAGAAGGCTCAACAGGGTTACGGCACTCCACAGTGGACCGCGGCCGGATGGTCACAGAAGGCTGGTCGGAAGGTTGAACGTCCGGCAATAAGCCAAAGACGAAATCCAAAGCCTGCCCCAAGACTGACGAGGGGGGCCCATCACCTTCAAGATACTCGTCATCCTCCGTAGCAGAGGAGACGTAGCCCAACTCGGGCTGACCAGCAGAAACCTCCTGTGAATACTGTGCAGTATCCACGGGGCCAGGCGAGACATCTCGGCGACCGACCAAAGGAGGTTGTGCCTCAGGAGGCACAGGGAGGCCAACTTGAGGGTTGCCAGAAAGCAACCGGGTGAGTGCCATAACGGCCTGGCGCAGGTCACCCTGAGAATCCGTCGCAGCAGAATCGCCCGACGGAGTGTCCTCCCAATGGACCCTTCTGGTAGAGGAACCCAAATCCTCAGAAGAGACCGATGGCGAACGTCGATCGGCAGACAGAATAGGAGCACGGTGAGAAGACACCGGAGGATAGTCCCGATTGTGACGCCCAGGGGCCATCACTGACCTCTGCGAAACAGAAGGTCCTGCCTGCAAATCCTCTAAAGAGACCGACGGTGCACGTCGATCGGTAGTTGGACCTAGGACACGATGAGAAGACACCGGAGGATTGTCCCAAGAATGACAGGAATCTGTCATTGGCCTCTGCGCAGCAGACGGCCCCAACTGCCTATCCTCTGAGACCGACGGCAAGCATCGATCGACACCCAGACCCGGAACACAGTGAGGAATCACCGGAGGAAGGTTCCGAGAGTGACAGCTAACAGGGGCTGTCACTGACCGCTGCCGAACAGCAGGCCCTGGGTGCCAACGTCCCAACACCATCCCGCTAGGCGGCACACTAGCAGGGGAAGGTGGTACGATAAACGATTCACTCGAGGGACGAGGAATCGCTGCCGAAGCGACTGGCCGGCTCAACCGACTAGGAGCAAACCTAGCCAGATGAGACGGAGCAGACAGCAAACCCGCACAGCCCCGCCGCGAGGCTGGGGGAGGCTGAGAACACTCAGACACACCAGCAGATACAGCCTCGGTCTCCCGAGACTGTAGACCATCCCCAGAGGAGATGGAAGAGCCACCATCAGACAGAATAGGATCTGGAGTAGCAACTTCCTCAACAACGGTCGACGGTGTAGGAGGCAGATCGGAGAGGGTTACCGAGCTGACCTTGGAAAAGCTCTCAACGAAAACAGACGCCTCAATAGTGACATCAGAAGACAAAGAGACCACGGTCTCCTCGTCAGGTATCACTGAACTAACACCGCCAACAGTTGCAGAGGAACTCGCCACAGAAGGCAGATCCGAATCCTGTGTGACAGAGTCACCACATGCACCAGCAGAAATGTCTGCTACGGCACGGCTACCCTTACCCCGAGAAAGAGGGGTTCTAGCTCTGGAAAGAACCACCTTGTTCACAGAAGCCCAGAATTTAGAGGACCAAACCCCACAAATACCACATGATTGGGCCTGAGTGCAATTGTTGCAAGTGACACGTGGCATGAGAATCGTCCACATGTTTCACCTGCAAACAAGAGGTACAAGGAATAGTCTTAGGCATGATATCAAAATAATAAATCAAGCTTCCCGCCTACGGAAAACAGTAATAAGGTCCTGTTCACACGTGGGGGAAAGACAAGATAAAGTGTGAAGAGACAAGCAATAAAAATACAAATTAACATTAAATAATAATAATTTGGTAGCTTGATAAAAGGATACAATCCACTAGCACACTAAATATGTAGAATAAGTTGTTCACGAAGAATAAACAGCATAATTAGCACGAGTCACAAAAATTTCCGACCATGTACAATGGTGGAAAATAAAGGAATTGACATCACGGTTGTTGCGCATGTGCTCGGTAAACGCAAGAGGTGTGCAGAGAGAGTACCTGTAATTTCGAGCGCTGGTCTCGCTCGACCCTTTTTTCGATCTTTTTCGTGCTTTTGCACTCTAGTACTTTTCCAACTCGTTTGGAAAAGATTCTAAAAGCTTGAGTTAGTTCCAAAGTAGGGCTTGCACTTATGTTACAGCCAATTGTAAACAATTGTGAGTAGGTTGAAAAGAAACAAATAGTCCATCCAACTGAATAATGAATAAGTCAGTATTAGTAGTACATGTAGCTGTATTACTAGAGAATTGTCACTGTAAGTGTTAAGCAATCAAGACATGTGAATTAATTCAAAACAAAATCCACTATCCAGATTGGAGAGATTTGTGAAAGTCAAAACTGCAAAATGAATTAAAATTTAAGAAAGCACACTGAATACCAAGACACTGTGCACACATCTGAGTAAGACTGATAGAATGGGTAGTTTCTTAGCATATTAACAGTGGAGCTTTCAAGTCCTTGTGCTATATTAGGTAAAGACTTCAGGGTTTTTCCTGGAAATTTAGCTGACTGTGACACACAGCATGAGATTGGAATGTCATTATCAAAAACTATAACCTTAATTGGTCATGCCAGTGAGCCAGCTGAAATGATTCAGGTCTTTGATAGTAGTTGCTTGTGACTGACCCATATACAGACTGGCCTGTTACTGCAAGCTCTGTCCAAATTTAAAACAATAGGCCCATTCATTCATTAAAGTTGTGTATTTATAATCTTCAACCTCCCAGAAATAGCTAACAATGAGGCTAAAGATGACAAATATCACCATGAAATGTGTTTTTCTGGAGAATGAGTTTATATTACACAAGTATGCTTCAGACACAACTATGATAGCACACTGAGGCCCCCTATGGTAATAATCAAAGACTTCCAAGACTTATATTTTCTTATACATGCACATTGTTGTATATAAACAGGTAAATATTCAGAACACTGCATGATGCCTGTTTATGGTGTGCAAGATCAAGGAGAACTTTCTTTGCAAACCCTGTTGTTTCCGCTCAAACTTATCATTAATACCAGTATATTAATGGTTCAACATATTTCTCAAGTCTGTGACAAACTGGTCAATAGATTCTGTTTTACCATGTATTCTAGTGGTGGATTTGTTTCTTTCCATCGTGATATTCTGTTTGGAAACGCAGTATTTTTCAAATTTCTGCATTAATGGTTCCAATTTATCTTTGTCTTCATCCCGTTTATCCATAGTATTGTATATATCTCGACCTTTCTGTCCAGTGATGTGAAGAATCGCCTTACATTTTTCCTTTTTGGTCTTCTTCGACATTGCTACATCAGTGTACGAGTTCATGGTCTGTTTCCACCTCTTTCATCTCTCCGAAATATTGCCTTTGGTAGAAAAGTCCATTTCAGGTGGTTGCTTGAGTTGTTCCATACCCAAATGTTTTCACAAATTTACTTCTTAATGCCAAAAATGTGAACTATCCTCAGGACGGAGTGGATTCACTGCGAACAGTCCGCTTTTGTGCTATTCTGACACCATGTTATGTTATGACATTCCTCATCATTTTACTTAATGAGAACTCCATGTTATGTTTTATATATATGTATTTGGATTCACTACACTAAATACATGTCTACTTTTCAACTACACGATTAACACTGTTCTACTGCCAGACATATCAGTGCTATAATAGATTAATAGGATACTCAATGATATTTGTGTCAGATGAGTTGTTTTCTACAACACTGGGAATGGCAGTGCATTCATAATATCATTATACCCCCCCCCCTCCCCCCCACCCCCCCCCCCCACAAACAAAGTTTGGGGGGTATATAGGAATCACCCTGTCCGTCCGTCTGTCCATCCGGGCCAACATTGGGGTTTAGGGAATATTATTATTAGGGGCTACCTCCAAATTAAGGTAGTGTTAGGGTTAGGAGTGGGGTTAGGGTTAGGGGTAGCCCCAGAGTAGGGCTTAAGGTTGGGGGAGGGTTAGGTCCCAGGGGGTTAGGGTTGGGGTCAGGGGTAGGGTTTTAGTTTTAGTAGCCCCTAAACCAAAAAATATCTCCTAATCCTATTGGTTTGGCTAGGGTAGGGTTGAGTCAGGGGTGGGGTAGGGTTAGGGGTAGCCCCAGAGTAGGGCTTAAGGTTGTGGGGGGGTAGGTCCCGGGGGTGGGTGGGGGTTAGGGTCAGGGGTGGGCTTTTAGGGTTTAGGATGGGGTAGGGTTAGGGTGTGGTTTTTGGGTGGAGGGGTGGGGTTAGGATTAAATATAAGTTCTAGGGTGGAGGGAGTGGGGTTCTGGGTAAAATAAGATTTTGGACTTACAAAATGTTTTTTTGGTAGCCCATAAACCCGAAATGTTGGAGCGTCCGTCTGTCCATCCCTCTGTCCGTCTGTCCATCCTTATAAGTGCAACTCCTCCTAAACCGTTTGAAGAATTTTCATGAAACTTTACACAATGGAAGAACTCCACATGAAGATGTGCATGAAGCAATATAATTCCGTTCTGACAGGCGCAGGGGGTATCACTTTGTGAGCTTGCTCACAGTACCTCTAGTGACAATTATCTTTTGATATCATTCATTTTGAGCTTATCTCATGAGAATTAATTGCCACTTTTTTAAATTAATATTTTACAGAAAAATGCTGAAGTTGGGATCTTCCAAACCATGGCCTGAAGCAATGGAGATAGTGACAAATCAAAGAAAAATGAATGTCAGTTCTCTTTTATCCTATTTCCAACCTCTTATTAATTGGCTAAAGGAGCAAAACAAAGGACATGAACACAACTGGACTGCAGAATGTCCAAATCTTGAAGAAGAAAGGCATTTTCTTGAGATATACAATAAGGAATCACAAGATGTATATTATAAAGATAGTATTGCAAGCTGGAATCTTGCTACAAACCTAACTGACTATAATCAAGAAATTTCAGTGAGTAGAAAATATTTTTTGTGGTAGATTGTCAACAATGAAGATTTTTTAAACATAATGATTTGGATACAATTAAAGAATACATTATCAAGAAAACTGAAGCAACACGTTAGTGCACCTCAACTTTATACTCTTCAGAACTGTCCCATTTGTAAACTGGTTGAATATTGGAAGCCCTTCTTTGGTTTCTACATGGTTTCTGCTGGGCTTTGGGTTCAATGAATGGCATTGAATTTGACTGAGGACCATTTATGGTCTTGAAATTGGAAAATGGGCCAGGAGGTCTTGAAAAGCTTTTAATATTCAAAAACTAAAATGCTGACAAAGTACATAATCATAACTACATAGTTTTATATGTTATAGATCGAAAAGTCATAGTCGCAACTTAACTAGGACACTCCAGTCATTACCCACCCCCACTTCTGATCAAGCAGGTTAAGTGTACAGATCAATGTTTTCTGTTTGGGAGACCAAGCACAAAATCACCATGTTTTTACTGTAGGTCATACAATGACACAGATGTACAAATGTAATCAAACATAGCTGAGGTTTTAAAATACTGGTGTCACTGAAAACAGAATGATTAAAAATGTTTAGTACAAAATATAGGCGGTCATGATTAGCCATTGTGCAGAAATATGTGACCTTAAACATAATATATACAAATATAAATAGTGCAAAATATATTTTTGAGTTAGCCATATAACATACTTTTTCAGGTGTAAAATTTGATGTGAATGCCTGTTCTGTTTGCATGACTGTTATTAAAATTTAAAGCCACATGAACGGGAGATTGGTTAAAGAAATGGTGCACCTTGAGTGGTTGAGTCTGAGTAATTTAACCTGCCTTTTGAGTGTCTTAACTGATTTTCGGATTTATGGCGCATTTTTTTTAAATATGCATGACTGGTTAGCCAAAGGGTGTACCTTGAATGGTCGAGTCTGAGTAATTTAACCTACCTTTCGAGTGTCTTGACTGATGTTCTGATTTATGCTGCATTTTTATTATGTCCTCGCCAATCTGGCGAGGGGCATTAAGTGTTACCCTTGTCCATCCGTCCCGAATGTCCATTCCAAATATGGTTTCCAGACAATAACTTTAGTTTGACTGAAAGAAATGAAACAAAATTTTATACATAGGTTTATATCTACATAATACAGGTTGGGATTGACAGTGGGTTTGGTCAGATATTGTTTGGCAGAGTTATGACCCTTTTCTGAAGACATGTTGATACTGGTTTCTGGACAATAGCTACATTTAGTTTGACTGAATGAAATGCAACACAATTTTATACATTGGTTTATATCCACATAATACAAGTTGGGATTGATAGTGGGCATGGTCGAATATTTTTATGCCCCCAACCTAAGTCGGGTGGCATATAGTGATTGAAGTGTGCATGTGTCTGTCCATCCATATGTGTGTGTGTCCGAGCCAATAACTCGAAAACGGTTAGGGCCACAGTCATCAAACTTCACACAATTATAAAGGACCATGGGAGGATGTGTCACACACCATAGCCGGTTTCGTACCTTAAAGGTCCAGATCACATTTCAAAATGTCACACTAAAAATTGGTCAATATTCGTGTCTCAGCCATAACTCAGAAATGAATCATAGTACAATTGTTAAACTTTTTACAAATGTTGAGGACAGTCAGAAGGTGTGTCACATATAATATTTTCCACCGCATCTGCAAGGTGAAGGTCACAAGGGGGGGAGGGGCATGTGTTACCTTAGTAACATTTTTCTTGTTTATTTCAAAAAGTGGGTATACTGGATTGCATCCGTCTGTGCGTCCATGATTCTGTGTGTCCGTCCATACATCTGTCCATCCGAACTCAGATGTCTGTTCGCATTATAACTTCAACATTACTGCCCAGATTTCGATGAAATTTCATAGAGATGTTCACTATCATGAGACCTTGAAGCAGCATTTGCCGTTTTGCTGTTGAAATACTTTTTCTGTGAGTTATGGCCCTTTCAATATACAAAAATAAGCTATTTTTTTATCTGTTCACGCCATATCTCAAGTTTGGATCATTGGATCTCAATGAAATCTGGAATGAAAATTGTTTATGGGAAAGGCTTTCAAATGAGTCTCTAATAATATTTTTTGCTTTTCACTTTTTAGACTTATCCCCCCTTTTAACTTTGAAAAATGGCTGTTTCAGGTCTAGCATTCTGAAAAATTTAGGGGGGCTAAAAATCGCTCTCCTGAAATGATCTAGGAGTGCAAATGGCTCTCCTAATTTTTTTTTAACATAGAAGGCAGTTGAACCATGATATATCATATGAATGCAGTTCAACACTGTGACCAGACATGCTCTACAGGCCTGGCATTCTGAAAAATGCAGGAGGGCAAAACATCGCTCTACTCAATCAGCTTAGGAGAGCAATTAGCTTTACACAGCATTTTAAGTATCCAGTTGAACGAACTCATTGAAACTGAAATCAACAGACTATTACTTCAGTGATTTTATTAACTTTACTGAGGTAAAGCAAAATCTCTTAGACATCTAGATGTCTCACTCAACAACCGAACACACACTTGACAAGACCTGTGTGTGCCCAAGTTGGGGGGGGGGGGGGGGTTGAAGGTGGTAGTGGTAGGTGTATGACTTTCTTGGACAACAGGTCTGCTTGAATCTACAGTCACATCCTGGTGCACATGCTTCAAGTGACAGGATAGTAGTAATGGTAGTATATTATAGTGTCAATATTCCTTGAATAATTACCCTTCAAACTGTGATGTCAGTTGTTGAAACTGACAGAAAATAAAATATTGCTGTGACCCATTGTGCTTCAAATGATTGCAACTGTGTTTGGGTATGTACAAAGTACGTACCCAAACACGGTTGCAGCCATTACCTTTTACCACTAAACCACTTTCAAAATGAAATTATGTGATGATATGTGACTTCGAAGTTAAATTACATTTTTGCTTTACAACAAAGATTTAATGTCAGCATAATACATGTAATCTCAATCATCCCAGACCAAAATATTTAGGAGGGCAATTTTTCGCTCTCCTTAATTCTTTCAGGAGGGCAGTAAGGAGAGCTAAAAAATCACTCTCCTGAAATTGCCAAGCCTGCTGTTTGTATCATAAAATATTTCAGGTTTGGGTTATCATATTTCACTGAAATTTGGAATGAATATTGTTTATGGGAATGGCTTTCAAATGAGTCCTGTTCCTGTAATAAAACAAAGAAAATGCATGCAAATCCCCCCCCCCCCCCCCAAATCAAATGTGGCAGTATGTCTTTGTTTTATAAGGTTGGGGTTATCAGATTTCAATGATAATTTGGATTGAAGATTGTTTATGGGAAAGGCTTTTAAGTGAGTCAGGTCCCTGCAATAAAACAAAGAAAACACATGCAAATCACCTACCCACATATGGCATTAAGTCTTTGTTCTACATCTCTTATGTGAAAGGTCCGATGATCACTAGACTTCAGTAACAGGTGTTTCTGGCCTTCACAAGTACCTTGCTGTAAAACAAAGACAATTATTTTGCTGTTTGTCGCGTAAAATAGCCAATTTTTTGTCTGTTCACCTCATATCTCTGGTTTGGGGATCATGGCTCGCACTGAAATTTGGAATGAAGATTGTTTCTTATCAACCTACCTTACAGTTGTTTACTACAGGCTTGCACTGCAGTGGAAGACCCTAACTCAGAAAATATACTCTCTATTTTGATCTTTCCCAAGGGTTTTGGGAAAGAAAAGTGGTGCAAAAGCACCAAGAAAAAGTAAGCCAAAACTGGGTCCAGTGCTACCTGCACACACCCATTAGGGACGCTCTTCTCCAAGTATAGATCCACGGCTTCCGGTAACCAGTGCACAGACAGTAACTAATGAATCATTCTTTTTTTGTCCACCCACATGGCACGACGTCCATATGCATTCAGAAACAGTGATAATTCAACTCGTTGATAATGGTTACCTGTGACTGGAATTATGGATCTAAGGATCGTATAATAACAGGATTGTGTTTTATATATTCTCGTTATTATTTTCAACCACATGTTCTTTGTATTTTATATATTCTATGTGTTCGCGCGTGACTTTCGCGTATCGTGTGGTTTGGACATAAATTTTTTGGTTGATAAATTTATGTTATCCTTTTGGATATTATTATTATTATTGGAGTTTAGTGTCAATGGGGAGGGCTGTATGGACAGAATTTCTCCTCTCTATTGAGGGCAGAATTTTTTCTGTTTTTTGGGTCCCTGTCGGCCGTCTGGGTTCAGTTGTGTTCCCACTGGTCCTTTATTTTCTGCCACGTTTCATAGTTGGGGGTGTTCTTCTACTTTCAGCTTTTCTTCTACTGTTCTCACCTCTGTTATGCCCAGGGCTGTTGCCCAAGCATGTGGTGCGTTCTCATGGCCATTCCTCCCGCACCTGCAGGGAGGGGGTTTGCTGTTGTTCGAGACCTCCCGACACAACCACGTCTGGTGAGAGTTATGTCCCCTCCGTAGGGGATGTGCAGCCTTTAACTGTGGTGGATACTGCGGGAGCTGTTGAGTTGTCTGGTGAAGAGATGTCTGCTTCCGGGACTGTGGTCCCTCTCCAGTCACCATCTGAGGCTGTCACTAGGGTTGTGACTCCTCCTTTGGAGCTGAGCTTGATTGCTCTCTACACTTTTCCACTGGTTTCAACAGCTCCCATTGCATCTGCTGCTACTGCTGTTCCGTCTGTTACGTCATCGGTCACCATTTCAGCCGGCCTCGGCTTATCCCTGCAGAGGTCTGCAGAGATGTCTGGTAGTGTGGATGTGGGGTATCAGCCTTCCCTGACTTCCACCTGGCGAAGTCGGAAGGGGCTGCCGGCCGATTCCTTTTTGTGCAGCCTGGATTTTTCTCTTGTATTGTCTGCTACGTCATCGGTCACCGTTTTATCTAGCCTGGGCTTATCCCTGCAGGGGGCTGCAGATGTCTGGTAGTGTGGACGCTTTTTGTACAGCCTGGACCTTCTGTCCCTTAGAGGTCTGCGGCAACTCTCCTGAGTTCCCGCACTGTAGATCCTCAAGGTATGTCATACCCCTATACGCATCTGCCTTCAGCTGCCACCCGTTGCCCCACGTTGGGTGTATTTGAGGATCATGACCCTTCACTGGTTTAAAGGGTCAGGAGTGAAACCACTTTACCGGTTTGTTCCCACGTCGAACCGGCTGACGCGGGCCGTGCGCTTAGGGAGGCCTTCTCCATGGTCACTCAGGTTCTTTCCAGGAGCCTTCCCATTGCCTCCAGCGAGGCTACTGGTGGTTTCCAGGTACACCCCCCCCCCCCCCCCCCCCCACCCTGCGGCGCCACCTCCCGGGATTGGAAGCAGGCTGCTTTCCGATCCCTCAGGTGTGCCTACACCATGGGAGGCATCAGCTGGTTTGCCCATGATCAGCTATGTGTCTTCTGACTCTTCTGGGTCAGACATACCTGACGTCGAGAGCCAACAGTCTTCTGACTTGGGGGGCAGCTCTTGACTTTGTGTTTGAGTTCCTTCCAGATCTCAAACCAGGGTTCATACAGCTCTTGAAAAACCCATGAAAATGAGTTTTTCTTGAAAAACCCTGGAATTTGAAATTAGCCCTTGAGAAACCCTTGAACTTTCAGAAATCTCTTGAAAAACCCTTGAATACCAAACTATTTCCTGGGCATTGTAAATATATGTGTACTCGCCTTTTATTTGTTTGTTGCGCTCGTGTCGCTCAGTTAAAAAAAACCATAAAAAGGTGTGGACCGTTTTACCGAGATTACTGTAACACAGATCACACTTTGGGTACCAGTACTTCCTGACTTCCAAAGTCAGATCCGTGTCACATGAATCTTAGATTTTTAGAGCTCATACAACAACCTGAATAGTATATGTAGCCCTTGAAAAAAAAGAAGCCCTTGAAAAACCCTTGAACTTTGTGAGCAAATTTTTGTATGAACCCTGTCAAACTGCCAGACCAGCCGACGGTGTCAGCCAGACCGCGATCATTGGTCACGCGCATACAGCCTGTGGAGCAACCCGATTCCGGGTGCCTTTGACCGTACCAGTTGGTACATGTGGTTGAAGTGTTTACAGCTTTGGACTCGAAGCCGAGTTCCAAGGTTATGAGGACTTCATTCTTCACCAGGGCTGACACTTTTTTGCATCCAGTGCAATATCGTTCCTATGATTTCGCCAATCCGTAAGTCTGCCAGACTTTGACAGTCTTGAATCAGGACGCCACCTACCTCGGGCGTTCCAAGCTCAAGTCGGCCATTATTCCTATGGCGACTCAGGAGTCCCTGTTGGGTTTATCAAGAGAGATGCTGGGCATGCTTTCTTTTTCAGATCATGTCGTCTCTGCTTTAGCTGCTTATCTGCCTCCAGATAAGTTTGCCGACATACAGGCTCCTTTGTGTGTGTTTTCCAAAGTGCTCATGCATCTTACATGCATGCCTGTAACATGGCTAACTTGAAATTAGTTCACTGGGATGCTGTGTTGGACACAAGCTGTTCCTTTCCTGAGGGGCAGCATGATGCTCTTTGATCTGCTTCTTTGGCTGGGCTGCAAATATTCCATGGTTCCCTGGCGATAGTCCGGGATGATGTCCTACATCATTCCAAAGATCAGCTGCTGATTCGTCAGCTTGATCAGCCTTCTGTTGGAGGCAGGGGACATGCAAAGCCTAACAAGCACCTTTCTGCTTACTCTGGAAAGCCAAGGGCTGATCCTCCTGCCGCCACTTCTACTTTTTACTCATGGGGTAAGGGTAAGCGTCGGCAGGCTAAAGGGAAGACTCAGAATTCTTCATATAGTAGAGGAGGTGGTTTCTCCTCTCACGAGCCTCACCGGGGCTCGAAATGAAGTCTTCACCTCGATTTGTCCCAGGTTGGTGGAAGGATGTCAGAGTTTGCAGACCATTGGGCCAAAGTCACATCCAATCCTTAGGTATGAGATGTTGTTCAGTCTAGGCTGCGGATATGCTTCCGGGGGCATCCCACTCTGTCGAGAGTGCCTCTTTCAACACATGTTCCTTTAGACCTTACACGTCGAGAACTTTTGATCATGGAGATAGACAATCTCCTGTCAAAGGGGGTGAATGAGGTCGTCAAGAACATTCATTCAGTGGTATTTTATTCCTGCCTGTTCTTGGTGCCGAAAAAGGATGGCCTTCGGCCTCAACCTGTTTCCTTGGGCCTTCACCCGACTAATGCTGTATGTGCTAGCCTTCCATCGCACACAGTCCTGGGTGACTACTTCGGCATATCTAGACGATATCCTCCAGATGCATTCCAATGCTGCCTTTCTGGAGTCAGATGTCGACACACTGTTGAGCCTACTCAGTTGCTAGGGTTCAGAGTCAACGAGGAGAAGTCGGACCTGGTCCTTTCTCAGTCGTTTTGTCATCTGGGGATGGACCTCTGTACTCAGCTGAATACGGTGGCAGTTCCCTGGGCAAGGGCTGTGATTCTCTCAGCTTTTTCCCTGACTCTGCCCCAGTCCATTTCTGCGACAGCTCGGAGTATTCTCTGGCTGCTCGGTCTCTGCAGTGCTGTGACGGATCTCATTCCTCTAGGTCGGCTGCATGTTAGACCTCTCCAACACTTTCTGCTTAGCCGTTGGAGGCCGAAATGTCGATCCTCTTGATCTGGTGCTTCAGTTACCGGAGTCTCTTCATCGTCACTTTCTCCCTTGGGCGGATGTTCAGTGGATTATGCAGGGAGTTCCGTTGGGCTCACCCACATCTGATCGTGTTCTGATGGCAGATGCCAGCGATCTCAGATGGGGTGTGACATTGGATCAGGATCAAGCAGTGCTTCACATCAACCAGAAGGAGCTTCTTGCTCTTCTTCTGAGTTTCCGGCAGTGGATCCTCCACCATTCGAATCGCCAGGTCCTTTTGTTGTCTGACAATTCGAGAGTGGTTTCTTACATTCGGAATGGCGGCATGCACTCGGTTCCCATGTATGAACAGGCTTGGAATGTTCTACTGCTCGCTCAGGATGTCAACGCCGGAGTGGTGGTTCATCACATTCCCGGTTGTCTGAACGTCCTAGCCAACTCCCTGTCCCGACGGGGCAGGGTCTTTTCCACTGAGTGGATGCTCCACATGGCGGTGTTCCAGTCACTTGCGATCTTTGGGGTCAGCCCCACATCAATCTCTTTGCGACTCGTTGAAACCATCAGGTGGCCATTTCCGTGTCCCTGTGTCCAGATCCTCTGGCTGTCACTGTGGATGCTCTGTCACTCGATTGGAATGGTCTTGTCGGCTACGCCTTCCTACCAGTTCTGATTTTGCCTCAGGTTCTAGCCAAGATACGAACCTACAGTTGTTGAATCATTCTGATCACTCCCCTGTCGCCTCAGTGGGTGTGGATCCGCTCTCGGTTGGCGGCGGTTCCGGCACGTCTGCCTCTACATCGCGACCTTCTTTGCCAAGGTCACCGGAAGAGGTTTCACGTCGACCCGACTTCATTGTGCCTTCACGCATATCTTCTGTCAGGTCCCGTTTCCTCCGTAGAGGTTTTTTTCGAGACGAGCAGTGGAGTGCATTTCTTCTTCCCGCGAGGCACTCCACTGGTTTAGCCTTTGCGGCTAAGTGGAAGTCTTCTGTCCATGGTGTGCCGATTTCTCTGTTGATTAGGCCAATCCTACGATATCACAGATTGCAGAGTTTCTGGTATATCTGTTTGCTTCTCAGCGTCTCCAGCCTGACACCATCAAAGGTTACAGATCCATGCTTTTGGAAACCTTTTCATATGTGGGACAGCGTCGTATCGGCACTAATCCATACCTCTCCAAGCTTGTTCGGCACTTTTCCTCGAATAGGCCTAGGACTTTGCAGCTTACCCCAAGATGGAATTTTTCTTGGGTGCTGCTTTGCTTGGGGGGGGGGGGGGGGGTGGGGCACCATTCCGACCTTTATCCTAGGTGGATATGTGTTTTCTCACATACAAGATGGCTTTTGCCTCAGCCAGACGGGTTAGTGAGCTTCACGCCATCTCGGTTGATCCGGCCTTTTTCAGGAGCTCCCCCAACAGTTTTACTTTACCACTGATTGCGCCTTTCTGGCCAAGAATCAGATACCAGAAATGAGTCCACCTCCTATCTATATCAGGGCTCTTCCTTCTGCTGAAGGTTATTGCCCTTTGCTCTGTCTGGTTCGTGCAATTCGCATTTATCTCAATCGGACGCAGTTCATCAGGAAAGTCAGGAAACAATTTTTTCTGTCTCTTATTCCTGGTCAACTTCTCAATCCTGATCTCTTCTCAATCCATTTTCTCCATGGATTTGTCTTGCTATTCGCGTGGCTTATGCTCGACAAGTGACTGACGATTGTTTTACCAATCATATTTCTGCCCACGAGGTGCGTGCATTGTCTACCTCTTGGGCTTATGCTAACTCCGTCAAGTTGTCGGATGCTATGCAGGTAGCCTACTGGAGAAATGCTTCTACTTTCTCCAGTTTCTATCTGCGTCAGTTGCAGGATCCATTAGGGTTCTTACAAGGTCAAGCCCAGCTCTGTGCTGTTACTGTCCTTTCTGTCTGTGTGTCACACAGAACCGTACACCTCATCTCTCAATGTGATGCTATGGTTTGATAGGCCTAGGGAAATCTTCATCTGTCCACGATTCCAGTGCAATTGGGTTATGTGGGGTTGGTTATGTGATTCCATCCATCCTATTGTCTATTCAGCCTGTAGTGAACAATTGTAAGGTAGGTTGATAAGAAATTTAGGTAAAGGGTTTAGGTAATGGGTTAAACTAAGAACATTATGATTTACAGGAACTGATTATACTTCACTGATAAAATGTTTGCATACTTTGTTGGTAATATTTCCAGATTGTTGGAATTACCAATAGAATTTATAGAACGAGGTTCATCATTGGTAAAAAAAAATAGGTTAGTGCAATTGTGTACATAACAGACTGAATCCTTCCTAGAGGAATGTGAACAATTGTAATTTCAGTTTTTAGCAAGTTGACCTACAAAAATTACACCGATTGAAATCAACTTTTATCAATCTCTCAGGTGTGGTTTTTGTCTAAAACTAACGTCCAAATGTCCAAGGTAGGCAAAAAACTTTTCTAAAAAACTGATTTGATTTATAAAAAAGGCATTTAAGTGATGACATATGTATCTTTTCTGGTTTTTCGTCATTTATATTTAAACTCGGATAAAACTGGATCAGTGAAAAAGAAATATTGTGAATAGTATAGTAACTAATAAATTTGATTTACCCCCAAAAATTGGTATTGTGGCTGATTGTGGTATAATTTTAAAAAATGCTAAGTTGGGTGAAGAGTTTAGTAAAATTAGTGGAATTCAAAAGTAAATTGCATGTCTTTTCCTGGAATTTAGTGAAAGCTCTCACACTTTTTAAAAAGTGTCATTGAAGGAAAGCCTCTGGTTTCAGATACTCCTAGCAAATTATAAGCATTTATTAATAATGGGAACATAAACAAACAATCTTTTTTACAGTTCTATTTTTCCATATAGCGGGTTCAACTTATCTACATCCCTCCACCAGAATGTGCCAAGTAACTGTGAGACTACTCTAAATAACTAACCCTGTTTTTGTTTACATTATTTGAAGGCATATGTACCTTTTGCTCATTGCAACATCATACTCCCACTTTGGTATTTGGGATTAAGTATCTTGCCCAAGGACAGATTTCGTCATTGAGGATTGTACCTTTGACCTTTGTGAAGTCCAGTGCTCTAAACAATGGGCCACCATTGCAAAGTGTAGGACACTGGAACCCTGTTAAGTGAATAGCCACTTTGACTGCAAAGAATATTCAATTAACAGGAGTATTCAATTAATAGAAATTGGGTCATTTTCACATTTTAGTGACCATGTGACCATTTATTCTACTGTATCTTGTTTGATGGACCTCTGTCAAGGGCTCCGAAATTGGGAGCAGCAACCCTTGTCCGTTTTTTAGCTCACCTGAGCGAAGCTCAGCGGGAGCTTTACTTATCGTGATCCGTCCGCCGTCCGTCCGGCGTTAACTTTACATTATCGACTTCTCCTCCTAAACCACTAGCCCAATTTTATTCAAATGTTGGCTAAATGTTTATTACCTAATGCCAATTCAGATGTGTTCAAATGAAGTTGCCCCTCCTCCTGGGTGGTGCCACTCCCCCAAGGGGCACCAAAATCTTTGTAAATCTTCTTCTCATGAACCAGCAGTAGCAGAGACTTGATATATGGTATGCACCTTCCATTTGAGGTGTAGACTCAGATTTGTTCAAGAGAAATTTGAGGGATAATATTTGGCGTTGTTATGGGAGGGGCAAAAATTTTGGCCCCGCCCCTAATTTCTATTTTCTGAACCGAGAAGCCGATTTCAACCAAATTTTATATGAGGGCTTATTGGGTCATGAGTACTAGATTTATGCAAAAAAAAATATTCCCGCAGCCCCGTGGGAACCGCAGGAGCTAAAAATAGAAAAAATTTTAAACGCCCATATCTCCAAAACTGCACGGCACCGAGAATTTTTATTTGGTGTGCAGCTTCCTTAGGACCAACAGAAAGGATTGGTAAAAAAAATTGCCATCGGTTTTATCATAGGGCACAGTTTCGGGACTTTGAAAAAGTGCTGAGTCAGCACTTTTTAACACTGTAGGCAATGGGAAAAACATTAAAAAATCTTCTTCTCCAGATCCAGCAGGCAGAATCTTTTGATATTTGGTATGCAACATTGTAGGGTGGATCTGATTCAAGTTTGTTCAAATCGGCCCTCTGGGTTCATATTTGGGCTCAGTATAGGAGCCCGATTTCGAACTTAGTGCATTTCAGACAAATTTCTTAAAAAATCTTCTACTCCAGATCCAGCAGGCAGAATCTTTTGATATTTGGCATGCAACATTATGGGGTGGATCTGATTCAAGTTTGTTCAAATCGGCCCCCTGGGTTTATATTTGGGCTCAGTATAGGAGCCCAAATTTGAACTTACTGCATTTCAGGCAAATTTCTTTGAAAATCTTCTTCTCCACATCCAGCAGGCAGAATCTTTGATATTTGGTATGCAACATTGTGGGGTGGATCTGATTCAAGTTTGTTCAAATCGGCCCCTTGGGTTTATATTTAGGCTCAGTATAGGAGCCCAAATTTGAACTTGGTGCATTTCAAGCAAATTTCTTTGAAAATCTTCTTCTCAAGATCCAGCAGGCAGAATCTTTTGATATTGGGTATGCAACATTGTGGGGTGGATCTGATTCAAGTTTGTTCAAATCGGCTCCCTGGGTTTATATTTGGGCTCAGTATAGGAGCCCAAATTTGAACTTAGTGCTTTTCAGGCAAATTTCTTAAAAAATCTTCTTCTCCAGATCCAGCAGGCAGAATCATTTGATATTTGGTATGCAACATTGTGGGGTGGATCTGATTCTATTTTGTTCAAATCGGCTCCCTAGATTCATATTTGGGCTCACTATAGAAGCTCGAATTCGAACTTAGTGCATTTCAGGCAAATTTCTTCAAAAATCTTCTTCTCCAGATCCTGCAGGCAGAATCTTTTGATATTTGGTATGCAACATTGTGGGGTGGATCTGATTCCAATTTGTTCAAATCGGCCACCTGGATTCATATTTGGGCTCACTATAGAAGCCCAAATTCAAACTTAGTGCATTTCAGGCAAATTTCTTCAAAAATCTTCTCCAGATCCAGCAGGCAGAATCTTGTGATATTTGGTAGGCAACATTGTGGGGTGGATCTGATTCAAGTTTGTTCAAATCGGCCCCCTGGGTTTATATTTGGGCTCAGTATAGGAGCCCAAATTTGAACTTAGTGCATTTCAGGCAAATTTCTTTGAAAATCTTCTTCTCAAGATCCAGCAGGCAGAATCTTGTGATATTTGGTATGCAGCATCCTTAGGGGGGTAAGATGCAAGTTTGTTCAAGCCATGTCCCTAGGTCCATATTTGGGCTCACTGTGGGAGCTTGAATTGTAACTTTGTTCGAAATGAGGAATTTTCTTAAAAAATCTTCTTCAGATCCAGCAGTCGGAATGATTTGATATGTGGTGAGTAGCATCCTTGGGGGGAGGGGGGGATTCAAGTGTGTTAAAGCCAAGTCCATGGGTCTATATTTGGGCTCCCTGTGGGAGCCCAAATTATAACGTAGTCAATATGAGGAATTTTTCTTTAAAAATCTTCTTCTTCAGATTCAGCAGTTGGAATGTTTTGATATTTGGCATGGAGCAACCTTAGGGGGCTGAGATTCAAGTTTGTTCAAGCCAAGTCCCTTGGTTCATATTTGGGCTCACTATGGGAGCCTGAATGACAACTTAGTTCAAAATGAGGAATTTTCTTTAAAAATCTTCAGATCCAGCAGATGAATGCTTTTGATATTTTTTATGCAGTATCCTTCGGGGGGTAAGATTCAAGTTTGTTCAAGCCATGTCCCTAGGTCCATATTTGGGCTGATTGTGGGAGCTCGAATTGTAACTTGGTTCAAAATGAGGAATTTTCTTTAAAAATCTTCTTCAGATCCAGCAGTCGGAATGTTTTGATAATTGGTGTGCAGAATCCTTAGGGGTGTGAGATTCAGGTTTGTTAAAGCCAAGTCCCTGGGTTCATATATGGGCTCCCTGTGGGAGCCCGAATTATGACTTAGTTCAATATGAGGAATATTCTTTAAAAATCTTTTTTTAGATCCACTGGTCAGAATATTTGGATATTTGGTTTCAGCTTTTATTAGGAGGAGCAGATGCAACTTGTGGAAATCAATTCTCTGGGTTGATATTTAGGCTACCATGTCAGGTGAGCGCCCTCAGGTCCCCTGGGGCCTCTTGTTGCTAGAAGACTTTACTTTCCAAGAACAATAACTGAGAAACTATCTTGTATTCATTATCCCCCATCTACGAAGTCGGGAGGGTGATATTGAAATGGTGAAATTTTTTACAAAACTTGGTCTGAAGTATCATTATGAAGTGTAGTTGAATATGTGGTCAGGAATTTTTGATGCGACGAATTTTGTGTGGTTATGGTGCCTGAAAATTACAAAATTTCCATCACAAAGGATTGTCTGTTAAACTTCTTCAACATTTTTTATTGGATTTTTACGAAACTTGGTCTGAAGTATCAGTATCAAGGATAGATGTGCATGTGGGCAAGAATTTGTGATGCAACAAATTTTGATGGTTACGACCCTTGGAAATAGCAAAATTTCCATCACAAATGCTTGTCTGCTCAACTCCTGCATTTTTCATTGGATTTTTACTAACCTTAGGGTGCATTATGAGTGTGATGGTGATGTGTGCATTTGCATATGGAAAGGAAGTCTCTGTTCAAATAATTTTTTCAGAGTTGTTGCCCTTGTCAACTTTAAATTTACCAAAATTGCAGGTTTTTGGAAGATATCTTCAGTTGCGATTAAAGAAATTAAATGGTATTTGGTGGGTGACATTATTGGGTATGAATGCATGTCCAGGTCGATAATGAGATTATTCCTATTATAACAAAAAAGGCAGCGGGGTGTCATTAGACTGTCTTGTTTCTAATTCATTTTACGTGTGCCAGTTTGGGTGGATGATTAGGTTTTTGACATGGTTTGGTCAATAATCAACAAACAAAGAAGTTATACAATCAGTGGAGGGCATTCTAAACAGATTTGAAAACTTTGGAATTTCTGAAATGTTCTCCAATTCAGTATGAAATTTCTTTTGCCTATAGCTTGAAGAGAAAATGAGAAAATGGTTATTTTCTGAATGTGAAAATGTCACTAACCAATAGAGTGCTGGAAGCTTCACTCTGAAGTACAGGTACCATAACTTAAAGGCTTCATATTCAGTGGATGTGCTTCGCTTTATATTTGAAGTGAAATAATTTAGTCTGTAAGGATTTGCCTTGTTGCAGTTTATGGAAGAGTGCTATTGGCACTCCCCCATAAATTGTAACAAAGCAAAGACACATGAACAAATTCTAATGACCAAAAATAATTTAGAACTCTACCAAAAATAATCTAGCACTCTACCAATGAAACCTCAATAAACAGTGCCTGCTGGCACTCGCCAATAAATATTAACAGAATAATTACTGATGAACCAATTTTCTCCCCCTAAATTAATCTAGTAGTTACCAGTTAAGAGGGTATAAAGAATTTGCCAGATTATTGCAATTTAATTGCTGTGAAGGGTTCATAGTTAATAGTTCATAGGTAACTGGTTGAGTGCTATATTATTTTTCAAAGGTGATTTGTAACACAAGTATTTTTTTCAAGGATACGATGCTTTCCAGCCAAAGGAGCCCTGCCTTGCTATTTTGGTTAGATTTTGTTCATAAAAAATTATTTTGTTACAATTTATTGGAGAGTGCTTATTGGCACTTTCCAATAAGTTGTAACAAAACAATTTTATATAAACATTTTTGCTTTTCTTCTGAGCAAAACTAGCTAATGAAATTAGCATAAAGCCACTAAAGTGGCTTCCGGCACTTTTCAGTTATGCCATTATAGAGGCTTCTTGCAGTCAACCAATTAATTGAATGATGTATTTTTAGCTGTGACAAAATAGCTCTGTATAATGTTGGTTGGTCTGTTGGTTGGTCAGTCACTCACACAGTTTGTTATCAAATAGATTTTGAATTTAATAACTTTCAAAATACTTGGTGGAATGACATCATACTTGGTATGTAATTATATGTATTTGTGTATATTAAAGTTGTTGCAGTTAGAAAATTTGTTGTTGGATCTCAGGGCCGAGGGAAAGGCTTGTGGTGCTCTATTGGGTGTCCTACTGCTCATCCTGACCTACCGGCTGGTAGCTTTGTTCCCAAAGTGCTCTTGACTGAGTGTCTCAGGTGACTGGTGAGTTTACTTTGAAAAAATTAGACTGCTCAAAGCAGGCTCTGCACCACCCAAATAGTAGTGCATTGAATAATGGAAGAGGACCTAGGGCCCCAAGTTCAGTGCAGTATTTTGTAATATGGAATATTTTGTTGAGTTATCACCATGTATGAACTTGGAATTTGTTTACGCCTGTTTTGAAAAAATGGTTGTATTATGGTATACCGCTTCCTGTCCGCCCGACCGTCTGTCCATCCACATGTCGTACAATAACTCGAAAACACTTCGAGCAATTTTTGTGATTTTTTGGTGGAAAGTATATGTTGATGGAAGGAAGCTCTCTTTCAATTTGTGTCACTGTCTGATTTGTCATTCCAGACCAGAATTATGGGACTTTATTTCTTGAAGTTTTGGTCTCCATGGACATAAGATATATACATGAAATTCAAATAATTTATTTCCAAATTAATGAACACAGTATTGTTGATGGTTATGATTATTGTACAAGAATATAAAAAAATCCTGACAAGGACACATGTATATTCATATTGTGTGCTTCCCTCTTGTAATTAATAACGGGCGTATTATGCGCTCATGGTGCAGCTGTTTATTACCATCTGTCACAGCTTAGATATGAAACTTCACAATTTTTTTTTTCAGACAAATGCAAGTCTTTCTAGTTCTGCCTTTACAAAAAAAATGGCCGAGGAAGCAAATAAATTGGATTGGAAGAACTCTAAGAATTCTACAATACAAAGGATGTTTCATAGTATAACTGATATTGGAACATCTGCACTCAAAGATAAAAATAAACTGAAACAGGTAAGTTTAATGCAATGTAGATGGTAGATGAATAATATCATCAGGCAGGGTAGGATGGAGAAATCTCACCCAAGGGAAAGGATATTTGAGCCCGAACACAAGACTTGAGATTTCTCCATTCCCCCACCCTTCTATCCCCCATACTCCATTCAATCATCGCACGTTCTATAAACAAACAACATGGTGTCATGTTTTGGAAATATTTAGCAGACAAACGTTTGTCGAAGAAAATAGAAATAAAACCAGACCACAAAACCAAAGGACACTTGACTCTTTTATATGAATTTTTGTGTGAATGCCATTATGTGTGGAGAGAGTTGCACAAAATTCCCTTCGAAAAGTTATGGGAAAACATTGTAGAATTCATAATATGACATCATCGGAATGTGTCAATGTTCATTTCGCTACAAATCTTTAACCCCTGTCTTGCCGTCATTGGAATTTAATTTTGAGTTATATACCTGTAGTATATACAGAACTTTTGTGCACTCTTTCTGTTAAGCAAATCATTTTTTTTTCAGAAACGGACAACGAAATTGTTTGATTTAGCTGCACATACCCCTGAATTACTTTTGATGATGTCAAGAGTGTTTTGGTGGGGAAGAAAAATTATCCATGATGGGGGAGATGTGAGACGAGGAAATCTCACACGCGGGACACGATATTTGGCCCAGACACTCGGCAATCCTTGTGTCTGGCCCAAATATCTTTCCCTCGGGCTCACACCCTCACCTATCAGAGATAATAATAATCTCACACAGGCATCTCACCAAGGACATATGTATCACAGTAGGCAAGTGAGAATAATATACTCAAAATGAAATGACTAGCAATTTATATGTTGTATGTATCAGTTTAAGGTTCTAGGGGACCAGTTGCTAAACCTATTCCATCAGAACAAAAAACGAAAGAAGGGTAAGAAATGAATAAAGTTCATCTAATCTATGTTGTGTTCGGATTGTCACATTTCTCCCTTATTGACTCGTCCGGTGGACGAGTCAATAAGGGAGAAATGTGACAATCAGAACATGATGTATTTGCCCCTTTGCCGAATAGACTAACTAATGAGAACAGGGTTTCCACCAGGAATAAATTAGTGGGTCTGGTAGAAGGGGAAAATCACAGATTGCCTGGTGTAATAATGGTTTGCACTGGGGGGGAAGAAAATTTTAGAATCGAACACTGCAGGAAAGCTATTTCCTTGCATCTGAGATGGTGATTCATGTTTTAGTGTGAACGATTTTCTGAGAATAAGTATGTTGAATCTTCAGGAAAACACCCCCAAAGCCATCACCGTTTCTTCACAACAATTGGGATGTAACATCTTACCTAATAGGAAAATGGTGATGGTTTCCAAATGACACTTGACATTCTTAAATTGCAGTGTGCCACTTCTGGAAACAGTGCTCCTAAAATGTGTCAAATTTGTTGGGAGAATGACCCTGTGTCTTGACTAGAATTTTACGCATCATGTTGTTTGTTTTTTCAACCATATTTTATGCTTTATCAGTAAATGATTGGCGGGGGAATGGGTCTGGTTGACAGACCCCCAGCCGTGGTAGCGGAAACCCTGGAGAGTCCATAGTGGTCACTAGTCCAGTTCCCTCCCAGTAAGATAGTTTGATCAGTTTATGCACAAACACAGTAAAACTGTTCAGATGGTTTTCGTTGGATTTTGTAGTTCAGTTTTCTGGTTTGCCGTGAAAAAAATGGAAATAGCCGGGAAAACAAAAAAAAAATGCCCCGCTCTACTATTTCTTAATTAAATTGACCCTGGTCTCTCTTCAGCACATAATCCCCCACCTCATTTGAAGGATGTTCTGGATGTGGGAGATTCTTTGAATACAAGCTTGTCAGCTTGGATGATGTAACACTGGCATATTGTCTCGCACAAGATAGTCGTTCTACCTCTTTTCAAAGAAACAAATGAACAAAGGAGATGCACACTTTAAAGTCGATACTCAGGTAGGGAGAAATGTCTTTTTAAAGCATACCATATTCAATGATAAAGAAGCAGACTCTACCAACTAGGGTGTGGCGAGAAGATACATTGTTGATGCATGTTTGAAATAAACGAAGAAACATAGGGTGGGTGTAACATCCTCTAAGCCTACAGGCTTGTATTCAAAGAATCCAGCACATCCTTCAGGTGCTTGGATGAGGTGGGGAATTCTTTTACATAAAGCCTTCCGGCTTTGTCAGATGTGACACTGGCATGTTTTCAAATCCTTTAGCATTGAATGTGGTTCATTGAAACACCCATAATAAACCTGAATAAGACTGGTAAAGTTTGTTTGTTTGTTTGTTGGTGGTTAACGTCACATATTTATGCACCATGGCTAATCGTGACACAACATGGAGATGAAGTCAAGTTTAGTCAATCGTTGATCTACATGTTGCCCATTTTAGAGGACTTTCACCCCAAGCATTGGTGACTGGGTCCTATTTTACTAGTAAAGCGGAACTGGTTTACCACAGTAAACAAGTGCTGCTTACTTCCCGGGATTCCCACGGGGAGACTGGTAAAGTAGTATGGAGTTTAATATCACTGATAAACAAGTGTGCTGAAGTTCCTCTGATCAGGCATAACACGCCCTGTTATGGAAAAGAGTCTCCATGAAATGTTTAAATTGTTGAAGAGTCATCATCAGTGTGAACAAGTGTCATCACAAAAGTCTGTGAGTTTATAAATAAAAAAAAGTCAATTACTTTCAGGACACAGCACCAGCAAGCAGCATGAATCAAGATAGAATAGATCTGGAAAGCATATCATGCTGCATACATGTACCAACATTTCAGAAATAAAAGCGATGAAACATTTTAACAAATCGCCAATTTGCAGCCTCAAGTACCTGTTGCAATGAAACACCCTTCCACATTCCAGTAGAAGTTACAGCCCTACTATTGGAATGCACTTTGAAGGATTGGTTGATGCCAGCTTTATACAAGCTGTTGGAAACCAGACATGCAAAAGTAGATGTTGTAACAGAATGTTTGAAAATAAATAAATGATCAGATTTTCTGATGTGTTGTATAAATAAATGACCAGATTGTCTGATGTGTTGTGTTCTTTTTAAATATTCTTGCAAGGAGGAAAAAGACACAAAAGTGTCTTATGATATTGAAATAATTTCACTGTAGCTAAAAAATGACCTGGTCAGGAGATTTTTTGTGATGTGGAAAATGTAAAAATGTAAAAAATTAGTATGTACCTGTCTATAACTTAGTTTTGAAGAAACATATGTCTGTGCTCTTTGGTGAGAGACCATTAAAGATGCCAATTTCTTGGTCAATAATTCTAGCTTAGTTTTTGGCAAAGGATATAATATTGTGAGATAGGCTAGAACCTGAGAAACATCCCATGTTGATGTACAGTGCAGTTTGGGCAGTTTACAATTGAAAAAATCCTTCATAAATCTAAAAGTTAGTGGTGAAGAGGTAAATTCCGATCTATCAATGGAGATAAGTGTCTGAATCAACATTCTTCTATGGGTGCTTGATTTCTGCCAAGATGAGGAAGGTGTCTAGGAAGCTTTTTTCAAAATACCCTTACATTGGAGGAATTGTCGGACACAGTACAGGCGATCAGTTTTTAATTTGGCTGAAGAGGACGAAACATGTCTGAAACTGTCTTTACTAGTAACTCCCTGTTTTATGGTAGATATACTGGGTGGGAGGTCATCAGTCGTAGCAATTTTGGGAAACCATGGCTTCATGGCCAAGTGAGGAACAATCAATATGGCATGTTGCACTTTTTATTCCTCTAATGTGACTAGCACCTCCCTGAGCAGACTGAAAGGAGGGAAGTGATTGGCCCAAGAGAAGGAATAAGCATCAACATCGGATGCAGAACTGTCAGGAAATCTGCTACAATATACAGGCAGGCAACTGATGATTGACCTTAGAAGCAAACATGTCAGTGGTAGGTTGGTAAAAATGGTGACATATTTGATGGAAGACACTGGTTTGTAATTGCCATTTTGCAGAACTTTTGAAATGTCATTGAGAGATAGCAAGAGTGCTTATTTGACCTGGAGTATGAACAGATGAGATGAGTATGTTTTTGGCAAAACACCAAATATCGTGAGAAATTTTGAAAAGAGAAGTCTTCCAACTGCCATAAGTATTGAGATAAAATACAGCAGTGGTATTATTAGTTTGAATACAAATATGACAAGGGCTTGGGTGATCATAATTTCAGTAAAGACTTCTTGGTGGCTTGAAGCTGCAGAACATTGATGTGTTCTAGTTTTTAACTTGAATGTCACAAACCATTAGTCCACAGATTGCCTAGATATCCTATATTTATTTATTTATTTATTTATTTATTTATTGGTGTTTAAGGTCACATACTTATGCACAATGGCTAATCGTGACTGTGACAGTTTTACGGGTGGAGGAAGCCGGAGTACCCGGAGAGAACAACGACGAGCAGCTGTCAGCTCCCCAACATCGTAACTCTGAACTCTGCACCGCAGCACAGGCAGGGTTAGATTGGTTGAAGACATGCGCACCATCGACGTGCAGTACGCCTCAGTACACAGCGTCATCGTGCCCCCATGTAGGCAATCGGGGTGAAGTGTCTTGCCCACTTAGATATCCTCCCCAGCCATAAGAATAGAAGTCTGTCATAAAAATGTGGTCAGTTTGAGGGTAACTGAGAAGGCAACTCTTCATTGATGAAAGATGTGTTATCTTTCATAAGATCTCATCCTACTTGACGATGATAATTTCATAGTATGAGAGTGGGATTTATATGTTGAAACATACATTCCAATTAACTGTTCAATAAGTCATATGGTTGGCTTGTCATCTGACAAATTTGTTTGGAGAAATCCAGAATCTGAGTTATTTTATCATGTGATAACCACAGAAGGAATTGTTGGAAGCCTATCACATGACCCAGACATTGAATTTATTGTTGAGGTTCAACTTTGTACAACTGACAGCAATTTCCAAATTGCTAAGTGTGTGTGTAATTGCATTTGTCTCTACTACAAGTTTTTGCAGAAAGTTGCTCATATGTGTACATCGGTTGCCTTTGTTGTGAAAAAAGGTAAACACAGGTTTCATGATGTTAGTGAAAAGGTAGGAAGCAGATGATAAACCGAAAAGTAAACATGTAAATTTGTAGAGAATTCCATGCCAAAGAAATTTCAAATATTTTTGATAAAGATCATAGATGGAAATGCTTATATATGCATCCGTTAAGTCAATGGATGTGAAAAAACACTTTTTGAATCAATGGCAGGACATGAGACAAAGTATCTATCTGGAATGGGAATATTTCATGTATTTGTTTAAGGCCTTCTAATTGATAACTGGGCACATGGTGCCATTTTTCTTTTCACATAAGAGATTTGAAATAAACTGCCCTGGATCATGATGGCAAAGAACAATGGCACCTTTATCCAGCAGATCCAAGACACCTGCCTGAACAAGTCGTGATTCAAAAGGAGAAAAGTTAATTGACTGAGAAATATTGTGCTGCACTGATGAAAATACAAATTTAATCCTATAAACGGTAACCGCTTGGAGAATAAATTTGCCACTGATTAAGTATTTTATTTGGATAGAAAGGATTGATTCTACTAGTTTTAAGAAAATCACAAACAAGTTATATCTTGGTTTCGTAAGTGTTGAACTACTGATAGCTTCGATAAGGTTTCTTGAAGCCTGGCCAGTACCTTTCTTGACTGTAGCCGGAATTGTAAGAGTTCTGCCGGTAATTGTAAAATGCTGGTGCCTGCCCAAAAAAGGCTGAAATTTTTTGTTTGTGAAAGACTTAGGTCTATATGCAATTGTAATCTTAGTTACTTCTGCCTTTTAAATATCTTTGGAGACAACATGTCCAAAAAGGTGCTAGGAGAAAGGTCAATCCACAGCACAAAGAGATTTGTATTCAGCACTGAAATTAGGTTTACATCAGAAAACAAATGATATGTAGGCCCATGAAACAGTCCAGTCATAAGTATTAATTGAATTTATCTGCCACTGCCTTAATAATTCTAAATAATCTTTGAATAACCATTCAAGACGTGTGTATGTAATCTTCAGTACTAAATTGCACACAATTCACCACCAGTGAGTCATGTGTTCTCATTCAACAAACATTGGTGAGAATCCCTCAGTCAAATGGCAACTGAAGTGTTATTATAACTACAATCAAAAGTGATAGAGCAACAAATTTTGTTTTACAAGTATTGTACTGCTTTACACACTATCTGTTTGGGCTGCATAAAATCAGCACTGCCAGAAAAAAGTTCATTTTTCAGTAAATTTTGCATTTTTTCAGGCCTGGAAATCTGAGATGCGTGATTTTTTGCTTGCCAACTGCTTGTGCAGTTTTGATCCCACATAAGCATTTATCAACACACTCCAAGTCCCACGGTATTGAACATTGCAAGTATAATTCTTGGCAGTCGTGACTCTTAGTGGAAAGAATTAAATACAAACAGCATCGAACAGAAAGTTACATTCATTCTCATTTTATTTCGACAGGGTTTCCACCAGGATGTCTCAACGGCCTGTCCTCAGCTGCATTCCCCTCGATGGCGATGGTCCTTAATTCTTAGCGCATGTTGGCCCCCAAATATTTTACTGCCTTTACTGGAAAATGCATAAATGACACGGAATAACAACCATACCCAAAATGAGCGACGTTTCTCTTTTCATTTATTGTTAACCTGGAATATTATGAGTAATAAATAAATGAAGGTACATGTAATCTCATAGTCAAACATATCCCTTTTCAAGAGAATTTTCAAAGTTCAAACAGTTAAAAAAAAATTACCAGGAAGGCAGTAAAAAGTATTTCTTATCAACCTTCCTTACAATTGTTTTCAACAGGCTTGCACTGCAGTGGAAGTCCCAAACTCAGAAAAGTACTCACTATTTTCTTCTTTCCCAAGCGATTTGGGAAAGAAAAATAAGCCAAAACTGGATCGAGTGCGACCGGTGCACACTCAGTAGGGGACACTCTTCTCCTTGTACTAATCCACGGCTTCCGGAACCAGTTTGCAGATGTATAACCAACGTGTATTCTATTTTTTTCTGCCCTCTTACAGGATGCGGATTGTTTCGCTCTTCAACAGCGATACTTTTTGACTTGATGTTAACAATGTTTCCTGTTCTGATTTGTGGATTCATAGCTGTTTCTTCACTATCCAGACATACAGGGCTGTGTTTTTATGCGCCCATTTGAAAAACAGGACGTATTATGTAAATGGTCTTGCCATCCATCTGTCTGTCCGTCCGTCTGTCTGTCAGTACGTCCGTGGACACATTTCATTTCCAAACGATAACTTTAGTTGTAATGGTTTGAGCTGAGTTAAATTTGGCTTATGGATTTAGTACAACAAAATACAGGTTGGGTTCGAGTTCCGTCTTTAGCGGCCCATTTTTAGTAGAGTTATGGCCCTTTATTTTTTAACACTGTGGGTAATGGGAAAAACACTTAAGACTACTTTCTCCCAAACCACTGCTCCAAAAGCTTTCAAACTTCACATATAACATCTTTGGAAAATTGTTTGACATGTTTATTGAAATCAATTCCCTGGGTCCATATTTGGGCTCTCTGTGGGAGCCCAAATGTTTAAATTAGTGCAGTATGAGGAATATTCTTTAAAAATCTTCTTCAGATCTACCAATAGGAATCTTTTGATATTTGGTATGCAGCATGCTTAGGGAGGTGAGATTCAAGTTTGTTCAAGCCAAATCCCTTGGTTCATATTTGGGCTGAAAATTTGGGATCCTGGTCCGAACTTAGAAATTTTGGGCGAAAATATGGAAATGAGTTTTTTTGGTTTTTTATGCATTTTGGTCATTTTTAAGACAAACAATTTTTTTTTTTACACTGAAAATTTGGGGGCCGGGTGGGACTTCGGAAATTAGTTCTTTGTTTTTTTATGCGTTTTGGTCCATTTTAAGAAGAAGAAAAACAAATTTTAGTCTGAAAAAATTTTGTTTGAGACTTCGAAAATTTCTGAACGAAAATAAAAAATTTGTTTTTATGCATTTATCTCAATTTTGGGACGTGCAAGTGCAGGAACTGAAAATAGAAGGAAAATCCTGTGTATTGTGTGGGCACAATAGCTTCATCTAGTTGGTATATGCTTTTCTTAGGAGGAACGTATGCAGCTTATTCAAGTCGAGTCCCTGGTTTGATATTTAGACTACCATGTCAGGTGATCGCCTTAAGGCCCCCTGGGGCCTCTTGTTTATACTTCCCAATAGACTAGACAGGGATGGCCTTCCCATGAGTGGGCACTCATTCCTCCCCACTGATTATAACATTTAGCAGGCACTGTAGAAAGAATGATGGTTGGCACCAATTACGGTACCTTCCTGGATACTGCACATGCGCAGATCACAAAAGTATGGAGGACCATATAGGACTTAATTTTTCAGTTTTATATGCAAATTTTGGGGACTGGGGGGCAAAATTTGTGTTTGGTCCTGGATTAATTTGAGTTAGCACTAGCTAGTCTGGGCCATTGGTAAGTATAAAAAAATATACAATTTACTTAAAATTTATCATTTTTACGGTTTTTAAAGTGTTTTTACAATGGTAAACTTTTTTGTCAGTATGACCTGTTTTGTTATACATGAGAGGAGGCTACCACCAGTATGCTGTGGCTTTTAGAAAATTTATGACCTGTTTTGCTATACATGAGTGGAGGCCACCACCAGTATGCTGTGGCTTTTATATTTCATATTTGTTTTAAATGCATCAATATAAGACAAAATTAACCCTTACCGGACATTTTGGATTTTTCTAATGCAATGTTGTTACTTTTTTGTAAGTGTGGACTGGAAAATTTTTACCTGTTTTGCTATGCATGAGTGGAGGCTACAACTGGTATGCTGTGGCTTGCATATTTCATGTATGTGTTAAATGCATCAATATAAGATGACTTTAACCCTTGGCTGGTCATTTTATAGAGATTTTTGACTTTTTTAATGCAATGTTAGACTTTTTTGTCAGTGTGGACTTAGAAAATTTCAAACCTGTTTTTCTGTACATGAGAGAAGGCTACCACCAGTATGCTGTGGCTTTTATATTTCATATATGTGTTAAATGCATCAATATAAGATGACATTAACCCTTTTTTGGAGATTTTGGACTTTTATAATGCAACGTTAGACTTTTTTGTAAGTGTGGAATTTCTATGCTTTGTACCTCTTATCTTTGATAATCAATTCTCATTCCAGCCTCTTCTTTAAATTTTGAAGGTTCTAAATTGAAATAAGTAAACAAGAGCGAAAGATTTTAAAATAGGTTTCCATGAGAGTTCTCGATGGAATCTTGTAATAGGTGCCATGGGGTTCCCAGACAACAAATCTGCATGTCTGGACATTAATTTTTCTCTACCAGTGATTTTGCACATATGGTGTATTTATCCCAAACTATGGCATTCTATTGGGTGAAAAAATGACCTACATAGTGTTTTCAAAGTAGTTCACTCATCCAAAACTGTATTTTATATTTGTGTGTGTGTAAAGTGATGATGGATGAACTGAGGCTCACTTAAGCGAGAACTCTGGTTCATTGACAGTGAACAACAAAAGCTCATCTGATTTTTATACGCCCGTTTTGAAAAAAATGGGAATATTATGTTATGGCGTTGTCCATCTGTCCATCAGTCTGTAAACAATTTTTGTGTCGCCTACTCCTCCAAAAGTTTACAGGCTACATTGTTTAAACTTTGCACACATGTTGATCAGTAATTGCCATTGTGCATGTGACAAGTGCAGGTAACTCCATTTTGTATTTCCAGAGTTATGCCCCCTTTTAGTACTTAAAACATTACAGTATTGTGTCGCCTACTCCAACATTTTACATGCTATATTGTTCAAACTTTGCACACATGGTTATCACCAATTGCCGTTGGGCATATGACAAGAGCCAGTAACTCTGTTTTGTATTTCCAAAGTTATGCCCCCTTTTTATTCCCCTTTTTGTACTTAAACATTACAGTATTGTGTCGTCTTCTCCTTCAACATTTTACATGCTATATTGTTCAAACTTTGCACACATGTTGACCACCAATTGCCATTGTGCATGTGACAAGAGCAAGTAACTCTCTTTTGTATTTCCAGAGTTATGCCCCCTTTTAGTACTTAAAACTTAGAGTTTTGTGTCGCCTGCTCCTTCAACATTTTACATGCTATAATGTTCAAACTTTGCACACATGGTGATCACTATTTGCTGTTGTGCATGTGACAAGGGTAGATAACTTCATTTTGTATTTCCAGAGTTATGCCCCTTTTAGTACTTAAAACATTACAGTATTGAGTCGCCTTCTCCTTCAACATTTTACATTCTATATTGTTCAAACTTTGCACACCTGTTGATCACCAATGGCCATTGGGCATGTGACAAGAGCTGGTAGCTCTGTTTTGTATTTCCAGAGTTATGCCCCCTTTTAATACTTGAAACATTACACTATTGTGTCGCCTACTCCTTCAACATTTTACATGCTATATTGTTCAAACTTTGCACACATGGTGATCACCACGAGCATATGTTGCTCCGCTAGGCAGTGCTCTTGTTATACATTCTCTCGATTATTCACTGTATTTTTCGTGATAAATCTCAAAACCGATTTTGCATGCGATTTTTCGCGTACCTTGCTGTTTTGGTCTTTTGTTCATTAATGCTAACCCTTTGGGTTCTGCTTTTAACTGAGTTAGGTGTCAGCTGGCGGCAGTTGTGTCAGTTTTTCTCCCCTCTGTAGAGGGTAGAATTTCTGCCAGTTCCCATTTGGCTATTGGGGTACTTTTCTGTTCCCGTCGGGCCTTTGTTTCTTGCCACCTTACTCTGGTAGCTGGGGGTGTCCTGATTTATTTTTTCTTTGGGTTCACCTTCCCATCTACATTGCTCTCACCAGATATGCCAAGGACAATACCTTGCGGGCTATTTTTGTTCTCTTAGCATGTTGAAGTGTCCCATTATCTATACTCCACTTTATTTTTGTGTTCTATTGAAAGACCCTGTGGGCTGGGTGGTCTTCCAACATTTGGGCTTCTGTCTATTGTGTAGTTCGGCCACATGACATTTTCCTCCTGTGCCCGCAGGAAGGGAAATGCAGTCGTTCGGGACCTCCCCATTCTACTCTGTCTGGAGAGAGTTATACCCCCTCCTAAGGTTTTGGCAGTCTTTTTATGGCGTGGATACCGCGGTAGCTGTTGACTTTCTGGTGAATAGATGCCAGGTTCTGGTACTACTGTCCCCTTCCAGTCGACATCTGAGGCTCTCACTAGGGTGCGACTCCTTTTTTGGAGCTGAGCTCGGTTGCTCTCTCCGCTTTTCTGCCTTGGTCAATAGCTAATGATGTGTCCGCTCCTGCTTCTACTCCACCGGTGACGGCATCGGTCTCAACCTTCCCTGTCTTCAACTTGGTAAAGTCGGAAGTGGTTACCAGCCAATCCCTCTGCTGTGGTCTCTCAGCGGTCGAGCCCAGCAGCTTTTGATTTGGATTCAGATGTCCATGGTGGGCTCACCATGGACTCTGTTGTGCTTCCATCCACATACTCTGGTCCTTCGACAAGTTTTGTGGGACAGGCATATTTTTGTGCAGCCTGGCCCTTCTGTCCCTCAGAGATCCGTGGCGACTCTCCTGAGTTCCCGCACTTCAGATCCTCGGGGTATTTCATACCCCATATAAGCATCTGTATTCAGATGTTTCAGCTGCCACCCATCACCCCGCATTGGTGTTCTAGAGGATTGTGACCCTTCACTGGTTTAGAGGGTCAGATGCGAAGCCACTTTGCTGGACTGTTCCCACGTTGAACTGGCACATACGGGTTGTGAGCTTGGGCCCGTCCTTGCTCATGCAGGTTCTTTCCAAGAGCCTTACCATTGCCTCCAACAAGGCTTCTAGTGGCTTCCAGGCACCCTCTGCGGTGCCGCCTCCCGGGATTGGAAGTAGGCCGCTGCTTTCTGATCCCCCTGGTGTTCCTACACCATGAGGGCATTGGCTGGTATGCCTGTCATGGGCTATGTGTCTTCCTACTCAGGCAATGGGTCAGACACACCTGACGTTGAAAGCCATTAGTCTTCTGAATTGGGGGCGGCTGTTGACTTTGTGTCTTGAGTTCCTTCAAACTGTCAGACCAGCCGGAGGATTCAACCAGGCCACGATCATCGGTCGCATGCCTACAGCCTGTGGAGCAACCTGCTTCTGGGCACCTTCAACCGTACCAGTCAGTACAAGTCGTCGAAGCTTTTGCAGCATTGGACTCAAATCTGGTTTCCAAGGCTATGAAGACTTCGTTCTTCACTAGGCTGACACCTTTCCCCCCCCCTGTTCGTTATCATTCCTACGATTCTGCCAATCCGTCGGTCTGCAAGATTTTGACCATCTTGGATCAGAACTCCAAGCCAAAGTCTGCTGTTATTCCTATGGCGACTTTATCCAGAGAGATGCTAGGCATGCTTTCTCTCTCGGATCACGCCGTCTCTGCCTTGGCTGCTTATCTGCCACCAGATAAGTTTGACGACATATAGGCTCCTTTGCTTGTGATCTCTAAGATGCTCATGCATCTTACTCATACACATGCCTGTAACACGGCTAATTTGGAATTAGTTTGCCAGGATGCTATGTCACAAGCCATTCCCTTTCTGAAGGGCAGGGTGCTGCTCTTCGAGCCACTTCTTTGGTGGGTCCGTGACTATTCCATGATTCTGTGGCAATGGTCCAGGATGACGTCCTATGTCATTCCAAAGATCAGCTGCTGCTTCACCAGCTTGATCTGCCTTTTATTGGAGTGCAGGCCATTTCAAGGCAAACAAACACCCTTCTGCTTCCTCTGTGAAGCCAAGGGCTGATCCTCCTGCTTCCACTTCTTCCTCTTACTCACGTGGTAAGGGTAGCAGTCCAGAAGGAGGTCTCGCGATCCTTTATCTAGCAGAGGAGATGGTTTCTCTTCTCACGGGGCTCAAATTGAAGGTCCTCACCTCGATTCGTCTCAGGTTGGAGGAGGGATATCCGAGTTTGCAGACTGTTGGGCCACGATCACATCCGATCCTTGGGTGTTAGATGTTCGGTCCAGTCTGTGGATATCCTTTCGGAGACACCCCACTCTATCAAGCGTGCCTCTTCCAACCCAAGTTCCTTCAGTCGTTTCACATCGGGAACTTTTGATCGCGGAGATAGACAATCTCCTGTCAATGGGGGCGATCGAGGTCATCAAGAACATTCATTCAGTGGGATTTTATTCATTCCTGTTCTTGGTGCCGAAGAAGGATGGCCGACTTTGACCGGTTATCGATCTGAGTATCCTGAACCAGTCTATCATTGCTCCCAAGTTCAGCATGGAGACTGTCAGGTCGGTCCTCTGCTCCATTCACCAGGGAGATTTTGCTTCCCGCATTGACCTGCGAGATGCTTACTTTCATCTTCTGATTCATCGGACATCGCAAAAGTATCTCAGGTTTGCTTTTCTGGGGCGAATTTACCAGTTGAAGGGCATGCCTTTCGGCCTCAACCTGGCTCCATGGGCCTTCATCCAACTGATGTCGCATTTGATAGCTTTCCATCGCACTCAGTCCAGGGTGACTACTTCGGCGAATCTGGATGATATTCTCCAGAGGCGCACCAATACTGCTCTTCTGGAGTCAGATGACGACACACTTGAGCCTGCTCATGTTGCTAAGGTTCAGAGTCAATGAAGAGAAGTCTGATCTGGTCCCTTCTCAGTCATTTCGTCATCTGGGATGGACTTCCGTTCTCAGCTGAATATGGTGGCGATTCCCCGGCCGAGGGCTGTGATTCTCTTGGTCCTCGCCCTGACTCTGACCCAGTCCACGTACACAACAGCTCGGAGTATTCTCCTTCTGGTGAGTCTCTGAAGTTCAGTGATGGATCTCATTCCTCTTGGTCAGCTGCATGTCAGACCTCTCCAACACTTTCTCAGTCATTGGAGGCTGAATGTCGATCTCTGGTTCTGGTGCTTCAGTTGCCAGCATCTCTTCATAGTCACCTTCCCTGGATAGGATGGATGTTCAATGGATTATGCAGAGAGTTCCGTTGGACCATGTTCGATCGTGTTCTGACAGTGATCTCGGATGGTGCGCAACGTTGAATCCTCTGGTCTTTCCCTTCATGGTGTATGGGACCAGGATCAAGCAGCTCTTCAAATCAACCAGAAGGAGCTTCTTTCTATTCTTCGGAGTTTTTGGCAGTGGATCCCCCACCTTCCGAATTGTCAGGTCCTTCTGTTGTCCGACAATTCGACAGTGGGCACTTACATGTGAAACCAGGGCGGCAAGCACTAGGTTCCCATGTACGAATTTGCTCAAGATCTTCTACTGCTCGCTCAGGATGTCAATGCTGGGGTGGTGCATTCTCACATTCCCAGTCGTCTGAACGTCCTTGCCGACTCCCTGTTCCGATGGGGCAGGTTCATTTCCACCGAGTGGATGCTTCACAGTGCAGTTTTCCAGTCGCTTTGTGATCTCTGGGGTCGTCCCCACATCGATCTTTTTGCGACCCATTGGAACCCTCAGGTGTACACTTTCATGTTCCTGTGTCTAGATCCTCTGGCTTTCGCCGTGGATGCTCTGTCACTCTATTTGAATATTCTAGTCGGCTATGCCTTCCCGCTGGTTCCGATTCCGCCTCAGGTTCTAGCCAAGATATAAACCTGCAATTGTCGAAGCATTCTGATCGTTCCCCTGTCGCCTCAGCGAGTGTGGATCAATCAGCTCCACTTTCTGTTGGCGGCAGTTCCAGTACGTCTCCCTCTATGCCACGACTGTCTTTGCTTAGGTCACCCGAGGAGTTTTCACGTCAACCTGACTTCATTGTGCCTTCATGCATATATTTTGTCAGGTCCTGTCTCTTCTGTAAAGGTTTTTCGAGATGAGCAGTGGAGTGCATTTCTTCTTCAAGGTGGCACTTCACTGGTTTAACCTATGCGGCTAAATGGAAGGTCTTCTGTCGATGATGTGCTGATCACTCTGTTGATTATGCTGATCCTTCGATAACACAGGTTGCAGAGTTTCTGGTATATCTGTTTGATTCTCAGGGTCTCCATCCTGTTACCATCTAAGGGTACAGGTTCATGCTTTTGGAGACCTCTTCGTGTTTGGGAAAGCGTCATATCGGCACAAATCCGTACCTCTCCAAGCTTATTTGGCACTTTTCTTTGAAAAGGCCTAGGATTTTGCAGCTACCCCCAAGATGGTATCTTTCTTGGGAGCTGCTTTGCTTTTGGAAGGGGTGGGGGGGGGGGGGTGCTATTTGAACCCGTATCCAAGGTGGATATGCATTTTCTCACACACAAGACAGCTTTTCTGACGGCTTTTACCTCAGCCCGAAGGTTGTGAGCTTCATGCCCTCTCTGTTGATCCGGCCTTTTTCAGGAGCTCTGCCAACAGTGTTACTTTACCACTGATTGCTCCTTTCTGGCCAAGAATCAGATGCCAGAAACTACTCAACCTCCAGTCTGTATCAGGGCTCTTCCTTCTGCTGAGGGTAATCGCCCTTTGCTCTGATTGGTTCGTGCAATTCGCATTTACCTCAACGCAGTTCAGAAAAGGATATATTTCTGTCTCTTATCCCTGGACGATAGAAGATCTTTCTTCAATTCCATTTCTAGATGGATTTGTCGTTTTTCTGACCACGATGTGTGTACATTGTCTACCTCCTGGACTTATGCTAACTATGTCAGTTGTCGGATGTTATGCAGGCAGCCTGCTGGAGAAATGCTTCTACTTTCTCCACCTATCTGCGTCAGTTGCAGGAGTTGCAGGAGCAGTCTGAGAACCTTTTTTCTTTAGACCCATTTTTCTTCTGCTCAGGCTGTCATCAACCCTAGCCATTGCAAGGTCAGTTCCAGCCCTGTTCTTGGTACTGTCTTTTCAGTCTGTGTGTCACACAGGGCCATACGCCTCATCTCCCATTGTTATTTACTAATGGTTGTGATGCTATGGTTTTATAGGCCTAAGGAACTCTTCTTCTGTCCACGGTTCCAGCGCAGTCGGGTTATGTGGGGGTTATTTATGTGATTCCCTCCTCCTGTTGTCTATTCATCCTGTTGTAAACAATTGTAAGGTAGGTTGATAAGAAATTTAAATTTTATAGTAAATTTCCTTTCTTATTATAGCTACAGCAATTGTTTACGTGGAGTCCCTCCCGTCTTCTTTTTCAGGTAAGAATCCTTCCTCCCCGCTAATTACATAACTCCAATGTTGGCAGATTCAATAGAATGACATGTTGGTTATATGTCTGGTTCTGGAAGCCGTGGATTAGTACAAGGAGAAGAGTGTCCCCTACTGGGTGTGTGCCAATCACACTCGACCCAGTTTTGGCTTATTTTTCTTGGTGCTTTTGCACCACTTTTCTTTTCCAAATCACTTGGGAAAGAAGAAAGTAGAGAGTATTTTTCCAAGTTGGGGTCTTCCACTGTAGTGCAGCCTGTTGTAAACAATTGTGGTAGGTATAATAAGAAAGGAAATTTACTACAAAATTTAAATATTTCTGTTGTTAATCAATGAGAAGATTTGTAGTAAGAATATGGTTTAGAGAATTATTGACAGGAGGCTGTGTGTGATTGAATCAAGGCCACCTTCCGGTTTTGACATTTTCAGAAAAGAGGTTGATTAAAAATAAACAACCCAGTGTTGCATAGGATACTTCATTTTTAATTACCAAATATTACTTACCTCATTAAATTTACACTTAGTTTATTGAACAAATGTAAGAAAAAACACACAAATCAAACTCAAAATGATGGCCAGTTACTAATTTCAGTTGAGGTGGAATGTAGCAATATTTCTCCTCATTTCGCAACTTTCAAGGACCATGAACCTGCCATTTTAAAGAGTGTGCATTATCATGACATGGGTAGGGCAGGGCATCTCGATTCTTAAATCTACAAAACAAAGGGTTATCTCTGACATGGTTATGGGTGTCCGACACCCTAACTGTGTTGAAGATAACCCTTTGTTTTTAGATTGTCGACACAATTACAAGTGTAAATATCAATGAACCTGTCTTGTGTCCACGAAACGTTTCTTTGGCAGGGGGGGGGGGGGGGGGGGGGCTGCACTAAATAATTTTCCCCGACGACTGGCCAGAACTGTTTTTTCCCAAGCAAAAACACTGCTGAACAATCTACAGATTTCATTCTCTCAGCCACCTTGGTGATAGTCTTTCAGAAATTGTTAAGGTATGTCCCAGGGCACAAGTTCCATAAACCAGTCAATCAGAGAGCTTTCCAATTCCCCCTACAATTGATTAATTCAATTCAGGCCATACAGGTGAATGGGACACAAACTCAATTTAACTCACAGTTTATTGTTCATGAATTCAAAGACAAATTTAATTTATAAGTACTCCAGATGTTTTAGGGTAAGTTTAACCATTTTTATGTCAAGGCGAGTGATTTGCATGCCTTGGTGGGTCCCAGCAGAGCAATTTTTTGCCACCCTGGATTTTTCAAAAAGCCAGCATTATTTGTGTACTTATTTTTCCAAATCAGAATGCATTATGGCTCATTTTTCTTTCCATATTTGTATTCTGCATTCAAGGGGCAACAAATTTTGTTCTATATGTTTTGTGGTTTCACTTTATCAAATACCTGTCTCTTGGTTACAAGAAGACTGGTACTGTCAGAACAACCTCATTTTTCAGTAAATTTCCAAAATACACCTAAATTAGACCTTTTTCTAAAAAATTTCAGAAGTGATCTCTCTTGATCAGTTAAAATTTACCACAGATCTTCCTGTTTGCCCAACCCTTTCAAGAAAGGAAATAACAGACAAAGCTTTATATAATTCAGGAAGCAAAAAAAAAAATGATCTCAATATTAACCCACGCATATGCATCAGCTTGAGAAATGGAACACCACAAAGAAGACAATTTTTGTGCTCATTTTCTCAGACAGAAAAATCTAGCCAGAAATGCCTTGGGCAATATCTATGATCATGGCACAACACTTTTCCCATGGGGACCCCCAGAAAGTGAAGTAGTGCTTATTTACTATGGTAAAAAAAAAGCTCTGTTTTACGGGTAAATTAGGACTCCATCGCCTGGAAGTCCTCTGAAATGGGCAATATGGATACAAACAATTGGCTGGATTTAACTTTATATCTGTGTTGCAGCCACGGATATAAAGTTAAATACATTGTGCCAAAATATGTGACCTTAAACACCAATAAATAAATATAAATAGGACAATATTTTTTCCCAATATTTTGGAACGTCAATTTTAACCTATTTCAACTGTCAATGAAGGGAGTAGTCAGAAAAACTTTAGTTTTCATGATAAACTGAGTGCTAAATTAATTTTCAAACATGATTTGAAAGGCGAGTATTTTTTTTTCAAATGCCATGCAATCAGCAAAGAAAGTCTTAGCAACATTTTGTTCATGAACAATTGTTTTGTCACAATTTATTGGAGAGTGCCCCCTGGCACTCCCCAATAAATTGTAACCAAACATTTTCTGTAAAGATTTATTTTCTACTGCTCTGAAAACAAGAAGCCTTTGCAAAGGGTCTAAAGTGGCTTTCAGCACTTTTCAGAAGAGACCACGTTCCCAAATAATGAAGACCTAGTTTTGTTGGAAATTTTTTTAAATTTTTTTTTTTTTTTCAACTGCTCATTTTGTAAATTATGCGGGACAGTGCATCCAAATCAGTAAGTAAAGTGTTAACCCTTTACCCAATGAATCGCCCACATCTGCCAGCGTAATATGCAAATTCATTATATCAAGGTGAGTAATGTCAATGTTGCATCGAGCTCGTTACAACGAGGGGGTCACATGATATGGTTTTGTTGAAATTTTTGGAAAATTTGAAAAAATGATATTTAAAATAATAAATTTTGATATCGTCTGCGTCGGGTAAAGGGTTAATGAAGTTATGGGATCAAGTAAGATCAAAGTAAGATGAATCTACCCCCACCATTATGTTTATGTATAAAATGCTGTATCAGAGTATTGCTCTTGTTTCTTTGGTTATATGACTTGTCTTCCACTCGTTGAGATGTGGCCTCAAAAACAAAAGCTTGACACTGATACAGCATTTTGTACATAAACATAATAGCGATAATATATATTGATGGCTGCATCATGACCACAATTTAGGTGTGAAAACCAGCGCTGTTGACTTTAGAGGAATTAACCTGAGGCATGGGTTACCAGCTTCTGTTTTACAAGAAAAGCAGAACTTGTTATGGGTCATTCTAAAAATTATGGCTTCTATCTTTCAATGTATTTTTTTCTTATCTATTTTTATGTTATGAAATACAGGGTGTATCATTGATACAGAGGTGAAGCTTTTTCACACTTGTAAGGCTTGTCATTATAAGAAAATCAAATCCATTGATATTGGTTTAACGAATATAGGACAAAACCCCCTCGGACAAAACACCCTCGAACAAAACCCCCTCAGGACAAAACACCCTCGGACAAAACCCCCTCACTTTTACTGACAAAATGGACAAAACCCCCTCACTTGAGAAAAAAATGATGATGAAAAAAATGAGGTGATAAATGTTGAAGTGAATAAATAAAAAGAATATTTAAACAAATATAGAGTTTTATTAAATTTGTTTGCAGGTAATTGTAATTAATATTTAATGACATATATATATATAATACTGACAACATGTAACAGCTAGTGATCTTTTTCACACAGAACTATAGAACATACAAATATTATATTAATTAGGATCATCTTGCCTTACAAATTACAACATCTATAAAGTAATTATCCAATGATAATAAATCTAATTGACACTCACAAAAATTCAATGTGGTTCAAGTCGCGTTTTTGAGTTACCCTGGATCATGTAATAAATAGAATCTACAATGGATCCCTATTTTGTAGCTCTATTTACAAAACTCGTCCAGTAAATTAGGTCTTGGCCTCGCTAAAGCTCGGCCAATACCTAATTTACTGAACTCGTTTTGTAAATAGAGCTATAAAATGGGAACCCGTTGTAGATCCTCTATTTATTACACAAATCTAACCTGTGATATGGATACCATGTAATGTTTTTACCGTGTTGACGGACGGACGTATAGGTGAAGCACTATATTTTTAAAACTGTTTCATATATATGAGTGAAGTTTCTAAAACCGAATACAATAACCAACATATTTCAAGAAGTCTGCCACATTGAGTTTACCCTCACGCCTATCCTCACACAGTTTTACAAGTTTCTTCTGAAGTTTAACTGTGTGTTTTCTTTGACGTTTTGATGGAGGTTCACCTCGTTCATGTCTAAGGAGAGTTGTTGAGACCAATACCTGGTCTTTCTTGAGACTGTCTATTACTCTCCAGACTGTTGGATGTGCATGGCCTACAAGTTTCATAAACCCATTATTCCAACCTTCACAAATGTTATTTGTGCGAGCATTACCACAAACTGTTATGTCATGCACATTCCAAACTGGAGGTGGAAACATAGGCGGTAAGCGCCTGACTTTAATTGGGGCAAGTGTTCCATCAGGTCGAGATGGTGGTTTGATAGTTCTATAAGACCCAGTCACATATGTATTGTTAAAATAGGCCAAGAGAGGTTCTAGTCCATCAGGGGTGACATCTCGAGGATGTGACATGCCTTCATGAATGTCATCTACTGGCAGAAAGGCTAGACTGTCCAACATTCCACAAAAATGCTTAACATTGTCATCCTCCCTGTAACAGGTTACCAAACCCAAACTCTGAATTTTGCGCCATGTACTTTGAGTCAAATGATAAAAACATCCATGTATAACAAGTTGTGGACCAAATATTTCTGTCGCTGCCTTCATTGCAGCTATTTCAAAGTCCATTGTAATGGTCGTTGGGTCTACTTGGAATCCTAAAGTTTCACAATAGTCCTGAATTGCCCCAAACAGTTCTTCATATGCAGATTGTTTTTTGTCCACCAACAGAGCATACACACAAGCCACTGAACTTTCACCAAGGGCAGCATGGATTACATACAGCTGGTTAAAGAGTTTTGGTGCCACATTAAAAGTTCCATCCATAAACCAAGATGAGGAATTAGCAAGATGTCTTAACCCTTCATTGGTAGCAAACACCAACATACGGTTGGTACTGTCAACACCATTATCATATATTAGAAAAGAGTCTCCATCTGATGATAATGCCCACTCTCCCTCAACTATCAACTCTGATAAAGTCTTTGGGCTCTGTGGCAAATATTTAGCTCGTTCACGACAGAGAGAACGCTTCACGGAGTTGATATCCCCAATGGCAGCTCGTACGGAAACGGGAGCTGTTGCAATAGTGTCTGTCAGGAGCTGGCTGTTTGTACCTCTTGAACCTGGAGCCCGCTCTTTCATCTCTGCACGTAGTTTTGTTGCCTCAACACCGCCGTTTTTAGGATCATGCGAATGTTCGGTGGAACTAAAAACAGAGTTCCTTTCAACATTTGTAGTAACAGCTGCCTTACACAAAAATGCTGATCTGTTTGAGCACTCCCATCGGATTTTATTTTGATGTGTGTATTTCTTAGTATACATGTAGCCATCAAGCACAAGTTTCAGACCACCTTTGTGGTTTTTGATAAACTCCATAATATAGCACTAATTGACAATATTTTGAATACTGAGAAAGCGAATGAATGAATGAATGAAAGGTTTTGCGCGCCAAAAGCGCGCAGGGACGATGTGGGATTTACAAATCCCTTGCGACCCGGTTAACCTTATTTTTTTTTCCTTGGATCACACAGGCCTAGCTTTCCTATTGCCCAAAATGGAGTCTGAGGGGGTTATGCACGCGGTTAGAATACCCGGCAGTTTAAGCTGGAGTGTTAGATGGTCAATACTCAATCCCCCAACGCCTTTAAAACTATTAGAGAGCGAACTCTGTTCGGTTCCAGTTCGGCGATGGTAGAGGTTTGAGTCCCACCATGGTGGCGAGCCAGAATGTAATGTTGTGCGATGGCAAGTTTAAGGGAAGAAGAGAAAAGAAAACCAAACAGCAACGCCGGTTTGGTAGCGGCCCCGGTATATGACCATAGCGGTTACAAAAAAGAAGTGGAGAAAGCTCCAACAGTTTAGTTTTAAGAAATCGGGAGTCATCCATCAAGCCTTCTGGGAGATAGGATGCCGTATGTGATTTTGAGGTATCTGGTTATCCTTCGGGAATCCCAAATGACCTCCTCCACCCCACCCCAACCCCCCCCCCCCCCCCTGAGAAAGCATCACAAAACTGGCATATTTATAACATTATGACAGAGAATGTTGTTCTAAAACTTTGTCATGCCAGTGTAATAAAACAACATAAATGGTTATTGAAGTCAGCAAAATTAAAAAATTGAAAGTGCAGATAGCTTGCAAAATGGTATTACTAAAACAACAAAGCTATACCTCAAAGAAGTAATGGAACAGAAGACACAAGCTAGTATCCCAGCAATTTGAGCAAAATTGAAAAATTGAAAGTGCAGATAGCTTGCAAAACGGTATTACTAAAACAACAAAGCTATACATCAAAGAAATAATGGAACAGAAGACACAAGCTAGTATCCCAGTACTTTGGAGATTTGTTGTTTTTACAACAACAACAGCCATCTGTACTTTTAATGGTTAAGTACAGATGACTTGCAAAATGGTGTTACTGAAACACAAGACACAAGTTAGTATATATATAATGTCTGAGGGGGTTTTGTCCTGAGGGTTTTTTTCCCTGAGGGGTTTTTGTCCTACGATGCAAAAAATGAGGGGGTTTTGTCTGATGGGGTTTTGTCCTGAGGGGGTTTTGTCCTGTTACCGGTTTAACAGAGCAATGATAGTGGCTTCTAACACTCTACCAATTAAGATATTTCCAGCTAGAGTATGGTATATATGAAGTGTTTATTTACATGTGTATGAGTTTTTATACGCCCGTTTTGAAAAAAAACGGTCATATTATGGTATACACGTCGTACAATAACTCGAAAATGCTTCGAGTGATTTTTTGTTGGAAAGTATATGTTGATGGAAGGAAGCTTCCTTTCGATTTGTGTCGCTGTCCGATTTGTCATTCTAGAGTTATGGGACTTTATTTGTAAAAAATATACGCAATTTCCCACGTCGGACCACAGCTTGAAAATGCTTTGAGCAATTTTCATGATTTTTTGGTGGCAAGTATATGTTGATGGAAGGAATCTCCCTTTCTATTTGTGTCACCATCCGATATGTGATTCCAGCGTTATGGGACTTTATTCGTCAAAATATAAACAATTTTCCACATGTCGAACAATAACTTTAAAATGCTTAGAACAATTTTCATGATTTGGTGTTTGCAAGTATATGTTGATAGAAGGAATCTCCCTTTCGATTTGTGTTGCTGTCCGATTTGTCATTCCAAAGTTAAAATTAATAATGGGCGTATCATGCACTCATAGTGCAGCTGTTTATTGACGTTTTATCTTTAGGGGTAAGCTTGTGATTCTACAGCTTCACAATTTTCTAGTCCACTTTATTTTTCAGTTGGCAGATTTAGGAGCTGAATTGGAATCCATTTACAGCAAGGGAAATGTGTGCATTAGTCATGATAATTGTATGGAGATAGAACCAGGTAAATGAATGCTGATTGTTTGCTGCAAAAAACTGCCCATATTGTATAAAAATTTAACTAAAATAAACCATTTTAAAGTTAATTTTCGAAGAAATCATGTTTGCTATTCCAGTTTGATGAGTATCTCCAACTTATTCATGCACTGAACTGAAAGTGTGTGAAGAACCTTCGGTTCCCCTTTAAGAAAATCAAATGAAAATGATAAATTTATTAATCATTAAATCATTTATAAATTATTAAAATGATTTAATATTTCATTCTGATATTCCCGAATTTGACAGGCATACTGCCTTTAAATTAATTTGTGACCAGATATCTGGAATTTTTCTATAATATATTTTCAGGTCTCACACGTTTGTTCTCTTCATCAAGGAATTATGATGATCTAACTGCTGCATGGAAAGGATGGCGGGATGAGACAGGAAAGAAAATGAGGACAATGTATCGTGAGTTTGTGGGCTTAATGAATGAAGGTGTTAAAGAACAAAGTAAGTAGCAAATAAATGGAAATATGTCCAAACAACAAACATCCTACAAATGGTATTTTTATGCCAGTAGATATTATAAACAAACAGGTACACATTTTTATGTCTATAGACTTGACAATTTTATGTTCAAAATGGCAAGATGAACCTAACATTCATTCTATTTCACATAAAACTTACAATCATTTGGGGTGATAATGCATACTCCACCAATAGGTGGCGCACCAATTTCTTTTGAAAGAAGTGAAAATAAGTGCAATACATTGGTGATTTTTCATAACAGTAACCCAAAACTGAGTTTAGAAGGCAGTCTCTTGGCTGGAAACATGTTTTTTTTTGTTGTCGAGAGTACACCAATGTTAAGGTAAGATAATGTTTCTTGTTACCTTGAAATATAACAATCAAGTTCAAAACTTCGCTGTTGACATTTAGTCTGTTTGAAGCTTTGTCATCTTGATTTATCCAGAACTGTTCCTTTTGGAGACATTCATGCTATATTTCCTAGGTATAACTGATATTCCGTTAATGATCTTCATGTTATTTTGGGAAGAAAAGATTTTTTTTTATTTCCAACATTGGAAATGTGATTAACATGTTCGAACTCATTGAGATGAAGTCACTTTTAACATCACTGCCATTGATCTGAAATCAAAAGTACTTTTGATGGTGTTGTCCCAACATTTTCCCAAAATAGGATCCAAACTAATCAACACAAACAACATCTGCGAACCCAACATTAAACAAATCATGTGATTACAATAATCATGTTTCCAATGAAGTGAGACCAACATGACTTAGTCACTTAAGACAATCAACAGTCAGTTTTTCTCTTGTCACACTTCAGTGCTCTGTCCACCAATTGTATTCATTACAATTTTTAACAAAATACACCACAAGTTCAACTTTGTTCAGGGAACTGGACGATTCAACCCTGGAAACATCCAGCCTGGTCTTTTTTGTCTACAAGAAGGTTTGGACTAGTAGAAAATTTATACCAAATATATTTAACTGCTTGAGAGCTAGATTATTTTTGGTGGCCTGAATTTGCTATTCAAAATTTGTTTCATTACAAATTATTGCCTACAATAATTTGTAAAAGAACATATATACACAAAATATTATTTGCATTTGACTGAATATGAAACATGAACAAGGAAAACATTGGCCTTTGCCCTGGTACCCTAATTTTTTTTTTGAAAGACCTGATAGTGGCTTCTAGCATTCAATCAGTTAATATCTTGTGTCTTCAGAGAAATACTATTCAGAGCCAGCACTATCACCCAGGAATTCCTGTAATTTATCAGTAGAGCAGAACATGGCTTGATTACTGTGGTAAAAAAGTTCTGCTTTTTCTTGGATTTTAAGTCCCGGTGCTCCTTTATGATGCAACTGCCATCAATGCAAATGCTCTGTTATGGTCCACACGGGTATAATCAATTGTCTAAACCTGATTATTATTTACTTGTGTTGCATAATATAGCCATAAATGCTGATAGTACCATTACAAATCAAGTCACCTAAATACTGCTAGAAAATGTTGGGAGAAGTTCCTCAAAGCAGAGCTTAATCCTTGTTCAATTGAACACTATTCTTTGTTGAAAGGCAAATATTCTCATCTTTCTCATAATTTGGGTCCTCAGCGACCAATTCCTCCTAATGGTGCCCTACTGTTTGTGAACAATAAATGTTAATTTTTTATCATGAGTCTTATGGAGTCAGATTTGTGGTACGGTCTTCTACATAAATAAACTCACAAAAAGCTGGCATTTACCAAATGAGAATTTGAAGGTTTTATTATTTCATCCAGACATGTTAAGTCTCACTATTTCAGAGGGAGACTCACTATTTTCCAGAATGAATTTTTGTTAAATAAGCCTAAAATTGGGATTTTTAACAGCATCTCAGTATTAAAATCAAGAAATTTTAATCTTTAAGTCATTTAAAAATTAAAAATCTTTGCTAAGAAATCTCACTCTTTTACATTTTATCAGCTTAACATGTCTGATTTCATCTTATATGTGTCTTCCATACTGTGACATTTAAAACCAAATGGTCATTTCTAAAGAGAATTTTCCTCCAACTGATGATAATAAATTCAATCACGCTTAGTAAATTTATCCAAATTTTGGGGGTTGCAAAACATAATGTTCATCTAATATACAATTAATATATAGCAAGTGTTAAGTTCTGTTTTCAAGTATAGAAATGCATTCATCGTCTGATACAACAGTGCCTTGTACTCTAACAGCCAAAGAACTAAGAGTTTAATCACTACCGTTTTGAATTTTTTTTTTTTTTTCTTTCATTGATAATTTAGCATTGAATTCTCTCCAAGAGTTCAGTATCATCTTTTTCATCCTCAGTAGGAGTTAATAATTAAAATAACCTACTGCCTCACAGTCAGTTTCCAGACTCAGTGTCTAGTGTTCCTACCACATTCAACAGTGGAGGATTTTTCCCTCATTCAGTTTTCTTTTGATTTTGGCTAGCACATGCAAAGTTAGAAATGCTACACAAACCTACTGACAATTAACCCTTTACCCAACGAATCGCGTAATATGCAAATTCAGCAGTTGAAAAAATATTATTTTTCAAAAAATTTCTACAAAACCATATCATGTGACCCCTCGTTAGAACAAGCTCGTTCCAACGAGGGGTCACATGATATGGTTTTGTTGAAATTTTTTGAAAAATTTGAAAAAGTGATATTTAAAATAATAAATTTTGATATCGTCTGCGTTGGGTGAAGGGTTAATTCATTTTTATCCCCGCATTTCTAGCTCAACTTTGACGTCGGACTAGAGGCAGTATTTATGAACCGATCTTTACGAAACTTCTTGGGTACCTTTGTTATCTCCGTGGGACGAGAACGAGTGTTTTGGGGTGCAGTCCAAAATTCAAGATAGCCACCAGCAGACATTTTGTTCCGAAATTAGTCCAATCAGTTTTTTGTACAGAACTTCTGTATGGAAATTCTGATTTGAATAAATTTTGTATGAATGTTTAGAAATATGGAATACATCACATATAATATAGGGTTATTTCTTGTGCACAAATTATGCAAATTAGATGAACTTTGATTTATTCAGTGCTACTTATACACAGTAAGTACACATGTCAATATGGCTCGGGCTAGGGTCAGTATTTATGAACCGATCTTCACGAAACTTTGTTATCACCTTGGGACGAGAATGAGTGTTTTTGGGTGTGGTCCAATATTTCAAAATGGCCGCCGATGGCCAATTAGACAAACTTTGATTTATTCAGTGCTACTTATACACAGTAAGTGCACATTTCAATACAGCTCTGGCTAGAGGCATCTAACTGTCACCCACCTTTACAATAATTTACCTGTACATTTGTTACAGGCTACAGTCAGTATTTATGTACAGACCTTTACAGTACTTCACATGTACCGTTGTTATCAGGTCATTACCTAGATGTGTGTCGTTGCTGTGTCACATACTATACATGTACATGTCTTACACAAGTTGAGCTACAGTGTCATTGCCACTATCATTTAAAAAAAGTGGGGATATTGTGAAATCTCTGTCCGTCCTGTCTGACCCGTACATCCCATCCGTATGTCCGATCTTCATATCACCAAGAGTATGTAATTTGAAACATTCAAACTATGCTGAGGTGTTCAGGTAGCATCTGTATATGTGCATAAAGGTTTTGGAATTTGATGTGGTTCCATTGGAACCGCTTTTATTATTAGAAAATCAGTTTTCGGTGGAAGGCTCCTAGGGGTTTTAATTCAAAGCGTTGAAAGCATATTCATATGTTCTGGTAGGGTGTCTAGATGTGCACAAAGATTTCAGGTTTTTTGATTTGGCCCCATGTGGCACCCGAAGCACCACTTATGTCATTAGAGAATCGGTTTCCAGGGAAAGGCTCCTAAGGGTTTTAATTCGAAGCATTGAAAGTGTGTTCAAATGTTCTGGTAGGGTCTCTAGAAGTGCATAAAGGTTTCAGATTTTTGATTTGACCCCATGTGGCACCCGTAGCACCACTTATGTCGTTAGAGAATCGGTTTCCGGTGGAAGGCTCCAAGTGGTTTTAATTTGAAACTTTAAAAGTGTGTTCATATGTTCCAGCAAGGTCTCTAGATGTGCATAAAGGTTTTGGATTTTTAGCTTAACTTGACATAGTCAAGATAAGCTATTGCCATCACACGTGCGGAAGTCTGTGAGTCTGTGACGTCTATTCACATTTTCCTTTAGCACAGGCTACACCCCGCAGTTCTTGTCTGATTGTCACGAAATTTCATATGCAGGTATGGGGTCATGTCTAGATGAGAACGTCCCCTTTTGGTCGCGATCGGGCAACCGGTATGGCTGCCTGAGCCCAAAACCCGAAAACCATTAGCACAGTCTACAGGTCGTATTTATGAAGGGATTTCATTGTAACTTTGTAGGATGCCTCTGTATAACGCCTAGATGAGAACGTCCCCTTTTGGGCATGATCTATCAACCGTGATGGCTGCCGAAGCCCGAAACCCAAAAACTTTTAGCACAGTCTGCAGGTCATGTTTAATGTGGAGGGATTTCATTGTAACTTTTTAGGATGACTCCTTATGATGTCTAGATGAGAATTTCCCCATTTGGGCACGATCTGCCAACCGTGACGACTGCCCGAGCCCAAAACCCGAAAACCTTTACCACAGTCTACAGGTCATATTTATTGAGGAATTTCATTGTAACTTGGTGGGTTGACTTCATACAATGTCTAGATGAGAAAGTCACCTTTTGGGCATGATTGGGCAACTGTGACGGCTACAGGGTCCCAAAGCCCGAAAACCTTTAGTACAGTCTAGAGGTCATATTTATGAAGGGATTTCATTGTAACTTGGTAGGATAACTCCAAATAATGTCTAGATGAGAATGTCCCATTTTGATTGCGATCATGCAGCCTTGATGGGTGCCCGAGCCCAAAAACCTTTAGCATAGGCAAAAGGTCATATTTATGGAAGGATTTCATTGTAACCCGTTAGGTTGACTCCATGTAATGCCAAGATGATGACATCCCCTTTTGGTCGTGATTGGTCAGTTGTGATGGCTACTAGTGCCCGAAGCCCGAAAACCTTGAGCACAGTCTACAGGTCATATTTATGAAGGGATTTCATTGTAACTTCTTAGGATCACTCCAGATGATGCCCAGATGAGATTGTCCCCTATGGTTGCGATCATTCAGCCATGGTGGCTGCCCGAGCCCGAAGCCCTAAAACCTTTAGTACAGTCTACAGGTCATATTTATGAAGGGATTTCATTGTAACTTGGTAGGATGACTCCAAATAATGTCTAGACGAGAACGTCCCATTTTGGCCATGATCATTCAGCCTTGATGGGTGCCTGAGCCCAAAAACCTTTAGCATAGGCAAAAGGTTATATTTATAGAAGGATTTCATTGTAACCTGTAAGGTTGACTCCATATAATGCCTAGATGATGACATCCCCTTTTGGTCGTGATTGGTCAACTGTGGTGGCTACAGGTGCCCGAAGCCCGAAAACCTTGAGCACAGTCTACAGGTCATATTTATGAAGGGATTTCATTGTAACTTCGCAGGATCACTCCAGATGATGCCCAGATGAGATTGTCCCCTTTGGTTGCGATCATTCAACCATGATGGCTGCCCGAGCCCGAAGCCCGAAAACCTTAAGCACAGTCTACAGGTCATATTTATAAAGGGATTTCATTGTAACTTGGTAGGTTGACTTCATATAATGTCTAGATGAGAACATCACCTTTTGGACATGATTGGGCATCTTTGACGGCTAAAGGTGCCCGAAGCCCTAAAACCTTTTGCACTGTCTACAGGTCATGTTTATGAAGGGATTTCATTGTAACTTGGTAGGATGACTCCAAATAATGTCTAGATGAGAACGTCCCATTTTGACCGTGATCATTCAGCCTTGATGGGTGCCCGAGCCCAAAAACCTTTAGCATAGGCAAAAGGTTATATTTATAGAAGGATTTCATTGTAACCTGTTAGGTTGACTCCATATAATGCCTAGATGATGACATCCCCTTTTGGTCGTGATTGGACAACTATGATTGCTACAGGTGCCCGAAGCCCGAAAACCTTGAGCATAGTTTACAGGTCATATTTATGAAGGGATTGCATTGTAACTTCGCAGGATCACTCCAGATGATGCCCAGATGAGATTGTCCCCTTTGGTTGTGATCATTCAACCATGATGGCTGCCCGAGCCTGAAGCCCGAAAACCTTAAGCACAGTCTACAGGTCATATTTATGAAGGAATTTCATTGTAACTTGGTAGGTTGACTTCATATGATGTCTAGATGAGAACGTCCCCATTTGGACATGATTGGGCACCTTTGACGGCTAAAGGTGCCCGAAGCCCGAAAACCTTTTGCACTGTCTACAGGTCATATTTATGAAGGGATTTCATTGTAACTTGGTAGGGTGACTCCAAATAATGTCTAGATGAGAACGTCCCATTTTGGCCGTGATCATTCAGCCTTGATGGCTGCCCGAGCCCAAAAACCTTTAGCATAGGCAAAAGGTTATATGTATAGAAGGATTTCATTGTAACCTGTTAGGTTGACTCCATATAATGCCTAAATGATGACATCCCCTTTTGGTCGTGATTGGTCAGCTGTGATGGCTACAGGTGCCCGAAGCCTGAAAACCTTGAGCACAGTCTACAGGTCATATTTATGAAGGGATTTCATTGTAACTTCGCAGGATCACTCCAGATGATGCCCAGATGAGATTGTCCCCTTTGGTTGCGATCATTCAACCATGATGGCTGCCCGAGCCCGAAGCCCGAAAACCTTTAGCACAGTCTACAGGTCATATTTATGAAGGGATTTCATTGTAACTTGGTAGGTTGACTTCATATAATGTCTAGATGAGAACGTCCACTTTTGGACACGATTGGGCAACTGTGACGGCTTCAGGGGCCCAAAGCCGGAAAACCTTTAGAACAGTCTACAGGTCAAAATTATGAAGGGATTTCATTGTAGTAGCTTAGTAGGATGACTCCAAATAGTGTCCAGATGAGAATGTCCCCTTTTGGTTGCGATCATTCAACCATGATGGCTGCCAGAACCCAAAGCCCAAAAACCTTTAGCACAGTCTACAGGTCATATTTATTAAGGGATTTCATTGTAACTTGGTAGATTGACTTCATATAATGTCTAGATGAGAACGTCCCCTTTGGACGCAAGTGGGAAACTGACGGCTACAGGGGCCCGAAGCCCGAAGCCCGAAAACCTTTAGCACAGTCTGCAGGCCATATTTATGAGGGGATTTTACTGTAACTTGATAGGATGACTCATTTTGGAATAATTTCACTGTAACTTGGTAACTTTTGTTGATATACGTTAACTGTGAGGGCCACATACATTAACTGTGAGGTCATATTAACCCACCCCTCAGCTCTTTAGTAAGGTGTACACCTCATATTATTTTTATCATAAACATAGCACACAGGGAACAGAAATTCACATATTCCCAATTATCACAATTCTTGTCTTATTTCATAATCCTTTCATAAACATTGAACATTATCCTTTTCATCAAACACAACACACAAGTTAAGCTACAGTGTCATTGACACTTTCATTGATCCAGCTCTGTGTGGCACCTGTAGCACAACTTTTGTCATTAGAGAATCGGTTCCGGCAAAAGACTCCTAGGGGTTGTAATTCGAAACGGTGAAAGTGTGTTCAAACATTGCTGTAGGATGTGTAGATGTGCATAAAGGTTTGGGATTTTTAATTCAGCCACATGTGGTGATTGTAGCACCACTTTTGTCATAAGAAAACTGGTTTCCAGCAAAAGCTCCTAAGGGGTTTAATTCAAAACGTTGAAAATGTGTTCATATGTTCCTGTAGGGTCTCTAGATGTGCATAAAGGTTTCAGATTTTTTATTCGGCCCTGTGTCGCACCCGTAGTGCCACTTTTGTTGTTAGAGAATCGGTTTCCAGAGAAAGACTCCTTGGGGTTTTAATTCAAAAATGTTGAGAGTGTGTTCATATTTGCAGGTAGGGTCTCTAGATGTGCATAAATGTTTCCAAGTTTATATAATACCTTTTCGTTTCTGTCTGTATCAATCATTAAGCGTTATCATGTTGGAAATATTTTAAAATAAAAATTGAACCTGGAAAACTAGTGTGAAGAAGTGTTATCTCAATCCAATTAATCCAACACAATGGATACATCAAAAATCTTCTTTCCAGTATTCACTTCAGAGAACAGTACCTGTATTCTGAAAAACTATGTTTTGGGAATTGGTCCTTGATGAGAATTTTATAGAATATTATTTTTATAAGACGGTTATTTATTTATTGTTGTTTATGGTCACATACTTCTGCACAATGGCTAATCATGACCACAACATGGAGATAAAGTCAAGGTCAGTCAATTGTTTATACCCCATTTTTCCTATTTTAGAGGACTCACACCCCAAGCATTAGTGACTGGGTCTTATTTACCAGTGAAACAGAGCTTGTTGACCACAGTAAACAAGCACTGCTTCACTTCCCGGGGTTCCCACGGGGATATAAGACGGTTCCCAAAGAAATTAATACAGATAATTATCTTATTCACCCTAACAAACTTTGTATTACAACATATTTTAAACAGTTCCTTCAAACAAAACTTGATTCAGGGTATTTTTGCCTTCCCATACAATTAACAAATGTTACTTTTGATCTATATCAACAGAGCATGTATATGTTCATTTTCAAGATCAGAAAGCTGCAGAACATTGCCTGTCGTGGTCCACACCTGTGTGGACTGGAGCATTAGTCTTGTTTTATCAGGGATTTGCATTTTTCAGCAGGTATTTATACTGATAGTCACATTGTTTTCTTTATTACAGACTGATGGCCTAAGGATTTTCAGTATTAGTATAGAATTAAAACTTATGAATAAATACATAGGAATTTTGCACAACCAATCATTACTGTAACTCCTATTCTTTTTGTTTCAAGATTTATTTGTTACACCAATGATGTTTCTTTGCCTTAAAAACAAAATATTCCTTTACAATTCTGGTGCCCTTTTTCATAAGTTATTAATGGAACTTGGTACAATTGAGGAAACTCATAACAGTCAAGGTGTCAGTGTTTTGATTATTCTTTTCAAACCTGTGCAGTGCTTGTGCTTTTTTTCTAATGGAAATGATTATCCTGTTCATTCCTCTCAGTGAGGTAATTTTCTTTCATTACAACACAATAACCAGTTCTAATTGCTGGTTTTTCTTCATAGACACATTTATTGGGTCTTCACAATGAGGAAACATTTTTTCTGTTGGGGAAATCTCTGGCTAATTTCAGATATTATCATTGCTTCCTGGAGACTTTTCTTCAACATTTTTGAAACTAGACCTGTACAATTGTGTCTGTTTTGTAAGACAAATTCTTTATCAATGTCTTCTGGAGTTGAAAACAGTAAATGATATAGCTCTTCTCAATTCACTATGGATATCCTCTCCTCTTGCCTGTAACATTCCCAGTACTCATCAGGTGAACATAAATGAAATCCTGTATCTATTTCTCTGATGTTGATCATCTTTGAAAGAGAGTCATGAAATGGGTTTCAGTTAACACCATCTCACCCTTGTTTTTTTAACATGTCTGTCCTAAGATTAACATGTTTGCAATATGTTTATTCAGTTCCATACTGATGTAGCTTTCTGATAGCTAAAAATCCCCTCCCTCGTCCCAATATATGAAGTACATGCAGGATGAGGGGGATTCTTAGAATACAAACCTGTAGGCTTGGAGGATGTGACACAAGCATATTATTCTGCACGATTTATCATCCTGCCTCACTTCAACCTGAGAATTAATTAATAACAAAGGTCCCCTTGCTTGTGACCAATGAGAACTGGTGTATCTTGTAAAGCATATAGTATTCAATGATAATAGTAGTAGTAACAAGGGTAGGGTTTGTATATATCTCATAGTTAAAAAATTGTGATAAAATGGCAAGTGTGAATGAAATATTCAGTAATGCCAAAAATTGCTTATTGGGAGGGTGCCACATCCTCCAAGCCTGCAGGCTTGTATTCTAAGAATCCCCCCTCATCCTGAATATACTTCATATATTGGGATGAGGTGGGGGATTCTTTTTCATCAAGCCTTCCTGCTTGTTCAGATCTGACACTGATATTTCAAAGTGGTTATCATTGAATACTGTATACACACATGAGATCTATCAGATTATTAAAATAAATTGTTCAGTACTTTGAATATATTTCTGACACTATCTTTGCCAAATTTTTTGTAGGAAACAAAATAGACCTCAGTGCAAAACAGCTGCAGCAAACTTCATCAAGGTGGAAGTTAACTGAAATAATAAGTATGGAATGTTTGTGATGATCGCGCCAATTAGTGGATTTCAAGATTTGCTTAAGAGATATACCAGAGTGGAAAGCTGCAGATGTGGAAGCACTGCATGTTGAATGGGCCTTATAAGAAGGATCCACTCCAGCCTGATATAAGCAATCGCGAATCCATCTGGTAAATGTAGAATGTGGTTATTGCCTTCTTTGTTTTGAAAGAAATAAAAAGTTTATTAGATTTTCGTGTGGTTTGTGTTTGTTTTATGTACTCTTGTAGAGTGTGGACAACACAGAGATTCTTTTCAGTGTATGGAAACAAATCAATACTATAAAATACATGGTCTGGTCGAGAGGTTTTCTGCAATGTGGAGGTTGTAAATGCACGCTACGTGAGGTGTCCTGCATATGATACAAATCTAAAGATACAAAAGTTTGTGCCCTTTGTGGTGAAACTAGAGCCATTAAACAGGCAAGCTTTTTGGTCAACTGTGCAAGGGATAGACTCCAAAGGGGTTACTGTGTTTTCAAGAACTGTATCACCATGGACACATCCCAGGTTGCCTGGTAATGTGGTTTAGGTGGATTTGTATTAAAAGCCCCCTTCACAAACCTGGTAATAAGCGGAGTGGAGGACAATTCAATGTGGCTGATGGAGAAAAGAGTTTGAAGTAACATTGACTTATGTGTGTTTATGACACTGTTTGATCTGTTAACCCCAACAGAAGTTCATTAATTCACAACTTGAGCTTCACTGGCCTGAAAATAATTAATTTTTTGTTGATCACACCACGTGCACAACTGTTTCCATGCATACCCATATTGTTTACAGGTGGATTTTCTCCATGACTGTGTAATGGTTTCAGAAGCTCCTTTTGAAAAACCTTTACTTTGGAGGAATTTCCTGACACAGTACAGGCGATTAGATTTAATTTCTGAGATAAGGGATGACATGCACCTGTGAGAGGATTGGTAAGCAGTTTTCTGCTGCGAGGCAGTTTTATTGGCGGACTGGTAAGCAATTCCAACAACTTTGGTCCCACTGTTGCGGTGGCCACTGAGGGTATATGAAAATGGCATGATTTACCTGGTTTTCCTCTATTTTCACCAGTATTTTTCCCATCAACCTGAAAGGAGGGAATAAATATGGTAAGTGGTCGGCCCTGTGAAAAGAAAATGCATCAATGGCTAAAGCATCAATGTTTGGATACCAGTTGCAATACTTTGGCAACTAATGATTTTTCTTTGAGGCAAACATATCAATGGAAGGGAGAAACAGTATGTCACATAACTGGAGGAAAACATGAGAATTTAGCTTCCATTCAGATGTACTTTTCCGTTCCCGTAATAGAAGATCTGCCAAAATATTAGCTCAACCGGGAATGTGTACAGCAGAAATGTGTATGTTCCATTGGAAACACCATGACCAAGTGTCTTTGCAGATATTGAAAAGAGAGGATTTTTTACCCCAAACTTTTTTGATGTAGGAGACTGCAGTTGTATTATCAGTTTTGACATAAAGATGACAATCTTTTAGGTGGTTACCAAGGGCCTGTAAGCATTTATAAATGGCCAAAAGTTCTAAAATGTTGATGTGCTTCATCTGTGCATCAGAAGCCCAAAATCCATTAGTTCAATCTTCTCCCAGGAAACCACCCCATCCAAAAGAAGAGAATTGGTCACTAACACTTGAGATGGCTGAGGATAGCGAATTGGTCTGCTATTCATAAATGTAATATTTGAGATCCACCACTTAGTATCATTTCGTTGCTCTCTAGACAGTTTCATCAAACCTGAATATGAATGAAATTTTGTAACTGCTCTTGTTTTATCCCTTTCCAAATTCCGATAAAACAATGGACCAAGTTTAATAAAAGTAGAAACATGCAGACCAATAAGCTTTGTTATTTGAAGAATTTTAGCATATTTTTGTTTTAAAATGACCCTTGGAGGAGAAATAGTACTGTCCACTTTGTGAGTTGGAAAAGAGATCTGGAATGTTGCAGAGTTTAAGATATAACACAGATAAGTTATTTCCCTTGATGGAGTCAATATGGACTTGTTAAAATTGATGTGAAAACCCAGTTTGAACAAGAGATCAGTGATAGTTTTAGTATCTTCATCAAGTCCAGCTTTAATTTGATTCATGACAAGGGAATCATCAATATAATATGTACATCGTAGGGCTTTACTGTGGAGATGTGAAAATACTGGTTTCATGATTTTGGTGAAGATTCTTGGAGCAGAGGACAAACCGAAAGGTAAACAGGTGAATTCATAGAGGTGATTTTTCCATCAAAATTTCAAACATTTTCTGTGTGGTTCATGGATGGAAAAACTAAAGTAAGCATCCTGAAAGTCAATAGAAGTGAAGAAATCATTCTGTTGTACTAAGTGGAGAATGGATGGTAAAGTTTTAAGGGGAAAATGTGAATAGACAACAGATTTATTGAGAGACTTGAGGTTGATAATAGGATGCATTTTTCCATTCCAGTTGCATCGCAAAAAAATGTTTGAGATGAATTCACCCTCCTCAAAGGAAGATAAGGTGATTGCACCTTTTTCGAGTAATTGGTCAATTTCATTGTCAATCAGATCAGCCTCTGCAGGAGAAAACAGAATTGGATGTGGAATTTTACGCTGGAGATGTGAAGATACAAACTCCATCTCATATCCCTTGACTGCACTAATGATATAAGAATCATTGGTAATTTCCTTCCAATTGTGAAGGAAAAGTGTAATGTTTCCTGCAATAGGTTGTTCACTTATCTTTACTTCCTGTCCCCTTGAAACCTTTGGTTGCGTCGATATGGTCTTTGGTAGTTTTGCGACCTGTCTGACCACTATCGTCCGTACCGGTTGTTTAATTGACCGAGATATGGGCGCTTCCATAAAAAATGGAAGTAGCGTTTGCTTCTGAAATTTCTTCCCTTAGGGATAGTGAACCGAACTGTTTCTTTCGAAATATTGTCTCCAAACAGATGTTGAGTCACCAGACGGTCAGATGCACATAAAGATTTATACTGTGTGCTGAAATTTGGTTTGAGCAAAAGTTTATGTTTTGTGGAAACATCATAAACCACTGATCCCATTGATAAGGTTGGTTTTTGCTTGGTCGATGGACTTGCCAAAACTCTTCTTAAGTTTTTTTAGCCTCTCGTCCCACGTTATTCCCAATGGCTTTGAGAGAGACATTTTTTAAATCTTTAAGATCATCGACCGTTTTTAGAAAAGGGGTTAATGCATGACCTAACAATTTCTGAATATCCTGGACTTGGCAGTCAGGTGTACGGCACCAACTATCAAGTTGTGGCCATAACTCTGAATTCAGCCTTGGGGCTGAAATCAATTTACAATTCTGTGGACTGGATGTTTTTTGAGAATTTCTGAGAAACCTGCCTTGTTTGTGCATGATTTATTTGCAAAATCTGCAATCTTAGAATTGACCTTAGGTCCATAATTCAGGTCATCGGTGAAAAGTTTTGGGAGGTTAAAAAAAATTGGCATTATCAAAACTGGTATTTTCACTGCTATCAGTATCATCGAGATCACTGCTAATGTTATCATGCAGGTTATTACCAATAAAATCATCATCATTGGACTTGGATGTGCCCTCAGTCAGATGTAGTCAGAATATCAGGGGGTTCAATAACTGGTGCTAATTTTTTATTTGTAGAATGATCAGAAATTGGAACATCACCTTTCATTTTCTTCCTGAGAGCTGTAATGAATGACTGGAAACACTAGGAACGTTCAATTTCTTCCCAGTTGACATGACACGTTTTGTGACCATTACTGGGTCAGTGTGTGATGTGCATTTGGTACCCGCTGCCTTTTCATGTTTACCTGTCCATTTCTTATGGCACGATGTCTCCAATCTTATCACGTTATCCACTAAAACTGCTAGCATCATAGTTTGATGCAAAAATCTTGAGAGTTTCACTGTCCAAAGGTGGTGTACCGGGTGCAATCTCATTGGAAGTAGGGCTGAGCCCTGTGGACACTTGAGCTATTTGACATAATATTTGTCAAGTCAGACAACATGGTGTGGATGATAGAACACTCAAAATAAAAAGACACCAGTTCTCAGTGGTCGCCTGCATTTATACAGCGAGGGGTCCTTTGTTATTAATTGATTAATTCTCATGTGGAAGTGAGGCAGAACGATAAATCGTGCAGAATAATATGCCAGTGTCACATCCGAACAAGCCGGAAGGCTTGATGGAAAAGAATCTTGTGTTACAAGAGTAATCAAAGGAAATAAAAAGATTTGTCCTCATCATCACTATCGTTAACTCCCTTCACTCTGATGTCAAACATCCAAATTTCAAGTAGCCATTTTGGCATAGTGAACACAGGATCTGCTTATGATTGACCATTTTTCAACTCATTAAGACTGGGTGTCTGTTATTACCTAATGACAATCAGATATCAGCTCCTTCTAATTAGTGATGAACCGATATGGTAAACAAACCATCGGCTGATACCGATGTTAAAAATTTAATAATCGGCCGATACCGATTCCAATGTTTTAAATTCTGTGAAAATTCTTGAATAACTTGATCGAACCCTGCAAAGTTGCAATTAGAATGTCAATGCGGGGTTGTGTTTCTTGGTTCCTGGTAAACTCGCCACCAAATCAACTCCCCAGACAATTTATCTGATCGTTTTGTGCAGTCCTTTCCTCAGTGAGAAGAACGGAATCACCTGTGTCAGATTGACTCTCCCTGCATGGAATACTACATATTCTCCCAATAAGACTAAATCCCATATATTTAAAACTCATAGCAATCCAGTGGGAACTTGTACACAGGCCGACAGACACTGTCCTGACTCTGGATAAATCCGACTTATTCCTTTCCTCTCATATCAGTCATAATCCCAATATTCAATATGTACGTTCTGAATAGACCTCTCCATTTTGAAAATCATGTGATTCTGCCCCGCCATAAAAGGGGGCTGGACGTTTCGTACACGGCAATTTAGGACGTTTCGTACACAAACTTGTAGGACGTTTTGTGCACAAGCTACGACGTTTCGTACATGGGGTTATGACTGCCTTGAGCCAAGTAAAGATAACAACCCCGTATGTAAAAATAATTTATATTGGATTATAATACCTTACAGTCTATTATTTCATATAAAAAATACTTAAAAACCCTATAAAATTTGCCTGTGTACTAGTGATGATATATGTACGAAATGTCTTCTTTTGTATACGAAATGGGATCAGGGACAACCCGCCCCAGGCCTATTTTTGAGGCGGGTTGTCACACTTTTTGGGGCGGGTTGTCCCGATTTTTTTCTGATTTTTGAAGAAATAGTTTTTGGGGACAGTAATATATCAAAAAAATTTTTACTCACTTTTTTATTGAAAAATTATCCAATTTTATCGAAAATTATCCATAATCCACAGTGATCCTATTAAAACATCCCAGAATGACTGAATTAAAGTAATAACAGTTCTATACTGAATTGGTTGCATGTAGAGACCAGTCAGAAGTGATGTGTTGTTTTAGCCATGTTGTTTCAGTCGGGTACCCTCTAAGGGGAATGATATTTGTTTGATGCGAAAAAATCAAATGACCAGACATGTTGTTTCAGCGTGATATGGATTCATCACAGTGTTGATCGCTTTTCCTTTCTCTAAGACTAAGACAATAATTGTGCCTTTTTAAGCTGATAACAATCATTGACTCAGATGAAGCCATGGACACGTCCGAGACAACAAACAGTCAGGCCACTGAAACATCCATCAATGAGACACCCACAGATACCATTACTACAGATACTTCTGATAATAATAATTCATTCGGAATTATTCATGATGTTACTTTTAATATCATCATAATTAAGTCCAATAAACAAATCTATTGTCTGCTATTACTTATAATCCAATCATAGTCAAATAGCTCATAACTGCAGCACGTGAAAAACTTGGGGCAGGTTGTCCCAGCTTGTTTGGGGCGGGCTGTCCCATTCCCTACAAAATGCCTGTGTACGAAACGACACTAATCCTCCATGGAATGCGCACATATTGTTTTCAAAGAAGCTGCCTTGTATAATTTACTTCACTTGTTTCCCACCAGATTTTTTTTTGTAATACAGTACTTATGAATAAATGAAACTGGCACCGACAGTCTCATACTATTTGTTTTAATAAGAATTGTGCGATTTCCAAAATGGAGTAATATAGGAAAGCTAAATTTTAAACAATGATGTTACGACTTAAGAAACTGGGCCGAGATTTCCACGTAATAAGAATCATACATGACTGTGTGACAAATTGAAATTGTGGCTCAGCTTTAAATTATTCATAGAATATTAAAGCGCACAGAATTTTGGAATCAGCAGTGTACTAGTGTTGGCACATTTCCCGGACGTTTCACGTGTAAACACTGTTTTCGACGATATGGCTGAGAGTAAAAAAATTAAAAAACAACGGTTTATTTTGACCCTGTAACAATTGGCGCACCCCTATCGGCAAATGATGCCCTTTTCTGCCAATGCCGATGATTCACTGATTACCCCATTATCGGCCAATGCCGATGCCGATAATAGGTTCATCACTACTTCTAATAAATCTGCATTCTTAACTGCTGTTCATGTGTACTAATGTTTTATCAGAGATTTATTCTAAGAACATTGAACAAGAGTATAAGTTCAATCACTTTATTTTTAAAAAATCAATATTTTCCTCTATATTATGTGAAATTCCTCACAAGTTATCTATGATTTAGCAAAGTTTGGAGGTTTTTTTCCTCGGGGTTGTCATCATCAGCAGCTGAAATACGCATCTTTTGTCTGTTGATAGTTTTCCACAAACTGTAATAGGGTTGACACTCAAAATTTCAATCCACAAGAATCTGATTGTTTTTTAGCTTTTATTATAGGGCAGGTCATGACATTTACAAAACTGAAAACCTTTTCAAAATCGGACAACTGGTTGCAAAGTTATCTCCATTTTTATACCCCCAAAATGGGCCTTTTTCCGACACGTGAGTACGCAATTTACAGAATGTAACAACACCCTACATTCCAGGGCCTATAACTTGTAAAAGTGAAGTGCAATAACAACCTTTGTTCTCTCTGTATAGTAAATACACTTTGTGCATTATAATAAAGCAGGAATTACCTTTATAATGGACATATTTCTCTTTTTATAGGATCCAGAATATGGGGTCTCATTTTGTGGACTTATTTATTTTTCCTTTGTAACATCCTTATCGCAGCTCAAGTACCCATATATCTGATGTCAGTATGTAAAATTATCATCTCTAATTCCAGATATGTCCCCATAGTATCAATGTCCATACTTGATAGAGTACATAAATCAAAATATTTCCTTTCAGTTGGACTTAACTTGATTTTTAGGGAGGTTGGAAAGGTAGGGGGAAGGCCAATGTGAAAAATACAGATATTTTTCGATGATTTTTCCTGAAATTGCAATTATTTTGTCTGTATCAGAATATAAAATGGCTTAACATCTCAGAACCAGTTTGCATTATGATAATATGATATATGTGTCTTGAAAAATTACTGTTTAGAGTAATTTTACACGAACAAAGTGTTTATATCCTTCTTTATATGACACTTTGTAGCGAAAAACGGCAATGTTAATTTGTAGCCGAGAGATGATAATATTGTAAATAACTCTAAAGTTGTGCTATATTCTTGCTAGTTAGCCTTACGCATTTGTGTAGATGACCCCTTTGAAGGAATGTGTGAGCATTAAATGTCACTGTGGGACTTGTGTATTGTTTTAAGTTACTTTTAACAAGTAAAATTGTGTTATTTTTGTGAAATTTAAAATATATGGATTTGGGCATGTTTTTATGCTCTACTGGCAATAACTTGAGAAATGTGATGGATAGAAAATCAAGAAAAGTGGCATAAGATGGCCAAATGTATACTACAGATAATACAGTAACCAACTAAGAAGAACTTCTCATTAAAAAACATATATTCTGCTTTTCCCTACACCTACCCCCTAAAATGTTGAGATTTGAATTCTCTCAAATAAATTTCATTTTCAGAGCGACAAGTTTGAAGATATTGATTGTGACCAACAATTTCTAACTGACATCCCTTCAGTCTGCATACTCTTTTAACAGGAATTACAACCAGCATGCTGAACAAAAATGGAGCCTGTAAAATTAAAAATATGTAATGTAGTAAATTCTCTTAAGGTAGAAGGAATGGGGAAAGGTTTTGGGAAATGGAGGCCTGAAACAGGTCCAAGTATTCAGCATTATACATTCACAAGACCGTGAGACGGTATGTTGAAGTAACATATTTTTTGTACACTTATCAATATGATGTATACATTTAACTAATACAGTATGTGTTGGGTGGATTTTTTGTTGTTGCTAAAACACTTTTGAAGTAGATTTTCCACCCATGCAGTAACTCCACTAAAAAAGTTTCAGAAACTTAAGTATTTCGGAGATTGGCCTGAATGTGACAAATGTCCATGGGCTGGAACATGGATGCATCTACTTATTCTACTGTGCTTGTTCATAGATATTTACATTTATTGCATGCGTTGGAAACTGCAATCCATCGATGTTTGGGTGAAAATCCACTCTGGGTAATGAACGTACTGTAACTAACACCCTGCAGACTGTTTCTTGAACAAACATTTCCTGTCAGTGTGGCAGGGATATGAGGGGGGGGGGGGTGGGGGGGGGGGGGGGGTTTGTGTTTGTTTTATTTATTTATTAGTGTTTATGGTCACATATTTCTGCACAATGGCTTATCATGACCACAACAGTTTTACGGGTGGAGGAAGCTGGAGTACCCAGAGAGAACCACCAAGCAATGGCAAGCAACTTTCAGCTTCCCAACAAACATACAAACTCCAGACAAGCAGGGTTAGGATTGGTTGAAGACAGGTTCACCAACGATGTGCAATATGCCTTAGTACACAACATCACCATGCCCCCATGTGGACAAAGGGGGTGAAGGGTCTTGCCCAAGGACACAACACAGTTGCAGCAGGTGGGATTCAAACCGAGGACCTCTCGGCTTGCAGTCTGCAACTCTACCAACTGAGCCACCGCATCCCCCGAGTGTTTGTTTTAATTGACACCTCTGGTATTGTTATCTTGATTGTTTAAAAACTTTTATTTGTGGCCAGGGATTCATCTACCCTCTTTTGGGAAAGGGCCTGGGACCCATGCATTTGGAAAATTCTCAACACGAAGGCTCCAATTTGGAATTGTTTTGGAGGAGAAGAAACATACAGAGCATAAGAAATATTACCTTCAATATGAACTGAGAACACTTTTACACTGTATGACTTTGCTGTTGTGTCAAGACAAGTCTTAGCAGTCTATACAGGCAGCCAAGACATGTCTAGAAACTACTTACAAGATTCTCGGAATGTAACTTGCATCTAACGACTGCTTGTTGGGACACTTGTTTGGTTGCAGAAAAATGTGCTCACTCTCAGAATTAGGCCTTTAAGGTTTAAAGAACCTGCAGTTTGCCCTAAATTTGAAAGGGGAGTGAGCTTGAGAAATTTTGGTTTCAATTGAGAAAACCATGCCCAAATACCTTTGGGAAAGGGGTCTACATTTGACCCTATAGACACCAAAAAAATTCCTGGTGGCTCACAGGAGATATTTATTTTTGTAAAATAGATCATCATTGCTATTTCTGTGCCCTCTTCATCTACCCTTATATGCAGTAACCATGTCCAAACTTTCCTTGGACACATTCCACCAAACTATATTCTTTGTATACAGTTAGTTATGCCATGCAGCAAGAACTCAATTTTGGGTCTCAATAGTTTGTTAAGGAGATTCACACCATAATTAATTTTTTAGGTGTTGGTATAAACTACCCTTATATATATGCTTGTAGATGGATGTTATTGATATTAGAAATTTAAATAAAAGACAATATTAAAAATATTTTGTTCAATCTTTTATTATGTTGGGATGGGAGAATGAAGGATATGTGACTATTGAACGACACAAAGGAGAGGGTTAGTATTTTTTTTCTTTCAGAAAGATTGGAAAGAATGATATGCGCAGTGTTATCAGTTTGTTTCTGGGTGTTTGGAGGAGAGATGAAGTGTGGGGATAGGGATGCATTTGGGAGTACAGGGTTATTTAAGGCCTTCTAATGTTTGGAGTCTGCTTGCCATTGCTTACTAATTCTTACTGGGTACTCTGGCTTCCTCCACCCGTAGAACTGTCATGAGACGAGGTTTCCCTAGCTGTTGAAAGTGTCATTAAACCCCAATAAATAAGGCCTTCTAACCTGAGAACCGTTACAAAACAGCGGCTGGCCAAAGTTTTATTATAGTGGAAACACATGAAATTGTCAATAAAAAAAAATTGGAAAGGCTTTCTTTATTTTAAGTATTCTAACACACAAATTAATACACAGGTGATGGACAGTGCTTCTCTTGGGGAACAGACAGGTCCTAACATTCCAAAAACATGTATGCTAGAGAATGAAAGTGTGGGTATTAATCTACTGCTACACCAGTTACACCCCCCCCAAGATCCTAGGATTTCCTACATGAGAGTCTGGGCTCTCTGATTGGGGGGGGGGGGGGGGGGGGGGGGGGTATTCCCCTCCCAACACCACAGAAAATAAAGGAGTTTGCCCAGGGAGAGGATGTTCCCAACAATGTCCCTTTTAATATCCACTGCTCCCCTGCACCCCACCTATCAGTGAAAAACATGATATAAATACTCCCCCCCCCCCCCCCCCCCCCCCCCCGTCCAGAGTGAACACAAAATAATGAAAATATTAAAATAAGCTAAATCAACAAATGCTTCCCCAAAAGAAGCTATAGCTGCCCTCCCCCCCCCCTCCCCAGTAAACAATTACTCGAAACTCCTCCAGATGGAGGAGAGCATGAAAATTAAACACCATCCACTTTCATCAGAACTTTGCTTAATTTTATCCTCCTAACCCCCTACCCAGATAGGACTGGCTACGCAACAAGACACTGGATTCTGTCGTCTAAAATGAATGTGAAAAAAAAAATGATCTCACTCACACTCAAATTTATTTTTAAGTTTTCTGTTCCCGAGAAAAAAATAACTCTTTCGTCGGATGACTCCCATGTTGTACTGAGTATTGAACAACAAAGGTAATTTACCTTAAAATTAAGATTTTTAACTAACGAAGATTGGAAAGAAAATAATGGCCAGTCCGCTCAAAAGTTCAGCTCAGGTGCTTGTTTATCATCGATAAAGCACGTGTTGTTTGTTGACTTCTGTCACTGTTGACATGTTTTATTTATTTTTTTTTTAGCATTATTTTTTACAATTCTACATTTTAAATTAAACCCTGTTAAGCGTGTTTCGCGAAAAAGGTGCAGGTCCCAAAATATTCCGATGAAATTGAAACTTGAAAGCCTCCGCCCGATACGGGAATGAAAATAATTCGAAATCTTGAAAACGCACGTGGCCTGCTGGAAATTTCGCGAATATGGGCAGAGTTTTCAGCCAACAACCAAGACAATCAAATAAATGTGTTTTGATAACTTTTTTGAGTGTTTTACTATTTGCAATTATGGTGAATTGCAAGCCAAATTATTTCAGTTGTTTATTCATTTCCGTTACGAGAGGAAATTTGAATTTACTTGCACAAGCGAATGCTGCACTGTGCATGTGTTCATAAAATTACGTGCTCTCATGGAGCGGAATTCTTGGAAGGCGGTTTATTTTTGTCACCGTTTTTGGACAAGTCATCGACTGGAAGATCCTACATTAGCCAATCGACATCCAGTATTTTCGATAGGCCGGAATCTCCTCTATTTAAATATGCATGATACTTTTGCGTCCATTTATGGGTTAAAGAGTTATGCGCAATCCAAGTTTTCCTTCGAAAAATAAATCATGACCTAATTGAAAAATTCCAAAGTTTCATTCATGGACCGTTGTGAAGGTGAGAATATGATCTTTAAAATGGTGGTACTTACGTTTTCCTGTTCAAAATATCTCCCCAGTCGACAGCACCTTGAAAACGGTTGAAAAAAAGTTACAAAGATTTTTTTTTACTCGAAAATACGTGTTTTGCTTCGACTTTGACGTCGTCATTCTTTTTAAATAATTTGCGTATCGATGTCATCCAATTCGTTTTAGGTGGAATGTGAACCCGTGAATAACCTACACCTTTTATCTGGTGCAAATATTTAAAAATAAATGAATAAGAGAAGTTTGAAAAAGGCGTATATTTGCCATTTTTTACGCAAATCAGAAAACTGCGCAACGTTATCGTGACGTCCCTAACTGTAAGCTCTTGTTTCCTGAAAAATTTACAATATTCACTACAATAAAGACACCCCAATGCAGATTTTGTTTATTTTATTGTGAATGCTTTGAATGAACTGTGTATTATCATCCCGAATGACAGTTTTATGTGAAATAGAACTCCTTCCCTTCCCCACCATCCAAGCATCTTGGATGAACAGGATGAGGGCAATACTGTGAGCAAAAAAATGAATATGTCAGAGGGATGCCCCCCACTCCTGCATGTTTCATCCCACCCAACTGATCTTTTGCCATCCTCAGCTTGGCTTTGAATAGACATGCATCCAATCAAGAGACTGCCTTTTAAAGTTGGTTTTGGGTTACTATTACGAAAAATCACCCATGCATATCACTTATAGGTTAAGTTGTGTTAACAACCGAGACCTATGGTTTGGCGACGGTCATCGGGCGGGCATCCTCTCACTGTTAGAGCAATAACTTGAACAAACGTTCTCCGATTTGACTAATATTTGTCATACAGGTCTTTTGCAATAATATCTCAAACAAGTTCAAAAACTGGCCCAGCCAGATTTTTCATGACAGAGTTATGGGCCTTAATTCATCAATTTTTATGAATTTTGAGCTTGATAGTGCAATTACTTGAATAAACGTTCTCCGATTTGACTAATATTTGCCATACAGGTCTTTTGCAATAATATCTTAAGCGAGTTCAAAAACTGGCCTGGCTCAATTTTTCATTACAGAGTTATGGGCCTTAATTCATAAATTTTTATGAATTTTGAGCTCATTAGCGCAATAACTTGTACAGACGTTCTCCGTTTTGACTAATATTTGCCATACAGGTCTTTTGCAATAATTTCTCAAACAAGTTCGAAAACTGGCCTGACCGATTTTTCATTACAGAGTTCTGGGTCTTAATTCATCAATTTTTATAATAATAATAATAAATTGTTCTTATATAGCACCTCATCCCACGAGGCTCGAAGCGCTTTACAACATAAAAATACGCACATGTGCATAAAAACACATGTATACATGTGTACATATACACACATATGTACATACATTAGTTACCATAATACAAGACTCATTTCTGAAAGTCGGCGGTGATGACTTGAATTTAGTTAAAATTGTGTGGGAGGTGAAGCGTGAAGAGATGTGATTTCAGTGCACTCTTCAGTGTATTAAGAGTAGGCATCTTCCGGAGTTCAGGTGGTAGTGAGATCCAGACTTTAGGGCCAGCATACTGAAACACGCGACGGCCAATGCTTACATAGTTTGTATTCAGTAAACATAACAACTTTTATGATCCAGATCTAAGTTCACGCCTGGGAGTGTGCTCAGACAGCAGGTTGGAGAGGTATGGTGGCAAGGACTTCTCAAAGTGTTGGTAACAAAGAACAGCTAATTTGTAGTCGATACAGGCGTGAAGTGGCAACCAATGTAGTTCTTGAAGGATTGGGGATACATGTGACCTTTTGGGCTTGCGCATGACTATGCGTGTGGCTGAATTCATGATACGTTGAAGACGATTAAGCTGGTAGTTCGACAGCCCCACAAGAAGTGAATTGCAATAATCAATCCTAGAGAGGATTGTCGAAGAAGCTACCTTCTTAGCTTCTTCGGATGACAGATAGGGCCTCGGCTGTCTAAGCCTCCTGAGTTTGAAAGACAGGGAACAGCACATGTTGTTCAAGTGAGCCTCCATGGACAATTTGGTATCCAGGTACACACCAAGATTTCAGGCTTTATTGGTAACCTGAATGCTGCAATCACTGATGTTGATACTCGAGATACTACTGCTAGCAGTCCGAGGGTAAGGAGGGTAACAGATGATGACTTTGGTCTTATCATCGTTCAGTTTTAGCTTGTTATCAAGCATCCATGCTTCAACAGCCATGACACAGGCTTCAGCATTGGATACAATGTCGATATGATTGATATGAACAGACTTGTATAGCTGCGTGTCATCAGCATACATGTGGAATAACATGCAATGTTTCCTGATGATGTTGCCTATTGGCATGGTGTACAAAGTGTACAAAACAGGGCCAAGTACAGAGCCTTGTGGTACCCCATATTCAAGCTGTCGATCGTCGGACAAGATGTTACCGACTACGACAGACTGGGAGCGACCATTCAAGTAAGAGCGAAACCAGGACAAAACTGAATTTGTGATACCAAAGGTAGTGGACAATCTTTCCAGCATGATGGAATGGTCAAATGTATTGAACGTGGCAGAGAGGTCAAGCAGTGTAATGATTGTTGTCAATCTACTGTCTTTTGCAGTTAGAAGATCGGAGCAAATTCGCACGAGTGCGGTTTCAGTGCTATGGTCGGGACGATATGCAGATTGAAATTTTTCCATGAGGTGTTTGTCAAGATGGTTCTTCAGTTGAATTAGAACAAGTTTTTCAAGTATTTTGGATAAAAACGGTAGGCCTGACACAGGATGATAGTTCTTCAAATCGTTTGGATTAAAACCTTGTTTTTGAGAAGTGGTGTTACAACCGCATGTTTAAAACATGTTGGTACATAACCGTGTTCAAGCGAGTGGTTCATGATTAATGTTAGAGGTTCTATTAAATCTATTAAATATAAATTTTGAGCTCGTTAACACAAAAGTGGTGTTACAACCGCATGTTTAAAACATGTTGGTACATAACCGTGTTCAAGCGAGTGGTTCATGATTAATGTTAGAGGTTCTATTAAATCTATTAAATATGAATTTTGAGCTCGTTAACACAATAACTTGAACAAACATTCTCTGATTTGACTAATATTTTTCAGTACAGGTCTTTTGCAATAATATCTGAAGCGAGTTCGAAAACTGGCCTGGCTTGATTTTTCATTACAGAGTTATGGGGCCTTAATTTATCAATTTTTATGAATTTTGAGCTCATTAGCGCCATAACTTGTACAGACGTTCTCTGATTTGACTAATATTTGCCATACAGGTCTTTTGCCATAATATCTCAAGCGAGTTTGAAAACTGGCCATCCCACTTTTCCATTACTGAGTTATGGGCCTTAATTCATCAATTTTTACAAATTTTGAGCTCATTAGCATAATAATTTGTACAAACGTTCTCCAATTTGACTAAAATTTGCTGTACAGGTCTTTTGCAATAATATCTCAAGTGAGTTCGAAAACTGGCCCGTTCCAAATCTTTACGGATTTTGAGATCAGCGCGATGACATTTCTGATTTTCAATAGAGAGTGCATGAAAAAAGTAGCCACAACTTGACGCCTGCATCTCTGATGCACATATCCAGGCCTGGATATTTCACGGTAACGATTGTTCCATTTCCGTGTCGTTACCATCACAGCAAAAACACGGAAACGATTTTTCGTTTCCCATGCATTTTATGCACACTCGGACTTCATGTGTTAATAATTTTATAGGAATATGGTGTCCAGTTCAAAATCGTACTGTCGTCTGTCATCGCCCCGTATTACAACCATGATGTCGACAGCGAAGAAACGAAAGAACGAATCAGTGTCTCTTAAGACCTGTCCTAAAATGGCCGGCAGGACGAAACAACCAGGATAAAAATGAGCTACCTGCAACCTTATTCTAATTGACATCCTGGGAATTTCCCACTCTGCAAATGGTGCAACAGAATTTGAAAACCTGAGTGAGCTAAGTTTCTTGTCAGTTGACAGTTGTGCCAAATCAAATGGTGAAACAGACTATTGAATCCATCAAATAGAACTGGACACGATATTATTGAATAAAACAAAGTACTTTATTAACATGCTTTGTTCACGACTATCGACAATTTCGCTGATGAAAGATAGAACTGATTCTGAAGGTAGGTTTAATACCGTTATGCAATCGTGTATTTTCCAGTCGAAGTTTCTTACGTAATGTCTTTCTGTCATGAGACCCATTAATTTAATGAACCTTGTGACAGAAAGACACTACGTGGGAAACTATAAACATGACAGAAGACCTGCATTATGATTTTAAAACTATTTGATTATTTTAAAACTATTTGACTATTGTCAAAATCGTTACCCAGTCAAACATTTGACGGAACCGGAAAATCGTTATCGGTCGTTTCCCATGATGCAAAATGATGGAACAAAATATGGTTTCCCATGATGTTTGAAATATTGAGGCCTGGCATATCTTGTTTTTCACCTCTTTCAAAAGAGATTGGCCTGCCACCTATCAATGATGTATGCATTATCATCTCTCTGACATGATCATTTTATGTTCACAGAATTCCCCTCATCCTGCTCAACCAAGATACTTGGATGGGTGAAGGGGGGATTTCTTCAACATTGCTGTATTTCCCAAATGAGCCAAATATGATGTGTTGCTTAATCAATGACACAACCACTGTTTCACTGCACTGACAAACCTACATTTTTAAGTTTGATATCTTATTCACTTGCATTGATTCATGAAACAAAAATGAAAACAGAAGTGTATCCTCCACGAGCTGAGTATTTCTCAAGACCATTAATACATGGCAGAAAGGTCATGGCATCTGGCTCAAAACTCAAATGTTTGTGGCTTGAATCCCATTCTGGAAGATTTGGTCATTACCCCCACATCGGAAAAGTGGGGGCTTTATTGTCGATGCCCTGTACATTCGTACGTCTGTCTGTCTGTCTGTCTATACATTCTTAAGCATGCAACTACTCCTACATTTTTTTTTAACTGATTTTGATCAAATATCTCAAACATTATCACTAACAAGTGGACATGCTCATATTCTAAAATTTTTCACTGCGACAATTTTAACTAGGTTATCTCCCATGAACTTAGATTCATTATGGATTTTCAAATGAGATTCTTTTGTGTGCAACTCGTCCTACATTATTGAACCGATTTTGATGAAACTTCTTGAACATGGCCACTAATGAGTGAATATGTGCATATTTCCTTACTTTTCATCTGTGTTTTATTTTTACCAGGTTATCTCCTCTTTAATTTAGAAGATTTAATATAGATTTGTATATGAGAGTTTGTGTGCGCAACTCTTCCTTCATTAATGAATGAATTTTGAGCAAATGTCTCAGACATGATGACTAACAAGTGGACATGCGCATATTCCAAAAGTTTTGATCTGCGACAATTTTAACCAGGTTATATCCTATGAACTTAGATTTATTATTGGGTTTTCAAGCTCAACAGTCAGAGTGCAGTTTGGAAAGCTGGAAGTGGGGTATTAGTCACCTTCAGTGATAGTTCTAATTCATTGGGTTGACATATCATTTAATAACAAATTTTATGTTAGACATACATGTATACCATATTCAGATTTTTAACCCTTTACCTGATGTTATAGCCATATCCAGTCAGCACTATTCACAAAAAATTTAAATTTTATAGTAAATTTCCTTTCTTATTATACCTACCACAATTGTTTACAACAGGCTTGGTCTACTGTGGAAGTCCCTAACTCGGAAGTATACTCTCTCTTTTTGTCCTTTCTCAAGCGAAAAAATAAGCCCAAAGCAGGGTTGAGTGCAACCGGCACACACCCAGTAGGGGACAGTCTTCTCTGTACTAATACACGGCTTCCGGTACCAGTGTGCAGACATATAACCAGCATGTCATTCTATTTGAATCTGCCAACATTGGAGTTAGGTGACCAACCGGGAGGAATGATTCTTACCTGAATAAGAAGACGGGAGGGCCTCCAGCTAAACAATTGTGATAGGTATAATAAGAAAGGAAATGTACTATAAAATGTAAATTTCTTATCAACCTACCTCACAATTGTTTACAACCGGCTGAATAGACAATAGGAGGTGGGAATCACATAACCAATCCCCACATAACCCGACTGCACTGGAACCATGGACAGAAGAAGAGTTCCCAAGGCCTATAAAGCCATCACATCACAAACATCGATATAGACAATGAGAGATGAGGCGTATAGCCATGTGTGATGCACAGACAGAAAGGACAGGCACAAGGCTTGAACTGGTCCGGACAGAAAAGGCTAATGGCTAAGATTGTCAACAGCCTGAGCAGAAGAAAGAGGTCCTACAGAAAAAAAGGTTCTCAGACTGCTCCTGCAACTGACTCAGGTAGAAGGAGAAAGTAGAAGCCTTTCTCCAGTAGGCTGCCTGCATAATGTCCAACAACTTGATGGAGCTAGCATAAGCCCAGGTGGTAGACAATGCATGCACCTCATGGACATAAATGCGATTGGTAATACAATTGTCACTCGCCAAATGAGCGTATGATGCTCTAATAGCAAGACAAATCCACCTACAAATGGATTGAGGAGAGATCTTCAGTCGACCAGGGATCAGGGACAGAAAGAATCGCTACCTGCCTTTTCTAATAAACTGTGTCCAGTTGAGGTGAATGCGAAGGACACGAACCGGACAGACCAAAGGGCAACTACCCTCAATGGAAGGAAGAGCGCTGATACAGATAGGAGGCGAAGATGTTTCTAGTATCTGATTCTTGGCTAAAAAGAAGCAATCAGTAATAAAAGTAACACTGTTGGTGGAGCTCCTGAAAAAAGTTGGATGAACCAAGAGTGTGTGAAGCTTGCTAACCCCTGGCTGAGGCAAAAGCCATTAGAAAATCCATCTTGTATGTGAGAAATCACATATCCACCTGGGATAACGGTTTGAATGGCACCCCCCCCCCCCCCTCCCCCAGCAAAGCAGCACCCAAGAAAGATTCCATCTTGGGGTCAAACGCAAAACTCTAGGCCGTTTCAAACAAAAATTCCGAATGAGCTTGGAGAGGTTCAGATTGGTGCCAATACAACGCTTTCCCACATATGGAAAGGTCTCCGATAGCATAGACCTGTACCCCTTGATGGTAACAGGTTGAAGACCCCAAGAATCATACAGATAGACCAAAAACTCTGCAATCTGTGTAATCAAAGGGTTGGCATAATCAACAGAGTGATCAGCACACCTCCAACACAAGACATTCCACTTAGCTGCATAGGCTAAGCCAGTGGAGTGCCTCCTTGAAGAAGAAATGCACTCCACTGCTCATCTCGAAAAACCTCTACGGAGGAGACAGGAGTGGACAAAAGATATGCTTGAAGGTATAATGATGTCGGGTCAACATGAAACCTCCTCGGGTGACCTTGACAGAGAAGGTCATGACATAGAGGGAGACGTACCGGAACCGCTGCCAATAGAGGGCAGAGCTGATTGATTCACTCCCACTGAGGCAACAGGGGAGTGATCAGAATGATTGAACAACTGCAGGTTCATATCTTGGTTAGAACCTGAGGCAGAATCGGAATCGGCAGGAAGGCGTAGCCAACTAGTCTGTTCCAATCGAGTGACAGAGTGTCCACGGCGAATACCAAAGGATCTGGACATGGAGACACGAGAATGCCCACCTGATGGTTCCAACGGGTCACAAACAGATCAAGGAGGGGATGACTCCAGAGATTACAAAGTGACTGGAACACTGCTCTTTGAAGCATCCACTTGATGGAAATGACCCTGCCCTTTCAGGACAGGGAGTTGGCTAGGATGTTCAGATGACCAGGAATTTGGCGAACCACCACACCAAAGTTGATGTCCCGCGCGAGCACTAGAAGATCCCGAGCCAATTCGTACATGGAAACTGAGTGCATGCCGCCCTGGTTCCGAATGTAAGCTACCACTGTCGAATTGTCGGACAACAGGAAGACCTGACGATTCGAAAGGTGGGGGATCCACTGCTGGAAGCTCAGAAGAAGAGCAAGAAGCTCCTTTTGGTTAATGTGAAGAGCTGCCTGATCCTGGTCCCAAACACTGAATGAAAACACCTACAGGATCCAACATCGTGCTACATTTGAGATCGCGGGCATTTGCCGGCAAATCCAATGGAAACCACCTGCGTAATCCACTGAACATCCATTCAGGGAAGAAGGTGACGACCGACTGAGAGATGCTGGTAACTGGAGCACCAGATCCAGAGGTTTGAGATTCGGCCTCCAACAACTTTGCAGAAAGTGTTGGAGAGGTCTGACATGCAGCCGACCTAAAGGAATGAGATCCATCACCGAACCACAGAGTCCGAGCAGCCGGAGAACACTCTGGGCTGACATGGACTGGGTCAGAGACTGGGCGAAACCGGGAGAATCACTGCTCTCACCCTGGGAACCATCACCATATTCAGAGATGAGTACGGAAGTCCATCCCCAGATGACAAAATGACTGAGAAGGGACCAGGTCTGACTTCTCGTTGACTCTGAACCCTAGCGACAAAAGCAGGTTCAACAGTGTGTTGACATCGGACTCCAGAAGAGCAGTATTGGAGTGTCTCTGGAGTAAGATAAGCTGAATTAGTCACCCTGGACTGTCTGTGATGGAATGCTAGAACATATGACATCAGTCAGGTGAAGGCCGAAGGAGCCATGTTGAGGCCCAAAGGCATGGCCTTAAACTGGTAAACTCGCACCAAAAAAGCAAACCCGGAGATACTTTTGTGATATCCGATGAATCGGCACGTGAAAGGTGTATGAGTGCCTGGGAAAGCACATGCAAGGGAGCCTGTATGTCATTCTTGTCAAGCAGCTGAGGCAGAGATGACATGATCCGAGAGAGATATCATGCCCAGCATCTCTCTGGATAACCCCAACAGGGCCTCCAAAGTTGCCAAAGGAACCACGGCAGACTTGGACTTGGAAAACCTGAGGGAGTAGGAGTCCTGATCCAAAGCCATCTGGCAGACTGACGGATTGGCGGAATCGTAAAGAATGATAATGCACCTGGGGCAAAAAGGTATCAGCCCTAGTGAAGACCGACGTCTTCATAGTCTTGGAACTCAGCTTAGAGTCTAATGCTGCAAAAGCCTTGATCACTTGTATCAACTGGTATGGTCGAGGGCACTCAGACGCAGGCTGCTCCACAGGCTGTAGGCGTGCAACCGATGATCGCAGCCTGTCTGAAACCTCCAGCTGGTCTGACGGTTTAAGCTCCAGAAGAAACTAGAACACAAAGTTGAGAGCTTCCCCCAAGTCAGAAGACTGATGCTCTCAACATCAGGTGTGTCTGACCCGAAGCCTCTCATGGTGCAGGAACACCAGGGGGATAAGAAAGTAGCCTGCTTCCAATCCCGGGAGGCAGCGCTGAGGGCACCTAGAAACCACCAACAGCCTCTTGGAAAGAACCTAAATGAACAAGGAGAGGGCCTCCCTAAGCTCACGGCCTGAATCTGCCGGTGCGACATGGAAAGGACCAGGCAAAGTGGCTTCACATCTGACCTTTTTAACCGCCGGAGGGTCACGATCCTCAAAAACACCCGACACGATGGAATGATGAGTTGCAGTCGAAGGCAGGTGCTTATAGGGGTAAGAAATACCCTGAGGATCTGAAGTGCTGGAAGTCAGGAGAGTCGCCACAGACCTCTGAGGGACGGAAGGTCCAGGCTGCACAAAATGTGCTGGTTCCACTAAACTGGCCGAAGGGCCAGAATGCACGGATGGAAGCACAACTGAGTCCATGGTGACCCCACCATGGACATCTGAATCCAAAACAAGACCTGCTTGGTTCAACGGTTGAAGCAGATGGAGCAGCCGGCAACCCCTTACAACTTCACAGAGTTGATGTCAGGGAAGGTTGAGGCCGAAATCCCACGTCAAAAGAAGCAGAAATCCCTGCAGGGAAAAGCCGAAGGTGTCTGAAATGGAGACCGGTGACATCATCAACAGAGCAGAAGTGGATACATCAGTAGCATAGCTGTTGACAATGGCGGAAAAGTGGAGAGTGCAACCGAGCTTGGCTGCAAAGGAGGAGTCACAACCCTTGTGACAGCCTCAGATATCGACTGGAGGGGGACAACAGTCCCAGAACCAAGCATCTCTATGCCAGAAAAGTCAGCAGCTACCACTTCCAGAAAAGACTGCACATCCCCCACGGTGGGGGTAGAACTCTCTCCAGACATGGTCGTGTCGGGAGGCCGCGAATGACTACATTCCCCTCTCCTGCAGGCATGGAAGGAATGGTCACAAGCACTACACTGTTTACTGAAGCCCAAAATGTGGATGACCAAACACCACAGGGTCTTTCAGTCAAACACCCATTACATGTGGAGCATGAAGCAAGAGAATCCTCAACATGCTTCAGAAACAAACATTGCCCACAAGGAACTGTCCTAGACATATCTCGGGAGAGAGATGTAGATGGGAAGGTGAGCCCATGTAAAAATATATCAGGACACCTCTAACTACCAGAGAAAGGTGGCAGGAAACTAAGGTCCGACGGGAACACAAAAATACCCCAACAGCCAAAAAGGGCAAAACAGGCAGAAATTCAACCCTAAATGGAGGGGAGAAATGCTACCACAACAGACCCTAGCTGACACCTAACTGGTACAGGAAGGTGTGGATTAGTACAGAGAAGAGTGTCCTTACTGGGTGTGTACTTGTCGCACTCGACTCAGGTTTTGGCTTTTTTTTTTTTCTTTCCTAAATCACTTGGGAAAGAACACAAATAGAGAGTATACGTCCAAGTCAGGGACTTCCACTGTAGTACAAGCCTGGAGTAAACAATTGCGAGGTAGGTTGATAAGAAAGTGCTAGTAATGGGCTGTTTCCCAAATAATTGGGTAGATCCGGTGTAACAGGAAATTTACCCCCCCTTCTGAAAATCTTCCCCCCTGGGGGGGGGGGGGGGGGGTTAAATATACTAGGAAATATACCCCCCCTCCCCTGAAAATTTACCCCCCCTTTCCTTAATTTGGCTGTTGATAATATATTACTTGATTTTAGGCAAAGTGAGGATATTGACAAGGATGTGTGATAGAAATATTATTGTTTTACCATTAAAAGGCATATCTGTTAAGCATGTTAAGAACAAAATATAAGTTTGAGCACAATATATATATTAACTGTTTCACCTCATAATATTAGACCACCCTTAATACTACTACTACTACTAATACTTAGGTCAGCCGCTGATTTGTCATGGTTCTCCTAAGTCCATCATTTTCCCTGCACTGCACTCCCTCTCCCCCCCCCCCCCTCCTTTTCTCCCAACATTCAGATATAAACTGTTTAATAATGTTCCTGATTTCCACATTTTCAGTTTCTTCAGTAACCATCCCTACCCTCTCCCTTGTGCATCTATCCTTTATTATTTCTTCTTCATTTCAATAATATGCTTGTTGGGTATAACATCACTTGAAAATTGTCAGGAGGCAGGTGGGAAACAGGAAACAGACCTTAAAATGTTGCTTAATTTACAAGAATTGTAGCACTTATTTATTATTTTTGGGACTTCCTTTAGAGAACAAAGCCTTTTTAATGGCAAGTGGCTTCACTGATAAAAAGTATCACTTCACAAGTGTGAATTTACAGTATGTGTAATAATGAAGGCAACGTATTGACAAAGCATTTGAATTAGGCAAGTGGTGTCATTGATAATTATTGTTACTTCAATTGAGCAGTTGGTCATGTGCATGGTGTCTGGCTCCATTCATATAACTGATTAAGAATTTTTTATTTATTTAAAGTACAAGTGTTTTCATTACTGGCCTCATTATAATTAGCAAATTAAATGTACTTTTGATTTAAAGAAGTTGTAAATGGAATGGCTTCTTCAGTGTTATAAAAGGTAGCTCTTCTAGCAGAAATTTCATGAGGGTCGAAAGGGGCTTGTTCCCCATACCGTCCCTGCGCACCTTCGGCGCGTTAAACCATTCCATTCGAAATTTCATAATCAGTATGTTTGCAAGTATTGGATAGTTTGTTAATGATGGATGAAGAAAGTACAGAATCTGATAAGTTTGAAACTTTAGTTGGAAATATTTTGAACTATCTATCAATGCAGACTTATCCAAAGGATGTAGCATTAAGTCACAATCATAAAAAGGAGTTGCGAAGAAAGTGTACTGGCAATGATGGGGTTGGGGGGGCACAAAAATATAACAACCTATAGTAAGAATAAGCAACTGAATGTTAAAAAAAAAAAAACATGTCTCACTTTGTAGTGGTGGGGGGGGGGGGTAAATTTCCTGGAAAATATTTCCCAGGATATTTACCCCCCAGGGGGGAAGATTTCCTGTGACACCGGTTATAAAAAAAATTGTGTTGGTAATACAGTGGAAACCTGTTAATTGAATAGCCATTTTGCCAATGAAAAATATTCAATTAACAGGGATTGTGTCACTTTCATGTTTTTTATTTAATTAACAAGAGTATACTCTAACCTATATTCAATTAACAGATCAAATTTGTACTGGAGGTATGGTAAATAGTTTTGTGTTGGAAAATTATATTCAATTAACAGGGTTATTCAGTTAAGAGAGATATCCAATTAAGTGGGCTCCAAAGTGTAGCATCAGAAATAATAAAAAATCTTGTCATACAGAAAAATCATACCTCACTCCCCTGCTGGATTGACAAAAATGTATCACTGCTCAGAAAATGCAGATTCTGTGTTCAAGCTGGTAGTCTGCAGTATGATTTTAAGATGCAGATGTCAAGACACAATGAGAGAATAAAATGGAGAAAAAACTCAGATAAAATCTTTTTTTTTCAATGGCAGATGATTGTCATACTACATGTATTTTGCATGGTTGTCACAGGCATGTTTTCAGTTTGAAAAGATCATTGTTCAATTTAGTTACCACCCTTGATGTGTCTCCAATGTTTGATGACAATGAAGACAAACATTGGAAAGACACATCAAGGGAGGTAAAAAGTTGAACAATGAGCATTACATTCTGATACACTTCAGCAGGTTACAATTGATACACAGTTTTTATTCCATTGACGACAGTGCTAATCTTTCCTCCTCTCCCCATCTCATCAAGCTGATTTGGACAAAAACAACCATCTATCCATTTAGTTTATCATCTCATGAAAAAAATATACTGAAAAAAAAAAAAGGTCGCCATGTGAGTTTTGCCTTTAAATTTGATGAGTCCAAAACTCTGTCCAGTTTCGCACTGAATGAAATAGACATATTTTTACCTACCCTCACCCAATTTTTATCTTCTCTCACACAATTCAGAAGACAGTTGCCACCAATAATTGATATTTTTTTCAAAACATGCTCTTTAAAATTTTATTCACACTTACAAACTCAGTTCATTTTCCACCAATCGGATAAATCAGGGAACTTTTATCCTCCCTTAAAGGTTGGGGTGCAAACCGCTAGAGGCACTGTTTGCACCAAAACATTGTATTGTAACCTAATCTTTTTACAGAGTCGATAAAAATATATGTAATTATGGGTTTAAATTAAAGAAAAAACACTGTCTAATGTATTAAATATCTCTTTTTCAAAGTTCAGTGCTCTTTGCCTGATTTATCAACATTACAGTTAACCCACCCATTTGTTTGAGTGAAAAAAAAATCATGTGTCACTTTTTACATTTTTCCCTAAAAACTGATTCCAAACAAGTTTAATGAATTTGTTGTCCTCAAACTGTCATCATTTTACACTAGTATACCAGCAGAGTAGCTATATAAACTACCAAATTTAAAAAAGTTATTCTCAGAGAAATGAAAGCCAAAAGCATTAACCCTTCCATTATTCTCAAAATAAAAATTAAATTTATGTACTTTTGCTTCATAAAGGTGTTTGGATAAAGTACAATTTACTGTATATGTACTCCATATGACAGAAGCACACTCTAACATGAGATAATCATATGACTTCAATGAAGAAATAAACAAACGAAGAAGCAGTGCTGGCTATATGACCCCCTACCCTGCCACCAGTTTAGCACACAAAGCCTCCACCCAATCCACCCAATTCCAGTGACCGAATCCTCAACTGTTTCTCTCATATGCAGTACACAGAGTCAACAAGATACTTGGAAAATTAATAAATCAAACATTTGGGTGATACAGATACTGCCAAAATGAGATGAAAGTGGATATTTCCCCTGGTTTTGAACTGAGACCAGATTAGGAACTGGTGTGCACTCTACGCATTGGACTGCAAGTTTGATTGTGAAAATAGAAGTGTTAAACCCAGTGAATGTTGTCAATATGAGAGGAGCAGTTACTTACAGTGTAGTGCTTTTTGCATCTAGAAATTGCGAGAAAGATAGTTTTCGCAATCTTGTGTTCAAAAAACACTTCAAAGTAGAGCTTTTCTCCAAAATAAGATTAGAAAGTTGCCCAGAGGTGTCCAGCAATCAAGGGTAATAATGTAGCTACAGTTCTGTTCAAAAACAAGGGAAAATAGTTATTTCAACATATAAAATTCAAGTATTGCCACACTTGAATTGCTCTCATGGAGCAAAGAACTTCCTGTGCATCTTATCAAAACAACATTTGAATCAACTCCCAAGCTAAAACAGGATATTTCTCATTAATTTGACTATCACACCTGCCAAAATAAAGAAAATAAAGAAAAATCCCTGTTTCACACAAACCAGAATGTAAAAAATCACGCTTTCAGCAAGCATATATCTACAGGAGGAGTTAAATTCTGAAATAGGAAGAAATGATACTTCTACTAACTATATTTGGGGATGGGGGTTAGTTAGCAAGTGGAAATAAATAATAAACTTGACCGAATGTTTTTTAGATTGACAATATGCTCCATTCCAATTTTGGCCAGGGTGGGTTAAAACCAGCTTATTTTGCACAGATAACATTTAGCTCAATTAATACTGCCATTTCATACTGGCATGCCTCTGATTGACTAGAAGCACAACAAAATAACCAAATTATACCATCTTTCCTTCACCTTAGATTCACTGTTCATATGGCCAACATTTTATGCATATTGGCACTCTAAAATAGGCTGTTTTTCATGAAAAATGAGCATCCAGCATCTTCAGAATTACCTTTTCTCTAAAATTTCCACCCAAGGCCAAACCGACTCAGCTTCAGTCATCAAAGTAATAACAACAGTAGACCCAACATCCAAAACTATTTTTAAAAAATCACTCTACAGAAATCACAAGAAATACCGCTTTAGGTTACAATACACAGTTTTTTTTCCATTGACGACCGTGCTAATCTTTCCTACTCTCCCCATCTCATCAAGCTTATTTGGGCAAAAACAACCATCTATCCATTTAGTTTATCATCTCATAAAAAAATATAGGTCGCCATGTGACTTTTGCCTTTAAATTTGGTGGTTCCTATACTCCCGTCCAGTTTCGCACTCAATGAAGTAGACATATTTTTACCTATCCCCACCCAATTTTTATCTTCTCTCACACTTTTCACAAGACAATTGCCACCAATATTTGATATTTTTTTCAAAATATGCACTTTAAAATTTTATTCACACTTACAAGCTCAGTTCATTTTCCACCAATCGAATAAATCTGGGAAATTTTATCCTCCATTAAAGGTTGGGGTGCAAACTGCCAGAAGCGCTGTTTGCACTAAAACAGTGTATTGTAACCAGCATCTGATCGTCCTGTTCCTATCTACTTGCTGACCATGTACAGATACAAGTTTACAATACATATCTTTAAATTGAGACACAAAGTATGTGTACTAAGTACATTTGTTGTTACTACAGCTGAATCTATTTTCTTAATACACTACCCTGCATCAACACTATTTACAAGAATGAACACAATTTTCACAGAAAATAATATTGTGATTGTATCATTAATGACGATCTTCTTCCCCCAAAACATAATAATTATTTTGTCTAATTTCACCCAGCTCAAAAATTGCCATTCAGATTTTATTTTGTCTATTTTTGTCTCCAAAACATAGCATTTGACTATTGATGTGGTTGAATGCAGGCCTACAACTAGACTTTGTGCCGCTGCTAATTATAAATATTTGCATGAATCAGAAAAAACCTTACCAACTACAAGTAGATTGACCTTTGCTTATGTTAACAAATTTGGAAAGTTTCATGTATAAATGGAATAGCTATATCTGGCAGATTAACCCACTTGTGATAAATACAAGCTAAATGAAAAGGGAATATTAAACACAAATCTAAGTGATGAACTCAATAACAATAAATATATGTGCGGTACATGTTAAATGACTGGCCAGAGAAAAGTATCCAACTAATAGGAGTGTACAGTTAACAAGAGTTGGACATTTCATTTTCTTCTAGTTAAAAACTGAGCATTTAATCTATAAAATCTTGATCTCAAATGAGATATAATAGATAAAATGCCTATATATAAGTTCTTTATGACCTATAGGCGATTGATGGGTCAAATTTGTACTGAAAGTATGGTAAATGGTCTGGTGTTGGTAAGTTTTATACAATTAACAGTATTTTCAGTTTTCAAAAGCTATACAGTTAAGGGGCTCCAAGTCCATGCTTCAGGGTGACTGAACTTGACACATAGCTGAGCTGATTTTATGCATTATGTTAGGTAAAGAGTTAAATTACTCATGCAATAAAAAGAATCTCAAATTCCTCACAATTTAGCCTGAAATATATTTCAGTGTCTCATTCTCTAAAATTGGTCTGAGCCTGGGTAAACTTCGACTTAAGTCGAGTTAAATGAATATTTTTTTTATTTCAGCAGATAACTTTTTTAGAGAGTTTGTCTTAGCAGCTAACAACATGTGTATTCAACCTACATACATTGCAGATATATTTATTAAACGCTCATGGCATACACACTTTCTGGCTTCCCCAGTGAGTACTGGGTGTTATGATAAGATTATACCAATGTCTGAACAGAGGGTGATGATCAGTGTGTACTGTCATAACTATAAGGTCTTAGAACTAGAGGCTCTAAAGAGCCTGTAATCGCTCACCTGGAACTACATATAAAACATGTGATTTCCCATAGGCTTTCCATGGTAACTAAGAGCTGCAATTACATGAGGATCATTGGTAGGTGTCCCAGTCCTGAATCATGTGAAGTTTCAAAACATTTGACTTTGTAGTTTCAGAGGGGAAGATTTTTGCAAAATCCATCAATCAGAATCAGAGAATGTCTCTTCGCCAACCATCATTCTTTGTTTGGCCCTAAAGTCAGTAACAATGAACTGACATCTGTGCTTTTAAATCGCCTTTTTTGAGGATGCCAGACCCAAATCAATGAAAGAATTGGTGGATCCAAGCCTGTAAATGGATGATAGAAATGAACAACGGTGGTTGGAAACGTTCAGGGCTGTAACTTTATAATAATTATAAAAATTATTTCATGTTTCCCAATTTCGGGACATACGCCTGACGGCATCATTCTTGCTTATAATTTATCCACTGTTTCTTAAGTGTTCCTTCCCTTTCCTTCCTTGAAGTCCTCCTCTTAAACTCCTAAGCTTTTTGGCTATTTTTTATTGAAATTTTTTATTAAATTTCTTTGGAGTTTAACGTGTATTACAGAATGTTTATTCTGTTTATCCCCATGGTTATGTCCTCACTCTAGGCGTGTTAGGTCATTTTGGTCTTGCATCTTCTGTCTGTTGTATCGTTTTTTCTTCATATGAAGATATAGCTTTGCATCTGGTAGCACTTAAATCAGTTACTGACTTTGGGCCTTTTTGTGTGCGTGATGTCTTGTTTCCGGTTTTTACCTTTGACGTTTACATTCCTCAAATACATGTAGTATTTAGTATTATGTTGCTGTAGGATTTTTGTTGGATACATTGATTATGATTCCGGTAGTGTAGCTCAAAAAATTTTGACTTTGTCCACACTTAGGCTCTATCGGGATGCCCTTGGGCTCATCATGTTCCCTTTGGGAACTTACGCTTTTTCAGAATATTTTCGAAAAATTTTTGATTTAATTTTTCGAATTTAGTTTTGATTGCTATTATTCATGTATCTTTATCATATAGTTTTTTGTGGAGTTTGAAGGAGTGCTATCGACTTTGTATTTTGATTGTAATTATGAAAGCTTACTGCTCTAATGCAAGGCGAGGAAGTCTACCTCGGATTTACATGCTTGTTTCCTTGCCTGTGGTCGATGCACTCCTGCAGATTCTTGTCCTACATGTGTTAATTGGGATGACAAACGTTGGAGACGGGTGTCACGGTGTGTTGTTGGTGGTGAGATTCCTAGGCCGGAACTCTCATCACAAGATAATTTGAGTTTTTCATTTTCTTTTTCAGGGAACAAGAACATGGTGATGGTATTGTGACACCCATCAAAAGTGTGGTACCATCGTCACGCTCTGATGAGCAAACAGAGCTAGCTGCAAAGGTGCTCATAAATATTAAGCAAGAGATAAGGCCTCTAGTTAGTGTTCTTAATCCCTTGCAAGCAGCTAGCTCAACTGGTGAAGTGGTTACTCTGCCCGTGGGAGCCGTGACACTGGGTAAGTTCGTTGCGGTCGAAGGAAGTGTAGATTTGGGTAGACTGAACACCTTAAAATCAAAAGCTCTCCCAGCGACAATGGAAATATGGAAGAAGTCGGCAAGTTTCTTTTCTGGAGGCTCGGTCTGACAAGGCTACAAGCGGGAGAGGTCTCTCTCTAACCCAACAACATTTGGGGCCAAACGTTGTTTTGAGAAACTTGCACCAGCCGGAGCATACGTCCACACCTGCCTTGCGGGACGCTTCATCTAGACTGCAGCCAGCCTTGGCTACAGTCAAGGCTTCCTCCGCTACGTTAAAAAAACACACACGACCGCATACTAGCTACCAAACTTCAGATATCCAGCCAGCTGCGCGAAGTCGGAGCCATTCTTCGCCCGTGAAGTTGGACCATCTGTTCGGAGAAGAGATCCATCTCCGGATTTTCATCCCAGGAGTAGCAAGCGGCTAAAAAACAGAAGACCGCTGCTCCTCAAGCCTCGGTAACGGACTTGCTGTCGCAGATTGCACAGCTGATTGCAGCATCCGAGCAAGTGCAAGAGCAGACTCCGGTGGTGAGCTGTCGCATGGTGCTGGGTCAGTCCAGTCATCTGCACATACAGATGCGATGGACCGAACGTCACAGCTGATTCAGTCGGATGGTGAAAGGAAGAGGATTACCCTTCCCTTTCAGAACAACAGATGGTAGCAATGGATTTTATCCATCAATACTATCCTGAATTTGTTCCACCTGATCAGCAAGCTGCGACTTCTTGAGATTAACCACTGTCGTCTTTGGATGCAGACTTCATGCGGAGGAAAGAGGACATTCTTTCCTTCCCGATACAGTATAGACAGGTGTCGCAGGCCTTCGGCCATGTTGACGACGCCATATTTAACCTCTTTAGTGCTAAGAGGAAAGCCGGTTTCTTCTTGACATCTTCCATAAATATACCTTGCCTTGGACCACGTTCATTTAAAACGGTTAGAGAAGATGTTCAGAGAGCCCCTCTCTGCGTTTATATGAGCAGGCTTGGGATTTAGATATGTCCCTACCTGCATCATTCAATATACGCTCAGAAGTGATGGAATGTGCAATTTCATCAAATAGAGCGAATCTGGACGCGATGTACTATGCAGATCACCTTACCAGAGCTATGGCACAACGTCTTAATGGGAAGGAATTTGGAAATGTTTGTTCCCCGCTTAGAGTTCTTTCCAGGGCAGTCATGTATGCCACGTACAACTCCGTCCTGACAGTGGCAAATTTGGAGTTGATCAGACGTGATGCTGCCCTTGCGTCGTCATCACTTATAGATGACAAGGTGAAAAGCTCTCTCCGAGTTGCTCCGGTCTCCGGACATATTCTGTTTGACGACAAGCTTTCATTAGTCTATGAACAGGCTACAAAGAAAGCTTCCAGTGCACTGCTTTTGACGTCAGTGTCTCAAGAACATGCTTCAGCAGACCAGAGTAAGCGAGGTCGTTCTGCCTCTAAGTCATCAAAAGGGAACTCCTTGCGAGGGGACAAGAAACCCTCTTATAATTACACCAGAGGTCGTCAGTACAGCGACTCGGGAAAGGGGCGTAGGTCTGATCAGGACTATAGGTCAGGTGCCCCTAAGTTGACGGGACGAGGTTCTTCGTGGGGAAGACTTAGTTTCTCCTCCCATGAATCTCGTAAGTCGTTCAGGTGATAGACATGACCTCTATTGCTTGCCAGTTGGTGGAAGGTTATCAAACTTCGCGAGAAACTGGATAGCAGTTACAGAAGATCAGTGGATGATAAGTGTAGTCTCGGAAGGCCTACGGCTATCATTTCGAGCAAAACCCCCACTTACAAGATGTCCGCACTGGACAAATCTTCCAGCAGATCCTTTCAAAAGAGAGTCTTGCCTAGCGGAGGTACAGGCTCTCTTATTAAAGGAAACAATAGAGGTCGTTGAGATTCAAAATTCTCAAGGTTTTTACAGTCACCTGTTCCTCGTACCGAAGCCAGACGGCTCGTTCCGACCGGTAATAGACTTGAGCTGGATAAACAAGTTGATTGTGGCTCCAAAGTTCTATATGGAAACCATTCGGTCGGTAAGAGCGAGCATTCGAGTGGATGACTATGCGGCAAGCATAGATCTAAAGGATGCCTACTTTCATGTCCTGGTACATCTGTCATTCAGAAAGTACCTGCGTTTTGTCGTGCAAGGAGAGGTTTATCAGTTAAGAGTAATGTGCTTTGGTGTGAACCTAGCTCCTTGGGCTTTCATTCGGATAATGAACTTGGTAATGTCATACTTCCGGGCTCATTCGTCTGTGGTAACGTCAGCTTACTTGGACGACATTCTTCAGAGATACGGCAACAGAATTATTTTTCAGAATGATACTCCGAGTCTGCTGCAATTGTTCCGGCGTATTGGTTTCATAGTAAATGAGAAAAAGTCGGATCTAGCTCCGTCCTAGTCGTTCATTCACTTGGGAATGAGCTTCGAAACTCCCAACAATCTGGTTCGTCTGCCGTTACCCACAGCGAAATTAGTCAGTTGTTATGCTCGCTTTTGTCTAAACTCTCATGCCATAACAGTGAGGGAGTTTATGCGACTGATGGGGCTGTGCAGAACAGCAGCGGATCTTATTCCACTGGGCCGGCTGCACATGCATCCCCTCCAGATATTCTTTACTCAGAACTGGAGTGTGAAGACGCATTCACTCGAAACCAGTATTGTTTTAACCAACCTAGTAAAACAAAAGGTTCAGATTTGGGGTTAACTGAGGGAGTTCTGCTTCAACTGCCGGATCCGGCTTTCACAATTATGACGGATACGAGTCAGACAGGCTGGGGCGCGTCTGTAAGTCCTGCAGACTTGAAGGTCAGGGTCTTTGGGACTCTCGGTTCCTAGAAAAGCACATAAACATCAAGGAGATGATGTCAATCGGGCTAGCACTACAACATTGGATTCATCAAATAGCGAACATCCATGGTCAAATTCTGTTGGACAACTCAACAGTAGTTGCTTACCTCAGGAACCAAGGTGGCACTCACTCGATTCAATTATGTGAATTAACGGAGAAGATTCTCCTATTCGTTCTGAATCATCACGTTCATCTCTCAGTCCGTCATATATCAGGTCGTACTAGCAGACCCGCTCTCTCGGAAAGGTCGCCTGTTACCATCGGAGTGGACTCTCAACAAGCGAATATTCAGGCACATCTGCCCATCCCATGATAGATCTCTTTACGACACACCTAAAAAATCAGTTACCGGCCTTTGTGTCGCCATGTTCAGATCATCGAGCGAATACAGTAGACGCTCTGTCGATATGGGATGGGATGGTAAGATATGCATATCCTTCAGCTCCGTTGATTCAGCAGATTCTGTTAAAGATCAAACAGTCTCACTGCAAAATTTTGCTAGTAGCACCTCTGTCGTCACAGAAACCTTGGATCAATCTTCTCAGGTGTCTGTTATGGGACATTCCCCAGAAGCTTCCTCCTCAAAGGTATCTTCTATTTCAGGGGAAGTCATGCGCACTGCATCACAACCCGGAAGGTCTCAACCTTCACATATTTCCGTTGTGTGGTCCTTCTTGCACAGAAAACATTCTACAGGACGAGCAGTGGACGCAATTTCTAACTCAGGGTTCCCGCGGACCTGGAAAAGCCTGGAATTTCAAAAATGAAATTCAAGGCCTTGAAAAACCTTGATTTGGCTCCCTGGGCCTGGAAAAGCCTTGAAAAATGAAGCATTGCGCGCCGAGTTGAGATGAACGAAATATGTCCGAGATGGTTCGAGTGGTTCAACTACAATAAGCCTGGAAAAACCTTGAATTTAATTCTCTATTAGCCTTGAAACTCCTTGAATTTGGGGTGTATATGGCCTGGAAAAGCCTGGAATTTAATGTCAGGTCAGGTGCAGGAACCCAGTAACTGTAGGTGGACCTCCTCTTCGTTGAATTATGCAGCGAAGTGGAGGGTTTTCTTCCGTTGGTGTATGGATCAGTCAGTAGACATATATGATCCGTCCATTCCACAGATTGCCAATTTCCTGCTCTATCTGTTTGCCGATCTCAAAAGGCAGCCTGCCACTATCAAGGACTATAGGTCCATATTATCAGACACTTACGCTCATCATGATAACTTGGCTATTGGATCAGATACTTCTTTATCCAAGCTGGTTAGAAATTTCTCTATTAATAGACCTAGAACCCGCAGATTAATTCCTACGTGGAATTTGGCTTGGGTTCTGCTGAAGCTTCAAGAAGTTCCTTTTGAGCCGTTAGATGATGTAGAGTTCAAATTCTTGACCTACAAAATGGCGATTCTCTTAGTCTTTGCATCCGCTAGAAGAGTTAGTGAACTTCATGCATTATCTGTCGATGATTCCCATTACCGTAGTGTGGGTAATACTATTACCCTCACTACGGAAGTGGACTTTTTGGCTAAGAATCAGATTCCGGATAAGCGGCCGGAGCCTACTGTCATTAAGGCTTTACCATCCTCGGATAACCGTAGACCCTTGCTGTGTCCAGTCAGAGCAATGCGCATTTATAAATGACGATCAGATTTTATTAGAAAGGGAAGAAAATGCTGCTTTCTTTCTTTGATTCCTAACAGAAAATATATTTCTGTGCATTCTGTCGCTAGATGGATTCAGTTGGCAATACGTATTGCCTATGAAAATCTATCTTCAGATCAACGTTCTGTCAACAAGATTTCAGCACACAAGGTTTGAGTACTGTCCACTTCTTGGGCTTATTCTAACAGTATAGCCATTGCTGATCTGATGAAGGCTGCATACTGGACACAGCCCTCTTCATGTCTATGTCTCATTTATGTACTGTTTTTAAAGTGTAGCTCACTGTGAAGCATTTGTATACGTTACGTGTCATACGAGCATTAATATACAATCCTCTGACACTTTTAAATGAGTGTAAAGAGTCTCATTCTCTGGACTATCTTTATATATTGGTTTCCTTTTCCGAATTAGCACTACGGGTTATGCTGGCATTAAATGGAGAAATTATGTAATTCTCAATTACATAGTTGGTGTTATGCCATTCTCTTTTCTTCCAGAGAAGAAGATGAAAATGTGATTTCCCATAGGGTTTCTATAGTAACTATAAGCTGCAATTGTGGCCATGTTTGCAACACGATCAACATTAAATGAGGATCATTGGTAGAGGGTGTCCCAGTCATCAACCATGCAAAGTTTCAAAACATTTGGCCCTGTGGTTTCAGAGGAGAAGATTTTTCAAAATCCACCAATCAGAATCAAAAAATGCTTCTGGCAGCCATGTTTTTCGATGCACGGTAACAAAATGAGGAGCTTTTATGGAGGACATGTCATAAACTATCCCTGCCAGGTTTGGTACACATCAGCTCAGTAGTTCCAGAGAAGATGAAAATGTGATTTCTCATAGGGTTTCTTTTGTAACTATAAGCCATAAATTGCAGCCATGTTTGCAACCCGATCAACATTAAATGAGGATCATTGGTAGAGGGTGTCTCAGTCATCAACCATACAAAGTTTCAAAACATTTGGCCCTGTAGTTTCAGAGACGATTTTTCAAAATCCACCAATCAGAATAAAAAAATGCTTCTGGCAGCCATGTTTTTCAGTGCACAGTAACAAAAATGAGCATTTGTAGAAGACCTTCCATAGACTATCCCTGCCAGGTTTGGTTCACGTCGGCTCCAGAAAAGAAGATGAAAATGTGATTTCCCATAGGGTTTCTATAGTAGCTATAAGCTGCAATTGCGGCCATGTTTACAACTCGATCAACATTAAATGAGGATCGTTGTTAGAGGGGGTCCCAATCATCATTAAGTGAAGTATCAAAACATTTGGCCTGGTAGTTGCAGAGAAGATTTTTGAAAATCCACCAACCAGAATCAAAGAATGCCTCTGGTGGCCATCAGACCTGTTAACCTCTGAAGGTGACTGTCAGTGAGTTTTGATGAGCTCTCAGTGAGATTTGGATGCTTGTCGGTGAGATTTTTGCACACAGGCAATACATCAATATTTTCCTTGTTATGCCTCCAACGGTCCCACCCGGGCACACACCCCCCCCCTCCCCAAACCAAATGCATTATATATTTCATTTTAATAATTTATTTTAACACTTTTAATGGTATTTGTCAGTAAAAGCATACAAATATGGATATCACTGGTTCAAGCCCCACCCCCGGGACAATCCCCCCCCCCCCCAACCTGACACACACACAAATGTGAGTGGATGCCTATCTAGCCTTTGACTGTACCAACAAACTCCCCCCTCAGTCCAGCCATTTTTCCTTCCTCATGCAAGCCCATCCCAGTGCTTCAAAGCATGGAGGCTGAAACATCTTGGGCCGAAATGTCCCAGGACCAAAACGTTCAAGAACCAACATAAGCATTCCTTTTTCTTTCAAGCCATTTATTCCTATAAATTCTTTGTTCAATCTGTAAATTTTTAGTAAGAAAATATTCATTCTTATTATCTTTTGACAGGTTTTATTGTACAAAAAAATTACTCAATGCTAACAATACATATCGTTTTGTTTAAGAAAAAACCCACCTCTTGTTGCTGGTACAATGAAGTTGTGTCTGATTGTGGTAATTTTGTTTTTTTGAATTTTGAATTATGTTTATTTAAAAAAATATTTGAACTGTGTTTTGTATTACCCACGTTAGAGAAGGTGCCCTCAGTATTCATAACTCCCATTGTGAAAAAAAGCAAAGAAAATAATCTTGTTGGTTCAAAATGAAGACAAAATACACAGCTGGACATTATTCTGAATCTGTTTGTATATAAGTAAGGGGAGATAATTCATGTGATATCTCACAACAGAGTATTTTTCAGTTTTCAACAAACTTTCAATTATATTTTTTTTACACGAAACTGGGTAAATTTGGTATGAACCATAACAATAGTATATATATTAGGTCAGTTGAAGTTAATTATACTTGAGAGATTATATTTTTGTTCAATTTATATTTCGAGTTTATATAATTTTTATTTCACGTAACCGCGACAGTATGAGAAGATATTTGGCATGTAAAGCATGCATGTAAAATGATGAATTTCAGGACAACTATTTTGAAAAAGTCAATTTGGGAGAAAATAGGATGTGAATGTGAAGCTAAGTGGAAACCGTTTACCAGATATTGGATGGGTCTATACTTACGCCGTTTTGATTCCTCTTTGGCTTCTTGTTTAAATCCCCACACGTTTTGGAAACCTAAATTCTATACTGAATGCTGGTTAGCCATGCAAATTTTTCTTTCCAAACATGTCCCTGATGACTTTCTCCCCCTCAACACTCGTCAATATTATAATATAATGGTCTCACCTTATACTGCCATACCTTTGGTGGTTGCAAAAAATCGTTCCATAGATTATGCCTCCACTTGGCGTAATTTACATCACCCCTTCATTGACACCTTTTGTCGCGTTTTTCTGTGGAAGATTTTACATCATATTCTTCCTGTAAGACAGCTTGTCTCATTTTGGTATAATCTCAGGGATGACAAGTGCCAATTGTGCCGTCGTGCCACTGAGAGTACCAAGCACTTATTTTGTGATTGTCCTTTGGTTCGTCCCTTATGGGACTTGGTTTTCCGGTGGATTACTAGTCTTGTAGGGGTCGATGTGGTGCCAAACCCAGTCACTATTTTATTCTTACGGCTTCCTATTTCTTGTCCTTTTTTCGCCCGTGCATCATCACTGGTTTTAATTACCGAAGCCGTGGCCACTATTTGGTATCGCCGTAACGAATTCACTCATCGTACCATTACGACTATTTCTTCCCAAACGATTCTGTCTTCCTTTTTGGGCAGATTACGTTTGCGGCTCTCTGCTGATTTTCTTCGTTTTCCCCGTGAAGTATTCTGTCAATACTGGACTCGCACCTCACTTATTTGTTCTATCATTAATGACGAACTGGAATTTAATTTTCACTAGGCCTAGTACCATTTTCTGTTCTTGGTTGAACGTTATGTGTTAATTTTGTATTATCGTCCCTTTCCTTTGTGTCCTCAAAATTATTTCCTTCAAAATTTTCCCTTTTGTGCTACGCTTATCCCTTTCTTAACTGTTTTTGTTTTATCATGTATATATGTATGCTTGCTTCGCTCTGTACCGGCCCTTGCTGTGATATCCTGTTTTTTATGCCGGTGCAGACGTCGCTTTGTGTTCAATAAAGTTTATTGAAATAAAAAAAATAAAAAAAAAAAAAAAAAATAGGATGTGAGCGTGAGTTGGTGCCTCAAACCGGGAGAGTAAACAGGTCTGGTGGCCATGTTTTTCAACCCATATGAACAAAATGAGAATCATTGTAGAGGACTTCCCATAGACCATTCCTGCCAAGTTTGGTTCAGGTCAGCCGAGTAGTTCCAAAGAAGAAGATGAAAATGTGATTTTCCCATAGGGTTTCTATAGTAACCAGTCTTTCGATTTTGAGGCGTGCTGTCGCTCTTGCGTGCCATGGCGCCCGCAATGTTAACTTCTTGCGAGCCAACAACAGCGCGCCTCGGCTCTGCTAAGAGAGCGATCAAAATCTGGTAATTCATTCCAGTTGAGATATAATTTCTGTGTGAACAGCAAATTATTTTTTATTAGGTAACAAGGGACGAATATTTGGCTGTGGGCTTTAGTAACAGTGTGAATGTATTCAGCACAAATCCTATTTACTTCTACTGTTTGGAAAAACCTGGTGTTCTTGAGAGGTTCGTGCTCCCTGGACCAATCACCATTCAGTATTCACCGATGGAGCAAATTTACTAGCTCTACATAAATTATAGCCGCAGTGTGCTCTTTTTTTGTTACTTGGAGCATAATACATCGTCATGACCCAAGTTGGGATTCCTTTAACCCTTTACGTAGCGTAATGACCAAAATCGGCCAGCGCTATAAATGAAAATCGCCCTTCAATTTTTTTAATATTTTAATTTTTTGCTTCCAAAACATAGGTTGTGACCCCTCATTGGAACGAGCGCGTCGCGCTCGTTCCAATGAGGGATCACAACCTATGTTTTGGAAGCAAAAAATGAAAACTTTTAGTTATACGAGACTTTTTTTACGAGTGTCGTCTGCTACTAGCGTTAAGTAAAGGGTTAATGAAAACCATGAAAGCACCAAATCGTCCAGCTTTCATGTTGCCGTTCAATATGGATGTGCCCAAATGCCGCACTGAATGCACAGTGCTGTCAATTAGTGGATGCATTCTTCATTGCAATTTGCATGTTAACTATTCTTGCCAACAACACAACCATCACTCGACGGGGCTGGATACAGGATAGCGCGCCTCACTTCAAATAGTAGCGAGCGATGTATAACGCGCCTACGATTTTCAAAATCGAAAGACTGAGTAACTAATCGCCGCAATAGAAACCATGTTTTCAACCCGATCAACATTATATGAGCATCGTTGGTAGAAGGTGTCCCAGTTATCAACCATGCAAAGTTTCAAAACATTTGGCCCTGTGGTTTCAGAGAAGATTTTTCAAAATCCATCAATCAGAATCAAAGAATGCCTCTGTCGGCCCTGTTTTCAAACCCATGGGTACAAAATGAGGATCGTTTGTAGAGGTCCTCCCATAGACTATCCCTGCCAGGTTTGGTTCACATCAGCTCAGTAGTTCCAGAGAAGAAGATGAAAATGTGATTTCTCATAGGGTTTCTATAGTAACTGTAAGCTGCAATTGCGGCCATGTTTGTAACCCGATCAACATTAAATGAAAATCGTTGGTAGAGGAGGTCCCAGTCATCATTTATGCGAAGTTTCAAAACATTTGGCGGTTTCAGAGGAGAAGATTTTTTGAAAATCCAGTAACCAGAATCAAAGAATTCCTCTGGAAGCCATGTTTTTCATCCGACGGGAACAAAGTGAGTGTCGTTTGTAGAGGACCTCCCATAGACCTCCTGCCAAGTTTGGTTCACACTGGCTCAGCGGTTACACAGAAGAAGAGGAAAATGTGAAAAGTTTACTGACTACGACGGACTGCAAGATATGACAAAAGCTCATGAAGGGGAAGAATTGGGCCTAAGTGGGAATACTAATGGGAACTGTGGATTCGACTAGAGCTTACACTCCCATCTCATTTAGAGGAAGCTGTATACCAAGCAGATCTCGTAGTTGGTCACATCTCTCTTAGATGGATTTTGCTTTTTTTGACAGATATTTATAAACAGACATTAACTCTAATGTACGGTATACTTTTATATTCACCTTGCAAGAATAAAGAAACTTTTTGAAAAGTGGTACACAGATTAGCTGCTCCTGATGGTACTTCCTGGTTTGGGAAACTTAGAAATACATACTGTGATGTAAGAGGGGTGGACAGTTTACAATTAATTTATCTTGGATGTTCACAAGTATCATCTTAGAATGGCTGCAATCGAAAAATAGATGCAACAGAGTTTCTTTTGTATTGCTGTAGAAGGTACAGAGTTCTGTTTGGACAGCTTTCTCTAAAGTAGTTTGGAATTGGTATAAGTCGGTCTGCGCAATATTTTGTTTCGGAAACTTTGAAGGTAAGGGTCGTCACTAATATTAAAGAGCCTTTGTGTATTGACTCCCAATCTGTCGACTAGAGGTCAATACCCCAAAACTCTTCCCACTTTTTCTGGGATTTGTAAGGTCTTGCAGCAGCTAACCTTAAGAAAATGGGGTAGAATATTTGACACTTTTTCTTCGAAAACTTCAATTTTTCAATGTATTCCTTTCTTATGGTTGAGATGATTCTATAGGTATCTTTTATTGCTTCTTTCCATGGCTTTGGTATTGCATTGGTCACTCCCTGGTAAACTGTGAAGGGCATCTCGAGGTTGCACTTCCTTGAAAAGAGAGGAAAGCTTAAAAAGTCTCTTTGCTCACTTAAGAGATCTTTGATAAAAAGGATATCCTTTTCACACCATTTTTTATGAAAAAAGAGTTGAGCATTGATTTTAATTTTTCATTATAAAATAGAGGTTCACACAGAATATCTTCAGGGGTTGAGGTAACATTTGTATCTAGCAGGGACCATATATGTACTACATTCTTCCAGAGAGTATTTAATTTTTCCCCAACCTTTCGAAGTCCTTTCTTGTGTAAATACCTAATTTTGTAGGTTCCTTGATCTTCAAAGTCATCTAAAACCAAAGTTTTCCAGGGGGCCAAAGTGCCTGGATCTAAAAGCCTTTTTATCCAGTTAACTTTTAGGAAGTAACTGTACGTTTTTATATTTGGAAATTTAAGTCCTCCACATTCTATCAATTGATTAATGTACGGTGTTTCACTTTTTTGTTTTTACCTGACCAAAGGAACTTGTAAAAGAGAGTCTGTAATCTGCGTATGATATTTTCTGGTGGATCTGGAAGAACTGTCAAGCAGTCAGTTATCATTGGGAGAGCAAGGGTTTTAATAACTACCATTTTCCCAATAAGAGTCAGATTTCTGAATGACCAGTCACTAAGAAGTTTTTCAATTTTTGCCATCTAATTAAGGTAGTTGTTAGCAATGCAATTATCCCTAAACAGATTGTATTCAATTCCTAAACTTTTAAAGGCATTATTGTGATTCCATTTAATGTTTTGTTGTGTAGGAATTTTGTCACCACAACCCCCTTTTACCCCAATCCATATCACCTCGGTTTCATCAAAGTTTATCTTTAATCCAGAGATTTAGTGAACTTGATTCAGAAATTTCATATTGTGACTCATTAGAGATCCTCTATATCTGAAACAGCTTAAAATGAGTTGACAATGCACAAATGCAAGACACTGTGCTGTATAAACAGCCTCAAAAGAGGTCACCATATTATCACAATTCAAATTCAGCCATTTCCACATTACCAACAAGCATGAATAATCTAAAGTCATTGGTATTACTGATAAAATGTCACCATTTTGATGAAAAAAGATTTTGATCTTCAGTAAAATGGACCTGCAGCTGAAAACTACTTAATTATGTCTGATATTTTTTAACTTTCATGTTTTTTGAATACCCTTCTCATGAGAGAAATTAAATTATGACATTTGAAATTAAGGTGGACTTTTTCTATCATTCATCTCATCTGTTTTCATCTAATTTCTTAACCCTTTCTATAATATGATGGCCATATCTGGCCATCTTTATTCACAGGAATCACCATTCAAATTGTATATTTTATAAAAAATTGTTTCCTCAAAAAACTCAGCTTATGACCACACAATGAAGCAAGCTATTTAAACTAGTTCTAATGAGGAGTGATAAGCTATGTTTTTGAGGCAAAAAAAATATATATTTTTACTTGGGCCTCACAAAGTAGATCTTCTGTTTCTAAAGCCATTTTTTGTAAAATTGCATGTGGGCGGGCATTTTTTTTTTTTTTTTTTTTTGTGATTTTTATAATTATTTCTTTGCCATCAAAAGTTCATGTTGTTGGTTTGTTTTATGTTTTAAGCCTCATAATCTACAGAATGGCATGGGTGGTGGTGTATTTCGTCCCTTGAGTGCAAGAAGGCTTTTCAGTGCTAAAGCATTGCAAAGCCTTGTTGCACTCGAGGAACAAATTATCAGTTTTATTAACTTGGGTAAAATATCAGACATAAACCATTAATATTTATTTTTTTAAGTTTGCATTGGTTATAAAAAGAGAACATGCAGCAGCCAAAAGGATCATGTGGGAGGTGCCTGAGAAACAGATTTTTAACTTTTAGGCATTATTGGACTGATTCAAGAAAAGTCTAGTCATGTTAAGAGAAGGGTTAGAGTCAGACATGTTAACCTCCAGAATATTTTTTCGGGGAACCTGAGGGTGATTTTCATGTGATTTTCAGGGAAATGGGATGGATTTCAGGGAAAAGTTCGTGCAGGGACAAAATAAAAGAAAAAACTTGTGAATTTTCAGCTCATGGACCACTATTAACACCAGGTTATATCCAGAACCAGTTGTCAACTATGCTGATGCATTTATGCTATGTTAAAAAATCATAAAATAACTGTTGATTTGATCCCCCCCCCCTTCTGCCATCCTCTTCTTCATGAACCCCTCCCCCCACCACCACCACCACCACCCACAGAGCGCCACCACCTGTGGTTTGCTCTTATCAAAGTCTGCTTAGCTAATAATTTCCCAAGTCTGGAAATGTTAACAGGAAAAGATGTCCTAATGTTTAGTTACTTCAAGAACATTAATACTTAGAAAGTATCTTTATCAAACTTCATGCATGTGGGACGTTTGTGACCTACACAAAACTTTTCTTTTCATCATTGAAGCATTTTTTTTTAATTCCATTCAAAATTTTCGGGGTTCAGGTGGCCAACAGTTAACAGTTCTGTTGTCAGCACAACAGAATAAATGTAGTGTCATAATTTTTCTGCATCCTAAGCGACTTGAACCTACTTTTAAACTGTGTTAAATAGTTGTTGTTTACATTTTGATTTTGGAAAAGGGATGAGAATTAAAGCTATTCTATGAATGAATAAATAAATATATATTATTTATTTCCTTTTCATATACTTTATTTTCCAAAAACTGCATTTAAATGAAGGTGGAGTTTTCAATTTTTTGAAAGTAAGTCACTTATTTTCACTCCGACACTCGCACATTGATCACGAATCTCCGAAGAAAAAAAACAGAAATAAACATGAACACAGTTGAAATATATATCATAAAATATCCTTTTCTTTAATAAATTTAACTTAAATCCATATTTTACTGCTTCTTGAGTTTATACCAGAGTTTGAAATGCATGTGATTTGACTCTGAACGTTTTTCATAAGTTACAACGGGAACGAAATATTTGACTGTTGTTTTCCGGGATTTTTGGTCCAAAACTGATTCCCGTCCCTGTGGCCGGGAACTACACTGAAATTCCAGGATTTTCCCGGGCATTCCGGGAGAGTTAACATGTCTGGTTTGAGTACTGTTATTTTAACCTTTACCCATGGCAGACAACATCAAAATTTATTATTTCAAATATTAATTTTTCAAATTTTTCAAAAAATTTCAACAAAAACCATATCATGTAACGTCTCACTGGAACAAGTTCATCCAGCTTGTTCCAATGAGGAGTCACATGATATGGTTTTCTTGAAATTGTTTGACCCCCCCCAAAAAAATTATTAGAATAACAAATTTTGATATCTCCTCCATTGGGTTAAAGGGTTAAAGAGTTATTGAATGATATCGTCACTTCATACAGCTACCACTCAAAATTATGAAATTAGCTCTTTGCACAATGATATCAGAATACTGAAATATCAAGCAGAAGATTTTATCCATACTGCAACTAGAAAAAGAGACGAGCCCACTCCTAACTGAATAAACCTGTTAACTGAATACAAATTCCAAACACAAAACCATTTTCCATACAACCAATTCAAATTTGATCTGTTAATAGCAAAAAAGTTAATTAGTGAACTCCTATTACTTGAATAACAAAAGTAATTACCCTGACATTCACCAAACTTCCCTTGTTTATGGACATATTTGACCCTAATACATCCGATACAGGCATTTAGCCTATTATATCTTGTTTGACAGAGCTCCATGAGCTCTGTCAAACAAGATATAATGGAATAAATGCTCAGTTTATCTCTTGAATACAGAAAAGTGACCAAATCCATGTTAATGTAATACAATAGAATGATTTTCACTGGCAAAGTGGTTATTAAGTTAACAGGGTTTCACACTTGAATGAGGTAAATTCCCAATTGCATTATGGGAGAAATTTCAGCTTGAAATTTTGATATTTTAATTCTGGAGTGCAGAGGGCTAAAAGCAAAAGAGAAGATCATCATATATGCATAAATACTGGAGTGACTTTGGATGTTGAAAGGTTCAAGAATGTTTGATGTTAAATGAATCTGCTTCTTTTGACAGATTATCATGATGTTGGAGAATATTGGAGATCGTGGTATGAAACTCCGACATTCCAACAAGACATGGTGAATATTCTGTACCAGCTACAGCCATTTTATGAACAAATCCATGCGTATGTAAGAAAGATTCTCATGAAACAATATGGTGAAAAATATTTTCCTGTCACAGGTCATATTCCTGCTCATCTCTTAGGTATGTAATATATAAAGGATATCTAGGGTGGTTTGAGTGATTAAGTGGATACCCAAAATGATTTCATGAGTGACCAAGACAAATGTTTATTTGCAGGGTGTGTGCACCTGGATCTGGAAAAACAGACGTTTTGTTAGGTTAGTCCTTGTAAGTTCTGAAAATGTAAGGTCATTGTACACCAATCAAAAGTCACTGTGTGCTTTGTTATGCCCCCAACCTCTGAAGGAGGATTCAGGGGTATCTAGTGAAGCCCTCCGTCCGTCTGCACCAACAAATCAGGTTTCTATGCCTAGTTGTTGGTACCCAGCACTGTTATGTGTCTAGTCTGATTTAGGTGACTAGCAGCATGAATTTAAACAATGGTCTTTATGTGTCTAAAAAGTGGGTTATGTGGCTAAAATGGTTTATGTGGCTACTAAGTGACAAAAAGTTGGTATTGTATTTTCAGGGATTTTATGTGAGGGTTAGAGTTAGAAAGCTGAAAGGGTTAGGGTTTCCTACCACCTACAAATTAGACTTAAAAAAGAGTTTTTAGTTTTCCATGCATTTTAAATTCCTCAAATATTTAGCCACATAAACCCAGTCCAGGAAATAAGATGGATGCAAGTGCAATTGCTCCTGTCAGTACCCGTGTTTTCTATTTTACAGGAGCTAAAAAATGCAATCATTGAAAAATACTGTGAGGGCATATAAACTGGTGTTGTTTTGAGAAAGCTGCACCCTGTGGCCAATGAGAAGTTACTGTCATAGTTCATCAGCTCCTTATACATTTAAAGTTTCTGGTATTTGGTGGCAATATTCCCCCAAAATTCATACACTAACATTTTACGGGTGCAATTTACTCCCGTCTCCGATTTCACAGGAGCTTAAAACTGCACCCGTCAATTTTTTTCATTTCCAGCACTGCATAAACTCTGATTTTAGGAGCATCCATCCCTCTGTCCGCCTGTGTGTCCATACAAATGTTTTGCATTGTAATTCAAAGCCATCAGTTGGATTTGGATCTCCTTTGGTATGTTGATAGACCTGCCTGGGGGAACGGATATGCATAAGGAACGTTGAAAATATTAATTGGATTACCCCAAAATAATGAATATGGACTCTTTCAAGTGCTGCTATTGAACTGACATGGAAGATACCACCAGGGTTCAAAGAGTTAAAATGTAAATTGCAAGATTACACAAAGAATGCATCGCCTGCTCTGTTGCATTAAAAAGTCATTAAAGTCACAACTCACTGTTTAAACCGTAGTCCCATACAGCCACAAACTGCCCCCTTTATATGGCTCTGATAGTTGTCCTAAATGTATTTTCCCTTCAGAACTTTACTGGTACGATTCATTTATCTGGTAGTGTTTTTGCATCATTGTTGGCTGCCTTTTGTTGTAATCTCAGGTCTTTACTGGTTGAGCGCTAGAAGCCACTACCATGGATCTATTCAAAAGTGCTAGAAATCACTTCAGTGGCTTTACACTGGATGCATTAGCTTTTTGTTTGCTCAGCAGTGAAAGAAAAAAAATATATAAAATTGTTTGGTTACAATTTATTGGAGAGTGCATATTGGCACTCTCCAATAAATTGTAACAGAATTATTTATGAAAAAAATCTTGCTAAAACATCTTGTTGATTGCTTGGTATCTTTGATAAAAATACCCATGTTTCAAATCACCTTTAAAAAAATGATTTAGTACTCGACCAGTAAAGGGTTATGGGTTGCATGTTTGAATATTTTGTTGGTCTTCAGAATAAATTTTCAACAGACAGTTAACAGAAAACTACGTTTTAACCCATATAAAATTAACAGGTCAAGTGTTGACAGTGGAACCGTGTCAGTTGAATAGCCACCATGCCCATGAAAATTATTCAATTAACAGGGATTTGGTCATTTTCCTGCATTCTAAAGATAAACTGAGCATTTGTTCAATTATATTCTTTTAACAGAGCTCATGGAGACCTTTTCATGTCTGGTATTTAAATTTTTAGAGGATTGAGATATCAATATGAAACCAATAGTATATGTGTGTCAGAGTATGAACTTCACAGACCAAGTCCTAGAAGTCAAGGTCACAGATGGTAGTTAAAGGAATCGGCATTAATATTTTCATCCCCCCCCCCCCCCCCATGCACCACCCCTTCCAAGAAGCAGTATATCATGGACCTGTAATTCCCCATTCAAGGGCATTCTTTCTTTAAGTTTAACCCTTTACCCAACAAATCGCCCACATCTGCCCACGTAATATGCAAATTCAGCAGCTGAAAAAATACTTTTCAATAAATTTCAACAAAACCATATCATGTGACCCCTCTTTGGAACCAGCTCGTCAAGCTCGTTCCAAAGGGGAGTCACATGATATGGTTTTGTGGAAATTTTTTGAAAAAATTAAAAAAAAATGATATTTAAAATAATAAATTTTGAAATCATTTGCATTGGGTAAAGGATTAAATGGATTTAGTCCTGTAGTATTGTTATGATGTATATCAAAATATACCTCAAAGCTAGGTAAAGGTTTGTTTTATGCTTAAAGAGTGCTGTTACAAGATTCCCACTCAAATGAAAAGTTCTTGAATTTCAGCCCCTTCCTTGAAAGGTGCTTCAATTTGTTTCTATCCTTGAAAAGTACTTGATTTTCAGCAACTCCCTTGAAAAGTACCTGTATTCATTTTGTCTATAATCTATGATACACAAAGTTTTATGTCATAATAACTTGCCCCATATATATGTGTATGGAGTGTCACAAAATCAATGAGAAAACCTTATCTCTTTGATTTCTAAAAATAAAAATAATGGTGTGCTGGGATTTCCAAATGTACCATGACATAACTTTATAAGAATTTGTGAGCCATCATCACTTTTGGGTTTTATTTTGAATGCTCACTGAATGTGAAACTTGTTCTGAGTTCTGGGGTTTTTTGAGAAAGAAAATAAACAAAAGTGAAAGGTGCTGTAAATTTGCACCAGATAAGTGGACAACACTACAAATATTCATATGAAATTGCAGGCTGTTTGATGGACACATTAATAGAAAAAAAACAAAAACATGGCAATTAAAGAAATACAAATGTTCCTTCAGAAGAGCCCATCCCTCCTTCAATGAATCAGAATGTTGGACCATTGACAAGTTCTGTCGGCAGGACTTTTGTATCTGTTAACTGGTTGACGGCTAGATTATTTTAGGTGGTCTGAAATTGTTATTCAAATTTGTTCTATTACAAATTATTGGAGAGTGTCCACAGGCACCCTTCAATAATTTGTAATAGAACAAATTTATATAAACAAAATATTATTTGCATTTGGCTGAATATGAAGCATGAGCAAGTAAAATATTGGCTTTTGCTCTGTTGCCCTCATTTTTTTTGAAAGCCCTGATAGTGGCTTGCAGCACTCAACCAGTGCATCAGGTTCTTGAGGCTGAATTCTTTTGGATGTTCATGATGTAATAATATGTGAAAACTATGGTTCTTTTTCATTCCCTGAAAATTGGGTCAAAGTCCTTGAAAAGTGCTTAACCCTTAACTGGGAGAGTGCTGGAAGCCCATATTTGGGCTTTACTCTCACGTGCAGGGACCGTAATGTAAAGGCCTCATATTCAGTGGATATGCTTCATATTATCATTGAAGTGAAATTATTTAGTCTGTATAGATTTGCCTTGTTATAATTTATGGGAGAGTGCCTAAAGGCACATAAATTGTAACAAGGCAAAGACGTAAACAAATTTTAATGGGCAAAAATAATTCGGCACTCTACCAGTTAAAGGCCTATGTCCAACTTTTACGACCTCAGGACAGGTGCCCTTAACATGCCATCATGAGGAGGTCCTGCTGACAACAGATAAATTAGGTAGGAAGTGGTTTAGGCAGCCAAGACTTGACTAGAAATCACAGCTAAGCCACTGGATGTATAGAGGCTGTGGACTGGTGGGAATTCAGGATGCTTGTCCAGGCCCTTAAGAGATAAATGATTCTTGAATGTGATACTTTCATAACAGTTGAAACCCTTTATTATACATTCATTGCTGTGTATATTCAACATGATACGATACAATGCAGACATTGGGAACTGTTCTAGATTTATCACATGTGGAATCAATTTTACGCATATGAACGTACTTATGAATGCATCTCATTCTGAGTGACGTTATGACATGAATGAAATGCTTCAACACAAAACAGTGTCAAGTAAGAAAGTCTTCAGACCACCAAAGATGATATTTTTATTTAAGGATATCAGCTTAATTCAAATTTAATTGTGGAAAAATACAGAACACAACTCTGGTAGAGAACCGAGGACAGAACCAAAATCAATTACCCATGCTGGAGGTTTTCTTGTATTTCATGAGTGCATTTAGTGCTCTTGAAATACAACAAAAATTCCACTTTGGGTCTTTGATTCCAATCTCCCATACTCCACCCTTGTTATGTTCTGTCTTTTTAGCTCGCCTGACATTTGGTCAGGAGAGCAATCGTGATCGCTCACCGTCTGTCGTCTGTGAACACGGTGTTTGCGTCTTCTCCTCCAAAACCGCTGAACCAATTTAAGTGAAATTTGAGATGATAGTTTGTTATGACATCGCATTTTGATTTTGTTCAAATCAAGTTGCCTCGCCCCTCGGTAGGGCCACGCCCAAAATGTGTGTTTAAATCTTAAAAAATCTTCTTCTCATGAACCAGCAGTAGCAGAGATCTGATATATGGTGTGCAGCTTCCTTTTGAGGTGCAGACACAGATTTGTTCAAGAGAAGTTCGAGGAGCTATATTTGCCGTCGTTATGGGAGGGGCAAGAATTTTCGCCCTACCCAAATATTTTTCAAACCGAGAGACTGATTTGAACCAAATTTGATATGAGGGCTTATTGGGTCTTAAGTACTTCATTTTTGCCAAAAAACATTTTCCCGTCACCCCATGGGAACCGCAGGAGCTAAAAATAGAAAACAATTTAAATGCCCACATCTCCAAAACTGCACAGCACTGAGAATTCTTATTTGGTGTGAAGCTTCCTTAGGACCAACAGAATGGAATGGTAAAAAAAATGCCATCGGTTTTATCATAGGGTACTTTTTCGGGACTTTTGAAAAAGTGCTGAGTCAGCATTTTTAGCTCACCTGAGCGAAGCTCAAGGCGAGCTTTACTAATCACTTTCTGTCCGGCATTAACGTTACATTATCGACTTCTCACAAACTACTCATCCAAATTGAACCAAATCTGGTGTGCATGTTCCCTATCACATGTCAATTCAAATTTGTTCAAATCAAGTTGACCCGCCCCTTGGTAGGGCCACACCCAAAAAGTGAGCCTAAATCTTCTTCTCATGAACCAGCAGTAGCAGAGACTTGATATAATTGTGTGCAGCTTCCTTTTCAGGTGTAGACTCAGATATATTCAAGAGAAGGTCGTGGGGGTATATTTGCCTTCATTATGGGAGGGGCAAGAATTTTTGCCTCGCCCAAAATTTCTATTTTCCAAACCGAGAGGCTGATTTGAACCAAATTGGATATGAGGTTTTATTGGGACATAAGTAGTTAATTTATGCCAAAAAAAAACTTCCTGTCTCCCCATGGGAACCGCAGGAGCTAAAAATAGAAAAAATTTAAAATGCTCATATCTCCAAAACTGCACAGCACTGAGAATTTTTATTTGGTGTGAAGCTTCCCTAGGACCAACAGAATGGAATGGTAAAAAAAAAACATTGCTATCAGTTTCATCATGGGGTACTTTTTGGGGACTTTGAAAAAGTGCAGAGTCAGCATTTTTTAACACTGTGGGTAATGGGAAAAACCTTTTAGACTACTTTTCTCCCAAACCACTGCTTCAAAAGCTTTCAAATTACACATATAACATCTTTGGAAGATTGTTTCACATGTTTATTGAAATCAATTCCCTGGATCCATATTTGGGCTCTCTGGGGAGCCCAAATGTTTAAATTAGTGCAGTATGAGGAATATTCTTTAAAAATCTTCTTCAGATTCACCAATCAGAATCTTTTGATATTTGGAATGCAGCATGCTTAGGGGGGGGTGAGATTCAGATTTGTTCAAGCCAAGTCCCTGGGTTCATATTTGAGCTCACTGTGGGAGCCCGAATTATAACTTAGTTAAAAATGAGGAATTTTCTTCAAAAATCTTCTTCAGATCCAGCAGTCGGAATGTTTTGATATTTTGTATGTAGCATCCTTAGGGGGGTGAGATTCAAGTTTGTTCAAGCCAAGTCTCTGGGTTCATATTTGGACTCCCTGTGGGAGCCCGAAATATAACTTAGTTCAATATGAGGAATATTCTTCAAAAATCTTCTTCTTCACATCCACCAGTTAGAATCTTTTGATATTTGGTATACAGTGTCTTTAGGGAGGTGAGATATAAGTTTGTTAAAGACAAGTCCCTGGGTTCATATTTGGGCTTCCTATGGGAGCCTGAATTGTACCAAAATTTCTATTTTCCGAACTGAGAGGCCGATTTGAACCAAATTTGATATGAAGACTTGTTGGATCATAAGTACCTAATTTATGCCAAAAACATTTTCCCGTCACTCCATGGGAACCGCAGGACCTAAAAATAGAAAAAAATTAAAACGCCCGTATCTTCAAAAATACACGGCACTGAGAATTTTTATTTTGTGTGAAGCTTCCTGAGGAACAGCAGAAAGGAATGGTCCAAAACAATTCCATCGGTTTTATCATAGGGTACTTTTCCAGGACTTTGAGTCAGCATTTTTTAACACTGTGGGTAACATTACTGTGGGTAATGGGAAAAACATTTAAGACTCTTCTTCTCCCAATACACTGCTCAAAAAGCTTTCAAATTTCACATATAACATTTTTGGAAGATTGTTTCACATGTTTATTGAAAGCAAATCCCTAGGTCCATATTGCTCTCCATGGGAGCCCAAATGTTTAAATTAGTGCAGTATGAGGAATATTCTTTAAAAATATTCTTCAGATCCACCAATCAGAATCTTTTGATATGTGGTATGCAGCATGCTTAGGGGGGTGAGATTCAAGTTTGTTCAAGCCTAGTCCCTGGGTTCATATATGGGCTCACTGTAGGAGCCTGAATTATAACTTAGTTCAAAATGAGGAACTTTCTTTAAAAATCTTCTTCTTCAGATACAGCAGTCGAAATGTTTTGATATTTGGTATGCAGCATCCTTAGAGGGGTGAGTTTCAAGTTTGTTCAAGCCAAGTCCCTGGGTTCATATTTGGGGTCCCTGTGGGAGCCTGAATTATTACTTAGTTCAATATGAGGAATATTCTTTAAAAATCTTCTTCTTTTTTTTAGATCTACTGGTCAGAATCTTTGGATATTTGGTATAAGCTTTTCTTAGGAGGGCAGATGCAACTTGTTCAAATCAATTCCCTTGGTTGATATTTTGGCTACCATGTCAATGTGGGTGCCTTCAGGCCCCCTGGGGCCTGTTGTTTTGGCAAACTGCTGAAAACATCTCCTTGAACATTATTTCATAATGGTACCCACAAATATTAAAGTATTGTTGACAGAAATTAGTTGTGATATTAAAACAGATAACATATACTACTCAAAGTTTGCTAAGCACCAAGTATATCCAACTACCTGTTTTACATTTTAGTTGAAATATTGAAATGAAAAGTGTATATATTTTTTATTTAATTATATCTTTAATGATTTAAGTACAGAAATTAAGATTTTATTTTTTTTTGACATTATTTTTTAGCTTTTGAATAAGATAACCATGGAAAATGGATATTATTGGTAAAAGAAGAAATTTTTCAATTTACCAAAAAGTTGATGGAGCGAACTGGTATGGGCTCAGTATTGAGTATGAGACCCATTCCTGTTAATTACAGCTTGACAACGCCTTCTCATGCTCCCAATCAGGTTCCTGGTGGTCCTTTATGGGATGTTGTTCCATTCTTGGACCAGCACGGCACCAAGCTCCTGGACACTTCTTGGCTGGACTGGATGGACTGAAATTGCAAGCTACAACTCATTCCAGACATGTTCGATTGGATTGAGGCCAGGGGATCTTGGTGGCCAGTCCATACGCTCAATCCCCTCCCTCTGTCGGTTCTCCCTGATAGCATGGGCAACATGACGACAGACATGGACATCCAGGATCTCATCAATATACTGCTGTGCAGTCAATATACCACGTTCAAGGACACAGAGCTCTGTACATCCATCCCTGCTGATGCCGCCCCGGACCATGACTGACCCTCCACCATAGCGGTCATGCTCAGCAATGTTGGCTGCATGGAATCGCTCTCCTGGTCTTCTCCATACCCTAGACTGCCTATCTGTGTGGTCGAGGCAGTACCTTGACTCATCTGTAAAAAGGACAAGATGCCAATCTTCTCTGGTCCATCCAACGTGGTCCATGGCCCATTCTTATCGTGCCTGGCGGTGGTTCTGGGACAGCGGAATGTGAATACATGGTCATCTCGATTGGAGACCACCTTCGTGCAACCTTGCCCAGATAGTCTGCGTCGAAACATTTACCCCGGATTCATTCTGAAGGTCACTGCAAAGCTGGGTTGCTGTGGCAAAGTGGTTCCTACGGGCCTGAATGATCAAAAACAAGTGTTCAGCTGCAGATTTTGACTGTTTCTGCCACCACCATGCCACCTTACTGTTGTGCCTTACTGCTGAAATCTTGCCCAGGCTCTGGTGATCACCGTTTGGTGTACACCAAGGGCTTCACCAACCTGACGATGGGTAGCCTGTTGCTCCACCATCCCTACAGCCTGCCACATTTCTGCTTCAGACAAATGTCTTCTTACATTTGCATTTGCCATATTCAATCATTAAATCACAAGGGTTTGTGTTGAAGTGAAGATTGAATACCCTACACATGTCATGTATATGTAGACAGTACATGAAAACATCATGAAAATCAAGGGGTGCATGCTTTCCATGACTGTCACAAAAAGTCTGCCTGTCAAGAGAGCTATTGTAAACACTGGGTACCATCTCAATACATTCCTCAATCATATCCACCAAAAATATCGCAAATATGTCACAAGCAAATTTCACAATGATGTGTCAAATATTTGGTGCTTAGCAAACTTTGAGTAGTATATTTTGTATTTATTATAAGCATGAAAAATTAAGAGCTTTTTCACTTTGGTGCTGGTAAACACATATATCCCTACTTTTTCTCAAAAGTGGGGACTGACCATAGGAATCACTTTGATGTATGCATGTCCTATACATCCTACTCACCCTGTATCATTCATCCCATTTTGTTCTTGCTTGCATTGCTCCAAGCTTAATAAACTTCTATTAAAATTTCTCACACATGATCACTGGTAAGCATGAGGTGGTCTGTCCACTGATATCTCTTGAACTGGATTGTTGGAATGTCAACGAAAAACGTCGCAGTTCAATCTGTCTTGCAAATATTACATCAAGTCAATCAATGCACTAATTACTCACCATTGATGGCATTTGATGATGTGAAAACCATTATGATGTGACTGTATTCAATAACTAAAAGATGTAAATGTTCAGTGTTCACTTTTTATTGCCTCAAAAGATGTGCTTACCATCAACATATTCTTTTTTTTCACAGATGTCAAATTATGTTCTATACCCCCCCCCCCCCCCCCCCCCCAACCCATCTTAATTGAAGAAACCTAAAATATCCAGTTATTCTGATTTTTTCATACCAGACTATAACAAATAAGTGGATTTGCTAGCATTGGAGTCAGGAATTAAAGCCTTTCTCCAATATTTCTTTTTGTTGTTGAAGGAATTGAAAATGTGTTGTACAAACATGTAATATTTTGACAATTTGAATTGAAAGAAAATAAGTACTGCTGTGAAGCAGTAGTTTTTAAATGCATCATGCCATAAACTATGATTCTGTCTCATTGTCTTTGATGCAGATTTTGAATCCATCATTTTTTTTACTCAGGTAATATGTGGGCACAAGATTGGGGAGAGATATATAACCTTGTGGAACCTGTAAAAGGAAAAGCAAGCTTAGATGTAACAGAAACCATGAAAGAACAGGTACTAATGATATTTGGTGAATGTTTCTTTGTGGGCTGGTACAGGGGATACAGTACTGTGGTCACAAAAGTGTTTTGGAAAGGGGGGGGGGGGGGGGGGGGTTGCAATCATACCGTGATGTAAAAATTTTGTAAATATAACACTACAAAATCAAGACCACTTTAAAAATAATTGAAAATGGCATCTCATATTCTATGTTCTTGTATTTATTTTCTAAGGCGAGATTCATTAATGTTGCTGAGAAGTAAACTGACAGTGAATTCTGATCCTATTGTGTTTCAGTCACGTTTCCATCAAAATTCTCTATCTGCTTTTGTGATCGCAATACTGTAATTCAGCATTTCTATTATATTGTTTATATTTTAGGTCATACTATCTTTAGAAGATTTCACCTGATCGTGGGTGCTTTGCATCATGTATTATAATATGCACATTGATCATACATGAAGAATAATTAGTGCACATTAGTATTTTTATGCAAAGGGGAATAACTCACCTCACTAAAACAGAAAAAAAATTGTTTATACTTTTGTTTTCATTTTCAAGTCTATGAGTATTTTTATGAAAAATCAAGAAAGTTGACTAACATTTATTATGCCCCCGACCTTCATAGGAGTTCTCAGGAGTATATAGTCAAGGGCTCTGTCCATCCATAATTCCACACTTCCATGTGAACTTTTTGCATTATAACTCGAGCATCTGTTGTCGGATTTTGATGTCCTTTGGTATGCTGACAGACCAGCATAGGGGAAAGGATATCCACACATTGTGGGTTTTGTCCATGCATACAATTAGATGGCCCTTGTTAAGAAAACTGTCTATTCAAATGTTTTGTATTATAACTCAAACATCAGTTGTCGATTTTGATGTCATTTGGTATTGTGATAGAACAGTATACTTGAAAAGATATCTACATATTGCAGGTTTGTCCAGATATACCATAGTTATGCCTCTTGTTAGACTTGGAAAAACTATGAACTTATTGCATTGTTTTTTGTCCATGGGAATAATTTTTGTTGAATGGCAGCAGAAAATTGAAGAATTTTCATTTTGCACATTTTCAGTGGTTATGCTGTGGGTGTTTTACTGAGTTGGTCTGCATGTGTGTTTGTTTTTTCAAAATGAGACATTTATGCTATCTTCAGGATTGCTAATGTCTCCTGCAAGGAGCATATGCTATTGGTCTTGTAGAAGTGGGCATATGCAACGATTCGCCTTGCTATATTTTCTTGTTCAGGTTCTGTTTCAGTCATTGTACCACCGACAGAAATTTTGTCGTAGAGTTAAATGTTTTCCGACAGTGTGAATAAAAATCTGATGAGACATCACTTCATGTATTCATTTATGGGTATTTGAAATTTTATAGAGATATGTCTTGCAGTTTTTATACCCCCTGTCCGTCCATCTGTCCATCCTTATAAGCGCAACTTCTCCTAAACCGTTTGAAGAATTTTCATGAAACTTTACACAATGGAAGAACTCCATATGAAGATGTACATAAAGCAATATAATTCCGTTCTGATATTTCCAAGAGGAGATAATCTAACTTATACATTTCAGGTGCGGGGGGTATCACTTTGTGAGCTTGATCACAGTACCTCTAGTTGGGGGTAGGGGTGTTCACAAAATGGGAGGGTATACCCCCGATGTTGTTTAGGTTGTATCTCCATTATTTTTACATCTGATTTTTCAACCTAGTTTTAGGGATCATAAGTACTGAATGGTTCCTTGATTTCAGCCTTCTAGAGTGAAATTTAATTTTAACATTTTTCAGTCCTTGGTGGGAATTTTGTGGTAGCGTTAAATCTTGTACAACAATGTGAATATATATGCGAAGAAACTCACTTCAAGATTTCATTTAGGACTGTGCAAAATATTATAGAGAGGTGAGGTTATAACCCAACATTGTTTACGTCATATCTTGGATATTTGACATAGGATTTTAAAACTGTTTTCAATTTCCAACTTAGTTTTTGGGACACAAATACTAAAAGGTCCCTTGATTTCATCTTCATGGCAGGAAGACAGCCTCTCCAGCTATGCCATTTCCAGGCAGTGCACACTTATTGTTATTTGTTACTTGTAAATTATTATTGTACTTGTGTATGCTGCAAAATAAAGTTTCATTCTTTCTTCATGCAGTGAAATGTAATTTTGATATTTTTCGGCTGTCTGTGAAAATTTCATCACAGCTTTAAATTGTTGCTTGACAATGTGAATACAAATGCTATGAGATTTCACTTCACCTATTCATTTGGGTGTATGTAAAATATAAGTGTATCTTGTAGTGTGGGGATGTTCACAAAATGGGAAGGGAGTAAATTTTTACTTTTCTATACTATACAGCATACTAAAATTTCATGTAAATTGGATGATGTTTAATTTTTGCAAGTGATGTCCTACCATTACTGCAATGCCAGGTGAAGACAAAAAAAATTTGGCTGAAAACTGATTGCATTTGTAGGTATGGTAATTATTAGAGAGTATATTTTAAAAAATTCGAATGAGAAGTCAAACATTCCTGAAAAAGACGTGACATTTTTTGGATAAAGGTTAAAATTTGAAATTATAACAAATATATTTAATAGAACCATCGTGAAAATGTGTGAAATTTCATAGCTATGTGTATTTTTTATACAGAGCTGTGCATTTTAGTAAGTCCAAGTTTATAATGAGGAATTTACACAATGGCTTCTAAATTTTAATTGATGTAACAGGTAAAAAATGGTGAAAAGTCCAAAAAGTAAAAAATGTGTATCTTATATTTTTGGAGCTTTACCACATACTAAAATTTCATGAAAATCAGAAGTTACTTAATTTTGACATGATTGACGTTACCATAAAATTTGGCCATAACTGTTGAGAATTTCCCAGTTGGTTTCACATTTTTAGGTAAGGTTTTTGCTGATATTTTTCAAACTTTTTGATGATATTTTTCAAAATTTGAAAGAGGGAGGCTTGATACAAGAGTTGATATTGAAAGTTGAAGCAAACATATAAATTGGGTTTTGTTTTGGTTAAAGGTCAAATATAAAAAAAATGCCTCCATTACATTAAAATAAAGATTATTGTCCACAATCATGCCAAATTTTGTGAGTGTACCTTTAAAACTGTGAAAATGGTTGTCGAAATAAAAATGAAAAAAGGCTATCGATTACAATAAGTTATTTCAACTTCATAGAATGACTTAACCCTTTACCCAACGTAACGGCCAAAACCGGCCAGCGCTATTCTCAAAAATCGCCAATTAATTTTCATTATTTTTTTCATTTTTTGTCTCAAAAACATAGGTTATGACCCCTCATTGGAACGAGCTCGTTGAGCTCGTTCCAATGAGGGGTCATAACCTATGTTTTTGAGACAAAAAATGAAAAAAATTAGTTATTCGAGAATTTTTTTTGCATGTGTCGTCTGCTTTTCATGTTAGGTAAAGGGTTAACACTTAAAGGCCTAATTCCAACTTTGATCACATGTTTTGCAACAGAACAGGTGCCCCTACATACAGTATCCAGGTTCACTCACAAGTTACATTCTAAGCACCTTGGTAGTTGTTTTTTAGGCAAGTCTTGGCTGCCTATATAGGGGTAGCCAAGACTTGCCGAAAAATAGCAGCAAAGCCAGATGATATTGACTGTCAAAGTGTAGCAAAAATATGTAAAAAATCTCTAGGCCCTTAAGGGTTAAGGCCAAACAAAAAAATACATTTGGTTCTTGGGCATTTAACTTTTCAAATCCAGGAGGGAGGGAGGCTTTTATTTTTTTATTTTATTTGTTTGTTATATTTATGCACCTTTGTTTGAAAAATAAACAGTCAACATATTTGAGTTATTTTCTCCAGAACAGAGTAAACTGGATGTTTATAAAATAAATATAAAGCCTAAAAAAGTAAAAAATCTGATTCTTAGGCTCTCCTGCATAGTCCTTTTGGTTGCCACATGCTCTCTTTTTTATGACCAATGCAAACTTAAAAAATAATAAATGGTTTATGTCGATATTTTACCTAAGTTATTAAAATTGATAAGTTTTTCCCTTGAGTGCAACAAGGCTTTTCAATGCTATTCTGTAGATTATGAGGCCTAAAACAGAACAAACCAAGAACATGAACTTTTGGCAAAGAAATAATTACAATGAAAGTGTCAATGACACTGCCGCTCAACTTGACCAAGAAGGGACTGAATTAAATAGAAAGTTCCAGTAATGTCACATCATTCACTTAAGTTTCAACAGAAACAACCCACCCCAATAGCTCATACCTGACATTTTCAAGTTGAACAAGAAGTAAAAATAAGATTCCACAAAAGGCCATGTTTTTTAACAAAATTTGAAAATGAAAGTGTCAATGACACTGTAGCTCAACTTGTCAACACATGTACATGTATAGTATGTGACACAGCAATGACAAACATCTAGGTAATGACCGGGTAACAAAGGTACATATAAAGTATTGCAACGGTCTGTACATAAATACTGACCATAGTCTGTAACAAATGTATAGGTAAAGTATTGTAAAGGTGGGTGGCAGTCAGATGCTAAACTAGAAAAGAAATCTTTGAGTCCCAGAGTGGGTCTGACTGAACCCCAAAAAATCTGTTCTCATAGCAAAGTGATAACAAAGGCACCCCAAAACACACTCGTTCCTGTCCCAAGGTGAAAACAAAGGTACCCAATAAGTTTCGTGAAGATCAGTTCGTAAATACGAGCTGTATAGAAGTTGTGACAAAAAACTGATTGGACCTAATTTTGGTACAAAATGGCCACTGGCAGCCATCTTGAATTTTGGACCGCACTCAGAAACACTCGTTCTCGTCCCAAGGTGATAACAAAGGTACCCAAGAAGTTTCGTGAAGATCGGTTGATAAATACAGCCTCTAGCCTGAGCCGTATTGACATGTGCACTTACAGTGTATAAGTAGCACTAAATAAATCAAAATTCATCTAATTTGCATAATTTCTGCATGAGAAAAAAACCTGTATTGTATGTGATGTATTCCATTTTACTAAACATTCATACAAAAATTTATTCAAATCAGAACTTTCATACAGAAGTTCTGTACAAAAGACTGATTGCACTAATTTTGGTACAAAATGGCTGCCGGCGGCCATCTTGAATTTCGGACAACACCCCAAAACACTCGTTCTCATCCCACGGTGATAACAAAGGTACCCAAGAAGTTTCGTAAAGATCGGTTCATAAATACGGCCTCTAGCCCGAGCCGTATAGGGATTTGCACTTACAGTGCTGAAAGTAACACTAAATAAATCAAAGTTAGTCTAATTTGCATAATATAAGCACGAGAAAAAAACCCATATGATATGTAATGTATCTCATGGTACTAAACATTCATACGAAAAATTATTCAAATCAGAGCTTTCATATGGAAGTTCTGTACAAAAAAAAAATTTCTGCATCGTCGGTACAAAATGGCTGCTGGCAGCCATCTTGAATTTCGGACTGCACCCAAAAACACTCGTTCTCATCCCACGGTCATAACAAAGGTACCCAAGAAGTTTCGTAAAGATTGGTTCATAAATATGGCCTCTAGCCCGAGCCATAGCAGCTTGGCACTTACAGCTCTGAAAGTAACACTAAATAAATCAAAGTTAGTCTAATTTGCATAATTTACTCACGAGAAAAAAACTCGTATTATATGTGATGTGTCCCATGGTACTAAACATTTATACAAAACTTGATTCAAATCAGAACTTTCATACAGAAGTTCTGTACAAAAAACTGATTTTTGCATCATCGGTACAAAATGGCCGTTGGCAGCCATCTTGAATTTCGGACCACCCCTAAAAACACTCGTTCCCGTCCCAGGGTCATAACAAAGGTACACAAGAAGTTTTGTAAAGATCGGTTCATAAATACGACCTCCAGCCCGAGCCATAGCCAATTGTTGACGTACGGACGGATGGACGGACAGATGGACGACGGGCCATGACAATAGCTCAAATTTGACTTCGTCAAAGTTGAGCTAAAAATGAAAAACTGCATGCCCACATGTAATTTTACAAAAAATGGCCAGAGAAATAGAAGATCTACTTTGTGGGGCCTAATAAATATACATCAAACAAAAAAGGTAAAATTTTAAAAGTTACATGATTTCATAGTAATTCTGGATGGCATTATATAATAAACCAATAAAAATGTTCCATAAGGGAGTTCAATTTCAGTGAAGTATAGCCTCGGAACCAAAACTATTTTTAGTACAATATCTAGAGTGAAATATGCAGTCACAGAAAACACTTTTGACTTCATTTGTTACCTCAAAATTATAGTTATTTTTTGGCTTCAGTTTGCACATTTCTCACAGTGTAGCTAATAACTTTGTTTTACAGCAACACGAACATTTAGGGAACATGGTGGCTCACTCTATAGTACATTGGACTGCATATTAAAAGATCATAGTTTCCACTCTGACCAATGTCATGTATGTTGTGACCATTACCCTTTACCCAATGCAGACAATATCAAAATTTATTATTTTAAATATAATTTTTTTAAATTTTTCAAAAAATTTCAACAAAACCATATCATGTGACCCCTCATTGGAACGAGCTCAATGAGCTCGTTCCAATGAGGGGTCACATGATATGGTTTTGTTGAAATATTTTGAAAAATTAAATTTTTTCAACTGCTCAATTTGCATATTACGCGGGCGGATACGGGTGATTCGTTAGGTAAAGGGTTAATACTGATTGCGAAAGTGGGAGCATGGTGGCACTGTGTACTTAAGTATAAAGCATGTCAGTGGTGCACTTGCCTTCAACCTTTGCTTTCCCTGCACATGCTGGGTGGTGTGGTGGAGAGTCTGACAGTTACTTACCCTTGCTCCGTGATTATCTACAGGTTCTCCTGCTTCCTCCACCCATAAAACTGTCAAACATGATAAAATTTGAGGAAACGCTCTTAAACTTGCAAACTTTCAAGAAAAACGTTTTGTTAATTATCAATTCTGCACATTTCTTGAAACCTTTGAATCACATCTAGTTTGTTTGTTTGTTTATTTGCATTTAATGACCCTTTCAACAGCCAGGGTCACATCTGGTCAGACATCATGTTAACCCTTTACCCAACTGTGCTATTCACAATAATTACCATTCAGTTTTCATTTTTTGTCCCCAAAACATAGCTTATGTTTCCTCATTGGAGCAAGCTTGTTCATAAGCTATACTTTTGATGCAAAAAATGAAAATATTTAGTTATGGCCATACAATGTTGATTGTCTGTTTCTCAGGCCATTTTTTCCCAAAAAGCATGCGGCCGGGCGTTTTTGGGTTTTTTTTTTTGTTTTTCCCTGAGAGGTTATATTATTTTTCAAAAAATTTCAACAAAACCATATCATGTGACCCCTCGTTGGAACAAGCTCGACGAGCTTGTTCCAATGAGGGGTCACATGATATGGTTTTGTTGAAATATTTTTGAAAAATAATATTTTTTCAACTGCTGAATTTGCATATTATGTGGGCGGATGCAGTTGATTCGTTGGGTAAAGGGTTAACATATTCATTGTAGGATGATTTACAGGTTTGTGTAAGAGCCAATACTATAAAGCTTTCAATGTTGTAAAAGTTTCATAGTATTGGCCTCTGATTTCATTTTTAGTTGTTTTATAGTACCTCTCAGAACCAACTGAACCTTAGGTTTTCATGTTTAGCAGGTAACATCTTAAGAGTGATTTACATGTTTGTTAGCATCAAGCTGACAGGGTAATATTGCAGGTATGGGAATCATGAGTGCCCCAAATTTTAATATTGTGAGTAATGGAGAAAATATTTTACAAATCTTCTTTTCCTAAACCACATCTCCAAACACATCCTTAGTTAACTCCTAACCTGGTAAGTAATTTTTAAATATTTTTCATCAAATCTATTCATGGCTGCTGTGACACTGCCATGACTAGATTTTATGAAAAACTCACTAAAGTGAGATTCATTAATGTTGCTGAGAAGTGAACTGACAGTGAATTCTGATCCTATAGTGTTTCAGTCACGTTTCCATTAAAATTCTCTATCTGCTTTTGTGATCACAATACTGTAATTCAGCATTTCTAATATATTGTTTATATTTTATGTCATACTATCTTTAGAAGATTTGACCTGATCGTGGGTGCTTTGCATCATGCATTATAATATGTACTTTGATCATGCATGATCACCTAATTTGACAAATGGAACAGTTGAAAAAATGTTTTCAAAAAATTTCAACAAAACCATATGATGTGACCCTCTAATTGGAACGAGCGAGCTGGTTTTGTTAAAAAAAATTTTAAATTTAGAAAAAATAAAATGACAAATTTTGATGTGTGCATTGGGTAAAGGGTTAAACCATGTCACTGGGGACATATTTGATGTTGTTAATGTAGCATGAGATCAGAAAAATATTGAATAATTATCTCACAGAGCACAGGGTCATTCCTTACATGTGCAAAAGCCTTACATATGCCTGTGTGGAATATAACATTTTTGGCCTCTGCCAATCTGGCGAGGGGCATTAAGTTTTGCCTTCATCTGTCCTGAATATGGTTTCCAGATGATAACTTTAGTTTCACTGAACGAAATGAAATAAAATTGTGTACATAGGTTTATAACCACATAATACAGGTTGGGATTGATACAGGGCTTGGTCTGATATATTTTAGCAGAGTTATGGCCCTTCTCTGACTTGGAAGACATGTTGATATTGGTTTCTGGATGATAACTTTAGTTTGACTGAACGAAATGAAACTAAATTTTAAACATTGGTTTATAACCACATAATACAGGTTGGGATTGATAGTTGGATTGGTCCGATATTTTTGGGCAGAGTTATAGCCCTTTTCCAACTTACAAGACATGTTGATATTGAGTTCCGGATGGTAACTTGAGTTATAGATGTCCGATTTCAATCAAACTTGGAATATAGCTTTCTGTAGACAATATACCAGCCTGGTTTGATTTTAGGTATGGTGTGATAATTTTTATCTGAGTGGAGTTTTTGCCCCTTTTTGGACTTTGTTAACAACTAAATATAATTTATCATAAAGCGGGGGCATTAGTGTCCCATGGACACATTCGGTGACCTTCTGTATTGGTGCTCTGGTTTAATGGAAATAAGATATTTTTAGCTCATCTTGACAAAGTCATGCTGAGCTAATCTCATCGCTTCCCGCCCCGTCGTCCGTTGTCTGTCGTCCGTCGGACGGACGTGTCCGTCGTCCGTCAACACCATGTTTTTGTCTTCTCCTCCAAAGCCACTGGGCCAATTCAAGTGAAAGTTTGTGTGAGTTATGGTCCCAAAGGGGCATTTCATTTTTGTTTAACTCAGCATGCCCAGCCCCATAGGGAGGGAGTGGGGGAAAATGCTCTAAAATATTTTTAAAATCTTCTTCTCAAGAACCAGTGTGTACAATGACTTGATATTTGCTATGGAGCTTCCATATGAGGTGTAGAATCAAGTTTGTTCAAACGAAGTTCGTGAAGTAATATTTGGCTTTGTAATAGGAGGGGTAAGATTTTTGGCCCCGCCCAAAATTTCTATTTTCTGAACCGATGGTCCGGTATGAACCAAATTTGGTTTGTGGTAGTATTGGGTCATAAGTACTTGACCCATGCAAAAAAAAAAATTCCCGCATCCCCATGGGAACCCTGGGAGCTAAAAATAGAAATATTTTCAAACACCCATATTTTCCAAACCCCACGGAACAGAGAGCTTTTATTTGGTATGAAGTATCCTTATGACCAGTAGAATTGAATGGTAAAAAAAAATTGCCATCGGTTATGTTAGGGTGTTCTGTAATGGGCATCGAAAAAATGCTGAGTCAGCATATTTGCAAAAAATTTTTAAAAATCTGTTCTCCAGAACCAATCATCAGAATCTTTTGATATTTGGTATACAGCATTCATAGGGGGGTCAGATAAAAGTTTGTTGAAATAAAGCTCATTGGTTCATATTTGGGCTCTCTACAGGAGCCCAAAGTTTTAACATAGGGTAATATGGGGAATATTCTTTAAAAATCATCTTCAGAACCACCAGTCAGAATCTTAATATTTGGTATACATCATTGTTATGAGGGTCAGATTCTAGATTGTTCAAACCAAGTCCCTAGGGTAATATTTGGGCTTCCTATGGAAGCCCAAATTTTATCTTTGTTCAATATGGAGGGTAATTTAAAAAAATCTTCTTCTTCAGATCCATCAGTCAGAATGCTTTGATATTTGGTATGTGACATCTCTATGGGGGTCAGATTCAAGTTTGTTCAAATCAGATCCCTAGGTATATATTTGGGCTCACTATGGTAGCCCAAATTTTTACTTAGTGCAATATGAGAAAATTTCTTTAAAAATCTTCTTCTTCAGATCCACCAGTCGGAATGCTTTTATATTTGGTATACAACATCTCTAGGGGGGTCAGATTCCAAGTTGCTCAATTCGAGTGCCTAGGTTAATATTTGGGCTCCACATGGGAACATGAAATTTAACTTAGTACAATATGAGGGAATTTCTTCAAAAATCTTCTTCAGATTCACTTGTCAGAATGCTTTCACATTTGGTATACAACATCTCTAGGGGGGTCAGATTCAAGTTTGTTCAAATCGGATCCATAGGTCAATATTTGGGCTCGCTATGGTAGCCCAAATTTGAACTTAGTGCAATTCGAAGAAATTTCTTTACAATTTCTCTTCTTCAGATCCAATGGTCAGAATGCTTTCATATTCAGTACACAACATCTCTAGGGAAGTCAGATTTAACTGTGTTCAAATCAAGAGCCTGGGTTAATATTTGGGCTCTCTATGGGAGCCGGAATTGGCCATTTTGCTGAAGAATTAAAAATTTTGTATTCAGTACCCTCTAGAGGTACTAAGATTAATCCACATAGGTTGTATCAAGGGGCTTCATTTTACTTATGATCAACTGAAGAAAAGGCATGATGCCTAGATTATTTTAGTCACTCCTGAGGGACTCAAGGATTGACAGTGTAGCCTATGGAGATGGCTTGCTTAATGTAGACTCATTCTTGGACTCTGTTTAAATTGTGTTCTGTACAAGATGAGCGCTTCAGGCCCCGTGGGGCCTCTTGTTTAATTCATCATCAGCAAAGATAAATGACTAGAAACTCATGCTTGGAAGTGGAGGGCAGGACACCATCACCCTTGACGTTGCACTTGTTTAAAATAAAAATTTATCAGTTATCCAGATGGAGCTTCTGTGAGGCATATTTAGGAATGTAATGGGGTCACGAGATTTAAACACTGAGGCAGGGATCATAATTATATGTCTTGTGGAATCACTATTTAACACTGTGGGGAATTGGGGGGGGGGGGAAGAAATGCTGCAAAAAGTTTGTTGTCTCAAAGGCAACTGGGTCATATTCTTCAGTGTTTGTCATATAAAATCTTTATCATCAATATTTTGGAGTTTCATTTTGATAACTTGATGTACTGCTTCATTATGTCTTGGCTGCATGGTAACCATGCATATTTATTTTTTTTTTTTGGGGGGGGGGGGGGATTGACTCTTTTTTTTTTTGCTCTTGTTTATTTGTATTTGTTACAGGGTACAGGTGAGGTTCTTGTCCATTGGTTAGTTTGGCTTCTTTATGCAGCATTTGTTGATGTTGGGGTTTTGCAGGTGCATGAGCCATAACCCCTTAGGACCTCTTGTTTTTGTTCTGGTTGGCTAATTTCTTACAAAGTGCCAAGGTCAGAAAATAAGTATATCTATATTTCAGAAATATGATGTGAATCGAATGTTCAAAACTGCTGAAGACTTCTATTTATCTCTTGGTCTGAAAAAGATGCCCGATTCATTCTGGAATAACTCCATGCTTGAAAAACCAAAAGGGAGAAAGGCGGTTTGTCATGCATCAGCATGGGACTTTTACAATGGAAAAGATTTCAGGTATGAATATTTCAGTACATGTATTTTTGCATAGTGGTGGTGAAAGTAGAATGATAGGGGGATGGGGAGCGCAAATTATTTTAACTATTTGGGGCTATAAAAACCCCAACCTATTACCCCTCTTTGTAATTAGCTCATTCCAAAGAGGGGATATACGCTATGTTTTGGAGCAAAAAAACTTCTAGGAGGAGACACTTGGTAGGATTTTAAAAACATCTTGACTATTCAGAAATGTCTGAATCGGTGGGATTCAAATTAAATCATCGGGTTCATTTGAATAAAAATTGAATCACAAAGCTTCGCAGGACCCTAATGATAATGCACAATCATTCAATAACATTCCAGAAGTAACTAATGTTGCACACAGTTGTATTTCTGTGGGAAACTTGAACCCTGACATCTGGTCATCTGTTTATTTAGTGGAATCCTGTTAATTGAATGGCCATTGAAAAATAGTCCATTAACAGGACTCTTCATTTAACAGGAATTTTGTAATTTTATTGTATTCTAGTGATAAATTTATTCTATTATATCTTGTTTGACAGAACTCATAGAGCTCTGTGAAACAGGATATAATGGATTAAATGCTTCATTTGATGTTCACAGGCCAAATAGAAGTATAAAAACAAGGATTTCAGTGGCTGTCAAAGTAAATCTTTCAGTACAGTACCCCATTATAGGCTCCTGCATAAAATCAATCAGTACAGATAAGAGGAGAAATCCACGAGTGGCTCACCACCTTTCTAACAGAAAGAAAAATGAAAGTTCAACTCAAAGGGGAATACTCAGACGAAGTGCCTGTAGATTTGTGAGTCCCCCAAGGAACAGTCCTAGGACCCATCTTCTTTCTATGCCAACTAAACGACCTCCCAAGTAACAGTAACATCATCAGTTAGACTCTGCAGATGATTGCCTGCTCTATAGAGATATAAACACAAGCAAAGACTAACATGCTGCAAATAAACCTCAAACAACTGGAAAACTGGCCTTCCGACTGGGGCATGTGATTCTACGCAAAGAAATGCTACATCCTAAGTCTGAAGAAGAAACGCCACAGGTTCTACACCCTCAACAACCATATTCTAGAACAAGTAACATCGAACTCGTACCTAGGTCTACAAATATACGAGGACCTAAAATGGAAAGAACATATAAACAAAATCAGCAAAAAGACCAGTTCAACCCTTGGATTCCTCCACAGAAATCTCCAACAATGCCCAAGAGAATGTCGCAAAACAGCATACATCGCACCGGTAAGATCTATCAAGGAATATGGGGCAATCATCTGGGACTCAAACACTAAAAATGAAATAGTTAAACTGGAAAACATCCAAAGAAGGGGTGTGAGATTTAACATCAAGAACTACAAATCAAGGGAAGACGGCTGTATGACGAAAATGCTGGAGGATTTAAAATAACGAACTCTACAAACCAGACGACAACAACATCATCAAAAATTATTTTATAAAGTGGTTGAGGGACAGATACCAGCAATACCATATAACAGTTTTATAAAATTCCAAAAAGTCAAATTGAAGCTAAACAATATACAGACTGCCAAACATCAAACATTGTGAGTTAATCTGCAAGAAACAACAGCAGACCAGTGAACATTCCAACAAGTAGAACCGAACAATATAAATACTCTCTCTTCATCCGCATGACAGTAAACTGGAACCATCTAGAAGAAAATATAGTGTGCGCACAGAAGCTATAAAACTTCAAAGCTGCATTATTGGACCATTGTGACAAATGTGCCTCCCCCGTCGCATCAAAGCCCAACAGGGATATCTGCGACGTATTGATACAGATACAGATATGAGAATTGTGTCACATTTCGCAAAGAGAATAACAATACCGTGTCAGTGTATACGACATATTGCATCACAAATCGCGATGTGATACCGCTAAAATCACACCCTATGATAGTTTTATACATTTTGAATTTTGCCTCCAAAATAAATATAACAAATGCGGGCCAACATTATTTAGTCAAGAGATATTAAAATTAAGTGGGCCACTATATTTTTTAAGCTATGTATAGAAAATATATGGCTCTTGAGTATTGCAGGAGTGTTTCTTATTTCAATCAAATTTATTCCTCAATGCTCAAAAAGATCTTTGTCAATGAGGACTTTTTTGGGAGCAGATAGTCTGCACAACATTGCATACATGGCCTTATTAAAAACACTGTTTGTTTCTCGATCCACATTTTTTATCAGGTTTTGGATCAAATAATAAATAGAATTTTCAACTAATCCCCAGGTAACAGTGAAATTTATGAAACTCATCTGCTGGAAGGTGAGTTCAGACCAAATTTACTTATCTCGCTTAATAAATTTCAGTATGAACTTGCTCGTTAGATCTAGAGATCCTCTATGATGTCCTTTACCGCATGAAGGTCTGGAGGTTTTAACCATTTTTGATATACTTAGACAGTCTATATCCTGTAACTGCAGTTGTTTCAAGGCAAGTCTTGTCCTTTATAAGCATCCCAGCTTTGCCTAGAAATATCTACAGGAGTATCTTGCATGTTATCTAAAGGTTGCTGATTGGGGTACACTTGTTGCTGTGAAAGGTAATCTTAGCTAGAATCAGTCTTTTTAGGGTGAAGAGCCTAGTTTATACTTTGTTTAATTTTACTACCTTAGAGCATGTACCTTTGCTGGTTCTGTGTAAATTTTTAAGGTACATTCAAATATTCCCAGTATTGATTGTGATAGACAGATCTTGACTGTTTATACCACTCCAAAGCAAGCCCGAAAATAAGCAGACTGTCATCTGCAAAATGAGGTCCTCAGAGGGTGACTTTGGTGATGCTACCCTGCACAGCAGGGTAGCATCACAAAATTTACCCTCTGTGAACCTCAGTCTGAATCAAGGTCTCAAGCCAAACCAGAAAGATGTACCTAGAGGATAAATTGGCCCACTGTATGGGATAGTATCAGCAAATTCACCCTCTGGGGACCCCATTTTGCAATTGACAGGTTGCTAAAATTCAGGCTTGCTCCAAAGCTGAACTAGGGTCACCTCTTTACCTAATGTAAGGGGCATATCTGGGCAGTGCAATTCACAAATATTCAGTTATTGAAGATTATCCAAATCATACTTCGACAGGGCTTAACCTCTTCCACTTGGACATCTAAAGCCTAAAATCCAAACTTGATATTCTAAGATGTGAGCTTGTTAACCATGAAATATGTGTGCTTACAGAATCATGGCTCCAGAGCAGTGACGACAACTCAGATTTGGCAATCTCTGGGTTTCACGACCCGAAAAGAAAAGATTGTCCTTCCAGGGGAGGTGATATTGTTATCTACCTCAGAAATTTAATGACATTCATACATCGCCCTGATTTTGGAAATTGTCAATCTTGAGTGTATCTGGTTGTAGATATTTACTTAAAAAAAGCTTCCTCCTTGGGGACTTTTACTGAGCACCTAATTCAAGGACCGAAACCTGGAATCTTATTTCGACTTCTGTTGAAAGAGCAGTAGATGAACAAACGCTTCCCGTGATATAACCAGCGACTTAATGACTATCAACTCAAATTTAATAACGGCCCAGTCCAGAACTGGTTGAACCTTTATAACTTGTCTCAAGTCATCCAGCAGCCCACATTCTTTACAGAAACATCAGCCTCATTGCTTGATTTAATTATAACTAACTGTCCCCATTTGATTGAATCACATGATGTTGGAGACCCATTTCTTGGCGAGTTTGTCCGTTATCACTGCCCTATAATGGCCTAAATTAAGTCCATAAAAGAGCCTTCCTTAAGTCTTAAGCAACGAATATGGCTATTTTCAGACGCGGATCTTATCAGTTTCAATAAATCTATTGGGGAAGTTAACTGGAACATGATCTTGTCTTCAAACCAGCCCGACCAGATTGTTGATGAGCTTACAAGTCACCTTGACAAGTTAACCACTCAATATTTCCCAAGCAAATTAGTCACATTACGACCCAACAAATCAGTGTGGATGCATAATGAAATTCAACACTTAATATTCCAGTGCAAGCACCTTTATCGCTCTGTAAAACATGGTGGTACCGCATTAGCTAGGGCAAAATATCGTAAGAAAAGAAATGAAGTAACCTCATCCATTAGGAAGTCAAAAGTGTCATACTTTACCAAAATCGAAAACACTCTGAATTCCTTACAACAACCCCTAACCTCTGATGGAAGATACTCAAACTGCTTGTGGGAAATAAACAAACTGACATGCCTAATCTCATCCACAGGGGTGTTAGTCTTTTTAGTAATGTAGAGAAGGCCGAGGCCATCATTGAGTACATTTGTTCAATTTCCAGCCTTTATGATGGTAATACTCCTCTACCACTCCGTTCTTTTGATTCTGACCAACCCACTTTAGACAATATTTTCCTTGAGCCCGAAGATGTGCAGGAAGCCTTGAATTCTCTCAAGACCTCTAAAGCTAGCGGGCCTTACAATATAAGTCCATTTACTCTAAAAGGATGTTCTTCGACATTAGCCAAACCATTAGCTGACATTTTTAACCTCTGTCTCACAAATTCTACATTCCCACACCAGTGGAAAAGGGCAAATGTGTTGCCAATATTCAAAAAAGACTCTCGTACCCAAGTGACAAATTACTGCCCAATTTCACTCTTCAGCTGTATTGGCAAGGTGTTTGAAAGTTGTATAGCAAAGGAAGTTAAAGAGTTCCTTGATTCGAATGGCATTTTGACAAGATTCTAGTCAGGTTTTGTTTCTAAAAACTCAACCATTCTCCAGTTGAGTGAAATTTACCACTCCATTATCTCCGCTCTTGATGAAGGAAAGGAAATAAGATTTGTCTTTTGTGACATCATTAAGGCTTCTGACAAAGTATGGCATCGTGACTTTTTATACAAAATCGAAAAGATCAGTATAACTGGTCTTCTTTTGTCCTGGTTCAAATCGTACATCAGTAACAGGCACCAGCGGGTCATTGTTAACTCTGAATATTCTGTCTGGGGAAACATCAGAGCGGGTGTTCCACAGGGCTCAATCCTAGGACCATTACTTTTTCTTATCTACATAAATGACATGACTCATGGACTTGTGTCTAACATTCGACTCTTTGCTGATGATACATCTCTATACCTCACCGTTGATAACCTGTCCAAGCTGCCAGACTTATGTCCGATGACCACCAATAATAATAATAACATTTTGGCCGGCCGCTGATTTGTCATGGTTCTCAGGTGAGAAGGCCTTGGTTACCCCTGTACTCCCAACTGCCTCCCTATTCCCACGCTTCTTCTGTCCTCCCAAACCTCAGAGACGAACTGCTTGATGACATCCCTTGCCCCATTCTTCCCAATATCTCCAAAAATCTCAGATTAGCATATTAACCCTCTCCTTTGAGTCTCTCACTAACCACATGTCCTTCATTCTCCCATCCCACTTCCCCATTATACTCCCAGTGAATCTTACTCTTTTAGACTGGTATTTTGGGCATTCTAGAAGAAAGTGTTCCAGGGTCTCCACCACGCCCAAATTAGACATTAGGCACTCCTTTTCACTGTTTTTCCCAATTTTTCCCCTTAGCTCCAGGGACCTCGACCTCAGCTTGAACAACAGTGATCCCCCAAAGGTGCCATCAAGATATTCTTCAAAACCAGGCTCATCTTTATCACGCAGGCCACCCCAAGACCTCTTTGATTTAACCCCCCCCCCCTCGCCAATTAAAGTTACCATCCTCCATGATCCTTTCTCTAGCAGTTTTTTTACCCTGGTTTGCCCCTACGTCTAGGTCTGAGATGAGTAGTTCTCTATTAGCTCCCTCACTTGAACCATCCACCCTGTCTTGATATTTGAGTTGAAAGTATAAATTTTATAGTAAATTTCCTTTCTTATTATACCTACCGAAATTGTTTACAACAGGCTTGCACTACAGTGGAAGAACCTAACTCGGATAAAATACTCTCTATTTTAATCTTTCCCAAGATTTGGGAAAGAAAAGTTGTGTAAAAAACACCACGAAAAAATAAGCCAAAACTGGGCCGAGCGCCATCGGCGCACACCCAGTATGGGACGCTCTTCCATAGTACAAATCCACGACTTCCGTCACAGCGTGCAATGCATTAATTCGACATTCTTTTGATTCCGAACAACACAGGAGTTATGTGATCAGCGGGGAGGAAGGATTCTTACCCGAATAAGAAGACGGGAGGGCCTCCATGTAAACAATTTCGGTAGGTATAATAAGAAAGGAAATTTACTATAAAATTTATACTTCTTATCAACCTACCTCAATTGTTTACAACAGACTGAATAGACAAAAGGCTGGAGGGAATCACATAACCAACCCACACATAACTCAATAGCACTGGGACCATGGACAGAGGAAGAGATCCCTAGGCCTATCAAACCATAGCATCACAAACATTAGAAAAGCCAATGAAAGATGAGGCTTATGGTGAAGTGCGACACACAGACAGAAAGGGCAGTAACAGCACAAAGCTGGAACCGACCTTGAAAAAAGCTGAAAAGCTTGGATAGACAACATCCTGAGCCGAAGAAAGAGGGCCCCAAGGGTCTCTGTCGGCTCCTGCAACTGTCGCAGAGAAAAGGAGAATGTAGCATTTCTCCAGAAGGCTGCCAGTATAACATCAGTCATCCGACAACATGACCGAGTTATAAAAAGAGGAAGACAATGCACGCACCTCCTGGCAGAAAAAACAATAGGTAATACAATCACCAGTAGCTAGACGAGCGGAAGCTGCACGAATAGCAAGACAAGGCCATCAAGAAATGGATGCAGGAGAGATCTGGCATGTGGGAAAACGCATATTCATCCAGGATAAAGGCGTGAACGCCCCCCACCCCCAAGCAGAGCAGCGCCCAAGAAAGTGACTATCTTGGAGTAAACTGCAAAGTCCTAGGTCTTTTCAAGGAAAAGAGCTGAACAAGCTTGGAGAGGCAAGGATGAGTGTCGAAACAATGCGGTATCACATAGGAAAAAAAAAGTCTCCGAAGCATGGACAAGTACACATAGCTGGAGACCCCCAGAAACAAACATATACCAGAAAACTCCGCAAGCAGTGTGATCGAAGGAGTGACAGAATCAACAGAGTGATCACACACCATCGACAGAAGAACCTTCCACTTAGCCACAGAGGCTAAACCAGTGGAGTGAGTGCCTCCTTGAAGAAAAGCAACTCCACTGCGTGTCTCGAAAAACCACTACGGAGGAGACAGGACCCGATAAAAGACATGTGCGAAGGCACAATGAAGTCGGGTCAACTTGAAAACCTTCCGGGCGACTTTGGCAAAGAAAGTCGCGAGGTAGAGGGAGACATGCCGGAACCGCCGCTAACAGAGAGCGGAGCAGAATGATCCACACCCACCGAAGCGACGGGTGTGATCGAAAGGATTCGACGACTGCAGGTTCATATCTGGGTGAGAACCTGAGGCAGAATCGGAACCGGTAGGAAGGTGTAGCCGACAAGACCATCCCAAAGGAGGGCCAGAGCGTCCACGGCGAAAGCCAGAGCATCTGGACACGGGGACACGAAAGTGTCCACCTGATGGTTCCAACTAGTCACAAGAGATCGATGGAACCCGCCATGTGGAGCATCCACCTGGTGGAAATGACCCTGCCCCGACGGGACAGGGAGTCGGCTAGGACGTTCAGGCGACCGGGAATGTGACGAACAGCCACCCCGGCGTGGACATCCTGAGCGAGCAGTATAAGATCCCAAGCCAATTCGTACATTGGAACAGAGTGTGTGCCGCCTTGGTTCCGAATGTAAGCAACCACCGTCGAATGGTCGGACAACAGAAGGACCTGGCGATTCGACAGGTGAGGGATCCACTGCCTGAAACGCAGAAGAAGAGCAAGAAGCTCCTTCTGGTTGATGTGTAGAGCTGCAAGATCCTGGTCCACCATCCCGTGAATGGAAAGACCTAGAGGATCCAACGTCGCACCCCATCCGAGATCGCTGGCATCTGCCGTCAGAACGCGATCGGACGTGGGTAAGTCCAACGGAACACCCTGCGAAAGCCACTGGACATCCGCCCAGAGGAGAAGGTGACGATAAAGATAGTCTGGGAACTGAAGCACCAGATCCAGAAAATCTACATTCGGCCTCCAACGACTGAGCAGAAAGTGTTGGAGAGGTCTGACATGCAGCCGACCTAGAGGAATGAGATCCGTCACCGAACAGCAGAGACCGATTAGCCGGAGAAAACTCTGAGCTGTCGTGAATGTGGTCTGGGACAGAGTCGGAGCAAAAGCTGAGAGAATCACAGCCATGGCCTGGGGAACCGCCACCAAATTGAATTGTGTGCAGAAAGCCATCCCCAGATGATAAAACAACTGAGAAGGGACCAGGTCCGACTTCTTCTCGTTGACTCTGAAACATAGCGACGTGAGCAAGCTCAACAGAGTGGCGACATCCGACTCTAGGAAGGCAGCATTGGAATGCCCCTGGAGGATATCGTCCAGATATGCCGAAGTAGTCACCCTGGACTGCGTGCGATGGAAAGCTATCACATGCGACATCAGTCTGGTGAAGGACCAAGGAACCAGGTTGAGGCCGAAAGGCATGGCCTTGAACTGGTAAACTCGCCCCAGAAAAATGAACCCGAGATACTTCCGTAACGCCCAATGAATCGGAACGTGAAAGTAAGCGTCTCGCAGGTCGAAGCTGGAAGCGAAAACTCCCTGGTGAATTGAACGGAGGACCGACCTGAAAGTCTCCATGCTGAACTTGGGAGCAATGATAGACTGGTTCAGGAAACTCAGACCGAGAACCGGTCGGAGTCGGCCATCCTTCTTCGGCACCAAGAACAGGCGGGAATAGAAACCCACTGACCTAATGTTCTTGATGACCTCAATCGCCCCCTTTGTCAGGAGATTGTCTATCTCCATGGACAAAAGTTCCCGACGTAAAATGTCTGAAGGAACTGTGGTTGGAAAAGGCACCCCGGACAGAGTGGAGTGCCGTCGGAAGGATATTCGCAGCCCGGACCAAACAACATCTAACATCCAAGGATCGGATGTGATGGTGGCCCACAGTCTGCGAACTCGGCTATCCTTCCTCCAACCTGGGACGTGTCGAGGTGAGGACCTTCATTGCGAACCCCGACGAGGCTCGCGAGAGGAGAAAACACCTCTACTGAATGAAGAATCCTGGGAGTTCCCTCAAGACTGCCGATGCTTACCCTTACCCCTTGAGTAAGAAGCAGAAGCGGTGGCAGAAGGATCAGACCCCTTTTTGCTTCACAGAGGAAGCAGAGGGTACTTGTTAGGCTTGGAATGGCCCGTGCCTACCCTAGAAGGCTGATCAAGCTGAAGAAACAGCAGCTGATCGTTGGAATGACGTAGGACGTCATCCCGGACCGTCAACACAGAATCATGGAAAAGTTGCGGACCGGTCAAAAAAGCAGATCGAAGAGCAGCGTACTGCTCCTCAGGAAGGGATCGGCTTGTGTCCCGCACAGAGTCCCTTCGAACTAATTCCAGATTAGCCGTGTTACAGGCATGCGTGTGAGTAAGATGCATGAGCGCCTTGGACAGCACACGCAAAGAAGCCTGTACCTCGTCAATCTTATCTGAAGGCAGATAAGCAGCAAAAGCTGAGACGACGTGATCGGAGAGAGAAAGCATACCATGCATCTCTCTCGATAAGCCCAATGTGGACTCCAGAGTCGTCATCGGAATGACGGCAGACTTGGACTTGGAAAGCCCGAGGGAATTGGAGTCCTGATCCAAAACCGTCAAAGTCCGGAATCGTAGGAACGATAACTCGCCGGAGGCAAAAAGGTGTCAACCCTGGTGAAGAACAGAGCCTTCATAGCCTTGGAACTTAGCTTGGAGTCCAAGGCTGAAAATGCTTCAACCAACTGTACCGAAGGGCACGGTCGAAGACGCCCAGAAGCAGGTTGCTCCATAGACTGTTGGCACGCGACCGATGATCGCGGCCTGGCTGACACTGTCGACTGGTTAGATGGTTTGAGATCCGGAAAGAACCCAAACACGAAAACAAGAGCTGCCCCCAAGTCCGAAGACTGCTGGCTCTCGACATCAAGCATGTCTGACTCTTCCCCTGAGTCGGAAGACACATAGCCCATCGTGGGCAAACCAGCCGACGCCTCCCATGGTGTCGGAACACCAGGGGATCAGAAAGCTGCCTGTTTCCAATCCCGGGAGGCGGTGCCATAGGAGGCGCCTGGAAACCACTCGCTGCCTCGCTGGAAGCAACAGGAAGGCTCGTTGACAGAACCTGAGTGAGTAAGGAGAGGGCCTCCCTAAGCTCACTGCCCGTACTGGCCGGTTCGACAGGGGAACGAACCGGCAAAGTGGCTTCACCACTGACCCTCTGAACCAGCGAAGGGTCACGATCCTCCAAAAGACCCGACATGGGACGACGGGCGGCAGCCGAAAACGTCTGAAGCCAGACGTGTATAGGGGTGTGACACACCCCGAGGATCAACATAGCAGGAACTCATGAGAGTCACCGCTGACCTCTGCAGGGCAGAAGGTCCAGGCTGCACAAAAGACGTTGGACCCCCAAAACTGGTCGTGTGGCCAGAATGAGGGACGGAAACGCCACGGAGTTCATAGTGTCCCACTAAGAACAACCGAGTCCAAAGACAACTGTGGTGCTCGACGGCGCAGAGACCACAGGAGAGGGTCCGGCCGGCAGCCACTTCCAACTTCGCCGAGTTGAAGTCAGGGAAGGCTGAGGCCGATACCCCCAAGTCTACACAACCAGACACCGCAGCAGACCACTGCAGGTATAAAACTACTGTGCTCAGAGGACACAGTATGGGTTTCAGTCGGCAGCCCCAATTGACTTCGTGGAAGTCTTGGAAGGCTGAGGCCGAAACCCCACAACCATACTACAGACATCCCTGCAGACCCTGGCAGGGAGAAGCCGAGGCCGGCTAAAAACAGTGCCCAATGACGTTGTAAACGGAACAGCAGTAGAAGCAGATACGACGGGAGCTATTGGAACTGGCGGAAAGGGGGAGAGAGCCACCAAGCTCGGCCTCCAAAGGAGGAGTCACAACCTTAGTGACAGCCTCAGATGTCGACTGGAGAGGGCGCATAGTCCCGGAACCAGGCATCTCTACACCAGAAAACCAACAGCTCCCGCAGTATCCACCACAGTAAAAAAAACTGCACATTCCCCACGGAAGGGGAATAACTCTCACCAGACATGGTCGAATCGGGAAGCCCCGAATCGAAAGCGGTCCCCACCCCCTGCTGGTGTGGGAGGAGCTGCACATCCCCCACGGAGGAGGAGCAATTCTCATCAGACGTGGTCGAATCAGGCGACCCGAAACGAAAGCGTTCACCACCCCCCCACGGGAGCGGGAGGAGCTGCACATCCCCCACGGAGGGGGTCAAACTCACACCAGACGTGGTCGAGTTGGGGGCCCTGAAACGACAGTGCCCCCCCCCCCCCCCCCCCCCCCCCCCCCCCCCCCCCCCCCCCCCCCGCGGGTGTGGGAGGAGCTGCACATCCCTCACGGAGGGAGTAAACTCACATCAGACATCAGACGTGGTCGAGTCGGGAGGCTCCCGAAACGACTGCATTCCACACCACCCGTGTGTGCGGACGAAACGGACACGAGAACACACCAATGGCGAGGACAAAAGGAATTGCCCTAAAGGAACCGAACTGGAAAGAACAGAGGTGAGAGCAGTAGAAGAAAAAGGTGAACTCAAAAGAAACAGAAAGTAGAAGAACACCCTCAACTACGAGAGAAGGTGGAAGAACCCAGAAGGCCGACACCGACTCCAATAAATTTTTTTATCAACCGAAAAAATTCATTGTCGAATCGCGATGACACGATGTCGCAAAACATTCGCGAAAACGGAATAGTAATTAATAAACAATGAGAATGTGGTTGAAAATATAAACGAGAATATATAAAACACAGTCCTGTTATTATACGATCTTCAGATCCATAATTCCAGTCACAGGAAAACCATTATCCACGAGTTGAATTATCACTGTTTCATAATGCATATGGCGGAAACACATCCTGCTCGTGCCTCGGATAGAAAAAGAATGACGAATTAATGCATTGCGCGCTGTGACGGAAGTCATGGATTTGTACTATGGAAGAGCGTCCCATACTGGGTGTGTGCCGATGGCGCTCGGCCCAGTTTTGGCTTATTTTTTTCGTGGTGTTTTTTACACCACTTTTCTTTCCCAAATCTTGGGAAAGATTAAAATAGAGAGTATTTTATCCGAGTTAGGTTCTTCCACTGTAGTGCAAGCCTGTTGTAAACAATTGAGGTAGGTTGATAAGAAATTACTTTACACCATCGGTTGTCGGGGAGATTTACCAAATAATTAAGATAACCGAGTTTCAATAAGTCTATCCTGTCCTTGATCCTCATCCACCCAAGCTCACCCCTGATTGCTTCTAGTGCAGCAGCATTACTCGACCCTGTTATCCATCGTTCTGCAGGGTTTCCAAGCTCTTTACAACCATCTGTTTAGGGGTACCACTTCCGTACCATATGTTATACTTGGCAGACCCACCATTTCCCAAATGGTTTTTCCCCCACGAAAACCTTATTGAAAACTGTTTCTCCCTATAAGTTTCATTTGGTTAAGCATTTGCCTCCCCTTCAGAATCAATTTATTTGTGTGGTTTCGGTAGATACCTCTTTCCGTGATGTTTATATTTACCCCCAGATACTCATAGTCACCTGTCCTCTCCTACACTAAGAAGTTTGCTGTTACCTTCCGGAATACAGAACCCCTCCACTCTCTACCTTGGAGTGGGGTCCACTTTGCGGCCCACAGGTATAACTTTGCACTTGCTTTCATTCAGTTCGAGTCTCCATTTGCTCCCATATTTCCCAACAATTCCCAGCATTTTCACTAGCCCCTCTTCGCTTTCTGTCACTAACACCATATCATCTGCAAAAAAATAGCCTTGGGATCTTCAAGTCCCCTACTGCTACCCCCTTGTCGCTATGCAGGAATTCATCTCCCAAACCTTTGATATACATACAATGCAAAAAGAATTGGCAAAAGGATACACCCCCTGTTTTAGTCCTATCCCCATAGGAACATGTTTTGTTGTTATGTTACCCAGACTAAGTTCACTCTATACATCTTTATTTAATGCTTTCAGAATTCCATCAAACTTGCCTTCCAAGCCCAGAGCCTCAAGCTTTCACCACATACCTTCCCTCCATACTCTTATCGAATGCCTTTTTAACATCCAAAAAGGCCATACACATCTTCTTTTTTGCTTTCGTGGATTCTATCATTTGGGATAGCACGAAAAGATAGTGACTCTCCTCCCCTTCCTGAAGGCATTCTGAATCTCTCCCTAAAAAACCCTTCTCCTCAATCACCTCCTCTAATTTCCCATACAGGACTTTACAGAAAAACTTTTCTAGTGTTGCTACTGACAGAGATCCCTCAAAAAGATCGAACAGTGGGCATCCCAATGGCTGGTTGACTTCAATCCTGCAAAAAACTGAGTCACTGATAATATCACGCAAGTCCAATAAAACATATCATCCCACTCTAAGGACTAAGGATGTCTAGTTCTGACATTAGTGAAGTCAACCAGCATAAACATTTGGGCTTAATCCTGAATGACAGTGGATCATGGGGCAATCGTATCTTGGAAATCACAACTGAGGCCTGGAACACGATATCCCTCCTCGGGAAATATAAATTTTCCCTTGGTCGTAGAACACTGGAAAAAAATATTTTTCTCTTATATGACCACTACTGGAATATGCTGACATTCTTTGGGATAACTGTAACGATTACAAATTCTCCGAACTAGAAAAAAATAAGCTTGAGGCGGCTCGGATAGTCACTGATGCTACACGAAGTGCAAGTAGAGCTTCATTGTATGCTGAAACAGACGGGGAAATCGCCTGTAGATGCAGACAAAAGCACAAGCTTATACAGTACTACAAAAATGGTTCATCATCTTGTCCCAGGTTGTATATCATCTCTTGTCCCCTCGATAATATCTGCTACCCACGAATATTCCCTCTGCAACAATGCCAACTTAAATATCCCACACTGTCGCACCTACATTCCTTCTTACCATCGACAAGCTGTCTGTGGAATAGTCTACCCCCTGTAATTAGAGAAACTAGTTCCCTCGGAAACGTCCATTTATACCTCAACAAAGATAGATTCCCAACTCCAAAATGGTTGTACGCACACAAATCACGTTGTACTCAAATATATCACTGTAGATTACGTCTGGGCTGTAGCAACCTCAATGACCACCTTTTTCAATAATTTTCTCACTAGCTCACCTTTATGTGGCTGTGGGAAGCACGAAACAACTCATCATTATCTTTTTCACTGTCCCCTTCATTCAGATGTTAGAAGGGACACCCTACAGCAACTGCCTTACGCCATTGATGTGGATACTCTTCTTTACAGCAGTGCAATACTGCTGGATCCATTTTTCAATTCACAAGTTATGTTATTATTGTGTAATCTCTGTTTTTTTGCACTCTTCATCTTGTTTGTTTGGAAATAAAATATTGTCAATCAAACAATCACAAATATCACCATTCAGATTTTTTTGTTGAAATTTTTGCCTCAAAACATAGCTCATAACCCCTCATTGGCACAAGTTCATTTAGTTATTCAACAAATTTTTGGTTGCAAGTGTCGTCTTCTAGCCATTTTAGATAATGAGTTACATATGACAAAAATGTGAAGAATTCCAAGACTGCTTGGGAATAAAAATTCATGCAGCTTTGTTGTAGTACTGGCAGGTGATAATGACAGCCAATACATCATGAGGAACTAGTGCTGATATACACTTTAATTATGCCCCTGCAATGAGTTGTGGGGGGGAGGGGTATACTGGAATCACCTTGTCCGTCTGTAGACATAATTTTGTTGGGAGATTTTTCTGAGACATTTAAGGACCAATCTGCTCAAAAACTGTGTATGAATCTTCACCACCATGAGAACCTGTGCACCTGCAATTATTGTTTTGGTCGGATTATATTTGCCAGAATTATGCCCCTTTTCGACTTGAAAAAGCAGGACTAGAATTTTGTCCAGAGCTTTTTCTCGTCTTTATGGGTCAATTCCTTTGAAACGTGGTATGGATGTTCACTACCATGGGATCCTGTGCACCTGTGATTATAGTTTTGATTGGACTTTTTTTCCAGAGTTATGCGCATTTTCATCTTGGCATGCTTGAATTTTCTAGAGATTTTCTCAGATGTTTATGGGTCAATTCCTTTGAACTTGGAATGGATGTTCACAACCATGGGAACTTGTGCACCTGTGAATAATAAATTTTCGTTCGGACGTTTTTTTTTACCGGGGTGATGCCCCTTTTTGCCTTAGAATAATCAGGGTGGCAGGAACGGCTGAGGGTATAGACAGGCCCATCTGGGACAGTCCACACCTCTAGTTTGTCTTGTTGCTGAATTAATTTAGACATTATGTGTACGCTCCATTTAAAACCCGTCTTCGTCACACCCAATGATCACTCTGTAATACACGGGTCCACCACCTGCCTGTCGAGGCTAATTATAGATGTGTGAGAAAACCAAACTTCAAACAGAACACCGACAACATGCATCAACGGATAGCAGCGAGTGGTGCAATGATATAAAATAGTTACGCAAATAAATTCCTGATCACAAACTCGACTAATAAACAAAAAAAAATATGTTTGAAAACACAACATTTTTCCATTACGATGACGTTACTACGTTCATTTGTATTTTTGTTACAATAAATGGCCAATGAAGCTAGCATTTAAGAGAGCGGATAAATACATTTCTTCCACTTTATACCCGACCAATGAAACTGAGACCCGAACTATTCTGTAAAAAAGTTTTTGTTTCTTCTTTATTGTTTTTCATTTCCTGTTTTGATTGACTGTTGATGTACGCTGACCATAACCCCTCCTCCGGATTTGCTATTGAAAACAATAAAAAATCGTGTATGTGTGTTTGAAGGTGTGTGTGTGTGAGGGGGTGAATAGATTTATTTTCAGCTCAACTTTGACATAAGTCAAATTGGAGCTTATGCCATGGCCAGTCGTCCGTCTGGCCATCTGTCCATCAACAATTCAATACAGCTCGGGCTAGAGGCCGTATTTATGAACCGATCTTTACAAAACTTCTTGGGTACCTTTGTCATCACCGTGGGGTGAGAACGAGTGTTTTGGGGTCCGGTCCGAAATTCAAGACGGCCGCTGGCAGCCATTTTGAACAAAATTAGGTGCAATCAGATTTTCCACAGAACTTCCAGATGAAAGCTCTGATTTGAATAATTTTTTGTATGAATGTTTAGTACCATGGGATACATCATATATAATACAGGTTTTTTTCTTGTGCATAAATTATGCAAATTAGACTAACTTTGATTTATTTAGTGTTACTTTCAGCACTGCAAGTGCAAATGCCAATACGCCTCGGGCTAGAAGCCGTATTTATGAACCGATCTTTACGAAACTTCTTGGGTACCTTTGTTTTCACCGTGGGACGAGAACGAGTGTTTTGGGGTCCGGTCTGAAATTCAAGATGGCCACTGGCAGCCATTTTGTACAAAACTAGGTGCAATCAGGTTTTTGCAGAACTTCCATATGAAAGCGCAGATTTGAATAATTTTTGTGTGAATGTTCAGTACCATGGGATGCATCACATATAATACGGGTTTTTTTCTCGTGCATAAATTATGCCAATTAGACTAACTTTGATCTATTTAGTGTTACTTTCAGCACTGTAACTGCAAATGCCAATACGGCTTGGGCTAGAGGCCGTATTTATGAACCGATCTTTAAAAAACTTCTTGGGTACCTTTGTTATTACTGTGGGACGAGAACGAGTGGTTTTGGGTGTGGTCCGAAATTCAAGATGGCCACCAGCAGCCATTTTGTACTTTAGTTAGTGCAATCAGTTTTTTGTACAGAACTTCTGTATGAAAGGTCTGATTTGAATAAATTTTTGTATGAATGTTTAGTAACATGGAATACATCACATATAATACAGGTTTTTTTCTCGTGCAGAAATTATCCAAATTAGATGAACTTTGATTTATTCAGTGCTTCTTATACACAGTAAATGCACATGTCAATACGGCTCAGGCTAGAGTCTGTATTTATGAACCGATCTTCACGAAACTTCTTGGGTGCCTTTGTTATCACCTTGGGACGAGAAGGAGTGTTTCTGGGTGCAGTCCAAAATTTGAGATGGCTGCCAGCAGCCATTTTGTACCAAAATTAGTGCAATCCATTTTTTGTACAGAACTTCTGTATGAAAGTTCTGATTTGAATAAATTTTTGTATGAATGTTTAGTAACATGGAATACATCACATTAATACAAGTTTTTTTCTCGAGCGGAAATTATGCAAATTAGATGAACTTTGATTTATTCATTGCTACTTATACACAGTAAGTGCACGTGTCAATACGGCTTGGGCTAGAGGCTGTATTTATGAACCGATCTTCACAAAACTTCTTGGGTACCTTTGTTACCACCGTGGGACGAGAACGAGTGTTTTTGGGTGTGGTCCAAAATTCAAGATGGCCACCAGCAGCCATTTTGTACCAAAATTAGTGCAATCAGTTTTTTGTACAGAACTTCTGTATGAAAGTTCTGATTTGAATAAATTTTTGTAGGAATGTTTAATAACATGGAATACCTCACATATAATACAGGTTTTTTTCTCGTGCAGAAATTGCAGATTAGATGAACTTTGATTTGTTCAGTGCTACTTATACACAGTAAGTGCACATGTCAATACGGCTTGGGTTAGAATCTGTATTTATGAACCGATCTTCACGAAACTTTTTGAGGTACCTTTGTTATCACCTTGTGACAAGAACAAGTGTTTTGGGGTGCCTTTGTTATCACTGTGCTATGAGAACAAATATTTTTAGATTCAGTCAGACCCACTCTGGGACTCCAATATTTCTTTTCTAGTTTAGCATCTAACTGTCGCCCTACCTTTACAATACTTTACCTATATATTTGTTACATGCTACGGTCAGCATTTATGTACAGACCGTTACAATATTTTACATGTACCTTTGTTATCAGGTCATTACCTAGATGCTTGTCATTGCTGTGTCACACACTCTACATGTACATGTCTTAAACAAGTTGAGCTACAGTGTCATTGACACTTTCATTTTTATTTGAGTAGGGACACTCAAGGAAGCAGGTTGGTGAGGTAGGGAAGTGGGATAAAAGCCTGTTTTACGTGGGTCAACAATCTCCTGTAGTGCCACCCTTGCCCACGAGCCTTATTCTGCAAAATGTCAGTGAACTTGGTGTGAAGCCAACCGGGCATGTTTTAAGGCATTTTCAATTGCCGTGTACTCGGCATTTTTTCTCAGTTTGAAATACACCTTGGGTGTTGTACATGTAGGTGGGTATACAGTAGAAGTGGATTGAAAGGAAGAGGTTACACAACAAATAAACATTATAAAAAGATACATGTTAAAAAATAAAGAAGCCACAACAGCATGGGAATATTGCCTTTATTTCCACTGTAGTGCTGGCATTATGCCTACTATGCTTTTTCTAGAGGATTTTTTCGGTGATCATGGGTATGAATCACTGGTGTAGCCAAGGGGTGAGGAGGCACATGCCCCCTCCCCAATAAAAAAACAAGAGACTCAAGTGAGCCTGAAATGCTCACCTGGCTCAAATTGTCAAAATGTATCAGTAAGTGATCAGCAGCAAGAGCAATTTTTATACACCCGTTTTGAAAAAAACGTTCGTATTATGGTACACTGCAGTCCGTCTGTCTGTACGTCCACACGTCGTACAATAACTCAAAAACGCTTCGAGCAATTTTTGTGATTTTTTGGTGGAAAGTATATGTTGATGGAAGGAAGCTCCCTTTCGATATGTGATGCTGTCCGATTTGTCATTCCTGAGTTACGGGACTTTATTCATAAAAATATAGGTAATTTTCCACGTCAGACAATAACTTGAAAATGCTTTGAGCAATTTTCAGGATTTTTTGGTGGCAAGTATATGTTGATGGAAGGAATCTCCCTTTCTATTTGTGTCGCCATCCTATATGTCATTCCAGAGTTATGGGACTTTATTCATTAAAATATAAGCAATTTTCCACATGTCGAACAATAACTTGAAATTGCTTAGAGCAATTTTCATGATTTTTTGGTTGCAAGTATATGTTGATAGAAGGAATCTCCCTTTCGATTTGTGTCGCTGTCAGGTTTGTCATTCCAGAGTTATGGGACTTTATTCGTCAAATATCTGTTGTGCAAACAAAACAAAATCTGAGTCTGACTATTGTTATTGTTTACAAGCCACCAAATAAGCCAGTGAGCAAACTATGTGAAAGACTCAAGCATGTACATAGTACATATGTTTGTGACAGCAGTGCTTTCTTTATGGGAGACTTCAATATTAACTGGAATGAGGATTCACCGGACAAACACCGTGATGATTCAAAACATGAAATATAAGCAAGTTATCTCTCAACCAACAAATGATCATGGCTCTACTATAGATTTGATATTCACAAATGTAGACATTGTTGATGGAGGTACTCTTGAAGATTATTATTCAGACCATAAAATAATTTGAATCACATTACCATGAAATTCGGTGAGTTATAAATTTACTTTACATCACTGTCATCAGTCTCCATCTGACTGTACCTTTCATTGTTTCCACACTGTTATCTTATTTCTCTTCTGTTATTTCTGGTAATGATTATCAAATTATTTTATTATATAAACTACTTAAAAGTTCAGATGTTGAACAATGTATCCAATACATTTACCATTTTTCTTGAAGTTATGATCTCTATAGACATAAGATATATACATGAAATTCAAATAATTTATTTCCAAATTAATGAACACAGTATGTTGTTGGTTATGATTATTGTACAAGAATATAAAATGAAAGTGTCAATGACACTAGCTCAACTTGTCAAGACAAAGACATGTACATGTATAGTATGTGACACAGCAATGACAAACATCTAGGTAATGACCTGATAACAAAGGTACATATAAAGTATTGTAACGGTCTGTACATAAATACTGAGCGTTGCCTGTAACAAATGTATAGGTAAAGCATTGTAAAGGTGGGGGACAGTCAGATGCTAAAGTAGAAAAAATCTTTGAGTCCCAGAGTGAGTCTGACTGAACCCCAAAATATTTGTTCTCATAGCACAGTGATAACAAAGGCACCCCAAAACACACTCATTCCTGTCCCAAGGTGAAAACAAAGGTACCCAAGAAGTTTCGTGAAGATCAGTTCACAAATATGAGCTGTGTAGAAGTTGTGACAAAAAACTGATTGGACCTAATTTCGGTACAAAATGGCCACTGGCAGCCATCTTGAATTTTGGACCGCGCCCAGAAACACTCGTTCTCGTCCCAAGGTGATAACAAAGGTACCCAAGAAGTTTTGTGAAGATCGGTTCATAAATACAGCTTCTAGCCCGAGCCGTATTGACATGTGCACTTACAGAGTATAATAGCACTGAATAAATCAAAGTTCATCTAATTTGCATAATTTCTGCACGAGAAAAAAACCCGTACTATATGTGATGTATTCCATGTTACTAAACATTCATACAAAAATTTATTCAGATCAGAACTTTCATACAGAAGTTCTGTACAAAAGACTGATTGTACTAATTTTGGTACAAAATGGCTGCTGGTGGCCATCTTGAATTTCGGAGCACACCCAAAAACACTCGTTCTCATCCCACGGTAATAACAAAGGTACCCAAGAAGTTTCGTAAAGATCGGTTCATAAATACGGCATCTAGCCTGAGCCGTATAGAAGTTGTGTACAAAAAACTGATTAGACCTAATTTCGATACAAAATGGCCACTGGCAGCCATCTTGAATTTTGGACCGTACCCAGAAACACTCGTTCTCGTCCCAAGGTGATAACAAAGGTACCCAAGACGTTTCGTGAAGATCGGTTCATAAATACAGACTCTAGCCCGATCCGTATTGCCATGTGTACTTACTGTGTGTAAGCAGCACTGAAAAAATCAAAGTTCATCTAATTTGCATAATTTCTGCACGAGAAAAAAACCTGTATTATATGTGATGTATCCCATGGTACTAAACATTCACACAAAAAATTATTCAAATCAGCGCTTTCATATGGAAGTTCTGTGCAAAAATCTGATTGCACCAAATTTCGTACAAAATGGCTGCCATCGGCCATCTTGAATTTCGGACTGGACCCCAAAACACTCGTTCTCGTCCCACAGTGATAACAAAGGTACCCAAGAAGTTTCGTAAAGATCGGTTCATAAATACGGCCTCTAGCCTGAGCCGTATTGGCATTTGCACTTACAGTGCTGAAAGTAACACCAAAAAACATCAAAGTTAGTCTAATTTGCATAATTTACGCACGAGACAAAAACCCGTATTATATGTGATGTATCCCATGGTACTAAACATTCATACAAAAAATTTTTCAAATCAGAGGTTTCATATGGAAGTTCTAGACAAAAAACAGATTTCTGCATCGTTGGTACAAAATGGCAGCTGGCAGCCATCTTGAATTTCGGACCGCACCCAAAAACACTCGTTCTCGTCCCACAGCCATAACAAAGGTACCCAAGAAGTTTCGTAAAGATCGGTTCATAAATACGGCCTCTAGCCCGAGCCATAGCAGCTTGGCACTTACAGCTCTGAAAGTAACACTAAATAAATCAAAGTCAGTCTAATTTGCATAATTTACGCACGAGAAAAAAACCCGTATTATATGTGATGTATCCCATGGTACTAAACATTTATACAAAACTTTATTCAAATCAGAACTTTCATACAGAAGTTCTGTACAAAAAACTGATTTTTGCATCATCGGTACAAAATGGCCACTGGCAGCCATCTTGAATTTCGGACCACACCTAAAAACACTCGTTCCCGTCCCAGGGTCATAACAAAGGTACAAAAGAAGTTTTGTAAAGATCGGTTCATAAATACGACCTCTAGCCCGAGCCATAGCCAATTGTTGACAGACGGACGACGGGCCATGACAATAGCTCAAATTTGACTTCGTCAAAGTTGAGCTAAAAAAACTGACAAGTACACATGTATACTCATATTGTGTGCTTCCCTCTTGTAAATAATAACTGACATATCATGCGCTCATGGTGCAGCTGTTTATTTTGATTTGCTATGACACAACCAAAGGCAACTTTTTTGGCCATTCATCTCCGCTGGTCCTAGGAAAGCTTCCTAGCAAGCTCTCTTTTGTGAATTATTAAAAAAATAACAACTGAACAAAATTTTTGTTTTTGTTTTCAACTACTGTGGTTCTCTCTAGGCCCCCCCCCCCCCCCCCCCCCCCCTCAAAAAAAAAAAATTTAAAAAGTGAATCGATTTGAACAAAACTTGAATTTGACACCCCTAGAGATGTTATATACCAAATATGAAAGGATTCTCACTGGTGGATCTGAAGAAGAAGAATTTTCAAGAAATTTTCTCATATTGCTCTAAGTTAAATTCTGGGCTTCAGTAAAAATCCCAAATATTAACCCAGGGACCTGATTTGTACAACCTTCAATCTAACCCTCCCAGAGGTGTTGTACACCAAATATAAAAAGAATCTGACTGCTGGATCTGAAGGAGATGATTTTAAATGATAATTCCCCATATTGCACTAAGTAAATATTTGGGCTCCCTTGGGGAACCCAAATATTAACCCAGGAACTCGATTTGAACAAATTTGAACCTTACAGCTCTAGAGATGTCACATACTAAATATGAAAGGATTCTCACTAGTGGGTCTGAAAAAGAAGATTTTTAAAGAAATTTTCTCATATTGCACTAAGTTAAAATTTAGGCTCCTATAAAGAGTCCAAATATTCATTCGGGGATCCCATTTGAACAAATTTGAATCTACCCTCTCCCCCCCCACCCCTCCCAAGAGATGCTGCATACCAAATATCAAAAGAATCTGACTCGTGGATCCTGAAAACAAGATTTTTAAAGATTATTCCCCATATTGCACAAAGTTAATATTCAGGCTCCCAGAGGAAGCCCAAATATTAAACCAGGGACTCGATTTGAACAAATTCAAATCTTACACCTCTAGAGATGTCACATACCAAATATGAAAGGATTCTCACTAGCAGGTCTAAAAAAGATTTTTAAAGAAATTTTCTCACATTGCACTTAGTTAAAATTTGTGCTCCAATAAAGAGCCCAAATATTCATCCAGGGATCCCATTTGAACAAACTTGAATCCCCCCCCCCCCCCCCCTAAAGATGCTGCATACCAAATATCAAAAGAACCTGACTGGTGGATCTGAAGACGAAAATTTTAAAAGAATATCACCCATATTGCACCAAGTTAATAATCAGGCTCCCATAGGAAGACCAAATATTAACCCAGGGACTCGATTTGAACAAATTCAAATCTTCTACCTCTAGAGATGTCGCATACTAAATATGAAAGGATTCTCACTAGTGGGTCTCAAAAAAAGATTTTTTAAGAAATTTTCTCATGTTGCACTAAGTTAAAATTTGGGCTCCAATAAAGAGCCCAAATATTCATCCAGGGATCCCATTTGAACAAACTTGAATCTAACTCTCCAAGAGATGCTGCATTCCAAATATCAAAAAAATCTGAATGGTGGATCTGAAGAAGATTTTTAAAGATTATTCCCCATATTGCACCAAGTTAATATTCAGGCTCCCATAGGAAGCCCAAATATTAACCAAGGGACTCGATTTGAACAAACTTCAATCTGGCCCCTGCAGAGATGTTGTATACCAAGTAATATCAAAAGAATCTGACTTTTTATCTGAAGAAGAAGATTTTTAAAGCTTATTCCCCATAGTGCCCCAAGTTAATTATTTGAGCTCCTGTGTTGAGCCCAAATATGAACTGAGTGGCTCGATTTGAACACACTTGTATTTGACCATCCTATGGATGCTGTATACCAAATATTAAAAGATTCTGATCAGTGGTTCTGAAGAAATTGTTTTTTTCAATTTTTGCAAATATGCTGACTCAGCATTTTCTCAAAACGCCCCTACAGAACACCCTGACACAACCGATGACCATTTTTTTAAAAATCCATTCTACTGGTTGAAAGGATGCTTCATACCAAATAATAGTTCTCTGTTCCGTGTAGTTTGGGATATATGGGCATTTGAATTTTTTTCTATTTTTAGCCCGGGGTACCCACGGGGCTACGGAAAAAAAGAATTTGGGGCATCAATCAAGTACTCTGGACCCACTTATACTACATGCCAAATTTGGTTCAAATCGGCCCATCGGTTCTTGAAATAGAAATTTTGGGCGGAGTCCAAACTGGGTATGTGCCCACAGAGAGCCCAAATATTGATGTACCAACTTCCCTTGAACAAACTTTAATCTTCAACACCAAAGAGTGTTCCATACCACATACCAAGGCAATCTCTCTGGTGGTTCATAAGAAGAAGATTTTTAAAGATTTTTAGGTTTTGGCATCATTGACCAGAGCCCGAAGAAGGCAGCCGCTTCATTTGAACAAAATAGAAAGAGTAAACTCCAGGGATGGTTTGTGCAATATATGTTTGAATTTGGCTGAATGGCTGTGAAGAAGAAGCCAAGTTTGCAAAAGTTAACGGACCACAGACGACGGACACCAAGTGATGGCAATAGTTCACACTGACTTGCAGTCAGGTGAGCTAAAAGTTGGACCCCCCGGTTAACCCATCTAGGGAACATCAGGCAAGAAATTTTAATATCTAGATATTTATACTTGTAAGATGTATGAGGGGTGTCATCCCAACAAGACGAATGGCAGAAATATCCCAACAAGACGAATCCCAACAGGACGAAAACTTCTTTTTTCATTAACTACAGGGTAAATTTCATGAAAAAAGATTTATAAAGTGTATAATTATGCTCTTTTGGGGTGGTTGTTTCACATGTTTCAGTAGTTGCTGAGCAGTTATTATTAATATTTTTATTTTTTATCTCTTGATCGCCTACATTCACTTTCTGACTTTCAGCAAGAGTGCATTTACATAGTGAGTTCGATATTGCCAACAAAGTTGAAAAAACATGCTCGCAACAAGAGATTTTTATATAAATTCTGATACTGCCCCCAAACGTTAAAACATTTCTGGTAAAATGTGTAGTAGCAAATTTACATGTGAAATATTTCATAATTTATTCGGATTCTATTTGGTGGTAATGTAGCATAATTATTGATGCCTTTTACAACTTATAAATTATGGACACGAACAGACAGAGTCAAGGAAATTGCATTTTTTTTGTTTTTGAATTTCAAAATTATTCCCCGGGTAAGGCAACGTTCCCTGTCCAACAAGAGGGGGGCACCACCTCTTGTGCTAGCTCCCATCTTGCTGCTATGTGGCTCGTTATTTTTTGGCCGTCAAAATAAGCCGGGGAGAGGTGTGCCAATCGCCTCGTTGATCCAAAGCTGGTCATTGTTGAATAAGAAAAATATAATTGTTTTTAGTTGAATTTGTAATCTACATGTGGTTATAATTATGATTATGCTAAAATAAAAATAAAAATAATTGAAAATGTTGATTGCAGTCTTGTTTTTCCTCAACCATGTGATGTGCAGAGGTGTTAAAACAGATGTTTGTTTGGAGGATAAAAGCTTCTGTTGCTTTGTCGCACCACCTAAATGTTATTTCACACCTTGTGCAAGTAGTGGTTAATTCACTCATCTACATTTACTTTAATTAATCCCTTCAATCATGATTAGTTTAATTGCATACATAGCCCTACAACCTAACGATTCAGTTAAATGATTTGTTTCCAGAGAGAGCAAGAGAGAGAGAGAGGATTGCAATTAGTTTATATCTGATTTGTTTTTGTTTAAGTAATCACTGTGGTGACCCAGAAAAAGTTCCAGCACAGTCAATCAGGCTGATTAGTCTATTTTTAGCACAACTGTTACATAAAAGCAATCAGCAATACTGGTGTCAGTTTTAAATGAGAGGTACACATCATGTTTATCATTTAAAGCCTGCATATTTTTAAATGCTGGAGAACAAGATTACTTTTGGTTGTTAAAATTGATTTCATCAATAATTGTTTCAATTGATATTGACTTTAATAAATAGCAATACAGTGGAACTCACTTAATTGGATTTCTACTAATTAAATAACCTTGTTAATGGAATGTAACTTCCAAACACAGAACCATTTATGATACCTTCTGTACAAATTTGACTTGTTAATTGCATATGAGTTATAGATTAAACACATGTTAACTGAATAAAACATTATGTAATATGTTGAGAAATTGTCCTGACTATCACCAAATTCCCCTTGTTTATAGTCCTATTTGGCCGCAGTACATCCAATACAGGCATTCAATCTATTATGAGTTCCCAACTCATGGGAGGACCATCCCCGTCTGGGTCATTGGTAAGTATAAAAATATATAAATTACTATAAATTTTTTCATATTTTTATACTGTACCAATGACCCAGACTTAGTGAGTTCTGTCAAACAAGATATTGAATAAATGCTCAGTTTATATCGAAAAAACAGGAAAGTGACCAGATCCATGTTAATTGAATACTCCTAAAGTGATTGTTCAATTAACAGTACTCCACTGTAAATGTTTTAATTATTGACTTTAATTAATAGTGCTGAAACGGTTGGCCCATTTTTGTAACCTGCTAACCATTGGGCATAACTGGATTTCAACTGGATATCCATTCATTTCAACCGCTGGTATTACCGTTTTGTCTACGACACAAAATCAGTAAGGAATGGCGAGAAAATAGTTCAAAACACTGCCAGCTGACTTCCACAAAAAGTGAACAAACAAACACCATCGAATGCCAACAGAAATCACCAAAGCGCAAATGATGGTCAGCAATTTATATGAGTCAATGGTTCCACATAATAGTGATGATACATCGTAACTGTGGTCACCCTGCACACTCACAAAAACAGGCCTTGCCGATCACCTGAAGCAAAGTTTGCGTGTGTGATTAGTTCCCACGGGCATGCTTTTGAAGTGAGGGACAATTGTCATTAATATTAGTCACAAATTTTCCAAACAGTTTGTAAATTGTAGTTAAGCATAACTGTATTAGTAAAGAGCCGCTTACCTTGAGTGGTTTGAATTTGATTTGATCATAGGGTGAATATGTACTCCTAAATTTTTTCGGGGGTGTATAGTGTTTGTCATTTCCATCCACCTGTCTGTCTGTCCGTCAGGAAGATTTTCGTGTCTGCTCCTTAATTCTGAGATGCTTCATTGGATTTTTTTAAACTTGGGATACATGTTGCTTATGAGGAGACGATATGTCGCACACAAAATCTGTTTTGTTCGATAGAGGTCAGGGTCACAGATCAAGGTCAACTGTCCGCCAGGAAGATTTTTGTGTCCACTCCATAACTCTGAGATGCTTCATTGGATTTTGTTAAAACTTGGCATACATGTTGCTTAGGGAGACAATGTGTCGCACCCAAAAAAGTTTTTCGGTTCGATGGGAGGTCAAGGTCACAGATCAAGGTCAACTGTCCATCAGGAAGATTTTTGTGTCCGCTCCATAACTCTGAGACGCTTCTTTGGATTTTGTTGTAACTTGACATACATGTTGCTTATGGGGAGATGATGTATCGCACACAAAAAATGTTTTGGTTCGAGGAGCTTAAGCTCGCAGATCAAGGTCATTGCCGCATCGGGGGCATAGTCACTTCCGATTGACAATCTCTTGTTTGAGTATCTTTTTCTGTTCTCTGCTAAGAAAAATGTCACAAACAGTTCCTTGTTTACATTTACCTATTCCTTGCAATGCAATTTCTGGGGGAATATGTTGTGAGTCATGAAAGGAGTGTGGTAAGAAATATAAATTTTATAGTAAATTTCCTTTCTTATTATACCTACCGCAATTGTTTACTACAGGCTTGCACTACAGTGGAAGACCCTAACTCACATAAAATACTCTCTATTTTAATCATTCCCAAGAGATGTGGGAAAGAAAAGTGGTGTAAAAAACACCACGAAAAAATAAGCCAAAACTGGGCCGAGCGCCATCGATGGGACACTCTTCCCTTAGTACAAATCCACGACTTCCGTTAACCAATGCGCAGGGCAGTCATCAATTCATCATTCTTTTGAGTCCGCCAACACAGGAGTTATGTGATCAGCGGAGAGGAAGGATTCTTACCCAAGGAAGAAGACGGGAGGGCCTCCTTGTAAACAATTGCGGTAGGTATAATAAGAAAGGAAATTTACTATAAAATTTATATTTCTTATCAACCTACCTTACAATTATTCACTACAAGGCTGAATAGACAATAGGATGGAGGGAATCACATAACCAACCCACACATAACTCAGTTGCACTGGAACCGTGGACAGAGGAAGAGATCCCTAGTCCTATCAAACCATAGCATCACAAACATTAGTAAAACACAATGAAAGATGAGGCATATGGTGAAGTGCGACGCACAGACAGAAAAGGCAGTAACCGCACAGAGCTGGAACTGACCCTGTAAGAAGCTGAATGGCTGGGATAGACAACAGCCTGAGCAGAAGAAAGAGGGCCCGTAGAGCAAAGGTCCTCTGTTTGCTCCTGCAACTGTCGCATATAAGTGGAGAAGGTAGCATTTCTCCAGTAGGCTGCCAGCATAACACATCCGACAACATGACGGAGTTAGTATAAGCCCCAAGAGGAAGACAGTGCACGCACCTCGTGGCAGAAAAAACGATTGGTAATACAATCGCCAGTAGCTAGATGAGCAGAAGCTGCACGAATAGCAAGACAAATCCATTGAGAAATGGATATTCAGGAGAGAGGAGAGATCTGGCATGTGAGAAAATGCATATCCACCCGGGATAAAGGCGCGAATGCCCCCCCCCCCCCCCCCCAAGCAGAGCAGCGCCCAAGAAAGTGTCCATCTTGGAGTAAACTGCAAAGTCCTAGGCCTTTTCAAGGAAAAGTGCTGAACAAGCTTGGAGAGGCAAGGATGAGTGCCAAAAAGATGCGATACCACATATGAAAAAAGGTCTCCGAAGCATGGACTTGTACTCATTGCTGGAGACCCACAGAAACAAACATATACCAGAAACTCTGCAATCGTTGTGATCGAAGGAGTGACAGAAGCAACAGCGTGATCACACACCATCGACAGAAGAACCGTCTACTTAGCCACAGAGGCTAAACCAGTGGAGTGAGTGCCTCATTGAAGAAGAAAAGCAACCCCACTGCTCGTCTCTAAAAACCACTATGGAGGAGACAGGACCCGATAAAAGACATGCGCGAAGGCACAATGAAGTCAGGTCGACCTGAAACCTGCTCGGGCGACTTTGGCAAAGAAAGTCGCGACGTAGAGGGAGACATGCCGGAACTGCCACTAACAGAGAGCGGAGCAGATTGATCCACACCCACCGAGGCGACAGGGGTGTGATCGAAAGATTCAACAACTGCAGGTTCATATCTGGGCTAGAACCTCAGGCAGAATCGGAACCGGCAGGAAGGTGTGGCTGACAAGACCATCCCAAAGGAGGGTCAGAGCGTCCACGGCAAAAGCCAGAGCATCTGGACATGGGGACACGAAAGTGTCCACCTGATGGTTCCAACGAGTCGCAAAGAGATCGATGTGGGGATGACCCCAGAGATCGCAAAGAGACTGGAACACCGCCATGTGGAGCATCCACTTGGTGGACAAGAACCTGCTCCATTGGGACAGGGAGTCAGCTAGGATGCTCAGACGACCGGGAATGTGACGGACCACCACTCCGGCATTGACATCCTGAGCGAGCAGTAGAAGATCCCGAACCAAATCATACATGGGAACATAGTGCGTTCCGTCCTGGTTCCGAATGTAAACAATCACCGTAGAATTGTAAGACCACAGAAGGACCTGACAATTCGAAAAGCGGGGGATCCACTGTCGGAAACACAGAAGAAGAGCAAGAAGCTCCTTCTCGTTGACATGAAGAGCTGCTAGATCCTCAGGGTTCGTACGTGGGTCTGGAAAACTGGAAAAAGTATGGAAATTTGGGGCGGTTTGGAAAAGGTCTGGAAAAGGTTTTAAAATATGTGTGTCGAGCCTTGGGGTCTTGAAAAAGTATGGAAATTACTGTTTTTAACAAAGGTGTAATCATTCTGAGTAAAAATAATCAGCATACAAGATTTATTATTTGTCAACGCCCTGCATTCGATAACAGAAAAATTCGGATCGGAAAACTTTGCGCATTTTCAATGGAATACAACCGAGGTATCACAGGTGTTTCAAAGCCGAATGCAGCTCGGAATTACGGAGAATTCCGAAGGTCAAGTCACATGCGCACTGTGTTTTATTGTCTTTGAAATTTCCAACGTGAAGGTCATTTGTTATTTTTGTATTTGTTTATCATGGGGAAGTGTGTTTTTTCACCGAAATGTGAAACAGACCCTAGATTCAAACAATGGATTATGGATTTCTCAGGACAAAACTTCGAATGAAAAGGCAATGTGCACAATATGCAGAAAATCATTTGACGTATCGAATATGGGCGAAGCGGCCCTTCTAAGTCACATGGCAGGTAAAAAACACGCTGCCTTAGTGAAAATGAAACAACAACAAAATCATATGGAAGGATTTTTTTCCGAAGCTACGAGAATAGGTAAGACTCATCTGACACCTGGCAATGATCTTCACGGTGTTTCTTCAAAACAAAAACTTGACGCATTGGAAGTGTCTCACGAACATAGTCATGGAGCCACTTGGCCTGGGGGCGTTTCAACCCTTGGAGACTTTGTTACCGACAAGAGTGTTTTAACAGCAGAAATTTACTGGACTTTGAATATGATGGAAAAACACCATTCTTACAAGAGTTGTCAGGGTGTTTCTGACGTATTTCGCCTCATGTTTCCTGATAGTCAGATTGCTTCAAAATTTTCTTGTTCAGAGACAAAATCACGCTATCTTACAACGTTTGGAATTGCTCCCTATTTTTTTTTATGATAAAACATTGTCAAGAAATTTTTATTTAATCTTGAAGTCCAGCCTCAGTCAGTCCATATGTTGTCCAGAACTACCCATTCATATAACAACAAACCAAGTGCTCTCTAAGAGAGAACTTGCTTTATTGTTATATGGGTGGGACACATTCCTTATAGATGTATGCTGAACACCGTATGAAAACAGATTTTCAGCTGTAGGGATTGGACATTTTCAGTGGCTGAATACATACATGTTTGCAGCTAATCAACATGTAGAATCACTGCCAGTTTAGCTACCAGTACCACTTTGTTAGCATATATGTACATGTAGTAATGAAGTTTCAAGGGTTGCGGGCCCTAGATTCCACTTGAGATGGTGCCTGTGCCTTTGGCATGATGGTAAATGATGCGATTTGAGTCTGGAAAAATGGTACGTCAGGTCTGGGAAAGGTATGGAAAAAGTATGGAAATTTTTGGCCAAAAAAGTGTACGAACCCTGGATCCTGGTCCCATGACCCGTGAAGGAAAAGACCTAGAGGATCCAACGTCACACCCCATCCGAGATCGCTGGCGATTACTGTCAGAAAACGATCGGACGTGGGGAAGTCCAACGGAACTCCCTGCATAATCCACTGAACATCTGTCAGGGGAGGTGACGAGGAAGCGACTCCGATAACAGAAGCACCAGAACCAGAGGATCGACATTCGGCCTCCAATGACTGAGCAAAAAGTGTTGGAGAGGTCAGACATGCAGTTGACCTAGAGGAATGAGATCCATCACCGAAACACAGAGACCAAGCAGTCAGGGAAGACTCCGAGCTGATGAAGTCCATCCCAGATGACAAGACGGAGAAGGGACCAGGTCTGACTTTTCTCCGTTGACTCTGAACCCTAGTGACGTGAGTGGGCTCAACAGTGTGACGACATCAGACTCCAGAAAAGCAGCATTGGAGTGCCTCTGTACGATATCAACTAGACAAGCCGAAGAAGACGCCTTGAACTGTGTGCAATGTAAGACTAACACATGCGACATCAGACAGGTGAAGGCCCAAGGATCCAGGCCGAGGCCAAAGGGAATGGCCTTGAACTGGAAAACATCTTGGGGAAAGGAGGGGCAAACTGATCTGAAAGTCTCCATGCTGAACTGAGGAGCAATGATAGACTGCGTCAGAATACTCAGATAGATAACCTATCTTAGTCGGCCGTCCTTCTTCGGCACCAAGAACATGCAGGAACAAAATCCCAGAAAGAAAGTTCTTGATGACCTCGATTGTCCCCTTTGACGGGAGATTGCCTATATCTGTGGTCAAAAGTTCCCAATGTGTAACATTGAAAGGGACTCATTTTGGAAGAGGCACTCTCTACTTAGTGGAGTGTCCCAACCTGGGACGAAATCGAGGTGACTACTGCCGACGTCTACCCCACCTTGTGAGTGAGTAGAAGTGGCAGTAGGAGCATCAGCCCTTAGCTTCAGAGGAAGCAGAAGGGTACTTGTTAGGCTTTGGACAGCGCCTGCCTCCAACAGAAGGCCGATCAAGCTGACTAAGCAGCAGCAGATCAATGGAACCATGGAATAGTCGCGGACCCGCCGAAAGAGGCAGATCGAAGAGCAGCGCACTGCCCCTCAATAAGGGGACGTTTTGTGTCGAGCACAGCACAGCGTACCTGCGAACTAATTCCAAGCTAGCCGCGTAACAGGCATGTGTGTGAGAAGATGCATGAGCGCCTTGAACAGCACACACAAAACAAAAACCTGTTTGTCGTCAAACTCATCTGGGAGCAGATAAGCAGCAAAGCAGAGACGACGTGATCGAAAAGAGAACGCATTCCAGCATCCCTCTCGATAAGCCCAGCCTGGACTCCAGAGTCTCCATATGGCTGAGGAGGTGGAGTCCCAATCCAAGACTGTCACAGTCTGACGGATTGGCGAAATCGTAGGAATGATAACTCACCAGAGGCAAAAAATGTCAACCTTGATGAAGAACGATGTCTTCATAGCCTTGGAACTCAGCTTAGAGTCCAAAGCGGTAAATGCTTCAACCACTTGTACCGACAGGCACGGTTGAAGGCACCCAGAAGCATGTTGCTCCACAGGCTGTAGGCGTGCGACCGAAGATCTCAGCCGGGCTTACACTGTCGGCTGGTTTGAAAGTTTGAGACCTGGAAGGAACCCAAACACAAAGTCAAGAGCTGCCCCGAAGTCAGAAGACTGTTGGCTCTCGACATCAGGAATGTCAGACTCTTCCCATGATTCGGAAGACACATAGCCCATCATGGGCAAACCAGCCAACACCTCCCATGGTGTGGGCACACCAGGGGATCAGAAAGTGACCTGTTTCCAATCCCGGGAGACGGCGCCACAGGGAGTGCCCGGAAACCACTCGTAGCCATGCTGGAAGCAACGGAAAAAGCTCTTGGACAGAACCAGAAGTGAGCAAGGAGAGGGCCTCCCTAAGCTCACTGACTGTCGGAACGGAATGACGTGGGAACGAACTGACAAAGTGGCTTCACGCCTGACCCATTTACCAGTGAAGGGTCATGATCCTCAAATACACTGGACGCGGGGCGACGGGCTGCAGCCGAAAACATTTGAAGGCAGATGTGTAGTGGGGTATCACACACCCCGAGGATCAACAGAGCAGAAACTCAGGAGAGTCGCTGCGGACCTCTACGGGACAGAAGGTCCAGGCTGCACAAAAGCGTTGGTCACACAAAACTGGCCATGGGACCAGAGTGCGTGGACGGAAACGCCACGGAGCTCATGGTGACCCCACCATGAACATCTGAATCCAATGAGAAAAACTGAGGTATTAGACGGTTGAGAGACCACAGTAGAGGGTTCGGCCGGCAGCCCCTTCCAAGTCAGGGAAGGCTGAGGCCAATATCCCACGTCTACACTACCAGACATCCCTGCAGGGATGTAACTGCTGTGCTCAACGGCTGAGAGGACACAGCATGGGGGTTCGGTCGGCAGCAACTTCCAGCTTTGCCGAGTTGAAGGCTGAGGCCGATACCCCACGTCTACACTGCCAGACACCGCTGCAGACCCCTGCAGGGAGAAAAGTGCTGTACTCAATGACCAAGAGGACACAGCAGGGTTTGGTTGGCAGCCACTTCTGACTTCTCCGAGTTGAAGTCAGGGAAGGCTGAGGCCGATACCCCAAGTCAACACCACCAGACACCTCTGCAGACCCCTGCAGGGATAAAACTGCTGTGCTCAACGGTTGAGAGGACACAGCAGGGGGTTCAGTCGGCAGCCACTTCCGACTTTGCCGAGTTGAAGTCAGTGACCGATGACGTAAACGGAACAGCAGTAGCAGCAGATACGACGGGAGCTGTTGGAGCTGGCAGAAAAGGGGAGAGAGCCACCTAGCACAGTCTCCAAAGGAGGAGTCACAACCCTAGTGACAGCCTCAGATGTCGACTGGAGAGGGCGCATAGTCCTGAAACCAGGCATCTCTTCACCAGAAATCCAACAGCTCCCGCAGTATCCACCACGGTAAAAAAACTGCACATACCCCTCGGATGGTGAATAACTCTCACCAGACGTGGTCTTGTCGGGAGGCCCTGAAACGACAATGTTCCCCACCCCCCGTGGGTGCAGGAGGAGCTGCACATCCCCCACGGAGAGGGTGTAACTCTTCCCAGACGTGGTCGTGTCGGGAGGCCCCAAAATGACAGTGTTCCCCAACCCCTGTGGGTGCGGGAGCAGCTGAACATCCCCCACAGAAGGGGTATAACTCACACCAGATGTGGTTGTGTCGGGAGGCCCTGAAACGACAGCATCCCCCCTAAACCCCCTTCCCCCCCCCCCCCCCCCAGGTGCGGGAGAAACAGCCACGAGAACGCCCCAAAAGTGAGGGCAAAAGGAATTGCCCTAAAGGAACCGAACTGGAAATAACAGAGGTGAGAGCAGTAGAAGAAAAAAGGTGAACTCAACAGATACATAAGTAGAAGAACACCCCCAACTACAAGAGAAGGTGGCAGAAAAAATAACCGATGGGTACACGACAGAACCCAGACGGCCGACAGGGACCTAAAAAACAGAAATTCAGCCCTCAACAGAGTGAAGAAATCCTGTCCATACAGTCCCTCATTGACACCTAACTCCAATAATAATAATAAAATTTATCAACCGAAAATTTTTATTTCCGAACCGCGTTGACACGATGTCGAAAAAATCACGACATCGACGCCGTAGCTGCGACGGGTGGTGCAATTTCACAAAATTCTAAGTTCATCAAGGGCCATAACTCCAAGAAAAATATTTGGAACAACACATGCATTGAACAGTGGCTAGACATCAATAAGATACACTTACATGCCAAATATAAAGTCATTCCATCAAGTATTTCAAAAGTTATTGAGTTTTGAAACTCGTTGGTCACAGACAGACCGACCGACTAACCGACAGACAGACAGACAGACCGACATTGCAACTTATAGAGCTGCTACTCGCAGCTAAAAACATTCGCGAAAACGGAATATATAAATAAAATTCAATGAGAATGTGGTTGAAAATATTAACAAGAATATATAAAACACAGTCCTGTTATTATATGATCTTCGGATCCATAATATCAGTCACAGGAAAACCATTATCGACGATTTGAATTATCACTGTTTCGTAATGCAAATGGCGGAGACACATCTTACACATGTCTCGGATAAAAAAAGAATGATGAATTGATGACTGCCCTGTGCATTGGTTAATGGAAGTCGTGGATTTGTACTAAGGGAAGAGCATCCCATACTGGGTGTGAGCCGATGGCGCTCGGCCCAGTTTTGGCTTATTTTTTCGTGGTGTTTTTTACACCACTTTTCTTTCCCGCATCTCTTGGGAAAGATTAAAATGGAGAGTATTTTATCCGAGTTAGGGTCTTCCACTGTAGTGCAAGCCTGTAGTAAACAATTGTAAGTTGTCTGACATTAGCCATTGAAAAACAAATTTTAAAATGCAAGATTTTAAAACAGGGCTTTTTTATGACGTACTTTCATACTTTTGAACAGTTCAATAAAATCAAAACATGTTTTTTCTGAAACACAAACAGTCAATTTATTTTGATTACTCACACTTAGGGATTTTTTCAGCATTATAATCTGCACTTAATAACACCTCATCAAAGAAAAGAATGTCAAAGTTGTCTGTAGAAAATTTTGTTACATTGACAGGCACATGCTCATTGCTGCCCATGCAGAAAACAACCTGCAGTGTACTTGACTGTTGACAGTTTGTTACAAACATTTATCCATGACTTGACACCCCAAGTGACCGAAATAACTGTTCATTCAACATTCCAGCACTTTAACTCTTCTGGGTACATCGAGTACACACCATTGTAAATCAACAAATGTTTGATAGTTTTGATAATGTTGGCGCAAGCAAAAGAATTTGAACGTCTCACAGTCAAATACTGTTTATTTTCCAGACAATATCCCATAAACTATAGGTATAGCGGTTATCCAGTTGACAACTTTTCCAACCGGTTCCAAACCAGTTATCTGACTATTTCAGTACTGGACTTTAATTAATAGCAATAGAAGAGAATAATTTCATATGATGTTTGTTCCCTCCAGAGATTCACGCCATGTTTGCATTCCTATTTTTGGGTCTGCCTGTGAGGATCTGCCCAGTCTCTACCTGGGGGCAATGTCTAGTTTAGGAGGTAAAATGAGGGAGAAGTTACTTCATAATTTAGGGAGAAGTCAACTAAAAACCGGGAGAAGTGAGCTGAAAGGAAAAGTATGAATAATGGGCTTCTGCATTGATTGCTCCATTATATAGTTTTCTCGCATGTAAAAAATTTTTTTGTTTTTTGTGGTTTCTTTTGTTTTTCATATTTTTTTTATTCAGATATAGATGGCAGTGTATAAATGTTGACATGATAAAACATACAATTCAGTAACAGTATTTAACAGCTGGAAATAATGAATAGCTGTCAATAATAGCTTCGATAAAAAAGTCCAATTTATCTATACAGTATTTTCGTTCACATTTAAATAACTTGCTAAAACTGAGGGAAATAAAGAGAGAGTATAAAAACATGGGTTTTTTTTATTTATTGAGAAAAAAAAATTGGTAAAAAAAATGCTTGGAGGTATATAATTTTTATAAAGTATAGATCAGGTAATTCCAGTGTTTTTAGGAGGCCCTTTTTCTGGAACAAGTACTCTTGGAAACTAACAGAGTGCACCACAATAATTTCAACAAGGTAGACCACTATACTCTTCAAATGAGAAGTGAAGTTTTCATTCAAAAGTGCTGTTTTCTAGAAAAATGCCCTCAACAAGTGTTTTCAGTTTGAAAAGTTGTTTTGAAAAACACAAAACCATGTCTTTTGCCACTTGTCAGATATTTTTACTATAAGCATAAACATGTTGAGTTGATGGATCAGTTGATATGTTTTTTGATCGAGTTTTTTTCAGAAACTCGACCAAAAGTTTGATAAAGGCAGGTGTGGGTGTAAGAATGGTAACTTCAACAAATATCAATGGATTTGGTCAATATTTGGTATGTGAGACTTTCTTAATGTCTTGAACGGGTTTGAAAACTGGTGTAGTTTGGCCATACTAAGCAGAGTTATGGCTCTTATTGGTTAATTTTAGCCTGTTTTCAGCTTGTGAAAAAACTTGACCCCCCCCCCCCCCCCCCCCCATCAGCAATGCTTAATCCTTGTTATCAGTTGATTTTGTTTTCAGTTGCTATGAATATTAGCTCAAACATCATTTAATACTTCCAACAAAACATCTTTCAGGTGATCATATTTTTTTAATTGTGCACAAAATTTACATAATTTACAGGTGGGCTTTTTACAAGGTGACTTCAGAGTCGACTTTATTGAATACACAGTATGGTTTGTCAATCTGAAATGACTTTGATAAGTTGCCTGGTCCCTGCCTGGTGTGTGCAGCTTCACTAGGTTATGAGTGTCGTATAGAGATCTGGTTGAGGTTCAAATCCTGGCTGTTCCAAAGACTACATATACCGAACAACATTAACTGATTTTGTAATTTAAAAAAAGAGGTAAATCATTCATTGCTCATTTTCAGACAAGTGAACAGTGTTGAATTAAGTAATGATGTCTGACTTACAAAAAATATTAAAAATAGATGCTATAGAAAGCATTTTCTGCAAAGGTTTGAACCCCTGCTGTTCTGAATGCTATTAACTGGTTGATGCTAGAAGCCACTATCGTGGCTCTTTTGAAAAGTGATAAAAGCCACTATGTCGTTACAAATAATTCAGTATATGCTTCCAGTTAATAATTGCTTTGTTAAACTTTATTGGAGAGTACCTTCAGTATAAACTGTAACAAAGTAAATGATATAAACCATTGATTTGCTTCAAACTGAATATATATGTTGCCAGGATTTGGAACCGTTTTCACTGTATTGACTCTTTTCATTAGAAGTTTCTAATTCTGACATACTTAAAGCATCGGAGCATGGTGGCTCAGTGATTACAGTATTGGACTTCAAACCAAAAGGCCTATGGTTCGATCCCCAACAGGGGTAACTGTGTTGTGTCCTTGGGCATTGATGGTGCACTTGTCTTCAACCAATGCTAACTCTGTTTGTGTGGTGTTAGTATGTTGGGGAGTCTGACAGTTTCTCATCACTGCTCAGTAGTTCTCTCTGGGTACACTGGCTTCCTCTACCCGTAAAACTGTCCAGCACAAGGTGACCTGGAATCGAAAAACAAAACAAAAAAACAAACAAATAAATAGTTGAAGTATCAGATGTGCACAGAATCATTAACCAAAAATTTGTTGCATTGTATTTTTGTTAGAAAAAATTCTTGCATCTTATCGGCAGGTGACAATAACATGTCTTTTTCAGAATAAAAATGTGTACTGATATCACAATGTTAGATTTGGTTACTATTCATCATGAAATGGGACACATACAGTATTTTCTTCAGTATAAGGACCAACCTGTTGTCTTCAGAGATGGAGCAAACCCAGGTATGGCATTAGATTTTTATACTGGTTATTTTTTTTCAAAAGTGGAGGCTATAGCCACTGTTTTGGAATCACCTGAATGTCTGTCTCAGCTACCCCATTCTATTCTTGTGTGCATTTCTCCAAGGTTTGTGAACTGATTCTGATGAACAAGCCTGAAAATAAGTAGACTTTCATCTGCAGAATGAGGTCCCCAGATGGTGATGAACAAGCCTGAAAATAAGCAGACTTTCATCTGCAGAATGAGGTCCCCAGATGGTGAATGTGGTGATGCTACCCTGCACAGCAGGGTAGCATTACCAAATTTACCCTCTGTGAACCTCAGTCTGAATCAAAGTCTCGGGCCTAAACAGAAAGTGGTACCCAGAGGATAAATTGTGGGATTCTAGGCAACTGTATGGAATAGCATCAGTAAATTCACCCTCTGGGACCTCATTCCATAAATGACAGATTGCTTATTTCCAGGCTTGTTGATGAAACTTCTCAACATTATGTGTAGAGTGCATTAAAAATCTTGAGTCCTGTAAAACAAGGGTAATTAAGATCAGTCAGCCTCTAAATAGATTCTGTCAATCATTGACTGCAATGGAACTATTTCAGTCTCCATGGTAATAAACAATCTGGCTGTCTGTGTTGAGATGGGTGAGGAAATGTTAATCATTTATACCAGAGAGAAAACTGGGATTATTGAGGGTATTATAACACAAACCAGTAATTTACATTTATTCATATTTCATTACGGTAATTAAAACAACTGTGTACATTATCAAAAATAGACTTTAGAAACATGACAGGTATATACATGTTCAAGGAGAAAAAAATTAACTTCAGTTTAACTAGACAGGCATAAGAATAAACCGAAATAAATTAAAAAAAAAAAAAAAATGCAGAACTATGGTCTGATTTGTTGACAAACAAAGTGGGTAACTTGACTAGCGTCTGATCAATCTGCGGCGAAATTTGGAAAGTAGGTTGATGAAATGTAATTTCCAGACGCGAATTTCGGGCAAAACTTTATTCATCAAAGTTGTCATTACTTACTTTCTGCCTGTCGCATCCTAAGTTTGATGCATTATCTATCCAAGACACAGAGGAAAACACGCGAAACAAATGTGTTTACAGATGAAATCCGAAATTGAATTTCGATCAAAATAGAAATCTTGGGGAAAATATTATCGATCAGCTGAGAGATGTGACGTCATTATTCATATTTAGACGCATTGGGCCATTATAAGCTTCCTTGGCTCTTATAGTCAATGACGGCCTGATATGATATACGACTTTTACTTGTTGAGCATTAATATTAATATTATTGTTGGGAGATTAAGAAAGTGCCAGTGGTAAATATTATAAAACGAGTACTGGGAGATTAGAAGGGATAATGGGGTTGGGATGACATGTGTTGGACAAGGGGAATGAAGGCCTCCCCAGCAGAGGGGAGCACCAAATTAATGAACGTCTTGTGTCGGAATTAAAACTTTTATTCTACAAGTAGGCTACAGAATTACACTTACGAGCCTTGGCAAGTAAGTTTAATTCTGAAACTTATGAGTATAAAAATTCCGAACGCAAACGGCAATGAATGAATACATTTCGCAAATATTTTCTCATAGGCTTGATGAATTGGACATTTCGCATTTCAGCATGGGAGTTTTCGCCTCAAGGGTGTAGCCATGGAGGGCAATGGGGGGCATATGACCCCCCCTCTTGAATCAGGAATCGAATACAAGCCTACACTGAATTTGATTCACTCTCCCTCAGCATGAAATCTTTGCTCACCGCTGATATCAAATATTGAATACCCCCCCCCCCCCCCTCCCCACCAATATCTATTGCATGTTACACCCATAGGCCTATTGAGGCAAAACTTTTGTACAGTGTTCGGTTTGGGTAATGTTCAGATCGTTACCTCCAGTCCAGTTTGGAGCAAATTTTACCCAAGACACTCAATGCACTAGAGTTTTAAAAACATTTCTGTGTGGGAGGGCCTCTGAATGCCTACTCGGGGAGGGGACTTGACTCCTTGGGGCATGACTAAGGCATGTTATGCCATGCTGCCGCTTAATATTGCTCAGCCCCCCCACCCACTCCTTATTTCAGAATCCAGCCTGCATTCAATAAGATTCATTCACATAATGAGGCCTATATCTGCCATAAACTTAATTAACTAGAGGCGAACAGATACTCCCCCCTCCTTTTTAATTATTGTTAAATTTCTTATTCCCTCAAAAGTATGGATTGTGACTCCACACTGGAACGAGTGTTAATGAGTGTCAGCCTATGTTTTTAGGGCAAAAAAATGTTTTTAATATTATAGTAAATTTCCTTTCTTATTAAACCTACCGCAGTTGTTTACTACAGGCTTGCACTACAGTGGAAGACCCCAACTCAGAAAATATACTCTCTATTTTGATCTTTCCCAAGAGATTTGGGAAAGAAAAGTGGTGCAAAAGCACCAAGAAAAAATAAGCCAAAACTGGGTCGAGCGCCATCGGCACACACCCAGTAGGGGTGCTCTTCTCTTAGTACAATTCCACGACTTCCGGAACCAGTGCGCAAGGCAGTCACCAATGAATCATTCTTTTGAGTCTGCCAACATAGGAGTTATGTGATCAGCGGGGAGGAAGGATTCTTATCCGAATAAGAAGACTGGAAGGCCTCCATGTAAACAATTGTGGTAAGTATAAGAAAGGAAATTTACTATAAAATTTATATTTCTTATCAACCTACCGAACAATTGTTTACTACAGGCTGAATAGACAATAGGATGGAGGGAATCACATAACCAACCCCACATAACCCAGTTGCACTGGAACCGTGGACAGAGGAAGAGGTCTATCAAACCATAGCGTCACAAACATTAGTAAAAGACAATGAGAGATGAGGCGTATGGTTCTGTGCAACGCACAGACAGAAAGGGCAGTAACAGTTGAGCTGGAACTGACCTTGTAAGAAGCCGAATGGCTGGGGTAGCCTGAGCAGAAGATAGAGGGCCCGTAGTGCAAAGGTCCTCTACCTGCTCCTGCAACTGTCGCAGATAAGTGGAGAAAGTAGCATTTCTCCAGTAGGCTGCCAGTATAACATCCGACAACATGACAGAGTTAGTATAAGCCCAAGAGTCAGACAATGTACCTCGTGGGCAGAAATATGATTGGTAATCCAACCGCCAGTCGCTAGATGAGCGGAAGCTGCATGAATAGCAAGACAAATCCATCGAGAAATGAACTGAGGAGAGATCTGTCGACCAGGAATAAGAGACAGAAAAAATTGTTTCCTACCCTTCCTAATGAACTGTGTCCGATTGAGATAAATGTGAATTGCACGAACCGGACAGAGCAAAAGGTGGCAGAGTAGTTTCTGGTATCTGATTCTTGGCCAGAATGGAGCAATCAGTGGTAAACGTAACACTGTTGGGAGAGCTCCTGAAAAAGGCTGGGTCAACCGAGAGGGCGTGAAGCTCACTAACCCGTCTGGCTGTGGCAAAAGCCATCAGAAAAGCCATCTTGTATGTGAGAAAACGCATATCCACCTGGGATAAAGGCTCGAACGGTGCCCCCCCCCCCCCCCCCCCCCCCCCCAAGCAGAGCAGCACCCAAGAAAGATTCCATCTTGGGGTAAGCTCCAAAGTCCTAGGCCTTTTCAAGGAAAAGTGCTGAACAAGCTTGGAGAGGAATGGATTAGTGATGTTACGACGCTGTCCCACATACAAAAAAGGTCTCTGAAGCATGGGCCTGTACCCTTCGATGGTAACAGACTGGAGACCCCAAGAATCAAACAGATATACCAGAAATTCTGTGTGATCGAAGGATTGGCAAAATCAACAGAGTGATCCGCACACCATCGACAGAAGACCGTCCACTTAGCTGCATAGGCTAAACCAGTGGAGTGCCTCCTTGAAGAAGAAAAGCAACTCCACTGCTCGTCTCGAGAAACTTCTATGGAGGAGACAGGACCTGACAAAAGATATGCGCGAAGGCACAATGAAGGCGGGTCGACGTGAAACCTCCTCGGGTGACCTTGGCAAAGAATGTTACGACATAGAGGGAGACATGCCGGAACCGCTGCCAACGGAGAGCATAGCAGAGTGGCCCATACCCACTGAGCCGACAGGAGTGCGATCAAAGTAATTCGACAACTGCAGGTTAGTATCTTAGTTAGAACCTGAGGCTGAATCGAAACCGGCAGGAAGGCGTAGCCGACAAGACCGTTCCAATGGAGTGACAGAACGTCAACGGCAAAAGCCAGAGCATCTGGACACGGGGACACGAAAGTGTCCACCTGATGGTTCCAACAAGTTGCAAAGAGATCGAACGTGAAAATAAGTGTCTCACAGGTCGATGCTGGAAGCAAAAACTCTCTGGTGAATGGAGCGGCAAACCGACCTGAAAGTCTCCATGCTGAACTTAGGAACAATGATAGACTGGTTCAGGATACTCAGATTGATAACTGATCGGAGTCGGCCATCCTTCTTCAGCGCCAAGAACAGGCGGGAATAAAATCCCATGGAAAGAATGTTCTTGTTGACCTTGATCGACCCCTGTGACAGGAGATTGCGCATCTCCATGATCAAAAGTTCCCAACGTGTAACGTTGAAAGGGACTTGTGTTGCAAGAGGCACTCTCGATTGAGTTGGATGCCTCATCCTGGGACGAATCGAGGTGACTACTGCCGACGCCTACCCTTATCCTGTGAGTAAGTAGAAGCGGCGGCAGGAAGATCAGCCCTTGGCTTCGCAGAAGGATGCTTGTTAGGCTTTGGATGGCCCTTGCCTCCAACAGAAGGCTGATCAAGCTGACGAAGCAGCAGCTGATCTATGGAATGACATAGGGTGTCATTCTGGACCATCGCCACGGAACCATGGAATAGTTGCGGACCCGCCAAAGAAGCAGATCGAAGAGCAGCGCGCTGCCCCTCAGGAAGGGAACGGCTTGTGTCCAGCACAGCGTCCCTGCAGACTAATTCTAAGTTAGCTGTGTTACAGGCATGCGTGTGAGTAAGATGCATGAGCGCCTTGGACAGCACACACATAAAAGCCTGCACGTCGTCAACTTATCTGTGGGCAGATAAACAGCAAAGTAGAGACGATGTGATCTGAGAGAGAAAGCATGCCCAGCATCTCTCTCAATAAGCCCAACACGGACTCCAGAGTCTCCATGGAGTTGGAGTCCTGATCCAAGACCGTCAAAGTCTGGAAGACTGACGGATTGGCAGAATCGTAGGAATGATAACGCACCGGAGGCAAAAAAGTGTCAACCCTGGTGAAGAACGATGTCTTCATAGCCTTGGAACTCAGTTTAAGAGTCCAAAACTGTAAACGCTTCAACCACATGTACCGACAGGCACGGTTCGAGGCATCATAAGCAGGTTGCTCCACAGGCTGTAGGTGCGCGGCCGGGCTGACACTGCCGACTGGTTTGACGGTTTGAGAGCTGGAAGGAACCCAAACACAAAGTCAACAGCTGCCCCCAGGTCAGAAGACTGTCGGCTCTCAACGTCAGGTATGTCAGACTCATCCCTTGAGTCAGAAGACACATAGCCCATCATGGGCCAACCAGCCGATGCCTCCCATGGTGTAGGCACAGCAGGGGGATCAGAAAGTGGCCTGTTTCCAATCCCGGGAGGCAGCGCCACAGGGGGTGCCCAGAAACCACTCGTAGCCTCGCTGGAAGCAATGGAAAGGCTCTTGGACAGAACCTGAGTGAGCAAGGAGAGGGCCTCCCTATGCTCACTGACTGCGTCGGCCGGTTTTTCGTGGGAACAAAGTGGCTTCACTCCTGACCCTTTTAACCAGCGGTGGGTCACGATTCTCAAATACACGCGACGCAGGGCGACGGGCTGCAGCCGTAACATCTGAAGGCAGATGTATATAGGGGTATGACATACCCCAAGGATCTACAGAGTGGAAACTCGGGAGAGTCGCCGCGGACCTCTGAGGGACAGAAGGTCCAGGCTTAACAAAAGATGTTGGTCCCGCAAAATTGGCCATGGGACCAGAGTGCGTGGACGGAAATGCCACGTAGCTCATGGTGGACCCACCATGAACATCCAAATCCAATGAGAAAACTGCAGTGCTCGACGGCTGAGAGACCACAGTAGAGGGTTCGGCCGGCAGCCCCTTCCGACTTCGCCGAGTTGAAGTCAGGGAAGGCGAGGCCCGATGCCCCACGTCTATACTACCAGACATCTCTGCAGACCCCTGCAGGGATTAAACTGCTGTGCTCAACGGCTGAGAGGCCACAGCATAGGGTTCGGCCGGCAGCCCCTTCCGTCTTCGCCAAGTTGAAGTCAGGGAAGGCTGAGGCCAATACCCCACGTCTACACTACCAGACATCTCTGCAGACCCCTGCAGGGATAAAACTGCTATGCTCAACGGCTGAGAGGCCACAGCAGGGGGTTCGGTAGGCAGCCACTTCCGACTTCGCCGAGTTGAAGTCAGGGAAGGCTGAGGCCGATACCCCACATCTACACTACCAGACATCTCTGCAGACCCCTGCAGGGATAAAACTGCTGTGATTAACGGCTGAGAGGCCACAGCAGGGGGTTCGGTCAGCAGCCACTTACGACTTCACCAAGTTGAAGTCAGGGAAGGCTGAGGCCGATACCCCACATCCACCCTACCAGACATCGCTGGAGACCCCTGCAGGGATAAGCCGAGGCGGCTGAAACGGTGACTGATGACGTTGCAGACGGAACAGCAGTAGCAGCAGATACAACGGGAGCTGTTGAAACTGGTGGAAAAGGCAAGAGAGCAACCGAGCTCAGCCTCCAAAGGAGGAGTCACAACCCTAGTGACAGCCTCAGATGTCGACTGGAGAGGGACCATAGTCGGTGCGGGAGGAACGCACCATAAGCAAGCGCAAAAGGCATTGCCCAAAAGGAACTGTACTGGACATAACAGATATAGAAAGTAGTAGAACACCCCAACTACGGGAGAAAGGTGGCAGAAAAAGTACCGGCGGGAACACAACTGAACCCGACACAGACCCAAAAAACAGAAATTCTGCCCTCAACAGAGTGGAGAAATCATATCTATACAGTCCCCCATTGACACCTAACTCCAATAATAATAATAAAATTTATCAACTGAAAAATTTTATGTCCAAATCGCACGGTACGCAAAAATCACGCGCGACATGGAAAATATATAAAATACAATGAAAATGTGGTTAAAAATAATAACGAGAATATATAAAACACAGTCCTGTTATTATACGATACTCAGATCCATAATTCTAGTCACAGGTAACCATTATCAATGAGTTGAATTATCACTGTTTTGTAATACAAATGGCCACACGTCATTCCAGGACGACGGAAGAAAAAAGAATGATTCATTGGTGACAGCCTTGCGCACTGGTTCCGCAAGTCGTGGAATTGTACTAAGAGAAGAGTGTCCTCTACTGGGTGTGCGCCGATGGCACTCGACCCAGTTTTGGCTTATTTTTTCTTGGTGCTTTTGCACCACTTTTCTTTCCCAAATATCTTGGGAAAGATCAAAATAGAGAGTATATTTTCCGAGTTAGGGTCTTCCACTGTAGTGCAAGCCTGTAGTAAACAATTGTAAGGTAGGTTGATAAGAAATCATGTATTTTGTAAATTTGTTCAGGCCGTACCAACAAGTGAGTGTACAACAAGTATTAAAACAATTATAAACAATAAACAAACAAACAAAAAAACATTGTGTTGAACAGTGTGTTGGGGGATATGGAACCCGGTGAGGTTGTGTCCCCTTCCAGCACCCCGACCCCTCCATTTTCACAGGTCACCATCACTGCTGTGATCGAAAAGCTATCAAACAAGAATTAAGGAAGAAACATACTTTTTGAAAAAGCCATTTCCACCAGTTGTATGGTTCTGGTGTTTAACTGTTTGTCTGCATGTACAAAAATACACTTTTTATCCCTAAAGTAAAAATCAGACTGTCCCAATCAGACAATTATAGTCAATCAGTCAATCTGTGTTTGTTTGCCCAATCAACAGAAAGACAGTACTTTGGGGTTATTAGACATTCTGATAATAGCATATACTGTGAGGTAAATGGTTAGAGGAAAGTGCCCATCTGTAGGACAGAAAACAAGGAAAGAAAATTACAACTTTTTATTCAGCAATAACATTGAGTAGCATGTATTTTTTCACCAGTGTTTCACACAGTCATGTCGAACACATGCACGAGAATCCAGACATTTTGCTGTTTAGTGCAAGTACAGTCGCTCATATGCAGACCACCCCATTCTGTTAAATCAAATCAAACATCATATTATAGGCATGGACAACTTATTTTTTGATGGTGGCTGCCCAGTAGCCTGGTGTAAAGTCTGCTGAGTACAATGCCATATTGGACAGATTTGAAAACGCTAACCAAGTGTAAATTCCACCCAGTTAATAAATCAAGTTCAGTGTGAAACTGGAAGAAAAAAAATATATTTAAAAAAAATGTTAGTAAAGAGACTTCTGAACTAAAATAAGAAACTGCGAGGGGAAACTCCACTCTGAGTGTACGCGTCGTAATTAACCTTTGACGTCCATCTAATTCAACGTATTGAAAACAAATTATTAATCTTTCAATACATTCCTGTAAACCAAGAATGTAACAAATTTGTCACAAACTCCCAATAAAAATAGACTGTGGATACAGAAGTCACACCTCTCAAATCTATTGAACTTGCACAGGTGAAGATGATTACAATAATTTCAGTAATTAAAACCTATGGCAATAATCTTTTAATAAGACAGGGTATTAGCGACCAGTGACATAATCAAACTACTACTTGTTGTTTAAAGCTTCTTTTGTTCAACGACTCTCAGCAGCCTATTGTTTTATATATGTTAACTTCAAATTAATAGTCAAACAGAATCACTTGGCAATGTGAATAACCTAACTCAACGTTCATTTAACAGAGAAAATTAGTTTTTAGACCTCTCTCAGTTTATAAGCTTAGAATAAACTTCAGAAAAAATCAACAATGGAGGTGGGAAGGAGGCAATGAAAGTCACAAGAGTGTGTTAATTTCTTACTTTTTATTTATTTATTTGTGGGGGGGGGGGGGGGGGGGGGGATTTCCACGTCACTGGTTGTGGCGACTAATTCTTAAAATTTTTGGATAAAATCTTAGGCGCCACGCACAACCATTGAAAGATGACTAGCCCTTTTGCAAATCTATTAAACTTATAAATAATTGTTGCTCCCCCCCCCCCCCCCCCCCCCCCCTCTCCACACACAGTGATTTAGTGGAAATCAAACTAAAATGCACACGATGAGCAATGACTTTGATGCGTAAGGTCTACGTGTTGATCTTGCAGGCTGTGTTTTGACTTTAAATTAAGCTAAAAACAATTGTCGCATCAACAATATTATGGCGAATAATAATTAAAATTGCTGGTGGGGTTTGTTGGTGTGGTGGTTATCGTTGGAAACTGTAATTAATCGATTCCAGTTGATGAAAGCGAACAAGATGTCAATATATCACAAGCACAGATCCGTATAAATTATAATGAGGGGTCCAAAACCCAGGTGATTAAATTCAAGCCTTAATTCGTTGATTCTCTGGCAAGTGATAGCTCCTTTGGGGGAATAGGTAGGGTTTACGATGGTATTAAAGGTTGGTGGGAGAGTCCTAATTTTTCGGGGGGAGGGGAGGGTGGATGTTGTCAACAGCCGGTAAATAGAGATATATCTGACCTGTTTATTCATGGACTTTTCCCGGTTTATGTAGGCCATAATGTGTACCATTAACAGGACTCACCTTTTGTTGTTAAAACTTATTTCTTTTAAATTTTAGCTTGCCGTTATACATTTAGAGTACCAATATTCCCGTATTTATTTGTGTGAATGTGTCATTTACAATGATGTTTTTCAAATTTTCACCTGGTGGGCTTAAATTGTAATGAGTGCTGCTTGCTGACCCCTCGATAAAGTTTTACGTTCGCACGAGTATATTTTTCCACAAGTTTAATAAAAAGCAGAAGCATGAATGAATTTAAATGAATGGCATTGAACACAAACACAACCAATTAATGTTTTTTAAAGATACACATTTGTGCTGCGAATGCAAACCACCGTGAATCGGCGCTGAGATGTTCTTTGAATTTTATTTCTTACAGTTTGCAGTGAGCATTGGTGGGATGTCACATATATTTGTGCCGGCGCCTCATTGGTTGGTGATAATTAATGGGCAGGATTACAGTCATGTCAGTGTGTCGAAAACAGAATAGCACTCCGCGGATTAAAATGTCGTATTATTGACACTTTTTCGACACGTAGGCCTGCCAAATTAATAATTTTCTTATGGTTATGCATTTTCAAACAAAATAAGTTTTCTTTTGATTCAAATCTTGCCTGTTCGACATTTAGTTCGCGAGGTGTGATTATTTTGTCAGGCTGTACTGATAGTGAGGTTAATTGGTTACAGTTGGTATTTTCTCAGTGCTATAGATAGTAACACAAACTGGGTTCGTCACCCCTAGTTTAGCACGAGAAATCAGGGGTGATGGAAACCGGGTCTTTAATGGACTGTACATGTAATGAAACATGATCCACAGCAAGTCTACAGGCCTGGCATTATGAAAAATACAGGAGGGCTAAAAATTACCCTCAAATCCTTCCAGGAGGGCAAATGCTCTTTCCGGGATACACATCCCCATTAGGGAGATAGAACAAAATGGAACACGGGTGACACATGTTTAAGGAAGTCAGTCTTCTTACTTCATACAGTAAGTGTAAGAATAATAGCGCTGAAATGGTTGGCCCATTTTTGTAACCGGGCATAATCAAATTTCAACCAGATATCCATTAATTTCAACTGCTGGTATGATTGCAATGTCTACGACTCAAAATCAGTGAAGAATGGAGAGAAAACAGTTAAAAACACTGCCACTTGATTTCCACAAAACATAAACAAACGAACATCATCGAGTGCCAAAGGAAATCTCCGATGTGCAAACAATCGTTAACAATTTATATGACTGCATTTATATGACTGCAATGGACCCACATAACAGTGATGATACATTGTAACTGTGGTCACCCTGCAGTGCCCGGTCACAAAACCAGGCCTTGCCATTTGAAAATCACAGGCACATGGCATGCCGCGCACCTGAAACAAAGTTTACGTGTGCCATTTGTTCCCAGGGGTGTGCATTTGAGATGAGATAAAATTGTTGTTGATATTAGGTATGAATTTTGCAACCAGTTTGTAAATTGTAGTTAAGCATAGTTAACTGTATTAGCAAAGAGCCTCTTACCTTGAGTGACTTAAATCTGATGTGATCATATGGTGAATATGTACTCCTAATTTTTTGAGTAACCTTTTCTTTTTTCTGCTAAGATAAATGTCACAAACAGTTACACGTTTACATTTACCAATTCCTCGCAATGAAATTCTGGTGGGAATATGTTGCGAGTCATGAAAGGGGTGTGTTAAGAAATTATTATATGTCCCGTTGTCCGAGAGGGGAGCTAGATGTTTCGTACTAGATGTTTCGTACATGGTGTTTTCAGAACGTTTCGGACACAAACTAGGACGTTTCATACACAGGGGTTATGACTGTCTTGAGCCAAGTAAAGAAACAACCTGTGAGTAAAAATAACAAATTTATTGGAATAACATATTTATATAAATACAAAACATACTGGAATGATACAAATATAAAGTTCTACGAAGATAAGTCTGACTTTGTGCAGTATACAAATAGAACATACGGGAAAAATATTTATTATAATTATAAGTAGGCCTGTGCTAAGGATGGGGCTTAGGACTTTGAATTACCAAGTCACCTCCTTAGCATAGACGGTGTAATCTTTGCATGACATCTTAGTAAGTTGTCTTACTTAAACTATGGGTAACGTGGGGGGGGGGGGGGGGTGCCTACATGTTGATATACTGGGTATTTAACATTGCAGTAATAAAAAAGTGTTGTACATGTACTGAAAATTAATCATTTTAATGTGTTCATGTGCTAATTATGACTCCAGTGTAATAACAATGCTGTGATATAAGAACTGATCAATGCGGATTAATCATCAATAACCTCACATCATATGTTTTGATTTTTCATCAAAGAAAGATGTTTTTACAGTCAGCGGTTCATTTTATTTCCTAACAATATTTTCAAATGTACGGCATATTGTGGTGGTGTTGGATGTATTAAATTCTGTTCTTTGATATTTCAAATGTGGATATTTTGATATTGGATTATAATACCTTACAAAAGTAAGTAGTCTATTATTTCATATAAAAAATACTTAAAAACCTCATAAAATTTGCCTGTGTATGAAACGCTCTTTGCTTTTTGTACTAAACGTCTTCTTTTTGTACACGAAACAGTCAGTGTACGAAACGCCTGTGTACGAAATGACTCTAATCCCTCCGAGAGCCCCTCATTGTCTGACATTGACCATTGAAAAACAAATTTTAAAATGCAAGATGTTAAAATAGTTTTTTTTTTATGACATACGTTCATACTTTTAAACAGTTCAATAAAATCAAAACATGATTATTCTGAAACATGGTAAAGAACCAAACAGTCAATTTATTTTGGAAGCACCATTACTTGCACTGATTTTTCATGTTACATTGACAGGCACATGCTCTGCTGCCCACCCAGAAAACAGCCTGCAGCGCACTCAACTGTTGGCAGTTTGTTACAAACATTTAGCCATGACTTGACACCCCAAGCGACCGAAATAACTGTTCATTGAACATTCTAACACCTTGACCCTTTCATGTTACATTGAGTACACATCATTGTAAATCGACAAATGTTTGGCAGCTTTGACAATTCTTGCGTTAGCAAAAGAATTCTAACGCGTCTCGCGGTCAAATACTATTTATTTTCCTGACCCTATCCAGTAAACTACAGGTATAGAGGTTATGCGGTTGACAGTTATCTGACTAACCATTTCAGGACTACAGAATAAAAAGATTGATAGACAGGGATCAGTGTAATACAGATAAATGGACAATGAAATTCAATGGTCGAGCAGTGTCACTGCAACAACGAGTGGCCAAGATTATCTTGAAAAATCATCTGATGTGAATATAATGCATAATCCATTGAATATTTGTACAAGTTAAAAGTCAAGTTGAAAATATTTTTTTCAGTGTTATTGTCGGTCGCGAGTTTTTAAGTAGGCCCACCAAAGGCAATGGAAGCCTTCAAAATTTCCATTCCACTGCATCTGATGTCAAAGACGTTTTGACAGATCACAGCAAACTACAAATTCATCAACACATTGTTGGACTTTATTTCTTATTGAAAAAATTCCAATTTATGAAGAAATAATACGCCTAAGTTAGTTTGGTTTCACCAGTTGTCATATAAGCAAATATTGTGCAGCTCTTATAAAAGTATTAGGGGGTCCGATTCAATTTCACGGCTCCAGAGCACAAAAAAACGTTAATAAGAAATAGGCTAATCATACCTTTGTAGACCTGTATTTAAATGTACCAACTAAAATTAATGACAACACCTGGAAGTCTCTTCATATTTTCGAATGCCCTCGTGAAGACTCAATTGAGCCATCCTCTTTGGAAAATAAGCTGTTACTGTACATACAAGCCTATTTGTTTACACCAGATACGGACCAAACTACCGCGAGAGGGAAGCTTGGGCAGGAAAAGAAGCAAGGAACCAGAATATTGAATAAAGGGTAACAAGACAGTCCCCACCCCCACCTGTCTGTCCCACTACACAGTATTCTTAGCCTCCCCCGATCCGATAATCTGTCACAGTTTAATGGAAAAAAATAACACATGTAAAAAATTATCCTCTATCAAAACACCACTTTCACTTTCCATAGCCTTCCCGAGCAACTGATGAGTCATCCAACAATTTTAAGATATTAACAACACCTAAGCAGAAAGCAGAAGTGATATGTTTCATAATGTTTTACTGCCCACCCAGTGCTCCCATATCTACTTCTATCTGAATCCCATCCAAGTAAAATACAGAACTCCAAAATTAAACTGGCCTGTAGGCCTACAGTTACTCAACTGTGTTTCCCAGGCATGGATTAAATTCACTGATGCATAGGTTGCGAATTTTTTACTAATACCTCAATCAGCATGCCAGGTAACAAGAAAATTCAAATGAACAATATATGTGGGCTACTGTGATTTTCTGCAATGCACAAGCTAAAAACTCAAATGAAATGTCTATGTGAAGTCAAGTTTTGTGGTGAATAAACATTTGAAGAAACATGTGAAAGGGCATATAAACTAATGAAATATGTTTTGTGGGAATAACGCATGTTGAAAATGTTCATCGAACAGAAAACAACGAAGAATGGTTCTAGCCTTATTTGTGGACCAAAAATGAAAATGTTAATTCTCATCCAAGCTTGTGCACTGTACAAAACACGAGGCACCTTTTGCCCACCCAAGTTCGGACCTGCATGTAGTTGAAAACAAGATCTGTTTAAAATTCACCATTCCAAGAGAAACCTTAGAGGAGGACATACACATACTGTGATTTAAATAAATACACATCCTTGTCGGGAATCTTTGGAAAGAAAGAGTGCAGATTTACTGATGTAGACATTTATCTACTGCACCAAACAGATGGGGGGGGGGGGGGGGGGGGGGGGGGGGGGGGGTGGGGGGGGGCACACTGAAACTTACTCCACAGGCTCATTGGCGAGAGAGATGTGATACTTTTTTCTGTGTAAATATAGTCTCCCATTTGAATTCGATTAACTGGGCTGTTTAAAAGAGTTTATTTTACCCTTTGTGGCTTTGTCTGACATCATCTTCCAAACCTGCATGGAGCTTAGCTTACGGGAATGTTTGAATAGGCCTTATGAGGCCGCCATATTTTTCATATTATTTTGTTCCTTCTTTCTATTTTTTGAGGGGGAGGCCAGTACACAAAAATTCATAGGCTCTGCTGCAGAATTTCCAGATTTTCTCTTCTTTTTTTTTTTTTGGGGGGGGGGGGGGGGAGCACAACCTCGTACTTATGTCCATAAATGAAAGCCTGCTCTTTGACAGCTAATTTGAATCTTATTCTATCCTACAATAATTTTTATAACACGGGAAGGGGGAATCGGTAAAATGCTAAACTATGGTGGTGAAGATTTTCCAGCCAACAACTATTTTAAGAAAAGATTATTATCAGCTCTTGGACCTTGGGCAATTGTTAAATGATGATGCTATCGCAGAACATCTTCTGTGCAAAATGTTCTTGGCTGGACCTGTGGTGTATAGTCATGAGTGGGAGGGGGACTGGGAGGTAGACACCACCACAAAAGTCACCACAACGGCTCAACCCAGTATAAAAATTATGCATATATCTTTTGAGTCCAAAACATGGCGTTTGACCCTCATTGAAATGTGCGCATTGTAATCTCTGTTTTGAAAGCAAAAATGATATAATCACATCAGTGTTTCTTTTTTTTTTTGTCTGCTACTCGGGTTAGTTAAATGATTAGTGGGTCATCATGTATGGAAATATAAAATAAAATATGTCAGGCTTCATTAAATACAACTTCTGGCTCATGCTTCCATTAGGGAAACAGACACCTACCTCCTCCAAGCTGACTATGCCTCTGGGCTGGGCTGGACTGGAATGTCTGTAATTATCCATTGATATTTGCACCATGCTAGACCATGGGGGGGAGGGGGGTGCTATATAAAATTCACAACCTTTAAACCAGACGTCGATCCTCATCCCTCATCTAAAACTAGAGTGATGTCATGCATGCAGCCCGACTGTCCCAGGAATGGCACTGCTTAGATGCAAAATAGTCGGAGCCATTTTTTGTTAACAGTTTACCTAACGAATCTGCCATACCTGCACTCGTGATATACAAAATTTGCTATTCAAATTTTATTTTTTCATTTCTCTACTTCAAAACATACCTCATGACCTATTAATGGAACAAACTTGATGAGCTTGTTCCAATAAGGAGTAATAAGCCATGGTTAGAATTAAATAAAAAATGAAAAAATCTTATGTTTCAGAAAAATAATTTGTGCTGTTTGCTTTAACTTGTGTTAGGTGAAGGATTAAAGATGCAGTACATAAAGCAATGTTGGGCTGTATGAGTCAGTTTTCTTTTTTGCATGTAATAACTCCCAATCCTTCAAAATGCATTTTGGGAATAATTGCCTAAGTGACATGTTTGTGTCTGTGTGTGTGTGTGTGTGGGAGGGGGGGGGGGGGGGGGGGGGGGGGGGGGGGGAGTTGTGGAACCTATATTGAAACCTGGCCTGTATTACTAGCTGGAAAATACACATATCAACTTTGGTTGAAAACCAATAATCCAAACTGGAGTAATCAGTTGGAAACCAATTGTTTGCAGACAGACGGACGGCCGAAAGTCATGACTATAGCCCTGACTAATGTTAGGCTAAAAATGCATTTTGTACCAAAGAAAAAATATTGCATGAATGGCCCTGGGTGAGGAGGAGGTGGGGTGAGGGGTGGGGGAGAATGGGGGTGTGTTAGGGGAGTCCATTTTTTTTCCACATGTGGTCAGTCTAAATCCTTCAGAATGCATTTTGAGCAGAGGAAAAAAAAATACCTAACTGGCACCATGGGGGTGGGGGTGGTGTTTGTCTGGGTTTTTAACCACAAACTTTAACCAAAACTGTAAAACTACATTTTTGATGAAAGAAAAAAAAAGTGCCTAATTACGTGAGTTTAAAAAAAGGATCCGCATGTAGTGACTGTAAATAGTTCAAAATGCATATTCGAGGGAAAAAAAATGCCTAATTGGGGGGGGGGATAATTTCTGTCTGGATTTTTAACCACAAACTTTAACAAAAAAAGTATTTTTGACAAAAGGAAAAAAAGGTTCTGCAGGTATTGACTGTAAATATTTCAAAATACATATTGGAGGAAATAAAAAAAAATAAAATGCCTAATTGGGGTTTTTTTGACGAAAGGAAAAAAAAAAGTGCCTAATTGGCCCCGGGGGGGAGGGGGGGGGGGGGTACGTAAGTTTAAAAAAAGGTTCCACATGTGGTGACTATAAATAGTTCAAAATGCATATTGGAGAAAAGAAGAAAAAAAAGCCTAATTGGGGGGTGGGGGTAGGGGGTGGTGGTGTTTGTTTGGGTTTTTAACCACAAACTTGGAGTCACCCTACCAAGCTACAATGAAATCCCTTCATAATTATGGCCTGTGGAATATTCTAAAGGTTTTGCCGTCACAGTTGCCCAAAAGGGGACGTTCTCATCTAGACATTATATGAAGTCAACCTATCATGTTACAATGAAATCCCTCCATAAATATGACCTGTAGACTGTTCTAAAGGTATTCAGGCTTCGGGCCCCTATTGCCGTCACAGTTGCCCAAAAGGGGACATTCTCATGTAGACATTATATGAAGTCAACCTGTCAAGTTACAATGAAATCCCTCCATAAATATGATGTGTGTAGACTGTGCCAAAGGTTTTCAGGCTTCGGGCTCAGGCAGCCATCATGGTTGAATGATCACAACCAAAAGGGGAATTCTCATCTGGGCATCATGTGGATTGATCCTACGAAGTTACAATGAAATCCCTTCATAAATATGACTTAAGACTGTGCTGAAGGTTTTCGGGTTTCGGGCACCTGTAGCCATCAAAGTTGCCCAATCATGTCCAAAAGGGGACTTTCTCATGTTGGCATTATATGAAGTCAACCTATCAAGTTACAATGAAATCCCTCCATAAATATGACCTGTGGACTGTGCTAAAGGTTTTCGGGTTTTGGACTCGGGCAGTTGTGACAGTTGATAGATCACGCCCAAATGGGGAAATTCTCATGTAGACATCATACGGAGTCATCGTATCAAGTTACAACAAAATGCATCCATATTAAACATGACCTGCAGACTGTGCTAAAAGTTTTTGGGTTTCGGGCTTGGGCAGCCATCACGGTTGACAGATCATGCCCAAACAGGGACGTTCTCATCTAGGCATTATACAGAGGCATTCTATGAAATTTCAATGAAATCCCTTCATAAATACGACCTGTAGACTGTGCTAATGGTTTTCGGGTTTTGGGCTCGGGCAGCCATACCGGTTGACCGATCACGACCAAAAGGGGACGTTCTCATGAAGACATGACCTAAAACCTGCATATGAAATTTCGTGACGATCAGAGAAGAACTACCGGGTATAGCCTGTACTCGAAGGTTGAATAAAAAACTTTTACCACAAACTTTAACCAAAACTCCAAATGTCAACTAAACAGGAAAAGAGAAAAAAAAAAACCCAAAAAAACCCATTTGAACCTTCAGAAAAAACTTTAACCACAAACTTTAACCAAAAACTCTAAATGTTAAAAGACGGACAGGTGGATGGACGGACGGACGGACAAAAGTCATTACTATACCCCTTACTGTAAACAGTCGGGCTAAAAATGCTATTGATACCAGTCAATCTTGCCCGCTATTCAGTTCCAGTTGCTGTACAGTGCACGATGTGCCTTCTTTGTCTTTTCCATTTTGAGCATGATGGGCCCAACTAAGATGGCTGGGACGACATTACGACAAATTGTCTCGGACTTCTTGCCACGTTTTCTTCGATGGTTGGTTAAAAGCTTCCATAAGTAGATTATTTAGATGGGGGGGAGTGGGGAGAAGCGGGAAGCACCCTCAAGACAATGCTGTGATTCAAAATGATGAAATGATTGTGTTATTAGAAATGTGTCTTCATTTTTTATTTAGCCGATGGAGTCGCCTTTCTCTCACCAGGCTCTCGCAAAATCCTCTGACTTGAAATGATAAGCATTCATATTAACATGCAATGGAATTTCAATATTCAAATGCATCATAAATTCAGAAAAACGTATGGCTGCTATTGAAGGTGATGAGAATAAAATCTCACTGTACGCACACTGAACTTACAGGAATGTTGAGCATCGGGAAACAATATACAAGTCAGGAATGGATTAATTAACGCCGTTCTCAAAATATGTAGTCCTTGTCACTCGCATCTGCGGTGGTCATTAGGACTGGTAACAAAATTGTCACCGACATTCCACTGTGGGTCACTGGCAGTCCACCGTGGAAATGTCACCATTCGGGTGTTTTGGTAGTAATCCACCCTCCATTTACTGTACCACCAGTACCATGAATGTGACAGAATGTTTGAACATGAAGCCCAGTGGTGCAGTTGAGTTTTATTTTTGAGCAAATTATATTTTCCTTTTTGTCATATGGATGAAGTGAGCCATAGAAATTGTGCACATAAAATAGAAGTAGTACTGCAAAACAATTTGTGATGTGTTTGACTGGCTACATGCAGGAGGGCTAAAAAAATAGCCCTAAAATAAAATTGCGAGGGCTCTATGAGGGCACCTCCTTGAGAATGCCAGTCCTGAGTCTTCAAGTGTATACTCTAGCATTTCTATCTTGTCCATCCTGTTCTATTCTTATGTGCATTCTTCCAAGGTTTATGAACTGAATATTCATGAATCTTTTCAAACATGATCCACAAGTATACAATCTTTCACGTTACAGTTATTTCCCACAATGTAACTACAAATTTAACCCTTTACCCAACGAATCGCCCACATCCGCCCGCGTAATATGCAAATTCAGCAGTTGAAAAAATATTATATTTAAAAAAATTTCAACAAAACCATATCATGTGACCCCTCATTGGAACGAGCTCGTCGAGCTCGTTCCAACGAGGGGTCACATGATATGGTTTTGTTGAATTTTTTTGAAAAATTAAAAAAAATAATATTTAAAATAATAAATTTTGATATCGTCTGCGTTGGGTAAAGGGTTAACCAATTCAATATTGTTTGGCAGAGCTTATTGAACTTTGTCAAACAATATTGAATTGGTTAACTTCCTAGATGCATTGTCTGAAAAATTGTTACTTGACATTTTGCTATTTGACATCAGAGTGCAGAGGGTAAATCAAATTATCAGGCCTTGCCTTTTGAAATAGTTGGCAGCTACCATTAAGCCCCATTAGAATGGACTTTCATGGCCTACTTTGTCTTGTAGAGGCCTTTCAGGGTAAAATGTTATTTTCTTTGTGTCTAGAGACAGACCCCGAAAAAATATTTTCAGGGCTGATCTTGGGACCTATCAGCCGAGACCCAACAAAATGTAACGCCTGAATTATATCCACTTTGATTTATTATTGATTTCTGTATGAAATTCTATTCAAGGTATATGAACAAATTTTAATTAAACTTTTCATACTTGATCACATAACTGACATAAGATAAGTAGAGAACGCACACTGTACAGTGTTCAGATTATGACAGTTTTTAACTGAATCCTTTAGAACAATTTACAGATCTATATGCAGTTAACAGATAAAATTTGTACTAAAGGTTTAATAAATGGTTTTGTGTTTGAAAGATATATGCAATTAAAAGGGTTATTCAGTTAAGTGATAAGTATTGAGGGGCCTCTCCAGTACCAACTATCAATTATTGGGAATCAACCAAACTTTTCAATTTAAAAGTGTTGTCACAGCTACCAATTTGCCATCATGAAAGAAACTGTGGGGGGTTATCATAAAGATGAAAAAAGTTATCAGGTTTTGATTAACCAAAAGGTCATGTTAATTTCATTTTTATACCCCCACAAAACGAAGTTTAGGGGGTTTGTAGGAGTCAACTTGTCCGTTGGTCGGTCTGTTGTCGTCTGTCCATTGCACATGTAAATTTGTTGAGCGAACTACTTCCACAGTTTTAGTCGCATTTTCATGAAACTTCACAAAAATGATCAACATGATGAGGGGATGTGCGGGACATAATTTTTTTCCAGATCAGATTCAAGATGGCTGACTGGCAGCCACATTGGATTTTGCAAAATACTTGTGGAGCGAACAACTTCTACAGTTTTTGCTGCATTTTCCTGTAACTCAATATAAATTGAACGACATGATGAGGAGCAGTGTACATTTTTTCTAGATCAGATTCAAGATGGCCGACTGGAGGCCATATTGGGTTTTGCAACTACTTGTGGAGCCAACTACTTCCACAGTTTTAGTCGCATTTTCATGAAACTTCACCAAAATGATCAACATGATGAGGAGCAGTGTGTGACATAATCTTTTTCCCGATTGAATTCAGGATGGCCGACTGGTGGCCATATTGGATTTTTTTTTACTTAGAAAAATTGAATGCCCCTTTTCAGTCACCCACACTAGGTGGTATGCCACGGTAGGGATATACCGGGTGACAGACCATCTCTAGTTTTAGCTCTGGAGAGTGATTTATGAATTAGCAAGATTCTGCTGTTTTGGTTTTTCAACAGAGCTTTGTAATACCCTTAGTTGGAGAATTTTTTTTTTTTAAATTGCACACCCACATAATTATGTCAAACGAGATTTTAATTGAATTGTTCTGTGTTTCACAGGTTTTCATGAAGCTGTTGGCGATGTAATGGCATTATCAGTTGCTACACCTAGTCACTTACATAAAATAGGTCTGTTAGCTCAAGTAGAAGAAGATGAAGGTGAGGAAATCATGAAAATGTATTTATATCCTCATTAGTTCCAATATTTATCAGAAGTTTTTTTGGAAAATACAGGAAAACTTGTTTCAATTCTGAAATCAGTAAAGTGGTCCATAGAGATCTAGAGAACATGCTAATATTGATGGTATTAACCCTTTACCTAACGCAGACGATTTCAAAATTTATTACTTTAAATGTCATTTTTTAAATTTTTTCAAAAAATTTCAACAAAACCATATCATGTGACCCCTCTTTGGAACGAGCTCGTTCCAAAGAGGGGTCACATGATATGGTTTTGACGAAATTTTTCGAAAAATAATATTTTTTCAGCTGCTGAATTTGCATATTACGCGGGCGGATACGGGCGATTCGTTGGGTAAAGGGTTAATGGCCATGGTCTGTTTGTTTCTTGGGGTTTAATGACACTTTTAGCAACCAACAGGGTCACATCAATCCAAGACAGTTTCATGGGTAGAGGAAGTTGGGGTACCAAGAGAGAACAACTGAGCAGTCACAAACAACCGTCAGACTCTCCAACATACTAACTATTCACAAGCAGATTTAGCATTGGTTGAAGGCAAGTGCACCATCTGCGAGCAGTACACCTTTATACACAGTGCCACTGTGCACCCATGTGTGAAATCTCGATTAAGTGTTTTGCACAAGGACACAACGTGGTAGCTGCTGGTCAGGATGGAACATTGACTTTTTAGTTTAAAATACAGTGCTCTGTCCACAGTGTCACTTCATCCCCATAATTGGCTATTACCCCATAAATTGCTATTAGGGAAAATTTACCCTATGCATATCACACAGAGTAAATGACACTTGCAAATATATTTTCTGGAAAAAAAAATATATTTATCTTTTTGCTTTCAAAACAAAGATTATGATCACTCACTGGAACAAGCTCAATGAGCTTGTAATTGTAACAATGAGGGTTAATAAGTTATATTTTGGAGGCAAAAATTTTTTAAAATAATACGTTTTTGTGAAACACTAGCTGGATTTGGCTGGTATATTAGATAAAGAGTAAAGACATTTTCACACAAGCGGAATTGCATACATTGTGACAAAGTAATGATTAAATATTTCTGTGTTTAGTTTGCAACTTTGACACAATGTTTTACCTCATTTGAGCTTTGTAGAATAAACACAAATATTGTCTGCACTGAAATCAATATGTAAATTGAAACAGTGGCATAGAAGCATGGGTGTAGGGGGGTCGGGGTATTTACCACCCCCAAAGTTGCCAAAAATAGGGTTAATTTTTTCATCCAATTTCAACATGCTTCCGTCGTCATGTTAAGTTTCTTTGATGAATATATCACTACAAAACCAACTCTATTTATAGCTATTATCGAATGCAAGATACAGTGACATACCTGCTGCGTGTGGTACAATCATTTTGCCACAAAGTGTGTGTGACGTTATTCAGTATCGGATGGGTTTGTGGTGTTGAGAAATTCTACAGAGAAAGCCACCAAACTGCTTGTTTTAACAATAGATTTTGAAAAATGTTCCTAGGGTACGTCTCCCTGAAACCCCTTCTCATGCTCTCCCCCTGTCAATGAGGGTGCACCCAGACCACCCGGGGGAGAGTACTTGAAATCCTGAGCTCTCTTTTTGAGCAATTGCTTTGCGTCAGATACTGTAGTTCATCCACCCCCCAACATTATTTCCTTCCTTAGCCCCTGAATTGAAACAGAATTTCTGATCACAGTTTTATTGCCCTGGATCCTTGCATCAAAATTATATTCCATGATTCTTGGTTTTATTTTGTACATTGGACTTGGGTTAATTTCTTGTCTTTGACAACAAATTAGAGGCAGCACACCATATGACAATTTTCAAGCAAAGAAGAATATTTCTTTAATTTTGACTTTTATCGGGAGTTTGGTGACTCAGTGGTTACAGCATTGGACTTCAGACTGAAAGGTTCATGGTTCGATCCCTGCCAGGGGTAACTGCATTTTGTCCTTGGGCAAGAGACTTAATCCGGATTGCACATGTGAGGGCATGGTGATGGTGTGTACTAAAACGTACTGCACATCAATGGTGCACCTCTCTTCAACAAATACTAACTATACTTGTGCTGAGATAGAATATTGGAGAGTCTAACAGTTGCTTGCTGCTGCTCTGATGTTCTCTCTCCGGCGTCATCCACCCATAAAACTGTCTAACATGATGTGACCGTGGCTGTTGAAAGTGCCATTAAACCCCAATAAAATAAATAAATTACTCCTATCACCTCATGTTTTACTTGGGCTCCATGAATCTCAAAGTAGGGTTGAATCTGAAATTGAAATAGGCAGAGGATTTTGAAACATGAATTGAATCTCGTACCTCTTCAAACTGTAAGTTTTGCACCGTCTTATAAGCGAAAATAGTGCCAATCTCCACTCCAATATTGTATCCAATGGTGACTCATCAGTTTGAACAAGTCAATCAAAAAAGATAGAATATTCTAGAACAGAATCACAGTAATAGTTGTGGAAGCCATACCTCCTTAAAGTCTTCTTCTATCATTAGATCTCCTGTACAGGAAACCTAATTATAGAATAAGAGTTCAAGAGAAAACACTTCATAGGATTTTTAATTAGAAAATTTTAAGTTCTGCGTGATGCAAATTGAATCATTGGGACAATTTTGAATCCAATTGAATTTCGAAGCTATGCATGTCATATGTTTAACACTTGTATTGCATGCTGTGTGTAAAAACATTTATTGTTAATCCATTGTCAACTTGCATTTCCATTTCTGATACAGTATGGCATTGAAAAAGTATTACCTTTCTCAATTGGATTGCAGTCTGCTAACAACACTTCTGCAGTGGAGGACAGCTATTTTCCAGATTGAAGATTGCAAAATCAAAATTGAATCATGAAAAGCAGACAAGCGGAAAATATCAAAATTTTAACCAAGATTTATTTCATAATATAACTCAGATCTAAGCATTTCAGTTTTGTTTAACAGAGATCGATGAGACTGAATTGGTTAAATTCCTGTTCAAATGATGAGAAAAACGGACTGCTTGAAATCTTTGTGTTTTGGTACCAGTGTGTTAGAGGGTTAAGGCTGCATTTGTCTGTTGCAGACTTGTCATCAGAATTGCAGGAGGGCCATAATGGTCCTCCTAATATGGGTCTAGGAGGGCCATTTTTGGTCCACCTTAATTCATCAAAGGAGGATGACTGGGGTAGGGCCTATTCTTCAGTTGACACGACGTTAGGTGAGCTTTGCCGATCCAGTGAGCAGTGATGTCCCACAAATATCAAAACAGTTTACCTTGGGTACCGGCAAGAAATTTGGTGAAAAAGATCCAAAGAATAATACCTATTGGTAAATATATTGGAAGAATTGTAACTCAACAAAGAAATATTTTGATATGCTATTATTTCGAAAACAGAGCGTTTCTCAAAACGGGAGTGTGAAAGCAGGGAAGGAAACCTGGAATCAGCTGTTCAAAACAGAGCTCTGCACATCAAGGGAGAGTACTCAACACACGTGGGTGAAATGACGTGTCACATGGCAAATAAAATTAAAACAAAGCTGTTCTGGGGGTGAAGTGTCCTGCCTATTTTTAGTCAAGTTGTGACGAAGTCAAACTCAACTTATAGTTTGGTGAATGGCGGGCGGGCGGGCATAAACAATTGGTTTCCGGATGATAACTTGATAGTGGTTCAACTCACATTCATTGAACTTCATACGTAGGTTGGTCTTGGTGGGAGGAAGAACCCTATTGATTTTGGACATGCTACGTCGAAGGTCAAGGTCACAGTGACCTTGAACGTAGTAAATCTTAAACAATTGGTTTCCGGATGATAACTTGATAATGGTTCAACTCACATTCATGAAACTTCATAGGTAGATTGGCCTTGGTGAGGGGAAGAACCCTATTGATTTTGGACTCGCTACGTCAAAGGTCAAGGTCAACGTGACCTTTAACATTGTAAATCGTAAACAATTGGTTTCCGGATGATAACTTGATAATGTTTCGACCCACGTTCATGAAACTTCATAGGTAGGTTGGCATCAGTGAGAGGAAGAACCCTATTTATTTTGGACTTGCTAGGTGAAAGGTCAAGGTCACAGTGACCATAAACAATTGGTTTCCGGATGATAACTTGACTATGGTTCAACCCACATTCATGAAACTTCATATGTAGGTTGGCCTTCATGAGAGGAAGAACCCTATTTATTTTGGACTCAATAGGTCAAAGGTCAAGGTCACAGTGACCCTGAACATAGTAAATCAAAACAATTGGTTTCCGGATGGTAACTTGATAATGGTTCGACCCATGTTTATGAAACCTCATAGTTAGATTGGCATCAGTGAGAAGAAGAACCCTATTTATTTTGGACTCGCTAGGTGAAAGGTCAAGGTCACAGTGACCTTCAACATTGTAAATCGTAAACAATTGGTTTCCGGACGATAACTTGATAATGGTTTGACCCACATTCATGAAACTTCATAGGTTGGTTGGCCTAGGTGAGTGGAGAAACCTATTTATTTTGGACTCACTAAGTCAAAGGCCAAGGTCACAGTGACCTTGAACATAATAAATCATAAACAATTGGTTTCCCGATAATAATTTGACAATGGTTCCACCTACGTCCATGAAACTTCATAGGTAGGTTGGCATTGGTGCAAGAAAGAGCCCTATTTATTTTGGAATCACTAGGTCAAAGGTCAAGGTCACAGTGACCCTTCACATAGTAAATTGTAAACAATTGGTTTCCGGACGATAAGTTGATAATGATTAAACCGACTTTTGTGCTGTCACAACTCGACATTGGATCGGTGATCCTATCAGCATTTTTTGTATTTAGCTGGATATATTAATTTAATATAAATAGCCTATCACTCAGACTTCTGATACAAATTCATGGTTAAGGCTTTATACGTAAAGGAATCCTCACATTGACAAAATGAGTGACATTTTACAGATATGAAACTTTGGTCACTTCGCTCATTTGCATACCAATTTTTATCGGAATGTTTCAAAATTTTGTTGGCGTGTTCTGTGCATAATTCTTGACAGGCGAGGTGTGAAATTACAAGCACAGGCACCTGCTCCCGGTCATTTGACAAAATATAATGCTGAGAAAAAAATGACCCCTCTGAATTTTAACTGGGGCTGTGTGCCGCAACGTCTCAAGTTCTGTTAACATATTGGAGCTGATAAATATTGATCGCCCGTGGTATTTTGCGTGAGACAGTCGTTTATGGTCCGCAGAAATTTTAGTTTAGGCGGGCGGCTGCGGCCGATCGCCCGCCTCTGAATGACAAGCCTGCTGTTGATAGAAAATCTGGGTTCATTCACCATCTAAACTGTAAAACACAATCCAAACACAGTAAAAGACATTCATAGCTTTGCCCTTTGTGACTAGGAAATGAATTGTATTAGAAAATGCATTTACTTTTGTTTCGAAGGTCCATTGAAATGATATTCCAGTTCAAACTGGGAATTTATAAAGGAAAGATTTGGTGCAGTAATCTTGCCTCAGGAATACTGATTTACCACGCTGGCACAATCATAAATTACTCTTCATGCAAGGTGCTATATTGAGCATCCACATTTTGATCACAGATGGCTGAAAACAAGTCTGTGTTCACTCGATTTTCAGCAAATTCACATAAACACAGAATTGTAGTTCATGCAAGCAAAATGTTTCAGCAGATGAAATTCTTCATATGTCAAAGAAGCATCTGCAACATAATCACAAAAAGGAGCCCCTTGAGTAATCAAAATCAATCAAGAACTCTGGAAACTGGAAGTAGTAATTTTGATTAATTTGCTAACATGGTACCTGTTCTTTCCTCCTCAAGCAGGCACAGTTTATACCCAACATCAAAATGGTGCTTTTGTAACCTTAAGCCTTTACCCAACACAGATATCAAAATTTGTGATTTTAAATATTATTTTTTCAAAATTTTCAAAATATTTCAACAAAACCATATCATGTGGCCCTCATTGGAACGAGCTCGACAACATGATATAGTTTTGTTGTGATTTTCTGAAAATTAATATTTTTTCAACTGCTGAATTTGCATATTACGTGGGTAGATGCAGCCGATCTGTTAGGTAAAGGGTTAACCCTTTGCCTGACATGAGTAGTAATTACAGTTGCCAAAAAAAACTTTTTTTTAAAGAACTGAAAATTTTTGTTTTTTGCCTCAAAAACATTGGCCTCGTCATTTGAACAAGCTCAAGGAGCTCATTCCAGGGCAGGGTCATAAGCCATGTTTTTTTAGGCAGAAATTGAAAACAAAATAATAATATTTGAATGGGTAGTTCCATTAAGTATTCAATAATTTTTTGCTGAAATGTACATCTTGTTGAATTTTTTCAGATGCTGATTTGAATTTTTTAATGAAGATGGCATTAGATAAGGTTGTATTCTACCCATTTGGATATTTGATTGACCAATGGAGATGGAGTGTTTTCAGTGGAGATACTTTACCCAATGAATATAACAAAAAATGGTGGGAACTGAGGTAATATTTCATTACACCCCCATAGAGCTGGAAGGGTTTGATTTTTCAGACTGGGTTTCCATTTTGGTTCAGTTTCAGGAAAAAACCTTGGTTCCAGTTTGTATTTTAATGTGTAAAGATCAGGTAGTAAATAACTCTTCTGGCTCCTTATCTTGGAAAAAAACCCCAATAGTTTGTACACCACAAAATACAAAAAGTCCTGTCAGTAAGTATCTCCATTGGGTTCAGCTCAACTTCCTTTTGATAATTCCTAAGGATTTTAGGGAATCAGTAATTGAGCCTATTGAGTGAGAAGGAAACATAAATTAGTGTAACAAATTAATACAGTTCATTTAACCCTTTACCCAATGCAGACGATATCAAAATTATTAATTTTAATATCAATTTTTAATTTTTTTTCAAAAAATTTCAACAAAACCATACCATGTGACCCCCCTCATTGGAACGAGCTCGACAAGCTCGTTCCAAAGAGGGGGTCACATGATATGTTTTGGTTAAAATTTTTCGAAAAATAATATTTTTTCAGCTGCTGAATCTGCATATTACGCAGGCGGATGCGGGCGATTCGTTGGGTAAAGGGTTAATCTATGTTGTGTTGTCATTATCACATTTTCTCTTTATTGACTTGTATGATGGATGAGTCATTGAGGGAGAAAATGTGACAATGAGAACACCTTGGTCCTTGAATGGAAAAAATTATTTTCAAGGCCTTGAAAATGGGCCTAAAACCCCAAAGGTACTTGAAATGTCTTGAAAATGCTTGTACTCTAAAGACTTTCTAGGAAAAAGTTTTTTAGAACCCAACATAAAATGAATCTTCCCTTGAGTGCAACAAGGCTCCATCTGTAATGCTAAAGCATTGCTGATGGCATCTTGTTCCTCTCAAGGGACGAAAAGTGAGAGAAATATTCGAGTCATTATTCTGCAACTTATTTCAGCAGGTACTGTACATATACCTTAAGATCCTTGAAAGTTCTTAAATGTGATTCCTGAAATAGTGTGAGTACCCTGCAGAGGATTTCATCCAAGAGTTATTTCCCTTCAATAAAAAAAGTACATATTGGGCTTAATTTTTGCATACTGGGGTGGTAAACAGTACTGTTTCTGCAGTTTTATTTACATAATCAGGTTTTGCAAGGCACCTTTTTGGAAAGATATAGGTTAGTGTACTCTTTAAGAGAAAAATAGTGTTTGATTACAATGGTCGTGCAGCCTATTTGTTTGATCACTTTCATCAATTCTTCATCTTTGAAAATTAGGTGTAAAAAGTTGTCATACTTATTAATAATTAGAAAATGTTATTCCTTTCTTTTTTCACTTATAATCACATACTGAAGCACTTAAATGGATAAGTTCTAGAAACCCATAATTGGGCTCTGCTAGGAAGTTTGGGAACCATGACTGAAAAGCTTCATAATATGAATGTTATTCACATTCTGTTTGAATACAAATTATTTGTGAATATGGATTTTTCTGGTTAGAATTATTGGAGAGCATACCCGTACATATACCATACTAGATTGTAGTGAACTGAATTGATGCTTCAGTGCACAATAATATGGAACAGTTATGTCTCAGTTCAGAAAACTTTCTCATGTTCCCAGTTATTTATTATTCATTTATTGGTGTTTAAGGTCACATATTTCTGCACAATGGCTAATCATGACCATGACAATTTTACGGGTGGAGGAAGCCAGAGTACCCAGAGAGAAGCACCGAGCAACAGCGAGCAACTGTCAGCTCCTCAACATACCAACTCCACTAAAGCAGAGTGTTAGCATTGGTTGAAGACAGGTGCACCATCGACGTGCAGTACGCCTTACTACACAACACCACCATGCCCCCATGTGGGCAATGGGCATGTTCCCAGTTGTGTCTTCAAATTGAAAGAGTTGAGGATGCATTGGAATTTATTCCATAAAGATTAAGTTCATTTATGGGATGTGCTTGCTCATTGGCTAGAATCTTAAACATCTGAGTGAGAGATCATAATTTGAATTAACCCTTTATGTAACATGACTTTTTTCCCTAAATAAATAAAACATTTCAGGTATTCTTTTGGTTGTCTACAGGGACCAAATATGGGACTCTTTCCCAAAGGCATTTGGGCATAATTTTTCACAATTCAACCAGAATTTCCCATTCAAAAAAAAATGTAATTTACACTTAGTGTCTGAAACTGAGCAGTCATAAGCCCTCAGAAAAATCAAAAATTACCAACCAAACAAAGCATAGAAGGGCACACAACAGTTTCTTCTTTGACCCATGAAGGGCCTAATTCTAATTTTGATCACTTTTTACTGCAATGAAAACAGGTAGTTCTTAGATAAACTTGTAAGTTACATTCTAAAAAGCTTGTCAGTTTTTTTCTAGGCAGCAAGTTTTGACTGCCAATACAAAAGCACAGAATGTAAACTGTCAATGTCTTCTCAATTGAATTTGAAGGTAATATTTCTTATTCTTGGTGTGTATCTTATCCTCCAAAACAAATAGGGCTGTCATGATTAATCCATTAATCGATTATTGATCGGTCACGGCGAAATCGATTAGTATTTTTCGTTGTCGAATAATCGGTAAATTGTATCCCGTTTTAGACGTTTAATAATTAAAAGAAAATTTGATGAAAAAACTATGGTTTCCAAAGATAAAGAGTTAAGAACATCGATGTTAAACCCCAAGAAACTGTTGGAAGCATTTGTCTTTCAGGTACATTCATCAAAGGTTTGGTGTTCTGGACTTTTGAACCGTCAGTGTAATAATCAAGACCGGTCGGCAGTTGCGAAGTTCGCAACTGCCGACCAGTCTTGATTATTACACTGACGGTTCAAAAGTTCAGAACATCAAAGCTTTGAATGTACCTAAAAGATGATCGTCTTCGTTGTTTACTTGAGGTAGGTCAACTGACTTGAACTTCATTTTTATCGATTTCAAAGAGAGGGAGAGTGAAGGTCATCTAGGTACGATTAATCGATTATTTGCGACGATTAATCGATTCCTAAATTGAAAAATTGTGACAGCCCTAAAAACAAATTCTCAGTTGGAGCCTTTGTGATGCAGATTTCTCAATTGCATGGGCATGGATCCTTTCACAAAGAGGCTAGAAGAACCCCTGGCTTTTTATTCCTCATTGGGATCAAACCCATTCTAGTGATATGTCATGAGATAAGGTTTGGAACAAAAGTTGAAATGAAAGTGTCAGTCACACTTTAGCTTAACTTTACTGTGTGCAGTGTTTGATGAAAAGAATAATGTTCAGTGTTTATGAAAGGATTATGAAATAAGACTAGGAATTGTCATAAGGCCACTCAAAATATATCTTCTGTTTCTCAGGCCATTATTTGTGAAATTGCATGTGGGCAAACAGTTTTTACCTCACCAATAAAGTTGCGTGTGCTTATGTCATGACCCGAGGCATCGGCGTCAAGACTGGTGTTAAAGTTATTGTAAGAGTCCACTTTGATTTTCTGCCCTGTTACAATGCACCTCATACTATTTCTGTGGCTTACAATTACCCACAGACGTACCCAGTGATATTCTTTCGATTGTTAGTGTTTTTGCAATGTAAGACTTTTTTTGTCAGTGTGTACTTTCTGGCCTGTTTTGCTGTATATGAGTGGAGGCTACTACTGGTATGCTGTGGCTTTTATATTTCATGTATGTGTTAAATGTATCAATATGAGATGACATTAACCCTTGGCCAGACATATTTTGAAGATTTTGGATTTTTTTAATGCAGTGTTAAACGTTTTTGTCAGTGTGGCCTGTTTTGCTATACATGTACATGACTGGACATTTTTTACAGATTTGTAACAAGCTTGGGTTTATTACATGCCATGTGTTGGCGAGCTAATGGGGATGGACACACCCCTCTTTATTTTATTTATTATTTCTGTAATTATTTCTTTGCCATCAAAAGTTCATGTTCTTGGTTTATGTTTTAGGCCTCATAATCTACAGAATAGCATGGGTGGTGGTGTATTTCGTCCCTTGAGAGCAAGAAGGCTTTGCAATGCTAAAGCATTGCAAAGCCTTCTTGCACCCAAGGGACAAATTTATCAAGTTTTTTAACTTGGGGAAAATATCAGATATAAACCATTTAATTTTTACTTTTTTTAAGTTTACATTGGTTATAAAAAGAGAGCATGCAGCAGCCAAAAGGACCATGCGGGAGGACCTGAGAAACAGATTTTTAATTTTTTTTAGGCCTCATTGAGAATATGTTAATTTCTGTTTCCTACATGCAATGTTTTCAATAAGAATGATTTGAGGTGTAGACTACTGCTTCTCCTAAATACCAGAACCCCCCTCCCCCCAAAACCACACAGAACCCCCCTCTAAACTACCCTTGCATTGTGTTTTCAGAGAAAGTATTTCATTTCCAGTATGTGGTCAGCCTTCTCAAGCAATGTAGGGGGGAATTTAAACTCAAAGTTGCCTTTGAGCAATTCACGAGGGTTCTGGTGTTTAGTGTGTTTCTCCTAAATACCAGAACCTCTCAGATTTCCACTAGAACCTGTATCTTATCCTCCTAAAGAAATTCTCAGTTGGAACGTCCTCTAAATTACATTTGCAAACTGTTTTGGGGGAAAATATTTCCAGATTGTTTTAGCATTCAGCAGAGAACTAAAACTTGATTTATTCTCAAAATTGCTCTCATTTCAGCTCCACAACACAATTTAAGAGTTAGTCGAGGGAATTAACTTGGAATTTTGCGTTCATTTAATGATTTCGCTAATCAAACTCTGGCCTCCATCATTGCTTGAACTAAACTTGCGGAAAGATGTCATACAATAATAGAATTTGAATGAATAATAATATAAACATGTCAAAAGATTGAATTCTTTTACAGACAATATGTTTTTTTTAGTTTAAACAGTATACACACAGAAATCAGTATATTTTTATACTGTACCAATGACCCAGACTTAGTTGGTGCTAACTCTTAAATATTTAGGGCCAAACACAAATTTTACCCCCCAATCCCCAAAATTTGAATCAAAAACCAAAAATTACATGCCCTATATGGTCCTCCATACTTTTACTCCACTGCGCATGCGCAGTGTCAAGGAGGTCTCGAAATTGGTGCAATTATCATTCTTTGTTTGGCCCTCAGTTCAGTGCTCTAAATTACATTTGAAAGGTTGCAGTAGCCGAGAGCGTAACGTGTTCCGCTCGGAGCCCAAGGTTTGTGAGTTCGAACCCCAGACGGGGAACGTAACGTAATGCAATACCGGCGTGGACTCAAAACCACACTGCTCCTCCTTACTGCTATGTTCAGGTATGGTAGTATGTCCGTCCTATTGGGTGAGGACGTAAATGGCTGTCCCGTGTGCAGTGATTACTGTGCGCGTTAAAGAACCCTACTGTAACAAAGGAGTTGCAGCCTGGCAAATTACCTGATCCCCCCCCACCATGCAACATAGTGCGATGGAAAGACAGTTGCCGAGAGTGGGGCACGTCACTCAGAGCATAGGGCTTGCCGGTGTAGAAAGTACCCGCTGGTCGGCGAAATCATAGAAATCATCATACCGGTAGCATGCAGTCAACCCAAGTGGTAACAGTGGATTCCACACTGCTAATCCTACACTAAGCGTATATGTACCTGTGCAATCACAGGGTGCTCCGAAAAATTAACGGAGGAATTTCAGAACAGAACAGAACATTCAGTTACATCTCACTGATATTTGTGCTTGTAAATCTCAGTTTAAATGATGCCAGACACATAATTATGAGAGAAATGGTGGATCTAAGGAGGAAATAGAAGGATGAGAGGAAGAAACAGTGGCAGGAAATGTTCAGGGCTGTAACTTATAATTTTTTTACGAAATTATTTCATGTTGCCTATTTTCGAGGCATGGCCCTGATGTTGTCATTCTTGCTATGAATGTACCATTGTTGATCAGTGTTTCCTCTCTCCCTTTCCTTTATTCCCCCGTAGCGATTCTCCCATGCTTTTGGCATATTTTTTGTAATGTTGATTACTGAAATTTCTTGGGAGTTTTGGCTTGGTAACAGAATTAATATTCTGTTTTTCCCCATGTTTATGTCCTAACCCTTGGGTGTTTAGGCGTTTTTGGTCTGCATCTACCATCTGATGTTCTCCAGTTTCTTCTCTGGAAGTCTCTGTTTTGCATCAGATAGTGTTTAAATTGGTAACTGATTTCGGGCCATGTTTACCAATGCCTGGAGTCATGTTTCCGGTTTTTGTACACTTTTTGTTCATGTTGACAGTGGTCACTTCTGATATTGATTACTTGTCTTCTGCTTAGTTCAATTCATAGCAAGATACATTAATATTGTCCGTAAGTGTTACATTAATTATTTGAAATGGTTTAAAAAAATTTTCCCACACTTAGGCTTTTTTGGGATCCATTTGGGCTCATCATTCCCATTGGGAACTTGGGCTCTTCTGAAAAAAATTTTCAAAAATTTTTTTCTTTTTGAATTATTTTTTCGAAATATTATTTTATTATGTATCTTTGTTTTCAAGGTTTGGTGCGAGTACTATGACTGTTTGTAATTTTTCACAATGAAAGATTATTGTTCAAATTGTAATGCGAGGAAATCTTCCTCTGATTCTCATGATCAGTGTATTAATTGTAGTCAGTGTACTCAAACTAACCTTTGCTCTGTGTGTGTCAATTGGGATGACAAACGTTGGAGACATGTGTCACGGTATGTTGTTAGCGGGGAGAGGTCCATGCCGGTCCACTCTCCGCAGGGTCACTCTAGTTTTTCAGAGGAACAAGAACAGGGTGATGTTTCCATGATGTCTTCTTAAAGTGTGCTTCCGTTGTCACAATCAAATGAAGAATTAGCGGCAAAGTGCTCATGCAGATACGTCAACTGCCTAAGAGGTCCCAAGTCGGATCGACGGCTTTTGGCATCTGCTAGCTCGCCCGGTGCAGCGACCATTCAACGAATGGCTCGGCAGCCGGGTTCGTCGGTTGCGGTCCAGGAAGGAGATTTGGGTGATGCGAGCACTATAAAAATACAACATGCACACCCAGTGACAATGGATCAGAGGATGGTACGGAGGAAGCCTGTTAGTCCGGTTCTTAGCCCGTCCAGGTCCATCCGGACTGCGAGCGAGAGAGGCCCCCTCTCTCTTACATCAACATCTGTGCCGCGATGTTGTTGTATGTTCGTTTGTTAGAGCATACGTCCACTCCTCCTGCTCGGGACGCTCCGTCACATAGACAGTCTGACGCGACTGTTCTATTGGCTTCCTCATCCTCACATCAGCACACATGACCGCACCTTGGCTATGTGACCACAGATTTCCAGGGGATGTTCGCATATTATATAAATGCAGGAATGAACGTCCCTGGAGCTCCTGCTTCGCCGGACAGGGAATACACGTCCAGGTCACTCCATCCGCTTGCCAAGGATACGAGGCCTTTCCAGTTGGGATGTTCGCATATTATATAAATGCAGGAATGAATGTCCCTGGAGCTTCAGGCGGCTAATTACGCAAGACCGCGGCTCCACAGGCCTCATTGAGGAACATGAACAGGGTGATGTTGCCGTGATGTCTTCAAAAAGTGTGCTTCCGTCGTCACAGTCAAATGAAGAGCTAGTGGTAAAAGTGCTCATGCAGATACGTCAATTGCCTAAGAGGTCCCGAGTAGGATCGACGGCTTTGGCGTCCGCTAGCTCACCCGGTGTAGCGACCATTCACCGAATGGCTCGGCAGCCAGGTTCATCCGTTACGGTCCAGGAAGGAGATTTGGGTGGTGCGAGCACTATAAAATACAATGTGCACACCCAGTGACAACGGATACAAGGCTGGTACAGAGGAAGCCTATTAGTCTGGTTCCTAGCTCGTCCAGGTCCATCCGGGCTGCGAGCGAGAGAGGTCCCTCTCTCGTACAACAACATCTGGGCCCAGATGTTGTGGTACATAACGTTCCTCAGTCGGAGCATACGACCACCGCTCAGGACGCTCCGTGATATAGACAGTCCGGAGAGACTGCTCTATGGGCTTCCTCATCCTCACGGCAGCACACACGACCGCACCTTGGCTATGTGACCAGTGATATCCAACAATCTCGCCGACCAGGGATTCCACGGCAACCAGGTCACTCCATACAGTAGCCAAGGATACGAGGCCTTCATACTCTGGACGTTCGCATAAAAGATGTATGCAGGAGTCAACGTTCAAGGAGCTTCCAGCGGCTAAATCCTGTAAGACCGCAGCTCCACAGGCCTCCGTTACGGACGTGCTATCGCAGATAGCACAAATTATCACAGCATCCCAGCAAGTGACAGAAACTCTGTCGGATCAGGAATTATCCGAGGAAGCTGGGTCGGTACGTTCCGCTGCAGGTTCAGGCACGGACGACCAAGATTTACAAGTGGTCTGATAGAATGGTGAAAGGGATGCAGAGGAACAACATAAATTGCCGTAGAATGCATCCAGCATTATCATCTGACGTTGTTCCTCCGGACCAAAAATGCTGTGTTGCCGGATAAGAGACTGATAGCGCCACTGGACACAAAATTCTTTAATCGGTTTAGGGACATCGTCCTTGAGTTTCCGACACAGTCCAGAAATGTCTCACGGACATTTGAACTATTGAATGACGCTATATATAACTTGCTACCAAACGGGCAGGTCCGGTTTCTTATTGGCAAATGCTCTACATCTGCCTTTTATCAATTCATGGAATAAATTCAAAACGGCAGGACAGGGCATTCCGAGAGTTCCTCTGCATCTAGACGACCAGGCCGAAGACCTAGTATTGTCTATACCATCGTCTATGTCAATTCCAACCACGACGTTGGAAACGACAATATCATCTAACAGGGCTAGCTTAGACGCATTATCGTACGCAGATCACCTTACCAGAGCGTTACCGGTATCATTACGTCTCGCGATGGAAAAGAATTCCAGGATGTACAAACCTCCTTAAGAGTTCTTTCAGGGGCCATAGCATTCTCCACGTATAACTCTGCCCTTTTAGTGGGAAACCTGGAGTTAGTTAGACGTGACATTGCCCTGGCTACGTCCACGCGCGTGGATAGTAAGGTGAAAAACTCTCTCTGAGTCGCTCCGGTCTCCAGAGAGCTTCTCTTCGACGGCAAGCTTTTCGCAATCTATGTTCAGATAACTAAGAAAGCTTCAGACTCTCTGCTATTCAAATCCGCTTCCATAAAGTCGGATTTAGCGGAGAAGAGTAGGACAGGCTCTTCTGGGACAAATACGTCCAAGGGAAGTTCCTATAGAGGTTCCTTTGCGTCCTCTAGGTCTTACTCTAGAGACCGTCAGGGTAGCGACTCAGATAGGGGCCGTAATACACTGGCCGAGTCAACTGGTCAGATGCCCCTAGGTCGACGGGGCGAGGTGCGGGCTATGGAGGACATGGTTTCTCCTTCCGCAAGCCTCGCAGGACCAGGAGGTGATGGTATAAACCTCTAGTGTGTTCCAGTGGGCGGAAGACTGGCGAGTTTCTCAACCAATTGGGAATCGATTACGGACATCCCTTGGGTTCGAGGGGTGATTTCAGAAGGTCTAAACTGTCCTTCAAAGGAAAACCTCTGTTAAACTCGAAGTCCAAGATGGACTCTGCTTCCGTCAAATCCGCAGAAAAGAGGCTCACTTCTATCGGAAGTCCAGTCTCTTCTGGAGAAGTTTGCAATAGAGATCGTAGAAAACCTGGAATCTCCAGGTTTCTACAACCATATTTTTCTGGTTCCGAAACCAGACGGCTCGTTCCGACCACTCATAAATCTGAGCTGGATAAACAAGCAGATCAGGGCTCCAAAATTCTATATGAGACCATCCGATCGGTCAGAGCGAGTATTCGGGTGAACGACAATGCTACATGCATAGATCTCGAGGATGCGTACTTTCACGTCATGGTACATCCCGTGCTCAAAAAGTATCTTTGCTTCGCTGTCATAGGAGTCGTGTATCGGCTCCGAGCAATGTGCTTCGGTCTAAATCTAGTGTCCTGGGCTTTTCACTCGAATAATGAACTCGGTAATGACTCATTTCCGAGCTCATTCGTCTGCGGTAACGTCGGCCTACCTGGATGACATTCTTCAGAGGTACGGCAATGAGTTAAAGCTTCAGAAAGATGTGCAGAATCTGCTTCTATTGCTCTGACATCTCGGTTTCATAAGTAGACGAGGAGAAGTCGGATCTGGTGTCATCCAAGTCATTCACCCACCTGGGGATGAGCTTCAAGACAAACAACAATCTCGTTCGTCTGCCGTTAACCAGAGCGAATTAATCAGTTGTTACTCTCGCTATTGTCTTCACTCAGACAAAGTTACAGCGAGAGAATTCATGATAGGTTTGTGCGGAGCTGCCGCGGATTTTATTCTGATGGGACGGCTACGTTTTCCAAATTTTTCTGACCCAGAATTGGAGGGTGAAGATTCATTCGCTCAATATGGACAGTCTCTTGTCAAATCAAGTGAAACAAGAGATTCAGATTTGGGCAGATATTCAGTGGTTATCTCCGGGAGTTCCACTGCAATTGCCGGATCCGAGTTTTTCAATTATGACGTATGCCAGTCAAACAAGTTGGGGCGCAACATTGAGCCCAACGGATTTGAAGTGCCAGGGTCTTTGGGATCTGCAGTTCCTAATCAAGCACATAAACATCAAGAAATGATGTTAATTTGGCTTGCGCTACGTCATTGGATGAACGTTAATAGCGTACATTCGGAACCAGGGAGGGACTCATTCCATTCTGTTATTCAAGTTAATGGAATGAATCCTTCTGTTTGTAGTAGAACATCAAGTTCTCCTATCGGTCCGTCATATTCTGGGTTGTCTAACATATTAGTGGACTCCCCTTCATGGAGGGGTCGCTTGTTGCCGTCAGAATGGACTCTCAACAACGAGTATTCAATCAGATTTGCTACCAATGAGAGCAGCCAATGATAGACTTATTTGCGACGCATCTCAACAATCAGTTGCAGACGTATGTGTCACCATGTCCGGATCCTCGAGTGTTTGCAGTAAATGCTCTATCGATCTCGTGAAACGGAATGATAGGATATGCGTATCGTCCAGCACCGTTGATTCAGCAGATATTGCTCAAGTTAAAACAATCTCAATGCAAAATTCTGTTGGTAACATCTCTGTCTCCACAAAGACCGTGGATTAATCTACTAAGGTGTCTGTTGTGGGACATACCGTGAAAGCTTCCTCCACATTTCGGTCCATTCTATTGTTAGATGGATTCAATTAACTATCTGTACTGCTTATGATATATATCTTCAACTCAGCAGTCTGTGCTTAAGATTTCAGCTCATGAAGTAAGAGTTTTATCTACATCTTGGGCTTATGCTAATAGTGTTGCTATTACAGATCTATGAGGGCTGCACATTAGTCTCAGCCATCCACTTTCACAAATTCTTATCTCAGAAATATTGAGTCCATTTCTGGAGATCTGCATTGTTTAGGTCTGTTATCTGTTGCTCAGAATGTCATCCACTAAACAGTTGCAACTATAGTTATGTAGGTTTTCTGTTCCGGCAGTGACTCTATCCTGCTGCCCTTTTCGCTCTGGAGTATTTGATCCAGGGGAAGTGGGGGGGGGGGGGGGGGGGGGGGGTTCCCTTAGGTCACCTGCTTTATAGTGAAAAGCAAGGGTATACTTCCCCTGGGGTCAGTAATTCCCAGTCGGTACCAGGATGGTTTTAAAGTGTAAAGCTAATGTTTACTCATCCTTGTAATGTTTTTAAAGTGTAGCTCAGTGTGAAGCTTTTGTATATGTCACGTATCATACGGGCGTTAATATACAATCCTCGGACACTTTTAATGAGTATAAAGAGTCTCATTTCTCTGGACTTCCTTTATTTATTGGCTTTCCTTTAAAAATAATTAGCATAACGGGTATACTGGAGGTTAATAGAGATCATTGATGTTATTGTACTCAATTACAGAATGGTGTTGTGTCTTTCTTTTTTTGATGCAAATAAGAAAGTTACATGTAAAGCCTATTTCTCCTTTCTCCTCGAGGAGATCATTCTGTTAATATGTAGTTGAGTCTATTGGATTTTCCTTATGTCCTAGGCTCTCCAACCTTTTTACTATTCAGCTAAGTCTGGGTCATTGGTACAGTATAAAAATGTTAAAAAATTTATAGTAATTTATATATTTTTTATACTTACCAATGACCCAGACGGGGATGGCCCTCCCATGAGTTGGGAACTCATACCTCCCCGCTGAGTACATAATGCTTACCAGGCACTGGTTGTAAGAATGATAATTGCGCCAATTTCGAGACCTCCTTGAAACTGCGCATGCGCAGTGGAGTAAAAGTATGAAGGACCATATAGGACATGTAATTTTCGGTTTTTGATGCAAATTTTGGGGATTGGGGGGTAAAATTTGTGTTTGGCCCTAAATATAAGAGTTAGCACCAGTTAAGTCTGGGTCATTGGTAAGTATAAAAAATATATAAATTACTATAAATTTTTTAACTTTAAGACCATAAACCTGTTTGGCTTAGGCCAAAAAAAAAAAGGAATTGATTCTCAGGCACCGCCGCATTGAAAAAAATGGCCCGCGTTGGGCCTTTTTATTTGGACCGTCATTGCACGAAAATAGGAAACAGGGAAATTGAAAAGGGACTATTGGTTTTAAGGCCCAAAACCAACGAATAAACAGGTAAATATACACAGGTGTGTGTTAAGTGTGAGAGGCAGGGGTCAGCCGAGTGGGCGACTTGGGCGAAGAAGTCGCCTTTTCGTACCTCAAGTCGCCTTGGCTTACATTGGGGGCGAAATTCAAGTCGCCCTTCCAAACTTCCTTGGGAGACATGGCAGTTTACTGTATTTTCTTATGTTTTATTTTTTAAAAACACACGCTTCTGCAAAAAACAGTAAACACGGTTGCTGTTAAAGTCCATCACACGGCTATGAAAATAGCCTAAACTAGCCCAATTTTATATTTCTGAAAAGAATTGCAATGGCGTAGTCGTTCGAACAATTCGCCCCAACTGATAGCAACCAGCACAAAATGGCTATTTAAAAACAAAGTACCAGACAAAACAACGAATCACACAAGACACGCATCGAGTTAATTAGAATTTATTAAAGTTAACCACCGTTTCAAAACAAAAAAAATGTATTGGAGACAGTTCGTCCATATCGAAATTGCTTGCAGTTACGCTCTGTTCCACTGAAAAATTGGCTGCATTGAAATTCGCCCCCGCAATTTGCATTGAATGTTTTTCTTTGAAAACTTGTAAAGTTTGTTGGAAGGGGGTCAAATGTAATAAGGCTACAATAGAAATCACAGGTATTTGGATGGACAAGAATGGCAGACCCTTCAAAGCACCAATCGCACGTGTCAGTGAAAGATGGTTGGCAGAAATTGTCAGTTTCTGAACAGTGTATTATTACCCAGCGCAGCCGGGAAGGGAGACAACTGAAATGTTTTGTCATTTACCAAAGAAATTAATTAACTCAAATTGTTAATAACGTTTAATTTACGAAGGATATCGAAAACTTTTTTAACTACGCTTTTCAACTCAGGGTATTCAGAAACCATGAATGACCCAGCTTCTTATATGAACTTGAAATTTATTTTAAACACTTTAAATATTTTTTTAAAAAGAATATACCTTCTGTTACAGAGAAGAACACTCTCACCATGGGTCATACTAAATTTCAAATCCACATCGTTGAGGCAAATACAAAATCAACTGCACGGTAACCTTAGTCATCACTGTTAGGCAAAGAGTTAGGGGGTATTCAGAAACCATGAACGACACAGTTTTTTGTGGGGTGGGGTGGGGGGGGGGAATTTTAACCTACATTCTGTTATGTAACCATCTGACTTAGTTTTGTGTGTGTTTGTATGTTTGGATAACTTTTATTTATTTTTTTCTCCACAATTGTGTTCTCTATGTTCACTTATTTTGTCACAATGTCATATAAGTTTTATGTTTTTTTTTTCTGATTTCTCCTTCACGTCCACTGACTTCTCCCTCCTGGGTCCTGACTTCTCCCTAAAGTCTCTGAAGGGAGAAGTCACTTCTCCCTAAAATCAGCTGCCAGGCTGACCCCTGTTGAGAGGGGGAAAGGTTTTCGCCATATTTTCAGGAGATTGGGCGCACACGGCAGGGGAATTCAAACGCAAACTTGACTCGGTCGATGTTGGGCAAGTTGTCCAACACAGGCATAACCCACCTTGTCGAATACTAAACGTTAAATTTGCCAGGTACTGGCGTCAAGTAAACCTTTTTTGCTGTGAAAACACGAATGAGAAATAGTGAGAATAATCGGTAAAGGTAAGTATATTCTCGGGGTGGGGAATTATCACTTACTAAAGAAATACAAAAGTCCAAATTCTGCTGACGTGTCATGAACATAACGGGAAAGAATGGGCAAACACTGAATGGAATCTGAAATTCAGATTTTTCCAGAGCAGTTGTGCATCAAGGGAGATTACTCAAAACACGCGTGCGTTTCCCAATACGAATGACGTCTTCATTCAAAGTAAACAAACGAAGTCTTTACGGGCCGACACGTCCAGCTTATTTTGTGTATTGAGTTGGGCCTATCCATTTATTAATTTCACCCACGGGAGATCGGATAGTGATATGAATGAAAGGGCTTCGCCGCAGTGGAAAAATAAAGTGATGTTTCCCTTTTTTAAATATCAAACTTGATCGCTTGGATGTATACGGGTTCAAACTATTTTTAATAGGCGTGGTCTTTGGGAGGGGCTCTTTGACAGACGGCTGATGACGTTACAAGTGCTGTGTAAGTTCCATGCCGAGTTGACACCGGAAGCTTGCTTCCATTCTGGTTTGTTTTTGTTTCCCTTCTAAAATTTCTATCGTAAAAATGTTAATTTCTATCAAAATAACTCACAATGATACCAAAATAATATGAGGGTGGTCAACAATATCTAGTATTCATAAAATAGTTCTGCTTTGTAAAAGTTTAAAAGTGAAGTCAGAGTTCTGTTTCTAAATACAAAAAGTGGTGATATCAGAAAATAAAGAAAAACAGTTTTAGTTTTCAAAAAAATGAGTTTTATTTGTATATCATTTTACAATATGCACTTTCCATGCTTTTCAGGTAAAAACAGACATCAGAAAGTGACTTTTGCCTCTCAATCCTTGCTCACCATCTGGAAGAAATAAAAATAAAAAATAAAAATAAAATCCTCCCTCCCTCGTTGATTTGAAAAAAGAATTGCCTGAGAATCAATTGATTTTTTTTTTTTGGCCTTAGTATTATCTATTTTTCTTTCAATTTAATGTTCTCGTAATTTGTTACCTTATTTGTCACTTGATTCATCTCTAGTTGAAATATCGAATGATAGCACCTCTATTCACTCAACATCTGCCAAAGACATATGGAGGGATGAATGAATGAACGAACAAATGAATGAAGTATTTTAACCTGGAAAACCAAGTTCTCATAACACCCTGTATTCCCTTAACCTGCACCAGTTAATCTGTATTCTTCCAAACACCCCCCCCCCCCCCCCCCCTTACTTATAGAACATAATTTGCATACCCAGGGTTCGATTTAACTGGATTCGCATCATATCAGGTTACACGATATTTTCGTTTGCAATTCCGTTAAACGTGATGTCATTAGATGACTGAAAAGGTCGGCTCTCATGTAACCAATCATGAAACTCAGCGCATTACAACATTCCATCTACGAACATTCTTTCAACATTTAAAAATAAGCATGTCTGCTAAATTAAAATCTATAAAAAAGTGGGTCAATGAATATCCATGGATTGATTATCAAACAAATGCCCCAGAAAACACATTGAATTTAACATGCACGATTTGCAAGGAACATCAGTGGTGTTTGTGCCACATCAGAATCTCCAGAAGGGCATGTATTGACGGGATCAGCAGTGCAGTTAAAAAGGACACAATTGTCAAATATGCAGCCTCTGAACAACACAAACGTGCTCTCAACCTACAATCCCCCCCCCCCCCCACACACACACACATGGCAGTGCAAGAGTACTTAGTAAAGCCCTTGGGGAAATCCACAGTAAAAAATGTGTCTGAAGGGAAATTAAGACTATCAAAGCTCTTTGACATTACCTTTGTGATTGTGAAGGAGGACATTCCTTT